>CM077578.1:24773802-29573802 GCA_039657325.1 Stephania cephalantha | reverse complement strand
TGTCAAAATTGACCAAACATGATTTAGTGAAGGGTCTCCCCAAATGCACATACAAAAAAAACAAGGAATGTGAACCTTGTATTCTTGGCAAACAAGTAAAATTGTCATTCCATACGAAAGTAGCTAGTGATGTAATTAGAGCCTTAGAACTCATCCACGTGGATTTGTTCGAACCTACCCAAACACAAAGTCTAAGGGAAAAATCATATTGCTTTGTTATTGTTGATGATTTCACTAGATACACATGGGTGCACTTTCTAGCACATAAGAATGAACTCCTTGAGTGTTTGTGAAATTTCGTGCATTAGTTGAAAATGAGAAAGAGTACAAAATCACCATCATTATGAGTGATAGGAGTGTGAGTTTGTCAATAGGAACTTAGAGGAGTTTTGTGCTAGACAAGAGTATACACACCAATTATCATCTCATAGAACAACAAGACAAAATGGAGTAGTTGAAAGGAAGAATATGACTCTCTAAGAAATATGTAGGACCATGCTTAATGAGTATAATATAGCTAAACATTTTTGGGCCGAAACAATTAACACGGCATGTTATGTTTTAAATAGGGTAAACGTCCGGGAGCAAGTGAAAAAACCTCCTTATGAACTAGGGAAATGCATAAAACTTAATATTAGTTGCTTTAAGGTGTTCGGTTGCACTTGCTATGTTCTAAATGATAAGGATCATTTGGAAAAGTTTGACCCTAAGTCAAATGTATTCACCTTCCTAGGGTATTCCATGCATATTAAGGCATATAGAGTGTTTAATAGATTAACCAAGACCATATAAGAGTCAATCCATGTCAAATTTGATGAGGTAGATCCTAAAGTGCAAATGTTGTACACCTTGAAGAAAATGAGACTTGATGATGATGAAGATGGTATCACTCAAGCTCAAACATCTAATGATAAAGAAGTAGAAGTGAGAACAGAAACCGAACCTAGTGTACCCAAAAACTCAAGACTTCTTTTAGGACATCCTTCTCAACAAATTATAGGTGATCCAAACAAAGCGATAACCACTACATCATCACTAAATCGAGATGAAGGGCATATAGCATTTGTATCATAAACCGAGCCCACTAAGATAGATGATGCCTTAAGTGATGAGTTTTGGATCATGGCCATGCAAGAAGAATTAGGATACTTTGTTGGGAACAAGGTATGGACACTAGTGCCTAGACCTAAATACCATGCTATCATAGGCACCAAATGAGTCTTTAGGAATAAAAATAATGAAAAGGGTGAAATAGTGAGAAACAAAGCTATGTTGGTTGCACAAGGCTATACTCAAGAAGAAGGCATTGATTATGAAGAGGCCTTTGCACCGGTAGCAAGACTAGAAACAATCGAATGTTGCTTGCTTATGCTTGCTACAATGAGTTTCTACTATACCAAATGGACGTTAAAAGTGCATTCTTGAATGACTTCATCACTGAAGAGGTATATGTAAAATAACCACTGGGTTTTGAAGACCATGCTTATCCAAGTCATGTCTATCATCTTCAAAAGGCATTGTATGGGCTGAGATGGGCTCTTAGAGCTTGGTATGATAGGTTAAGTGTTTTTTTACTTGAAAAAAGGTTTAAGAAAGGACTACTAGATCCCACATTGTTCATTTTGATAAAAAAACATGATATGTTCCTTGTTCAAATTATTTTTGGTTCATCTAATATACGTCTATGTGATGACTTCTCATCTTTGATGACCAATGAATTTGAAACGAGCATGATGGGTGAACTAACATACTTCTTAGGTTTGCAAATTAAGCAATCTAAGCACGGGATTTTCATAAATCAAGTGAAGTATGTAAGAGACATGCTAAATAAACTCAAATTTGATAATTTGAAGGCATGTGCCACTCCTAATAGTTCCCCTGTCAAAATGGACAAACACCAATTAGGAAATTTCATATATCCTAAACTATGTTGTGGCATGATAGGTAGCCTCCTTTACTTAACTGCTAGTAGACCCGATATTATGTTTAGTGTGTGTCTATGTGATAGGTTTCAATCCAAGCCCAAGGAATCACATTTGAAATGTGTCAAGCATATATTTCGTTAATCAAGTGGGACACAAGACTTGCGATTGTGGTTCAACAAAGCTAAAAGTTTAGAACTTCGAAGCTTTGTTGATTCCAACTATGTGGGGAGTTTAGTTGATAGGAAAAGAACCTCAGGATTTTGTTATTTGCTAGGAAATTCACTAATATCATGGTTTAACAAAAAGCAAAACTCCGCTACTTTGTCCGCCGCCGAAACCGAATATGCGGCTGCCGAAAGTTGTTGTGCTCAAGTCTTGTACATGAAGTAACAACTTGAGGATTATCAAATTCAAGTTGGTTGTGCTTTAATCTATTGTGATAACAATAGTGCAATCGACATATCCAAAAATCTGGTGTTACACTCAAGTACCAAACATATTGAGGTTAGGCACCATTTTCTCCAAGATCATGTCTAAAAGGGTGATGTTAAACTGATTTATATGTCCACGGAAGACCAACTAGCTGATATTTTCACTAAGCCATTGCTTATAGATCAAGTTTCTAAGATTCGGTGAGAATTAGGCATGATCCGTGAATTCAACCTTCTAAGCATGATCTAGCTCATCCAAACCTTTCTATATGTTGTTAGTGAGGTGTTCATAGATTATGAGAGGAATCTGAGGTGTCCTTCAAAAATTTAAAATTTTTGACACCAAATTCTAGATAGCAATTAGCGAGCTAGATGTGACCAGGTAGCGAGCTAGGTATGTCTGGATAGCGCGTTAACTTGTCCACCTAGCTCGCAAGTAAGTCTGTACCCTGAACCACTTTTCCACCTCATTAGCGCGCTAATGACCTACCTAGCACGCTAACTTCGCTTGGGCCAGCCTCCTATAAATGGGTTTTCAAGACCGAAATCATCATTTTTTCACCTCTTACACCTCCAATCGAGCCTCCTCCTTCACAATCAGTCTCTATTGGGCTATTTCCAATCCTTTAGGTAATTTTTCTTCACTTCTTCATCATTTTCATTGCGTCTCCTTCATAGTTCTAGGTTTTTCACCATTTTGTAACCCTAGTATGTGTTTAGTGTTTCCTTTGATTTTTCCACAATGTCTTCACATCGAACCTAACGCACCGCTACCCGTCCCGCTCCCGCGTCATCCTCCCGCCGTGCTCACACTCATCAAGTTATCGAACCGTCATCCGGTAGCGCCTCCGAGTCCTCGGCCCCATCCCTAATCGTTTCTCAATCCACCACCCATCGCGAAACTAGGTCTCTTGGTCACCAAAGCAACACGTCGGCCACCGTCATGGCCAACCTTCCTCAAAATAAGGGTTGTTCCAAGTCAAAGCACGATGGTGATTCGAGGTCCAAATCTGTGCTTGAGGCGATTAGCTTGAGGCTAACAGATGCCAAAATCCTAAAGCCTACCATTATCGATTTCAAATTTTTCGACAAAGCACACCTCCCAATGCGTGAGGCGCTTGCCTAATCTAGGTGGCTGTCCTTTTGCCAATATAAGGATTCCTATAATGCTCCATTGGTTCGAGTATTCTACTCCAACCTGGCACCGCAAACGGTTATGTTATTCAGTCGATTGTTGGTAGTTATTTCGTTAAAATTACGCTTCCTCTATAGCTCCCTAACACTACTCTTGGGTGTAAGATTCGTGAGTGGCCATTTGAACGGCTCGAGGTTTTTAATTCCTTTACACGGTCTGATACGGAGATCACCGTGTATCCTTCCGGAGTCACCGATACTGACTTCAAACTTGTGCCTCATCTCTTGCACAAAATCTTGCATAAGGTTATCCTTCCCCGTGGCTGTAGTAAGAACTACGTCACTCTCCTAAATATGTATGTCCTCAGGGCTTTGATGCGCAAGATTCCCATCGGTCTACCGCACATCATGATTGCATACATGACATCCACGTCCGGTTCTGGTCGTCACCTCCCCTATGCCCACATCATTACCTCTTATATCAAGTCAGCATAGGTGGATCTTAGTCTAGGAGGTCGTCCGCTCTCTGCATATGACATTATCGACATGGTTACTCTGAAGGCCATGAAGTATCGCTACTTCCGTATTGAGTGACGATGGATACGCGAGGATGACATCCCTGACGATGAGCACTACGAGGGATATGAGTTGATGATCTTCGATGATGAGAACTTTCACAGCCATTAACACCAGTCTTGATCATCAGGGTGATAATTTTCGATGTATCGAGGGGCATCTCCTATCTGTCAGGCCAGCAAGAGACGATCGTGATTTTGGATTTGCCCGTCAGACTTCGTCTCTAATTAGAAGGAGCGGTTAGGAGGAGCATTAGGCTCATTTATGTTAGTTATCTCTTTTTATGTACATCCACATTTTGGCATACTATGTTCAATTACATACATTTTGGGTTTTTATCCATGTGCCATAACTATGTTAATCTTTTTCATTAAGCAATTAATATCATGGATGTTCATTTTGCGTATCTCTGAGCTATATTGTTCTTTGTTTTATCATCATACTTGTGGATGGTTTACTTTCGTTCTCCTTGTTTACACTTCCATATAAGCATGCTGTGAGGGGGAGCTTTATGCCTTCTTTTTGAAGTTATCAAAAGGGGGAGAAATTCATGTTGTTTATTATCATCAAAAATGGAGAGATTGTTGGACTAAGTGGAGAGTCACTTATATTCCACTCATGATTTTGATGGCAACAAACAATGTGAAAGGATTCTAACAAGTTTGCTAAGTGTTATCAGAATACCAAACTTGTTTATGAATTCAACTTCAAAAGGAAAAATGAATTCTCACAAGCTCAAGTCAAATGTAGCCGGTAAAGTTTAAGATTCGGCTCACACAAGGAAACAAGGACCGGAAAGCATACAATACAAGTTTTACAAATCATGTAAGGCATGTAAGTCCAATTATGCAAGTCAAATTTATTAGTTTCATGCATACCATATTTTTCCAAGTTCTCCAAAGTTTCAAGTATCGATTTTAGTTCCAACTAAGTTTTCATAACTTGAAATGGTCTTATATTTTTTTGGTATTGTGAAAACTCATTTTTACACATGCATTGAGTTTGGAAAACTACTTTGATTGCTTTTGAAAACACCAAACTCAATTTTGAGTGATTTTTGAAAAGAAAGAAAATTATTTGCAGAAAAAGCCCCTATATGTTTCATGAAACTGGGATTTCCAATTTTCGGGATTTGTAAAATCACTAGGGCGTCCAAATGGGTCAAACGACTCACACTAAACATGTTTAATATGTTCCCAGAGGTTTAGTTGTGTCGTACGTGTGCCAAGGGGTCACTAACATAAGACTAGAACTTATTTAGTTTTTTATTCTTGCTGATTAGCGCGCTACTTGCAGTTAGCGCACTAATGAAGTCACCTAGTGCGCTAACCATGCTCCTGACAGTTTTTTTTATAAAAAACTTAAAAATTTTGCTTTAATTTGAATCAATGATTGATTTTGGACCTTGGATCAAGAAAATGGCCACAAACAGTCAAATAGGCTTGAAAACCATTAACAAACCACTTAGAACATTCTTTTATTCTTTCAAGCTTAAAAAACTCACTAGTGTCCTAGTTTTCACATCAAAAGTCTTGATTTTTGTTTTCAATCACTTGGAATCTTTTGAGGCTACTGAATTATCTTCGAAACCGGTGCGACTGATGAGTTCTAAGGCTTGCAACCATTTTTCCAGAACTAATTCGATTCTTAGTCATTTGGGGTTGTAAGAAAGTTTGATTTCCTATTTTTTGTGCTTAAATTACATCTTTTGTTGTGCTTGGTGTGTGAAAACCATCTATTGTGTTCTTGAACACATTTGTCTTGGGTTTTACACTTAAACTTAATTTTATAAACCTTGGGACTGATTTGAACAAGAGTTAGGGCTTAAACTTTATTTTTATCAAACCACTTGTTCATTGAATTTGAAATCGGATTTAATCTCATCAATTTGGTTTAATCGGTTTCTTGTTTGAGATTTGCGCAAAATCAATGACACACTTATACATCTCATTCATATTTATACTTGCTTGCATTAAAGTTGTTAGGCTCTAGGTGGCTTGCTTGTAGTTGAACTTATTTCCACTTTACTTTGTAAAGTTGAACTTCATTATATTCATCTATTTCTTGTAAGTGGCTATTGTAAGACTTAATGGGATCTAAGTCAAGGGAAGACCTAGTTGAGGCTAGGCATAAACCCTAGTTGAGGCTAGGTAGAAAGTCCTAATTTGTGATTAAGCATTCTAGGCTTGTACGCTTAGGTTGTAACACTTGTTGTTAATATAAATGGATGTTTGAAAATCCTAATCGGGGAGGTTAAGTAGTGGATGTAGATCGGTTGAATCGAACCGCTATAAATCATGTATCTCTTTTCCATCTCTTCTACCCCTGTCGCTATTGTATTGCATTTATAATTGTTGATTGTGCATGCATTGAGCATTATTGTTCATTGAAAGTAATTAAAAGTCGATAGCCTCTCGCTACACCCAATTCACCCCCTTTCTTGGACGTGATTTCACTTCCTAATTGTGTGTACAAGGTAGAACTATATTATGCTACTTGACTCTATGTACAGGGTAGAACTATATTACGATTGAGGGGCTGGAGTCACTGATACTTTGCATCGTGTGGTTATCATGAGATCACCTTGAACCAGATCATACTCTAATAGTCTAGAGGAACAAGACTCGTTTGGTTATCCTCTCTGTGCATGAGTCCTTATTACTATTTACTTACCACTTTCAGAGAACGTTATATGATTGTGGTCGGATAACAGAAATGGGATAACGATTGTATTTAGATTCCTTAGAATATATTCTTCATTCAATCTATTGGATTAATAAGCATTTGATTATTACAGGTGTACTGGATAGTGTGGGATTTACTTATCTGACATTTTGGTAATGACAGGTTCTATCGGCGACAAGGGAAAGAGAAAGCTTTCCGAGTGTTTGTGACTTGCTCAGTTCCTTTCACTTTATGAATGTATTGTTTTTGAATATAATATATTGTATAAATGAGTTTTTTGGTTCGTGTGCGGTTAGGATCTCTTTTGGAATTGTTGTAAAGGTTATCGGATGGATTGGAATATTGTTGAGCTAAGGTAATAATGGTTTAAGGATTTTGAAAATTTGAAATAGGTTAAAATGAATAAATAGTTTTTGTTAATGCAATGTATATTGTTGTGGTTGATTGTGAGTCCTTTGGCATTTCCACAAAGTTGACCACGTTTGTTGAAGACTTTTGAAGGTCGGGTTTTCCGGTGTAATCTTAGAAATAGAATAGGTGATGTCGAAAAAATTTTACGAAATTTTGAGAATAACTTAATCAATCTAAATGAGCTTTGAGGTTTGAGATTTACTTTTAGAATCCTTTAGAGTTGATAAAATATTATAATTGATGATTATGAGATCTTAATCTTATTTATTTATTGATGAAGAGGTTAAGGCTGCTAGATTATCAGGGAATTAAGGTAATCTAGGCCGGTCAGATGTCTTGATTAGATGGGGTTTGACACATCAAACATTCATAAATAACTCAAAAAAGTTCCTCTCATGCCTCGAACTGCGTAACCGACGTCTGACGATACACACCTAAGTCCCTGGTGTCAGAATATACCATTTTAAATAATTTAGAGTCGCATTAATTAATTTTATATTGTGAGAACAAAAATTAGAACTTTATTCTAATTTTTAGTTGTGGCACCTTTTTGGGTTACACCGAAGTGCCAAATGACCGAAAAAGTCTCAAAACCCGATTTTCTACCTTTTCTTAATTTCTCATATTGTTTTATGATTTTTCTATATTTTTCCATAATTTTCTATATATATTTCATATTTTCTGTGATTTATTTTATTTATTTTGTATTAAGTTTTAATTTTAATTAATTTTTTTATTATTTAATGGTGGTTGGGCCCACTTGAACTAGGCCCAGTTCAGCTGGGCCGGCCCGGCCTAGGCATGCACGCACGCACACAAAAACGTGTGCGAGCCCCCCCTCTTCGTCTCCGAATCGCCTGCATCAACTTTGTTTTTCTTTTCTTTTTCACTTCTTTTCCTTCAACAATTACAACAACAACAACATCAACATCAAAACAACTATAACAACAACAACAACAGCAACAAATTAACTACAACTTGGATCAAAATCAAGATATTTTCATGAAACGTTTGGGGAAACTAAGAACACAAATTATTTTTTTTCAAAAACCGGTTTGATAACTCAATCCATTGAAAAACTAGTGACCAATTTCATCAATTTGAGTTCAAAAATAATGGGGATCATCATTTTAATCATTTGAAATTCATTTTATTCATAAACCCCTGATTTTAAGCACGCATCAAACCCCCTATTCATGTACAAATTGAAGAAGAATATGAGGGTTTGGCTTACCTTAGCTTCCAACTAGATTTCTTGGCTCCCCATTGCTTCAAAGCTCCTTAAATATATCAAATCTTGACCTTGCTCTCTTAGAAATTGTGTGCTGGAGACATGCATGAGTGAGCAAGAATTGTCTAAGTCTTCCTTTTATACCCATTAGAACTTTAGATCTAGGCCCAACTTCTCATCTTAAGGCCCAATTTTGATCACATCTAATTTATTTTAATCAAAATTGAGACCATAGGCACATTAATTTATTTGTATTAGCTTAGTCTTATGGAATATTAATAAGTCATTCTCTCCGCTAGACTAAGTCCTGCCTACTTAGGTACCCAGCATTTTCATGCATCCCGAGGCGCTACCTACTGCACTCGTAACATAAATAAGTATAATGCTTTGATCAAATAAAATACATGCAATTCATGCATCACACAAAATAATATTATTATTATACCCAAATAGGCGTGTCCTAAACTAATATGCGACGTCCACGTGGGTCTGACTGGGTCCTAGTCTAAAATTAAACAATTAAATAATTATTAATTTAGGCGGGCCATCAAAGTCACCAACGGCTTGCGCGTTAGAGTGGTTCGCCACTCTAGGGGCTTAAGATGATGTCTCAAGTTTGAGAATCCACTGATGCAGAAACCACTGCTTAAGAGTTTCACCCTTAGTGAGCCGACCCGCTCGAGCTCGAAATAATTAGTTAAGTCTAGATATCGGATGTTCTAGACCGAAAAAAACAATTACTAAGTCTCAACCTGTAATATCCTGATTTTCTAGCGTGATCGGAGTCGAGTAAGCAAGACTGATTAATCTATAAGGGGTATGTGTTAAGTTTGCTTACTTGTATGTATGATAACTAGACATGTTCATTGGGTCGGCGGCTCGCCTAGGCCCGCTTGACATGGGCCGGTCTTGGATTTCAAATTTACAACAAAGCCCGAGCCCGCTAAAGCCCGACAATCTAATGGGCAAGCTTGGGTTTTATTTTTAGCCCAAACCCGACTTGAGCCTGGCGTCAGATATGTGGTGGACTTATTACACCCATTTCTCAAAAAGTAAGGCTGCCAAGGTATGAAACTTGATACACTTCACCACCTAATGAAAGTTCCAACCACTAGACCAACTCTTCTTTGTTTGTTTCTATGCTTGGGTGGGCCTGGACAGTGTAACAACCCGAAATATTTTATTAATGAATGATGATGTGTATTACCTATTTAGACTCATATGCATCGTTAATTATTTAGTCGTCGATTTTCAAGTGAGTGTTCCTCACGATGAGTGCGCGCAAGCGTTGGTTAGATCGGTGTAACATTGAAACTTAGGTTAATTCATAACTTAAGTTCTCATTTTTATTTAAATCTATATGCCTAAGTTATGGAATGAGGCTTGCTTATCTAGCCTAAGTTAAGGAAATAATAAAAATGCCTAAGTAGGCTAGATGAGAAAATAACCAAATTTATTGAGTACATAAGTGAATTAATGAGATCAAATACTAAACGAAAACTAGCCTAATTGACTAATAAATTCATATGGCCTAACTAATTAAATGGGTATATAAGCTAGTATGATTTTCCTAAGTAAGCTAATCAAGGAATTTATTAATTAATGTACCTAATTTAATGTGGATTTTTATAAAATTATAGATTCATCTAGTAATGATAGAAAAAATGACAATCCTAGGATAAGTTTGTAAAAATCTATGGGTGCATGAAGTGGTTGAAAACCAATCATAGGTAGACTTAAAAATTTATACAAATAAAGAATGCTCTACAAGTGTCTCAAATTGATGTTCATGAACCACAAATGTCCATATATGATATAAATGGCAAACTTATGAGTTAATTAAACATGCATCCTTATGGAGAAAATAATTATATGCAAAGTTCAAATTATTAAATATTTACGAGAAACTCCCTCCATATAACTAGAGTACCTCTAATTCTCTAAACTCATATTTAGTTTCTCATCTTCATCAAACAAAAAAAAAGAGGAAGAAGGAAACTACCATTAACGGAGTTATATTTAGGAAAGATTGAGCACATTAAGGGAAGCAATCAAAGATGCAAGTGCTACTCCTTATTCTCTATACTCTATTTCTCTCTTAATTTCTAATTCTAGTTTAGGTTCTTCATCTCGATCATCTTATAAATGGGATAGTATTGTTAAGACATTCATCAAGTTGTGTAACATGAGGTGAAATTAAAAGTTCAGTAGCTACAATATTTTGCAAGATTACAAAAAAATTCTTCTAATAAGTTTGCATCTTTGGTTAAGATCTAAGTACTAAAAACCTTTTTAATCTTTAAATTAGTTGGGCACTTGCTATCATCCCTTATTGTATAGTACATAAATTTTGATAATATATGAGCAATGCAATGAAATTGAAATTACAAATTATTTGTAAGCTAATAGGAAAATGGAGATGCCACCAAAGTATATGCATGGTTAAACTAGGAATTCAATTAGGAGATTAATAAGGATACCTTAAGACTAGTTTCTCGAATTAATTGTGCATATGTCTACTAGGTGACAAAATTAAGCCACACAAAAAGTTGATTAAAATATACAAAGTACTCATAAGTTACTAATAGTGTAAATTATCCTAATTAGTAACTAAATCACTTCATCGTATTTAGAGAAGCTCATTGAGTACAATATAAAGTCATAGTACTTAATTAATTTCTTCATGAGTTGATTTAGAGTTTAGTTCCTTCAAAAAAATGTTATAACTTTAATTAGTGAGTTAAGATAAGACATTAACTTAGAACACATTTTAATTGGACGTTCCCTTGACATATATATCAAGATATACAAAGGTATAAAATGTTGTCCATAAAAGCAATCGATATTTATGTAAGAATAATTTCTAATTAATTAGATTTAGTTTCTTAAATTGACAAAAGAACTATTTTATTGAATTTCCACAATTGAAGTGTTTTGAGTTTAGGAATTTAAACCCTAACCTAAGGACACTAACACACCAAATTCAACATATATATATTGACACTAGGGACTTAGCACAATAGCTTGGGTGTCTGAGATTGGTTTAAGGAGCGTGTTGGAGTCGCGAGAGCCGATTTTTCCGTCGATCCGAGGTAAGTAAAATCAGATAGGGGATGCACAATAGTTCATTATCTATTACGCTTTCTTGTTATTGACATACACTTCCTTGTGGATTTTCATTCCATATTTTGAGTGTCTAAGGTTTAAGTGTGTCAGGAAGGTACTTTAGGGTTTGGTGCTAGATGGAAAAACGTGACCTCACCCTGAGTACTGGATTGTAGGTAGTAGACATGAGCGAGATATTTGGGACACCGTTGATGCTCCCACGCTACACCGAACCGAACTTATTGACTTGATGAGTCACAGTTCTAGAAAGTCGAGCAGTGGCACCCGTTCTCAATAGATTTAGACTATAACGACCCATTTTATTAATGTCGTTATTATTATTTATTTAGAGACTAGGACGCCAGCTCGGACCCACGTGGATATCGTAGATAGGCTAGGGGCATGCCTGACTAGGTATTAGTTATATATTGTCTGATTGGTTGCTTTTATTGCAGTATATTTCATTTAATATGACATAAATCATCGCATGTTTGTAAATATCATGTTATGTCGAGTGAGATAGTGTGACAAGTAATCGCCATGTAAAGCGTGTTAAAGTGGGTATCGGATAGGCGCAATATGGGTACACTAAGTTTTATAATACTAACTTGAATAAAATGACTAAGAATCAATGTGAATATGACATAAAATAGATAATCAAACTTTAGAGTAAGTCATAATAATAGGGTACATCAAGGATTGGTGCACCTCGGGATGTGTGCCAAGACGCGGAGCACTGGATGCCGGGTAATTGGGTACTATGGAAAGTGATAGTACACCAATTTAAGACCCTAAATAGTTTACATATGTATAAAAGTGCATAAGTTAAATTAATTGAATCAATTGATTACAAATGCCTATAGTTGGATGAAAAATTGATGTTATAGATTTGCCTCGAGATTCGCACGAAAATGGAATCCTATGAGATTTAAGTTGGGAATTTGTGTCAACAAGGTGGAATTAGTGGAGTAGGAGTTAACAAGGACCATTAGATTGACCTCGAGATACGTGAACACAATTAATTCTAACATAACCTATATATAGCTAAGTTAGTGGGAAATCTCTCCATGCAACAAGAACGAAGTTTGTTCTTAAATTGAAGAGCTGGAAAATTCAGTATGAACTAGGAGGAAATGGAGGCCATCTACTAGAGGAATCAAGCTATGAAGATCAAATCTAAGAGTTCATCATCTTGGTACAAAAACACACTTTTTACTTGCTTAAATTTTTGAAATGTGTACATGAAAACTCAAGTTTTGGGGGTTTTATGCAAAATGAATTTTAAAGATTAAGCTACTATTTTTCTTGTCTAAATTAGTGGTTTAACTGATTTTGATGATCAATAATGGTTTCAAACTAGTTTTGGCAAGAAATTGGGGTCTTGAATTCTTGATGTATGCATGTTAGTTCTTAGCAAATCTCTTGACCTAACCTTTGTAAATTGAGCATAACTCTCTCATACGAACTCCAAATGGGGCGGATCATGCGCTGTTGGAAAATGTACCCATAGATCTACAACTTTTATTGCATGAGAAAATTCGAAATTCAAACTCATTCTAGCTCAAAAATGCTTCTCAAGTAGGCTGTTGAAATGCTAATACAGGATTTTTAAAATGAACTTTGACAAGGCATAACTCTCTCAATTCTTATCGAAATGAGCTCATCTTTTAGTATCTTGTTGTTAGGTATGTTAGCTGTCTTGTGACCGAAAATCATGAGTTTGGAGCTATAAATCTGGAGAAATGATTTTTACAATATTGTTGGCAGGATTTGATTCCAATTTGGACTGTTTTGAGAAATATAACTCTAAACTTAATTTAAACACCTTATGTCAGTCTAAAATATTGGAAATGGATCCCTGGGGACTTGAGGGTTATGATAAGGTATTCGGGAGCGTGACGGGGTTGAATTCGAGAGTTCGGGGAGTCGAAACGCATATTGAGGTGCGTAAAACCCACGAAAATGCTTCACATAATTCAGTTCGTTTTTTCTATGTGTTATATGAGTGTTGGCTGTTTTATTTTGCTGTTTTATTCAACTACAAACTATGCTGTGTTATCATGATTCATTCTTGTTTTGTTCATTTTGAATAACCGTGCTTTATGCGTGAATTTTGGGATTTATTTGAAGACCGATTGAGTTGGTTCACTATGGTTTTGCTATAAAGGTCGGTTGAGTTGGTTCACCGGGGTTTTGTTATGAAGACTGGTTTGTTGGGGCATATGCCCTAGGTCTATTGATAAACATTGTTTATCTTATAATTTTAGTTAATAAAATAGAAGTTTCATTTGTTGTTTTATTATAAGTGATTACATGTTTACTTTATAGTAAAATCTATGGGTATTTGTTAAAATATCATAAATGTTCATAGTCGGTCATTATACTGGGAACTATAATGAGTTAAGACTAGTGTGAATCTTGATTGATGGTCATGTGATGATCATGCGTATAGGACGAATTGAGATCATGAATACTTGTTAGGGAACAATGTACTGGACTAACCCGCTATGAAAACATCACATGGATTAAGTCATAGGTGTTACTAATGATAAGATTTATCATTTAGTCATTCGACTTGAGATTACCATATACTTCAATATTAGGAGCATAATAATTTGACACAATTAAACATTGTCTTTAACTGGACGATTACAAAGATTGTGATTGGTTACCATGTGAATAATATGTGAAGATGTGTAATCAAGATAGAATTTGTCACTTTCGTATAGAGAGAGATATCAATGGATCCCTTGATATGATAGATTGATAATGGCCAAGTCCGTGTGAATTGATATGATCCATGTCACTTGGATGTTTTCAGTTTACATAAAAATCGAGACTTGTACGATTGAACATTAAGGGTGACTTTCCATGCCTTATGTTTAATCAAAGGACATCACACTACAAAAAGATATTTATTATATATTATTCATTAGGTTGTATCAATTTTGATATTCATGCTACTTGGGTAGTCATAATGCCTTGCTAGAGACCGCTTATGATTTGTGTGTACCAAAATGATTTTGGTTCACTGCCAACGTCGCTTAAGCCTATCTGGTCGCGCGTAAAGAATGACTTTGCATAATTTCAATTAGTCCAAAGTAATGAATTTTTATATGATAAAATTCATGACATAAAAGCCCTTACAATTTGTTATATGATAATTTATTAATATGGGCGTATATGTAATTTGTTTGAGCTGCCTAAATACAATAGTTGTATTATGAATAGTGAGGGCTTATCCACACATATAAATAGAGGTTGAAACCCTAAAACGAAACAAGATTTTCGTTTTTGCTATTTTGAGTTCTCTGGATTTAGGGAGAGAAAGAAAAACGTTTTATATCTCTCTTAGGGCTAGCACTCCGAATTGTGGTCAAAATTCGTGTATGGATTTTCAATAGAGGACGAACGCTTAAACGTCTTGGAGATCGAACAATCAGAGAAGGAAAAACATTGATTAAGGTATGGTTTTACTTTTGTACATCTAGTTTAATGGAACTTATTTTCGATCCTGTTGGGGGTTTTTCAAAATTGATTAAGGTATGGTTGAGTTGGTTCACCGGGGTTATGTGATGTTGTTGTGTGGGACAAAATGATAAACCAGTTGAGTGGTTCACTAGGGCTTTATAATATGTGGTATAAGAGTGACTAATTAACAGTTTAAGTGGTTCACTAGTATTATCTGTGTTTACATCTCTGATTACTTATATAACTGTGGTTCTGTTGTTTGATTATTTACCTGTTGCTTTGGTTTATATTGCCATACATTCATGGAAGTATGTATTTATGTTGCCAGATAGTATACTTGCATGTCTTGTAGTTTTATTTGTTTCTTACTGAATATTGTGTGGATTTCTCTTGGAGTTTTACTCACTGGACTCGTCACTGTATTTGTTGGGTGACTGAGTGTAGATCCTTCTACGAGTAGCGGCGAGGGGAACCTTGGTGACTATTTCTTTTTGTTGACAGTCTTGGACATAAACGTAGGTGTTTACATTTTGATATATTTTGCTATATTATGGGTATCAAGGGACTATGAGAACATTGTACATGTATAAAGCTACTTTTGTATATCTCGTTGCCTTATATACATGGTACTTTATTTTCGGGTTTTCCACTACTTAGAAATTTTGATAATATTTATAAAAAAAACTCATATTTTAAAGTCTTCCGCTGTAAAATGATAATGAGATTTGATAGGTTAACTAACTAGCTCAATAAATTCATTAGTAATTATATGAAGAATAATTGATTAAGCTAGTGTTAGTTGGAAACGTGTAAACAACCAGTTAGGTCGTAGGGCATCATATATAAGCAGGCCATGACGTTGAAAGGCTTGGTGACGTGTGATGTGACGTGACACTTCCCAGGGTTGTCTCGGGATCTGGGGCCGCCACATAGACCACTCAGATGCCTTCTTTTGACTCATGGGCACTCTTATTAATTGAAATTACTTTTCAATTAATTTATCATGCGAATTCCATTTATTTATCTGTCTTTTAAATTCCCACATGATCTTTAGACTGCTTTTAATTATTCTTGAAGCACTGTTTAGATCCCACTAGCTTTTACTTACTAGACTCGTCATTCTCGTGTTGATGACTTGACTGCAGATCCACAGACGAGCAAGGGCAAGGCGCCGGTGATTGGTGACTTTCTTCATGTTAATTATACTCTTTAGATGCATGTATGGCGCCCAACGAACGTCTAAGAACGCCTAAGTAGGCCTTCATACCTAACATCTTGTGTATATATATACTAGTTTCTCAATGCTATACACGCTTGAAACCACTCCCTATGCTCGAGAGAATTTAATTAATCTAATAATCTATTTTTATATTTCAAAATGTATACTATTTTATTTTTATTATGACTTTTTTGACAACTAATTATATCTATTTAGATTTAATAGCTGGAAGACCCTTAATAAGATGTAGAATAATAAATTTAAGTGAAGGTTGAAAGACTTAATCAAATGTAAAATAATAAATTCAAGTGACGATTGAAATATTGATTATGCATTTAATTAAGGGTAGGATCTAAGCCATAACCTAACTTAATTATCCTAATTAGGTTCCTAACCCATACAATTAACTTCAAACCTCGAAATGACTCGTACTTCAATCCTTAAACAGTTCCAAATATAAATTGCTATCCTCATTACAACCCAAATTCATTATCAGTTTAGTTGGAGCAAATTAGGAAATAATACGGATTATTCTCCGTATTTTTGTAAAAATCTCGGCAACACCTCCCATAAAAGTGGACTGCCGAGAAAATCACATAATAGACAACAGAATGGGGAGAAGCCTAGAAGGACTCACAGTTCCCCGCAGTTCACAATATATATCAAATTAGGAGACTCTCAACCTATTTGAGTGTATGTCACGTCCTACGGTTACCCCGGAACCTAAAATAGTATATATAAAATGATTACAACAAGAAAATTAAACTTTAAGAAAGTAAAAATTCACCAAATCTTCGAGTCTTGTTTGTTCTTCATTGTCTTCATTGAGTATATGACATTATCAAAAACAACTCGAACATGTCAGGTAAGTAAATTCCTACACTGCTCTATACTCCTGCAAATGTTAGTCCAAATACATGGCGACATGTAATTACATTTCCAAAATAACAAGAAATTTATATAACAACATGAAACCCTTTCATTACCATTTAAGGTTCACAAACAGGTTGGTCGACCTAAGAATGAACCTAAAACAGTAATGAAAGTCCAATGCATGCTACCCCGGAGTCAACATTACCCGCCTTAGACGCCTGCAGTACGTCTAATATGGAGTGGAGCACCTCACACTCGTACGACCCATAGCATGGGCAACTCTATCCGGATGTCATGTATGCATGGCCAAGAATGATGTGAAATGCAATGCAGACTAAACACAAATGCAGGTACAAAGATAATTCCATAAATAGTAAAGACCACTGTAGGGTTTACTTACAGCCCACCCAACTCAAAGTTGGCCACGAAGCCTCACACAACGTTTCTTCGGCCTTCACGTACTTCAACGAGTCCTATTCAATTACAAATTTCACATTATAGAGTTACCACTCTATTCGAATATTTATATCTATATTTCAAGTCACAATGAAATGAAACCACTTTCAAACTCATTCATATACTTCACTTTTGGTTCTAAACCACTTTCAATTTCACAACGAAGTTCAAACTACTAAAGCTGCGATACTTCCTTTTAAAGTTCCAAACTATTTTTCTTAATCCTTTTCCTATGTTTGTATATTCCATTAGGTTTCTATAACACTCATTTAGCATGAAAATAATTTACAAGTTTCCTATGCATTCCGAACTGAGATTATACCTCTATTTTATTACTTCAAAGTCATAATTCAACTTACAACGAGTTTAAAATCCTCTAATTTTTTATTGACTACTTGACATATTCGAAAACACAGTT
Organism: Stephania cephalantha; assembly: GCA_039657325.1. Lineage (NCBI taxonomy): Eukaryota > Viridiplantae > Streptophyta > Magnoliopsida > Ranunculales > Menispermaceae > Stephania > Stephania cephalantha. The sequence goes on along the minus strand of CM077578.1, from coordinate 29,555,867 downwards.
TCACTTCCTTTTCATATGTTTAACCTATAAATAGGTTCTAAACCCTTTGTTGGGTTCAAACACAAATAACAACTTACAATTTACTCGTTTATCGACTTTTGGAACCTTTTCCTTAGCCAAAACACCTAAACATTGTAATGCAAGGTTTATATGAGTCTCTCATTCATATTTCAAGTTAAAACTACCCATAAAGAAGCCATCAATACTTAGTCAAATTATAGGTAGTGCAGATTTTTCATTAGCGAGCCCCTATGTTTGATGCTAAATTTCAACCTCTAAATCAATAAATCTCACCACAAGCCTGATTGACCATTGAAATAGGATATACCAAGATTTAAACAAACCTATTCCCAAAATTTTGGACATCTATAAGGTCTTTGAATCATTCGTCAAACATGACTACTCGCATCTGTCCAAATTGTTTACAATTTTGACAGTGGCTCGCAGGCTGCCTTTGCACCACTTTTTCACTACCAAAAAAAATGATTCTAAGTTTGTACCTTTCCATTCTATAAAATAATTTTGGACTTTCGAGCAGTGTGAAACTAGGTTTTACCCCTAATTAGAATTTCCAAAACTCCAAGCACATTCACCCCACCTTAAAACCGAAAATCCCAAATAAAAATAGGTGATATGGAGTACATCCACCAAAGATTATAAATACCAAGAATTGAAGAAAATAACCATGACCGACTTTTCCTACCTCGACACAGTTCAAACATTAAATTTCATTGATTTAATTCATCAAAACTCATTCGAATGGATTGTAAATTGATCTTAACTCAACTCAAATTGATCAAATCACTTTGAAAAGATACAACATATCAAGATCAATATCACCAGCACCAATTCCCCTTTTCCCCATCGTCATCTATTCATCTCCATTCCCTAAACCACAACACCACTAAACCAACAACCAAACATCAATTTCATCAACCAATTTAACCAAGAAACTTAAACAGCTTACCTCTTTCAATTACATCCTCAACTGATTTTTCTTTCTTCTTCACCATAACCTCACTGAACACCACAACAGTGAGTTCGAGAGACAGAGAGAGACGAAACCGTGAGAGAGACGAGAGTGGAGGGTCGAGAGAGAACGAAAAATAGAGAGAGATGTTGAGAGTCGATTAACAGTGAGGAGGGACGATGGTATTTTGGCAAAAATGAGGTATTTTAACTTATGATCTCCATTCCGTAACACGTGGGTCTCACCTCGAAAACGTAATTTCGAATTAAAATTCGAAAATATTTAATTAAACTGCTAATTATGTTTATGAAATTCTCAGATTTCACATAGGACAATAAATTTAAGTGATCGTTGAAAGACTTAATTAAAAGTAGAATAATAAAGTCAAGTGATGGCTGAAAGATGGATTATTGGTGCTTATTAAGTATAGTATATATATATATATATATATATGCCTTCAAAACTTTTGAAATCATAGCGAAAACCATTCATTTGAACAACTCGAAAATTTTATTTGACAAAAAAACAACTCATAAATTTTTCTCAAAAAGAAATTTTCAAAGATTTGAATGATATTAATTAATTAATTAATATAGAATTATGCATACCTATCATTAACTAGTATTTTCGAATGAAAATAAATATGGCGCGATATGCGCACCTCACATTTTACTAAGGGCAAACCATTAGATGAGGGCACCCTAAGTAAGGATGATGGCACCCAAAAAATTAACCCTAAGTTCCCAAAATGCCCCTACGCAGCCTCAACCGTGAATTCAAAAGGAAATTGGAAGAGAAACAAGGAGAAAAACAGAAAACCTCGCGTGACGTGCAGTGGGGTCTGGTTCATCTTCGCATTGCATCAACTCGAGCTCCACGTTTACCTTCGAAGCAGTTGTCAAACGTGTAGCGAGAGTTGCTTGGAAGCCAAGTTTGTGTTCTAGGTTTTGGAATCAACTTCAATTTCGAAGGTGAGCTTTTGTGTATTTGTTCAAATTCACATTGTTATTGATCGATTTTGGTTGTTATGTTTTTGTTCTTTTTTGTGGTTGAATTTGATTGATGAATTGTGCGTAAATCAGTGGTTGTTGTACTTTAAATATGGATGTATGTTTATGTGTTTTTGGTTGTTGTCTATGATTACCCAAATATATGTCATGTATCGGATATGCATAAAAAATGCGTATCCGATACGACGACATCATCTATATTTTTATTTATGATATGTCGTGTAAAGGATATACAAAAAAGGACTTGTCTACAGTCAATTATCTATACCCCTCATCAAGGTGTGCCCAAGTCTATTGTGATAGGAGTCCCGACTTGAGAAACTCCCGATAAGTTTTTGATGTTCAAGTTTTCACTCTATCCTATCTTCTTCGATTGTATGTTTTTTTCGCCAGCCCTAATATAATTGTGGGAAAGGGGAATCCTCCTTGAATGACACCTGTAAAAAAGATATGGATCAGTAACTAAACATTAGTAAGTATACAAGTAAATTTAGTGATAGAGAAAATGGTGCACTTTACCCTCATAAAATGGTTGCCATTAACGTGTGTCATCCCAATTACGACCCTGTCATTTGGCCAAGACGGTGGTGCGTTTCTAAGTGGGAACGAATGTCATATTAACACTCGATGATAGGAACACTACAATGACATTATAACATGTAGCAATGACAAGTCTCATATCATGTATAGTCATCCACTTTTGAAAGGGAGCGTCATCGGTGTCGTCATAGTATTGCTCGAATTGTATAGTAGTATCGTAGTAATCCCCCGCGAGGATTGTGCGCCAGATATGTGGATGGCCATGAAGCTCTCAATACATATCATTACGGATTTGCTTCCAAACATCATCTTCATTACGTCCAAGGCTGACTGCAACAACGCGGTAACCACAATTTCCATATCCTCTAACATCATTAACCTTATCAATGTGATCCATCCATTCTTCGGTGGCAATACCGCGATAAACATCTATACGTACATTCTGCAAACATGTACGTGTTCTATGAACCTTCTGGCACTTCACGACTATCCTTGATCAATATCGATTTTGGATTAAAGGCATACTCGTGATGGCTTGGGTTTTTATTGGTAGATGCCTCATCCTCGTCTGCCTTAGTGAACTTCTTCCTCTTGCCCTCCCGTGACACTTTTCCCCGCTTGTAATGCTTTTTTTCCCTTTGTCTTAATTTTTTTCCTTTAGAACCACCACTGATGAAGGATGACTATTCTCTCGAAGCTATTGCACAATTCGCATGTGCAAATCCTCGGTATGGACACTTTCGAACCTCTCAATCACCCTTTGGATTTTCGCTTTAAAATCGTACTCAGTATGATTGATTGCTTGCTTGAGGTTCATGCTCAACTTTTGCCAATGAATGTGAACATCGTTTAGATGTATATGTGAACATGCCAATTGATGGGTGCCAACTTCGTGGACACAAGGAATGCCAAATGTCTTCCGCAATACATAATCACAACTCATTGGATCGGTACCAACATTTTCTACGGGATCCACCTCTTTGTGAATTTGCTCTAACGCATATTGCGAAACAAATCCTCGCAATATTCGGTACAAGGTATCACCAAACCCATGTTGCATGACATTCAAACTCGTCTCAAAATACGCCTTGATATGAGTATTTTGCCCTTCTACCATACTATGGATAACCCGCCATAAATCCTTAAGGTTTACTTGCGAGTGCCCAAGACCTTTTTTCAATGTATTGTGTGCACTTTCAATTTTGTCGGTCGTACCATGTCCAAGATGCAATGTCTGGTCTGTCCATGCTTTGACAAAACGTTCTTTATAATCTCTAACCTATGTATCCATCAAATAATCAAGAAATCAGGGTACACAACATTAATCGACGGCCAATTTTTCCATCCTTGTGTTGAACGTAATTTTAGAGGTGGCACTTGTCAAAGCATTCTACCTACTCAAGAAAAGGTTAAAGTTTTCGTTACGTGCAAAATATTTTTTCGTGTTTCCTGCCACGCCCTGATTAATGTGCCAAGTACATAGAAAGTAGGGGCGGGCAAACCGCGGTTTGGTGGTGAAAACCACCAAACCGCGAACCACCAAAACCGCAACCAAACCGAACCGCGGTTTGGTCGGTTTGGTTTCGCGGTTTTTCTTGTTACATGTTTTCCAAAAAAAAAAAAAAAACAGTGGTGGGAGGCGGCAATGAGAGATCACTGGTAGAAGATGGTGATGGCGACTGGTGGGAAGCGGCAGTGACGACGACTAGTGGAAGGCAGCAACGGATGACCTCAACTGGTGGAGGCGAATATGTTTAGGATCTTGAGATGGAGATGAAAAAATGAAACGACTGTTGTTTATATTGGTTAAGGTTAAGTTGTTTATATTGGTTAAGGTTTTAAAATGTGAATTAAATAAATTTACTAAATTACCCTCGGTTTGGTTTGGTGAACCGCGGTTTTTCAGAATTGAAAACCACCACCAAACTGCGATTTTGCGGTTTTCAAGTTTTTCAAACCGCCCCCAAACCGCGAGTTTTAAAAACCAAACCAAACCATACGGTTTGGGCGGTTTTAGGGAAACCGATGCCCACCCCTAATAGAAAGTGAGTCGACATGGGAAAAATCAATTCAATTGCCTTCATCAATCTCAACTCCCTGCCGGTAAGTATCACATGTGATTTAGACCACCCATCCATTAGATTATTAAGATTATTCAACCCCCAAATGTAGTTATCTTTTTTCTCTGGTGATATAAATGCAAAACCAACAGCAAAGGATAACCCAGTCGACGTCACACCAATGATCTCTGGCAAAGGCATGAAATATCTGTTAGTCTTGTACGTGCAATCCATAAATAAAACCAATGGAAACATCATAGTAACATGATGGAGTCGGGATGAACCTAAAACAAGTCTGTCACAACTTATGTTTTATCGTGTTTCTTATGCCACGATACATAAGCATGTGTGTCAAGCATATGCATGAGTTGTTGCATTTGTGATCTCCCTCCATCCTCTTCAAACCGTGTTTTTGTCTGAGATTGTATATCGTGCGCATAGTTGATGAATTTTTTGCATCCCTCTTATTTAACGTGTCCAAAATTTCACGCGGCTTAATGTTCCCTTCCATTATTTGTATCAACACAACATGCTCTTCCGGATCTAACCGACCGATGTATGAGTGACATTCCATATAACACCTAATATCGTGGGTATGACGCCACACATCATTGTGACACGCCATAAGAGATCTGCACGTTCCTTGATATTTATCTCAAATGGACAACTACATTTTTTGGCACCACATTTCTCCCTAGATGTCCCCCTCAAGACCTCCCCTTTGTCATCCATCACAATTTTGTCCTTAACCACATCTTTACTTGCTTTCATTTTTCCAACTCATTGGGTGTCACCCCTATAAGAACCAGACCTTTTACGCGTCATCTTTACCCTTCCCCGATGACGTTCATCACCCATGCGTCGGAACTCTTCGTGACAATTACGAATCCTTTACTAGATCCTTGACTTTGAACTTATTTTACCGTCTTTACCCTAGTTCCAAATGGCGCGTTGGGAGTGAAGACCATAGTGTAATCAACATAGTAAGTAGAAATACAAATCTCCCTGCAAAATGGTAAATCAAACTATTAAATAGACCCTCAATCAAGAACCACAAAAAAATTGAAAAAAACAAACTAAAAGTAGTTTAATCGGTCAACACCTACCGATTGAAGACTTAACGTTCGGTTCACTTGCAACCGATCTAAAGGATTTTGTTTGGTCACTTGTGACCGAACAAGTAAGTCTTCAATCGATCTCTCGAGACCGAGCTAAAGCCTCTTGTTCGGCCCTGCGAGGCCGAACAAGAGGCGGAATCAGGGCACCAGCACGAATACGATACAACAAAAAAGGCCAAAAAAACTCAAGCAATACTTCTTCATCTTGCACGTTCGTAACTCCCACACGTCATTCCTCCATTTTTTATGGTAAAAAGCTGCCAAACAACCCAAACCAACAATTCCCTAGCGAGACAAAAAATTTTGTTCAAACCTTATAAAGTGCATAACAAAACATTGCAAATTTAACATTTTTAAAAAAGAACAATGAAAAAATCGACTCTTACGATATTGGTGGCCACTGAAAGCGCAACTTCGGGTCGCCGGTGGTCGGAGGGGTTCGTTGGAGTCAAAGGGTGGAAGTTTGTGTGGGGTGCACAAAGTCAGAAAAAAATGAGGGCATGTAAGTCATTATGGGATTTAGGAGGGGTAAAAATATCATTTCAATTGAGGGTATTTTAGGAAGTGGATAGCAAAAAAACTTAGTGGTTTGCCCATAGTAAAATGTGGGATGCACATAGCCGCATCGAAATAAATAACTTATTTTCAATATTATTTTTTTAAAAAAATATGCAATCTTCTATATATAAAGGAACTGTTTTTGTAAAAAGCTCTCACAACGTGACACATTGCTTGTGAAAACTCTTATAACGTGACACGTGACATTCTGATGTCATAATTACGATTTTATAAAAAATAAAAAATACAAGTCGATGATCTTTCGCTCACTGGGGTAGGATTGTAATTAAAAGCACACAAAATAAGATATTGTAATACAAACGATTTTGTTATTGTTAGATATTAATTAGGAATTTATTCTTAAAAAATTATGATCTTAGGATCGGTTTTTTTGTTTTTTTGTTTTTTTTTAAATTATTTCGGGTTTCCTTTTAAGAATTTTTGACGGCTATTAATTAGAAGGATATTCGGTTATTTTTTTAGGTATTTTTTTATTTCGAGGTTTTTAATTATTTTGATTTTTTTAGACTATTTAATAGCTATTTTAGCTATATTTTAGAGATATAAACATATTCCTAAACCGATTATAATTGAACACAATTTTGGAAAAATAACCACTTACAAAAATTACACTATTTCAATTATGTCTAATCAATACACCCATTATTCCATTTTATTTCTAATCGAACACAATTGCGTCATCGAAAAAAAAACATGTTTTTTGCTACCAAAAGAAATAATAATAATAATTATTTTTTGCAAAAAGATTATTACAATACGAATACATAATTAAACATAATTTCTAATTAATATTTTTGAACTATTTTTTGAAGATGTGTTAATTGAAATATATATCAATTTAAGAAGACTTCATAACGATTAGGGGTGACAATTCATCGGTGAGTCATAAACGTGTCGTGTCATAAACAGGTCATGACCCATATAATGCAAACCCATTACGTGACATGTTTATTAATCGTGTTAATCGTTTTCGTGTCTAAGTGGGTCGTGTTAAACATGTCGTGTATTCGTGTCACCCATTTATTAAATATTGTATTAAAAATTTTTATTTTATTTAAACTTTTATAATTTGGTTACTACTTTTTAAAATATATCTAAATGATTAAATTCGAACAAACATACTAAAATAGTCAATAAAATATAATGTGGTTGTATATAGTCGCTAGTTTTACTTTACTTTTCATTCAAGTCTTTATTACTCTTATTAATAATAAAGCAAAAATGACTCGTAATAATAACATAAAAAATTATAAGAATCATCTACAAAAATATCTAAATTTTACTTTGGTGAAAATTTTATTTTTTCTTAATAAATAATTATTAATAAAATCTAAAACCTAAATAATATATTAAAAGTAAAATGAATATTTCCTCTCAAATATAAAATAAAATATGATAAAAGATGTCTATAAATAAAATAAATAAATCATGCTATTAACATGCATTCAAATGGGTGAATTTTGTATCAATCTATTTATTATACTATATTTATTATTTATACATTATTCTTTAGTCGTGTTAAGCGAGTCATAAACGAGTTAAGCAGGTTGACATGTTAATGACTCGTTTATTAACCGTGTATAAACGTGTTAACATGTTTATGACCCAGACCCACTTAAGCCAAACCCACAACATGTTTATTACGTGTCTTGTCGTGTCGTGTTAATCGTTTCATGACCCAAATTGTCAGCCCTAATAACGATGAACATAAAGTGTAGATTTCTCTTCAATTAGTATCAAGGCTTTGAGTTAATTAAAACCCCACACTTATAAGTTGATAATTGAATCATATTGTTCTCCATCGGGTTCGAGGCCATAAAAGATTACATAATAAATTTTATTTTATTTTATTTTTTTCCCTCTTCATCTAAAATATTGATATATAGTAACCAATTAAGTGGCCTAATGGTTGGGTATGAGATTTAGAAGTAAGAGATCATGAGTCCAAGCCCTGGTGGGTTTCTTTCCTATCAAAAAAATATTGATGCATGGTCTTGGCGGGATACCGACTAGTATATTTTTATGTAAAAAAAATCTTCTGTGAGAGTTAATGATGAAGTCAACACATGACACTTACTATTTTTCAGGTGATGACATGTGGTAGTCTTTCTTTTCATATGCCAATTTTTTGGGGGATTCTTAATAATCATCTATTTTATCGATTTTATAATCGGTCTCTTGATTAGCTAAAACAAACATTAATTTGAAATCTAAATTAGCCTATTAGGGAAATTGATTCCACCGAGGAATGACGATTTTCTTTTGCTACCTTTAGCTCGATTGTTTTTTTTATGCACGTTCAATCCTTTTTTTTAATTTGTTTGTATATATCACTCAGTATCGGACTTAACCGACTACTTCGGGTTTAAGTTAGGTCGACCCACTAAAGGGTGAAGCTCTCTTAGTGATAATTTTTGCATTTGTGGAGTCTTGAACTCGAGACGTCCTGTTAAGCTTTTGGAGTGTCGAACTACTTCAACGCACCAGTAGTTGGTTTGGTCATTTTTTTGCACTAATGCATGATAATGAGTTTCTTAATTTCGCCGAATGAAAAACTAATTAGTACATTAATGATTAATGAGTCTCTTAAATTACTAATGCGAATTCTAATATACCTATCCCATTCCAATTATGGCAGAATAATTTTAAAGTAATTATCCAATATTCAAATTACAATTATAAATTAGGATAAAATACACGATAGCCTATTCCAATTAGGCAAATACCTTGAACCATATTGAGTCGAGTTTATACCATGTGTTTGTAGCATGTTAAGTAGTTTTTTACATGTTTGTGTTTTAATTGTATGAATTGAGTGTTATTAATTTTTTTTTTTTATGATTTCGATAATTTTAGAGGTGAAAGAGGAGATATATAGTTTTCAAGTGGAAATTGAAGTTCTTCAAATACTTTTCATAACTGTATAAAAATATTCTTTTAATTGAGTGGTACATTACTATTTTTTATTGAAAATTGGATTATATTATTCTTGACTTCATACTATAATAAAAATATATATTTTAAGACACTAACAAATGCTGTTGAATGCTATGTTGTAAAAACTTAATTAATATGATTCACATACTTTAATTATTAATTATCTTAAAAATTAACATAGAATGATGAATCAAATAATACAAGATAATAATGTATCATAATCAACGTATCATTTTGTTTAAGATTTTTGTAAAATAAAAAAGATTGTTTACTTATATATTAATTATGTATTTATTATATTTTTTCCACATATTTAGAAACAACATTGTTAAATGTAGTAAAATATAGTTTTTCTTGTAATGTCAAGTTCATTGGAGATTATATAATAAATTTTTTTTACTGTTTTTCACATTAAATTCGTTTTTATCTAATATATTGATATACTCCATCTTGGTCGTTGCCAATTAGTTAGTATTAATATTAACTAAATATTAATTTGAATTTGCAATATTAATTCCTAACAATTAGTATTTTTTTGGGTGATTAGTTATTTTATTTTCAAGCACTAAATCAATATGTAGTTATTTTCTCTGACTTGTAATTTAAATAAGTACCTTTTGTTGAGATTTGAGAATCAAACTTTTTTTTTTTTTGAGTCAACAAATTGTTACTAACAATTCGGAGTGTTAGATCCCACAAACTAGTCAACCTTTCGTGGCTCCACATGTACAAACTTACACCATAAAAACAGTGCACCTGTCCATAAAAACAGTGCACTTGTTGGAACTATTCACAAAGTCAAAAAACAAACTTCATGACTTAGCGAGCTTTACTCCTCATTGCCTTCAGTAACTTACATCTCACTAAAACTACTTCAACTATCACTCTCTCAACACTCCTATAAATACAAACCAATCATTTCAACTGTCATTCATCAAACTGAGTGATAACCATAGTTACCATATCAATTATGGCTCCATCAACTTCGTCTTCCAAACGTGCCTTCTCTGCTGCAATGTCTTTGTTGCTTTTCTTCGGCATGTGGGCTTCCCCTGCCATGTCTCGCAAACTTCACATTATGTCGATGCAAGAAAGGCACGAGCAGTGGATGAGCCAATTCGGGCGAGCCTACAAGGACGCCGATGAGAAGGCGATGCGCTTTGAGATCTTTTCCGACAATGCTGGGAGGATTGATCAGTTTAATGAGGCTGGGAACACGACATTCACGCTGGCTGTTAATCAGTTTGCAGACATGACTAATGAGGAGTTCAGGGCAACTTACACCAGGCTGACGACAAGTTCTCCAATTGGCGATGCGGCAACTCTGTTTCAGTATGAGAATGTCACCAATATACCGAGGTTTATGGATTGGAGGAGGAGGAAAGCTGTAACATCCGTCAAGAATCAAGGAGAATGTGGTAACTAATATTTACTAGCTAATTGAAACTATTTTGAGATTTGTACTAAAAAATGAAAAGTATTTTGATATAATTAAAACAACAACAATCCATATATGTCAGATGTAAGTCTGGATTAGTTAAGACGGTTGACTCCCAAAAAAATCTCGGTCGTGTCCTTCAGATTATGAATCTAGACCCATGGATGTCGATCTCAATGTGTACCATATACCGCATGTTTTTTATCGTTTTTTTCTTAACTATGTGCTTTGTTTCTCTTGGTATGCATGTGTAGGAAGCTGTTGGGCTTTCTCAGCTGTGGCAGCAGTGGAGGGAATTCACAAGCTCAAAACAGGAAGGCTAGTCTCCTTGTCAGAAGAGCAACTAGTTGAGTGTGATAGAGTTGGAGAGGATAAAGGCTGTGATGGAGGTTTAATGGACGATGCTTTCAAGTACATGATAAGACATGGAGGCCTCACAAGTGAAACCAACTACCCTTACACAGCAACTGACAGTAGACCTTGCAACTCCAGGAAGGCAAACAGGATAGCAGCCAAGATCAAGCGCTACGAAGACGTGCCAGGTAACAATGAAAAGGCACTCTTGAAGGCGGTCGCCCACCAACCCGTCTCTGTCGCCATCGAAGCTAGTGGTTGGGAATTCCAATTCTACTCAGGTGGTGTGTTTGATGGGCAATGCGGCCACAATCTCGACCATGGTGTTGCTGCAGTAGGGTATGGCACATCCAAGGGTAGGATGAAGTACTGGTTGGTAAAGAATTCATGGGGAGCTTCTTGGGGAGAACAAGGATATGTAAGATTGAAAAGAGAGACAAGATCCAAGTATGGAATGTGTGGGATTGCCATGTCTGCCTCTTATCCAATTGCATGAGAAGAAATAATGGAAATTGGTTAGATATGCTTCTATGATTTCAGCAGTAGGCCAGTGGTTTCTTTAAAATGAGAGATGTAGTTGATTTGTCTTCAGGATTATCAGATGCTAGAATTCTATTTTTAAGAGATGTTCTTTATTGTTCCAAAAAAAAAGAGTTCTCTTTAGATTTTTATAATAAGTCAATTTTATGATCAAGATTTTAGATTTCCATTGATGAGGCTGGTCTGAAATACTCTGGTTTTTTCTGTTTTTTATTGTCAATCCAATATATATATTCTTTCAGATTTCGATCGTTTTTCGTGAACACCATATGCCTCCAAGCATTTTTTTCCCGAAATTGTGGAAATGTATGTTATTGAAGTGCTACAATAATCAAAGGAAGCACAAGCCAAAGGACTTCTCATGTCAATATATGCAAGAATGTCAGCAAAAAAAGAAACTCAATGTGAAGATCAAACGCAATTTTTTTTTTTTAAGAAAAAGGTGGAAAAGTAATTTACTTTAATTTTTCTCATGTAGCACACCTATGATTAACGATGTAAGGCAGCATTATCTACCTTGATCTTCATCCGACGGCTATGTACATCTCTCATCTTATCTACAGAAGCTCCCAATCTGATTCATACGAATCATCCATCAATACGACATGCTTGGTGAGCATGGAAGGAATAGAACCCTCAATTCTTACTTCAGTGACTGTATCCAAGTCCGAATGCAAAATGGATAGTTGCTCGTATTCCCTTCGCTTGCTTGACCTTGAAGCCAGCACATCTCTAATCTTCTTCTGAAAAAAACAAAACAAAACAAAACAAAACAAAACAAAACAAAACGAACAAAAAAAAGAAACAATTATGTGGTTCTCCAAAATGAGAATAACACTGAGGGAGGACTAGAAAGAAATATACCTTGTAAGATCTAGGCCTGCGAGCTCTGGAAGAAATTGAAGGGATTTCTTTCGAGTCCACTACCATACAACTTTCCCCAAGCTTCACATCTTCGAATTCATTCATATTCACAACTGGTTCAACGCTGACATTGCATTTCACCAGTTCTGCACTCCAATCTGTGAATTTCATACAAGTATCACCTAGATCAGTCCTCACGCTTAAAAGTAACCAAATCCAAGCAAACAGTCAAGAATAAAACAAACGAATATCACACGTTCAGATGATGAAAGTCAAGGACAAAACACTCATCTTGAAGATAAATCTACTTGTAGCGTAACGCAGATATCAGTTTATCCAAAAATATAATCTGATAACTGATTTAGTAAATTTGACCATGAGACTATGAAAATGCTTCATAACAAGTTTGTAGGAACAAAACAAAATCCAAATGCAGCAAACTCCCACATCACGTAACGACCCAACACACATTTGTCCCTTGCAAAGTGATCCGCGTTCACATCCACCAAAGACAAAATAACCAATGTTCTTTATCCAAAAAAAAAAAAAAAAAAATGTTTTGGATAAGGGGAAGAAACTGTGGACCTATTCTCTATCATGTTTCTCCTAAGTCCTAACCATGAATGTCATTATAAGTCTCCGAACAAAAATGTATGACAAGGATAACAATGCTTCTATAATAACCGAATCAAGATTTTCTATTACTGTCATCAGTTACAGCCCCAGGTCCACCTAAAGCAGTCAATCTACTAGCAGAAGAGGCAGCAGATATTTATCTACTTTTCTTTTACATAACTACAAGGAGCAGTTGCAACTTGCAAACATAGATTTACGTCAGGGATTTGAGATAGTTTCTTTGTGACTGAAGGTACATCTTAAACCCAGTTCTAGAGCAGAAAGATCAATTAAAAGTGCTAGAAAGAGAAATGACCAGGTGAAAAAAAATTGCGGGACACCACTGCACAACTGATTTCTCCAAAGAGTCTTCCTAGGAAGCCTTTAAGCCACTAAAGCAAAGAAATGCAGTTGGTGATGACAAACTAGAAAAGCCTTACCGATGTTTTTGGTCGATGAGATGTTGCTGGATGGTAGCAGTCCACTGTCTTCTCCTTTGCTATCATAGGATAATCCTGAATGAACCAAATCAGCAACACCATCAGGCAAATCTGTAAGAGCAGCATTGTAAGTATCGTCTCCTAAGAAGATGCGAGAAAGTTCACGCTCTAGACATTTAGGTGAATCAAAAAGAGCAGCATTGCTTGCACCCTCTTCTGAGCTGACACTAGAAGGTACTTCCTCTACACTTTCTGGTTTGTCCTTCCCATTCTCCCCATTCTCCCCATTTTCATTCAGTTTGTCATCCACCTTCTCATTTTCAATCGGTTTGTCATCCACCTCATTTTCATTGAGAAGGCTACTACATGACAAATCTTGCCTTGGGCATTCCTCAGAACCAGCGACCTTTGCAACATTTGGAGGGGGTAGTTTCTCAAGCTTCCCAGACTTCTGACACATCTCACTATCATAACTTTCTTTCAATGGTGCGTCAAATCCACAAAAACCAGATTCATCAGCAGCATCCCCACAAGAAGTTTCTTTGGAAAGCTTGGGTGTAGCCATCGTATCCTCTCTATTATCTTCATTTGTGTCTGTGACACATTCTTTGTGAGCCACAGAACTATTTCCATCGCGAGACGATTCTATACCTGCCACTTCACCAGTACTTATAGATGATGGTGGACTTCCATAGCAGATTTCATTGGATATGGATATGCTAGGAGAGATTTTTCCAGAAGTTATTTTCCCGGGCTCGTTGTCAGATGGATTGTCCTTTACAGGATCTGCTCCCGTGCATGCATCACCATTAGACACTTTGGGGGGTTCAGACATGTTTAAAGGATGATGTATAATATCATGCACAACTGCAGCGTAAAAGTCTTCAACATTTGCAGTAACGGTTTCAAACTGATCTTCTACATGTTTAATTTTCTGTCATGAAAATAATTTAGCAGCATCAAAGATTGTAACTAGGCTTTAAAGGTGAGAAGGTGTGTGTGTAACAAAATAATTTACAAGCATGCCTATCAAAACATATTTTTTCAAAATTTATAAGTGATAAGGGACATTTAACAACCATTTTAACATTCTTATTTTTGAGAATAAAATGATTTTAATAGAAGAAATCCAAAAAAGGAAAATGGAGATAAAAAACTTGTATACCTTGCCCAGGTCGAGGTACATATTCTCGAACTCATGGCATAAGTTCTCTAACCATGGTAGAGATTTAAGATTAAAATCCATAAAGAAACCGAAGAAAAATCTCCAAGTTGTTTTCTCGACTTCCTTTATTTTAAATGTATTATATATACCCTATAGGAATAAGATGAAAGTAATATTCGAATTAGTATCATCCACAACATGTTTTATCAGCAAGCCACAAAAAAAAAAAAAAAAAAAAAAAAAAAAAAAAACACCAAAGAAAAAACCAAAAAGATCAAAGCAAAGGTGAGTTCATCCTGTAATGGATTAAATTGACTATCAAAAAACTGCACAAGTCGAGAAGCACCAAGAATTCAATAGAACATGAAATTCACATAGTAGTCAATGGCTGCATTCAAATGGCTATGGCGCCAAGGTATAATACTTAGTTTGAAGTTTGCACCAGAATCAATTTTTTTTTTCAATATCCTTAACACTAAACCCTACCAGAATCATTTTTTTTTTCAATATCCTTAACCCTAAACCCTAAACTAGCGATGCAAATGGGTAGGGGAATACCGAAGGGTGATGGGGATTTATCCTAACAGGTATGGTTATGGGGATTTTAAATGGGGATGGGTACAAAATCTCATACCCACACGGTTATGGGTAATAAAATATATCCACGGGGATCCCCACGGATAATTCCCATGGGGATACCCATCTACCCACGGGGATCCCAATATATCAATTTATACACCATATGATATTTATTATTGATATTTATATATAAATATTACATAATATTACATAGTTTCCACTTCGAAACACTCATACATATAACAAAAAACCTCTTAATGAGATTTATAATTTTAATTTATTTGGTTAATTAATAACTATATGTTTTGTTTTGAATTGTTTGCAACTATATTTATATTTTAGAATTTTAGGATAAAAAATACTGAAAAAAGTTGATGACTTGGTGGTTTAAAGAGATGGTGACTTTAAGGAAGATTTTGAATTTAACATTTTCGTTTTGCATATGCCAATGATTTTGTAGAAACTTAATTATAAGTGTTTGCACGTAGTAGTTAGAATTTTTATTGCATGATATGATGTTTTTTTTTTTGTTGGAATATCAACAATTGTGTTGTTATGTATGTATACCTTATTTGTTATAATTTTTTTTTTTGAGAATCCCCGAGGGGATCCCCAATGGGAAATGGAATGTGGAAAAAAATTCATCACAGAGATTCCCCATTCCCGCAAAAATCCCAATGAAAACCCTCACGAGGGATCATAATGGGGAATGAAATGGGTAAAACATTTTACCCATAGGGATTCCCCATACTAGGATTCGATGGGTATGAGAATTCATCCCACTATGGGTATGGGTATGGGTATGGGTATGAGTGATAAATTTTTTTGTGGGTATGGGTATGGGAATGAGGCCCCCATCCCCTACCCTACCCTACCCGTTTGCATCCCTACTCTAAACCCATTTTTCATACTCGAAATATGGGAGAGGGAAGTCCCAGGCCCATTTTCCATACTTAGAGAATGGGGGAGGGTTGCGATAAGTTGACAATCAGCGTAAAACTTTGGTCACTCTATATGAAATAGATCTACCTAAATTAACTTGGGATTGAGGCTATGTTGTTGTATCCTAAACCCTAAACCCTAAAATCTTTTTTTTCTTCCTTTTTTTCACATTCCACTCCCATGTGCAACCCGCAACCCCATGTTTAGGTGACCACATACCAAACCATTGGAACTTCGACTTGGTTGGTCATTCCCATTCGGATTTTGGGATACGCTATACATGAATTCAAAGTATCCTTGACTCTTCACAAATTTTAGGTCATTCAGATATTTTTGACAAATTCTGGCGCAATAAATAAACTTAATTGAATAAGCAAAACATATCATCACATATATATGATTGGTTTATCAAAGAATTCAACTAAAAATCTAATTAGCTCATCATCCAAACTGGCAAGTTGCAAACAATCATCGATCACAGAGTGCTTAAATACAAAAACAATTCAAAATCAAACAAATAGCGAAAGTGAAGAAGTAATAAATTAAAACCTAAATAAGCCCTGATTTGGCACGATCTTCATCCGCCAAACTGTTCTGTGATTTCAATTTCGTTTTTCAATCCTTTTCATTGTGGACGGCAGAGAGAAAGAAAGGGCTTCTCTTTGTCCAACTTTTTCTATTTTCGTATTTGTATAGGAGAGGAAGAATCCTAGTAAAAGAAAGAAAACCTTTTAAACTTCACGCATTTCACTCAGTTTATTAAACTCTCAAACCAGTTCCAGTTTCGCCTACAACCTTGAGTTCCACGTATCGCGCCTCTCCAAAGCAAAGCAATTCTCAATTTTTTGTTTTTTAGCCTGACTATACGCACCCCACCGTTTACTTAGATCACCCCAGCGGTCCAACTTAAAAAAGGCCAATTCTAATGCAAAATGACCTTTATGCATCTCATTGAGATTAGTACACCCCGCCACCCTTTTCCTCTTGTTTTGCGCACCTCACAATCATCCCTCCACACATTCTTTTCTTGTAATGTGTAGGGCATCATCTAGTTGCTCGTCCTCGCAGCTACAAATTTCTAGTTGGAGAGTCGATCAAAGCCTACTGAATTTTAATTGAAAAGTTGATCGGAACCCACTGAACTTTAAGTCGGCAGTTGTCAGCTAAATTCCATGAAAGAGGTTCGGTTGAACAACACCGAACCTAAAAGATAAGTCTCGGTCACATGTCGTTGAACCTAAAATAGAAGTCTCGACCAAAGTTTTGGAGTTGGGTGCTTCGATTTCGATGAAAGAGTATTTTGGTAATAATATTAGGTGCCTTCATAAATTGAAATTTGAATTTGGGGTGCACTCAAAATTTGGGCGCATTTATAAAAAGGTGGGGGTGCATATAGCTGAGCTCTTTTTTTCATTTTTTTTTTGTGATAAAACGATTCTCACTTGAGTTGCACTATAGGCACCCAACCTAAAGCTAAGGGCACATCATTGTTGAGGGTACCAACTGCTTTTCTGGGTGCACCACAAATATTAGGGTGAATGCCCCAAAATGCCCCTACGAGAAACCAACGCACCCACCACCAATTCCTCACAACGTATTGCAAAACCATCAATTCCCTTGTTGTGCTAGACCTTTCTCTTACAAGGAAGCACTAGAATCTCCTATTTCCCTATGTTTTAGGCTTGGTTTGGCAAGATTTGTGTTCGTTTGGTTGGGTTTAGGGTGTTATTTCAACTTATGTGAAAGACTTTCGGGTTTAGGGTTCGCGGAGGATTTGGATCTTGCGACGTGTTGCTTTGAACGAACAAAGGTATGTTTAAGGCTCGATTTGGCAAGATATGCGTTCCTTTGGTTGGTTAGTTGTTTCATTTTTGTTTGTTGTTCATTCATGGGTTTCGTTTCTAGATTCCCGTGATATTAGACCACATAAGTCTGAGAATTGTAGTGTACTCTCAGCTAACCATAGCCAAGATATTTTTCTGAATGCCTGTTGGAAACAACCGACTCATAAAGCTGATTGGAAAAACCTCATAATGTCGAGTACCACCAAGTCTATGCACTTGGTATCGATTACAACCTACCGAGACAGTAACAAATGTCTCGGTGGACACTAAACAAGTTTAATAGAGAGTTTTACATTAGGTTAAGCCCGCTGGTTAATTACCGGGATAATGTATTATGTCTCTGTTACTAAATACTAAGACCTTCGAATATGTTTTAGTTTATACCAACTGAGTCTAATCTGTAAGTGTTGAATTTGGTTAGGCTTGGTTGGTACCAACCAAGATTGTACTTATATATCTTGATCACATAATTCTGAGATAAGGGATATACTCTCGTCCCTGTAACACCTAGGGATGCAAACGAGGCAAATAATCTTGATAAGTGATTAATTATACTCATATATAGGTTTAGTTTAGTCGTATATTTAGTATAAATATCTTTAAATGAGCTTTAATTTATGGTATTATTGCATTTTCAGGGAATTAAGGTGTAAATGAAGGAATTGATTATTGGGGCATGTGCCCTAGGTCAATCTACAAACATTGTTTATCTTATAATCTTAGTTAATAAAATAGAGGTTTTCGTTTGCTATTTTATTATAAGTGATTGCATGTTTACCTTATATTAAGATCCATGAGTATTTGTTGAAATATACTAAATGTCCCTAGTCGGTCATTATACTAGGAACTATAATGAATTAAGACTAGCGTGAATCTTGATTGATGGTCATGTGATGATCATGCGTATAGGGATACGAATCGAGATCATGAGAACTTGTTAGGGAACAAGGTACTGAACCGACCCATTATGAGAACATCACATGAATTAAGTTATATGTGTTACTCTTGATAGCTATATCATTTACTCATTCGACTTAAGATTATCGTAGACTTCAATATTAGGGGCATGGTAATTTGACACAATCAAATGTTGTCTTTAACCAGACGATTATAAATATTGTGATTGGTTACCATATGAATAGTATGTGAAGGTGTGTAATCAAGATAAAATTTGTCCCTCTCATATAAATAGAGATATCAATGGATCCCTCGATATGATAGACTGTTAAATGGTCAAGTTCAAGTGAATTGATATGATCAATGTCACTTGGATGTCTTCAATCTACCTAAAGATCGAGACTAGTACGATTGAACATTAAGAGCGACTTTCCATGTCGTATTTTTAATCAAAGGATATCTCATGACAAAAGAATGTAATATATGTTATTCATTAGCTTGTATCGATTTTGATATTCATGCTACGTGGGTAGTCAAAATGCATTGCTAGAGACCGTTTATGACTTGTATATCAAAATGGTCTTGATTCACAACCAATGTCGCATGAATCTATTTGGTCGCACACAAAGAATGACTTTACGCAATTTCAATTAGTCCAAAGTAATGAATTTTATATAATAAAACTTATGACATAAAACCCTTAAATTTATTATATGATAACTTATTAATAGGGGCGTTTGTGTATTTTGCTTGAATTGCCTAAATACAATAGTTGTATTACGAATAGATTTTTTAAGTGAACTTATCTACATATATAAATAGAGGTTGAAACCCTAAAACGAAATAAGATTTTTGTTTTTGCTATTTTCGAGTTCTCTGGATTTTAGAAGAGAAATAAAAGCGTTTTCTATCTCTATTAGGGCTAGTACTCCAAATTGGGGTCACCGTTAGCGTGTGAATTTTCGATAGAGGACGCGCGCTTGAACGTTTTGGAGATCGAACAATCAGAGAAGGAAATCACGGATTAATGTATGGTTTACTTTTGAATATCTAGTTTAATGGAACTTATTTTCAATTCTATTGGGGTTTTTCAAAAATTGTTTTGAATTTCGCTACGTATGAGCCCCAAAACCCAACAATTGTATCAGAGCATTAGGCTCGGTTCTATTAAACATTTACATGTTTTCTCTGATGCATATATGATATATGTGTGAAAACATGATCTTGATTAATGTATATATAATGTATATATATGTTATGTAATAATTGTTATTAAGAATTTGTTTTAAAGCATGTTGTTAATTCATGTATACACATGATTTGATTCAATGATAGAATTCATTTTATAATATTTCGATTAACATATGTTTTAATATTGAACGATGTGAATTTTGTATGTTCACATTGTAGAAATCATGTTTAGGTCAATGTGATTCTGGTGTTGAATACATAGTTCATTTTTTTGTTGAATAATTATGTATGTCTCCATGATAGAAATCATGATTAGTTTAATATGATTAATTTAACATAATTCTTATGTTGAATGCATGATTAATATTTCGTTTCTTGATTCAATTGATTGTTTTGTATGAATTAGAATCGAAATTAGTTTTTGATCATAAATCTCATTGTGATTATCTATAAGTATATACCTATTAAATATGAGATAAACTTTTAATTGGATAAGAATTACAAATTCTATAAGATAGGTGAGATATATAACAAATTCGTAATGGATAAGGATTCAAAATACCTTAAATTCTAATTAGATTAGGATAAGATATTAAGTTAGATGTGGGGTCGAGTTAATTAAAAATATTTTAATTAACATATTTCAGAATTAAAATTAGGGGCAGTTTGATCAATTGGATTAACTAAAATAATGAGAATTTTTAGTCGATTTTTTTTAAGGACAAGAATTCATTATCTAAAAAAAGCCCACTAACTGGTCAGCTGGTACCACTAATTGTTCCTAGCGCAAGGAAATTCGTATAATAGTCAATATTAGTAAAATCTCCTAACTTGTTTAGTGATTGTATATGCATTGTAATATATGATATTTATCTCATTTAAATTATGATCACTAAAACAAATAAAAATCCATTTTCTAAATTTTAAGTCAAGTGTCATCCATTCTCAAACACTTGTCAAGGTTTTGATTACATTAATATGGGTCTGTCTCCACAACATGTATTGTGTTATCTTGGTGAGACAACTTGAGTAATGATTACTCTATTGTTTGAAATTGTTAGACTTGATATAGCTATCAAAATGATTTTGGGATATAGGCAGAAGATGTGATTAAACATGCTAAGACATAAGATGTCATAATCTCATAAAAAACAACTAAAAGTTACATATGATGTAATTGGTAAAAAGTACTTATGTAAATAACCTAATTCAAAGTGTCATGCCTTAGCTGTCTTGGAATTAGGTAAAACATGGATTTTAGTCCCTTAAATTAGAGGACCGCTAAGGGCACCCCACCTTTTCATGAAGGCACCCAACTTATTTGTAAAAATTCCAGAAAAAATGGAAAAGACCATTTTGTCCCCTGTATATATAATGGTTCAAACCCTCAAACCATTTTGACAAGGAGTTAGGGCACCCCACCACCAAGCTTGAACCACAAAGCCACATTGCGTTTGGCGAAGAGGCGATCGATTCTTGCGGATTGACATCATCCGAAATGAGGTAACAATGTTTGACAACCATATTCGGGTTTTTTAGAACTCTGTTTAGTTGTGTATAATCGTGAAAATGATGATTTGTTTGTCAACATAGGGTTTGGTAATTTCTTCAAATCGAAGTTGTTTCCACTATATAATGGAGGATTGTAATGCTTCGGTGCCGAGAGGAGGTCATCCTTGAGGTAATTTTGCAAATTTTTTGTGTTTTTTATGCGGTTATCCGAAGTTTCGTCTCGGGTGCGCGATTGTTTCGGCCTCGCAGACCGAGATGTATAGTAATGTCTCGGTCGCCATAGAGGACCGAGAGGTTTCACGCAGGTCACGGACTGGTACGACCGAGAGTACTGAGTAACTCTCGGTCGTACATGAGCGAGACTCTGAAGAAAGTTTCGGACCTGTACAACCGAGAACCTATTTTTTTGGGTTTTTTTGTGATTGTGCTGTACATTTTGGTTGATTATAATGTTACACTATTTGTATTGCAGGTAATGCCATTATCTAGTAATTTTCCAGACTACAAGGACACTTTTACACCTTCTAAGCCATTCCCCTCTCGAGAAGCGGCTATTTCATGGCTTCAAATGATTGGTGGTGAGAACAAGTTTGTGTTAGTAACGAAGCGCTCGGATGCCGAGGGCATTAAGCGCAGGGGAAGGGTGAAAATTGCCTGTGAGAGGTCTGGGACATATAGGGGACTGGCTCAGAGAGTAGGGAAGGGGAAAGCGGCAAAATTTTTAAAGAAATCAAGGAATGATGAAAAGGCGAGGAGTCACTTTGGTACGAAGAAATATGGATGCCCTTTCCAAATTAACGTCAAGGAAAATGTCGACTCCTTATGGTATGTCACTATGATTTGTGGGAGGCACAATCACGACACCGCATGAAGATTGGATAAGGGGGAGGAGGAAGTTGAGGATGCGGAGGGGGAGGACCGAAAGTGAGAGTAGCTCGGGGAGATTAGTCCACCTTCGTCTTTTGTGGAGTGCGAGCAGGAAGTTGAGGATGCGGGTGGGAGGACACCGGGTCTCCAATCGGAGGCACCCCAAAGTGTCGAATAGAAAACACGATGATGACGATTCTTCGACGAGAGGGTGGAGAGCGGATTTGAGTCCTCCCACTCCACAAAAGAGGCCTCCACTTCTAGGCAGAAGAAAGGCAAGGTTGTTCCACAAATGCGTCGTGCCAGTCGACGCACGCAAAGTGGATCTAACATGGCTTATGGTCATTGCTTAGAACCGGATTGGTTGCCACATGTTGAGACCATTATTGATGTGGTTTCCGATGGAAATTGTGGATATCGGTGTATAGCCTCTGGGCTTGGACTTGCCGACGTAGACGGGTGGAGGATTGTGCGTAGAAGGATGTACGATGAGATTATCGGGTATGAAGACCTTTGGCGGGAAGTGCTTGGCTCGAGTTTCGAGACTGTCAAGAATGCGGTGCATTGCCCCGGAGAAACAAGAGGGGGCATCTTTCAAAGAATGGTTGACACTTCCAAACATGGGATTGTTAGTATCCACCGCATTCAATGTCATTCTCGTCAACCTCTCGCATGGGAGTGCCTCCACATTCCTACCTCTACGTAGTACTCCACCGTCGTCATTGCACAACAAACTTATCATTGCAATAGCAAATGAAAGGAATATCCATTGGGTTAGGGTAAGTTCTATGATTTTTTGTGAATTGGTTTGTTTCCCCCTTAATCTGGTTTGTGACAATATCTTCTATGTTCTCTGTTCACTTTGACAGTGCGATTGCGTGTGAATGCACCGCCGCCATCCTTATATCCATCGTGGGATCGGTATGTTGAGGATCGCGCCAAAGGTTGGCGAGATGGATTCGTTTTTCGAGACATCGCGCCCATTGCAATCGCTGATGATGAAGCCACCATACCCGTTGTAGATTTAGATACACCGTAGGTTAAAGCTTGTACCTAGAAACCTTGATGGCTAAACATTTAGAAATTTTGCCAATTCTTCCGAATGTTCTATGTATATGCAAATGTTGTCTTTGTATTTTGATTGTTGTTTACTTATGGATGGACCCTTTTTAGAGTCGGTTTGAATGTTACGGAGATTTATAATTAATTAAGTTTCGGTGCAAATTGTCGTGTCTTGGATTTTCAATCTTGTATTGTTAGTTTGACATACCACAAAATTTTTTTTACAAAAAGTAATGTTCAAATTCATCCATTTCGATGTCTCGGTCAAGGGTTCGTGAAACAACCCATATTTTCGGTCACCCATGACCGACAAGTAGTCCAATATATCGGCGTTTACAACCGAGTCCAATTGCAAGTTCTCGGTTATACACCACCGAGATGGATTGACCATTTCAATTCGCCTTTACTCGTCCTATGACGACCGAGCCTCTCGAGACCTCTCGGAAGTGGACAACCGAGTGTAGGACAAAATTCTTGGTTGTACACCACCGACGCCACATTACCTATCACTAATTGTAGCTCTCGTCATGTCACGGCCGAGATAACGGCAGTATTCTCGGACATGCGTAACCGATACGCTGTGAACTCTTCCGGTCTACGTGGCCGAGACTGCGAGTTCCCAAAAATATTAGCTTCTGTCTCGGCCATGCTTGGCCGAGACAGTTGACACCGTCTCTGGCTTGTGTGGCCGAGAACCGCGATTTCCCAATTTTTTTACAATTGAACAAACCGCCACACACACATTACAACTACTCTACCAAATGTAACTTAATTCGACGATCTTCAACCGAGCCCTAATTTGGAGACGAAATCGGCTCACACACCGGACCCTACAAAATGCAGAAAACTCGAACAACGAAGGAGAAACACACGGCGAGGGACGGAGAACACGATTTCGGGGATTCCTCTCACTGGTCGGTTCAAAACAAATGGATTCTTCCACAAGGAGTTCGGTGAATGTGGTGGTGGGGGTGGTGGGGTGCTCAGGGGTTTGCACGAGGGTGGTGGGGTGCAGATGGATTTCCACGAGGGGTAGTTTAGGTATTTCGGGTCTAATTTTTGGGTGCCCCAGGTAAATCGGTTTGTGCCCACATTAACTGGGTGCCTTCATTAAATGGTGGGGTGCCCTTAGCGGCCCTCTTAAATTAACATAGTGATTTTAAGAGGATTGTTAATTTAGTAGGAGTCTATTCCTCTATACTTAAATGAACTTTTGAGTAATCTTTATTGTAGATCTATGGCTTCTTCAAATCACACTAATCCCTTATCTCTGCGATCCATCCTTGAGAAGGATAAGTTGTTTAGGACAAACTTTCTTGACTGGTTCAGAAACTTGAAAATTGTTCTTAAGCATGAACACAAGTTGTATGTCCTGGATGATCTTAATCATGAGGAACTACCAGCCAATGCTTTAAGAGCCGTGAAGGATGCACATACTAAGCATGTCAACGACTAAACTAATGTTGCATGCATTATGTTGGAAACCATGGTTTGTGAACTTCAGAAGGATATGAAACACATGAAAGCTTACGACATGACTATGATGCTGAAGGAAATGTTTTAATAAAAAGCTAGGCAAGAAAGGTTCGAGACAGTTAAGAACCTTCATTCTTGGAAAATGGTTGAGGGTGCGTCAGTTAGTCCTCATGTTTTGAAAATGAAGGGCTATATTGACCATCTTGAAAGACTTGGATTTACCATAAGCCAAGAGTTGGCTACGGATTTGATCATGAATTCATTGCCCGATAGTTATTCACAGTTTGTGATGAACTATAACATGAATAATATAGAGAAGTATGTCTCAGCATTCGATGCTTAAAACTGCTGAGCATAATGTCAAGAAACCCATTGCAATGTGTTGATGATTCAGAAAGGATAGACTCTAAAGAAAAAATAGCAAAAGTAAGGCTAAAGTTGCTAAAGGTGTTGTGACTATCGCAAAGCTTGTGGAACAAGTCAAGCTTAAAGCTGCTTCTACTTCAGAGTCCCAAAAGGAAAAAGAAAAAGAAGGAAATTGTCATTTGTGCCATGCACTCGGGCATTGGTTCAAAAAACTGCAAGCTCTATCTTGAAGATCTAAAGAAAAAGAAGAGTAGTTTGACTACTGCTTCAGGTATTTACGTTATTGAAGTTAACTTGTCTACTAGTGATCACTGGATATTGGATTCCGATTGTGGATCTCACATTTGTATTAATGTGCAGGGTCTCACCAAAAGTAGAAAGCGAAAGAAATGATAAGTCATCCTACGAGTTGGAAATGGAGTAAAGGTTGCTGCTTTGGCTGTAGGATGCTATGAGTTTATTTTAACTAGTGGACTTGTTTTAGTTTCACTACAAGAAGTTGCTACATTTAGCGACAGAAAAAATAGCGACGCGCTACTTCCCGTCGCTAAATGGCGAGGGGATGGCGACGGGGACAATGTTTGACTTGTTGACTCGATTAGCAACGGGGTTAGCGACGACCCCCGTCGCTAATCTTTAGGCGGGAAAATTCCTGCCCAAACGAGGCCGTGTGTCACCTCGCCCTGCCACGTGGCTCGGGTGGGGAGGGCCATGTGGTGGATTAGCGACGGGGATGTCCCTGTCGCTAATCCCCTGGTTATTTTTTCAAATTAAACCTTCAATTTTGGTTTGTCTGTCCCTCTTTCTCGATCTCTCTCTCCCTCATTCCCTTATTTCCCCCTATCTCGATCTCCATTTTCCCTCTTCCATTCCCAGATCCCTCTCTCTCTCCCAGTCCCTCTCTCGATTTTTTCTCCAGTCCTCTCCCTGTCCCTGTCCCTCTCCCTGCCTTACCGCTGTCGACGTCGATTAGGCCACCATTGCCTCCGCCTCGCCGTGCCGTCCTTCCGTTCGTCCCTCGCTGACATTTTCGGAGCCACTCCAGCCTGCCTCTTTCGGTGCCGCATTCTGCGGTGTCGACTTATGTATTATTTATTTTTATTTTATTGTGTTTTTTAGTTTTCGAAATGATTCTTATTTTTTATTTTAAAATGTGAAAAGAAGTTAATTAAAAAAATGTGTAATGGTTTATATGAAAAATTTGTATTTGTATAGTTTTTTTTGTGAAAAAAAAACATGTTAAATTGAATAAAATCTTGGAATAATTTTTTAATGTTGATATGTATGATATTCTTATTTTTGTGAAAATAAAATGCATGTATGTGATTTTAATTTAGTTTTTGTTGTGATTATTTGTGATGTTTGTATATAATTTTTTTAGTATTGACATATGTAATTTTTTTTTGTAATGTGTTATAATTTAATTGATTTCCAAATTAGTATGCCCCATTAATCATTTTTAATTATTTTTTAAACTAATTAAAAAAATCAAATTAAGGGTAATATTGGAATAAGTTTAAATTTTAGACTAATTGGATCCTAGCTAGGGAGGATTGGCATTATATAATATATATATATATATATATAAAGTATGTTAAGTTGAAATAAAATTAAGTATGAAGTTTATAAGTTAAATGAAATATTAATACCGTATGTTTTACTAATAAAAGTTTATTTAAATGATACAAATTAATTGGAAAAATTAAATTTCAATTAGGACCAAAAATAAAAGAGTATAATATAATATATTATATTATATATATATACATATATGCATGTTTAAAGCAATTTAAAAATAGTAAGGAAATATGTAATTGATTGAACAAAATAATATATAACAACATTTTTATACTATATATAAAACATATAATATATGTTATGAAGAAAAAGTTAAGTAAACCAAAAACTTTAGAACAAATTTAAGCACTTACAAAATTATACATACTATACGGATATACAAATTATACTATATATATAGAAGTTATACTTTATATTTGTAAAAGAAAACCACTTAAAAATTAATAATTATACTATATGTATTGAAAGAAAATTATAATAAATTATTCTGTACGTACAATTATATAAATGTACTTTTAAATGTACTAAATAGAAAAAAGTAATTATCGTATATATATTGAAAAAAATTATTAAACAAAAATAAAAAAGAAGCAAAATAAATTGAAACAAAATACAACACTTAAAATTTAATAATTATGGTAGATATATATTGAAATAAAATTATAATAATTTATAATAATGTCTGTACATAATATATATTACGCAAAGCATGTGCAAATATTGCAACCAATTTGACAAATTGCGGTTAACATTCGACTAAAATGTATAAAATATATTACGTAAAGTATGTGCAAATGCAACCAATTCGACTAAGTATGGTTAACATTCGACTAAAACGTATATCGTGATTGATGTGTACGTGTATTTAGGTCTTTCGAGATATCTTGTATCTTGAGATTGGATATACAACCGTATGGAAGGCGGTTACACTAGATTAGAGTTTGTGGCTGGCGTAAAGAAGTTCATAAAATTTGCCATGCAACACTGCACCGCTTTCCTGAACGAAGCGAAAAATTCGATGTCGTTGTTGAAAATGTTGCAACGAGAAATGCTATGATGTAAACACAATATAGCTTCATCTAGTGAGGGCGAATTCGTTCCCGAATACTATTATTGGACCGAGCATGGAGAGGGAGAATTACTAAGTGATGCAGACGATAAAGGTGATGATCCAATGGATGAATATCTGACTTCATATCATCATATGATACACGACCACGCGGACCCCAGTTTCGATTGGAACCATGAAGAGGAGTCGAACCCTGAAGCCAAGTATTTATTCGAAATGATTGACACATCGAATCAACCGCTTTGGCCAAGTTACGAGAAGATGACTAAACTCTCAACAATGGTGCATTTGTTGACGATAAAGTTGAATCATCATATTTCGGAGTAATCATTTGACGAAATTTTGCAAGTATATAAAGACATGTTACCTGAAGACAATTGTTTTGTAGATAGCTTTTATAAATGTAAGAGTTTAATGCACTGGTTGGGTCTCCCATATGAGCGAATCGATTGTTGTCCCCAATTATGCATGCTTAATTGGGGGCCCGACTCCGAGCTTACATCTTGCAAGTTTTATGGAGAATTTAAGTTTAACTCCAACAAACGCCCGCACAAGAAAATACTTTACTTTCCTTTGGCGCCTCGTTTACAATGTTTGTTTACGTCGAAAGCTACTGCAAAAACATGCGATGACACGCAGAACACGTAAGAGATGAGGACAATATGCAGCATTGCTCCGATTCCATGGCATGAAACCACTTCAATTAAGTGAGCCCTACTTTCAACTCTGAGGTTCGTAATGTTCGACTTGGCTTATGCACTGATAGGTTCCAACTTTTCAAATTGACCGACAAACTGTACTCCTCGTGGCTAGTGATTTTAACATTGTACAACTTGCCTCCATCGATGTATATGAAGAAATAAGTAATGTTCTTAACAATGATTGTACCAGAACTGACCAATTCGTCGCAAAAAATTGATGTGTTTCTCTAACCGTTGGTGAAAGAATTGCAGGATTTATGGTATGACAGAGTGCCTACCTATGACGTATCGACTAAGATAAACTTTCAAACGCGCGCTGCACATATGTGGACTGTCAACGACTTTCCAGCCTACAACATGTCTGGATGGAGCACGCACATGAGGACAACTTGTCCTTATTGTATGGAAGATATTGACGCTTTCTAGTTGAGGTTCGGGGGAAAACGCTTAGTTCAATTGTCATCGACGTTTCTTGTCGTGATATTCGAAGGAGAGGAAAGACAAGTCTAGTTTCCACAGAGATAGAATCGTATTCGACAAGCCACCAGCTAATAAATTAGGTGAATATATCTTGCATGAAATTGAAGCTTTAGGGTTAATGAAGGTCACTGAATTGAGATTAGATGCTATAAACAACGAAGTCTCGAGGACTAACGGGTGGAGAAAACAAAGCATATTGTGGGACTTGCCTTATAGGAAGACAAACCTTGTTAGACACAACCTAGACGTAATGCACATTGAGAAAAATATTTTTGACAATATTTTCAACACAATCATGAGTGTGCCAGGGAAGACGAAAGATAACGCAAAGTTTAAGGAATACTTAAAAGGAGATTTGTAATCGTCTAGAGCTTCATTATGATCCAATTTGTAAGAAATAACCGAAGGCACAATACGCGCTTGATAAGCGGAGAAAACAAGCGTTGTGTAAGTGGATTATGAAATTTCACTTCCCTGATGGCTACAAATCTAACATCGGTCGTTGCATAGATTCTAAGAAGTTGAAGATGTTTGGGATGAAAAGCTACGATTGTTATGTTTTCATGCAAGGATTGATGCCGATTACTTTTCAGGATCTCTTAGAGGAGGACATATGAATTGCAATTAGCGAGTTAAGCATTTTCTTTAGAGATTTAATTGCTAGAAATTTAAATGTCGAGAATCTTTGTCTTTTGCATGAAGACATTCCTAAGATATTGTGCAAGTTAGAAAAGATCTTTCCGCCAAGTTTTTTGACTCAATGGAGCATCTCTCTATCCATCTGGCTTACAAGGCTAACCTTGCTGGCTCAGTACAATTTCGGTAGATGTATCATTTTGTGATATAATCAATTATACACGTATACAATTAAAATCAATTAAAATATACATTTAACTAACTTACCTCTACAAATGTAAGTATTTGAAATGTTTGAAAAATTATGTTATGAATAAGGCAAAGGTTGAGGACTCAATATGCAATGCTTATTTAGTGGAACAGACAGCTGCATCTTGTTCCTATTATTTTGAGGAACCAGTCTCCACCTTGTACAACCGTCCGCTTCGCAATTACGATGGTAAAGTCGGACTAACTCAAAATCTTGATGGCAACATCTCAATCTTCACCCACCCATGTTGGGCCTATGGGAGATTAAAGAAGCGTTATCTCACGGATGATGAGTGTAGCGCCGCATACTCATATGCGTTGTTAAATTGTCTTGAGGTCGCTTCATTCATGTGGTATACATTAATACGTTACAATACATAGTTTTAATGTCAATTGTTTAATATCTTTAATATCTTTAATCTATTCAATCGTAATCCTTAATTTCTTTCATCTCTTGTTAAGATGAACGTATCGAAGTTGCGTTCTTAGCAATCGAATATCACACAAAGTGCAATCGAGGAACATTTTGAGAAACATTTCTCAACTTGGTTCCAACAATTCATACGTCATTACTACATGCATATTAACATAATTCTTCTTCTTTTGTTATTTAATTAAAAATGAAGTTTATCATAAGAAATCTTTTGGCTGTAGGCGCCATCGTAAATTCAAGATACAACACTTCTAATGTTGTCAAACGAACCTAGTCGACTTTGCACCATTTATCACGCATATCTTGTTAATGGCTATAAATTTTAGAAAGTGTCACATGTCGCAAACAACGATACGTGCAGTAGCGGGGTGTCTGTTAGGGGCACAAATTACGCACAATGCGATAATGACTTTTACGGGCAATTGCAAGAAGTGATACAAATCGAATATGGTGGATTCTTACATACTGTGTTATTCAAGTGTGAATGGTTCGATCCCATGCTTAATGTCGGGACAAGAGTCAATGCTACTTAAAAATCGTCGATGTACATCGAAATATGCAATTAAATAAGTACAAGCCTTTCATACTAGCCATGCAAGCTAGTGAAGTGTACTTTCTTTCATGCCTAAGTGTAAGAAGTGCACATAACAATTGACAAACTATGTGCAGACTTCAATCGAAACTCATCGATGAATATAACTTAGTCGAGAATGTTGACAGTGCTTCAACACAAGAAGACACTTTTCAAGAGCAGTTACCTGAGCATGATACCGAGGTTGATATTGGCAACAATGTTGCAATTTTGCTAGTTGATCCTAGTGGCACACACATGTCAGACATCGATGAAGAAGATCGCTGAAAGCGATAGTTTCAAGTTTTCATCGGACGATGAGAACGATGACGACGAACCATGATATAACCATTTAACTCGGTAAATGAATGCGAAAATTAGTATCATATTTGTTGACTTGTTATGTAATATTTCAAATGTGGGGGGTTTATATGTAATTGTTTATAATTTAGTCTTAATTTTTTATAAAGTCATGTCATCAAGCAGAGGATATGGTCCATCATTCGGTGGACGATTCGGCGATAGCAGAGATCATCGATATCATTATTCGGGTCATTCACACCCGTGCTCTCATGATGATGCTACTCCACCTGCACAGTCTAGTAGGGCCAGCAGACTTAGCATCAACATTCTTCGCATCACCCACAGCAGGCCCCGTTCTTTCATCCGTACCCATATCACCCTCAGTAGAACCCTTTTTCCATCAGCCACCTCCCTCATCTTATGTACATCCAGCTCATCTCCTTACATCTTATATGTCTTTGCCATCTGTATTTGGTGATGATCACACTTCTATGCAGATGTACTCTACAATACTTTCATCGCTACCCACTCCACCCGTCGATGGTCGTAATACGTTTAGGCCAGGTGTGTTGGGCCTACTTTTTCATATAGGGATTAGCATTTCCCTTACATACGCATGATCGAACGCACGAATGACGTAGGACCCCACCATCAGGTCATTCTGATTTGCATGCCTCGCCCTCTACAAGTCATCAGTTAGAGCATGTGTTACAGTTGCCGAGTTCCTTGACACACCGTTCAAGTGACCTATCTTTAGGTACAACCCACGTGGACGACGCTGAAATAATACTACTAATCAAGCCTCAGGGAGAATATTTTTAGTCGTGAAAGATGACAAATAGTAAGTATACGTACTTTAAGTACGAATATTTACGTTTAATTAATTTACTATCAACTTGGTCTAACGCCCTATTTTCAATTTAGTGGATTGCACCCGTCAAACAAAGCTGCTCGGGAGATGACTAGGGCTCCTTGCACAAGGATGGCTATTCTTAAGAGTTTGTTCCGCAACACATGCGAGATATATATTGGAATCAATGGAAGGTAAAAAATGTTTAAGTTAAGTTTGTTTCTTTTACTTAGGATTTAGAGACAAAAATTGAAAAGCTTTTTTTATTATATTTAAATTTTAATATTTTTGCACATAACTTTCTTTCGACTGGGAGCCATCGGACGATAAAGCTATTAAAAAGGTGTACGATAGGCAGATTGCCACTCGGTATATCGATTTCATTAGCAAGATGTGTTATAAAGATAAAAAGCCGACACATGTATCTACCGAGATCTTCGAGCACTAAAAAAAGATGTGGTCCACCCCAAATTCAAAAAGAAGTCAGAGCGAGCAAGCAAGAATTAGAGAATGGAGAAAGGGGGACCCGGTACGGGTGTAGCAGTGCCTACAGGTGGTTCCATATCCATCTATCAACATGCAGAGAGGCTGGTAAGTTATGATATAATAAGTTCATATATATATATATATATAGTATAATTAAGTCTCAAATTAATCTATTTATATATATGTTTTATAGGAGGAGAAGTTTGGTTGACCCCCGACTGCTTTGGAGTTATGCCTATACTTCCATAAGAAAGATCATGACGGAGTAACTTTCCTTGATCAGAGAGTAGAAAGGATTGTCGTAAGAAACTAGTTTTGTTTTTAAATTTTGTTTGGTTAGTTAATGATAGGTATCAATGACTTATATATATGACTTGTAAATGTTTAAATTCTTAATTTAGACGATGATACGCAACAGATGCATCGAGCTCACACAGTCGCAACCTGACACACCGATTGATGAGACTGAGTTATATTTGTCTGTCGTGGAGCGTGACGACAAAAGACAAACATATGGATCAGGTGGACACCATCGGGGTCGAGGTGTAGACATGCAGGAGTAGGATCTTCTCGGCCTATTTTATCTCATGATTAGCCCATTGAGCTGCTAAGGAAGGACATTAAGAAGATGCAGATAAATTTTCTACGGGTTATTCATGATAACACATTAGACCGTGATGAGTTGCGAGAGTTGCAGAGACGGTTAGGTCGTATGGAGCAGGCTCTAATGGATAGACTTGGGATTTCATTCTTTCCTCCAATAGATGTTCCTAATGACTCAGAGACCGACGATGATCCCGACGATTAAGTCATCTGCTGTACATACTTATTACTTAGACTTTAGACTTTTTTGTTTCATATTTTATAGTCACACTTACTTTTTATACTTGTAACTTTCTTTTGTTATATTTATTTCATTTACTGTTTTTTTCTTTCAATTATTTAATTGAATTTGTGTTTATTTATTTGTAAATCTGTTACTTTAAAAAATTGTTTTTCCACCAAATAAAACATAAAAACTGTTATTTATTTAATTAAATTTTTTTATAATGTTTTAAAATTAAAAAAAAATCATTTATTATTAATTTTATTAAAAAATTAGTTATTTTTATAATTATAATTTTTATAATGTTTTAACTTAAAATTTTCATTTTATAATTAATTTTATTAAAAAATCGATTATTTCTTAAATTAAAAATGATTAAAAATGTTTTAAAATAAAATATTCTTTTAAACATATATTTAAATAAAAATAATAAATTATTATTATAATTAAATTGTTTTGTGTACTTTAAAATATATAAAATTTAATTTTAATTTTAATATAATTTTATAATAAAAAAATTGTTGGTACAAAAAATAGAAAAATTAACGTGTTTTTTTTTAAATTACATTAAATAGCGATTGGACAGTGACGACCTCCCGTCGCCAAATGTTGACAAGTGGCCGTCGTACCGGCCATGTGTCAAGATTTGATGACAAGTTTAGCGATGAGTCCCGTCGCTATTTGGATGACGTGGCCAACAACAACGTTTGACTAGATACAAGTGGTAGTTTCAGGAATGGGCATTAGCGACAGGTTTAGCGACGGGACCCCGTCACTATTTCTGATACCCGTTGTCAAAAAATAGAGATGAGAATTTTAACGACGGGCCGTACCAGATTAGCGACGGGTTTGCCCATCGCTAATTTGATACATTTTTGTAGTATTTTAAATAATTTTTATTATGTCCTTGCCTTGAGCAGAAATATCATTTCAGTTTCATATTTGGATTTGGATGATTTTAATTTTATTAGTGCGAGTAATAAATGCTCCATTTCTCATAAAGACATTTTCTATGCGAATGCGAATTTGTGTGATGGTCTTTATATTTTAAACATGAAAAGTGCCACATATACTCATATTCTTAACGTAAATACAAAGAGATTCAAGTCAAATGATTTGAATGAAACCTGTCTTTGGCATTGTCGTCTTGGCCACATAAATGAAAAACAAATTTCTAAACTTCATAAAGATGGGATTTTAGATTCATTTGGTTTTGAATCATATGAAACATATGTATCTTGTTTACTAGGCAAGATGACAAAGAGTCCCTTTCTGGACATAGTGAAAGGGAAAATGATTTATTGGGTATAATACATACTGATGTATGCAGTCCTATAAACACAATGGCTAGAGGTGGTTATTAGTACTTCATTACTTTCATTGATGATTTCAACAGATATTTTTATGTGTATATCATGAAACATAAAGGTGAATCTTTTGAGATGTTTCGAACATTAAAAAATGAAGTGCACAATTGACTTGGTAAAACTATTAAAGCACTTTGATTAGATCAAGGTGGTGAATATTTGAGCCAAAAGTTTGATGATCATCTTAGAAACCATGAGATTGTTTAACAGTTAACTCCTTCAATAACTCCATAATGAAATGGTATTTATGAGAAGATAAATTAGACTTTATTGGATATGGTTTGATCTATGATGAGTCATACATATTTTTTTTTCTTTTGGGGTTATGCCTTAGAAACTGCTGCATTTACTCTGAATTATGTTCTTTCTAAAACGGTTGATAAAACACCATATGAGATGTGGTTTGAGAAAAGACCAAGTTTGTCTTTCCTTAAAATTTGGTGTTTTGAGGTTTTCGTACGACGACAAATTATAGAAAAATTATTAGCCAAATTTACTAAGTGTGTATTTATTGGTTATCCTAAAGAAACTAAAGGACACTACTTTTATAATCCCACTGAGAACAAAATGTTTGTTGCTCGGAATGATGTCTTTATGGAAAAAAGTTTATTTCCAAAGATGATAACGAGAATATTGTATGTCTTGAAGAAGCTCAAGAACCACAAATAAACACTCAACTGCCAGTGAGAGATCAATAAAGTCTTGAACTAGTTGAACTTCCACAAGTATCACAAGGCATGCGTAGGTCTGATAGGGTAAGACATCAGCATGAAAGATTTTGATTTCTTATTACTGATAGTATTAAGGTGTTTCTTACAAATCAAAATGAGTCTACCACTTATCAAGAGGCTGTGTCTAGCCCTGAGGCAGATAAATGGCTTAGTGCCATGAATTCTGAGATGCAATCCATGTATGATAACCAAGTTTGAAACTTGGTTGATTAACCTGAAGGTGGTAAGACCATTAGATGTAAATGAGTTTTCAATAAGAAAACTAACATGGATGGCAATGTGTATACTTATAAAGCACGGTTAGTTGCAAAAAGTTTTAGATAGACTCAAGTTACTGATTATGATGAGACTTTTTCTCCTGTAGCCATGCTTAAATTCATTAGAATCTTAATTGCCATGTTTCATATTATGACTATGAGATGTGACAAATGGATGTCAAAACAACTTTTCTAAATGGAAAGTTACTTGAGGACGTGTATATGATATAGCCTGAAGGGTTTGTTCATCCTGAGAATTCTAGGAAGGTGTGCAAGCTTCAAAGATTTATTTACGGATTAAAGCAAGCTTCTCGAAGTTGGGATCTTCTTTTTGATAAAACAATTAAGGAATTTGGTTTCATTAAAAATGAAGACGAGCTTTGTGTATACAAGAATGTCAGTAGGAGCGTGGTTGTTTTCGTGGTGCTGTATGTTGATGATATATTACTTATTGGAAATGACATCCCAACCTTGTAGAGTGTTAAGTCTTGGTTAGGGAAGTGTTTCTCAATGAAAGACATAGGAGATGCAACCTATATCCATGGGATTAAGATCTATAAGGATATATCTAAAAGACTGATTGGTCTAAGCCAGAGTGCTTGTATTGAGAAGGTATTGAATAGGTTCATTATGCAAGACTCTACAAGATGGTCGTTGCCAATATCTCATGGTATAAGTCTCAGCAAGACTCAATATCCGAAGGCTAATGATAAGTGAGAGCGCATGAATACGATTCCATATTCATCATCTATTGGATCTATCATGGATGCCATGTTATGCACCCGACTTGATGTATCATATACTTTGAGTGCAACAAGTAGATATCAGTCTGATCCCAGTGAGAGTCACTGGATAGCAGTAAAGAACATTCTTAAGTACTTAAGAAGAACTAAAGAGTGTTCTTTGTCTATAAAGTCTAGAAGATGAGCTTGTTGTAAATGGTTACATAGATGCAAGTCTTCAAACTGATATATATGACTTCAGATCGCAGTCTGGATATGCGTTTACTTTGAATAGAGGCACAGTGAGTTGGAAAAGTTCGAAACAAAACACTGTGGCAGATTCTACAACAAAAGCCGAGTATATTGTAGCATCCGATGTAGCTAAGGAGGCAGTTTGGATAAAAAAGTCTATCTCTGAACTTGGTGTGGTTCGGAGTATAGCTAACTTAATTTATTTGTATTGTGACAGCAACGAGGCGATAACATAGGCCAAGGAACCAAGATCACACCACCGATTCAAACATACACTTAGACATTTTCATCACATTCGAGAAATCATTGAGATGGGAGACATGAAGATTTGTAGAGTTCTTACAGAAGCCAATGTTGCAGATCCTTTCCACAAGCTAAACATGATGTTCATGCTAGGTCATTAGGTATTAGATACATGAATAATTGGCCCTAGTACAAGTAGGAGATGTTAAGGAATGTGCCCTAAGTCAATCTACAAACATTGTTTATCTTATAATTTTATTTAATAAAATAGAGGTTTTCGTTTACCGTTTTATTATAAATGATTGCATGTTTACCTTATAGTAAGATCCATGGGTATTTGTTGAAATATCCTAAATGTTCTTAGTCGGTCATTATACTTGGAACTATAATGAATTAAGACTAGCGTGAATCTTGATTGATGGTCATGTGATGATCATGTGTATAGGGATACGAATCAAGATCATAAGTAATTGTTAGGGAACAAGGTACTGGACCGATCTGCTATGAGAACACCACATGGATTAATTTGTAAGTGTTACTCTTGATAGCTATATCATTTAGTCATTCGACTTGAGATTACCATAGCCTTCAATATTTAGAGTATGGTAATTTGACACAATCAAATGTTGTCTTTAATCGGACTACTATAAAGATTGTGATTTGTTACCATGTGAATAAAATGTGAAGGTGTGTAATTAAGATAGAATTTCTCCCTCTCATATAGAGAAATATATCAGTTGATCCCTCGATTTGATAGACAATTAAATGTCTAAGTCCAAGTAAATTGATATGATCAATGTTACTTGGATGTCTTCAGTCTACTTAAAGATCGAGACTAGTACGATTGAACATTAAGGGTGACTTTCCATGCCTTATATTTAATCAAAGAATATCGCATGACAAAAGAATGTGATATATGTTATTCATTAGGTTGTATCGATTTTGATATTCATGCTACTTGGGTAGTCAAAATGCATTGCTAGAGACCGCTTATGACTTATGTATCAAAATGGTCTTTATTCACAAACAACGTCGCATAAATCTATTGGGTCGCACACAAACAATGTCTTTGCGCAATTTCAATTAGTCCAGAGTAATGAATCTTATATGATAAAATTTATGACAAAAAACCCTTATAATTTGTTATATGATAACTTATTAATAGTGGCATTTGTGTAATTTGCTTGAATTGCCTAAATACAAAGGTTGTATTACAAATAGGTTTTTTCAAATGAGCTTATCTACACATATAAATAGGGTTGAAGCCCTAATATGAAATAATATTTTTTTTGCTATTTTCGAGTTCTCTAGATTTAGAAGAGAAAGAAAAATGTTTTCTATCTCTTTTAGGGCTAGTAGTCCAAATTGTGGTTATCGTTCATATGTGGATTTACGATAGAGGACGCACGCTTGAACGTCTTGGAGATCGAACAATCAGAGAAGATAATTATGAAGTAAGGTATGGTTTACTTTTAGAGATCTAGTTTAATAGAACTTATTTCGATTCTATTGGGGCTTTTCAAAAATTGTTTAGAATTTTCTACTGTGTATGAACCTCAAAATTCAACATTGAGGAAAAATAAGAAGAAACCGAGCAAAAACCTACAAAAGCACACTTGGCATCATGGCGATATTTGTTGACGTTGTGGGAACACAAGACACAACGTGGGAAGGAAAAACACGACGTGGGAGAGATGAAATAGTGAAGAAAACCAACTCTGGAGGTCTGGCGCAGTGGCGGCGGTGCTATAGTGCAAAGGGGACAACGTCAGAGAAGCAGGTGACAACGTTAAGGCACCAGGGAGCGAAAAAACACATGCGGCGGCCCAGTGGCGCCATAGTGGGCTATAAGACATGGCGTCGGGACATAAGTGCCAACGCCAAACATGCAGGAAATAGAAAGTTAGAGTTTAACATAGGTTTTACATTGAGTTTGAGTATTAAGGAGTTTATGTGAAGAAAACATTGAAGGCTTCAAGTTTGCAATTCAAGTTTGGTTTCGTTGATTAGTTCAAGGTAATATTTGTATTTATCTCTGATTTGCAATGATTTCTATTATGAATTATGTTATATGTGTTTAAATGAAGCGTGAGTAGTCTATTTATCTTAGAGATCAGTGGATCCTATAATATGAATGCTATGCTTTGAATATGAATAAAAATGAATATAAAAAGTGCAATGGTTAGAATTTGTATTAATTCTGAGCGTAATGCTTTAGACATCTTGATCATGTGTTTAATGAACTTAGGCTTTATGAGTTATCATGGCCATTGAAGCTTTTAATCCGGATATAAACTATAAAACATCGAGTGATAATTATAGATTAGGGAGGCATGGATAGTAAACTTAGTTGGTTATGTATCCAATGATTTGGGACTTAAAACAATGTGGAGCTTACGTTATTCACACCGATAGGTGGAGTTATAGTATGCGCATTAGAATCTTTTTCGTCACGACAGTGGGTTGATGTGGATTTGAAGGAAATCAGTCTATTCTAATTAGGCATTGCATACACCATAATGAGATGTAAAAATAGATATAAAGTATAGTATGAAATTACCTAGGTGAAGTTGTGAACTATGATATCCTTAATATAAAAGTTTAAGTAAAATTTAAATTGATTTGATAGATAGTTTAGTTAGTATAAAACCAATTAAAAAGTGAATTCTTTAGCAATAGTTCAAAGTTAAATAGATAAATCACTAGTGCAAAAACCTTTCCCTGAGGACGATATCTGTAGTTAACGTAGGTTGGTTACACTATTACTAAAAACAAGCCATTATAATTGCACCACGCATCAAATCTCCATGGAAATGGGAAATGTAACGACCCTAAACTTCTATCTCATGCCACATGTCATCGCATGACTCTGACAGGGACTCATCATGATGTGGTGTACTTGGTCAACCCTCGAGCGCCAACCTCGAGGTATTTATATTTTTGTTTGGTGTATGTATTATCCTATTTATAACCAAACTCATAGTTAAAATTATCAATCAGTAGAAATTAATTAGTTGTGTTTATTTCGAAAAGCGTGCACCGCGTCGGGTACAACTTTAGGTGAGCATGTTAATGGGGTTTAGGAAAGTTGGCTTATACATAACTAGTAAGTGTCCTAAGTAAAATAATGAATTTATCCTAGGTTGTATTTAACCTAAATTTAAGAACCAAGTACTGTTAATTTAGGCCTAACCTTATGAAATAAAACTTATAAGTCACACACTCAACATAGGAATTATTGAGATGACCTAGAGATGTGTGTAAGTATTAAGATTAATGTCCATATAAGGATGCATGGGTAGGAGAAGCTGTTGGGGCATGTGCCCTAGGTCAATCTATGAACTTTGTTTATCTTATAATTTTAATTAATAAAATAAATGTTTTCATTTGTTGTTTTATTGTAAGTGATTGCATGTTTACCTTATAGTAAGATCCATGAGTAATTGATGAAATATCCTAAATGTCCCTAGTCGATCATTATACCGGGAACTATAATGAATAAAGACTAGTGTGAATCTTGATTGGTGGTCATTTGATGATCATGCGTATAGGAATACGAATCGAGATCATGAGTACTAGTTAAGGAACAAGGTACTAGACTGACCCGCTATGACAACACCACATGGATTAAGTCATAGGTGTTACTCATGATAAGTATATCATTTAGTCATTCGACTTGAGATTATCATAGACTTTAATATTAAGAGCATGGTAATTTGACACAATCAAACATTGTCTTTAACTGGATAATTATAAAGATTGTGATTGGTAACCATGTGAATAATATGTGAATGTGTGTAATCAAGATATAATTTGTCACTCTCATATAAAGAGAGATATCAGTGGATACCTCGATATGATGGACTAATAATGGCCAAGTCCATGTGAATTGATATGATCAATGTCACTTGGATGTTTTCAGTTTACCTAAAGATCGAGACTAGTATGATTGAATATTAAGGGTGACTTTCCATGCCTTATGTTTAATAAAATGATATCGTACGACAAAAATATATGATATATGTTATTTATTAGGTTGTATCGATTTTGATATTCATGTTATTTGGGTAGTCATAATGCCTTGCTAGAGACCGCTTATGACTTGTGTACCAAAATAATTTTGGTTCACTGCCAACGTTGCATGAACCTATTGGGTCGAACATAAAGAATAACTTTGCACAATTTTAATTGGTCCAGAGTAATGAATTTTATATGATAAAATTCATGACATAAAAGCCCTTACGATTTGTTATATGATAACTTATTAATAGGGGCATATGTGTAATTTGCTTAAACTGTCTAAATACAATAGTTGCATTACGAACATGATTTTAAGTGAGGGCTTATCTACACATATAAATAAAGGCTAAAACCCTAAAATGAAATAAGATTTTCATTTTTTTACTATTTTCGAGTTCTCTGGATTTTGGGAGAGAAAGAAAAATGTTTTCTATCTCTCTTAGGGCTAACACTCCAAATTATGGTCACCGTTCGTGTGTGGATTTTTGATAGAGGACAAACACTTGAACGTCTTGTAGATCGAACAATCAGAGAAGGAAATCATAGATTAAGGTATGGTTAATTTTGTAGATCTAGTTTAGTGGAACCTATTTTCGATCCTGTTAGGGGTGTTTTAAAACTTGTTTTAAATTTTTCACTGTGTATGAACCCCAAAACCCAACAGAAGCGAGGGCCCTAGATCCTTATAGTGATACATAAGTTAGAATCAAGAGAGCCACTAGTATGAAAGGGACACTTAGGCTCAAAGCACTGGAAAATCACTCATGCACTATTTTCTTTGTTGTTGTTCAAAGCTTGAGAAGAAGAAGAGTAGGAGAAGCTAAAAGTGGCTAGAATCATGGAGAAAATAGAAGAACAAGAGGCAAAATTTACTCATCTAGTGTCCAAAGATCAAGATGTGGGAAACATGAACCTTAGGTGAGCTATCAATTAAAATTAGGAATGAATGCCATGCATTGAATGAGTTTTCTATTAGGTGTGTGTTAATGAAGTTCGAGGTTTCTATGGGTTGTTGGATGATTAGAAACTCTAAATTTCAGAACCAAATGAGTTTCAAAGATGAATTTCAAACTTGAAAGTAATTTATGATTTTTCTTTGAATGCATGTGTGTAATGGTAAATTCAATGGAGTCAATGCATGCGTGTGGGGTGATGTTGAAAATGCTAAACACTAATTTTAACATCAATCAAACGTTCTTCAAAACTGATATTTCGAAAATTTAAGGCTTCTTTGAAATCAATTTTTTTTTTACAAGTTCTTGAAGTTCTCATGTTCATGAATAGTTTAAGGGTTGATTTAATCTTGGCCTTGATGAAATGAGATGGATTTTGGATGATTTGATGATGAATCTTGCAATTATGGTTATGTGGATGTTGTTGTTGATGTTTGATGGTAAATGCACCCCATTTGATATGTTTTTGGATGGCATTGGGCCATGGGGTCGGAACACAAAATCTTGAGGAAAAAACAAAAGAACAGACCAATCCTGACGTTGGAGCCGTGCGTGAGGCACGATGCTAGAAATGAACAAACAACTTCATTTTTTTTGTTCAGACGACGCCACTTTTTCCTGACCCGAGTGACTTTCGTAAAATGCCCACAACTTTTTTATTTCAAATCTATTTTTAAAGTTTGGCATATCGCCATAAAGCTAAGAAAGTGATCTATCATCAAGTACCACTGGCTTTCTAGAATTAGATCATATAATTTGTCAAAAATAGATTGGACGTCAAAGTGTGTTTGTGGGAATTGACCAATTGTAAACATTTAGACTGTTGCGAGCCTAATACCTTAAAACCAATCAAAAACATTCCTTTAGGGTTAGTATCATACTAAATTTTTTAGTTAAATAAAGGTAAGCGACTAAGAACCATGAGTTATGGGTATAGAACTCTATTAATGGGCTTAAATTGGAAGGATGGTCTATGTACAATAAAAATCCAATATGAGCACAATAAGGGCTTTTTTATAAGTTGATTAAAATAGTTAAATTAAATGATCTCTAACACATATATAACCAATTGAAACGAACACCAGGAACCAAGCTTGCTAGAGTCGAGCATCGAGGAGTTGATTGGGATGCGTGTCAAAGCCGCGAGAGCGCGTGTTAGCGTTGATCCGAGGTAAGAATAACCAACTAGGAAATGTGCAGTAATTCATTGAGCTTTATATTTTATTGCTATTGCACTACCTTACTTTTCTTGGAATTCCACTCCAACATGAGTGTCCTGTTGGGTTTTGGGGTTCATATGCAGCGGAAAACTCAAAACATTTTTTGAAAAAGCTAAAAAGGATCAGAAATAAATTCCATTAAAGTAGATCTACAGAAGTAAATCATACCTTAGTCTGTGATTTCCTTCTCTGATTGCTCGATGTCCAAGAAGTTCAAGCGCGCATTCTCTATTGAAAATCTGCACACGATCTGCGACCACTATTTGGAGTGCTAGTTCCAAGAGAGATAGAAAACATT
Organism: Stephania cephalantha; assembly: GCA_039657325.1. Taxonomy (NCBI): domain Eukaryota; kingdom Viridiplantae; phylum Streptophyta; class Magnoliopsida; order Ranunculales; family Menispermaceae; genus Stephania; species Stephania cephalantha. Next base: position 29,512,256 of record CM077578.1, on the reverse strand, counting down.
TTTCTTTTTCTCCCAAAATCCAGAGTACTAAAAAATAGCAAAAACAAAAATGTTATTTTGTTTTAGGGTTTCAACCTCTATTTACATGTGTAGATAAGCTCACATAAAAAACCTATTCGTAATACAACTATTGTATTTATGCAATTCAAGCAAATTACACATACGCTCCTATTAATAAGTTATCATATAACAGGTTGTAAGGGCTTTTATGTCATGAATTTTATTTTATAAGATTCGTTACTCTAGATCAATTGAAATTGCGCAAAGCCATTCATTGTGTGCGACCCAATAGGTTTATGCGATGTTGGTAGTTAACTAAAACCATTTTGGTACACAAGTCATAAGCGATCTCTAGCAAGGAATTATGACTACCTAAGTAGCATGAATATCAAAATTGATATAACCTAATGAATAACATATATCATATCCTTTTGTCGTGTGATATCCTTTGATTAAACGTAAGACATGAAAAGTCATCCTTAATGTTCAATCATACTAGTCTTGATCTTTAGGTAGACTGAAAACACTCAAGTGACATTGATCATATCAATTTACTTGGACTTGGCAATTTAACAATCTAACATATTGAGAGATCCACTGATATCTCTCTATATAAGATGGACAAGTTCTATCTTGATACACACCTTCATATATTATTTTCATGGTAACCAATCATAATCTTTAAAATTGTCCGGTTAAAGAAAACCTTTGATTGTGTCAGATTACCATGCTCCTAATAATGAAGTCTATGGTAATCTTAAGTCAAAGGAATAATGATATAGCTATCATGAGTAACACCTATGATTTAATCCATTTTGCGTTCTCATAGTGAGTCGGTCATGTACCTTGTTCCCTAACAAGTACTCATGATATTGATTTAGACTCAGCTACTGTTGTAGAATCTGACATTATTTCTTGCTTTGAACTTTTCCAGCTCACTGCTCCTCCATTAAAAGTAAACACATATCTAAACTACGATGTGAAGTTATCTATATCTGTTTGAAAACTTGCATTTGTGTAACCATTTACAACAAGCTTGTCTTCCAAACTTTCATAGACCAATAACATTTCTTTAGTCATTCTCAAGTACTTAAGAATGTTCTTTATTGTTATCCAGTGACTCTCACCAGGATCAGAGTGATATCTGCTTATTGTGCTTAAAGCATATGATACATTAGGTCGAGTGCAAACATGGAATATATAATAGATCTAATAGCTGATGCATATAGAATCATATTCATGCGTTGTTGCTCATCATTAGTCTTAAGACATTGAGTCTTGCTAAGACTTATACCATGAGACATTGGCAACGACCTTCTTTTAGAGTCTTGCATACCGAACCTATTTAATACCTTGTCAATATAAGCACTCTGACTTAGACTGATCAGCCTTTTAGATTTATCCCTATATATCTAAATCCTAAGGATGCAGGCTGCATCTCCTAAGTCCTTCATTGATAAACATTCCCATAACAAGACATGACACTCTGTAAGGTTAGGATGTCATTTCCAATGAGTAATATATCATTAACGTTTAGTACAAAGAAAACAACCACGCTTCCACAGACCTTCTTGTATATACAAGGCTCATCTTCATTTTTAATGAAACCAAATTCCTTAATTGTTTCATCAAAAAGAAAATTCCAACTCCGAGAAGCTTGTTTTAATTCCTAAATGGATCTTTGAATCTTGCACGCCTTCCTAGAATTCTAAGGATGGACAAACCAATTAGGTTGTATCATATACACATCCTCAAGTAACTTTTCATTTAGAAAAATTGTTTTGACATCCATTTGCCTTATCTCATAGTCATAATATGCGGATATGGCAATTAGAATTCTAATGGATTTAAGCATGGCTACAGGAGAAAAGTCTCATCATAATCAACATCTTGAGTCTGCTAGAAACCTTTAGCTACTAGCTGTGCTTTATAAGTATGCACATTGCCATCCATGTAAATTTTCTTCTTGAAAATCCATTTACATCTAATGGCCTTACCACCTTCAAGTAAATCAACCAGGTTCCAAACTTGGTTATCATACATGGATCGCGTGTCAGAATTCATGGAACTAAGCCATTTATCTCACTCAATGCTAGACACAACCTCCTGATAAGTAGTAGGCTCACTTTGATCCATAAGCAACACCTCACTATTATTAGTAATAAGAAATCCAAATCTCTCAAGATGATGTCTTACCCTATCAGACCTACGCGGGCCTTGTGATACCTTTAGAGGTTCAACTAGTTCAAGACTTTGTTGATTTTCAAATGGAGTTGAGTGTTTATTTGTGGTTCTTGAACTTCTTCAAAACTTACTTTATTCCCATTGTTGTCTTTTAAAATAAACTATTTTTCCATAAAAACACCATTCTGAGCAATAAACACTTTGTTCTCAATGAGATTGTAAAAGTAGTATCCTTTAGTTTCTATATGATAACCAACAAAGATACACTTGGTATATTCATTTGATAATTTTTCTAAAATTTGTTGTCGTACGAAAACCTCATAGCCACAAATATTAAGGAAATACAAACTTTGTCTTTTCCAGAACCACATCTCATATGGTGTTTTGTCAACCTCTTTAGAAGGAACATGATTCAGTGTAAACGCAACATTTTTTAAGGCATAACCCCAAAAGGAAATTGGAAGATCTGCACGAGTCATCATATATCGAACCTTATCCAGTAAAGTTCGATTTCTCCTCTCAGAAATACCATCTCATTATGGAGTTGTTGGAGGAGGTAACTGTTAGATAATCCCCCAGTTTCTAAGATGATCATCAAAATTTTGTCTTAAATATTCACCTCCTCGATCTCACGAAGTGCTTTAATAGTTTTGCATTTCATTATGAAATATTCAAAACATTTCAAAAGACTCACCTTTATGTTTCATGAGATACACGTAACCATACGTAACCATATCGCTGAAATCATCAGTGTAAGTAATGATATACTGATAACCACCTCTAACCATTGTGTTTATAGGGCCGCATACATCAGTATGTATTAGACCTAATTTCCTTCTTTTATTTTTCTTTATGGGACTGTGAAGTAGAAGCTGTTGGGGAACGTGTCCTGGGTCAATCAATAAACATTATTTATCTTATAATTTTAGTTAATAAAATAAATGTTTTTGTTTGTTGTTTTATTACAAGTGATTGCATGTTTACCTTATAATAAGATCCATGAGTATTTGTTGAAATATCTTAAATGTACCTAGTCAGTCATTATAGTGGGAACTATAATGAATTAAGACTAGTGTGAATCTTGATTGATGGTTATGTGATGATAATGCGTATAGGGATATGAATCAAAATCATATTTACTTCTTAGGGAACAAGTTACTGGACCGACCCGCTATGAGAATACAACATGAATTAAGTCATAGGTGTTACATATGAAAGCTATATCATTTAGTCATTCGACTTGAGATTACCATAGACTTCAATATTAGGAGGATGGTAATTTGACATAATATAAGGTTGTCTTTAATCAGACGATTATAAAGATTGTGATTGGTTACCATGTGAATAATATGTGAAGGTGTAATCAAGATATAATTTGTCACTCTTGTATAGAGAGAGATATCAGTGGATCCTTCGATATGTAAGCCTGCTAAATGATCAAGTCCAAGTAAATTGATAGGATCAATGTCACTTAGATTTTTTCAGTCTACCTAAAGATCGAGACTAGTACGATGGAACATTAAGGGTAACTTTCCATGCCTTATGTTTAATCAAAGGATATCGCATGACAAAAATATATGATATATTTTATTCATCAGGTTGTATTGATTTTGAAATTCATCCTACTTAGGTAGTCATAATGATTTGCTAGAGACTGCTTATGAGTTATGTACAAAAATAGTTTTGGTTCACTGCCAACGTTGCATGAACCTATTGGGTCGCACATAAAGAATGGCTTTGCACAATTTCAATTGGTCTAGAGTAATGAATTTTATATGATAAAATTCATGACATAAAAGCCCTTACGATTTGTTGTATGATAACTTATTAATTGGGGCATTTATGTAATTTGCTTGAATTGCTTAAATACAATAGTTGTATTACGAATAAGTTTTTTAATATAGCTTATCTACATATATAAATAGAGGTTGAAACCCTAAAACGAAATAATGTTTTCATTTTTGCTATTTTCGAGTACTCTGGATTTCGGGAGAGAAATAAAAATATTTTCTCTCTCTCTTGGGGCTAGCACTCCAAATTGTGGTTATTGTTTGTGTGTAGATTTTTGATAGTGGACGGGTGCTTCAATGTCTTGCACATCAAACAATTAGAGAAGGAAATCATAGATTAAGGTAAGGTTTACGTTTTGTAGATCTAGTTTAATAAAACTTATTTTCGGTCCTATTGAGGTTTTTCAGATTTTCTTTAGATTTCTCGTTGCGTATGAACCCCAAAACGCAACAGAAGCAGCCTTTGGCTTAACTTGTTCTATAGGCTTTGTGAAAGTCACAACAGCCTTGGCAACCTCAGCCTTGCCTTTGGCCTTCTTCTTCATAGCCTTTCCATTCTGAAACATCAACATATTAGCAATGGGTTTTTTGACATTCCGCTCAGCGATTTTAAACATCAAATGTAACTCTGAGATAGTTTTCTCCATATCATTCATGTTATTGATCATCACAAATTGTGAACAACTATCAGGCAATGAATTCACGATCAAATATGTAGCCAACTCTTGGCTTATGAAAAATCCAAGTTAGTCAAGATGCGCAATATAGCCCTTCATTTTCAGAACATGAGGACTAACTGATGTACGCTCAACCATTTTGCAAGAATGAAGGCTCTTGACTGTCTCGAACCTTTCTTCCCTAGCCTACCATTGAAACATTTCCTTCAACATTGTAGCCATATCATAAGCTTCCATGTATTCCATGTCCTTCTGAAGTTCAGGAACCATGCTTGCCAACATAATGCATGCAACATCTGTTGAGTCATTGACATGCTGAGTATGTGCATCCTTCACGGCTCTTAGAGCATTGACGGGTGGTTCCTCCGAAATATGATCATCTAGGACATACAACTTGCGTTCATGCTTAAGAACAATTCTCAAGTTTCTGAACCAATCAAGAAAGTTTGTCCAAGACAACTTATCCTTCTTAAGGATGGATCGTAGTGACAAGGGATTAGTGCGATTTGAAGAGGCCATAGATCTACAACAAAGTTTATGGAAAAATTCATTTTAGTATAAAAGAATAGTCTCCTACTATATTAATAACCCGCCTAAAAACATTATGTTAATTTAATGGACTGAAATCCATGTTTCACCTAATTTCAAGACAACTAAGGCATGACACTTTGAATTATGTTATTTAGGTAGATACCTTTTTACCAATTACATCATATGTAACTTTTAGTTGTTTTTATGAGATTATGACATCTTATGTTTTAGCATGTTTTATCTCATCTTGTGCCTAAAGCCCAAAGTCATTTTGATAGCTTTATCAAGTCTAACCATTTCAAACAATAGAGTAACCGTTACTAGACTTGCTTCACAAAGATAACACAATACACTCTGCGGAGGTAAACCAATATTGATGTGATCGAAGCCTTGACAAGTGTTTAAGAATGGATGACATTTTATTTAAAATTTGTAAAAGTGATTTTTTATTTGTTTTAGTGATCATAAATTAAAAAAGATAAATATCATATATTACAATGAATGTGCATTCACTGATAAAGTTAGGAAATTTTATTAGTATTGACTACTACACGGATTTCCTTACACTACAAACAGTTAGCGGCGGTTTTGTTGGCCGGTCAGCGGGCACTGGTTTCGAAAATTGAAAATCGCTAAAATTTCTCATTATTTTAATAAATCTAATTGAAAAAAACCGCCCTTATTTTAATTTAAAAAATATTAATTAAAATATTTTTTAATTATCTTGGGTCCACCTCTAACTTAATATCTTATCCTAATCTCATTAGAATTTGTTATATATCTCACCTATTTTATTAGATTTGTAGTTCTTATCCGATTACAAGTTTATCTCATATCTAATAGGAATATACTAACATATAACCACAATGAGATATATGATCAAAACCAATTTCGATTCTTATTCATACAAAACAAGCAATTGAATCAAGAAATGAAATATTAATCAAGCATTTAACACCAAAATCATATTAACCTAATCATGATTTCTATCATGCAAACATACATAATTACTAAACAAAACGAACAACGTATCCAACACCAAAATCACATTAACCTAAACATGACTTCTACCATGTGAACATACAAAATTTGCATCATTCAAACATATGTTAATCGAAATATTCTAAACATGAATTCTATCATTGAATCGAATCATACCTATGTATCAATATACATGAATTATCAACATGCTTTAAAACCAATTCTTGATAACAATTATAACTGAAGCTATATGTACATCATATATACATTGACATCAGAGAAAACACACAAACATTAAATATAACTGAGCCTATGACTCTGATATCACTGTTGGGTTTCGGGGTTCATACATTAGAAAAAACTCAAAACAATTTTTGAAAAAACCCTAACATGATCGAAAATAATTTCCATCAAATTAGATCTACAAAAGTAAACCATACCTGAATTCATGATTTCCTTCTTTAATCGTTCGATTTCCAAGACCTTCAAGTGTGCGTCCTCTATAAGAAACTCACACATAAACGACAACCACAATTTAGAGTGCTAACCTCAAGAGAGATTGAAAACATTTTTTTTCTCTCACAAAACCCAGAGAGCTCAAAAATAGTAAAAAAGAAAATTTTATTTCATTTTAGGGTTTCAACCACTATTTATGTGTAGATAAGCTCACGTAAAAAACCTATTCGTAATACAACTATTGTATTTAGACAATTCAAGCAAATCACACATACGCCCTATTAATAAGTTATCATATAACAAATCGCAAGGGCTTTTATGTCATGAATTTAATCATATAAAATTCAATAATCTGGACTAATTGAAATTGCACAAAGCCATTCTTTGTGTGCGACCTAATAGGTTGATGCGACGTTGGCAGTAAATCAAAATCATTTTGGTACACAAGTCATAAGCGATCTCTACCAAGGCATTATGACTACCCAAGTAGCATGAATATCAAAATCGATACAACCTAATAAATAGCATATATCATATCCTTTTATCGTGCGATATCCTTTGATTAAACATAAGGCCCGAAAAGTCACCTTTAATGTTCAATCATACTAGTCACGATCTTTAGTTAGACTGAAAACATTCAAATGACATTGATTATATCAATTCACTTGTACTTAGCCATTTAACAGTCTAACATATCGAGGGATCCATTGATATCTCTCTATACAAGAGGGACAAATTCTATCTTAATTACATACAACAACAACAACATAGCCTCAATCCCAAATTAATTGGCTACATGGATCAAACTTTTTCATTGTGTTCGATTAAGTGCAATTAATGGTGAGCTTTCCAAACCCTTCAAATCCCTCATAATTAATGCATCCCATGTTAACTTTGGTCTACCCCTACCTCGTCGAATTTTTACAGTTTCTATTGAGTCAAGTTTTCTAGTGGGGGCATTTGTAGGTCGTCTTTGCAAGTGACCAAACCACCGCAACCGTCCTTCCTAATCATTGTATTAATTGGTGCTACTCCTTCTTGTCTTTAAATTTCTATATTTCTTATTCTATCTTTACGAGTTTTACCGCACATCCACCTAAGCATCCTCATTTCTGCTACGTTCATTTTATGTAATTATTGTTGCTTTACTGCCCAACATTCACTACCATAGAGCATAGCTAGCCTAATTACGGTCCTATAAAATTTTTCTTTTAACTTAGTAGGAACATTTCGATCACAAATCATCCCTGTTGCACTCCGCCATTTCTTCCATCCAGCTTGAATTCTATGCGTGACATCATTCTCAATGTTACCATCATTTTGTATGATTGATCCTAGATATCTAAAGTGGTTCACCTTTGTAACTTCTACTTCCCCTAATTTTATCACTCCATCATCTCAATGTCTAGTGTAAACTCACAATGCATGTATTCGGTTTTCGTCCTACTCAACTTAAAGCCTTTAGATTCTAATGTATTCCTCCAGAGTTCTAGTTTCCTATTCACTCCATCTTTTGTTTCATCTATTAAGGCAATATCATCTGCAAATAACATACACCATGGTATATCCTATTGAATATGCCTAGTTAGTTCATCCATAACTAAAGTAAATAGATATGGACTTAAAGCTGATCCTTGATGTAGTCCTATCATAATGGGGAATTCTTTTGTACCTCATCCAAATGTCTTTATACTCTTTACTACTCCATCATACATATCCTTAATAGTGTCTATGTATCTAGCATGCACTCCTTTTCTTTCTAGAACCCACCAAAGAACATATCTAGGGACCCTATCATATGCTTTTTCTAAATCTACGAATACCATATGAAAATCTTTTTTATTTTCTCTATATTTTTCTAACAATCGTCTTAAAAAGAAAATTTTCCTCCATAGTTGACCTCCCAGACATGAAGCCAAATTGGTTCTCTGATATTGTTGTTTCTCTCCTTAGCCTATTGTCAATTATCCTCTCCCAAAGTTTTATAGTGTGACTCATAAGTTTAATTCCCTAGTAGTTTGAGCAACTTTGAATGTCTCCTTTGTTTTTGAAGATTGGCACAAGCATGCTTCTTCTCCAATCCATTGGCATCCGTTTTGATTTTAGAATTTTATTGAAAAGTTTTGTTAACCAAGTCAATACGATTTCTCATAAGCATTTCCAAACCTCTATGGGTATTTCATCTGGGCAACATGCTTTCCCTATTTTCATTCTTTTCAATGCCTCTTTAACTTCAATAATTTTAATATTGCGTGTATAGTTTACATTTCTTTCTTGGAGTGGGTTTTCATCTATTATAGTATCAACTTGGCCATCATTAAATAAACTATCGAAGTAACTTCTCTATATCTCCTTAATATCATCCTCGCGCGTTAAAACATTTTGATTTTCGTCCTTAATACATCTTACACAACTTAGGTCTTATTTCTTTTTATCTCTTAATTTGGCTAGCCTATATACATATTTTTTGCCATCTCTATTACCTAACCTTGTATATAGATCTTCAATGAAATTTGTTTTAGCTTGACTAATTACTTTTTTAGTTTGTTTTCTAGCTTCTCTATATTGATTGTACGCATCTTCATCTTGACACTCATGTATTTTCCTATACATCTCTCTTTTAGTCTTAATTGCTCATTGGACATCCTCGTTCCACCACCATGTTTCCTTCTTTGGTGGTCCTAAGCCTTTAGATATACCTAATATGTTTGATCCCACTCTCCTTATACAACTACTCATTTCTAGCCACATTGTATTAGAATCTAAGTCAAGATTCCAAACATTTTCCTTTAGTAGTTTTTCTATAAACTCTACTTGTTTACTATTTTTTAGGTTCCACCACTTTATTCTAGGGTCGCTAACTCTTTTATTCATATTATGTCATAGTTTTAGCTTAATATCAAGTACTACTAACTTATATTAGGTAGTAAGCGCTTCACCAGGTATTACTTTGCAGTCTCTACATATTTCTCTATCGATTTTTCTTGTTAAAAGAAATCTATTTGACTCTTATTATGACCACTACTAAAAGTAATTATATGCGACTCCCTCTTCCTAAAATTAGTATTTGCTAAGACAAGAACGTATGCTGAAGCATATTATAAGATTGATTCTCCTTCTTCATTTCTATTACCGTAACCAAAACCTCCATGAACTCTCTCAAACCCATCGTTACTTTCCCCGACATGCCCATTTTAATCTCCTCCAATAAAAACCTTTTCATCTAATGGTATGGTTTGCATAATCCATCCATATCGTCCCAAAACTTGCGTTTGATGCTCTCGCTTAATCCTACTTGTGGTGCATAGGTGCTAAGTATGTTAATTTTTTGTCTCTAATAATTAATTTAACTAGAATCAATCTATCCCCCATTCTCTTAACCTCTACGACCTTATCCTTATAATCATTATCCACCACAATTCCTACTCCATTGCATTTTCTATCTATACCAGTGTACCACAATTTAAACCCGGTGCTTCCTATTTCTCTACTCATTTCTCCTACCCATTTTGTCTCTTGGAGGCAAGCAATATTGACTCTCCTTCTAATCATAGTATCTACTAGTTCTATTGACTTCCCTGTAAGTGTTCCTATGTTTTATGTTCCTAAACGAATTTTTCTCCCTTTGTGTTTGTTTTCCTTTTCTATTTCTATTTTGTCTAAGAGATATAGTATCCGTATCTATGATTTTGTTTTTGTTTTCGTGTTTATTTTGAACTAGCTTCTTTATCCATACCCGTCCTTTGTTAGGGAACCCTTGCTCATTTTTCTTCACATCTGGGCGACGATGTGAAGGGACTAGCTTCTTTACCCACGCATGTCCTATGTGTGGGAACCCTTGCTCATTTTTTTCATACCCAGGCAGCGATGTGAAACACGCCCTTGTTCATTTCTCACTACACCCGAGCTTCGATGCAGTGCGTCGCTAGGTGGGAACGCCCCAACATTTATACATGTTTGATCCATTTCATGAAAAGTGATAAAAGTTTTACGCTGGTTGTCAACCTATCGCAACCTTCCTCCATTTTCCAAGAATGGAAAATGAGCTTGGGGCCTCCCTCCCCCACTTTTCGAGTATGAAAACGAGTTTGGGACCTCCCTTACCCATTTTTTTCGTATGAAAAATGAGCGTTAGAGTCCTCCTCCTTTATCTTGATTACATACCTTAACATATTATTCACATGGTAATCAATCACAATCTTTATAATCGTTCGGTTAAAGACAACGTTTAAATGTGTCAAATTACCATGCTCTTAATATTGAAGTCTATTGTAATCTCAAGTTGAAGGACTAAATGATATAACTATCATGAGTAACACCTATGGCTTAATCCATGCGGTGTTCTCATAATGGGTCGGTCCAATACCTTGTTCCCTAATAAGTACTCATGACCTCAATTCGTATCCCTATACATGTGATCATCACATGACCATCAATCATGATTCACACTAGTCTTAATTCATTATAGCTCTCGGTATAATGACCGATTTGGGACATTTATGATATTTCAACAAATACTTATTGATCTTATTATAAGGTAAACATGCAATCACTTATAATAAAACATCAAATGAAAACCTCTATTTTATTAACTATAATTATAAGATAAACAATGTTTATTGATTGACTTAGAGCAGATGCCCCAACATAAGTCTATAGTAATCTTAAGTCAAAGGATTAAATAATATACCTATCATGAGTGACACTTACTTAATCTATGTGGTGTTCTTATAGTGGATCGGTCCAATACCTTGTTCCTTAACAAATACTAATGATCTTGATTTTATCCTTATACTAATGTTCATCACATAACCATCAATCAAGACTCACACTAGTCTTAATTTATTATAGTTCCCAGTATAATGATCAACTAGGGGCATTTAAGATATTTCAACAAATACCCAATGATCTTATCATAAAGTAAACATGCAATCACTTATAAAAAAATAGTAAATGAAAACCTCTATTTTATTAACTAAAACTATAAGATAAACAATATTAGTAGATTGACCTAGGGCATATGGCCCAACATCTCCCACTTGCACTAGGGCCAATCATTCATGTATCTAATACCTAATGACCTAGCATGACCATCAAGTTTTACTTGTTGAAGAGCCTTCATTACAGGATTTGCAACATTATCTTCTATAGGAACTCCGCAAATCTTCACATCTCCCCTCTCAATGATTTCTCGAATGAGATGAAAACTTCTAAGTATATGTTTGGATCGGTGGTATGATCTTAGTTCCTAGGCCTGTGCTATCCCCCTGTTGTTGTCACAATACAAGCAAACATGGTTAGCTATACTAGGAACCACACTAAGTTTGGAGTTCATAGATGAACTGTTTGATCCAAATTGCCCCTTAGCTGCATCAGACACTGCAATATACTTAGCTTCTATTATAGAATCTGCCATAGTTTCCTGCTTTGAACTTTTCCAACTCACTACGCCTCCATTTAAAGTAAACACATATCCAAACTGCGATATGAAGTCATCTATATCAGTTTGAAAACTTGCATATGTGTAACCATTTACAACAAGCTCATCTTCCAAACTTCCATAGACCAATAACACTTCTTTAGTCATTCTCAAGTACTTAAGAATGTCCTTTATGCTATCTAGTGACTCTAACTAGGATGAGACTGATATCTGCTTGTTGTGCTTAAAGCATATGATACATCAGGTTGGGTGCATAACATGGCATACATGATAGATCCGATAGCTGATGCATATGGAATTGTATTCATGTGCTCTTGTTCATCATTAGTCTTTAGACATTGAGTCTTGCTAAGACTTATACCTTAAGACATTGGCAACAAATCACTTTTAGAGTCTTGTATACTGAACCTATTCAGTACATTGTCTATGTAAGTACTTTGACTTAGACCGATCAATCTTTTAGATCTATCCCTATAGATAAATAGCACATGTTTGATGAAATGCCAGCTTATTAGTTGAAATACTAGATAGCATAAGTCCTTCATTTCTTCTTAGAATTAGCTAATTTTGTATGTATTATTCTTAGATGTTTGGACAAGCTTGTCACTAAAAATCACATTTTTTGGATGTGTGGTTTGGGAGTTATGAATTTTCTAACACTGCTAGTTCAAAACTTTCTCAAATTGAGTTGTTTTGGTATTTTGAGCATAACTCTCAATTTTAATTGGATTTGAGTGTAAGTTACCATTTTGAAAATCTAATACATAGAAAGAAAATTTGAGATCAATATTTATTCAAAATTTAGTCATCTTTTTTTTTTTATCGAAAATGGGCTGAAAATAAGTGCTAATCTATCGAGATATTCCTTTTGCAAGTGTTTGGATGTCGGGACCTCTTCCGGGGATCTCCACTAGTCCAAAAATAACCGAAATCTCTAGAATAGCTTAAAATACTATAATTTAGGTTTTCCAAGAGTTTCAAGTGATTATGAGGTGTTTTAAATGGTTTTTCAAATGAGTTTTAAAATAGGCAAAACTTACTTAATGAGGTTATTTATTACTTAAGGTGTTCTGGGCATCAAATGATGTTGAAATTGAACCAAAGTTTCCAGAACGTGTTATTAGATCATAGTAAACGTTTTTACAGAGTTTCATGATTTTCCAATATGTTTAACTTAGTTTTCAAGTCATACATCGAATGGGAGATTGATAATTACAAATAAGGACTTAAAGTCTTACTTAGAGTCTCAAATTTATTTTTTAATCATGTCGATGAAATTTTAACACTAAAAAACCTTCATTTAAAGTTTATAGACTTCAATGAACCAACATCAAGAATCTTAAAAATTTTTATGAGTGTTTTAGCTGCATTTCAAGTTGCATAAAAACCAAGTTTTTGGAAATTATTTTAAGGTTCCTTAGGGACTGTTTTGTAAACCAATGCATTAAACCAACTTGAAATGATTTCTAATAGACTTAGATGATTCAATAATAGTTAAAAACAATAGGGAAAATATCTACAACCTTGTAAAGGTCAAATGGGAATTTAAAATGATTAAAATTGGCTTTTTGAGGTTATTCCTTAGCATCAAGCCTTTGTATATGGTAAGAATAACTTACTAGGGACCCCGAGGATTTAGCATAAAATTGTTTAGCACACATCGAAGTTGAGATTTGGTCAAAGTCAAATAGAAAAGACATTGAGGCAAATAGTAGACCATTTTATAATGAATGGAGATAATGAAACTTAAATAAGCTCTAACATATACCAAATGAACCCTGAGAGGTACCAGGAGCCTAGAGCGTCAATGTTGGGTATTAGGAGTTTAGTACAGACGTATGGGAGACGCATTTAACTTGGATATTATTGCATTTAGAGGTAAGTAAACTAGTAAGAGCGTTAACATGATTTCTTTTCAGCTTCTTATTATTAATATCTTGAAAAACATGCCATACTTGTATTCCGTTATTGTTTAAAGTGACCTAGGGTCTAGGTAATCCACCAGTAGTGTTATCTCACAAGTTAAGCATCTAGAGTCACCGTGGCTTCTCGTCGAGGACCATGCAAGGGATAAAGCATCCGACATCACTGTGGCTTACCTTAATAGTTTAAAAGGGGCTAGTAGAAGTGACTTGAGGAGTCTGCAATGCTTAAAAAGTCATGACAGGCCAGTTGGTAGTGGCCTTAGGCCCGCTGTGTTGACTTCAAGCTGTGTTTTGGTCTGATGACCTGCAGTTTGGACATGATTACCTATTTGTCTATCTATTTGCTTCCTTGCCACTTGACTTTCACTGCTTCACTTGATTAGTCTGTTTATCATGCACTTACCATTTATTTACAGCTTTCTTTAAACACTCGCATGATTTAGGGACTATTGTCATTTATTATGCATAAGTACTGTTGAATCTCTTCTAGCTTTACTTACTGAAATTGTCCCTATCACTGATGACAATTGCAGGTTCTTCTAGTAGTAAAGGTGAGGAGCCTAAGATTAGTGATTACCTCTAAGTCTCCCTTAGAGCTGGCTCTTGGTGAGGAGCCTAAGATTAGTGATTACCTCTAAGTCTCCCTTAGAGCTGGCTCTTCCTTTATTAATATCGTAGTTATTTCGATTGTATCTATTATACAATACTTGACATTTTTTATAGACGTATGGGTATGGGTTTTGAGAGATACACTTAAGATACATGTATATAATGCTTATTTACATTATCGTCACATGAGATATACATGAGATCTATACAATGCAGGATCTCCACATCTAAGACTTGTCCCGAATTCATTTTTTTTGTTGCTTTAAATTACTTTCTATTGTGTAATGAATATTAAGACTTATTAAACTAATTAAATTACTTAATAAGCAACCAATGGATGAATAATTTGGATAAGAGGCTGACTAGGCATGCGTTGACTCGGCGGGGGTTGATTGAGGGTCCACGTAAGCTTAGGCTGGGTGGGGCCCAGTTTGTGAGGACTGGGGTAGTCATAGTTGGTATAAGAGCATAAGGTTTTCTTTTACCTTAAACTCTTGATAAACCTACATTCTGACTAATGTGCAAACTTAAGAGTTAGGACAAATGAAACGTAGTGTGGAAATCCTATGAACCTAACTTTGAATCTTAGTTGGGAAGTGAGTTAAGTTGGTGAAATCTAAAACTTGAATTATTTATGTTATGTTGATTGTATGTACTATGTGGTATCGTTAAATATATGTGTTTCCCGCTTCTAATGTCTATTTCATATTGAAAAATTGTATGTAACATAATGAGTTGATGGATAAAGATAGGCCGTGGGTTATCATGTTTGGAGAGAAAACTGATAAGTGTAGAATATGAACGTTGGTCATTAATACTTGAATAGAAGTAGAGGAGGCGATACCGAATTACCGATAAGGAAAGCATAACGAATTTTGATCTCTAAAACATAGAATAAGTTATGAGAGTTGTATCAGGAGTGAAGATTACAGAGAAATTGAAGTTCATGAAATCTAGAATTGTGGTGCTATGAATACGTAACACATGTCAACTTAAGATTTTCTGCTACTGTTCTTTCATTTCCTGAATTTCTCGATCCAACAATGTTAAAGTAAAATAAATTGAAGTACGTTAGGTAAAATATAAACCCTATCCTAGACATGTGACTTTATCAATTACATGAGCATAGTTTAATATAGAGAAGAGGCACAATGTGTTGATATGCTTAAGGACTGATACACCTTAAGACCTCGTTAAGGCTAAGATGTATGAAAGTTATCTCATGCATGTCTTGGTAGATGGGTTGCACTGGACTTTCTCTAAAGGTATTGGATGTAAGCTAGACGTGAGCTAGCTCATACAGTATGAGTGGTAAGACAATTGACATTCGAGAGCGTAACCTAACTTAGAAATGAAAGGAAAGACATAGGGAGAGTGGTAGCCTAAGGGAAATAGAGTTTTGAAAAATTGTAGTGTTGCAAGCTATAACTAACCGTAATTGGTTATGCTTGTTGAAAGGGTACAAAGGAGCGAGGAAACTTCTTTGACACTGAGATACCCAGTAGTGTTGGATATGAGTTATCAAGGACTTTAATGGACCATTGAAGTAGAAATCATAAAGAATTAGACTTAAAGTGCCCCTTTAAATAGAAATCTTTCCTTGGCATGTTCTATTGGGTTTACCTGTAAGGAATATACTATCGATGTAAAATCAGCCAGGGAAACTTGCTCTAATTACACATTCCTATAAGATGGAATTAGTTAGAACAATTGCAAGACTAGAAATGGATTTGATTGGTAAACATGAGGAATTAAGGAACATTTTCATATAGCGAAAATGAGACTACTACCATGTTGGAAACTTAAACCAAGTACGTGTATAAGACATATAGACAGTTAATACACTGAATATAAGTTTAAGTAGCGAGTAAGATTTAAAGAATGGAATGCCAGTTCAAGTAGTTCTTATTTGAATATATCTAGACTGGACATTCTCGTAGACTCACATTGGTAAATAGTTGTGATTTTCGCTAAGAAGAAATAAAGATGCATCTAGAGAAAGAGGATATGATTAGGAGAATGACTCTTACACCTTCCTATTCTCTAGGAGTATCAAATAAGAGACAAAAAATAGCTTTGATGCCTCAATTATAGGGATCAAAGCCATGTTAAGCATATAGCCATGAATAAAGAAAAGAGTCGTGATGGATTGTATGATCCTTGAGCATGAATTACTCAAAGAAAGGGCCTAAGGTCACAAGAATCACATGAAATGTCTCTTATAAAGGAGCAGAGATTTCTAAAAGAGTGAAAAAAAGATAAAATGTGTATGTATGGAAGATGGAATTGTGACAAATAATGTGAGTGAGACAAGTGGGTTATTAGCGAACTCTATAGAGGCAAAGAGTTTCAAGATGACTCAGTGAATGCTAGGAAATCAAGGACATACTCCTTTGGTTATGAATAGAGTATTGGAGTTGTCATGCTGGAATAGCAGTTCAAGTAACTTCACTGGAGTATCATGATTGTTTCCTGATCCACGTGGTTGGTGAAGGGCCTACCGCCACTTTTATTTGACTAAGGAATGATTCGGGAATGCGAGCTGAGATTAAGATAGAGTTTGCAAGTATATCAGAGGTCAAAGATGACCTCAAGCCAACCCTAAGAGACGGGGGTCCTAAAGGTCTTACACATTTATAAATGACTAAAATGCAAATTTTTTTTCGTACTGAGGCGAGTCTAAAACATTTAAGACTCGCGCAAGAGTTTAGAAACAATGTCTCAAGGTGACATGGAGAACTTATAATCTCTCATATTAGCATCAAGCTTAAGGCGTGTGAGTCCATGGATTCAAAGTGAGTGCGTCATGTGTCGGATTTGGAAGGATCATAAAGATTAATAATAAGTAGAATATATGACAATCAGTATAGACTCGCCATAATGACATGACATAATCTTTGGGTTTCTATCGGACATGATTACTAACTAACTAAGTAGGAAGCTTAAAGGATCTATACATGATCCACTGAGCCGGCCCATAAAGTAATTGGTGTAGTTTAATCTAACATGATAGAAAGGTGCCTACACAAAGGAAAATAGTGAAAAACCTAGCTTAAAGGTTTGAGAATTTTTGAGATTGAGGAAATAATTAGAATCATCTATATGTTGAGGACTTTGATTACATACTTAGGATAGATAGTGCAGTTTGACTCCCATAAACTGAGAGGAAACATGCCTAGAGTCAAACTTGGAGCTAGTAAAAAAGGTTTTTATGGTAATTAAGGACTTGATTAGGCATCCTAGTAAGAATAAGAAAAGGCATGTGGCTTGCTAGATCAGAGTATCTGTAGATGCGTAACTCTTTGAAAGATCAAATATGAGACAAGCAAGTTAAGCTCATGTACAAGGAATGTCCAAATTACCTTGAACACACCCAATGAAGGAAGAATCATACATTATTGTGGCTTATCTTAAGATACATGGGCATGTAGTGCTCTTGACAGTCATGGTCACATAATTGTCAAGTAATTCCACTACCTAGGCATTGATATGTGCCTAGATGAGAGCATGGTTTATCTCTATTGTATTTGAAAATGAAATTCAATGATGAATACTAGTTAAAATAGCCCAGTGAGTCGACTTGGAGTTCATAGCACCTGAAGCTAAGGGATTTCCAAATTAAAATGAGATCTTACGACAAGCTAATAGTCCCTTTAGAGGATGATGCATGTAATAGGACAATCCAGGGATACAAAAGGCATGGTATGGTATAAAATTAGACATGATTTAGTGGAAACACGGCTAGAGGAGTCGATGTTGGGGGCCTGAGATAAGGGCGAACACTGTTGGAAATGTTCGCAAAAAATATGGCTCGCTTACATGATAGGTTGATTGTTGAGGACCTGGATTGTAATTACGATGGATTAGTCTTGCTTGCCTTGATAGCAGAGGAGTTTGGATATTACCAGGGTGATAGGGGACCAAAACATCAAAGGAATACTTGATTGATATTTCCATTCGATTGTGAACTTGGCAGGTTAGTTAGGCATGGAAATGAGCCTTGACATTGTAGGTTATGAGAAATGCCATAAGATGTAATGATTGATCGCGACAGATGATGTGTCACTACAGAGGTTTGATACTCGTATTAGCTTTAGCACTTACTTATATCTTGGTATAACACTATGTTCCAGATTTGGATACATGGGTTGGTATTTGCCTAAAAAACCTTTTTCGTAGTTCAGTAGTCCATGGAAAAGATTCTCATTGTTATATGACATTAACGACATGATTTACCAATGTAAGATTGGTAGGATACTAATGAGGCTCAATAATAAAGATCATACTTCAGTTTATTATGGCGTTAGATGATGTCGAAAAGTTAAGTTGGAAGTGAGCCTCAAAGATAAGCAAGGTCACATATGGAGGAATTAGGTATTTCACTAGCATTTCAAAGTTGTTGAAACATGCAAGAAAGGAAACATGGATCAACACCGAGACGGATTACAGGATGATGTGGGAGACTATGATATCCGAAAGTCTCTCATTTGAAGGGTCATAGACGGTTCAAAATTAAAGGAACTTGCGCCAAGATTTATATGTCCATTTAGAGTCCCATATGCGCGAGAGCTACCCATTCCTATTTCGATTCTAGTAAGGGTCTCGTTTTAGTTATTTCAATTTCGAGGATGAAATTCTATAAGTTGGGAAGGCTGTAACGACCCCAATAATCTAATCCCAGTTGTACACTTTGTAGGATCGTGACTGAGGGACCAATCCTACGTGGCGCACTCGGTCAACACTCGCACATTGACCTCGAGGTAATAATAATAATTTTTTATTTGTGTTTGATCCCATGTAGTACATTATTCCTGTCTATTTATTAGGTACGCAGTTTTTATGGTTTTGACCTTCGATGTTAAAGGACGTGAGTTTACTTTGAGTTGTGTACACGCGAGGGCATTGGGTAGGATCATTGTAAATTTCATTATATGGCTAGTTTTTACTTAGGACCTAAATGAAATCAAATGGGTACCAAAGTTATTCTAGTAAAACTCATCCTACTAGTCTAAGTTTGAAGAAAAAGAAATACTTAAGTTTTATTTTGGATCCAAACTAATAGGTTTAATTTGACTGAGTTAGAAGGGCTTATTAACCAAAGTTTGGTCATGGAAAAATTAACTTAAGTAAGAGAAAATGCTAAATTTAGCCTAAGGTTGAGAAAGTACCCATATGGTTATATGAGCCTAACTTACCAACTAAATGTCATGAAACATGATGGGGATTTAAATGGAGACCATTCTTTTGGTGTATTAGATGCACCTAGAGATCTCTTTGTTGACAAACTCTAGGAGATTAGTATGCATCTATGGAGTGCATGTTCCATTAAATAAGGAGTCATAGATCTTCTTAGAGATTTATGAGATTGAGAGATACAAAGTTCATCTAGTGGCTAGATTTTAATTACTAAACTATAAAATGGCTTTTATTCTCTAAAGACATTAAGAGAAGAAAGAAATTACAACAAGATTTATTATGAGATTTTGTGATTTGGAGCTAGAAGAACTTGTGAATGAAGAGAAGGAATTGAAGTGTCAAACGATTCAAAGCCTAGGTAACAAGCTTTCTTTCATTTCATACTCAAATATGGGTGTCTATGATTCATGTATGTGCTGAAATCTTAGGGATTTTGTTTCTTACTCTTTGGGAAGATTTTGATCTCAATTATAATTATTACAAAGCTTTTAAAGGACCCAATTGATGGTGTCAAGAATTGGTCAAGAAACATTATACTTATATGTTTCAATTGGGGTTTTCTTTAAATCTTAAACCATAATGGACTGAATTTGTGTGTCATTGGTTGTTCAATAAATGGAGTTTTACTCTTAAAAGGAATGAATTATATGGTTTCAAAAGTTGGAAATTAGTGGTTAAGTTTGAGCAAGCTTTGGTGTTTATGTTGTTTATGAATAGCACATGTTTGATGAAAAACCAACTTATTAGTTGAAATACTAGATATAATAAGTCCTTCATTTCTTCTTAGAATTGGCTGATTCTTATGTGTTATTCTTGGATGTTTAGACAAGCTTCTCACTAAAAATCATGTTTTTGGATGTGTGGTTTGAGAGTTATGAATTTTCTAACACTGCTGGTCCGAAACTCTTTCAAATTGAGTTGTTTTGGTATTTTAAGCATAACTCTCTCAATTTTAATCAAATTTGAGCGTACTTTACCATTTTGGAAAGAGAATTCATAGAAAAAAAATTGAGATCAATATTTATTAAAAATTTAGTCATCTTATTTCTAAAAAATGGGCTAAAAATCAGTGCTAATCTATCTAGATATTCATTTTGCAAGTGTTTGGATGTCGGGACCTCTTCAGGAGGTCTCCACTAGTCCAAAAAATAACTAAAATCTCCAAAATATCTTGAAATACTATAGTCTAGGTTTTTCAAGAGTTTCAAGCGATTTTGAGGTGTTCTGACCTAATGAGTTTTGAAATAGGAAAAACTTACTTAATGAGCTTATTTATGACTTAAGGTGTTCCAGACATCAAATGATGTCAGAATTGAACCAAAGTTTCTAGAATGTGTTATCAGCTCGTAGTAAAGGTGTCCACTAAGTTTCATGATTTCTCAGTGTGTCTAACTTAGCTTTCAAGTCATGCTTCGAATAAGAGATCGATAATTACAAATAAAGACTTAAAGTTTTACTTAGAGTCTCAAATTTGGTTTTTAATCATATTGATGAGAATTTATCACTCAAAAACCTTTGTTTAAAGTTAATAGAATTTAATGAACCAACACCGAGATTTTTGAAAATTTCTATGAGTGTTTTAAGCCGCATTTCAAGTTGCATAAAAATCAAGTTTTTGGAAATTATTTAATGGTTCCTAAGTGACTGTTTTGCAAACAAATACATTAAACCAACTTGAAATGAATTTTAATGGACTTTGATGATTCAATAATACTTAAAAATAATAGAAAAAATGTCTACAACCTTTTAACAATAGTTTAGGCATTTTGGCCGAGTTAAGGGTCAAAGTGGTATTTAAAATGATTAAAAGAGGCCTCTCGGGGTTATTCCTTTGCATAAAGCCTTTGAATATGGTAAGAATAACTGCCTAGGGGCCCTGAGGATTAAGCATAAACTTGTTTATGATATATTAAAGTTGAGATTTGGTCTAAGTCAAATAGATAAGATATTAAGGCAAATAGTGGACTATTTTACAATGAACTGAGATAATCAAACTTAAATAAGCTATAACATATACTAAATGAAATCTAATAGGTATCAAGGACCTATAGCGACAGTGCCGGGTATCAGGAGTGTATTACAAGTGTGTGGGAGAAGCGTTTAGCTTAGATATAATTGCATTTAAGGTAAGTAAATTAGTAAGGGACAAGTCAATTATTAGATACGTTTTATAGTGTAATTTAAGTTGATTTTATATATAAATGATGATATTACACTAGGTATTATCTTGTTTTTGTGATTTTAGAATTTAAATAGGAAAATGAAGAAATGGAAGAAAAAGAGGAAGAAGAGCAAAACAATCAACTGGAGAAGAAGTCTAGCGATTAGCCAACAATTTGTGTTTACAATAGGAATTGCCACCTAAATCGACAATAGGAAAATGCCAGCGAATCCAAAGTGAATTGAAGAATATATTAGAAATCGTCAGCTGAATCAGTGGAGCACAGAGAGCCAAATTCATTGATTGACTTATCAATTTGTGTACAACTCAGGAATCGCTGACAAATTGCTGAGGTCCATTACAGGTTTTTAGATTAATATGAAGAATTTGAGTTTATCTAGGTTATGTATACATAAGGAGACTATATATAAGACCAGAGTGCTTCGAAATAATTCTCTCCTTTACTCTATTATTTTTTTTAACCTATTCCACGTATTTGAGTTGATGTTTGAACCTACATTGGAGCTTTGATTTATTTTAAGTTATTTATTTTTTATTCATTATGTCTTCTAATTATATATTTGCATTGTTTATTTCCAGCATGAGTGAGTAGTCTATCAATCTAAATAAACTCTACACATGTATATACTTTGGATTGCTAGATAGTTGTATTAAGGAATCATGAACTTAATGCTTTAAATCTATTCATACAGGTCAATCACAAATTTAACAAGTTGTTTTTGCATATTAAAACTAAAAAAAAGATTAATATTGCATGTATAGTTCCAAATGTGTATTGTGGTGTTTTGATTTTAATTCTATGTCTATAGTTATTGACAACAATTATATAAGTAGTAACTAGGATTAATCTATAGGGATTTTTCCAAGTGGATGTTCTAGGTGATTGTGTTCTAAGTTGATTATGCGGCTTCGGTTCATATTGGCTTAGATTACGCATGATTTTCACTGAGTGTTAATGCTATCGTATTTCTATAGTGTTACATTTTATCCAACGGATAGATTTACAACGATAAGAATGTGACTTTTCCATTGAATTTAGTATAATCGATGGCTGGCTAAAGGCTATCAACCTATTATGAATTATAATTTAATAATTCCAAGATTTCATGTGTTATTATTATAACTATAGTATGAAGTGATGTTATGTTCTAGTGTTTGAAATCGATCAAAGTATATTACATTATTTAGTGGTGTTTATTTAGATGTTCGTTTAAGATATTTATATTTATATTGAATTTGAGTGTTGTTTAATTTAGTTTGAGTTAAATTGTTTGAATTAAGTTAGTAAATTTAGTTAATTAAGTTAGCATTTACATATTTTAGTTATTTAGTATTTTAATTCCCATTTAATTAGATTAACTAAATTAATAAAAACAAGAAAAAATACTTTTCTTTGAGATTTGAAAAATCCATGTGGAGACGATATCCATTTACCACTACTAAATTTGAGTATTTTAATTCCTTTGAGATTACTCGACACTTGTCAATAAGAGTGTCAACATGATTTCTTTTCAACTTCTTATTGTTAATCTTTTGAAAAGTATGCCATGCTTGTATTCCATTCTTGTTTTAAGTGGCCTAGGGTCTAGGTAATCCACCAGTTGTGTTATCTCGCGCGTTAAGCAGCCAGAGTCACCGTGGCTTCTCGCTGAGGGCTATGCAAGGGATAAAACATCCGGTGTCATTGTGGCATACCTTAAAAGTTTAAAAGGGGATGTTAGAAGCGACTCAAGGAGTCCTCAGCGCCTAAAACGTTGTGGCGAGGCAGTCTGAAGTGGCCTTAGGCCCGCTGTGTCGACTTCAAGCTGTGTCTTGGTCTAATGACCTGTAGTTTGGACAGGATTACCTATTCGTTTATCTATTTTGCTTCCTTGCCAGTTGGATTTTACTGATTTACTTGATTAGTCTGTTTATCATGCACTTTACCATTTATTTACAACTTTATTTAAATACCCGCTTGATTTAGAGATTACAACAACAACAAAAACATAACCTCAGTCCCAACTTAATTGGGGTCGACTACATGGATCAAACTTTTCAATTGTGCTCGATTAAGAGCAATTGATGGTGAGCTTTCCAGACAATTCAAATTCCTACTAATTAATGCATCCCATGTTAACTTTGGTCTACCTCTACCTCGTCGAATTTCTACAGTCTCTATTGAGTCAAGTTTTCTAGTGGGGGCATTTGTAGGCCATCTTTGCAGGTGACTAAACCACCGCAATCGCCTTTCTCTAATCTTTGTATCAATTGGTGCTACACCTACTTGTCTTTGAATTTCTATATTTTCTTATTCTATCTTTACGAGTTTTACCACACATCCACCTAAGCATCCTCATTTCTTCTACGCTCATTTTATGTAATTGTTGTTGCTTTACCACCCAACATTCACTTCCATAGAGCATAACTGGCCTAATTGCGGTCCTATAAAATTTTTCTTTTAACTTAGTTGGAACATTTCGATCACAAATCACTCCTGTTGCACTCTGCCATTTCTTCCATCCAGCTTGAATTCTATGTGTGACATCATTATCAATATTACCATCATTTTGTATGACTGATCCTAGGTATCTAAAGTGATTCACCTTAGGAACTTCTACTTCCCCTAATTTTACCACTCCATCGTCTCGATGTCTAGTGTTTCTAAACTTACAGTGCATGTATTCGGTCTTTGTCCTACTCAACTTAAAGCCTTTAGATTCTAATGTATTCCTCCAGAGTTCTAATTTCCTATTCAATCCATCTTTTGTTTCATCCACTGAGACAATATCATCTACAAATAGCATACACCATGGTATATGCTCTTGAATATGCCTAGTTAGTTCATCCATAACTAAAGTAAATAGATATAGGCTTAAAGTCGACCCTTGATGTAGTCCTATCGTAATGAGAAATTCTTTTGTAGCTCCTCCAAATGTCTTTATACTCGTTACTACTCCATCATACATATCTTTAATACTGTCTATGTATCTAGCATGCACTTCTTTTCTTTCTAGATACTACCAAAGAACATCTATAGGAACCCTATTATATGTTTTTTCAAAATTTACGAATACCATATGAAGATTTTTTTTTTCTCTTTATTTTTCTAACAATCGTCTTACAAGAAAAATTGACTCCATAGTTGACCTCCTAGGCATGAAGCTAAACTGGTTATCTGATATTGTTGTCTCTCCTTAGCCTATTATCAATTATCCTCTCCCAAAGTTTTATAGTGTGATTCATAAGTTTAATTCCCCGGTAGTTTGAGCAACTTTGAATGTCTCCTTTGTTTTTGAAGATTGGCACAAGCGTGCTTCTTCTCTAATCCATTGTCATCCATTTAGATTTTAGAGTTTTATTGAAAAGGTTTTTTAACCTAGTCAATCTAATGTCTCCTAAGCATTTCCAAACATCTATGAGTATTTCATCTGGGCCACATGCTTTCCCTATTTTCATTCTTTTCAATGCCTCTTTAACTTATAGAATTCTAATATTACGTGTATAGTTTATATTTCTTTCTTGGTGTGGATTTTCATCTACTATAGTATCAACTTGGCCATCATTAAACAAACTATCGAAGTAACTTCTCCATCTATCCTTACTATCATCTTCACGCGTTAAAACATTTTGATTTTCGTCCTTAATACATCTTACATGACTTAGGTCTTGTTTCTTTTTATCTCTTAATTTGGCTAGCCTATATATATATTTTTCGCCATCTTTATTAACCAACCTTGTATACAGTTCTTCCATGAACTTTGTTTTAGCTTGACTAACTACTTTTTTAGCTTGTTTTCTAGTTTTTCTATATTGATTGTACACATCTTCATCTTGACACTTAGGTATTTTCCTATACATCTCTCTTTTAGTCTTAATTGCTCGTTGGACATCCTCGTTCCACCACCATGTTTCCTTCTTTGATGGTCCCAAGCCTTTAGATACACCTAATACGTTTGATCCTACTCTCCTTATGCAACTACTCATTTCTAGCCACATTGTGTTAGCATCTAAGTCAAGATTCCAAACATTTTTCTTTAGTAGTTTTTCTCTAAACTCTACTTGTTTACTATTTTTTAGGTTCCATCACTTTATTCTAGGGTTGCTGACTCTTTTATTTCTATTAAGTCGTAGTTTTAGCTTAATATCAAGTACTACTAACTTATGTTGGGTAGTAAGCGCTTCACCAGGTATTACTTTGTAGTCTCTACATATTTTTCTATCTATTTTTCTTGTTAAAAGAAAATCTGTTTGACTCTTGTTATGACCACTATTAAAAGTAATTATGTGCGACTCCCTTTTCTTAAAACTAGTATTTGCTAAGACAAGATCGTATGCTGAAGCAATTTCTAAGATTGATTCTCTTTCTTCATTTCTATTACCGTAACAAAAACCTCCATGAACTCTCTCAATCCCATCATTACTTGCCCCGACATGCCTATTTAAATTTCCTCTAATAAAAAACTTTTCATCTGATGGTATATTTTGCATACATCCATCCATATCTTCCCAAAATTTGCGTTTGATGCTCTCGCTTAATCCTACTTGTTGTGCATAGGCGCTAAGTATGTTAATCTTTTCTTCTTTAATAATTAAATTAACTAGAATCAATCTATCCCCCATTATCTTAACTTCTACGACTTTATCCTTATAATTATTATCCACTAGAATTCCTACTCCATTGCATTTTCTATCTATACCGGTGTACCATAATTTAAACCATGTGCTTCCTATTTCTCTGCTCTTTTCTCCAACCCATTTTGTCTCTTGGAGGCAAGCGATATTAACTCTCCTTCTAATCATAATATCTACTAGTTCTATTGAATTCCTTGTAAGTGTTCCTATGTTCAATGTTCCTAAACGAATTTTTTCTCCCCTTTGTGTTTGTTTTCATTTTCTATTTCTATTTTGTCTAAATGAGTTTTTTCTCCCTTTGTGCTTGATTTAGAGACTATTGTCATTTATTATTTAGAAATACTGTTGAATCTCTTCTGGCTTTACTCATTGGAATTTTCTCCATTAATGGCGACAATTGCAGGTGCCTCTAGTAGCAAGGGTGAAGAGCCCAAGATCGGTGATTACCGCCGAGTTTCCATCAGAGCCGACAATTCCTTTGTTACTATCGTATGTATTTTGATTATATCTATTATACTATACTTGACATTTTTTATACACGTATGGGTATGTGTTTTAAGAGGTAAACTTGAGATACATGTATATAATGCTTATTTACATTGTCGTCAACTGAGATATACATAAGATCTATACTACGCAGGATTTCAACATCTAAGACTTGTCTCGAATTCAGTTAATTATTTTTTTATTTCTTCAAATTACTTTCCAGCTGCATAATGAATATTAAGACTTGTTAAACCAATTAACAAACTTAATAAGCAACCAATGGATGAATAATTCAAATAACAGGCTGACTAGGCGTACCTTGACTTGGCGGGGGTTGACCGAGGGTCCACAAAAGCTTAAGCTGGCTGGGGCCCGTTTGTGAGGGTTAGGGCTATTATAGTGGCACCACCATCACACCTAGCACGCATAGCGCTAATGCCTTCCGCACCAGCACGTACCTACGCTAGCCTACCTCGACAGTCGGCATAGTTAGTACTGTAGTAGTAGTAGTACCGGCAAAGAGGAGGGGGAGGTAGAGGTAGTGGTTTGGGAAAAGGTCAAGACAGGGCGAGGGCCAAGGTTAGAGATATGGTCAAGGACATGGACATAGGTCTACTCAGTCACAGGGACAGACGATTCCACTAGGACCGAGGCCACACAGATTGTGTTTTGAGTGCAGTTAGACAAGACATTTTGTGAGTGCCTGTCCGCGACTAGGCATAGGACAACCACAACAAGGCAGAGAACGGGTTCATGCAGTCGCCACTCGTAACTTTATTAAGGGTATGATATGCGGTCAACTTATGCATACTATGATTGATTCGGGGTCTACAATGTCATTTATTTCTGGTCGTATGGTTGATAAGTTAGGATTGATACCCATTAGGCTAGAGCGACCCTTGATCCGTAGCACAGTTGCAAGGGACATGATATAACCAAACTTATTATGTGTTGACTGCTCAATTGAGATAGAGGATCAGGGGATGCCCGTTGACTTGAGTGTATTAGAGTTCTTAGAGTTTGATGCCTTTCCAACATGGATTGGTTAGTCGCATACCAAGCACAGCTGTAGTGTTTCAGCAAGGTCGTTACATTTTAGGTTCCAGATCGGAAGAGTTTAGCTTTTAGGGGACTTCAACTACATTACCGATTACCCGAGGCAGAGTGGCCATGAGTATCGATGTTGAGACTTTAACCTGCGTCATGAATACAGTAGGAAGAGTTGAGATTGGGATTGAGAAGGTACCAGTTGTATGTGGGTTTCCGGATGTTTTTCTCGATGATCTACCAAGATTACCCTCGATGAGAGAGATCGACTTTAATATAGACTTGGTCCCGGGGACCAAACCGATATTGATTCCACCATACAGGATGGCATCGAGAGAGCTCGAGGAGTTGAGGACCCAACTTGATGAATTGTTACGACTGTGATTCGTTCACCCGAGTATGTCACCATGGGGAACTCTAGTACTATTTATCAAGAAGAAGGACATCATCTTACGGCTCTGTATAGACTATAGATAGCTGAACAGAGTCACCGTAAGGAACAAGTACCCTCTTCCTCGCATTGATGACTTGTTTGATCAGCTGAGAATAGCACAATGGATCTCCAAGATTGTCTTGAGATTCAGCTACCACCGGATCAGGATTTGAAATGAGGATAGGGAGAAGACTACTTTTGCACAAGATATGGGCACTTCCAATTTATCGTAATGCCCTTTGGGCTAACGAATGCACCAATGATGTTCATGGATCTGATGCACAGAGTGTTGAGAGAGTATTTGGATTGATTTGTCATAGTATTCATCGACGAAATTCTCTTTTACTCCAGGAGTCATAAGGATCACGAGGGACACCTCAAGACGATACTACAGACTTTAAGGGAGCACAGTCGTATGCCAAATTCAGGAAGTGCGAGTTTTGGCTTACAGAGGTTAGATTTCTAAGACATATTGCCAAAGCTAGTGGAGTGTTAGTGGACCCTGATAAGGTTTGAGTAGTGATTGATTGGCCTACACCGACATCGGTGTCAAACATCCGTAGCTTTTTAGGACTGTTAGGATATTACCGAAGTTTCGTTGAAGATTTCTTTAGGATTATTGCGCGGATGACATAGTTGACAAAAATGGAAGTCAGTTTCTAGTGGAGTGATAGTTGTGAACATGCTTTAAGGACTTTGAAGGAACGACTGAATACAACGCCAGTGTTAGTGCTAACAAAGATGGAGAACAACTTTGATGTGAACACCAATGCTTCCACAGTCAATTTGGGTTGTGTCTTGATGTAGGACGGTGGAGTGACTACTTACGCGTCCCGATAGCTAAAGACTCATGAGAAAACTACCCTACTCATGACTTGGAGTTGGCAGCTGTGGCCTTTGCACTGAAGATTTGGCGCCACTAACTCTATGGAGAGAGATTCATGTTGTTCACTAATCATACAAGCCTAAAATACCTCTACACCCAAAAGAAACTGAACATGAGATAGAGGAGATGGTTGGAGTTTCTAAAGGATTACGGTTTTTGATTGGAGTGCCACCAAAGGAAGGACAATGCAGTGGTGGATGCTTTGAGCAAGAGGGGATCGAACTTAGAGATTGTAAGATGTCATATAAAACATGAGTACGCGTTACTCAAGGTAGCCGACATACTTTTTTCAGCAGAGATTCCAGCAGCTACTGAGGTAGTAATTTATGGTCAGATGAAGACTAATGAAATGTCACTTTAGAGTGTACATCAGGGGCAGTGACGTACCTATAAGAATAACGATTTAATTGTAGTAATAATGTGATCAACAAAGATTGATTACGGATATCGTTCATCTGGAAAAGGTTTGCATAGAAATATGCACTTAGTTAAGTTCACTATATTGTTACAAAGATCTCTTTTATTTTGATTTAAACTAAACTAATCTATTCTATAAAATCAATGTAAATTAACTTGTATTCTTATATTGAGAATACTCTTAGTTCACAACTTCACTTAGGTAATGAATTATTATGCTTCCCATATCATATTTCCTTCACCTTTCTTATGTGTGTGCAATGAATAATTAGAATAGACAGATTTCATTAATAACCTACAGTCATGGTGAAAAAGATTTTAATGTGCAAAGTAGAACTCCATCTATCAGTGTGAATAGCGTAAGTCTCACATAACATTCAATTCCAAATCTTTAATCTCATAAACACTTAAGTTTATTATCCATGCCTCCCTAATCGACAACTATCTATTGATGATATATATTTTACGGTTGTGTTGTTCATATCCGGCTTAAAAGCTCCAATGGCATGGTAACTCCTAAAACCCTAATTAAAAAACTTGTGATAAAGATGTTCATTGCATTACGCATTGAATTAAACACAAAGTCTAACCATCGCACTTCTAAATAATATAATTAATTCATAACTTCTTTTGTATAGTATTCATACCATAAGATCTATTGATCCCTAAGATAAATAGAATACTCACTCATTATAATAAAAACATAAATCATGGTATTCATTGCAATCAAAGATTAAATCAAATAATCTTTAATTAAATCAAAGAACAATACCAAATCACTATAATTGGAGTTTTTAATGTATCTCTTTCAAAACTCTTATCAATACTCAAATCTCAAGTAAAACTATGCTAATCTCTCTTACTCTATCAAAATCTATGGTGGTTGCTCTATTTACCATGTTATAATACCTATTTATACTCATACGACTCCTAAAAGTACAATTACAAACCCTAATTAACAATTCCAAACGAACCAGAATTCCAAAACTTTTTATTTTTCTGTCTCGGCATTGTTTGTAAGTGATCCACACTACTTGTGTAAAGTGACACTGCCGCCACAGCTTAAACCTTGTATGTGTATTTTCTCCTCTCAGTAAACTCGACACCCCCTTGTGTAATTGCCCGTCGCCATGTGTGTTAACCCACAGCGCCACCACTGCATCACCTCTACTGCATCTCTTCCTTTGATATCCACGCCTTCTCCATGCTTTGTATTCATTCCCCATGGCATTAATAGTTTCCTCCATGGCGTCAAGTATGGTTTTGTGCTTTTTTTCTCCTCTTTTCATCATGAAATCACTCCTTTGTCTCTTTCATGCCTTGTAGATATGAAAACACATAAATACCATTAATTAGAGTTCATTCTGGGATATTTAAGCCAATTATACATCTAAACTAGTCTTATATATAAGTTTAATTAATTATCAAATACCCTCAAACTTAGAATTTTGTACGTCTCGAGCAAAAGTATATTCTGCTAAGTATACATACCAATACTACTTATATTCCTTACTCATTTTACATAGTTCATGGAGTATCCTTTAATTCAAATAAGTTTAAGTTAATAATCCACTCAAGAGTTTTTCTTTATAAAAACTAATACTTTCAAAACACATAACTTTAACAATACATATAATTCACTTTCAAAACTCAAAAGTAGTTCATAACCAAGACCATCACTGCTCACAAGTTTATTTCACCTCGACATTCAAGCAGCAAGTGTACAATCTCATAATTTCTCATTAAGCTCAAGAATTCACAAATAGGCATATATCATACTATTTTTGTAGACTTTAATACTTAAAGAGCCCATATGACCTCATTTAGTTGGAAAGAAAACTAAACTTAACTATGTTACTTGTACTCGAGTTAAATCTTTTCATTTGAAGAGTTTTAATTTGACTTCTGCTTTTCTTTCTTTCTATATATCTATTTTCTTTTCTCCATATACATTTTACTTATACGGTCCCCGCTCCTTTTCCTTTGGATTCCGTCATTCTCTCACTTTTTCCAGCCATCAAGTTCTCTGCTCATTTTCCTATAGAATTTCTAGGACTCTAGTTTTTAAAACTCTTGTTAGTACTTTGCACTTTCACTTTTATTAAGAAAGTTTTAATTCCAACTTTCAATTAAACTCCATGCCTATCTCTTCCCCTTTTAGTATTAAGCCTTTATTTACGTTATACTCAAGTAAGATTCATACTTATTATAGAATTACTTAGAGATATAACTTTTTCCACAAAAAATATTGTGATATTTTTCTTGCTTTGGTTTGAAGTTCATGGTCTTCCCTAGCTCAGAGTTTCTAATCATGAAAACATACCGTTGTTTCCTACAAATCTTATTTTCTTCAAAACTTTCTTGAGTTTCATATCAATAAGATGTATTCTTAGTCATCCTCAATTAAAGGCATGAACTTTGCAAATGAATTACTCATTTATTTATTACTATACTACTACATATAACCTAATCTATACTACCTATATACATTTAAATAATAAGTAAATGAAATAGAATTAAACAAAATACACTACCATTATTCCCTCTTTAACTGCTTCAAAAATAAAACTTTACGATCATACCTGCAGTGTTTATCCTTAATTCATCCTTTCTTACCACCTTCCATAGTATTGATGCCCCCAAACTCAAACAAAACCTTGTCCTCAAAGTTTAAAAATAAGCCTGAAATATAAAAACACTAAACACACAAACAAATATAATAGAATTTTGATAACTGCATAAACATAAACATAACAGTTCATAGAAATAAAGCTACTGAAGTGTCTGGATATCCCAAATTAAAAATAATCAGTATTTAAGGCTTGCTCATGTATTAAAAAGGCTTCATGATATTGAGCCATATCCTCTCTTTATACAACCTCTTCAACTCAGTAATCCAAAGCCTCTACTGTCGTGGGTCAAATCCTTAGGTGGTGGTATTGGCGCCTATGGTGGAAAAATTCTCAGGACCATCCTACTCTTGCTCTCCTATCAAAAGATCTACAAACTCGTAGACCTCAGCAAATCCTTGGTGGTGATCCTCCTCTTCTCCATATCCTTCATTCCTCATCTTCTGGGCAAACTCCACTGCTGCTACTTCTGTTGGTACTTGATTCTTAACTTCCTTGGCTAACTGTGTGGCATCAAGTCTATCCCTCTTGCCTATCTCTCTCTCATCTTTAGAGTCCTTGTATCTAATTGGTGATTTTAAAGTCAACATAAACTCCTCATCTATTACTGCTTCAACTTCTATATTAAATTCTTTATCTTGGATTAGTCTCACTCCATCCTTCTAAAACATCTGGGTTTTGAGGATTGAAAACAACAACTTGTTGTCTCTTTCCGTCATGATTGACTCCCTCAAATTCTTGTAAATTATTTCCCCTACATTGATCCTCATATTCTTTGTAATCTCATATAAACAAGCCACTTTAGGTTTGTTATCTCACCTTATTGAGTCGTCGGGTATAATGAGGGAGTCATAAAATATTGCCACATTCTATACACTTTCCTTACACTCCCCTTCTTAATGTGCTTTGGCACATTCTCAGCTCCCATTATCCATCCTTCTTATTCTGGGAAAACTATTGCTCTCTTTATAGTTCTAAAATGATATAGGTTATAGGGTCTCACATATAAGTCAACTAGGAAGGTCTATGGGTCTCCATTCCTACTTAAGTATTCTAACCCATAGATACCATTTATGTAACACCAATTGAATGTGACCATTACTCCTCCCACCTTTACTAGATCTCCTATCTTTGTGAACTTAACATTGGCTTAGAATTCGTAAACAATCTCACGCACTCTATAAACATTATTCTTCCTATAGCCTAGCATGAATTGTTCCCAACCCCATTGCCTAATGAAGTTATTGACTCTGTTATCATACTTGGCCGAGAAGTTTATTCCTCTTTCACAAATAAACTCCTTATTTTCTATGGCCTCATACCTCCCCTTAGCCTCCTTACTAATGTAGAACTTTGACTTGAATGGCCTCGGGGCATCATCATTTTTAGCTCCCGAGGTTCATGCCTCATTATAATTAGACCTAACTTTACTAACTTGACTTGCTTGTCATCTTGTTCTTGACATTATCTCAAAAACTCACAAAAAAAAATCATCAACGGGTTTCCAAATCACATATAATGAAAATTTTCATTCACAAGTCATTCACATATCAATATATTCAAAAGGACATAAACGAGTCCATAATAAGCCACAATGAAGCTCTAAATCCATACAACTTCAAATTCCAATCCAACAACCTAATTTCCACAATTCATCCAACTTCATCTATAATATCAAAAACTCAAAGCATAACTAATGAAATCAAAAGTTTACCTTAATGCCGAACTATTTTTTGGTATATATTACTTCTCCAAGCCTCTACCAATCAAAGCCTTCTCACTTTGCTCATAAATTCCTACCCTATTGCTCTTTTGTCTTACTTCTCAAAATCAATGCCCTAGCTCTCCTCTTTTATGCAAATCTGCAATATGACTTCCCTTTTCACTCTTAATAACTAGGAATACTCTTTTCTCACTTAAAATTGCTCAACCTAGGGTTCTAGAGGGATGTATGCTTGGTTGGTGGTCTTTACTCATTTACGCTCTTTGCTGAGTATGTCGAGATTTCTCTATTTTGATGAAAATTCACCCGACAAATGGTATTTTCCTACAAATTTAGCCCAACTTTTTTAAAAATAGAGTTTGGATTGTTCTATCTAAATAATAACTAATCAAAATAAAAAACCTGGGCTGCCTCTCAGTAGCGCTTCGTTTAACGTCCTTAGCCTGACACATTTTTGCTCGTTTAGTTTGAATTTAAATCAAGATACTCCATTAGTAGATCAAAGATAATGATATCTCTCCTATTTGGATGTACTTCTTGTCGTTCAAAAAAGACAATCTTCTCACTTTCTTCATCCTCCTCGATACTCATTGTGATCATTTTCTTCCTCGCATGAAAAATTGCATTGGTAGCATTCAAGAATGGTTGCCCAAATGTCATAGACACATCATCATCTGTATCATGATCCGTAATCTCAAAATCAAGGATAAATGTGAATCTTCCCATTTTCATTTGCACATTCAAGACTCACCCTATTGTTGGTACTAAGTTACTATCAACTACTTGCAAATCTGTTGTATCAGAACAATTTATCTTTAAATCAGCTTGTAACATGTCTTTTAAAGGCATTAAATTTGAGTGAAGCTCCCGTGTCACACAAGATGTTTCTAAGCCGATGCCCATCAGTGCTTAATGGTATGCATATATCTCCAAGATCTCTCCTCTTAATTGGTTGAATTCTCAGTGTGAACTTGAATTTTGATTCTGGTTTCTTTGGAACAACCTTGATGCTATTTCTTTTTTTGTGTTTCTTCAAAAAGTCCATCATCTTTTGCTTACCTCTCCATTGTTTCTTCCTCTTCTTTTTGTTTTCAAGGAATTGATTCGTTGTTGCTTGAGTCCTTCAAGTTCATCTTGTCTCACTTCTATCCCATTTTCATGCATAACTTCAGATTTTCTCAACTTTCTCATAGTCAAAGTATTGTCTCTTTCTGGCTTGTACATTGCTTGCTCTTGCATTAGCTCATTAGTTGCCATAGTGCTCATCATGTGAATGACATGAACATTCTCCTTGGGATTTGTGATTGTGTTACTTGGGAATTTCCCTTCCTTCCTCGAATTCAAAGCAATTGCTAGCTGACCAATTTGTCTCTCTAAGTTCTTTATGGGCTGGGATCTTTCATCATCAATTCGCTTAAGAGTTTGTTTCACATTCTCCATTTCTTTCTCATTCATCTCATTAATATCTATTCATGAAGTCATGCTTCCTACATTCAGTCCTTGAAACCCGGATTTGGCTTTTCTACCCAATAAGAATGAGAAAAGTCTCATCCTAATCACTTCCTTCATAAATCTAGTAATGTGAACAATATCACGCTTCTCTGAAATGTTCTCCATATGTGCAACTGGATCTTCGCTTGCTGACCTATTGAATAGGCTATTTCGCACCAAGTTCATGAGAGATGGTCTCAACTTAAATTCAGTGATGTTGGCTAGAAGCCTCACCATTCTGTTATATGTCTCTTGCACTTCCAATTTGAAGTAATCACGAAGACATCTTTGTTCTTGTTCTCTTTCTTGCACTACTAGATCAACTTCATGTTGATTGTTCATTCGGCCCTGATTTTGGTTTCGGTTTCCTGCGTGATCATCCATCATCTTAGTCACTTTCTTTTTCTTTCCCTTGTTGGTTTTGTCAATTTCTAGATTGTAAGGCACACAATCCTTATCACCTTGACTACGCATGCACTACTTGTTCCCTGAGAAAGAAAACACAAAATGATCAAGTGTAGATTGTCAAATTAGAAACAAATTTTTTTCTTTTTTTATTTTTATAAACTTAAAAGTAAATTGTTGAAAATAAAATTCTTAACAATTGTGTAAACTAAACTAAACTAAGTGCGGCTGCTACCTATCCCCGGTAATGGTGCCAAAAACTTGATCGTAACCACATGTATAATGGTTCAACTATAGTAATAATATGATCAACAAAAGTTGAATACGGATATTGTTCCTTTGGGAAAGGTTTATATGGACACACACACTCAGTTTAGTTCACTATATTGTTAAGAAGATCTCATTTGTTTTGATTTAAACTAAACTACTCTATTCTATAAAATCAATGTAAATAAATTTGTATTCTTATATTGTGAAAACTCTTAGTTCATAACTTCACCTAGGTAATGAATTACTATGCTTCTCATATCATATTTCCTTTATCTTTCTTATGTGTGTGCAATACATAATTAAAATAGATAAATTTCTTTGATATTCACTTTAACTCACTGTCTTGGTGAAAAAGATTCTAATGTGCAAACTAGAACTCCATCTATCGTTGTGAATAACGTAAGTCTCACATAACATTAGGTTCCAAATCTTTAGACTCATAAACACTTAAGTTTACTATCCATGACTTATTAATCAATAACTTTCTATCGATGTTATATATTTTACGGTTGTGTTGTTCATATCCGACTTGAAAGATCCGATGGCCATGGTAACTCCTAAGACCCCTAATCAACAAACATGTGATCAAGATGTTCATAGCATTACACATAGAATCAAATAAAAATTCTAACCATTGCACTTCTAAATATTATAATCAATTCATAACTCTTTTTGCATAATATTCATACCATAGAACCCATTGATCCTTAAGATAAATAGATTACTAACTCATTACAATAAAAACACACAAATCATGGTATTCACTACAATCAAAGATTAAATCAAAGAACAATATTAAATCAATTGGAGTCTTCAATGTATCTTCTTCAAAACTCTTCTCAATCCTCAAATCTCAAGTAAAACTATTCTAATCTTTCTTAATCTACCAAAATCTATTGTGATTGCTCTGTTTACCACGTTCTAATACCTATTTATACTCTTAAGACTCCTAAAAGAACAATTAGAAACCTTAATTAATAATTCTAAACGAACTAGAATTCTAAAACTTTCTATTTTTCTGTCTTAGTGTTTTATGTAAGTGATTCATGCTCCCTGTGTAAAGTGAAAGCGCGGCCACAACATCAACCTTGTATGTGTATTTTCTCCTCTTAGTAGACTTGGTGACCCTTGTGTAATTTTTCGGCACCGTGTGTGTTAACCCTATTCACCACCACTGCATCACCTCTACTGACTCTCTTCATTTGATCTCTACGCCTTGCATTCATTCCCCATGACGTCAACTGCAACCTTCATGACGTTAGGTATGGTTTTGTGCTTTTTCTCCTCAATTCAACACGAAATCACTCCTTTGTCTCTTTTATGCCTTGTAGACCTGAAAACACATAAATACCATCAATTTAAGCTTATTCCGGGATATTTAGGCCGATCATACATCTAAAATAGTCCTATATAAGTCTAATTAAACTCTTAACAGGCAGCAGACCGACAAGCTTTATCAAAGGTTTAGTGAGATGGCTCAGAGTCCTAATCATCCTGAGTGGAGTCAGTCGATAGACTCATGTCGAGATTTATAGGGAGATTGTAGATTCCATCAGTGATTGAGATGCGTGATGAGATACTTTAGGAGGCCTACCGCTCATGTTTTACAGTTCATCCAAGTTGAACCAAGACATATGCATATATGCATCGTCTTTTTTGGTACTCAGGGATGAAGACTGATGTTAGTGATTACGTTCGAGCATGTGAGATATGCCAGTGAGTTAAGGCTAAGCATCAGAGACTTGGAGGATTATTACAGCCATTTCCCATTCCTCAGTGGAAGTAGGAGTATACCGCCATAGACATTGTCAATGGGTTACCTCGATCTCTGTGCGGTCATGATAACATTTGAGTGATTATAGACAGGTTGACTAAGTCTGCGCACTTCTTACCAATCAATACAACACACATGATGGATAAGCTAGTGGAATTATACGAATGTAAGATAGTTAGTTTGCATGGAGTCCCGTTATCTATAGTTTCAGATAGAGGGCTGCAGTTCACTTCTCAGATCTGGTAGAGCATGTAGGCATAGTTTGGCACCAGATTGCACTTGAGTACATCTTATCACCTACGGATAAATTGACAGTTGGAGCGATTATTTCAGGTGTTAGAGGATATGCTCTGCATGTGCGTGTTAGAGTACGATGGCTCTTGGTAAAAATATCTCCATCTGTGTGAGTTTGCATACAACAATAGTCACCAGGCCGTATTATAAGGCACCATTTGAGGCACTGTACGGTAGGCTGTACGATCTCCATCGTGTTGGGTAGAGCCCGAGGACATGGCAGATTGGGCCAAAGGTTTTTGTTGATCACATATAGAAAATGAAGAGGATTAGACTATGTCTGAAAGGTGCGTAGGAGAGATTGAAGAAGTACTATGACTTGTACCATGATGAGTTGGAATATAATGAGGGAGCCTATGTGTATTTGAAAGTCTCACACGTGAATGGTCACAAGAGATTTGGAATCAAAGGAAATCTTGCGCCAAGATTCATTGGTCCATTTAAGATTAAGAAGATAATAGGCAAATGTTGCGTATGAGTTGGAGTTACCGCCTCGGTTGGCTGAAATCCACCTAGTGTTTCACATTTTGATGTTTTGAAATGTCAATAATTAGACACATTTTTATAGTGTAATATATGTTGATTTTAAGTATAAATGATCATATTACACTAGGTATTTTTTCGTGATTTCGATTTTTAAATAAGAAAATGAAGAAATGGAAGAAATGAGAAAGATAAGAAAAATAGTCAACTGGAAAATGTACCAGGGATTTTGAATAACACTAGGAATCGCCATATAAATCACCAGCAAAAGAAGGCCAGCGAATCCATAATGAATTGGAGAATGTACTATAAATCGCCTACTAAATCGATGGAGAACTGAGAGCTAAACTCAGTGATTTGCTCACCATTTGTGTATAAGTTAGGAATCGCTGAGAATTTGCGAAGGTAGGTTACGAGTTTTTTATATTAGTATGAAGGACTTGAGTTTATCTATGATATGTATACGTAGGAAGACTATAAAAAAGACCAGAGAGCTTCGAAATAACTCTCCTAATTCTTTTTTTTTTTATTTCCTATTACTCTAGTTTAGTTTTATTATCTTTGTTTAAAGATACTTTAGAGCTTTGATTTATATTAAGGTATTTATTCATTTATTATGTGTTTTAATTATATTTATGCATTGTTTATTTCTAGCAAGAATGAGTAGTCTATTAATCTAAACAAACCCTAGACAATTTAGTATATTTTAAATGACTAAATAGTTATAATTAAGGAATCATGTGCTTAATGCTTTAGATCTATTCATACACGTCAATCACGGAATTAACAAGTTGTTTTTGCGTATAACAACTAGTGGAGATTAGTATTGCATGCATAGTTGCAAATATGTTATGTGGTTTTCTGATTTAGATTCTATATCTATAGTTATTGACAACAATTATTCAAGTAGTAACTATGATTAATCAATAGAGCATTTCCCGAGTGGATTATTTAGGTGATTGTGTTCTAAGTTGTTTAGTATGCGACTTCGGTAATATTGGCTTAGATTAGACATGATTTTCATTGAACTTAATGCTATCGTATTTCTATGGTGTTGCGTTTTATCCAATGGATAGATTTAAAATGAATGTGGCACTTCCATTGAATTAAGGAAAATCGGTGGCTGGCTAAAGGTTATCAACCTATTATGAAGTAGGGTATAATAGTTCCAAGATTCCATATGTTTTATAATTATAACTATTGTATAAATTGACACGATGTTCCTGTGTTTGAAAGTAATCCAAATGTATTATATTGTTTAGTGGGGGTTTGTTTAGATGTTTGTTTATTTATATTGAATTGCATTTGAATATTGTGTAATTTAGTTTGAAATTGATTTGTTTAGATTAATTCAATTAGTTTGGTTATTTAAGTTGGTAATCATAATTGTTAAGTTATTTAGTATTTCAATTCCCGTTTAACTAGATTAATTAAGTTAATAAAAACAATATTACTTTCCTTTGAGATTTCAAAAATCCATATGGAGACAATATCCCATTTACCACTACAAGTTAATAGAAAACATGGGAAACTATTGTGCACGTTTGACATGTGTCAATTTTTGGAGCCGTTGCCGGGGACTTTATATAATTTGTAAAGTATTATAGATGTTGTATGGTCTATACACTTCGTCGTGTTAATTGAACATGATCTTTACATCCGCTTGATCCTGAAATTGATAGAACTTTTAATCAGAGTTTAAGACAACGACAACTTAGAGAAAATTTAGTTAATAGGATGGAAGAGAACAATAATGATATTGATGATAATGTCATTAATAACAATGATAACTGAGTTATCAATAATAATAGAGAACTCACTTTTGGACAAACAAACCAAATTGTTACAGCATATAAGCCTATGTGCATAGCATAGCTCGATAGATTTCCTAAATTTGAACTTAGATATGAATTTATTAGTGCCTTACCTAACTTGTACGGTAAAGACAATGAAGATCCATAGAAATTTATAAGGTAGCACCATCACATAGTTAACGGGAAGAAACCAAAAGAAGGAATTTTAGAACAAGTCAAACTTATGGCTTTTCTTTTTGCATTGAAAGATCAGGCATAAGACTGGTTGTTCTATCTTCCACAAGACTCAATAACTACATGGACTCAAATGTTAGAAGCTTTCCTAGATGAATATATGCGTGCTAGAAAACTAGTTCCTATAGAAAGCAAATAACCGTTGCTAAGATGAAAGATGATGAAAACTTTAATGAATTTCGGGATAGATTTTAAAGACTTATTTTTTCTTGTCCACAACATTGAAATATTCAAAGAGCTTTATTAGAATATTTTTATGAAGGACTCAATCACTATGAACAAAGACTATTAGACACAGTATGTGGTAGATCTCTATTTGAAACAACACCTACTTTAGTGAAAGAAGCAATTACTAAAATGGCAAGAAAATTTAAACAATATGGTGACAAAGGTTAAATCCTCAAGAAAGAAACTCTATGAAGTGGATAGTAAGAAAAATAATGCAACCGACGATAAAATTGATGAATTATCTAAGATGGTTAAGCTATTAGTTAATGAAA
The DNA here is from genome assembly GCA_039657325.1 of Stephania cephalantha. NCBI lineage: Eukaryota > Viridiplantae > Streptophyta > Magnoliopsida > Ranunculales > Menispermaceae > Stephania > Stephania cephalantha. The sequence continues at coordinate 29,470,784 of CM077578.1, read as the reverse complement.
AATCTAATCAAGTTAAGGTTTATCGATTTTATAATGAGGTTACACATCCTACGGATGCGTGTCCTACTCTACAAGAAGAAAATATTGAAAGGTTAATGCAATAATGAATTAATTTTTTGGTCCCCTAAGAAATCAATATAGTAATAATACTTATTATCTTGGAAGAACGAGTCCAAATCTTAGTTATGGTCCTCAAAATCAAAATTATAAAACTTATAGAAGAAAAGCTCAGATGTGACATGCACCTGTTTAGCAGCCTCAACAAAACACTCAATCTATGAATTCAACAGGGGTGTATTCAATTGAGATTTTAATAGACTTTTGGTTACTTTTATAAGTGAATGACTTTTATGAAGTTTTAGATTTTGGTAGACTTTTAAAGACTTTGATAAACTTTTATGTAGATTTCATTATGATGACTTTTATCGACATTTAAGATTTTTAGTGACTTTTGTGAACTTATTAAACATGATTTTGATGATACTAATAGATTATTGTGATTTTTAAAATGAAACAAATATTTTGCACTTTATTATAAAAAAATAAATAATTATATATTTTTTTTTCTTAAGAACTATTACTAATTTTTTAACAAGTATTTTTGTATTTTAGTAAAAAAAATATATAGACATATTAATGAATTACTCTTAAGGTAGTAGCATGACAAATAAGTAAATAAACATAATAAATAAGTAAATAAATCATCTTTTAGTGGTAGAAAAGAATCAAGTAAGATCATTGAAAATTTTTTTTTTTTGAGAAAAGATTATTGGAAATATTAGTGTAAAAAGTTTTGCACTTTATTTTTTTGTTTGACGTCAGCAAAATTTTTTTTTTCCTTAATAATGATAGTTTAAATTCTAAAAAATGCACTTCTTGTATTTTAAAAAAAATATACAATTATTTTCTTCAAAAATAATAATACTACACTTTTTGAAATTATAATAATACACTAAATAAACGAAACTTCTTTGTCAATAAAAAACTATCAAAAATGTATAGTGATGCAAGAATGAGATTTTGTTAATAATGACATCAATCCATTTTCATCAACATAGATATTAGAGTACAATGGGTGAGCAATGAAATCCAATAGTTGTGCAGTGATTGGAGAAGTTAATAAATAATTGATAAGAAAAGACCTATTGTGAACAATGAAGTCCTTATTGAAGAATATAACCAAACAAAAATTAGAAGTCTCGAAAAGTTTCTGGGTTGAGGTGAAGAGAAGTTGAAGACTTCTTTATGTGTATTTTTATACAAAAGTCTACAAAAGTCACTAAAAAATTAAATACACCTTACTTTTATGTACTCTCTAAAAGTTTAAATTGAATACCCCAAAACTTTTGTAGACTTTTTAAAAGTCTATAAAAGTCTACATTGAATACACTTTACTTTTATAAACTCTCTAAAAGTTTTAAATGAATACACCTAAACTTTTTTAGTCATTAAAAGTAATCAAAAGTTTATTAAAATCTCAATTGAATACACCCCTACAAATTTAAAGCAAATACTGCACAATTTTATGAGTCAAAGTCATCAAAATCTCACACTGATTTCTTAAAATCAAATTAAGACCGATACTACCATTAATGAATTGAAAAATCAATTAAGTCAAATGAATTTGCAAATAAATAGGTTAAGTACTCAACAGAGTAGTCAAGCTAAAGCACTTACTCAAACCAATGTTGTTCATATTAATCAAGCACAAGTTAATGCTATATTTAATGATAAGAAAGTCACGATTATAATTGGTGAGACACTTAAACGAGTAATAAAAAGAAGGTTCAAAAGAATATTAAAGAATATGAAGAAAAAAAGGCTAATGTCATTCCTACTAGACAATGGGTGGATGAACAATTAAAACTTACACATTTTATTGGAAGGTTGTACCCATGGTATTTAGCTAGAGTTGAAGCATATGGAAAATCTTTATAAGAGTCTAAATTGATTGACAAGGATAAAAATGATAAGATTTTTTATAATTTGAATGAATACGTGTGTTCATATTCTACCGTTCCACAACGATTAGCTGATGCTAGGGAGAAAGAAAATAATGAAAACATTCTTGAATCATTTAGGAAGATAGAACTCGATGAACCATTGATGGAATCAATTATGCAATTTTTTAATTATGATGAAGTTTTGAAAGAATTCTCCGAATCAAAAGACAAATTTTTAGAAGAATCTAAAGAAAACTTATGACAAAAAGTGTCTGCTTTAATTAAAAAGAATATACGTGAGAAATGTTTTGAACCAGGGATGTTTGGAATCCCTAACAAAATAGGAACCTCTTTGATAGATTTTGCTATGTGTGATCTCGGAGCGTCAATAAATTTTATGTCACTCAAGTTATATGAAACAATGAAAATAGGTTCACTGACCAATACACCTATTAACCTTACTTTAGCTGAAAATACCGTTGTTAAACCTTATGGTTTACTAGAAGATGTTTTAGTAAAAGTAAATGACTTAATATGTCTCACTGACTTTTATGTCATGGAAATGGGAAACTTAATATTAGCTAAGTCCCCATTTATATCTTTAGGAAAACCATTCCTTAAAACAGCTAAAACAAAACTAGATATCTTTGAAGGAACAATGTCTATGGAGTTAAAAAATAAAGTTTTCACTTTTCATTTGAATGATGAAGATATCTACAAAAAAATTGATGAAATTATGATGAACAAACTAAAGATAATGAATTTTTAGAATTAAATCATTATGAAGCTGAAATATATGCTATTAATGCAGTAACAATGGAAGATGGAAATGCTAAGACCATGAACAAGCAAGGTGAAGAAACTGCTAATAAATAGACAATAACCCAAGAATGGAGGGTTAAGCAACCATGTTAAGAAAAATAACATGGAGGAAATTAAATCTACGAAGAATAAGAAAAAGAAAAAGAATGATCTAACAATTGTCAAGCTCGATGATCCGGGAGATATATACATAAATATAAAGGTCAAATGGGCTTGGTACTTTAAAGCTATATGTGATACAAGTTCTAGGGCAAACTACATGCCAATTTATTTTTTCCTTCATATTTAATTAGAATTGGATGTACTTGCTTTTGAATAAGTTACCCTACCAAATGGGTATTCAGTAAAACTAATAGGTGTGGTTACTAATGTACCAGTTCAAATTGATAAGTATATTATTCCCACATAATTTTTGGTTATAATACATTTTATTAACAAAGATCCTCCATTAATCTTAGGATGACCTTTCTTAGCCACTTTGGAAGCTATCATGGATACTCTGAACAAGACGATTTCTTTTTTAGTGCATGGCCGAGCAATCACTTTCTAGAATGGCACAAGAGTGGATAATCATACACTTAAGTTCATAGAACCAGCCTAGAACTGTGTAGTTCAGTCGAGCCAATGACAGTAAACAAAAGTGCTTTATAGTAGGCAACCCATATTCTATCTTTATTTTACACTTTTGTATTAGGATTAGTTAGTTGTTTTTATATTCTCTTGACTTTTGACTCTTATAATGAGGATATTTCAGGAATTCAATTCAGGAATAGTTTCATGTAAGGGGGGTTAATCGAGCAAATTTATTTTCGTATTATATTGTTTTATGCATTATGTTTATATTAATTATTTATGGCAATAAAATAAATCATTTAATACATATCTTAGTCAAATTCTAGAATTTCGAATATTTCTACCTTTATATATATATATATATATATATATATATGTGATAATAAAATAGAAAAATCGATTTAATTGGAAAAACAGTGAAATTAAGCCAACGATTTCCCAACGATTCCAATTTGTACTGGAAATCGCTAGGTAAATCCGTAGCAATTTGCATAATTTTTAATCTAAATTCAAAGCCAGCGATTTTTCACCGAATCACATTTACAACTAGAAATCGCTGGACAAATTGCTGAGTCATCGAGGATCATTTTTGGTGATTTTACCTGTAATTCTTCATTGAATCCACTTAAGCCCTGATTCCTTGAGAACAAATTCGAGTTTTTAAAAATAGAACCCCGATTTCCCACATTTAAAACATTCCCAATCATAAACCATTGTACCCTTTCGATCAAAAGACTAGTTTTTGCCTAGATTCAACCATCCAAAGTTTAAGTTTAGTGTATTGAAGTGATTCCCACCTCAATCCTCATACATTCAACCCCAAGATGTAATGAGTTTTGAGAGTATAGAGCCACCTGGGGCTTAAGCAAGGGAGTTTGAATAGGAGCTTGGGAGAGTCTAGAGAAGCAATCATAGATTCAATACTTGAAAAAATCATTTTCAAGAAGTTAATCAACTAAAACCCTATCCTCTTATGGATTAAATCTTTGGTTTTTAGTCGATTTTGGTTTTAGCTGTTAGGATAGAAATTCAATTTCAGAATTTTTACTTTAAAATGATTTTGATATCAAATGTTTTCTATTATAATACTAGTATGGGAGTGATATGATGATTTGTTTATTACTATCTCATTCTCGAACTATTTTTATATATGGCGAGTAAATTAATTTTTTAAAAAAACTAATTTGAGACTAAGTTTCAAATAAGTTACGGGGTTTTCGTGAATATTTATTGATTGATTTGAATTACTTACAAAGCTTGTTTTTCCCAATGTCATTTTACCAACAACTTTCGTATGAATTTAAAAATCTCAATTTCAAAAAAAAGACTTTTCTCGATGATTTCTTATTCTCGATAGATATTTGAACTTTATCGAATACTTTTTCGAAAAATTTAGTCGTAAATGATTTTACAAGTTCGTTGTTTTACGTACAATATTCCAAATGGCTGGAGGTGGTAAGGGTAAAAGTTCATGAGAAGATAAGGGGAAGGGAAAGTTAGTAGAAAAATAAAAAAGAAAATCCAAAATTTTCTAAATCCAACCCACATCAATATCTTTCAACACACCTATGATTAGATTGCAAAGAGAACCTAATCCACCTTCTTCATTTAGTTATAACATTGAGGATGATTATGTGGATAGGGAGGAAAAAAAGGAAGTTGAAAAAGAAATACCGATTGAAGAGGAAAACTATGAATTGAGGAAGGAAGATTTTGTAAATGAAAAGGCCTACGAGAAATTAAGAAGTGATGTAATTAAGGATAGGAAATTGATCATGGAGAAGGGATTTAATGTAAAAATGAATTGAAGTAGAGGCCAAAGATCCTAGACATCATAGAGACGAGAAACTGGAGTTTAATGACTAGAGATTACAACCACTTAGACTTGGAGGATGTCCCTAGGGAACGTGGTTGTGAAGCTTTAGTGCAAGAATTTTATGCCAATGCATATGGAAGTGAAAGTAAGACTGAGTTCCGAGTTAGAGGGAGGACAGTGGACTTCTCCGTTGCCAGAATAAATCAATATTTTGGATTACCAAATTTTCACCAAAAATAAAATGAAGAGTACCCCATACCTGAGTATGGAATTAAGTAGCATTTTCCCATCGAGATAATAAGGGGAGGTTTAAACGCAATCCATGGAGATGGGTTTATTTTGACATGGAGGGTATTTCAAGCACATAACCATTAAATTTTTTAGGAAAAATATCAACGCCAGCTTACAGCCAAGCCTGTAATACTACGAAATAGTGAACTATAAGGTCGCCCTACTTTACCACATTGTCATGGGTTTAGTATACTTGGATGTTGGAAAAATCATTTATGAATACATTAAGAGTGCCATCACCATTAAGAAGAATGATGCCCTACCATTTCCCTTGATGATTACGACCTTTTGTAGGATGGACCAAGTGAACATGATGGGACTCGAGTTGGATGTTTTATCAGAGAAAACCATCACTAATGAGGTAATAGAGAGATATGGTAAATTGAATGGTTATAAAGACACGGAGGATGAGAGAGAGAGAGAGAGAGCTGAGATAGCGAGAAGAGAAACTTAGCCGATAAGGAAAATAAGAGACGACACGAGGAGAATCTTGGAGGAGATGTCGAAAGCTTGAAATGATCAGAACATGGAGCAACCTACTAGGGACTATGACGGATTATACATGGAAGAATCAGAGTTGGCTTTCATGGGTGTTATCTTACGCAATCAGATGACCACTCTCCACAATCAGGAATTGGCACTTAAGAACTAGATAGCTTTAGTAAGGATCATCAAGAGAATGGAGCGTACAAGCTTTAGGATAAACATACATCAAGGAGGCACATCCGTTCTTGTACCTTCTACACAGATGAGGTTATCGCTTAGCAGTAATCTTAATGTTCCGACATTGCACAGTCAGGAATACCACCTCTATGACCCCGCTATGAGCTACCAGTCCCAGAGGATTGATCTAGTGGAGGATAATGATGACACAACTTCCACACGCTGACATTGATTTCATTCTTCTATTTATTTTCTCTGTCTCCGAGTGATGTTTTGAGATTCCTTTATGTAATTCTGGTAGTGGTTATATACTTCATGTTTTTTTTATGATACCTTGCGTTTATTGTGGTATATTTTGTGATATATTCTATTTAGTGCTTGGGTATGGTATTTATTTCACTTATTATATAATGGTGATGTTTATTCATTAAGTTTTTATGCACTCTGTCTTATTATAATTAACTAAATTTCTTGAATTGTCAACTTATTTTTATTTTTATCAATTTTTTTATACTTCACGTGGTATGTTTGTTATTATGAGAATCGCACTTCATTTTTAAACCTTGAGGACAAGGTTTAGAATGAGTTTGGGGGTATTTTAGTTGAAGTATGAAATTGATGGTAATGAAAGGAAAGAAAGGTAGAAGAAAAGTTCAGAATTACTTTTAATCCGATATTCAAGTAAGTTGACGGAAATTTACATAATTTCTTCCGAAATCAAGTAAGTATGAATTTCATTTTTCTTTATTTAGTTAGGAGAATGGAAATGAATATATATGTAATAAATTTTGAATGGAAGTATTATTTTTATTATCCAAGTGAAATTTATGATAGAAGAAATTAATTTTTTTATACCCTTTTCGATTAACTTTACTACTTGATGAATACTAATTGAATGCCTTATGTTAGTCATGTTAATGGGTAGAAGATCGAAACAATAGTACAAGATGAACAAGATAGATTTCTATGAATCTTATGATACAAAAGCTATTGATTAAGTATTTTTATAGTATATGTATAAAAAGCTATTATGCCAAAATTGAAAAAAGAAATGGGTTAGAAACCGATGAATTTTATAAGTTAGAATAATTTCTTCAATTTTTGTGGACTAGTGAGAAGTGTTATTAAGAGTTTATTAAATAAATATATAGAGAGTCTTATAGATTCCAAAGAAAATGGAGCAGTGAATATATAGTGGGGAAAAATGAGAATGTCCAAAGGAAAATGAGCAAGGACTCAAAAGCAAAAGTAATCGAAATATATAAAAAAAAATAATAAGAATGGAGTAGAATAAAATAAGAGAAATAAAAAGAAAAGATGGATGTTCTTAAAATTCTCAAAGAAAAGATTTAACTCGAGTACTTGAAGCTAGAGTTGAATGAAGTATTTCTTAATTTAACATGTTTTAAATGACATATTCATTGATATCTTGGCAAAATTCATATTGATTTTGATTGTAGTACTATTATAAAGTATTTTCTAAAATTGAAATTGATATAGTGGTTTTTGTGTTTTGAGATTTCATACTAGTTATAATAAGCTTGATGATGTTTGTCAGTGGAGATTGAGAAAACCTATGTTATGTACTTACCTTAAAAATGAACCTTAAATTCTAAAGAGTGCTATATTAGGTGGTCAAGTTATCATTATGGGTTGTTTTGATTTGATTAAATCATTCTATTCTATCATATCTTTCATTATCTTGTGAGTAATATATTTCCATTTAAAAATTACTTCTATTTTAAAATCTCTAATATTTAAGTTTAAGATGAATTAGATTGAAATTAGTTTATAAAGAATGATAAGAGAATATGATGTGAGTATTCTTTTGCTCGGGACAACAAAGTGCTGAGTCTAGGGGTATTTGATAAGTCAATAATTAGACACATTTCATAGTGTGATTTAGGTTAATTTTAAGCATAAATGATGATATTACACTAGGTATTCTCTTATTTTTATGATTTTAGGTTTTAAATAAAAAAATGAAAAAATGGAAGAAATGAGAAAGATGATCAAAACAATCAACTAGAAAAATGTAACATCGATTTGAAATAACACTAGGAATCACCATATAAATCAGCAACAGAAGAATGCTAGCGAATCCATAGCGAATTGGAGAATGTACTATAAATCACCAGCAAATCCATAGCAATTTGATATAACTTAGTGATTTGTGTATAAGTTAGGAATCGCTGAGAATTCATTGAGGTCGATTACAGGTTTTTTAGATTAGTATGAAGGATTTGAGTTTATCTATGATATGTATGTGGCGGCCCTCGCCGCCCCGTGGGGACGTGTCTTCGTGTACTCCCTGCCAGCTGGCCCTACTACACGTGTACGACACTTGCCCGTCCTATTTTTGTCTCAAAATTCATATTCACTTGTGTGTACAACGTATAAATAACATATTCAGCGGAAGTCGTACTTAAATGCAAGAAATATTAATAATCAATTTAACAAATCCTATTGTGGAAAAAACCCTGAAAAATACGAGGTAGACAACTGTACCATATAAAGTATAGGCATGTACAAGGTCATAATACTCCCCAGTTCCCAAAAGAATCAAAATATCAAAACAAAACACACGTACAAGTAATTCTCAACGGTAGGCAGTCAGAGGTAGTCGCCTAAGATCCCCTTGCCCTTACTTGTACTCGGATCTGCACTCAATCATCACAGAAGAAAATGGATGACGAGTCCAGTCAGTAAAATCCCAAGGAACTCCTTCGAGCATTCAAATAAACAAGTGGAAGTCAATAAATATTGTTGAATAATCATGCGGAATGTAAACAAACAATTGTAAGTAGGGCATCGCATGCATAGATAACAATAAAGTGCAAATGTATGTGCCTGTTCCAATCAGACTAAACCATACTTCTGAATACCCATCCAGGATCCCACTAGTGGGCGCACCCAACTAGCTATCACCTGGTCCCTCTCGGTGGCCGGCGTAGACCTACGACGCACCGACACATGTGTGATTCATTAGCTCGGGTCGTTATCCACCGAGAACTCCTGATACACGTGCTATGGTCTAGACTGCATAGACACATAACTGAAAATCCGGTGGGAGTAACTCAACCAACCATCCAAATAATGACAAGATATAAAAGTAATAAAAACCACAATGAATACTGGAAATGAAAGAGAATACAAAGCGAAATAAATACTCAGAGTTTTTCAATTGGGTTTTACAAACCTCACAATGCACTCCAATACCCCGTAATCAATCCCCGAGTCCAAGTCCACTGAGTCCTTGGTCGCCAATTGATCACCCGTATCCACCTGTCCATTTATCAATAATTTCAATTTAGCATGACCACTTACAACCAATTTCTAAAATTTCAGGCCAAATTGCCCATTTCGCGCTTTTCGAGGCAAAAACCCAGCAAAAGTCGCGTCCGACATTCCCAAATATTTTATTTTTCATAGAAATTCATCAATTTCTATTTATTTATCGAAATCTAATTTTTTTAGGAATTTTCCCAATTTTTCCGGAATTTTTCCCAAATTTTTTTTTTTTTTTTCTTTAAGTTTGGTTTGGGTCGGGTCGACCCAACCCGTTCTAGGCCCAGCCCATGTGTGGGTGCACACGAGACCTCTGGTTCGATCGGGAAGGAACTTTTTTTTTCTCCTTCTGTGGTTTGGGTTGGGGTTGCTCTCCACCCCAACCCCGGTGGAATCGATGGCAGGGGAAATACCCCTGCCATCTCCACCCTGACCCGCACTCTTGGCCACCATGGCCAACCACCGAAACCCACAACAACCAACGAGAACTCACCTCGATCGTGATGTTTTTCCCTCTCTTCTCTCCTTCTCGGCTTCTTCTTCTCCTCCTCCTTCGCGTTCCTTTTCTCCTCTCTCGGCCACCCGATTCAGGGGTGTGTGTGTGAAGGTGGTGATAGAAAAGGTGGTGAAGTGTGGATAAGCTTGTTGACTTTGTGTCTTGACTCCAAAGTGTGACACAGCTGGGACATTCGCCTGTGATTTCGGGCATTTCGATGCCCGGTTTCGCGTCCTAACAGCGATATACGCGTACCGCCCCGTCACTAACCACCTAATATCTATTCCATATTAGTTACTTGGCCAATTTTTTTTATGTAATTTGTGTTTTAGTTTCCCCGACCTAATATTCGGTCCCGTCAACTACCCGGTACCCGTGTTGACACGCATATCGAGGCTCATACAGGTCACACAATCTGGCACGTATTGTTATGCAACATACACACATGCGATTTATTTCAATCAATTGCACCATAAATAAGCATCCAACACACAATAACTATCATAACTAAGTCCCCGTGTGTCCTAGCCTATCACGGCGTCCACGTAGATCTGAGCTGGCGTCCACGTCTGTAAATTTATGATAATTAACGACATTAATAAAATGGGACGTTACATGTATATGTAGGGATACCATAAAAAAACTAGAGAGCTTCGAAATAACTCTTCTATTTTTTTTTTCTTTCCTATTGCTCTTGTTTAGTTTTTATTGTCTATGTTTGAAGATACTTTGGAGCTTTGATTTATATTAAGGTATTTATTCATTCATTATGTTTTTTAATTATATTTATGCGTTGTTTATTTCTAGAATGAGTGAGTAGTCTATTAATCTAAGCAAACCCTGGACAATGTAGTATATTTTGGATTACTAAATAGTTATAATTAAGGAATCATGTGCTTAATGCTTTACATCTATTCATACACGTCAATCACGGAATTAACAAGTTGTTTTTGCATATTACAACTAAAAGAGATTAGTATTGTTTGCATAGTTGCAAATATGTTATGTGGTATTAAGATTCTGATTTTAAACTTTTCAATAACATTTTAAAATCAAAACGGATGCCAATGGATTGGAGAAGAAGCACGCTTGTGCCAATCTTCAAAAACAAAGGAGACATTCAAAGTTGCTCAAATTATCGGGGAATTAAACTTATGAGTCACACTATGAAACTTTGGGAGAGGATAATTGACAATAGGCTAAGGAGAGAAACAACAATATTAGAGAACCAATTTGGTTTCATGCCTGGGAGGTCAACTATGGAGGCAATTTTCCTTGTAAGACGATTGTTAGAAAAATATAGAGAAAAAAAAAAAGATCTTCATATGGTATTCGTAGATTTAGAAAAAGCATATGATAGGGTCCCAAGAGATGTTCTTTGGTCTCTAGAAAGAAAAAGAGTGCATGCTAGATACATAGACACTATTAAGGATATGTATGATGGAGTAGTAATGAGTATAAAGACATTTGGAGGAGCTACAAAAGAATTTCCCATTACGATAGGACTACATCAAGGATCGGCTTTAAGCCCATATCTATTTACTTTAGTTATAGATGAACTAACTAGACATATTCAAGAGGATATACCATGGTGTATGCTATTTGCGAGATGATATTATCTTAGTGAATGAAATAAAGATGGAGTGAATAGGAAACTAGAACTCGGAGAATACATTAGAATCTAAAGGCTTTAAGTTGAGTAGGACGAAAATTGAATACATGCACTGTGAGTTTAGAAACACTAGACATCGAGATGACGGAGTGGTAAAATTAGGGGAAGTAGAAGTTCCTAAGGTAAACCACTTTAGATACCTAAGATCAATCATACAAAATGATGGTAACATTGAGAATGATGTCACACATAGAATTCAAGCTGGATGGAAGAAATGGCGGAGTGCAACATGGGTGATTTGTGATCGAAATGTTCCTACTAAGTTAAAAGGAAAATTTTATAGGACCGCAATTAGGCCAACTATGCTCTATGGAAGTGAATGTTGGGCGGTAAAACAACAACAATTACATAAAATGAACGTAGCAGAAATGAGGATGCTTAGGTGGATGTGTGGTAAAACTCGTAAAGATAAAATAAGAAATATAGAAATTCAAAGACAAGTAGGAGTAGCACCAATTGATACAAAGATTAAGGAAGGACAGTTGCGGTGGTTTGGTCACCTGCAAAGACGGCCTACAAATGTCCCAACTAGAAAACTTGACTCAATAGAAACTGTAGAAATTCGACGAGGTAGGGGCAAACCAAAGTTAACATGGGATGCATTAATTAGGAGGGATTTGAATGGTTTGGAAAGCTCACCATCAATTGCACTTAATCGAGCACAATGGAAAAGTTTGATCCATGTAGCCGACCCTAGTTAATTTGGGACTGAGGCCAAGTTGTTGTTGTTGTTGTATTTCCCAAGTGGATGTTCTAGGTGATTGTGTTCTAAGTTGTTTATTATGCGGGTTTGGTAATATTGGCTTAGATTATGCATGATTATCATTGAACTTAATGCTATCGTATTTTAATGGTGTTGTGTTTTATCCAATAGATAGATTTACAATGATACGAATGTGGCTTTTTCAATGAATTAAGAAAAATCAGTGGCTGGCTAAAGGATATCAACCTATTATGAAGTGGGGTTTAAAGATTCCAAGATTCCTTATGTTTTATTGTGGGTTTTGGGGTTCATACGCAGCGGAAATTACAAAACAATTTTGACAAAAACCCCAACAGGATCCGAATCTAATTCCATTAAAAACGTTTAAACCATGAAAACTTAATCATACCTCGGTCGCAATATACCTTTCTGAAGGTTGATCGATCTCTAAAAAGCCGCTAACGACGAACGCCTCTACTACCGTGATCCACACACACGAACGGCGGCCGAGATTTGAAGTGCTAGCTTCGAGAGAATACCAAACCTTTTGTTTCTCTCCAAAATGATCCAGAGCGTACAAGAAAACCCTAATTCGTTTCTTAAACGAAAATTAAAGTTTCGGCCCTTAATCTTTCCTCTATGTGTTCTCACTTAAAGCGTCTATTTATACAACCCTTGTATATAGACGATTAAGTAAATTACACATATACCCCTACTTAAAGAAGTATAAGTGTAATACACCACAAGGACGTTTATGTCACGAATTTTATCATATAAAATTCATTTTTGTGAACCATCTTAAAATCTCGCAAAACCATTCTTAGTGTGCGACCCAATAGGCTCATACAACGTTGGTAGTGTACCAAAACTCATTTTGGTATACAAGTCATAAACGACCTCTAGCAAGACATTATGACTACCCAAGTTGTACGAATATCAAATCGATACAACCTAATCAATAATGTATATAACATCCTTTTGTCACACGATATCCTTTTGATCAAACATAAGGCATAAAATTGTCATCCAACATGTTCAATCGTACTAGTCTCGATCTCTAGGTAGACTGAAAACATCCAAGTGACATTGATCAATATCAATTCACTTAGACTAGGCCTTTTAACAGCCTAACACATCGAGGGATCCACTGGATATCTCTCTTTATATGAGAGGGACAAATTATATCTTGATTACACAACTTCATCACATTGCTCACACAGTAACCAATCACAACCTTTATAATCGTCCGGTTAAAGACAACGTTTGATTGTGTCAAATCACTGTGTTCCTAATGTTGAAGTCTCTGGTAATCTCAAGTCAGAGGACTGAAAAATATACCTATCATGAGAAACAACTATGACTTAATCCATGTGATTTTCCATATACCTATCATAGCGGGTCGGTCCAGTACTTTGTTCCCTAACAAATACTCGTGATTTTGATTCGTATCCCTATACGTATAATCATCATATGATCATCAATCAAGACTCACACTAGTCTTAATTCATCATAGTTCCCAGTATAATGATCGACTAGGGACATTTAGGATATTTCTGTAAATACCTATGGATCTTATTATAATATAAACATGCAAATTAATTATAATAAACAACAAATGAAATTCTCTATTTTATTAACTAAAAGTATTCATAAAGACAGTTAATGGATTGACCTAGGGCACATGCCCCAACATCTCCCACTTGGACTAGGGCCAATCATACATGCACCTAATGCCTAATGATCTAACATGACCATCATGTTTTGCTTGTGGAAGAGCTTTTGTTAATGGATCCGCAACTTTGTCTTCAGTAGGTACTCTGCAAATCTTCACGTGTCCCCTCTCAATAATTTCTCTGATGAGATGAAAACCCCTGAGTATATGTTTGGATCTATGGTGTGATCTAGGTTCCTTGGCCTGTGCTATTGCCCCGTTATTGTCACAATACAAACAAACAGGGTTAGCAATACTTGGAACCACACCTAGTTCAGAAATGAACTTTTTGATCCAAAGCGCCTCCTTTCTTTGCATCGGACGACGCAATATACTCACTTCGTTGTAGAATCGCACATGATCTCTTGCTTCGAACTTTTCCACTTTTCGCACCCCCATTCAAAGTAAACACATATCCAGACTGCGATCTAAAATCATCTATATCAGTTTGAAAACTTGCATCTGTGTAACCATTTACAACTAGATCATTTTCAAAACCTCCATAGACTAAGAACACTTCTTTAGTCCTTCTTAAGTATTTAAGAATGTTCTTTACTACTATCCAGTGACTCTCACTAGGATCTGTCTGATATCTGCTTGTAGTGCTCAAAGCATATGATACATCAGGTCGAGTGCATATCATGGCATACATGATAGATCCAATAGCTGATGCATATGGAATCTTATTCATACGGTCTCGCTTATCATTTGTCTTAGGACATTGAATCTTGCTGAGACTTATGACATGAGACATTGGCAACAATCCTCTTTTAGAGTCTTGCAAACTGAACCTATTCAACACCTTGTCTATGTAAGCACTCTGACTTAGACCGATTAGCCTCTTAGATCTATCCCTATAGATCCTTATCCCTAGGATATAGGCTGCATCTCCTAAGTCTTTCATTGAGAAACACTTCCATAACAAAGACTTGACATTCTGCAATGTTGGGATGTCGTTTCCAATGAGTAATATATCATCAACATACAGTACCAAAAAACTACACTCCCACTGACCTTCTTGTATACACAAGGCTCATCTCCGTTCTTAATAAAACCAAAATCCTTGATTGCTTCATCAAAACGAAGATTCCAACTCGAGAAGCTTGCTTTAATCCATACATTCTCAGAATGTACAAAACCTTCAGGTTGTGTCATATACACGTCCTCAAGCAGCTTTCCATTAAGAAATACTGTTTTTACATCCATTTGCCATATCTCATAGTCATAATATGCAGCAATGGCAATTAAAATTCTTATGGATTTAAGCATGGCTACTGGCGAAAAAGTTTCATCATAATCAACACCTTGAGTCTGCCTGAAACCTTTTGCTACAAGTCTTGCTTTAAAAGTATGCACTTTGCCATCCATGTCGATTTTCTTCTTGAAAACCCATTTACATCCAATGGTCTTACCACCTTCAGGTAAATCAACCAAGTTCCAAACTTGGTTATCATACATGGATTGCATCTCAGAGTTCATGACACTTAGCTATTTATCTGAGTCTGGTCCAGACATAGCCTCCTGATAAGTGGTGGGCTCATTTTGATCCATAAGCAACACATCACGACTATCAGTAATGAGAAATCCGAATCTCTCTGGCTCATGTCTTACCCTACCAGATTTATGTGGGCCTTGTGTCACTTATGGAGGTTCAACTTGTTCAGAACGTTGTTGAACTTCCGATGCTGATTCGAGTGTTTATCTCGTGATTCTTGAACTTCTTCAAGATTTATTTCTCTCCTACTAGTGTCTTTTGAAATAAACTGTTTTTCCATAAAGGCACCATACCGAGCAACAAACACTTTGTTCTCAGCGGGATTATAAAAGTAATATCCTTTTGTTTCCTTAGGATACCCCACAAATAAACACTTGTCAGATTTAGGTGCTAGTTTTTCTGAGACTTGTCGTTTTACGTAAGCCTCACAACCCCAAATCTTAAGGAAAGACAAACTAGGTCTCTTTCCGTACCATATCTCATATGGTGTTTTATCAACCACTTTAGAAGGAACTCGATTTAGCGTGAAAGCTGTAGTTTGTAATGCATAACCCCAAAAGGATAATGGAAGATCTGCATGACTCATCATAGATCGAATCATATCTAATAAGGTTCGATTTCTCCTTTTAGAAACTCCATTCCATTGTGGAGTTGCTGGTGGAGTCAATTGGGAGACAATCCCACAATTTCTAAGATGATCATCAAATTCTTGGCTCAAATATTCACCACCTCGATCTGATCGAAGTGTTTTGATAGTTTTACCAAGTTGATTCTGCACTTCATTTTGAAACGTTCGAAACATCTCAAATGACTCAGCTTTATGTTTCATAAGACATAACCATATCTGCTGAAATCATCAGTAAATGTAATGAAGTACTGATAACCTCCTCTAGCCATTGTGTTTATAGGACGGCATACTTCAGTATGTATTAGACCCAATAAATCACTTGCCCTTTCACTGTGTCCAGTAAAAGGACTTTTAGTCATCTTGCCTAGTAAACAAGATACGCACGTTTCATATGTTTCTAAATCAAATGAATATAGAAGTCCATCTTTATGGAGCTTCGTTATGCGTTTCTCATTTATGTGCCCGAGACGACAATGCCAAAGATAGGTTTGATTCAAATCATTTGACTTGAATCTCTTTGTATTTATGTTAAAGACTGGAGTTTCAGTGGACCTTTTCATGCTTAGAATATAAAGACCATCACACAAATCAACATTTGCATAAAATATGACTTTACGAGAAATGGAACATCTATTATTCGCAATAATAAAATCAAAACCATCCATATCCAAACATTAAACGAAATGATGTTTTCGCTCAAAGTGAGCACAAAATAACAATTATTTAAAGTTAAAATAAGTCCACTAGGTAAGACTAAGTCATATGATCCAACAGCCAGGGCAGGAACTTTTGCTCCATTCCCTACGCGGAGGATGACTTCTCCTTTCTTCAACTTTCTACTTCTGGTGAGTCCCTGCACATTTATACAAATGTGAAATCCACATCTGGTATCTAATACCCAGGAATCACTAGTAGATAAATTAATTTCAATAACATAAATACTTGTAGTGGTAGTCGCACTACCCTTTTTCTTCTTTAGATCTTCCATATAGAGTTTGCAATTTCTGAACCAATGTCCAGGTGCATGGCAGAAATGACAATTTCCTTCCTTTTCTTTTGGGTGTTTTGAAGCAGGAACAGGCTGGGGCTTGACTTGTTCCACAGGCTTTGCGACAGTGCAGTAGCAGCCTTGGCAACTTTAGCCTTGCCTTTGCCTATCTTCTTCATTCCCTTTCCCTTTTGGACCATCAACACATTACTAGAGGGTTTCTTGATATTTTGTTCAGCGAGTTTTGAGCATCAAATGCAACTCGAAATTGATTTCTCCATATTATTCATATTGTAGTTCATCACAAATTGTGAGTAACTCTCCGGTAATGAATTCAGGATCAAGTCCGTAGCCAACTCTTGGCTTATGGGAAATCCGAGTCTATCAAGCTGGTCAACATAACCTTTCATCTTAAGAACATGAGGACTAAGCGACGCACCCTCGGTCATCTTGCAAGAATGTAGGTTCTTATTTGTCTCGAACCTTTCTTGCCTAGCTTCTTCGTTAGAACATTTCCTTGGCGTTATGACCATGTCGTAGGCTTCCATTAGTTCCATGTCCTTCGAAGTTCATGAACCATAGTTGCCAAGCATAATACATGCAACATCGGTAGAATCGTTGACATGCTTATTATGCGCATCCTTCATGACTTTTGTAGCATTGGCTGGTGGGTCCTCGGGATTGGAGCATCCAGGACATACAACTTGCGTTCATGCTTGAGAACGATTCCCAAGTTTCGAACCGATCAAGAAAGTTAGTCCCAGATAGCTTATCCTTCTCAAGGATAGATCGCGATGTGAGGGGATTATTGTTACTTGAAGAGGCCATTGATCTACAATAAAGATTATGCAAAGTTTATTTTAGTATAGAGGAATAGACTCCCACTAAATTAACAACCCTCCTAAAACATACTGTTTATTTAGGGGACTAAAATCCATATTTCACCTACAGCTATGGCATGAAACACATAACTAGATTATTTAGGTACGTAACAATTACCAATTACATCTTATGTAATTTTAAATACTTTTATGAGATACGGGACATCTTATGTCTTAGCATGTTTTTTATCTCATCATGTGCCTAAAGCTCAAAACTATTTTGATAGCTTTATTAAGTCGGACCATTTTTAAACATTTAGGGAACTCTTACCCAACTTGTCTTACCAAGATAACACAATACACCCAGCTATGGCTGAAACTCTATTAGTGTGATCGAGGCCTTGACAAGTGTTTAAAATGGATGGCTAGAGACTTAAAATTTAATAGAGGGATTTTTATTCAGTTTTAGTGATTTTATGTAAACAATGAAATATCATATATTTTATTGATTTGTTCAATCACTAAACAATTTGGAAATTTTTATACCGTTCACTAATAAAAGGATTTCCGTGCGCTAGGATTAGTTAAACGGCGGTCCCGCTGGCCGGTCAGCGGGCGGTGGTTCCGTTTTTTATTTTTTAGAAGACGAATTTCAATTCCGAAAATTAAAATTCGCTATAGAAAATTATATTTTTCGCTGATTTTATTATCCTAAATTTACCCCTTAATTTATCCAAAATTAAGTCAATTAAAACATTTTTAATTAACCCGGGCCCACATCTAACTAATCGTCTTATCCTAATCCAATTAGGACTTAAGATATTTGAATCCTAGCATATCACCAATAACAAGATTCTCGATATGTATCTCCTATCCAATAGGGATAACGAAATCGATTTTGCTTATATCTCCTAATCTAATTTGTTATCTATCTCTTATCAAATAGAAACTTCATAACATAATAGATATAACGAGATAAATAAATAATTTCGAAAAATAATATTTGCAATTTCGGTCCTTATCCAAATAATCACAAACGTGTAATTGAATCATGAACTACTATCCCAATCGAACCTAATGGTGTCATGGATCACAGAACACGAAACTCAATTAATTAAAATTATTCGAATTAACCTAACATGGTTACTAGCATGTACGAAACTGATTTCAATTAAATCACGAATATATGTATCATATACACAAAACATGATAATAAATCTCGCATAAAATTTATGTATATCACATATACATCAACTATTAACATGCTTTCAATCATATATCATGTATATATCAGAAAAAAACATGCAATGAATTTAATGGAATCGAACTCGAAGGCTATGATACCACTGTTGGGTTTTGGGTTTCATACGCAGAGGAAATTACAAAACAATTTTGAAAAAAACCCCAACAGGATCCGAATCTAATTCCATTAAAAATGTTTAAACCATGAAAACTTAATCATACCTCGGTCGTAATATACCTTTCTGAAGGTTGATCGATCTCTAAAGCGCTGCCAAAGACGAACGCCCTCTACCATCAGTCCACACACTAACGGCGGCCGAGATTCGAAGTGCTAGCTTCGAGAGAATACCAAACCTTTTGTTTCTCTCCAAAACGATCCAGAGCGTACCAGAAAACCCTAATTTGTTTCTTAAGCGAAAATTAGAGTTTCGGCCCTTAATCTTTCCTCTATGTGTTCTCACTTAAAGCGTCTATTTATACAACCCTTGTATATAGACGATTAAGTAAATTACACATATACCCCTATTAAAGAAGTATAAGTGTAATACACCACAAGGACGTTTATGTCATGAATTTTATCATATAAAATTCATTTTTGTGAACCATCTTAAAATCTCGCAAAACCATTCTTAGTGTGCGACTCAATAGGCTCATACAACGTTGGTAGTGTACCAAAACTCATTTTGGTATACAAGTCATAAGCGGCCTCTAGCAAGACATTATGACTACCCAAGTTATACGAATATCAAATCGATACAACCTAATCAATAATGTATATAACATCCTTTTGTCACACGATATCCTTTTGATCAAACATAAGGCATAGAATTGTCATCCAACATGTTCAATCGTACTAGTCTCGATCTCTAGGTAGACTGAAAACATCCAAGTGACATTGATCAATATCAATTCACTTAGACTAAGCCTTTTAACAGTCTAACACATCGAGGGATCCACTGGATATCTCTCTTTATATGAGAGGGACAAATTCTATCTTGATTACACAACTTCATCACATTGCTCACACAATAACCAATCACAACCTTTATAATCGTCCGGTTAAAGACAACGTTTGATTGTGTCAAATCATTGTGTTCCTAATGTTGAAGCCTCTGGTAATCTCAAGTCAGAGGACTTAAAAATATACCTATCATGAGAAACAACTATGACTTAATCCATGTGATGTTCTCATAGCGGGTCGATCCAGTACTTTGTTCCCTAACAAGTACTCGTGATCTTGATTCGTATCCCTATACGTATAATCATCATATGATCATCAATCAAGACTCACAATAGTCTTAATTCATCATAGTTCTCAGTATAATGATCGACTAGGGACATTTAGGATATTTCTGTAAATACCCATGGATCTTATTATAATGTAAACATGAAAATTAATTATAATAAACAACAAATGAAATCCTCTATTTTATTAACTAAAAGTATTCATAAAGACAGTTAATGGATTGACCTAGGGCACATGCCCCAACATTTATAATTATAACTCTAGTATGAATTGATATGATGTTCTAGTCTATGAAAGTAATCTAAATATATTATATTGGTTAGTGGAGGTTTGTTTAGATATTTTTTATTTATATTGAGTTGCATTTGAATATTGTTTAATTTATTTTGAATTTGTTTTGTATAGATTAATTTAGATAGTTTGGTTATTTAAGTTAGTAATCATAATTGTTAAGTTATTTAATATTTCAATTCCCGTTTAACTAGATTAATTAAGTTAATAAAAACAATAAAAAATTACTTTCCTTTGAGATTCGAAAATCCCTGTGGAGATGATTCCCATTTACTACTACTATAAGTTAATAGAAAACATGAAAAACTATTATGCACGATTGATAAGTTTCATGTTTTGGCTGGATAAGTCGAGAGGAGGCATACGACTGATGGTAGAATTGAGTCATATAGACTTGAGAGAGGACGTCACCTACGAGGAGCAGCCAATTTAGATATTGGACCGTAAAGTGAAGAAATTGAGAAACAAGGACATCTTGTTAGTCATCGTCAAGTGGCAACATCATGAGGATTAGGAGCTGACTTGGGAATTGGAGTCCTACATGTGCGAGCATTTCCCAAACCTATTCCAGATTCTTGTAAGTCATAATTTAAGTTATTTCAATTTCGAAGATGAAATTCTAATTAGTTGGGAAGGCTTTAATGACCTCAAATTTCTAACTAGTCCCACGTATCATCGTAGGACTCTGACGAGGACTCATTGTGACATGGTGTACTTGGTTAACAATCGAGAGTCGAACTCAAGGTATTTTATATTTGTGTTTGGAGTGTGTATATCATTCTATTTATAACCAAATTAATAGTTAAAATGATCAATTATTGGAAATTAATTAGTAGTGTTTGTTTCGAAAAGCATGTGCTACGCCAGGTACAAGTATAGGTGAACAGTTCGATGGGGTTTAGGCAAGTTGGCTTACACATAACTAGTAAGTGTCCTAATTAAAAAAGGAAAATTGATCCTAAGTTGTATTTAACCTAAATTTAAGAACCAAGTAATGGAAATTTAGGCCTAACCTTTGAAATAATACTTATAAGTCACACACTTAACTTAGGAACTATTGAGATGACCTAGAGATATGTGTGAGTATTAAGACTAATGTACATATAAGGATGCATAGGTAGGAGAAGTGAGGGCCCTAGATCCTTTTAGTGATACACTAGTTAGAATCAAGAGAGCCACTAGTATAAAATGAACACTTAGCCTCAAAGCACTCCAAAATCACTCTAGCACTATTTTCTTTGTTGTTGTTCAAAGATTAAGAAGAAGAAGAAGAGTAGGATAAGCTAAGAGTGGCTAGAATCTTAAAGAAAATAGAAGAACAGGAGGCAAAACTTACTCATCTAGTGTGTAAAGATCAAGATGTGGGAAACATGAACCCTAGGTGAGCTATCAATTGAAATTAGTAATAGATGGCATGCATTAAATGAGTTTTCTATTAGGTGTGTGTTGATGAAGTTCGAGGTTTCTATGGATTGTTGTATGATTATAAACTCTGAAATTCTGAACCAAATGGGTTTCAAAGATGAATTTCAAACTTGAAAGTAATTTATGATTTTTCTTTGAATGCATGTGTTCAATGGTAAATTCAATGAAGTTAATGCATTAGTATGGGGTGATGTTGAAAATACTAAACACTCATTTTAACACCAATCAAATGCTCTTTAAAATTGATATTTCAAAAATTGAAGTCTTCTTTGAAATCGAAAGTCATTTTTACAAGTTCTTGAAGTTTTCATGTTCATGAATGGTTTAAGGGAGATTTAATCTTGGCCTTGATGAAATGGGATGCGTTTTTGATGATGAATCTTGCAATTTTGGTTATGTGCATGTCGTCGTCGTCATTGTTGTTGTTGTTGTTGTTGTTGTTGTTGTTGTTGTTGTTGTTGTTGTTGTCATTGTTGTTGTCGTTGTTGTTGTTGTTATTGTTGTTATTGTTATTGTTGTTGTTGTTGTTGTTGTTGTTGTTGTTGTTGTTGTTGTTGTTGATGATGATGTTTGATGGTAAATGCATCCCATTTGATATGTTTTTGGATGGCATTGGGGCCATGAGGGTCAGAACACAAAATTTTGAGGAAAAAATCGAAAAACAAACCAATCTCGAAGTTGGCGCTTGGGTGGCACCGTGCCTTATAAGGCATGGCGCATAGAAATGAACAGATAACTTCATTTTTTTTTTTCTGACGACGCCACTTCTTCATAACCTAAGTCACTTTCGTAAAATACCCATAACTTCTTTATTTCAACTTCATTTTTGACATCCCGCATATCGCCGGAAAGCTAAGAGAGATATCTAGCACATAATACCATTGGTCTTCCAGAATTAGATCATATAATTTGTCAAAAATGGATTGAAAATCAAAGTTTGTGGGAATTGAGAAATTGTAAAAACTTGGACTGTTGTGAGCCTAATACCTTAAAACCAATCAAAGATACTATTTTAGGGTTGGTGTCATACAAAATCCTTTAGTTATACAAAGGTAAGTGATTAAAAACCCTGAGTTATAGGTATAAATCTCTATTAACGGGCTTAAGTTGGAAGAATGGTCTATGTAAAGTAAAAAATATCCAATATGAGCACAATATGGGCTATTTTATAAGATAATTAAAATAGTTAAATTTAATGGTCTCTAACATGTATATAACCAATCAAAATAGACACTAGGTACCTAGCTAGTTAGATTCGGGTGTCAAGGAGTTGATTAGGCCGCTTGTCGGTGCTGTGAGCGCGTGTTAGTGTTGATATGAGGTAAGTAAAACTAACTAGGAAATGTGCAGTAATTCATTGAGCTTTATATTTTATTGCTATTGCACTACCTTACCTTTCTTGGAACTCCAACTCCAATATGAGTGTCCGAGGGTCAAATGAGTTAAGGTGTCTCTGATGGAGTAGTTGCCGGTTAGCTACTATAGCCATGACCTCAATTCACTGGATTGTTTGGTTGGGATGAGAAATGTTTTATCTGGGCACTATTGATATCCCTCATTTTTGACGGTCTAGGTACGGCAAGCATTGTTGCGTCCTAAGACCCTAGTCTACTTGGTGTTGCTGCGACTCTATGACCATGACCCTGTGGCACCCGCACTCGGTGGTCTTGGACTACTTAGGCACCTGTCTATTGCTTCTTTCTATACTCATTTCTCATTCTACATTCATTTTTCAGTCTTATTATTATGCATTCCTTATAGCTTTCTTTCTATCTTCATTTATTTTAGGCTGCTTTATTTATTTTGAAGCACTGTTTAGATCCTACTGGCTTTTTTTTACTTGACTCGGCATTCATATGTTTGAGTGAGTGCAAATCCATAGTCGAGTAATGGAAAGGTGCCGATACTTGGCGATCTACTTTGACGACATCAGAGTTGCCCTTCCTCACTCACTTTTGTAGGTTTTTGACTTTTTTATTACTTATATATGTTGTGTTATCACACTTAGGATACTTGTTTGGGTTGAGAGATACTTATGAATTGTATATCATTTTGCTTGTTTATTACACTTGACGCCATATATACATGATTACATATGTTTACAAGGTTCCTTATTCAGGATGTCCGACTCTTTTACTTTTTGTTGAGTTATTTAACTTAATAATAGCTTTTGCTAACTTGTAAAACTTGAAAAATACTAATAAGGACTTAAAATTATAAATTTACTTATATGGATGGATCAAAAGGCTGACTAGGCTTGCGTTGATCTTGTGAGGCTGGCTCGGGGGTCCAAGCGGGTTTAGGCCAAGTGAGGCCTAGTTTGTAGGGAATTGGGGTTTCCAAAGGGAATCCCCACAACGGGGAAGGGTACATGAAATTTAAATAGGGATAGAGGCGGGGATGGGGAGAAAACCTCGTACTCGTATGGGTACGGGTATGGGGATGGGGGAAAAATATATCCACGGGGATCCCCATGGTAAATCTCCATTGGTAATCCCCGCGGGGATGCCCATATATCAATTTTATAAATGCATACCATATGATATATTATATATATATATTCCATGGTTTCCAACGTAAAACATCAGTGATACACATAACAAACAAATTCTAATGAGATTTATAATTTTAATTCAATTAGTTAAATAAATAAAATATTTTTATTACCAAACTATATTAATTATATGTTTTGTTTTGAATAATTTGCAATCATATTTACATATTACAAATTTAGAATCAAATGAAAAAAAGTGCAACACCTTATTTTACAAATTACCAAACTACATTAACTATATGCATATGCTAGCAATAGCCATATGCATATTATGTGTATAAATACCATTTAAAAATATCAACACACATATACAAATGTATATGTCTTTGACACATTACTTTTCTTAAAAATATTATATGGGGAGAAATATTTCCCCGCGGTGATTCCCCGTAAGAATCCCCACGGGGATTCCCAATGAGGAAAGATTTTCCCCTTGGGGATTGGACGGGGACGGGGATGGAGATGAAAATTCATCCCCACATGGGTACGGGTACGAGAATGAGGGGATGAATTCTTAAGCGAGGATGAGGGATGGAGATTGGGTCCCCATCTCCTACCCTCCCCATTTGCATCCCTAGTACAACCGAGATAACTTAAAATATGGATTTTTGTGTCCATTACTCAAGTTTTAGTACACCATTCTTACATTGTCTTCTTTTTTTCCAGATAGGGCTAGGTCCAATGCTAATGTGATTAAGGAAGAGGCTCGTAGTGAGTTGTTGAGAGTTAACCGGGGTCGTTGTGCTCGGAGACCCCATACCGCATCTTACCAGAAGGAGGAACAAAATGCGGAGGCAAAAGGTAAGGCAAAGGCTAAAGGTAAACGCGCTCGGAAAGATGATGTGGAGAATGAGGGTTCTCCTGCTGTCGGACTTCGAGAAAGGGATCTAGTCATTGCTCATGGTGAAAGTAAGGGTAACGCATCCGATTCTAGTGATGAGTCCCGTGGGGTGCGCAAGGTCATGTGGGTTGGAGTACCAGTAGTGGAGGCATCCAAAATGATGGGAGCCAGTAGAATACCCATCTGCTCCTTTACCCGACTGATCGTAGTTGAAGAGCTTCAAATATCATGTTGCGGCAGTGATTTGGCACAATGATGTACGTAACTTTGCTTTTTTTATTTTAGCCCTTCATAAACAATTTATTATGCATGAAATGATGTAAGTCTTCTTTGTTATTGCAGCACTGCTAGTTGTTGAAGTGCATCATCCACGGGGCTCAAATACAAAAGTGGGATTTGTAATCGTGCTAGCCTAATAGAGAAGGCCTTCAAAGGATTATCAAACAATCTTGGTTGACCCTGCTCATAAACTGCTTACCGCAATGGCAAGAATGAGCTGATTTTTGCCTTTGTTGAGCGGTGGCAGCCATAGACGAATGCATTTCACTTATCCTTTGTTGAAATGTCCATCTCTTCGGAGGATGTTAGCATTCTCCTCAAGATTTTGGTGACGGGCAAGGTTGTTGCGGTGGAGAAATTTTCAAGGTATAATGAAGACTCTAGCACGGAGGCGATTTAACTAATTTCAAAGTTGCTCATTGTTAGCATAGAAGCGGAAGACAAAGTGTTGGTTGAAGAACTGGTTGTGCCCTAACGGTAATTCAAAGATATGATGACCTCAGCTCCCACAAACTGGGTCCTTGAGAGAAAACTAAGATTTGGTGTTTTAAAGTTGAGTTATTAGGTTTTGCAAGTCTTATAATTTGAGCAGCAGAACTAAGCATAAGTAATTTAAATAACTCAAATAAATATAGTCAGGACAACCTATAGTGTGGAAACCCAGTGTACAATGATCTCATGCATATAAAGTGAGACAAGTTCGGGAAATCATATGCATGTATCACAAGCGTCACTCTGCCCATTAACCAATTTACAAAAGTCAAGATATAATATGAATACAAAAAATGACTTATACTTAGCAAAAATATACGCTAACTTTGAGGGAAGTTCAGAGGAAGTCACCAAGTACAGGCTCCTTTCCTTTACTAGATGATAGACCTGAATTGTCACTACACGGGAACAATTCCAATGAGTAAAGCCTAAGGAATCTCATCATTAATTCTAGAATTCAAATGAATGGTTAGCCGATAAATCATGCAGGTACAAGGAAATGAAATAGTAAGTGCGTGATAAATAAGGTAATAAGGAGATCCAAGAGAATTGAGTAAAGATCACACATATATGGGTATCCAAGTGGTCCAAGTCCATCAAGTTGCAACACATAGTTACAACATAACTTTCAAGGAGGGTTGTATACTTAACTGAGTCACCAACAGCTTAGATCGACTCCATCAATTGTAGCAAACACTCAGTTACCTCTACCAGCTTGCCTTTCCAATCCTAAACTATAGACTTAGCGCAATTTACAATCCGTGTAGTCATGACAGTACACGTGACATACAACACACGCATCGTACCCATGACTACTAATCGACCACTTAGACCCTAATCCGCTTGATACTAGAATAAATCACAAGGATAAACATTATAAACCACACATGTAATGTACAATGGATTAAACTTAGAATCATAAGGTACGCATTTCACCCAGTAAGTCACGAATATCAACGAAGGAATCAAGTGGATAAGTTATATCACGAATAGCCAATGAAATTGATTTCGCCAGGAATGACACTTACAAAGGCAGCATTTCAATCAAAAATATCATGCATTAGATTTCAAGGCAATGGATTCATGAAGAAATATATCCAATTTTATGAAAATAAATATTATTGAGGCCCCTACTGGTTTACTAACCTCTGATGCATAAAAATTGTGCAATATTCAAACTTGACACACCTTAAAACTCGTACCCAACACAAGACATCGACTCCTTACGTTCCTGGTGTTTATTAAGTTCATTTTAAGTATGTTAGAGTCCATAATTCTTGATTAGATTTAGTTTAGAACAATCAAAAATCTTATTTTTGACATTAGTGACTGTATTTATGACTGGCTAAACTGTGACTGGCCACTGGTATAGCTTGAAGTCGACTATATTTTTCTTAGGTAAATCATTTAGACCTTGGCTACACCATCACTAGTCAAGCCATGAGAGACTTAGTTAGGACTATCTACTATAATAGTTACAGTCAGAAAGGTATCTTACAAAAGTTCCATTTGGCTTTGTCATAGTTGGCTGAGCCACGACCTACGATAATCCCACTTGACCGCGCCACCATTGGCTTAACCATGTTTGTAACAGTTGCATTTGACTGTCTCAAGACTTGATGAACTATAAACTGTAATAACCTAATTTGGTTAAGCCACTGTAATAACCTAATTTGGTTGAGCCATAATTGGTTTAAATACGTTTCGCAGTATCCTCATCCGACTATGGTGAAAATGGTTGAGCTACGACTGACTGGGCTATGGCCGATTGCTTCACTAGGTTGCATTCGACTTCCTTTCCCGCAATAATTTATGGGGCAACATATTTGGGTCTTACAACCACTTAACAACACAATGACAACAACAAAGTCAATAACCAGAACAACATTAACAAATTAGGTTCCAAATGGAATCTCCATTGAACATAGGTTGATTTAAAACAATAAGTCCTAAAATCTAAAAGCATATGTAGAACTAACAAAGTGAGACGAGAATGAGAAGATCATTGCAGAGAAGAAAATCACCAAGGTTTTATTTTTGTGATCTCAGCTGGCTCAAACAACCACTAAACTCCACTTCTTTTTTCTCCCTTCTCTTTCAAATTTGGAGAAACAATGATTCGGGTTGAGAGATTAAGGAGAATGAGTGGTGTTTTGTCTTATTTTCTGGCCTAATATGTGCCAACATTACCACTTATTATGTGGCCATAATTAAGCCAACACACCTACCCTTAAAGTCATATATTTTCCTAGTTTGACTTTTACACGCTCATCTCAAGGCTAATCCCACTACCATAAAACCCACTTTGTACTTAGGCAAATCTATTCATAACTGATTTAATTAAGTTAGGTACTAGAACCAACTTAAATAATTAGATCATGAACTAAGTTAAATTCTTATCAAAATTGACCTAAGTTACCATTAATTTCTTGACTTACCCAATACCTGTAGTGCACATGTATCTCGAGGCAATCCACTCTCGCACAAATCAACAATAAAATTAATATAATTTTCACATGAGTATATATATGTAGTACATGCCATCATCCACAAATAAAATATTTTCAAGTCGTTATAAAGGCCCACTACATACCCACTACATACCAGCCCGTGGAATGCACTGCATGATCATTCTTTTTGTAACTACACTCTTGCACTCTTTTCACTGACAAGAGTGGATTAGGGTCTCAATCGTATTACTTAAGCTTCTAGATCATTTGGACGAAGTGGGAAACTATGTATGGGTTACAACCGCGTTAGCGTATGACACGTGTCAGGCGTGTAGAATAAATTTCCCCTTTATATTATACTGTTAATATTTTGTAGTAGTTATAAGTGAGAATTGTCTCCACACGAATTTATCAAACTTCTATAAGAAAAAGAACTTTTAAAGGTTTTTATTATTTTTACATTACTTTAATTAACTAATGTAGTAATTAAACTAACTAATTCACTCTATTATATAATAATAATAAACTAACTATATTAATTTAAATAACACAATTCTAATCCAGTATCAATCAAATAGATAAAATTCAATAATAAGTAAATATCTAAACAAACATCCAGAACAATTAAACATAAACTCGTTTCGCATTCCAAACATGTTACTCCAATCAATATAGTTATGAGCATACTTTATAAAGTATCGTAGATTATTAAACTCTAATCATAAATAAGTAAATAACGTTTAGCTAGTCATTTGTTCTCCTTATACCGGTGGAAAAGCAACATTCTAATTTTGTTGAGCTAACCCTTTTGAATACACAAATACATTAACTTTACGCAATAAAACTGCATCACACTTTATGAAAACTTTGAACTACTGAATCTAACACCTTCAGAAAAAGCCACTTCAACATTAGATTTATCTTCAAATTCATCTAGGATATCTAAATGGTCAAACTTTTCAAACAATCCTAGTTACTACTTCTAATAGATAATGAATCCAAATATCATAATACACATTCTAGACTATGCAAGCAATATAAATATCATAATTAAAATCATTAGATAATAACCTATTAAATTAGTGAATCAAAGAATATGATTAGTTTAAAACATTAAGCACATAATCTTATTATCATAATTATATAGCAAAACAGATCAAGTTTACGTTTGGACTTTATTTAGATCAACTAACTACTCATTCATAATCATAAATAACATTGCAATGATATAAACAAAAGATAGATAAACACCTGTGTAACAAATATGTTAAATCTTCAAATCTTCTCCAAAAGTAAAGAACAATAAAACAATAAACTAAAACAATAAAGAATGGCTCCTAGAGCAATAAAATATTGATCTAAGTACTCAAAGGAAACTAATTTCATAACCCTAAGGTTGTATTTATAGTATTCTGAATAGTAAACATCCCAAACCAACTCAAACAACTCGTAGTTATCTTAAATTCATGAAATATATTCCAGCGATTCCTCATCGATTCATGTATAAGTGGAATCGCTGGGTAAATTCATAAAACTAAAGTCTTTGTTTCCACCAACTCGACTGGCGATTCTATGTCCCTAGGAATCACTAGAAATCAGCTGGGCTTGTGAACCAATTCTTCCTCGATTCCTCAGTGATGATTCTTTGCACACTCTTTCCATCTGACTAATTCCTTCATAATCTTCCTTTTTTTGTTCATTTCTTTGTATACTCCATTTATTACCTGAAATAAAAAAATAAGAGAAAACCTTATCTAATATAACTTTTTACATCTAAAATTGTCCTAAAATGTACTATAAAACATGTATAATTATTAACTCGTCAAATACCCCCAAACTTAGCACTTTGCCGTCCCGAGCAAAGGAACACTCTCAATCATATTATCTTTTCTTCCCTCGTTTTGATTTCATAAGTATATACTCTTATTCTTAAATAGAAATGATCTTTAAAATAAAAACATATTACTATCACAAAATAAGAATCATGATAGAATAGAAAGAATTAAAGAACAACCATTTTTTTTGAAAATTCAACTTCTTAGTTATGCAATACACCTCATAATTCAAGGTTAAATCAATCACCAAGATCAAGGCACTACATAGGTTTTCTCAATCTCCACTGACAAGCATCAAGCTTACGATAACTAATATGAAAATCTAAAGAAACGAAAATCACTAAATCATTCTCATTTTCAAATAATACTTAAAATATTACCGTAATCAAAGTCGATAGGAACTTTTATTCACCAATAATCATAATTTCATATTCATTGTTGGAATAAAAAGATATACTTCACTTAACTTAGCTATAAGCACTCGAGCTAAATCTTTTATTTGAAAAGTTTTTCATGAACTTCCGTCATTTTCTATATCTATCTTTATTTCTTCTTCAATTATATATATATATTCATTTTCTTCTTTATATTGTATTCCTATGGTTCCCTGCTTCATTTTCTTTGAAATCTGTTATTTTTTTTTATAGGAATCATTCCTCTCATTTTTCCCACCACTAGATTCCATGCTCCATTTCCTTTGGAACCTGTGGGTGTCTATTTTTTCTTTAAAAAATCTTGCTAGCTCTTCTCACTTTCACTATAGTCAAGGAAGTACTCTTTCTAACTAAATAATGATTATTGACTATTTCTTATTTTTCTCCTCAATTGTTGCATAAGCTTTTTTCGTACATATACATAAAAATACTTTATCAATAATCTTTGTATAACAAGATTCCTAGAAATCTATCTTGTTCATCTTGCACTATCGTTTCGATCTTCTACCTTTTATAATGTCTAACATAAAATAATCAATCCCCTTTTAACACCTGTCGTGTATACACAATCTAGGTGAAGTCAAATGGGGTATAACAATTCTTTTCCTTCATAAAATTTCTATTTTCATGGGTAATAAAAATATATTACTTCCATTTCTATTCAAATTGAAATTGTATTCATTTCCTAACTAAATAAAGTAAAATGAAATGAGAAAATATTACGTGTATTATGGATAGTTTTGAAAAACTCACAATGTTCAACTAGATTCTACCTTTCGTTTCATCCATACTTTGCATCTTTAAACTTCATTTCACCTGATACCCCAAACTCATTCCAAACCTTGTCCTCAAAGTGTAAAAATTAAGTCGAGTTTTCCAACAAAAATAAAAACACCTCATGAAGTATAAACGAATAAATTAAATAATTACTAACATAAGAATGAATTGCATAAGTAAAGAAAATTTAAAAAATTCCAAGCATCATTGAATACAATTGAGCACATCTAACCAAACTATTATATCAAATTGTGAACATATACCACATTAATCAAATCATAATATTACAAATATAGAACTCTCAATAACAACACTCAGAAAAAAGATTACACAGAGAAGAATAAAAATATCAGAACCGCCGTCCAAATGTCGCATCATCACCACCATCCCCATGATCAGGCTGTTGAGATTGGTAGTTCGCTACAGGATCATAAAAGGTGTAGTCTATTCCCACTATCAGGTAACCTACCATAAAGACTCCTTCGTAAGGCATTCTTAGTTGGAGTGATGGAACTTGAATGTTAGCTCCCCCACCTTGCGTCCTTTTGGTCCTGCGTCGCTCACATCCATAAACGCTTCTGGCGATCTCGCATTGGCTCTAGAACATGAACTCTTGATGTCTTAGAGTTCTCATCAGATCGAGCAAGATTGACCCCATCATGGCTAATTTCATTTCATCTACATACATGCCAGTGAAGTCCTCTACAAGTGGCTTTTGACTCTGGTTAGTTTGCTCATTATATGTGGCAGTCTATATTTCTTCATAATTTCTTTGGTTTTCTACCCGTCTCTTCTTCTCTTCGTGGTCTCTCTCTTTTGTCTATTGCTTCTCTCTCACTCCTCCTTTGAATGAACAAATCCCGACACCTTCTTAGTTTTCTCAATGACTTCGTCAGTGATGATTTTATTCGGGAAAACATCTTACTCTACTCCCCTCATCGAACTCGGACTTGCTTGCAAAATTTAGTAATCATCAAGGAAAAAGGCAACCCTTCAATTTTTTTAGCGGCCATGGCATTCCTAATCGAGTCATTAATTATCTTGCCAACATCAAGATAGTCGATCCCTTGAACTATGTAGTATAAAAGAGCCACCCTATAGTTCACTATGTCGTAGTGTTGTAAACTAGGCTGTAGGCCCACGTTGAAGAAAAAGCTCCAAGCTTTGGTGTTTTCCTAAAGTATTTGTCTTGGATGTGTTTTGGATACTCGTCTTTGTCAAAAAAGAAACCATCCCTCGGAATAGCTTCTAAACCATGACTAATGGTCTCGTAGAGAAATTCGTGTATATACATATATTCAGGTTTTAGGTACTCATTTTGTCTCAAATGGAATTTTTGTAAATCATAATATCAGTTATTCTCTTGGGTGAGTAGTCCATTAGTCTTCCTCGGACTATGGCTACTGTTTTATTTTCATCTCTTCGTGCCCGTTTACATAGAACTCTCTTACTAGTATTTCATATAATCGAGGCGTATACCTTATTATGTTTAAGATCCTAGGCCTATACCTAACTTCATTTCTCATGTTGAAACCTCTCTTCGGTATAATTTTTCTATTATTGCTAATGTTGCTATTCATTCTAGCAATAGCTTTGGCATTGATGAGGTTATAGGCATGGAAAGAAATAGTAGTTGTCTCCTCAATCTCTTCCTCTCCCTCTAAATTATTGGTAAGACTTAAGGGTGGAAAATGTTCTCTAGGTGCTCTAGTTCGGTGGTTATTCATCAGAATCGATGTTGGCCTAATTGGTTTGGATAGAGCTTTGAATTTTTGTTTGGGTTTCTTTACTAGTTGTGCCTTTCCCTTCTCCTCTCGAGAGCTTCTACCATTACCTCCGGCCATTGTCTCAACTTTCTAAACTCACAAGTTCAAAAACTAAATAAACTTATAAATGATAGAAACAACATTGTAGGAAATAATTTGGTAAAATTCAAGACTTTATTTTAAAATGAGAAATCTATTTGGAAAACTAGTTTGAAATTCATCGTAAATGTAAAATAAAATTAGCATCGAGTTGTTACCGTAAATATAAAATTTTAAATCATTTTTCTAAATATCGTAAGCAATTAGGTGACAAATTGTAGTCTTTTAAAAAATAAAGCAACTTAAATTGAAACAAAACCACAACCAAACCCCCAAACTCATTTTAAACTCGTTTTTTTAAACTATTTGCAATATATGTGTAAATATAGCAAAGATTTTAAAATTTTTGAAGATGTAAATCAATGATCAATGTGATCAATGTTCATAGTCTATTGAAATTAATAAAACCCTTTGTGCAAGACAATTGCATAAATTCTAACAAAACAACTTCGAAAAGCATTGAAAAATTTGCTAGAATCCCTCAAATCGAAAATTTGTTGAAGTAAATAGCTAATGTTGATGTAATTACCTTCTTGAAAGTGAATTTCTCAAGATTGAAGCTCTTGAATTCCTATAGATCTTCCTTCGAAGCTCTAAGTTTAAATTTTCTAAAACCTTAGTTTGGCTCAAAACCCCCCAAAATCGAATATTTTGGTTTGAACAGGACTAGGTTGAGGTGAGAATCACTTAAATACTATGGGATTGAACTTCAGATGGTTGAATCTAGGCAAGAAATTGGGATTTTGGTGAAAGCATGCATGGGTTTGTTAGTGTGAATGGTTTGGTTAGTGTGGCAATTTGAGGTTTTGATTTTTAAAACCAAAAATCGTGCCCAGTGATTCCTGTGTAAGTGGAATCACCGGAAATGACTATGTGAATTGGTGGAAGTGAAGTTGTTTCCATCGATTTAAGCAGTGGTTATCCTATATAGCGAATCGCTAGGAATCGCCAGACTCCAAATTTTGCACTAAATTTCATGTGTACTGCTACCAATTTTACCAGTAATTTCCACTGTTATTCCAAATCACCGAGGAATTGCTAGGCCTAAATTTTGCTATTTTTGTAATTTATCTCATAATTAACTTATATATCATTAATAAAAATTCAGATTAAAGTAGAATTGACTAAAAATTTGAAAACCTGAGTGGGACATGTAGCTAACTAAATAATTTTATTAAATAAATAAATAAACATATAAATAAGCAAGAAAATAATGCGTCTTGCATAAAGGCCAACAACTCGATCACTCCCCTTTAATTGAAATTACCTTAGAGTTTAAATTTCGAAAATATTTTCAATACAAGAGTCAAAAAGTGGGAGAATAAAAACATACTAAACTAAACTAAACTCCTAATAAAATTAAATAAACATAAAATACACATAGAATATGAGTTGCCTCCCATAGAGCTCTTTTTTATTATCGTTGGCTCAACTTAACCATTCTAGAATTAGGTTTGATCTCTAAACTTGAATTTAGAATTTTTCACTCTAGTGCTATTCCAGAAAGTGAGTGCTCGACCATTAATTGTCAGAGTAATTTTTTGTTAAGAATATCCATAATAGCTTAAGTAGTAGCTAAGAGAAGTCGCCATAAAACTAAAGGAGGATCTTCATTGATAAAGTGTGGCATTACCAAGAAGTCTCGTGGCTACGGTGTTGTTGTCAACTTTAACTGGCACATCCATGACCACTCTTATTAGTTTAATTGAAGTTCCATCTGGTAAAGAGAGTTGTTCAAAAGCAAGTG
Organism: Stephania cephalantha; assembly: GCA_039657325.1. Lineage (NCBI taxonomy): Eukaryota > Viridiplantae > Streptophyta > Magnoliopsida > Ranunculales > Menispermaceae > Stephania > Stephania cephalantha. Next base: position 29,435,396 of record CM077578.1, on the reverse strand, counting down.
AAGTCAACTCCAATTGAGTGTGTAGAAAGAAATGTATGGGCATGCGATTTGCAGTGACATAGAACAACAACAACAAAAACAACAACAACAATAACAACAACAGCAACAACAACATAGCCTCAGTCCCAAATTAATTGAAGTCAACTACATGAATCAAACTTTTCCATTGTGTTTGATTAAGTGCGATTGATGGTGAGCTTTCCAAACCATTCAAATCTCTCCTAATTAATGCATCCCATGTTAACTTTGGTATACCCCTACCTCGTCAAATTTCTATAGTTTCTACTGAGTCAAGTTTTCTAGTGGGGGCATTTGTAGGCTGTCTTTGCAAGTGACCAAACCACCGCAACCGTCCTTCCCTAATCTTTGTATCAATTGGTGCTACTCCTACTTGTCTTTGAATTTCTATATTTCTTATTCTATCTTTACGAGTTTTACCACATATCCACCTAAACATCTTCATTTCTGCTACGTGAATTTTATGTAATTGTTGTTGCTTTACTGCCTAACATTCACTACCATAGAGCATAGCTGGCCCAATTGCGGTCCTATAAGATTTTCCTTTTAACTTAGTAGGAACATTTCGATCACAAACCACCCCTGTTGCACTCCGCCATTTCTTCCATCCAACTTGAATTCTATGTGTGACATCATTCTCGATATTACCATCATTTTGTATGATTGATCCTAGGTATCTAAAGTGGTTCACCTTAGAAACTTCTACTTCCCCTAATTTTACCACTCAATCATCTCGATGTCTAGTGTTTCTAAACTCACAGTGCATGTATTCAGTTTTCATTCTACTCAACTTAAAGCCTTTAGATTCTAATGTATTCTTCCAGAGTTCTAGTTTCCTATTTACTCCATCTTTTATTTCATTCACTAAGATAATATCATCTGCAAATAGCATACACCATGGTATATCCTCTTGAATATGCCTAGTTAGTTCGTCCATAACTAAAGTAAATAGATATAGACTTAAAGCCGATCCTTGATGTAGTCCTATCGTAATGGGGAATTCTTTTTTAACTCCTCCAAATGTCTTTATACTCGTTACTACTCCATCATACATATCCTTAATAGTGTCTATGTTTCTAGCATGCACTCATTTTCTTTCTAGAACCCACCAAAGAACATCTCTAGGGACCCTATCATATACTTTTTCTAAATCTACAAATACCATATGAAGATCTTTTTTCTTTTCTCTATATTTTTTTAACAATCGTCTTACAAGGAAAATGGCCTCCATAGCTGACCTCCCAGGCATGAAGTCATATTGGTTCCCTAATATTGTTGTTTCTCTCCTTAGCATATTGTCAATTATCCTCTCCCAAAGTTTCATAGTGTAACTCAGAAGTTTAATTCCTCGGTAGTTTGAGCAACTTTGAATGTCTCCTTTATTTTTAAAGATTGGCACAAACATGCTTCTTCTCAAATCCATTGGCATCCATTTTGATTTTAGAATTTTATTGAAAAGTTTTGTTAACCAAGTCAATCCAATTTCTCATAAGCATTTTCAAACCTCTATGGGTATTTCATCTGGGCCACATGCTTTCCCTATTTTCATTCTTTTCAATGCCTCTTTAACTTCTATAATTCTAATATTGCGTGTATAGTTTACATTTCTTTCTTGGTGTGGGTTTTCATCTATTATAGTATCAACTTGGCCATCATTAAATAAACTATCAAAGTAACTTCTCCATCTCTCCTTGATATCATCCTCGCGCGTTAAAACATTTTGATTTTCGTCCTTAATACATCTTACATGACTTATGTCTTGTTTCTTTTTATCTCTTAATTTGGCTAGCCTATATATATTTTTCGTCATTTCTATTACATAACCTTGTATACAGATCTTCCATGAAATTCGTTTTAGCTTGACTAACTACTTTTTAGCTTGTTTTCTAGCTTCTCTATATTAATTGTACGCATCTTCATCTTGACACTTAGGTATTTTCCTATACATATCTCTTTTAGGCTTAATTGCTTGTTGGACATCCTCGTTCCACCACCATATTTCTTTCTTTGGTGGAACCAAACCTTTAGATATACCGAATACATTTGATCTCACTCTCCTTATGCAACTACTCATTTCTATCCACATTGTATTAACATCTAAGTCAAGATTTTAAACATTTTCATTTAGTAGTTTTTCTCTAAACTCTACTTGTTTACTTTTTTTTAGGTTCCACCACTTTATTCTAGGGTCGCTAACTCTTTTATTCATATGATGTCGTTGTTTTAGCTTAACATTAAGTACTACTAACTTATGTTGGGTAGTAAGCGCTTCACCAGGTATTACTTTGCACTCTTACATATTTTTTTATCTATTTTTTAGGTTCCACCACTTTGTAGTGACATAGAAGTCAGCTGGAAATACTAAATCGTGCACTTGTACTAAGATGTCTTCTAATAATCCATATGATTTAATAATATTATTGTTAGCTAAAGTGAGATAAATAAGTGTATTAGTTAATGATCATATTTTCAGTGATTCATAAAGTTTAAGTGACATAACATTAATAGATGCCCTAAGATAACTCATAGCAAATTTAATAGACGAATTACCTATTGTGATGGGTATGATAAATTTTTCTGGGTTGGAACATTTCTTAGGCATTCTCTTTTATGAAAAAATCTTTTGTCCTAAATTTTTATTCATTTCAAATTTCTTAAATGGTTTAGATATGTCTTATTTAGGTTATTCCTCCTTAGCAGTTGCTACTTATTATGGAACGATAGAATTAGAATGCATATCTTCATTCGACTCATAAATATTGTCTACTTTGTCTTGGTTTACTAATTCAAAATTCTATAAAGATTTTTCGTACGCTTCCACCTCGGCTAAATGCCATGAGTATAGCCTTTTCAGAAAAAAGGTGTATAATTTAGTTGCTAGGTCATTCATTCTTTTGTGGGAATGACATTTGCCATCATATCTTTTTCTTCTTGTTATATTGTCTTAGGTATTTTAGTTTTCCTTTTACCTTTTTAAGTGTCTTTTGATGCTTATTTGTTTCTTTTTCATTTGCAGAAAATAAAATATAACTTGTGCTTGATTAGTAGTGTTCGTAGGTTGAGTAGTTACTTTAGTTTGATTACTTAACTTGTTGATTTGTAAAGTCATTTGACTTATTGATTTTTTGGCTCGTTAATAGATGTATCAGTTTTAATTTGGTTGAAAGAAATTTGCGTAAAGTTTTGATGAATTTGGGTCATAACGTTATGTAATATTTATTCTAAATTTAGTTGCGTAGTTTGAATAGTTTGTTGAGATTGTTGCATTGGCGAAGGTTGTGTTGGTACTCTTGCTCTACAAGTGGTATAAATTTGATTTTTTGGACCGTAGCTAAGATTTGAATTTGGTTTTCTGATGTAATAATTGTTATTATTGTATTAGTTTCTAAGAGGACCAGAATATCAGATCATAACTGCGTTGACTTCTTCATTGTTATCTTCTTGTAAAGTAGGACACGTATCCATAGGATGTATAACTTCATTACAAAATCCAAATAGTTTAACATGATTTGATCTATCTTTTAACAGTAGCTTAACCATGTTGGATAATTCTTTGATGTTTTCGTCAAATTTATTATTTGTTTTATTATTAACCTCATAAACTTTCAAGAGTTGATGTAACATCGAATAATGATCCACCACATATGATATTTAATAGTCTTTATTCAAAATGATTTAGTCCTTCATAAAAGTGTTTAAATAAATCTATTTGGGTGTATCCATGTTGTGGACAAGATGAAATTAATCTTTGAAATCTATCCCAAAATTCATTAAAATTTTCATCATCTTTCATTTTCACGACTGTAGTTATCTTTTATAAGTACTAATTTTTCTTGCAGCATATATTGATCAAGGAAAGCTTCTAACATTTGATCCCATATGGTTATCAAATCTTTAGGAAGATAAAACAACCAATCTTATGCTTGATTTTTTAATACAAAAGGAAAAGCTTTAAGTTTGACTTGTTCTAACGTGTAGTCTTTAGGTTTCATCCCATCTACTTTGTGTTGATTTTCTCTTATAGATTTTTGTGGGTCTTCATTGTCTTACCATAGAAGTTAAATACAACACTAATGAATCCAGATCTGAGTTCAAATTCGGGAACTCCCTCAGGATAGGCAATGCACATTAGTTCGTATGCAATGATATTTTGATCAGTTTGCCTAAAAGTAAGTTCTCTATCATTATTGTTTTTAAAGTTAAAGTTATTATTGGATTCGATTCTGGTAGGTTGGTGTTCTTTATGTTGTTGTTGTTGTTATTGTCTTAAAATATGATTAAATGTTCTATCTATCTCAGGATCAAACGGATGTAAAGATCCCGTGGAATTAGAATGGCGAAGTGGATAGAACATACAAAGTTCAAAACTCCTAAGAAATTATATTTAAATCCCCGAAAATGGTGCCTAAAATTGATATGTGTCAAGCATGTACAATAAATTTCCCCTTTATATTACATTTTAATATTTTGTAGTAGTGATAAGTGGGAATCGTCTCTACATGGATTTATCAAACTTCTCTAGGAAAAAAAGGACTTTTATAGGTGTTTATTATTTTTACTTTACTTTAATTAATTAATATAGTAATTAAACTAACTAATTCACTCTACAATATAATAATAATAAATAAATATTTAAACAAACATCTAGAACAATGAAACATAAACCTATTTTGCATTCCAAACATGTTACTCCAATCAATATAGTTATGAGCATACTTTTAAAGTATCATAGATCAATAAAATCTAATCATAAGTAAGTAAATAACCTTTAGCCAACCATTTGTTCTCCTTATACTGGTGGAAAAGCTATGTTCTAATTTTATCGAGCTAACACTTTCAAATACACAAAGACATTAACTTCATGCAATAAAATCGCATTATACTTTATGAAAACTTCGAACTACTAAATCTAACAACTTCAGAAAGCCACTTCAACATTATATTTAGATCTCAAATTCACCTCGGACATCTAAACGCTCAAATATTTCAAACAATCCTACATACTACTTCAAATAGACAATAAATCCAAATATCATAATACACATTCTAGAATATGCATGCAATACAAAGATCATGATTAAAATAATAGATAATAACATATTAAATCAGTGAATCAAAGAATACGATCGGTTTAAATCATTAACCAACTCGAACATAATAAAAAAATAACATAGCAAAATAGATCTATTTCATGTTCATACTTTATTTAGATTAACTAACTACTCACTCATAATCATAAATAACATTTCAATAATATAAATAAAAGAAATAAATAAATACCTATGGAATAAATACTTTAAATCTTCAAATCTTCTCTAAAAGAAAAGAACAATAAAGCAATAAACTAAAACAATAAAGAATGGCTCTTAGAGCAATGGAATATTTATCTAAGTACTCAAGGGCAACTAATTTTGTAACCCTAGGGTTATATTTATATTATTCTAGAAAGTAAACATCCCAAACCAACTCAAATAACTCGTAATTATCTGAAATTCACGAAATCTACTCCAGCGATTTCTCTGCAACTCATATCTAAGTGGAATCGCTGGGTAAATCCATAAAATAGAAGTCATTGTTTCCACCAATTAGATTGTTGATTCTATGTCCATTGGAATCGTTGAAAATCGCTGGGCTTATGAACTAATTCTTCCTTGATTCTTTGGCGATGATTATTTGCATACTCTTTCCACTAAATTAATTCCTTTATAATCTTTCCTTTTTCGTTCATCTCTTCATATGCTTCATTTATTACCTAAAATAACAAAAATAAGAGAAAATCCCATGTAATATAGTCATTTACACCTAAAATCATTCTAAAATGTACTATAAAACATGTCTAATTATTGACTTGTCAGCGACCTTGTACCGTCACCTTGGGTTAACCACCAGAGTTAGAGTTTCATAGATTGTCAACTACCTATCAGAGCCTAGGTTCTGCTCAATTCGAGGATAAACTTTTGTTAGAAACCAAAGAGTGATTGAGCGCAATTAGTTGGAAAGTGACCGCGAGCTGGGATATCTTGGTTATTGTGTTATGTTTGTTATGTAATTATGTATTATCGCCAGAAATGTGATAGAAAGTTTATTCTCCCTATCCGTTCGATACTTTACTCATGAGATATGACGTATGAAATGAAACTGAGTATGATTAGACGTGAAATAGACTCAGGAAGTCTAAATTCACATGGAAATGTTGTAAGTAGTTCGGTACAAATATAACTGAAGGAAGTAGTCAGTTAGAAAACCAAGTTGTAATTGTTAGAGAAAGAAGTCTGAATTCACGAACATAAGTACTAATCAATGGATTTCTTTGAAACAGAAAATATAGAACTATTACAATTTTGAAACGCTCAGGAAGATGTAAGAAAATGCTTAATTTAAGTCTCAAACGATTGGTAATCGTTTGATGAATATGAAAAAATAAATGAAATTGAGACTTTTAAGAAACACTAGATATTGATATCTTGGGTTATAGAATGAAGTTAGTACCGGTTGAATTAGTAACTTCGGAAGACCTATTTTAAGAAGTATTAGTTTAATTCATAACCAATTGTGAGTTGCTTCAGAGAATTGTCTCAATGAAAGAAAAATGAGACAAGAGTTTCGAAAATAGAAATTGATTAGACAAATTAAGTTTGGACTTGAAAAATCACAATAGGATTATGATAGGATCAGTTAAATTGTCTAAGTTAGTTTCTTTGAAAATATAAATATTTTGAAGCAAAGTACTATCTCTTTTGCAAAACAAAACACAATGCGGAATATAGAATGAAACCATGGCTTGAAACAATCAAATGACTTCTAAGTAGAGGTATTGAACGTTTTCGATTGTTTCTTAGTTAAGTTGCTTAATTATAAGCGATGTTGAGTATGGTGGTTCTATAAGTCGAACAAAGTAATGATAAAATGAATGGAAATACTTGAGTTAGAAGTGATCTTTGCTAATATTGGGTTAGGTGTTTGTACAAAACCAAGATCAATGAAATTTCTAACTTAAAAAAAATGAAATGTGCAATGATAAGATCAACGTGGTAAAAGTTGAGATTGGGGATACAATATAAAAATAGCTAGGATAAACTATTAAACATTAACACAATTGATTGTGTTAGGAAGTTTTGAATTACCCAATAGTCACTTCTAACCAAATTAAGTTATGATGCCTATCACTACGACTTAAAATATAACAAATGAAAAGATAGATGTACTGATTAAGTATCAAAAAGTAATTTGTATAAGACATCATTAAGAACTTCTATATAGCGAGAACTTCCATTGATATAGCGTAAAGGATTGAAATAACTTCCTTTAAGAGTTTGATTAGTCATTATGCTGATCAATAGTTTGGAAATTCTAATTCTTCTACTTCTTCAGTTGAACAATAACAAAAAAGTAAAATCATCAAAAGTGAATTGATGACCAGTAAGATAATTTGATATCTAACATAGTCTCTTGAAAAGTATCGAATTTCTTTTTTGAGAAAAAGAAAAGTCACACAAAATCTGAAACTAAATGAAATAAATTAAGGCAATAACAAACAATTAGTCTATTTGAGTTATGAGTATCTCTGTTTTGAACAAAGATTAGCTAAGGAAGATCTCAATTCATTGAATGATCATAAGAAGTTACATCATCCTTAGCTCTATTTTCAAAAAAAAATAAAATAAAAATGCCTTTGCCAATCAAGATTAAGAAGTTGTAAGTGGTTTAAGTGCTTATTTAAGTTGTGATAAGTCTATAAAGGGACCAAGATTGAGATCGATGAGAGAATGGCTAAGAATGAGAAAAACAAACGGAATAAACTCGTGTATAAAATAAAAATGATATGACATAAAGATAACTTCTGACTGCTGGAAGTGATACGAACAGACTCCTTTAGTCAATGTAAGGCACTGGAGTAGTTGTGCATGACCAAAAGTCTAAGTAACTCTATTTCATAATCATAATTCATTCACCATGAAGGAGATCAGTGTGACGTTCACATATTTTGAATAATTGAATGAATTGATGATTGTCGAAATAAAAGAGTCTATGAACTTTTGATGGAGTTAAATGGAAGCTTTAGTGTAGAAAAACAAATTATCCAAATTCTGACATACACATGAAAATGGAAATTTTAGGTCAATGAGTCCCAATATGACATAAGATTTCAAACTATAAGTTTGATGAAACTTAATATATCTGTACAAGTATCTTATAAGGAATCAATCTCCAAAAGTTGAAAGTTTTGAACTAAAGTAATATACAACTGATATTAGTGAATACATTGTATATTGGTTCAAATGTAGTAATACACCATGTGATAACTAAGTGGTGAAGTTTTGAAGCCGTATGTTATTTCAAATTAGAGTTGATGTATGATGCATGTATGGACGGTGAAGATACAAATTAAAAATGAAAAGAGAATGAGCTGACAAGTTGGAATTGGGAATTGCTTTATAGCCCACAACCTAAATAATATTGTCGGTAGACATTTAGAGAATGAGTGAGAGTTGCATGATGTGTCATGTTTCATTTTTTGATTAGATTAAAATTCATGATCTCTTGAAATAGAATGACATATGTAATTAGATATCTATAGTCATGGGTTGACTTGTGAAATTTCAAGTTTCTACTGAGAAATGCTGGAATGGCGATGGATCGGATAGACGTGCAACTCTACTTAGTATCTAATATTGTGCTTAAATAGTATTTGCATCACTATGTGATTTAAGACTAATGATATTCTAAGAATTGATTCGTTGACAATTCATATAAAAAGATGATCAATGATGAGAAACCAAGTTGGGATGTGTATACCAGAGTTTGGTGGATAAGGGAAAGAATTATCAATGGTTTGTGGAATTGTGTTATGTTAAGAATGAAAATGATTTTATTAAAAAGCAAGATAAGCTAGATCTTGCTAAGTATTGAATTTTGAATGAGATTCAAGATATGAAATGTGAAGTATAATGAGGTTTATCGTTTGGGGATCTAGCGTAACGTAAGTTTTTGAAACTTTTTTGAATATCCCTGAACTAAGATCATATTGATTCCATTAAACTGATAAAAAGGAAAGAAAAATCATACCTTAGCAAGAAGAACTCCATGTCTGCCTCATTTGGTGCTGATAAATTCCTTCGAGACGTTGCCATAAACGAACATCTTCTATCAGAAATCCGCACATGAACGGATGATCACAATCCGGAGTGCTAGCGCTAAAAATTCTAGGGCAAAAATTCTCACAAAAACTCTCTAGAAAAATCTCTACAAATGTGACCCTAATGTCTTATTTATAATACAATATGTCAAGTTGTAAAAGAACTCCATCTCATCGTCATACTCCAAATAGAGTCTTAGATAAAGTCCTACTTTAAAAAGATAGAGTCACGAATAATCTACAATTACTAATCCAAAAAGAGTTGTAACTTATCTAAAACTCAAATAAGAATTAAAGTTATACTATAATTTCAATTAGAGTCCTATTCAAAATAGGATTTACTAAGAAACAAAAATTTCTGGTCACACTAGAAATGTAAGAGAGTTTTGAATCCTAGTTAAACTAGGACACTTAATGAGAATCTTCAAAATGAATTTTATCAAATAAAATTCATCAACTTAGAAAATGATAAATCGCACAAATCCGTTCTTTGTTTGCGACCCAATAGGTTCATACAATGTTGGCAATTAACCAAAACCCTTTTCGGCACACAAATCATAAGTGGCCTCTAGCAAAACATTATGATTACCCAAGTTACACGAAGATCAATAAATCGATACAACCTTGTAGACAGGTGTATATCATATCCCTTTGTAATGCGATATCTTTAGATTGTACATAAGACATGGAATGTCACCCGTATAGTTCAATCTACTAGTCTCGATCTCCGAGTAGGCTAAAATTTTCAAGTGACATTAATCCAATCAATTTACTAGACATGGCCATTTATCAATCTAACATATCGAGGGGCCCTGCATATATCTCTCTCTAAAAGAGAGGGACAATTTCGTCTTGATCACACAACATTCACACATTAGTCGAAAAATGACCAATCACAACTTTTATAATTATCTAGTTAAAGGCGACGTTTAATTATGTCAAATAATTGTGCTCCCAATATTAAAGTCTCTAGTGATCTCAAGTCAAAGGACTAAATAATATAATTATCATGAGAAACACTTATGACATTGACAATGTAGGGTTCTCATAGCGTGTCAGTCCAATATATGTTCCCTATAGATACCCATGATCTTGACCTGTATACGCATAATCATCACATGACTATCAATCAAGACTCATACTAGCCTTAATTTATTATTGTTCCTATGATAATAACTGACTATAGACATTTAGAATAATACAATAATTATTCATGGATACTATTATAAAAGAAATGTGCATTTACTTATAATAGTTAAACATCATTTATAGAATTGGTCTGGGACACATTCCCCAACATTTCCCACTTGCACTAGGTCAGATCTTACACATATCTAATACTATGTGACCTTAATGCGTTCTGAGTGGAAGAAGTTTATTTGTGTATTTGCTACGTTGCTTAATATTGATGTTCTGTAAATCTTCACGTTCTTTATCTAATAAGACAAAAATGCTCAAGTGATTGTTTAGATCTATAGTGTGATTTAGGTTCCATAACCTTGATTTTTTCATTGGTCTTACAATAAAAGCTAACGTTGTTTCCAACACTTGGAATCACACCTTATTCAATTATGAACCTTATGATCTAAACATTTTCTTTGGTTGCATCATATACCGCAACAAACCTAGCGTATGTTGTAGAACTTTTTAGAGTGAGTTTAAAACGTTTTCAACTCACTGCATCTTCCTAGGAAGTTAACAAATATCCATATTGTGATCATTAATCATTTATATTTGCTTGAAAGTTTGCATTTTGTAACCATTTACAAGACTCATATCTTTCAAACCTCTATAAATCCAATAACATTTATCAAGTGCTTCCAAAGTACGTAAAAATTTTATCAATAAATATCCAGTGACCTTCACTGGAATGTGTGAGCTATATGTATGTTTTGCCCAAAGCATATGACATATCAAGCTGAATGCAAAGTATAACATATGCAATGATTCTCATAACTAATGCGTTTAGAATAATATTCATATTCTCCGGCTTATCATTTGTCCTAAGACTTTGAGTCTTGCAGAGACTTATGTACTAAGACATAAGTACAAATTCTCTTAAAATACTCGCACAATGAAACCTTTTCAGTTATTTTTCTATATAACCACTCTAAGTTAGACCAATTAGCCTCTTAGATCTATCTCTATAGATTTATATTGCAAGGATATACTCCTAATTGTCTAAGAATTTTATTGGGAAACTTTCCTTATCCAAGACTTGACATTCTGCAAGATTAGGACATCATTTCTAATGAACATTGTATCATTAACATAGATATTTAGATAATTGTACTCCCACTAACCTTTGTGTATACACAAGATTTATTTTCGATTCAATGAACATAATTCATTAATTATTTCATCAAAACAAAGATCAAAACTTTGATAAGCTTACTATAATCCACAAATGAATCCTTTAAGCTTGCACATCTTTCTAAAATTCATAACATAATAAAACTTAAGTTGTGTCATACACATCATTAAGGAGCATAGAATGCTATTTTGACATTCGATTGTTATATCCTATGGTCAAACTATGAAGTAATGACAATTAGAATTTTAGAACTTGAGCTTAGCTACTAGTTAAAAATCTTATCATAATCAACACCTTGATTTAGATTGAATTATTTTTTTGATGAGCCGTGCTTTTAAGTATGCACTTTTTTCATGTCATTTTTAATCATTTACATCCAATAGTCATACCACTTTCAGGTAAATAAATCAAGTTCCAAACTTGAATAACATACATGAATTAAAATCAGAGTTCATTAACATTTAGTCTCTTCATCCAATCTAGACGAGACATATCTCTTGATAAGTAAAGATTCATTCTGATCCAGTATGAAAATTATATCACAACTATCAATAATTAGAAATTTCAGATTTATCTGGCCAATTTCTTATTATTCTAAATTTTCAAAAGATATATGTTACTTGTTTATACTTAACTAGTTCAAAACTTTGTTGAGCAACCTAAAGTGGTTCAGTTCTCATTTGTGGCTCTTGATTATTTCAAGATTTATCTTGTTCACAATAGTGTCGTTGAAATAAAATCTTTATTTAGAAAGGCATCATTTTGAGCAACAAACAATTTGTTCCCAATTGTATAAAATAGTATCATAATGTTCAACCATAATTAGATACAAAATGACTTAAGCATTAAACTTGATGTGACATAGTGTCTTACGCAATTCTTGTTGCCTTAAATCTCAAGAAAAGACAAGGTATGTCTTTTTATTCCATTTCACATATGGAGTTTTATCAACCACTTTACAGAAAATAAGGTTAAGTGCGAAGTGTAGTGGTTTCTAAAGCATAGCCTCAATAGGACATCATAGGAAGGTCTGTGTGACACATCATAAATCGAATTATATCCTATACAGTTCGAATTTTCCTCTTAAAACATTATTTCTCAAATGACGTTCCTAGTGGAGTCAATTGTAAGACAATCTCATAATTTCAAAGATGGTCATTTAAACTCTTGGCTCAAATATTATCCACCTTGATCTCATCAAAGTATGTTAATAGTTTGCCAAGTGATTTTTTTTAAATACTCATTTTGAAATGTTCACAACAATTCAAAATTATGTCCTCCTGATAGGATTTGTAATTCCTTATAAAATGAACAATTCCATTTTATGAATAACTAAATCCGTTCTTTAAGGCTTGTCTTTAGAACTGGCAAAGTTTAGCTCACAACTAAGGTTTTTGTGTTCGCCACAAACACCTTTGGTGGCTTTAATTTACCTCTTATCCTTTCTATACTAAGTTCGTTTCTGTTACGAACCATCAAACGCATGTCTAAGGCCTTTTGTTAATATTTTGCCTTACAGTTTTAAACATCATATGCAACTGTAAACAAATTTCTCCATGTCATTCATATTATATAGTTCAAAACTATTTTGATGAATTATAGATCAAATCTACTGCCAACTTTTGACACATGATGAGTCAAGCCTTTTAAGATAATTAATATAGTCCTTTAATGTTCCAAACATAAAGACATATTAATAGGTTCTCAACCATTTTACAAGAATCTAGGAATTTTGGTAATCTAATACCTATTCCATTGTTACTTACTATTGGAACATTTTCTTCAATGTTGTCAATGGTATGTTATTAGCTTCCACGGTACCGAATCTTTCCGAAATTCAGGTTTATATTTGCTACCATGACACACAATTCTTGTAATAGTAGATGGTAGTCTTAAAAGGAACCATTAATCTAAGACATTCATCATTGTTTTTATGGTTGGTAAAATTTATCAATTTTCCAATCAAAATAGGGAAATTAGTCTTAGAAATTATTTTATCCTTATGAAGGATTGATCAGAGTTATTTTGGATTAGTGTTACTATGAGTTTAATATCTACACCTAGAAGATTATGCAAAATAATTTATTAGTGAACAATTAAACTCCGACTAAATCAATAACCCTCGTAAATATTAATTCAGTGGTTTAAGATCCATATTTTACTTAATTTTGAGACAGCTAACGCATGACACTCAAAATCAAGTTATTTAGGTAGGTAACCTTTACCAATGGCATCACATGCAACTCTTAGGTTCTATATGAGACGTAGACATCATATGTCACAACATGTTATGTCTCATCTATGCTTAAAGCCCAAAACCAATTTGATAGCTTTATTAAGTCAAACCAATTTAAAACATCTAGGCAACCGTTAGCTGACTTGCTTCACCAAGATAACACAATACACCTTGCAGAGGTAAACCCATATGATGTGATCAAGGCCTTGACATGTGTTTTAAGATTAGGTGGTATTGACTTAAAAATTTAAAGATGGATTTTAAAAAGTAATATGATCCTTTTATATTTTAATGATAATTAATTCTAGAATTTGTTTTATTCAAGGAATACCCAATATGCATAGAATAAAAATCATAAATAAATTTGGAAACAATTTCAAGTAAAGCTAAAGGATCATAAAACCAATTGAGGAAATTAAATACTATTCATTAATATAAAATTTCCATGCATTATGGTAAGTTTGACGACAATCACATTAGTCGGTCTATGGGCATGTCAAAAGCTATTAACCAAAGCTTAAGAATCTTACCAACAAATAATGAAACCCCATTATATCAATCTCATTAGTAAAATTAATGAACCCATGTTCCTTGTAGGAACTTATTTAATCAAAACCATTTTAATTAAATAAATTGAACTAATAAAATATAATTAAGCCCCATATACAATAATTAATTAGAAACGTTTCTAATTTAATTAGTATATATTTTAGTTCAGTCCCATATATTAGATTGTTGCCAAATTATTATTGAACGGGAGTCGCAGCGAGAGGTAGATTTGGCGGAGAAATTGTCAGCGTAGGAGTCGACGCCCATAATGCAAAGATGGTGGCGGCAGTTCTGGTAGACCCATCTAGGGAGTTTCGGATCTGCAACTAGGACTCGTTAATGACAGTGTTTCTAATTGATGGAGATCTGGTGTGCGTTGACAACCCACTCGGGGCGGTGCTAATTGGAAGGGATGTGTAGTGATTTGATCACAGGGGAGCCACTAAGGTGGACTTCGTGGAGACGCGCCTTTTAATAGGAAGTTTATTAGGCCGATCCTCTGAGGCTCTACATGGTTCATGGGCCAACCACAAAGTTCCATAGTCCTACATTGATTTTTATGTCATCGGCTATGTATGGCTTGGGTCACCTCCATAGGCTCCAACACACGTACCCTATAATTCCCCCTTATTAATGATAAGATTGAAGAATTGCAATTGCATAGTTTGTCTCTATCTCACTTGTGTTTATTTGATTATAATTGAATATTTAACATGTAGTTTCAATTAATAATATCAAATATAATGTCCATATCAATTGAAAGCAAACATGTCAAGATAACTCGGTGCTCTAGTGCACACAGAGCACCTGTACCATGACCCTGGTTTACCAATTGATTGATGTAATGCATCTAGTTTAAATATACATCACAGATATATTAAAAGAAAGATGCTTAATAACTTAATGGAATCAGAACCTTGCTCTGATACCACTGTCGGGTTTCAGGGATCTAGCTCTGTGGATGTTTTCGAATATCATCAAACCAAGATCATATTGATTCCATTAAACTGATGTACTAAGAAAGAAAAACCATACCTTCACAAAACAACTCCATGTCTGCCTTATTTGGTGCTGATCGATTCCTTCAAGACGCTGCCATAGATGAACGTGCTCTATCTGAAATCTATACACGAACAAACGATCATGATCCGGAGTGCTAGCGCCGAAAATTCTAGGGCAAAGATTCTCACAAAAAATCTTTAAAAAAATCTCTACAACAACTATGACCCTAATGTCTTATTTATAGTATAGGAGGTCAAGTTGTAAAAGAACTCCATCTCGTAGTCACACTCCAAATAGAGACTTAGATAAAGTCCAACTCTAAAAAGATAAAATCATAGATAATCTACAATTATTAATCCAACAAGAGTTCTAATTTATCTAAAACTCAAGTAAGAGTTAAAGTCATACTATAATTCCAATTAGAGTCCTATTCAAAATAGGATTTACCAAGAGACAAAAAGTCTAGTCACACTAGAAATGTAGGAGAGTTTTGAATCCTAATCAAACTAGGACACTTACTGAGAATCTTTAAAATAAATATTATCAAATAAAATTCATCATCCAAGAAAATATTAAATCGCGCAAATCCGTTCTTTAAGTGTGACTCAATAGGTTCATACAACGTTGGTAGTGAACCAAAACCTCATTTAGCACACAAATCTGCCTCTAGCAAGATATTATAATTACCCAAGGTGTACGAAGATCAATAAATCAATACAACCTTGTAAATAGTGTATATCATATCCCTTTGTCATATGATATCTTTTCATTAAACATTAGACATGGAATGTCACTCATATAGTTCAATCTACTAGTCTTGATCTCTGAGTAGGCTGAAATTGTCAAGTAACATTAATCTAATCATTTCACTAGACATGGTCATTTATCAGTCTAACATATCGAGGGGCCCAATAGATATATCTCTCTAAAATAGAAGGTCAAATTTCATATTTATCACACAACATCCACACATTAGTCGAAAAAAATGACCAATCATAACTTTTATTATCATCTGGTTAAAGACAATGTTTCATTGTGTCAAATCATTGTGCTCCCAATGTCAGAATCTTTGGTGATATCAAGTCAAATGGCTAAATGATATAATTATCATGAGAAACAGTTATGACATTGATCATGTAGCGTTCTCATAGTGGGGTCCAATATATGTTCTCTACATATACCCATGAACTTGATCCGTATCCGTATATGCATAATCATCTATTTGAGTCTTGGTATACCCAATTTCAATGGTCAATAGGGTTTGTAGTGAAATTCATTTGTTTAGAGGTCGAAATTTAGCGTTGAACATAGGGTCTTGCTATTGCAAAATCTGCGCTACCTATATTTGACTAAGTGTTGAAGGCTTATTTTGGGGTAGTTTTGACTTGGAATGTGAATGAAAGACTCATAATAACATTTTAATGCAATCTTTAAGTGTTTTGGCGAGACAAAGAACTCCAAAAGTTTATAAGATGAGTAAATTGAGATTTGTTGAAGTTCTAATGTTGAAATTCGGTATCGACAAGATTAAAACTGCCAATTGAGTTAAAATCCCAATTTACGATTCCTAGTAGATTCTGAAATCACTTTTAAAGCCAATTAATTAGGTTATGACTAAAATTGGAGACATGAAATAAGTTTTGAGACTTAAGATGAAGTTGTTAGCGTTTAGAGTGGTTTGAATCCCGTTGTAACTTGAAAATGATTTTGAAGTGTTGAAATGTACTTGTGAAAATACGTGAAAGCTGGGGAATGTTGTTTGAGGCTTCGCGACCAACTTTGAGTTGGTTTGACCAGTAAGTAAACCCTATAGTGATCTTTACTATTTATGAAATTTATCTTTGTACCTGCGTTTTTGTTTAATCTAAATTGCATATCACATCATTCTTAGTCATACATACATGGCCTATGGGTCCCATTGTCATGTTTGATCTCAGTGAGGTATCCTGCCTAGGTGAATAAGACTAGGCGCGAAGCAAATATAGTCGAGACTAGGTATCTTGTCTATGTGAAAAAGACTATATACGAGTAAATATGTAAGTGGACAATGTTGATTTTGGGTAGGATGCATTGGACTTTTATTATTGTTTTAGGTTCATTCTTAGGTCGACCAACTTAATTGTGAACCTTGAATAGTAATAAAAAGGGTTTCATGTTGTTATTTGAAAATGCAATTACATGTCTCCATGTATTTGGACTAACATTTGCAAGAGTATAGAGTAGTGTAGGAGTTTACTTACTTGACATCTTCGAGTTGTTTTTGATGATATCAGGTTCTTTAGGAAGACAAAGAAGCACATATAAGACTCGAAGATCTTTGGTTATTACTTTTAAGTTTAAAGTTTAATTTTCCTATTGTAATCATTTTATACATATTGTTTTGGGGTTCGCGGGGTGAGTGTAGGTCGTGAAACACCGTTGAAAGGTCATGAGAGTCTCCTAAATTGGTTTAAAAGGAAGTTGAGAGGTTTATGTTTAGTTTTAGTTGAATTTGAGATTTAAATTTGTAATTAAGGTATCAGAGACTCTTAAGTTAATTTATAACCTTGAATTTGATATACAGTATGAACTGCGGGGAGTTGTGAGTCCTTTTAGGCTTCTCCCATTCTGCTCTCTAATAGGTGAGTTTTTCGGCATGCCACTTTTAAGAGAGGTGCTACCGAGATTTTTATAAAATACGAATGATAAACGAATATGATTTCCTAATTTGCTGCAATAAAATAAATTAAGAACCGAGGTCAATTGAGGATATAAATTTAGTTTGGAGCATTATAAGGATTGAAATCAAAAGTATTTTGAGGTACAAAGTTCATTGTATGGTTTAGGTGCCTAATTAGAGGAATTAGGTTAAAGAAGGACTTAGTGAGATAGGTCTTGACACTACCTCACTTTGCTTGAGGTAGAATTTGTTGCACTAAGTATTTTATACTTGTTTTTTGTTATTACCTCATTTTTAGTTAGTTATTGGTGTATTCTAGTTACTTACCTTTATGTATTGTTAGGGGTGGATGTAAGAGCACTTCAAACTTGAGCTTGCGACATCAGATGCCAAGTATATGGACAAATGCAACCTCGCGTCTCGTGGTGGATCCAGAAACACAAGACGATTATAAATGCGACAATTTCGGGTATATTCGAAGGACATTAAATATATTGCGGTCAAGTGAGGTGCATTGATTACTAGAACATGTTTTAAAACCATTGTGCTAGCTTATGTGTTACTAATACCTATTTATTTGACTGGAGTAGGTGACTTGAGACGCTTACGTTGAAGTCAGGCTCGATGGTATTTTGCATGCTATGGCGTTCCGTAGTGGCATGTTGAAATACACGAAAATTGTTGAGCCTTACCATTTGAAAAGGTTCCTACGACAGCTTGGTCACATCCAAGGAGTACCTGACCCCCGTACCACCCACTGGAAACAATGCGATGCCTATCTGCACTCGAATACTCGGTGAAGTACGGTTTCTAACACGTATCGAACGTGTACAATTAATTTTCTACCTTTGTTATACTTTTAAATTTTTAGTAGTGGTAAGTGTGATCGTCTCCAAAGGGATTGTGTAACTTTCTTTAGTCAAAAAAGGTTTTTGTTTCTTGTCTCTAATTACTAATTGCTAATTAACTTAGATATTTAGAAATTAATAAATAAATAAATAAATAAACACACGCATAATAATTAAAGGAATTCAATGTGAATAAATTAATCTAAATATAAATAATAATTAAGAGAATCGATGCAAATAAAAATAACCTAGACCAAAGGTGATTACTAACTCAGTTGTAGTCAATTAGTCATCAATCATGAAAGATAAGTTCAAACGATTCAATAAGTAAGTAGATAGTCCTTAGCAAACCATCTGTTTTTCTTATATCAATGTAAGAGCCACATCCTAATGTTATCGGATTAATCTTTCGAAAGCTCAAAGAAATTAATTAGGAAATAAAACAACATTAAGTTCCATGAAAACTTCGAACTACTAAGCCCAATACCTTCGAAAAGCCACTTCAATACTAAACTTAGATCTTAATTCACTTAAGACATCTAAACGGTAAAAGACATCTTTAAACAATCCTAGTTATTACATGAAATTAGATATAGAATCAAAATATCATAATACACATTTGCAATTATGCATATTGTTAAAGTTTTGGAAACCAAAGGAATAGAGGAAATTAATGAATCATTGATGAACTAACAAGCACACATCAATATTAAACAAGAATTGGTTTCGCAGTAAAACTTGATTGTCTTCCTCTGCGTAGGCTTCACCTAAACAATCATTAAAACAAATTGATAATGCGAACAACCACTATAATGATCTTTCGTTCTCACAAAAGTCAAGTAATGAATGATGATCTACGCAATGACAAACTTGAGTACTTTATAGACTCAATCTATCTACTCTATTTAGGAACTCATTCCTAAATAAAATACAACTCAAAAAACCTCCTTGGTTTCTAATTGTAAATTCTATTTGAATCATCCAACATTCAACAACTAAGTCTTCTATTCAGTCATGAATCTTGACTCGTTGTCTCTATAAAGTTATTCAATCCTTTATGCACCTTTCTCTCAGATTTGTTGTTGTAATCCATCTTGAAGTTCTCTCCTTGAAGTATTGAACTTTATTACTGTTGTAGACTAATACTAACAGTTGCTCTTGTTGAGGCATGTGCCCTAGGTCAATCCATTAACTGTCTTTATGAATACTTTTAGTTAATAAAATAGAGGATTTCATTTGTTGTTTATTATAATTAATTTACATGTTTACATTATAATAAGATCCATGGGTATTTGCAGAAATATCCTAAATGTCCCTAGTCAATCATTATACTGGGAACTATAATGAATTAAGACTAGTGTGAGTCTTGATTGATGATCATATGATGATTATACGTATAGGGATACGAATCAAGATCACGAGTACTTGTTAGGGAACAAAGTACTGGAATGACCCGCTATGAGAACATCACATGGATTAAGTCATAGTTGTTTCTCATGATAGGTATATTTTTCAGGTCCTCGATTTGTGATTACAAGAGACTTCAACATTAGGAACACAGTGATTTGACACAATCAAACGTTGTCTTTAACCGAACGATTATAAAAGTTGTGATTGGTTATTGTGTGAGCAATGTGATCAAATTGTGTAATCGAGATAGAATTTGTCCCTCTCATATAAAGAGAGATATCTAGTGGATCCCTCGATGTGTTAGACTGTTAAAATGCCTAGTCTAAGTGAATTGATATTGATCAATGTCACTTGGATGTTTTCAGTCTACCTAGAGATCGAGACTAGTACGATTGAACATGTTGGATGACAATTCCATGCCTTATGTTTGATCAAAAGGATATCGTGTGACAAAAGGATGTTGTATACACTATTGATTAGGTTGTATCGATTTGATATTCGTACAACTTGGGTAGTCATAATGTCTTGCTAGAGGCCGCTTATGACTTGTATACCAAAATGTGTTTTTGTACACTGCCAACGTTGTATGAGCCTATTGGGTCGCACAGAATGAATGGTTTTGCGAGATTTTAAGATGGTTCAGAAAAATGAATTTTATATGATAAAATTCATGACAGAAACATCCTTGTCGTATATTACACTTATACTTCTTTAAGTAGGGGTATATGTGTAATTTACTTAACCGTCTACATACAAGGGTTGTATAAATAGACGCTTTAAGTTAGAACACACGTAGGAAAGATTAAGGGCCGAAACTCTATTTTCGTTTTAAAAATGAATTAGGGTTTTCTGGTACGCTCTGGATCGTTTTGGAGAGAAACAAAAGGTTTGGTATTGTCTCGAAGCTAGCACTTTGAATCTCGGCCGCCGTTCGTGTGTGGACTTCTGGTAGAGGGCGTTCGTCGTTGGCAGCGCCTTAGAGATCGATCAACCTTCAGAAAGGTATTTTGCAACCGATGTATGATTAAGTTTTCTTGGTTTAAACGTTTTAATGGAATTAGATTGGATCCTGTTGGGGTTTTTGTCAAAATTGTTTTGTAATCTCCGTTGCGTATGAACCCCAAAACCCAACAGTGGTATCAGAGCCTTCGAGTTCGATTCCATTAAAAAAATTGCATGTTTTCTTCTAATATATACATGATATATGATTGAAAGCATATTAATAGTTGATGTATATGTGATATACATAAGTTTTCAGTGAGATTCATTATCATGTTTTGTGTATATGATACATATATTCGTGATTTAATTGAAATCAGTTTCATACATCCTAGTAACCATGTTAGGTTAATTCAAATAATTTTAATGAATTGAATTTCGTGTTCTGTGATCCATGACACCATTAGGTATAATCTTTATTTTTCGTGTATTGATGCATGGATGAAATCTCTGTAATTCAGTTTGCATATTTAGGTTACATTGTTTTACGTTTCTTAAATTGTATAAGTCTGAATATTAATTCGAAACTAATATGATTAGGTTTGATTGGGATAGTAGTGCATGATTCAATGACATGTTTGTGATTATTTGGATGAGGACCGAAATTGCAAATAATTAATCTTCGAAATTGTTTATTTATCTCTTTATATCTATTTTGTTATGAAATTTCTATTTGATAAGAGATAGATAACAAATTAGATTAATAGATATTAGCAAAATCGGTTTCGTTATCCCTATTGGATAAGAGATAAATATGGAGAATTTTGTTATTGGTGATATGCTAGGATTCAAATATCTTAAGTCATAATTGGATTAGGATAAGATGATTAGTTAGATGTGGGCCCGGGTTAATTAAAAATGTTTTAATTGACTTAATTTTGGATAAATTAAGGGGTAAATTTAGGATAATAAAATCAGCGAAAAATATGATTTTCTATAGCGAATTTTAATTTTCGGAATTGAAATTCGTCTTGAAAAAAAAAAAAAAAAAACGGAACCGCCGTTTAACTAATCCTAGCGCACGAAAATTCTTTTATTAGTGAACAGTATAAAAATCTCCAAATTGTTTAGTGATTTAAAAATCAATAAAAATATATGATATTTCATTGTTTACATAAAATCACTAAAACTGAATAAAATCCCTCTATTAAATTTTAAGTCTCATGCCATCTATTTTAAACACTTGTCAAGGCCTCGATCACACTAATACAGTTTCAGCCATAGCTGGGTGTATTGTGTTATCTTGGTGAGACAAGTTGGATAAGACTTACCTAAATGTTTAAAATGGTCTGACTTAATAAAGCTATCAAAATAGTTTTGAGCTTTAGGCACATGATGAGATAAAAACATGATAAGACATAAGATGTCCTGTATCTCATAAAAGTATTTAAAATTACATAAGATGTAATTGGTAACTGTTACCTACCTAAATAATCTAGTTCTGTGTTTCATGCCATAGCTGTCATAGAATTAGGTGAAATATGGATTTTAGTCCCCTAAATAAACAATGTGTTTTAGGAGGGTTGTTAATTTAGTGGGAGTCATTCCTTTATACTAAAATAAACTTTGCATAATCTTTATTGTAGATCAATGGCCTCTTCAAGTAACAATAATCCCCTGTCACTGCGATCCATCCTTGAGAAGGATAAGCTATCTAGGACTAACTTTCCATCTGGTTCGAAACTTGAGAATTGTTCTTAAGCATGAACGCAAGTTGTATGTCCTGGATGCTCCAATCCCGAGGACCCACCAGCCAATGCTACGAAACTTTCTGTAAAGGATGCGCATAATAAGCATGTCAACGATTCTGCGATGTTGCATGTATTATGTTGGCAACTATGGTTCCTGAACTTGAAGGAAACTAATGGAAACCTACGACAGTGGCATTTGAAGGAAATGTTCCAACATCAAGCTAGGCAAGAAAGGTTCGAGACAGTCAAGAACCTACATTCTTGCAAGATGTGAGGTGCGTCGGTTAGTCCTCATGTTCTGAAGATGAAGGGCTATGTTGACCAGCTTGATAGACTCAAATTTCCCATAAGCAAGAGTTGGCTACGGATTTGATCCTGAATTCATTACCAGAAAGTTACTCACAATTTGTGATGAACTACAATATGAATAATCTGGAGAAATCAATTTCAGAGTTGCATTTGATGCTCAAAACTGCTGAACAAAATATCAAGAAACCCTCTAGTAATGTGTTGATGGCTCAAAAGGGAAAGGGAATGAAGAAAAAAGGCAAAGGTAATGCTAAAGTTATCAAGCCGTCTGGCTGCACTGTCATGCAAAGCTGTGGAACAAGTCAAGCCCCACTGTTCTCGCTTCAAAACACCCAAAAGAAAAGGAAGGAAATTGTCATTTCTGTCATGCACCTGGACATTGGTTCAGAAATTGCAAACTCTATCAGGAAGATCTAAAGAAGAAAAAGGGTAGTGCAACTACTACTACAGGTATTTATGTTATTGAAATTAATTTATCTACTAGTGATTCCTGGGTATTAGATGCGGATGTGGATCTCACATTTGTATAAATGTGCGGGGACTCACCGAAGTAGAAAGTTTAAGAAAGGAGAAGTCATCCTCCGCGTAAGGAATGGAGCAAGAGTTCTTCGCCTACTGTTTGTTGGATCATATGACTTAGTCTTACCTAGTGGACTTATTTTAACTTTAAATAATTGTTATTTTGTGCCTGCCTTGAGCAGAAACATCATTTATGTTTCATGCTTGGATATGGATGGTTTTGATTTTATTATTGCGAATAATAGATGTTCCATTTCTCGTAAAGGTATATTTTATGCAAATGCTGATTTGTGTGATGGTCTTTATATTCTAAGCATGAAAAGGTCCACTGATACTCCAGTCTTTAACATAAATACAAAGAGATTCAAGTCAAATGATTTGAATCAAACCTATCTTTGGCATTGTCATCTCGGGCACATAAACGAGAAACGCATAACGAAGCTCCATAAAGATGGACTTCTACATTCATTTGATTTAGAAACATATGAAAAGTGCATATCTTGTTTACTAGGCAAGATGACTAAAAGTCCCTTTACTGGACACAGTGAAAGGGCAAGTGATTTATTGGGTCTAATACATACTGATGTATGCAGTCCTATAAACACAATGGCTATAGGAGGTTATCAATACTTCATTACATTTACTGATGATTTCAGCAGATATGGTTATGTATATCTAATGAAACATAAAGTTGAATCATTTGAGATGTTTCGAACGTTTCAAAATGAAGTGCATAATCAACTTGGTAAAACTATCAAAACACTTCGGTCAGATCGAGGTAGTGAATATTTGAGCCAAGAATTTGATGATCATCTTAGAAATTGTGGGATTGTCTCCAAATTGACTCCACCAGCAACTCCACAGTGGAATGGAGTTTCTTAAAGGAGAAATTGAACCTTATTAGATATGGTTTGATCTATGATGAGTCATGCAGATCTTCCATTATCCTTTTGGGGTTATGCATTACAAACTGTAGCTTTCACTCTAAATCGAGTTCCTTTTAAAACGGTTGATAAAACACCATATGAGATATGGTACGGGAAGAGACCTAGTTTTTCTTTCCTTAAGATTTGGGGTTGTGAGGCTTACGTAAAACGACAAGTCAAAGAAAAACTAGCACCTAAATTTGACAAGTGTTTATTTGTGGGGTATCTAAGGAAACAAAAGGATATTACTTTTATAATCCCGCTGAGAACAAAGTGTTTGTTGCTCGGTATGGTGCATTTATGGAAAAATAGTTTATTTCAAAAGACACTAGTGGGAGAGAAATAAATCTTGAATAAGTTCAAGAATCACAGATAAACCCTGAACCGCTACTGAAAGTTCAACAACGTTCTTAACCGTTGAACCTCCACAAGTGACACAAGGCCCACGTAAATCTGGTAGGGTAAGACATGAGCCAAGAGAGATTCGGATTTCTCATTACTGATAGTCGTGATGTGTTGCTTATGGATCAAAATGAGCCCACCACTTATCGGAGGCTATGTCTGGACCAGACTCAGATAAATGGCTAAGTGCCATGAACTCTGAGATGCAATCCATGTATGATAACCAAGTTTGGAACTTGGTTGATTTACCTGAAGGTGGTAAGACCATTGGATGTAAATGGGTTTTCAAAAAGAAAACTGACATTGATGGCGAAGTGCATACTTTTAAAGCAATACTTGTAGCAAAAGGTTTCAGCAGACTCAAGGTATTGATTATGATGAAACTTTTTCGCCAATAGCCATGCTTAAATCCATAAGAATTTTAATTGCCATTACTGCATATTATGACTATGAGATATGGCAAATGGATGTAAAAACAACATTTCTTAACGGAAAGCTGCTTGAGAACGTGTATATGACACAACCTGAAGGTTTTGTACATCCTAAGAATTATAGGAAGGTATGCAAGCTTCAAAGATCCATTTATGGATTAAAGCAAGCTCTCGGAGTTGGAATCTTCATTTTGATGAAGCAATCAAGGATTTTGGTTTTATTAAGAACGAAGATGAGCCTTGTGTATACAAGAAGGTCAGTGGGAGTGTAGTTATTTTTCTGGTACTGTATGTTGATGATATATTACTCATTGGAAATGACATCCCAACATTGCTGAATGTCAAGTCTTGGTTAGGGAAGTGTTTCTCAATGAAACACTTAGGAGATGCAGCCTATATCATAGGGATAAGGATCTATAGGGATAGATCTAAGAGGCTAATCGGTCTAAGTCAGAGTGGTTACATAGACAAGGTGCTGAATAGGTTCAGTTTGCAAGACTCTAAAAGAGGATTGTTGCCAATGTCTCATGGCATAAGTCTCAGCAAGATTCAATGTCCTAAGACAAATGTTGAACGAGACCGTATGAATAAGATTCCATATGCATCCTCTATTGGATCTATCATGTATGCCATGCTATGCACTCGACCTGATGTATCATATGCTTTGAGCACTACAAGCAGATATCAGTCAGATCCTGGTGAGAGTCACTGGATAGCAGTAAAGAACATTCTTAAATACTTAAGAAGGACTAAGGAAATGTTCTTGGTCTATGGAGATTTTGAAAATGATCTAGTTGTAAATGGTTATACAGATGCAAGTTTTCAAACTGATATAGATGATTTTAGATCGCAGTCTGGATATGTGTTTACTTTGAATGGGGGTGCAGTAAGTTGGAAAAGTTCGAAGCAAGAGACTGTGGCAGATTCTACAACAGAAGCTGAGTATATTGCAGCGTCCGATGCAACAAAAGAGGCAGTTTGGATCAAAAAGT
This sequence comes from Stephania cephalantha, assembly GCA_039657325.1. Taxonomy (NCBI): domain Eukaryota; kingdom Viridiplantae; phylum Streptophyta; class Magnoliopsida; order Ranunculales; family Menispermaceae; genus Stephania; species Stephania cephalantha. Next base: position 29,408,955 of record CM077578.1, on the reverse strand, counting down.
TCATTTCTGAACTAGGTGTGGTTCCAAGTATTGCTAACCCTGTTTGTTTGTATTGTGAGTCCAAGGAACCTAGATCACACCACAGATCAAAACATATACTCAGGCGTTTTCATCTCATCAAAGAAATTATTGAGAGGGGAGACGTGAAGATTTGCAGAGTACCTACTGAAGACAACGTTGCCGATCCATTGACAAAAGCTCTTCCACAAGCAAAACATGATGGTCATGTTAGATCATTAGGCATTAGATGCATGTATGATTGACCCTAATGCAAGTGGGAGATGTTGGGGCATGTGCCCTATGTCAATCCATTAACTGTCTTTATAAATACTTTTAGTTAATAAAATAGAGGATTTCATTTGTTATTTATTATAATTAATTTACATGTTTACATTATAATAAGATCCATGGGTATTTGTAGAAATATCCTAAATGTCCCTAGTCGATAATTATACTAGGAACTATAATGAATTAAGACTAGTGTGAGTCTTGATTGATGATCATATGATGATTATACGTATAGGGATACGAATCAATATCACGAGTACTTGTTAGGGAACAAAGTACTGGAATGACCCGGCTTTGAGAACATCACATGGATTAAGTCATAGTTGTTTCTCATGATAGGTATATTTTTCAGTCCTTTGGCTTGTGATTACAAGAGACTTCAACATTAGGAACACGGTGATTTGACACAATCAAACGTTGTCTTTAACCGGACGATTATAAAGGTTGTGATTGGTTATTGTGTGAGCAATGTGATCAAATTGTGTAATCGAGATAGAATTTGTCCCTCTCATATAAAGAGAGATATCTAGTGGATCCCTCGATGTGTTAGACTGTTAAAAGGCCTAGTCTAAGTGAATTGATATTGATCAATGTCACTTGGATGTTTTCAGTCTACCTAGAGATCGAGACTAGTGCGATTGAACATGTTGGATGACAATTCCATGCCTTATGTTTGATCAAAAGGATATCGTGTGACAAAAGGATGTAGTATACACTATTGATTAGGTTGTATCGATTTGATATTCATACAACTTGGGTAGTCATAATGTCTTGCTAGAGGCCGCTTATGACTTGTATACCAAAATGTGTTTTGGTACACTGCCAACGTTGTATGAGCCTATTGGGTCGCACACTAAGAATGGTTTTGCGAGATTTTAAGATGGTTCAGAAAAACAAATTTTATATGATAAAATTCATGACAAAAACATCCTTGTCGTGTATTACACTTATACTTCTTTAAGTAGGGGTATATGTGTAATTTACTTAACCTTCTACATACAAGGGTTGTATAAATAGATGCTTTAAGTTAGAACACACGTAGGAAAGATTAAGGGGCCGAAACTCTATTTTCGTTTTAAAAATGAATTAGGGTTTTCTGGTACGCTCTGGATCGTTTTGGAGAGAAACAAAAGGTTTGGTATTCTCTCGTAGCTAGCACTTTAAATCTCGGCCGCCGTTCGTGTGTGGACTGCTGGTAGAGGGCGCTCGTCGTTGGCAGCGCCTTAGAGATCGATCAACCTTTAGAAAGGTATTTTGCGACCGAGGTATGATTAAGTTTTCTTGGTTTAAACGTTTTAATGGAATTAGATTCGGATCCTGTTGGGGTTTTTGTCAAAATTGTTTTGTAATCTCCGATGCGTATGAACCCCAAAACCCAACAGCTCTGTTCCAGTATCCAACTCAAATCATATTCATGCTTCGACTTCAGTTTTGTCTTTGTCTTCGAATCTGACTTTGATACTGTAATCTTCACTGAAATTTGCATTGTAATCTATCACTGAGTTGTATTCACACTCGGACATCTTGCTTAGTCAGGCTTCCATCTTCATTGCATCATTTACCAAATTAACTTACCTTATGTATTGACAATATACTGCCTACAAGGATAGACCGATCCATACACAGTAAACTAGGGTCTAACAGCCTCCCACTTTGGCGTAGATTGGTCAAAAGTAGTAATCTATCACTGAGTTAGTTTAGTTTAGGTGTTGAGGTTAATTTAGTTTAGTGTAGTTGAGTTAGGGTATGTTCCTTAGTGTAGTTTAGTTAATTTAGTTTACATAGTTAGGTTAGGTTAGGTTAGTCGAGTTTAGTTCACATAGTTACGTTAGGTTAGGTTGTTAACAAGTAACTCTCGAGCTACTTTGTTGTTTGTTTAGTTTCGTTTGGTAGTTTAGTTAATCGTTTTTTGGTTGTTTGTTTAGCTAGTTAAGTTAGTTATTTTAGTTTACTTAGTTTGTATTGTATAGGTGGTTAGGTTAGTTAAGGTTAGTTAGGTTAGTTAAGGTTAGTTAGTTTAGTTTGGTTATGTTAGTTAGTTAGTTAGTTAGTTAGTTTAGTTAAGGTTAGTTAGTTACTTAGTTTATTTTGGTTTGGTTAGGTTAGTTAGTTTAGTTTAGTTAAGGTTAGTTAGTTAGTTTGTTTAGTTTGGTTAGGTTAGGTTGGTTAAGGTTAGTTAGTTTAGTTTAGTTTAGTTTAGTTAGTTAGTTAGTTAGTTAGTTAGTTAGTTAGTTTAGTTTGGTTAGGTTAGTTAAGGTTAGTTAGTTTAGTTTAGTTTGGTTAGTTAAGGTTAGTTAAGGTTAGTTAGTTAAGGTTAGTTAGTTTAGTTTGGTTAGGTTAGTTAAGTTAATGTTAGTTAGTTTAGTTTGGTTAGTTAGTTAGTTAGTTAGTTAAGTTAAGTTAGTTAGTTAGTTATTTAGTTTAGTTAAGGTTAGTTAGTTATTTAGTTTAGTTTGGTTTGGTTAGGTTAGTTAAGGTTAATTAGTTTAGTTTAGTTAGTTAGTTAGTTAGTTAGTTAGTTAGTTAGTTAGTTTAGTTTGGTTAGGTTAGTTAATGTTAGTTAGTTTAGAAAAGAGAGTTGAAGGTTGGAACCAATGTATATATATATTATATATATTCAAAATTGGTTTCTTTTTTATAACCAATGTATATATATTCAAAATTGGTTTCTTTTTTAGTCGAGATCGCTCAACTATGACGACGACGACGGCCACCGGCGAGGGACGGAGCGGCCGAGGACGACGCGGTCCAGCAGCTCGCGGTGACGGCCAGCGCGGCGGCGGCGCGGCCAGCCAGCAGCAACCCCTACAGGGAGGTCGCGGACCAGTGGCAGCGGCGTTGGCGGACAGATCGGCGAGTCCAGTTGGTGACGTGGCGGTGACGTGGCGGTGACATGGCGGCGATTTGTACAGATAGCGCCTTTTGAAAAGGCGCTATCTCGTACATTTGGCCGCCACTCACCGCCACCTCACGCCGCCACCTAACCAATAACGCCTTTTGAAAAGGCGTTATTAGATGTTGGTGAGGTGGCGGTGACATGGCGGCGATTTAACCAGATAGCGCCTTTTGAAAAGGCGTTATTAGATGTTGGGGAGGTGGCGGTGAGGTGGCGGCCAAATGTACAGATAGCGCCTTTTCAAAAGGCGCTATCTGTACAAATCGCCGCCATGTCACCGCCACCTCACCGCCACCTCGCCAACAGCACACACAATAACGCCTTTTCAAAAGACGTTATTGCCTACTTTGGTTATTTCAAAGTACACCACACTATTTTGTGAAATAAATTGTAAACCCCCCTAGTTTTGGAAAAACCCACGGTCGATCACTTGTGACTGAGATTGTACCTTTATGTCTCGATTGTAGTTCACCGATACATGCCTATATAGAGAGTTATGCTCAATGACATTGATGTGTACCCGATATTAGTAGACATATCTTGGTAAGGCAGGGACGCGATATATTGAACTGTCTCAGACTCTCAGACCTGAATGGTCGATACATATGTTTTGACAATATATTTAATATTGACAATAAATAGATTAAACAAATACATGCACGATATATTATATAAGCATTTAAAAACTATACAAACTTGTAAGAAATGATGTATACCCTTTACCACATAAATGAAAACACAAAATATCATTTTAATTACATGTATTTGAAAAACCCATATAAAACCGACCAAAAACGTGTTCAAGTTTTCACAAAGTTCATACAACCATTTACAACCATAATCACATGCAATAAACTAAACCAAAATGTACAACCATAATCACAAGCAATGAACTAAACCAAAATGTTGCCAAGTTCGGACTGAGCTAAGACAATGCTAAGTCTATGACAGAAGGTGTCCCTTGTTGAGAATTTAGAACTCGTACGCGTTCTTGGATGATGAAGCTCGTACCCTACCCTCGAGCACTTTCCTTAATGAATGTGTCCCATGATAGATATATAAGGGGAAGCGGTGCATCAACTTTTAACTTTACATGTTAAATGCAAAATAGAACATAGAAGAAGTCATTATCGTTAACTTTATGTGACATCCGAGAATTTTATAAACTTGATTAGGCGCTAATTAAGTATTTTCATATTTAATTATGAGATTTAGGTATCCGAGGTGGGACCCACGTGTTACGGATTAGAGATCAAAAATTTGAATATCATTTTTGTGTGTCGTGTGCCTATTTGATGTATTATATACAATTTCGACGCGAAATAAGGTCAAGTTGAAATGTATATGCAGTGTCCGTGAGTTTCGAAACGCATTAGGGAATTTTCTCCAATTTTTGGTAATTTTTTGGGTATTTTTCAAATTTTAATTTGGACATAAATTGACGATATAATCACAAAATTAAATAAAATAATTAATAAATTGGTGGGCATCTAGTGACACGCGGGGTCGAGGGTGACGCGTGGGATGTACAATAGTGTGCATACCCGAGGATGGTCGTTGGAGCGCGTGGTGAATTTATAGCTGCGAAAATACATAGATGCATATATATTTATATATATAGTGTATATATATTAATCATATGGTTTGAGTTAAATATAAGTATACATTGAATTAGCCTCAAGATACGCGTCGTGTGAATGTCAAGGAAAAGAATGGAAGATCGTGATGTTGGTGAGTATACATGCCGAGATGCGTGTTGTCCAATCTCGAGGGAAATCAAGTGATTTATACGTTGTTATCAAACCATAAGATCTACCTCGAGATATGCGTTACGTCTCGATGAGTTCAATATAATTAATCGCTAGTTAGTCGATCAAGAGATGGTGATTATCTAGTTGATAGCCACTAGATTGACCTCGAAATACGCAACACGTATCTCAAGGAAGATCAAAATATATAAAATAAGTGAATAATTAGATTTGTCTCGAGATTCATGCGATGCGAATCTCGAAGAGATTCTAATATATAGCTTCCCAACATACACTGGGACTTTTGGCTTAATTGGCACATTTTGGATAAATACTTCCTCATTTAACACACTTGTGAGAATATTTAAACATTTAATATACACAGTTCAGGTGGCAAGCCACATAAGAAAGATAAATTGTATGGGGTTTCTAAAAACACATACTCATTTATTTTGTACACACCACTAATCAACAAATTACAAAAATACCTCATCTCTTACAACACACCACCTCTTTCAAAGTCACTACACTTCATAGACCACCACCGTCTGGCACTGCCCGCCACCGCCTCTCGTCGTCGTCGCCGTCTGGCTCCGCCCACAGCTGCTTCTCATTGCGCCCTCGCTGTGATTCTTGCCTCCTTCGCCACTCCACTTGCCTCCACCACCTCTTTTTTTTCCCTATCCTCCTCCCTTCCTCTTTGACTTCCTACCATATATATGACTAGGATCTTGTCAGCGGCTGAAGATCAAGGATGGAGAGAGGAGGAAGAGAGGAGAAGAAAAGAAAAGATAAAGAAAGGTCAGCGGTGGGAGGCAGCGGCGGTGGTAGGCGGCGGCGGGCAGCGCCAGACGGCAGCGGGCGACGGTGATTGATGAAGGGTAGTGACTTTGAGGGAGGTGCTGTGTTGAAAGAGATTAGGTTATTTTAGTCATTTATTGGTTAATGGTGTATACAAAATAAATGGGGGTGTGTTTTAAGCAACCCCATACAATTTCTCTTGCCTATGTGGCTTGCCACCTCAGCTATGTATGGTAAATGTTTAAATATTTTCACAAATATGTTAGATGAGGAGATATTTATCCAAAGTGTGTCAATAAAACCAAAAGTCGACATACACTACCTCATCAATTTTGTTTTAAAATAAAGATTGACCTTGAGATACGTAGTACGAATCTCGAAGAAGATCAAATTTATATTATAAAATTGTAATCATTAGATTTGTCTTGAGATTCGCGTGATTCGAATCTCAAAAAAATTTAATATATAGTTTGCAAATGAAATAGCTCTTCCCCCTTTTAGTTTCATAGAGAGAGATTGAAACCGAAAGGAAGAGTGAGAGGAGGAAATCGACCGAGTGGGAGAGGAGATCAACGATGGAGGCGAGGATAAGGTGAGTATGTTGTTTGTAGTTGTTGGGTTGTTGTTGATTGCTATCGATGTTGTTGAGTTGTTTTTTTTTTGTTGTGTGGTTTGGTTTTAACGATGGAGAGGGAGGTGAGTTGAGGAAAAGGTGGTTTGAAGAGGGTGTTGGGGAAGAGAAAAATCCCAAAAACAGAAACAATTTAAGAAAAAAATAAGGGGGATGGAAACAGAGAAACTGTGTTCTTTGTTTCGATCCGGGGGGAAAGGTTGGGGATGACCCCAAACCAAACCTGAACCGAGTTCTGTTCATTTGGACCGAACCGGGCAGGTTCAAGGTCAAACCCCATTCCTTCATAAAAAAAAAGAAGAAAATTGTTTTAAAATGGTAAAAATAAAATAAAATCCCTAAAAATTTGAAAAAGAAATAAGAAAAATAGGATTTTTTGAAAATTAATTAAAATAATGGATTTTTATGAAAAATAAGGAATTTGAAATTTTCTCGAAGATTTATACAGGGATTTGCCTCTTAATGCATGCTACGACACCCGAAAATGTCCAAAATTTGAAAATTTATTTTAAAGCCTAGTTTATGATAATTTTCAATTTTGAACCACAATTTGGAGTCGAAATTGAGATCCGGACATCTGAGGGGTTTATTTGGAGGGATTCCGAGGTTTTCGAGTTGTCGAAATACTAACAAAATATAATAAATTGAAAAATATATATTTAAGCCTAGACAACGTAATTTTCGATGCCAAACAATAATTTTGAGTAAAAATGAAGTCCGGCATCAGAGAATTTATTTTAGAAGGATTTGAAGGGTTTCAGTACACGATTAAGTCAATTAAACTTCAAAAAATTGGAAAAAGATTGTGGAATTGTTATGGAAACTTATTGAAGTTATAAATGAATTGTAGGACTGCAATCGGAGCCCTGAGTGGACTAGTTTACCAACTAGGAGTGCAAGGGAGTTGCGATATCGCATTTGTACGGTTAAGTAAATCTCATACTAACCTTTACATAGTATGATTATAATTTTCTATAAATTGCAATGATTCTTGATATTATATTTTTATCATATATGCATACACAGATTAAGAGGATAAGGGCGATTCGATTCTCCTTATAGTGTATATTATACCGTGGTTATAGAACACTATATTATGCTTGAGGGGCTGGATTCACTGATACTTTGTATCACGTGGTTATCATGAGATCACGTTGAACCATATCATATCTCTCATAGTCTAGAGTTACGAGACTTGTTTGGTTATCCTCTCCGAGAATGAGTTCTTATTATTGTTTACTTACCACTTTCGGAGAACGTTATCTGATTGTGGTCATATAACAAAAACATGATGAATTCATGGTTGTATTTAAATTCCTTGGATTATATTCTTCGTTTAATCTCTTGGGTTATTATGCATTTGATTATTACAGGTATACTGGATAGTGTAACATTTACTTATCTGACATTATCGAATTTTTATAATTTGGTAATGACAGTTTCTAGCAGCGACAAGGGAAAGGGAAAGTTTTCAGACTGTATATGACTTGCTCAATTCTTTTGTCTATGTATGTATAGGTTTTTAATATGTTATATTATATAAATGGTTTTTGGGTTCGAGTGTGATTAAGATCTCCTTTGGAATGACGGGAACGGTTTTAAAACTAATTGATATAATTTTTTAGTTAAGGTAATTTTAACTTAAAGTTTTTAATACTTCAGATCAGGTTATAATGAATGTATAATTTCGTAAATGCAATTTATATTGTTATGAGGTGGATTGTGAGTCCTTCGAAATTTCCACCAAAGCTGAGCATGTTTTGTTGACAATTTTTAAGGCCGAGATTTCCAGTATAGGCTTAAAAACAGAGGAGGTGGTGTCGAAAAAATTTTACGAAAATTTTGAGGATAATTTAATTCATTTAAATTAACTTAGACGTTTAAGATTCACTTTAGAATCCCATGTGGTTAATAAAGTTTTATAAATGATGATTACAATATCTTAATCTTAATTTTTTATTGATGGGGAGGTGAAGGCTCCTAGATTATTAAGGGATTAAGGTAATCTAAGTCAGTCAGATGTCTTAATTAGGTGGGGTCTTACACTTTAAAATTGATAAGACAAATTTCAAAGAAGAATTGCAAACTTACCCTAACCCCATGCACTTGGTTCACATTTTTCATGGCAATAATAAATCGACTATTGAAAGATGGTGGTAGTATACCACGTAGAGGAAGAAATGTCAAGCAATTATCTTGTGAAAGGTTGACTAGTATAGCATTAAACGTCGTTGCTAATAAAAGTCTCATATCAGGGAGTGTCAACCATTGTTGTTGTCCGTGTCGAAGGCACCAATAATAGTCTCGAATTCACAGACTACTTTAGATTTATAGTGAGGTAAGTACAAGGTTGAACCCGCGGGGATTGCGATGTTTCTTTTTAGTAGGAAAAACGGGGTTTCTTGAAAACAAAAACTCAATTGCACAATGAATTAAATGCGAAGAAAACAAAAATCAATTGCTTAGAAAACAAAAATCAATTGCTTATCAAGCAATTAGTTCTCCTTGAAAGGTGGAAAAGCCAAGTTCTAATTTTATTGAGCTAACCCTTTAAAATTTCAAAGAAATTAAGTTTAGGCAATAAAACCATGTTACACTTTGTGAAAACTTCAAACTACTAAATCTTATACCATCGAAAAGCCACCTTAACATTAAACATATATCTTAATTCACCTAGGACGTCTAAATGGTAATATACCTTTTAAACAATGCTAGTTCTTATTTTAAATTAGATATTGATCCAAATATTATAATACACATTTGAGACTATGCATGCAATACAAAGCTCCATGATAAAAATCCGCAAATAAAAGTCTATTAAATTGGTGAATTAAAGAATACAATTGATGTAAAGCATTAAGCACAAATCTTCTCAACATGACTACATCACAAAACAGATCAAATTCATGTTCGAACTTTGTTTAGATTAATAAACTACTCACTCATCATCATAATAAATATCGAAATAAAGTAAATAAAAGACATATATAAATACATCTGAATAAATATTTTGAATCTTCAAATCGTCTCCAAAAGCAATGAACAATAAAACAATAAACTAAAACAATAAACTATGGCTCCTTGAGCAATGAAATATTGATCTAAGTACTAAATGTCAACTGATTTGGTAGCCATAGGGTCATATATATAATATTATAGGTAGTATATATCTTAAACTAATTCAAAAGTCTTGTAGTTATCTAAAATTCTTGAAATCGGATCCTACGACTCCTCAACAATTCTACTTATTACTTAAATCGCTGGGAAAATCCTTGAAAAATTTTCTTTATGCTCCACTGATTTGACTGTCGATTCCTAGTACAAATCCCAAATCGTTCAGGATTCACCAGTAGTGAATTCCATTTGATCCTTGATTCGCTGAAGATTTTTGTGTACCACTTCCATTTGATCAAATCCTTCACTTTCTTCCCTTTTTACTCCATTTCTTTAAATAATGCAATTATTACTTGAAATAACAAAAACAAGAGAAAATCTAGTGTAATATATTCTTTACATCTAAAATTACCCTAAAATATAGTATAAAACACAGTCTAATTATTGACTTATCAAATACCCCCAATGAGATGACTCAAACCCTGGTGGGCTTGGACCACCTGGCTTAAACTATCGCTGAACCCCTCGAGATAACCCAACAAGTCGAGCGATGATTTAGTAAGCTTTAACGTACGAAAAATAGATCAAAACACTCTACAAAAAAAAAACTAAAGCTAATAGGTGTGGAAATAAAAGCCTTTAAAGTCTAACGAGTCGTAGAATAAATTTAGAACTCTCCCAAACAACTAAAACATAGTTCCATGGATTTAGACATCTACCCATATGAAATCCCTCTTTATTACATAAAAACATCTCAAAAACTAAATAGATAAATGTAACTCGAACTAACGCACAGGAAAGAGATCTCCTATGGTAGGACCTTCTCTTTTCCTCTGTTTAGAGCAGCAGCTGAGGTACTTAGAGGGAGTAGTAAGTTGAGAAAATATTCAACAGGCTTAGTAAAGCAGAAGTTTGTCAACCATCCAAGTAATACCTAATGCAATAATAACTAACATGCAACAAATGATTTTTAAGAAACCTATTATCATCTTGGGCAATAAACAAGTACATAAATAAAGGTACTATAAAATACAAGAAAGAGTAAACAATACCTAACAATGATAATCCAACAAGTTTGCAATGATACATGAATGTCATAGAATCAAGAGAAGTGGAACTAGGTAATTCAACAAACATGAGTCGCACACATATATATCACATCAAAAGGAGACCCCGAATAGCTAATAAGGACATCAAGGCTACACTTATGAAACTCGAACAAATATACACATCAAGATCTCATAACCACCATAGAAAAAGGTACCAGTGGCCGCCGACTCTCCAACCCAAGGCGTAAGCATGCATTCATCAATACAAATATAACAGTTCCACAAACATTAATTTTAAAAGGATTCAAACAATATAACAAGCAAGATCAATATGAGTGTAAAGATAGATTCCAATAAAATCCACAAGTTGATACATGAGTTCTATTATTAATAATATCAAGGCATGATTGAGAATAAAGCAAACCTTACTTACCTTGAAGCGCTACTATCATATCTAATCCTAGCTAGGAAGTTCCTATTCGGCTCTCCTCGTGTCACATTAATATTTTGAAAACGATGTAAAACCCTTTTTGAAATCATGTGATGCCTTTGCCGCATCAATCATGCGACGACATATATTTTTAAAGTTAGTTATCATTGCCCTGACCCTTGTCCCAACGATAAACTTTGCCAAAACTTGGTAATTTCAAAAAAAAATGTGCGGTTAAATTATGGAAAATCTTCCACAGCACCCTCCTAGCGCCTTGGGTTTACCCACAAGGTGCAGGGACGAAATCGCCGAACTTCGAATAAAAAAATCAGTATTTGAGCTCAGTTATTTACCAGCGTAGTACGTTACACACCACAGTTGGGACATCGCTGGATCGACTTCTCTGAATTTCTAGGCAGCGCCGTGGCCAACGCCCTACCGCCTGTAAACGAGGCGCGGGCCCAGCGTTGGGCACGAATTCAAAAATTTAAATCTGAACCCAAATTTTGAATTCCCCAATGACTCACGCTGACCTCTTGAGGATCCAAATCTGATCAAAACAATAACAAACCACTCGATTGAAAATACAAGATCATTCTATTTCCATCAAACAATCTATCTGAACTACAATTCCACCATTAAAACATAAATTTTGCAAATCCTTTTGAATAAACCATAAAAGATGAGATAAAGATGACCCAAATCACAAATCAAGATATAGGGGTTCATCTTCTATCTTAAAACTCCAAAAAAAACCATGATTCCATTCGAAATCAAGTATGTGAATCAAAATAGAGAAAATTAGAGAAGATGAGACAAGTTATTTAACTTGCTTTGTGAGATCTTGATGAGAGTTCCCTCTCCTCCACCAAATCCACCAAGCAAGTATTCTTAGGTTCCCTCCTCAAATTCCTTCCGTAGTTAAATTAAGAAAAAGTGGCTTGAAGCCCTAATTGGCATTTATATACTAAGTTAATGAGGCTAGGGTTTGATTGATCAAATCAAAACCCCGCATTTCCTCTTAGTCTCTTTAAGTACTAGGAGAATTCTAAGGTCCTTATTTAAACCATCTATAATGTGTTATTTACCAAATTGCCCTTTTCTTTATTTGATTTATTTTACAAGTCCTTTAGGCTTATTTTTATTTACTTAGGCTAATACACCCACATAAGTCAACTAGATAGTATATAATTGTCAGAACCCGTCTCACTAAGTTCTGACTTAGCCTAATTACCCTAATTAGGCACCTAATCCACTCAATTAACTTTTTCACCTCAACTTACTTTTCATTTCAATCCTTAAAGTGCTCTAAAACTAAAATTTATATCCTCAATGAAACTCGATTTTTGTTTTACTTAATTGGAGCAAATTAGCAAATCATACGGATTACCTTCCATATTTTGTGAAAAATTCAGCAACATCTCCCCTAAAAGTGGTTTGCCAAAAACTCCACCTAATAGACAGTAGAATGGGGAGAATCCTAGAAAGACTCACAACTCCCCGCGGTTTACAATATATATCAATTTAAATCATTTCAACTAACTTAAAGTCTATGATACATATTTAAAACTTACAATCTCAAAACGAACCAAAATTGACTACAAACCTCTCAACTTGCTTTTAAACCAATTTAGAAGACTCTCATAACCTATCGAACGATGTCTCACGACCTACACTCACCTCGGAACCCAAAAAAATAATTTATAACATGATTACAACGAGAATTAAACTTTAAAACTTAAAACATATCACCAAGATCTTCGAGTCTTATCCATTCTTTCTTGTCTTCAAAAAGAACCTGACATCGTAAAAAACAACTTGAGGATGTTAAGAAAGTAAACTCCTAAACTATTCGTACTCCTACAAATGTTAGTCTGAATACATGGAGACATGTAATTGCATTTCCAAATATCAAGAAATTTATATAACAACGTGAAACCCTTTCATTACTATTTTAGGTTCACAAACAAGTTGATCGACCTAAGAATGAACCTAAAACATTAATGAAAGTCTAATGCATGTTGTCCAGAATCAACATTACCCGCTTACAAAGTTACTCGCATCTAGTCTTTTTCACCTATACGGGATACCTAGTCTCAACTAGCTTTACTCGCACGTAGTCTTTTTCACCTAGGCAGGATACTTGATCGAGACCGAACATGACAATTTGAGCCATATGCCATGAATGCATGACCAAGAATGATGCAAAATGCAATGCAGACTAAACACAAAAGGTGGTACAAATATAAATTCCTTAAATACCAGAGACCACTGTAGGGTTTACTTACAGTCAAGCCAACTTTAAGTTAGTTGTGAAGCCTCACATAGCGTTCCCCGAGTTTAACGTGTCTTCCATATGACCTACAAGTCATATTAAACATAGAATTTCAAAGCTTCAAAACCATTTTCAAGTCACAATGGGGTTCAAAACTACTTTTGAACTCTTAAACGGAGTTCAATTTCTTTAATAACTCTAACTCCACCTCTTATAACTCATTCCACATTTTTGAATTCCCATAAGTCTTAAATCATTTATTGAACTTGCAAACCAATACTAATTCACCTATGTATTTATGTACTTCACATTACTTAACTATATATTTAGCTTCGGAATCACTTATAACTCACTTATGCTTTCTCAATTGGAGTTTTGAACTCAATTAACAATTCATAAGCTTTGCATATCTCAATCCTGAATTAAAAACCTTCAACGAGTCTCAAGTTGAACTCACTTTATAACAAACAGTATTAATCAACTCATTAAGTCATCAACCATGTCAATAAATCATTAGAAACCCGTATTTAATCAATTGAAGTCGAACCCCAAAGTAGGACATAAATGTAAAAATATACGAGATGATTTGGTAGAACTCATCCAAATTCATTCAAATGGATCTCAATATGTCATAATTCGACTAAAAACCTTAAAACACATTGAATTATATTGATTCCTACTAAAACCTCATGATTTCTATGTTCAATTTATGAACTTTTAACCAAAACTACTTACCTTAATACATTTAATTCATTAACATAATAAATCCATAAAAACATGGATTTAAAATCCATTTAGTCTCCCTCTTTCTTTTCCAAATTCCCATTTTTCACAGCTTTTGTTTTTCCATTTAAATTCAAATTTCCTTTCTCGAGTGCGGCCGACATAGGCTTAAGCTCGGCCTTGCCTTGACCCACTCTATCTAGCCAACTTAGGTAGTGCCTTGGGCACGACTCTGCAAAGAGCATGAAAGCCCTCGCTACCGAGCTCAGCATACCCTGAGCAGGGCAGGGGAACTCCCTGCCATGTGCAAGGCTATGCCTTGCTCATGGCAGGGTACATCAAGCACTGCCCAGAGATTCCCTAAGCCCATAAACAATAGCAGTAGTTGTTGTTCTTCCACTTTTTCAATTTCAGTATTTTTTATGTATATTTCTCAATCAATCAAACCCCAATGATAACCAACAATATAAAAAAAACAATTTTGTACTTCTTCCTTTCATCATCATCACCGTCTCTCTAATTCCCTTTTCCAAATTAAAAAAATAGAAAAAAAACAACAACAACAACAGCTTTACAACTTCATAACAATATCAACAGTTTCTCCCACATTCATCAGACCAATAATTAACACCCAACAACAATAACAACACCAAGCAATTCAACTTAATAACCATGAAACAAACTTGATGTCTTACCTCAATTAGTGGACTCGATCCACTGTTACTCCTCACCGTTGTCGGTTCACCCTCCACCACCGAGAGGGTGTTAGACTAGAGGAATTTGTAACGACTTCAAAGCGTGTAACACTGCCACTTTCCTAAAGGAAATTTTGCTCTCTATACTGCAAGAGTCAGCTAAAATCCTAAACGAAACGATGAAGCAAACTCATATTTCACTTTGCAGTAGTGAAAGCAGAAACAAGAGCAAATGATGTTTAATTTCGAGATGATCTTTCTTCCTCCCCAAACCTCTTCTCTTAAAGAGCACTGGTCAAAATCAGTTAGAGAGGAAAAAGGGGGGTAGTGGAGCAGTTTCAACTGCATCCACTAAGTCAAGCATTGAATGGGTTTATTAACTACTCATTCAATGTTTGAGTGGGTCAATCAAATAACTACCCACATTGTAATTTCGAAAATGGTAAAAAAATAATGGTAAAAGTTTTACCCATGGTTAGCTCGCACACATATACACAAACGCGCACATGCCTCGTGCCAAGTGCTAAGTGCGCCTATAAAAGAGCCTAAAATGCGCCATATGCGTCGCGCGGCGCGCGCAAGCGCTTGTGGCTCGATTTGCATAGCACTTGTGTTTTTCTTTTACACACACTGTAGTGCAAGAGTATATATATATTCTTTAAACTTGAAGATTCTAACCGATGTGGGACTAAACATTTCTTTTGAAAATGTCCAACAATCCCCCGCCAGTTTCAAAATAATTAGATCATTTTATCCATGAAATCTCAAACATTATATGCATAAATAATGGTATCTTGCGATTTGAACACTAATTTGTGAAAAGTTCATTACATCATATCATAATTACATGGTAGATAAACTTTGAACCAATTATTCTATTCGATATGTAGCATAAACATATCACGCACATAACTTACACTAGCAAATAGCCGTAAATATCCTGACATATTCAACATTGGCCTTGTGTCCCGTATCTTCTCGTGAATGTCTTTGGAGCCAAGCCCTTGAACTCCTTGAAGCGGCCGCACTTCACATCCACATTGGTAGTTTTCATTCTAGTACCCCCGCATAAACACCTTAAGAAGACTATTAAAAGATCATCTCAACATCCTCTCTTTACATGCAGGTACTAGAGCACTAACAACCTTGGGATGGTTATTACAATTTAGTGCTCACAGTCACACTTATAATGAACTTTGACTGCATTGAACTCAAGACTTAACGTAATGTTAGGTGTCGAGTTGATTTTCCACTATCGGTGACTTTTAATTCATGGGCTTGAGACCCATCCCCCTTGATGTTTTATTCACTAAGTCTCTTGACAATCCTTTAGTAAGGGGATCTGCCAAGTTTTGACTAGATCTCACATAGTCAATCGTGATAACTCCATTTGTTATCAATTTTCTGACACGACTGTGTCTCAATCCAATATGCCTGGATTTACCATTGTACACTTGAATATAAGCCCTTGCCAATATGGCCTCATTATCACAATGGATAGAGATTGGAGCTACCGGTTTAGGTTACAATGGTATCTTGTGTATTAATTCACGTAGGCATTCAATTTCTTTTGAAGCTGAGGCCAACGCAATAAACTCTGATTCCATGATAGAACCAGCCATTAAATTTTACTTCTTTGAAGCCCACAAGATTGCACCTCCAGCAAGTGTGAAAATCCACCACTTGTAAATGCATGATTTTGATCTTTCAAAATCCAACTTGCATCAGAAAATCCTTCTAAAACCGAAGGATATCAACTATAGCATAAACCATAGTTAATTGTTTTCTTTAGATATTTCAAAACTCTTCGAATTGCAAACCAATGCAACTCTCTTGGATTATTTGTAAATCTGGTCAACTTGCCTACTACCAAGGCAATATCCGGCCTAGTGCATGTCATTGCATACATTAAGCATCCAATCAATCTAGAATTTTCAGTTGTGAAACTGGATTGCCTGTATTTTTCACTAGCTCAATACTTGAATCTAGCGGGGTAGAAACAGGGGCACAATTCAAATGATTGAATCTATTGAGAACTTTCTCAATATAATGAGATTGAGTTAGAGTAATACTCCCCTCATCTCTTATAATCTGAATCCTGAGAATGACATCAGCTTGCCCCATATCTTTCATTTAGAATTTGCTTGAAAGAAACCTTTTGGTCAACTGAACTTGTTCCAAGTCAGTTCCAAAAATCAACATGTCATATACGTAAAGATAGATAATGACACCATTGCCTCTTTCATCAAACTTGCTATATACACATTTATCATATTCATTTATTTTGAATCCATAAGCAAGTACAACCTGGTCAAATTTTTGGTGCCACTATTTTGGTGCTTGTTTTAAACCATACAATGATTTTCGCAATCTACACACTTCATTTTCATGATCGGGCATTATGAACCCTTCAGGTTGTTCCATGTATATTTCCCCATCCAATTCTCCATGTAGGAACGTTATTTTGACGTCCATTTGGTGGATGACCAGCTTGTTTATTGCTGTAATTGCAATAAGCAATCTGATAGAAACAATTCTAGCTACTGGTGAATAGGTATCGAAATAGTCTATTCCATGATTTTGGGTGAAACCCTTAATAACCAGTCTCACTTTGTGTTTTTCAATGGATCCATCAACTCTTATTTTCCTTTTGAAGAGAAATTCGCATTTAATGGGTTTACATCAGAGAGGTAGATCAACTAGATCCTAAGTGTTATTCCCATTATTGAGTCCATCTCATCATTTAATGCCTCTTTCCAGAAAGCTGCATCTCTTTCTTTCATCGCCTCCTCTACTGTTTGAGGATCAGCCTCCGTGTTAAAACAATACGGAATTTATCTAGTTATTGTTTCTCTACTTCCTTCAACTAGGAATGTATAGAAATATAACCAAATGACTTAATTTTTCGAGCCCGTTTGCTCTTTAGAAGTTCAAGAACTTCTGCTACTTCTTTGTCATTTTCAAATTCTATGACTTCCTTCCCTTTTTGGTTTTCTTCAGGAATACTTTTGGGAACAGATTTAAATCTTGTCTCATCTAATATTGCATCCCTTGATTCAATTACAATGTTCACTAAAATCGAATTATTAGGCTCAATTACCATGAACCTGTATGCCTTACTGTGTTGAGCATATCCAATAAATATGCACTCCACTCCCCTTTCACCTAATTTTCTCTTTTTGGGTTCAGGTACTTTTACTACTGCTCTACACCTCAAACTCTTAAATAATTAAGATTTGGTTTTCGCTTATTCTAAAGCTCATATAGGGTGACTTTATTTCTCTTTTGTGGAATTATGTTCAAAATATGGCATGCAGTCAGCAATGCCTCTCCCTAAAATCCACTACTCAAACCAGAGTTTGATAACATAGCATTAACCATTTCGATTAAAACATGATTTTTATGCTCAGCCACACCATTTTGTTGTGGTGTATAAGGGGCAGTAGTCTCATGGGCTATTCTAGTGGATTCAAAGTACTTTGGATCATAATATTCTCCTCCCCTATCAGACCTGAAACATTTTATAAATGTCTCACATTGCAACTCAGTTTCGGCCTTATAGGCCTGAAACTTAACCATTGCCTCCTCTTTGGAATGCAACAAATAAACATAACAGAACTTGCTATAATTATCAATAAATGTTATAAAATATTTATTGCCTCCTATTGATGGTGTATTATGTATGTCACATACATCAAAATGTATTGAATCAAGAAACTTTGAATTTCTTTTAACATTAGGAAATGGATTTCTAGTTATTTTTGTTTTCATGCATGTATTGTAATTTCCTTCATATTTATCAAAATAAGTCAGTAATTCCAGATTTACCATATCATATAATTTTCTGAAATTAACATGTCCTAATCTATGATGCCATAAAAATGAAGGAGACACAACAAGATACACATAAAGATAAAGCAATTAAATTGAGCTTAAACATGCCCTCATAAGCATAACCTTTCCGTACATACACACCTCCCTTGGAGAGTACAAATTTGTCAGCCTGAAATACTAGCCTAAAACCAAACTTATTCAAAAGACTACCCGACACCAGATTCTTCCTCACTTTTGGTGCATAATACACATTAGTGAGTGTTACAATTTTGCCATAAGTAAACTTCAGATCAACACTACCCATGCCTTTAACAGGGATAGTATCATCATTTCCCATGTACAAGATAGTATTTTCATTTACTGCCTCCATGGTCTTGAAGAAGCTCTTGTTCTTGCTTACGTGTCGGGTAGCACCATAATCAACCCACCAAGCCATGTCATTTTCAACGACGTTGATTTCAGAAATCATAGCAATGAGATCATCATTGTCATTTCCTGCACCTTTTGCAGCGCTAGAGGAAGCATGATGTTTTCCTTGCTTCCTCTTCCAATGATAACATTCGGTTCTTGAAGTGGCCATCTTTCCCGCAGAACCAGCAAGTGACTTTCCGCTTCATTTGATTCTGGTTTTGGTTGTTCGATTTTCCCGAAACTAGCAGGCTTTTTGAAACTACCAGGCTTGTTAGGCCTGTTCAGGAGGGGCTTTTTGAACTTTGCTGCTTCCATCACATGCACCTTTGAAATCTCCACATCATTCTGATCTTTTTCATTTTCCTGCATGCGACAATCCTCTTCCACATGAAGATGGTTAGCTAGTTCATCAAGAGTTATGTCCTCTTTTTTATGCTTAAGAGTTCATTTGAACTCCTTCCAGGATGGGGCGGTTTATCAATAATTAAAGATACAACAATGGTTTCATCCATGACAAGATTGTGTTGAGATAAATTATTCCTAATCCTCTTAATTTCACGAAATTGTTCCATAACAGACCTTTCATCAACCATTTTAAAATTAATAAACTTTGATATGAGGAATTTCTTACTTGTCGCATCCTCCTTATGGTATTTTGCCTCCAGTTTCTCCCATAGTTCCTTGGCAGAGGGGACGTCATGGTATAGGTCGGACAGTGAGTCCTTCATGGCGTTCAGAATGTGACCTCTACAGGTGTGGTCATCTGTCTCCTATTTTTGCCTCTTCTGATTTGCTCGACAGTTTCATTATCGAACTCCACAGGCTTAAGTGTATCCAGAACATACACCAGATGAAGCGCTACCAGCAGGAAATGCACTCACTTTTGCCACAACAGGAAATCTCCTCTATCGAAGCGGTTCAGCTTCACAATATTAGCTGACAGCTCTTTGATTAACGAAGCCATTGCAACAGCAAAAAAAATTTCCTTTAGATTGTTAGACCAGAGTAATTTGCAACGACTTCAAAGTGAGTAACACTGCCACTTTCCTAAAGGAAATTTTGCTCTCTACACAGCAAGAGTCAGCAAAAATCCTAAAGGATACGATGAAGTAAACTCAGCTTTCACTTTGCAGTAGTGAAAGCAGAAACAAGAGCAAATGCTGTTTAATTTCGAGATGATCTTTCTTCCTCCCCAAACTTCTTCTCTTATAGAGCACTGGTCAAAACCAATTAGAGAAGAAAAAGGGGGGTAATGGAGTAGTTTCAACTGCATCCACTCAGTCAAGCATTGAATGGGTTTATTAACTACCCATTCAATGCTTGAGTGGGTCAATAAAAAAACTACCCACATTGTAATCTTGAAAATGGTAAAAAATAATGGTAAAAAGTTTTATCCATGGTTAGCTCGCACACATATACACACACGCGCACGTGTCTCGTGCCAAGTGCTAAGTACGCCTATAAAAGCGCCTAAAATGCGCCATATGCGTCGAGCGATGCGCGCGCACTCGTGTACCTCACTTTGCATAGCACTTGTGTTTCCTTTAACACACATTGTAGTGCAAAGGTATATATATATACTCTTTAAACTTGAAGTTTCTAGCCAATGTGGGACTAAACATTTCTTTTGAAAATGTCCAATAGAGGGAGAGAGAGTCTGTCGAAAGGGAGAACGGAACAGAGAGGGAGAGCACTAAGAGATTGATTGTGGGCGAGCAGAGGGACAGAGCAACGAGAGGGAGAGCCGTGAGTTTGGTGAGGAGCCGAAATGGAGAGAGAGAGAGAGAGAGCAAGTGTTGAGTTCAGATAGAAGGAAGAATCGAGAGAGGGGTTTTTGGGTTTGGAATGAAATCACTTTCGTTCTCTCTATTTTCTTTGTGTTTAAGGGTTCGGATCAACAATGACCAAATTGCCCCCATAACTTATCCATTCATTTACTTCTCCAACTGCCATTTTTGTCTTTAAATTTTTCGTGTTTATCTTGTTTTTAAGCCCAAATTAACCCCGAAAAATGCCCCAATTTTGACTATAATTGGAAAAAAACAACCCCAACGAGCTCCGAAATACTCAGTTACCACGTTTACACCTTAATTTGACCATATTTTGTGTCGAATAGAGCATAACACATCTACTAGTCTAACGTCACACAAAAAATAATATATTTTAAAATAAAAATCATGATAAAATAGAAAGATTTAAAGAACAACTCCTTATTTGACAACTAAACCTCTAGTTATGCAATACACTTCAAGATTTAAAGTTAAATCAATTACCATGGTCAAGCCACTATATAGGTTTTCTCAATCTCCATTGACAAGCATCAAACTTAAGATAACTAATATATAATCTCAAGATACAAAAAAAAAAACTAAATTAATCTCATTTTTAAACAATATTTAAAATGCCACAACAATTAAAGTCGATTGGAATTTTGAATCACAAATAATTATTATTTCATGCCCATTTGAATGTTGCAATAAAAAGAAATATTTCTCTTAACTTAACTATAAGCACTTGAGCTAAATCTTTTATTTGAAGAGTTTTTCATAAACATCCTTCCATTTTTTCTATATCACTTTTTTTCTACTTTCTTCTATAATTATATATATATATTTTCTTTATATTCCTATGGTTCCGTATTCCATTTCTTTTGGAATCCGTTATTCTTTTATTTATAGAAATTCTTCATCTCATTTTTCTCACCACTAGATTCATTGCTCTATTTCCTATGGAATATGTGGGTCTCTTATTTTTTCATTTGAAAATCTTGTTTCTCACTTTCACTATATTCAATGAAGCATTTTTTCCAACTACATAAATTTATTGGCTAATTTCCTATTTTTCTTTTAATTGTGGCATAAGTTCTTTTCATTATATCTATAAATAAAAAATTGATCAATAATATTTGTCTAACAAGATTCTTAGAAATCTATCTTGTTTATTTTGTACTTTTGTTTCGATCTTCTACCCATTATAATATTTAAAATAAAGCAATAAATCCCCTTTAAACTCCTCAAGTGTGTACACAATCTAGGTTAAGTCAATTAAGGTATAACAATTTCTTTCTATCATAAACTTTCTATTTTCATGTGTAATAAAACTATATCACTTCTATTTAAATCCAAATTAAATTCCATTCATAGTCCTAACTAAATAAAGTAAAATTGAAGAAGTATTACCTATAGTTTCAAAAATTCGAAAATTTTCAGTCGACTTTGAACATTCAATAAATAGATTCTACCTTTCGAATCTTCTATAATTCGCTTATTGAATAAATAGATTCTACCTTTCAAATCTACAATACTTCGGTTCTTCATACTTTACTTCACCTAAGTACCCCTAAACTCATTCCAAACCTTGCCCTCAAGGTTTAAAATTTGAGTCGGATTTCCAAGAAAATAAAAATAACTCGTGAAGCATAAACGTATTAAATAAATAAATAATAAGATAAATAATTAATCACAAGAATGAATTTCATAATTAAAGAAAACATTATAAAGGAAAATTTTCCAAGCATCATAATAATAGGGTTTAACACATCAAACCAATGTATAATATAAACCACATGTCACATCAATAGTAGCATAATAGCACACTACATCATACATAATCATCATATCACATTAAAAATTAAGACCTCAAACATAATCACTCAAATATAGACTAAACAAAGAAGAAGTAGTAGATCAGAACAACCATCCATAAGTTCATCATCACCACCATCCCCATGTTCATCGTGTTGTAAGGACTAGAAGCTCGTTGTAGGATCGTAAAGCATATAGTCCACTCCCGCCACTAGAGTACTTTCTGAAAAGACTTTCGCGTTAGGCATTCATATTTGGGTAGATGGTATTTAGAATTTACCTCCCCTTCTACCATGCGTTCTCCTGCCCATACGTCTCTCGAGCCCATGTATGTTCCTCGCAATTTCACGGTGGTTCTAAAACATGAACTTTAATTTCTCAAAGTTTGCATTTGGTTATGCAAGATTGACCTCATCATGGCCATCTTCATCTTTTCGGTGTACATTGCTAGTAAAATCCTTCATCTCTAGGTTCCTCTGAGCTGTTGTACATTCTCTCATGTAAAACTCTTCTATTATATGCTTGTATTTTTCTTCTCTCTGTGGTCTCTCTTCTAAGTATTTCATTTCTCTCACACTCTTCCTTTGAATCAACAAATCCTGACTCATGTTTAGTGTTTTCTATGACTTTATTGGTGATGGTCTTATCATGGTAAACATCAAACCCCAGACCTATCATATGAATTTGGTCTTGTTTACAAAATTCGATGATCATCAAGGGAAAAGGTAATCTCATTTTTATTTGTGTTCATGGCATTCCTTATTGAATCATAAATGATTTTGCTAACATTAATATAAGCTATCCTTTGATGACGTGGTATAACAACGCCGCCTTATAGTTCACAACCTTGTAGTACCATAAAATCGTAGGATTGCATTGATGAAATAATTCCATGTTTTATTGGTTTTCCTAAAATTTTTAGTTTGAATGTGTTTTGGATACCCATCTTTAAAAAATGAATCTATCCATCAGTATTGCTTTTCATCTATTTCTAATGATTTCAAGGGGAAATCCATGCTTGAATCAATATTTGGGTTTTGATTATTCGTTATTTTCTCTCTTATGGAATTTTGGTAAGTCGTAGCACCTGTCTATTCTCTCGAGTGAAAAGTCCGCTAGTATTCCGCGGACTATGGCTACTGTCTTATTATCACTCCTTGCCATTTGTATAAAACTCTTGGACTAATATCCGACAACCCATCTCTACAGAGGATCTCGTGTCATTATCGACATTGTAATACCTAGTCAATAATTCTCAATTCCTTTATCTTATTATATTTAAAATTCTAGGCACGTACTTTATTTCGTTCTTGACTTTAAAATCCATCTCCGGAATAATTTTCCTATTTTTATAATATCACTATTCATCCTATCGAGAACTTTGATATTTATTAAATTATATTCGAAAAGAGAAATCTTTTGTCTCTTCAATTTCCTCCACTCTTTCTCCGACTCATCACTAAAATCTAAGAGTGGAGAATGTTCTCTTGGTGGTCTAACTGTACGGGGTTAATTATAGAAATCCCCGTTGGCCTAATAGGTGTGGGTGGAGCTTTGGATTTTATTTTGAGTTTTTCCATTAAAGGTCCCTTTCCCTTATCCTCTTGTGAACTTCTACCCGTACCACTTCCAACCATTTTCTAAATCAAAAGGCCACAAGTCCGAATAACAATTGAAACAATTGGATCATAAAAATAATGTTTATCATAAATAATTCGGTTTAAATAAAAACTTTATTTAAGAGGAGAAATTCTTTTGGATAGCTAGCTTAAAATTCATCGAAAACTTAAAAGAAGATTGACATTGATGTTTTTAATTTAATTATAAACTTAAAATTGATTTTCTAAATAATATAAAATAATTGTGTGATAAATTCTAGTTTTTTCGAAAACAAAACAAAACAAAACAAGACCAAACCCCCAAACTCATTTTAAATTCAATTTTCAAACCAATTGCAAATATGTATAAATATATTAAAATCTCAAAAATGTTGAATTTGTAAACCAATGATCATCATAATCGTAGTACCTAATTTATTGGAATAAACGAAATCATTTGTTCATGGTGATAGAATGAATTCCAATAAAACAATTTCTAATAATCGAAAAATTTGCAAAAATCCTTCAAACCAGAAATTCATTGAAGTAAAGAGCTACGGCTATCCCAATTACCTTCTTGAGAGGGAATCTCCTAAGATATAAGGTCTTGAACTCCTCTAGATTGATTTTCTAAACTCTAAGGCGAAATCACTAAAATCGTAGTTTAGCTCAACACTCCCAAATTCAGAAATTTTTGGGTTGAATGAAACTAGGTTGTGGAGTGAATCACTTATATACTATAAGATTGAGCTTAGGAGGGTTGAATCTAGGCAATAAATTGATTGTTTTTGGTGAAGGGGTGCAACGATTTTTGTATTGGAGGTGTGTGTTTGTGGCAATTTGTGTTTTGTTTTAATAACTAAGAATCGTGCCCAACGATGCACGATTTGCGTGTTAAGTGAAATCATTGGGAAATCGTTATACAAATAAGTGGAAATGAGTTGTTGTGTCTCACCGATCTGACAAGCAATTTCTGTTGAAAAAATAAATTTCTGGGGATTCACCAAACTCAAATTTTCACTTAATTTTCTCGATTTACATCACCGATTTAACCAACAATTCTTAGTGTTATTTCAAATACTGGATAATTGTTAGACTAATTTTACCATTTTTCTAATTTATATTATAATTAACATATATATCATTCATAAAACTTATATAAAGGTAGAATTTACTAAAATTCGAAAGTTTGATTAGGATATGTAACTAACATATAATTTTATAACATAAATAAACAAATAAACAAGCAACTAAATAATGCAAACATGCATAAAGGCCATATAAAAAAACAACTCGATCACTCCCCCTTATTTGAAAGTATCTCGGAGTTTAAATTTCAAAAATATTTTCAATATGAGAGTCAAAAATCGAGAGAGTAAAAATGTACTTTACTAATGCTAAACTAAATTCCTAATAAAACTTAAACTAGAATAAAATATCGAGCTGGCTCCCAGAGAGCGTTTTTGTTTACTAGTTGTTGGCTCGACTGAATCCTTCAAGAATTAGGCTAGATCTCTAAACTTGAATTTAGGATTATCCACTCTAGTGCCATTGAAGAAAGTGATTGCTCGACCACTAATATTTAGAATGATTGTTTTGTTCAGCATATCCATAAGAGCTTGAGTAGTGGCTAAAAATGCCATCTTAAAATTAAAGGAGGATGTTCATTAATGAAGTATGACATGGCAAAAAAGTCTATGGGTACGATGTATTTATCCACTTGAACTAGTACATTCGTGACCACTACTATTAGTTGAATTGAATTACCATCTGGTAAAGAAACTCGTTCAGAAGCAAGTGCTTCCAACTCCAATTGAGTGTGTAAAAAGAAATGTATGGACATGAGATTTGCATTAGAACTCGTATCACACTGAGATTTGAAATACTAAGTCCATTTGATTTGAAATCGAGCTTTTTATTTTTCTTATTCTTATTGGATTTAAAATCTCCCAGCTTGTTAATACTTGTTCCATTCTCGGGTTGCATAACTATCAGTTCTTGAGTTACTTTCTTTTCTTCTGAAATGTCTTCAACTTGCTCTTTCTTTGGAATCTCTTTATCATTTTCCATTGTTACTGCATTAATTGCATAAATTTTAGCATTAAAATTATCATAATAGTTTAATTCTAGAAAATCTTTATCATCAATTTCATTATCTAATAATTCATCATATTTATCATAGTTATGTTCGTTATAAAATCTTGAATTTAACAATTTTGTCTTCAAATTCTATAGACATTTTTCCTTCTAAAAATATCTAAATTGGTCTTAACTATTTTAAAAAAAAGACTACCTAATAATATAGGTTAAGGATTAGGTGATATTGAATCTCTCATTCCCTTGACATTAAATCGACTACAAATACTAAGTCGTGTACTTGTAATATAACATCTTCTAATAATACATACGGTTTAATAATTATATTGTCTGTTAAAGTAAGATTATTAAGTGTATTAGTTAACGATCCTATTTTCATTGATTCATATTGTTTAAGTGACATCACATTAATTGATGCTTCTGAAAATTTGATTTTAGACTCAGAGATATCTTTAATAAATTCATCATGATTTGATTCCATTAAAAGTTCATTAATTTTTTATATTCTTAAGTGATTCAAAAATATATTCTTTAGTTTTTTTTCCTTCATGACATTTTTTAATCGTTGTGGAACAGGAGAAATAGAATGCATATCTTCATTAGATTTATAAATATTATTATATAATTTCTCTTGGTTAATTAATTCAAAATTTTGTAAAGATTTTTCATAAGCTTCAACTATGGCTAAATACTATAGGCATAACCTTTTCGGGAAAAGGCGTGAATTTCAATTATTCAGCCATCCATTCCCTAGTGGGAATGAAATTGGCCATCATCTCTTCTTCTTCTTGTTCTATTGTCTTATGTATTTTGTTTTTCTTTTTACCTCTTTTTGGTATCTTTTCTTGCATAGGTGTTTCTTTTTCATTATCACAAAATAAATCGTTAATTTGTGCTTGATTGTAGTTTGAGTAGATCCTTTAGTTTGATTACTTAACTTATTAATTTGTAGAGTAATTCAATTTAAATGATTTTTCAACTCGTTAAAAGACGTATCGTTTTAATTTGATTTTAAGAAATTTTTATAAAGTCTTAATGACTTTGGGTCATGGAATTAAGTATTATTTATTCTAAATTTAGTTGCTTAGGTTGAGTCATTTGTTAAGGTTGTTAAATTGGCATAGGTTGTCATTGTGCTCTTAGTCTATAAGTGGTATAATCTTGATTTTGTAGACCATAGCTACGATTTGAGTTTAATTTTCAAAGGTAGTAATTATTGTTATTGTATTGATTTCTGGGTGGACCTAAATATTGGTTCATAACCACATTGACTT
The DNA here is from genome assembly GCA_039657325.1 of Stephania cephalantha. Classification (NCBI taxonomy): domain Eukaryota; kingdom Viridiplantae; phylum Streptophyta; class Magnoliopsida; order Ranunculales; family Menispermaceae; genus Stephania; species Stephania cephalantha. The sequence continues at coordinate 29,381,507 of CM077578.1, read as the reverse complement.
CTTCATTATTAACTTCTTGTAAAGTGGGACACGCATCCGTAGGATGTGCAACTTCATTACAAAATCCACATGGTTTCACTTGATTTGATCTATCTTTTAATAGTAATTTAACCATGTTAGATAATTCATCAACTTTTTGGTCATATGTATTACTTGTTTTATTATTAACTTCACGAAGTTTTTTTTCTTAATGTATCGATCTTTTCACCATATTGTTTAGATAGCTCAGCCATTTTGTTAATAGCTTCTTTTGCTAAAGTTGGCATAACATCTATTAAAGTTTTGGAAACCAGAGGAACTGAGGAGATTAACAAATCAATGATGAGCTAATCAACACACATACAAACTAAACACATAATTGGTATCCGAGTAAGACTTGAATGTCTTCCTCCGCCTAGGCTCAGTCTAAACAATCAATTAATCAAATTGATAATGTGTACAACCACTATAATGATCTCTCGTTCTCATAAAACTCAAGTAATGAACGATATTCCACACAGTGGTGATCTTGAGTATTTATAGACTCAGTATATCTACTATGTCTAGGAATTCAGTCATAAATACAATACAACTCAAAAATTGTAAATTCTATCCATCCAATGTTCAACAATTAAGTCTTCTATTCTTTCAAGAATTTTGACTCGTTGTTTCCATAAAGTTCTTCATTCCTTTATGCACTTTTCTCTCGGATTTTGTATTTGTAATCCATCTTAAAGTTCTCTGCTTGCAGTATCAAACTTCTTCACTATTGTAGACTAATACTAATAGTTACTCTATTTCAGTATCCAACTCGTATTCAATTCCTGCTTCGACTTCAGATCTGTCTACGTCTTGAACTTTAACCTTGATACTGTAATCTTCACTGGTATTTGTATTGTAGTCTTTCTCAGAGTTGTGTAATCTTCATTGGTATTTGGATTGTAGTCTTTCTTAGAGTTGTATCTACTCTCCAACATCTTGCTTAGTTAGGTTTCTCATCTTGATTGCAACACTACTTAACTAACTTAACTGCTGTTTTGACAATATACTTCCAACAAAGATAGACCGATCCAAACGTAGTAAGCTAGGGTTTAATAATATTCCCATTCAGCCTAGATTGGTAAAAATAGTAACTTAGCAAGATAACCAAATTTTTATTGAGGAACTTCATGAAATGTACAGTTACCGATAGATTAAAGTAACAACACAAAATTCATTACCCCAAAAAGATTATAGTCACTAACCAAAAAGTACAACTCCGAAATGTAGTTTTAAAACATCAAATTCATGTACTTACATAACAAAACAAAAAATTAACCTCACAGTTTCTCTCTTGCTCATTCCCCCATTTTGACTAAATAATGTCAAAGAGATTACAGTTGTGTTCTACCAGTCACTTCAATCAGCAAAGTTTGGCATTAGTAATGTCCAACTCTTCTTACATTGGTCGCATATGTGCAACTACATCTTCCCTATAAATAGTGAGATAGGCAATGCGATCCAAGAACTAGTTGAACACCGGCAGGAGTGGTCTCATCTCCATCGGAGAACTTGGTTCTTGTAGAGGTTTATCCTGAGTTGGAGCAGAGTTGTCTACATCAGCCTCTGTCTATGTCGTGGCAGCAACAGTAGGAGTAGAAGTTGCAGGTTCAGCAGTAACATCAACCATAATAGTTGGCTCGATTGAAGTGGTAGGAATGGTTTGATTAACTTCTTTATACGCATGCTCAAGGTGAGTAAAAGGATGGACATACATACTTGGCTCAGACTACGATGCTTCATTCACTGGAGCCTCAATAGTATGTCTTGTGGTTGCAGGAACTGAAGGTAGTTGAATGCCCTCAAGGTTAATAATAGTCAATTCCTCAAAATGAGGAATTTTCGATGTTGCTAGAGATTCTACCTTTGCAGTAACATTCTCACAAGGAACCTTACTTAGTGTTACAATATCTTCATTATCAGTTCCATAATTCATCATAAGGGACTCAAGTGTACTCGTCCCTGTAGTAGCAATAGGAGTAATATCACTTAATCAAAGTATAACTCAATAAAGTTACCTTGATTATCTCCACTATCGCGAAACTTAGTAGGCAAGGTGACTTCTTCTGGGTGATTAGGAAGTAGAGCATATGAACTTTCATCAGGTCGAGTCCAATATGTTCTGCAATAGCAGGAAGAGAATCTTCCCCTCTTACAATTTCCTCTCCTAAAGATTGCACTTCGATAGGACTTTTGTCATCATTTTTAGTAACTTTAGCAATCTTTCGTTTCAAGATCTTTTTTGACTTATGGATAGGCTTTGTGTTAGGGGTCTGAATAGGATTATCGTCGGTTGGCTTAATAGCAGCAGAAGTTGGAGCAGCTGATGACTTTTTTTACAAGCATCAGAAGTCAAGATCAACAATTCCATTGTTAGACTTCATTTGATGAGCCAGTCTAACCTCCTCTACCACATTTTCCAACTTGCTATTTTTCAACTCAATGACAGAATATCTTCCAAACAATGAAGTTAGGGAGCATGATAGATACTACTTGTTATGTTTCTTCCTTAAGTGCACCATAGAGTCATAGATCTCCTTGCCAACATTGAATTTTTTTCGCGAAGCCAAAGCATACATCAATGGGACCCTCTCCTTAAACACATGTATCTGATGAGAAGTAACCACTATGCTTATTGTTAAGACCTTCCACAACAAGTATGCCTTGCAAGTGAGCTTTGTAGCAAGAACCCAAAGGTGTTTTCAGAGGACCAAGTTGTAAGTGTCCCTCCAGTTGCATAGAGACTGTGTCATTAAGCATCAACGTTGAACTTAGCTTATCAGCTATATTTTCCATTCTAGAAAGTCTAAGCATGCAGTTGATTGAAGCTGGACTAAATGGAATTACAAAGCCATGAATGAATACCCTGTCAGCAGCAGGCGGCAGTGTCCTCAATGTTGTTAAGAAGGTTACTATAAAACTCCTTGATAATGGAGTCATTGTTTTAACCCTTGTGCTCTCTGCAGTGATACGAGGATCTGATGGCATACCGATGTAGATTTTATTTGAAAGAGGATAATTGTATATGCCCTTCGTCTCCATCGTCGAAAGATCAGACGTGGTAGTAGAGTCACCGTGAGAGGTCAAAGAAGATGATTGAGACATTCTTGCAATGGTTTGTAGCAAGAAAATATGATAATGGCAGAGAGGGAAAGGAAGTCACAACTAGATAAAAGAGATTGAATTAGGAAAACTGATTTGTAAGAACAAGATAATCGCAAAAAGTCAGCAAGGATAAACCAAATTTAGAATCAACACTCCCTTAAATCCTTCAAAATTTAATCCATTGTGTCTAACGGAATAATATTTACTCGCCCCAATCGGTGTAACGGTTAGTTTTTTACAGCCGACTTATTAGGAGCGACATGTGTTGCAGTGAAATCCGAGTGGCAACGTCTTGGTCAAACAAGTAAGTAGCTCATAATAGAATGTCAAACAAATACGTATCTCCGTATACGCTCATAACTACCAGGTTACAGTAAGAACCCATACTAGTGAGAGCAAACGCCAATATCATGGCGCGGTCTCTCAAAAGTCTTTGTGTCAAGAGCCTTTGTAAAGATATCAGCTAGCTAATGTTCTGTTGGAACATGCTAAGTACTAATCAAACCTCGTTTTACTAGATCCCTGATATAATGATGTTGAATATCAATGTGTTTCATCCTAGAGTGTTGAACTAGATTCTTCGAAATATTAATGACATTTTTGTTGTCACAAGAGATGGTCAACTGAGATAACACAATACTATAATCTTTAAGCATTTACTGCATCCATATTAACTGCATACAACAACTGCCAAGCAGCAGCTATATATTTGGCTTTAGTAGTAGATGGCGAGATGCAGTTCTATTTCTAGCTATTCCAAGCCACAAGATTAGAACCCATGTAGTAACATCCACCAGTAGTACTATTTTAATCATCAAAATTTCAAGCCTAATCTACATCATTATACCCGATTAAGTCATCAGTACTACCCTGAGTAAATAGAATATTAAAGTTAGTTGTTCCGTGCACATAGCGTAAAATCCTTTTTACAACAACCAAATGTTAGACATGCCTAATCGCGAGAACAAATACCAACACTGGAAGCAATATCTAATATGCTTGCAGTAAGATATAATAAGCTACCAATCATGCCTCTATATAATGTAGGATTAACATCAACACCTTTGTTATCCTTTAAAATCATCTCACTTGAGCACATAGGTGTTCAAATAGACTTGGCAGTGTCCAATCTGAAATGCTTAACAAAAGATTTAGCATATTTATTTTGAGATATATATATTTTCTTGAGACTGTGTAATATGCAAACCCAAGAAGTATGTAAATTTCAACAATGCTTATCTCAATTTCTTTCTTCATTAAATCAACAAATTCTAAAGCTAGCTTTTCAGATGTAGCCTCAAAAACAGTATCATCGACATAAATATGTGCAACCACGAACTTGTTATTTTATTTTTTAAGAAATAAAGTCTTATTAGGTAGTCAACCTTTCATACCAAGCTTGTGGTGCTTACTTTAGACCATAAAGTGTCTTTTTCAAATGATAGACATCATTAGGTTTATCATGAATCTCAAATCCTTTAGGTTGTGCAACATAAACTTTTTCTTGCACATACTCATTTAGGAAAGCACTTTTGACATCCATTTGTTGTAACTTGAAACCTATATTACAAGCAATAGCTAACAGTAAATGAATAAACTCCAATCCTACAATTGGAGCAAACGTCTTATCAAAATCAATGCCTTCAGCCTGTATTTATCCTTGCGCAACTAGTCTGGTTTTTTTGCGAGCAATAATACTATTCTCATCTGTCTTGTTGCGGAATATCCCCTTAGTACCAATGATATTAATATTAGTTGGTTGACACGTGTTGAGTGTGCATAATAGTTTCGCATATTTTCCTATTATTTATAGTAGTGGTAAATGGGATATCGTCTCCACAGGGATTTTTCAAATCTCAAAGGAAAATATTTTTTTCTTGTTTTTATTAATTTAGTTAATCTAACTAAACTGGAATATTAAAATACCAAATAACTAAAATCTATAACTACTAACTTAATTGACCAAATTAACTAACTTAATTCAAACAATTTAACTCAAACTAAATTAAACAATACTCAAATTCAATATAATTTAAATATCTTAAACAAGCATTTAAACAAACCCTCACTAAACAATGTAATATATTTTGATTGTTTTCAAATACTAGAACATAACATTACTTCATACTATAGTTATAATTATAACACATGGAATCTTGGAATCATTAAATTCTAATTCATAATACGTTGATAGCCTTTAGCCAGACACTTATTTTCCTCAATTCAACAAAAAAGCCACATTCTTATCCTTTTAAATCTATCCATTGGATAAAACACAACACCATAGAAATACAATAGCATTAACACTCAATGAAAATGATGCCTAATCTAAGCCAACAATAACCGAAGCCGCATAATAAACAACTTAGAACGCAATCACCTAGAACACCCACTCGGGAAAAGCCTTATAGATTAATTCTAGTTACTACTTTTATAATTGTTGTCACTAACTATAGACATAGAATCAAAATCAAAATACCACAATACACATTTGCAACTATGCATGCAATATTAATCTTCTTTAGTTGTAATATGCAAAAACAACTTGTTAAATCTGTTATTTATAGATTTAAAGCATTAAGTTCATGATTCCTTAATTATAACTATCTAGCAATACAAAGTATTTACATGTCTAAGGTTTGTTTAAATTGATAGACTACTCACTCATGTTGGAAATAAACAATACAAATATAACAATTAAAAGACATAATAAATAAATAAATAAATAAATATCTCTTAAAAAATCAAAGTTCCAATGTAGCTTCAAACATCAACTAAAATATGTAGAATAGTTTAAGAAAAAGCAATAGAGAGTAAAAGAAAGTTATTTCGAAGCTCTCTAGTCTTATTTATAGTCTCCCTACGTATACATACCCGTAGCCGACCTCAGAGATTTGTTAGCGATTCCTGAGTTATACTCAAATTGTTGAGTCAATCACTGTATTCGACTATATGTGCTCCACCAATTCAGCTAACGATTTCTAGTATATTCTTCAATTCGCTGTAGATTCGCTAGTATTTTCCTACTGTTGATTTAGGTGGTGATTCTTAATGTAAATACAAATCGCTGGCTAATCGCTGGACTTCTTCTCTAGTTGACTGTTTTGCTCTTCTTACTATTTTTCTTCCATTTCTTTATTTTTCTATTTAAATCTTGAAATCACAAAAACAAGAGAATAGGTAGTGTAATATCATTATTTATATATAAAATCAACATACATTACACTATAAAACATGTCTAATTATTGACTTGTCAAATACCTCCAAACTTAGCACTTTGCTGTCTCGAGCAAATGAATACTCTCAATCATATTCTCTTTTCATTCTTTATAAATTGATCTTAACTTTAAATGATATAAATTTTAAAATAGAAGTGATTTCCAAATGAAAACATATTACCCCTAAGTAAATGAAATTTATGATAGAATATAATGATTTAGACAAAACAAAACATCCCTTAAAGATAAATCAACTACACAATGTAACACCCTTAAGAACCTAAAGTTCATTACCAAGGATAGTACACAATATAGGTTTTCTCAATCTCTACTAACAAGCGTCGATAACTAGTATAGAATCTCAAAACTAAAAAAAAACCATTAGATTAATTTTAATTTCAGAAAATATTTTATAATAGTACCACAATCAAAATCAATAGGAATTTTGCCAAGATACCAATGAATATATCATTTAAAACATGTTAGATAAGGAAAAACTTCATTTAACTCTAGTTTCAAGTACTCGAGTTAAATCTTTTCTTTGAAGAGTTTAAGAATATCCATCTTTTTCATCTCTCCTTTTTTCTACCCCATTCTAATTATTTTTTCTTATTATATTTCTTTTGTTTTTGCTTTTGCTTTTGAGTCCCTACTCCATTTCCTTTAGACATTTTTACATTTTCCCACTATAGATTCCCTACTTCATTTCCTTTGAAATCTATAGGACTCTTTATATATTTGTAAACTCTTGTTAATACTTCTCACTTTCCACTAAAGTGAAGAAAATATTCTTTCTAACTTATATAATTTCATCGATTTCTAACTTATTTCTTCTTTCAATTATGGCATAATAACTTTATATATATACTATAAAAATACTTAATTAATAGCTTTGTATTACAAGATTCTTAGAAATATATCTTGTTCATCTTGTAATATTATTTTGATCTTGTACCTATTATCATGACTAAAACAAAGTATTCAATTTAGTGTATACATCAACTAGTGAAGTTAATCAAAAAGGGTATAAAAATTGATTCCTTCTATCGTAGAACTCATTTGGGTAATAAAAATATCATTTCCATTCAAAAATCTATTCTATTTTCATTTTCATTATCATTCTAACTAAAAATAAAGTAAAATGAAATTCATACTTACTTGGATTCGGGAGAAATTTGATAAAATTTCATCCATTTACTTGAATATCATATCAAATGTTTGAACTTTTTGGATTAATTCTAAACTTGTCTTCTACGTTTCTTGTATTTCCTTACTTTCTTTGTTGTCATAGTCATACTTCACCTAAAATACTCTCAAAAGGTTTAAAAATAAATTTGGGTTTCTAAGAAAAAATAACATACCACGTGTAGTATTAAGCAATCGATATAATCATTGATTTGACGATCAATATATAAATAAACTCAATTTAGAATTATCATAAGACAAAGGGCATAAAAATTTATGAATTGACATAACCACTATATATCAAGCTGTATCAAATCTCACACCAAAGCACTTAATAAAATGAATCACATAGTATACCACCACCAAAAATACAAAGTAGCACCATAAATTACTAGGTATACACTAATATTGAAGTTACATAGAAGATCTTATGCAATATCACTCGGAGAGAAAAAATATAATAGAATAAGGAAATCAATATCATCGTCCAGAAGTGGCGTTATCATCGTCCTTCACTGTATCAATGCTTTGGGACTGGTAACTCACGACGGGCGTAGAGGTGGTAGTCCGGACTTAGCAGTGTTGGAACATTAAGATTATTGCTAAGTGGTAGCCTCATCTGTGTATATGGTACAAGAACCTTTGTGCCACCTTAACGTCTATGTCTCTTAGACATTGTTCTCTCCATCCTATGGATGCTCCTTGCTAAGGCCATTTGGCTCTCAAACACTAGTTTGATTATGTAGAGTTGTCATCTGACTGTGCAGAATTGCACCCATGAAGGCCAACTCCACTCTTTAATGTATAGTCCATCATAATCCCTAGCAGTCTGCTCCACATTTAGGTCATTTCTAGTTTTCAACATATCCTCTGAAATTCTCATCGTGTCATCTCTGGTTTTTCTTATTTGTTATGTCTCTCTTCTAGCTATCTCAGCCATCTCTCTTTCATCCTCTGTGTCTTCATAACCATTAACTCTTCCATATCTCTCTATAACCTCGTATGTGATGTACTTCTCCAGTAGAACATCTATCTCAATATTTGTCATGTTCACTCGATTCGCTCTACAAAAGGCTGTAATCATCAAAGGGAAAGGTAGTCCATCGTTCTATTTTGTGGTGATGGCACTCCTAATCGACTCATAGATAATTTTGCCAATATCTAAGTATCATAATCCCATGACAATATAGTAAAGTATGGGGCCTTTTAGTTCACTATCTCGTAATACTATAGGCTCAGTTGTGAGCTAGCGTTGATGAAATAACACCATGCTTTAGTGATTTTCTTTAAAAGTTTTATGGTTGTGTTTCAGGTACCCCTCCGTATCAAAACAAATCTATTTCCATGGATTGCCTCTAAACCACCCTTAATTGTCTTGGTGGGGTAGTGATACTTAATGGCATTTTTAGGCTTTAGGCACTCATCATTTTGTTTTAGATGAAAATTCGATAAATCAAAGTACCAGTTTATTCTTGCAGTGAAATCATCCACTATTCTCTCTCGAACTCATGACTAGGTCATATTCTCACTTCCATATGTATTGGCATAAAACTCTCTAACCAAGATATCACAAGCCCTCTCACTAGGAACATCCTTTAGGTCTAAGTAGCTATAGTCCCTAGTCAACAATCCGCAATTCCTGGCCTCAATGATATCTAGGATCCTAAGCATGTATTTCAGCTCGTTCTTCACATTAAATCCCCTATGTAGGATCAACTTTCTATCCTTCACTTAATCATTCTTAAAGTTTTTAAAGGCCTTTCCATTGACAAAGTTCTCCTTCCTAAGTACACAATTTTTCTCCCCAATCGGTATCTTTTTTCAAATTCATATATTTCCTCCTCCTCTTCTACATAATCATCCTCATTATTAAAGTTAAATGAAGAAATTGGAGTAGGTTCTCTTTGTGGTCTAATCCTAGGTGTGTTAAATGAGATTTGTGTGGGTTGGATTTGGGAAACTTTGGATTTAATCTTTATTTTATCTACTAACTTTCCCTTTCCTTTTTCCTCTCTTAAACCTCTACCTTTCAACCTCCAGCCATTTGGATAATTATAAGTAAAAAAATGAACCTGTAAAACAATTAAAAATCAAATTTGTCGAAAAAGTGTTCCGTAAAATTCAACTTATCTATTTAAAAGGAGAAATTCATCGGAAAAGTCATTTATAAATTGAGAGTTTGGGATTTATATGAAATTTATCAATAAAACATAATTGAGAAAAGCACTCAATTGTATGTAATTCAAATCAGTCGATAGATATACATAAAAAAACCCCAAACTCATTTAAAACTTGGTCTCAAATTAGCTTGCGTATGAAATTTGATTCATTCGCCATATATGAAAAATAGTTCAAAAATCCAATAGCAATAAACAAATTATCATATCACTCTCAAACTAGTACTGCAATAGAAAACGTTCAATATCGAAACCATTTTAGAGTAAAATATTTGAAATTGAGCTTGTAACCTAATCCAAAATCGGTGAAAAACCAAAAGTTTTAATTAATAAAAGGTTAGGGTTTTCATTGATTATCTTCTTGAAAGTAATTCTTTCAAGATTGGGATTCAAAATCTCTTCTCTAGAACTCACCTCCAAGCTTCAATTCGAACTCCCTTGCTTCAAGCCCTAGGTGGCTCTACACTCTCAAAACTCACCAAGTTTTTGGGTTGAATGTAAGAAGATTTAGGTGGAGATCACTTATATACACTAAAAATCAAGCTTTGGAAGGTTGAATCTAGTCAGAAATTGATCTCTTAATCGAAAGGATGCAATGGTTTGTGAGTGTAAAATGTTTAAATGTGGCGATTTGGAGTTTCAGCTTTCTAAAAACTCAAATTCTTTCTCAGTGAATCATGGTTTAAGTGGATTCGCTGAGAACTCGTTGACAAAATCGCTGAAAATGAGCTGTAGTGGATCAGCGATTTATCCGGTGAATTCTAGTTATAAGTTTGAATCGATGAGAAATTGCTAACTTAAAATTACACTAAAAATTTTGCACACTGTTGTCGATTTTCTCATCGAATTCCAGCACAAACAGGAATTACTGGGAAATCGCCAGCCTATTTTTATTATTTTTCCAATTAAATTTATTTTTCATATATTTATCACATATATATCCAATAAAAGGTAGAATTATTCAAAATTATCGTAATTTAACTATGATATGTATTAAATATTAATTTCATTACTATAAATAGCTAATTAACATAAAACAAATGCATAAAAATAATATAATATGAAAATAAATTGGCTCAATCAACCCCACTTAGATGAAATTATTTCAGAATTAAATTCCTAAAATATCCCCATTATAAGAGTCAAAAGTTGAGAGAATATAAAACAATAGATATAATATGGGCTGCCTCCCATAGAGCGCCTTTTTTATTGTCGTTGGCTCGACTAAACCTTGCAGTTCTAAACTGGATTTATAAACTTAAGTGTAGGATTATCCACTCTAGTCTCATTCCAGAAAGTGATTGCTTAGCAATGCACCCTAACAGTGATTATCTTGTTCAGAGTATCCATGACAGCTCGCAGCAAGTGGCTAAGAAAGGTCACCCTAAGATTAATGGAGGATCTTCGTTGATGAAGTGTGTCATAACCAAAAAGTCTGTGAGAATAATGTACTTATCAATTGAAATTGGTACATTAATAACCACACCTATTGGTTTTACTGAACAACCGTTTGGTAGAGTAACTTTTTCAGATGCGAGTACATCCAATTTCAGTTGAGTATGAAGAAAAAAATGAATTGGCATGTAGTTTGCTCTAGAACCCATATCGCAAATAGCTTTAAAATACCAAGCCCATTTGACCTTAATGTTTATATATATATATATATATATATATATATATATATATATATATATATATATATATATATATATGTATATCCTAGATCATCGAGCTTGACAATTGCTAGATTCTTCTTTTTCTTCTTCTTATTCTTCGTAGATTTAAATTCCTCCATTTTATTATCGTTCTCAACATTGTTCAGTTGCTTAACTCTCCATTCTCGAGTTATTGTCTTTTGATTTGAAGTGTCTTCAACTTGTTTATTCTTGGTCATAGCATTATCATCTTTAATTGTTATTGCATTAATAACATATATTTTAGCTTCGTGATGATTTAATTCTAAATATTCATTATCATTAGTTTGTTCATTATCAAGTTCATCAGAATTTCCATATATATCTCATTATTGAAATGGAAAGTGACAATTTTGTTTTCAAATTCTATGAACGTTGTTCCTTCAAAGATAACTAACTTTGTTTTAGATGTTTTATGAAATGGTCTTCCTAAAAGTATAGGTGGGGACTTTCATGATATTGAGTCTCCCATTTCCATGACTTAAAAGTCAACTAGAAATACTGAATCATTTACTTTTACTAAGACATCTTCTAGTAAACTGTAAGGCTTAATAACTGTGTTGTCAGCTAAGGTAAGATTAATAGGTGTATTAGTTAACGAACCTACTTTTAATGACTCATAAAGTGTAAGTGACATAACCTTTATTGATGCTCCAAAATCACACATAGCAAAATCTATTAAAGAAGTCCCTATTGTAATAGGAATTCCAAACATTCTTGGATCGGAATATTTTTCATGTATATTCTTTTTAATTAGATCAAATACTTTTTGTCATAAGTTTTCTTTATATTCTTCTTAAAATTTATCCTTTTGATTCAGACAATTCTTTCAAAACATCCTCATAATTAGAAAATTGCATAATTGATTCCATAAATGGTTTATTGATTTCTATTTTCTTAAATGCTTCAAGAATATCTTCATTGTTTTCTTCATCCCTGACATTAGCTAATCGTTGTGGAACGGTAGAATATGAATACATATATTTATTCAAGTTATCATAATCTTATTATTTTTATCCTCGTCAATTAATTCAGGCTTTTGTAAAGACTTTTAATATGCTTCAACTCTAGCTAAATATCATGGGTATAGCCTTTCAGGAAAATGAATATATTTCAATTGTTTAGCTATCCATTCTCTAGTATGAATGACATTAACCATCATTTCTTCTTCTTCTTCTTCAATAGTCTTACGAGCCTTTTTTTATTATTATATTTAAGTATCTTCCCAGTTATAGGTGTATATTTTCTTATCACTGAATAAAGCATTAACTTGTGCTTGATTAGTATGAGCAATATTGACTTGAGTAGATGCTTTAGCTTGATTACTCTATTGAATACTTAACCTATTTATTTGTGAATTTATTTAACTTAACTGATTTTTTTGTTCATTAATAGTAGTATCAATCTTAATGTGATTAACAAATCTGTGTAAAGTTTGATGATTTTGGTTCACAAAATTATGTAAGATTTGCTCTAAATTTAGATTCATATGTTGAGTATTTTGTTGAGGTTGTTGATTAGTTGCAGATTGCATCTGGGCTCTTAGTCTATAAGTATTGTAATTTTGATTTTGAGGACGATAACTGAGATTTAGATTTGGTCTTCCAAGATAATAAGTATAATTATATTGATTTCTTGGAGGACCAGAAAATTGATTCATCATTGCATTAACCTATTTAGTATTTTATTCATGTAGAATAGGACACGCATCCGTAGGATATGTAACCTTATTACAGAATCTACAAGCCTTAAATTGATTGGATCTATCATTAAATAACATCTTAACCATCTTATATAGTTCATCAATTTTATCATCGGACACATTATTTCTTCTATTATCAACTTCATAGAGTTTCTTTCTTGAGGATTCAGCATTTTCACCATATTGCTTGGATTGTTTTGTCATTTTATTAATTTGTTATTTCATTAAAGTAGGTGTTGTTTCAAATAAAGATCCACCACATACTGTGTTTAATAGCCTTTATTTAGGTTGATTGAGTCCTTCATAAAAAATATTCTAATAAAGCTCTTTGAGTATATCCATGTTGTGGAAAGAGGAAATTAACCTTTGAAATCTATCCCAAAATTCATTGAAGTTTTCATCATTTTTTATCTTTGCAACTATGATTTGCTTTCTATATGAACTAATTTTTTAGTTGGCATATATTCATCTAGGAAAGCTTCTAACGTTTGATCCATGTAGTTATTGAATCTTTTGGAGATAGAACAACATATCTTGTGCTTGATATTTCAATGCAAAAGGGAAAGCCTTAAGTTTGACTTGTTTTAAAGTACCTTCTTCCGGTTTCATCCCATTAACTTTATGTTGATACTCCCTTATGAATTTTTGTGTGTCTTTATTGTCTTTATCATAAAAGCTAAGTAAGGCACTAATAAATCAAGATCTAAGTTCAAATTCAAGAATCTATCAAGGTATGTTATGCACATAAACTTATATGCTGTGACATTTTGATTTGCTTGTCGAAAAGTGAGTTCTCTATTATTGTTATTATTATTGATAACTTTGTTATCATTATTATTATTATTAATGACGTTGTCATTAATATCATTATTGTTATCTTCCATCCTATTAGCTAAATTCTCCCTAAGTTGTTGTTGTCTTAAACTAGGATTAATTTAAAGTTCTATCTATTTCAAGATCAAACGGATGTAAAGATCCTGCAAAATTAACATGACGAAGTATGTAGACCATACAATGTCTAAAATTCTTAAAAATTATTTAAAAATCTCTGGCAACGGCAGTAAACATTGACATGTGTTGAGCGTGCACAATAGTTTCCCATATTTTCCTATTATTTGTAGCATTGGTAATGGGTTCGTCTCCACAAGGATTTTTCAAATCTCAAATGAAAGTATTTTTTTTCTTATTTTTATTAATTTAGTTAATCTAATTAAACGGGAATCAAACACCAAATAACTAAAATCTATAACTACTAACTTAATTAACAAAATTAACTAACTTAATTCAAACAATTTAATTCAAACTAAATTAAACAAAATTCAATATAATTTAAATATATTAAACAAACATCTAAACAAATCCCCACTAAACAATGTAATATACTTGGATTGCTTTCAAACACAAAAACATAACATTACTTCATATCATAGTTATAATGATAATACATGGAATCTTTGAATCATTAAATCCTAATTCATAATAGGTTGATAGTCTTTAACCAGCCACCGATTTTCCTAAACTCAATGGAAAAGTCATATTATTATCATTGTAAATCTATCCATTGGATAAAACGCAACACCATATATATACGATAGCATTAACACTCAATGAAAATCATGTCTAATCTAAGCCAATAGTAACCAAAGTCGCATAATAACCAACTTAGAACACAATCACCTAGAACATCTACTCGGAAAAGCCCTATAAATTAATTCTAGTTACTACTTCTATAATTGTTGTCAATAACTATAAACATAGAATAAAAATCAAAATACCATAATACACATTTGCAACTATGCATACAATATTAATCTTCTTTAGTTGTCATACGCAAAAATAACTTGTTAAATCTGCGATTGACGTGTATGAATAGATTTGGAGCATTAAGTTCATGATTCCATAATTATAACTATCTAGCAATTTAAAGTATATACATTATTAGGGTTTATTTAGATTGTTGGAGAATGTGCCCTAGGTCAATCTATAAATATTGTTTATCTTATAATTTTAGTTAATAAAATAGAGGCTTTCATTTGTTGTTTTATTATAAGTGAATACATGTTTACCTTATAGTAAGATCCATCGGTATTTGTTGAAATATCATAAATGTCCCTAGTCAGTCATTATACAGAGAATTATAATAAATTAAGACTAGTGTAAATTTTGATTGATGATCATGTTATGATCATGCATATATGGATACGAATCGAGATCATAAGTACTTATTAGGGAAAAAGGTACTGGATCGACCCGTTATAAGAACACCACATGGATTAAGTCATAGGTGTTACTTATGATAGGTATATCATTTAGTCATTCGACTTGAGAATGCCATAGACTTCAATATTATGAGCATGATAATTTGACACGATCAAACTTTGTCTTTAACTGGACGATTATAAAGATTGTGATTGGTTACCATGTGAATAATACGTGAAGGTGTGTAATCAAGATTGAATTTGTCACTCTCGTATAGAGAGATATATGTGGATCTCTCGATATGATAGACTGATAATGGCCAAGTCCATGTGAATTGATATGATCAATGTCACTTTGATGTTTTCAATTTAACTAAAGACCAAGACTAGTACGATTGAATATTAAGAGTGATTTTCCATGCCTTATGTTTAATCAAAGGATATCACACGACAAAACGATATGATATATGTTACACATTAAGTTGTATTGATTTTGATATTCAAGCTACTTGGGTAGTCATAATGCCTTGTCAGAGACCGCTTATGACTTATGTACCAAACTGGTTTCTGTTCACTGCCAACGTCGTATGAACTTATTGGGTCGTGCACAAAAAATGACTTTGTGCAATTTCAATTGGTGACATAAAAGCCTTTACAATTTGTTATATGATAACTTATTAATAGGGGCGTATGTGTAATTTGGTTAAACTGCCTAAATAAAATAGTTATATTACGAATAGGATCTTAAGTGAGGGCTTATCTACATATATAAATAGAGGTTTAAACCTTAAAACGAAAAAAAAAATCTCATTTTTGCTATTTTCGAGTTATCTAGATTTTGTGAGAGAAAAAAAATGTTTTCTATCTCTCTTGGGGCTAGCACTCCAAATTGTGGTCAACATTCATATGTGGATTTCTGATAGAGGACGAGCGCTTAAACATCTTGGAGATTGAACAATCAGAGAAAGAAAGCATGGATTAAGATATGATTTTACTTTTGTAGATCTAGTTTAATGGAACTTATTTTCGATCCTGTTAGGGTTTTTTAAAACTGTTTTGAATTTTCTGCTGCGTATGAACCCCAAAACCCAACATAGATTGATAGACTACTAACTCACGTTGAAAATAACAATGCAAATATATAATTAAAAGATATAATGAATAAATAAATAAAAATCTCTTAAAATAAATCAAAGGTCCAATGTAGCTTCAAACATAAACTAAAATATGTAGAATAAGTCTAAGAAAAAACAATAGAGAGTAAAGGAGAGAGTTATTTCGAAGCTCTATGGTGTTATTTATAGTTTCCATATTTATATATATCCTAGATAAACTCAAATTCTTCATATTAATCGAAAAAATGAATAACTGACCTCAACGATTTGTCAATGAATCCTGAGTTGTAAACAAATTGTTGAGTCAATCACTAGATTTGGCTCTCTGTGCTCCATTGATTAAACTGATGATTTATAGTATATTCTTCAATTTGTGTGGATTCGCTAGCACTTTCTTGTTGGCGATTTAGGTGGTGATTCCTAGTGTAAATACAAATTGCTGGACTTCTTCTCCAGTTGACTATTTTGATCTTCTTCCTTTTTTCTTCCATTTCTTCATTTTCCTATTTAAATCCTAAAATCACAAAACAAGAGAATACCTAGTGTAATATTATTATTTACATATAAAATCAACCTAAATTACACTATATAACATGTCTAATTATTGACTTGTCATAGGTCGTGGAACAAGCTACCACATATCTTGTCTGACAATCTCGTTGAGTTTTTTTTGCATAGCATTCACCCAATATTCATCCATAAGAGCCTCCTCGAAATTTGTTAACTTTATTTGAGATGTAAAACAAGCAAAAAATGTCAAGTCTTGTAGTCAACTGGAGGAATCTCTCTAGTTTTCATTGGATTTTTAATAGAGCCAATAATTTGCTCAATTGGATGATCTTTCAACTTTCTTGACTATGGAGCAGCAGATGTAGAAGTAGAACCACGTTTTGTAGTAGATGATTTGGGATCATTTTCATCATTATCATTTTTATCATCAGATGGAGTAGTGATATTTCAATCAGATATTTTCGCAGTAGGCTAAGTAATAGGTGTTGAGCTGATTGGGTTGACTACTCATCATCGTCATCCTTTTGAGAGGATAGTTATTTTGTTCTTACACAGTCATCAACCATTACCTTGATAGATTCCATCACGGACGTAGTTCGCTTATTATAGATTCTATAAGATTTTCTATTCTGAGAATATCCAAGAAAAATTCCAACATCATTTTTCAAATCAGACTTTCACAGGTGATCTTTATCATTCAAAATAAAGCAGGTACTACCGAAAACATGAAGATGTTTGAGAGAAGGCTTTTTGCCTTTCCATATTTCGTACGAAGTCTTTGTAGTCTGTGGCTTGAAATAAGCTCTATTGATAATGTAGGTAGCAATCTTTACTACTTCCCCCTAAAAATTCATAGGCATATTCTTCTCAGCTAGCATGACCCTTATCATTTCTTGAATTGTGTGATTTTTCCTTTTAACAACACCATTCTATTGTGGTGTCTTAGGAGCAGTAAATTTATACTTAATCCAAAATTCAGCACGATAATCAACAAATTGCCAATTCTCTAACTCTCGTCCATGATCACTGCGTAGTCGATCAATGGATACATCCTTATTCATTTTCTCATTTAGAAGTCGAACATATAACTTTTTAAACTCATCAACCATTTCTGCTATATCATGCAACTAACGAATCAAAGTAAACTTTTAGTCATCAAGAACAACAAAAGCATACTTCTTTCTCCCAAGACTCTCAACTTGCATTGGGCCAAACAAGTCCATATGCAATAATTCCAAAACTCGTGATGTCAGTATGTCGTTGAGGCCAACGTGTGAAAAAGAGCACTATTTACCCATTTGACATAGTTCACAAATGGAATTAGACTTAGAGGTTAGTTTAGAATACGTCTTACAAGAGAGCAATTTTTGAAGTTGCTTGAAATTAAGATAACCTAGCCTTCTATGCCGAAGCTATGTATTAGATAGGGAAATAGAGTTTCACATTACTTGCAGCTTGTGAGGTGCTACTGAATGTTGAAGCAACATATATCAATTGTCTGATGTCCGGATCCTGTACATGATGCATTGTCTTTCTTTATTGATTATTTGACAATGATCTTTACCGAAGTTGACAAACAATTCCTAACTACAAAACCGACTGATAAGTCAGTATTTATAGGTTTTAGTAGTTTATTTTAATGTATTTAATATAGAAAGTCTCTAAAATATATATTTAATTATATTTATTGGTCATTTTCAGGTGAAACGGAGTGCGCAGTTGAATTTGTGGCCGCAAAATACTCAAAATTGAGTATTTACATGCATTGATCGGACTATTTGCCTCGAGTTACATGCCGCGCAGCAAGTAGAATAGGAGACAGCAGCAGTAGAATGCCACATGTCACTTTGCCATTGGATAAGCACGTCATTTCCAGCGTTTTCCACCAACCACCGCTCGCCACGTGGCGAGCTTTCCATGCACCACAACTTCATATTGTTCTCCTCCAATAGGAAGCCGAAACGTCAGCGGTCTCATTTTCTCCACCAATCAGACGTTGCCACGTCACCTTCAAAGTACACAACGTCACAAACCATTTCTTCTCCTCGTTCAGCAGCTCTTCGATTTCCTTGGGATAAGCATCAACACCGTCTCCCAGAATTTTAGCCAAGTTCGCGCGATTCTCACCACCGCTTCTTTGCCCGCCACATGTCACACACACCACACAACACCACGCCACGTCACTGCCCTGTAGGAAATGAACCAATTGCGAGGCGCCACGTGGACCGAACCTATTTTCAAGCCAAAAATAGCCATACGATGCTCCTCGGCGCACGTGTCACCTCCCCAAGACCCAAAATTAGTTTCTCTTACCTCCTGAGACCAATTTTTAGTAGTTTTATATATTAGGAACTTTAGGTATGATTAAAAAACACCGAACACCGACTATTATTGTTTTGTAATCGACTTCTCTTGACGATTGCCTAGGTCAGCGGGGAAACAAGTCGGGATTATGGATTCATGACATATTATGTGAGATCTTTTATTTTATTATTTAATTTAGTTTAAATTCTCCTATTTCATTGTTGTTGATTTTAGTGAATATGGTTTAGACATAAGGTATGTATGCGGCCGATGCATGCTTTCAGGGGGCAACTTATAGTTATTTGGACCATTAGTATATGTGTAATTATGCTTTTGGACCAATAAAGTGACGAACACTCACCCGTTTGCTGTAAAATCCTTTCGGTTCTTGAGTGTGCAACAAGTATTAAATCTAGGTTAAATCGGAAGCTGATGCGATCCAGAAGCGGATGCGATTCGGTTATTTAGGATTAGTATTCCCACAGATCCATATTACTGCGGTTATTGTGTTAAACCAGATTGGCGGATGTCTAAGGTTATGCATTAATTAGGGAAGTAGTTAGTGGCGGACATCCTGGCTATTGAGATTAGGGGATTGAGGAATTTTTTGCAGATTTCGATTTTCTATAGCTAATCTAGGAGAATATAAAGGAATGACTTTTTGGGAAAGATCGAAGACCATGATTGCCATTGAATCTTGATCCCGATTTGTGGAGCTGTAGACCTAGGTGTTACTTATGTGTTCATTAATTGTTTTCAAAGTTATTTTATTTATTTAGTTTAGTTAGATTAGTTAACTAATATATTTTAAAACCCCTAATTTTTCCTTTTCGTTGTTTTTAACCTTAGAAAGACCACCAATCTCTATGGGATCGACCCTTTGCCAGTATTCAGCAAAATAGTTGGTTTATGAATCTTTATTTTATTGATACATCCGGCGCGCGCCAATTTTTGGCGCCGTTGCCGGGGATTGGTTTTCTTTCTTTAATGTTTTTATTTATTTATTTATTATTATTATTATTTATTTTAATAAATTGGAGCACCCCGAGAGTTTTGTTAGGTTTGACTATATATTATATTTTTTTAACATAACGTGAGCATTTTTTTTAGGAATTAACATGTTTATAGGATTTTAGGTGTTTTAAGACTTGGGTTGGACGTATCCAACTTAAGTTGTTGCATTAGTGGCGGGTTTTTTAGTATACCCAAAACCTTAAGCTTTATTCCATCATCTTGTTGATTTTACCCTTAGTTGGAAGACTTCAGGCTCGCAAGACTTGATTGGAATCTTTTGAGTTAACTCCTATATTTACTTGTTCATGCTTTTGTTATGATTGTTCTTTTCTAGTTTCCTTAGTCACCTACACATGAGAGAATTTGTACGTTCACTGGTTTTTAGAGACTTTTTCCTGCATGCATTTGTATCATCTTCTTATTCATGTTCTTCTTCACCACTGTCTTTTTCTTTTTGTTATATATGGATGCCTTGACTTGTTTTGAACCTTAAGGACAAGGTTCAGAATAAGTTTGAGGGTATTTTAGGGATTGTGGTTGGACTTTGGATGGATTCTTTGCGAAGGACCGCAGGTGAGATCATTTATTTTTTTATGCGGTTATATGTGGTTGTCGAATGGTAATGATAATGTTTTATATCAGTTCTTTCATTTCTTTAATTTCTTGTCCCTTCATATTTCTCTCTCATTTCACTAGGATTTGGTAAACTTTCATGCATATATATGTATTTAGTATAGTTTTTTATTTTTTTATTTTTTATTGCATATTGAGTCACCCGAGACTTTGTTCATGCCTTTGGTTGTGGATGAGTAATTTACAATTGCCTTTTTAACTTGAAACATAGGGAAAATTAGGAGAAACACTCAATCAAGCTCGTAGTTCTGCATTTTTATGATTTCATGATTAGGGACTTAGTTGATGGTTAAACTTTGTACTAGATAACGAAAATGAGTAGACGGTTAAATTTGTGCAAGTTATATTATTTTAACCCATATTAGGGGGATTTGCTTGATTATAGTGAAAGCGAGAAGTACTAACATGATTTTTCTTGGTGTAGAGTGTCCTACAAGTTTCCATAGGAAATGGAGCAGGGAAACTTATGATGGGAAAAAGTGAGAAAAGCGGTCCATAGGAAATGGAGCAGGGATCGTATTTGTTGAAAAAAGAAGAAAAAAAATAAAAAAGAGAATATATAATGAATAAAGGCGGAAGTTGTGAAACTCCTCAAATAAAAGATTTAGTTCGAGTGCTTTCACTAAATTAAGTGAAATTTAAACTTACGTGCTTGAATGTATAGACCAATAAATCGTGTGAGTAGTTGATGGCCTTTGTTTTGACCGAGTTTTTATCTTGAAAGTGGGATCTTAATTGTGTTTGGGTTGCGAGTCTTGACATATCATAACACCAAAATTTATTGAGTGACTTGTTAACTTGGTGACTATGTAAATCAAATGAGCTCCATGAATTTTAAGTCGAGTATAGGATTAGTTGAGTCAGTGTATTATTATATTAGGAGTCTAGTTTAGTTTGTGTTGTCATCTACACCTTTGCTCGGGACGTGCAAAGTCTTAAGTTTAGGGGTATTTGATAAGTCAGTATTTATAGGTTTTCAGTAGTTTATTTTAATGTATTTAATATAAAAGTTCTCTAAAATATATATTTAATTATGTTTATTCATCATTTTCAGGTGAAATGGAGTGCGCGGTTGAATTCGTGGCGAAAAAATACTCAAAATGGAGTATTTACATGAATTGATCAGACTATTTGCCTCAAGTTACGTGTTGTGCAGCGGGTAGAATATGAGATAGCAGCAGTAGGCCGCCACATGTCACTTTGCCATTGGATAAGCACGTCATTTCCAGCGTTTTCCACCAACCACCGCTCGCCACGTGGCGGGCTTTCCATGCACCACAGCTTCATACTCCAACTCTCCTCCAATAGGAAGCCGACACGTCAGCGGTCTCATTTTCTCCACCAATCAGACGTTGCCACGTCACCATCAAAGTACACAACGTCACAAACCATTTCTTCTCCTCGTTCAGTAGCTCTTCGATTTCCTCGGGATGGGGTCATCACCGTCTCCCAGAATTTCAGCCGAGTTCGCGCGATTCTCACCACCGCCTCTTTGCCCGCCACGTGTCACGCACACCACACAACACCACGCCACGTCAGCTGCTCTGCAGGAAATGAACCAATTGCAAGGCGCCGCGTGGACAGAACCTACTTTCAAGCCCAAAACAGACATACGATGCTCCTCGGCGCACGAGTTACCTCCCCAACACCCAAAATTAGTTTCTCTCACCTCCCGGGACCAATTTTTAGTAGTTTTATATATTAAGAACTTTAGGTATTATTAAAAAACACCGAACACCGACTATTATTGTTTTGTTATCGACTTCTCTCGACGATTGCCTAAGTCGGCGGGGAAACAAGTCGGGATTATGGATTCAAGGCATATTACGTAAGATCTTTTATTTTATTATTTAATTTTGTTTAAATTCTCCTATTTCATTGTTGTTCATTTTAGTGAATATGGTTTAGATATAGGGTATGTATGCGGCTGATGCATGCTTTTAGGGGGACAACCTATAGTTATTTGGACCATTAGTATCTGTGTAATTGTGCTTTTGGACCAATAAAGTGACGAAAACTCACCCGTTTGTTGTAAAACCCTTTCGATTCTTGAGTGTGCAACAATTGAATCTAGGTTAAATCGGAAGCGGATGCGATCCGGAAGCGAATGCGATTCGGTTATTTAGGATTAGTATTCCTACATATCCATATTACCGCGGTTAGTGTGTTAAACCCAATTGGCAGATGTCTAGGATTATGCATTAATTAGGGAAGTAGTTAGTGGTGGACGTCCTGGCTATCGAGATTAGGGGAATGAGGAATTTCTGGCGGATGTCGATTTTCTATAGCTAATCTAGGAGAATATAAATTAATGACTTTTTGGGGAAGATTGAAGACCATGATTGTCATTGAATCTTGATCCTGATTTGTGGAACTGTAGACTTAGGTGTTACTTAGGTGTTCATTAATTGTTTTCAAAGTTATTTTAGTTATTTTATTTATTTAGTTTAGTTAGATTAGTTAATTAATTTATTTTAAAACCCCTGATTTTTCCTTTTCGTTGTTTTAACCTTAAAAAATCACCAATCTCCGTGGGATTAACCCTTTGCCACTATTATGCAAAATAGTTGGTTAATGAATCTTTATTTTATTGACGCGTTTGGCGCGCGTCGCTGACTAATGCTGATCAAATTAGATTTCAACCCATCAACATGCAGAACTCCTTTGAGATTAAGCAGGTCCACGACATTAAGAGTTCCTTTGCCAACAACCTTATTTTTCTTTTTGTCATCAAATGTAACATCACCTTCCTTAAATGATTCATAGTTCTTAGGAAAGCTTTTGTTACCAGCCATGTGTCTGGAACATCCACTATCCAAATATTATAACTCAGTAGTAGTTACTGAGAGTTGTAGATGCGCTGTAATTGCCTTATGAGAGTTAAATCTCTAAACCTTCAATGATGTTTTCTTTTTCTAAAGTGTACTTAAATCTTTAAACATCCGATAGCATCTTGGTCAAATATGACCAACAATCCCACAATTATGACATGTAGAATGGGGGTTTGTTGTTAGTAACAACAGTCAACTTTTTCTTTGCGCTTGCAGCAACCTTTTGTAGCAGAATCTTTTTTTTTTGGCCTTTGTTGTATTAATGTGAGTCTTGCTTTATTGACCCTTGTTGATTACAGTGCCTTTGAAAAAGACGGTATAAACATTTACAGATCCCTCAGCATCGCCAACACCACACTTAACTTGCAAAGATTGACCATTTTGCAACATTCTGTTTAATTTCTGAGAACCAGAATAAAACTTTGCAATAGCAGCCTCATAATCAGAAATAGCTTTCTTTAGTATAGAGAGTTCAATCTCATGTTCTTTCAACAATGCATGACAAATCCTGTGTTCTCTTTCAAGAATCTTAAACTCCAATTTGATAGAGAAGAACTTCATCTTTAAATCAAAATTTTAATCATAAAGAGATGTCCATTCAGCGAAGAATAGATCATAAGAAGCCTAAAGCCCTTTGCATAACCATCATCATTGACGTCGGCATACATTTCCTTGCCCTTTTCTTTACTTTTTTCCATATCATATTTTTTGAAATCAAGTTTAGAAACATCAATAGTAGATGAAGAAGCAACATCAGTTGATTTTGTTAATATAGTCGTGAGTGCAGTAGTAGACTAGTTTGACTCTCTATCACTGTCTTAAGAGTCATTATCACTCCAAGAAGCATTCAAGTACTTCTTCTTCTTGTATGTAGTACATTCAATTTGAATATGTCCAACTCCTCCACACTTATGAAACTTAATGCCCTTAAGTTTATTCTTAGCATATATCTTCTTATCATCAGTAGAAGGCTTGTTACTGTCATTACTCTTCTTGTAATTGTTCCAGCAGAATTTCTCTTATAATTTTCAAGAAATTTTATGAAATTTTTTGCCATCATTGCAAACTCATCTCTCATAGAATCATCAGAAATAGATGTCTCAACACAATAAGCATTCTTTGAATAATTAGGTTTTTTAAACATATTCATCACATATGTTTGCAATGACCCATTAGTTCGTTAAGATACATCTTAGTTATATCATGACACTCTTCGATTGTAGTAATCTTAGAATCAAATCATGAAGGAAGAGCAAGAAGAGCACGTCGTACTAACCACACGTCAGTATACTTTTCTCCAAGTTGAAAGGCTTCATTAGCAATGTCTCGTAGACGACCATTAAAATAGGTAATATTTTCATCATATTTATCTCAAGACGATCAAGCATAGAACTCAATTATTGTAACTCGAAAATCTTAACAGAATTAATACCTTCAAAGGTTGCCTTCAAAACATCCCATGCTTGTTTTACAGTAGTGCAATTTGCGATCAGTTTGAAGCGTTCTGGATCAACAACACTAAAGATAGAATTGAATGCCTTATGATTGGAAAGTTTCTCCTTTTTTTTGATGTCTGCCCTCAAACTTGCAGGATTTAGAACAGCTTATCCGTCCTTATTTGGTTGCATTGGAGCAATGTTTCTCTTTCGAGCAATTCTCCAGCAATTTCATCAATGACAGAGACAAAGTGAACCATCTAAGTAGGCATAGTTGGTTCCTTCCAGAAATTGAAGGTTGTGTTATCGATCCACCTTCACGTCCTTCACCAATTCCTTGTCGCGAAAACTCATTAATCCATCCCATGGCAAAAAAAACTCTACATAATATCACTCTTCTGCGTTTATAGAAATAACAAAGTAACAAAACTCTGATACCACTGTTAAAGTTTTGGAAACCAGAGGAACTGAGGAGATTGACGAATCAGTGATCAACTAATAAACACACATCAAAACTAAACATAAAATTAATATCGCAGTAAGACTTGAATGTCTTCGTCTGCGTAGGCTCAGCCTAAACAATCAATTAATCAAATTGATAATTTGTACAACCACTATAATGATATCTCGTTCTTACAAACTCAAGTATTGAATGATATTCCACACCATAGCAATGTCGAGTATTTATAGACTCGGTTTATCGACTTTATCTAGGAATTCAGTCCTAAATACAATACAACTCGAAAAACCTCTTCGGTCTCCAATTGTAAATCCTATTGGAATCATCCAATGTCCAACAACTAAGTATTATATTCCTTTAATAATTTTGACTCTTTGTTTCCATAAAGTTTTTTAGTCCTTTATGCACCTCTCTCAGATTTTGTAGTTGTAATCCATCTCGAAGTTCTTTACTTATAGTATCGAACTATTTCACTATTGTAGACCAATACTGACAATTACTCTATTTCAGTATCCAACTCTTATTCATTTCCTACATCGACTTCAGACTTGTCTACGTCTTTGACTTTGACTTTAATATTGTAATCTTCATTGGAATTCGCATTGTAGTCTTTCTTTGAGTTGTATCTACTCTCAAACATTTTGCTTAGTCAGGTTTCCCATCTTGATTGCAGAATCTACCTAACTTAACTTCTGTTTTGACAATATACTGCCAACAAATATAAACCGACAAACGCGGTAAGCAAGGGCCTAACAACATCGAATAATGATCCACCATATATGATATATAATAGTCTTTGTTCAAAATAATTAAGTCCTTCATAAAAGTCTTCTAATAAGGCTCTTTGTATATATCCATGTTGTGGACAAGGTGAAATTAATCTTTGAAATCTATCCCAAAATTCATTAAAACCTTCGTCATCTTTCATTTTCGCAACTGTGATTTGTCTTCTTTAAGTACTAATTTTTCTTGCAGGCATATATTGATCTAGGAAAGCTCTAATATTTAAGACCATATGGTTTTTGAATCTTGAGGAAGATAAACAACTAATCTTGTGCTTGATATTTCAATACAAAAGGAAAAGTTTTAAGTTTTACTTATTCTAACATACCGTCTTTAGGTTTCATCCCGTTGACTTTGTGTTTGTATTCCTTTATAAATTTATGGGGTCTTCATTAGCTTTACCGTAAAAGTCAGGTAGAGCACTAATGAATCCAATTTTTAGTTCAAATTCAGGAAATCTCTCAGGATAGGCAATACACATTGGTTCATAAGATGTGATATTTTGATTGGCTTGTCTAAAAGTAAGTTCTCTATTATTATTATTATTATTATTATTATTATTATTAATATCAAGGTTATTATTGGCTTCCACTGTGGTGGCTTGGTATTCCTACGTTGTTGTTGTCTTAAATTACGATTGAAAGTCATATCTACCTCATGATCAAATGGATGTAAAGATCCTATAGAATTATAACAACGAAGTGGGTAGAAAACTGTTGGGTTTTAGGGTTCATACGCAGAGGAAATTACAAAACAATTTTGACAAAAACCACAACAGGATCCGAATCTAATTCCATTAAAAAAGTTTAAACCATGAAAACTTAATCATACCTCGGTCACAATATACCTTTCTGAAGGTTGATCGATCTCTAAGGCGCTGGCAACGACGAACGCCCTCTACCAACAGTCTGCACACGAACGGCGGCCGAGATTCGAAGTGCTAGCTTCGAGAGAATACCAAACCTTTTTGTTTCTCTCCAAAACGATCCAGAGCGTACAAGAAAACCCTAATTCGTTTCTAAAATGAAAATAGAGTTTCGGCCCTTAATTTTTCCCCTGTATGTTCTAACTTAATGCGTCTATTTATACAACCCTTGTATATAGACGGTTAAGTAAATTACACATATACCCCTACTTAAAGAAGTATAAGTGTAATACACCACAAGGACGTTTCTTTCATGAACTTTATCATATAAAATCCATTTTTTCTGAACCATCTTAAAATCTCGCAAAACCATTCTTAGTGTGCGACCCAATAGGCTCATACAACGTTGGTAGTGTACCAAAACACATTTTGGTATACAAGTCATAAGCGGCCTCTAGCAAGACATTATGACTACCCAAGTTGTACGAATATCAAATCGATACAACCTAATCAATAGTGTATATAACATCCTTTTGTCACACGATATCCTTTTGATCAAACATAAGGCATGGAATTGTCATCCAACATGTTCAATCGTACTAGTCTCGATCTCTAGGTAGACCAAAAACATCCAAGTGACATTGATCAATATCAATTCACTTAGACTAGGCCTTTTAACAGTCTAACACATCGAGGGATCCATTGGATATCTCTTTTTATATGAGAGGGACAAATTCTATCTCGATTACACAACTTCATAACATTGCTCACACAGTAACCAATCACAATCTTTATAATCATCCTGGTTAAAGACAACGTTTGATTTTGTCAAATCACTGTGTTCCTAATGTTGAAATCTCTGGTAATCTCAAGTCAGAGGACTGAAAAATATACCTATCATGAGAAACAACTATGACTTAATCCATGCGATGTTCTCATAGCGGGTCGGTTCAGTACTTTGTTCCCTAACAAGTACTCGTGATCTTGATTCGTATCCCTATACGTATAATCATCATATTATCATCGATCAAGACTCACATTAGTCTTAATTCATTATAGTTCACAGTATAATGATCGACTAGGGACATTTAGGATATTTCTGTAAATACCCATGGATCTTATTATAATGTAAACATGCAAATTAATTATAATAAACAGCAAATGAAATCCTCTATTTTATTAACTAAAAGTATTCATAAAGACAGTTAATGGATTGACCTAGGGCACATGCCCCAACAAAAACAACGTCTAAAAATCCCCAACAACAGTGCCAAAAATTGACACGTATAAAGCATGTACAATAAGTTTCTCGTATATCCTTATTATTTGTAGTAGTGATAAGTGGGATCGTCTCCACATGGATTTATCAAACTTCTTTAGGAAAAAGTTTTTCGATAGTTTTTATTATTTTGTTACTTTAATTTAATTAATTTAATTAAAACGGGAATTAAAAATCACTAATTCAAACTATAATACTATAATAATTAACTCAACTAATTAAACTAATTTAATTATCCTAATTCAAATTCATTAATATTCAAATAAACTCAATTCAATAATAAATAAATATCTAAACAAACAACCACAATAATGAAATAATAATTTGTTTTGCATCAAAACATATTAGTTAAATCATATAGTCATAAGCATACTTTAATCTTTTAATAAAATATTCTATATCATTAAACTCTAATCATAAGTAAGTAAACAACCATTATCAAGCCATTAGTTTTTCTTATATCGGTGGAAAAGCCAAGTTCTAATTTTATTGAGTTAACCCTTTGAAAACTCAAAGAAGTTGACTTTAGGCAATAAACCTGTATCACACTTTGTGAAAACTTCAAACTACTAAATCTAATACCTTCGTAAAGCCACTTCAATATTACACTTAGATCTCAATTCACCTAGGACATCTAAATGGTAATAGACCTTTTAAACAATCCTAGTTACTACTGTAAACTAGATATTAAATCTAAATATCACAATACACATTCTAGACTATGTATGCAATACAAAGTTCCATGATTAAAATTTGCAAATAATACTCTATTAAATCAGTGAATTAAATAATACGATTGGTTTAAAGCATTAAGCACAAAATCATCTCATCATGACTACATCATAAAACGGATTAAGTTCATGTTCAAACTTTATTTAGATTAAAACTACTCATTCATCATCATAATAAATATCGAAATAAAGTAACTGAAAGACATAGATAAATACCTATGAAGAAATACTTTGAATCTTCAAATCGTCTCCAAAAGCAACGAACAATAAAGTAATAAACTAAAACAATAAACTATGGCTCCAAGAGCAATAAATATTGATCTAAGTACTCAAAGGCAACTAATTTCGTAGTCCTACGGTCATATATATAGTATTCTAAGTAGTACATATCCCAAACTAACTCAAACATCTCGTGGATCGAACCAAGTGATTCCACTTATTGCTCAAATCATTGGGTAAATCCTTGGGAAATTGCCTCTATGCTCCACCAATTTGACTAGCGATTCCTAGTACAAATCTCAAATCGCTCAAGATTCGCCAGTAGTGAGTTCCAGTTGATCCTTGATTCATTGATGACTCTCTGTGTACCACTTCCATTTGATCAAATTCTTCAGTTTCTTCTTTTTTTATTCCATTCTTTCAAATATTCCAATTATTACTTGAACTAACAAAAACTAGAGAAAACCCGTGTAATATAGTCTTTTACATAAAAATAAGTCATCCTAAAATATACTACAAAACATTGTCTAATTATTAACTTATCACTGCTAACATTCTAATATGTCAACGACACAAAGACACGTCGATTTTCAACAGACAAGGCCTCACTTACCACCTAACGTGATCCCTCTTTCCGAATGGCGCTAAAATCACTGGCAATAGCTTTTGACCTAAATTGGAGTGCATGTGCACTTATACCACAAGAAAGGAAAAACTTAAGTTAAAAATCCGTAACCAAAAACCTTATAAAAAACAATATAATCAATAATACAAAAATTAAAATTAAACAATATTAGAATTGAAAGCAATAAAACCTCTCGAATCCTTAAAATCCATAGAACTCAATCACATTGGTCTAGAACATGGAACTTACCCACTTATTGACAACATAAAGCAATGCAAAACTTAAAAAAAAAAACCTAACGAAGTTTTCTCCCTTCCTTCGAGACATCAAAGTTAGAGATGATTTAAGAGTGAAAGAGAGAGAGAGAGTTTTAAAGTCGTTCTAGGGTTTCCTATTTTCCTATTTATAGTAGAAGTGTGATAAGAGGCAATCTAATCCTGAATCTTGCAAATCTGTAAAATATGAAACTGCCAATCTTTAGATCTTTCCAGCGCTGTATGTTGTTAACACCAAGACACTGAGAATCACTGAAAAGGCACTATGACACTATATTTTTCTTTCGATTATGTCTCGATACATGTCCAGCGCCACGCCAGCACCATATGTACACTCCAAGGCACTGTGAAGGCATTGAGTTTCTTCTTGAAATTTGAGCTTTGTTTTTCTCATGGGTTTTCACAAGGCTTCATACACAACTTCTCTAGTGACTTTCATCTAATCCGGTCAAGTTTTGTCCAACGATTCTTTAGCAATTTCTTCACACCTCAAGGTGTTGGGACGGCGCTGAGCTTATTTTTAGCTTTTTGACTTGATTTTTGTAGGAAATCACTCCTTTTTGTCCAATAGCCAGTATTTACTCTGAAAATACAAAAAAAATGTTTTAGAGTATAAATGGAGATAGAAGTTTTGGAATTTATAGTTATATCGCACTAAAATATAGCACAATTGATGATTTATCAATTACTCATAAGAGGCCCCCACCTGATCCTCCATACGATGCACAACATCTTTAATCTTCTCATAACAATCTCCAAGCACATCCTTCCATAGAGTTTGATACCTCATAGTCTCCTCAGTCATTCTTTCTTTTACTAACCTCTAGCCATCTACATCAAAGAGTCTGAGCCCAACGACAACGTGATGATACCCACAATTACCATCGCCCTTAACATCTATAGTGCTCTCATCGTGTGATACCCAATCTAGCTGTATGTTATCCATAAAACCATCCATAGATACACCTTGAGATGCACCACTTGTTTGATAGATTTTAGCCTTCACTGGCTTTCACTTCTTCCACGAACTAGATACCTTATCTGTCGTTAGTACATACTTGAAACCACTAGGTTCTCTCGTTGTAGATGTATCATATTCTCGACTTTTCTCTTGGGTGCTTCTTTCTTTCCTTTCTTGCTCCCACTTCCACTTCTCAAACCTGTATTAGGCTTATCCACATTGGGTCTCTCCCTTTTCCTTATTTTTGTATGTGGGACAACCCCCGGTGTTGAGGACGAGCAGTTAATCTCTCACAGCTGTTGAATAATCTGACGCACTTATCCTTGTCAATGTAACCAAGAAACATGTCTACTACTCTTTGAATCTCGTCGTTGGATTTTACCTATACCAATTTAAGCTTTCTTCATAACCATACTCAATTCTTAGTGTACATGAATGTCCTTGAAGGGTATGGGTGAACTGACCATAATATGGATGTTTAGCTAGTAAGCACAAGGAAGACCATGCTGGTACATAGCTCACAACTAAAAATAATATATTCAAGGCCTACACTATCTCCATGCTCCGCTTCATCATAAATCAAGGTAACCGCTCCTTGAGAGATGTATCCACATAACAAGCAATATAAACCATCGACAAATCCATGTTACACCACATTCAGACTAATCTCCAACGATGCCTTGATCATGTTATGTTGGACCCTAAGCATAGCATCTATCGTACTCCACAAAGTTTCTAAACTTGCCTGACTGTGGACAATATGTTTATTCAGAGTGGAATGGGCAGACTCAACCCTTTATGTCATAATTTCCTCAAAATGTATAATCCGATCTGCCCATGCTGATATAAATCTTTCCATGTATTTATTCACCCATATGTTATCCAGGTAATTAATAAGATCCTTCACAGTTTCATACTCAAATCGTAAGTGATTCATCATAAGCTTAAATGATGCATCTGACTTATCATACAATAAGGCCGACCACCTATTATTGAAAAGTATGAAGTCTTCATTTCATGCAAACATCTTCTTGGTCTTGGTCAACACCATTTTGTTTATGTATTGCGTGCGAAGAAGGTGAGACGTATTGGAAATACTTCTTCGATTGCGCTAATCAAGCCCAACTCTCGATTTATAATTATAACGTCAAGTTTATACCACTCATCTAATATAGAATTCAATATGATATTTGTCCAAACGTAATTGGCATTAGTTTCTAATGATATGGAAGGAAACCCAACTCTGAACGTGAAGTTTGTTGATGTCATTTTAATAGTCTCCAACAATATCAGATACCTATTAGTCTTGTGTATACAATCCATTCGAATAACCAATGAGAAACACTATAACAACTTAATTAATCAGGATGTGCCCAAAATAAGTCAGTCACGTCATTTTTTTGGGATGCTTCATATTCCAGGACATCCCCTTATCCTTCTCCAATAAGTGCAACAATTGTTGCATTTAAGTCCTCCCACCCACAATAAGAGTTCGATTTTTTTTGTGCATTGTATACTGTCCACATAGTTGAAGAATTATTTTTATCCATTTGTTTCAATGTATTGATAATGTTAGACCCCTCGTCATTAGGACATCTGACCAACCTAGATTATCCAAAACCTCTGATAATCTAGTCAGCCTCCAAACTTTCTAAATATTTCTTTACTTGACATCAATTTTCTAAAATCCTTGAGATAAATGGCCATCCTCAAAGTCAAATTCAAAATCACTTGTTTTCTTAATTGCATCAAATTAGGAAATCCTTCAATTTGAAATTTTAATTTCTTAAATAAATTTCAGAGTCTCTCTTATAAATTGGGTTGTCGAATATCCAAGAATCTGATAAACAACAATGGGAGAAGGCCTAGAAGAACTCACACTTCACCAATATCAACAACAGTTTATATATCAGAATTTATACATAAAAACAATCCACTGGAACAAATTTATTGATCCTTAAACCATTTCACGAAACCATCTAACCCCAAATTCAAGTTTGTATTTTTCATTATGCTACCATTACCATCTTATACTCCTTCAAGAAATCTATAAACAGAAAATTGGCCTAACTTATAACCTAAAGCCTAAAACACAATGATAATCAAATTGTTATACAAAGAGAAAGAAAGAATGTAAAGAAATCACCATAATACTAAAGATCGCTCTTTCCTTTCTTCGGATCCATTAAGTGATCCTGTCATTACCTGATAATAATAATTTGATAATGTCAGATAAGTAAATCTCACATTATCTAGTACACATGTAATAACCAAATGTATCATAATAAAAGAATTTAAAAGAAATATTATATTCAGAGGAAATTAAATACTCAATAATGAATCTATCTTGTTTCCGTTATTCGACCACAACCAGATGATATTCACCAAAAGTGGTAAGTAAACAGTAGTAAAGAATCATGTCCTGAAAGGATAGTCAAATGATTCTCGTTCTTCTAGACAATAGGAGTATGATTTGGTTCAACCTGATCTCATGATAACCAAGTGATGAAAAAATCAGTGACTTCAGTCCCTCAAGCATAATATCGTGTTTTTAGCTATGACCAACGTTGTAGTCAATGATGTAAAGAGAGTCGAATCACACCTATGATTCATCCCCGTGTATGCGTGCACAATAAATAATGCAATAACAAGAATTGATGTAATTTATACGAGATTTATAATCATACAATGTAAAGGTTACTATGGGATTTACTTACAAATAACCAACTTCGAGCTCAATTTTTAGGGTCCTCGGAGCGTCAGATCACGTTGAAAGTGGTTCCAATAGCTTCCATACATATCTAATTATATTCATGGTCAAGCTTCAAGTGAAACCAAGTAATGAAATCCCATGAGAACATCAACCAAAATATGCTCGATAATTGTTTTCAAAAATAATAATTTGTTACAACTTCAAATAGCTTTTAACTAGCTAACTTGGGGTGACTTTTTTAACTTGGGGTGACTTTTTTACCTCAATATTTGCCATTTTAACTGAAAAATAACTTGTAGAGCTCACTTCATGCTTTCCAGAGAGTCCAAGAACACTCAAATCAAACCACAAATGAAGAAGTTATGAATTTTCGAATACAGCTTGTTGATTAGGCGAACTTTATTTATTATGAACTATCAAAACCTCTCCAAATCAATATTTTTGCAATTAAATCCTAAAAACTCAACACCAAATATCAAGAAAACCATACCGAACCAAATTTAAAATATTTCCACAGCCCGTACAGTCAATTTGAACAAAAACTAATAATACAATTCGTCCAAAATCCAAATGTAAATTAATCTTAAATATAAAAACATCCTCAAAAACACTTCTCAACTGAACTGCATCAACTCGATCACCAAAACCCTAATCTATACCAATAGGATTTTTTCCAAATTAATGCAAATCAATACAATGCATCAATTCACAACAATCCCTATTAATTTCCATCAAAATACATCGAAAAAAGTCAAAAAATTGTTAGAATTCAAGTTGAATTGTGGTAACTGCCTTGAGTTGAGAATTTACCAAATTGTGGGCCGAATACCTCGTTTTCACCATGGAAACTTGGCTTAAACTAACTGTCTTGCGATGCTCTATTGTTTTGCAGACATAAATCGAATGAAAATTGGACGTATGGAGATCCACATGTGAAAATGTCTGTGAATAGGTTAAAGTTTCAACAAAACCATTTCTCCTTTGTTGAATCAATCGATTGATTTGATTTTGATTTTAAGTTTTATATATATCGACACGTGTCGAGCGTATACAATAATCTCCCTTTTATATTATACTTTAAATATTTTGTAGTAGTGATAGGTGGGAATTGTCTCTACAAGGATTTTGCAAATCTCTTAAGAAAAAAAGTTTTATTTTTATGTATATTTTTAAATTAATAAAAATTTAAACTAATATTTTCTAAATATAAAATCAACTAAACTAAGTAAACTAACTTAAACAACACAAATCAAAGTCACAAAATCTAAAATCATTTCAATGCAATAAATCTCAATATAAATAAATATCTAAACAATCTTCCTAGACAATGAAAGATAGATCCACCTTGCACTCCAAACATGTTACTCAAATCATAGTCATAATGTACTTTATAAAGTATCCTAGATCATTAAACCTCAATCATAAGTAAGTAAAGAGTCTTTAGCCAGCCATTTGCTCTCCTTATATAGGTGGAAAAGCCACGTTCTAATTTTATTGAGCTAATCCCTTTACTTACATAAAGACATTAACTTCACGCACTAAAAATGCTTTAAGTTTTATGAAAACATCGAACTACTAAATCTAACACCTTTAGAAAGACATTTCAACATTAAACTTAGATCTCAAATTCACCTAGGATATTTAAACTGTGTTTGCCTTTCAAACAATCCTAGCTACAACTTCAATTAGCTAATGAATCAAAACATCACATACATATTGGCCACTATGCAGATAATACTCAAATCCATAATAGCAATTCATAAATAACAATCTATAAAAATAGTGAATCAAAGAATACAATTAGCTTTAAAGCATTAAGTACACATTCGTCTCATTATGACTATATTGCCAAACATATCTAGTTCATGTTTAGAGTTTTGTTTAGATTAACAAACTACTCAGTTACGATGATAAATAACAAAACAAATTTGGAATTAAAAGAAATAAGCAAAATTACTTTGATAAACACTTGAATCTTCTGCAAAAAGTAAAACAATAAAGAATGGCCTCCAAACTAAAGCAAAAGTTGTAAAACTAACAAAATGCCATAATTTCGTAGTTTAGGGTTTTTATTTATAGTATATTAGGTAATACAGATCCTAAATTAACTTAAAATCCTTGTTATAATCTAAAATCCCCGAATTCGCACCCAGTGATTCTTAGCGATTTGTGTGAGTCAAGAATCGCTGAGAATATCCAAAATTTGAAACTCACTAGTCATTTCTTGTGTCTTCCAATTTAGTCAATGATTCAATGCGTCTTAGAAATCGCTAAGAATCGCTAGGTCAAAATCTCAGTTCTTCTCCTTGATTCCTTAGTGATTTTTCATACAATTTTTTCACACGATCAATTCCTTCATTTTCCTCCCTTTTTGATTCATTTTTTTGTATTCTATTTTTATTACATGAAATATCAAAAACAACAGAAAACCTCATATAATATAGTCTTTTACATCTAAAATCATCTTCAAATGTACTACATGTCTAATTATTGACTTGTCAAATACCCTCAAACTCAGTACTTTGTCGTCCTAAGCAAAAAGATACTCTCGATCATATTCTCTTTTCTTCCCTTGTTTTGATTTAATAATCATGTACTCTAATCATTAAATAGAAATGATCTTAAAATATAAACATATTACCTTCATAAAAATAAGATTCATGGTATAATAGAAAGAACTAAAGAACAATCCCTTTATTTGACATTTCAACCTTATAATTGTGCAATACATCTTAGAATTCAAAGTTAAACCAATCACCAAGGTCAATGCACCATATATGTTTTCTCAATCTCCACTGACAAGCATCAAGTTTACAATAACTAATATAGAATCTCAAGATACAAAAATCACTTAATTAATCTCACTTTTTCAAATAACACTTAAAATATCCCCATAATCAAAGTCGATAGGAACTTTTATTCAATAATAATTAGCATTTCATATTCAATTGTTGGAATAAAAAGATATACTTCACTTAAATTAGCGATAAGCACTCGAGCTAAATCTTTTATTTGAAGGGTTTTTCTTAAACATCCTCAATTTTTATGTATCGCTATTTCTTCTTCTTCAATTACATAAATTCATTTTATTCTTTATATTGTATTCTTAAGGTTCCCTGCTCCTTTTTCCTTTAAAATCCCTTATTTAGTTTATAGGAATTATTCTCTCTTTTTTTCCACCACTAGATTCCCTGCTCCATTTCCTTTGGAGTCCGTGGGTCTCTCTATTTTTTTTTCTAAAAACTCTTGTTAGCTCTTCTCACTTTCACTATAGTCAAGGAAGCATTCTTTACAACAAAGTAAAGTTTATTGGCTATTTCTTATTTTTCTCCTCAATTGTTGCATAAACTCTTTTCAATACATATATATATATATATATATATATATAAAGAAAATATTTGATCAATAATCTTCGTATAACAAGATTCTTATAAATATGTCTTGTTAATCTTGCACTATCATTTCGATCTTCTACCCATTATAATGTCTAACACAATGCACTCAATCCCCTCTAAACTCCTCTAGTATATACACAACCTAGATTAAGTCAAATAGGGTATAATAATTCTTTTTATCATAAAATTTACGTTTTCATAGGTAATAATAATATTTCATTTCCATTTAGAATCCAGATTATACTCAATTCACATATTTCCTAACTAAGTCAAGTAAAATGAAGAGATATTACCTGAATTTGTGGAAAGATTTGAAATTTTTTAGTCAAATAAGTTCTATCTCTCAAGTCTTTCATACTTGGCTTCTTTGTAGTTATTTTCACCTATAATACCCCAGACTCATTCCAAACCTTGTCCTCAAGGTTTAAAGATTAAGCCGAGTTTTCAGCAAAACAAAACAAAAATACCTCGTGAAGCATAAAGGAATTGAATATGAAATATAAATTGTTTTTCAAAATTTAAACAATAATCATCATATAAAGGAAATACATATTGGATAAAGTATTTATTCTCATTATGATTCAAACAGAGTTCACATTTCACACATCATAGGTAAGTAAATACTTCAAAATTACAAAGTGCTCTATACATAAGTAAATTCCTCATCGCTCTCTTTAGCTTTGTCTTCATTTCTCGGTGTAGTAAGTTGGGAAGTGTAGTTAATAGCAGGGTTATGAATTCCCGATGGAAATCTCGTATGTGTCGAAGAAACATCGATGCTTCTCTTGTGATCTTGTAAGATTTCCATCCTCCTATCCGACATGAAATGGTGACGTGCCAGAGTACTTTCTTTTGCTTCAAACATATCATTATTCCTCAAGATTTTTTCTCATTCGTTGAAAAGCTAAAAATAAGGATTTGAATAATCATTTCCTTCTGGGTCTTTTGGTAGATGTAGAACTACTTCTTGTCACCGAAACATATGCTTGAATCATCAGATTTGCCACTTGCTTTGCTTTTTCATGTGTGCTTGCATAGAGTCTCTGCCTATTAGTCTGGTATTCAAGTTTGTATCTCCTTATCTCGTTGGTCTCCCCTTCTTCTTTCGAATCATTGTATTTATTCACTGTTCTCATCCTCTTAATTGCAGCGTCCATGATAGTCTTCTAAGGTTGTACATCGAATTAAATCTCAAGGAATCCAACCTTGGACCTCATACATAACTGAGTAATTAAAATTGGGAACGGTAGGTCGTCGTGCTTCCTAGACATCATTGGTTGTCTCATTGCGTCGTGAATTACATGTCCAAAATTGATATTCCAGTCTTCATAACAATATGGTAAAGCAGAGCGACTCTATGGTTGCCTACTTCAGAATGTTGCTTAGTAGGGTATTGGCAGGTGTCTATGATGTAGCTCCAACACTTGGTGATTCTCCTAAAATTGGTGTTATCGATTAACCTCGGGGGTCCTTTGATATCGAGAAAAAAATCCCCGTTCGGGAATAACCTCTAAGGCTTCTTTAATTCTTAGGTGTAGGTAAACATTCTTCATTCGGTAATGCTAGCTAGGATAGTCGATATACTCATGTCTAGCTCTAAACTCTGGAATTTCATCATGTATGTTCAGTGTTATTGGTGAAATATTAATCTTCTTCCCTTCAATTATCACTTCGTTATGTTTCTCACTCATATATATGTTAGCATAGAATTGGTGGACTAATTCCAAACATCCTCTCTCTAATTTTCCTTCGTAATCCCTAAGAAGGTGTTTATACTCTCTTTCTCTATAACATTCGAGAATTTTATAAACTTGATCAGTTGACTAAATAAGCATTTTCGGATTTGAATTGGGATTTAAGTATTCGAGGTTGAACCCATGTATTATGGATCGGGGTCATAAGTTTAAAATATTATTTTTATGTGTTGTATGACTAATTGGTATACTATACTCTATTCGACGAGAAATAGGGTCAAGTTGAAGTGTTTACGCAATGTCCGTGAGTTTCGAAGCGCGTTGGGAATATTTTCCAAATTTTGGCGAATTTATAGCCGCGAAAATACATAGGTGTATATGTATATATACAATATAGTTTATATATAAATATATATAAATAAATCCTATAGTTTAATGTAAATTTAAAACTACACATTGGATTCGCCTCGAGATACGCATAGTGTGAGCATCGAAGAAGGCAATGGTTGAACGTTGGTTGTTGGAGAGGTGTGTCCATGCCTCAAAATGCGTGCAATCACATCTCAAGAAGAATCGAGTGGGGTATGGTTATAAAACCGTTTGATGGAGAGATCGAAGGTGAATTTGTGTGTATGTTTTTGTAGATTGGTGTTGTTGTCGTCGTTGCTGTTGTGTGTTGTAGATGAAACTGTTGAAGTTGTTTGTTGTTGTGTCGGCCATTAATTGAAGTTGATGATGCAAGTTCGGCTTATACGAGGGAAACAATGGTAGGGGAAGGTATCCCCTGGCCAGACCCAACCTGGAGTTGGGGTTGGGAGCCCAACCCCAATGAAATCAAAATTAAAAAAAAAATCGATGGAGCTGTTGAGCAGAGGCGAGATGAGGAAGAAGGGGTTTGATCTCCAGACCAAACCGAAACGATTCCGGTTCATTTGAACTGACCGGTCCGGTTCAGGGGTCAAACCCCACCTCAAAATAATAAAATAAAAAGAAAATAAAATGCTAGAATTTTGGAAAAATTCCAAAAAATTGGAAAAGAAATCAGAAAAATTATATTTTTGGACAAGCTAATTGAAATTTTGGATTTTTATGAAAAACGAGAATTTCAAGATTTTCTTGAGGATTTATACTGGGGTTTTTTCCTCGTAATACATCTTATGATACTCGAAAATGTCCGAAATTTGGAGAATTGTTTAAAACCTTAGTCAAGGTTAATTTTTTGATTCTGAACCATAATTTGTAGTCAAAATTGGGATTCGGACATGCGAGGAGTTATGAGTCCTTTTAGGCTTCTCCCCAATTCTGCTATCAATTAGGTGAATTTCTTGGCATACCACTTTTAGAGGAGGTGCCGCTGAAATTTTACAAAAATAGGGAGAATAATCCATATGATTTCCCAATTTGCTCTAATTGAAAACTCATGAATTGATTTTATTGAGGATATAAATTTAGTTTTGGAGCATTATTAAGGATCTGGAATAGTATTTTAAGGTTAAAGTTAAAATAATGTATTAGGCTGACTAGATTATCAGGGGATTAAGGTAATCTAGGCCGGTCAGTCGTCGTAATGACGAGGGGTTGACATTCTTGTACTATACTCACAACTTTATCCTCATATTTATTCACATTGTGGATTTGAAGTCCTCTCTCAGGAATAATAACTCTTTTCATATCTCGAATGTATCTATTATGTGCTTTGGGGCTTATGTATCTAGGTTTAGGTAGTCATAATCCTTATCCGAGCTTAGTGGAGTGGGTATTCTCAAATCAGCATTTTCGGGTCATGAGTCTCTAATAATAACACGTGTAGGTATAATGTATGTTTGTTGACTCGAATGGTCTTTCTTGGATGTTTCTACAATAATTCCTTTTCCTTTCTCTTACACACTACTCCTACCCCTTCCTATACCTTGTCTCACTATACTGATCAAAATACTACTGTGAATCGGTAAACCAAAATCCTGTATTTGATTCAAATAAATGGACTTAAGGCGAGAAAGTTATTTGGAAATCAAATTACTATCGATAAATTCGAAAAGATTATGAATGAAGAGTAGATTTCTAACAAACGTTACTTGAAGATTGCAAGAGTAAAAAATATGAGACAAATCTAATGAATGTTCTTTCAAAAATTCATGAATTACACTTTTTTTATGGAAAATTTAATCTCAAATATTTTCAAATACTCTTCCAAAATTTATTCTCCGTATTTTATTTCAAAATCATAGAATTTGTAAACCACTACTCATACTATTTCAACACTGAATCCAAAATAATTCGTTTGATGTATCAAAATGGAGTTCGACAAAGAATTTTTGAAATTAATTGAAGAATTTTCACAAATCCAATAAAAATTAAAATTTCATCTAAATAAAGTGCTAGAGTTGTGACATTTACCTTCTCGAGAATGAATCTCTCAAGATA
Source organism: Stephania cephalantha (assembly GCA_039657325.1). Lineage (NCBI taxonomy): Eukaryota > Viridiplantae > Streptophyta > Magnoliopsida > Ranunculales > Menispermaceae > Stephania > Stephania cephalantha. The sequence continues at coordinate 29,339,943 of CM077578.1, read as the reverse complement.
TATGCTCTCAAACTCCTTTCACCTGGTATTCCAAGCTCTAAATCTGAATTCTCCAAACCTAGCTTAGCTCTACTCTCACAATTTGGATGTGTTTGGTGTTGAATGAAGCTAAGTGGAGGTGCGAATCACTTATATAGACTAAGATTAAGCTTAGGTAGGTTGAATCTTGAAAAGGAATTCCAATTTCGTGAAGGGGTGCAATGGTCTGATGGTGTGAATGGGGTGTTGTGTGTGGCTAGGGTTTTGGTTTTTAAAACAAAAAATCATGCCCAATGATTCCTATGTTAGTGGAATCGCTAGGAATCGCTACTTAAATCAGAAATAATTGAGCTGCAGGAAAATTTGATGACCTACCGATTTTACTAATGATTCGTAAGTAAGTGGAATCGCTAGGAATCGCCAGACTCTGATTTTACATTAATTTTCTTGCATTATGCCATGGATTTTTTCAGAGATTCCTAATGTTATTTGGAATCGTTGGTAATCGCTGAGCCTCTGTTTTACTATTTTGCAATTTTATTTCATGAGTAACATATGCATCCTTCCTAAAAGTAAAATGTAAAGGTAAAATTGAGTGAAAAAACAAAAAAATTCATAATTTTGATCGGGATATGTACCCAACTAATAATTTTATTATTATTGAAAAAGATAAATAAAAAATAAGCAAGTTTATAATGAGAACTTGCATGAAGGCCATCGAAATAAAACCAACTCGATCATCCCCCTTCTTAATGAAGCTACTCTAGAACGTAATTTCTGAAAGTAAATCCAAAAGAGAGTCAAAAGGAGAGAGAATAAAAACAAATTATACTAAAGCTAGGTATCCTACTAAAAATTGAAATAACATGAAAAAATAGCTAGTATGGGCTACCTCCCATAGAAGGTTGTTGCTTATAATCGTTTGCTCGACTAATAGAGGAATCTATCTTCGTTAAGTGCGAGCGAATAAATATTTGCTTCTGGTGGTTCCTCTTCGAGAATGTCTTCATTAAGATCTGATAAACATTTGTCGTCTTTGATCACATTACCGACATTAAATTGCTCCTCTTCCGTCTCGTCGTCAAGCTCGATCCCATTATGGAATGGTACTACTTCATCACCTGTCTTTAGTGTAACTATACTTTCACATACATCGATGATAGCTCCAGTATATGATAAAAATGGTCTACCCAATAATATTTAATCATCTTGGTCAATTGACAGCATGATTAGGAAATGTGTGATGATGGTGAGCCTACCCACTGGTACGTGCACATTCTTTTATATTCCTAAAGCGACTGTACAGGTGCCATTTGGCTTTGACACAATAACAGGAGGTTTGCAATGAATACTGAATTTTGATTAAAGAAACCAATGTTCAGCCATAAGATTTATATTATAAGGTAGGTTTGCCCTAGGTTCTCTGTAAAGATTTTTGGCAGGATTGCCATCCTCATTATACTTGTTGTAATCTAAGTCATCCTTATCGCACTCGTATGGTTCTATGGCGAGCTGTTTATCCTTCTTTGATTTCTTGTTCTTTTTCTTTCTTGGTTTTTAAAATATCCATATGTTGAATGTGTCACTGCCCAATAATTAATACACGTTTAATTCGTTAATCAAGACCAAATGACCCGTGACGTGGGACCCGCAGCGAGATACGTGTCACTACCGAGGCACGGTGGTCGAGGTAAATGTTACATTTATGTGTTGTATGCCTAGTGTACTGTATTTGTGTAGACTACTAAGTCATTTACGGGTATGCAGATACCAAGACGAGCGGGGACGCGCCTCGAGTCGCGTGTCGACGTGGGCCCGAGGTAGAAGCTCGTGGGGTAAGTGTAACTAGTTCAATTTTATTGCATAAAATGAAAAAAAAAATTAAATTAATATAATTTGTGGTTGTAAGGTAGCCATATATATATATATATATGTATATATCAAAGTCATCTTTATCTCACTCTAACTTCAAAAACAAAAAACAAGAAAAAACAAAATCGACATAGAGAAGAGGAAAAAAAACGCGCAGAGAACAGAGAAGAGAAACCGGAAAGAGAAAGAGGAGAGAGACCGGGAGAGAGAGATCGAGCTCGAAGGAAAGGAAGGTGAGTTGAATTCGGTTGTCGTTGTTGTTTGGTCGTTGTCGTGGTGTTGCTGTTGAGAAACGAGAGTTCGGACGAACTGCCATGGCAGTTCGTCCGACGTTAAGGACGGTAGGGGAGTAGTCTCCCCTGCACGAACCCAACTTGGGGTTAGGGATGAACGCCCAACCCCAATAAAAATGAAAAAAAAAAAAACAGAACCAGAGCACTTCATGTTCTAGTGAGGAAGAAGATGGGTACCCGGGTCGGGCTACCCTTGTGCGTCGGGTCGGGCCGACCCTGACCCGAGGAGGACCGGGTCAGACCAACCCGATTCGGTTGGATCGGGTCGGTTGACCCGGACCCGCCCCAAAAAATAAAATAAATAATATATATATATTTATTAAATTAAATTAAACTGATATTTAATAAAAGAAATTCCAGAAAATAGGAAACAATTCAAGAAAATTCCATAAAAATTAGGAAAAATTCCGAAAAAATTATATTTCGACAAAATAAATAGAAATTGATAAATTTCTATGAAAAATACAAGATTTGAAATGTCGGACACGACTTTTACGGGGTTTTTACCTCAAAAAGCGCGAAATTGACAAATTGGTCTCGAATTCGATTTAGACCGATTTCGACCAATGTAGGAATTTTAAATAATGAATTGTGAATCTAAATTGATAACTTGTCAAATGTTAGGACCGTAAAGGTGCTATTACGGGGTATTGGGTGCGTACATCGACGCGATGAGAGGCCGGATAGCTTAGGACTTGTGTTGCATGTAACTAAACTGATTGAGAAATTTATTTACATTTCATTCCATTTATTTTTTTATTCTCAGTTATTCGAACTGAATTGCCTTTGAAATCCATATGCTATGACTTGTTCAGTTCTCATTTTGTGATGTTGTTCATAGCATACTCTGTTGTGTATATCATTGATTCCAATTCCTATACTTTGTCATGTTGATTGTTGTGTTTGTCATTGTTTAGTGATATAGCATGCTATTAGGTTAGTTTGTTTATTTTGACTCTAATCCTTTGTGCATTAGTATGTTGTTACATCTCTTGGATTCCAATGTTGTGTCATTTTTGAATGTGAAAGTGGTTCTTGTGGTTAGGGTCATTTGATGATAGAAATTCAGCTTTCATACGGGGGTCACTAGACTTTCCGGGATGTTAGGGAATTTCTCCACTACCTTGCATGACACACGGGGTAACGTGCCTCGAACGGGGTAACTGGACCTCGGGGTTTGTTGGCGCAAGAATAACTTGGGTGAGCATGACGAGTTTTAAAACTCGGGTATGTTAGCACGTATACATTCCGGTGACGACTAATTCACTTGGAATAGAAAAGGCGTAATCGTAAGTACGACCTTTTGAATTTATGATATATAGCTCAATTTTTAATGAAATGATATAGAGCCGAGCTCAAATTGTAGTGGACAGGCTGATGTGATGAAAATCACGGCCGACCGACCCTAATCCATTACTACTTAGGCTTGAGTCAGTTTCATATTTGGTTAACTCACTCTTTGCATGATGTTTCTTTCAGCATAGTTTCTATTTAAATTATGCCATTTGATACTTGTTGCCTATTTGGGAATGTGGATCGATGTCTCTCAGTATTACTTAAATAATTTCATGTACTCACTGTCTAGTTTGTGACGGCGGGTGCAGATCAGTCGAGTAGGAGACCAGGCAAAGAGAAGATCGGTGACTACCTCTGAGCCAGTGAAGGACTGCTACGACATATTTTTGTACGTTTTGCATTCTTTTGTATTACATTTTTTTATATACATGATATGTTTACTTTTGGGTTGAGTGATAGGAACATCTGACTAGACACATGTTATATATATCACCACTTTTATTTATATATGCATGTGATCACTATTTCCTGGTTTTTCCACAATAGGTTAGGTCGTAGGATTTAAGGTCCACTAGTAACGATGACTTCCGTTGAATAATTTGTTAGTTTGAACAATTTAGATTAACTCTGATTTATAGACAACCATAGGTTAGTAGTAGAACTAGCTAGTTAACTGTAGGTGGTATCGTAATTGGTAGATGTAGATGTTTAGGTGTTTAACTAAGGCTGACTAGTTCCTTGTTAGGTCCTATAGAGGAGATTAGGGCTTAATTAAGGGATTTTGCCGGGCGGTGCCCTTATTTGTAGTTGGGGCCGTCACAGTTGGTATTAGAGTCAAGGTTTATAAAGCTTGGCTTACTTATATGGTTTCAGGCTATATGATACCAACACAGTTAGTATCAACGCCATGGTTTTGAGAAAACATGGCTCGAAGATTGTAGAATATGGAGATTCTACAATATGCTACCACAACTACGATATGTAGTGAACGGCCTACCTTGTTCAGCTAGAAACAACTAAAAGATTTAAAAAATGTAGAAGCTAGATAATCTTAGTTAGTGGTGGAAAACCAGATGATCCTCGCCTAGAAACTATTAGTTGGGAAGTGAGTGAACGTGAATTGGGGATTTGATATATCTATATATATGTTAATTTTGTTATGTGTATATACGCGTTATCCACGTAGTAGCTGATTCGCGTTCGTTATCCATTTGCAGTCAGAGATGGCGGATTCACGCGATAGCGATGATGCCGGTGCGAGCGGTAGCCAGCCTTCGATACCATCAATGGAGGATTTTCAGAGGTTGTCAGATCGAGTAGCTGCTCAGGGTCAGTAGTTGGCGGATTTTATTGCATTGATGACTTCCCGATTTGCTCTTCCAGCACAGCTAGCTCAGACATCAGGTCCTACTGCGACTACAATACCGACCGTAGTGCCGGTCATTCCTGCAACACCGATGACAGCAGCTCCGGCAGTAGAGATTGTGTCTACACCATCGTCCATACCCCCATCAGCTAGTTCGACAGCTGTAGTTCAGCTGGTGAAAGATTTCATTAGACTGAAACCGGTATACTTCGACGGTTAGAGAGATTTTGAGAAGATCGAGAAGTGGGTCCTGTCGCAGGAGAAGTTACATAGAGTCTTGCAGATTGAGGATAGACTCAAAGCTGAGATATCATCGTACACATTACAACAAGACTCTGATGTGTGGTGGCGTGCGACGATAGCTGCTGAGGGCGAGTTTGAGTATTGAGATGCCTTCAAGACTAAGTTCTATCAACAGTACTTCCCACCTGCGGTGATGAAGCGGTTGAGGAAGGAGTTCATGAACTTGAGGCAGGGAGCCGACAATTCGGTGATGAACTATCGAGACGAATACGCTATTTGAAGCAATTTACCGGAGATCTTGTGAAGGAGGATGCTGATGATGTATATCATTTTGGCGATGGACTGAGGCCGGATATTGGTTTTTACGTGGTCAGTTCAGGTGCCAGGACATTGGGAGAGATTTTTGAGCGTGCACTTGCTCTTGAGACTTATTATATTAGCCGAGTGGCTGACGGGACACCCTTAGTACCCGCGATGACACCTTATCAGATGGCGGAGTATGAACGGAGGAGACAGAAGGGCAAAGGACCGAGGAGATGGGATAGAGGTGTTCAGGGGGCAATTGTGCCTTATGTAGCATCTCCTACACCTTTGCAGACGATTGTGGGTAGACCTCCCGTACCACCACCAGTCAGACTGCATTGCCAGCTCCTGCTACGTCTACTTTACCAGCTTTACAAGCACCACCAGCTCAACGTCAGCAGCATGGTGGTAGAGGCAGAGGTAGAGGTAGAGGACGAGAACGAGATAGTTCCAGACCAGGGTAGAGACATGCATCGACACAGGCCTAGGATCGAACGCAGTCGCCTAGAGCAGTCACTTGTTATCGATGTGGTCAGGTAGGACATATCAGTCGAGAGTGTCCACAACCAGCGACGGTGATTCCATCACAGGGTCGAGAGGTCGTACATGTGGTTGCACAGCCTGATGTAGACGCTACACGGAAACTCATTGAGGGTATGATTTTCATTTGTGGTCATCAAGTATATGTCTTATTTGATTCGGGTTCGACAGTTTCTTTCATTTCTAGTCGCAAGGTCGGCATGTTAGGGTTGAAATCGGTTAATGTCGACGTCCATTTGATTTGGAGTACTACAGCCAGATATAGAGAGTACCCTAATTCTTTGATGGAGAGATGCCCAGTAGAGATCGACGAGGTCGAGTTACCTGCAGACTTCAGGGTGTTGGAATTTCTGGAATTCGATATGTTGCTAGGGATGGATTGGCTAGCATCATATCATGCTCATATCGATTGTTTTGCGAAAACAGTGAGATTTGAGATTCCAGGGCGTCTAGTGTTCGTGTATAGTGGTAGTACACCGAGAGCCGAGGGCACTCGAGGTCGGCTTGCGACTAGTGGGGAGATTGAGACTTTGGTATCGGTATATATCATTGCAGAGAGTCGTGGACCTAAATTGGAAGAGATTCCGGTTATGTGTGTTTCCGGACGTGTTTTCGGAAGACTTACCTGGATTACCACCACCAAGGGAGATTGATTTCATTATTGAGTTGGTGCCAGGGACGAAACCGATAACCATACCACCATACCGCATGGCTCCACGGGAATTGGAAGAATTAAGGAAACAATTGTAAGAATTAAGCGAGAAGGGATTCATCACACCTTCGATATCACCATGGGGAGCATCGGTCCTGTTTGTGAAGGACGGTACCTTGAGACTTTGTATTGATTACAAACAACTGAACAAGGTCACAGTTAAGAACAAGTATCCATTACCGCGTATTGACGACTTATTCGATCAGCTGAGATGAGCGCAATTTTTCTCCAAGATAGATCTACGATCAGGATATCATCAGCTGAGGATCAAGGAGGATGATAGATACAAAACATCGTTTAGTACGAGGTATGGACACTATCAGTTCACAGTCATGCCGCTTGGTTTGACTAATGCTCTTGCCATGTTTATGGATTTGATGCATCGAGTGATGAGACCATATCTTGACCGCTTTGTGATCGTATTTATTGATGATATATTGGTGTACTCAAAGACTCGAGAAGATCATGAGCAGCACCTCAAAGAGACGTTGCAGACTTTGAGGGAGCACAGACTGTATGCCAAATTCAGTAAGTGTGAATTTTGGTTGTCTGAGGTTAAATTCTTGGGTCATGTTGTTGGAGCAGCAGGTATTGATGTAGATCCAACAAAGATTCAGGCGATTTTGGATTGGCCAGCACCGACGTCAGTGACTGAAATTAGAAGTTTTCTAGGGTTAACAGGCTATTACAAAAGGTTCGTGAAGGATTTTTCGAAGATCGCTTCACCAATGATCAAGTTGACCCAGAAAGAAGTGAAGTTTCAGTGGTCTGAGGAATGCGAGGAGGCATTTGCTCAACTGAAGAAATTGTTGACTACCGCACCAGTGCTGATATTGCCAGAGGCTAGAAAGGGTTTCATGGTGTACACAGATGCTTCTCATATGGGTTTAGGTTGTGTGTTGATGCAAGAGAAAGGCATAGTGGCCTGTGCATCAAGACAGTTGAAGATACATGAGAAGAATTATCCAACACATGACTTAGAGTTGGCGGCGGTAGTGTTTGCTCGAAGATATGGAGACATTATCTGTATGGAGAGAAGATCACACTCTATACTGACCATAAGAGTTTGAAATATCTCTTCACATAGAAAGAGCTGAACATGCGACAACGCAGATGGTTAGAATTTTTGAAAGACTATGACTTTTCTCTGGAATATCATCCAGGAAAAGCAAATGTCGTTGTTGATGCGCTGAGTAGGATTTCGACTGGAGATGATGAGACTATTCGATGTCATATGACGCACGAGCATGGTTTACTTGAGGCGGCGGCGAGGCTGAGTCAGTCAGATATTGCTAATGACACGGAGGTATTGATTTATGCTCAAGTAAGACTTCAGACAGTGTCGACTCAAAGAGTGTCAGAGGATCAGAAAACTGACATTCTATATCCGAGATTCAGTGAGTTAGCCCAAAGTCCCGAGTGTACTGATTGGACTGAGACATCAGATCAGTGTCTCAAATTTTGAGGCAGATTGTGGATACCGGCAGTGACAGAGTGAAAGATGAGATTCTTCAGGATTCACATCGTTCCCAGTTCACTGTTCATTCAGGAAGGACCAAAATGTACCATGATATGAAGAGACATTTTTTGTGGTCTGGAATGAAAGCAGATATATCGGAGTTTATCAGGAACTGTGTGATCTGCCAACGGGTAAAGGCAGAGCATCGTAGACCTGGAGGATTACTACAACTGCTTCCCATTCCTCGATGGAAGTAGGAAGACATAGCCATGGATTTCGTTTGAAATTGTTGTCGATCACATAGAAAATGTAAGACAGATTCACCAGAAGCTTAAAGGAGCCCAGGAGAGGCAAAAGAAGTATGCGGACATGTATCGCAGCGATCTCACGTACGATGAGGGAGCTTTAGTGTATATAAAGGTTTTTCCTCGTAAGGGTCATCATCGATTTGGTTTGAAAGGCAAATTAGCACCGAGATTCATCGGACCTTTCAAGATCAAGAAACGGGTTGGAAAGGTTGCATATGAGTTAGAGTTACCTCCACAGATGTCGGGAACTCATCCGGTGTTTCATATATCAATGCTTCGACTAGCTAAGTCAAAGGCAGGCGAAAGACCGACAGTGGACTTGAGTTAGATTGATTTGAGTGAAGATATCTCATATGAAGAGCAACTAGTTAGATTCTTGACCGAAGGGTACAACAGTTAAGAAGCAAGTCTATCCCGAAGGTGTTAGTAAAGTGGCAGTTTCATGGAGATTCAGAACTCACTTGGGAACGGGAAGACTATATGCGAGATAGATTTCCGTACCTCTTCGCGTCAGGTATATTTTTAAAATTCGTTTAGTTTAAGTTCGAGGACGAACTTCCTATTAGTTGGGAAGTATTGTCACGCCCCAATAATTAATACACGTTTAATTCGTTAATCAGGACCAAATGACCCGTGACGTGGGACCCGCAGCGAGATACGTGTCACTATCGCGGCATGGTGGCTGAGGTAAATGTTACATTTGTGTATTGTATGCCTAGTGTACTGTATTTGTGTAGAATACTAAGTAATTTACGGGTATGCAGATACCGAGACGAGCAGGGACGCGCCTCGAGTCGCGTGTCGACGTGGGCCCGAGGCAGCAGCTCGTGGGGTAAGTGTAACTAGTTCAATTTTATTGCATAAAATGAAAAAAAAAATTAAATTAATATAATTTGTGGGTGTAAGGTAGCCATATATATATATATATATCAAAGTCATATTTATCTCATTCTAACTTCAAAAACAACAAAAAAAAACAAAAACAAAATTGACACAGAGAAGAGGAAAAAAAACGCGTAGAGAACAGAGAAGAGAAACCGGAAAGAGAAAGAGGAGAGAGACCGTGAGAGAAGAAATAGAGACCGGAGAGAGAAATCGAGCTCGAAGGAAAGGAAGGTGAGTTGAATTCGGTTGTCGTTGTTGTTTGGTCGTTGTCGTGGTGTTGTTGTTGAGCAACGAGAGTTTGACGAACTGCCATTGCAGTTCGTCGACGTTAGGGACGGTAGGGGAGTAGTCTCCCCTGCACGAACCCAACTCGGGGTTGGGGATGGACGCCCAACCCCAATAAAAATGAAAAAAAAAAAACCTGAGCACTTCGTGCTCTGGTGAGGAAGAAGATGGGTAGCCGGGTCGGGCTACCCATGTGCGTCGAGTCGGGCCGACCTGAGCCGGATGGACCGGGTCGAGCCGACCCCGACCCGAGGAGGACCGGGTCAGACCGACCCGGGTCTAGTTGGACTGAGTCGGGTTGACCCGGACCCGCCCCAAAAAATAAAATAATATATATATATTTATTAAATTAAATTAAACTGATATTTAATAAAAGAAATTCCATAAAATAGGAAACAATTCGGGAAAATTCTTGAAAATTTAGGAAAAGTTCCGAAAAAATTATATTTCGACAAAATAAATACAAATTGATAAATTTCTATGAAAATACAAGGTTTGAAATGTCGGACGCGACTTTTACGGGGTTTTTACCTCGAAAAGCGCGAAATGGACAAATTGGTTTCGAATTCGATTTAGACCGATTTCGACCAATGTAGGAATTTTAAATAATGAATTGTAAATCTAAATTGATACGCGACGAGAAGCCGGATAGCTTAGGACTTGTGTTGTATGTAAGTAAACTGATTGAGAAATTTATTTACATTTCATTCCATTTATTTTTTTATTCTCAATTATTCGAACTAAATTGCCTTTGAAATCCATATGCTATGACTTGTTCAGTTCTCATTTTGTGATGTTGTTCATAGCATACTCTGTTGTGTATATCATTGATTCCAATTCCTATACTTTGTCGTGTTGATTGTTATGTTTGTCATTGTTCAGTGATATAGCATGCTATTAGGTTAGTTTGTTTATTTTGACTCTAATCCTTTGCGCATTAGTATGCTGTTACATCTCTTGGATTCCAATGTTGTGTCATTTTTTAATATGAAAGTGGTTCTTGTGGTTATGGTCATTTGATGATAGAAATTCAGCTTTCATACGGGGTCACTTGACTTTTCGGGATGTTAGGGAATTTCTCCACTACCTTGCATGACACACGGGGTAAAGTGCCTCGAACGGGGTAACCGGACCTCGGGGTTTGTTGGCGCAAGAATAACTTGGGTGAGCATGACGAGTTTTAAAACTAGGGCATGTTAGCAAGTATACATTCCAGTGATGACTAATTCACTTGGAATAGAAAAGGCGTAATTGTAAGTACGACCTTTTGAATTTATGATATAGAGCTCAATTTGTAATGAAATGATATAGAACAGAGCTCAAATTGTAGTGGACAGGCTGATGTGATGAAGATCACGACCGACCGACCCTAATCCATTACTACTTAGCCTTGAGTCAGTTTCATATTTGGTTAACTCAAGTATCTCTTTGCATGATGTTTCTTTCAGCATAGTTTCTATTTAAATTATGCCATTTGATACTTGTTGCCTATTTGGGAATGTGGATCGATGTCTATCAGTATTACTAAAATAATTTCATGTACTCACAGTCTAGTTTGTGACGGTGGGTGCAGATCAGTCGAGTAGCAGACCAGGCAAAGAGAAGATTGGTGGCTACCTTTGAGCCAGTGAAGGACAGCTACGACATATTTTTGTACGTTTTGCATTCTTTTGTATTACATTTTTTTATATACATGATATGTTTACTTTTGGGTTGAGTGATAGGAACATCTGACTAGACACATGTTATATATATCACCACTTTTGTTTATATATGCATGTGATCACTATTTCCTGGTTTTTTCACAATAGGTTAGGTCGTAGGATTTAAGGTCCACTAGTGACGATGACTTCCGCTGAATAATTTGTTAGTTTGAACAATTTAGATTAACTCTGATTTATAGACAACCATAGGTTAGTTAGCTAGTTCAAATGTTAGTTAGTAGAACTAGCTAGTTAACTGTAGGTGGTATCATAATTGGTAGATGTAGATGTTTAGGTGTTTAACTAAGGCTGACTAGTTCTTTGTTAGGTCCTATAGGGGAGATTATGACTTAATTAAGGGATTAGGCTGGGCGGTGCCCTTATTTGTAGTTGGGGCGGTCACAGAATGTTTCTCTGAAATTAACTTTCACGATATGCTTCCTATTATGTTCACTTCATCCATTAAGTTGTCAACTGGGTCAAGGTTGATGATCTTCATATCCTGTGAGATAAAACTTTCATATTAAGGTTTTAGTCAATGAACATTTACTTTAAAGATTCTCCGTGTTTCTCTATTTTCTATTTCTACAACACCACTGTGAAATCCAATAATTTCGTAAACTTGATTAGACAACTAATTAAGTATTTTCGGATTTTATTTGGAGTTAAAGTATCTCAAGTGGGACCCATGCATTATGGACTAAAGATCATAAGGTTTATTTTTTTTGTGTATTGTGTGCTTAATGTGTATATTATATGGTATTTTGTTGCGAAGTCGGGGTATGTTGATATACATCCTCAGTTTGTCCTACTCGGGGTTGCAAGTGAGTATCTGAAGGGCACGAGTGAAAATTAATTATTAGTTGCTTAAAAACTAATTAACCAAGTGTTAATCCTCATGTGATAATTTTTTCTTAATTTACGTGCAAGTCGAGATTAGTGGTATTATAAAATTAAAGAAATAAACATGAGAAAATAAAGAAAAAATGGCAAATGATCTGTAGGGGCAGCAGTAATGTTAAAAAGGAGTTTAGTACGTGAGGGCAAATACGTAATTGCCCACTCAAAACCCTTTCCAACTCTATGTAAAATCGAAATGGGGTTTTGAACCAAAACCCTATTTCCATCCAAAACCTATGATCATCATCTCGTCTCTCTCGATTTCCCTCTCGATGCACCATCTTCCCTCTCGATGCCCTCTTCCCTTTTGACGTCCTCTCCTCGACACTTGGTCTCCTCTCTGAAAATGATTTCTTCTCACTCTCAGGCGTTCTCCTTCACAACCGAACCCACTCTCTCATGCCCTCTCAACAACAATCATCTCCCTCAATCTCGTATTCACTCTCTCTCGGTAATAGCTCTCTTTCTCTCTCACGGACAGTACGGAAATGATGAAGAACAGTGGAATTGATCACAGATGGAGGGGGATGGTGATGGTGGTGATGATGATGACAAGGTAAAGGGGACTACTGTTATTGTTTTATTGTTGGGATCAGTTGGTAATAGGAAATAGAAGAAGATAATGATTAGGAGGGGGAATAACATGGCTGCTGTTATGTGGATGCTACTATTGTTGATGTCGATGGTGAGCAAGGTGAGTGTTCCCTCATTTACCTTTGATTTCCTTTTCAATCTTATGTTTTCTTGATGGAAAGTGCTATGGGTCTATGAAATTGGGATTTTTGAATTTTTTTTTATGATTAAAATGTTTGACTAAGCCCCAATTTAAGTAGATAAATCTTGTGAGATTGTTGTCATGAGTTGTTGTTTTATGTTTTTGATGAAAAGTATTAAACTGAACTGTTGTTGAGGAGAGGATTAGGAGATGATAAGTTGATAATGGAACATGGCTATTTTACTGTTCTTTGTGTTGACGAAGGGAAAATGAATAGTTGTTGATGATAAAAAAGAGGGACATGGTTGTTGTTGTTGTTGTTGTATGATTGATTGATTTAGAAAGTTAGAAAGTCTTGATATTGTAGGATTTGATTTGTTGATTGAAATTTATGATTTAGGTTTAAATTCCTAATATGGAATCTATATTAAGTTATAAATTGTTTTCAAGATAAATGAGAGGTTATAATCCTATTTGAAGTCCAATAAAGCATGTTAGGACAAAATGAGGATTCAAAAAATGGAAAAAAGGTATTTAAGGAGTTGTTTAAGTTGTTGATAGACTTGAACTCCATTTAAAAAGTTTGAAAGTGGATTTTTAATCCTGTGGTAACTTGAAAATGGTTTTCAAGTGTCGAAGTGGAGTTATGACTTTAAAATGTTCAATTCTATGTGTAATAAGGTTTTTTGAAGCACATGATAGCTGGGAAACACGCGAGTGAGGCTCCGCTATCAATTTTCAAGTTGGTTGGTTGTAAGTAAACCCTACAGTGGTCTTTACTATTTATGGAACTTTATCTTTATACCTGCATTTGTGGTTAGTTTGCATTGCATTTCGCATCATTCTTGGTCATGCATTCATGTCATTCCAAACGATGGCTTGTTAGTGCTACGGCTCACGGGTGGGACTTGGAGCTAGGTTTCCTGACCAGTTGGACTGAAAAACGGAAGACCCAAGGCACGCAAGTTTTCTCGGGGAGCATGCATTGGACTTTTATTACTGTTTTGGGTTCATTCTTGGGCCGGCCAACTTGGTTATGAAACTTGAATAGTAATAAAAGGGTTTCACGTTGTTATTTAAATTTGTTGTTCCTTGGAAATGCAATTACATGTCTCCATGTATTCAGACTAACATTTGCAGGAGTACAAAGCATTGTAGAAGTTTACTTACCTGACATCTTCGAGTTGTTTTTGATGATGTCAGGTTCTATGTAAAGACAAGGAAAAATGGGCAAGACTCGAAGATTTTGGTGATTCTTTCAATTTTAATAAAGTTTAATTCTTTTTGTATATTATTCTAATATATTGTTTTGGGTTTCGAGGTGAGCATAGGTCGTGAAATACTCACGAATCGATTATGAGAGTCTCCTAAATGAGTTTAAAGTAAATTATAAGATTTATATTCCAGTTTGGGTTTATTTGAAATTGTAAAGTTGTAACTAAGGGATAGAGACTCTAAGTAAGTTTAAATATTTTAAATTGATGTATATTTTGAGTTTATGGATTAAGTGACTAATTAGGGTGATTAGGATAAGTCAAGGCTTAGTGAGAAGGGCCTTGACAAACTTGGTATCAAAGCTATGGTTAAACTCAATTAAGGAAAGGTAAGAAATGGTAATGATGTTGAGATTAGCGTTGAATCGATCGAGAAGTTTGGGTTAAGGCTCTTAGATTACATTAAGTTACATGAACTTAAGTGATGGTCTTGAGGAAAAAGGTTCAGTAATGAGGTCGCGATTAGTTGGGAAGTGACTAAGAGTTGGGATTATTTTTTATTGTGATATGTTTGGTATGTATTTATTATATTATCGCTAGATACGCGATAAGAAGTTTATTCTCATTGTCTATTCCATACTAAACTCGTGATATGTAACGAGTGAGATTAAGAATAGACAATTAAAAAGATGATAGACTTGTGAAACGAAACTAAGCATGATGAGAAGTGAAATAAACTTGAGAAGTCTAAATTCACAAGGCTTTTGTAAGTAGTTTGCTACTAATATAACTGAGGGAAATAGTCAGTTATAAAACCAATAGGAAATTGGTTGAGCAAGAAATCTAGATGATTCAGGAACGTAAGTACTTAACATGGATTTCATGGAAATCGAAAGTATCAAACTATTACAATTATAAAACGCTCAGGAAAGTGTCAAAATAGACTTAAATTAAGCCTCAAACGATTGAGAATCATTTGAAAAATGTTAAATGAAATCGAGACTTTTGGGAAGCACAAGATATGGATGTCTTTGGTTTTAAAATAAGGTTAGTACTGGTGGAACTAATAACTCGGGAAAACCTATTTTATATAGTATTGGTTTAATTCATAATCAATTAAGGATTGCTTCCAAAAGTAGTCTCAACAAGGAAAAAGGAAACACGTGGTTCCTAAAATAAAAATTGATTGGACAAATCGAATCTTGATTTGAAAATTGCATTGAGATTGATATATGATCAATCAAGTTGTCTAAGTCGGTTTCTATGAAAATAAAATATTTTAATGTAAAGTATTGTCTCTTTTCCGAAACAAAAGATCAAGTGAAATGTGGAATAGAACCATGGTTTAATGACTTCTAAAAAGTAGTACTGAAAATTTTGATTGTTTATTACTCAAGTTACTTATTCATAAGCGACGTTGAGTATAATGGTTTTATGAGTTGAATAAAGAAATGATAAAACAAATGAAAATACACGATTTAGTTTTAATCTTTGTTAACACCAAATTAGGTGTTGTTATGAAACAAAGATAGTGGAATTTCTAATTTGAAAATGAAAGGTGTAGTGATAAGATCAACGTGTTAGAAGTTAAGGTGTTGGGGAAGTGGTCTAATAATAACTTGGATTAGCTGTTAAACATTAAAACAGAAGTAGTTGTGTTTTGAGATTCAAAGTACCCAATAGTTACTTCTAATGAAATTAAGTTATGACGTCCATCACTACAACTTAAAATATAATTAAAGAAGAGATAGACGTACCGATTGAGAATTAGTAAGTGAATTGTATAGGAAGTTGGTTTGAACTCTTATACCATGAAAATTTCCATTGATAGAACTTCAAGGAGTGAAATACCATCCTTTAAAAGTTTGATTAGTTATTGAGTTAATCAGAGTTTGGAAATTCAAATTCTTCTACCTCTCAGTTAGACAGTAATGCAAAGATGAAATCATCAAAAGTGAATTGATAAAAAAACAAGATATTTTTATATCTTACATAGTCTATCGAAAAGTATCGAATTTCTTTTTGAGAAAAAAACAAAAGTTGAGAAATCTGAGACAAATGGAAACAATTAAGGCAATAACAAATAGTATAACTATTTGGTTCACAAAATTTCTTCGTTTCGAACAAAGATTACTTAAGAAAGACTTAATTGATTGAATGATCATTATAAGTCGCATAGGCTATAGCTAAATTTTCGAAAAGATAAGTGATATATATATATATATATATATATATATATATATATATATAAAGAATTTGTCTTTGGAAGCAAGATAAAGCAGTTGTAAGTGGTGTAGGTATTGAACAAAGTCGTGGTAATTTTGTAAAGGAACAAAGAATGAGATCAATGTGAGAATAGCTAAGATTGACAAAACTGAACAAAATATACTTTGTGTATAAAAAATGAGGCGTTGAAATGACTTGTGACTGCTGGAAGTGACATGAACGGACTCCTTTAGTCAATTAAGGCACTGGAGTAGTGCGCATGACCAAAAGTCTAAGTAACTTCGTATCATAATCAAGTCATTTACAACGTAGAAGACTAGTGAATTGCGACACTAGTCTTTGAATAACCGAATGAATTGGTGATAGTCAGAATAAAATAGTCTATGAAGTTTTGTTGGAGTCAATTGGAAGCTTAAGTATATGTATATAAATGGTCAATAAATTCTCACATATACATGAAAGTGAAAATTTCAGGCGAACGAGTCTCGATAAGGCTTAGGATATCAAACTATAAGTTTGATGGAATTTAACATATCTTTACAAGGATCTTACAAGGATTCAAATTCCAAAAGTTGAAAGCGTCACCAAAGTAATATATCGCTGTTATTAGTAAATACATTGTATATTGGTTCAAATGTTATGCTACACCATGTGATTAGTCAGTGGTGAAATTTGATGCACCGATTGTTTTAAATTGGAGTTGATGTAAGATACCTGAATGACGGTGATGATACAAGTGAAATGAAAAGAGATGCACAACTTACAACTCAGTTAGTATTAATCTATTTGGTTGGAAATATTGAATAGAGTACAAGTGTATCTGGCTTAACATGTTTGAAGAATCGAATATTCTTCCACTGTAATTTGAGAAAAGTCGAAATTATAAAATCAAGTAGAGCCAAAAGCATGTATTGAGTAGTGGTGAAAAGTGATAACATATTTATAACTTGTATGAGATACAAGTTAAAAGTTATACTATGAGAGTATACTCATGAAATATGTCGATATCTTTTCTTAAATGCGTATATCTACTCAAGTAAAAGATAACTGTCTCTATTCAAGTAACGAAAGAAGTCTGATGAATAGTAAGTGATTGAAACATGAGATATAAAGTCTCAAAAAAATTGGAGAAATGCGATAACCCGGAATAGTGAAGAAGATAATCTAAAAGAGATTGGCAGTTAAATGAATGTAATGAGGTTCATTGTGAACTCATGGATAGATAGTGGTTTGATGAAATTAGAAAATGTGTTAATTATCTAACGAGTCAAAGGAAAAGTTAGGTGAATTTGTTGAAAAGTTAAAATTGATAATTGCTTTCTAGTCCACGACATTAATAATATTTTGAGTAGACATGTAAAGAATGAGTGAGCGTTGCACAATGTATCAAGTTTCCTTTTCGATTAGATTGAAATTCGAGATCTCTTATCATGGGATGAAAAATGTAATTAGAGATCTATAGTCATGGGATGACTTGTGTAATTCAAGGTTTTTTTTGAGAAAAACTGGAACGCTAATGGATCAAATAGACACACAATTCTTGATGAACTACAATATTATTAATATGGAGAAATCAATTTCAGAGTTGCATTTGATGCTCAAAACTGCTGAACAAAATATCAAGAAATCCTCTAGTAATGTGTTGATGGTCCAAAAGGGAAAGGGAATGAAGAAGAAAGGCAAAGGCAAGGCTAGAGTTGCTAAGGCTGTTGCTGCACTGTCGCAAAGCATATGGAACAAGTCAAGCCCCAGCCTGTTCCTGCTTTAAAACACCCAAAAGAAAAGGAAGGAAATTGTCATTTCTACCATGCACCTGGACATTGGCTCAGAAAATGCAAACTCTATATGGAAGATCTAAAGAAGAAAAAGGGTAGTGCGACTACCATTACAGGTATTTATGTTATTAAAATTAATTTATCTACTAGTGATTCCTGGGTATTAGATACCGGATGTGGATCTCACATTTGTATAAATGTGCAGGGACTAACCAGAAGTAGAAAGTTGAAGAAAGGAGAAGTCATCCTCCGCGTAGGGAATGGAGCAAGAGTTGCTGCCCTGGCTGTTGGATCATATGACTTAGTCTTACCTAGTGGACTTATTTTAACTTTAAATAATTGTTATTTTGTGTCTGCCTTGAGCAGAAACATCATTTATGTTTAATGTTTGGATATGTATGGTTTTGATTTTATTATTGCGAATAATAGATGTTCCATTTCTCGAAAAGGCATCTTTTATGCAAATGCTGATTTGTATGATGGTCTTTATATTCTAAGCATGAAAAGGTCCACTGATACTCCAGTCTTTAACATAAATACAAAGAGATTCAAGTCAAATGATTTGAATCAAACTTATCTTTGGCATTGTCGTCTCGTGCACATAAATGTGAAACGCATAACGAAGCTCTATAAAGATGGACTTCTAGATTCATTTGATTTAGAAACATATGAAACGTGCGTATCTTGTTTACTAGGCTTGATGACTAAAAGTCCCTTTATTGGACACAGTGAAATGGCAAGTGATATATTGGGTCTAATACATACTGATGTATGCGGTCCTATAAACACAATGGCTAGAGGAGGTTATCAGTACTTCATTACATTTACTGATGATTTCAGCAGATATGGTTATGTATATCTTATGAAACATAAAGCTGAGTCATTTGAGATGTTTCGAACGTTTCAAAATGAAGTGCATAATCAACTTGGTAAAACTATCAAAACACTTCGATCAGATCGAGGCGGTAAATATTTGAGCCAATAATTTGATGATCATCTTAGAAATTATGGGATTGTCTCCCAATTGACTCCACCAGCAACTCCACAATGGAATGAAGTTTCTGAAAGGAGAAATCGAACCTTATTAGATATGGTTCGATCTTTGATGAGTCATGCAGATCTTCCATTATCCTTTTGAGGTTATGCATTACAAAGCTGCAGCTTTCACTATAAATCGAGTTCCTTCTAAAGCGGTTGATAAAACACCATATGAGATATGGTACGGAAAGATACCTAGTTTGTCTTTCCTTATGATTTGAGGTTGTGAAGCTTACGTAAAACGACAAGTCTCAGAAAAACTTGCACCTAAATCTGACAAGTGTTTATTTGTGGGGTATCTTATGGAAACAAAAGGATATTACTTTTATAATCCCGCTGAGAACAAATTGTTTGTTGCTCGGTATGGTGCCTTTATGGAAAAACAGTTTATTTCAAAAGACACTGGTGGGAGAGAAATAAATCTTGAAGAAGTTCAAGAATCACAGATAAACACTGAAGGGTTACTTGGAAGTTCAACAACGTTCTGAACCAGTTGAACCTCCACAAGTGACACAAGGCCCACGTAAATTTGGTAGGGTAAGACATGAGCCAGAGAGATTCGAATTTCTCATTACTGATAGTCGTGATGTGTTGCTTATGGATCAAAATGAGCCCACCACTTATCAGGAGGCTATGTCTGGACCAGACTCAGATAAATAGCTAAGTGTCATGAACTCTGAGATGCAATCCATGTATGATAACCGAGTTTGGAACTTGGTTAATTAACCTGAAGGTGGTAAGACCATTTGATGTAAATGGGTTTTCAAGAAGAAAACTGACATGGATGGCAAAGTGCATACTTTTAAAGCAAGGCTTGTAGCAAAAGGTTTCAGGCATACTTAAGGTGTTGATTATGATGAAACTTTTTCGCCAGTAGCCATGCTTAAATCCATAAGAATTTTAATTGCCATTGCTGCATATTATGACTATGAGATATGACAAATGGATGTAAAAACATCATTTCTTAATGGAAAGTGCTTGAGGACGTGTATATGACATAACCTGAAGGTTTTGCACATCCTGAGAATTCTATGAAGGTATGCAAGCTTCAAAGATCCATTTATGGATTAAAGCAAGCTTCTCGAAGTTGGAATCTTCGTTTTGATGAAGCAATCAAGGATTTTGGTTTTATTAAGAACGAAGATGAGCCTTGTGTATACAAGAAGGTCAGTGGGAGTGTAGTTTTTCTGGTACTGTATGTTGATGATATATTACTCATTGGAAATGACATCCCAACATTGCAGAATGTCAAGTCTTGGTTAGGGAAGTGTTTCTCAATGAAAGACTTAAGAGATGCAGCCTATATCCTAGGGATAAGGATCTATAGTTATAGATGTAAGAGGCTAATCGGTCTAAGTCAGAGTGCTTACATAGACAAGGTGCTGAATAGGTTCAGTTTGCAAGACTCTAAAAGATGATTGTTGCCAATGTCTCACGGCATAAGTCTCAGCAAGATTCAATGTCCTAAGACAAATGATGAGCGAGACCGTATGAATAAGATTCCATATGCATCAGCTATTGGATCTATCATGTATGTCATGCTATGCACTCGACCTGATGTATCATATGCTTTGAGCACTACAAGCAGATATCAGTCAGATCATGGTGAGAGTCACTGGATAGCAGTAAAGAGCATTCTTAAATACTTAAGAAGGACTAAGGAAATGTTCTTGGTCTATGGAGGTTTTGAAAATGATCTAGTTGTAAATGGTTACACAGATGCAAGTTTTCAAACTGATATAGATGATTTTAGATCGTAGTCTGAATATGTGTTTACTTTGAATAGGGGTGCGAAGAAGTGGAAAAGTTCAAGCAAGAGATCGTGGGAGATTCTACAATGAAAGTGAGTATATTGCGGCGTCCGATGCAAAGAAAGGAGGCGCTTTGGATCAAAAAGTTCATTTCGAACTAGGTGTGGTTCCAAGTATTGCTAACCCTGTTTGTTTGTATTGTGACAATAACGGGGCAATATCACAGGCCAAGGAACCTAGATCACACCATAGATCCACACATATACTCAGGCGTTTTCATCTCATCAGAGAAATTATTAAGAGGGGAGACGTGAAGATTTGCAGAGTACCTACTGAATACAACATTGCGGATCCATTGACAAAAGCTCTTCCACAAGCAAAACATGATGGTCATGTTAGATCATTAGGCATTAGATGCATGTATGATTGGCCCTAGTGCAAGTGGGAGATGTTGGGGCATGTGCCATAGGTCAATCCATTAACTGTCTTTATGAATACTTTTAGTTAATAAAATAGATGATTTCATTTGATGTTTATTATAATTAATTTGCATGTTTACATTATAATAAGATCTATGGGTATTTATAGAAATATCATAAATGTCCCTAGTCGATCATTATACTGGGAACTATGATGAATTAAGACTAGTGCGAGTCTTGATTGATGATCATATGATGATTATACGTATAGGGATACGAATCAAGATCACGAGTACTTGTTAGGGAACAAAGTACTGGACCGATCCGCTATGAGAACATCACATGGATTAAGTCATAGTTGTTTCTCATGATAGATATATTTTTCAGTCCTCTGACTTGAGATTACCAGAGTCTTCAACATTAGGAACACAATGATTTGACACAATCAAACGTTGTCTTTAACCGGACGATTATAAAGGTTGTGATTGGTTACTGTGTGAGCAATGTGATGAAGTTATGTAATCAAGATAGAATTTGTCCCTCTCATATAAAGAGAGATATCCAGTGGATCCCTCGATGTGTTAGATTGTTAAAAGGCATAGTCTAAGTGAATTGATATTGATCAATGTCACTTGGATGTTTTCAGTCTACCTAGAGATCGAGACTAGTACGATTGAACATGTTGGATGACAATTACATGTCTTATGTTTGATCAAAAGGATATCGTGTGACAAAAGGATGTTATATACATTATTGATTAGGTTGTATCGATTTGATATTCGTACAACTTGGGTAGTCATAATGTCTTGCTAGATGCCGCTTATGACTTGTATACCAAAATGAGTTTTGATACACTGCCAACGTTGTATGAGCCTATTGGGTCGCACACTAAGAATGGTTTTGCGAGATTTTAAGATGGTTCAGAAAAACGAATTTTATATGATAAAATTCGTGACAGAAACGTCCTTGTGGTGTATTACACTTATACTTCTTTAAGTAGGGGTATATGTGTAATTTACTTAACCGTCTATATACAAGGGTTGTATAAATAGACGCTTTAAGTTAGAACACAAATAAAAAAAGATTAAGGGCCGAAACTTTATTTTCGTTTAAGAAACGAATTAGGGTTTTCTGGTACGCTCTGGATCGTTTTGGAGAGAAACAAAAGGTTTGGTATTCTCTCGAAGCTAGCACTTCGAATCTCAGCCGCCGTTCGTGTGTGGACTGCTGGTAGAGGGCGTTCGTCGTTGGCAGCGCCTTAGAGATCGATCAACCTTCAGAAAGGTATATTGCGACCGAGGTATGATTAAGTTTTCATGTTTTAAACGTTTTTAATGGAATTAGATTCGGATCCTGTTGGGGTTTTTGTCAAAATTGTTTTGTAATTTTCGCTGCGTATGAACCCCAAAACCCAACACTAACGGTTTTACCTTGAAAATGGTTTTTACAAGTTTGGATTAAAAGAGTTGTATATGAAGAATCATATTTTTATATCTCTTTTGGTTCAGTAACCTGTAAGTTTAAATCTCGAGGATGAAATTTCTAATTAGTTGACAAGAATTGTGAAATCCGAGAATTTCATAAACTTGATCAGGTAACTAATTAAGTATTTTCATATTTTATTTGGAATTAAAGTATCTAAGGTGGGACCAACGCATTATGAACTAGAGATCATAAGGTTTATTTTATTTGTGTGTTGTGTGCTTAGTGTGTATATTATATGGTGTTTTGTCGCGAAGTCAGGGTGTGTTGAGATGTATCCTCAATTTGTTCTACTCGGGGTCGCAAGTGAGTATTTGAAGGGCATGATTAAAAATTAATCATTAGTTGCTCGAAAACTAATTAACCAAGTGTTAATCTTCACGTGATAATTTTGCCTCGATTTGCATGCAAATCGGGATCAGTGGTATTATAAAATTAAAGAGATAAACATGAGAAAATAAAAAATGGAAAATGAACTATAGGGGCAGCAGTAGTGTTAAAAAGGAGTTTAATAAGTGAGTGCAAATGGGTAATTGCCCACTCAAACCTTTTCCAACTCTATGTAAAATCGAAATGTTGTTTTGAACCGAAAAACCATTTCGATCAAACCTCTAATCATCATTTCGTCTATCTGGATTTCCTTCTCGATGCTCCATTTTCACTCTCAGTGCTCTCTTCCCTTTCGATTACTCTCCTCGACACTCGGTCTCCCTCTCTTGGAAAATGATTTCTTCTCACTCTCAGGCGTTCTCCCTCACAATCAAGCCCACTCACTTGCCCTCTCATCGACCATCGTCTCCCTCAATCTCGAGTTCAATCTCTCTTGGTAATAGCTTTCTTTCTCTTTCACGGACACTGTAGAAATGATAAAAAATAGTGGAATTGATCGCAGATGGGAGGGGATGGTGATGATAACGACAAGGTAAAAGGGACTACTATTATTGTTTTGTTGTTAGGATCACTTGGTAATAGAAAATTGAAGAAGATGATTAGGAGGGGGAATGACATGGCTGTTGTTGTGTAGATGCTATTGTTGTTGATGTCGAAGGTGGGCAGTGAATTCAATCCACTGTTAAGGTGAGTGTTCCCACATTTACCTTTGACTTCCCTTTCAATCTTATGTTTTCTTGATGGAAAGTGCTATAGGTCTATGAAATTGGGATTTCTGAATTTGTTTTGATGATCAAAAGGTTTGACTAAGCCTCAGTTTAAGTAAAGAAATCTTGTGAGATTGTTGTCATGAGTTGTTTTATGTTTTTGATGAAAAGTATTAAACTGAACTGTTGTATAGGAGAGTATTAGGAGGTGATGAGTGGATAATGGAACATGGTTATTTTTACTGTTTTATTATTCTTGTTCAATGTGTTGACAAAGGAAAATGAATAGTTGGTGATGATAAAAGAGAGGGACATGGTTGTTGTTGTTGTATGATTGATTGACTTAGAAAATTAGAAAGTCTTGATATTGTAGGATTTGATTTGTTGGTTGAAATTTATGATTTGGGTTTAAAGTCCTAAAATGGAATCTATAGATAAGTTATAAATTGTTTTCAAGATAAATGAGAGGTTACAATCCTATTTAAAGTCCAATAAAGTATGTTACGATATAATGAGGATTCAAAAACATGGAAAAAAGGTGTTTAAGGAGTTGTTTAAGTTGTTAATAGACTTGAACTCCATTTAAAGAGTTTGATAGTTGATTTTTAATCATGTGGTAACTCGAAAATGGTTTTGAAGTGTTGAAGTGGAGTTATGACTAAGATGTTCAATTCTATGTGTAATAGGATTTGAAGTACATGATAGATGGGAAACACGTGAATGAGGCTTCGCTATCAATTTTCAAATTGGTCGGTTGTAAGTAAACCCTACAGTTGTTTTTACTATTTATGGAACTTTATCTTTGTACTTGTATTTGTGATTAATCCGCATTGCATTTCGCATCATTCTTGGTCATGTATTCTTGTCATTACGACAATGACTTGTTAGACTACGACGGGTGGGACTCGGAGCTAGGTTTCTGACCGATTCGAATGGAACACGGAAGACCTAAAGCATTCAAGTTTTATGGGGAGCATGCATTGGATTTTTATTAATGTTTTTGATTCATTATTTGGCCTACCAACTTTGTTTATGAAACTTAAATAGTAATAAAAGGGTTTCATGTTGTTATTTAAATTTGTTGTTATTTGGAAATGCAATTACATGTCTTCATGTATTTAAACTAACATTTGCGGGGAGTATAGAGTATTATCGGAGTTTACTTACCCGCAATCTTCGAGTTGTTTTTTATGATGTCGATTCTATGTAATGACAAGGAAAAAGGGGCAAGACTCAAAGATTATATTGATTGTTTCAGTTTTAATAAAGTTTAATTCTTGTTGTTTATTGTTCTAATGTATTATTTTGGGTTCCAAGGTGAGCGTAGGTCGTGAAATACTCTCGAATTGGTTATGAGAGTCTCCTAAATTAGTTTGAAGTAAATTATGGGATTTATATTCTAGTTTGGGTTTATTTGAAATTGTAAAGTTTTAACTAAGGGGTCGGAGACTCTAAGTAAGTTTAAATGTTTTAAATTGATATATATATTTATATATATATATATATATATATATATATATATATATATATATATATATTGTGAGTTTATGGATTAAGTACCTAATTAGGGTTATTAGGGATAAGTCGGGGCTTAGTGAGACGGGCCCTAACAACCATGGGGAAATACATGTGTAACTATAAAAGTGTCCATCTCGAACGAAGTTTTTCGGGAAATAATTTAAGAAGTGAACAAAAGAGTTAAGACTTTTTGTCATACTCCAAAATTCTTAATATTCAATTTATTGCCATGAAGTGCCTTAGTTTTGTTTTTTATAAATAGAAGCACTATCATATTCGTCATTTCTCAATTCTTATAACTCTGGGATACTGAGTTTATGTTGGTTACATGCGTTATCATAATTCATATTACATGTCTTTATTTCCCAATGTGCCTTATGTTCTAATTCGACTGGTAAATGACATGTTCTACCAAAAACTACTTTATAAGGTGTCATACCTATGCGTTTTTTAAATGCAAATGTGCCCACAATGCGTCTTTGAAACAAAGACTCTAATCTTTACGTGTTGGACATACTGTTTTTTCTAATATTGATTTAATTTCTCTATTTGAGATTTCGGCTTGCCTACTAGTTTGTAGGTGATATACAATAGATGTTATATGGGTAACATGGTATTTGTAAAGTGAAGTAGCTATGATTCTATTGCAAAAATGTGAATTTATATCGCTAATCAATGTTGTAGGTGCTCCAAAAACAGTAAATATCATTGATTTTAAGAAATTAACTATTATTTTAGAATTATTAGATTTGGTAGCTATAGCTTCTACCCATTTAAACATATAGTCTACGGCTGATCAAATGTAAATATTTTCGTTAGATGGTAAAAAATCCCATAAAATCTATCCGCCAAACATCAAATACTTTGCAAAATAGAATAGGACATAAGGGCATTTGGTTCTTATGTCCTAAGTTTCTAGTTCTTTGACAATTTGGACAAGCTTTGATGTAAACATAACAATTGTGAAATAAAGTATGCCAAAAGTATCATGTGTCTAATATTTTACAGGCTGTATGTCATAGACCAAAATGTCGTCCACAAGCATAAGTGTGGCAATGAGCCATAATAGACTGTATTTTCGTTTATGGGATATATCTTCGAATGGCTTGGTCGGCACATAATTTTCATAAATAAGGATCATTCCATAGATAATGTTTAGAATCGTGTTTTATCTTATTATTTTGGGTTCTAGTTAAATAAGGTGACTGTCATTTAGTAGTGAGGTATTTGACTATATTGGTATACCATGAGCTAGTAATAGCTATCTTATATAGATGTGTTAGAGTTATAATCTAAATTAGATTAGTGTTTGAGTTTGATTAGGACTTCGAGTTAGAGTATGAGTCTATTTAGGATCTCCTAGTTGGATTAGGAGTTTGCTTATGTGAGTCTATAAATTAGACTTAACCCCCCGCATTGTAATTAACGAGTTTATTAGAGATTAATAAAGTGTATTAAAAGACACGTGCAAATCTGTTTTTATACAGATTGCAGCATCAAGAAATAAGAGAACTAGATTTCAGTTCTAGTTTTTCTTCCTTTTATATAGATCAGTTTTTTCTTCTCTCCTCTATTCAAATTTTACTTCTTTTTTATTTTCTCCAACAAATTGGTATCAGAGCCCTTATTTTCTTAAGGGACTTGTGGTTGAGAGAAACTTTTTTTCTGCATCCAAGAACTTCCATGGATTCATATTCAATTCTTGAAAAGCCTTTCACCTCGCTTGCACCACCGGTGTTCGATGGTGAGGGTTATCATATATGGGCAGTCAGGATGGAGGCACATCTGGAGGCGAATGATCTCTGGGAAGCCGTTGAGGAAGACTACGAAGTTCTTCCCTTACCACCAAATCCAATAATGGCGCAAATCAAGTATTACAAAGAGAGAAAGTCAAGAAAATATAAGGCAAAAGCTATGTTATTTGCTGCAGTCTCTTCTGAAGTCTTCGTAAGGATTATGTCATTAAAGTCGGCATTTGAAGTATGGAACTACCTAAAGAAAGAGTACGAAGGAGATGAAAACATCAAAGGAATGAAGGTTCTCAACTTAATCAGAGAATTCGAGCTTCAGAGAATGAAGGACTCAGAGACAGTGAAGGAGTATTCTGATAGATTACTTGGAATCGCGAATAAAGTGAGATTACTCGGTTCTAAATTTTCAGACTCTAGGATTGTGCAAAAAATCCTTGTAACCACCCCGGTAAGGTTTGATGCTACTATTTCATCACTTGAAAATACAAGAAATTTGGCCAACGTTAGTTTGGCGGAATTGTTGAGTGCTATGCAAGCACAAGAACAAAGAAACCTCAGTAGATCTGAAGGGTCTGTTGAAAGGTGCATTAGCTGCGAGAGCTAAATTCAGTCAAGGACAAAAAGGGAAGAAAGTCGAGAAGAACAAGAAAGGAAATTCAGGTTTTGATTCTCCTAACACTAATAAGGGAACAAAATATGATTTTCCTCCTTGTAAGCACTGTAGAGGAAAGGGTCATCACCCTTCTAAATGTTGGAAGCGACCGGATCAACAATGTGAGAAATGTCAGAAGATGGGACATCATCAGAAAATATGTAGAAGCAATCCACAATAAAGACAAGTGACTCAAGTCAACATTCAACAAAAGAATGCTGCACAAGTTGCAGATCAAGAAGAGGATGAGCATCTTTTTGTTGCATTTGGTTTTGCAACAAGTAGTACAAGTGATAAGTGGCTTGTAGATAGTGGTTGCACAAACCACATGACTTTCGATCGAGACCTCTTCCGAGAATTAGACACTTCTGTAACCTCCAAAGTTCGAATTGGCAATGGCGAGTACCTTCCAGTTAAGGGAAAAGGATGAATTCTGATCCAAATGGAGAATGGTGATCATCAGTTTATTTCAGATGTGTTATATGTACCGACATTGACATGCAATATGCTAAGTTTGGGGCAGTTGCTAGAGAAGGGTACAAAGTGAATTTCAAATATAGTCATCTCACTGTGTTTGACTCTAAAGGTATGATCATTCTTAAGTCTCCTTTGAAAAATAGGTTGTTTCAAATTGAGATTAAGATTGGATCTTATCCGTGTTTTAAATCCATTGTTTCTTATGAGTCATGGTTATGGCATATAAGATATGGTCATCTGAACTTCAAAAGTCTGAAGTTGTTGACTCATAAGAATTTAGTGAAATGATTGCATGTGATTCAACATCTAGAGCAATTTTGTGAGGGGTTTATTTTGGGGGAGCAACATAGACGAACGATTGCTTCCAACACTCCAAGGCATGCCAAATCTCTACTACAGTTGGTTCACTCAGATGTTTATGGTCCTCTGCTGACTGCTTCACTAGGAGGAAGCAAATATTTTATGACTTTTATTGATGACTGCAGCAGGATGATTTGGGTGTATACTTTAAAGAATAAGTATGATGCCTTTAGTTGCTTTTAGAAGTTCAAGGCAACTGTGGAGAAACAGAGTGGACGCTACATCAAGACTTTGAGAACAGATGGTGGTGGTGAGTACACGTCCTCGACATTTTCAAAGTTTTGTGATCGCCATGAGATCAAACATGAGATCATGCCACCACAGACACCGCAACAAAATGGTGTTGTAGAGAGAAAGAATAAGACGATTATAGACATGGCTCATAGTATGTTGAAAGCCAAAGGTCTACCTAATCCTTTTTAGGCTGAAGCAGTTGCATGTTCAGTTTATTTACTAAATAGGTCTCTCACAAAAGGTATGTCCCCAGAAGAGGCTTGGAGTGGTTACAAGCCAAGTGTCAAACACTTGAAGGTGTTTGGATCCACTGCATATGTACATGTTCTTGATGCTAACATGAAGAAGTTAGATGACAAAGGCGTGAAGGTCATATTTATTAGCTATGTTTCAGGAAGGACTGGAACGTACAAATTTTACAATCCAGTTACCAATGCAGTCATTGTTAGCAGAGATGTCAAGTTTGATGAGAAGAGTGCATGGATTTGGGACATAAAAGGAAAGAGTATTGCTCAACCATCTACGATTAGATATGAGGATGAAGCTTCCACTTCAGTTGATATTGACGCTAGATCCCAGCGTACCAGTTGCAGACCACAAAGAAGTGTAGGACAACCAGCTCGACTTCAGGATTGTAAGATCACCCATGATAATGTCGTTGATTACAAAGGCAATCAAGTGCATTGTGCATTGTTCAGCATTAAGGAAGTTGTGCGAGATAGATGGCGGGTGAACGATAAAGGATGTCATCGATGGAGGTCGAGATCTGCATTCGAGAGAAGATCAAGTGGAAGATCACGACAATCTGAATTATGGGGGGATGATGTTTTGTTTTTTAATTCAAATAGGTAATTTAAATTATGGGGGAATGTTAGAGTTATAATCTA
Organism: Stephania cephalantha; assembly: GCA_039657325.1. NCBI lineage: Eukaryota > Viridiplantae > Streptophyta > Magnoliopsida > Ranunculales > Menispermaceae > Stephania > Stephania cephalantha. Next base: position 29,310,203 of record CM077578.1, on the reverse strand, counting down.
AATTAGATTAGTGTTTGAGTTTGATTAGGACATCAAGTTATAGTATGAGTCTATTTAAGATCTCCTAGTTGGATTAGGAGTATGCTTATGTGAGTCTATAAATTGGAGTTAACCCCCCGCATTGTAATTAACGAGTTTATTAGAGATTAATAAAGTGTATTAAAATACACGTGCAAATCTATTTTTATACAGATCGCAGCATCAAGAAATAAGAGAACCAGATTTCAGTTCTAGTTTTTCTTCCTTTTATATAGATCAGTTTTTTCTTCTCTCCTCTATTCAAATTTTACTTCTCTTTGATTTTCTCCAACAAGATGTTCATCTGGAAAATCATCTTTTAATGGTATTAAGGGTTCATCATTTTCTAATCTACTTAGATGGTATGTTACTAAGTTTTCGGCACCTTTCTTGTCTTTTAAGTGATATCGAATTCTTGCAACAATAAGATCTATTTTATTAATCTGGTTTTAACGTCTTTCTTTGCCATCAAATATCTTAATGCGGCATGGTCTGAGTATACTATTACTTTAGTACCTAGTAAATATAGTCTAAACTTTTCTAATGCAAACACAACTGCTAGAAGTTCTTTTTTCGTGGTGGTATAGTTTAGTTAGGCGTGATCCAAAGTTTGTGATGCATTATATATGACATGAAAATTATTTCCTAACTTTTGATCTAAAACAGCCTTAGTGCATAGTTGCTTGCATCGCACAATATTTCGAAAGGTAGTGATCAATCTGGTGACTTTATCACTGGTGTGGTTATTAAGGCGTCTTTTAGTTATTAAAAGCTATCTTGTATTCAGGTGTGAACTCAAGGGTGACATCGTTTTACAAAATTTTGCCCAAGGGTTACGTTATTTTGAAAAAAAATCTTCACAAAACGTCGGTAGAATCCTGCATGGCTAAGAAAAGATCTTACCTCCCTCACAGTAGTGGGGTAAGGTAATGTTTTTATAACTCGAAATTTAGTGGGGTCTACCACTATTTCTTTTGCTGACATTATGTGTCCTAACATAAGTCCTTGATTTACGATTAAATAACATTTTTCATAATTTAATACTAGGTTCTTCTCTATACATCTTTTGAGTACTTTAATTAAGTGAAATAAGTGTTCATCGAAAGAATCACTGTATAAGGTAAAGTCATCCATGAAATCTTCAATAAATTGTTCAACATGGTCTAAGAAAATACTAATCATACATCTTTGAAATGTAGCGGGTGTGTCACATAAGCAGAAAGGCATGCGGCCGTAAGCAAATGTACCAAAAGGGCAAGTCAAAGTGGTATTTTCTTGATCTTCTACAGCTATAGGAATTTGGTGGAATCCCGAGTATCCATCTAAAAAACATTAAAGGGTCCGTTCAGCTAGTCTTTCTAACATTTGATCTATAAAGGGAAGTGGAGAATGGTCTTTTCTTGTTACAGCATTTAGCTTCCTACAATCTATGCACACTCTCCAACCGTTTTGGATTCTAGCTGGTACTAGTTCTCCCTGTTCGTTTGTTATAACTATTATCCTTGTCTTTTTTGGAACTGCTTGTATCGGGCTAACCCAATTACTATATGTTATTGGGAATATCATCTCTGCATCTAATAATTTTAATATTTCTTTCTTTACTACTTTCACCATTGGTGGATTCAATTTACATTGGGCTTTTCTAGAGGGTTTCATGTCTACTTCAAGATTAATTATATGCATGCATGTGGCTGGACTTATTCCTTTAATATTAGCTATTGTCCATCCTATTGCTTACTTGAATTCTTTGAAAACATTCACTAATTTCTCCCCTTCTAAATTTGATAATTTATTAGAGATTATAATTGGTAATGAGTTATTACTTTCAAAGTACGCGTATTTTAAATGATATAGTAGAACTTTTAAGTCAAAGTCAGGAGCTTTTAGTATAGAAGGTAAAAGTTTTGAATGATTTATTAGTTAATCCATTTAGTAAGAGGATTCATGGAATGCATTATAAAATTCTAAGGCGTTGATTATCTCTCCCATCTCTTCATCTATATCATCATTGTCATTTAAATCCTCTATTACTTTTTCAAGTTTATCTGACTTATCATTTCTAAAAGTTTTATCTATTTTAGAATCTAACATATCTATGGTGCATACCGATGAAACATCTAAATGATATTTCATAGCATCGTGGATGTTGAAATTTATTGTTTCTTTATCTACTTCTATTTTTAGAGTTCCATTAGAAACATCTATTTTGTCTTTTTCCATTTTTAAGAATAGACGTCCTAGGATAAGAGACGTTTTGCTAGAGAAGTGGTCTTTTTTGATGTATATGACATAAAAGTCGGCTGGGAAACTAACTCATTAACTCTAACGAATACATCTTCTAATACTCCTACAGGTTGGACGATAAATATGTCTGATAATGGCACAACTATAATAGTTTCTTTTAGGGGTACGTTTGTCATTTGCAAATATATTGACAAAGACATAACGTTGATTGAGGCGCCTAGATCACATGATGCTTTGGATATCCCAATATTTTTTGAGATTTATCGTATTGTTAAGACAAAATTATATATTGGAACCTCATTGAAATATATTGTCCTATTAATTATAGAAATCTTATACATTAATAAAATATGATAATTCGTAACTCAATCAACATAACAATATAAAAAATTAAATTAATTTTTCAATTTGTGAAAAAAGTTTTCTAAAAATTGAGAAAGTAGTTAAGGCCCTATTTGATTGCAAGGAAAATGTTTCAAAGAAAAAAAATACATTTTCTTAAGAAAGTTTTCTCGAGAAAATGTTCATAAGAAATTTTTTTATGTGTTTGATTGCACATATATGAATTTTTTCCCTCAAAACTCACCAACAACAAGTTTTAAAATAAATATAAGAACTTACCATATATATTAAGTATATTAGTTTTCATATTTAAAATATAATTTTAATCTGTCTTAATATGAAAACTCATATTTTCTCAATAGAAAATTTAATTTGTCCACCATAATAGGTGAGGAAAAAGATGGGTCTTAATATGAAAAATTGGCAACTGTAAGAAAATGTCTCGCGAGATAATTTTGGCTATCTAACATATGAAAATGTTAGTTTCCCATAAAATTTGTCATTTTCCTTGGAACACTTTCATTTTCCACCAATCAAATAGGGCGTAAGTGACAAAATGACAAAGGAGTGAAAATCAAAATGAATATTTTACGAAATTGATGGGGCATGGATATTCCCAACCCCGAAAGGATCCGTGCGAGACAGGGTGTGAGGCGACAAAGTCCTCCCCGTGGGGAATTCACGAGGATAAGTCCCCCGCCTCATGCCCCGAAGGGATGGGGACGAGAACTTCAATCTCGCCCCATCATGCCCCCTTGCAACCTTAGCTGCAAGCATTTTAAGTAAGAAATATATGTTGACAAAAAAATATATATATATGCTGTTGATTTTTAATTTTTAGTTTTTTTTTGGTATGCAGTGCTACATGTGTATGCTTTTTAAGTAACACATTTGCTTATCTTATTTGATTTTATTACAAGTGATTCCAACATAAGTCTAACCAGCGACATTCAACAACTTTGTCTTTTAACAAATGATATATCATCCATCTCACCATAGATGCTTTGGCAACACGTTTGCTAAGTGGAAAAAGTATATTAACAACAAAATCTTAAGCCAAAGCATCTTTTGGTGAGATAAATGAGGCATCACTTGCTAAAAGTAAAAGGTAATGTTTAGGGATGTCGTGAGTTCAGCTAAACTAAAAAATATTAAATAAAAAAAAATCTCAAAGGACTGGAGAGAAAAATATATATAGCAATTTTGAGACCGTTATTTAGAAAAAGAAATTATATATACTATTTGATCCATCTAGTATCCTATGTTTTTGTATGATTCTAGGCAAACCACAATAGTCAAATGGACAGAGCTAGAATGACACCCTACAAGAACATCTGAACGCACACCTCTATCACATCAACCTTTCGTGTTCACCTCAAGATGCGAGCTTACGCATCCCGATGTTCAAAACACGGTTGGATAGTGGGGTATGTTTTTGGGGGTGTTTGTGTAGCATTTTCGTTGTCGAATATCACGTGGAGACACTACAACAAAGTGGGTCTACAGTAACACTTTTTTGCCAACGCTAAATTTTAATTTTAGAGACATATGATGTACAAGTGTTATCAAATTTAAAATTTTAAGACGCATAACATACAAGTGTCTCCAAATTAAGGACACTTGATATTAAAATGTCGCCAAATTTAAAATAAATTTGGAGACAAGACATTAATTTATAAGTGTTGTCAAATCTCAAATCTAAGGACGCATAGTCTATAAGTATCGTTAAAGTTAAAATTGAGGACGCAAACAACAAATGTTGCCAATTTCAATATTTAGGGACACATAATTTATAAGTGTCTCTTATATTAGAGGTACTTGGTAAACTAGTGATACCAAATTTAAAATTTGGGGACCTTAATTTATGTGTTGTCAAAATTCAAATCTAAGGACACATAATTTAAAAGTGTTGTTAAATTTTAAATCTAAAGACACATAATTTACAGGTGTTGTTAGATTTTAAATCTAAAGACGCATAATTTACAAGTGTTGAAGACACATAATTTACAATTGTTGTTAAATTTCAAATCTAAATATACATAATTTATAAGCGTTGTTAAAATTCAAATCTAAGGACACGTAATTTATAAGTGTTGTTAGATTTCAAATCTAAAGACACATAATTTACAAGTGTAGTTAGATTTCAAATCTAAGAACACATAATTTATTGTTAGATTTTAAATCTAAAGACACATAATTTACAAATGTTGTTAAATTTAAAATCTCAAGACACATAATTTTTAAGTGTTGTTCAATTTCAAATATAAGGACACAATTTACAAGTATTGTTAAATTTCAAATATAAGGACACAATTTACAAGTATTGTTAAATTTTAAATCTAAGGACACATAATTCAAAAGTAGCACAAAAAATATAGAACAGTAAAAACTATGAGGGAAAATAAAATTTGGTTACTAAATAATTTTTTGTGGTGAATTCTTAGTAGCAATAAATTATTTATTTATATTTATTTTACTTCAACTAAATATTTTAAAAAAAAATAAATATTTATTTTACTTAAAATTCAGGAAGCTTTTGTTGTAAAAGCGTCCTGAATTGATGACATTTTTCTTGTAAAACGTCCTGATTGGGGATGCTTACAATATACAAGCGTCCCCAATGTCATATCCACTTATATTTGAGAATGAGCAGTATTTAGAGCTTATGACGGTTAAAACAGAAGTGCATTCTATATTTAAGGAACCTTACGGATATGGGAATTTATTTTAATTGACCATCTATGCTTTGTATTAATTTTTTCCTGGAGCATTATTCAAAGCAAGATTTGAACTCTATCTAGTGTATGCATGTGAAGCCACCACAGAGATGGTTACTTGATTTCTTCAAGTGAGTTGCTTTCACATAACATGTCTAATAATGCAGAATGCTAGAGAACATTTGAGGACACATCAAACAGAGTTTTCTTGCTATCACAAGTAGATGAAGCTTCATGAGTAGCTTCTCTTGGGATGGATATTACAACAATACTTGTTATTAAATATTGTGTATTGGCTGATGAATTCTCCATTACAGTTGATGATCTCTTCAGCTAATTAAGTTGAGACTAAACTTTTTAGTCTTTCCATTCACAGTAGTTCCTAAGTTCCAAAGAGGTTAGGAACTACTTTTCAAATAAAATCAAACATGGGTCCTCTTGCCTACTCATTCAACTATACCTGAACTCTTTAGTCTTCCAGTCACAGTAGTGACTGAACAAATAAACAAGGGTGACGCTATGTGCACCCCAGTTATTACTCAGGGCACCCCATTTAATTCCAACACCACATGAAATAACTAATATGCCCTCCTACATAATTGAAGAAGAAAAATAGTTTGTTTGGGCACCCCACCACATTTTTCATTGTAGAATAACAACTCCAACCGTTTCGTTAGCTTCGACGACGATCGGACGTGACGTTCTTCGGTCAAAGAGTGCGTACGAGGTTTGTATGTACTTATTTGTTGCTGTTTTTCAATGGTTTTAGGCATGGGTATGTAGTGTGTGTTAGTGGGATGGAAATGGTTTTTGATTGATGCATTCGTGGCTCTTGATATGTAGGTTTCGGCGCGATTCGTGCATGTTTAGTGTACAATGGATGCCCAAGACGTAATTATAGATGATGCGAGACATTTGGAGGTGAGTTTTGTACATCCAAAGGTGTTAGGGTTTCAAATCACGGATAAATAGAGGCAGCACGACTATTTCGGCTTACAAGATCGAGACTTTTCAATAAGTCTCAGAGAGTGGCAATCGAGCCTGAAGATGTAGTCTCAGGTAGTATAAACCGATACATAGTGATAAGTTTCGGTTGACATTGGTCCAAGACCTTTGGTTGAGTCTCGTTTACCACATCCCGAAACATTGTATTATGTATCGGACCTGCATTACCGAGACTTACAAATTTCAAGTATTTTCTCGTTGTGATTCTGAATTCTTACGAATTTTGCCATGTCTTTTACATGAATTACCTTTGATAAGTGTACCATCGCCAGGTGCGCCATCAAGAAATGTGCCATTTGCAAGTGGCTTTGAAAACTTCTCTAATCTTTTTACATGTGAAGTACCTTTTGAAACAAGAACTGAGGCTATCGCTTGGGTTCAAGCTATAGGTCGTGCTAGGAAGTTTTTATTGGTTACGAAGAAATCCGATGCCGGAGGAAATGGTCGTAGGGGAAGAGTAGCAATTGCATGTGAGAGATCTGGGATATATAAGGGTGCTTCCCAAAGAGTTGGGGTTGCTAAAGCAAAATTACTTGGTAAAATATCACAAAATGTGACAAACAGAGAGGAGGAGGAGGACAACACAAGGCCCAGCACCGATACCAAAAAATGTCAGTGCCCTTTTCTTATCGAGATCAAGGAATTTTCGGACTCAAAGTGGTATGTGAGAGTTGTAAGTGGCAAGCACAACCATGACACTGTGAAATACTTGGAAGGTCACTCATTCGCAGGAAGACTGAATGAGGATGAGGCTGTTATTTTAGATCAGATAAGTAAAGGCAATGTTAAGCCTCATTAGATCTTGAATACTTTGAGGCAAAGGGGTGCGAACAATGCTTCAACATTGCGGACAATATACAATGCACGACAAAGGAATCAGATTAAAGATGTCGGTGGGAGAAGTCGAATGCAACAACTCTTACACTTATTGGAGAACCATACGTATTTATCGTGGCATAGGAGGGACACTGAAATGAATGTTGTGACAGATTTATTTTGGGCACATCCGGACTCCATCAACTTGTTGAGGTGTTTCCCGTTCGTTATTCTCATGAATTGGACATACAAGACGAATAGGTACCGAATGTTGTTGTTGGAGATTGTTGGGGTTAATTCTACAGATATTACATTCTCGATTGGATTTTGTTTCATATCATCGGAGACTAGGACCAACTATACTTGGGCATTGAAGATTTTGAAAGGTTTATTGGACGGGTGATCTACACCTAAGGTTTTTGTCACCGATAGAGAATTGGGTCTTATCAATGCAATTGAAGATATTTTTCCCCAATCTTCTCACCTTTTTTGCACGTGGCACATCAAGAAGATGGTGTTGAGCAACACTAAAAAGATGTTTGGAGAAAACGAAGGCTTCAAACTCTTCAGTGATAGGTGAACTGCTTTGATGTATGCTAAGACAGAAGCATCATTCGAGCTTAGGTGGACTATCATGCGTGATGAGTACCAAAATGTTAAAGGATTGATCATTTATTTGGAGAATACTTGGTTGCGGGGTTACAAGGACAAACTTATATGTGCATGGACCGATTCAGTGTTTCATCTTGGAGAAACCACGACTCAAAGAGTTGAATCCGCGCATTCCACTCTCAAACAATATGTTGGCACTTGTACTGCGAACTTTGAGTCTCTTTGGAGTGTCATACATGGAATGCTTGACATACAACATAATAAGATCAAAGCCTCATTTGAGGTTATTCTGAATGTTGTCTAGCATGGATATATGGAAGGCTTATATCGCCATTTGCGGGGTTATGTCTCTCGGAAAGCGTTGAGGTTGATTCTTGATGAGGTTGCACGTGTCAAAGATGTAGGGAAAAACCCAATCTTATGTGGTTGTGTGCTACATACCAATCGTGGTCTTCCTTGCGCGCATGAGCTTAACGGGCATATTTTGGCCGGATCACCTATACCACTTGAGGACATTCATGTTTTTTGGAAGAAGTTGAGTATGATACCCTAGAAATCTGTTAATCAGACTGGCTGTAACTTCAATGATGAGATTCAGAGGGTTGTGGCTAAGTTTGAATCATGCATTGATGAGGATGTTCGTTTTAGGGTTATTCAACAACTAAAAGAGATTAGTTGTCCTTCAGTGATAGCAGGCGTAGCACCAAAGGCAAAGGTTAGGATAAGGGGAGACCAACACTTGGTGGTTATGGAAAAATGGGAAGAAAGGAAAGAAAGAAAACAATGACTCAAACAAGCGGAAAACCGAGGAAGATGACATGTGTTGGGTTTTGGGGTTCATACGCAGCGGAGATTACAAAAAAGTTTTGACAAAAACCCCAACAGGATCCGAATCTAATTCCATTAAAAACGTTTAAATCATGAAAAACTTAATCATACCTCAATCGCAATATACCTTTCAGAAGGTTGATCGATCTCTAAGGCGCTACCAACGACGAACGCCCTCTATCAGCAGTCCACACACGAACGGCGGCCGAGATTTGAAGTGCTAGCTTCGAGAGAATACCAAACCTTTTTGTTTCTCTCCAAAACGATCCAGAGCATACCAAAAACCCTAAGTCGTTTCTAAAACGAAAATAGAGTTTCGGCCTTTTTTTCTTTCGTCCTTGTGTTCTAACTTAAAGCGTCTATTTATACAACCCTTGTATATAGACGATTAAGTAAATTACACATATACCCTTACTTAAAGAAGTATAAGTGTAATACACCTCAAGGACGTTTCCGTCATGAATTTTATCATATAAAATTTATTTTTCTGAACCATCTTAAAATCTCGCAAAACCATTCTTAGTGTGCGACCCAATAGGCTCATACAACGTTGGCAGTGTACCAAAACACATTTTGGTATACAAGTCATAAGCAGTCTCTAGCAAGACATTATGACTACCCAAGTTGTACAAATATCAAATCGATACAACCTAATCAATAGTGTATATAACATCCTTTTGTCACACGATATCCTTTTGATCAAACATAAGGCATGGAATTGTCATCCAACATGTTCAATCGTACTAGTCTCGATCTCTAGGTAGATGAAAACATCCAAGTGACATTGATCAATATCAATTCACTTAGACTAGGCCTTTTAACGATCTAACACATCGAGGGATCCACTAGATATCTCTCTTTATATGAGAGGGACAAATTCTATCTCGATTACACAACTTCATCACATTGCTCACACAAGTAACCAATCACAACCTTTATAATCGTCAGGACCTTTATAATCGTAGGTTAAAGACAACGTTTGATTGTGTCAAATTATTGTGTTCCTAATGTTGAAGTCTCTCGGCAATCTCAAGTCGAGAGGATCTGAAAAATATCCCTATCATGAGAAACAACTATGACTTAATCCATGTGATGTTCTCATAGCTGGTCTGGTCCAAAAAGTACTTTGTTCCCTAACAAGTACTCGTGATCTTGATTCGTATCCCTATACGTATAATCATCATATGATCATCAATCAAGACTCACACTAGTCTTAATTCATTATAGTTCCCAGTATAATGATCGACTAGGGACATTTAGGATATATATGTAAATACCCATGGATCTTATTATAATGTAAACATGCAAATTAATTATAATAAACAGCAAATGAAATCCTCTATTTTATTAACTAAAAGTATTCATAAAGACAGCTAATGGATTGACCTAGGGCACATGCCTCATCAACATGTCTATGACGAGAAATCCTAGTGGCTTTGAGTTTGTACTCACAAGCGAGGAGGCGGCCAGTGCGCGAAGGAAGGGAAAGGAAGTGAAGCATAAAGTTCATCGAACACAGGTGGCTTTGAGTTTGTTAACTTGCATTGTGGTGGGTTACTAATTCATTATTGACAACACTATTTGTTTTGGACTTTTAATTGACAGGTCATATTGAAGCCTAATGCACCGGTGCCCCCCGTATTTATTGTGTGGAGGACATTCGCGAATGTTGATGCTCAAGGCCGGGGTATTAGTATTGACATCCAACCACGGATTTTAGTTCCGTCTTCGCAGCTAGGCACGCCCACAGTTATAGACTTAGCGAAACCTTAACACATTAACACTTCATTGTTTTCTGTTGGAGAAAAACCATTGTTGTATTCGCTGCACATTATTGTTGGTTATCTCCCCATAGTTGTAACAACTTCATGTTGTTTTTTTGTCAAATCCATGAAGTTGTAACAACTTATCATTTCATGTGAAATATATCAAATTGCCAAATTTTTTGATTATATTGCATTGTGTACCAAGTTCAAAACCACAACTTAATTTGTACAATTGTGTACCAAGTCAAAAAACGTGACACAAAAATATATTCCTTGAGGTTCTTTTTTATATCATAGTGGGAAGTCCCAACACTTCAGTAGTTCTCAATAATCATGTGAAAATATTGTCTCAGCCAAGCAGGTCCGAGAAGCATGCATTAGTCGGATACGCCCAACCGAAAGCAATAGTCGAGTCTCGCTCACCCTATACCGAGATTGGTAGGAAAATAACATTCATAGGTTGCCGAGACCCCTTACAATCGGAATAAACTGTGGTGCCTTAATCTAATCAGTTGGGGCGCCTAGATCATGTCGGTACCATATATCTGAAACAGTGTACAACGTTTCGGCCATGAGGTATCGTAATTTGGCACAATTCTCGGATGTGCATATCCAAGAACCTGAGTACGTACAATACGAAGACATGTTTTGGTGGGCTGTAACCGAAACAAATTCACTTCTTTCAGTTATGCCTAACCGAGACGATGTGATGAATCACGGGCCCGCCAGGCCAAGACTCTGTCAGCAAAATGATACACAACAAACTTTCAATTCTCAACAAATTAAACAAATAAAGTGGGACTACCACCATTCCTGTGACGACCCCAGTTTCCCACAAACTGGGCCCCGCCCGCCTAAGCCCACGTGGACCCCTGAGTCAGTCTCGCAAGGTCAACGCAAGCCTAGTCAGCCTTCCAATCTATCATTACAAGAAAATTCATAATTGTAAGTTGAGTTATTAGTATTTTTCAAGTTTTTAAATAACTCAACAATAATGTAAGAGAGTTAGGCAACCTAATTGTGGAACCCAGTAAATATGTACATTCATGCATATCTCTCAACCCAAAAAAACAACATATAAATAGGTAATACAAAAAGCCAACAAAAAACATACGAAAATGTACGAAGGTAGATTTCCAAATGTCTGCGTCTTGCCCTTGCTCAGCTGCAGATCTGCACTCAGTCAACACAAGAATGCCGAGTCCAGGTAAGTAAAAGCCAGTAGGATCTAAACAGTAATTCAAGATAAAATGAAGCAGTCTAAAAGTCATGCGGATAGAAAGAAAACTGTACAGAATGCATGATAATAAGACTGTAAAAACAATGAAAGTACAACGAGAAATGAGTGTCAAATGAAACAATAGAGAGGTGCCCAAGTAGTCCAAGACCACCGAATGCGGGTGCCACAGGGTCGGGGTCAAGTGACTCGAGGTCATGGCCTCGATTGCAAGCCGGCAACCACTCCAATCAGAGACACGAGTATGACTCACTTGGCCCTCGAACACTCATAAGTGGGTGGAAATTCCAAGAAAAATGACACAATGCAACATCAATAACATATAAGCTAAAATGAGCTACTGTGCATTTCCTAGCTGGTTTTACTTACCTCGAGAAATCGGGAATCATCCTCAAAACATCCCGATCACGCCTCGATTTGCGCACCCGACACCCGACTATAGCCTCCTAAGTCCCTGATGTCCATTTATACCATTTAGGGCTAATTTACTAAGTCATTCAAATCACAACCAAAGTATTTAACATAAACCTCACCATGGCCTTCAAAACTCATTGGAATCCATCGCGTCGTCGAGCTTCATCGAAGTCACGCCTCCGGTCAGTTTGACAACACGCCACCGCGCCGTTGCTCCACGCCGTTCACCGCGCAGCTGCCGAAGCCGCGCCGCCGCCGGAACCGCGCCGCCGCCGCTGGAGCCGCGCCGCTGCCGGACCGCACTATCGCGGAGTCGCGCGCCGCCGCCGGAGCCGCGCCTCCTCGCCAACGTCATCGCTCCTCGCGCGCCGGTCGTCATCGTCTTCCCCACCGTCCCGACACTTCTTAGTCGCGGGAACCGCCGTCCGCGGCCTTCACGTCGTCCCCCGCTTGCATCCCGCTGTTGGTCCCCGCTGCTGCTGCTGATCCCGCCGCTGCTGCTGCTAATCCCATTGTCGACGTTCTTTGCATCGCGCTGAGCCGAGACGTCGCCGCCGCTGCTGCCGCACGTCCGCGGCCTCGCAGGTGCCGCGTTGCTCGTCCCTGGCTTCCGCGTATCCGCGAGCCGCGCTGTTGGAGCCGTTCCTTGTGGCCATCCTCACTGCCGGTCCTCGCTATTGGCCGGTACCGCTCGCACCGCCGATCTCCTTCTCCGCCGTCGATCTCTCTCTCTCCTCTACTCTCTCTCTCATCTCTTCCCTCTTCCTCTTTTTTGCTCTCTCTTTCTTTTTTCTCTCTCTTCTCTCATCTCTCATTCTCTCTTTTTCTTCCCTCTTCTCTCCTCTCTCTTATCCGATTTTTTTTAACTTTTAATGTGACCACATTAAAACCACTATAGCCACTATAGCCACATTAAGCCGCTACCTCGATCCCACGTGAACACGCGACTCGAGGCGCGTCCCCGTTCGTGTTTCGGCTCACCAAATTCCTCGCGTATACCAACTCGTAAAACAGCTCAACAATTAGCATTATAATATCAAATTGGATATTCGGACATACGTATTCCGACGAGTGGATCCTACATACACCTGGCATGTGGCACAAGCCAAATTTTCGGGTCGTTACAGTCTTCCCAACGAATTAGAATTTTGTCCTCGAAATTGACGCAATTCTCAAAGGAAGATAATGTGTTATGAATGAAGACCCAAGGCCATACCCGCCCAAGGCCATACTCGCCCAAGGCCATACCCCCGTCTTAATCTGTAGGGCTGGGCTCCTCCGCGACAAGCTGGGCTCCTCCGTGACGAGCTGGGCTCCTCCGAGATCTCCAAGCGAAGAACACATCATCTGTCTCCTCCCATCAATATATGTCAGGGCAACATCCTCGCAACATATATTGGACTACAAATGAACATGAGTCTCATGATCCACCGTCACTAACATACTCATATCCCCAGTATGTCCGCGATAATGTAAATCAATTTCTCTGACTGTCCGTTAGTTTCTCTGATCGAGTGGGTCTCAACCTAACTTATACCCTCTATCAGGTTACGATGGGTAGTAGTTGGACCTGACATAGCAATAGCATGAATCTGCTCCTGGCACTGCTGTGCCTGCCCGCTACTGTGAACACGTATTGGTGAAGTGACCTGGCTGTCCACACTCCCGAACAAGTACGTTGAAATCCTTATCCCGATGAAACATGATGTCCCTGTCCTTGTCCTTGTGCATGACTAGACCTATGTCCCTGTGTGTGCATTTGACTGGAACTCGACCCTCGTGTCTCGGCCATCGCCTCGCCATCGACCATCCGATGGTACTTATCTTGAAGATCGACGGTCTTTGGCTCTTTGTAATGCATTAGCGTAACCCTGCGCTGGACCATCTAACACTGGCGCAGTATACGCCGCATATGGTGGAAATGCAACACATCCTACGCTCTGAGGTTGATCTCTTTGCCACGACCGTCTAACTCTCGTTTTCCTCTGATCATCTCCAGACCCTCGCACTGAATGTGACGATGTCGATAATGCGACTGGTACTCCGGTGCGTGTGCTCCCAAAGCTCTCGCCAGCCATAGCCCTCTCCTAAGCCTCATGTGTTGTGCTCAGAGTCATCGTCACCAGATATAACCAATAAAATTCAGGAAACCGTGTATGACGTAGTACGCCTGGTCAGTGTCCGTGTCGGTCGCACCCTCAGCATACTTCATCACGCGTATATACTGATCCATGTACTGCAACTGACTCCCTGGTCCTCTGTCGAATGGTCGAAACTCAGTCCTCTTCAGGTTACGGACTGTTCCCCATCGACACCTCCGTAGTACGCCACCAGACATCGACCTCGCCGACAAGTGGAGATGATGAAATGATCGGCTGCATTTGCGGTGATACGGCTAGTACATCATGTATTTTCACGTGACTATCTATTGTCGCCTCAAGGTTAGTCCTCCCGTGAAACTTTTCCAGATAATGCCTCTAAATTCGCGAGCCTGCCTCACCTCAGCTGTAGCCTTAACACCCGTATAGTCGGCGTGCTCAGCATATCCTCACGTAGTGTCTCAGATGTAGGAAGTACGAGTTCAACCTGAACTTATGCCTCCTCGGCCACTGTAGGCCCTGCCTGAACTGGAGATGTTTCAGGTGGGTTGTGAACTGTAAAAGCACACCCAGCCTGAATAACTAGCGCTGCTGACGTAGACGACGACGGTGTAACCTGTGCCCTTAACAATCGAAGAATCTCCTGCAGTTTCTGGTCGTGCGATACAATTATGTCTGACAGAGGATGAAGCTCCTCAGCACTCGCAAACCGCGAACATTCAGCCCCACGATCATTCCTAGACCCGGTCTGAAACGTCGTCGCATTTTCCATAGCCACGAATCCTCGAATCGGTATATAAATACCGATATCGTATATATATTACAACACAACAAATATACCATATAGGATACATTTTTATTGTTTCCCAACTCTCCTCACTTCCCAACGAAGACTTAAGTCATGATCATAGGGTTCCACTCTAAGTTCAACCATGCCTAACTTCCGCTGGTTTGTGTCTTCATTGAATGTGATTTAAATAAAGAGTCGGGTATTTAAAACTTCGTCTCTGATACCAATTGTGTTGGTATCATATTCCCTTAAGCCATATAGTTCTCTTAATCTGTCTCTGATACCAACTGTGACGTTGGTATCACAATGTCTTAAGCCATGAAATTCTCAAAAATTTAAGCTCTGATACCAACTGTGACGGCCCCAGTTTCCCACAAACTGGGCCCCGCCCGGCCTAAGCCCACGTGGACCCCCGAGCCAGTCTCGCAAGGTCAACGCAAGCCTAGTCAACCTTCCAATCCATCATTACAAGAAAATTCATAATTTTAAGTTGAGTTATTAGTATTTTTCAAGTTTTTACAATTTAGCGGAAGCAATTAATTAAATAACTCAACAATAATGTAAGAGAGTTAGGCAACCTAATTGTGGAACCCAGTAAATATGTACATTCATGTATATCTCTCAACCCAAAAAAACAACATATAAATAGGTGATACAAAAAGCCAACAAAAAACCTACGAAAATGTATGAAGGTAGATTTCCAAATGTCTGCGTCTTGCCCTTGCTCGGCTGCATATCTGCACTCGGTCAACACAAGAATGCCGAGTCCAGGTAAGTAAAAGCCAGTAGGATCTAAACATAAATTCAAGATAAAATGAAGCAGTCTAAAAGTCATGCGGATAGAAAGAAAACTGTATTGAATGCATGATAATAAGACTGTAAAAACAATGAAAGTACAACAAGAAATGAGTGTCAAATGAAACAATAGAGAGGTGCCCAAGTAGTCCAAGACCACCGAATGCGGGTGCCACAGGGTCGGGGTCAAGTGACTCGTGGTCATGGCCCCGGTTGCAAACCGGCAACCACTCCAATCAGAGACACGAGTATGACTCACTTGGCCCTCGGACACTCATATGTGGGTGGAAATTCCAAGAAAAGGACACAATGCAACATCAATAACATATAAGCTAAAATGAGCTACTGTGCATTTCCTAGCTGGTTTTACTTACCTCGAGAAATCGCGAATCGTCCTCAAAATGTCCCGATCACGCCTCGATTTGCGCACCCGACACCCGACTATAGCCTCCTAAGTCCCTGGTGTCCATTTATACCATTTAGGGCTAATTTACTAAGTCATTCAAATCACCAGCGGGACCGCCGTCTAACTAATCCTAGCGCACGAAAATTCTTTTATTAGTGAACAGTATAATAATTTTCAAATTGTTTAGTGATTGAACAAATCAATAAAATTTATGATATTTCATTGTTTACATAAAATCACTAAAACTGAATAAAAATCCCTCTATTAAATTTTAAGTCTCGAGCCATCCATTTTAAACACTTGTCAAGGCCTCGATCACACTAATATAGTTTCAGCCATAGCTGGGTGTGTTGTGTTATCTTGGTAAGACAAGTTGGGTAAGAGTTACCTAAATGTTTAAAAATGGTCCGACTTAATAAAGCTATCAAAATAGTTTTGAGCTTTAGGCACATGATGAGATAAAAAACATGCTAAGACATAAGATGTCCCGTATCTCATAAAAGTATTTAAAATTACATAAGATGTAATTGGTAACTGTTACCTACCTAAATAATCTAGTTCCGTGTTTCATGCCATAGCTGTCATAGAATTAGGTGAAATATGGATTTTAGTCCCCTAAATAAATAGTATGTTTTAGGAGGGTTGTTAATTTAGTGGGAGTCTATTCCTCTATACTAAAATAAACTTTGCATAATCTTTATTGTAGATCAATGGCCTCTTCAAGTAACAATAATCCTTTGTCACCGCGATCTATCCTTGAGAAGGATAAGCTATCTGGGACTAACTTTCTTGACTGGTTCAGAAACTTGAGAATCGTTCTCAAACATGAACGCAAGTTGTATGTCCTGGATGCTCCAATCCCTGAGGACCCACCAGCCAATGCTACGAAAGCTGTGAAGGATGCGCATAATAAGCATGTCAACGATTCTACGGATGTTGCATGTATTATCTTGGCAACTATGGTTCTGAACTTCGAAGGACATGGAACTAATGGAAGCCTACGACATGGGCATGCTTATTTGAAGGAAATGTTCCAACAGCAAGCTAGGCAAGAAAGGTTCGAGAGACAGTCAAGAACCTACATTCTTGCAAGATGACTGAGGGTGCGCTAGTTAGTCCTCATGTTTTGAAGATGAAGGGCTATGTTGACCAGCTTGATAGACTCGGATTTCCCAAAAGCCAAGAGTTGGCTACGGATTTGATCCTGAATTCATTACCAGAGAGTTACTCACAATTTGTGATGAACTACAATATGAATAATATGGAGAAATCAATTTCAGAGTTGCATTTGATGCTCAAAACAGCTGAACAAAATATCAAGAAACCCTCTAGTAATGTGTTGATGGTCCAAAAGGGAAAGGGAATGAAGAAGAAAGGCAAAGGCAAGGCTAGAGTTGCCAAGGCTGTTGTTGCACCTGTCGCAAAGCCTATGGAACAAGTCAAGCCCCAGCATGTTCCTGCTTCAAAACACCAAAAGAAAAGGAAGGAAATTTTCATTTCCGCCATGCACCTGGACATTGGCTCAGAAATTGCAAACTCTATATGGAAGATCTAAAGAAGAAAAAGGGTAGTGCGACTACCACTACAGGTATTTATGTTATTGAAATTAAATTATCTACTAGTGATTCCTGGGTATTAGATACCGGATGTGGATCTCACATTTGTATAAATGTGTAGGGACTCACCAGAAGTAGAAAGTTGAAGAAAGGAGAAGTCATCTGCGTAGGGAATGGAGCAAGAGTTGCTGCCCTGGCTGTTGGATCATATAACTTAGTCTTACCTAGTGGACTTATTTTAACTTTAAATAATTGTTATTTTGTGTCTGCCTTGAGCAGAAACATCATTTATGTTTCATGTTTGGATATGGATGGTTTTGATTTTATTATTGCGAATAATAGATGTTCTATTTCTCGTAAAGGCATCTTTTATGCAAATGCTGATTTGTGTGATGGTCTTTATATTCTAAGCATGAAAAGGTCCACTGATACTCCAGTCTTTAACATAAATACAAAGAGATTCAAGTCAAATGATTTGAATCAAACCTATCTTTGGCATTGTCGTCTCGGGCACATAAATGAGAAACGCATAACGAAGCTCCATAAAGATGGACTTCTAGATTCATTTGATTTAGAAACATATGAAACGTGGGTATCTTGTTTACTAGGCAAGATGACTAAAAGTCCCTTTACTGGACACAATGAAAGGGCAAGTGATTTATTGGGTCTAATACATACCGATGTATACACCTATAAACACAATGGCTAGAGGAGGTTATCAATACTTCATTACATTTACCGATGATTTGAGCAGATATGGTTATGTATATCTTATGAAACATAAAGCTGAGTCATTTGAGATGTTTCGAACGTTTCAAAATGAAGTGCATAATCAACTTGGTAAAACTATCAAAACACTTCGATCAGATCGAGGTGGTGAATATTTGAGCCAAGAATTTGATGATCATCTTAGAAATTGTGGGATTGTCTCCCAATTGACTCCACCAAGCAACTCCACAATGGAATGAAGTTTCGAAAGGAGAAATCGAACCTTATTAGATATGGTTCGATCTATGATGAGTCATGCAGATCTTCCATTATCTTTTTGGGGTTATGCATTACAAACTGCAGCTTTCACTCTAAATCGAGTTCCTTCTAAAGCGGTTGATAAAACACCATATGAGATATGGTACGGAAAGAGACCTAGTTTGCCTTTCCTTAAGATTTGGGGTTGTGAGGCTTACGTAAAACGACAAGTCTCAGAAAAACTAGCACCTAAATCTGACAAGTGTTATTTGTGGGGTATCTTAAGGAAACAAAAGGATATTACTTTTATAATCCCGCTGAGAACAAAGTGTTTGTTGCTCGGTATGGTGCCTTTATGGCAAAATTGTTTATTTCAAAAGACACTAGTGGGAGAGAAATAAATCTAGAAGAAGTTCAAGAATCACAGATAAACACTAAAGGGCTACTGGAAGTTCAACAACGTTCTGAACCAGTTGAACCTCCACAGTGACACAAGGCCCACGTAAATCTGGTAGGGTAAGACATGAGCCAGAGAGATTCGGATTTCTCATTACTGATAGTCGTGATGTGTTGCTTATGGATCAAAATGAGCCCACCACTTATCAGGAGGCTATGTCTGGACCAGACTCAGATAAATAGCTAAGTTCCATAAACTCTGAGATGCAATCCATGTATGATAACCGAGTTTGGAACTTGGTTAATTTACCTGAAGGTGGTAAGACCATTATATGTAAATGGGTTTTCAAGAAGAAAACTGACATGGATGGCAAAGTGCATACTTTTAAAGCAAGACTTGTAGCAAAAGGTTTTCAGCGGACTCAAGGTGTTGATTATGATGAAACTTTTTTCGATAGCCATGCTTAAATCCATAAGAATTTTAATTGCCATTTGCATATTATGACTATGAGATATGGCAAATGGATGTAAAAACAACATTTCTTAATGGAAAGCGCTTGAGGACGTGTATATGACACAACCTGAAGGTTTTGCACATCCTGAGAATTCTATGAAGGTATGCAAGCTTCAAAGATCCATTTATGGATTAAAGCAAGCTTCTCGGAGTTGGAATCTTCGTTTTGATGAAGCAATCAAGGATTTTGGTTTTATTAAGAACGAAGATGAGCCTTGTGTATACAAGAAGGTCAGTGGGAGTGTAGTTTTTAAGTGCATCGTATGTTGATGATATATTACTCATTGGAAATGACATCCCAACATTGCAGAATGTCAAGTCTTGGTTAGGGAAGTGTTTCTCAATGAAAGACTTAAGAGATGCAGCCTATATCCTAGGGATAAGGATCTATAGTTATAGATCTAAGAGGCTAATCGGTCTAATTCAGAGTGCTTACATAGACAAGGTGCTGAATAGGTTCAGTTTGCAAGACTCTAAAAGAGGATTGTTGCCAATGTCTCATGGCATAAGTCTCAGCAAGATTCAATGTCCTAAGACAAATGATGAGCGAGACCGTATGAATAAGATTCCATATGCATCAGCTATTGGATCTATCATGTATGCCATGCTATGCACTCGACCTAATGTATCATATGCTTTGAGCACTACAAGCAGATATCAGTCAGATCCTGGTGAGAGTCACTGGATAGCAGTAAAGAACATTCTTAAATACTTAAGAAGGACTAAGGAAATGTTCTTGGTCTATGGAGGTTTTGAAAATGATCTAGTTGTAAATGGTTACACAGATGCAAGTTTTCAAACTGATATAGATGATTTTAGATCGTAGTCCTGGATATGTGTTTACTTTGAATGGGGGTGCGTAAGCTGGAAAAGTTCGAAGCAAGAGAGCGTGGCGAGATTTTACAATGTGTTTGAGTATATTGCGGCGTCCGATGCAAAGAAAGGAGAGCGATTTGGATCAAAAAGTTCATTTCGAACTAGGTGTGGTTCCAAGTATTGCTAACCCTGTTTGTTTGTATTGTGACAATAACGGGGCAATAGCACAAAGCCAAGGAACCTAGATCACACCATAGATCCAAACATATACTCAGCGTTTTCATCTCATCAGAGAAATTATTAAGAGGGGAGACGTGAAGATTTGCAGAGTACCTACTGAATACAACATTGCGGATCCATTGACAAAAGCTCTTCCACAAGCAAAACATGATGGTCATGTTAGATCATTAGGCATTAGATGCATGTATGATTGGCCCTAGTGCAAGTGGGAGATGTTGGGGCATGTGCCCTAGGTCAATCCATTAACTGTCTTTATGAATACTTTTAGTTAATAAAATAGATGATTTCATTTGTTGTTTATTATAATTAATTTGCATGTTTACATTATAATAAGATCTATGGGTATTTATAGAAATATCCTAAATGTCCCTAGTCGATCATTATACTGGGAACTATGATGAATTAAGACTAGTGTGAGTCTTGATTGATGATCATATGATGATTATACGTATAGGGATACGAATCAAGATCACGAGTACTTGTTAGGGAACAAAGAAATCTTGGACCGACCCGCTATGAGAACATCACATGGATTAAGTCATAGTTGTTTCTCATGATAGGTATATTTTTCGGTCCTCGACTTGAGATTACCGAGTCTTCAACATTAGGAACACAATGATTTGACACAATCAAACGTTGTCTTTAAGGACGATTATAAAGGTTGTGATTGGTTACTGTGTGAGCAATGTGATGAAGTTATGTAATCAAGATAGAATTTGTCCCTCTCATATAAAGAGAGATATCCAGTGGATCCCTCGATGTGTTAGATTGTTAAAAGGCATAGTCTAAGTGAATTGATATTGATCAATGTCACTTGGATGTTTTCAGTCTACCTAGAGATCGAGACTAGTACGATTGAACATGTTGGATGACAATTCCATGTCTTATGTTTGATCAAAAGGATATCGTGTGACAAAAGGATGTTATATACATTATTGATTAGGTTGTATCGATTTGATATTCGTACAACTTGGGTAGTCATAATGTCTTGCTAGAGGCCGCTTATGACTTGTATACCAAAATGAGTTTTGGTACACTGCCAACGTTGTATGAGCCTATTGGGTCGCACACTAAGAATGGTTTTGCGAGATTTTAAGATGGTTCGAGAAAAACGAATTTTATATGATAAAATTCGTGATGTAAACGTCCTTGTGGTGTATTACACTTATACTTCTTTAAGTAGGGGTATATTTGTAATTTACTTAATCTATATACAAGGGTTGTATAAATAGACGCTTTAAGTTAGAACACAAATATAAAAAAAAGATTAAGGGCGAAACTTTATTTTCGTTTAAGAAACGAATTAGGGTTTTCTGGTACGCTCTGGATCGTTTTGGAGAGAAACAAAAGGTTTGGTATTCTCTCGAAGCTAGCACTTCGAATCTCGGCCGCCGTTCGTGTGTGGACTGCTGGTAGAGGGCGTTCGTCGTTGGCAGCGCCTTAGAGATCGATCAACCTTCAGAAAGGTATATTGCAACCGAGGTATGATTAAGTTTTCATGTTTTAAACGTTTTTAATGGAATTAGATTCGGATCTGTTGGGGTTTTTGTCAAAATTGTTTTGTAATTTCTGCTGCGTATGAACCCCAAAACCCAACACTAACGGTTTTACCTTGAAAATGGTTTTTACAAGTTTGGATTAAAAGAGTTGTATATGAAGAATCATATTTTTATATCTCTTTTGGTTCAGTAACCTGTAAGTTTAAATCTCGAGGACGAAATTTCTAATTAGTTGACAAGAATTGTGAAATCCGAGAATTTCATAAACTTGATCAGGTAACTAATTAAGTATTTTCATATTTTATTTGGAATTAAAGTATCTAAGGTGGGACCAACGCATTATGAACTATAGATCATAAGGTTTATTTTATTTGTGTGTTGTGTGCTTAGTGTGTATATTATATGGTGTTTTGTCGCGAAGTCAGGGTGTGTTGAGATGTATCCTCAATTTGTTCTACTCGGGGTCGCAAGTGAGTATTTGAAGGGCATGTTTAAAAATTAATTATTAGTTGCTCGAAAACTAATTAACCAAGTGTTAATCTTCACGTGATAATTTTGCCTCGATTTGCATGCAAATCGGGATCAGTGGTATTATAAAATTAAAGAGATAAACATGAGAAAATAAAAAATGGAAAATGAACTATAGGGGCAGCAGTAGTGTTAAAAATGACTTTAATAAGTGAGTGCAAATGGGTAATTGCCCACTCAAACCTTTTCCAACTCTATGTAAAATCGAAATGTTGTTTTGAACCGAAAAACCATTTCGATCAAACCTCTAATCATCATTTCGTCTATCTGGATTTCCTTCTCGATGCTCCATTTTCCTTCTCAGTGGTCTCTTCCCTTTCGATTACTCTCCTCGACACTCGGTCTCCCTCTCTTGGAAAATGATTTCTTCTCACTCTCAGGCGTTCTCCCTCACAACCAAGCCCACTCACTTGCCCTCTCATCGACCATCGTCTCCCTCAATCTCGAATTCAATCTCTCTTGGTAATAGCTTTCTTTCTCTTTCATGGACATTGTGGAAATGATAAAAAACAGTGGAATTGATCACAGATGGGAGGGGATGGTGATGATAACGACAAGGTAAAAGGGACTACTATTATTGTTTTGTTGTTAGGATCACTTGGTAATAGAAAATTGAAGAAGATGATTAGGAGGGGGAATGACATGGCTGTTGTTGTGTAGATGCTATTGTTGTTGATGTCGAAGGTGGGCAGTGAATTCAATCCACTGTTAAGGTGAGTGTTCCCACATTTACCTTTGACTTCCCTTTCAATCTTATGTTTTCTTGATGGAAAGTGCTATAGGTCTATGAAATTGGGATTTCTGAATTTGTTTTGATGATCAAAAGGTTTGACTAAGCCTCAGTTTAAGTAAAGAAATCTTGTGAGATTGTTGTCATGAGTTGTTTTATGTTTTTGATGAAAAGTATTAAACTGAATTGTTGTATAGGAGAGTATTAGGAGGTGATGAGTGGATAATGGAACATGGTTATTTTTACTGTTTTATTATTCTTGTTCAATGTGTTGACAAAGGAAAATGAATAGTTGATGATGATAAAAGAGAGGGACATGGTTGTTGTTGTTGTTGTTGTATGATTGATTGACTTAGAAAATTAGAAAGTCTTGATATTGTAGGATTTGATTTGTTGGTTGAAATTTATGATTTGGGTTTAAAGTCCTAAAATGGAATCTATAGATAAGTTATAAATTGTTTTCAAGATAAATGAGAGGTTACAATCCTATTTAAAGTCCAATAAAGTATGTTACGATATAATGAGGATTCAAAAACATGGAAAAAAGGTGTTTAAGGAGTTGTTTAAGTTGTTAATAGACTTGAACTCCATTTAAAGAGTTTGATAGTTGATTTTTAATCATGTGGTAACTCGAAAATGGTTTTGAAGTGTTGAAGTGGAGTTATGACTAAGATGTTCAATTCTATGTGTAATAGGATTTGAAGTACATGATAGCTGGGAAACACGTGAATGAGGCTTCGCTATCAATTTTCAAATTGGTCGGTTGTAAGTAAACCCTACAGTTGTTTTTACTATTTATGGAACTTTATCTTTGTACTTGTATTTGTGATTAATCTGCATTGCATTTCGCATCATTCTTGGTCATGTATTCTTGTCATTACGGACAATGACTTGTTAGTGCTATGACTCACGGGTGGGACTCGGAGCTAGGTTTCCTGACCAGTTCGAATGGAACACGGAAGACCTAAAGCATTCAAGTTTTATGGGGAGCATGCATTGGACTTTTATTAATGTTTTTGATTCATTATTTGGCCGGCCAACCTGTTTATGAAACTTAAATAGTAATAAAAGGGTTTCATGTTGTTATTTAAATTTGTTGTTATTTGGAAATGCAATTACATGTCTTCATGTATTTAAACTAACATTTGCAGGAGTATAGAGTATTATCGGAGTTTACTTACCTGCAATCTTCGAGTTGTTTTTTATGATGTCAGATTCTATGTAATGACAAGGAAAAAGGGGCAAGACTCAAAGATTATAGTGATTGTTTCAGTTTTAATAAAGTTTAATTCTTGTTGTTTATTATTCTAATGTATTATTTTGGGTTCCAAGGTGAGCGTAGGTCGTGAAATACTCTCGAATTGGTTATGAGAGTCTCCTAAATTAGTTTGAAGTAAATTATGAGATTTATATTCTAGTTTGGGTTTATTTGAAATTGTAAAGTTTTAACTAAGGGATCGGAGACTCTAAGTAAGTTTAAATGTTTTAAATTGTATATATATATATATATATATATATATATATATATTGTGAGTTTATGGATTAAGTACCTAATTAGGGTTATTAGGGATAAGTCAGGGCTTAGTGAGACGGGCCCTAACAACCATGGGGAAATACATGTGTAACTATAAAAGGTCATGTCCATCTCGAACGAAGTTTTTCGGGAAATAATTTAAGAAGTGAACAAAAGAGTTAAGACTTTTTGTCATACTCCAAAATTCTTAATATTCAATTTATTGCCATGAAGTGCCTTAGTTTTGTTTTTTATAAATAGAAGCACTATCATATTCGTCATTTCTCAATTCTTATAACTCTGGGATACTGAGTTTATGTTGGTTACATGCGTTATCATAATTCATATTACATGTCTTTATTTCCCAATGTGCCTTATGTTCTAATTCGACTGGTAAATGACATGCTCTACCAAAAACTACTTTATAAGGTGTCATACCTATGCGTTTTTTAAATGCAAATGTGCCCACAATGCGTCTTTGAAACAAAGACTCTAATCTTTACGTGTTGGACATACTGTTTTTTCTAATATTGATTTAATTTCTCTATTTGAGATTTCGGCTTGCCTACTAGTTTGTAGGTGATATACAATAGATGTTCTATGGGTAACATGGTATTTGTAAAGTGAAGTAGCTATGATTCTATTGCAAAAGTGTGAATTTATATCGCTAATCAATGTTGTAGGTGCTCCAAAAACAGTAAATATCATTGATTTTAAGAAATTAACTATTATTTTAGAATTATTAGATTTGGTAGCTATAGCTTCTACCCATTTAGACATATAGTCTACGGCTGATCAAATGTAAATATTTTCGTTAGATGGTAAAAAATCCCATAAAATCTATCCGCCAAACATCAAATACTTTGCAAAATAGAATAGGACATAAGGGCATTTGGTTCTTATGTCCTAAGTTTCTAGTTCTTTGACAATTTGGACAAGCTTTGATGTAAACATAACAATTGTGAAATAAAGTATGCCAAAAGTATCATGTGTCTAATATTTTACAGTCTGTATGTCATAGACCAAAATGTCGTCCACAAGCATAAGTGTGGCAATGAGCCATAATAGACTGTATTTTCGTTTATGGGATATATCTTCGAATGGCTTGGTCGGCACAAAATTTTCATAAATAAGGATCATTCCATAGATAATGTTTAGAATCGTGTTTTATCTTATTATTTTGGGTTCTAGTTAAATAAGGTGACTGTCATTTAGTAGTGAGGTATTTGACTATATTGGTATACCATGAGCTAGTAATAGCTATCTTATATAGATGTGTTAGAGTTATAATCTAAATTAGATTAGTGTTTGAGTTTGATTAGGACTTCGAGTTAGAGTATGAGTCTATTTAGGATCTCCTAGTTGGATTAGGAGTATGCTTATGTGAGTCTATAAATTAGACTTAACCCCCCGCATTGTAATTAACGAGTTTATTAGAGATTAATAAAGTGTATTAAAAGACACGTGCAAATCGTTTTTATACAGATTGCAGCATCAAGAAATAAGAGAACCAGATTTCAGTTCTAGTTTTTCTTCCTTTTATATAGATCAGTTTTTTCTTCTCTCCTCTATTCAAATTTTACTTCTTTTTTATTTTCTCCAACAAATTGGTATCAGAGCCCTTATTTTCTTAAGGGACTTGTGGTTGAGAGAAACTTTTTTTCTGCATCCAAGAACTTCCATGGATTCATATTCAATTCTTGAAAAGCCTTTCACCTCGCTTGCACCACCGGTGTTCGATGGTGAGGGTTATCATATATGGGCAGTCAGGATGGAGGCATATCTGGAGGCGAATGATCTCTGGGAAGCCGTTGAGGAAGACTACGAAGTTCTTCCCTTACCCGGAAATCCAATAATGGCGCAAATCAAGTATTACAAAGAGAGAAAGTCAAGAAAATATAAGGCAAAAGCTATGTTATTTGTTGCAGCCTCTTCTGAAGTCTTCGTAAGGATTATGTCATTAAAGTCGGCCTTTGAAGTATGGAACTACCTAAAGAAAGAGTACGAAGGAGATGAAAACATCAAAGGAATGAAGGTTCTCAACTTAATCAGAGAATTCGAGCTTCAGAGAATGAAGGACTCAGAGACAGTGAAGGAGTATTCTGATAGATTACTTGGAATCGCGAATAAAGTGAGATTACTCGGTTCTAAATTTTCAGACTCTAGGATTATGCAAAAAATCCTTGTAACCACCCCGGCAAGGTTTGATGCTACTATTTCATCACTTGAAAATACAAGAAATTTGGCCAACGTTAGTTTGGCGGAATTGTTGAGTGCTATGCAAGCATAAGAACAAAGAAACCTCAGTAGATCTGAAGGGTCTGTTGAAGGTGCATTAGCTGCGAGAGCTAAATTCAGTCAAGGACAAAAAGGGAAGAAAGTCGAGAAGAACAAGAAAGGAAATTCAGGTTTTGATTCTCCTAACACTAATAAGGGAACAAAATATGATTTTCCTCTTATAAGCTTCTTGTAGAGGAAAGGGTCATCACCCTTCTAAATGTTGGAAGCGACCGGATCAACAATGTGAGAAATGTCAGAAGATGGGACATCATCAGAAAATATGTAGAAGCAATCCACAATAAAGACAAGTGACTCAAGTCAACATTCAACAAAAGAATGCCGCACAAGTTGCAGATCAAGAAGAGGATGAGCATCTTTTTGTTGCATTTTGTTTTGCAACAAGTAGTACAAGTGATAAGTGGCTTGTAGATAGTGGTTGCACAAACCACATGACTTTCGATCGAGACCTCTTCCGAGAATTAGACACTTTTGTAACCTCCAAAGTTCGAATTGGCAATGGCGAGTACCTTCCATTAAGGGAAAAGGAAGAATTCTGATCCAGTTGGAGAATGGTGATCATCAGTTTATTTCGGATGTGTTATATGTACCGACATTGACATGCAATATGCTAAGTTTGGGGCAGTTGCTAGAGAAGGGGTACAAAGTGAATTTCAAATATAGTCATCACACTGTGTTTGACTCTAAAGGTATGATCATTCTTAAGTCTCCTTTGAAAAATAGGTTGTTTCAAATTGAGATTAAGATTGGATCTTATCCGTGTTTTAAATCCATTGTTTCTGATGAGTCATGGTTATGGCATATAAGATATGGTCATCTGAACTTCAAAAGTCTGAAGTTGTTGACTCATAAGAATTTAGTGAAATGATTGCCTGTGATTCAACATCCAGAGCAATTTTGTGAGGGGTTTATTTTGGGGGAGCAACATAGACGAACGATTGCTTCCAACACTCCAAGGCGTGCCAAATCTCTACTACAGTTGGTTCACTCAGATGTTTATGGTCCTCTGCAGACTGCTTCACTAGGAGGAAGCAAATATTTTATGACTTTTATTGATGACTGCAGCAAGATGATTTGGGTGTATACTTTAAAGAATAAGTCTGATGCCTTTAGTTGCTTTTAGAAGTTCAAGGCAACTGTGGAGAAACAGAGTGGACGCTACATCAAGACTTTGAGAACAGATGGTGGTGGTGAGTACACGTCCTCGACATTTTCAAAGTTTTGTGATCGCCATGAGATTAAACATGAGATCATGCCACCACAGACACCGCAACAAAATGGTGTTGCAGAGAGAAAGAATAAGACGATTATAGACATGGCTCATAGTATGTTGAAAGCCAAAGGTCTACCGATCCTTTTTGGGTGAAGCGAGTTGCATGTTCAGTTTATTTACTAAATAGGTCTCTCACAAAAGGTATGTCCCCAGAAGAGGCTTGGAGTGGTTACAAGTCAAGTGTCAAACACTTGAAGGTGTTTGGATCCACTGCATATGTACATGTTCTTGATGCTAACAGGAAGAAGTTAGATGACAAAGGCGTGAAGGTCATATTTATTAGCTATGTTTCAGGAAGGATTGGAACGTACAAATTTTACAATCCAGTTACCAATGCAGTCATTGTTAGCAGAGATGTCAAGTTTGATGAAAAGAATGCATGGATTTGGGACATAAAAGGAAAGAGTATTGCTCAACCATCTACGATTAGATGTAAGGATGAAGCTTCCACTTCAGTTGATATTGACGCTAGATCCAAGCGTACCAGTTGCAGACCACAAAGAAGTGTAGGACAACCAGCTTGACTTCAGGATTGTAAGATCACCCATGATAATGTCGTTGATGACAAAGGCAATCAAGTGCATTGTGCACTATTCACCATTAAGGAAGCTGTGCGAGATAGATGGCGGGTGAACGATAAAGGATGTCGTCGATGGAGGTCGAGATCTGCATTCGAGAGAAGATCAAGTGGAAGATCACGACAATCTGAATTATGGGGGATGATGTTTTGTTTTTTAATTCAAATAGGTAATTTAGATTATGGGGGAATGTTAGAGTTATAATCTAAATTAGATTAGTGTTTGAGTTTGATTAGACTTCGAGTTAGAGTATGAGTCTATTTAGGATCTCCTAGTTGGATTAGGAGTATGCTTATGTGAGTCTATAAATTGGAGTTAACCCCCCGCATTGTAATTAACGAGTTTATTAGAGATTAATAAAGTGTATTAAAATACACGTGCAAATCTATTTTTATACAGATCGCAACATCAAGAAATAAGAGAACCAGATTTCAGTTCTAGTTTTTCTTCCTTTTATATAGATCAGTTTTTTCTTCTCTCCTCTATTCAAATTTTACTTCTCTTTGATTTTCTCCAACAAGATGTTCATCTGGAAAATCATCTTTTAATGGTATTAAGGGTTCATCATTTTCTAATCTACTTAGATGGTATGTTACTAAGTTTTCGGCACCTTTCTTGTCTTTTAAGTGATATCGAATTCTTGCAACAATAAGATCTATTTTATTAATCTGGTTTTAACGTCTTTCTTTGCCATCAAATATCTTAATGCGGCATGGTCTGAGTATACTATTACTTTAGTACCTAGTAAATATAGTCTAAACTTTTCTAATGCAAACACAAGTTGCTAGAAGTTCTTTTTCTGTGGTGGTATAGTTTAGTTAGGCGTGATCCAAAGTTTGTAATGCATTATATATGACATGAAAATTATTTCCTAACTTTTGATATAAAACAGCCTTAGTGCATAGTTGCTTGCATCGCACAATATTTCGAAAGGTAGTGATCAATCTGGTGACTTTATCACTGGTGTGGTTATTAAGGCGTCTTTTAGTTATTAAAAGCTATCTTGTATTCAGGTGTGAACTCAAGGGTGACATCGTTTTACAAAATTTTGCCCAAGGGTTGCGTTATTTTGAAAAAAAATCTTCACAAAACGTCGGTAGAATCCTGCATGGCTAAGAAAAGATCTTACCTCCCTCACAGTAGTGGGGTAAGGTAATGTTTTTATAACTTGAAATTTAGTGGGGTCTACCACTATTTCTTTTGCTGACATTATGTGTCCTAACATAAGTCCTTGATTTACGATTAAATAACATTTTTCATAGTTTAATACTAGGTTCTTCTCTATACATCTTTTGAGTACTTTAATTAAGTGAAATAAGCGTTCATCGAAAGAATCACGGTATAAGGTAAAGTCATCCATGAAATCTTCAATAAATTGTTCAACATGGTCTAAGAAAATACTAATCATACATCTTTGAAATGTAGCGGGTGTGTCACATAAGCAGAAAGGCATGCGACCGTAAGCAAATGTACCAAAAGGGCAAGTCAAAGTGGTATTTTCTTGATCTTCTAGAGCTATAGGAATTTGGTGGAATCCTGAGTATCCATCTAAAAAACATTAAAGGGTCCGTCCAGCTAGTCTTTCTAACATTTGATCTATAAAGGGAAGTGGATAATGGTCTTTTCTTGTTACAGCATTTAGCTTCCTACAATCTATGCACACTCTCCAACCGTTTTGGATTCTAGCTGGTACTAGTTCTCCCTGTTCGTTTGTTATAACTATTATCCTTGTCTTTTTTGGAACTGCTTGTATCGGGCTAACCCAATTACTATATGTTATTGGGAATATCATCTCTGCATCTAATAATTTTAATATTTCTTTCTTTACTACTTTCACCATTGGTGGATTCAATTTACATTGGGCTTTTCTAGAGGATTTCATGTCTACTTCAAGATTAATTATATGCATGCATGTGGCTGGACTTATTCCTTTAATATTAGCTATTGTCCATCCTATTGCTTACTTGAATTCTTTGAAAACATTCACTAATTTCTCCCCTTCTAAATTTGATAATTTATTAGAGATTATAATTGGCAATGAGTTATTACTTTCAAAGTACGCGTATTTTAAATGATATAGTAGAACTTTTAAGTCAAAGTCAGGAGCTTTTAGTATAGAAGGTAAAAGTTTTGAATGATTTATTAGTTAATCCATTTAGTAAGAGGATTCATGGAGTGCATTATAAAATTCTAAGGCGTTGATTATCTCTCCCATCTCTTCATCTATATCATCATTGTCATTTAAATCCTCTATTACTTTTTCAAGTTTATCTGACTTATCATTTCTAAAAGTTTTATCTATTTTAGAATCTAACATATCTATGGTGCATACCGATGAAACATCTAAATGATATTTCATAGCATCGTGGATGTTGAAATTTATTGTTTCTTTATCTACTTCTATTTTTAGAGTTCCATTAGAAACATCTATTTTGGCTTTTTCCATTTTTAAGAATAGACGTCCTAGGATAAGAGACGTTTTGCTAGAGAAGTGGTCTTTTTTTATGTATATGACATAAAAGTCGGCTGGGAAACTAAGTCATTAACTCTAACGAATACATCTTCTAATACTCCTACAGGTTGGACGATAAATATGTTTGATAATGGCACAACTATAATAGTTTCTTTTAGGGGTACGTTTGTCATTTGCAAATATATTGACAAAGACATAACGTTTATTGAGGCGCCTAGATCACATGATGCTCTGGATATCCCTATATTTTTTGAGATTTATTGTATTGTTAAGACAAAATTATATATTGGAACCTCATTGAAATATATTGTCCTATTAATTATAGAAACCTTATACATTAATAAAATATGATAATTCGTAACTCAATCAACATAACAATATAAAAAATTAAATTAATTTTTCAATTTGTGAAAAAAGTTTTCTAAAAATTAAGAAAGTAGTTAAGGCCCTATTTGATTGCAAGGAAAATGTTTCAAAGAAAAAAAATACATTTTCTTAAGAAAGTTTTCTCGAGAAAATGTTCATAAGAAAATTTTTTATGTGTTTGATTGCACATATATGAATTTTTTCCCTCAAAACTCACCAACAACAAGTTTTAAAATAAATATAAGAACTTACCATATATATTAAGTATATTAATTTTCATATTTAAAATATAATTTTAATCTGTCTTAATATGAAAACTCATATTTTCTCAATAGAAAATTTAATTTGTCCACCATAATAGGTGAGGAAAAAGATGGGTCTTAATATGAAAAATTGGCAACTGTAAGAAAATGTCTCGCGAGATAATTTTGGCTATCTAACATATGAAAATGTTAGTTTCCCATAAAATTTGTCATTTTCCTTGGAACACTTTCATTTTCCGCCAATCAAATAGGGCGTAAGTGACAAAATGACAAAGGAGTGAAAATCAAAATGAATATTTTACGAAATTGATGGGGCATGGATATTCCCAACCCCGCAAGGATCCGTGCGAGACAGGGTGTGAGGCGATAAAGTCCTCCCCGTGGGGAATTCACGAGGATAAGTCCCCTGCCTCATGCCCCGAAGGGATGGGGACGGGAACTTCAATCTCGCCCCATCATGCCCCCTTGCAACCTTAGCTGCAAGCATTTTAAGTAAGAAATATATGTTGACAAAAAAAAAAGAAATATATGCTGTTGATTTTTAATTTTTAGTTTTTTTTGGTATGTAGTGCTACATGTGTATGCTTTTTAAGTAACACATTTGCTTATCTTATTTGATTTTATTACAAGTGATTCCAACATAAGTCTAACCAGCGACATTCAACAACTTTGTCTTTTAACAAATGATATATCATCCATCTCACCATAGATGCTTTGGCAACACGTTTGCTAAGTGGAAAAAGTATATTAACAACAAAATCTTAAGCCAAAGCATCTTTTGGTGAGATAAATGAGGCATCACTTGCTAAAAGTAAAAGGTAATGTTTAGGGATGTCGTGAGTTCAGCTAAACTAAAAAATATTAAATAAAAAAAATCTCAAAGGACTGGAGAAAAAATATATATAGCAATTTTGAGACCGTTATTTAGAAAAAGAAATTATATATACTATTTGATGCATCTAGTATCCTATGTTTTTGTATGATTCTAGGCAAACCACAATAGTCAAATGGACAGAGCTAGAATGACACCCTAAAAGAACATCTGAACGCACACCTCTATCACATCAACCTTTCGTGTTCACCTCAAGATGCGAGCTTACGCATCCCGATGTTCAAAACACGGTTGGATAGTGGGGTATGTTTTTGGGGGTGTTTGTGTAGCATTTTCGTTGTCGAATATCACGTGGAGACACTACAACAAAGTGGGTCTACAGTAACATTTTTTTGCCAACGCTAAATTTTAATTTTAGAGACATATGATGTACAAGTGTTATCAAATTTAAAATTTTAAGACGCATAACATACAAGTGTCTCCAAATTAAGGACACTTGATATTAAAATGTCGCCAAATTTAAAATAAATTTGGAGACAAGACATTAATTTATAAGTGTTGTCAAATCTCAAATCTAAGGACGCATAGTCTATAAGTATCGTTAAAGTTAAAATTGAGGACGCAAACAACAAATGTTGCCAATTTCAATATTTAGGGACACATAATTTATAAGTGTCTCTTATATTAGAGGCACTTGGTAAACTAGTGATACCAAATTTAAAATTTGGGGACCTTAATTTATGTGTTGTCAAAATTCAAATCTAAGGACACATAATTTAAAAGTGTTGTTAAATTTTAAATCTAAAGACACATAATTTACAGGTGTTGTTAGATTTTAAATCTTAAGACGCATAATTTACAAGTGTTGAAGACACATAATTTACAATTGTTGTTAAATTTCAAATCTAAATATACATAATTTATAAGCGTTGTTAAAATTCAAATCTAAGGACACGTAATTTATAAGTGTTGTTAGATTTCAAATCTAAAGACACATAATTTACAAGTGTAGTTAGATTTCAAATCTAAGAACACATAATTTATTGTTAGATTTTAAATCTAAAGACACATAATTTACAAATGTTGTTAAATTTAAAATCTCAAGACACATAATTTTTAAGTGTTGTTAAATTTCAAATATAAGGACACAATTTACAAGTATTGTTAAATTTCAAATATAAGGACACAATTTACAAGTATTGTTAAATTTCAAATCTAAGGACACATAATTCAAAAGTAGCACAAAAAATATATAACAGTAAAAACTATGAGGGAAAATAAAATTTGGTTACTAAATAATTTTTTTGTGGTGAATTCTTAGTAGCAATAAATTATTTATTTATATTTATTTTACTTAAACTAAATATTTTAAAAAAAAAAATATTTATTTTACTTAAAATTCAGGAAGCTTTTGTTGTAAAAGCGTCCTGAATTGATGACACTTTTCTTGTAAAACGTCATGATTGGGGATGCTTACAATATACAAGCGTCCCCAATGTCATATCCACTTATATTTGAGAATGAGCAGTATTTAGAGCTTATGACGGTTAAAACAGAAGTGCATTCTATATTTAAGGAACCTTACGGATATGGGAATTTATTTTAATTGACCTCTATGCTTTGTATTAATTTTTTCCTGGAGCATTATTCAAAGCAAGATTTGAACTCTATCTAGTGTATGCATGTGAAGCCACCACAGAGATGGTTACTTGATTTCTTCAAGTGAGTTGCTTTCACATAACAACATGTCTAATAATGCAGAATGCTAGAGAACATTTGAGGACACAGCAAACAGAGTTTTCTTGCTATCACAAGTAGATGAAGCTTCATGAGTAGCTTCTCTTGGGATGGATATTACAACAAGTACTTGTTATTAAATATTGTGTATTGGCTGATGAATTCTCCATTACAGTTGATGATCTCTTCAGCTAATTAAGTTGAGACTAAACTTTTTAGTCTTTCCATTCACAGTAGTTCCTAAGTTCCTAAGAGGTTAGGAACTACTTTTCAAATAAAATCAAACATGGGTCCTCTTGCCTACTCATTCAACTATACCTGAACTCTTTAGTCTTCCCGATCATGAGTAGTGTGAACAAATAAACAAGGGTGACGCTATGTGCACCCCAGTTATTACTCAGGGCACCCCATTTAATTCCAACACCACATGAAATAACTAATATGCCCTCCTACATAATTGAAGAAGAAAAATAGTTTGTTTGGGCACCCCACCACATTTTTCATTGTAGAATAACAACTCCAATCGTTTCGTTAGCTTCGACGACGATCGGACGTGACGTTCTTCGGTCAAAGAGTGCGTACAAGGTTTGTATGTACTTATTTGTTGTTTTTCAATGGTTTTAAGCATGGGTATGTAGTGTGTGTTAGTGGGATGGAAATGGTTTTTGATTGATGCATTCGTGGCTCTTGATATGTAGGTTTCGGTGCGATTCGTGCATGTTTAGTGTACAATGGATGCCCAAGACGTAACTATAGATGATGCGAGACATTTGGAGGTGAGTTTTGTACATCCAAAGGTGTTAGGGTTTCAAATCACGGATAAATAGAGGCAGCACGACTATTTCGGCTACACAGTACTGAGACTTTTCAATAAGTCTCAGAGAGTGGCAATCGAGCCTGAAGATGTAGTCTCAGGTAGTATAAACCGATACATAGTGATAAGTTTCGGTTGACATTGGTCCGAGACCTTTGGTTGAGTCTCGTTTACCACATCCCAAAACATTGTATTATGTATCGGACCTGCATTACCGAGACTTACAAATTTCAAGTATTTTCTCGTTGTGATTCTGAATTCTTACGAATTTTGCCATGTCTTTTACGGGAATTACCTTTGATAAGTGTACCATCGCCAGGTGCGCCATCAAGAAGTGTGCCATTTGCAAGTGGCTTTGAAAACTTCTCTAATCTTTTTACACGTGAAGTACCTTTTGAAACAAGAACTGAGGCTATCGTTTGGGTTCAAGCTATAAGTCGTGCTAGGAAGTTTGTATTGGTTACGAAGAAATCCGATGCCGGAGGAAATGGTCGTAGGGGAAGAGTAGCAATTGCATGTGAGAGATCTGGGATATATAAGGGTGCTTCCCAAAGAGTTGGGGTTGCTAAAGCAAAATTACTTGGTAAAATATCACAAAATGTGACAAACAGAGAGGAGGAAGAGGACAACACAAGGCCCAGCACCGATACCAAAAAATGTCAGTGCCCTTTTCTTATCGAGATCAAGGAATTTTCGGACTCAAAGTGGTATGTGAGAGTTGTAAGTGGCAAGCACAACCATGACACTGTGAAATACTTGGAAGGTCACTCATTCGCAGAAGACTGAATGAGGATGAGGCTGTTATTTTAGATCAGATAAGTAAAGGCAATGTTAAGCCTCATCAGATCTTGAATACTTTGAGGCAAAGGATGCGAACAATGCTTCAACATTGCGGACAATATACAATGCACGACAAAGGAATCAGATTAAAGATGTCGGTGGGAGAAGTCAAATGCAACAACTCTTACACTTATTGGAGAACCATACGTATTTATCGTGGCATAGGAGGGACACTGAAACGAATGTTGTGACAGATTTATTTTGGGCACATCCGGACTCCATCAACTTGTTGAGGTGTTTCCCGTTCGTTATTCTCATGAATTGGACATACAAGACGAATAGGTACCGAATGTTGTTGTTGGAGATTGTTGGGGTTAATTCCACAGATATTACATTCTCGATTGGATTTTGTTTCATATCATCGGAGACTAGGACCAACTATACTTGGGCATTGAAGATTTTGAAAGGTTTATTGGACGGGTGATCTACACCTAAGGTTTTTGTCACCGATAGAGAATTGGGTCTTATCAATGCAATTGAAGATATTTTTCCCCAATCTTCTCACCTTTTTTGCACGTGGCACATCAAGAAGATGGTGTTGAGCAACACTAAAAAGATGTTTGGAGAAAACGAAGGCTTCAAACTCTTCAGTGATAGGTGAACTGCTTTGATGTATGCTAAGACAGAAGCATCATTCGAGCTTAGGTGGAGTACCATGCGTGATGAGTACCAAAATGTTAAAGGATTGATCATTTATTTGGAGAATACTTGGTTGCGGGATTACAAGGACAAACTTATATGTGCATGGACCGATTCAGTGTTTCATCTTGGAGAAACCACGACTTAAAGAGTTGAATCCGCGCATTCCACTCTCAAACAATATGTTGGCACTTGTACTGCGAACTTTGAGTCTCTTTGGAGTGTCATACATGGAATGCTTGACATACAACATAATAAGATCAAAGCCTCATTTGAGGTTATTCTGAATGTTGTCTAGCATGGATATATGGATGGCTTATATCGCCATTTGAGGGGTTATGTCTCTCGGAAAGCGTTGAGGTTGATTCTTGATGAGGTTGCACGTGTCAAGGATGTAGGGAAAAACCCAATCTTATGTGGTTATGTGCTACATACCAATCGTGGTCTTCCTTGCGCGCATGAGCTTAACGGACATATTTTGGCTGGATCACCTAACCACTTGAGGACATTCATGTTTTTTGGAAGAAGTTGAGTATGATACCCTAGAAATCTGTTAATCAGACTGGCTGTAACTTCAATGATGAGATTCAGAGGGTTGTGGCTAAGTTTGAATCATGCATTGATGAGGATGTCCGTTTTAGGGTTATTCAACAACTAAGAGAGATTAGTTGTCCTTCAGTGATAGCAGGCGTAGCACCAAAGGCAAAGGTTAGGATAAGGGGAGACCAACACTTGGTGGTTACGAAAAAATGGGAAGAAAGGAAAGAAAGAAAACAATGACTCAAACAAGTGGAAAGCCGAGGAAGATGACATGTCTATGACGAGAAATCCTAGTGGCTTTGAGTTTGTACTCACAAGCAAGGAGGCGGCTAGTGCGCGAAGGAAGGGAAAGGAAGTGAAGCATAAAGTTCATCGAACACAGGTGGCTTTGAGTTTGTTAACTTGCATTGTGGTGGGTTACTAATTCGTTATTGACAACACTATTTGTTTTGGACTTTTAATTGACAGGTCATATTGAAGCCTAATGCACCGGTGCCCCCCGTATTTATTGTGTGGAGGACATTCGCGGATGTTGATGCTCAAGGCTGGGGTATTAGTATTGACATCCAACCACGGATTTTAGTTCCGTCTTCGCAGCTAGGCACGCCCACAGTTATAGACTTAGCGAAACCTTAACACATTAACACTTCATTGCTTTCTGTTGGAGAAAAACCATTGTTGTATTCGCTGCACATTATTGTTGGTTATCTCCCCATAGTTGTAACAACTTCATGTTGTTTTTTTGTCAAATCCATGAAGTTGTAACAACTTATCATTTCATGTGAAATATATCAAATTGCCAAATTTTTTGATTCTATTGCATTGTGTACCAAGTTCAAAACCACAACTTAATTTGTACAATTGTGTACCAAGTCAAAAACGTGACACAAAAATATATTCCTTGAGGTTCTCTTTTATATCATAGTGGGAAGTCCCCACACTTCAGTAGTTCTCAATAATCATGTGAAAATATTGTCTCAGCCAAGCAGGTCCGAGAAGCATGCATTAGTCGGATACGCCCAACCGAAAGCAATAGTCGAGTCTCGCTCACCCTATACCGAGATTGGTATGAAAATAACATTCATAGGTTGCCGAGACCCCTTACAATCGGAATAAACTACGGTGCCTTAATCTAATCAGTTGGGGCGCCTAGATCATGTCGGTACCATATATCTGAAACAGTGTACAACGTTTCGGCCATGATGTATCGTAATTTGGCACAATTCTCGGATGTGCATATCCAAGAACCTGAGTACGTACAATACGAAGACATGTTTTGGTGGGTTGTAACCGAAACAAATTCACTTCTTTCAGTTATGCCTAACCGAGACGATGTGATGAATCACGGACCCGCCAGGCCAAGACTCTGTCAGCAAAATCATACACAATAAACTTTCAATTCTCAACAAATTAAACAAATAAAGTGGGACTACCACCATTCCTGTGACGACCCCAGTTTCCCACAAACTGGGCCCCGCCTGGCCTAAGCCCACGTAGACCCCTGAGTCAGTCTCGCAAGGTCAACGTAAGCCTAGTCAGCCTTCCAATCTATCATTACAAGAAAATTCATAATTTTAAGTTGAGTTATTAGTATTTTTCAAGTTTTTAAATAACTCAACAATAATGTAAGAGAGTTAGGCAACCTAATTGTGGAACCCAGTAAATATGTACATTCATGCATATCTCTCAACCCAAAAAAACAACATATAAATAGGTAATACAAAAAGCCAACAAAAAACCTACGAAAATGTACGAAGGTAGATTTCCAAATGTCTGCGTCTTGCCCTTGCTCGGCTGCAGATCTGCACTCAGTCAACACAAGAATGCCGAGTCCAAGTAAGTAAAAGCCAGTAGGATCTAAACAGTAATTCAAGATAAAATGAAGCAGTCTAAAAGTCATGCGGATAGAAAGAAAAATGTACAGAATGCATGATAATAAGACTGTAAAAACAATGAAAGTACAACGAGAAATGAGTGTCAAATGAAACAATAGAGAGGTTCCCAAGTAGTCCAAGACCACCGAATGCGGGTGCCACAAGGTCGGGGTCAAGTGACTCGGGGTCATGGCCTCGGTTGCAAGTCGGCAACCACTCCAATCAGAGACACGAGTA
Source organism: Stephania cephalantha (assembly GCA_039657325.1). Lineage (NCBI taxonomy): Eukaryota > Viridiplantae > Streptophyta > Magnoliopsida > Ranunculales > Menispermaceae > Stephania > Stephania cephalantha. Next base: position 29,270,592 of record CM077578.1, on the reverse strand, counting down.
TGACTCACTTGGCCCTCGAACACTCATAAGTGGGTGGAAATTCCAAGAAAAATGACACAATGCAACATCAATAACATATAAGCTAAAATGAGCTATTGTGCATTTCCTAACTGGTTTTACTTACCTCGAGAAATCGGAATCGTCCTCAAAACGTCCCGATCATGCCTCGATTTGCGCACCCGACACCCGACTATAGCCTCCTAAGTCCCTGATGTCCATTTATACCATTTAGGGCTAATTTACTAAGTCATTCAAATCACAACCAAAGTATTTAACATAAACCTCACCATGGCCTTCAAACCTCATTGGAATCCATCGCGTCGTCGAGCTTCATCAAAGTCACGCCTCCGGTCAGTTCGACAACACGCCACGCGCTTAACACGACTAAAGAATAATGTATAAATTGCTGTTGTATTGCTCCACGCATGTTCATAGACGCTTTTATCATTGCCGAGAGGGCGCGCGCGCGCCAAATTAAAATTTAGATATTTTTTTAGATGGCGTTATTATTACCGCGCCGCCGAGCCGCGCGCCGCTGCCGGACCGCAGTTTAAATCGCTGCCGGAGTCGCGCGCCGCCGGAGCCGCGCCTCCTCGCCAACGTCATCGCTCTCGCCGCCGGTCGTCATCGTTTCCCCACCGTCCAAAGCACTTCTTAGTCGCGGGAACCGCCGTCCGCGGCCTTCACGTCGCCCGCGCAAGCATCCCCGTCGCACTTCTTGTCGCGGGAACCGCCGCCGCTGCTGCTGCTCCGCCATCGCTGCGCTGCTGCTGATCCCATTGTCCGTCCCGTTCTTTGCATCGTCCCGCTGCTGCGAGACGTCGCCACCGTCTTTGCGCGCGTCGTCCGGCTCTCGCAGTGCCGCGTTGCTCGTCCCCGGCTTCCGCGTAGCCGCGAGCCGCGCGCTGGAGCCGTTCTGGTGGCCATCCTCACCGCCGTCCTCGCTATTGGCGGTGCGCGCACCGCTCGATCTCCTTCTCCGCCGTCGATCTCTCTCTCTCCTCTCTCTCTCTCTCATCTCCTCCCTCTTCCTCTTTTTTCCTCTCTTTCCTTTTTCTCTCTCTTCTCTCCTCTCTCATTCTCTCTTTTTCTTCCCTCCTCTCTCCTCTCTCTTATCCGATTTTTTTTTAACTTTTAATGTGACCACATTAAAACCACTATAGCCACTATAGCCACATTAAGCCGCTACCTCGTCCCACGTGAACACGCGACTCGAGGCGCGTCCCCGTTCGTGTTTCGGCTCACCAAATTCCTCGCGTATACCAACTCGTAAAACAGCTCAACAATTAGCATTATAAGCTCAAATTGGATATTCGGACATACGTATTCCAACGAGTGGATCCTACATACGACCCTGACCTGGCACGTGGCACAAGCCAAATTTTCGGGTCGTTACAGTCTTCCCAACGAATTAGAATTTCGTCTTCGAAATTGACGCAATTCTCAAAGGAAGATAATGTGTTATGAATGAAGACCCAAGGCCATACCCGCCCAAGGCCATACTCGCCCAAGGCCATACCCCCGTCTTAATCTGTAGGGCTGGGCTCCTCCGCGACAAGCTGGGCTCCTCCGTGACGAGTTGGGCTCCTCCGAGATCTCCAAGCGAAGAACACACCATCTGTCTCCTCCCATCAATATATGCCAGAGCAACATCCTCGCAACATATATTGGACTACAAATGAACATGAGTCTCATGATCCACCGTCACTAACATACTCATATCCCCAGTATGTCCGCGAGAATGTAAATCAATTTCTCTGACTGTCCGTTAGTCTCTCTGATCGAGTGGGTCTCAACCTAACTTATACCCTCTATCAGGTTACGATGGGTAGTAGTTGGACCTGACATGGCAATAGCATGAATCTGCTCCTGGCTCTGCTGTGCCTGCCCGCTACTGTGAACACGTACGGGTGAAGTGACCTGGCTGTCCACACTCCCAAACAAGTACGTTGAAATCCTTATCCCGATGAAACATGATGTCCCTGTCCTTGTCCTTGTGCATGACTAGACCTCTGTCCATGTCTGTGCATTTGAATGGAACTCGACCCCGTCTCGGCCATCGCTCTCGCCATCGCCCATCTCGATGGTACTTATGTCGAAGATCGACGGTGTTGGCCGTCGTAATGCACTAGCGTAAACTGTTACTGGATCATCTAACACTGGCGCAGTATACGCCGCATATGGTGGAAATGCAACACATCCTACGCTCTGAGGTTGATCTCTTTGCCACAACCGTCTAACTCTCATTTTCCTCTGATCATCTCCAGACCCTCGCACTGAATGTGACGATGCCGATAATGCGACTGGTACTCCGGTGCGTGTGCTCCCAAAGCTCTCGCCAGCCATAGCCCTCTCCTAAGCCTCATGTGTTGTGCTCAGAGTCGTCATCACCCAATATAACCAATAAAATTCAGGAAACCGTGTATGACGTAGTACGCCTGGTCAGTGTCCGTGTCGGCCGCACCCTCAGCATACTTCATCACGCGTATATACTGATCCATGTACTGCAACTGACTCCCTGGTCCTCTGTCGAATGGTCTAAAACTCAGTCCTCTTCAGGTTACGAACTGTTCCCCATCGACACATCCGTAGTACGCCACCAGACATCTACCTCGCCGACAAGTGGAGATGATAAAATGCTCGGCTGCATTTACGCTGATACGGCTAGTACATCATGTATCTTCACGTGACTATCTATTTGTCGCCTCAAGGTTAGTCCTCCCGTGAAACTTCTCCAGATAATGCCTCTAAATTCGCGAGCCTGCCTCACCTCAGCTGTAGCCTTAACACCCGTATCAGTCGGCGTGCTCAGCATATCCTCACGTAGTGTCTTAGATGTAGGAAGTACGAGTTCAACCTGAACTTATGCCTCCTCAGCCACTGTAGGCCCTGCCTGAACTGGAGATGTTTCAGGTGGGTTGTGAACTGTAAAAGCACACCCAGCCTGAATAACTAGCGTTGCTGACGTAGACGACGACGGTGTAACCTGTGCCCTTAACAATCGAAGAATCTCCTGCAGTTTCTGGTCGTGCGATACAATTATGTCTGACAGAGGATGCAGCTCCTCAGCACTCGCAAACCGCGAACATGCAACCCCACGATCATTCCTAGACCCGGTCTGAAACGTCGTCGCATTTTCCATAGCCACGAATCCTCGAATCGGTATATAATTACCGATATCGTATATATATTACAACACAACAAATATACCATATAGGATACATTTTTATTGTTTCCCAACTCTCCTCACTTCCCAACGAAGACTTAAGTCAGGATCATAGGGTTCCACTCTAAGTTCAACCATGCCTAACTTCCGCTGGTTTGTGTCTTCATTGAATGTGATTTAAATCAAGAGTCGGGTATTTAAAACTTCGTATCTGATACCAATTGTGTTGGTATCATATTCCCTTAAGCCATATAGTTCTCTAAATCTGTCTCTCGATACCACCGTGAGTTGTATACAATGTCCCCATGAAATTCTCAAAATTTAGGCTCCGGTTTTCCACCCGGGCCCCAGCCTAAGCCCACGTGGACCCCCGAGCCAGTCTCGCAAGGTCAACGCAAGCCTAGTCAGCCTTCCAATCCATCATTACAAGAAAATTCATAATTTTAAGTTGAGTTATTAGTATTTTTCAAGTTTTTACAATTTAGCTTTAAGCAATTAATTAAATAACTCAACAATAATGTAAGAGAGTTAGGCAACCTAATTGTGGAACCCAGTAAATATGTACATTCATGTATATCCCTCAACCCAGAAAAACAACATATAAATAGGTAATACAAAAAGCCAACAAAAAACCTACGAAAATGTATGAAGGTAGATTTCCAAATGTCTGTGTCTTGCCCTTGCTCGGCTGCATATCTGCATTCGGTCAACACAAGAATGCCGAGTCCAGTTAAGTAAAAGCCAGTAGGATCTAAACAGTAATTCAAGATAAAATGAAGCAGTCTAAAAGTCATGCGGATTGAAAGAAAACTGTACTGAATGCATGATAATAAGACTGTAAAAACAATGAAAGTACAACGAGAAATGAGTGTCAAATAAAACAATAGAGAGGTGCCCAAGTAGTCCAAGACCACCGAATGCGGGTGCCACAGGGTCGGGTCAAGTGACTCATGGTCATGGCCCCGGTTGCAAACCGGCAACCACTCCAATCAGAGACACGAGTATGACTCACTTGGCCCTCCGACACTCATAAGTGGTGGAAATTCCAAGAAAATGACACAATGCAACATCAATAACATATAAGCTAAAATGAGCTATTGTGCATTTCCTAGCTGGTTTTACTTACCTCGAGAAATCGCGAATCGTCCTCAAAACGTCCCGATCACGCCTCGATTTGCGCACCAGACACCCGACTATAGCCTCCTAAGTCCCCGGTGTCCATTTATACCATTTAGGGCTAATTTACTAAGTCATTCAAATCACAACCAAAATACTTAACATAAACCTCATCATGGCCTTCAAACCCCATTGGAATCCATCATGTCGTTGAGCTTCATCGAAGTCACGCCTCCGATCAGTCCGACAATGCGCCACCGCGTCGTTGCTCCACGCCGTTCACCGCGCATTCTGCGAAGCGCGCGCTCGCGCCGCTGACCGCAGTCTGCTGGAGTCTCGCCGCCGCCGGAGAGCGCGCCTCTCACCGTGTCACGCTTTCGCCACCGGTCGTCATCGTCTTCCCCACCGTCGCCACTTCTTAGTCGCGGGAACCGCCGTCCGCGCCTTCACGTCACCCGCCGCCGCAAGATCCCGCTCGCTGGTCCGCCGCCGCTTGGAGCTCCGCCGCGAGCCCTTGCGCGCGTTCGCTGCTCGCTCGCACCGCATGAGCCGCTCGCGCGCGCACGCTGCCGGCTCAGATCTCGCTGGAGTTGCTTGGCTCCTCGCGGGGGCTCCCTGCTCCTCGCTGGCGCCGCTCCCCTCTCTCACTCTCTCTCTTTCTTTCTTTCTTTCTTTCTTTCTTTCTCTCTCTCCTCTTCTTTCTATCTCTTCTTTTCTCTCTCTCTCTCTTTGTTTCTTCTTGATGAAGAATCAAATGTGTCCTCGAGATTCGTGTGGAGCAAAACTTGAGGCACATCAAAAACATATTTATTTAAATGCTTTCCTTAAAAATTAGGCAGCGCGCATCTCGAGGCACCACTAATATTCACACCACTACCACCTTATTTCACAATCTCGACACTCGCGCCACACTCATCACGAGGCGCATCCAATGTATGTTTTTTTCAATGTGACCACATTAAAACCACTCTAGCCACTATAGCCACATTAAGCCACTTCCTCGGTCCAACATCGACACGCGACTCGAGGCGCGTCCCCGTTCGTGTTTCGGCTCACCAAATTCCTCGCGTATACCAACTCGTAAAACAGCTCAACAATTAGCATTATAATCTCAAATTGGATATTCGGACATACGTATTCGACGAGTGGATCCCACATACGACCCTGACCTGACGCGTGGCACAAGTCAAATTTTGGGCCGTTACAATTCCAACACCAAAATTTTAGCAAAACATGTACCAAACAGTACGAAATCCATGAATGCATAAACCAACAAAAGAAAAATGCATTAAAATTCACAAAAAATTGTACCAAAACAACAGCTCATTCAATCACAAATCCAATGAGTACTTAACCAAACTCACAAATCCAACAAGTACTTAACGAAATTTAGCATTCTTCCTATCTTTGTCCCTAATGTATGTATTTTGTGACTTGGGTGGCTGCAAGGAACTTGGCGTGGTAGTGCTGTCACGTTGGGAATCCCTAGTAGGCGCGGTCGGTGCCGTGGTGGTGGTGGTGGTGGTGGTACCAAGACCCCTACCCGTCACATAGTCCACCACATCATTGGCCATTTTCTCCGCCGCCTCCATCTTGGCCATTCCCGCCGGCAAATGTAGCCATGCCAACGCGGTGTCTAAGGCACGCCGATTACGCGGTTCAATAGGAAACCCAAAATGTCAATAAAAACAATATATAACACAAGAGTCACAAGTTAATATTAAATCCGAGCATTTTACCTCCAACAACTCATGGTCCGCTACTATATCGTTGTCTCCATCGCGAATCTATGGGTTCTCAACGATAGGATGCGGGACTCGAAGGAACCATGGCAGATACTCTGGTGTGGCCATGAAGTCGAACCTCGCTTTCTCGCCTCGATCTTCAATTGCAAGTGAATGGGAACGCCACCTTTCCCAATTCTTGAGTACGAACTCGTACTTGACCGATTACTTCAATGCGGTGTCGCCTTGGTTCGCTTCGAGAGGGCGATATGGAGCCGGTGGTATCCCTTGAACATGACCAAGCTGCCGAAGGATCCTCTCCGGATGGTACGGCACCACCACATCCATGTACTTAAACGTATTAAAGTAGAAAGCGATGGGTAAACGACACCGTCGGGCTTGACATCAAAGTATGGATCTCAAGTCACCTAAACCAATGAAGTTAACAACACCATTAAAACATACTCGTCATAAATTAGAATACCAAAAATAACCAAATCAATCACACACTTCACTCGGCCGCAACATATCAAGGGTCATGCGAATGGCACTGACCTTGTCCACATTCGCTATCATCTCATGCTTCTTTATCCACCTCGAGACCCGTGGGTGTATGGGTTCGAAATATTTTGCATTAGACGATGCGAGCTGGAGAAGGAAGTACTTGTATATCCATCCCTAAATACGAATGACTAAATTTAAGTTAACTTAATTAAGTAGTAAAAACACAATTACAAGACAAAATCAAAACATAACAAAGCCACAAGGACCACAAAAAATGTACCTCAAGTAAAGTTAGATATCCTGCAATTTGTAAGGCCTCTGCTCTGCAGGCTGACCTGAGATGAAGGTAGAGGTAAGCTAGGGCCGCATCACCCAAGCATAGGTCCCGACCTCATCCAAGTTCTCTAGAACCTTTAGCAATGAAATTGAGACTCTTGACCCACTCTTATCAGCAAATAGAGTGCACACAAGCAAATACAATAAGTATGCCCGTGAAGTGCACTCCACTCTAGGTTACGTACGAGAAGTGGAACTACTACTGGACTTGGGTGGGCAAAAACGACTCTTCAGCCAAGCTAGTCGCACCATTAACCTCGTGTAGTTAACCTCTTCCTCAGCCTCGTCAATTCCAACTCCAAGCAAGTTGAAAACAATCTTGATCGCCTCCATGCGAGACTCCTTTGTGTATCGACTGAAATTCTCGACCGCTACCACCTTACCTATCATGAGGATTTGCAAAATCATGCTAACATCATGGAGCGTGATGGACATTTCACCAAAGGGTAGGTGAAATGTATTAGTCTATGGATGCTACCGCTCCACGAATGCTGAGATGACCTCCTTATTTCCTTCCTATAGGAACAGTCTATGAGTGGAGCCAAACCAGACATCTGAATGAATCTTTGTAGTGCCTGGGTGTCAGGGTGGCAAGACTGGAGATCTTACTCAGCTATTTGGGCCTCATGGTTTATGCACTTAAACATCGGACGATACCGCAAAAAAAAACAAGTCATTAGTAAATACATTATCATTTATGAATTGAGAGAATTGTTGCAAAATCAAATGAAAGTAAACACCTAGAACATACATCACCATCCCAAATTGATTCCGCAACATGATCCTTGTAGCTCTTCAGTAAAGACCCGTCAATGGGACCACCGGGGAATGGAGCACATCGGTCATGCTCGGGCTCCATAACATTTCGGCCGCCACCACCACTAGCTTGCTTTTGGGATGTAGTGGTTTCTACCTCGCTACTACTCCTGCTCCCCACGGGGACATTAGATGCCTCGGCCTCCACCGCCCCCCCAAAAATGGGCGTCCACGTACACTTGAAGTATGAGTAGGTTGTTGTTTCTCCTTCAGGTAAGAAGCAGTATGTGGGCTCCTCTTGCCATGGTCAGCGGGGGCAGAAGGACTAGTAGATGTCGTCGCCACCTCGGCCTGACGTTGTGCTCTCGCCGGCTCACCATCTACGTCCTGCCTCGATACTGTTGTTTTCACTCTGGCCATATTTGATTAGAAAATGAATTTTAAGCACATTTCAGTGATATTCAAATAAAATAAAAAAAAAAAAAAAAAACACAATGTCTAGGTCAAGCAGGTCTGAGACAAAAAATTAACTCATGGTGAAGCGTAACCGAGAGCATTGTTACAGTCTTGGTGTGACATAACCGAGACATATTGGGTAGTCTCGAATTGTAGGTTCCGAGACCATAACAAAATCTCAATACAATATTGTCTCGGTAAAGGCTCACCGAGACCATTTCAAGCGGTCTCGGTAGATACTAAACGATACGAGACTGATATGTCTTGGTTACTTTATGTACGTGACAAGGGTTTTAGTCTCAGCACAGTGTGGCCGAGACTACATATTAACTAACGGTACTATGTGGCCGAAGACCACGGGATTTGAGAAAAAACACTTATTTCTCAAATTTCGATGGCATCCAACAATAATAACGAACCTAATCTATGTAAAAATGAACTGCAACACATAACACATACATACCTCAGATTTCCCCTTGATTACACGCAATCACCGAATCCAAACACGTCCACGAACCCTAACAACACCAAGCACAAAAACTGCCCAGTTAACACCCACACAACTCGCTAGATGAACCGAGCGAATGGGAACGAGCCAGAAGACTAAGAAATTTGGAATATGGAGAAACGAAAATGTAGGAATGCTTAGGGTTTCCAAAGCTTTTTGTTCAATCCAACTGGGGTGCTTAACGATTACATCCGGAGGTATTTTGGTCAAAATTTGGGGTGTCTTGACAAATTTCTTGGGTACCCTTGTAAATAGGGTGCCCTGAGTAATTACTGAGGTGCACATAGCGCCACCCATAAACAAAATCCAATTTAGAGCATTTTCAATAGTAATGTGGATTTAGAACATAGATTGGTGCCTTGTCATGGATGTGGGGAGGATGTCTATCCTATGTGGCATTAGATAGACATTCGAATTTCAAAATGATCTCCAATGGTAATGTGGATTTAGGCTATGGATTGTGACATTTTTTTACTTTCTATAATAAACAACGATGATATGACAATATACTACAATGTTAGGAAGTAGACATTGTGATAGATACCTTCCACTTTGATTTATTGTCACATCATCTATACATTCATAATTCATGATCTCATTGGAGAGCATTTTTTGGGTTGGATGTGAATTGTGTCCTAAGTAAATCCATTTTCACCCAAATCTATGATCTCATTGAAAATGCTCTAAGGTGGTTACAGTGTATAGCTGCATTTTGCAGCTAATGTGTTTTAAGTGCAGGGACCGATGTTTTGTAATTGTGGCTTTTGTCAGCGAATCTTTATTGCTCATTAGTAACGGTGTTTATGGCTTGAAAATCTACATAACATGTGAAGTGGGTTTCTTATGTTATGCTCCTTCCTTTAAAGATACATCTCTAGCAAAAACTGTTAACTGCATTTGGTCAGATTTCTACTTTCCAACTTTATTAAAAAAACAGATTTCTTCCTACCAAAAAGAAAAAATTTCTACTTTCCAAAGGCACTGGCCTTATCTGTAGGATTTTCATGTCAGGAGAAGAGTTGCTCTGACCACAACTAACTTTTTTGACTTTGAGTGTTGCAGTGGCTGTTGTCGTTGAGCGTTACTTTGTATTTATATTCATTTGTTTGCGACTTAAGCACCGCCACATGGACACAATCTGTGTAAGTAAATTGATTTTCAACCGTAAAATTTGGAGAGCCATCATCCGTCAATGAAAATTATTGAACAAGAAATTCAAGAGTTTATGTAAGTAGAATTACGATTTGCAAATGTGTAAATTGAAATATCAAAATAGAGTTTTTAAAGCTTTGTTTTAACAAGAAAACTCTGTTGTATATTATTGTTTATTTTTTTCACCTTAAATTAGGAACTACCGAACTCAATCACTTGCTGTCGTTACTCTTCAATTTTCTATTGAGGTCTATTCGTAGAGATACTCAAATTGGATCGGTGATTGATTTCTAGGTTTCGTGGTATTTGTTAGTTTGATTTTTGTTCAACTCAAAAAAATAAAAAGCTAGAGATACTCAAATTGGACCAGTGATTGATTTCTAGGTTTCGTCGTATTTGTTAGTTTGATTTTTGTTCAACTCAAAAAAATAAAAATTTATTTTCTATTGATAAATAATATTCATGTAAGTAAAACTAGAAACATCTTTAATTTATATATAAAATCATATTTCCAATAATATTAATATTGATTATATATATACACAACGACGCTAAATATGAATGCATTGTCAACTTAGAGACACTAAATGCACATGCATTGTTAATTTAAAAACACTAAGTGTACATGTGTTGTCAACTTAGAGACATTAAGTGCATATGCGTTGTTAATTCAGAGACACTAAGTGTACACATGTTGTCAACTTAGAAACACGAAGTGTACGTGCATTGTCAATTTAAAGACACTAAGTGTACATGTGTTGTCAATTTAGAGACACTAAGTGAACATTCATTGTCAACTTAGAGACATTAAGTGTACATGTGTTACTAATTTAGAGACACTAAGTGTACATGCGTTGTCAATTTAGAGACATTAAGTGTACATGTTGTGACGGCCCCAGTTCCACAATCCTAAACTGGGCCCCGCCCGGCCTAGACTTACGTGGGCCCCCGAGCCCGTCTCGCTGAGTCACGTAAGCCTAGTCAGTCTTCCTTTATCATTTACCATTTATCAAACAATTAAAGTTGAGTTAATCAATTAGTGAGTTATCATAGTTATAGCGGAAGCGATTAAACCTCAAACTAACTGAAAAACCTCAAAGACACCAGTTAAGACAACCTAGAGTGTGGAAACCCGAATATGTATATAATCATCAATGAACATTCAGAGGAAAGTAAACACAAGATATACATGCCCAAAATCTCTCAAAAACCCAACTCACAGTGTTTTAAAACAAGTATATCTAATAATACAAAAAAAAATCACCTATATCAGACAAGTAGTAAGGACTACTCCGGTATCCTCAAATGATATCTCCTAGTTGTGGAGTCTTCCCCTTGCTGGACTGTGGGTCTGCACTCCGTCAAACACGAGAATGACGAGCCCAGGTAAGTAACGCCAGTAGGACATATACACAACATTTCAAAATAAATAAATCAGTCAAATTCATGCAAATAGAAAGAAAGGAATAGGGAACGCATGAATATAAAAGACTGTAAATAAATCAATCGATAAGTGAGGGCCCGGAATACGAAAAACCAAATAACAAGGAGTCCCGACCAAAAGGTCGTTGAGTCACGGCAAAAGCCCAGAAAACTCGAGTTCAGGACGAGACACAACCTACCAGCCCTAACCCTTGCGACTATGAGATATCCACAGACCCGGATAAGTGCCCCAACGTACACTCAATTGGGATATATCAACGGCGTCCAAATAAGAGCTCATATCACAGATAAATAATAACCATAACTCACTTGCCAATGGACCACTCAACCAATAGAAATTCAAAAAAAATGATGAACAGAGCAATAACAACAAATTTAAAGCTCAAGAAAATAACTGTAAAATTTCCTAGCTGGTTTACTTACCTCGATCCACACGCTTATTCATAACCTATCCGGCCTCTCAACACTCCAAAACGTGTTCTCGAACCTCCGTATCTCTTCCTTAGATTTCCTGATATCATTAGTATCAATTCAGGTCCAATATCTTTGGTTTAGAACTCTTAAACCATACGAATACTGCGACCAAAGTACGCAAGTTCGCGATTAAATCTGCAAAACTCCATAATAAAGGCCACGAAATCACTCGATGCCAACACCGAAATATGATTTAGGACCTCACCATGGCCTTCAATGGAGGTCTCAACTCCAAAACCGATTTGAAGGACGCAAACTTAGCCATAATCTACGCCTTTCGTCTTCTTCGCGAGCAATCCATCGCGTCGTCGAGCTTCGTCGAAGTCACGCCTCATTGTCCACTGTTGTTGTGTCTCGTCGGGGATCGATCGGTACGACAACGCGCCACCGCGCCGTTGCTCCACGCCGTTCACCGCGTCGTTGCAATTACCGCTGCCGCTGCTGATCCACCGCTCCTCCTCGCCGGCGTTACTGCTCCTCGCCGGCGTCCTGGTGGACCGCTCCGCTGCTCGTCGTCTTCCCCCACAACCGCGCCACCTCCTGGTCAGCCGCTGCTGCTGGCCGTCTGCGCCTTCGCATTATCCGCCACTGCGACTGCTCGCCTGGCCAGACTCCAGTCTCGCTGGAGCTGCTGTCCGCGAGCCTCTACGCGCCAATCTCCAAGTTCGCTGGAGCCGCCGTCCACGGCCTCCGCTGCTGGTCCGCCGCTGCTGCCGACCAACCTGCTGGTCTGCTGCTGCTGGAGTCGCGCTGCTCGGATGGCGTCCGCACCAGCAGCTCCTCCGAGCCGCAACACCGCCTAGGTCGCATCTTTGCCGTCGTCGCCTTCGCTGTCTCAGCGATCTCTTCTTCTTCTCCTTCTTTGCGGCTCCGCTCTCTCTCTCTATCTCTCTCTCTCTCTCTTTCTTATCCATTGCCCTTTTTGGTCATTTTGCCAATTTATTTATTTATTTATAATTATCTCCTCGATTTTGTGTCTGAATTAAACCCCGAAAAATACCCCATTTTCGCCAAAAATTGACGAAAATACCATTGCACTTCGAAACACGGGGACCCCGCGTCTAAACCTTAACTTGACCCTATTTCGCGTCGATTAAATTATATTAGCATACCTCGGTGTCTACACCCGAGATTTGGACATATGGATCACGACGAGTGGGTCCCACATACGACCCTGAAATGGCAGGTGGCACGAGTTAGAGTTTTAGGGTCGTTACACATGCGTAGCCGATTTAGAGACACTAAATATACATGTGTTGCCAATTTAAGGACACTATGCTCATAAGTTTCCTTAATTTAGGGACGTATAATTAAAAAGTGTCTTAAATTGGATACGCATAAGAAATAAATGTCTTAAAACTAAAGACACATGAACAACAAGCGTCCCCACTTTAAATATGCTTATAACCAAAGTGTCCTAAATAAATGTTATTAACACATACCTTTTGTGTCGTAAAAAAAAGAAAGGGACATCACTTTTATCAAAACAAGTGGCGACACTTTATGATGCATCGGTAAAGTTTTTAGATACACTAATTAATGTCGTTAAATGAGTAAATTAATTTCGCTAAACACACAAAATTTTGTAGTGAGAGGCAAAAAATGGTATACATGACTTAAAAACTTCTAATAAAATAAAAAGTATAAAATTAATTATTTTAAAATCTTTATGTGAATGCAACCTAAAAGCTTCTACATTTTTTTTTCTTTTCTTTTTTGGTCTGGATCAAAGAACGAAAATTCTATAAAATTAGCCGAAGTTTAGGCGAAGTTTATTGAAGTTGAAGGGATTGAAACGAAGTTCAAGGGTAGTTTAAAAATTACAAAATTTCTCCGAAGTTTATGTCAAAAATGACAACATTGATACAAATTGATATGGATTGGTAAAACAAGGATAAATTGCAAACTTTTCAAGTAAAAAAATCAAATAAGTGTGCAGGAGATAGAAGAGTTAAGGGTTATAATTGATGGTGGCTTTTAGGGGTTATGAGAATTTGAGAGTGGCTCACTTTTGTAGACACATCTCTACACCGATCATGTGATCCATTGATTTTGCATCAAGATTCAATGTATGCATCGAGATTCACTTTTACATACACATCTCTACAATGCTTTGTAGTTTTTTTAATCGATGCATAATGTCAAAAAGTTGATATTTTCTTTTGCTTTAAATACTGACCCATATAAAAAAACATGTTTCATAATTTTAATTTTACTTATGTGAATGTGCAATTAATAAATGGTTAGAGAATAAAATTAAGTGTAATTATTATCACTAAAAAGTGATTTACCATACACAATATGCATGACTAGTGCCAATAAAATTGACTTGAAACCATTAAATTGTAAAATTTTTTGGTATAAATGCATAATTGTGTTTGTTTTGACATCCCATAAAATGAGTTTTAGTTTATTGATCATTTAAATAAAATTTTCTTAAACTGGCAAACCAAAGTTTCGATCCTTAGTCTGGATCAACTTCGCTCGAGTAGGGTAACCCACTAAGGTGTAAAGTATCCAAATTTAACCGACTACTTAGTTTGGATCGTATCCAAATTTAACCGGGTCGAGCCGGTAACCCACTAAGGTGTAAAGTTCTCTCATCATTTAGGTATAAATGCATAATTGTGTTTGTTTTGACATCCCATAAAATGAGTTTTAGTTTATTGATCATTTAAATAAAATTTTCTTAAACTTCTCTAAGTTAGCGAATTTTTATTAAAATTCTTCATGTCGAATTAAACTTCTCAAAATTAATTCTGATTATCAAGAGGACGAATTATAAGGCGAACCAAAGTTTCGATCCTTAGTCTGGATCAACCGGTATCCGAATTTAACCGACTACTCCGCTCGAGCCGGGTAACCCACTAAGGTGTCAAGTACTCTCATCATTTACTATAGTTTTATTGAACACGTATATTTTACTTACAGACCAACTTGTAACCAAAAAAACAAAATAAACCAGCATGTCACCTGCACGAGCGAAGTATAATATATGGTAGTGAAAGATTATTATGAATTAAACATAGTGTAAAGAATTAATGTTCACTGAGCACCAGTAGTCTAGTGGTAGAATAAAACCCAACCACGGTACAGACCGGGTTCGATTTCCGGGCAAATCATTTTATTTTATTTTTTCAATTTAGAAAAGGAGTATTTTTTTTAGGCCATAAAAGAAGTATTGATATCGTTGAATATAAAAATTATCTGCTGTACTTTGATAAAAAAAATATCTGCTAAGAAGTATTGATATCATTGAATATAAAATTTATTTCGTGTACTATGATAAAAAAAAAACTATATGCTGTAAAATCTCTTGGCCTATGGTGGAAAAGCAACTCTATTTACCAGAAAAGGAAATGCTAGAATAATACCCGTATAGCACACTCCTCCACATCCGCATTCACCTCGTGATGCGAACTAAGAACATGGTGGGATGTGGGGGTGTGAGTTGGGGTGTACTTTGTTATTTTAGAATTTTTCAAAAAAGTAAAGGCAACTTTCGAGTTCTTAAGATGAGATATATGGTACATGGAAAGTAAAAGAATTTCTATAGTGAACTTAGTTTTGAGTGGCAAGTAACTTTTGGCCAAGGTTTCCATTCTTGTGGTCCTACCTTCCGTCGAGTCTGGGATTAGTTGAAGCAAACCGTCGAATATCTAGGCGGTGTTGCTGCAGCCAAACCATCATACAAAAAAAAAAAAAAAAAAAAAAAAAAAAAAAAAAAAAAAAAAAACCACTTTGTATTTTGATTGGTCTAATTGTATCATTCTCTTATTAGGTTTATTTAGGTAGGCGATGGAGAGTTGTTTATCTCAAGGGCATATAATGTACTAAGCTCTCTAATTATATAATGGAAAAATCATTTTTTTCTTGATAATAAGCAAACCAACATTTGACTCCAATTTGAGTTGAACCTCCAACGTTTCCCAACTTCACCTTTGGCAAATGATCAAATGACACCTCATCCATCTCAATAGAGATGCTTAGGCAATTAAAGGAGAGACTATTTACGCCCGTCGGCTAAAAAATCACATTCTTTGTGGTCCATAGAGCCACTAAACACTCTTAAAAAAAATGGCAGCGGCTCCTGTGGTCTCCGGCTCTACAGGGAAACCCTTTCCGATAACTCTACGGGAGGAGGAGGAAAGATCTACCAAGAAAGTCAAGAATAAACAAATTGAGGTTGGATCTTTAAACTCTAACACAATCTCCCCGATGTCTTTCAAAGATACTGTAGGTTCGATTGAGGATGCGATAATGGTGGAGACGTCATCTTCTTAAGAAATCGTAGTTGTCAATGATGATTTGATGCTTGGTGTGAAAGATAATGTGCCGACTATCACCTTCTCCGACCGCGTACGTAAGGAGATGGCACAAGCCATGGATGGGACGATCATGGTGAGACTGCTTGGAAAAACGTTGAGTTTTCAGACAATGGCAGATAGATTGCGGTTGTTATGGAAGCCCGTCGGTCGTATGCGAGTAACGGATGCAGAAAATGGCTACTTCATGGTAAGGTTTGATCTCACGAATGATTGCCTTAAGGCATTCTTGGATGGTCCGTGGATTATTCTCGGGCATTATCTTTTGGTGCAACCTTACTCTTTAGATTTCAATGCTAAAGAAGTGAAAGTTTCGTCGGTTGCGGCATGGATTCAGTTTTCGGGCCTTCCTTTCACTACTGTCATAAGAACATTTTATGTAAGATTTCTGAAAAAGTGGGAGAATTTATCAAGATTGACTACAACACTGTTGATTCACAAAGAGGTCATTTTGCAAGGATGGCGGTCAAGTTGGATCTACGCAAGCCTCTCGTTTGGAGAATCTTCATTGATGACCAGCTTAGAACCATCGAATATGAAGGACTCCCATTCATATGTTATAAATGTGCAAGGTATGGGCATGTGAGTAATGTTTGTCCTTTCGCGGCAATGAATATTACACAAATTGCAGTGGCAGAAGCGTCGGGTACATTGGTTACTAAGTCCAACGCGGATGCGATTACTGCCGACAAGATTGTCTCTCCGATCAGTTTACCATCTGATTTCGACGACGCTGCCGAACCTTGGATACACGCGTCCCGCAATGTGCGTAGAGTGAAGCCGAGGGTGTCGGATTCGGCAGAAAAGAATACCGCGAATCAGGGAAGTCCAGCAATAATTGGGACACGTTTTGATTTGTTGACTGAGCTTGATTTGGAAGGTGATAACGGACAAAAAGCTAAGTCTGACTATTCCAAACTTACGGGGATTACTAGTATGGCAACAAATAAAGGGAAATCGACAGTTGTGTTGGATGGGAAAAATGCTAAACGGCCCAAGCGAAGAATAATTCTAAAGTGGCGGTGGACAATCATGGACTCATTGGGTCTCTAAAGCCCACGAAAACAATCTCTTCTCAGGCCCATAAAACTGACTCATTAATGATGAATGAAAAGTCCATATCACTTTCAAGGCCTTTGGGTGAAGTCCACCAAATTAATTCACATAAGCCTTCTACGGATATAGAGACAGTTTCTTCTCAAGCATGTGGGGCGTTGAAACCTAGTGAGTCGTCCTCATCAGAACCGCACACTCTGCCATCGACCTCTCCTCTGTACTTAGATAACGATCAGCAGTGAACGTGGACTTCCTCGCCTTCAACGATGGACATGGATTCTTCACCAACTGTGGCTAATGGCGATGTACACACAAGGGAAATGATATTGCTAAACAACTTGATACATCTGTGATGACAACCAAAATCGATTATAATAATCATTCGAGATGTCTTGACAATACTTTGCACTCGGTGGTGGTATTCACAGATAATGAGGTGGCCAAACATATTGGGGGAGGTAATTGTTTGCCTATTCTTCGTGGTTCCGGCTCGTTAGGAATACCTCCTGATAACTCCAAAAATATTCACTTGAAAGCAGACTTAAAGATTAAACGACAAGTGGCTAAATTGAAAAAAACATCGTCTCCATACTCTCGGGGTGATGCTTTGGTCGGCCAAAAATCGTCGACGGATGTTGAAGCGGATGATAGTACCTTGGAGATGGCTCCCAGTTTTGGGAGCAGTATTGACAGCCTTTCGGGTATTATCCTATCCTTCTTTGTGTTTTATTTAATGATTATTCCTATGCTTGTGTGGAATTGCCAAGGTGCAGGTAGCAGGGTATTTGCTCATTTTTTGAAATCATTGGTCGATATGTACAACTTGAAAATGCTTGTTTTATTGGAAACAAGGATTAGTGGCCCTGGGCGGATGGACTGATTAAATGGTTGAACTTTGATCGATCGCATAGGGTATAGGCACATGGCTTCTCCGGGGGTATATGGGTTCTTTGGAAAGACGAAGTTGCAATCTCAATTCTTGATAATAATTGGCAGTTTATTCATCTAAGGGTTCAATGGGGTGGACATGGGTCCTTTCTCTTCACTGCAGTTTATGGAAGTCCTAATCCAATTATTCTTCGTCGTCTTTGGGAGGAATTGGATCACTTATCCCTCAGATCTTCCGGACCGTGGTTATTGGCAGGGGGCTTTAATGCTTTGTTACATCAGTCTGACAAAATGGGAGGTTCCCGACCAGCTCATATCTGCAAAAAATTTCGTGGATGGATTGATCGGGTTGGGGCATTGGAAATTCCCTTTCAGGGCCCTTCCTTCACTTGGTCCAGGGGGCTATGTCATGAACGTCTCGATCGTGCATTGGTCAATGCCTCTTGGGGTGGAACCTTCGAGATACCCTCACTATCACACCTAGCTAAGGTATACTCTGACCATTGTCCATTGCTTCTTAAGGTTAATGTGGGTGATGATGAGCTGCAGAAGCCCAAATTCTTTAAAATTCTAGCCGCTTGGGAAACACACCCGGAAAGGAAAGCCTTTGTTAAGGAGTGTTGGGATAAGTCATTACCATTACAGGAAGCTCTGCCCCTATTTTCTACACAGGCTAATCTATGGAACAAACATGTTTTTGGTAACATCTTTCAAAGAAAACGGGTGATCTTGGCGAGATTAAGAGGCATTGAAAAGGCATTTGAAACTCACAGGACAGAGAACCTACTACATCTGGATAGTAAGCTTAGGGAGGAATTGGAGATTGTTCTATTACGAGAGGACTTATTATGACATCAACGAGTGAATGCAGAATGGACGTTGTTGGGCGACAGAAACACCGCCCTATTTCATGCTAAAGTTAGTCAGAGAGCTAGAAAACGACGAATTTTTGGTCTTTTTATCTCTCCTGGGAGGTGGTGTGAGGACCTCGGTATTCTGAAGCAGGAGACATTCACTTTCTTCCGTAATGTTTATATTGGAGACTCATCTAATGGCCTTCCATATATGATCCGAGATAGATTTCCCTCAATCTCACCTGGCGTTCTCAGAAGAATGGAGGAACCAGTCTTTGCTGAAGAAGTACGCGACACCTTATTCTCTATGGCTCCCAATAAAGCACCGGGAGTGGATGGTGTTCTGGCTTTTTTCTTTCAAAAAACCTGGGAGGTGGTTGGGGAATCTTTATGCAACTTAGTCAGAACCTGCTTTGCTTTTGGGAATGTTGATAGTGGAATTAATAAGTCCCTGATCACGCTTATCCCTAAAGTGGAAAAGCCTGAGAGTTTTCACCATTTTCGGCATATTAGCCTTTGCACTGTCAACTACAAAGTGATTACTAAAATTGTGGCTAATAGACTTAAACTGGCAATGTCACACCTAGTGCACCCGGCTCAAACAAGCTTTGTGGAGGGCAGCGCATCACAGAAAACATTCTGATTGCACAAGAAATGTTTCACTCTATGCGGAATCTTAAGAGTAAAAAAAGGTGGATGGCAATAAAACTTGACTTGGAGAAAGCTTATGATCGTTTAAGCTGGAAGTTCATTGAAGATACTCTTGCGGATGCCAAAATACCGAAACTTCTTTCTAAGGTTATCTTAAGCAGCCTTTCGTCGAGTTCATTTCGGTTGTTGTGGAATGGGGACATATATGAGGCCTTCACTCCCACTAGGGGTGTGCGTCAGGGAGATCCGATTTCACCATACGTGTTTGTGTTATGTATGGAGCGACTTTCTCAAGCTATTTATGACGCGGTGGATAGTGGTTTGTGGCTGGCACCTACATTTGGGAACGACGTTCGTATTTCTCATTTGTTTTTTGCAGATGATTTCATTATGTTTGCAGAGGCTTCTGAGGAATAGGCGACGCAGGTCTCTAATATTCTACAATGTTTTTGCAAGCATTCTGGTCACAAAGTCAGATTTGCTAAGTCGCTGATTTTTATGTCTCCTAACGTCGACTCCCAGTTGACAGAGAGGATAGTGAGGAAGCTCAACATCCCAACTACTAATGACTTGGGGAAATACCTTGGTGTTTCGCTCCTTCATGTCAGGGTTTTGAAAGCTACCTACAGTGATTTGAAGGCAAAAGTTGCTGCTAGAGCACAGATGTGGAATCCTTCTCGAATATCTCTTGCAGGAAGAACGACTCTCTGCAAATCTGCGCTTTCTTCGATTCCTCTCTACACGATGCAAACCTCCCTGCTGCCTAAGGGAATTTGTTCAGATTTCGATAAAATCTCCAGAGGTTTCATTTGGGGGTCAACGTCCGCGATGAGGAAACCGAGTTTGATTGCATGGGACCGTATTTGCTAGCCAAAACGGAATGGCGGTCTTGGCCTTCGGAGTTCACATGACATGAACATTGTGCTCGTGATGAAGTTGGGTTAGGAAGTATTATCTAATCATAATGCCTTGTGGGTTAAGCTTATGCGTGCGAAATATTCTTTACTTAATAATGTTATCCCCCATTCTCTCATTGCAGGAAATTGTTCTCATACTTGGAGAAATATTTGCAAAGTATGGGAAAAGGTGTTGTTGGGGGTGGGCTGGGCTATAGGCAATGGCAATACAATTCGTTTTTGGCAAGATAGATGGACTGGGTTGGAGAAACCGCTTCTTGAGCTCGCAACTGGCACAATTCCGATAGATCGCTTGGAGGACACTCTTAGCAAGTATGTAACTAACTTTGGAGATTGGGATTTGGCTGATTTTCATTTTTTACTCCCTGCATGAGTTCTTCTACGCATCGCTGCGATACCTCTGCCATATCCGAATGGGGCAAACGTTGATTCGATTGATTGGGCGCATTCTAAATCGGGATCCTTTACTACCTCGTCTGCATATGCTTTAATATCTCAGCATTCCTGGTCAACACCAAGCACGGAGTGGGCTCTGATGTGGAAATGTGCAGGACCGGAGATAGTGCGTTCTTTTCTTTGGCTAGCCCTCCACAACGCCCAACGACGTCCGTCAGCGAAGGCACATGTGTGTGGTTTTATGTTGTGAGCTATGTGGTGGAGAGAAGGAGGACTTGAACCATATATTGCGGGAATGTCCATTATCTTCTCTTGTATGGAAAGAGTTTCGGGCTTGTCACAAATGGATTCTTTGTTGGAGCCGCATCTTAACCAATGGATTATCGATAATTTAAGTAATAACATGATCTTTAAGGGTGTTGGATGGCCTACTTTCTTTGCCACCTGCTGTTGGATGCTCTGAACTAGACGTAATAAGGTTACTATTGGCGAGGAAGCGGTATCTCAAAGAGAATTGTGCAATACGATTATGGCTAAAGCGAGATCCTTTCATCAGGCTAATGAAACGTTCTTGCCCTTCAGTCTGCATAAGAATATTCGTACGGAGCACTTGATCAGATGGAGGTTTCCACCCCTTCATTGGGTGAAAATCAATACAGATGGAGCTGTGAAGGGGGAGCATAGACAGGCGAGCGCGGGGGGTCTTATCAAGAATGAAGTAGGTGATTTTGTTACTGGCTTTGTCTCTAATCTTGGCGTATGTTCAATGTTTGAGTCCGAATTATGGGGAGTGCTTCATGGCCTGCAATTGGCATGGAACTGGGGCTTTTCTAAGGCGATACTGGAGGTGGATAATAAGAACGTGGCTGATCTACTGATGGGGAAGGTTATCCATAGAAACACCCACCATCATCTTGTCTCTTTAATTCTGCAACTCATTGACTTAGATTGGAAGATTCAGGTTATGCATACTCATCATGAAGGAACCGAGCGGCAGACTGGTTAGCTACTTACGCTGCGCAACATTCAGTTGGGACACATATACTTGACCTGTGTCCCTCGGCCTTATCAGTGATTGTAAGGGAAGATTTAAGTGGTGTATCATTTCCTAGGATGTGTCATATGTAACTAGACCTTTGGTCTCTTTCTAATATAAAAAAAAGGAGAGACTATTTATTATTTTCTTGGTTGTTGATAGAATTATTTTCATGCTTGCAAAATTACAGTGGTTGTCTCTTTGTACTAAATTCACATGTGAACAACATGCATGTTTAAATAGAGTTTTTTTTTTTTTTTTTTCTTTTTTTCTTTTTTTCCGGATGTCGAAATAGAGATTTAAAATATCAATCAAGTGGCAACTCCAATAGTTTGATACGTGGTCAATTATGCATAAAGTCGAGGGTTCATGTTTCTCTTTGTACAAATTTGAGAGGTTTAATTAAGTTGGTTGCTTAATTATATAAAAATAGATTAAAAACCTGCAATGAGATCCACATCCAATCAACTTCGTTATTGAGAACTCCATTTACTGCATATCATGCATAAAGTGTCACGCTTTCTCGTTTAAAACATTTACGAGATCTTCAGCTATAAAAACCAATCAAGCGGCCTCAAAAAAACACCTATGAAGCTTCTTTTTTTTTTTTTTTTTTTTAAGATGCAAGGCCCATAGCGCTATCATTAGTTCAAATTTATGTTTAAAAATAAACCTGCCAATTTTAAGAGTTGTAAAGTTGAAAACAATTTACTTTTGCAAATCTTTACTATTTGTTGCATCACTAATTCCCTATATAACTTAACTTTTGTTAGAACATCTTTAATGGTAAATTTGAATTGTGGGCATAAATTCATGTCATGTCATCAACGTGGAGAAGATGTCAATCTCATGTAGCTCAAATAAAAATTGATTTTTAAATTCAATTTCCAATGATAGATGTGGATTACACCTCTGTTGATGAAGTGGCATTTATTTTTTTAATTTTGTTAATTAAAAGATGAAAATAAAATCTAATAAAAAACAAATAAATATGACAAGCCTGTCAATCGCATCCTCCACAAATCCACATCCAAAGTAGATATATTTCTTATCCGCCACGTCACCTCCACATCCGGAATGAACATTCGCATTGGAAAAAGTTTTCTTTTCTTTCAGTCTCTATTCTGTCCTAAATGTCACATTCTCCCCCAATTCACATCCCATTGGAGATGATCTTAGCTCAATGACCACTACCGCATTTTCTCCTTTTTTTAAAAAAAAAAAAAAAAATTTACATTCTCTCCAAGACTCCAACTCTCATAATTGAGAGTGGTGAAGCTCTGAATACATTACAGCATAGTAACTTGTCTAGAAGACTTTGACTATGTGGAGTTTCAGTTCATAGCAGATGGTGAAAATGTATGTTAATGAGGTACAGTTCCCATCACAGTCCTGTGTCTTGGGTCAGTAAGAATATTGCGGACGTTCATGAACCCAGCTTCTCGCATTACATGTTCGAGATCAGTCAGGTAGTACTCATCCAAGAAAGGCTCCGTGCTCTTCATCAGCGTAAATAGCACGGGAGACAACTCCTGCATAGATGCATTCACATTCAGTGTTATAACTAGTGACACTGACAAACTTAGGGCACATTTGATTCAATAATTAACAACAATCCTCAATTTTCAAATCTTCAACATGCCCAAAAATAAGGGAATTGTGTTTGTAATTGAGGGATTTGAAGAGCGCTAATTTCGCATTCAACCCAAGAACATGCAATGAAAGAACTTGATAAGGTAAAATATTTTGTCATTATTTGTTCAACCAATATTCTTGTATGAAAAAGGATATGATTTAAACGTTGCGAGTTTATGTAAGAAGACTTGGTATGTACTTACAGACTGGTCCGTACCTGCACACTTGTATGTAGGTACAGAACACGTTCCAAAATTTTACCCAATATTCTCGACAGATTCACTTATAGCTGGACAAGATATCCTTGCCAACCCACACATACGTCTAGGAGAAGATATTCGATTGCCAACTCGCAAGATAATCAAGGTATGTTTCCTTTGATCAACGGAGAAAGAAGGAAACAATATATTTGCCACCTCATTTGATTGAAGACATACAAAGAAGCTTCTACAAGAAACTCATTGTATGATCTCTTTATATATTGATGTAATCACAACAGAAAATTCGTCTCCCATGCTGGAATTTTCGATATCACTGTGAGACAAGAGCTTTCGAGAGGTTGTTCTTTTTTTATTTACACAAACTAGGCTAAAGGGACTTAGCCGATTCACCGGGGGGATCTCGGGCACCAAGGGGACTAGGGTATTGTGTAGGATCGGTTGTTAGGGGAGTGGGTAGTGTAGCAAAGTTTGGTGAGGGATTCACTACCTAGATGAGGGGTCACTAGCTAAGAACTTTTCATAAATATGTACTCTTAGTGGATTCTACACCTTGGCGTGGCCCCGAAGACGTAGGACGGGAGGTCCGAACTGCAATAACAATTTTGTGTATTCATTTATTTTACGTTGCTAGCAACAACAATTACATAAAATGAATGTAGCATAAATGAGGATGCTTAGGTGGATATGTGGTAAAACTCGTAAAGATAGAATAAGAAATATAGAAATTCAAAGACAAGTAGGAGTAGCACCAATTGATACAAAGATTAGGGAAGGGCGGTTGCGGTGGTTTGATCACTTGCAAAGACGGCCTACAAATGCCCCCACTAGAAAACTTGACTCAATAGAAACTGTAGAAATTCGACGAGGTAGGAGTAGACCAAAGTTAACATGGGATGCATTAATTAGGAGGGATTTGAATGGTTTGGAAAGCTCGCCATCAATTGCACTTAATCGAACACAATGAAAAAGTTGGATCCATGTAGCCGACCCCAATTAATTTGGGACTGAGGCTATGTTGTTGTATTTATTTTACGTTGCTGCTGTGTTTGTTTTATTTACAGTTGATTGAGAACTTTCAAAACTTAATCATCTCCCGATTCCTTTTTAATTTGTATTTAGATAGGTAAGCTTTAAGGAAAACAATGAAACATGAACAAATTTTAACATCGGCGTGAAAACTATGAGTTGCCGAGTAAAGACTGCTTTAAGGGTCTTTGATTTTAATATGGAATAAATGCCAATCTACAAACCATTGCAATGATAGGTATTATGAGTTTAATTCTAGAGATTGTAAAAATAAGATAGTTAAACAAAAATAAGGTGAAACAAGGAAAGGCATGTACCTGAAGGATCTTTGATTTTGGCTGCACAAATTTAAAGAAAAAAAATGTGTGAGAGATAAATTTAGGTAACAACACACACATAGTTGGATGAACAAGTGTATCAGCATTGGTCAACTTACAGAGTTGTCTGTGATGGCAACTGTGCCACCAGGTCGAAGAAGCCGAAAGGATTCATTAACCAAGCCAATTATTGCTTTTGCAGGACACTCATGGAGCTGGAAATGAATCAAAGTTAGTAAAGATGTAAAGACGCCTATTTTTTAACAAAGAAGCATCATAATAATAAGTCAAGATTCCAAATTCATGCTTGAAGAGCACGTGCTCACTCTTCTTCTTGAAACAATGGTTAAAATTCCAAATTCATGCATGAAGAGCACATGCCCACTCTTCTTCCTGAAACAATGGCGAACTTAACAGGAGTCGCAAGACAACAAATTACAAACCTGAAAACTACAAGATCAAATGGTAGCATGAAGAAGTAAAGGATATACAGCAATTTCGGATGGAAAATCCTAGAAAGAACGAAGAGAAAACCACAGGGCCAATGAACAGATCTGTTGTTTTTTATTGTCTACCGCGCTTGAGGGTTCTCTGGAATAAACAATCCTTTTCCATCGTTATACCGTAATAGAGTTACTTAAATATGGCAGAACTGAAAATGTATTCGATAATAAATAATAAATCTTGCACATTTTCGGTCCTCTAAAATCTCAAATTAGTATGCTTCATTCGATTGTGGATAGGCTTGGCCCTTATAACTTTCAAATTAATGATAAAATTCTTCAAAATAATCCTAAAGTTTGATTATTTTCTCATTTATTGTCATTCCTTTCCCACATGACAAACAGTCAAATACTCTCTTAAGCAGTAGAAAACGCAACAGATTTTTGCAAAGCATTGACGAGAGAGAGAGAGAGAGAGAGAGAGAGAGAGAGAGAGAGAGAGAGAGAGAGAGAGAGAGACTTATGTAACCCTTTAGTTAGTTTTTTTTTTTTCTAAGTATAGTTCATATGCTCTCTACCTTGGTCATAATTTAATCGATATGCACATTTTGGCTTCAAAATCTTCCTTTACCTCTTTAAAAGCTTCCTAGTTCGGCCTCATAGTCAGTGTGGCTCATTCAAGCTGATGAATCTGAGATTCTGAACTAGAAAATCTAGCACAAAACTTCAGTACTCTTTAGCTCCTACCTAATTTAGAAAGAGATGTTTTATTCAGCAATTGCAAGGCTTCTCCTAGGCGCGATGCCTAGGCATTGCCTAGGCGTTTTGAGACAAAATCGCCTAGGCGGTGTCGTAGGCGGGCGGTGTCCTAAGTAATTTTTAAAAATTTGAAGGGGCTTTTTACAATTAAGTTTGATAATAAAATGCCTACCTAATAACAAAATCTTGACACAATTAATGTTACATAAGAACCTAAAGACTTATTAGTATTTTTGAAATATATATTGAATAATAAACACATTGACTAATAGATAATTAGTGCTATTTAAGGATCTATAAATAAATAAATATTTATCCGAGGACCTTTAAATAAATATTATTTTGTTCGCCTAGGCATCACTGGGCACCGCTAGGCACCGTCTAGGCACCGCCTCGCCTAGGTCAGGGAAATCACCTCGGGATCGCCTTAAAGCCTTGAAATTCTTGGTTTTATTTAGCGAGAATGGCATTCGCCTCTATTAGGATAAATCACTGAAGCTGTAATTATTTGTAAGTCTGGGGGTATTTGTGTCATTGTATACATGTACGATGTGTATGCATGTGTAACCTAGATAAAGAGCTAGGATAGTCTCGAGATGACACGATGTATACTTGTATCCAATGGTGGTGATGTATTCTGTAGAGGCTATATAATGTGCAAATGAAAAATATTTGTCTCATTGAGACAAAGAGTGATGGAGAGCAATCTCTCTGTTCCTCATACGCTCAAACCCTAATCTTCATCGTAGATATTAGGAGTTGATATGGTATCAGAGTCATTTCTGCTGGCGCCTATGAAGATCGATCAGTGACGTTGATGCAGAGATCAACAGGTCGACGAAACAAATATGAAGAAACGGATCGAGAGGAACGATTCTTGAATCAGAAGCGTTGGATCTGACAGAATGAGTTGTGGATCGACAAAATGGTGTATTGATTCGTAAAATCAAGTGAGTACAGTAGATCTATAGCTGTAAAGTGTAGATCTAAGCTTTGGTAGTCTGATTTTGAAGTGGCTTGAGTAGATCTAGTTTCTTGAAGACTAGATTTGAGTTCTAAGAAGAGAGATCTAAGGTTGATACAACCAGATCTAGAAAATATCATCAAGAAAGAGAGGTTTCTTGAGATTTCTTGAGGTTTCTTGAGGTTTAGTAGTATGGATAGTAGATCTGACGAAGTTGAGGTTGAATCTTCATCAACTAAAAGAGATTCTTCGATTTCTCCGTTAGGGTTGACTCACAATGGTATTGGACCAGCGAGTGGTCCATTCGAAAATTCACTAAGTCAGTTTGTGACGATATAGCTGGATTCGACGAATTTCTTGCCGTGGAAGTCAACAGTGATTCCAATTATTGAAGGTTTTGATCTGGATGGGTTCTTCTTTGGAACTCTGAAGTGTCCAGCGAAGGTTCTTGAGGATGGTTCAGTAAATCCAGAATACAAGTTTTGGTTTGGTCGAGATCGTATGCTGTATGGATGGTTGATGACAGCGTTATCTCCCGATGTTGCAACAAGTATTGTAGATCCAAAAATTCAGCATACTGCACAAACTATGGAATGTGATTGAAGCTCATTGTGGTACATGTAACAAATCTAGAGTACATGTCCTCAAGAAACAACTACAATCAACGAAGAAGGGATCTCGTCGAGTGAGTGAGTATCTAATGCAGATGAAAGGATTTGCATATGGTCTTGCAATGGCTGGGTCTCCAGTGAACATGGAAAATTTGATCTCGAACTGTTTAATTGGTCTTGATATTGAATTCTTGTCAATAACGGCTATTCTTCAGCGGCAGATTCTTCTTCTCACTTGGCAGGAATTTCAATCAACTCTTATGGATTTTGAGAGTACATTAGACCAATTTCAAGTTAGTCAAGGTATCAACTCACTGTCTCTTCAGAACTTTTCTCCAACAACTAACTCAGCTGAGATTAAGAATGGTGGAGTCAAATCTGGACACAAGGTTCAGTATAACAATAATCAAGGTTCGCAGTTGTCACAGAATGGGCATGGTCATCAAGGCAGTGGTAACGGCTCAGGTCATCGTGGCAGAGGTGGTGGTCGATACAAAGGTCATGGTGGTTTTTGATTTCCTAATAATTCAAAGCCTACTTGCCAGATATGTGGGAAATTCGGTTATTCTGCGGCGGTATGTTATTTCCGTAGGGATATGAAATACATGAGTTCTCAATCCTCTACTGGTTCTGCTCCTTAGCAAATGCGATTCACTCCTGCTGCTCCTACACAGAATGCTTTCTTTGGCGTTCCTGAGCCTACCAAAGATACTTCCTAGTACATGGATAGTGGAGCATCTTCCCATGTCTCAAATTACTAAATGCATGCCTTACGGAGGTAAAAACTCTTTGATGGTTGGTAATGGTGAGTTTTTACAAATTGCTAGCACTTGATCCGCATTAATCCCATCTGTTAACTCAAAACTATCATTTCATAACACGTTATGTGTGCCTAGTATTAGGAAAAATCTTTTAAGTGTTTCCCAGTTAACTCGTGATAATAATGTTCTGATTGAGTTTCGTTCAAATGATTGTTTTGTGAAGGACTCTCAAACCAATGAGGTGCTTCTTCATGGATTGCTCCACAATGGTCTTTATTAATTTCTTGGTTTGTGAAGCCCTTTCATGCTCATCCTTCTGCTTTTCTTGCATCCAATAAAGATGTGTCGAGTATCTGGCATACCAGACTTGGCCATCCTGCACACAAAGTGTTGCAGCAGGTTATGCGTCATAATCTTCATTTACATATTTCTTTTGTACCTGAATTTTGTTCACATTGTCATCTGGGAAAACTACATGCATTACCGTTTTCTGATTATTTTCGTATTGCATCACATGTTCTAGATTTAATACATATTGATTTGTGGGGCCCTGCTCTTATTACTTCTCTTGGTGGTTTTAATTATTATATACACTTTGTGGATGAGTGTACAAGGTTTACCAGGTTATATTCTTTGCGTCTTAAGTCAGATGTTGTCAAAGCATTTCTTCACTTTAAAACACTAGTTGAAAATCAATTCCAATCCAAAATAAAAAGAGTCCAGTCTGATTGGGGTGGGGAACACAAATCTTTTAAACCTATTCTAGATTCTTGTGGTATACTTTTTCAACATCCTTGTCCTCATACCCATAAACAAAATGGTCGTGCAGAACGTAAACATCGTCACATTGCTGGGATGAGTCTAGTTTTGTTGGCTACTAGTAGGTTACCACTAAAATTTTGGTGGGATGCTTGTGAAACATCTTTTCTAATTAATAGATTACCTACTAGGGTTCTTCAAGGTCTGTCTCCTTATGAAAAATTATATCATACCCCTCCATATTACAAATTACTTCGTGTATTTGGATGTACCTGTTTTCCTTATCTTCGTTTTTATAACAATCACAAGGATCAATTTCGGTTAGAAAAGTGTGTTTTCTGGGGTATAGTTCCATCCATAAAGGGTATAAATGTATGAATTCTGCTAGGAGAGTTTTTATTACTAGAAATGTGTTGTTTAATGAGCATGAGTTTCCTTATCTTGAATTGTTTCATCGTAAGTCTTCTGCTATGTTTGATACTTCTATTATTCAACCTTGCGTACCTTTGCCTTATCCCAACAATTTTCCTGTTGTGTCTACTTACTGTTGATAACACTTCATCACCCACTGTTTCTGTTTCTTTTTCTGATCCTCTTATGTTGTCTTCTTCTGGGTCACCTAATACTGTTGTTTCTATTTCTAATACTAGCGTACCACATAACACTCATCACATAATAACTAGAGCTAAGGATGGGATTAGTAAAAAAAAGTGTTTTTAGCTACCTCTGTGGATGATTCAGATGATATTCCTGCTACTTGTGAAATAGCTATTTGAAATCCTAAGTGGAAGGAGGCTATGGATAAGGAGTATCAAGCCTTAATGGCGAATAACACATGGTCTCTTGTTCCTTCTGTTTCTAATCAGAACATTGTTAAAAGAAATTCTGATGGGTCTATTAATCGATACAAAGCTAGATTAGTGGCCACGGGGTTAAAACAAGTCCCAGGTATTGATTTTGGTGAGACCTATGGTCCAGTTGTCAAAGCTGCTACCATCATAGTCAATCTTTCTCTGGTTGTTCAGTATGGTTGATCTCTTTCACAGCTTGATATTAATAATGTATTCTTGAATGGTACTTAGGGTGAGGAAGTTTTTACAAATCAACCTCAAGGCTTTATTGATTCTACATGTCCTACTCATGTGTGTAAACTCAATAAAGCCTTGTATGGACTGAGGCAGGCACCTCGCGCTTGGTTTGAGAAACTGAGATCCACTCTTGTCACTTGGGGCTTCCAGAATTCTAAAGCTGATAACTCACTATTTGTGTTCAGAGATGGGTCAAATGTTTTGTATATATTAGTATATTTTGATGATATAATTGTCACTGGGTCTCAGTCATCGTCTAATTAGTGCTTTATTTCACAGTTGAATACTTGTTTTGCTTTAAAAGACATTGGAGAGTTGAATTTCTTCTTGGGAATGGAAGCTCGGCGACAAGAGTGGACTCTTCCTCACTCAGACTGCATATATCAATCAGTTACTTAAAAAAGGGTATGATGAATGCTAAACCTATTGATACACCCTTTTATGTTGGCAAGCCTCTCTATACATAAGGTAATCCTCCATTTAATGACACCACTCTGTATAGAAGTCTTTTAGGGGGCTTACAATATTTGGTCCATACCAGACCAAACATTTCCTATAGTGTCAATTGTCAGGCTCCAACTGTTATCCACTAGCAGGCATTAAAAAGAGTACTGCGATATTTGAAAGGGACTGCTGATATGGGTATCTCGTTTTGTCCTGGTTCCCAATTATTTGTCACAGGGCTTTCGGATGCAGACTAGGCTTCTTCACCCGACGATAAACGTTCTGTAGCTGGCTATGTTGTCTTTTAAGGATAGAATTTGGTTGCTTGGCAATCCAAAAAGCAGCCTGTGGTGTCTTGGTCATCTACCGAGTTTGAATATCGTGCTTTAGCACAGGTTACTGCGGAAATTTCTTGGTTACTCTCCTTGTTAACTGAACTTTACATTTCTTTGCTAGCTCCTCAAACTGTCTTGTGCAACAATATGAGTGCTGCAGCATTAGCAAAGAACGCAGTTTATCATGCCATAACCAAGCACATAGAGTAGACATACACTATGTTCGCAATAAGGTTTTGTCTGGCCAGTTGCAAGTACATCATGTTCCCACTAGAGATCAGATTGCTAATGTGTTCACTAAAGGATTTACAGCTTCTCGGTTTCAGTTCTTGCGAGACAAACTCGGTGTCATTTTTGTATCCCTTCGTTTGAAGGGGGATATTAGGATAAATCACTGAAGCTGTAATTATTTGTAAGTCTGGGGGTATTTGTGTCATTGTATCATTGTATACATATTGGGTGTGTAAGTATGTGTGTCCTAGATAGAGAGCTAGGATAGTCTCGAGATGACACGATGTATACTATCCAATGGTGGTGATGTATTCTGTAGTGACTATATAATGTGGAAATGAAAAATATATGTCTCGTTGAGACAAAGAGTGATGAAGAGCAATCTCTCTGTTCCTCATACACTCAAACCCTAATCTTCATTGTAGATATTAGGAGTTAATAGCCTCCTATGCTTCTTATTTTCATAGAGAAGCTCACAATTTTTTTGAGTAGAAACGTTAAAGAAAGAAGAATGATTGCCTCCAAAACCTCCTAAAAAGTACTTGGGAAAATTGGGCATTCCCCAATCCTCCCGCTCGCTGAAGAAGCTCAAAATCACAATCTACTTCTCACTCGACAACTAAAATCACGTTGTTATAAGCTTCACCAACGTCATGCTACTCATGAATCATTAACAGCTTGTTCAAATCTCTAACCAACTTATTTCCTGAAAAAAATCATCAAGTATGTTGTTCTTGTCTTGTGTATACTAAATCTCACTCGTTGCAAATCTCAGTGATACGTTTAGGGAGCTCGAGACGCGTTGCAGCACAGCAAGCCCGAGACTTGACAACTCACGTCACGTGGAGACTGGTCAGAGCAGGTCGATCGAGCTACTCCCAGGGTTAGATCTAAGCCCATACCACCGAACCGCCCAGCGAGTCGACCCGTGAGAGCCAAGAAAAGCCCAAGTTGGTTAAAGGGTTTCCAGTATTAGACAACAAGAATTAGGCCCAAGTTTCATTTCAATTAAAAAGCCTCTTGCAAGGCCCACTTTGTTAGGTTTGATAAGATCACACCCTTGTATAAAAGGAAAATATGTTATCTAGCTGAGGATATGAAAAAACATCTTGTCTACTTTTATTTCTTTTGCTTCCTCTTCGTTGTCTCTCCACTGGTTTAGGGTTTAACCCTAACAATTGGTGCTTTCATTGCTGAACAATGGCACCTCCCCGTCCCCAAGTCCCAGTGCAACCTCCGCCGTTAGAAGAAATCGTTGTCGGGATTCAGCAACAGATGCAAAGTCAATTATAACTGATGCAATCTATGGACCAGGAAACCGAAAAAAAGTCTCGAAACCATGTCTGCGGCCATCACTAACCTCCGCTCTCGCCACGACAGCACCCCACCAATACAAAATAGCACACAAACACCATTAACCACACAATCCGGGCTGAACACCCCACCATCAACCCAACCAGCACGGTCGTTACCTCCAGGCACAGGGGGTTCTCCAGCCCAAGAGACCCTCGCCACTTGACCATCTACCGACATGGGCCGTCCTCCGTACTTTTTCAGCTCGGACCATTTCCCCTATCCTTTCAACCACCAACCCAGATCCGACTAAAACCACCGAGAGTGTATCTCTCAAACTTCGATGGTTTCAACTCCCTCGACTAGCTCGACTAGCTCTATCAGGTGGAAAACTACTTTCAACTACACTCCATAACTCCCGAGCAACACCTCACCCTTACCGCTTTCTATATGCAGGGTGAAGCCCTAAGTTGGTTCCAATGGATGCACCACAACAATCAGTTACTATCTTGGGAGGCGTTCACACGCGGACATGAACTACAGTTCGGACCATCAACTTTTGAAAACCACTAGATCTCTCTCTTCCAACAGCGCCATACTGGTTTGTTGATCGACTACATCATGGAGTTTGAAAAAATAAACAATAGGGTTCACGGTTTCTCCCCTGAAATCACGAAGTCTTGTTTTGTTGTCGGGTTAAAACAGGATCTCCAACGAGAACTGGCTATTTTCAAGCCCAAAAACCTCACTAACGCTATTGGCATGGCTAAGCTATTCGACTCGACGTTTTTCGATGCTCGGAAATTGTCATTTACTAGCCAGAACTCCCTGTTTTAGCACAAGGCACCCCCACAACCTACACCTACAACCCAACCAACAAGTACGGGTCTTGCCACATCCTTACTTGTTCGATAGTTGTCGCTCGTGGAAATGCAGGAACGTCGTTCTAAAGAGCTATGTTTCAACTGTGATGATTAGTTCACCCCAGGTCCACAAGTATAAGTCTCGACAGTTTCTTTTACTGTTGGATGACAAACCCTACCTCAAACCGAAGGAATGTACCTACTCTCTACCCCCTGAACCCACACCTGATATCACTCTACCCCTGCGTTGGAACAAAACCCTAACCCTGACCTCCACTTCCAACTATCAGCCACAACCCTCACTGGCTCCTTAAACACTAACACCCTCCACCTCAAAGGGGCCATTTCTAACCAACCAATCTCTATCTTGGTCGACTCAGGTAGCTCTCAAAACATTATACAACCCCGACTCGCTTCCCACCTACGACTACCCATACACTCCATTACCCCTTCTTCTATAATGGTGGGCAATGACGCCTCTATAACGGGCACTGATCTTTGTCCTAACACCCCCATCATCATCCAAGGCCAACATTTTCCAGTGGACTGCTATGTCATACCCATTCAGGGCGCTGATCTAGTCCTCGATTACAAATGGCTCAAGTCCCTTGGACCCTTCCTATCAGGCCTAACCATCCCTCACATGCAATTTTTCCACAATGGCACCCATTTAACTTTGACTGACAACCACAATATCCCTCTACCCTCAACCTTCTCTAAATTAAGACGCCTATCTCAAACTGACTCCATCTCATACGTCCATGCCTTTACCATCATACCCAACACCACTCCCCAAATCTCGGTTCCCGACTTCCCGACCCAATTTTCGACTCCAACCATTCCCCAGACCTCTATAACACACTCAAAGACTTTCAACCCATGTTCCAATTACCTACTGGCCTACCCCCACAATATCCACTTATTACCCAATACCCCACCAGTGAACATCAAACCCTATAGATAACCTTACTGCCAGAAGCAATGGATGGCCACAATTATCGACGACATGTTGAAAGATGGGGTCATCAAACCAAGTACAAGCCCGTTCTCGTCCCCGGTAATCCTAGTTAAAATGAAAGATGGCTCGTAACGTTTTTCTATTGACTACCGCACCCTAATCGCAGTAACAGTTAGGGACCGTTTTCCAATCCCAACTGTTGATGAGCTTCTTGATGAGGTACAAGGTGCCGTTTTTTTCACTAAACTAGATCTTCGATCTGGTTATTATCAAATTCGTTTGGCCAGTAAAGACAACAAGAATTAGGCCCAAGTTTCATTCCAATTAAGAAGCCTCTTACAAGGCCCACTTTGTTAGTGATAAGACCACACCCTTGTATAAAAGAAAAATATGTTATCTAGCTGAGGATATGAAAAAAATCATATCTACTTTTATTTCTTTTGCTTCCTCTTCGTTGTCTCTCCATTAGTTTAGGGTTTAACCCTAACACTCAACATTTGCTAAAATTCGTAAATGGATTTTGTGGAATTCAATAAGACGCAAGGCCTCCAATTTATGATACGCTTCAATCTAAAGACCTAGAAATCATATATAAACATGTGCTGAACTTTTCTTTCAATGAAGTAGGAAGCCTATTGACTATATAGTATATAGTATGTTGTTCGGACAGCTTAACCTTAGAATGACACATACAATCAATTCTTCAGGTCTTGTTCAGTTAACATATTATTGTGGCAATATGATTGAGTTACAAAATGCATGAAGCAGTAGTGCTCTCGATTCTTTTTTGTTGTTGGGTTGGAGACAAAATAATGGTTCTACATCGGATAAGGAGAACTTTAAGAAATGAAATGTGAGTAAGAATCAACTTATTAGTATTGAGGTTCTTTGAAGTAAAACACCAGAATTTTGGCTAAGGTTTCACCTAGGTGGACAAGTAGAGACAATATTTATTAAATTACTAATGGTGATCTAAACCCACCAACTAGAGGCATGGTTGAGTTTCCAGATTTCAGCTTTAGATAAACCAATTTTCTCTATGTTGTTGTTGTTCTTTTTTCTTTAAATATCCATGGGTGTCCGAACCTTCAACTATCTATTGACCCATCATTAAGTTACACCATCTAAAGTATAAAAGAGGAGCAATTTCAATGCCCTGTTGATATTGTCGTCCAATTTAGAGTCTTGAAAGGAGCAATCTATTCATGGGTGTCAGAAGACTCTGAACTTTTAAGTCTCTATTAACTTAACCTCCCTAAGTTAGACTACGAAGTATAAAAAGCAACGTACTGTTGATACTTTGTCCCCCTTGGGCTTTCAAAATTTCAAACCAATGTGTTAGAGATAGTGGTGTTTCCAGTAGTTCAAGGTTCGTTTGTACTGACTATGGTTAGTTTTGTACTTAACTATAGTTAACTTTACTCTAGTTAAACTAACTCAACTGTAACAGAATTAGTTAGACAGTTGGATTTTCAGTTGTGCATATATATACACTGTAAAACGTGTTTGACAAGCTAATGAAAATTATTCATTCTGGTGAGATAGAGTTCTTGTGATTCTCTTATGTTCATAGATCATCCTTATTAGGATTGATCTTTAACATGGTATTAGAACAAGGAATAATGGCTTCCAATAGTTCAGACTCTGTTGGTTCTGTGAGAAACTCAAAATCTGTTCTACCAGATGTTACAGTGATTGCTAGAGCACTGAATTTCAGCCTTCCAATGAAGCTTGATGGTACAAACTACATTCACTGGAAAGTTCAAATTTGTGTAGCCATTAAAGGTATTGGTCTCAGCTTTCTGATTTCTGAGAATCCTTCTGTGTTGGCTTCAAACAAACCTTCTTCTTCATCAGACATTTATGTGCAAGAAGATGAGATACGAAGTCAGCATGATTCAATCTTGATGGTTTGGTTGTTTTCAAACATTGATAAGTCTGTACTTGGTCATATAACTGATTGTGAATCTTCATATGAAATCTGGAATGTGTTGGAGCGATCTTTTGCTCAATCTTCCATGGCTAGGGCACTTCAATTGAAAAATCAATTGAATACTTTAAAAAAGGGATCCAGTTCTATATATGATTTTGTTGTAACGATCAAGAACATAGGAGCTGAGTTGAAATTCATTGGTCAAGGTGTGACTGATTCTGATTTGATTCAGTCAGTTCTCAATGGTGTAGGACAAGAATTTAATTATGTAGTTGTTGTGATATCCTCACAACACAAAACCATTACTCTTCAAGATGCTCAATATCTATTGATGCTTCATGAACAAAGAATTGCATAGTTTATTTATGTTTCAACCGTTGATTTTTCATCTGCTTCTGCACATTTTGCTTCTAACTCTGTAGATAATAAGTCAACAGTCCAATAAATTCAATGGTGGACGAAACGATGGTGGTTATAGAGGAGGAACTAATAGAGGTGGTCATGGTGGTAACCGAGGTGGTAGAAATGGTGGAAATAGAAGTGGTAATAAAGTGTATTGTCAGATGTGCTATAGAACAAAACATATGGCATTGAAGTGTTATCAAAGGTTTGATCAGAATTACTATGGTCCAAATCAGCAGAATACTAGGAATCAGAGTGGACGGTTCAAGAAGACTAATCAACCTTTTAATGGTTCTCATCAACTAACAGCACCTAGTTCTTAGTTCTTATCTCAACAAACTCATTTTCATCAATTTCAAGGTTTTATTGCTTCTCCTGAATCTGTAGCTGATCAAAGCTGGTACATGGACTCTGGAGCCTCTAGTCACATGACCTCATATCCCTCCACTATGTCACACAGAATTGATTACACAGGTACACGAAGTGTCACTATTGGTAATAGTTCTCAGCTTTCAATTTCATCTGTTGGTCATAGTGTTCTACCAACTAGTGCTCATTCTTCTCATAATTTGGCTTTGAAACATGTTCTTCATGTTCCTAGCCTTGCTAAAAATCTTATTAGCATTTCAAAATTATCTCGAGACAATAATGTGATCACTAAGTTCACTTCTGACTCCTTTGTCAAGGTCGAGGCTATGAGGAAAGTTTTACTTCACGGCAAGCTTAGAGATGGATTATACTGTCTTCCTAGACAACATCA
The DNA here is from genome assembly GCA_039657325.1 of Stephania cephalantha. Classification (NCBI taxonomy): domain Eukaryota; kingdom Viridiplantae; phylum Streptophyta; class Magnoliopsida; order Ranunculales; family Menispermaceae; genus Stephania; species Stephania cephalantha. The sequence continues at coordinate 29,233,031 of CM077578.1, read as the reverse complement.
ACCATATTTTGCTGCTACTTCAAAATCTGATAGTTCTTTGAACACTGCTGCTAAATGTTCTGTGTCTTTTCCTTGTAATAAAACTGTCATTTCAAATTTGATAGCTACCGTTGATAGTTCAAATAACTAGCATGCCAGACTTGGACACTCTTCACATTTGATTCTTCAAAAAGTTTTACATTCTTGTAATACTCATGTCTCTAAAGCTGTTTTGCCTTTCTGTGACTCTTGTGAAATTGGCAAATTACATAAACTCCCTTTCACTACTTGTGCTATTACTGCTACAAGTCCTTTGGAGTTGGTTTACTCTAATATTTGGTGGCCTGCACCAATGCTTTCTACAAATGGTTCTCGGTATTACATTGTGTTTGTTGATGCCTTTAGTAGATTTACATGGTTTTATCCACTGAAGCTTAAGTCAGACGTTTTTGCAGCTTTTGTTCATTTTCACAAATCAGCAGAACTTCATTAAGGCGCCAAACTGAAAAGTTTTCAGTCTGATATGGATCTTGAATTTAAACCTATTGAATCATACTGTCATAGTCTTGGGATTACTCACCGTTACTCATGCTCTTACACACATCAACAAAATGGAGTGCCTGAGAGGAAACACAGGACAATAGTTGAGATGGGGTTAACTCTACTTGCTCATTCTCACATGCCACTTACCTACTGGGAAGAAGCTTTTGTTACTTCAGTGTTTATCATCAACAGCTTACCTTCTTCTGTTCTGGACTTTCAGTCTCTATACTTTGTATGTTTCAAGAAGACTCCTAATTACCAGTTCTTTAAAGTGTTTGGCTGCTCATGTTTTCCTAGTCTCACAGCATACTCTGCTCACAAGTTCAATTTTCGATCAGCCAAGTGTGAGCCAAGTGTGTTTTTATTGGCTATAGTCCTAGACATCATGGGTATTGATGTCTTCATCCTTCTGGCAAAGTCTATATCTCCAGATATGTTGTTTTTTAACGAGACTGAATTTACTTTTCAGTTGTTGCTTCTTGGTACTTCTACTTCATCACCTGTTTCAGCTGAGAAATTGATCTTACCACCTATCCCCGTTTACTCACCATAGAGGTTCTCTTCTCGTTATCCTCAGCACCATCTCAGAATGTTGTTCCTGTTTCAGTGCCATCTTCACCAACTGATTCATTAACATTCTCACCACCATCTCCAGCTTTTACTGAGTCTTCTCCTGACTCTGGTGTTCCTTCTGTTGCTTCTCCACATGCTGCTCAGCCATCCCCTGCTGCACCTCTTGTGAGTAATCATCTTATGATTACTCGAAGCAAAAATGGAATTTTCAAGCCTCAAGCGTTGGTTACCACTTCTCCACATGCATTGGTTACTCAATTGGAACCTAAGTTTGTCAAGGTGGCTCTTCAGGATCAAAACTGGTATAATGCTATGGTTGATGAAATATCAGCTTTAGACAAGAATCATACTTGGACTCCAGTTCCACCAACTCCTTCCATGAATCCAGTTGGTTGTAAATGGGTGTTCAAGGTTAAAACTACTCCTACTGGTGCTTTACAATGTTACAAAGCACGTCTGGTTGCTAAGGGTTTTCATCAGACTCCTGGCTTGGACTATTTTGACACCTTCTCCCCAGTTGTTAAGCCTTTTTTTATTCGGATTTTGTTTATCCTTGCAGTTACTTACAACTAGCCTGTGCATCAGGTGGATGTCAATAATGCATTTCTCAATGGAGATCTTACTGAAGAGGTGTACATGGTTCAACCCGACGGGTTTGTTAACAAATCTTTCCCTAATCATGTTTGCAAATGGAATAAAGCACTGTATGGTCTTAAGCAAGCTCCCAGGGCTTGGTTTTCTAAACTTAATGCTTTAATTGGATGGGGTTTGGTTAATTCCTTATCTGATGTTTCTCTGTTTTACAAAAGGTCTAATGGTTCCCTCTTGATGCTGCTGGTGTATGTTGATTATATCCTTGTCACTGGTTCTGATCCTAATCAAGTTTACTCAGCTGATTGCTTGGTTAGACTCATGTTTTTCCCTTAAGAACCTTGGCAAAGTTGATTATTTTCTGGGGTTTGAGGTCTTCAGGGATTCTTCAGGGATTTATCTCACTCAACAAAAATATCTTCTGGAGTTGCTTCACAAAACCGATCTGCAGGACTCCAAACCTACTGCCACACCCTTTTCAGTTGGTCAAAAGTTGTCCCTGTTTGATGGAAAACCCTTCTATGATCCTACGTTGTATAGGAGTACTGTTGGGGCTTTGCAGTATCTCGCCTACTCTAGATTTGACATCAACTTTATAGTAAATAGCTCAGTCAATTTCTTAAGCAACCTACTGATCTTCACTGGTTGGCCTGCAAGAGAGTTCTACAATATCTCAAAGGGACTTTAGATTGTGGTTTGTATTTCAAACCTTCTTCGTCTCTTAACATTGAGTCCTTTACTGATGCAGACTGGGCTGGTGACTTTGATGATAGGAGGTCTACCAGTGGTTCTTGTTTGTTTTTGGGACGAAACCTTGTCTCTTGGTCCTCTAAAAAGCAAACTGTTGTAGCTCGTTCTTCAACTGAGGCTGAATATAGAGCTTTAGCTCATGGGGTTTCTGATATCTTGTGGACTACTTCTGTACTATCCGAGCTAGGTGTTTGCACTGCTTCTTGTCTAGTTCTGTGGTGTGATAGTACTGGTCCAAAGCTCTTGCCTCTAATCCTATTTTTCATGCTCGTACTAAGCATGTTGAAGTTGATGCTCATTTTGTTCGAGAAAAGTTGGCTGCTAGTGTCTTTGATCTACGCTATGTTCCCTCTCTTCATCAATCTGCTGATTTGTTCACTAAAGTGCTCTCTAGTCCTTGTTTCTCTTTTCTATGTAGCAAAGTAAATCTTGTGTGTTCACCTCAGCTTACTTTGAGGGGGAATGTTAGAGATAGTGGTGTTTCCAGTAGTTCAGGGTTAATGTGTATTGACTATAGTTAGTTTTGTCCTTAACCGCAATTAAATTTACTCTAGTTAAACTAACTCAACTGTAACATAATTAGTTAGACAGTTGGATGTTCAGCTGTGTATATACATATTGTAAAACGTGTTTGACAAGCTAATGAAAATTATTCATTCTGGTGAGATAGAGTTCTTGTGATTCTCTTGTGTTCATAGATCATCCTCATTAGGATTGATCTTTAACACAATGGGTTTATATATGATGAAAATGTTTCATTCAATCAATAAGATAGTTTATTGAATAAATTACGAATACGAGGCATTTTGAGGAGTGAACCAAAGGGAAATACAATGGAAAAGAAAACATGTTACATAGAACAAAACGAGAGGCATATGTGAATGGAATAAATTTAGGAATAAAGTAATTTTGGAAGCCATAAATAGCAATGAACAGGGATGACTGGTGAAAACGACAGTTTAGGTGGCTTGATCATTTGAAATTGAAACGGAAATCAGGGAATTGTGGTTTGAGTAAGATGGTATGTGCAACCATAGAGGTAACATAATTGACTTAGATGTCAAACTTACAAGAATGATATGAACATCCTCAACTTACCTAGTAAAAATGTGTGAACAACGACATGATTAGAGGCGTATGCTATATACCTACGAAATCTTGAAAGCAGTAGAGGGAAAAGAGTTTTAAAGTTGTAAGAGAGAGCATACCACATAAGCAAGTGACACAATGTCAAATGATTTTGAGGGAAAGCCAGTAGCTTCTCCATTCGCATGGACCCATCTAATAGGTTTCTTTCTTGGAGGTCTTCTCTTCTGATTGTGTTGAGCTACGGCTAGAAAGTATGGTGATAGGTCTAATCCCTGCAATATGCCAGACAAACAAAAGCTCTTCAGATAAACTTTGGGTGGCATAATAAGATCAACTCAAATTCATGCAAAGATCAATCATATTTCTGCAATATTTATTTGCAAATGTGCTACGTGAAGAAGCCTTCCACCATAGATAAAACAAGTGAGATTGAATTGCATAGAGAAAAGCGATCTACAAGCGCGTTCAATGACATATAATAGCCGGGGATTTATCTAAAATAATTCCCCAACTTATCAAACAGACTCCCAAAAGCAATCTACAAGCATGATGAAAAAGAATTCCCCAACTTAGCAAAATAACCAAAAGTAGAGGGATAAGAAAGTTCAGAGACTAAAAGTAAACTGATGAAAGTTTGAGAACCAAATCAAGAAAAATGTGAAAGTTCGGGGACCAAATGATAATATTTGCCAAAAAAAAAGTCAAAGTCTAAGACCTTTTGATCTCTCCCAGGCGCATAGACACACACGTGCATTAAATTCATTAAAATCAATATAAGCAAGCAGAAAAGTTCCTATAAGATCAATGACAGTTGCTAGAGCAAACGCAACAAACAAATAACATGCACACACAATCGAGAACACATAGATTTTATCATTTGGAAGATTACACCAACGCCAAGCCTCCAACTCTCTTACACTCGACAAGAACTTACTCCAGAGATGTATAAGGTTTCAGAGTTGTACTTGGAGGCCAACTAGGTTTTACTAATTAACTGGGTTAAACTAACCCAACCTATCTGGGTTAAGTACTTACCTATATTCAAGCCAATATCAACAATAGTAAGTGGAAATAAAAAGGTAAGATATTCCTTTAAGAATGAGTAATATTGCAATTAGTCCTAAATTTTAGAAACTTATCTGCATTTCAAAAAACACAGCTGATCAAGATTAAGCTTATAGGTAATTGCCAAACAAACTCACAGTTGTACTAGCGTCAGGGAACTTGTCAGCAATAAATCCAGTGCTAACACCAACCGAGCAACCAATGTCCAAAACCTTATTGATGGGGGAGTTTCCTGAATACTGTTGATGATGTTGTGAAATAGCTTGAAGCCAATTTCCTCGCACAATCTGATTTGCTTCCTCTAATGATGAAGCATATGGAATTGCTCGCCTAACCATCGACATCGTAGCTGCTTCTGCTTCTGCCGCAGCCTATCATGAGGAAATTATGTCACAAAGTGTCTTTTTTTCCTGTCCTTGAGCACAAAAGAAATTTACTTTCTTTGTAATTAATCAAAGACCTACTGATAGGGAAATCTACATCTTCATTCACAATTTCACACCATAAGCACTCCGAATTTTTACTTTCTTTTTAAACTTCATAATTAGCATGTACAAATGGGAAAGGTATATATATATATATAGAGAGAGAGAGATAGGAGTATACCAGCCATGAAAGGTTTCCCTCGTCATATGCATGGAACGGGTTCAGATAATCTGTCAAAAAATATGCTTTTATCATTCCTTCATTCCTAATAAAGGGATCAGAACGAAATACATTTGGCACAAGTAAGATCCAATGTGTAAGCTACTACCGTTGGACTTTAGATCCTCTAGTATGATATTTCTCACCACCCAAGTACATATTTTGGAAATCTTGGAATCAAAATAACAATAAAAATAGGCCATATAATAGTCATGTTGACGATATTTGTACTTCATTTTAGGTTAGTGCATCCCTACAATGGTTGAAAAGGTCTTATAATAATTAGTTAGGGTTGGCTACACGGATCAAACTTTGTCGCCCTCAGCTCAATGTCACTTTGATGGCGTGCATAACATGACAAACTATTAGAGATATTTTATATGGAATGCCAAATCCAAGATTAATAGGAGGGAGAGTGACCATTGATTGAGGGCTTAAGAGCATCTTCAATGGAATGTGGATTGGTTGTCAATGTGTGCCACCTATGACTAAATAGACATTGGGATGAAAAGAATCTCTCCAATGGAATGTGCAATTTAAATGTCGAGCTGACGTGGATAGAGATTGTCTATTTTGAATATCTACTTATAGACGATGCAATCCATAGCCATGTCAGCAATTCTCTCCAAAATATATAGAAAAACAATAAATTTTTAAAATAGAGAGTGCAATCCATATTCACCTTTTGAGAACACTTTTGAACTTCAATGTCTATTCAAGTAACATCCTCTCCAAACGTGACATCAATCCACGCCCACTCAAAGGTTTAGAGTGGAGGCTTCACCAAAATGTTAAAGGCAAGATAGTGTATCTAATCCCAATCTATAACCCTTTTTTTGTTTACTTAAATACCCGATGTGAGACTATTCTTAACACAAAACCTCAAGGATAGAAAATTCGCAATTTACCCTTGTATAATCCCAAACTTACAACAGTCCCTGACCAATAAAAAATGTACCCAAAATGCATAGCAAAAACAAAAAGATAGAGAAAGAGAATTACAATCAGGGTAGACCAAAGAGGGATCCTGAATGCTCTCCATCTCTTTGTAAACCTCAGACTCCAACACCTCCTTAGCCATTTCCCTCCACGGAATATTAGTTTTCTCAGCAGTACTACATCAAACGAGTACTCAATCACTCAAATGCAAAAACAATTAATAAACACATCAAACAAACAAACCACTAAACCATCAACCAGTTGGTCTAAGCGGTGAAGAACTTGGGCCTCTTATGTGAAATCTCGAGCTTGATTATCGTGAATGAAAAAAATTGAATTGAAAAAGTTGCCCCATACGGTCCGACAGTGCTTGAATTAAAAAAAAAAAAAAAAAAAAAAAAATACCTAATAAGGACTTGGCGGGCACCCAATTTGAGCACAGAGTAGAGGGGCTTGAATGAAATAAGCGCACCCACTAGTCTCGAGATAGGTGTTTCGCCCACCCATCTCGGCATCACCAGCTGTCCCTCCTCAAATGCCGCCACGTCTCCGCCGTCTGAAACGTGTTGCGAAGCCATTTGCCGAACAATTGTGGAGTTTTTTCTTGGTCTCTTCCTCCATTGTGTTACGGTGGAGATTGATGGGCGAGTTGGGTGTGGAGGGCTTCGAGATGGGTGAAGGTTGGGAAGGCTGGAGTTTGGGCTTGTGAAGAGTCCCATTGAAGGGTAGAGGCAGAGAGGAGCGACTTATCAACGTACTCCTCTGCCATTACACGAGAATCTCCTTAAAGCCAATGATGTGCTGCCACGTGGAATCTAACTCATTTTACCCATGCCACATTAGACAGAAAGAGGGCCGCTAAGGGCACCCCACCAATTCATGAAGGCACCCAACTTATTTGTAAAAATTCCGGCAAAAATGGAAAAGACCATTTTGCCCCTGTATATATATAATGGTTCAAACCCCACAAACCATTTTGAAAAGGAGTTAGGCCACCCCACCAGCAAGCTTGAACTACAAAGGCACAGCCACATTGCGTTTGGCGAAGAGATGATCGATTCTTGCTCGTCCGACAGCGAGGTAACAATGTTTGACAACCATATTCGGGTTTTTTAGAACTGTTTAGTTGGGTATAACTGTGAAAATGATGATTTGTTTGTCAACGTAGGGTTTGGTAGTTTCTTCAAATCCGAACTTATTTCCACTATATAATGTAGGATTGTACTGCTACTGTGCAAGAGGAGGTCGAACTCACGGAAATTTTGCAAATTTTTTGTGTTTTTTTTGCGGTTATCCGAAGTTTCTGTGGATGTGCGCGATTGTATCGGCCTCGCAGGACCGAGATTTATGGTGATATCTCGGTCATAGAGGACCGATAGGTGTACTTCGGTCACGGATTGGTAAAACCGAGAGTACTCAGTAACTCTCGGTCGTTTGTGAGCGAGACTTAGAAGAAAGTTTCGGATATGTAAAACCGAGAACCTTTTCTTTTGGGTCTTTTCGTGTTTGTGTTGTACATTTTGGTTGAATTTAAACAGATCGCTTCTAAATGTTCGTCATCTACCAGATCTGTTTCTGATGATAACATTCAAAATCTTTCTGATGCAGATTTGTGACCCTGATACTAAGAGTCTCCTACGGTTACCATGAATCTTGCCATTTATCATCCTTTGGTAGAGTTCATTTGTCAAGAATTATTCAACAATGGCGTTGAGATTGACTGGAATCCTCCTCCAAGGCGGCATTCCCTCAACATTTTCACATATCATATCAGCCATGTGTGGACACAAGATGATATTTGTCTTCTATTTGGCTTATGGTATTTATTGGGATGTCCCATTATCCGTGTGTATATTCATTTTTCGACTATGACGCGGTTCCCTGATTATGTGTATGCTGCTCTCCGGGAATTTCTCTATTTTTCCCCCGCCTCATCACATTGCATTATCCGTTACCAAGGACCTAGCGACTAATCAGGCCCATGCCATCTTCACATCAAGCTCATGCTTTCTAGACGTGTCTAGCCATCCGGCCCATGCCGCCGTGCTTTTGCTTTTGGTCTCTTATTATGTAAAGAAGTAGTTACTATTTGCTTTCACTGTTTACTTTTGTCTGGTTGTAATTATTATATATTTTGCTTTTTGAAGTGGCTTTGCTTTTACTAAAGCAGATTCCTCATGACGCTTATAATGTATGACTACATATCCATTGCTTATGATTGTGTTCTTTGCAGTTTTAATCATCGAGTCTTTTTATTATCTCTCTAATGTTCCTTGGTATTTCATAATATCACCTAGTGACCCTGATACTAAGTATCCTCATATTTCCTTTAATATCCTCCCTATTCACCGGTGCCTTCGGACGAGCCATATACCGAAAAATTACAACATATAAGCGCATGGAACAGAACCCAACAAAAAATTTACGAAAAATAATGTTTAATTTCATCCATTTCGATGTCTCGGTCAAGGTGTTCGTGAACTAGCCCATGTTTTCGGTCACCCATGATCGACAATTGTTCGTATATATCGGCGGTGTCCAACCGCGTCCGATTGAAAGGTTTTTCGGTTGTGCACCACCGATATAGGTTGACCACTTCATTCGCCTTGCTCTCGTCAAGTCTCGCGAGAGAACTAGAGTACTATCGGCCATGCGTAACCGAGACATCGTGAGACTTTCCGTCCTTTGTGGCCGAGGCTGCGACTTCCCAAAAATGTAGCTTCCTCTCTCGGCCATGCTTGGCGAGACAGCTTAGCACAAGGCGCCTCTCGGCGTGTGGCGAGAACCGCGAATTCTCATTTTTTTAACTATTGAACAAACCACCACCACTTTGTAAATCACAACTACTCTACCAAATGTAACTTAATTACACTAAATAAGGTGTGTCCGACGAACTTCAACCGAACCCTAACTTGGAGACGAAATCGGCTCACACCACGACCCTACGAATCGAAAAAAAGCCGTAAACCGAAGATGGTGGAGCGGGTGGTGGGTGCAATAGTCTTGGAATCGAAATCGGCTCACGTCTTCTTGGAGTCAAGATCGGTGAAGGTGGTGGAGGGGGTGGTGGGGTGCGGCGGGTTTTTTCGTGTTTGTGCAGGAGGGGTATTTTCGGGATTTCATGTGTAATTTTTGGGTGCCCTTGGAAATTTGTTTTGTGCCCTCAATAACAGGGTGCCTTCATGAATTGGTGGGGTGCCCTTAGCGGCCCTCGACAGAAAATGGTGTTAATTTTGTTGTAATATGGATCACTTTGATCAAGCATGTGAATGAACACATTGAATTGTATTATAAAGCATGACTCTTACATTGAATGTAACTTGTCATTCCATGTAACTTGTATTCATTTTCAATGTACCCACACTTGTCTATGTATTTGTCATGTAACTCGTAATCTTGTATGACTTATGACTTTGGTGTAGCTTGCACATTTTATGCAAGTAGTAATTATTCTCATCATGACGAAGGCCATGTATAAATGGGTGTCTTTACCTGTAAAGAATACACCAAGTATTAAATGAAATCTCTACATTCTCAAGCTCAACTCTAATTCTCTTCTCTTTTCTTTTCTTCTCTACATGTTTTTGTAGTACTTGGTTCATTTTTCCTTGCTTTAGTTCTACGAGTTCTAGATAGTCCCAACTTCATTTATAACATGTTATCAGGACGAGATCACTCAAGCTACAAAAAGGTCTTGAAGATCATAAAGATTTTCAAGAGAACAAAGCTATGAAGGTATAATTTAAATAAGGAAAATACTAGAATGGCTCGATGATGGAACACCCGGCGATGGTGTCCATCCATTCGTGCATTAATGTCTGCGTGCAAACAAATCTCGATGCACGAATGAATGGAAACAATTACCAGGTGTCCATCCCGAATGTCCCATACCAGGTCACCATAACATCTTCCTTTAATCATATTTGATTTAGAGGTAACTCTTTACATCTTTTTATTAATTTAAGTCTTATATCCTTAAAATGACGTTCACCTATATATAAACAAAAAAAGAAGGAAGGCTGCCATTGCCTCTCGATCATTATGTTCCATTTTTCTTATTTAATTAAGTGCTTCATTGGCTTAATTTATGAGATTAAAAATGTATTCTATAGGCGTCTGTTCCTTGTGTGTTTCTCGGCCAATAGTTTTCTAATGGGGGTGTTCATTCTGGGCTTGATGCTTGAATATTTTCTTGCATAAGAAGACTTAAGTGACTTTGCGACAAAAGAAAAAAACCGACTTCATTGGTAGCTTTTTTTTTGTTTTACAAAATATATATGTATACACAAAAGATGTGATGCCCTTTGTCTTGTGTTTTGGCGTATGTTAATTTTTATGATTCGGGATGCTTTATATATTGAACTTCTTGTCCTACTTAGTACTGGGGCCTTGTTTGGTTAGGGGTAGAGTTAACTCGTTGAAGATACTTGCTGCGGAGTTGAAATTAATCTTGTTTGGTTGCCAACTTCCCTACAAATTATCTCTCGACTCACACTCAAGGGTGAGAGATATCTCCCCCACTCTTTTGGGGAGTTATCTCTCATGACTTTGTAAGCACAACTACCCCTCATTAATTACCTTTTTATAACTCATATGGCCCACATCCATCTCTTTTATTTGAAGGGTATTTTATGTCAATTCATATATTTTATTATTTAAAAATTTGCAACTTCCGTGCTAATTTAAAATTGAACAAAACATGAAAACATGATATTTCATTGTGAGTAAACTCTAAGGGGTCAACTCTGCCTGCACTATAAGTTGCCGAAGACAAATCAAACAAGGCCCATATATAATTATAGTGATACACGAAGATGCTTATATGTGACTCAACCACAACTAAGAATTGATTCTCTAGGCTTAACAAAAGGTATTGATTAATTCTCTAGCACACGCAAAGGCTTGGATAAATGGGCAACAATAGAGGATAAGTGATGTTGCATCGTACAATACCAAAATAGTCTCGATTTCACTGACTATAATTGATTTGAAGTGAGGCAAATATGAGGTCGAACCCACATGAATTGAGATATTCTTTTTTAGGTTCAGAGAAAAAATGGGGGTTTTTGAAAACAAAAACTAAAATATGCTAGGAAATCAAATGCAGGTAAAATTAAGCACTTAAATACTGAAATCAAATAAAAAACTATAGACCAAGGCATGAATTGATATTATATGGTACATATTCAATCGTCGGTTTATCATATGTTTGTCCTAGTACTGATTCTCAAAGACAGGCTTATAGTAACTCTCGTCACCTTGTTCTCCTCATGTCAGTGGAGGGAACATGCGATACAATCACATACTAATTAAACTTGTAAAGCCACCGGATATGCCGTAGGCTTTCAACAAACTAGCGTGTGGAAATTACAAATCACTACCATCAATCTCATATCCTAACTACACTGGGGCACATTGGTTACCAACATACAAGGCCCCACTCGCCACCTAAAGTAACCCCCTTACCGAGCGACAGTAGGATCACTGGCGATAGTTTCTAATTGTAATCGCCATGCACGTGCACTTGCATAAAAAAGGAAACTTAAGGTTTAAAACCAAAATTAAAAACCTCAGAACAATGATGAAATCAAGAATACAAAAATCGGTAACAAAAAAATTAAGAATTGAAGTGCATAAACCTCCTAAATCCTATAAATCCCTAGAACTCAAACACTTTGGCATTATCCACTCATTATCTTAAAGACAACTCTGGAATTTTTTCAATCAACAAATTAGAATGTAAAATATTTAAATGAAATAAAAACTTACAAAGACCGAATGATCGAATCCTAACAAGACGTTTCCGCACAAGAATTCAAAAGTAAAACCTAACACTAAAGTCTTCCTCTCTGAAATCATATATGGAATTCTTTATACCTTTCGGCGTTCTGGGGTCTCCTATTCATAGTAGGAATATGATAGAATAAGATCTACACGGAAATATTGAGAAATGACAAAATAAGAAACTAACAATATCCGGATCTTTCTAGCGTCGTACGTTCAAAACGCCAAATCACTGAGAAATCTCCACGAAATTGCTTTAATAATATGTTTTTGCCAGTCATTTTCTGAATCGAGCCAAGGCACCAGGTTTATTTTCAGCTTTTTAACTGAATTTATGTAGAAATCACTCTTTTTTGTATAAAAGCTTATTTTTGACTTGAAAACATAAAACAACGATTTAACAAAATAAATGATGATAAAAGTCATGAAATTAATGGTAAATCGCCCTAAAATATAGCATAAATTGCGACTTATCAAATACCCCCAAACTTAGAAAATTGCTCGTCTCGAGCAAAGAAACATAAGATAATCAACTTTCATACACAACATACATTTCAGCTTTTCTAATGCTCTACTCTAACTTAAATGGTCTCATCCAATTTTTCATAAAATTTGCCAAATAGAGAACAAGAACTCTTAGGCAAAGCCGGTTACTTCGAGTCAAGGTATTTTTGCCACTTTCTTGAGGAATTCTCTACAAAATACTAGGCCTTATCGAGACTAAAGCTATCAATTACTCACGAGTTACCTCAAAACTTTTAACAAGCTTAAAACTTAATCTCTAAATAGGGCATGAAATACCAGGATTACACAAATAGAAAAGTATGCAACCATTCCACTGATTATCTTTAAAATATCACTTGGGGTCGATAGAAATTTCTTCTGCGTTTCAATGGCTGGGTCAGGCTAACAAGGATGGATATTTAAAAGATTCAAAGCATTGGAAATAATTACTTAATCTAACTACTAGCACTCGAGATAAATCTTTTTAAAGAGTTTTTATAGACTTCCGCCTTTATTCATTTCACTTATATATATTCTCTATATTTTTTTTTCTTTTTAAAAAAAATTATTTTTTTTAGTACGGTCCCTGCTCCTTTTTCCAGTGGATTCCGCTTATTCTCATTTTTTTCCAACACTAGATTCCTTGCTACTTTTCCCGTGGAACCTATGGGACACTCTATTTTTTATTTAAAAACTCCTATTAGTACTTCTCATTTTGCTATATTAAGCTAGCTTCCCTATGTATGTAAAAGGATAATAAGGCCAATGGCTATAGGTTTTACAATGGGTGATGGGATAAATTATAGGTGGCTAAGGATAAGGGCTAAGCAAATAATGCATACGTCTTCCCTTAAACTTATACTCAAGTTATACTCAGTTTTAAATGGATGCAAACCTATTATGGAATCTGTAGAGATTTAGTTGACTCTTGTCCTAATGTGACCTTCTACCAAAGGTCTTGTCCATTTTGGTAACATCAATCCACATATGAATTCTCAAATTGTCTGCTTTATTCTAAGCTAGAACTGGGTATTCACATTAAGCTAAAAAACATAGATAAAAACAAAAAAGAAAGAATTCACAAGTATCGAAAGAGTACGCAACCTAACAATCCATCAATCCAATGAATAAAATGAAACCGTATTACTTGAATTCCGCCAAAAAATTTGAAAAAATTCTGAAAATCACGAAACCTTTACCAAAATCCTTACTGTTCATCCATGCATTCCATCAAACCTACATACCTGCATACCCCCAAACTTATCCTGAACCATGTCCTCAAGGTTCGAGAAAGTAGGACATCCAATACACATTCCAAAAGACAAGTAAAATTTACGAATGAAAGATAAGAAATGGAATAAAATGAAATGGAGTGAAATAAGTACATAGATAAGCTCAAAATGCATGCAAATGATGTGACATGTTGTGATAGTACAAAGTACAACATCATCATATTGTATCTCCTCCGAATATATTACAAAAATAACAAGTCTCTCATTTTCCCTATCTTAAAATACATACAAAGACCAAAACATCAACTCTCAAACTCGCTGGAGCAGTCCTCCTACTTCTATGGCGGCCCCAGTTCCTACAAACTGGGCCCCAGAGTCAGCCCTCGCAAGGTCAGCACAGGCCTTGTAAGCCTCCAATTCCATTATTTTTATAAATATCATGTTTTAGAGTTAAGTTATTAAGTTATACAAGTTTTAAACTAATTACAGCGAAGTAAACTTAAAGCAATTATAATAATTCAAGACAATAGAGTCGGGACAACCTAAGGCGTGGAAACTCGCAAATATATAGATAGTCATGCATATCTAGTGACAAAGTAGTAAGTGCGATAATACATGAGTCTGGATCTCTCAAACCCAATATACCCCAAGTGTTATCAAAACGATATATATACGTAATACAAAAGACTAAAAATGCCAGAAACCTACAAGTAAACAAGAGGAGGAGCCTCTCTAAGAGTCCTCAAATAAAGTCACCAATCACCGGCGCTTTGCCCTTGCTCGTAAATGGATCTGCACTCAAGTCATCAATACGAGAATGACGAGTCTATTAAGTAAAAACCAGTAGGATGTAAATAGTATTTCATGAATAAATAAAGTAGTCTAAATATCATGCGTGAATTTAAAAGATAGATAAGTAAATGAAAGTGCATCATAAATGGATTGGAAAGTAACGACAACGATAAATAATGTCTAGAAAATAAGGGAAGACAACTAAGTGGTCCAAATCCATCGAGAGCGGGTGCCACTACTCGACTTCCTAGAATTGTGACTTTACAAGTCGACAATTCAATTCAGTGTAGCGTGAGGGCATTAATGGTGTCCCAAATACCTCGCCCACTTCTACAACCTACAATCCAATACTTGGAGTAAAGTCACGTTTGTCCATCTAGCACCAAACTCGAAGTACCTTCTTGAGACACGTAGGTCTTAGACACTCAAAATAAGGAATCGAAATCCAAGGAATAAACTTGTCGAATATCAAGAAGCATAATAGATAATGAATTACTAAATATGCCATATCTGATTTTAATTACCTCGGATTGACACAAAAATCGGCTCTCGACTCCAACGCACTCCCTAAACCAATCCCCGACACCCAAACTAGTGTGCTAAGTCCCTGGTATCAATATATATGTTGAATTTGGTGTGTTAGTGTCATTAGGTTAGGGTTTGGATTCCTAAGCTCTAAACGCTCCAATTGTGAAAATTCAATAAAATAGTTCCTTTGTCAATTTAAGGAACTAAATCTAATTAATTAAAAATTATTCTTACATAATTATCGATTACTTATATGGACCACATTTTATATCTTTTATATCTTATTAGATATGTCATGGGAACGTCCAATTAAAATGTGTTCTATGTTAATATCTTATCTTAACTCACTAATTAAAGTTATAACATTTTTTAGAGGAATTAAACTCTAAATCAACTCATGAAGAAATTAATTAAGTACTATGAGTTTATATTGTACTCAATGAACATCTCTAAATAAGATGAAGTAATTTAGTTACTAATTAGGATAACTTATGTGTACTATTAGTAACTTAGGCGTTCTAGAAGTAGAAACTAAGAGAGAAATAAAGTATAGAGAAGAAGGAGTAGCACTTGCCTCCTTAATTGTTTCCCTTAAGTGCTCAAGCTTTCCTAAATATAGCTCCATTAATGGTAGTTTCATCCTTCCTTTTCTCTTTCTTTATTTGATGAAGATAAGAAACTAATTATAAGTTTAGAGAATTAGAGGTACTCTAGTTACATGGAGGGAGTTTCTTGTAAATATTTAATGATTTGGACTTTGCATATAAATTATTTTCTCCATAAGGATGCATGTTTAATGAACTCATAAGTTTGCTATTTATATTATCTATGGACACTTGTGGTTCATGAGCATCAATTTGAGACACTTGTAGAGCATTTTTTATTTGTGTAAATTTTTAAATCTACTTATGATTGGTTTTCAACCACTTCATGCACCCATAGAAATCTACAAATTTATCCTAATCATTACTAGAGCTGAATCTATGTTCATATGAAAATTCACATTAAATTATATATATTAATTAGTAAATTCCTTGATTAGCTTACTTAGGAAAATCAAACTAGCTTCTATAACATTTAATTAGTAAGGCCATATGAATATACTAGTCAATTAGGCTAGTTTTCATTTAATATTTGATCTCATCAATTCACTTATGTACTTAATAAATTTGGTTATTTTCTCATCTAGCCTACTAAGGTATTTTCATTATTTTCTTAACTTAAGCTAGATAAGCAAGCCTCATTCCATAACTTAGGCAAATAAATTTAAATAAAAATGAGAACTTAAGTTATGAATTAACCTAAGTCTCAATGTTACACCGATCTAACCAACGCCTGCGCACACTCATCGTGATGAATATTCACTCGAAAACCGACGACTAAAAATAATTAAAATTGTGCATACAAGTATAAATAAGTACTACATGTCATCATTCACTAATAAAGTATTTCGGGCAATTACAGCTACTTACTAGGCTGTGGGTTCTGGAAGGGTGTTTGCATACTCTATGAAAAATGGGAGGGTAAGGGTGCTCCATGCTCCCCGTTTGCTCGGTAAACCTAGTAGTCCGACATGATAATGAATGGACTATCCGGTGTTGGTGGAGTTGGTTGCGGAGGGTGATCATGCACATGCCGATGCCACATGTAGTCATGATACAAGAAACTGTTGATCACCTCTGATTATGGATAATAATCTCCTCTTGGGACATTTTTCCCAATTTTCCTCCATGTGGTGGTGGTGCAGATGAAGAAGCTCCTGCTGCTAGGGCTCGCACTCCTCTCTTCCTCCCCACGACTCTCATAACTTGGGTCTCGTGTTGCTGATGCTGAAGTCATGCTGCTACTCTCTTTGTAGTGCGTGTTCATGCTCATCCTCTGAGTCCATCTCCTCCACATTGTCGCATCCAAAGATATCTTCATTGTAAATGGTCGGCTGGGGAGGGATGTCAAACTATAGACCTTCAAGAGGAACTCTAGCTCGTCTGCACAAGTAAGTGATGAGTAGAGGGAATGCAAAACTCTATTCTTCTTCGTCTCCATCTTCTCTTCGATAACCTTGAACATAAATCTCCCCACATCGATGCGACCAACACATGCCCATATATGATAAAGCACTACACATCGAGGCCGTGTCATATCACTGTGCTATGTGGTGGGGTAGTAAGATGCATCGACAAAGTAGGACCACACCTTAAGAACTTTCCTAAAGTAGGCTTTAATCAGCTATTTAGGGTGCTGAGAAGAAGAGGCGTAGGTCCAGTCATGGCGTGGGAAACAAGTGAGAACTGCTATATTATCCGTGATAGGGTAGTGAGAGTCATGGGTGTAGCATAAGTGGGGAATCAAAGATCCTTAAGTCCTCAAAATAAGGTAGGTTATAATAGGCATTAATCGCCTGGGCACTATAGTCAACCTAGACTCCCAGACTCTGACACTCAAGCTATGATGGGTAGCATGTCCATTTACATAAAACTCATGAACTATCTCCTCACATCCCTGTATTAAGTCTGGATCATGGGGTGGTCTGGTCAATGCCTGGTAATCCCTAGTAAAGAACTCCCAACCCCTTTCTCTGATGATGGATGTGACTCTTCTATCATATTTGGGAGTCGTTATCCCAAATACCATCATAGCTAAAAGTTACATGTTCTTAATGTTGAGGTCACCCTCGTACCTCTTTACAACTAACTCGCTCACAAAACTAAACTGGTGAAAAGGTCGGGGTGCTCTAGGTGGCTCTAGGTATAAGAGGTGGTAATCGACTACCTCTCCTCCGCTTAGGTCCTGCAGATCCACTGCGCTCCTCTCTCTCCATAGCACAAAAAGAACAACACAACAAACAACCAACCGTGCAAAAAGTCCAATCATGAAATCACGAGCAAATCAGTCCATCCCATCTAGCAAACCAAAGAAGATGGAGCTCGAAATACAAAAGTTTGCTCAAATTGGTTCCAGGCATTCAAAATCCAAGGCGAATAAAGTTTCGAGAAAACTCGGTTAAAACCATTTTCAAAGTCTCGAAATCACACAAACGCTCAAATTAACAAACATAGATGCAACTAGCATTCCGATCATTCCATCATCTCACATATACATGCACTATTAAACCCCAAAATTGAATGTACCCAAAGTGTTGTTGGTGTCAATGAATTTTCAACAAAAACCAAACTTTGAAAATTCAACTTGTGATAAACATTCCTGCACTTTCCTCCAAACTTAATCTAGGCGATATTGATCAATTCAAAGCCATTAAAACACTCAAAATCAAGAATTGGATATGAAATCCTAAATTTTCCAAAAAAAAACATAGGCTTTCCTTCGAAAAATCAAAAATTTCAAAATCAACAAAAAATCATAAGTAATCCGACCAAATCACGCCAAAACACCTTACAAACAAAAGCCATATGGTTCTAGCAACCAATTTAACTCCTAGAACATACATTTCGCCCAAATTGATCGAAGGACAATCCTACAACAATCACAAGAAACTTGAGAAATTGAAGGTGTTACCTACTCGGGAATGAGTTCCTAAAAGCTCAAAGGAGCTTTCTCGGTCTAGTAGACGCCTTAAGAGGTCGAAAAATTGAACCCCTGGCTCGCGTCTTCGTCGCGGTGCTTGCCAATCTCGCGGTTTTGCAACTCAAAATGGTTTCCATTCGATAAAGAATAAAAAACGAGTGAGATTGGAGCTTGGAATTAGTGGATTTGGTGGTTGGAAATGGGTTTTCAAGGTTTGGGGGCGGTGGAAAATCATTAGGGTTTCTATGAGGACGATGATAATGGGGTTATGTCCCTTTTTAAAAATCAGAATTCAAGCTCATCACCATATGTACAAACGTGTCGCATTAAGGAATCGCCGACGAAATTGCTAGCGAATTTGAGAAATTTCTAAAATGCCCTATAGCACCCTGTCAGCGCCCTACACTCATACTCAAATCGCTGGCACATCACTGGGCCTAAAAGTAGAATATTTCGAATTTGGAATATTCTCTCAGCGCCACCATAACGATTTATGTACAACATCACGACGCTGTGATATCGCTGGCCTCAAAAAATAGATTAACTCCTAAAAAACTTTCAATATGTGCACCTCCCTATATATGTAAATGATGTCACGTAGATGCATCAAATTAAAATATATCTCCCCTGAATTACATCTCCAAAAGTCGTTCGAACTTCGTTGCACACAAAACATTCCATAAATCTTCAATCAATTATCATGTCTCTGCAAAATTTAGAGGTGTTAGAGTTAGGCAACAAATTTCATCAAACTTTAATTCCTCTAATTGAATCAACCTAAATCAACTTATTTAAATCCAAAGTTTATTCAAACTCTAAATAATTAAACCAAGTTCATGCAAAATAGCTAGGTAAACAAATGAATGAATGGTTATGTTAGAATGACTTTTGGCAATGTAATTCATTTATATTTAGCATTACTTGCATAACCATTCATTCATGTCAATGACATGGAAATCATCGAGAAATTCTATGTCCTCTCTAGACTTTCATAACCATTCATTCATGTCAATGACATGGACACTGAAATTTCCTTCATGTCAATGACATGGAAATCACCGAAAAAGTCTAGGTCCTCAACGCGAATAGTCACGTATTCCAGCATACCAATTGGTTGGATTGAGGATCCATTAGCTAAAATGGATGGTTATGTCAGAATGCTTTAAAGCATGATCATGCATGGATAAGAAAACAGATGATGACATGATATTTGTGGATGCACCTAAGTCAAACATCACATTTTCTACATGCGAACCTCCTATTGTGCAAGTAATGTTAATATAACTGGATCACCATATTTCTGTGGTGTATCTATGTTACTTGCTAGGCTATTCTCCTCTTCTTGTCCAAAATGTCATGCGATGTCAAATGGTTCACAAGACTCTAAAACCTCTGGCTGTATTTTCTCTTTGTCCATCAACTTTGTCTTGACTTCTACATATTCCTCGGACTGGTCCTTAGCAATGAATGGATACCTCTCTAGATACAAACTCTGAGGAAATGGTGTCATGTGCTGGATCATATTAATCCATCCTCTTTTCTTAGTACTCCTATCAGATTCGTTTGTCATAGATGATGCGTTGACATGTGAAATAACATTCACATGCGCATTAGGGTTCGAGACTGGCTGGGATGAAAATTTTCCTTAGTTACTTATTTAGCCTATCTAAGCTGACATATCAGATAACCTAGCCAACAATTCTTTGATCGAAGCTTCAGTCCTAGCCTCATACTACTATTGTGATAGGATCAACTGCTTCATCATCCCCTCTACGGTGGGTTCCTGTTGATGAGGTGGCTGGCTCTATGGTGCTACTGGCAATGGCAATGGCTGTCGTTGGGCACAAAAATTTTGGTAGTTTTGATTCATGATAGCATAGTTGAAATTAAGATTTATGCCCTTCCCCCATTGAAATTACTTTGCTACTCAAATTGCCCAGCTGGCGGTCTTGAAAATTGCCCTGTTGCCTTTACCTCAATAGTATCCTCGGAGAGTTGAGGACACTCGTTTGTAAAGTGATTTGGCTTGGACCAAATCTTGCAAGCTTTCGCTTTGCCCTTCTCTCCCATTCCCTGTTTAACCTTAGACTTCAGCTCCAATAACTCATTCTCAAATCTACTCTGCCCTGAAGATACCGTAGCCCCTCGTCTCTCACTGGTCGGTCCATACTGCTTAGCTTGGTTGGCTTCCTTTTCTATGCATCCCCTAGTCACAATCAGTGTGATATAAATAGACTACCATTGCACACTGTATCTTGAAGCCTATTTGAAATCACACCCAAGAGGGGGTGAATTGGGTGTACCGAGAAGTTATTGCCTTTAAAAAAATTTCATTGAACAACAATGCTCTATGCACGCACAATCAACAATTATAAATGCAATTCAATGGTAAAGGGGGTAGAAGAGATGGAAAAAAGACACGAGATTAATAGTGGTTCGATCCAACCGATCTACATCCACTACCTAACCTCCCCTATTAAGATGTTCAAACCCCCACTTATATTAACAAGAAGTGTTACAACTTAAGCATACAAGCCTAGAATGCCTAATAACAAATTAGGGCTTCTCACCTGGCCTCAACTAGAGTTTATGCCTAGCCTCAACTAGGTCTTCCCTTGACTTAGATTCCACTAAGTGTTACAATAGACACTTACAAGAAATAGATGAATATAATGAAAATCACCTTTACAAAGTAAAGCATCAATAAGTTCAATTACAAGCAAGCCACCTAGAGCCTAACAACTCTAATGCATGCAAGTATAAATATGAATGAGATGTATAAGTATGTCACTGATTTTGCGCAAATCTCAAACAAAAAATTGATTAAACCAAATCGATGATAATAAATCCGATTTCAAATCCAATGAACAAGTAAAATGATAAAAATCAAGCTTAAGCCCTAACTCTTGTTCAAATGAATCCTAGGGTTTCTAAAATCAAGTTTAAGTGCAAAATCTAAGAAAAATGTGTTCAAGAACACAACAAATGATTTCCACACATCAAGCACCACAAAAATGTAGTTTACGCACAAACAATCTAGGAAATCATACTTTTTACAACCCAAATGAGAGAGAATCAAATCAGTTCTAAAAAAGTGGTTGCAAGCCTTCAAACACCTCAATCATACAAGTTCCAAGGATGATTCGGTAGCCTCAAAAGATTCCAAGTGGTTGAACACAAAAATCAAGACTTTTTGATATGAAAACTTGGACACTTGTGAGATTTTTAGCTTGAGAGAATAAAAGAATGTTCTAAGTGGTTTGTGAATGGCTTCCGAGCCTTTTTAGCAATTTATGGTCGGTATCTTGATCCAAGGGCCCAAAATCAATCATTAATTCAAATTATAGTAAAAGTTGTAAGCTTTTTAAAAAAGTTGTCAAGAGCCTGGTTTGCACGCTAGGTGACATCATTAGCGGGCTAACTGTAAATAGCGCGCTAAACAACAAGGACTATAGACTAATTAAGTTCTGGTCTCACAATAGCAACACCCTAACACACCTACGACTAAACTAAACCTTTGAGAACATAATGAACATTTTTAGTATGAGTCATTTGACCCATTTGGACTGCCTGGATGATTCCACAAATACCAAAAATTGAAAATCCTAGTTTCATGAAACATTTAGGAGCTTTTCTACAAACGTTTAGCTTTCTTTTCAAAAACCATTCAAATCATGTTTGGTGCTTTCAAAACCAATCACAATAGTTTTTTCAAATCCAATGCATATGTAAAAACTCGTTTTCACAATACAAAACGATATAACACAATTTCAAGTTATGAAACTTAGATGGTACTAAAACCGATACTTGAAACTTTGGAAAATGTGGAAAAACATGATATGGACGAAACTAATGCATTTAGCTTGCATAATTGGACTTATATACCGTACATGGTTTGTACAAATTGCGGTGTAAGCTTTCGATCCTTGTTTCCTTGTGTGAGCTGTATCTTGAACTTTATCGGCTACATTTGACTTGAACTTGTAGGAACTAAATCTTTTTTTTATACATGTGATTCCTAGTCAAGTCTGGTATTATGAAAACACTTAGCAAACTTGTAAAAATCCTTTCACTTTGTTTGTTGCCATCAAAATCCCGGGTAGAGTATAAGTGACTAACCAATTTATCCAACAATCTCCCCCGATTTGATGATAACAAATCATGTGAACTTGACAAGCAAAGGATGTATTTTAAGTACATATCAAGTTATATCGAGTTCGAAATTGCAAGTTCAAACTATGAATTTCTCCCTCTTTTAATAACTTCAAAAAGTTGGCATATAGCTCCCCTTCACAACAAGCATAGATAAAAGTGTAAACATGGAGAACGAAAGAAAACCATCCACATGTATGATAAGAAAATAAGAAACAGTATAACTTAGAGATACGCAAAATACACATCCATGTAATTGAATACTGAATGAAAGTGATTAACATAGTTGTGGCACAAGCATAAGAAGCCAAAATGTACATGTCTAAACATATATGAATGTACATAAAAATGACTAACATAAATGAGCCTAATGTTCCCCCTATCAAAGCTACTCCTAGCCTCTCCTCCTAATGAGGTGAAGTCCTATAAGCAGAGCCAGAAGCACGATCGTCTTTCACTGGCCTGGCTAGCTGGAGATGTCCCTCGATATGTTGAAGAAAATTACCCTAATGATCAAGATGGGTGTCGATGGCTATGCAGGTTCACGTCATATACTCGTACATGTCGCTCGACTATGCAGAGATGTAGGCTGACAAGGGAGACATGTCTAGAGGAGGAGTGATGCCAAAATAGGATGGATAGGGTGGAGGATGTTGCTACGGCTCCAAATGCTGCGGAGGTGGAGGAGCCTGGTTTGTCGGGTGGTCCCGCTGAACCTCATCGTCGTCGTTTTCACCATGTTGGTATAGGAAGGTGCAGTACAGATAGTCAAGTTCGTCAAAGGTTGATCAATCTCATATGGTGACTCGTATCCCTCATAGTGCTCACCATCAGGGATGTCTTCTTCATGTATCCATCGTCACTCAATGCGAATGTAGCGATACTTCATGGCCTTCAGAGTGGCCATGTCGACGGTGTCATATGCAGAAAGTTGGTGACCTCATAGACGGAGATCCACCTGTGTTGACTCGAGATAGGTTGTAATGATGTGGGCATAAGGGAGGTGACGACTTGAGCCTGACATGGACGTCATATATGCAATCGTGATATGCGACAGACTGATGGGTGTCTCGCGCATGAGAGCCTCGAAGACATACATATCAAGGAAAGTGACGTAGTTCTTACTAGCACCACAAAGAAGGATGACTTTGTGAAGGGTTTCGTGTAAGAGATGAGGCACAAGTTTGAAGTCTGTATCAATGACTCTAGATAGATGCACAGAGATCTCCCTATCAGACCGTGTAAGGGAATTAAGAACCTCGATCCTTTCAAACGGCCACTCACGAATCTTACATTCGAGAGCAGTGGTAAGAGGGTGTAAAGGAAAATCAAAGCGCTGAGGAAGACTATTCGACGTGATCGTGATGAAATGACCGCCAACTACTAACTGAAGGACATAATCATTTGTGGTGACGAGGTTTGAGTAGAAGACTCGAACTAATGTAGCATTGTAGGAGTCCTTATCTTGGAAAAGGACACCCACCCAGATTTAGCAAGCACCTCACGCATTGGGAAGTGTGCTTTGTAGAAAAATTCAAAGTCGATAATGGCGGGTTTTAGGATTTTGACATCAGTTAGCCTTAAGCTAACTGCCTCAAGCGTGGACTTGGACCCTGAAACACCATCGTGGTTTGATTTGGAACGACCCTCATGTTAAAGAGGATTGGCGGGACGGTGGCCGACATGTCGCTTAGGTGACTAGAAGTCCTAGTCTCTCGACGGGAATTGGATTGGGAAACGATTAAGGATGTGACTGAGGACTCAGAGTTGCTAATAGATGACGATTCGACAACGTGACGAGTGGGGGGACAACGGGAAGATGACGCGGGAGCGGGATGGGTAGCGGCGCGTTGGGTTCGGCGAGTAGACATTGTGGCAATAACAAAATGAACACTAGGGCACAAAACTAGGGTTACAAACTAGTGAAACCTGGTACAATGAAGGAAACATAAAGGAAATGATGAAGGAGTGAAGATAAATTACCTAAAAGACTATAGAAACCCAGTGGAGACCGATTGAGAAGGAGAAGACTTGTTTGGAGTGAAAGAGCTGAAGAAATGAGGGTTTCGGTCTTGAAAACCTATTTATAACAGGCTGACCTGAGCGACATTAGCGCCCTAATGAGGTAGAAAACGGTTCTGGGGACAAACTCACTGGTGCGTTAGGTGGAGTGGTTAGCGCGCTAGCAAACAGACCTAGCGCGCTAATTGCTCTCTGGTTTTTCGCGTCAATTTTTTTGGATTTTTGAAGGACAATCCAGATTCATCTCATACTTCATGGAAACCTTATTAACAACATATAAAAAGGTTTGGATGAGTTAGATCATGCTTAGAAGGTTGGATTCACGAATCATCCTTAATTCTCACCAAATCTTGGAAAATTAGTCTTTAGGCAATGGCTTACTGAAAATATCAGCTAGTTGGTCCCCCGTGGACACATGAATCAATTTAACATCACCCTTTTGGATATGATCTCGAAGGAAATGGTGCCTAATCTCAATGTGTTTGTTACGTGAGTGTAACACCAGATTTTTGGATATGTTGATTGCACTAGTATTATCACAATAGATTTTAGCACAACCAACTTGGATTTGAGAATCCTCAAATTATTGCTTCATGTACAAGACTTGAGCACAACATCTTTCATCAGCCACATATTCGGCTTTGGCGGTGGACAAAGCAATGGAGTTTTGCTTTTTGCTAAACCATGATTTGAGTGAGTTTCCTAGCAAATGACAAAATCATGAGGTGCTTTTCCTATCAACTAGACGTCCCGCATATTCAGAATCAACAAAACTTTTAAGTTCAAAACTTTTGGCTTTGTTGAACCACAATCCCAAGTCTTGTGTCCTACTTAAGTAACGAAATATATGTTTGACACATTTAAAGTGTGATTCCTTGGGCTCGGATTGGAACCTAGCACATAGAAACACACTAAACATAATATCGGTCTACTCGTGGTCAATTAAAGTAGGCTTCCTATCATGCCACAATATAGCTTATGATCTATAGGCTTTCCTATTTGGTCTTTGTCCATTTTAAAGGAGGAACTACTAGGAATTCCACGTGCCTTCAAATTTTCAAATTTGAATTTCTTTAGCTTGTCCTTCACATACTTCACTTGATTTATGAAAATCTCATGCTTGGATTGCTTAATTTGCGAAACTAAGAAGTATGTTAGTTCACCTATCATGCTCATTTTAAATTCATTGGTCATCAAAGATGAAAAATCATCACATAAGCGTGTATTAGATGAACTAAAAATAATATCATCAACATAAATTTGAACAAGAAGCATATCACATTTTTAATCAAAACGAACAATGTGGGATCTAGTGTTCTTTTTTTGAGTAGAAATGCACTTAGCCTATCATACCAAGCTCTATGAGCTTGTCTCAATCAGTACAAGGCCTTTTGAAGACGATATACGTGACTTGGATAAGCATGGTCTTCAAAACGCGGTGGTTGTTCTATATATAGCTCTTCATTGATGAAGCCATTCAAAAATGCACTTTTAACATCCATTCGGTATAGCAGGAACCCATTATAGTAAGCATAAGCAAGCAACATTCGATTTGCTTCTAGTCTTGCAAAGGCTTCTTCATAATCAATGTCTTCCTCATGATTATATCCTTGTGCAACCAACCTAACCTTGTTTCTCACTATCTCAACCTTTTCATTATTTTTATTCCTAAAGACCCATTTGGTGCCTATGATAATATGGTATTTAGGTCTAGGCATTAGTGTCCTAGTTCCTCTTGCATGACCATGATCCAAAACTAATCACCTAAAGCATCATCTATCTTAGTGGGTTCGGTTTGCGATACAAATGCTATATGCCCCTCATCTCGGTTTAGTGATGATCTAGTGGTTATCCCTTTGTTTGGATCACCTATGATTTCTTGAGAAGGATGTCCTAAAAGAAGTCTTAAGTTCTTGGGTACATTAGGTTCAATTTCCATTCTCACATCTACTTCTTTACCAATGTATGTTTAAGCTTGGGTGATACCATCATCATCATCAAGTCTCATTTTCTCCAAGGAATGCAATATTTGCACTTTTGGATCTATCTTATCAAACTTAACATGGATTGACTATTCTATGGTTTTAGTTGATCTATTGAACATCTTATATGCCTTACTATGCATGGAATAGCCTAGAAAAGTACATATATTTGACTTTGGGTCAAATTTTTCAAATGATCCTTATCATTTAAGACATAGTAAGTGCAACCAAAAACCTTAAATTAACTAATATTGGGCTTTCAGCCTTTCCATAGTTCATAAGGAGTCTTTTCACTTGTTTTTGGACATTCACCTAATTTAAGAGATAGCGTGTCGTGCTAATAGCTTTGGCCTAATAGTGCTAAGCTATGTTATACTCATTAAGCATGGTCCTACATATTTCTTGGAGAGTTCTATTTTTTCTTCCAACTACTCCATTTTGTTGTGGTGTCCTAAGAGAGGATAATTGGTGTATACGTCCTAGGAGGGGATAATTGGTGTGTACACCCTTGTCTAGCACAAAACTCCTATAAGTTCCTATTGATAAATTTACCACCCCTATCACTCCTAATGATGGTAATTTTGTACCCCTTCCCATTTTCAATTAATGCATAAAATTTCACAAACACCTCAAAGACCTCATGCTTATGTCCTAGAAAATACACCCATATGTATCTAGTGAAATCATCAACAATAACAAAGCAATATGATTTCTCCCCTAAACTTTGTGTTTGGTTAGGTCTGAACAAATCCATGTGGGTGAGTTTTAAGGCTTTAGCCACATCACTAACTACTTTCGTCTTGAATGAAAATTTTACTTTTTTGCCAAGAATACAAGGTTCACATTCCTTATTTTTCTTGTATGTGCATTTGGGGAGACCCTTCGCTAAATCATGCTTGTTCAATTTTGACAAATTCCCCATAATACACCATCCTAGTCTACGACATAAACATTTTGACAAATTCCCCATAATACATTTGCATATGCTTCTCTTCAAAGTTAATGGCATAAACATTTTTATTTCTTTATGCAATGAACAATATTTCATGCTTCTCATTTCTAACAATGCATTTTGATGATTCAAACATGACATGAAAACCTTTGTCACACAATTGACTAATGCTAAGCAAGTTATGTTTCAAACCATCAATAAGATAAACATTCGAAATGGAAAGATAGTAGTTACCCACGGTACCAAGGCCTATGACTTTTCCTTTATTGTCATCTCCAAATGTAACCTTTCCACCATCATGCCGCTTTAGTTCTATGAATTGAATTGCATCTCCGGTCATGTGTCTTCAACACCCACTATCCAAATACCATAAGGTGCTCTTCCTCGCATCATACACAATGTGAAAAACACTAGCTTTTGGTACTAAAAAACCTTTGGGTCTAACAAAGTTAGTTCTATAAGTGTCCTTTGCTATCCATGCTAGTCTACTCATGTTGGTCTTTAGCAAGGCACATTTCCCAACCGCATGAGACCTATTGCATTTTGAGCATCTATGAGCATCATATAACATTTTCTTATAGCTCAATAAATCTGCTCCATATCATATGCCTCTTTTGTTGAGTGCACGTCATTGTGCTCCTAACATCATTTCAAACATATCTCTCCCATTAGTGATCTTAGTCACCGTATTAGTCAAGTCCTCTACTTCATTGACAAATACATCTCTCTCCTTAAGGACTTCATTCAAGTCACATTGGAGTTCACTAATAGTCTCATTTTGTGACTCAATCTCACAAATTGATATGGTCAATATCTTTTGAGTTGTTTGGTCTCTTTGACATTTTTTTCGAACTCTTTCCTAAGCTCATCAATACTAGGCATATCATCCAAATCATCAACATCATCAAAATTTAAAGCATTAGAGTCTACAACACTTTGTGCCATGAGAGAAACACTACAAAAAAGAGCCAATCCAAAATGGAAATTTCCATTGCTGATTAGCATAAATTCCGTCTCTAATTCAATTCTGCAACGGAACAGAGACGGAATCTATTTCGTTTCTAAAATTGTCGTTGCTAATTTAGTCACCAACGAAATGTGTTTCCGTTGCTGATTAGAGACGGATTTGAGACAAATTTAGAAACGGAACAAAGACGGAACAAAAATGGACATTCTTCCAAAGTGAATGGTTTTGCTTGCATTCGTTGCAAATTAGAGACGGATTAGCGACGGACTTTACGAATTTTCGTTGCTAATCATTTGCAAATTAGAGACGGATTAAATGAATTCAAATTGTCGACCGTAAATAAATTCGTTGCTTAGCATTCGAATTCATAAATTCCGTTGCTAATCCGTCTCTATTCCGTTTCTAAACTCTGTTTACCTAGTTTTTTCATGCTATTTCTTCACAAATTAGAGACGAATTAGCAACATAATTTATAAATTCCATTGCTAATCCGTCTCTATTCCGTTTCTATGCCTAATTTTTTTTTAAAATACTCACAAGAATCAAATTGGTTCTCCGAAACTTCTAAAACTGAAAATAATAACAGGACCTGCTCCATCGCCTGCACCCCCTCCAACAACTCCTTGGGGGTGCTAACATCCCCAAAAAAACAGAATTTGACATACATACACTAATCAACAATATATATCAACAACAAAGATTCAAATTAGAAAAAACATACAATTCGATATTAAAAAAGATTTATATATTCACCAAACATAGTCAAGTATAATAAATGTCTAAGAAACCTAAGTATCCATAAAAAAACTACCATTCTCATTATTGTACAACAACCATAAAAATACCTAGGTATCATAATGTTTCTCATCCCTCGTTGTGCTAGCACCTGGGATGTGCTAGCATCAGGATCTGCGTATCTTCTCTTTTTTCTCCCTAACGACTCGAGGCCGTAGACACGTCCTTTGGGACACTCACCCGCCACCTTGTAGTACACCGTCTCATCATCCACCGACTGGTCCGGTGTAGTTTGGGTCAGCTCCTGACGTCTCCTTTAGAGCTTAGCCTGCATGGATCAACAATAATTAACTAAAATGATATGCTTGTAAGTAAAGTTACTACTATTTAGCCCGTAATTCTATACTTACATAGAACTGCTCCGATCTAGTATCGATGAATGTCACCTTGTCATGATTTACACTGTGGAGATGCAAATACAATTCATTCATGGTAGGTGGCGTCTCGAATGTATCAGTCTGCATACAAATATTATAAAAATGTTAAATATGAGGACATCCATTAATCAAATTTGTTGACGTAAGCTGCATGGATCAAACTCTTCCATTACCCTTGATTTAGTTAACTTGGGACGCATTAATTAGTTAGGATCTAAAAGATTTGAAAATGAAGCCATTAGTTAGCATGGATAACCTAGTTTAATTATAAGATCAAACAATGGCGGCTACCACAGACTTCACAATTTACACAAGTTGAAACAATTCTCTCTTACGCACATCTACGAGTGTACAAACTTAGTTATTAGCAAGGAAGTGAGAATACGAAACATATTAAGATTGCTAGAACTAAGTGTGTATGCACATATTAAAGTAGAGATTGTCTTTAGTGAATTTGGTGCAACATACAACAACAACAAAGCCTGAATCCCAAATATATATGCATACCTAATTAAAGGGAAAAACTAGTAACTAGTTGATTTCATGAAATTAACGACTTATTAATTAATCCACAATAAGAAAAGAATCGAGTGTTTAAACAAGAAGGATATTTTAGCCTTCTCAAACCAAATAAGAACAAAACACAATAGAAACTCTTAAGAAATGAACTTGTACTAAAAAAAAAACCCAAATAAGAATGTCGTAGCAACAAACAAACATGGGATATTTTAGCCTTGATAAAACTAACTGATCTAAAAAATAAGAACACTACAACAAAATAAGAAAAAAGAAAAAATAGAATCAATGTCAAACTAATTTTTTCGTCCATTACTCTATTGTCATGTAATTATTTTTTTCCAACAATTCAGTTATTGAAATGATGAACTGCTTTTTTTTCTAGTGTTTGGTTCAACCAACCATCACCCCATCATCAATAATTCACCAACAATAAATTACCAAGTTCTTGCTAAGTTTGTGAAATCAATCATAGGAAAGGAACTCGACGCAAATAGGCTACACAACTTGGCAATTATGCAACCGATTAGTTGCCAAAATGAAGAAAAAAGATTGGAACTTGGGACCCATTAGTTGTTCACTCTTACCTCCCTAAGGTTAGAGACTTAGAGTCTTAGTTGTTCACTCGTACCTCCTTAAGGTTAGAGGTTCAAATCTCTTGACGTTTAAAGTGAAATAGCCAGAACAACTCAAAGAGTAATCCTAGTTTCTACAACCCTAGCTAGTAGTAGTAAATATATAATTGAAGGTGCTATTCATCTATAACTACTCTTTGGGTTGTTTTATCTATACAAATGCATATATACATATCTATGTTGCTTTGGTTTGTTTTAGTTAGCTCGAGTCACTAGAATCTATACTTATTGTGCATAAAAGAATTAATGAATGTACATTTATTTTCTTTCTTCATATTTGAAACAAGTAATGTAATGCACTCTTACTCTTAGCACATGTAACAATACACTAACAACAACAACAACAACAACAACAACATCAAGACCAACAATTCCTTCAACAACAATCACAACCATAACAGTCAAATAATAACAAGAGGAAGGCCTTGGATGAAGCGCTGTCACTGAGAGGACAAAACCAAGTTACACTGGAATTACAACAGTGGTCTGATCTCTAGTGATCACCATAATCACTTATTAATTAATTTCGTAGGCTTCTAATAGCTGCCTCTAGCATGCTTGTAATTAACCAACCATGCGGGTGGCGTAATAATGATTTAGTATGTTGTTATTGCCTTATTGGTGTCATTGGGGGGTTTTGTCCCAAATTTAAAGATGTATTTTTGTTCGAGAATAAAACTAAAGCCATTATTACAACTAGTCTCTCACTCTTTCAATACTTCGATTAGGCATAATACAAAACTTTACAATAAGCATTCATAAATGTGCCACCCCAAGACAATTTTACTTCAAAGAAGGCTTTATTTTTATGTGTTGGGTATAAATAATAGTCATACGAAGAAAAAAATAAGAGGTCCACTATGGGCACCCCACCAATTCATGAAGGCACCCTCTTATTGAGGGCACAAAGGAAATTTCGAAGGACACCTAAAATTCAGGCCCGAAATCCCAAAAATACCCCTGCCACCAAAGTGGAGGCACCCCACCACCCCACCAGCCCACCACCGTGCATGTGAACCCTAGAAATTGAGATTAATCCATTGAAAGCAACCTACGAACCCCGGATTTGTCTTCGTTCCTCTCCTCTCTCCTCTGTTGTAGGCGGATTTTGGCTGTGCCGTTCGAGTTTGGAGGCTCACCGAATTGATAGAGTTGGTGTCGACATTAGGGCTCTGGATTCGTCGTCGTTCTAGGGCTCAAGCCGTGAAATCGATCGATTGAAGGTACGTTAATAGTCTAATTAAGTTGCATTTGGTCGATTATTTGTTATGTTTGTGTAGCGGTACATTCAATGGTACGTGCAATGCGAATTCGTGGTTGTCGGCCACACATGCCAGGAAAAACTAGCTTAGTCTCGGCCAAGCATGGCCGAGACGTAGGGGAATTTTTTGTGGACTCGTGGTTCTCGGCCAGAGAGG
Source organism: Stephania cephalantha (assembly GCA_039657325.1). Classification (NCBI taxonomy): domain Eukaryota; kingdom Viridiplantae; phylum Streptophyta; class Magnoliopsida; order Ranunculales; family Menispermaceae; genus Stephania; species Stephania cephalantha. Next base: position 29,200,679 of record CM077578.1, on the reverse strand, counting down.
AGACACTATAGTCTCGGTAATGAGTGGCCGAGACTGAGTCGGGTATATCGGTCACGTGTCGCCGAAATTGTAATTGTGTTATTATGTTAGGTAGCGTAACGATGTGAGTGCTCTCGGGTACCATCTCACGAGAGTAATTCGAAGTGTGTAGTAGATGTCATGTCGGTGATGTACAACCGAGAAATTAGAAATTGTCTCGGTTGTGCATGACCAAGACTGATATTGATATCTCGGTCATGTGTCACCGAGATTTTTATTTGTTTCTCGACGCTTGACCGAGACTATGAAAATGGAAGATTTTGTTTTTTTTTTTTATATTCCACTTCTGTTTGTGCGGCAGACGCTTACATGTTGTAGTCTTCTCAAGTATGGCTCGTTCGAAAGCCCCGGTGACTAGGGAGGAGGTTGGTATTGAGGTGTCGAGGGGTAACCATGGGCGAGGCGGACGGAGACCCCCGGCGGCATCTTATCGGAAAGAGAAAGAGCAAGAGAAGGTGGATTTGAAGGGAAAGGGTAAGGGTAAGATTGGTGGAGGACGTGCGAAGAAATTAGAGTTGCACGATGAGGGTTCAAACATTGACGCGTAGCGACACTCAGATCTTGTCGTTGCCCGAGGTGAAAATGAGGCGCATACATCTGAGTCTAGTAGTAGTGACTCATCAGCATCGGCAGACACCACTAGTAGTGATCATAATGTGGGTGAGAGTACTAGTGGTGGAGGTGCCCATAATGAGGGAGAGTCACATGGGCAGGGGGAAAAGTGTGCTCCTTTCCCCGGTGGTCCCGAAGATGGATCGCTGTTGAAGAGCTTTAAAGATCATGTCGCCTTAGCTATTTGGAGCAATGAGGTACATACATTTCTCCGTGTATGGAGTAGTTTAAAATTTTGGGTGTTCAATTAGTTGACGAAATGTTTTTTGTTGTTGCAGGATCGGCCGACACTCAAGTGTATCAATCACGGTGCTCAGATCCAAGAATGGGACTTACAGTCGTGCCACCCTGACACCGCGGGCCTTCAGAGGATTATTCAGCGCTTTGGGTTGAATACGCTGATAGACTGCTCATACCGCAAGGATAACAAGGAGGTTATCACTGCCTTTGTGGAGCGGTGGCAGCCGGAGATGAACACATTTCACTTACCATTCGGTGAAATGTCGATCTCCTTAGAGGATGTGAGCATGCTCCTGAAGATTCCTGTCACGGGCAAGGTGGTGGCAGTTGAGAACTTTGCGAGGTACATTGACGAATCTCGCTCGGATTCAATTAAGCTTGTGTCGAAACTACTTGGGGTTAGCATTGAAGATGCTGAGGAGGAAGTGAACATCAGCAAGGGGGTCACAGTGCAAAAATGTTGGTTGAAGAGTCGATGGTGCCCCAAAGCTGGTGCGAGGAACACAACTTATCCTCCTGTAGAATGCACAGCCCGAGCGTACTTGTTGTATCTACTATCTTGCACCCTGTTTGCGGATAAGAGTGGATCTCGGGTATCTATCGCGTTGTTGAAGCTTCTAGAAGATTTGAACGACGTGGGAAAGTACGCATGGGGTGCAGCTGCATTAGCCTACTTGTATCGACACTTGGGGTCTGCCACCATATTACAAGTTTCTCAAATTGCCGGATACCTCACATTACTTGAGGTTTTTTACTAAATCGACTAGAATTCTTTTCTGAGTAATTACTATTTATTTTTGCATTTTTTCTCTAACTAGCATTGTATCTATTTGCAGGGATGGGTGTACGAGCATTTCAAGCTTGGGCTCGCCACACCTAATGCAAAATACATGGACTACGTGCAACCTCGTGTCTGCAGATGGGTTCAAAAGCACGAGACCGTGATGAATCTTGACAAGGTTGGGTCCATTAGGCGAACATTGGACGGGTTGCGCCCAAGTGAGGTGAGATACTACACCCTTCTTGAAACTAAATGTTGCATTTAGTTTATGGTTATTAATTATGGTTGTCTACGTTTCATTAGGTTACTTGGGACCCATATGTTAATCACCGGGAGAATGGAGTTGTGCACGCGATGGTCTTCTACAGTGGCACACTGAAGTACATGGATGTGGTGGAGCCCTACCATCCGGAGAGGATTCTGAGGCAGTTTGGCCACGTGCAATCTATACCAGATCCTCCGTACCAGCCATTGGAAGCACATCGAGGCCCTTCTGCACTCAAATACTCGGTCAAGTATGGTTTCCAAGCAGACAATTGGGAACGTTGGCGCAACCATTTGTTGGCCCCCGAAGTGCGCGGTGAGAAGGCATAGTTCGAGTTTCTGGCTACACCAGACTATCTACCTTGGTTCCTCAAAGTCTCTCACCCATTGATCACCAACCCGAAGTACTTCGATGACGACTTGGTTGCGACGACTATCGCTGACAATGAGCTACTTGAGGTATTGAATGTGGTATAACTATTATGTAGACGTGTTAGCCAACCATTCTTTTAAATGCTGATATGTATTACATTAACGATTTTAACTTTCTTTTCATCAGCGTAATAGGCGGGCGTTGGACGCGGCGTTAAGGTGGAAATTATTGCCGCCGGAGTTGTGTACGTTGGAGTCTGCAAGGCAAATGGCGAGTGACGTCGTCAATTTCCTTTCGGGGAGGAGTATCGGTCCCACCACCACCACTACGACACCCACCACCACAACCGGCGCAACCGACACATCAGCCCCTACCGAAGCAACCCGTAGACAGTCCCAGCACGACAGCACTTATACACATTCCACCCAGGCTAATGAACCACCCGGGTCGGTCGCTGCTCGCCCCCCAAAGAGAATGCATGGCAAGGAATACCAACGAAAGAATTTCAAGAAGCCAAAGGAATGAAGGAACAACGACATCGACATTTCTGTTGTTGCTTGAGTTTTTCTTGAATTGAGGAACAATTAGTTTATGTTTTGTTGAATGGTTCTTGAATGGGTCATGTGGCATGAAACTTATATGGAACATTTGGCGTTGTTTTTCTGTTCATTGGAGTTATGAAACTGTATTTGTTATGTTTGGGTATTGAAATGTGGCAAATGTGGCATGAATATGTTCATTATATGCAAAGTGCGACATGGTTATTCTTATAGTATTACTTCTGTTCATTTTATTCTGATTTCTCGCTTAATATTTGGCTGTTTCGATCGCTATGGTGATGTTCTTGGTGTTGAGTTATGTTCCATTGATTCTCATTTCGGTTGATCATAATTTTTGCATAAGGAAAGTGGTATCGGTCGTTCAGGGGCGAAACCAAGGTAAAGTTCCCGCCCGCACAACCGACATATCCTGATACGTCTCGGCCTTGTCCCGCCGACATCTTCACCTGTTACTCGTTGACTTATAACCGAGAGTAATGTAGACCCCGAAACCTCCTCTACTTTCGGCTTTTGCATACCGAGAATTTTTTATGGTTTTCGGTCGCAGAATACCGAGAACTTCTCATTTTTTTCGGTTGGTACGTGCCGAGAGTGATGTAGACCCCGAAACTTCCTCTACTTTCGGCTTTTGCATACCGAGAAGTTTCTATGGTTTTTGGTCGCAGAATACCGAGAACTTCTCATTGTTTTCGACTGGTACGTGCCGAGAGTGATGTAGATCCCAAACAGAGACCAATTTAGGCTTTGTCATACCGAATGACAACCATAACATTGTACCCACCTCACTTTACAAACCATAACATAGTACCAACATCAATTTAGATACATAACATAAATTATTGACAACATCACTTTACATTACTTTACAAAGTCAGAGTTAATAATATTTACACGCTTGTTGGTATTTCGTCAAACACATTTTGATCGCTATGGAGTATCTAAATCTACCACGGATAGAACTCCTTCTTCAGAAGGTACGACTGACACGATTTCACGAACGACAAATCCATCACGCCATCCTTTAGCGCACTCCTCAACATATCGTTCCCACGATGGATATAAGGATGGCAGCGGCATTAACAGTCAACTTCACCTGTTAAAGGCAAAAGTAGAACAGAGAACCCATTGTCACATACCCGATTAAGAATGAAAATAGCCCAATTCACAAAAAAGTCTAGGAACTTACCCTAACCCAATGGATATTCCTTTCATTAATCATGGCAACGATAAGTCTGCTATGTAACACGCCGGTGGAGCACTATGTAGAGGAAGAAATGTCAAGGCACTACCATGCGAGAAGTTTACTAGAATGACATTAAAGGCAGTTGATATTAACAATCCCATGTCTGGAAGTGTCAACCATTCTTCGAAAGAGGCACCAACATTATTATCTGGACAATGCACGACAGTCTTGACATTCTCGTAACTCGTTCCAAGCACTTCCCGCCAAAGGTTTTCATACCCGATTATCTCATCAAACATTCTTCTACGTACTATCCTCCAACCGTCTACATCGAGAAGTCCTAGCCCGGAGGCAACACACCGATATCCACAATTTCCATCGCCTAGCACATCGATAGTGATCTCAACATATGGCAACCAATCCGGTTCTATGCAATGAGAGTAAGCCATGTTAGATGCACTTTGGGTGCGTCGACTTGTACGACGCATTTTAGGGCCAACTTTACTTTTTTTGTTCCTCGAACTAGAAGCCTCTTCTGTTGATAGTACGTACTCGAATCCGCTAGGCAATCTTGTCGTCGAAGAATCGTCTTCATCGTGTTTTCTCTTTGATCCTGTCTTACTTCCCCTTTTCAACATACACCCGATTGAAGACCCGGTGTCCTTCCCTTTGTCTTTATTTTCGTAGGTGGCACCACTCCCGGTGTAGATGAAGGTCGACTAATCTCCCTGAGCTGCTGAATAATCCTGATGCGATCGTCCTCTTCAGTGCAAGCATGAAACTTTTGCATGACTCTTTCAATCTCATCGTGCACATTGTACCCAGACCGATCCACAAGATTCTCAGGTATCATACTCAACTTTCGCCAGTACACATGAATGTCCTCGAGAGGGATGGGTGACCTAGCAAATTTATGGAAATTTAGCTCGTGGGCACAAGGAAGGTCGTGTGTGATACGTATCTCGCAACCACAACGAGTTGAGTCGTGTCCAACATCCTCTCCACATTCCAATTCATCTCGAATTAACTTAAGCGCCAGTTGAGATACATAACCACGCAACCGACGATATAACTCATCAAAATATTCATGTTGGACCACATTAAAACTGAGCTCAAATGATGCCTTGATGTTGTTGTGTTGGGTCCTAAGGATGCCATCAACCACATTCCACAAAGTCTCAAAATTTGCCTGACTGTTGCCAAGATGTAGTTTCAGAGTGAAATGCGCAGACTCAACCCTCTTTGTTGTTTCCCCAAAATGCATAATTCGATTTGTCCAAGCCGGTACGAATTTCTCCTTGTACGTCTTTACCCATGTGTTCTCCAAGTAATCAAGAAGACCCTTCACATTCCCGAACTCACAACGCAAGTCATTCATCCTAACTTCAAATAAGGCCTCGGACTTAGAATACATCACACTCGTCCACCTATCCATGAAATGAGCGAAGCCTTCGTTATCCCCAAACATCTTCTTAGTCTTGGCCAATACTACTTTGTTGATGTGCCAAGAGCAAAGAAGGTGAGACGATGACGAGAATACTACATTGATGGCACTAATAAGGCCTAAGTCCCAATCCGTAACAAACACGTCAGGTTTAGGCCACCCATCCAGTATGGATCTTAAGTTCTCAAGTGCCCAAACAAAATTTGCATGACTCTATGATGATATGAAAGCAAACCCAAAGGAGAACGTCAAATGCGTTGAAGTGATGCCAACTATCTCCAACAAAGGCATTCGATACCTATTTGTTTTGTAAGTGCAATCCATCAAAATTACCGATGAGAAACACCTTAGCAACTTGATTGAATCAGGATGTGACCAAAACAAATCAGTGACGATATTCGTATCGGGATGCTTCCTATGACACGACATCCACTTATTCTTCTCCAATATGTGCAATAGTTGTTGCATTTAAGTCCTCCCACCCGCATCCTCAATTCGTACTTTTTGTCTTGCATCATATATTGTCCGCATTGTCGATACGTTTGTAACATCTCTTTGCTTCAACGTATTGAGGATGTCTCTTGGCTTCACATTACCCTTTGTCATCTACACCACAACCTCCTGCTCCCCCTTATCCAATCTTCAGGCATATGAGTGGCCGTCCAAGTTTTTCGCGAGCTCGTGATTGTGCCTCCCACATATGACGGTGACATACCACAAAGAGTCAGCATTTTCCTTGATGTTAATAAGGAAAGGGCATCCACATTTCTTCGTACCGGTTTGAGTCCTCCACGTTTCCTCTTCTTCTTCATTTCTTGCTTTCAAAGCAATTTTGGCCGCTTTACCCTTCCCAACTCTTTGTGACATTCCCCTATATGTACCAGACCTCTCACACGCAAGTTTCACCCCCTGCGCTTAATGCCTCCGGCATCAGAGTGCTTCGTCACTAACACAAACATGTTCTCCCGGCCTATCATTTGAAACCATGAAATTGCCGATTCTCTAGATGGGAATGGCCTACATGGTGTAAACGAATCCTTATAGTCTGGAAATAAAGTAGAAACCGACATTACCTGCAATACAAACATTGTAACATTATGATCAACCGAAATGCACAGTAAATTCACCAAAAAACCACGTTTTCGGTTGTACAGGTCCGAAAATCTAAGCATAGTTTCGTTCATGTCCAACCGAGACCTACAGAATTGTCTCGGTCGTTCCATACCGAGATTATGACTTCGTTTCGTTCACAGCATGACGTGAACTTCGAAGAAGTCTCGGTGGATGTCGACCGAGACGTTTCTACAACTCTCGGTCCTGCGAGGCCGAATCAATCGCGCCCGTGAAAAATCGACTGAAAATTTGAGAAACCGCATATATAACACATTAAATCTCAAAAATTACCTCTTGTTCTACCTCCTCTTGCACCAATGCAGTACAATCTTCCATTTTATAGTGCAAACAAACTCGGATTGCTCAAATTTACCAAACCCTACGTCGACAAACCAAACCATCAATTTCTCAGTTTTTGATCCAAATAACAGTTCCTACAAAGCATCATTAGGTTGGCAAACATTGTTACCTCACTGTCGGATGATGTCAAGACGCAACAATCGATACACGCTCGGCAAACACAATTGTGGCTTTAGGTTTCACTTGTGATCAATGTTGTGGTGGGGTGCCCCAGTTTTACTTTGAAAATGGTTTGTGGGGTTTGAGTGACTATATATGAAGGGGCAAAATAGTCATTTCCATTTTACCTGGGAGAATTACAAAAAATATAGGTGCCTTCATGAATTGGTGGGGTGCCCATAGCGGGCCTAAAAAATAATAGCCTATAGGTTTATAGTAAAAACTCTAGCTTACCTTGACGTACATTTTGAAGATCTCATTACCGAGTTTTTTTCATAAGCTAAACTCTACACATAAAAATTAGTCTCTCACATTCTTCAAATTTCTACTAGGCCTTACACATACAAATCTTTACATCATGTCATGTGCGGCTAAACAATTTTTATTTCAAAAACTTTTTTCTTCTTTTGAATTCACTTAAAAAACTAATCTATGTTCTTGAAGCCTACTGATAAGTTGAGAAGAAAGGCGTAAGCTGGACCTATAAATGGCATTTTAGATAAACACCCATTCTCAAATTCAAGCCAACTGATAAACAATTAAAATGTGCATCTAGAATTCAACACCAACACTAAAAGGTCATCTAAAATAGACTATAGAGACATGAATAAGGTTCCAATGACCTCTTTGTACGATAAAAAAATAAACCCTTAAACAACGATCACTGATTAAAATGTGCAGTTATAAGCTCACTAGATTCAGTGTTTTGTGAAATAAAGCACACTACCACTGGAAAAAACAACAAACCATGATCTCTAGTGAACACGATAAAAAAAAGTCTCTGTCGATCGTTAAGATTGATCAAAAAAATAAACCATGATCATCAAGATCGATAAAAAAACAAACGAATCAACAATCACAACTAATTAGCAACATAAGCAACAACAATAATAGCAACACAAGAAGAAGAAACATAGAAAGTCAAAGAAAACATTGTAGAGATACATGTCCAAGAAGGGAACAAGAGAATAAAAGAGCTTGAACACGAGGAAAGAAGGCGCAAAGACCCCTCCGCGACATCAACCTTGCATTTGGACTAAATTTCCTCTTTTAAAGCCCCATCACTCACCTGGCTTTGTTCATACACAATCAATACAATACTTGTCTGCTTCGTTCTCTCATTTTCTTGATCAAAAATCTTTGACTCACTTGTGCAAACCTGAGTCTTGATCTAAATCCTTTACTCCCAATTAATAAAAACTAGTTTAGAGGAAGACCCAGTTCTTGAAATCTCACTTTCTGGGCTAGATCTCATCTGGGTCTCTCCCAAATCTCAAAATTCAACTATTTCTTTGGGTTATTTCATCAAACACTATGATTGAAATGTTCAAGAACCCACTAATTGGTCTCTTGTTGGTTGTTTTTGCGAGTTTCTATTTGTTTCTCTCAGCTAGTGCTCAGACTTGTAGGAGTACAACGTTTGCCAACAAAATTTATAGTGCTTGCAGTGATCTTCCCATGTTGAACTCGTTCTCAGGAAAAATGTATGTTTGTGGATTGAATGTAATACTCCTAATCTCAGGAAAAATGTGTCTAACTTCATGTATGTTTGTGGCTTTTGTTACTTTTGTTGATTTCTACTTTCCTAAGACCTAGCTCGGTACAGGACTGATACCAAACAGAGTAGGATACTTGGTCGTAAAAATAAAAGCAACAAGGAGTTCAAGAGATCATAAATCATAAGTTATAAGCGCCATACAAATATCACACAGGATCAAAGCTCCCAGTATTTCATTTTCAATAAATACATATACCAATGACGACCAATAGGTACATACATATACCAAAGCATTAAGGATAATATTTTTGTAACAAACTAAGTTATAAGGAAGTACCTTAAAAGAGAGAGACTGGATGGAATGTTGGAGAGCGTCCACCCCAATCTACCGAAACTGAAGGAGAATGAGGAATCGGAGTAGCCTTCTCGGGGGGAACTCCAAAATGCACCTGAAAAAAGCAGGCGAAAGAGACATTATTAAACTCGATAGTAGATTGGAAGCGAATGAGAGAAATGATGGATTTGAAGAAACATAGAAAGTAATAATAACTATACATAGAAAGTAATAACTCTCTCTAAAGCTTTTACTTCTAGAATCTTCTTTGGAAATTGAGGAGGCTAGGAACCTATTTTTTAATTTCTTTACTATTGACTTTGCTTTGGTCCTTTGCCAATTAAAGACATATATAGGTAGAGAGTACTAGAGCTAATAAGGAACAAGAAATAAACTCAACTCATATTAAACATTAAATACAACAACATAGTCAATACATGAAGTTCCTTAGGGAGACCCAATTTTCATTCAATTCAAACAAAGACAAAAAAAGAAAACAAGTCCTTACAAACACTGAAACAAAACAGAAACAACACACACACTATTGACTTTGCTTTAGTCCTTTGACAATTAAGATCAAAGCATTAACAACATTCTGGAGATTGTAATAGGTGCAATGAGATCAATATAGAGCTTTTAGCATTAAAAAAAAAGAAGAAGAATTGAACTCCCTCTCTTAGGGTATAGTTACAAATAAGCATCGCGTTTTCCATATATCATTCATTTTAAAAGAAACTACTTATAAATAGAGCCGTATATCCAAATGGAAAAGCAAGATTGCGCAAATAGGTTGATCCTAGCAACATCCACCACAGGGAAAAACGTTATGTGCTGGTATCACTAAAATCCACTTTTCAAAGATTGACAAGATATAAAAAAAAACTCACAATTGTCAGTTACTTAGAAAACTATAAGACAGTTATATATAGCCTCTTTTGAAAACAATGGGACATTTTCAGGGCAATGCATGTTTAATGCAACAATATAAGAGTGTAATTGAGAGAATTGCAGGGGTGTTCATATGAGTCTTTATCATACGGTACCTTGACAAAATATGCATTCCCATAACACTTAATATGCATTCCCATAACACTTAAATGTAGTTATACATATAATTTTAAATTTATACCATTTCACTCCTTAACAAGTAAAGCAATGACGTAGAGCAATATCATGTCAAAGAGACTTAAAAGTCCCACTTTAAAATTTTAAAGATTATTTACAAATTCATAGTCATATAAAGTTATAAACCAAATCTTTTCCCTAACTTATTTTTTCCCTCCAAGTTCCAATTAAAAAGAACCCTAACTTCGCAACACTATTCAAAGTATCCATGTTTTCTCTGGTTTCGAGGCTACATTTCTCCGTTGTTCCTAACCAAACTCATTGCGTGAATAAATGCATAAACCACTTGGAGCTCTTACACTACATATCAAACTACCTCCAAAATAAATCCTCAAACGACATTCTTATAATTGCGGGGATCCAACAAACTTGTTAACATAAGCCTTGATGTATATTAACCAATAAAAAATGTTCACTACAACCTGTTAAGTACCCATCAAAGCTACAACAAATTATAACCAACTGAACCACACAAACTCATCGAAATTTCACAAACTAGTGAGAGACAAGAAAAAAATAAAAAAGGTATTCAAATGGAGGGATTATCTTACCTGGGCATCCAATGAAATCTCCAAAAACAAGAAAACTAGAATACCGATTAAAACTTAAACAAATTTTCACCAACTGAACCACAAAAAGTCATCAAAATCTTACAAACTAGAGAGAAACAAGGGAAAATCCGAAAAGGGTATGTCAATGGAGGGATTATCTCAGCTGGGTGTCCAATGTACGACGACGAGGGACAGAGTAGACGACAGCGACGAACAGCTCAGATGACGATGAGGGCTTCAGAGGCAACGACGGCAGACGGTGAGACCTTCAGAGGCAGCGACAGCAGACGGCGAGGGCTTTAGAGGTAGCGACGGCAGATGGCGAGGGCTTCAGAGGCAGCGACGGCAGACGGTGAAGGCTTTATAGGCAGCGACGCAGATGGCGAGGGCTTCATAGGCAGCGACGACAGACGGCGAGGGCTTCAGAGGCAGCGACGGCAGACGGCACGACCTTCGGCAGACACCACAAAAACTTGCCATCTCAATCTCAAAGCCAGACAACAACTCAACCCCCAACCACCAAAACCGTGACTGGCCTCGACGGTGCAGAGATTTCACAGTTTGGGAGAGAGAGTTCGATGAGAGAGAGAGTAGACGATGCAGAGATTAGTTGAGAGAAAGAGTTGACGGTTAATCAAAAATCTTTGGGTTTGGGAGGGAAGAGATCGGGGGTTCGACAAGGAAGAGAAAGTGTGAGGAGGAGAGAGATGTGTGGTTTTTATCTTTCGTTCCCATTTTTCAATTGTCTGCATCGAAGCACGCACGAATCTCGAGACATAATGGACGGTTATAATAAACTAAACTTTTGGTGGGAATGTTGGCGCCATTTTTTGAGACGAAATTTAATTTATTCTTTATTCCATCTCTATTTCTGTCTCTAATCTCTCTCTATTCCATTTCTGAATTATTCCGTCTTAAACCATTTATTGTTAGTAACGAAATTAGATTCCGTTGCTAATTTTGTTTCTAAATAACCATTTTTTTGTAGTGAAAGTATAGCCTTTTCATTTTTTGACAGGGAATCGGAGCTTGATGAAGATGAGTCATCCCATGTTGCTTTGAAGCTCTTATGGCCTTTCCTCTTGTCCATGACCTTCTTGGACTTGCAATCGGCCTTGATATGGCCCGATTTGCCACACCCGAATCAAATAGTCTTACTTGACTTTCCTCATTTGCATCTACTTTTAAACTTCTTCTTATACTTGTTGCACTTGTATATTGCTTTGTTCAGCTTTCTTGAAAGCATAGCTACATCCTCCTCAAAATCATTGTCATCACTAGATTTCTAAATTTTAATGATCTCAACCGATAAAGTTGGTGGGCTATTTTCCTTCAAGGCAATCTCATTTCTTGAGCTCTTTGCACCACCGCTAAGTGCTTTCGATCTAGCTCGATCCTTTATTTCAAATTCATGGATCGTTAGCTCTCCACAGAGAGCATCAAAAGTGTAATCTCCAAGGTTTTGCACCGATTGGATGGCATATTTCTTTGCATCCCATTCCTTAGGCATGCCTGTAAGGAACTTGTTCACCGAAGTCTCTTGATCATAGTTCTTTCCAAGATTTCTAATTTCATTCATTAGCTTTATGAACCGAGTATGGTGGTGGCTATGTCTTCATCGAAGCCAACCCGAAAAGTTTCATAGTGCTCCACAAGGATCCTCAATTTAGTATTCTTCACTTGAATTATACACTCATAGTGTACTTCAAGCTTCTCCCAAACTTCCTTGGCCGTCGGGCATGCACTAACCTAGTTGAACTCGTTCTCACTTAGTGCACAAAACAAATGATTTATAGCTTGATCATTTGAGAGCTCAGTCCTTGTCTCCTCAATGGTGTAGTCCTTCACGGGCTTGTCCGGTGGAGTGTATCCATTTTGGATTGAATCCCATAGAAGCCTACTTTGTGCTTTTATGTAGAACTTCATCCTCATTTTCTAATGAGCATAGTTTGTTCCATTAAAGTACGGAGGCCTACTCGATGAGTTTCCTTCCCTAAGGCGAACCGAATCTATAGTTTGCATCCTTGTACAAAAAACTTTGAGCAATATCCCGCTCTGATACAATTTGAAACCATACCCAAGAGGGGGTGAATTAAGTGTACCGAGGTTATTGTCCTTTAAAAACTTTCAATGAAAAACAATGCCCTATGCTCGCACAATCAACAATTGTACGAAGAGATGGAAAAGAGACACAAGATTTATAATGGTTCGATCCAACTGATCTACACCCACTACCTAACCTCCCCGTTTAGGATTTTCAAATCCCCACTTATATTAACAAAAAATGTTACAACCTAAGTGCACAAACCTAGAATGAATAATCACAAATTATGACTTCCCACCTAGCCTCAACTAGGTCTTCCCTTGACTTAGATTCCATTAAGTCTTACAATAGCCATTTACAAGAAATAGATGAATATAACGAATATCAACTTTACAAAGTAAAGCGACAATAAGTTCAATTACAAGCAAGCCACCTAGAGCCTAACAACTATAATGCACACAAGTATGAATATGAATGATGTGTATAAGTATGTCACTTATTTTGCGCAAATCTCAAATAGAAAATTGATTAAACCAAATCGATGAGAATAAATCCAGTTTCAAATTCAATGAACAAGTAGTTTGTAAAAAACAAGTTTAAGCCCCAATTTTTTTAAATCCGTCATAAGGTTTATAAAATCAAGTTTAATTGCAAAACCCGAGAAAAATGTGTTCAAGAACACAACAAATGATTTTCACACACCAAGCACAACAAAAGATGTAGTTTAAGCACAAACAATCTAGGAAATCAAATTTTCTTACAACCCCAAATGAGTGAGAATCAAATAAGTTACGGATAAGTGGTTGTAAGCCTTAGAACAATCCAGTCACACCAGTTCTAAGGATGATTTGATAGCCTGAAAAGATTCCAAGTGGTTGAATACAAAAATTGAGACTTTTTAATGTGAAAACTTGGACACTTGTGAGCTTTTTAGCTTGAGAGAATAAAAGAATGTTCTAGGTGGTTTGTTAATGGCTTCCAAGTCTTTTTAACAGTTTATGGCCGCTATCTTGATCCAAGGGCCCAAAATCAATTATTGATTCAAATTAAAGTAAAAGTTGTAAGCTTTTTAAAAAAGTTGTTAGGAGCCTGGTTAGCGCTCTAGATGACATCATTAGCGCACTAACCAGCAGGAACCAGAGACTACTTAAGTTCTGGTCTCATGTTAGTAACTCCCTAACACACTTATGACTCAAATAAACCTCTGGGAACATAATGAACATGTTTAGTATGAGTCATTTCATCCGTTTTGACTGCCCGGATGATTCTACAAATACCAAAAATTGGAAATCTCAGTTTCGTGAAACTTGTAGGAGCTTTTCTGCAAATATTTAGCTTTCTTTTAAAAAACTATTCAAATTGAGTTTGGTGCATTCAAAACCATTCACAATAGTTTTTCTCAAATCCAATGCATGTGTAAAAACTCGTTTTCACAATACAAAACATTATACCATAATTTCAAGCTATGAAACTTAGATGGTACTAAAACCGATACTTGAAACTTTGGAAAATGTAGAAAAACATGATGTGCATGAAACTAATGCATTTGGCTTGCATAATTGGACTTATATACCTTACATGGTTTGTACAAATTGTAGTGTAAGCTTTCTGGTCCTTGTTTCCTTGTGTGAGCCGTATCTTGGACTTTACCAGCTACATTGACTTGAACTTGTAGGAACTCAATCTTCCTTTTGAACTTGTGATTCCTAGTCAAGTTTGGTATTCTAAAAACATTTAGCGAACTTGTTAGAATCCTTTCACTTTGTTTGTTGCCATCAAAATCCCGGGTGGAGTATAAGTGACTAACCACTTAGTGTACACTCTTCTCATTCTATGTGAGCCCTTCATAGAAGCTTTCCATTAGATATTTCTCACTGAGACCATACTAAGGACATGCTCTACACAATCTTTAGAATATCTCTTAGTACTGTGACAACGACTCATCACCCTTCATGATAATGTTCGATATCTCCCTCCTGAGTTGAGTGATACTCCTAGCTGGCATACAATCGTCCTGGAACTTCTGATGTAGCTCATTTGAGTTTTAGATGGAATCGGCCGGTAAGTGGAATAACCAGTCCTGTACATCATCTTTGAGATAGAAAGGAAACACCTTCAGTCTTACTAAATTAGCATCAACTGTAGCAGGCTTCATGCGTACTACCACCATCTCAAACATTATGAGGAACTTGTGAGGATCCTCATTCTAATTCCCGTGGAAGTCAGGTAGCTTTTGTATTAATCCCGACTTCAGCTCGAACCGAATGGTGGCAGCCGGATAGTCAATCATAGTGGTAACAAGCCTCCTCGGTGTTGGTTCACTTCCTTGAAAGTGAGCTCCCTTTCCTACCTCGGTTCTTGCCCTGCATTCTGTTGGATGTTATGCCCAGCAGCCTGCAAAACTGGAGGATTCTGATTCATCATATCATCCTTCATAGTCACCCTTGAATGTTCTCTCCATCTATTAGTTATGTTTGTTCTCCGGTAAGTCTGATAAATTTACGAATCGTAGAGAACTAATAAATCCGTGGAAAGTGAATGTCGTTGATGTGCAACCATATAACAAAAATAAAAAACCTAAAAGAAAATAATTAGCGCTAATCCCAGCTAATGGCGCCAAAAATTATGTAATGTCGTACAACACCGATAATAGTCTCGATTTTATCGACTACAATTGATTTGTAGTGAGGCAAGTACGAGGTCGAACCCACATGAATTGGGATGTTCTTTTTTAGGTTTTGAGAAAAAAAGATTTTTTAAAAACAAAAACTAAATTTTGCTAGCAAATTAAATATAGGAAAAATAAAGCACTTAAAAACTGAAATCAATAAATGTGAAACTCTAGACCGAGGTATGAATTAACATTCTAGGGTACGGATTCGATCGTCGATTTATCAAATATTTGTGCTAGTACTGATTGTCATAGACATGCGTATAGTGACTCTTTTCATCTCGTTCTACTCATATCAATGGAAGGAATGTGCGATACAATCACCTATAAACTAGATTGGCAAAGCCACCTGATATGCCGTCGACTTTCAACAAACTCGTAGCATTAGCGAACTGTGAGAACTCCTATCATGAGTGATAATTAGAGTCGGATTTTCAACCTATCACGTATGGAAATTACAAACCACTACCATCTATCTCATATCCCAACTGCATAGGGGCACACCGGTTGGCAACATATAAGGCCCTACTTGCCACTTAACGCGATCCCCTTATTGATCATCAGTAGGATCACTATCGATAGTTTCCTATCGTAATCTCCATGCACATGCCCTTACACAACAAAAGGGGAAACTTAAGGTTTAAAACCATAATTAAAAACCTTAGAACAATGATGCAATTAAGAATAAAAAAACAAGTAACCAACAAATTACGAATTGAAGGGCATAAACCTCTCAAATCCTATAAATCCCTAGAACTCAAACATTTTGGCCTAAATAGTGAAACTTAGCCACTCAT
The DNA here is from genome assembly GCA_039657325.1 of Stephania cephalantha. Classification (NCBI taxonomy): domain Eukaryota; kingdom Viridiplantae; phylum Streptophyta; class Magnoliopsida; order Ranunculales; family Menispermaceae; genus Stephania; species Stephania cephalantha. The sequence continues at coordinate 29,184,531 of CM077578.1, read as the reverse complement.
TATCTTAAAGACAACTCACGAATTTATTCAATCAATAAATAAAATGTAAAATATAAAAATGAAATAAAAACTTACAAAGACCGAATGGTTGAATCCCAACAAGAAGTCTCCGCACAAGAATTGAAAGTAAAACTTAACACTAAATTCTTCCTCTCTGGAATTATATATATCTTTCGTTGTTCTGAGGTCTCCTATTTATAGTAGGGATATGATAGAATAAGATCTAAACTGAAATCTTGAGAAATGATCGAATTAGAAACTAACATTATTCGAATTTTTCCAGCGCCGTACATTCAAAATGCCAAATCGATGGGAAATCTCTATGAAATCACTGCGATACTCTGTTTATGCCCAGTTATGTTTTGAATATAGCTCATTGATGTGCCTGTGTTGTACGTACAAGTGATATAGCTATGAAGGCATTGAGGTTTTCCTCGAGATACAAGCTTCGTCTTTCTCCTAGGTCTTCACGAGACTTTTCTTGCAACATTTCCAATGAGTTTCCAGTAATCTAGCCAAGTTTGATCCAACAATTCCTTGGTGATTTGGCTTTGTATTGAGATCATTGCCATGGTGCTAGGTCTATTTTTAGCTTTTTGAGTGAATTTCTATAGAAATCACTCCATTTTGTGTAAAAGCCTTTTTTGACCTTAAAATAGAAAACAACGATTTAATAGCATAAATGATGATAAAAGTAATGAAATTAGTGATAAAATCACCCTAAAATATAGCACAAATGACAACTTATCAATAAGAAATAACACTTCTATTATACTAATTGAGGATACTAAGCCTCGAAACCATATAAGCCTAAAATCACATTATACCATAACACTAGATGACCCATGTAGGTGATATGCTAGTACAAACGTACAAATTGAGTTTGTCAGGGGTGCATATATAATAGAGTTGTTGTGAATCCTCTTTTCTTACATAAACTAAACAAGTTTATATGTCCACTTTATATGTTGACCACACTATATAGATTATTCTCATATTGATAAAGTGAATTAATAGAAAGTCTTGGAATACAATACTCGTTATATACTCCCGTCTTAGGAATGATGTATTTTTTATTTGCATCATTATTATGTGCATACATTTTTTATGAAAAAAAAAACAAATTGTGTATTAACAATATATAGGCCAAAAAACTAGAAGATGCGGAGCTATTAACTTTAAGTTGTTTATAAACAAGTTCATCTGGTGTAAAAACCTAACGAATAGTTAAAAATAAGTTTTAATGTATACCATATACATAATATGTATGCACTATGCATTATATATAACATCACACTGGCTGCGAAAGTATGCTCAGTAGTTGCATCTTATACGATTTTCTATACAAAAGACTAAAAGTCAAAGAATGACAAACGTTTTTATTGTAAAACTACTAACGATTAATTATGCTCTATTTTTTATTTTTACAATACAATAGAGCGAGAAGTTTGAGTTAATAGTGGGTAAGCATTATCTCTGGTAAAGCTAAACACTGAAAGGAATATGGGTTCCCGTTCGAGGAGGCATGGTTGTTAAGTAGACTTTGTCTCACCATTCAACCTAAATGTTATCCCATAAAATCATACAAATAGTGAAATTTGTATATAACTAATCAAGTTATGAATATATATAATCGTATATTATCTATTTAATATAAAAGTACAAAAGACTACTTACTTTATCTCAATTTCTCAAAATGTTATGAAACTATAATTGAATTTGTTGCTTTAGTATTACTGATAAGAATTACTTGTTGTGGCAACAGGATGCTACAATTAATAAATAAAGCATATGTGCATCTAGCACTAATATCTATTCACTAATATCTCTTTAGAGATTTAAAAAGTGAATGTTTCACTTTATAATATCCTTTCACCTTAGAGCATCTCTAATGGGAATGTAAATTGGAAAAAAAAATTGTGTCATAAAGGATGAAATAGAAATTGAAACAAAAAAAACGCTCCAGAACATATATCTATTAGAAATGTGCGCCGACGAGACAACAATAATGTCTACATTGAATGTCTATTTCTAGACTTTTTGTACCCACAATGTCTACTTCTAGAAATCTTCTACCCGCAATGTATAGAACTGGACATTCAAAATGGACATTATTATTGCCACGTCAACTCACATGCTAATAGACATTTTGCATTGGAGTGTTTTTTTTTTGGTTTCAATGTCCATTACACCTATGTGGCACACATTTTTCCTTAATCCACATTCCACAATACATATCCACATCTACATTCCTACTGGAGATGCTATATATATCGTCACGGTCCAAATTTCATAATTCTAGTTTAATTCCTTAATCAAGATCATTGAATCGTGACGTGGGACTGCATCGAGATACGTACACTGACTGAGGCAATGTGGCCAAGGTATATGTTAGATTTGTTGTGAAGTATGCCTAGTGTATTGTATATATATAAACTACTAAGTCACTCTTACTTGTATATAGATGTCGAGACATGAGTAGGGATGTGCCTCGAGATGCATGTCGGCTTGGGACAGGGGTAGAGAGTGATGTGGTAAGTTTAATTTAAGTTAATGTGACTTAAATAACTAAATCAATATGTCTATGGTTTAATTTACATAATAATAATTGTTGAAGTGTAAGCTATTTTTGTTATTGTGGAGGATGTATTAAATCTCTGGTGGAGGAGAAGAAAGATCCAAGGCGATGGAGATGGCCACTTGGATGAGAAAACCCAAAAATTCAAGTGCAAAATTTTTGGGTTTCATGTGCATAGCGCGCTAGGTGTCCTCGCTAGCGCGCTACCTGCGTGTAGCGTGCTAACGAGTATGAATAGCACGCTAGGGGTCTCTAGCGCGCTAGACACAGTCCCTAGCACGCTAGGCCTTTTGGGCAGCCATTTTCCCGCACTTCTTTAATTAAAACACAAACACCTTAAACAAGCCTAACACCCTAACCAAAGGTCTAAACATATTTTAAAACATGTGTAATCATACCCGGAGCCTAGGTAAGAGTCTCGGGGTTCGGGTAAGTGTTTAGAGTTGTCAGAAGGCCAATTAAGTTGGAAAATTTGCGTGGATTGTAAGTAAATTAATTGAGATGCTTATTTACATTTCATTCCTATTATGCTATTCATTTACAATCATTCGGAGTGATTTATCCGTTGTATTCTAGATGCCATGACTTGGTTTTTCTATCTCATTTCACTAGTTTGTTATCATGGCATTGTTTGATGTTTAAATTGTTTCATTGATTCTAAATCATGTGCTATGTCATCTTTTGTTGTTAAGGAAATTAGGCAAATGAATTAGCATGCTATTAGGCAGGTGATCTATGTTAATGTGAATCCATTTTCTTTGTGCATTAGTTATGCAACTACTTTGTTAGATTCCTAAACAGTGTCATTTCTTAATTTATAAAGGTAGTTCTTGTATCTAAGACCATAATATGATAGAGATGAGCGCGACATACGGGGTCACTAATTTATGGGATTGTCAGCATCTCACCACTAGCTTGGGCAACACACGAGGTATGGGACTCGTGGTTGTTGACAAGTATATATGTACATGTGTGATGGGCATTTGTAATGATGTGAAGGCATCTATAAGATTGTTTACGCCCTAAGTAGTGGAATAAAATCGATGTGATGTAACTCACGGCCGACCGGCCTTAGATCATTACTGCTTAGCCGTGTGTTAGTTTCATATTATTTAACTGAAGTTTCTTATAGCATGATTCTTTTTCAGAATAGTTGCTATTGTTATGCTTTCAAATACTTGTTGTATATTTGGAAATTTAGGTAAATGTCTCTCAGTGTTACTTTCTATTTTCTTGTACTCACTGTCCTTGTTACAATGGTAGTTGCAGATCCATCAAGTAGCAGACCAGGCAAGGAGAGGATTGGTTTTTGTTGTATGGATTATATATGTTTCTTATATACTTTTGGGGTTGTATATTATGGGTCATGAGATAGTTACCTGACCAGACACATGTTGATATATTGTTATCATTGTCATGTTATATATATGCATGTGGTCTTTGTTTCCTGGTTTTCCACATATTTAAGATTTATATTAATGGTTTCCGCTAATTTGTTAAGACTTCATATGAACAAGGTTAATTTTTAAAAGTTTTAATTAACTCCGAAGTACCATTAAATATGAGAACAGTGAAACACTTAATTAAAATGTAGCTAATAAGGAGACAAGATTGGAAAGGTTGACTAATATGTTGTTAAGTCCTAGGTGGTAGAGGCTAGGGCTTAATGATGGGATTAGGCCAGGTGTTGCCCTAATTTGAGAAAAGGTCGTCACTGTTGGTATAAGAGCCAACTTTAAAAATAATCAACCTATGAATTTTCATAAAAAACAAATTTTAGTTGTGGAAACCAGATGATCCTTGCCTAGAAACCATTAGTTGGGAAGCGAGCGAAAGTGAGAAGGGGATTTCTTATATGTACATGTTAGTTTCTGTATGTATACATATGTGTTATCTATGTAGTAGCAGATTTGTATTCTCTTTCAACTTGTAGACACCAATGGATGATTCACGTGACAGCGAGGATGCGGGTGCTAGTGGTAGCCAGCCTCTTATTCCATCTGTAGATGACTATCAGAGGTTGTTTGACTGAGTTTCAGCTCAGGACAACAGTTAGCTGACTTTATCGCATAGTACTACTACTACTACTACTACTACTACTACTACTACTACTACTACTACTACTACTACTACTACTACTACTACTACTACTACTACTACTACTACTACTACTACTACTACTACTACTACTACTACTACTACTACTACTACTACTACTATTACTACTACTATACTACCTCCACATTACCGGTGCCAAAGCTTCCTACTGCGACACCAGTAGCTCTAGTGGTACACACTATTTCAGTTGTGACAGTATCAATCGCAGAAACAGTTTATACAGTGTCTTATCCCACTCACTTGAGTCTTCTATTTCATCAGTCGAGGTTCGACTGGTGAAGGATTTCATCAAACTAAAGTCAAATTATTTTGACGAACAGTAAGACTTTGAAAAGATTAAAAAATGGATATTGTCTCAGGAGAAGCTTGATATGGTTTTTAGGATTGAGGATAGCCTTCAGGCTGAAATTTTGTCATATACACTACAGAGAGACGGTGATGTTTGGTGGCATGCGATGATAGCTTCTTATGGAGATCTTGAGTCTTGGGATACATTTAAGAAGAAGTTTTATATGCAGTTATTCCCACCTGCAATGATGAAGAAGTTGAAGAAGGAGTTCATGAACATGAGATTGAGAGCTAATGAGTCTGTGATGAGCTACGGAGACGGATACGATTATCTGAGTCAGTTTGTTGGGGATCTAATGAGAGATGATTATGACGATGTGTATCATTTCAGAGATGGAATGAGGCCAGATATAGGGTTTTATCTGATCAAGTCGCAGAGTTTGAGAGGAAGAGATAGAGGGGCAAGGGACGTAGGAGATGGGAGAGAGGTTCTCAAGGATCAGGGGCAGCCATATCGGTTCTACTCTACAGATTATATCCTACTCCACTGTAGTGTATAGTTGGTAGACCCCCCTTGCCACCTCTAGTCAGACCAGCTTTGCCAACTCTTACTTTACCAGCTCTTCCAATGCCACCAATGCCACGTCAATAGCATGAAAAGCTAACGTAGTTGCAGATGCACTGAGTATGATGCTGACTGGAGATGCTGAGATTGTCAAATGTCTTATGACGCACGAATATGGATTACTCGAGGCAACATAGAGGACGAGTTAGTCATATATTCCTATCGATACTCAGGTAATTATTTGTGCACAGATGAGGCTGCAGATATTGTCTACATAGAGAGTGCTAAAGGGTCAGAGAGTCGACATCTTGTACTCGAGATTCACCGAGTTAGCCTAGAGTGATGATTGTGCCTATTGGACTAAGACGACTGATCAGTGTCTGAGATTCAGAGGCAGATTGTGGATACCGTTAGTGGTAGATCTAAGAGATGAGATACTTCAAGATTCACATCGTTCCGAGTTCACTGTTCATCCAAGCAGGACCAAGATGTAGCATGACATGAGGAGACATTTATGGTGGCCTAGGATAAAAGCAGACATATCGGAGTTCATCAGGAACCATGAGATTTACCAGCAGGTAAAAGGTTGAGCATCATAGACCTGGAGGGTTATTACAACCGCTTCCCATTCCACGATGGCGTGGGATGACATAGCCATGGACTTTGTTAGAGGATTGCCAAGGACTGCTAGAGGACATGATTTCTTTTTAGGTAATTGTTGAAAAATTGATGAAATTCGCCCATTTCTTACCAGTCACAGCTCACTACACATTTGACCGGTTGAGTGCATTATTTGAGAGAGGGATTATCAGGCTGCATGGGGTACCGTTAACTATCACGTCAGATAGAGGTGTTATGTATACGCTTAGGATGTGGCGAAGTATACATGAGCAGTATGGTATACGCCTATAGTTCAGCAAAACTTTTCACCCTTAGACTAATGGGCAAACTGAGAGGTTGATTCATGTTCTCGAGAATATGCTCAAGGCTTGTGTACTAGAGTTTGGTGGATCTCAGGAGGAGTACATATCATTGTATGAGTTTGTATATAACAACAATTATCAGACTAGCATCGAGATATCACCATTTGAGGCTTTAAATGGTAGATTGTGTTGCTCGCCATGGTGTTGGGCTGAGCCAAAGGATCGGGAGCTAGTGGGGCATGAGATTGTTGTTGACCACACGGAGAAAGGTACGATAGATTCGCCAGAGGCTTAAAAGGGCCCAGGAAAGGCAGAAGAAGTATGTAGACATGAATCATAGTGATCTCACGTACATCGAGGTAGCCTTTGTGTATTTGAAGGTTTATCCTTAGAAGGGTCTTTACATATTTGGTTTGAAAGACAAGCTAGCACCGAGATTCATCGGGCCTTTCATGATCAAGAAACGGGTTAGGAAGGTTGCTTATAAGCTTGAGTTACCTCCACAAAAGTCAGAGATTCATCCATTCTTCCATATTTCTATGTTTCGACTAGCTAAGTCGAAGGCAGGCGTACGACTGATGATTAACTTGAGTCAGATTTACCTAACCGAATATGTTACTTACAAGGAGCAGCCAGTTTAGATCCTATACCGAAAGTTACATCAGTTGAGAGGCAACTCCATCCTGAAGGTGTTAGTCAAGTGGCAGTTCCATGATGTCTCAAAACTCACTTGGGAACGAGAAGACTATATGCCAGATAAGTTTTTGTACCTTTTTGAATTAGGTATACCTTAACTTGAAGTTTAATTTCGAGGACAAAATTTTCATTAGTTTGGAAGGTTTGTCACGGTCCAAATTCCTAATTTTAGTTTAATTCTTTAATAAAGATCATTGAATCGTGATGTGGGACCCGCATTGAGATACGCGCACTGACCTAGCCAATGTGGTCGAGGTATATGTTAGATTTTTTGTGATGTATGTCTAGTGTATTGTATATATGTAAACTACTAAGTCACTCCTACTTATATATAAATGTCGAGACGTGAGCGGGGACGCACCTTAAAATGCGTGCCAGCAAGGGACCAGGGGTAGAGAGTGATGTGGTAAGGTTTAACTTAAGTTAGTGTGGCCTAAATAGTTAATTTTATATGGCTATAGTTTGATTTACATTAAGGTAACCTAAGTTAACAAGATAAAACATTAGTCATAGATATTCCTTGAGATACGTGTGGACACATTATAAGACAAATTGAGTTGCAAATTAGTGTTATCAAGGATGAGTTAGTGGATTGTAAATCAAGATGAGAGCCATTTGATTAGCTAGAGACAAGTGTAGATAGTAAGATCAATGGCTATAATTCAACATTATCCATATATATATAATGATGTAAGTGGAAAACTCATGCAAATCATTTATAGTTTGATCAAAAGAGGAAGAAGAAGATCTGGAGAGGAAATTAGCAAACTTAGGGGATAAATTTTGGTGTGTTTGAATGAAGTTGATCAAGTTAGAGGAGCTTGACAACTTGGTAAGTTAGTTTTCATTTTTAGTTTTGTAAGAAAAATTATGATTTGATGATAATTGTTGAAGTGTAAGCTATTTTGTTATTGTGGAGGATGTATTGGATCTCAGGTGGAGGAGAACAGGGATCCGAGGTGATGGAAATGGCCATTTGGATGAAAAAACCCAAAAATTCGAGTGCAGGATTTATGTGTTTAATGTGCCTGGCGTGCTAGGTATGATTGCTAACATGATACCTGTGTGTAACACATTACCAAATATGAATAGCACGCTAGGGGTCTCTAACACGCTAGACATAGTCCTTAGCGCGCTAAGCCTTATGGGTAGCCATTTTCCTGCGCTTCCTTAATTAAAACACAGACACCTTAAACAAGCCTAACACCCAAACCAAAGGTCTAAACACACTCTAAAACATATAAAATCATACCAGGAGTCTAAGGAAGAGTCTTGGGAGTTCGGGTACGCATTTTGAGGTATCGGGAGACCAATTAAGTTAAGAAATTTGCATGGATTATAAGTAAATTTATTGAGATACTTTTGTATATTTCATTCCTATTATGTTATTCATTTACATTTATTTGGAATGATTTATCCATTATATTCTAGATGCCATGACTTGGTTGTTCTATCTCATTTCATGAGTTTGTTTTCATGGCATGGTTTGATATTTAAATGGTTCCATTAATTCTAAATCATTTGTTATGTCATCCTTAGTTGTTAAGGAATTTATGCAAAGGAAATAGCATGCTATTAGGTAGGTGTTATGTTATTGTGAATCCATTTTCTTTGTGCACTAGTTATGCGACTACTTTGTTGGATCCCTAAACAGTGTCATTTCTTGATTTATGAAGGTAGTTCTTGTATCTAGGACCATGATATGATAGAGATGAGCACGACACGTGGGGTCACTAGATTTATGGGGTTGTCGGCATCTCACCACTAGCTTGGGCAACACAGGAGGTATGGGACTCGGGGTTGTTGACAAGTATATATGTACATGTGTGATGGGAATTTGTAATGATGTGAAGGCATCTATAAGATTGTTTACGCCCTAAGTAGTGGAATAAAATCGATGTGATGTAACTCACGGCCGACCGGCCTTAGATCATTACTGCTTAGCCGTGTGTTAGTTTCATATTGTTTAACTGAAGTATCTTATAGCATGATTCTTTTTCAGAATAGTTGCTATTGTTATGCTTTCAAATACTTGTTGTATATTTGAAAATGTGGGTAAATGTCTCTCAGTGTTACTTTCTACTTTCATGTACTCACCGTTCTTTTTATGACGGTGGGTGTGGATCCATCGAGTAGCAGACCATGCAAGGAGAAGATCGGCGATTACCACTTAGCCAGTGGAGTGCTGCTACCTTTGATTTTATAAGTTTTGGTTTTTGTTGTATGGATTATATTTGTTTCTTATATACTTTTAGGGTTGTATATTATGGGTTGTGAGATAGTTACCCAACCAGACACGTGTTGATATATTGTTATCGCCGCTCTGTTATATATATGCATATTATCTTTATTTCTTGGTTTTCAACATATTTATGATTTATATTAATGGCTTCTACTAATTTGTTAAGACTTCCTTTAAATAAAGTTAAGTTTTAAAAATTTTAATTAACTCTGAATTACCATTAAAAATGAGAATAGTGAAATGCTTAGTTAAAATGTAGCTAATGAGGAGAAAAGACTGGAAAGGCTGACTATTACGTTGTTAAGTCTTATATGGTATTGTGACGACCCAAATTCTGAGGCAAACTGGGCACCGCCACATCGCCGAACACGTCACTAGGTCATGCCACGTCACCTGCACACTGTCCATGATCGCCCATAAACTAACCATCTAATGATTTGACTTAGTCAATTCCGATGTTTAAATGATTATTTTTGTTGAAATATACTAGATTATTGAGTTTACAACTTAATTTCTTTTTTTTTACTCACTTAAGTTATTTTAATAGCAGAAGTCTTAATAATATGCAAATAAGTAATGTAAACAAAATTTGCATTGATTAACAAATAAGTGACTAGGGACCCCGAGGATTTTGCATAAACTTGTTTATGGCACTTTGAAGTTAAGATTTGGTATAAAGTAAATAGAAAAGACATTGAGGCAAATAATGGGTTTTTTTACAATGAAATGAGATAATCAGTGTCGGGTATCGAGAGTGCAGTACGGACGTATGGAAGTTGCGTTTATCTTGGATATTATTGCATTTTGAGATAAGTAAACCAGTAAAAGCATCAACATGATTTCTTTTCAACTTCTTATTGTCAATCTATTGAAAAGCATGTCATACGTGTATTTCATTCTTGTTTCAAGTGTCCTAGGGTTTAGGTGGTCCACTAGTTATGTCATCTCGCAGATTAAGCTTCCAGAGTCACCGTGGCTTCTCATTGAGGACTATGTAAGGGATAATGCATCCAGGGTCACTGTGGCTTACCTTGGTAGTTAAGGGGCTGTTGGAAGTGACTCGATGAGTCCGCATTGGACCGCATTACCTATTTACCTATCTTTTGCTTCCTTACCTTGGTAGTTAAAGGGCTTCTCGTTGGTCTTGCTGTATCGACTTCTAGCTGTGTTATGGTCTAAAGACCCACAGTTTGGATGACATTACCTATTTACCTATCTTTTGCTTCCTTGCCATTTGATTTTTAATGCTTACTCGATTAGTCTGTTTATCATGCACTTTGTCATTTTATTTACAGCTTTCTTTAAATACCCACATGATTTAGAGACTATTGTAATTTATTACTCAGAAATACTATTGAATATCTTTTGGATTTACTCACTGGAAATTTCTTAATTGTTGGTGACAATTGCAAGTCCCTCAATCGGTAAGTAGAATGAGCATGTACTTGGTGATTACCTTTAAGGTTTTTTCAGAGTCAGCTCTATTACTTTTACTTCGTAGGTTATTTTGTCATTTTATTATATATATGACTATGTATTCATGATGTTTTAATGCTTTTGGGTACTTGGGCATGTAAGATACACTTTATGATACATGTATATGCGTATTGTACTTTTTATCACCATTTATATGCTTGATATCACACTATTTGCAGGATTTCCACGCATAAGTTGTCCTGAATTTAACTCTAATTATCAACAATTTTGTTTAAATTGTTTTGAATTGCTTTCATTGTTGTAATCAAAATGAAAGTTATCATCACGAACTTTATAACCCTAATAAGGAAAAAAAGGAAAATTAATATGAAATAGAGGCTTATAAGGCATGCTTTGACTCGATGGAAGTGGACTAGTGGTCCACGTAGATCTAATGTCGAGCGAGGCCCATTTGTGGTGATTGGGGCCGTCATAGCTGGTATTAGAGTGCAAAGTTTTTTACCTTAACTCTTGATAAGCCACAACTCAACTAAAAATGAACTTAGAGTTAGGAAAAATGGAACTTAGTGTGTAAATCCTATGAACCTAACTAAGTGTCTTGGTTTGGAAATGAGGTGAGTTGGGGAAAGTATATGTGGTTTATACATGTTAATTTTGATATGTATTATAAGATATTGTTTACTATGACTGATAGAAACTTGCTAATTGCTATTGCAGATTGTGATGGCCGATCAGCCAGATGCTGGTGATGAAGGTAGTGCTCAAGATCCACACTCCGTTACATCAGGAGACTTTCAAACTTGGGCACGAGATTTTGGGCGTTAACTCAAAGGGTAGAGTTTTAGGGACAACAGATGGATGAGATCTTGGATATCCTTAGAGGACAGGCACATCAGCTACCATCAACATCCAAGTCAATAGTGGCTCTAGCTCAGGATACGAGTACAGTTACACCTCGGGCCAATCCATCGGCTCCCACCATGAGTACCATGCCCACACCTCTTATCACCGCAGTGGTTCCAGTTCAAGCTACAATAATGACACCGACTCACGATGACACTAATGTATGCCTAACTACAGAGGCTAGGTGGACTAAAGAGTATGAGAAGTACAGGCCTAAGAAGTTTAGGGGTGGTCCAAATTTGGATGAGGCAGATGCCTACATTCTCAGTCATGAGAAGATCTAGAAGTTGATAAGGATTAAAGAAAGTAGGTAGCCCGCCTTGGTTGCATTCTCACTTATTGAAAATGCTTACATGTGGTGTACTAATCTGACTACCGCACACAGAGATCCCACTAAATAAATGGACTTCAAGAGACACTTCCAATAAAAGAAATACCTACCATCTATCATGAGAGCTAAAAGATAGGAGTTCATGCATATAAGGTAGGGACTAAGAGAGTCAACAATGGCTTACATGGGGATTAGTGGTATTGTAAGATGAGAACCAAGTTGGTGCAAGACCTTACCTCTAGCTTTATATCGGTTGGTGGTGGTCAAGGTTGAGATGAGGTCCAAATTAGTGTAAGTTTGGTTTAGTATGGCAAAATAACTGGTCCATAAGGGTTCAGTATGTCATAGATAAAGTTAAGATTTTTGGAGTTTTGGTGTGACCAAAACCATTGTTATAGGAGTTTTATGAAATTGGACTATTTTGTCGAGAGTTTGGTTCAATTTGGTGAAAAATCAGATAAAAAACGAGCACCGAAAGTTAAAGCACATCAAAATAGGGATTTTGGGAATTAATAAATTAAAAAATTAAGCTGCTGACAAGCAGCTGAGGGTTTATATATAAATATATTTTAAAAATCAAATGAAATCAATTTCATTCCAAACGTTCAACAGAACATTTTGTTCCTTCGATCCCTAAACCCTCTTCGCTCATTCTTTTGCTTCGTGATCTCCCGACGTTAGATTTTTGCTCAATTTTTTTCTGCAAAATAATAAAGCATCGTGCGACGGTCAGTTTGAGCCAAGTTTCCATGATGGAGATGAGGTATTTAGCTCAAATTTTGGTAAATTATCAATTCAGGGCATTTTTCTTCAGTTCAATTTGAATTCTCGCGATTTCTTGATTTCTTTTGTGAGGTTTTGATATAAATTGATAGGGATAGTTGTGAATTGATGTATTAGGTTGATGTGCCCTGATTTGGAGTAAATCTCACTGATGTGGGTTAGGATTTTGATGAGTTGAACTAATGTGATTAAGTTTATAACTATTTTGGAGATGTTTTATAGTTGATACTGATTTACATTGGGTTTTTGGATGAATCAATTATTGGTTTTAATCCAATTTGACTCCACGGGGTGTGAACATATTTTAATGTTGGTATCAAGTGTTTTTGTTATGTTTGTTGTCAAGTTTTGAGGATTTAAATTCAAAAACATTGAATTGGAGAAGTTTTTTTAGTTCAAAATAAATTAAGTTTACCTAGTTGATATGACATATTGGAAAATTTAAAACTTCTCTGTCGGTGACACAATTTGGTTATTCTTGGAGTCTATGGAAAGTAGGAATTGAGTACTACAAGTTCCTTTTAGGTCATCATGACATATATTGAGGTTTTCAAGGTTAAAAAGTTACCCCAAGTTGGCTAGTTGAAAGCCAGTTGAAACAGTTATATAAATTAATATTTTTGGAAATTGTTCTTAAGCGTACTTTGGCCGCAATTTTCATTGGGTTTCGTGATTTGGTTTCACTTGAAACTTGACCCACAATATAATTGGGTATGTAGGGAAGCTATTGGAACCATTTCCAAGGTGATCCGATGCTCCGGGAACCTCGAAAATTAAGCTCAAAGTTGGTTGGTTGTAAGTAAACCATACAGTGGTCTCTACTATTTAATGATTTATATTTGTACCTGCATTTGTGTTTAGTCTACATTGCATTTCACATTATTCTTATTCATGCATTAATGTCATTTCGGACGATGGCTTGTTAGTGCTACGGCTCACGAGTGGGACTTGGGGCTAGGTTTTCGAACCTAATAGACTGGAACACGAAAAACCCAAGGCAGGCAAGTGTTTCGATGAGCATGCATTGATGGAAAGGGATGTGGTTGGAGTGTGGTCACCTATTTCCCTAAGCTAGTAGTAGACGTACTTAGCATCTATTTCCCTAAGTTTAATAGTAGAGGCGGACGACTGACCTGCCGCGTCTAGCTCGGAAATTCACTCCGACATATTGCATTTGCATCTCATGAACTCCTAGTACCGTTTCTGTACTATATTTGGAAGCCGAAGTCCAAGTGTAGTTAGGAACCACGAACATAGGGATTACGTTGTTATTTATATTTCTTGTTATTTGGAAATGCAATTACAAGTCTTCATGTATTCAGACTGATATTTATAGAAGTAAAGAGCAGTGTAGGAGTTTACTTACCTGAAATATTTGAGTTATTTTTGATGATGCCAGATTTTTAGTGAAGAAAAGGAGGAACGAACAAGACTCGATAATTGTGGTGATTGTTTTCAATTTAAAAGGCTTAATTCTTGTTGTAAATTGTTTATATGTATTGTTTTAGGCTTTGGGGTGAGCGTAGGGCGTGAAATACTCTCGAACATGTTATGGAAGTTTCTTAAGTTAGTTTAAATGATTTAAATTGATAAATATTGTGAACTTTGGGGAGTTGTGAATCCTTCTAGGCTTCTCCCCATTTTGTTGTCTATTTGGTGAATTTTTGGCTGGTCACTTTTAGGGGATGTGTTGCCGAAAGTTTTAAAATACTAAAGAGAATTTGTATGATTTTCTAATTTGCTCCAATTAAGTAAAACAAGTATTGAGTTTTGTAGAGGATATAAATTTAGTTTTGGAGCTTTACTAAGGATTAAAACTGAAAGTATTTTAAGGCATATAGTTAATTGTATGGGATAGGTGCTTAATTAGAGCAATTAGGCTACATTAGGACTTAATGAGATGGGTCCTGACAAACTTGGTATCAGAACTATGGTTAAACTTATTTAAGAAAAAATTTAAAATGATAATGACGTTGAGTTTAGGATTAAGTTGATCGGGAAGTTTGGGTTAAGGCTCTAGGATTACAATTAGTTCCATGAACTTAATTGATGGACTTGAGGAACAAGGCTTACTAATGAGGTCGTGATTAGTTGGGAAGTGATTATGAGTTGGGGATATATTGTAATTATGATATTTTGTTGTATAGTATTTATTATTGATAGATATACAATAAGAAGTTTATTTTTATTATATGTTCAATATTTAACTCACAAGATATGACGAGTGATGTTAGGAATAGACAATTGAAAATAGAATTGACTTGTAAAATGAAATTGAGCATGAATTAAAGTGAAATAGACTCGGGAAGGCTAAATTCACAAGGTTATTGTAAGTAGCTCGATACTAATATAACTGAAGGAAATAGTAAGTTATAAAACCAATAGGAAATTGGTTGAGCAAGAAGTCTAAATGATTCAGAAACGTAAGTACTGAACATGAACGCTTTTAAAAACAAAAGTATCAAACTATTACAACTTTGAAATGCTCAAGAAAATGTCAGAACTAACTTAAATAAGTCTCAAACAATTGAAAATCGTTTAGAAAATGTAAAATGAAGTTGGCACTTGTGGGAAGCACAAGATATAAATATATTGAGTTTAAAATGAGGATAGTACCAGTTGAGTTGGTAACTTTGGAAGACCTATTTTACGAAGCATTGGTTTAATTTATTACCAAATGCGAATTGCTTCCTAAATAGTCTCAATAAAAAGAAAAAGGAGACAAGTGGTTTCGTAATTAGAATCTGATTAGACAAATTAAGTTTTGACTTGAAAATCACAATGGGATTGTGATTGGATCAATAAAATACTTTGAAGCAAAGTATTGTCTCTTTTGCAAAGTAAAAAGACGAAGTGAAGTGGAATAGAACCATGGTTTAAAACAATCAAATGACTTTCAAAAGAAGTATTGAATTTTTTGACTATTTCTTACTCAAGTTGCTTAATCATTAGCGATGTTGAAGTATAATGGTTCTTTAAATTGGACAATGTGATGATAAAAAATGGAAATACTTAAGTTAGAAGTGATCTTTGATAACACCTGGTTAGGTGTTGTTACGAAATAAAGATCAAGTAAATTTCTAACTTGAAAACGAAAGATGTAGTGATAAGATCAACGTGTTAGAAGTTGAGATTGGGGAAAATGGTATGAAAATAGCTAAGGTTAGCTATTAAAAAAACATAACACAAGTATTTTTGTTGAAAAAAATTAAAGTATACAATAGTCAATTAAATTAAGTTATGGTGCTTATCACTACGACCTAAAATATAACAAAAGAAGAGATAAATGTACTGATTGAGAATCAGTAAGTGATTTGTATAGGAAGTCAGTTTGAGCTTCAATATTGCGAGAATTTCTCTTTATAGGAATTAAAGGATTCAAATAGCATCCTTTAAGAATTTGACTAGTCACTAAGTTAATAAAAAAGAGTTTGGAAATTCTAATTCTTCTATCTCTTCAGTTGAATAACAATGAACAAATGAAGTCAGTTGAATGACAATGAACAAATGAAGTCATCAAAAAGTGAATTAATGATCAGTAAGATACTTGAATATCTTACATAGTCTATCGAAAAGTTGGGAGATTTGAGATAAATGGAAACAACTTATGACTATAACAAACAGTTTAATTGTTTGAGTTACAAAAATTTTCTCTATTTCGAACAAAGATTAGTCAAGGAAGACTTCAAGTTATCAAAGGTTATAAGAATTTGCATCACCCTTAGCTATATATTTTGAAAAAAGAAGAGATATAAATTGTTATAAGTTAATATGGAGCTGTAAGTGGTTTAGGTGTTGATTCAAAGTTGTGGTAAGTTTGTAAAAGGATTAAGAACGAGATAAATGTGAGAATAACTAAGATTGACAAAAAATGGAACCAAGTAGACTTTGTATCATAATCACGATTCATTTACAACATAGAAGACTGGTGTGAGGGCCCCACCCATCTTTGAATAAAAGTATGAATTGTGACATTCAGTATAAAAAAGTCTATGAGGTTTCGTCGGAATCAATTGAAAGCTTAAGTATAGGTAAATAAATGGTCGATAAGTTCTCACATATGCATGAAAATGGAAATATCCAGTTAATGAGTCCCGACAAGACTTAAGATATAAAAACTATAAGTTTGATAAAAACCTAATGTATCTTCACAATGATCTTTCAAGGAACTAAACTCCAAAAGTTAAAATTTTAGAACCAAAGTTATATACAACAAATATTAGTAATTATGTTTTATATTGGTTCAAAGGTAGTGCTACACCACGTGATTAGTCAGTGGTGGAGTTTGAAGCATCGATTATATTAAATTGGAGCTGATGTAAGATATATGTATGACGATGAAGATACAAATGAAATGAGAATAGAAGCACAACTTACAGCTCAGTTAGTCAATACATTTCTTTGGTTTGGAAAGTACAATGTATCTGACTTGATATGTTTGAAGAATTGAATGTTCTTCCACTGTAAATTTAAAAAAAAATAAGAAATATGTATTAAGTAGATATGAAAAAGAGATAGCATATTTTGTAAATTGTATGAGATACAAGTTAAAAGTTATGATATGAGAGTATAATCAGGAAATATGTCGATATCTCTGTACAAAAGCTTATATCTACTCAATGGAAGGATAACTGTCTCTATTCAAGTAATGAGGAAAGTATGGTGAATAGTAAATGATTGAGATTGAGATGATGGAAATATCAGTAGTAGGAGAACTATAGAATACAATATGAGTATATTGATAAATATGGAAACTGGAGTAGTGATTAAGACAATCTGGAAGAAATCGAAAGTAAAATGAATGTAATAAGTTTCATTATGAAATTATGGATAGATAATGGTTTGACGAAGTTAGAGAAGTCATTAATTTTCTAATCATTCAAAGGAAATGTTAAGTGAATTGACTGACGAGTAAGAATTGGTAACTTCTTTCTACTCCACAATATAAATAATATTGTGAACAGACATTTAGAGAATGAGTGAAAGTTGCACGATGTGTCCAGTTTCATTTTCTGATCAGATTGTGATTTTGGATCTCTTGTCATGGGATGAAAGATGCAATTAGAGATTTATAGTCATAGGATAACTTGTGTAATTTCAGGTTTCTATTGAGAAACGCTGGAATGTTTATGGATCAGATAGACACGTAACTCTACTTAATATCTAATGTTGTGCTTAAATATTATTTGCATCACTTTATATATTTAGACTATTGTTAGTCTAAGAATTGATCGGCCGACAATTCTGATAAAAAGATGATCACCAATGAGAAAACAAACTGGATGTATATACCGAGTTTGGTGGATAGAGAAAGAATTATCAACAGTTTGTTGAATTGTATTCAATTAATAATGAAAATGGTTTTATTGAAATTCAAGTTAGGCTAGATCTTGCTAAATATTGATGTTTGAATGAGATTCAAGGCATGAAATGAGTAGTGAAGAAAAGTAATGTTATTGGATATTCACAAAGTTGATGGTTTAACTCATCGAAATTCACAAAATGCTAAGATTGGAGAAATTGTTAAGACTTTTCATTAAACCAAGAAGTTAGAAATGAAAAGTTAAAATATTTATGATCTCTACCACTAAGTTGTTGATAATAATAAAAGTGGTTGGGTCCACTTAACAGTTTCACCTTGGAAATAGTTTTTCAAAGTTCAGATTAAAAGAATTTTATATGAAAGTTGATATTGTCATATGTCTTTTGGTTCAGTAACCTGTAAGTTTAAATTTTGAGAACGAAATTTCTAATTAGTTGGGAAGAGTGAAATCCGAGAATTTCGTAAACCTGATCAAGAGACTAATTAAGTAATTTTAGATTTTATTTGGAGTTTAATTATCTGAGGTGGTACCCACGCATTATGGACCAAAGATCATAAGATATATTTTATTTTTGTGTGTTGTATGCTTAGTGTGTGTATTATATGGTATTTTGGCGCGAAGTCGGGGGTATTGAGGTATATCCTCAGTTTGTCATACTCGGGGTTGCAAGTGTGTGTCTGAAGTGCATGAGTGAAAATTAATTATTAGTTGCTTGAAAACTAATTAATCAAGTGTTAATCCTTACATTAAGATTTTGCCTCGGTTTGCATGCAAGTCGGGATCAGTAGTATTATAAAATGAGAATGAAGTTGGAGCAAGACCTTACCTCGAGCTTTATGTCAGTTGGCGGTGGTCAAGGTTTAGATCGAGTCCAAATTGGTGTAATTTTGGTTCAGCATGGCGAAAGAATTGGTCCATAAGGGTTCAGTATGTCGTAGATAAAGCTAACATTTTGGTGTTTTGGTGCGACCAAAACCTAGTGTAATGGAAGTTTTATGAAAGTGGATTGTTTTGTCAAGAGTTTGGTTCAATTTGGTGAAAAATTGAATCGAAAACGTGTGTTGAAAGTTAAAGCACGTAAAAATAGGGATTTCGGGAATTAATCAACAAAAAAATTAAGCTGCAGACAAGTAGCTAAGGGTTTATATATAAATATGTTTTTTAAAAAATAAAATGAAATCAATTTCAATACAGACATTCAACAAAATGTTTCGTTCCTTTGATCCCTAAACCATATCCACTCATTCCTTAGCTTCGCGATCCTCCGAAGTCCGATTTTCGCCCAGTTTTTTTTCATAAAATAGTATAGCGTCGCGAGACGGTCAATTCGAGCTAAGTTTTCATGAAGGAAACGAGGTATTCGACTCATAATTTGGTAAATTTTAATTCATGGCATTTTTCCTCAATTCAATTTGAATTCTCGCGACTTTTTCATTTTTTTTTGCAAGGTTTGATAGAAATTGGTAGGGATAGTTGTTAATTGATGCATTGGGTTGATATGGACCGATTTGGAATAAATCTCACCGATATGGATTACGGTTTTGATGAATTGAACGAATGTGATTCAGTTTATAATTATTTTGGAGATGTTTTTATAGTTGATATTGATTTGCATTGGGTTTTTGGATGAATCGATTATTGGTTTTGATCCAATTTGACTTCACTGGCATTGGAAATATTTTGATGTTGTTATCGAGTGGTTTTTGTGTTTGTTATCGAGTTTTAAGGATTTAATTTCAAAAATACTGATTTGCATAATTTTATTTAGTTCAAAATAAATTAAGTTTGCCTAGTTGATAGGCCATATTGGAAAATATAAGACTTCTCTATCGGAGATACGATTTAAGTGTTCTCGTAGTCTATGGAAAGTAGGACATGAGTACTACAAGTTCCTTTTAGATCATCATGAAAAATATTGAGGTTTTCATGGTTAAAAAGTTACCCCAAGTTGGCTAGTTGAAAGCCAGTTGAAACAGTTATATAAATTAATATTTTTGGAAACTGTTTTCAAGCGTACTTTGGCTGAAATTTTCATTGGGTTTCGTGATTTTGTTTCACTTGAAGCTTGACCCATAAGATAATTAGGTATGCAAGGAAGCTATTGGAACCATTTTCAAGATGATCCAATGCTCCAGGACCTCGAAAATTAAGCTCAAATTTGGTTGGTTGGAAGTAAATCCCACAGTGGTCTCTACTATTAAATGATTTATATTTGTACCTGCATTTATATTTAGTCTTCATTGCATTTTACATCATTCTTGGTCAGCATTAATGTCATTTCGGACGATGGCTTGTTAGTGCAACGACTCACGAGCGGTACTCGGAGCCCGATTTTCGGACCAGATATACTGGAACATGAAAAACCCAATGCACGCAAGTTTTCTAGTGAGCATGCATTGATGGAAAGAGATTTGGTTGGAGTGTGGTCACCTATTTCCCTAAGCTAGTAGTAGTCGTACTTAGCATTTATTTCCTTAAGTTTAGTAGTAGATGCAGACGACTAAGCTGACGTGTCTAGCTCGAAAATCCACTCTGACACATTGCCTTTGCATCTCATGAACTCTTAGTACCATTTTTATACTATATTTGGAAGTCGGCGTCCGAGTATAGTTAAGAAATAGGAACATAGGGATTCACGTTGTTATTTGTATTTCTTGTTATTTGGAAATGCAATTACATGTCTCCATGTATTCAAACTAGCATTTACAGGAGAAAAGAGTGGTGTAGGAGTTTACTTACATGACATCTTCGAGTTATTTTTAATGATGTCAGATTTTTAGTGAAGACAAGGAGGAACGGATAAGACTCGATGATTTTGGTGATTGTTTTTCAATTTAAAAGGTTTAATTCTTATTGTAAATTATTTATATATATATTATTTTGGGCTTTGTGGTGAGTGTGGGACGTGAAATACTCTCGAACATGTTATGGATGTTCCTTAAGTTAGTTTCAATGAGTTAAATTGATAAATATTGTGAAATGCGTGGAGTTGTGATTTTTTTAGGTTTCTCCCTATTATGTTTTCTATTAGGTGAATTCTCTGGCAAGTTACTTTTAGGGGAGGTGCTACTGAAATTTTTAAATTACTGAAGATAATCTGTATGATTTCCTAATTTGCTCCAATTAAGTAAAACAAGTATTGAGTTTCATTGAGGATATAAATTTAGTTTGGAGCTTTACTAAAGATTAAAATTGAAAGTATTTGATGGCATATAGTTATTGTATAGTTTAAGTACCTAATTAGAGCAATTAGGCTAAGTCAGGACTTAATCAGATGGGTCCTGACATACAACTAGGATTCATTCACCTCAGTATGTCTCTGTGGGGCACGCCAGTAACTAATTGTGAAGAATAACGATGGGAGCTTGAGATTCTGCATCGACTATAGGAAGTTGAATTGTGTTACAGTAAAAAATAAGTATTCACTTCCCCATATAGATTATTTATTTGATCAGCTGAGAGGCGCAATGTGGTTTTCCAAGATTGATTTGAGATCAGGATACTACAAGCTTTGGATCGGAGACCAGGACAGGGAGGAGACTGCCTTCAGTAAACGATATGGTCACTTTAAGTACACTGTCATGCAGTTTGGTTTGACCAATGCGCCAACAATGTTCACGAACCTAATGCATAGAGTATTGAGAAAGTACCTAAATCAGTTCGTAATAGTAGTATTCATAGAAGACATCTTGATCTACTCCAACACTCATTGGGATCATGAGGGAAATCTCATGATGATTCTTCAGACACTGAGAGAGTATCGACTATATGCTAAGTTTAGACAATGCGAGTTCTGGCTATCAGAGATCAGATTCCTAGGACACATAGTTGGAGCCAGTGCTGTTAGAGTAGATCCTGCAAAGATTGAAGCAGTTATAGGTTGGCCTACACCAAAGACAGTGATCGACATTTGAAGCTTTTTGGGCTTAACAGGTTATTACTACAGATTCGTGCAAGATTTATCCAAAATCACGGCACCAATGAAAAAATTGACCTAGTAGAATGTCAACTTTGATTGTGATGACAAGTGTAAATAGACCTTTAAGACTTTGAAGGATAAGTTGACCTCAACTCCAGTCTTCGTGTTACTAGAAGCAGGGAAAGACATGGTGGTGAACACCGATGCATCGCGGGTTGGTTTGGGATGTGTTCTCATGCAGGGAAACGGTGTTATAGCTAATGTTTCCCAACAACTCAAGACTCATGAGAAGAACTACCCGGTATATGACTTAGAGTTAGCAGCAATAGTTTTTACTCAAAAGATTTGGCGACATTATCTTCATGGAGAGAGGTTCACCTTGTTCAGCGATCACAAGAGTTTGAAATACATGTTCACTTAGAAAGACCTGAATATGAGGTAGAGGAGATGGATTGAGTTCCTCAATGACTATGATTTCACATTGGAATACCACCCAAGGAAGGCCAATGTAGTGGTGGATGCACTATGCATGAAGAAGTCAGACGTAGAGGTAGTAGTTTGTCAGATGACACATGATTATGCATTACTTAAGGCTGCAGACTTGGCTAGTTCAGTTGATGTTCTGGATACGACATAGGTCTATATTTGTAGGCAGTTAAGGACACAGCTAGTCTCTTTTCAAAAGGTTTTCGAGGATCAATAGACAGATCCGCAATTTTAGAGATTCAACGAGTTAGACCAGAGTTTAGATCACCCCGAATGGTATCAGTCGACAGACTCATACTTAAAATATATGGGACGCTTATGGATCCCAGCAGTGGCTGAGTTACGCATGGAGATTCTTCAAGAGTCGTACCTTTCTCGATACTTCATTCATCCGGGTAGGACTAAGATGTATCATGACATGAGATGTATGTTTTAGTGATCGAGGATAAAGTCGGACGTAGTAGATTACATCAAGAGTTGCGAGATATGCTAGTGTGTCAAGGTTGAACATAAGAGACTCGGGGGATTGCTACAGCCACTACCTATTCTCTAGTGGAAGTGAGAGCACATAGTTATGGATTTCGTCAGTTGTTTGCCTATTTCTCAACGTAAGCATGATAACATTTGGATGATCGTAGATAGGTTAACGAAATTAACACACTTTTTACCGGTCTTCAAAAAGTACAAGTTTGAATAACTGAGTAGTCTATAGGAGAAGGAGATAGTTAGGCTACATGGAGTTCCAATCTCAATCGTATCAGATAGGGGTCTCAGTTTACATTGAAGTTGTGGGAAAGCATGTAGGAGTAGTTTGGCACACAACTTTAGTTCAGTACGACATATCACCCGCTGACAGACAGCCAATCAGAGAGATCAATTCAAGTATTGGAGGATATGCTCAGGACTTGTATTTTGGAGTATGGTGCGACATAGGATGAGTATCTACCTCTGAGTGAGTTCGCTTACAACAAAAACTATCAGGCAAGCATCGGGATGCCACTGTTTGAGGCACTATATGACAAGCCGTGTAGATCACCAACATGTTGAGCTGAGCATGAGGATATTGTGACAATTGGGCTAAAGGTTGTAGTAGACCACACAATGAAGATCAAGTTTATACGTGAGCGACTTCGAGGTGCTCAGCAGAGACAAAAAGAAGTACGCTGGCAAATATCGAGTTGGGTTAGAGTATAAGGAGGGAGACTATTTCTATCTAAATGTCTTGCCTCTAAAGGGTCATAAATGGTTCAAAATTAGAGGAAAGCTTGCATCGAGATTCATAGGTCCTTTCACGGTTGTAGAGAGAGTCGACAAGGTTACTTACAAGCTCAAGCTACCACCACAGATGGCAAGAGACTACCCAGTGTTTCATATATTGAGATTTCGGTTGGATAGACCGAGGAAGGATGATAGGCCATTGGTTGACTTGAGTCAAATTGACTTGGTAGACGATATCACCTATGAGGAGCAACCTGTATTGATTTTGGACCGTAAGGTGTAGAGCTTGCGCAATAAGAACATCCCGTTGGTCGTCGTCAAGTATGTGCAACATCATGGCGACGAGGAATAACCGTAGGAACGGGAGTCATATATGTGCGAGAGCTTCCCGTATCTTTTTTATTCTCGTAAGGATTTTGTTTTAGTAATTTTAATCTTGAGGACGAGACTCTTATTAGTTGGGAAGGTTTTAAAGACCCGAATAATCTAATTATAGTCAATTTGTCTTATAGGACCGTAACTTAGCGGCGAGTCCTACGTGGCATTCTCAGTCACAACTGGGGTGTCGACGCCGAGGTAATTATTAATAATTATTTCTATTTGTGTTTGATTTCTTGTGATATATTATACTTATCTAAATTATTCTACAAATGTTACTAGCTCTAACGTTGGATGAGCGAGCTATAGTATATTGAGATGTGTGCGCACGGGTATTTAGATAGGTCGATGCGGTAATGAAGGACTTGGGTGGGCTCACAACTTAGGCTTTTATTTGAGGAATTAGGCCTAAAATATTTTAGCAAATCAAAATACTCACATAATTCATGAAATTAAAATGAAATGCTTATCATAGATATTAATCTAAGTTAAATGATATGTCAAGCTACTAATTATTCATTTATCTATATTTGAACATGAACAATGAAGGTATACACTAATTAAAAAATCTCTTGAAACTTTAACTAGAAATTTAGTCTAAGTAAATTAGATGATTAAGCCTAGG
The DNA here is from genome assembly GCA_039657325.1 of Stephania cephalantha. Classification (NCBI taxonomy): domain Eukaryota; kingdom Viridiplantae; phylum Streptophyta; class Magnoliopsida; order Ranunculales; family Menispermaceae; genus Stephania; species Stephania cephalantha. The sequence goes on along the minus strand of CM077578.1, from coordinate 29,159,717 downwards.
TTGGTTTATAGGACCTTGGTTAAATTAACTAATCTAGTTCATAGCATCAATTGTATCAAGTTATAAATGCAAGTCCCTAAAGTCTTAATAAAAATTTCATGAAATATGAACCGTGAAATCAAGTCTATTTAGGAATCTTAGGGTGGGAATTTTTTAATCAAAACTCACCTTAGATCCACATAAAGATTAGTAATAAGCGGGATGCTAAATAAATCTTTGGATGAGTGTTTATACATCCAAAAAGTCTATAAATTGAGGACTTAGTGGAATGACCACTAAAATCACCTCCGCATGCATTTTCTTGAGAGAACAAAGAGAGGATACTAAGAATGTTGGGATTTTAGAGATTTGGGAGGCTAAACAAAGGGAATTGAAGCTAAGATTGAAAAAACTCCAGTCCTAGAAGAGTTCATGACCTAGGTACTTTTTTCTCTCTTTTTCTTGCTTTAAGTAATGGAAATTAGGGGTCGTGGAGACCTAATTCAAAATTATGAATATTTAGAACTTCAATTCTCTTTATAATGCAAGAATTTTGAGTCTTGAATGTGGTTTTCAAAAAATTATTTTCATGGATCAAGTCTTTGTTTTCAAACAAGCCATGTTTCTTGTTTAAATTTGGAGTTTTAGTGTTCAAATTAATAGTTGATTGCTTTTTAAAGTTGTGGAATGTTTAAATCACTCATCTTCACTTCAAAAACAAGTATCTTGAATGAGTTTCAATTATGAATCGAAACATCTTGGAATTGACTTCATGGTATCTAATATTTGGTATTTATATTGTTCACAAACAATACATGTTTGATGAAATGCTACAATAAAATGTTGTATTGTATTAAGTGTTGGGGATTCATTGATTCTGATTTTTTCCAAATTATTTGGTTTATTTGAAGGGATTATTAGGACCTTAATAGAGTTGAAAAATAGATGGAATTGTTGTCATGAGTTGGTGTCTTGAATTGAGTTGAAGGGATGAATTGATGCCTTCAATTGAACCAAAGTTATAGCTAAAATTCTAGATAGCATATGTCCTTCATTTCTTCTCAAAATTGGCTGATTTTTTATATGTTAATATTGGGTGTTTGCACAAGCTTATCACAAGATATCATGTTTTTTGGATATGTGGTTTGAGAGTTACAAAATTTTCTAACACTGTTGGTCTGAAACACTCAAATTGAATTGTTTTGGTATTTTAAGCATAACTCTCTCAATTTCAATCAAATTTAAGTGTACTTTACCATTTCGAAAAGCTACTACATAGAATAAAAACTATCAATTAGTATTTCTTAAAACTTTTTTCATCTTCTTTGTAGAAAATGGGCTGAAAATCATTGTTAATCCGTCGAGATTTTCCTTTTGCAAGTGTTTGGATGTCGGGACCTCTTCCAGGGAACACCACTAGTCTAAAAATAACCAAAATATCTAGAATAGATTGAAATACTATAAATTAGGTTCTCCAAAAGTTTCAAGTGATTCTGACGTGTTTTGAATGATTTTCTAATTGAATTTTAAAATTGGCAAAATTTAGTTACTTAATGAGCTAATTCTTGACTTAAGGTGTTCCAGACATCAAAAATGATGTTGGAATTGAACTAAAGTTTTCATAATGTGTTATTATATCATATTAAAGGTGTCCACCGAGTTTCATGCTTTTTTGGTGTGTCTAACTCAGTTTTCAAGTCATGCTTCAAATAAGAGATTTATAATTACAAATAAGGACATAAAGTTTTACTTAGAGTCTCAAATTTGGTTTTTTGATCATATTGATGAAATTTTATTACTCAACAACCTTGGTTTAAAGTTAATAGACTTCAATAAACCAACAAAAAGAATCTTATAAATTTCTATGAGTGTTTAAGCCACATTTCAAGTTGCATAAAACCAAGTTTTTGGAAATTATTTTAAGGTCCCTAAGGGACTATTTTGCACACCAATGCATTAAACCAACTTGAAATGGTTTCCAATGGACTTTGATGATTCAATAACACTTGAAAACAATATGAGAGATTTATGCAACCTTGTATGACACTTGAAAACAATATGAGAGATTTATGCAACCTTGTAACACCAAGTTTGGGCATTTTGGTCAAAAAGGTATTTAAAATAATTAAAAAAGGCCTCTTGGGGTTATTCCTTCGCATCAAGCCTTTGTATATGGTAAGAATAACTGACTAGGGAACCCGAGGATTTAGCATAAAGTTGTTTAGGACACATTAAAGTTTAGATTTGGTCTAGGTTAAATAAAAAGACATTTGAGGCAAATAGTGGATTATTTTACAATGAACATAGATAATCAAACTTAAATAAGCTCTAAGACATACCAAATGAACTCTAATAGGTACTAGGGGCCTGGAGTGTCAATATCGGGTATCGAGAGTGTAGTACAGACATGTGGGAGTCACGTTTATCTTGGATACTATTACATTTTGAGGTAAGTAAACCAGTAAGAGCGTTAACATAATTTCTTTTCAACTTCTAATTGTTAATCTCTTGAAAAATATGTTATACTTATATTTCATTCTTGTATCAAGTGGCTTACGGTCTAGGTAGTCCATTACTTGCGTCATGTCGTGGGTTATCCATTTGGAGTCACCGTGGCTTCTCACTGAGGCTATTCAAAGGATAAAGCATCCGTGTCACCGTGGCATACCTTGATAGTTAAAGGGCTGTTAGAAGTTACTCGATGAGTCTGCAGTGGCTGGAAAGTCATGTCAGGCCAGTTGGAAGTGGCCTTGGGCCCGCTGTATCGACTTTAAGCTGTGTTATAGTTTAAAGACCCACAGTTTGAACTGGGTTACCTATTCGCCTATTTTTTTACTTCCTTGCCACTTGATTTTCACTGCTTACTTGATTAGTCTATTTTTCAGGCACTTTGTCATTTTATTTACAACTTTCTTTAAATACCTGCATGATTTAGAGACTAGTGACATTTATTACTTAGAAATATCATTGAATCTTTTCGGCTTTACTTAGTGGAACTGTCTCCATTATTGGTGACAATTGCACGTCCCTCGAGTAGTAAGGGGAAGAAGCCTGTACTTTGTGATTACCTTTAAGCTACCCTATAGTCAGCTCAATTACTCTTACTTCGTAGGTTATTTTGTCATTTATTATATACATGACTATGTATTCTTGATGTTTTGATGCTTTAGGGTACTTAGGGATTTGAGATACACTTGATGATACATGTATATGCGTATTGTACTATTTATCACCAGTTATATGCTTGATATCAAAGTGTTTGCCGGATTTTCACACATAGGTTGTCTAGACTTTAATTCTAATTACCAACAATGTTGTTTTAATTGTTTTAAATTGTTTTTGTTTTCATAATCAACCTTTAAGTTATCATCATGAACTTTATAACCCTAATAAGGACAATAAAGAAAATTAATTTTAAATATAGGTAGATTCGGCGAGCATTTAATCGATGAAAGTTGACCGGGGTCCACGTAGGTGTAGTGTCGGGCGAGGCCCAGTTTTTGGCAACTTGGTCCGTCACATGAAATGACTTCAGTTAGGACTCATTGAATTTTTTTAATTGAGGTTAGAAATAGGCAAAGCTTATACTCGTTAATTGGATTAAAATTCCAATTTGGAGTTTATAATTGAATTATAAATCGTGTTGAAGTACAAAATGAGTTAATAGTTTGTTATCGAAACTAAATAGGTGGTTAAGATCTTATTTAGAGTCCAATAAGTGGTTTAGGACCTAATGTGAAGTATGAAAATACATAGGTAACTTAAAATGGTTTTGAAGTATTCAAATAGAGTTGTAAGTTTAAACTAATGATTTTTTTAATAAGATACATGGAAGTACATGAAAGTCGAGAGCGTTGTGTGAGGCTTTGCAACCAACTTTGAGTTGGTCTGAATGTAAGTAAACCCTACAGTGGTCTTTACTATTTATGGAATTTTATATTTGAACCTGCATTAGTGCTTAATCTGCATTGCATTTTGCATCATTCTTGGTTATGCATGCATGGCATCTAGATATAGTTGCCCTTGCTTCCATCGTAAGAGTGAAGTATGAAATCCCCTATTCCAATTAGGGCAAAATCTAACTTGAAACCCTAATTTAGCCTCGGTAGACTAGCCAGACTTAACAAGAGCCAACATCCTCTCCTTCCATACCTGATAAACACAACTTGTATATCGATATCGGATTACAATTCAAAATAATACGCATTGGAAAATTAAAACTTTTTCGATAATACATTCGATATACATAAATCCGAAGTTTATCAAAACTCAAAACTCATTTTTTAAACCTCCCACCTTATTATATTACAACAATATAACTCAAATAGTATTCATTTATACAAGGAAGGTTCATTACATCATAGAGAAGATAATAAAGCTCCTAAATCTTCTCCTTGCCTTAAGCTGAAACGCATGCGTGTTAACCTGAAATATTAAGGGGAATGAGCTCTGCAACTTGCTCAATAAGTGATACTCGTAAACACATCAATTATCAATTAATATGAATAAGTTAATGAATAATAATATAAATCCAAAACATATCTATCCAGGTAATGAAATTGACATAAACAATACATAACTGAATACATTTTCGATAGGTAACTTGCAGCCGTCCTCATGATATGTAATTTGCATTTGCTTACGAAGTCTTACTCTCTAGTCACTCGAGATTACAACCACATAATCCACACATTGGCCAATAAGGGATTTTACTGGTTTATTCCAGGTTGACTGAGCTGCCAACTCCAAATGGATAATGACGACTAAGGTAATACTCCGGCTAACTAAAGATAAAAGGGCGAAATCAATTTTCTGGCAAACCTTTCCATTCATTATGACAAAGGGTGGAATCCATTTCCTGGCATACTTTTTCACTCAGTCCGACCCACCTTATCGACCATTTTTTGGATTCTCCACATATAAAACTAGTCAAATCACAGTACGATGCCCCCAATCCCAGTCCATAATGTTATATGAACTAAATATACTAATTTATGATGCATAATTGATAAGAATACGAGTCCCACTTACCTCGATTAGGTTTCGTCACAATTTCCTAACCTCTCGGGGTCACTCGACCTTTCTCGATGTTCCATAACCTATCATAAACCATTTGTGGTTATTATAGGTCTATTACCCTATAATTAGCCAATCTACAAATATTGTTTATTTTTTTTAGTTTTAGGTAATAAATAGAGGTTTTCATTTGTTGTTTTATTATAAGTGATTGCATGTTTACCTTATGATAAGATCCATGGGTGTTTGTTGAAATATCCTAAATGTTCGTAGCCGATTATTATACTGGGAACTATAATGAATTGAGACTAGTGTGAATCCTGATTGATGGTCATGTGATGATTACGCATATAGGGATATGAATCGAGATCATGAATATTTATTAGGAAACAAGGTTTTAGACCGACCCGTTATGATAAAACCACATGGATTAAGTCATAGGTGTTACTCATGATAAGTAGATCATTTAGTTCTTCGACTTGAGATTACCATAGATTTGAATATTAGAAGCATGATAATTTGACACAATCAAACATTATCTTTAACCGGATGATTTTAAAAATTGTGATTGGTTATCATGTGAATAATATGTGAAGGTGTGTAATCAAGATATAATTTATCCCTCTCGTATAGAGAAATATATCGGTGGATCCTTCGATACGTTAGACTGTAAAAAGGCCAAGTCCAAGAGAATTGATATGATCAATGTGACTTGGTATTTTCAGTTTACCTAAGGATCGTGACTAGTACGATTGAACATTAAGGGTGACTTTCCATACCTCATGTTTAATCAAAGGATATCGCACGAGAAAATGATATGATATATGTTATTCATTAGGTTATATCGATTTTGATATTCATGTTACTTCAGTAGTCATAATGCCTTGCTAGAGACCGCTTATGGCTTGTGCACCAAAATGGTTTTGGTTCACTACCGATGTCGCATGAACCTATTGGATCACACACGAAGAATAGCTTTCCGCAATTTCAATTGGTCCAGAGTAATGAATTTTACATTATAAAAATCATGACATAAAAGCCCTTACGATTTGTTATATATGATAACTTGTTAATAGTGGCGTTTGTGTAACTTGCTTGAATTGCGTAAATACAATAGTTGTACTACGAATAGGTTTTTTAAGAGAGTATATCTACACATAAATAGAGGTTGAGACCCTAAAATGAAATACAATTTTTGTTTTTGCTATTTTCGAGTTCTCTAGGCTTTGGGGGAGAAAGAAAAAAATGTTTTATATATCTCTTGGGGCTAGCACTTCAAATTATGGTCACCGTTCGTGTGTGGATTTCCAACAGAGGATGCGCGTTTGAACCTCTTGGAGATCGATCAATGAGAGAAAAAAAACACGAATTAAGGTATGATTTACTTTTATAGATATAGTTTAATAGAACTTATTGACGATCCTATTGGGGTTATTCAAAAATTGCTTTGAATTTTCCTCTATGTATGAACCCAAAAACCCAACACTAAGACCTCAGGAAATTCTAACTAAATCACACCACAATTGCTATTTTCTGAGGTGGGAGCATGCTCCCTCATTTGGTGGGGCGCGGTCCACCAACTCGGTTCATCACACTTTATGAAGGGAGTGCGCTCCTCTGATATAGGGAATGTGTTCCACCTTTCACTATCTTGACAGTGAATAGCGCATCAGCCCCTATTTGATCCACTAAACATGACAATAACATAAAACACTCCCCTAACACATGTGGGAGGACCTCAAATGAAGTTTAACCTATTTCCAATGATAAACAATAACAATTCACAGAGAATTCATCATCTACCATTAAATTCAACTTAAACACCAAAACTAAATTTACCAATAGTGATGATCTCTGGATTACAGTGGTTTGATCTCCTCAAATCACACTGAACAATCTCCCCTAATCAGTTCCGTAAGATCAAACCCTCAACTGCTTGATCTCTCTATCTCTTTCTCAAATCAACAGTGATGATAAGTTTGAAGCTTTTGATTCACATATATATGGGTTTTTCTCGAGATACGCATTACACTGTCTCGAGGTTAATCAAGAGAGCATTGTGCTAAAGTAACATAGCCTATTGTGACACACAACTTAACGCAATCATCACTTACGCTCATCTCGAGATGATGCAGCGATCCATATATATCAATTCAAACCTATAGTTATATATATCTCATGTATTTTCTTGCCATTAAATTCACCATACATGCCCAAGAGTATTCTCAGACGTGCACATTTATTTCACGACCATCTCGTCGCACTTAATGTATCGGTAATTTATCAATTAATTTATTTATTCTCTAATTATAAGCTTGTATTAATTTCATATTAATCCCACAACCTATAAAATTCATCAGGCATACCATACAAACACAAATCATCACATAAACCTACGCACACGCTAATCAAGGTACATTAGGCTTAACTATAAGTTTAACTCTTGTTAATTAGGGTTCAGGTTAACATAATCACCAGCTTAAATTAATGGGTTGTTAAAATCTCCTAAATTTAAAGAAATCTTGTCCTTGAAATTAAAGTAAACGAAATAATTACCTGTAGTTTCGAAGAGAAAATGAAATTGCTCTTTCATATAAGATTCCTAATCCCAGGTTAGCTCCTCATCACCATGAAATTGTCATTTCACCTTAACGAAAGGAATCTCTTTGGTTTTTTGTTAGGTTTCAGGGATCAAGCGCAGTGGAAGTTTTCGAAACCTTTTCGAATATCCCTAAACCAATATCATATTGATTCCAATAAACTGATGTACCAAGAAAGAATAACCATACCTTAACAATAAAAACTCCATGTTTGCCTTGTTTGGTGTTGATTGATTCCTTCAAGACGTTGCCAAAGACGAATGTCCTCTATTAGAAATCCACTCATGAACGGATGATCACGATCCGGAGTGCTAGCGCCAAAAATTCTAGGGAAAAAATTCTCACAAAAACTCTTTAGAAGAATCTCTACAACAAATTTGACCATAATGTCTTATTTATAATATAATAGGTCGAGTTATAAAAGAATTTCATCTCCTAGTCACTCTCCAAATAGAGTCTAAAATAAAGTTCAACTCTAAAAAGGATAGAGTCATAGATAATCTACAATTACTAATCCAACAATAGTTGTAATTTATTTAAAACTCACATAAGAATTAAAGTCATACTATAATTCCGATTAGAGTCCTATTCAAAATAGGATTTACCAAGAGACAAAATTTCTAGTCACACTAAAAATGTAAGAGACTTTTGAATCCTAGTCAAACTAGGACACTTAATGAGAATCTTCAAAATGAATTTTGTCAAATTAAATTCATCAACCTAGACAACATTAAATCGCACAAATTCATTCTATTTGTGCGACCCAATAGGTTCATACAACATTGGTAGTGAACCAAAACCCTTTTCAGCACACAAATCATAAGCCACCTCTAGCACGACATTATGACTACCCAAGTTGCACAAAGATGAATAAATCGATACAACCTAATAGATAGTTTATATCATATCCCTTTGTCACGCAATATCTTTTGATTAAACATAAGACATGGAATGTCACCCTTAAAGTTCAATCTACTAGTCTCGATATCCAAGTAGACTCAAATTGTCATGTGACATTGATCTAATCAACTCACTATACATGGCCATTAATCAGTCTAACATATCGAAGAGCCCAATAGATATCTCTCTCTAAAAGAAAGGGACATATTCCATCTTGATCACACAACATCCACACATTAGTCAAACAATGACCAATCACAACTTTTATGATCATCCAATTAAAGACGACATTTAATTGTTTCAAATCATTGTTCTCCTAATGTTAGAGTCTCTGGTGACCTCAAGTCAAAGAACTAAATGATATAACTATCATGAAAAGCACTTATGACATTGACCATGTAGCATTCTCATAGCAGGTTGGTCCAACATCTGTTCCCAACAGATACCCATGATCTTTGTCCGTATCCAAATACCCATAATCATCACATGACTATCAATCAAGACTCATAATAGTCTTAATTTATTATTGTTCTAACAATAATAACTAACTAGGGTCATTTAGAATAATATAGTGATTATTCATAGATATTATTATAAAAGAAACATGCATATACTTATAATAGTTAAACAATGTTTACAGAATAGGCCTTGGGAACATACCCCAACATTTTCAGCCTCTGAATCTTAGGATCAAGAATCTAAATCGGTTGCTCATCATAAGCTAAATCTTCCCGAATATCAAAATCATTCCAATCAATATTTAGAGTGAATTAGGTATCTATTTTGCAAAGCATAGACACGTGAAAGAAATTATGAACTTCAGCTAGCTATGAAGGTAACCCCAACCTGTATGCAAGGGGCCCAACTCTTTCTTTCACTTTGAACGACCCAATATACCTAGGAGCTAGCTTACCACGCAATCTAAATCTATATAATCCTTTCATAGGTAAGACTTTCAATAGAACGTAATTGTTTTTTGAAAACTTCAAAAACCTATTATGATTATCGACGTTTCTATTATGTCTAAGTTACATGCTGGTGAATTTGTTGAATTCTCTTTATGTAGTCCTGAATCAACTCTGGCCCTAATAAGACTTTATCTCTAACCTCTGCCCAACATGCAGGTGAACGACAAGGTCAACCATACAAAGCTTCAAAAAAAGTCATTCCAATGCTAGCCTGATAGCTATTATTATAAGAGAACTCACATAAAATAATGTATTTCTCCCAGTTATCACCAGAATCCAAGGCACAAGCTCGGAGCATATCCTCTAACACCAAGATCAAACGCTCAGTCTGCCCATCAGTCTGAGAGTGATATGCCGTACAGAGGTTCAGGACAGTTCCCATCTGTCTCTGCAATTCACCCTACAACCTGGACGTGAATCTCGGATCTCTTTCCGAAGTAATCGACACTAGTACTCCATGAAATCTCAACACCTCACGTATGTATATCTCACATACTATGTCAAGAGGATCTCGTATGGAAACTGATAAGAAATGTGTAGACTTCGTCAACTTGTCAACTACAACCCAAACTACATCATGCTCATGCTGACTCACAGTAGCCCGGAAACAAAATCCATCGAAATATGTTTTCATTTCCACTCAGGAATAGGCAGATAATGCAACAACCTTCCAAGTTTCTTATGCTCAGCTTTAACTTGCTGATATATATCATATCACTTTATGAACTTAGTAATATTAGTCTTCATCTCAGGCCACCAATAAATACGCCTCATATCGTGATACATCTTAGTGTTACTTGGATGAATAGAGTAAAGAGATCTATGAGATTCCAGTAGCGACTCCTGCCTCAACTGATTCGGAGCTAGAATCCATAATATATCCTCAAACTGTAACGCACCATCACCAAAAACATACCAATTAGGATGATCCACACTAGCCGCTAACCTTTGATGCGCTAAGTAACCTAATCAGCTTTTTGACAATCAACCACCCGCCAAATAACCTCTGGTTCAACCCGAATCTGCAACTGAAGAACCTATTAGTATCATTGGAACCAGTTCTCTCAGCTGATGATGTGCCAACTGGAATTTCATGAATCATCATCACTAATGCTTCCTCAAGAAGTCTAAACTGAGAAGCTCTGGCAGTAGCTACATCCCCTTTGCATTTTCTTCTCCTACTCAAGGCATCAGCAACCACATTTGCCTTGCATGAGTGCTATTCTAGAGTTAAGTCATAATCCTTATGGAACTCAAGTCATCTATGATGCCTCATATTCAATTCACTCTGAGTAAAAAACTATTTCAGAGTCTTATGATCTGAAAATATTGTAAATCACTCACCGTACAAGTAGTGCCTCCAAATCATCAAGGTAAACACAACAGCTACTAGCTCGAGATCATGAACTAGATAATTTCTTTCATGAATCTTGAGTTCCCTTGAAATATAAGCTACATCCCTGTTTTCCTGCATCAGCACACATCCCGAGTCAGAATGAAAAGCATCAGTATAAATCACTAACTCCTTCCTCGATTCAGGTAATGTAAGAACAGTCGTTGTAGTCAAACTACTTTTCAAATTCTTGAAGGCAGCGTTGCACTCAACAGACCAAACAAAATCAAAATCTTTTATCTTAGCTGAGTCATTGGTAGAGCAATACGAGAGAAACCATCAACAAATCGCCTGTGATTAACCCGCTAACCTCAAAAAATCCAAATCTCTAACATTGTGGTAAGATTATGCCAATCTTGGATTGCCTTAACCTTCACTAAGTCAATAGATATACACTCAGCATTAACCACATGTCCTTAAATTTGACCTCTGAAAACCAGAATTCGCACTTACTGAACTTGGCATATAGCTGATTGTCCTTTAGTGTTTACAATGTAACTTCGAGGTCGTGCAAATGTTAATTCTGAGTCTTCGAATAGATCAAACTATCATTGATAAACACGATGATGAATTGGTCAAGATAGGTTTTAAACACTATATGCATCAAATCCATAAATATAGCAGGAGCATTAGTGAGACCGAAAGACATCACTGTAAACTTGAAGTACCCAAAGCTAGTACTGAAAGTCGTCTTTGAGATATCCTCATCTCTGATCCTAAGCTGATGATAGCCAGAGCTCAAGTCAATCTTCGAGAAATATCTGGCACCCTTCAACTGATTAAATAAGTCATCGATAATGGGTAATGGATATTTGTTCCTGATAGTCACCCGATTAAGTTGTTTATAATCAATGCACATATGTAAGGTTTCGTTTTTCTTTTTCACAAAAAGAATTGGTGCTCCCCATAGTGATATACTAGGATGGATAAACCCTTTATGTTACAACTCCTTGAGCTGAGTCTGTAACTCACGTAATTCCTTCAGTGCCATAAGATACGAAGGAATATATATAGGTTTATTGTCAAGAATAAGATCAATGATGAAGTCAATGACACGTGGTGGCGGAAGTACATGTGAGTTTATTGGAAAGACTTCCAGAAATTCAAAAACCACTGGTATCTCATTAACCTTATGTTCCTGACCAGTTTCACCAAATTTAATAACCCATGCCATAACATCTAAATCTCGAAGAGTAGCTTCCTTTCCACAAGTTGCAAGTCATAAAGGATTATAGCCTTTATATACTATAATTTAGAAAGGTTAGGGATCTAAAAGATTACCTACTTATGAAAATAGTCAATACTAGCATGATATGCTGCTAACCAATCCATCCTTAGTAGTGCATCATACTCTAAGAAATTCATAACCCTCATATAAATTGGGAGCTCATTCTCCCTAATTTCGATTACACATCTCTCACATATCAGGTTAGGATAAACTTTCTCATTCACTGTTATACTCAAAATCAACAAAGTACTAGCTCTCACAGGTTTCAATTCGAACTCAGCTACCATTGCAGCCGCAATAAAAGAAATTGAAGAACTAGCATCAATTAACGCATGCATATCTCGACCACAAATATTTAAAACACCTTCCATGAGCCTGCTCGTAGCGTCAGGATCAGTCTCAGCCACTGCATGGGACTGGTCTGCAATATGCATCACATCACCCACCGAAGAAGTTTGAAGTGTAGTACAATTCCTCTATATGTGGCATGTCTGACCACATTGATAACATATCACATTATGCCTGTTAGATTCTCCACTAGCCTAAGAAACCTGCCTAGAACTGCTCGGTCTGGGACCAACCCGCTTCTACTTCTACCTCATGACTGTGCTAGTAGTAAAGGTGGTTTCTCCACCGAAGGCTTTGAAACTAATAGTGCAGCAATCGATTCACTGACATAAATAGTTCCCTGTGGAATTGATTGAACTAGTGCCACAGAAAAAGAAGAACACTATGATATACTATTTTTCTTTTGTTGCTTGATAAAATCCTAACTCCTCAAACTCGTAGAAGACTAAGTCGGCTGAAAATGAACAAATTTTTGAACCCTTTGACTACTCGGATAATAAGGTGATGGTGGTGGAATCACCCTTGTCCCTGATGGATGAGCTAACATAGCTACCTCCACCTCCATCGCATTCTCAAAGATAAATGCATAGCTAATGCGAGGATGAGAAGAAACTACTACATGTATCTCATAGTTAAGACCACAAAGAAACATGTCTATTGTAACGACCCCTTCTCCAAATAAGGGCACCGCCCGGCCTAATCTCTTAATTAAGCCCTAATATCCCCTATAGGACCTAAAAAGGAACTAGTCAGCCTTATTTAAACACCTAAACACCTAACAATTATGATATCACCTACAGTTAACAAGCTAGTTCTACTGACTAACTTTTGGTTGTCTATAAATCAGAGTTAAGTTAAAATTTTGTTTTTTATCTAACAAGTTATTCAGCGAAAGTCTTATTTCGTTAATAGTGGACATTAGATCCTAAGGCCTACCCTATTGTGGAAAAACAAGGAAATAATGATCACATGCATATATAAACAAAAGTGGTGATATATATAACATGTGTCTGGTCAGATGTTCCTATCACTCAACCCAAAAGTAAAAATATCATGTATATAGAAAATGTAATACAAAAGAATGCAAAACATACAAAAATATGTCGTAGCAGTCCTTCACTGGCTCAGAGGTAGTCACCAATCTTCTCTTTGCCTAGTCTGCTAATCGACTGATCTGCATCCACCGTCACAAACTAGATGGTGAGTACATGAAATTATTTAAGTAATACTGAAAGACATTGATCCACATTCCCAAATAGAAACAAGTATCAAATGGCATAATTTTAATAGCAAATATGCTGAAATAAACATCATGCAAAAATATACTTGAGTTAACCAAATATGAAACTGACTCAAGGCTAAGTAGTAATGGATTAGGGTCGGTCGGCCGTGATCTTCATCACATCAGCCTGTCCACTACAATTCGAGCTCTGCTCGATATCATTTCATTACAAATTGAGCTCTATATCATAATTTCAAAAGGTCGTACTTATGATTACGCCTTTTTTATTCCAAGTGAATTAGTCGTCACCGGGATGTATACTTGCTAACATACCCAAGTTTTAAAACTCGTCATGCTCACCCAAGTTATTCTTGCGCCAATAAACCCCAAGGTCTGGTTACCCCATTCGAGGCACGTTACTCCGTGCGTCATGCAAGGTAGTGGAGAAATTCCCTAACATCCCTGAAAGTCTAGTGACCCCCATATGAAAGCTGAATTTCTATCATCAAATGACCCTAACAACAAGAACCACTTTCATTTTCAATAATGACTCGGAAGAGAATCCAAGAGATGTAACTGCATACTAATGCACAAAGGATTAGAGTCAAAATAAACCAACTAACGTAATAGCATGCTATATCACTGACTTCCAAACACAACAATCAACATGACAAAGTAGAGGAATTGGAATCAATGATATACACAAGAGAGTATGCTATGAGCAACATCATAAAATGAGAAACAAACAAGTCATAGCATATGGATTTCAAAGGCAATTCAGTTCGAATAACTGAGAATGAATAAATAAATGGAATGAAATGTAAATAAATGTCTCACTCAGTTTACTTACATACCACAACAATTCCTATCCTATCCGGCTTCTCGTCGCGTCGATGTACGCACCCAATACCCCGTACTATCTCCTTTAGGGTCCTAACATACAACAATGTATCAATTTAGATTCAAGATTAATGATTTAAAATTCATAAATTGGTCGAAATCAGTCACAATCGAATTCGAGACCAATTTGCCAATTTCGCGTTTTTCGAGGTAAAAACCCCTGTATAACGTCTCGACCAACTTCCGAATTCTTCACTTTTTATAGAAATATTGAATTTCTATTGATTTGGGTCACAAATATAGTATTCCCTATTTTTGGAATTTTTCTGAATTTTTTCCATACTTTTCTCTATTTTCTCGAATTTATTTTATTAAAATCAGTTTAATTTAATGAAATAATTAAATATATATTTTTTATTTTAATTTTTAACTTTTTTTAATTGGGGTGGGTCCGGGTTAACCCGATCCGGTCCAGCCGGACCCGGGTCGACCCGACCCGGTCCAAGCGGACCTGGGTCGGTCTGACGCGCTCCCTTCGGTCAGGGTTGCCCGATCCGACTCATATGGGGTAGCCTGACCCAGGCTACCCCCCCCCCCCCATCTCCTTCCTCCTCGCAATACAGAGCTACTGCCCTGTTTTGAAATTTTATTTTATTTTTCTCTTCGATGGGGTTTGACTTCCATCCCCAACCGTAGGTTGGGTGTGATATGCAGGGGTGACTACTCCCCCAGCCCTCCTTGATTTCGGACGAACTGCCATGGCAGTTCGTCTGAGTTCGCCAACTCGAACAACAACAACAACCGACACAAACAACAACAACAAACGACACAACAACAACGACAACTCACCTTGATCACCTTCAATTCGACTTCCTCGAGCTCTCCTTCTCTTTTTTTCTCTTTCTTCTTCTTCCTATCCTCGGTTCGATTTCTTCTCCACCGACTTTGCAAAACCAAATTGAGATAAGTTGGATTTTGAAGTTAAAGGTTTGATGTCCTCAAGATTCGTGCAACACGAATTTCGAGGCAAACCCAATCATTCTCCTCTTTTCCACCGCCTTATATGTTTGACCAAAATTTTCTTGAGTCTCGTGAAATGCGTATCTCGAGGCAAATTCAATGCATATTATTTTATGTTACAAACTATATGCTATTGCATATTTAATTTAATGTGACCACATTCCTATAGCCACTATATTAAGCCAACATTAAATCACATTTAATTGAAATTACTTAATCTTACCCCACGAGCTGCTGCCTCGGGCCCACGTCGGCACGCGTCTTGAGCCGCGTCCCCGCTCGTCTCGGTATCTGCATACCCGTAAATGACTTAGTAGTCTACACATATACAGTACACTAGGCATACAACACATAATATAACATTTACATCGGCCATCGTGCCTCGGTAGTTACACATATCTCGCAGCGGGTCCCACATCGCGGGTCATTTCGTCCTGCTTAAATAATTAAACGTGTAATATTTATTTGGGTCATGACAATACTTCCCAACTAATAGGAAAGTTCGTCTTCGAACTTAAACTAAACGAATTTAAAAATATACCTTACTCCAAGAGGTATGGAAATCTATCTCGAATATAGTTTTCCCGTTCCCAAGTGAGTTATGAATCTCCATGAAACTGCCACTTGACTAACACTTTCGGGATAGACTTGCTTCTCAACTGCTGTACCCTTCGGTCAAGGATCTAAACTGGTTGCTCTTCATATGAGATATCTTCACTCAAATGAATCTGACTCAAATTCAATGTCGATCTCTCGCCTGCCATTGACTTAGCTAGTCGAAGCATCGATATATGAAACACCTGATGAATTCCAAACATCTGTTGAGGTAATTCTAGCTCATATGCAACCTTTCCAACTCGTTTCTTAATCTTGAAAGGCCCGATGAATCTCGGTGCTAATTTTCCTTTCTAACCAAATCTATAATGACCCTTACGATGAGAAACCTTTTGATACACTAAAGCTCCCTCATTATACGTGAGATCGCTGCGATACATGTCTGCATACTTTTTTTGCCTCTCTTGGGCTCCCTTAAGCTTCTGGCGAATGTGTCTTACATTTTCTGTGTGATCGATAACAATTTCAGGCCCTAACAAATCTCGGTCTTCTGGCTCAGCCTAACAAGAGGGTGAGCGACACGGACTGCCATATAACGCCTCAAATTGCGCCATTTCAATGCTCGCCTGATAATTGTTGTTGTATGCAAATTCACATAACGGTAAATACTCTACCCACGATCCGCCAAACTCAAGTACACACGCCCTGAGCATATCTTCGAGAGTTTGAATCAACCTCTCAGTCTGCCCATCATCCTGAGGGTGAAAGGTTGTGCTAAACTGTAAGCGCGTACCATACTGCTCCTGCATACTTCACCACATCATGGACGTATACATAGCATCTTTGTCTGACGTAATTGTCAAAGGTACTCCATGCAGCCTGATAATCTCTCTCTCGAACAATACAATCAACTGGTCAAATGTGTAATGAGCTGCCACTGGTATGAAATGAGCAGATTTGTCAATCTGTCCATAATCACCCAGATGGAATTGTAACGACCCGAAAATTTGACTTGTGCCACGTGTCAGGTCAGGGTCGTTTGTGGGATCCACTCGTCGAAATGCGTATGTCCGAATCTCGGGTGGAGACTTCGAGGTAATGTGTAATATCCAATTTGAGATTAAAATGCTAATTGTTAAGCTGTTTTATGACTTGGTATACGCAGGAATTCGATGAGCCGAAACACGAACGAGGACGCGCCTCGAGTCGCGTGCCGACGTGGGACCGAGATAGTGGCTTAATGTGGATATATTGGCTATAGTGGTTTTAACGTGGTCACATTAAAATCATATACATTGGATACGCCTCGTGATTCGAGTTGCGCGAGTATCGAAATTTGTGAAATGAGGCGGGTTGGTGCCTCGAGATGCGTGCTGCTCGGTTGTTGAGTTTGCCTCGAGATTCATGTCGCACGAATGTCGATGACACTTTTGATTTGAAATTAAAAGAGAAAGAGATAAGGATAAGGAGAAAAGAAATAATATATATAAAAAAAAGGGGGATCGGATAAGATTGGAAAAAAAAGAGAAAACGTGGAGAGAGAGAAGAAAGAGAGGAAGAAGGAGACGCCAGAGAGAGTGATTGGGAGAAGAGAGAGGGAGAGAGGGACGCCGGCGATGGAGCTCCGGCTCCAGGCGGCGGCTCGTAGCGACGGGGGCGCAGACGGTGGTTCGCGGGCGACGCGAGGGTGCGAGCTGCCGCGGCAGTGACGCGAACCAGCGACGCCAACCAACGGCGCGACGGGGCTCCGGGCCGCAGACGGCGGCGGTTGAGGCGAGGCCGTGGACGAGCAGGGGGCAGCTGGCGGACGGCGGCGACCAGCGACTCCAGCTACTCCAGCGGCTCCGCGGTGCGGCAGTGGCTGCGCGGCGCGGACGACGACCAGAAACTGGGCAGCGGGACGGCGCAGCCAGTGACGCCGGCAGAGGCTCGGCGACACCAGCGAGCAGCTGCGCCGGCGAGGCAGCGACGGCGCGGCAGCGGGTCGGATCGGCAGCGACGAACCAGCGGCGACGCGACGCAACGCGGAGGAACTCACCAGCGGTGGTGGCGGCGGCGACCGGCGGCGCCGGCGACCGACGAGCGAAGGCGGCTGCGACGCGGTGAACGGCGCGGTGGCGCGTTGTCGACCGGTCGGATGCGCGATTTCGACGAAATCGCGACGACGCGATGGAGGTGAGGTTTATTTCACCTGATTGAGTTGTGATTTGAACGAGTTAAGTAAAATAGGCCTAAAATGTCTAAATTGACACCAGGGACTTAGGAGTCGGGTGTCGGGTGCGCAAATCGAGACGTGAGCGAGATGTTTCGAGGTTCGCGATTTCTCGAGGTAAGTAAACCAGTTAGGGATTAACTAGAGCTAGTAGCTTTTTCTTCCATGATATGATGTGCAGGCTCAATCAGGTGAACGGCATACCTTGTTCAGCTAGAAACAACTAAAAGACTTAAGAAATATAGAAGCTAGATAATCTTAGTTAGTGGTGGAAAACCAGATGATCCTTGCCTAGAAACTATTAATTGGGAAGTGAGTGAAAGTGAGTTGGGGATTTGATATATCTATATACATGTTAAATTTGTTATATGTATATATGCGTTATCAACGTAGTAGCTGATTCGTGTTCCTTATCATTTGCAGTCAAAGATGACGGATTCACGCGATAGCGGTGATGCCGGTGCGAGTGGTGGATCACCTTCTATACCGTCAACGTGAGGACTTTCGAGGCTTTCGATCGTCTAGTCGCTCAGGGTCGCAGCGATTGGCATGAGTTCATTGCATTGATGACTTCCGATTTGCTCCACCAAGACATGACAAATTTCGGACATCAGGTCCTACTGCGACTACTACTTCCACAGTACCGACCGTAATGTCGGTCGTACCTGCAACACCTGTGATAGCAGCTCTAGTAGTAGAGACAGTGTCTACACCATCTTCCACACCTCTATCATCTAGTTCGACAACAGTGGTTCAGCTGGTGAAGGACTTCATCAGACTGAAACCCGTATATTTTGACAGTCAGCGAGATTTTGGGAAGATTGAGAAGTGGGTCCTGTCTCAGGAGAAGTTGCACAGAGTCTTGCGAATTGAGGATATACTAAGAGCAGAGATTTCGTCGTACACCTTACAACGAGATGCTGATGTGTGGTGGCGTGCGACGATAGCTGCTGAGGGAGAGTTTGAGTCTTGGGATGCCTTCAAGACTAAATTCTATCAGCAATACTTCCCACCTGCGGTGATGAAGAGGTTGAGGAAGGAGTTCATGAAGTTGAGACAGGGAGCCGACGAGACGGTGATGAGCTATCGAGACAGATACAACTATCTGAGGCAGTTTACCAGAGATCTTGTGAAGGAGGATGCAGATGATGTGTATCATTTTGGCGATGGATTGAGGTCGGATATTGGTTTGTAAGTAAACCAGCTAGACTTAACTAGAGCTAGTAGCTTTTTCTTCCATACCTGATAAACATAATCTGTATATCGATATCAAATTATAATTCAAAGTATTATGCAGTGAAAAATTAAAAAATTTTCGATAATACATTCGATATACATAAATTCGGAGTTTATCAAAACCCAAAACTCATTTGTACAACCTCTCACCCTGTTATATTACAACAATGTAACTCAAATAGTATTCATATATATAAGGAATATTAATTACATTGTAGAGAAGATAATAAAACTTATAAATCTTCTCCTTGCCCTTAACTGAAATGCGTGCGTGTTAACTTGAAATGTTAAGGGGAGTGAGCGATTCAACTTGTTTAGTAATTAATGCTCGTAAACACATCAATTATCAACTAATATAAATATGTCAGTGAATAGCAATATGAATCCAAAACATATCTATTCAGGTAATGAAATTAATATAAAGAATAAATAGTTGAATGCATTTTCAATAGGTAACTTGCAACCATACTCGTGATTTGTAATTTGAATTTGATTATGGATTCATACTCTCCAGTTACTTGAGAATACAAATACAAAATCCACATGTTGGCCAACAAGGGATTTTGTTGGTTTATTCCAGCTTGACTAAGTTACTAACTCCAAATGAACAATGACGACTAAGGTAAAACTCTAGCTAATTAAGGATAAAAGTGCAGAATCTATTTCCATGTAAACCTTTCCATTTATTAAGACAAAGAGCGGAATCCATTTCCCGGCATACATTTTCAATCCTCAGTCCTGGTCCACCTTATCGACCATTTTCGGGATTCTCAACATACAAAAATAGTCAAATCACATAACATTGCTCCTAATCCCAATCCATATTGCAATATAAACTAAATATACTAATTTACATTGCATAATTGATAAGAATATGAGTCTCACTTACCTCGATTAGGTTTCGTCACAATTTCCTAACCTCTCCGACTCACTCGACCTTTCCTAGTGTTCCAAAACCTATCACAAACCATTTGTGGATAATATAGGTCTATTACCCTATATTTAGAACCCCTAAGTCACTCCCTAAGACTTCAAGAAATTCTAACCAAATCACAGCACAATTGTTATTTTCGAGGTGAGAGCATGCACCCTCATTTGGAGGGGCACGCTCCACCAACTGGTTCATCACACTTTATAAAAAGAGCGCTCCTCAAATATAGGGAACGCGCTCCACCCATCATTGTCTCCATAGTGAACAGGTTAGTAGCCCCTGTTTGATCTACTAAACACAACAACAACGTCAAATACTCCGCCAACACATCATGAAAGACCTCTAATGAGGATTATATTTCATTGTATTACAATGTTTTGATCTCCTCTAATCATACTAAACAATCTCCCCTGATCAATTCTTCAAGATCAAACCTCAGCTGCTTGGTCTCTCTCTCTCTCTCTCTCTCTCTCTCTCTCTCTCTCGAATCAATAGTGATGATAAGTTTGAAGCTTTCTATTTGTATATATATATGGATTTTCCTCAAGATACGCATCGCACTATCTCGAGGCTGATCAAGTGAGCATTGTGCTAAAATGGCATAGCCTATCGTGACACACATCTTAACACAATCATCACCTACGCTCATTTAGAGATGATCCAATGATCCATATAAATCAATTCAAACCTATTGTTTTATACTATATATATCATGTATTTTTTCGCAAATAAATTCACCAGACATGCCTATGAGTATTCTCGAGCATGCACATTTATTTCATGACCATCTCGTCGCACTTAATGTACAGATAATATATCAATTGATTTATTTATTCTCCAATTATAGGCTTGTATTAATTTTCTATTAATCCCAAAACCTATAAATTCATCAATCATACCATACAAATACAAATCATCACACAAACCTACGCATAGCCAATCAAGGTATGTCGAACTTAAGCACGAGCCTAACTCAGGTTAATTAGGGTTCGGGTTAACATTAATCACTAGCTTAAGGTAACTGGTCATTACATGAGGTGCTCCACTCCAAACTATACATACTACAGGCGTCTAAGGCGGGTGATGTCGACTCCAGGGTAGCATGCATTGAACTCATATGAATGTTCTAGGTTTATTATGAGTGAGCACGCTTGTTATGAGTTTAGAACGGGAAATAAGGGATCTACGTTGTTCTATAAATTTGTTGTTATTTGGAAATGCAATTATATGTCTCCATGTATTCGAACTAACATTTGTAGGAGTACATAGCAATATAAAATTTTACTTACCTGACATCTTCGAGTTGTTTTTTATGATGTCAAGCTCTCTGTGAAGACAAGGAAGAATGAACAATACTCGAAGATCTTAGTGAATGTTTTTAAATTCAAAAGTTCAAATCTCGTTGTAATAATGTTATATATTATTGTTTGGGTTTCGAGGTTAAAGTAGGTCATGAAATACTTTCGAATAGGTTATGAGAGTCTCCAAAATTAGTTTAAAGTAATTTACGAGGTTTATATTCCAGTTTTGATTTATATGGAATTGTAAAGTTGTAATTAAAGCATTGGAGACTCTAAAATAGTTTAAAATTTTCAATTTGATATATATTGTGAATTGCGGGGAGTTGTGAGTCCTTTTAGGCCTTTCCCTAATTCTGTCGTCTATTAGGTGAAGTTTTCCAGTAGGCCACTTTTAAGGGAGATGCTGCCAATTTTTTATAAAATACGGGTAATATCCCGTATGATTTCCTAATTTTCTCCAATTAAACAAATCAAGAAGTGTGGTTTGTTGAGGATATAAATTTAGTTTTTGAGCGTTATTAAGGATTAAAATGGAAAGTATTTTGAGGTGCAAAGTTGATTGCATGGTTAGGTGCCTAATTAAGGTAATTAGGCTAAGTTAGGACTTAGTGAGACGGGTCCTGACAATTCGTACGATAAGGTTCACTCTTTTAGAGGAATCTTGAGTTTCCACAAGCGGGTTTCATGATTTCTTGTGACGTCACCATTTCGATTAGAAATTTTAAATTATTAAATAAGTATTCTCCTTGCAAACCCTATGGCTACAAAAAGCTATCAAATCAAGTGTCTTCCCTTTTGGGTTCGCAATTCTTCATACCACATATTTACTAATTCGTTTTTCCATAGGTTGGTCCTATGTTAAGATCCAGAATATTAAAGATTCAATCATTATTGACTTAGGTTAGATAACAATAGATACTTTATTTATTCCTTGACATTATTTTAATTCAATTATCCCCTACAAATCAGGTTAGGTTTCACTTTGACTCAATAGTCGTTAGTTAATGTGTTCATTAATGGACAATCATAACAAAGATATTATTTTAGCTAGGTACCCCCAATTTTAATGATTCACCTATCATTGGATTTATTATTATATCATTAACATTGATGTACAACCTTCAAACTGTACAAGTTTTGACTCATATAAAAACATTCAGTTTTAAGGCATTCCTTAATTTCTCAATTATGGTACCGTCCTTTTGTACACCACATTCATTTCGAAAATGATTTATCAAATTTTGGTATCCCCAACTTCATGAGTCAACTCACTCCTATTTAAGTTAAGACATATTATCTTTGTGTTGGTTGCCTTTGATTTGTATTATTTTAACCTCATGTCTCAAGTTCTTTTAATATTTATAAATTTCTACTTGGCAACGCGATCCTCACACGTGGCAATCTTGCCAAAGATAGTCCTTGACTTGGAATCCCCAAATTTTTATAACTCGACTATCTTCGAGTGTATTAACACGACAATTACTAAAGTGTGCACCATTAAGTTGTAATCACTTGTTTTACAAATCGAGTTATTTCAAGGTATTCTTTAACTTCTCATTCGCTATCCCTTACGACATGTACTTACCTTTCGAGTTAACCCTTAATTCAGAATCTTCACTTTTGGTATTCACCCCATTGATGACTAGTTTTTTTGTACAAGATCGATCAAAACTTGAGAAATGTGATTCAATCCTTGAGAATTCATATTCGAATCGATTTTTTTAAGGAAAATGGATTACACGTGTCTTTCCTATCTTAAATTAAATTTTCAAGTTTAACATCCTAGCCAAACTAACTTAATTTGATTGTTTAAAATTAATATTCATTGACATCCTTGCTAGAATAAATAACTTCTTTTTAAAACAAAGTATCATGAATTTTAACCGTTTTATTTGAATTTCAAGAGTTAGAGTTACTTCTCGAAGTGCAACCTCGTCGCTACTTCAATTTATGTACATAGCGTGGCGACTCACTACTCTTTCAAGTTTCATGATTCTTGTTTAAATCTTTTATTTGCTACACTGCCATTAAGCATAAGCGCGTCACACCACATAGTTTATAATCAAAGCTTATTCATCATCGCAGCAGTCCTCGCATCCATCTTTGAAGCGCGTGTGGAATCTCTAAAAGAGTTTGCCTCGATTTCCTTGCGTCGTTCATTGTCATTCCCCTTAAAGTCTTGTAGAACTCAAGTTCATCATCCGCTCACGAAAATCGTCCGAGACAATCAAACTAGTGGGGGAAGACAATTCACCATATATCTAACGATGTATTATATATACAAAGTAGCAAATAATCATCATTATAAATCTTTTGTCAAATTTTTTCCCATTCCATCCTGGGATTTATCAA
Organism: Stephania cephalantha; assembly: GCA_039657325.1. Taxonomy (NCBI): domain Eukaryota; kingdom Viridiplantae; phylum Streptophyta; class Magnoliopsida; order Ranunculales; family Menispermaceae; genus Stephania; species Stephania cephalantha. The sequence continues at coordinate 29,135,616 of CM077578.1, read as the reverse complement.
TTGTTTATGTTAAGTCGACTTTAAATTAACGTCACATACCATTGATTTTTCTGACTTAAACTTGACTTTAAATCTTAAAGGCTCTACAAACGTAGGTTTCACTGACCTAGTCTCTTTCCTAAGGTTATAATACCTATGCTTTGATACCAACTGTAACGACCCTCGCCTGACCTAGGGTCGCGTCGCCCGGCCCAAACTGCCACCCAAGTCCAAAACTCGAACCGGACTTGAGCAAGAGGTTTGGCACACTTAAAACAACATGCAGAATATCAACTAATGCATATGGATAAATAAGTCTAGACATAAATAAAAGGAAATCCATATGACACACTATGAAACTATATGTGGGTTTTCAACTCTATATTCAAGTATGGACATGTGACATATTCTCAACTAGTTCAACTAAGGAAAGTAAGGTACAATCTACCCGAGAGACTCATTTTAATACAACCTAAGTACAATAGTTTCAAAAACAAATAAATAGAATATAGCAATACAAAGTGCACAACAAGAGAAGACCGCAAACAATCATTTTTCCTTTGTCTCGATCTAGCGCCAAAATGTATGGTCATGAAATGCAAGTGAGTGAGCTAAAAGGGACAACGTAGATCAGTAATACGAAAAATCCACTCAACCATCAAATACACAACTAATACTTAATAAGCATGCAAGGCTAGCATGAATTGAAATTGAATAAAGAAGCATTTAAAACAAGACGTCGTATGGATTTATAAAGCATTCAAAAATCACGTCAACAAGATTGATAAAAGCATATTCAAGTCGAAACTCATCATCATGCAGAGGGTCCACAAAAGAGAGATACATAGAAAATAGTAATAATATAAAGTCGTGGTCTCATTCAATACATACTAGTTATTGACAAGAATTCGGTGACCGATTCTCTTACGCTCGAGGTAATAAAAACCACTAGACGACACACATGTCTTATGTGCCCTTGAGTTAGTCCCATCAAACCAATAGTAGGTTCATCCAAAATCATCACCGATATATGCACCACAATCACTTAAGGTTTCCACGAGAAGTTAGCAGTAGAACAAATGTGGCATTTTAATAACACTTCATTAACAAGGGTTTATTAAAACCCCTATGTAGTAGTACATAATATTGTAACATAACCGCTACAGGTAAGAGGATTGAAACAAAAGCAGTCGAGCATCACGTCCACAACGACCCATGGAATAACCTAGTCAGGGTTTCAAGTCGATCCCCGTCTCGGCTCCTCCTATTCCACCCTTTTTGACTTCTCTCGCAATCTCGTCGTTCCGATCGCTCCATTGACCCCAGATGCCTCGCCTCCTCGCGAATTACTCCATTTTGATCCATGATTTGCGTTTCCTCGCTCAGAATTCGACGAGTCTTCCAAGGTACGCGCCCTCTCCAATCCCTCCGATCCTTCAATGTTATCACTCTCATTGTTCATGTTCACGTTCATGGTAGGGTTTCCTCCCTCTCAACAGAGCCCTCCATCATTGCTTCCGATTTCATCTCCACGAATCTCAATCGTTGAGCGAGCTTCGCAATTAGGGTTTTATGGAAGTTCGATATTCCTAGGGTTTCCTTCGATTTGGTAAGCTCTGTATCAGGTATGAATCCTAGTTTTCTCAAATGTTAGGGTTTATGATTTGGTTTTTAGGCTTATAGAAACATGTTTTGTTCTTTGATTCTTAATCGATCAATCTCTGAATTTTGCTTTCTTGCGATCTCGATCACTTGGGGAGGAAAGGATTTGATGCATTTTCAACGAGAGAAGTTGAAGAACAGAGTTCGGATTAGAGAAATCTTAGCTTTTCGACTTTGATTGACAAGGTAAATTTAGCGAAATGATTGTAAGTTTGGAGTTCAGATTAGAGAAATCCCGGTCTTTTATTAATATCTTGTGATTATTGTTTTGTTTTTTTTTTTTTTTGCAAATGCTTGTCGATCTGTAGCTTCTATTATCATAAATTCTTCACCGAAGCGTTCATTTGGGGTGGAACTTATGGCTGCAAAAGTGTGGATGTATTATGCTTGGACAGGTTAAATTGATGATTTGAAGTTGTAGATCGTTGTTTATTAATTAGTGTTTTTTGCTCTTGAACTTGTAGATTTCAGCTGTAGTTTTTTCTTCTTTTTTTTTTTTTTTTTTTTTTTTTTTTTTATCTGTGCATTAAAGACATGTTCGTGAATAAGATACAACTGCAATCTGAATTTTTTTCGGGTAGTTCTACGGCTTAAAAGATGACGGTTAATTAATTAATGGCGGTTTTTATTTTGGCAGAGTATATGGAATTTTCTTTAGTTATCGCTTCGGCAACTCTGATTAAATGAATTTGAAGCCTTTAGTCTTAATGACTAATTGAAAAGCCTTGGGTATGATATTTAAATAAAAATCATTACTATCTATAGATACTGGTATAGTTTTCTTATGACAAAAAAGAAGTTGAAAGACGTGTGTGTAATGATATATGAAGCACGATTGGTAAGAAAGAATATATTTTTTAAATTAATATGCATCGACTTCAAAGATCATGACCTAAATATCTTCAATTATTTGTAGCTTTTAGTGATGAATTGGGATGTGTATTTCTCTGACACTCTCATTTGAGTTCTCCTTGCAGATTTCTATGGAACTAGACAAGGCTGATGGCACATTGCTAAAATTTAAGGTATACTACATAATTCTTCTTATGATTACAGACAATTCCTATCTATACGGGGATGCTTGGGCTTTTCCTATCATGCTGTGTTGATGTACCACACTATACCATTTCACATTCCTTACCACTTTGTTGTTTTGCACTGCTAATTTTGCTCCTACAAATTACGTAGTCTGATTAAATTGTCATTCTTCATTTTATCTATTCACCTGGTTGTTATTAATGCAGCTTTGTATTGGATTTAGAACTTCTCATACTTTGCTATATCAATTAAGTAGAATGATAATGATGCTTTCATGAATTTTGATAATTATTTTCATTAGTTCATATTCATGGTAATAAACCAGAAGTATGTTAGCATTAGATGTGACTAATAAATGTTGAAGGTATTGTTTCAGGTGATATATAACACACTTCTTCGAGCTTGTAACAATTATGGATCCTTAAATGAAGTACAACAATGTTAGGCCATAAATCAGGATATGCATAAAGCATGGTTTATTTTTTTCTCTCACAAATGACTTATTTAGATTTGTTGGGTTTTTAAAAATCGATAATATGTATGATGATTTTTAAAAACCACTAATTAAACTAATTTTGCAGCTTAAAAGTCCCCTTTTGCATCATGTGATTCTTGATGAATGGCGGGATTAAGGTATGGTCTGCACTCTTGACCTCTCAAATTAATTGGTGCTTGATAAACTTCTAATTGCCATGAACTAGACTAGCCTTTTAAGGGCTCCCCAATATGTTTTACTCATGCTTTAAGGGCACCAGTTGGGCCCTTTTCATGAGCAATTACTTCAATAGGTGGAAAAAAAAATCAATACCCATGGTAATATCTACGCGTCGTGCTTTAAATCAAGCGGAGAATTGCAGTGGTAGAGTTTAATCCATGTAGTCATTCCCAACTAATTTAGGATTGAGGTTTTGTTGTTGTAAATATCTAAGCGTCATTTGTCTCAAATTTCAGGTATGTTGGCTTCTATAAAGGGATTCAGAGTGCAGGAGCTGTTGTGGCTTGATAAGTTCAGCGATACCAAAAGAAAGAAGTAATTAGTTTGGTCAGTCATTCATGATGTCGACGAGCGTAAATAGTAAATGCTTTGTTCTTTCTTTTTCTTGTTTCTCCTATCTCATTGAATCTCTTAATGGAAAAAGGGGGACTTCTTACATGTAATTTTATGTTCAACGTCTCCTTCATTTGTTATTGTGTTGGTTGTGGTGGACATTGTTAGATGGAAAGCTTTATGAGTTCTTGGTTCTTTACTCTGTTACTCAATCCCTGACTGATCAAATAAGTGTTTATTGTGTTGGTTGTCGTGGGCATTGTTAGATGTCTCGTGAAGATGATGTTTAGGATTTTCCCATTTTCATGTTATATTTATTCAAACTCTAATTAAGTTATTGTTTTTGACGGGAAACTGATCATCTGCCTAATACACATTACATCAGTGTGCTTATGATGGGCAGAAGCTGCAGAATCCCATCCGTAATGCTTATGTTATGGGAAAAGTGAAAATGTTAGCCTCTGAGTATGAGACAACGACAAAGGGTGTGAGGAACCTGAATGCATCTCGAACGACTGAGTTGGGTGGATTTGTTCTCTGGCAAATTAAAATGCTCAGCTTCATGCATTTTGCAGTAATTTGAAGAAGTCTTGTCATGTTTCTTGTTCTTAACGTCTTTTTTGTTTTTTTCTCATTGTATGCAATTAGATTGGCGGCTTACTACTTTCAAAGATGTAAGATTTTGTAATATTCAGTTTTCAAATTGAATCATTAATTCCATAATTGTTATATTTTACTAGAAATGAAAATAAATAATTTTGAGCATTCAACCATTAATTTATTTTTTTAAATGACATTTGACAGGGGTATGAAATTACTATGTAAGCTTTCGAAGATATTGATGTGGTTTTAAACTTTTATTAAATCGTTGGAATTCATAGCGGTTTAGTACCGTCATCTTACCACCTCAAGATTAGATAACAACTTAATAGATGACATTTTTCGTAGAAGTCAAAAGCCCTTATGAAAAGTCTTTATAAAAGTCGAATATGTTCTAGTGTAGCCACTGCTCATGTCTCTATTAACCAACAATAAGGATTTCTATAAAAAAAAAAAAAGTAATCCCAGCTCCTTACTCAGGAGAGGGTGATCCCAACTCCTTATCTTGAAGAGGGTAATCAAAACTCCTTACCCAAGAGAGGGTAATTCAACTCTTTACCCAAGAGTAGGTAATCTCAAGTTTCGTTCAACACCCATATATTCTATAGATAAATAGAATCAAGTCAATAACATGATGCAACTCATTTCCTAAGTCTCTAATTAAAAACGTATGTCCTAACATAACTAATATCAAGCAATATTTGATAATTGAGCAAGCTTCTCACTTTCCTCGATCGCTGCAAATCCTATTTTCGATCTTCGCACGCTCAAGGTCCTATGTGAACTGCCTTGCAAATTTAAACAATTCAAGACACATCACATAAATATAAGTCACATTTTTAGTTAAATTTCTCAAGTTAAAAATCACTTTGGGGTCCACTATAGGGGGTCCCGCATGTTGTCCGTCGTCTGGTGCGAGGATCAAAAAGGGACCCGGTCGGTCTCCCTCGGGGACGCGGTAGCACAACCCATTTGAAGGCAATTTTTTTTTATTTCATATATTTATATATTATTATTTTATTATCATATATAAATTAATATTATTTTATTTTTTAAAAGTCCAGGGCCATTTTAGCCCCTGATGATCGGTCTAAGGGCAAGGGCCATCTGCCTGTTGACCTGGACCAAGGGGGTCCAGGGCTGTTTAGCCCTTGGTCCAATGTCCAGCGGCCAAACCGACCCCTAGATGCAATGGGCAGAGGCATACATCCTTGCCTAACACACGGGCTGCCCTTGAGTGCCCTAGCGAGACAGGCGGGCACCACCCCTCCTTCGGGCAGCCTGTCCAAGGGCGACGCAGGCGACGCCCCTATTGGCAGTGTGTGGGGGTAGCCCCTTTGGCCACCCTCCTTTCCTTCGTGGTTTGCTGGAGGCTGCCGCCACACTCGCCAATGCCGCTGATAGGGTTGTCGCTTGTAATGACCCATATTCTAAATTCGTTAAATAATCGCTAATCATGAATTATTGATGGTCTAATACTCAATCGAGAGTCGCGATAAGTCAAAGTGCTCAAATACTTATAAAAGAAAATAAATAAAATGATTTTAATTTTTGTCTAACATACTAATGCGTGTAGTATATGGTATCGCGAATGGTTTAGATTAATTAAATTGAATTCAAGCGATGATGAGACCTTAGATTGAAATTATTTAAAATTGATTAAGTAAAGGTCTAAACAAAGGTGGTGTGCGCTAAGCGAGTCTATTTTAAAATCACAAAGTGACCGAGATAGATCTCAATCTTTAGATCTATTTTTAAGTGCATTGTAATGACCTTAGATCTTTAGTGTTGCTTCGATCGAGAAAGAAATGGATATATGAGATAATTCTCAAAAAAAAGAAAAGAAAAATAAAATATAAATACATATCTATGCACACACTGTTCAATTTTGTAATATAGGTCCCAATACAAGGTTAGGAGTTCTACAAGACAGAGCCATGTTCAATTTTGTAATATAGGTCCCGATTTAAGGTGACGAGAGTGTGTTGACTAATTTATATCTATAGGCTACAAGTGTGAAAGTGGGGTTCACTCCAAAATGCCAAGGCAAGATGGAGTGTCCACTCCATACTTGTAAGCCTTATTTTTATTTCCAAGTAGTTGATGTGTGTCACGGGGTCGTTAAGTGAGGGGTTTACCTTAAGGAAATTTTTCTCGCTCAACCCAACCCGTGTGCCTAAGGGCCACCTTAGTTCAACACTACCAATAATCAAAGTGAATGAACTTCAAACCAATGGCAACAAGGAAACGTTTTACTAGCTCTCAATGGGAATACAACACTGGTACTCTATGCTTCCCCAAGCCTAGAGCCCCTGGCTTTATATATCAGCCAACAAGTAGTTACATAACCGTCCAGGACACATGTCCTGATTAAATCGATTCATAGACTAAGTAAAACCCCACTCCCTTATGGTCAAGGCAGTTACCCAACTGCCTTGTTCCCTTGCTGCCACCTGGTTCCATAACCGCCTCAACTGCTTGGTCAATTAGCACATGCTCCATTTATTCGGGACGTTCTTCGACGTGCCTTGGTCATGCCAATGGCCATGACCAAGGTAGTTACACAACCGCCTAAACCGCCTTGACTTGGTCCATCCACGCCTCAAAGGACGTGGTCCATGTTTCTCTTGAGGACAGGGACTGCTCGGTGGTGCCTGGCTGCGCCCAGGCACCCTGGGTGTTAGCAGGGGCTCGGTCGAGTTCCACCGGCTCGGGGTGGCTCGGACCATGGGTCCGTGGGTCTTGCCTTGGCATTGTGCCCAAGGCATGCTCAAGGGTCTTCCTTGCTCCTGTGCCCATGCCGCCCCTAGGAGAGACCACCTCTCCTTATAATAGATGTTAAGCCGTTTCCTCAGCTCCAATAGGAAACATCAAGAAATGAGACCAAGCGTACTTTGACTTGGTCAACGCCCAAGTCAAGATTTGTCAACCCTTGCCAAGGTATGCCTTGCCCGTGCCAAGGCGTGGCCTTGCTCGTGCCAAGGCATGACCTTGCTCGTGCCAAGGCATGACCTTGCTCGTGCCTAAGGAATCCGCCAAGGTATCGCCTTACTCGTTCCCAAGGAACTTGCCAAGGCACGGCCTTGCGCGTGCCAAGGCGCGGCCTTGCTCGTGCCAAGGCGCAACCTTGCTCGTGCCAAGGCGCGCCTTGCTCGTGCCTGCGCCAAGGAACCTGCCAAGGTTTGCCCGTGCCTGCGCCAAGGAACTTCCCAAAGTGCAACCTCGTCTGCGCCCAGGCACCGTGCCTAGGCGCGTACTAAGGCGCAACCTCCTTCACACCTATGCGTTGTTCCGCATGTTATCCCGCGACCAAACCTCATGGAACCATCCGAGCCCTCTGGAACTCGGCTATTTGCTAGGTTTCTCGCTGCCCAGCCCAGCCTACTCGGGTCACGCTATTGAGGGGGTGACAAACATCCCCCCGCCGAAATGTTCGATGCCCTCATGGAAGTGCTCGGTTGCTGCCGCTTCTGGTAGTCTGCTATCTCATTCTCAAACTGCCATAAAGTAGTGTCTCGTTCCCAAGTAGGTTCCTCAACATCAACCCACTTCATTAAGTAAAAAGTTTGCCTATTTTTCTTGCTCTGGCCACGCGTCTCGTGGCTTATAATTTGCTCAATATCTCCAGCAAACTCCTTCCGTACTAAGGGTGGAGCCCGTCTCGCTGTGCTCCTCCCTAGATCTGCCTCATCTGAGTGGAAAGGTTTAAGATAGCTGACATGGAATGTAGGGTGTATCTTCAACCTCTCTGGTAGCTTTAGGCGATAAGCCACCCTCCCAACTCGCTTGACCACCTCAAATGGTCCTTCGTATCGCTGTACCAGACCCTTGTGCGTCTCCTTCTTGTTGAACTTCTTCAAAATCTGAGGAGTGAGCTTCAACAAGACTAGGCCCCCTTCCTGTAACTCCAAGGGTCTTCTGTGCTGGTCAGCATACTTCTTCATCCTCCGGACAGCTTTGACCAAACTTTATTGAGCTGCCTCTCTCAGCTCCTGCTTGTTCCTCGCAAAGCGATAAGCCGCTGGACTCGATCCCATCGACTTTGATTTGGCTACCTCATGTGGAGTAGCTGGTTGTTTTCATGTCACCACCTCGAATGGACTCAGCTCCGTAGCTGAGCTTTTGTGAAGGTTGTAGCAGAATTGGGCTGTATCAAGTAGATCCACCTAGTTGGACTGACTTGCATTCATGTAGTGTCTGAGGTAGTCCTCTAGCAATGCATTGATCCTCTCCGTCTGCCCATCCGTTTGGGGATGGTTTGCTGTGGAAAACTTCAACTCTGAACCCAATAAATTGAACAGGGCAAACTAAAACCTTCCAGTGAACCGAGCATCTCGATCACTGATAATATCCTCTAGTATTCCCCAATATTTTGCCACATGCTTCAGGAACAACTCCGCAGTTAGGTCCGCATCGCAATTCTTCGGAGCAGCTATGAACGTAGCATATTTCGAGAATCGATCCACCACCACCAGCACGTTAGTCATTCCCTGCACTTTAGGAAGACCAGTGATGAAATCCATGGATATACTCTGAAAGGGTATGTCTGGTACAGGTAAAGGCTCCAGCAACCCTGGTGCCTTCCTCCTCTCTGTCTTGTCTTGCTGGCACATAAGACAAGTCCGCACATATTGATCTACGTCCTCCTCCATCTTAGGCCAGAAGAACGAACGTGATAAAAGGGCATAGGTGCGCTCCATGCCAGGATGCCCAGCCCACCGAGCATCGTGTGTCTCCCTTAGAAGTAGTCGCCTTAGTCCGCCAGTATTAGGGTCCCCCTTTTGCATAGAGGACACCATCATCGCACCAAAACCTCCGAGTGACCCCTTCAGCCACTAACTTTAGCATCTTCGAACAAACAGGGTCTTTGCTCATCTCCTCCTTGATGCGAGGCAGGAATTCGCTTTCAAGCCTCACTGCTGCTGCCACTATCTCAACCACCACCTTGCGACTAAGAGCGTGTGGGACTGAGTTAAGCCTTCCAGGCTTATGTTCAAATTGAACATCGAACTCTGCTAGGAAATCCAGCCACCTCGCCTGCTTCTGATTGAGCTTCTTCCGACTCATGAAGTAGGTGATCGCCGCATTGTCCGTCCGTACCACAAAACTAGTTCCCAGCAGATAATGCCTCCAAAAATGGACAACATGGATCACATCCAACATCTCTTTCTCATGAGCCGGGTACCTCTGCTCCGATTCCTTCAGCTTCCTACTTTCGAAAGCAATGGGGTGTCCCTCCTGGACAAGTACCGCCCCCAATGCTCGGTCTGATGCGTCCGTGTGCACTTCGAAAGGTAGGTCAAAATTGGGTAATCCCAATACTGGTTCAGAGGCAATGACCTGCCTCAGCTCCGCCATGGCTTGGTTGCATCGATCCGTCCATGCCCAAGCTCGATCCTTCTTCACTAGATTTGTCAGCGGTGCCACTCTCCTTGAGTAGCCCTCTACGAACCGCCGATAGTAGTTCGCCAAACCCAGGAATGACCGCAACTCCTGGACCTTGGTGGGGTTTGGCCACTCCATGATCGCCCACACCTTCTCTGGGTCCATCTATAATTTGCCCTGGCCTACAACATGACCAAGGAAAGAGTTTGTTTGCGCAGCAAACTCACATTTCTCCCTCTTTACATACAAATGGTTAGCCCTCAAAGTAGTCAGAACCATCCGTAAGTGATCCACATGATCTTGGAGGTTCTGACTATAAATTACAATGTCGTCAAGATAAAGAACAACAAATCGATCGATGAACTCCCTTAGTACATCGTTCATTAAATTACAGAATGTAGCAGGGGCGTTTGTCAAGCCAAATGGCATGACTAAGTATTCAAATGATCCATACCTAGTCACCATGACCGTCTTAAGGACATCTCCGGCTGCAATTCGGACTTGGTAGTATCCCGACCTCAAGTCCAACTTTGTGAAGTAGGCTGCACTGGATAGCCGATCGAACAAGTCCGCCACCAACGGAATAGGGTATTTGTTCTTCACTGTTAGCTTGTTCAGTGCCCTGTAGTCTACGCACATCCGAAGAGATCCATCGTGCTTCCTTTGGAACAGGACTGGTGCTCCATAGGGTGCCTTGGATGGCTGAATAAATCCAGCCTCCAACAACTCTTGCAACCGCTTCCTCAGTTCCTCAAACTCCTTTGGAGCCATTCTGTAAGGGGCTTGTGTTGGGGCTTTTGAGCCAGGGATCAGCTCAATCTCGTGGTCAAATACCCTTTGTGGGGGTAATTGTTTTGGCAACTCCGCCGTCATTACATCACTGAAGTGTTCCAGTACCTCAGCAACTGCATCAGGGACTTTTGCTGTCGTGCCTACCTTAATCTCCACCAAGGCCGCTAGGTAAGTTGGTTCACCCTTCCTTAGTCCATCTTTCACTTGAATGGCTGAAAGATGGGACAACTTTGCACTCTCTTTCCCTGAAATTATGTTAGCCGCAGGAACAAAACAAGGATGAGACTTGTTCATCACAAACAATCCCTTCAAGAAAGGCATCAAGGCAATACTCCCCAAATGTAGAAAGTCATTCCCTAGGATGACATCAAAATCATCCAAGGGAACTGCCATGAGGTTGATCTTTCCCTCCCAAGATCCAACCTTAAGATTCACATTAGATGCCATACCTTGAATTCGCTTTGCTTAAATTCACGGCTTTCATTCGACTGGAATTCTCAACAAGATCCAGTCCCAACTTCTCCACCATGTGGTCCGCCACAAATGAATGTGTTGCTCCCGAATCCACCATTGCCAAGACTCGTTTTTGGTTCACCTCCGCATCAACATACATGAGCCCCTCCGAAGGGATTGTCTTGGCTTGTTGAATGGCATTCAACAATTGCAGTGGGTTTATCCGGGGCTAGCCATCATCTTCCGCGATCAAGGCCGAGATTCTCTCCTTCTTTGGGCAGTCCCGTGCCCTGTGAGGGCCATTGCAAATGAAGCAGGCCTTGTGTGAGGAACTTGATGAGGGCTTCGCGTCTGCTTTCGGGGCTGGCTTCGAGCTCGCTTGCTTAGGAGGGAAGGGCTTTCTCTTGCCCTTTTCGTGGTGATCCTTGAACGACTTCTTCTCCTTGTTCTTCCCCTCGCTCGTGGAAGAACTAGTATTGAAGTCCACAAGACTATCAGCTGCCGCAATCGCCCCGGGCAAGTCCTTCACCCCTTGCCTCCTTAACTTGGATTGAGCCCGTGACTGCAATCCAGTGGTGAAGTTAAAAAGTTTGTCCTCTTCTGACATGTTTTTGATGTCCAACAAGAGAGAGGAAACTCCTTAACGTAGTTTCGAACCGATCCCGTCTGTTTGAGCTTGCGCAAGGCATCCCGCTCTTGCCAAGCAGCATTGGTAGGAAGGAATTGGTCCTTCAACTCCCTCTTTAGCACCTCCCAATCCACGATCTTGGGTCTACCTGCAGCCGCATCATCGTCTACTCTGGTTCTCCACCAGAGTTTAGCATCGCCTTCTAGGTACATGGAGGTCAAGATGACATTTTGATTCTCCTCCGTCCGAGAAGTAGCAAAGTATTGCTCCATGTCCCAAAGGAAAATCTCAAGCTCCTTCGCGCTCCGCTTGCCTGAGAATTTCTTTGGCTCCGACACCTTGGTTCTAGGATTTACCGCAACTGCAACCTCCGATGATCCACCAACGGCTCGCTTGAGTAGACTCACCTCCAAAGCCATTGTTGTAGCTATTTCGGTGGTGAGTTCTCCCACAAAACGCACATCAGCTACCAGTTCCTCAAACTTGGACTCCCACATAGCTATCATGGCCTCTTGTGACTCTCCTCTATTCACCAAGGAAGCCACCAACATCTCCAGGCCTTCAATGCGCTGTGCCGACATTGAAGACTCCGCCGGAAAAGTCATCGTCGCCATCATGTGTTCTAAGTGAACTACCCTCTCATTTAGATCACTTGCTGCTCGGGTCGCCATCGTCTCCGAAACGGGGCTCTGATACCAATTGTCACGGGACCGTTAAGTGAGGGGTTTGCCCTAAGGAAATTCTTCTTGCTCAACCCAACCCGTGGTGCCTAAGGGCCACCTTAGTTCAACACTGCCAATAATCAAAGTGAATGAACAGCAAGCAATGGCAACAAGGAAACGTTTTACTAGCTCTCAATGGGAATACAACACTGGTACTCTATGCTTCCCCATGCCTAGAGCCCCTGGCTTTATAGATAAGCCAACATGTAGTTACATAACCTTCTAGGACACCTGTCCTGATTACATCGATTCATAGACTAAGTAAAACCCCACTCCCTTGTGGTCAAGGTAGTTACCCAACTGCCTTGTTCCTTTGCTGCCACCTGGTTCCATAACCGCCTCAACTGCTTGGTCAATTAGCACATGCTCCATGTACTCGGGACGTTCTTGGACGTGCCTTGGTCATGCCAATGGCCATGACCAAGGTAGTTACCCAACCGCCTAGAACTGCCTTGACTTGGTCCATCCACGCCTCAGGGGACGTGGTCCATGTTTCTCTTAGGGACAGGGACCGCTCGGTGGTGCCTGGCTACGCCCAGGCACCATAGGTGTTAGCCGGGGCTCGATCGAGTTCCACCGACTCGGGGTGGCTCGGACCATGGGTCCGTGTGTCTTGCCTTGGCATTGTGCCCAAGGCATGCTCGAGGGTCTTCCTTGCTTCTGTGCCCATGCCGCCCCTAGGAGAGACCACCTCTCCTTATAGTAGATGTAAGTCGTTTCCTTAGCTCCAATAGGAAACATCTAGAAATGAGACCAGGCGTACTTTGACTTGGTCAACGCCCAAGTCAAGATTTGTCAACCCTTGCCAAGGAATGCCTTGCCGTGCCAAGGCGCGACCTTGCTCGTGCCAAGGCATGACCTGGCTCGTGCCTAAGGAATCCGCCAAGGTATCGCCTTACTCGTGCCCAAGGAACTTGCCAAGGCACGGCCTTGCTCGTGCCAAGGCGCGGCCTTACTCGTGCCCAAGGAATCTGCCTTGCTCGTGCCCAAGGAACTTGCCAAGGCGCGGCCTTGCTCGTGCCTAGGGAACTTGCCCGTGCCTGCGCCAAGGAGCCTGCCAAGGTTTGCCCGTGCCTGCGGTAAGGAACTTGCCATGGCGCAACCTCGTCTGCGCCCAGGCACCGTGCCTAGGAGCGTGCCAAGGCGCAACCTCCTTCACACCTATGCGTTATTCTGCATGTTATCCCGCGACCAAACCTCATGGTGTAACGACCCATTTTAGTAATTTCGATCAAATTCACAGATGTGGACGCCAGCTCTGACCCACGTGGAAGCCGCGGTAGGCTTGGACACACGGGACTTAGGTATGGATATTTATGGTGTGTTGGTTGCTTATTTGTTGTGTAATTTATTTTAAACATCGCATGTGTGTATGTTGCAAAATAATACGTGTGAGGGAGTGTGAACGGTATTCGCCTCGATATGCGTGTCGACGCGGGTGCCGGGTAGTTGACGGGATCGAATATTAGGACAGGGGAAACTAACACACAACGAGATTGTGTGAACTGTAGTCACCTCGATATACGTATCGACACGGATATCGGGTAGTCGACGGGACCGACTATTAGGTCGGGAAAACGAAAACACAAAAATTAAATAAAAATTTGTCACGTAACGAATATGGAATAGATATTAGGTTACGAACGACGCGAAGTGGACGCGCGGTAGGCTTGGACACACGGGACTTAGGTATGGATATTTATGGTGTGTTGGTTGCTTATTTGTGGTGTTATTTAATTAAATACATCGCATGTGTGTATGTTGCAAAATAATACGTGTGAGGGTGTGTGAACGGTATTCGCCTCGATATGCGTGTCGACGCGGGTGCCGGGTAGTTGACGGGATCGAATATTAGGATAGGGGAAACTAACACACAACGAGATTGTGTGAATTGTAGTCGCCTCGATATACGTGTCGACACGGGTATCGGGTAGTCGACGAGACCGACTATTGGGTCGGGAAAACGAAAACACATAAATTAAATAAAAATTTGTCACGTAACGAATATGGAATAAATATTGGGTTACGAACGACGCGGCGGTGCGCGGATATTACGGTTCGGACGCGAAATCGGGTGTCGAAACGCCCGAAAACACGGGTGAGTGTCGTAGTTGTGTCACAGTTAGGTGGCACAAACACTATCACACTTGTCCCAACTCAAGTAACACTTGTCACAACCCATACCACGTGTCACCACCCCACCTACCCACTTACATCACACACACACACTCACGCACACACTATTAACACACACACAAAGCAGGGAGGCCGAGAGCGAGGAAGAAGAAGAGGAGAGGAGGAGGAGAAGCATGGACGCGCCGGGAAGGAGATGAGACATCAAAATCACGGTGAGTCCCTGTTGTGGTTGTTGTTGTTTGGACGGTTGGCAGTGGAGAGAGTGGGGGTTCGGCCTCCATGGTCGAACCCCATGGCCGAGGTGGAGATGGCAGGGGTGTCTCCCCTGCCATCGGTTCCACCGGGGTGGGGTGGAGAGCCACCCCAACCCATCACCGGAAGAACAGAAGAGAAAAAAAAAATTCCTGGTTCGATCGGGAAGGAGACCCCAGAGGGCCGGGCCCAGAACGGGCCAGTCTCGGCCCATGGGCCGAGCCTGGACTGTTTTGGTCCAGGGCCGGGTCGGGTCCGACCCATTTGGGTCTACCCTACCCAAACAGGAAAAAAAAGAAGAAAAATGAAAGGAAAAAAATTCCGGAAAAATTTGGGAAAAATTGGAAAAAAATTATATTTTGATAAAATAAATAGAAATTTATAAAGTTCTAGGAAAAGAACATATGTGGGAATGTCAGCGCGACTTTTTGCCGGGTTTTGCCTCGAAAAGCGTGAAATGGGCAATTTGGCCTAAAAATTTTAGAAAATTATTGTAAATTATCATGCTAACTTAAATTATTAATAAATGGACTTAGGTTGACACAGTGATCAACTGGCAACCAAGGACTCAATGGACTTGGACTGAGGGTTGATTACGGGGTAGTGGAGCGCGTTGTGAGGTTTGTAAAACCCAATGGAAAAACCCTCGAGTTTATTTTGCTTTGTATTTCCATTCATTTCCAGTATTCCTTGTGATTTTTATTACATTCCTATCTTGTCATCTTTTGGACGGTTGGTTGAGTTACTCCCACCGGTTTTTTCGTTGAGTGTCTATCCATTCTAGACCATAGCATGTGTATCAGGAGTTCTCGGTGGATAACGACCCGAGCTATTGAACTGCTACTTGTGTCGGTGCGTCGTAGGTCGTACGCCGTAGGTCACGCCGCCAGGAGGGATCGGGTGATAGCTAGTTGGGTGCGCCCACTAGTGGGATCTTGGAAGGAAATCCCGAAGTATGGTTTAGTCTGACTGGAACAGGCACACACATTTGCGCTTTATTGTTATCTATGCATGCGATGCCCTACTTACAGTTGTTTGTTTACATTCCGCATGTTTATTTAACAGTATTTATTGGCTTCCACTTATTTATATGAATGCTCGGAGGAGTTCCTTAGGATTTTACTGACTGGACTCGTCATCCATTTTTCTTCCGTGATGATTGAGTGCAGATCTGAGTACAAGTAAAGGCAAGGGGATCTTAGGCGACTACCTCTGACTGCCTACCTATTAGGTGTACTTGTACGTGTGATTATTTTGATATTTTGATTCTTTTGGGAACTGGGGAGTGACATGACCTTGTACATGCTTAGTTTTATATGGTACAGTTGTTTACCTCGTACTTTTCAGGGGTTTTTCCACACTAGGATTTTTTTAATTGATTTATGAATAATTTTTTGCATTTAAATACGTCTTCCGCTGAATATGTTATTTACACATTGTACACACACAAGTGGATACAATTCGAGACAGAGTAAGGACGGGCAGGTGCCGTACACGTGTAGTTGGGCCAGCAGACAAGGGTACATGGAGACTCGTCACCCCGGGGCGGCGAGGGCCGCCACACATGGAACCATCCGAGCCCTCTGGAACTCGACTATTTGCTAGGTTTCTCGTTGCCCAGCCCAGCCTACTCGGGTCACGCTATTGAGGGGTGACAATGTGGGACTATCCCAACATCTCCAACATACACAAAACGCAACAAAAGAAAAAAGGGTTTTGTTTCCATCGCCAACAACACAATGCACACAACGCACAAGGAGAGAGGCGGTCATGGAGGGATCGCGGATGCACGGCGCTGCTGGTGTGGACAATCGGCGACGACGGCGCTCTAGCAGGCGAACGACTTAGGCTGCGTAGACGGATAGACGAGACAACAAACTGGCGAGGGGTAGCGGCTCCAGGGAGCCTCCGACGCGGACGGCCAGCAGCGGCAGCGGCACGGATCAGCAGAACATGGCAGTGGCGCAGACGACCAGCTGATAGTTAGCCATGGAGAGATCAGCGGAAGCGGCACAGTGAACGGCGTGGCGCGACGACGTGGCGGTGGTTACTCGCAATGAGGAGGAAAAGAAGAAACAAAAGAGGGAAGGGGAGTTTCCTTGTTTGATTGTGATCTCAAAAGAGAATTGGATTTGAAGTCCTCCATCGAAAGCATGGTGAGGTCTTAAACCATGTTTAAATTCAAATCAAGTTCAATCTATAAATTTATAGTAGTTGTTAATGGTTTCGGTGTGAATTAATTAGAAGGTTCACTTCATATTTTCATTGGAAATGGTTTTAGGAACAACTCCAAGTGATTTTTGCTAACTTGAGACTAATGTAAGTAGAATTAGAGGAAACCTTTGACATTGTACACCTAGTGTTTGTGAAAATGCAAAAAAAAAATCTCTACCTATTCTAAACAAAGTCTCGAAACAAGGATTGCGATTTTAATAGTAGACTTTGATTTCTAATAAATTTTTATGGATCTTTTGACTGAGGAATGAGTTGTAGGATTCAAAGAAAGTCTTATGAAACTCTAGTTTTGTTTTACACACATGCTTGATTTAATTTAACTTGAAAAAAGTGATCTTGCATTGGTGAGATTTTTATAGAATGAATATGGCCAATGTTTGGTATATTGCTATTTTTGATTTCAACTCACGGAAAGGATTTGATCAGTATCAATTATTTGAACTTATTTTCCAAGAACTTCAAGTTTTGCAAATGATTTTAAAAGGGAGATGAACTCCAAATGTATGAGGAAATGTTCAAAAAAGAGAATGACTTGTTTAAATAATCATTTTAAATCATTTAGTCCTACTTTTATCTTAAGAACCAATAGACATATTATTCCATGATTTTCAAGTTGTTGTCATGACTTTTAAGTCAAAGTATTTTGCTTTAAGTGGGATTGGTTCAAATAAAAATATTTGAGTTGTGAACTCTTTAAAATAGACTTAATCTCTATTTGTGAAATATGAATGAAACTAATCGATTTGTATGGGTCTTGATATAACTCAAGAAATAAAAGATATTTTAATTTATTTTTCTCAAAAACGAACTTAACTTGTTCAAGTTATGAATTTCTAATAAAAATTGGTGTCTAAGTCGAACTTGACCTTATGTGGTGATTTAGATTTCTTTTGATCGAGATTAGTCGACTTGAGTCTATTTAAGTTGGAAAATCAAGTTTTATGGTTCTTGCCTTGTTTTGTTTCATCGCATTCTTATTTTCATCGAATCTTCGTTTTTGATTTGAAGTGTTCATTATTGATTTTGGAGTCGTGAGCGATTTAAGTTGGAAGTATGGAGTAGTGGTTTTTTAGTGTCGGACCCTTTAAAAATCATTTATTTGGGTCAAATAAACTTAGAAAAGTTTATAACGCAAATGCTTACGTGAATAACTATAAACTTATTTTACTAGCACATGAAAGTAAGGTATGCTACTTGAAAATCATAATTGGTAGATTCATGAACCAAGGAACAATACTTTTATTTAGCAAGTGGTCCTTAAACAATTAATATAGTCTAAACGACTTTTTTGTACCCATTATGAATGTAGATACACAAGGACTCAACTAGGCTCTTCAAATGATCAATTTGATGTGGTGGTTTATGTGATCGTATTGTAAGTAAACCAGTAAGAAATTCAATATTAATTCTTTTCTTTTCCTTGCATAATTTGATGGAAATGATACTTATTGTTGGACTTTACTTCCCTGCCTAGTGACCTAGGGTCTGAGAGGTCGAGTTGAGTCGTTGTTTACTCGTGAGTTGAGCATCTGAGTCGTGATTTTGGCTTTTAGACAAGACTGAATCCTCTGAGTGAGCATCCGCCATGTGTCGTGGCTCGTTTCATGACTTCAAAGATTCCATTGCGGTTGAGCATCCAGTTGTGACTGTGGCTCCCTTTGAAATTTTCTAGTGCTGCGGCTCAAGTGAGTCGACAGTGCCGAACGAATTAGGTATGGTTGAATCGAACTTGGTCTCGGCATACCAGTATTTGACACTTACCTGTAGTCAAGTAGCTTTGAGCCCACGTGTAGAGTGTCAAGACCACTTAGGCACCTATCCTTTGCTTCTTGGTCTCTATTGTTGATCATTGTAGTCTATCTATCATTTAATTATTGTTCTTTTCAGCTTCGTTTCTTTCCAGCATGATTTATAGACTTATTTATTATTTAATCTGAATTACTGTTGAACTTCTTCTAGATTTATTCACTGGAATTGTGTCCGCTTTTGGTGACAATTGCATGCATAATCTTTGAGCTCAAGAACATTGATATGCGGCATACATAGGTCATTTGGTATATTTATATTACATTTATTATATTTTTTAAATGGGTATTTGGATTGAGAGATACATGTTTTTTCCTTGTCATTATAATTTGTACATTGTATCCGTTGTACAGGTTTCCACATTCTAGCTTCCACACCTAGAACTCGTTGTGTGTTTAATTTACTTGTTATCAGGTTTTCATCGCATTTAAATTTCGCTGCATATGATTTCACACACACACACATATATATATATATACACTTTGTTGTGCAGACTATCAGATACTGAAAATCGGTTTGTGAGGCTGAATGGGCTTTTATTAACTTCGTACTAGTTTACCAGGGGGTTAATGAAGGCCTCGTGCCGGGCGGTGCCCAATTTGTAGGGTTGGGGTCATTACAACGCCACTCTCGCTGACGATGCCGAATGACGTTGACCCTTGGGGTCTTCTTTTCCTCCACCAATTTCACATGAAAGAGGGTTTCCCCTATTTTTGCACAAATTTCAAGCCTTTAATTTATTATCAACAAAAGAAAATGAGATAAGGTGGATGAGTTACCTTCATGTGGGATTTCTTTGACTTAGCACCCCAAAAAGCTCCAATCTCCCTCTCTCCAACGTGTTTTGTTTTTGAAAAAAAAAGGGCTAGTGTTTATAATAAGATTAATATACTTAGGTTCAATTAGTGTAGGATTTGCATAATTACCAAATTTCCCTTGGGGCAGTGCCCCGAATACCTCGTCCACGTCTACTACCTACAATCAATACTCGGGGTAAGGTCATGTTTGTTATGTCTAACACCAAATCTAAGAGTACCTTCTCAATACACACAAGTCATAGACACTCAAACTATAGAATAAAGTCTAATGTAAACGGGATGATAATAATTAAATTCAAGAACATGATAAGAAGTGGAAGAACATGATAAAAAGCGGAAATAATACTCTTATTGGTTTACTTACATCAAAATGTAACTAAAACACGCAAGGCCCCCACACGCCTCACACTACTCTCATAACACACAGCACTAGATCCCAAGGTTCTTGGTATAACTTAGAGTCAATTTAGGTGTTTTAAAACCTATTTGGTTTAATTTTACTCGTAAGGTTCGAAAATTACCCCTATTGAGTATTAGTTTCAAAATTACTTTTTAAGTTTTAAAATATAAAACTTAACATTTAGCCTCCTTTTTGTCAATTAGACACTCCTAACAACGCAAAAACACTTCAAAGACATTATATGAGCAATCAGATCGCCACAACAATGTGAAAACAACATTTAACATATCATTTCCATTAATAGTGGCGATCAAGTCATGTTTGGGCTATGTTTTCCCTACCCAAATACTTTCCTTAAGTATAATTTCAATTTGTATACAAACTAGGTATACAAGGATTAGAATAATCCCCCAAGCAATTTGGATAATATTTGATGCCTCAAAGTAATGACCCAATTCACTTGCTCAAAATAGATTTTGAGACTTAGTCAATTTGCTAAATATTCGAGTAGTTCAAAAATGACTTTGTTCTTGCCATCAAATACCCTACCAAATTTTTCGAAAACCCAAAATCGAAAATGTGAGATCAAAATAAAAAGATCAACTACAAATCTCCCGAATTTCATAGCAAAATACCAAAGTCTTTTTTATTGGGGCATTTTATCAAACATATGATGTAACTTCTTCTAAGTATTTTTTTTATCTCCTACACTATGATCAAATCCCAAAACTCAAACATAGTCGACTCTTTATGCACGAGCCTCCTCACCCTCACCTTGTGGAGGTACTATCGCCATAAATAAGCCAACAACACTTAATTAACAACAATTGATCAAGAATTTATCATCACAATGCTATTTTCCAATGAACATCAAAATATCAACAAAGTTGACCTAAAGTGTATCCAATTCCCATATCGTTTTGCGAGTATCATAGAAAGAGTAAGATTAGGTGAAAAAACTTTCTTATTTGAAAATCATCCCATACACATTTTTAGATGAAAAACCCCTAATTTGGTAACCCATCAAGAATATTACAACATTCAAACTTGCATGGACTTAATCCACTTGGGTTCTACCCAATTTAAAAACTCATTTAAGAACATCACTATGGCATGTTCGGTTGATGCTATTAGCCCGAATAAAGTAGTTGGACTACTTAAGCCCAGTGTTTGCCTACTACACAGTCCACATGACTAAGATAGCCTACAACTTTTGGACTAGTCTAAACCATGGTTTTGATGGTATTATTTAGTCACACCCATATCACTTACCAAATGATGAAACTGTCCTCATCAAATACACACAAAAAACACAAGTAAATATACCTCGCGCACGACTGACATCTTTTGAGCTTGACATAGATGATAAAGACGCGGATGAGGAAGACGCATGAACACATGCACGACGTTCTCTACACAAGTCGACTGCTACTAGGGTTTCTCGATTTGGGGACGTAAGTAGAAATAGATAGGCACTTTAGTAACTTAACCTATTGCAACCACATTAATCCCACCCTTAATACTCTCAAGTGAAAAAGTAACCTAAAACGGATTAATACCTAAACCCAAGTGTTAGTTCTAGTATAAACTAATCTCATGATCTTAGGTCTCCCAAATAAGTGAACCAAACATGCCATTAAGGAGTTAGTATCGAGGGTTTAAAGTCTTTTTTGGTTGCAACATCGGACCATTTTATTTATCAACTAGATGCCTTGAATTTGAGCAACAAAGCATGACATTTAAAGGAAAATCAGTTTTTGCTTCTTGTAAAAATGTTAGAGAAACCAAAATCAACTTTTGAATTTTATGCAATTGAAAGGAATTGAAGTCCCAAATATCCCAGAATCCCAAATGAACTTAAACTCCCATTCATAACATGTTAAGAGCACCAAAAAGAGAAGAAAATGTTGAATTTTTACCTAGAGTTTCAATCCCTACTCGATTTCTTCAGAAACTTTGAGATTCCAATATAAAGGTTTTGATCTAAATAGGAATTAAAAAGTATTGGCGGAAGCGTACCTTTGTCCTATTTCATTTGTATGGAACTCTGATTTTTTTCACAGCCCAAAAGTTAAAAAAACACTTCCAGAAAACTCTTCACACCACACAAAAATGCCAAAAGCCATAAAATCAAAATCACACTACATAATTTTATTATCCTATTATTCTTGGGACTTCCCAAGAGATTAGGATGGTTTAGATATGAGATATATTTTTATTTATCAAAAACTTTATTCGTTTTACACATGCAAAACATGGCCTAACATATCCCACTTGCACATCGTGTGTACACTTTCTTGTCGGGTCGGATCAATCACACAGACGGGCGCCTCGTGTTTTGATAACATAGATATATCTTACACTCGCACATCGTGTGCAGAAAAAATATTTAGTTCTCAATTGACAATGTTTTGTTGTAACTAATGGGTTGTGCAACCGTGAGATAACCTGCAAGCGTGAGCTATATACTAGCAACTCAATTAAAGTCACCATAGAGACATCTACCCTTTTTGTAAAAAAAATATATATCTTACTTTGCCCCAGATCCATATAGTTATTTCTGTTCAAAACACTCTCTAAGCCCTTTAAGGGCAATATTTAAACCTTAAATTCATAGCATTATATTTTAACTAATATTGCCATTCAATTGATGCAACACCAGTATCACGACATAGAATATAAAATGAAATGAAGTAATTCCATATGATCTTCCTTTGCCATCCTATTACTTAGTTTAGAATCAGTTGTTGTCCTAATGTAGCACCTTTAGATCAAATCATACTTGATAATAGGTAACTAACTAAAGTAGCAAAAACTAATTCCTTACTTCATAGTATAATCAAAAGTCATAAGGACAATTCAAGAAGTCTCAACTATATAAGAACTTCTTTTAATTAGACTTACACATTGAGGATCAAGGGATTTACTATCTACTCACTTCTAAGTAGTCGCAAAACACATGTAATTCTTTACATGTTACTGTGGAACAACTCTTAATAAGAGTGCATGCAATTCTCTTAATATATTGTGCAGATCTTAATAGTTACTCCCAAAACGCTTAACCCAAAATTTGTATAGCTTGCCATAATGAGGCACCAATCACTAGATCTCGTATCTGGTTTTTCTTATTCACAAGCTTAATAGATAGTGAAAAATCTATTACAGTCTTGCAAAAATGACCTCATCTTGACTCCTATCAAGGCGACTTTTATCAAATAAGTTTTAATGTTTCATCTCTACGCTACTACTAGCGCCAAAGGCGATTGCTTGTTTGAGAAAGCCAATCAGTGCTTGTTCAATATTTCCAGTCAATAATGACTTATATTATAGCAAGAAATAACAAATTCCAATAAAGCTTATTTATTGAATCAAAATAAATTTTTACAGCAAACAATTTACAGTCTATGCAATCCCAAGTATTTTACATGACTTAGAAAAATATCCATAGCGATAGGTTTCGTCATTAGATCTGCTGCCATCCTTTCCGTATGAATGTGTTGTATGAAAACTTCTTTTCTTGGTATGATGTCTTGCACAAAGTTATACTTTGTGTCGAAGTGTTTTGTCTTTCCATGATACTTTGGATCTTTCATATAGGCAATGGCTGCTTGACTATCAAATATAGTCATTGGTTTCGATGCACTTTTGATAACTTGCAAGTGCATAACGAAAAGTCTAAGTCATATTGCCTCTTGAACTGAAGCAGCGCAAGTGACAAATTCTGCCTCCATGGTTGACAAAGCAATGCATTTTTGCTTTTTACTACTCCATGAGATTGCACCATTATTCAATAGGAAAAAATATCCTGAAGTTGATTTGCGTTTATCTGTATCGCCACTCCAATCGGCATAAGAGTACCCAAGTAACTGCAGGTCATTACTTTAGTAACACAAACATAAATCTATAGTGCCTTTCAAACACTTCAAGATCCTTTTGACCGCTTTCTAATAAGCTTGACCAGGATTTGATTGATATCTGCTAACTAAACCAACGACGTAGCATATATCGAGACGTCTACACATCATTGCGTACATTAAACTTCCAATTGCACTTGCATATGGGACATTGGACATTTTTTCTTTCTCAATTGGAGTATTTTGGCACATTTCTGTGCGTAGGATTTCACCTTTACCAATTGGAGTGTAAAATGGGGTTACAATTTGTCATTTTGAATCATTCAAGAATATTCTTAATATATTGTTCTTGTGATAAAGCAAGAATTCTTTTAGAATGATTCCTATGAATATTCACACTCAGTATGAAGTTTGTTTCACCAATGTCCTTCATATCAAAACTAGAGGAAAACTATTCTTTAATGGCGACAATATTATCAATGTTATTTTCAGCTAAAAGTATATCGTCCACATATAAGGATAATATCACAAACTGTTGATCACAATGCTTGATATATACACAATGATCTTCATCAATCATATTAAATCCAAAAGAAGTTATGAATTGATGAAATCTTAAATACCATTGTCTTGAAGATTGTTTAAGACCATATATTGACTTTTTGAGCTTGCACACTTTGTAATCTTGTCCTTTTACAACAAAACCTATTAGTTGTTGCACATATATGTCTTAATTCGATTTTTAATTTGAAAAAACAGTTTTTACATCCATTTGATGTAATTCTAAATTTATGTGTAACAATAGCAAGCAATAGACGAATAGAGGCAAACTTTACAACTGGTGAAAAAGTTTCCTCATAATCTATTTCTTCTTGTTGTGTAAATCCTTTAGCCAATAAACATGCTTTAAATCTTTCAATTGATCCATCTGCCTGACTTTTGATCTTGAGAACCCATTTGTTCCTAATTGATCTATGTTCAGGAGGTAGATCAACCAAGTCCCAGACATGGTTAGATTTCATAGACTTCATTTCTTCATCTATTATTTTTAACCATTGTTCATTAGCTAATGATAAAAAAGCCTCATTAACACTATGGGGCTCATTTTCATCATGCAGAGCAATCATAAAAGCATGACCCTCAATTTCAAAATGTCTTTGAGACACACTTTGACTGCTACTTCTTCGCAATTCTTATGTATTTGAATCATCTGTTAGAATGTCACTCCCATTATAATCAATAATAGGAGCTAAATTTGGATTAGTCTCAACTGCATTTGAATCTATTTTTGAGATTACATTATCTGAAGAATCATCAACTTCATAAAAAGTAAGATCTCTTATTGCTTCTTTTTTGTTAGGAAACTCATTTTCTAAAAATGTGGCATCTTTTGATTCAAACTCAATAAAACTACCATCTGGTTGTTAACCAATGAACACAAACCTTTTTGAATGTTCAGAATATCTAACAAAAATAAATTTCTTTCCCTTTGGTCCCAATTTTTCATATTTATTGGATGGAGAGTGAACATATGCTGCGCAACCCCAAGGGCGCAAATTTATAAGATTGAAACTTCTCCTGTCCATGGGGTTTATGGTGTGGAACTCACTAATTTAACGGTACTAGACTTAGTACATGAGTTGCGGTTAGCAATGCATCTCCCTAATATGAAATTGGAAGACTTGCTTGTGTCATCATAGATTGAACCATATTTAATAAAGTTCGATTACACCTTTCTGCAACACCATTTTGTTGCGGAGTGCTATGGATGGTAAGCTGTATAGAAATCTCTTTTTCATCACAATATTCTTTAAATTGATCTGAATAATACTCACGTCCTCGGTCAGTTCTCAACATTTTGACATGTTTCTTTAATTGATTTTCAACTAGAGTTACATATCTTTTGAAGTAATCAAACGCTTCATTTTAATGTAAGATCAAAAAAACATGACCAAAATGAATGAAATCATCAATAAATATGATGAAATATCATGCACCATGTCATGCTCTAACACTAATTGGATCACATATGTCTGAATGTATTAATTGCAATGGATTATCAGCTCTTACAGTTTTTTCGAATGGTTTTCTAGTTGTTTTTTTTTTCAGCCAGACAATGTGTACAAATAGACAAGTCAATCTTTGCGAGTGAGCCGAAAAGGCCTTCTTTATCAAGTCTATTAATTTGATCTTGTCCTATATGACCTAATCTAGCATGCCATATATTTGCATCTTAATTAGCAAAGACTGAAGATGCGAAATTGAGAAAACAATCATTATTATCATCAATTTTAACATCGCTTTTCGATGTCTAAAATAATAAAACCATTAGACAAGTATCCAAAATCATAAAGCGCGGTATCCAAAAACATAGTGACACCATCGTTATTGAAGTTCAAACTGAAATCTAAACTAAAAAGGACGACCACTGAAATTAAGTTTCGCCTTATTTCTGGGGCATAGAGAACATCATGTAGATGTAGTGTGCTCCCGTTGTGTAGCTTTAATTGACAGGTGCAAATTCCTCGAATAGCTACACGTGCGTTATTTCTAACATATATCCATTATGCTCCCACTGGGATGCGACGATACTCAACGAAAACCTCGCAGTCTTTCGTTACGTAGTTTGTTGCTCCTCAATCAATAATCCACAATGGATTAGAGTTAACAAATAAAACATTGCTAAACATAAAGCAATTGTGAGATGCATTAAAAGAAAATATCTAATATTTTCTTGGTTCAGGACATTCCCTCGCTAATGTCCTTTTTGTCCATAGTTGTTGAGACGGCCCGAATTTAGTTCGCCTTTATTAATGACGTGGTTGCAGACGTGGCTGACAGTTCAGACGCTCGCGGGACCAGCAGCTAGGCTAGGGCGAGCTTGGAGTTAGGTAAATAGTAATGTTGTGTGCTGATTTGTCTAATTTGTGATGTTTACATTGAAATCGATTAAACGACATCATAATGTGTGTATTTATATTACGTTTGACGTGCGAGATTGTGTGATAAGTATTCACCTCGATATGCGTATTGACGCGGGTACTGGGTAGTCTAAAAGACTAAATACTAGGGCGGGGAAAATAATACACATGAAATGAATAAAATGAGTTAAATAATAATATGTAATGTATATTTGATAGCTAGGGTCATGGTAGTACGCTTATGTCGCGATTCGGGATGCGAAATCGAGCGTCAGAACACTCGAAAGAAGACTTTATGGGTTAAGGACAAGGGCGGGTGTGCCATCGGAGTCACTTTAGGATTCATTAGGGGTTGGAAAATGGAGCAAATAGTGCTCATTGGATGTCATATAGATGCACATGTGAGGAGAGATCATGTGAGTGTATAAAAAGTCACTTTGACTTCATTTCCACCACCTTTTCTCTCTCCTTATCGAGAAATATGAAGATTGAGAAGAAGAAGCAAGGGTTTAGAGCACTCAATTTGATCATTTGTGAGCTTGGAGTGGTTGATTAATCAAAGCAAGGTGAGATTCATTATCACCTCGACTTTCTTCATCTTTTGGTACCATTTTTGGGTGTTTTAGTGAATCCAATATGGATTGTTAAGTGGTTATTTTGGTGGGTTTCAAGTGCTATGAAGTTGAGTAATATATGTTGTTGTTGTTGTTGGTAGTGGTGATGTTTTAATTTTTTTTTTCAACCAAACTGCTGTCCAGAACCTCATTAGCGCGCTAAGGAGGTCATCTAGCTCGCTACATGACGATTAGCACGCTAGGTGAAAAAATATAGCGCGCTAATGTTCTTCCCGTCGAAGAACGTTTAACTGCCCAGAAATCTAGCGCGCTAACGAAAAGATCTAGCATGCTAGATATTGCAGATTTCATAATGTTTTTCTTAAGTAACATAAAATACATCCAATTGACTAAAAATCAATTATAAATGGAAATAGGTAATTTCGGGCGGTAATTTGGATATCGGGGATTCGACGGAGCCGGACCGGAGGTTATTTATCGGTACACGAAGTGCGGGTTGAGGTGTGTAGTATCCCAATTGAAATTTCTTGAGCATTACCTTCTTTTTGCTTTTGAATTCAAATTCTATCATTCGATACTCCATTCTTGGTTTTGGTTTAAATGGATGGACGTTGAGGCTCTCCCTCCGTACCATTCCTGTGTGTATGTCCACCTAGCCATATCACGTGTGTCAGGGATTTCGGTGAATAGTTCAACCCGAGAGTCGCGTCGGAGCACGTGTAGGTGTGTCGTAGGTTCTACGCCGACCACTTAGCGGATCCAGATATTGGCATTGCTTGAGTGGTACTTGCCGACAATATTCTGTGAAGAGTCCGAAGTATGACACTAGTTTGACCCTAGGCTCTAGGAACACACTTTGAGCTTTCACTATTACTTATCCATGCGATTATCACAGTTACCTGTATTTATTTCCGCATGTTTATTTAATAGTTTTGTTTTAATTTCAGTATTTATTTTCAGTATTGCTCACTTAATTTCCTTGGGAATACTCACTCTGAACTCGTCATCTGCCTTTTTGTGATGTATTGAGTGTAGATCGAGTACGAGTTGTGCTAAGGGTAAGCTTGCAGAGTACCTGTGATTCAGAGATATTGAGCTAAACTTATACGTTTGTATTATATATATTTTGTTTTTATTTTGGGAATTATGGATTGTGCACACTTTATGACCCTATATTTTTGATATTTTTAGACGTTTGAGGTGTATTTTTGATCTATGATAACTTATGGGTTTTCCACACTAGGTATCCGAGTTAAAGACATGACTTTGATGTTTCATATTTTAGTTTGTCATGTTTAAAGACTTCCGCTGTTGTTTAATAAAGATTGAAAGAATATTAAAATAGATGACTTGAGCTCATTAACAATTTAAACAGTAAATTATTGTTCATTGAGGTTAATAATGATTAAATGGCGGATTAGTTTGCATGTGGGGCACAGTTGGCACTGGTAGGCCAGGTTGTGGACCCGCATTGGCCCTGTGGTGGTTCATTTGGAAAATGAGCCACTACATTTTGGTATCAGAGAAGGGTCGGTGAACCTCGAGGAATTGAAAGTTAATTCTGATACGATTACATTTGTGGTATAATTTGAGAATAAACCTGATGAATAACTTTAGATGTGGAAACCCAAAGGAATTGCCTAGAGTCCTAGTTGGGAAGTGATGTGAGATGGGTAGAAATCAGGGATATACGTGTTATATTTTCTGTTGTATTTTACATACGATACATGTATATTTATACTGAGGCTGACTAGACGCACGTTCTTCGATGCATATATCGATGGACGGACAACCTTCAAATACTAGTCAGCCTGAGGTTGGGGATACCAGTGATCCGACTAGGCCGACTTTGACGTTGGAGTCATTGGCGCGGACTATTGATGATAGATTTGCGTTACTGATAGACATGATGAGAGCTCGGTATGCTCGGGAGGCTATTACAGCTCCTACTACCATTTTGGCTACGTCGATGACTACTACTTAAGCAGTTGTAGCTTCTACTACAGCCGAGACTCAGGTGTAGGCAGCAGTATCTGAGACACTAACCGAGAGAGCTGCGCCGTAGTAGTACCAGCGGATACTGCAGTGGTCATTACACGTGCGACTACTGAGCAGCAAGCAGTGGCGTCTACTTCTAGGAGCCTGATGACAGTTGAGGCCAAGAAGATGAAGGACTTTAGTAAGTTCTCGCCAGGATATTTATATGGAGCCGGGGACCCAAAGATAGCTGGGCGGTGGGTGTTATCTCATGAGCGGCTACATGACTTGCTTCGGGTTGAGGAGATTGATCGGTCGAGATTATCGAGTTTTTGCTTGAGAGCTGATACAACAGTATGGTGGACTACCTATATCATGACTCATCCTGTTGTGACTACTTGGGTAGAGTTCCGAGTGCTATTTATGGACGAGTATATACCTATGGAGGTTAGGTCCGATTGAGGGAGAAGTTTTTGTCATTGGTTGACGCACGCCGAACGCGTCAATAAAATAAAATTCCTAAACCAACTATTTTGTAGAATAGTGGCAAAGGGTCGATCCCAAAGAGATTGGTAGTCTTTCTATGGTTAAAAACAACAAAAGGAAATCGGGGGTTTTGAAATAAATAATTTAACTAACTAATCTAACTAAACTAAATAAATAAAATAATTAAAATAACTTTCAAAACAATTAATTAATCACCAAGGTAAGACTTAGGTCCAAAGTTCCACAAATCAGGATCAAGATTCAATGGCACATCATGGTCTTCAATCATTCTCAAAAAGTTATTAATTTAGATTTTCCTATATTAGCTATAGAAAATCGACATCCGCCAAAAATTCATAATTCCCCTAATCTTGATAGCCAGGACGTCCGCCACTAACTACTTCTCTAATTAATGCATAACCCTAGACATCCGCTAATCGGGTTTAACACACTAGCCACAGTAATATGGGTATGTGAGAACACTAATCATAAATAACCGAATCGCATCCGCTTCAGGTTTAACCTAGATTCAATTGTTGCACACTCAAGCACCGAAAGGGTTTTACGGCAAACGGGTGAGTGTTCGTCACTTTATTGGTTCAAAAGTACAATTACACGGATACTATCGTACCAAATAACTATAGATTGTCCACCTAAAAAGCATGCAATGACCATATACATACCCTAGATCTAAACCATATTCCTTAGAATCAACAATAATGAAATAGGAGAAATTAAAACAAATTAAATAATAAAATAAAAGATCTCACAAGTTATGTCATGAATCAATGATCCCGATTTGTTTCCCCTCCGATCTAGGCAAGGTTTTGATTAGCCGGGCATCGTCGTCGAGAGAAGTCGATGCTAAAAACATAATAGTCGGTATTCAAAATATAATATCATAGGTTCCTTATATATAAAACTACTTAAAATTGGTCCAAAGTGGTGAGAGAAACTAATTTTGAGGGTGGGTGAGTTGACACGTGCGCCGAGAAGCATCCAAGGCTATTTTTGGGCTTGAAAACTGATGTCCGCCACGTGTTCGCTGCCGATTTGTTGTTTTCCTATCGTGCGCTGATGTGGCGGCTCCTGATTGGTGAAGACCAGATGTGGTGACGCTGTTGTGTGGTGTGCGAGCAACACATGGCGTAACGAACTACTGTTGAGGAATCGCTCGAACATACAACGAAATAGTAGGAGAGTGTAGGGCGCGTATCGCGAGGCTGAACGAGTGGCAGCTAAGCAAGGAGAGATTTGGTTTGTCACGCTATGTGATGTGCCGATGGTGAGGTGGCTGGTGGTGATTGGTCCGGTTGTGTAGGCAGCTGACGTGGCAGCAACTGAGTGGTGGAGAAACGTTGCATTGACGTGCTGTAGTGAACTGTTTGTGACGTGGTTGAAGAGGAGTTGACCGCTATGTGTCGAGCTCTGGTTGGAGAATAGGTTGTGAATTACGTGCTATTGAAGAATTGACCAATGGGAAGCTTCCACGTGTCAGCTGTCTCCTATTCTACCTACCGCACAGCATGTAACTCGAGGCAAATTGTTTGGCGTCAGATCACTATTAGTAAATATTCCATTTTGAATATTTTTTCGCCCCGGATTCACTCGAGCACTCCGTTTCACCTAAAAACGACAAATAAATATAATTAAATATATATTTTAGAGACTTTCTATATTAAATACATTAAAATATACTGCTAAAAACATATAAATACCGATTTATCATTAGTTCAGGGTGATATGTCTGTCACTGTATACATGGAGAGGTACCGATATCTATTACCGTACTTCATGGACGTAGCAGGTACTGATCAGTTACATATATATTATTTTGTCAAAGGTTTGGATGAGAGGATTGCGAGCACTGTTGTATCTAGTGGAGTTTGTACCCTGACAGAGATTTACCACAGGTCCCTCGCACACGAGACATACCTAGTTCAGAGGGCCAGTCGATTAGCAGTCCAGACAAGAGTCAGCAGGACAGTAGAGTCAACCAACTTCGAGTTCTCGGTCTGATCAGAGACCTAAGAGACAGATGAGAGATCAAGACCAGCAGGGACAGGGCCAGAGACCTCGTCGAGGTGATTGGCAGTCTGATTAGGGTTGCAGAGGCGACATAGTTCGTCATGATGACCGAGATCGACATGATGATTGCTAGGCAGCATATTCTACGGCTTCTGCACCAGTTGATTAGCCTAGACAACAGTATAGGCATGATAGAGGTCAGAGAGGCCAGAGTCGAGGCCAAAGTCAAAAGAGTTCTGGTAGATTAGAAACTCGTGCGTGTTACGATGCAGTCAGGTTGGATATATTGTGGCAGATTGTACCACTACTACCACAGACGGAGCAGGCCAGAGATAGGGTTCAGACTACAACTTTTGGGGTCGCGCAGCCGGACATGGAGGCGACCAGACAGCTTGTTTAGGGTACGCTATCTATTTGTGGTATGTCCATGCACATTATGATGGATTCTAGTAGCATACTGTCTTTTATTTCTGGACGCATGGTAGGAGAGTTAGGGTTACCTACATAGACCTTAGATACACATCTTGTTCTTAGTAAAGGCAGTTGGGGATAAAATTTACCTTAACCAGATTTGTCGGAATTGTGTTATGGAGATTGTGGGACATCAACTATCGGTTAATTTAAGAGTGTTAGAGTACCTGGAGTTCGACGCGATGTTCGGTATGGATTGGTTATCATCTTATCACGCACATATTGACTATTTCAGCAAGACTGTGACGTTTGACATCGAGGGGATTCCAAAGTTTTCATTTGCTGGAGTTGCGACTGCATTACCAATCACTCGAGGTAGACTAGCGACGTCACAGGAGATGGAGGCGTACGCGACTATGGTTGAGCCAGAGCTTAGGACGGTGATTAAGGTTGAGGATGTCCTAATTGTCTACGAGTTTTAGACGTGTTTCCTGATGATTTGCCAGGAATGCCACCATCGAGAGTTGTTGAGTTTTTCATTGAACTGATTTTAAGGATTCAGCCAATCTACAGTAGGCCATATAGAATGTCAGTATTGGAAACGAGGAGTTGAGAAACCAGTTAGAGGATCTATTGCGTTTTATTCACCCTAGCATGTCACATTGGGGAGCTCTAGTTCTTTTTGTGAAGAAGAAGGACGGTTCGATGCGGATGTGTGTGGACTACCGAAAGCTGAATCAGGTGACGATTCGAGATTGTTATCCGCTTCCGAGGATTGACGACTTACTCGATCAATTGACTGGGGCCAAGTTCTTCTCGAAGATCGACTTACGATCAGGATATCATCAGTTGAGGATTTGAGAGGAGAATGTGGAGAAGACCGCTTTTAGTATGCGTTACGGACTATTCGAGTTTACAGTCATGCCATTTGGACTGACTAACACACCAACGATTTTCATGGATTTGATGCACAGGGTGTTGAGGCTATTTTTGGATTGATATGTTATAGTTTTTATCGATGACATCCTGATTTACAGTAGGACTCATGTGGAGCACGAGAGGCATCTCAGAGATGTGTTGGCGACGCTGAAAGAGCACAGACTTAATGCCAATTTTAGCAAGTGCGCATTCTGGTTGAGTGAGGTGAAGTTCTTGGGGCATGTCATCAGTGATCATGACATATCAGTTCATGGTGATAAGATTCGGGCAATTATTGACTGGAGGAAACCCGAGTTTGTATCTGACATCCAAAGTTTCCTGGTTTGGCAGGATATTATATAAGTATGTATTAGACCCAATAAATTACTTGCCTTTTCACTGTGTCTAGTAAAGGGACTTCCTTATTATTTACCCATAACAAGAATCACTTGAAAATTCCAAGGTCATGTAGATATTGAACATGAATTCCTTATTATTTACCCATAACCTTAATTCTCCTTCTTGAACGTCTACCAATGCACGTATAGTTGCTAAGTACCTCTAAGAGTAATGGTACCTTTGAATCTTCTTCCATATCCAACACTACAAAGTCAACTGGGAAAATGAACTTATCCACTTTTATCAACACATCTTCAATTACTCCTTTTGGATAGGTTACTGGTTGATCTGCTACTTGCAAGGTCATATTGGTCGACTTTACTTCTCCCATACCCAATTTCTTGAATACTGATAAGGGCATCAAATTTGTGCTTGCTCCCAAATTACATAAGACCTTATCAAACAAGTGTACTCCTTTAGTGCATGGAATGGAAAAACTTCCTGGGTCTTTCAACTTTGGTGGTAACTTCCTTTGTAAATTATCACTTCATTCTTCTATCAAATTTATTGTTTCATAATCTTATAATAGCACTTTTTTTGCCATAATGTCTTTAAGAAACTTTGTATAATTTGACATATGTTCCAATGCATTGGCGAACAAGATGTTTATGTGTGACTTCTTAAACATCTCCACAAACTTCTCGAATTGTTCTTGATCTATTCACTACAAAAAATAGGTGATCAGAAACGGAAATTTCCGTTGCCGATTTACATAAATTCCATTTCTAACTGTATTCTGCAACGAAACAGAGACATAATTAATTTCGTCTCTAAATATGTCGATTAGAGATGAAATAGCAACGGAATCTCTGAATTCCGTCTTTATTTTGAACGAGAAGTTTAGTCTTACCCAGTTTGGCGCGGCTATTTCCTCGGCAATTAGAGACGGAATAGCAACGGAATCTCTGAATTCCGTTGCTACTCTCAATTCCGTTTGTACGCTTTGTTTACTTTTCACATCTAAGATCAATCCAATTGGTTCTCCATAACCTCTAAACCTGAAAATACAACCATAGGACCTGCTCCATCGCCTGCACCCCCTCCAACAACTCCTTGGGGGTGCTAACATCCCCCAAAAAAGTAGAATTTGACATACATACATCAACAACATATATCAACAACAAAGATTCAAATGAGGAAAAAAAATGTACAATTCATCCCCCAAAAAGATTTATATATCCACGAAAGCTTGTCAAGTATAATAATTGTTCCAAATTTCGAAGTATTCACAAAAACCACCAATCCTATTGTTCAACAACCACCAACAAAAAACTTCCAATCCTCTAAATATGCAAAAAAAGAGCTATCAATCTAAAAGTTATGTAAACAACTATAAAAGTTATCAACAAAAGCAAAATTATAATCTCAAAAGTTACACAAACAACAAGGAAAATACCTAAGTATCACCAAGCTGCTCATCTCTCGTAAGCCAATCTTGCATCTCTCGCTCAACATTGTCCTATTGCTATGGTGGATCGGCGGGATCTACTTGCGGCGGTTGCTGATGCTCATGAGGTGGTGGTGGTGGTGGCTGTGGTTGAGATAGGCCTGCTGCCTCCATGGTCATCCCGAATTTCCTCTGCATAAACGCCACAACCAGTCGTAATTGCTCGACAACACTATCGAACTCTTAACGTGGCACCATCTCCGGCATCTGAGATGTGCTAGCACCAGGATCTGCATATCTTCTCTTCTTTCTCCCTAAAGACCTGAGACCGTAGACACGTCCTTTGGGACACTCACCCGCCACATTTAAGTGCACCGCCTCATCATCCACCGGCTGGTCCGGTGTAGCCTTGGTCAGCTCCAAACGTCTCCTCTGGAGCTTAGCCTGCATGGATCAACAATAAACAACTTAAATTATATGCTTTAAAGTAAACTTAGTACTATTTCACTAGTATTTCTATACTTACATAGAACCGCTCTGATCGAGTATCGATAAATGTCACTCCGTCGTGATTTATAGTGTGGAGATGCAAATACACTTCATTCACCATAGATGGCGTCTCGGATGTATTAGTCTGCATACAAAATTTATAAAAATGTTAAATTTGTCAAATAGTAGTAAGAAATTTCTTGAAAAAAAACAAGATTAAAAGCAAACACAAGCATAGTGAACAAGTGTAGAATTGAAAAAAAATAAACGATAGTGCAAAAAACACTTACATATTTTTCATTGGTAGTCACAAAAGACACCGAGCCACCACCGTGCTTCGAGGGTCCAATCCCAGGTCCTTCGACCTCAGTGTTCCTATTCGTAGACACTTGCCTAGACCTGGCAAGAAAGTCCTCGCTCTCCTAGTACTCCAAGTATCTCCTCCACGCCTCATCTGTAACAAAGTTTGCCTGCACACAATTCTTCTTTAACTTGTGCATCAACGCGGTGTACCTTGTGCCTGCATGCGTGTCGTACGTCGCACGAATGAGATCCTTGTGAATCGCGTCATCCCATCTAAAATATACCTATAAAATTCCGAGTGCAATTGTTACGAGATATTGAAAAACTAGTATAAATCCTAAGGCATTTATTAGTCCTGCGTACCTTCCATTAACCCTAGTAGTGGTCTTTATGATGATTCAGTACCGACTTCCAACAATACCCTTCTGGAATCATCCATCTCTTGAAAACTTTTGTCATCCTCCGTGCACAAGAATGAGAAGGATGCAATTCCCTGTGTTTCATAAAAATGCATATCATCTTAAAACTTATTTAATAATTTACAAAACGATAATTAAAAATACATATACGAATCTAATACAAACTTACGTATTATTGGCAATCAGTGTGATTGGGATCCTATGCACGCGAGGGGGCTCGGTCCCTGTCCTCTGAGGTGCCAGCGGAGGGCCTGTAACCTGCAAGCCTGCTCTGCCGTCATAAGATGGGGATGTTGCTGGTGATGCGGTGGCTGGAGGCGCAGGCCTCGTCGGTACAGGAGTGTCATGTCTCGATGTCGGCGATGGTGACTGCAACGACCAATTTGGTATAGTTCTAGATGACGATGTCGATGGTACAGGCGATGCGGACGGTATGGAAGGCGAAGGTGACGCTGACTGTAACTCATGATCAAGTGAACGAGAAATCAGAATCGATAAGACAGGAATCGACCCACGACCTCGGCCGCCACGACCTCTTTGACCCCCTCGTGTGGCCGGACCATGAGGCTCAATCTACATATCGGTTCCAGAGGTTTGTGTTGCACCTCTTCCGACTGGACGATGTCCCCCTAAAGGTATCCCTCGACTAGCCTGAGGTAATGTGCGACCTCGAAGTGGGGGGTGATCACTGCGAGCCATGAAACCTAAAAAAACACCAATCTTAAACAATTGTGAGAAATGTTTAGAAAATTCACGTAACGTCGATCAAACATTGTCATAACCATAGACATACATTACTCGCTGTCATCCGTTTCAAATTCACTCTCATGACTAGAAGTTGATGATTCTTCTTCTGAATCATCTCCACTATCGACATTGAAGTCATTGTCTTCTTGACTTGGACCCGCTTAGACAATGACGCGGGTCCCATTTGGATCATCCAGATTGTTGAAATCCTGAATTACATCGTCGACTACGCAGGTGGTGGGTTCACAGTCTTGGAATGCAATCTCTGCCGAGCCTTGGTCATTATCGTCTTTGCTTGTTTGCTCATCGGCGAATTTTGGTTGACAGCAACAAACTGCTAGCCATTCTTGTCGTTCGTT
Source organism: Stephania cephalantha (assembly GCA_039657325.1). Lineage (NCBI taxonomy): Eukaryota > Viridiplantae > Streptophyta > Magnoliopsida > Ranunculales > Menispermaceae > Stephania > Stephania cephalantha. The sequence continues at coordinate 29,098,389 of CM077578.1, read as the reverse complement.
CCTCAAAGAAGGGTACGAAATGTAGTACACTCGAGTGACTTGCATTGCAAGGACAAATGGCTCGTAGTTGTTATATCGTCGACTTCGATGAACCTCTACCAATTGAAGTGTTGGGTGAGTCCTTACACCATGATCCGGTGTAGGGTCATACCATTCACACTTAAACAAGACCACACGCTTGAGGCCGGTATATTCAATCTCTACAACCTCTTGTAGTACTCCATAATAGTCATGGGAAACATTTGCGTAGTTAGAACCCTTCACCAAAACACCGCCGTTCTGCGTCGATCTATTAACGCCATATGTTGCGGAGTGGAACTTATACCCATTCACTAGGTAACCAGGGTACAAATTACAAGATCGACTAGGACCAACCGAAAGATCAACAAGCGTCTCATCTATGATAGAATTCCGAGCCTATTTACGAAAATTTAGAAATGTAAGACACATTAGGTGTGAAAGAAATTAACGAAGCGATAACCTACAATAGTAATAACATTTCATATGTTTGAAACCATATGGGGAAGTTGCGCTCTAGACTAGTATCGACTTCCGACTCCCCCATTGCTTGAGTAATTTCATCGATGAAGATCTTAGAAGAAACGAACATGTAAATATCATGTCTTAGTAAAAGATGAATAATGAATGTACTGCATTATTGAATGAAAGTGACGGAAATACTGGACGTAAGGAGCGATCTCTGGACAATTGAGCAGTATGTACGAATGAACGACATTATACTCCTGCTCTATTAAGTACCGCTCCTTTGACTTGCCCATGAGTCAACCAGGATAAGTGAAAATTGAGAAATTGCCCACAAAATACGGTGTGGGCTTGACACCGCCATCGTCGTTTTGTTGCACTTTGTCATGCAACGTAAAAACGTGATCTTCGAAGTAGTAAGAACAAAACGATGTGACTTCTTCGACCAAATAAGCATTACACATCGAGCTCTCAGCCTTCGCTTTGTTCCGAACATTGTTTTTCAAATGTTTAATGTACCTATTGAAGTATAGTTTCAGTTAAATTAAAACTTATTGAATGGGAAAACAATTTTACGTAAGTCAAGATATTACCTCTCAAATGGATACATCCATCGAAATCGAACTGGACCGGCCAGACGGGCCTCGTAGGCCAAGTGGATTGGTAGGTGTTCCATAGAATCGAAGAAGCTTTGAGGGAATATTTTCTCCAACTTTCAAATGATTTTTGGTATTTCAGACTCTAAGACCTCCATATCTTTGAGACTGACACTTTTCGCAGTTAGAGATCGAAAAAAAGGCTTAGTTCGCTAATTGCAACCCAAACCGGGTTTGTGAGGAGTTCTCTGAATGCAATTGGTATCAACCGTTGCATGGAAATATGACAATCATGATTTTCATGCCGAACATTCGCAATTTCTTTGGATCCACACATCGACCAAGATTCGAAGCATAACCATCAGGAAAACACAACTTTTTAACCCACTCGCACAATTTTGTTTTTTTTTATGTATCGAGAGCATAACATCCAAGGATTTAAGTATTTGTCGCCGAATCAATGTGTAGAGAAGGTCGGTGACAATATTCACGAATATCTTGTCTCGCTTTCGTATTGTCCTTACTCTTGCCCGGTACACTCATAATAGTGTTGAATATGTTGTCAAAAACATTTTTCTCGATGTGCATGACATCTAAGTTGTGTCGGATCAAGTTTGTCTTCCAATACGGCAAGTCCCAGAAAATGCTTATTTTTCTCCATCCATTTTTCTTAGCTATCCGCCCATTCACAGAATCAGCTCCGATTTCGGTCACCTTCATCAAGCCTAACGATTCAATTTCTGCCAAAATTTCTTCACCAGATCGCAAAGCGGGCAGTTCGTCATTTAGTACCATTTTGCCTTTAAGAATTTTTTTTTTGTCTTTCCTGAATGGTGAGGCCTTCGACAAGAAACGACGGTGACAGTCGAACCACGATGTCTTTCCACCACTTCGCAATTGAAATGCATTTGTATCCTCCATACAATATGGACAAGCCATCTTACCATGTGTGCTCCAACCGGACAACATGCTATACGCAGGGAAGTCACTAACAGTCCATAAAAGGGCCACTCGCATTAAAAAATTCATCTTTGTGGACACGTCGTAAGTAATCACCCCGTTATTCCATAAATCTTGCAACTCTTTCATAAGCGGCTGAAGGAACACGTCGATTTTCTGTTTTGGGTTGGTCGGACCATGAACGATAACCGTTAAGAACATAAACTCAGATTTCATGCACGTCGACGGTGGAAGATTGTACGGAGTCAAAATTACGGGTCATGAAGAGTACGATTTTCCTAAAATCCCAAAAACTTGAAAGCTATCAGTGCACAATCCTAAACTAACATTCCGAACCTCGGCGGCGAAGTCTCGGTTGACATCATTAAAATGCCTCCAAGCTATCGAATCAGAACAGTGTTGCATAACATCTTATGGCGAGGAATGTTCTCCATGCCATCGCATATATTTTGCCGTTGACTCAGACGCATACAATCGTTGCAATCGAGGGCCCAAAGGGAAGTAGTACATTTTTTTGCAAGGGCGTTTTTTGGTGTTCCGTCCACGACCACGTCGCTGTGCAATGTAGCATGATTTCCCATACAATTTACATGATGTCAATTCAGAGTCCATTCCCTAAAAAATCATACATTGGTCCTCACAACAATATATTTTCTCAACAGGTAGACCTAGACCTCACATTAGTCTTTTAGTGGCATAAAAATTTTCAACCAATGAATTGTCAGTTGGCAAAGAATCTTTCATGAATTTTATGATTTCATTATACCCTCGTTCAGAGATATGATGTTCTGACTTGATCGCAAGTAATCTTGCCATTGCAGACAACGTTGTCATGGTTTCGCACCCCGGCCACAATTGTTTTGCTACTAGCCTCAATCATGTCATATAGTTGGCGTGCTTGGGGGTTTGGTGATTCTTCCACGTGATTCCAATTGAAACTTGGACCTGCCACGTTGTGTACCATCTCGTGGTAAGTTGTCGTATCAAAACCTCCCACATCAGCATCATCAATATGGTTATCAAATTGGTAGAAGTTTTGCGGGTCTTCATCCCCATGCTCACCGTGTTCGTACCAACAGTGATATCCCGAAACAAATCCGTACCTACATATATGGTATTCAACCGTTTCGATGTCCAGGTACGGTACAAGTCGACATTTCTTATAATCGCACGGACATCTAATCTTCCTTTCACTTTGGTAGGTAGGACAATGTTGCTTAGCAAATGCTATAAATTTTTTAACCCTCGCCGCGAATTCAATTCGAACAAAGCCGTTGTCGAGACGGTTGTACATCCAGTCTCGACTTGTAGACGACATTCCTATTGTAATTGTGCAATTAAATTAGTCAACTAGTTTAATTAGTTCTGACCATTAGGTCTACTTGTGTGTCCAACTTACACAATTTATTAGAAGGGGGAATCTGAGAACCTCCATAACCATATGAACTAAAAGCTTCATTTGTATGCATTGAATACATATGGTTTGATACAAATAACATAAAACAAAACAAACTTTACATTTGTTGAGTTCCAACTTCATGTTTGTTTTTGGATTGAATGTAGCTCTCGTAATCTCAGGAAAAAATTGTTTAACTTCAAGTATGTTTGTGGCTTATGTTCCTTTTGTTGATTTCAACTTCCTTAAGGCCCAACACCTAGTATTTCATTTCCAACAAATCATGAATAGATGTACCTACATTACTATCAGCCATAACACACTGCAACTCATTAAGTAAGGGCAAGTACAAAGGTTGGCTCCTTAAATCATTCCTATCGAAGACTTCATGTTTTGGAATTTACAAACAAGCATCACACCATAAACATATTGACATATGTGTGTACATTCACCAATAAATACAATAACACAAATCATAGTATGTTAGCCAAACAAATCATAGTATGTTATATAGAAAGAAATTCGATATCTCATAGATCAATGACATTAAAGGAATTCAATCATAGAACGAAGTCAAGACAAAGAATGCTATGCGGCAATTTTTTATACGATTATTTTAGCCAAAGAAATCATAGATAGTAATACACAATGCATGACATTACCAATATAAGATCGGTAGTAAAACAATCCAAATGATTTAATGTCAACTCAGAAATGGAAATGAAATAAAGAAAATTGCCTCAAACGGCTTACTTACCTCAAATGCACGCAATTCGTAACCTATACCCACTCTCGGCCACTCCAAACTCGCGTTCCACACCTCGTAAGTCCTCTTCAAGCTCCAACAGTGTCCTAACAAAATTAATTGCAACTTTTTTTTTAGGTTAGTCATGTGGTTTTCAATACTAAATCTTAGCTTTAAAACTCATGATTTTCTAACCAAAGCCTAAAAATATTTCCTTCAACAAGTTGTTGACTTTCTCATCAAATCTCTTTTTTGTTGAATTTACAAAGTGATGTGTGAATGAGTACAAACATGAGCGGTTGTCTATGTGTGCTAATTGAACCTTAATTTATAGAAAATGATAACTAGGCCTTAGAGTGTACTTGAGATTTTCATGAACTAAAACATTATGCAATGCAAAGACTTAGTATACAATTCGATGTATAGTAAATGTACTCAGGGTAATCTATTTACTTTTGACAACTACATTGTAGTTCAACCGAAAGGCAGTGGTTTGTTATTTGTGGTTAAAATACTTTTGTTGATTGTCAAGTTTAATTTTATAAATTTATAAGAATAATTAATATAAACGCTAGACTCATTTTTTTTAAGGGCTTGTTGCGCTAACCATGATTTTGGAATGAGGTTTAGTTTAGGACATTGAATGGTTTACCAGATATTACAATGATTGATTAAGTTTAACCAAATGTTCAGTTGTTTCTTAACATGTTATCCTCCTATATTTCAAGATATAAGTGTATTTAGAATTCTTAAGGGATCTAATTACAAAAACTTATGCAAGTGTTTGCTTAAAATGAACCAATCTTTATTACAAAATAACTATACATTTAAAGTCATTGTTAATGACTCCAAAACTAATGTGTACACCAAACGTAGGCTTAAAATTGTAAAGAACTTATCATCATTTCTTTTTTTTTTTATCTTATTTAGTTGCTTTCTCCTAACATGATTGACAAAGGGGCACAAAGGTATCAAAAATTCTATAGTTTAGCCAAAATATATGAACAAAATATTTTGGTTCTATTATTTGCGAAACTGATCGAAAAGGTATAACAATGGAGAGATTACCTCACCTGGCAGCGACGAACATCGACGAAGAGCGGCGAACATCGATTTGGTCGCTTCGGCCAATGGCGTAAAGGGCGAAGGCAGACGGCGATGGTTTCCAACGCAGCGATTTAACAATGGCGACAATGTACTGCATTACGTCAGACAGTGGCGGCGGTAGAGGCCCACCAGTGGCGATCAGCGACGAACATGGCGACCAGTGGCAAACACGGCGATCAGCGACGAACACGACGACCAGCCAACGCGCGGTGATGGTTGCCAAGCCAGCGACGAAGAGCGACGACCAGCAGCAGGGACTCCACATGCAGTGGCGGCAAAGGGGCCAGCCAGCGGTGAAGGTTTTCGACGCAGCGACGAACAACCGCGACTAGCGGCGACAGAGGGCGATGTAGACGGCGATGGCTTCAGAGGAAGCGGCGACAGTCGGTGACGGCTTCGCAGGCGGCGAGGGCAGATGGCACCACCTCCGGCGGACGCGACAACGACTCGCAGTGACGGCAGACGGTGCAACGATTTATGGATTTCGGAGAGAGATTTCTGGCAGCGGCGGCAGAGGTCGAAGAGAGTTGACGGTCGGGCGGTTCTAGAGAGAGATACAAAGAGAGAGACATAGAGAAATCGGTCGCGAGAGAGAGACATAGAGAAATGGGTGAGGTTTTGAGAGAGAGATTTGATGAGGGAGAGAGGGGTCTCGTGGAGGAGAAAGAAAGGATTGAGAGAGAAAGGGGGGTCGAAATAAACATCCGTCTCATTTTTCAATTCTTCGCATCGACGCATGTACGAATCTCGAGACGTAACGGACGGTTACAAAAAAATAAATTTTTGGTGGGAATGTTGGCGCCATTATTTAGAGATGGAATTTAATTCCGTCTCTATTCCGTCTCTATTTTCGTCTCTAACATTTATCCGTAGCAACGGAACTAAATTCCGTTGCTAATTCCGTTTCTGATCACCTGTTTTTTTTGTAGTGTTTTATTTCTTGAAATGCTGAGGATATGGTAGAGGTGGAATTATTAGTGGTGGATTATTAGGAAATGTAAATCTCCCTAGTAGCACATATTTTTTCTGCTTATCTACCCCTGCTTTCTTTTTAGTCGATGTTGATTCTTCTGCTGGTGCAACTTCTTTTAGCTACCTATGTCACTCTCTAAGTGTTCTACATCCTTTTGGTGCTGCTCATTAATTTGTTTCCTTGTATCATTTACTGTATGTTTTGGTTGCACTGGACTTTTGGTTGTTCTTCCACTTCTTAATTGGACTACATGTGCGTTGTCCTTTGGATTAATGTCCATGTTACTCGAAAACTGTCCTTCCTTCCTTGAATTCATGGCAATGACTAACGAGCCAATCTTTATCTCTAGGTTCTTGATGGGATATGATCTCTCATCATCCATCCTCTTCATGGCTTGCTTCACTCCTTTCATTTCTTTTTCATACTTCTCATGGCGTTCCCTATTGCTCATGTCTATGACATGCAAGAGTTTCTTAATTGACTTAAATGAAGTCATTTTTTTGCTCTACCCTAACTTCCCTTGTTGAACTTGTCGATCGAAGTCTGGAGGTAACTTCAGTGCATTATCAGGATTTCCATAGGTGAAATTCAGGTTGTTGTTGTTATATCCTTAATAAAACCTTTGCGAAGCCATTCCTCTGGCGTGAAGTTGTTTCCATAGCCTTGGTTGTTCATGAAGTTTACATCTTCATATTCCATTCCTTGCTGCATATCCATTTTCTTAACCACCATTGCTTTGTGATTGATGGTTTGCTATATCGATTGCACTTGTCGACTTTGATATCCCATTTGAAGCTTTGTTAATTGATTACTCAGGTTGGATGGTTATGCCATATTCGTAGCTTGCGAATCAACCTCATATACACCTGTTGATTTCCTTATTGTGGAACAAGTACCGGCTGTAGAGTTTTGAGACATAAGATCTAGGAGATCCAATGCTCCATCCTCATCTTTGGTTAGTAGAGAGCCACCCGTTATGGCATCTACTAGTGTTCTTGTGCTGTGGTTCATCCCATAGTAGAAAATCTAGAGTTGTGACCATTTCATGTATCCATGTCCTAGATATCTCCTCAGCATCTCCTTAAATCTTTCCCAAACATTGCCAAGAGACTCGGCATCTTCCCGTTTGAATTGATTTATTTGCAGCTTCCTTTTACTGACCTTTATTGGGGGAAAGAACTTGTCTAGAAATCTTTCATTGATTTGACCATGAGGTCATACTCCCCGCATTTAATCCTTAGAACCAGGATTTGGCTTTTCCACCAAATGAGAATGGGAAAAGTCCCATCCTGATCACCTCCTTTGTAACTTTGGTAATATGCATGGTGTTGCACTTCTCGAAGAAATTCTTTACATGTGCAACTAGATCTTCATTGGTTAGCCCGTTGAACAAGCTATTTTGTACCATGTTGATTGGAGATAGTCTCAGTTCAAACTCAGTGGTATTGGCTGAAAGCCTCATCACTTTGTTGTAAGTCTATTGAACTTGTGGTTTGAAGTAGTCACAAAGATATCTCTGTTCCTGCACTCTGTCCTATGCTATTAGACCACTTTCGGGTTGGTTATTCCCTCGGCTCTATTGTTGGTTTCTTGCTTGATCCCTAACCATATTGATTCCTTTCTTTTTCTTTCCTTTATTGGGTCTGTTAATCTCAGGGTCGTAAGACACTAAGTCATTCTCTCCTTTGCTACGCATGAACTAGTTATCCCTCAAAGAAAACACAAATATCAAGTGCAGAAAGTCAAACTTAAAACTCAAACTTTTTTTTTTTTTTTTTGTTTTTTATAAAATTGAATATAAAGTACTTAAAATAAAACTTAGCAACTTTTTAAACTAAGTAAGTCTAAGTGGCTACCTATCCCCGACAACTGCGCCAAAAACTTGATGTGCGTGGCTGCAAGTATAACGACTCGCTTGTAGTAATAATGTAACAAACTTGCGTTGATTACGGATATCGTCCTCAAGAAATGGTGTACGTACTCAATACGTACCTAGCTAAAATTACTTTATTGCTAAGAAAATCCTTTTTAAATTGGTTTTCATAACTAACTAATCTAATCTAACAAATCAATGCAAATTACTTTAACTCTTATATTAATATATCTTAGTTCACAACTTCACCTAGGTAATGAATACTATGCTTTTCAACTCACTTTATCATCTTTATTATGTGTGTGTAATGCCTAATTAGAATAGACAGATTTTCTTCAAATCTACTTCAATCCACTGCGTGATGGAAAAAATTCTAATGTGCAAACTAGAACCCCACCTATCGGTGTGAATAACATAAGCTCCACATTGCTTTAATGCTCCAAATCTTTAGATTTATAACCAATTAAATTTACTATCTGTGCCTCCCTAATCAACAACTATCGCTCAATGTTGTATATTTTATAGTTGTACTCTCCATATCCGATTTAAAACTTCGAAGCCCACTTATAACTTCTAAATCCTAATATCAACAAACACATTAAGATGTTTGTAGCATTATCTTCATAATCAATACAAATTCTAACCATTGCACTTTTTATATCTCTACTCTACTCATGTTAATAACATATCATTCATACAATAGGATCCATTGATCCCTAAGATTAATAAACTACTCACACTACATTGAGACAACTATGCATATAGTGGTATTCATTGAAATCAAAGATATAATGAAATAACTTTCTATTAAATCAATAAAAACAATATCCGAATCACCACACGTAAGTCTTCAATATCTGCTTTCCATGAGTCTCCTTAATACTTAAGAATAAAGTAAACCTATGATAAACTATGTTAATGGTGGCTAATCAATAGTAATTTGTGTGTTTACTATGTTCTCCTATCTATTTATACTCCATAAGAACATTTTAAGACAATTCGAAACCATACTGAACAATTTAACACGAAATAGAACTCTACTTTCTATTTTTTTCTCTTCTCGACGCTGTCACTTAAGTCCCAACGCCTTGTACAATCCCTATGGCACCACCACTGCACCAAGCACTTCGTGTGTCAATTCTTCCTTTAGTGGTCCTGGCACTATCCCTATGTCCCCTCGACGCTGTCCCTTGACATTTATGACACCGCCACAGTGGATGTCATCCTTGGACTCTTTTCTTCACTTGCTTGCTCTTACACGCCGTGCCTTCTTATCCGACGCTGTACCTTGAACTCCCATAACACAAACACTATGTGCCATGACGATAAACCTCCTTTTGTGTAATTTGGCACTGTTTCTTCTTGAATTCTCTCTTTTCCTTCTTTTATGCCTTGTGTACTTGAAAATGCATAAAAACCATCAATTTGAGCTCATTTAAGCATATTTATATAAAATATACTACTAAACTAATCCTATATATAAGTCTAAGTAATCACTTATCACCTCCATCACAGAGTTCTTCCCATTCGAGGCGTTGGACGAAAGTCTAACTTCTGACCAATAGAGTTCCTCATTTCGACCGTGAAGAGGAGGCATGGATTACCTCACCACCAGGGCCTTCTCAATTTAGTATTTATGTCTCAGGTCTCGACAGCTATACACCGCATTCGCGTTTTATATTCTTGATTATCTCAACAAATTATATTCATGCTTCATATTTCCTTTTATTTACTTTATCTACATGAATAGTAGCTGCTTTCTTGGATTTCTTGTGAATATGAACTAAATCTCTCTGGTATTTACTCACTGGAACTTATCATTGTTTTTGGTGGCAAGTTGCAGATCATACGATGAGCCAGAGCTAAAAAGCCACAGTAACATCACTTTTAGGTATTTGTATTTATGTATGTACTACTTTTTAGGCTCATTTTGGGAGACATATTTCCATATATATATTGACACTTACTATAATTTTTTTCACTTTTATTGATATACATGGTATTCTTTTACTTGGTTTCCACCTCGTAGGTTTGTTAATCAATGCAAAACTTGTTTACATTACTTATTTGCATACTTTTAAGACTTCTGCTATTAAAATAACTTAAATGAACCAAAACAAACAAATTAAGTTGTAAAACTTTTTAACATTATATTTCGATAAATAATCATTTAAACATCGAAGATCACTAAGTGTATCATTTGATGGTTATTTCGTGTGCTGTCATGGACATGTGTGTAGGTGACATGACATGACCTGGTGACATTTCCGACGACGTGACGGTGTTCGGTTTGCCTCTGAATTTGAGGCCGTCAAATATCAATATTATCATGATAATGAAATAAAGTGGTGCATCACATGAAATAAAACAAGGACAAAACTTATTATTGACAAAAAAGCATGCTAATAATTGTGACAATTTCTAATATGTAAGAAAATGCCAGTAGGTCCAAATCTTATCATATATATGCCAATATCTTAGTGACTTTTACCATGCCTTAAAAGTTAAATGTAAAATTATAAATTTTATTATTAAAAATGGCTCATTAAAATTTACACATTGAGATATGTTCGAATCATGAGCCAAATAAAAGTGAATTATGCATGTCTTGCTTAGTGTGATACATGCACATTATAATATGTAAAAAAAATTCTCAAATTTGAACTTAGCTAAGGCTAATGTTCAAGCAATATCAAGTATAACAATTATAATGTTGTCAATGTCTTATCTAGAAGAAATTTACTCAAAATAATAAAGAATTTATCTATTTGATTGTGGTTTAACCCGAGAATAAAATTTTCAACTTTATATTCTGGAATATATATAAGGCATAGTAAAATAAATGTCATCATATGATCTAATAATGACATTCATGAAATGGAATAACCTTTTCATAATCTAGGATCATCAATAATGCAAGAAATATTTAATATTCACATGAACATCCATTATGAAACTGAATTTTTATCAATAGGTGATTATAATTATGTTATTTGTCTTAAGACAAATTGTTGGTTAAAACATCCTAAAGTAATTGTAACGTCCTTAAAAATTTTAATCTATGCCACATGACATTTCAGGACCGTAACTTGGACCTGGTGTGACGTGGCGTACTCGATTAACCCTCTGGAGTCGACATCGAAGTATATTTATTTTTTGTGATGTATGTATTACCTATTTATACCAATGTACACAATTTACATTATTTTATTTTAATTTAATTTTACCGAATTTTACTAGGGAGGCTTTCCTCGATATGCGTGCACGTTGGGGGTATATGTGATAGGTCGGTGTAGCGAATAAATGAGAACTAATTTGTAAGTAAGCATAAATCAAATAACTTGACTTCCATGTGTTAAGTTGACAAAGTCCCCAAATCAATTAAATATGCCTAAGTTTATGGAATTAAAAATACTAAGCTCAATTAGTTCCAAGTAAATTATCAAGACCTTGATCTACATGGAGAATATTTGTGATTTTATGAAAGTTTACCTCATTATCACTAAGGTTGCATAATTTATTTAATTATTTAATATTAATGTGCTTAAGTTCAACAAAATATTTTAGTGACAATAAGATAAATCTTATGATGATCAAATTGTTGCAATCCTAGATTGAACTAATGGGAATCTATGGTGTGCATGTCCTAAGTGTCAAAACTAAAGATCTTCATAGGGATTATTACTTTAGGTTGATCTAAGGGAGGAGGTTTAAATTATAGGATTAAATTAATGTGTTGCTATGGTACAAATGATAAATATGCTACAAATTAAGGTCACTTATAAAATTAAGGTCAAGGGGTATTTTGGTCTTTCATAAGTGGAGAACACTTGTCACTGTAGGAGAGCAAGTTGTCATTCACGCAATACATGTGTCTCTTAGATTAATTAAGATCCTAATTAAGCTAATGAATATGGTTAAACACTTTAAGCATATACTAATTATCCATATATATATATATAACCTTGCTTTTCTCCATATCATGCAAATTAGATCAATCCTATATTGGAGAAAAAAAAAAAGGAGCTTGAAGACTTGCTGAGTTTTTGGGTTTTGGAAGATCAAAAAGGAAAATTAAGGTGCCTCCTAGTTATAAGTTCAAACGAACACACAAATTCAGATCTAGGTACATCTACTCCTTTTCTTTTAAGTTAAATTTGAGTGATATAGTGTCATAAATTGATGTTAAACTTAGAGGACTGTTTTGGGGTCTTAAAGAACATTGGTCTCAATCTATGATTAAGTCTTTCAAAACTTATTTTTCGAAGTTAAGTCACAAATTGAAGGATCAAAACTGTTGAAAGTGATTTTAGGTCAAAAAGTGAGATTTTTGGGTGTTTTGGGTTGAATTAATGCAATTGATGTGGTTGATGATGTTGCAATTAATGTTGTGAATTTATCAATTGTTGAGGAGTCAAAGTAGATATATATATATATATATATATATATATATATATATATATTGATAAAACATACATTTTATTTATATATATGTGTATGTATAATAAGTATAAATTTATACACTAAAAAAAGAATAAATATAATCTCGATATATGTAATATGATTTTTAAAATATATATAATACAAAATTAATCAATGGCTTAAAAAGAAAATCAGATCTTTGGGGGATTGTCTCGCAACAATTTTGTCCTTATAATAAGGATTTGACACCCGGGATATGAAGGCATAATTCTAAGACTTCTAATACATGTCTCGGGACATGCTTAAGACTATTAACTTTAATAAGTCCTAATTGGAATGTTTGAAACATAACTTAACTTAATCAAGTCCATTTGTTTCTAATGCACCTAAAACCAACTTAAATGAATACTAGGAACTTAGAGGACTGGATGGGTATCGAGTGCGAGTTAGAGGCGTGTCGGAGCCTATAACGGCCCGAAATATTTTATTTTTGTTTGATTGCTTGTATTATCTATCTATCTAAAATACGCGAGTTATTTATTTTATTTATCCAGTTTTATGAGCAAGGCTCTTCAAGATGCGTGCGACACGTGAGTGTATGTGATAAGTCAGTATCTTGACTAGACTTGGGATTTATTTATAGGATTAAGTAAAACTTAATAAGTTATGTTAACTCATGACTTATAAGGCATGAAATATATCTTGAGCCTAAGTTAGATTAAATCTCCTAAACTAATAAAAAAACCTAAGTCAAGTATTATTGAGATTTAAGTCTAAGTTATGAAAAATTTCATCGTAAAGCCTAAGTATGTGATTATTTTATGAGCCCATGTTCAACGAAAATATTTTAGTGACTATGAAGAATCCTATGATAAATTATTGAGCATTAAGGGAAGTGGTGAGAAGAGATAAATAACCTTAGATTTGTCTAGAGATCCAACTTCCAAAGTGATCAAATGGTGAAAAATAAAAGACATGTGCTATAAAAGGGTTTCTTCTTTACAACATGCAATAAAAGAGAACATTGAACATAGAAGAGAAGAAGAATTTGTACATGAAGTGTTGTCTATGGAGGATTAAAATCTTAAGAGGGGTTCTAGGATTATCTATAAAGAGAAATAAGCAAGAACAAAAGAGCAACTAGGGTACACACTCTTACTTTCTTTTCATTGTTCTAAATTTGACAAATTGAGGATTCTTTGTGAATGCTTTGAGATTATGGAATTTTGGGTTTTTTTTACTCTCAAAATGATGTTTAATTCGGAAATTCAAGCTAGCTTGGAGATTCAAACATTATTGTTGAGTTTCAATTTGAGTTCTTTCTTGTTTATGCCAAATATTGATCAAATTTGGGGTTTTTGTGCACATAAACATATGACGATGAATTATTGTCAAAAGAATCTTAAAAATCTTATTTTTGCACTTTTAAATCATGATTTATAGTGGACTTGAATGCTGGACAAGATCAAGTATAATTGGGTTCATGTTAAAGATGTTTGAGTTTTTGAAGTTTTAGGGATTTTGAATGTCTTTTTCAGACCAATGTCAAATTAATATTTGTTGATGATGTACTTTGATGTTGATGAAGGTGTTTTATATTTTGAAGTGTCCAAAAGGGTTTTGCAGGGTCCCATGGGAAAACAAGAAAAGTGGGGGATGAACTAAAATCTTTCCCAAGTCTATTCACTATCCCGCATGGGAAGCGCGATGCGAGTAACCTTGGTAAAATAAGCGTAAATTTCTCATTTTAAGTCCCTTTTTGAAGTTCTTTATATCATTGAAAAGCTAAGACAGAGAAATAACACCTAGAAACGTTTATTACAAAAATTAAATCATTTTATTAGTTGAATATGGACTAAAAGACAAGATTTATCTGTAAGAATATTCGTTTTTAAGTGTTTGGGTGTCAAGACCTCTTCCGAAGGTCTCCAATAATCTAAAAATGACCAAAATACTCAGAATAACTTGAAATAATCTAAGTAAGGTTCGTCAAGTGTTTTAATTTATTCCAAGGTGTTTTAAATAGTTTTCCAACTGGGTTTGGAAATAGGCGAAATTTACTAACTAAACGAGCTATTTTTCACTTAAGGTGTTATGGCCATCAAATGACGTTGGAATTAAACCAAAATCTCTAGAATGTTATTGGAAAATATTAAATGTGTTCACTGTGCTTCGTTATTTTTCGACGCGTCTAACTTAGTATTCAAGTCATGGTTCGAATAAGAGATCAATATTTACAAATAAGGACTTAAAGTTTTACTTAGAGTCTCAAATTTGTTTTTTAATCATATTAATGAGATATTATTACTAAAAAAACTTGATTTTAAGTTAATAGAATTGATGGAACCAACCTCGAGAATTTTAGAAATTTATATTGTGTTTTAAGCTATTTTTCAAGTTGAAGAAAAACTACATTTCGAATATATATTTAAAGGTCTATAAGGGGTTGTTTTGCAAACTAGTGTTGTACACCAACTAAAAATGAGTTATAATGATCTTAATTAGTTCAATAACATCGAAAAACAATAGATAAAGTGTGTTGAAAAATGTTATGCAAGCCTAAGTACTTTTAGCCAAGCTAAGTACCAGATGAGGACTTGAAAAAATAAAAAAATGAACCATTAGATACCAAACTGACTTGGAATGATTTGTAAGACTCTTTATGAGATTGTTAAGCACCAATATGTCAAATTACATTGTTCACAAAATAACAACCCTTAGTAGCTAGTATTAAGAGCACAATAGAGTGTTTCATTTATAAATAGTCACTGAACTTTAAGAGACACAATGATTGTAAATGTAACTCAATGAGCTCTAACACGCATAAAACAAAAACTCTAAATGATACTAGGGATCTAAGAGACAAGTAGTGGGTATCGAAAGAGTGTTGCGGGGCATGTGGAAGCCATTGTACCTGAACTTTTAATGCATTTTGAGGTAAATAAACTAGTAAGGGCCTCCAAAGTAATTCATTTCACTTGTTTGACTTATTTCTTTGTAAGAAAATCAATAGGGTGCTCAATTTGATTTCATTACATTTTCTTTGTGATAAGTTCTTGAATTAAACCATGTTTGAATTCTCATTCTCATTATATGAGCATCTTGGGATCTAAGTGTGTCAAGAAAGTACTCACGGGTGCGGTGTTCGACTTGCTATCATTTACACCCCTATGTTTACTAGATCTTTGAGTTTAGTCACAGGTGCGGTGTTCGGGTCTACCATCTACACCCCTGTGGACTACCCTCCATTTTGAACACGCTGACTTAGTCCACAGTTCTAGAAAGTCAAGTTTGCGACCACGGGCTTGCAGATTGATGGATTTAGACCATTTAGACACCCTTCCTCTTGCTTCTTCAACACTCATTCATCATTGTTATTTCTTTAGCTTGTTTATCATGCACTTACTTACTGTTGAGACCATTTTGAACATGCTTATTTACATTCCCGCATGATCTTCCAACTTATTTATTGGAATTTGTAAAATACTGTTGAGACTCCTCTGGCTTTACTTACTGGAATTGTTGCTTTCTTGACAACAATTGCAGGTCCCTCATCTAGCAAGGGGAAGGAGGCAATGTTTGGTGACTACCTTTGAGCCACCCATAGGGCAAGCTTCTTCTTTTGTCACTTTGTAGGTTTTTTTTTGGATATATTTACTATTATCGTGATTTTATGAAACTTGGTTATTTTGGGTTTTTGAGAGATACATCAGCTACATGTATATGACATTTTTTTCACATGATATACATGAGATCACTTTTGTAGGATTTCCACAGTTTGGCTTGTCTTGACTTTAAATTGATTAAAATTAATTGCTTTAATTATTCAATGCTTCTGCTGCACCATACTAAATTAAGACATGTGAATCTCGATAACTCTGATAAGCAATCAAATAATACTTGATAAAAAAGAGAGGCCGACTAGGCTTACGTTGACCTTGCGGGGGTTTACCAGGGGTCCACGTAGGTCTAGGCTGAACGGGGCTCAGTTTGTAAGAATTGGGGCCGTCACATAGCCATGTATGTTGGGTTTTTTCATGTCATTTGAGGTAAGTAAATTAGTAAGGAAATACACAGTAATTCATGCATATTTGTATTATTTTGCACTTGTAAATTGTCTTCTCATAGACTTCCACTTCTCATATGAGCATTTGATGATCACGTGAACTGGGAAGGTGACTCCTAGGTGTGGTGGTTGATTAGCTACCAAAACCACACCCTGAGTTGCTGGATTTAGGTCGTGATGAGATATGTTTTATCTAGGAAATTGTCGATATCCCTTATCCACGACGTCTAGGTTCAGCAAGCGTTGCCCCGCTCATAAGACAAAAGTTCTGGTAGTATTGCCGCGACTCAGGATTTTCGTGAGGCAGTCTCAATCTCCGACAAAGTTTTGGATCACTTGAATTTCTTTCCTTTGATTCTGGTAACACTCATTTACTTTTGTTTTTATTTCACAGTCTCATTATCATGTATTTACTTCATTTCTAGCCTATTTATTTTCCTGCATGATCTTTAAATTGCTTTACTTATTTTTTGACGTACTATTTACATCCTTCTAGCTTTACTCACTCAAATTATCTCATTTGGTGATAATTGTAGATCCATAGCGAGCGAAGGCAAGGTGCTAGTGATTGGTGACTTACTCTGAGACATTAGAGCAGTCCTCCCACTTTGCCATTTTGTAGGATTTCTTTTTGTATTGTATTTATGAATTAACTTATAATAATGGATTGGAAGGCTGACTAAGCTTGCAATGACCTCGAGGAGATTGGCTCAGGGCTCCATGTAGTCTTAGATTGGGTGGGGTGTAGTTTGTGTGGAACTGGGGCTGTTATAGTAATGTCATAGTAATATCATTATGGAAACTCAAATTTTCATTTAATACATTTACGAGGTTATATGCATGTGGAACATTTAGGTATTTTATGATTTTTCAAAGATGCATTAGCTAAGGGGTCATATGTATACTAGCTTTTACTTTTTATGTTGTATTTACTATACATGTTTTCATTTAGATCATTAAATTTAGAGTTTGATTCCCCAAAAAATTAATCAAAACTATTTGTTTTGATAATACATGATAGTAACTCATTGCGTATCGATCGGGATGATCATGCATGGAACAAATAGTTCCTCTTATAGATAATGAGATTTTTCAAATTGGTTTAGCAAAATATATGATTAAATACATTCAAATATTGATTGTAAGATCATGAGAACCTTATACTTTGGTTCATATAAAGTCTTAATGCATCATTTATGTAGTATCCCCTAACCCGATTAGTGCGATACCTGGCCTAAAACACTAATTAAGCCTAGATTACCTAACCAGACTTAATTAAAGCCAACAGCCCATCCCTCATTCTCCTGATAAACACCATTGTATATCGAATATCGATATAAAATAATTAATAAATGCAACATAAATTTAAAACTTTTTTGATAATTAAAATACGATATACAATATCGGATAAAATCGAAATAAACCACAGTTAAACAAATCCCCATCCCTTATGATATTATAAAACTGTAATCTAATATAAATATATAAGACAACGAAAAACTCATTACATTGAAGAGAAGATCAAGACTCCTATATCTTCTCCATCCCATAGTCGTAGTGCTAGTCAATTATCCTGTAATGCTATTTGGGGTGAGCGTTCCAACTTGCTCAGTAAGTAGGGATTCACATAGCCATCAACATTCCATATAATATTCAAGAACATTATGCAATAACAATATGCACCAATGTTAACTAACAAGAATATGGAAAACATATAATTCAATATATAACGGATGTATAGCAAACTTTCATGGACTATTACACTGTGATCCCCATTTTATTTATAAAACTAGGGTCGATTACCCACCGATGCCAATAATACGATTGCCAGACCAACCTATTGCGCATACATGCTATATAGCCAATCCATTAATGCCCAATGGTTCTATCTGAAACCCTCAGTGACTATGTAACCCATGTAACCTATCTAACTGAGTAGGTGTTATGAATAGACTGGGAGATCAACCCCGCGTCTTATACAACCTGGTCTCAGTCCACAGGAGTTTCTCTCGAGGATCACATCAGACACCATTTTTTGTTTATTAAAAAAACATCACAGTGTACATACCCCCCATTCAGTTCATAAACTACATGAACTACATATACTAACATAGTCAGGCAATATTGGTAAATAAGTGAATCCATACTTACCTCGAGTTAAGTTTCCGTTACCAAATTCCCTAACTTTTCGATTATTTCACACTTTCTCGGTGTTCCTCAACCTATCACTAATCATTTGTAATCAATATAGGTCTATTATCTTATAGCTAGAACCCCTAGATAACTCCCTAAGACCTCAGAATTTTTAGTAAAACATAGTACAGTTGTTGTTATCAGGGGTGGGAGTGCGCTCCACCAACTGTGTTTATCACAGTTGATGAAGGGAGCGCGCTCCTCTGCTAGGCTATGCTGTCTCGACAGAACGCATGGCAGCAACCACTGTTTCATAACCAAATCACTATTACAACCTCAAATAAACTCCCAAATCATTCAGAAGGACCTATAGTGAGGTAACTAACCATATTCCATCTTCAAATAACATAATTCACAGAGATTTCATCACCTACTATCAATTGAACTTTGACTAACACAAAAATAAATTATACCAAAGTGATGATATCTGGATTCTGAGTTGTTTAAGCTCTTCAATCCTTTTTCACTCAGCTTCCTCAAAGATCTCCTTCGATTAGAATCAACTCAAACCCTCTCTCTCGTGATTCCTTGAGATATGCATCGCGCTATCTCGAAACTAATCTAGTGATTGATGTGTTAAAATAACACTTCCTAAAGTGACACATATTTTGACATGTCAAGCACTAACGCTCATCTCGATGTTTATCAAACAATCCAGTTTTTTCAAATCAACTTTATAACTTTTAATATATATGTATATATTTATATATTAAATACATATAAATATATATCTTGTGTATTCTCTTGCCAATGAATTCATCGGACATGCCTACGAGTGTTTTTGGGCATGCACATTCTTTTCAGGACCCCCTCGCCACACTTGGTGTACTGGCAACTTATTGCTTAATTACTTATTTTTTCAATTATAGGTTTGTATTAATCTCCTATTAATCTCACAACCTATAAAACTTATTAACAATCCAAACAAACACAAACCAACATGCAATCACAAACACATGCTAATCGAGGTATGCCAAACTTAACTACGAGCTGAACTCGGGTTAATTAGGATTTGAATTAGTACTAATCATTAGCTTAAGGTCAAAAGTTGCTACAGTTTCCCCAATTTAAAGCAATTTTGTCCTCGAAATTAAAGTAAATGTAAAGTTACTTGTAATTTTGAAGAGAAATGAAAATTGTTTCCTCACATAGGATTCCCGCTCCCAGGTTAGTTCCTCGTTTCTATGAAATTGCCATTTCACTTTAACAAAAGGAACCTCTTTAGTTCGCATCCTTTGAATCTTACGATCAAGTAACTGAGTTGTCTGCTCATAAGATAAGTCTTCTCGAAGATCAAATTCACTCCAATCAATCTTTAGAGTGAACGGAGTCTTCATTTTGTAAAGCATTGACACGTGGGAGACATTATGAACTCCGACAAGCTGAGGAGTAAATTTTAACTTATAAGCAACATAATCAATCCTCTCATAAACTTTGAACGAACCATTATTCCTTAGAGCTAGCTTACCTCACAATCCAAACCTACACAATCCTTTCATATATGAGACTTTCAACAGAACATAATTGTCATTTGAACACTCCAATAATCTATGATATTTATTAGAGTATCTCCTCTATTTTAGCTGTCCTGTAGTCAAACACTGGCGAATCTGCTACATTCCCTCTGTGTAGTTCTAAATCAATTCTAGCTCAAAAAAACTTGCATCTCAACCCCTGTCCAAATACTCTAGTGAATGACATGGTTGACCATACAAAGCTTTAAAAGAGCATTCTAATGCTAGCTTAACAACTGTTACTACAAAAGAACTTACACAGAGGTATGTATATCTTCCGGTTATTACCAAACTTCAAGACACAAGTTCAAAGTATATCCTCTAGTACCACAATCAACCACTTAGGTCGCTCATCATCCGCCATAGTATGCCATACTGAAGTTAAGAATAGTTCCCAGCTGTCTCAACAATTCACTCTAAAGTCTGGACGTGAATCTCAGATCTCTATTCGAAATAATCGACACTAGAACTCTATGAAATCTCACACCTCACGTATGTACACTTTACATAATCAGTTAAGAGGATCTCGAATGGAAAATGGCAAGAATTATGTAGACTTCATCAACCTGTTAACTACATCCCATATAGAACCGTGCTTACGCTGACTCAAAGGTAGACCGAAAACAAAATCCATCTATCTATGTTCCCATTTCCATTCAGGAATATGCAGTGAATGCAATAACCCTCCAAGTTTCCTGTGCTCGACCCTAACTTGTTTATATGTTTCATATCTCTTTACTAACTTAACAACCTCAATCTTTATCCTAGGTCACCAATAAATGCGCTTTATTTCGCGATACATCTTATTGTTACTTTGATGAATAAAACAAAGAGATCTATGAGATTCCCATAGCAATTTCTGCCTCTCCTGAGCTGGAATCTATAATCTATCCCTAAACTGTAACGCACCATTCTTAAAAACTAACTAATTAGAATGATCTACACTAGCCACTAATTTCTAACACACTATATAATCCTGATTAGTTTTCTGATAACCAATCACCACTGAATCATCTCCAATTTAGTTTAGATCTGAACATAAAAGATCAGATTAGTAGCTATAATATTAGCTCTCTCAGTCGATGATGTGTCAGCTAAACTTACAGAAATCATCATCATAAATACTTCCTCATAAAGCTTATACTGAGAAGCTTTAATAGTACCTACATTTTTCTCCATATATCTGAGTTGCAATTGCATACTAACAGTCTGTTAACACCTTTCTATGTAGTTCTAAATTACTCAGGCTCTAATTAACTTTTATCATTACTTCTCGTCTCTCACCAATTGACGATGAAATAAAACATGCAAATTTTTAAGATAAACACCTCAACATCATATTTAGCTTGATAATATTAATATCAGAGAACTCACACAGTAAATATTTCTTCCAGTAACTAACATCTTTCAAGTCACAAACTCGAAGATTTACATTTTTTGAAACTAAAATCAGTTGGTGATATATTGTGTTAAGATTTAGAAAGGTCCCTCTCAGCTATTATACATTTATTCCCCTTTGGGAAGCAAACTCTCGGTTCCTCATCGAGGTAACAATCTTAGTTCTCCATAACTCTCAACTCTTTTTACACACATATATCTCGCTTACTCTTCCACAAGGATTAAACCACAATACTAGCAAGAAATTTTTCAGACTCTATCAGTCCTATAATTACAACATCAATAACCTTTAGTTGTCATCACAACATAAGTTAATCCATCATGAATTTCTGAGCATTAAACTTTACTCATATAGGATAAGAATAATATAACCTTCTAGGTTAATATAATTCAGGTTCCACTTGCTAATATATCTCATATTTCTTTATAAAATTGACAACATCACCTTTCATTCCAGATCACCAATAAATCATTCTTATCATAATGATTTTGGATTTGCCTAAATGAATATTTTAAAGAAATTAATGAGATTCTTATGACATTTTTGCCTTGCTTTTTACTCCAAGTTCCAAGAACTTTGTTTACATGCTCAATGTTCTGATATTAGATTATCTATACAAATGACCAATAACTAGTAGTCAACCCTTGACCTACTAGATAATCTCAATCAATTTCTTTAATAATTTCATCACTTAATCGATCGTCATTAGCTCAGCTCCAATTCGAGCTCCAAAGAATAGACTTGCAGTTACTAGTCTAGACAACTCGACTGATGATGTGCCGGCGTAGAACTTCCATTGTTTACCATTATACATCTCACTTAAGAGATATTACTGAGCAACTTTTATCATAGCTACAGCCCCTATCCTTTTCTGTTCAAGGCATTGTCAACACAATCACCTTGTTGAGTGATGTTTCAGAGTGAATTCCTAACACTTTGAAAATTTTAAGGTAACTATCTTACCTTATATTTCTATCACTTTGAGAATTATACTTTTCAAACTTCCACAATTGGAAATTCATTGCTTAATCTTACACCAGTCCATTGGTTTTATATTTCCAGGTTGTCTTTTAATGATTTTTCTAAGATTCTCAATAATATCAAATAATGATTAAAAAGACTCTCACCAATTTTCTTCTTATTTATAAGTCATGCTTTCCATATTTGGTATAATTACCAAATTAGCTATCTCGAGAATATCAATCTCCCATAGTTCTCCTCACAAATCTAGAACTACATATATAGCTAGAAGTATGAGCTACAAATTTTCTTTATTGTGTCAACACATATTCTTACCTAAATAAGAAGTCTTACGATGAACATCTCACTTCTTCTATAATTTAGGTATCATCAAGCAAACATTATAATCAAACTACACTTTCGCTTTCTTCTGATGCATCCTTATTGACTTTGGTTCATATAAAGTCATAATGCATCATCTATGTAATATGAGCTATATATATAGCTAGAAGTATGAGCTACAATTTTTCTTTATTGTGTCAACACACATTCTTACCTAACTTTTTGATTATTTCATGCTTTTTCGGTGTTCCTCAACCTATCACCAATCATTTGTAATCAATATAGGTATATTACCCTATTGCTAGAACCCCTAGGCAGTCCCTAAGACCTCTAAAGAAATTCTTAGTAAAACACATCATAGTTGTTGTTTTTAGGGGTGGGAGTGCACTCCCTCAATGGTTGGGGCGCGCTCCACCAACTGTGTTCATCATTGTTGATGAATGGAGTGCGCTCTTCTGCTAGGTGGAGCTCGCTCCACCCTTTGCTGTCTCGATAGAATATAGGGCAAATGCCACTCTTTCATCACTAAATCACTATTACAACCTCAAATAAACTCCTAAATCATCCGGGAGGATCTCTAGTGAGGTAACAAACCATATTCCATCATCAAATAACATAATTCATAGAGATTTCATCACCTATTATCAATTAAACTTCGACTAATACAAAAATAAATCATACCAAAGTGATGATCTCTGCATTCTGAGTTGTTTAAGCTCCTCAATCCTCTTTCACTCAGCTCTTTCAAAGATCTCCTTCTATCAGAATCAACTTAAACCCTCCCTCTCGTGATTTCTAGAATGATCTGAGGATAACGATGGATTTTGATTTATATATATGGATTCTTCTCGAGATACACTTTGCACTATTTTGAGAATGATCTAGTGATTGATGTGTTAAAAAACAATCCCTAAAGTGACACAAATTTTGACATATCAAGCACTTACGCTCATCTCGAGGTTGATCAAACAATCCATGTTTTTCAAACCAATTTTATAACTTTATAACTTTATATATATATATATATATATATTTATATATCAAATATATAAAAATATATATATCTCGTGTATTTTCTTACCAATAAATTCACCGAAAATGCCTACGAGTGTTTTCGGGCGTGCACATTCTTTTCACGACCCCCTCGTCGTACTTGGTGTATCAACAACTTGTTGTTTAATTACTTATTTTTTCCAATTATAGGTTTGTATTAATCTCCTATTAATCTCATAACCTATAAGATTCATTAACAATCAAAACAAACATAAACCATCATGCAATCACACGCATACGCTAATCGAGGTACACCAAACTTAACCATGAGCCTAACTCATGTTAATTAAGATTTGAATTAGTACCAATCACCAGCTTAAGGTAACAGGTCGTTAAAATTTGTAATTCATTTAACGCTTATAACATATTATAAGTATACCCATTTATAACTTACTTTAAGCCAACAATAGAAGTATCTCACATTTGACAATTTTTTGATTGTGAAGTATATATTCCTATATCGCCTCCCAATATAATTAAATGAGTCCACGATGAAAACTTGGGATTTATGTGGGTTTTAAATATCATCAATTATAAGATACATTGAGCTCATGACATGGATTTATGTACAACCAGTCTTGCTAAATTGTAACTATGATGAAATAGTTTTCTCACCATTAAGGGGAGATATAAAGCCAGTTCAAAAAGAATGGCATGAAATTGCTTAAATACATCAAATTTGTTGCAATATATAAAGTTCAAACGATCATTCATTAGCAACAAGTTATGGTTTAATTACTTGATGCACTTATTGATATAAAGAGTAACAAGATTGCATGTTCCAATATAGAAGGTTTCTATATGAATTTATGTCTCTATGCAACAAAATGCACAAGAAGTGACAAAACTCTTATGGCCTGTTTGGTTCGTGGGATTAGCTCGGATTAGCTACACTGGACTAGTTAATCCGCTGTTTGGTTGGAGGATTAACTAGGCCAGCGGACTAGTTAAGAGGCTTGGTAGTGGATTAAATAATACCACCATTTTTTGTGGGATTAGCTAATCCATAGTGGGTGGTGGAGGAGATTACCACTTTACCCCTCCCATTAACACAAACACCAAACAACAATTCTCACTGATTTGAATCAATCGACCTCCGTTTCCCTGTTTTGGTCATCTTCTTCGCGAGACCGGGACAGCTGAAATCGAACCAGCCGCTGTTTAGCGACTTCTTCTTCGTTCTCCCTCCCTGTTTTCCATCGACGCCGAAGAGGAAGCGAGGAGGAGGAAGGCTGCGAACCGCAAGGCGCCGGTTTGTGTGAGAAGGAGAGGAGAAACCCTAAGCCGAAATCGAACAAGCTCGACAGACTTTACGAAATCGATCCATTAGAAATCGAACCAAAGTAGAAATCGATCATTTTGAGGTATTCTTCTTCAGTTCTGTCAATCATTTTAAGGTATTCGAATTTTTCTTGCTCAATGTTCTCTTTATCTATATAAAATATATATCTGTGATTCTGTAGTATTTCGCTAAAAATGGTTCATCTGTTGTGAAGAATTAGCCATTTATTACGGTTTCCTGGGATGTTAAATTTTTCTTGCTCAATGTTCTCTTTATCTATATAAAGCTACATTTCAATCATATGCAACCTGCTTAGCCAAGTTTAGCTAAAAATTGAAGTAGGTAATTTAATAAGTTAATATCCGCAAAACATTTGAGATATTGCATTTGTGATTAAATCGCTCATAGAATCAATGTAACATAATTCGGGACGAAAAACAAAATTTTTCAATCATATAGTACATCATGAGGTACACCACAAATTAGTCATTGCAAGTGTAATAAGCACAAAAGGTGTATTAAGTGATAGAAACTGCATAACGACATTTTACCAATTCGAAGTTTTTTGTCATTTAGGTGCTGGATATTGATGAAACCTATCAAGGAATATATGATTGGTGGCATATTGAACTAGAGAGTTTGACAGCAAGCAAAAAACTTCTTCTGGTGAAAATGAACAGATGTAGATGAGGAGAAACCATTTGGAAAATGGGGTTAATTAGGACAAAAGGAAGCTCATCATTCTTCTTCACTGATTTTGTCAATTGAGCTATTGTATTCATATTTCTTTTTTTCTTTGTGAATATTATTTTCTTTTTTGATTGGGAATAATATCTTCTTTTTTAATAGGATAAGCATCAGTTGAGCTCTTTCATAACTTAATCATAGGACTGACAAAGTAAATCTTTTTTTTAGTTAACAACCAGTTGGTGCAATTCAGGAAACAAAAAGAAAGCTTTCATGACAAGTACTAACAAAGTAAATCTTGACTCGACTTGGATAACTCAACCTAAAACGTTCTGCCATACAAAGTTTAGATTCATTTGCTCCAAGAGAAAAAGAAAAATTGATGAAATCCCATCACAATTTAATCACATCATGCATTGCACCAGCTGTTAAAAAATGCTTGATGAAGATCATAACTTTGTGATTTACCTTACCTATTTCTAATATAAGGCACAATATTCTTGACAAGAGGAAGCAACTTCTCAATTGTGTCTGTGAACAAGACTTGATCTTGTAGAAGGCTAGATTGCCATCATGGCTGTCATGACCAAAGAGTAGAAAGTCCAAGCTCTTGTTAGGCATGTACTCATATATTAACAATTTTCTTTATTCTTCAAAATTTTGAACAAATAAATGCATGTTTGGCTACTATTTGAAATAGATTTCCCAGCAATGGATTCAAATTCTTCAAGCGGTGGGCCTCGTGCAAGGGATTTGGTAATGAACCACATCCACATTTGTCTTCGATTCATTGAACTCCTCGTACAAATGTTTAGAGTTTTGGCAAGTCGTAGGCGTCGTGTCGAACGAACATACGAACTAGGTTATGACAAGCATCGACAAATAATCCACAACCTCGTCTACAAGTCCGATGAAACTTGCTACAAAATGCTTCGGATGAGAAGGAAGCCATTTGAAAAATTGAGAGATATGTTGTTCGAACATGGAAAGTTGAGGGATAAGCGTTGTGTGCTTGTCGATGAGCAATTGGCCATAACCCTCCACATACTAGGGCACAACATACGCAATAGGGTCATTTCAACATGGTTCCAAAGGTCAGGAGAAACTGTAAGTAAGGTCTTCAGGAGAACAATTCGCGCGCTCATACGATTGCACCGTATGCTTTTGAAGCACCCTGCCCCAATTGGTCCCAATGAAAATGATTTGAGATGGAGTTACTTTCAGGTACGAATATGGCACTTCCTCGTTCACTTTGCTATAGTCATATAAATTAGCATTCGTTATATGATTTATGTAATACATATTTTTGGTCAATGTAGGGATGCCTCGGTGCTATTGACGGGACGCATATACCAATCATCGTTCGTAACAATCAAAAGGCTCGATTTAGGTGTCGGAAAGGCTTCCCAACGATGAACGTCATGTGCGCTTGTACACCATCTAAGCTAATTACGTACATCCTACCGGGTTGGGAAGGGTCGGCCGCCGATGGGAGAATTTTGAGGGATGCTTTATCACGCCGTAATGGTTTGAAAGTTCCTAATGACAACTACTATTTGGTCGACGCAGGGTACTCTAACTGTCAAGGGTTTTTGGCACCTTTTCGGGGTCAACGATACCACTTATCTGAGTGGGCAAGCGGCAATCATCCAGCACAAACACCCGAAGAAGTTTTCAATATGCGTCACGCAAAGGCAAGAAACATTATTGAGACTTGCTTTGGAGCGTTGAAACAACGTTGGGCCGTGTTACGTAGTCCTTGTTTCTACGATGTGAAAATGACTACACTTATTATCATTGCATGTGCCGTTCTTCACAATTTCCTAACAATGGAGGAACCAGGATGACTTATTGGATACCGTGGTGGTTGAGGGCCAAGAGTTGGGGGCTGAGGACGACGCGTCGAATGAACCGCCTGAAGTCATCAGCCAAGTGGGACAAACTGATGCGTGGACTGCATTTCGCAACAACCTTGCCATGGATATGTGGGATTCTTACCATTGAGAGGAGACGATTAATGTCGAACACAATTGAAGTTAATGAGTTTTTTTTTTCTTTTGGTGGTCTACCACTTATGTGCCGAGGATATTTATATGTGAACCCCGTATTGTTTTTATGATCATTGTTCAGTACTTCTGTTTGAATTACAATTTTTTTTAAGTGTCATATGTTATTTATAATTTCAGTGCCGCTTGTGATAAGAAACGACATGTTTTATGCAGGACATGACAAGCAACTGGAAATGGTACACTGTGTTTCGTGGTTGGGACCCTGGTGTATATGGAACATGGTACGAGTGCTACAAATAAGGGATAAACTTCGACGGGTTCCACTATGCTCACTTCGACACGAAAGAGGAAGCAATAGCCGGTTTTTGACAGTACAACCACGCTGCGACAATTGAAAGGGAGGTTCATGATCAACTTACACTTTGGAGGAAGGTCTAGCGAACTAGGTGAGATCCCCCACCACCGCTACCACCGCGAATGTGGATTGAAGAGTTGTACGAGGCGAAAGGAGTACCTCTACCACGATCACCATCTATTGACGAGGAACCCCGTATTGACTTGTTCCCTCGAGACCGAACCCTTTACCAAAGAGTTGGCTCGGGTTATGAACCTGTTATGGAACCATGGTGGTCTGACTAGATGTATTCTGTATTCGATGATCTTGTTGGAACAAGAAAACATTAATCCATGTAGTATACTAAATGTGTGGAGTTTGGCATATGTCAATGTTTGATGCATTAATAACTGCAGTAAATCAATGTGATTGGCAGCGTTGAATCCATGTAGCAAATTTGAACTCATTGATTACTTGTTGGTTGTTTTGCATTTTGCTGGCATAAGTTGCTGCAGTACATACTAATGCATTGAAATTTTTTTGGTTTAGGCTATGCGTGGCCATGTTCTTGTAGAAGGCACTGCAAAAATATAAATGCAAATTTTCTCTTCGCCTTTTTGAGCTTTACGTGCAGCTGCTCGTATCTGTCTCTGCTTGTCTGTTTGATACATTAAACATTCTGCATAAGCACCGTTAAATATTAACATATAATTCAGTTTTATTTCAATTCAATCACACAAAGACAAGCAGAGATAATATGAGATTTAGTACAAACCATAAGACAAGCACGCAAGAAATGGATCAAACATATATAATTGATTAGGCGTTCCAGTTCATAAACATAGCTTTTTATCAGTTACATATCGATAAAGTTACTGCAGCTGTATTACATACACTGTCCAAAAATACTGTGTCAAAAAACAAACCACCAAACAACATTGTTCCGATCCAAAACAACACAGCTGGTTCAACATTGCTTCCCTCCAAAAAATGAGTACCAAGAAGTCCTAAGTCAATTAAACATCGCATGTAGCCAAGGAAGTCTGGACTCCGGTTGCAAAGTCATGAATGCAGCCATAAGCTCCACGCGACCCATAATCTTGCTGCCATAAATTGCTCTCTCAACGTCTGTCAATTCGTGGACTTCGGCCATAGCATTAATGAAAGATTCACGCAAGTCGTGTTCAACACGAATGGCACTAGTCACCTTGGAGATTTCGTTCGCAACGATTTGTGCCGCCGCCACCATTTGGTCACCAATATAAACATCATTGCCCACCTTTCTCTTTTTCTTTCCTTCATTCCCACGACCATCAGCCGTAGTGGTCCGCGTTCTCGATGATGTGGGAGTAGCATCAAACTCTTCAATGGGCACCGTTAATGGCTCACTAGTACTGCTGGAGTCATGGACATCGTTTACATCCTCAAAAGCATCCTCTGGTGCACGTGCTTCCTCGCCTGTGGCCCGGTCATTCCCAAAAATGATACAACAATTTTCGTAATGCGGGAATGACTTTAGACGCCAAGGTCTTGCTTCAGGGTAGTTCTGCAACCAGTGGTACTAGATTAGTCATAACATTTGGATGAAATAACACATTAGGATGCATTCAAAATAATTTCAAACTTGAAAGACAATTGCATACCTTTAGATAATCTTCCCATACATCCTCGGGAGCGGAGACCATAAGAACAAAAATGGTGAACAAAACATCAATAACAATGGGATCATGAATAGACTAGTAATATTCATGGATTAACCTGTCCAAAATTATATTCTAGGAGAACATGAAACTGAAACAAAGAAGCAAATATATCTGCCACAATCGCAGAGGTGAACGTTCGCCATATTGACAATGTCATTCAACATTTTCACATTGAGATGTGCAGAAATTGATCAAATATACATTAGCTAATAAGTAATAAAAGTAGAGGGAATAATGCATAGATAACACTAAAATATCAACTTCACAGATGAATGTTGACACTAAACATAGAAGTTGTCCCTGTCCATTGAGACTACTACTTTATACATTTCAGGCCAAGGCAACAAAAAGTGTCGGTTTATACAATAAGCTTTGTCATAATATTAACATCTTCAAGCAAGTGGCAATAAAGGATGGGATCAACGAAAAAATTGGTGCATACAAGCACCTTAATTCAAAAAATGAGAGATAATGCAGTAATTATATGGACAATGATAGCTTTTGATCACAGCAATGGAAAATTCTTCATAATGCCTTGGAAAAGAATACGAATTTTATCCACGGCATTCTGCTCAACAGACCAATCAATAGAGAAGTTATAAAACTCCCTGTTTAGATTGTCGTGGCTGATTGTGTTTTATGATTACATCAACCTTCATGGAGTTGGGAATTGTAGTGCATAAAACTAATATTTTACGATGGTAAGATCCAAAGTCAGAAAAAACATTTCTAGGGGATAGTCAAGAAAGGCTGAATTACAAGATAGGTGAGAATCGTAATTTTTTTTTTTTTAACACAAAACAAAGCATTCTTGGGAGTGAATCTCAGGCTTCTTGACCATTGGCTACAGGACATGCTTCATCATTCATAATAATTTTCTCAAGAAATAATTTGCACAGGTAGGATGTCAACCGAAACACAACTAATTGCATCGCCACCACAGCAGTAACAATAATACAACATTAGGTCACCAACAACAACCCAAACCCTAATGTCGACTTCATGTTGAGTAAATGTACTCTCATCAATGATCAACTAAAATTTACCTCCTATGTAGTCAATCACCGATGTGTTCAAGCGATTCCACGAGAATATGAACCAAACAGGCCATTAAGGTGCAAAAGACTGGTTGGTTCAAATGATACAAACCCTTGAAAAAAAGGGCGTGAGTAAAAATAAATAAAATACTCATTGTTAAATTTTCATTAACCGTGAGTCCGTATCACCGATGAGTCTGTCACATCATGTAACGACCCGTATAATATAACCCTTATTATTTGCTTTGTATGACCGTGACCTAATGGCCAGTCCTACATGGCATACTCGGTTAATACTCGGGTATTGACATCAAGCTAATAATTAATTATTTTCTTTGTGTGTGATGCTTGTAGTATAGCTATCTGTATATGTATACACCAAATTCAATTTATTGTGGTCGAGAGCATTGAGATTAATGTCGAGATGTGTGCGCGTGGGTCGATTGGGTAGATCGCGACTAGGCTAGGGCTGAGGACTTAGCTATTTTATTAGGTTCTATATAGGCATCTAGTATGTGGAGAACCTAAAAACGATATTAAAACAAGAAATTTAACTAAGTCTATGTTGTATATTCATTAGGCCTAAGTCTAGCAAATTGAGATAAAAGACCTATGCTAATCTAATTGGCTAACATTAACTAATTATACTAAAATGGAGTTCATGAGCTTAATTGGATAAAAATCAAGTCTATGTTTTATATTGATGAGGCTATGTGAAATAAAGCCCTAAGTTGATTAATAGACTAGATTTATTATAACCTATGGTTGTAGAAATATAACCATGTTGATGTGCATTAATGTACCTAGTTTTGGTGAATTATTTAGACTTGAAAATATGAACTAGCATACGATTGTAATTTAAAAGGCCTAAGTATGAAATTATGAACAAATCTCATGGAGCTTTAATGAGACTTAGATAGAGACCATCCTTTTGGCCCATTGATACACCTAGGGATCTATTCATATGAAATCTAAAGAAAATAAAAAGCATCCAAGGGTGTAAATGTCTCATTTGATGAGAAGTATAGATCTTCCTAGTGATAAAAAGGATAGGGTAGATGCAAGGTAGATCTTAAGGTTCTAATGCAAAACCGCAAATTATACAAATGAGCATAACCATTCTTGCTAGTGAGAAGAAAGAATAATCAACACTATATGAAGGGAAGAACACCTAGAAAATCACTGGAAATTAAGAAATTAAGGAAGGAGAGCTAAGGATCAAAAGAAGTGAAGCGAAAGTCCTAGGTACCTAGCTCACCTTTTTTTTCTTAATTTTTTGTAGTAAAATTGAGATTTTTCTTGAACAAGAGTGTGCTGAAATTTGAAACACTGTGTTTTCTTCTCTTTTGTAAAGAGTTTGATCTCAAATTGAATATATTTAAAGTCCCTTAGAAGACCCAATTGATTCAGTATCGAATTTGGAGAGAAAAATTATGTTTTGATGTTCAAGAACTATAAATTTGGGATTTTGGGTTCATGAAAGATTTAAAGACTGAATTCTTGTTGAAAAAAGTTACAAGCCTTATTTTTAATGATCATGAATCATGGTCTTAAGTTTCCTTTAATTCTGAACAAAATCGCATCTATAAACTCCATGTTTTGGGGTTCATGAATTGGGTTTTGGGTTCAATTTGTGCATGGAATGATTTTGAATGAGTATGATAAGTTGAGAACTTGAGTTTTTATTCAAAATATGAATATTATTGATGGATTCCACATATGGACAAGATTGAAAGGGAGAGGCTAAATAAGTCCCAATTTTTTCTTAGAAGACCCCACCCTAGTGAAATTACCTAACTACCCCTCCATATAAAAGGGTTCTTACTCATTCATAACCCAATTATCCCTCTCTCAAATCGCATTCTCACCACCAACCCAAATCTGATGAAATCCAAGCAAAACCATATCGATTTTATGCCGTGGGTGCATTCCTCATCTCTTTTAGTGTTGATTTCGAGTATTTTTGGGTTTTTTTTTACTTTTTTAAGTCGGTATTGTTTATGGTTTTGTTATTGGGTTTAGGGATTCGATTTGGGGGTTGAATATTACATTTTGGGTGCAAAGTTTCGATGGAATAAAAAATATCAAGTGATTCCGAGCAAAACCCACTATTTTTTTTGGTTATTTTCATGTGTTTTTTTGGAGTTTTGAGATTTTTTTGTTCGTTCTTGTTGCTCGCGTGTGTCGGACATACAAAGCCTATCGGACACACATGGCCAACACCTTTGAAGAGGTCTCGATTGGATCCCTACATCATCCACTGAGATCGAGTTCTCTTTGCAGGTTAGGTTGGAGTCGGCTGAGACCTCTAAAGAGGTCTTGGTTGGAGTCAACCGATACCTCTTTAGAAGTCTTGGCCCTATTCGTCTGAAACCCGTAGGCAGCACTTCTTCACTTCTAGGACACGACGTGACCACATTCGACCTTGTTCAACAAAAAACACTCCTATGACACTTGATGACCTAGTACAAGTGCTCTACAATAACTAAAATCGAGAAATGGAGAGGATCGAGAGGTGTTGGGGTAAGGGTGAGGGTAATGGGGTGAGCAAGGGCATTTTTAGAATTTGAAGAAAAATAGTAGGGTAAACTAAGTAAAAAGTGGGGCACAAGAAGTAAAATTGCAAAAATGGGGTCCTCTAAGCAATAATCAGGGTTTTTTCGCCGCTTCTAATTGAAATAGATTGAATATGTGCCAATGATTTTTGTTGTTCAAGTTTATGAATGATATATGTTTGATGAAATTCCACAATAAAGAGTTGCAAGAGTAGATGTAAAATATGAGTTTTTTTGGCTTATTTGTATTCATTTGGATTCCTTACAAGTGAGTTTTGATGGGGGAAAATCAAGTATATTGATGCCATAACATGTTGGTAATGTTTTGATTCAAAAAATGCATTGTATTGTGGATTAATAATATGAATTGGTGGAAAGTGTTGAGAATTCATTGTTTCTAATTTGTTGGACTTATTTTAGTTGTTTGAAGGGAGCATTGGGACCCAAGTAGAGTAGAAAAATGGATAGAATTGGTGTTTGAATGCTTATAAGTTGAAATGAGTTGAATGGATAATTTGATGTATTCAATTGAGCAAAACTAGAGCTGAAATACCAAAAAGTATAAATACCTAATTTCCTATTGGAATTGGCTAAAATATTTATATGATATTATTGAATGTTTAGTGAGCTTTCCACCAAAAAATCATGATTTTTAGATGTGTGGTTTAAGAGTTATTAATTTTTTAATATTGATGGTCTGAAACTTTCTTGAATTGAGTTGTTCTGGTGTTTTGTGCATAACTTTGCCATTTTTAATTATATTTGAGCGTACTTTACATTTTTGGAAAGCTAAGATGGAGAACAACAACTTAGAATCGTTAATGTTCAAAGGTTTGATCATCTTTTTTATAAAAAAATGGCTAAAAGTGGGGGTTTGTGTGTAAGATAGTTCTTTTAAAAATATTTGGAGTGATTTTGCTTTGTAGCCTTTTGCGTGAGTCTTCAATGGTCCAAATAAGACCATTTTGTCCAAAATATATTAAAAATTTATAAATTTGATATCCAAGGAGTTTCGAGTCAATCTAAATTTCCTAAAATATGTTTTTGACGCATTTTTGAATAATAAGAATGAGTCCATGCTGGTAGACTGTTTTGCAAATTTGAACTTAAACTCAATCAAATGAATTTTTCTTAGAGTTTTATCGGTATCCAAATAATCTAGATAGCTGGTATAAGTAACTAGGAACCTTGGGTATTCTTTTTGAAACAAATTGGTCGAGATGAAAGATCGAGAAGAGTTTTAAGTGTCCTGAATTCTAGTTAAGTTGAACTTAGGGGTTGTTTTGACACTAAACTAACAAAACCAAGCAAAATTAGCTCTAATACACATGAAAAGCCTCTAAATGATATCAGGAACCTAGGAGACTCGTGTTGGGCATCGAGAGAGTGTTGTAGGAGTGTGGGAGCTATTGTAGCGCAATGTTTATTGAAATTCGAGGTAAGTAAACGAATAAAAACGTCAATATTATTTCCTTTCAAAATTTTTGATAATATTCTAGAGAAACATGCCATACTTGTACTATACTCTTGTTTCCAAGTGGCGTAGGGTCTAAATAGTCCACCAGTTGTGTCTTCTTGTTTGTTAAGCATCAGGAGTCACCACGGCTTCTCGTGAGGACTATCTAAAGGAATAAACATCTAGGTTATCATGGCTTACCTTGGTAGTGAATAGGGATGTTTGAAGTCACGCGATGAGTTCACCGTGCCGTGAAATTGATGTCTGAACAGTTGGAAGTGGCCTTCGACATACTTTGTCGACTTGAGCTGTGTTGTGGTTTCAAGACTTGCAGTTTGACTCGGACTAATTATTTGCCTATCTCTATTTTTTTTTTTCGCCACTTGGTTATTCGTTGCTTTATGTTTAGTCTATCTATCATGCATTTTGTTATTTAATTTCGAATCATTTAAACTCCCGCAAGATTTAGAGACTCTTACTTGTTAATTTGGAAATATTGTTGAATCTCTTCTAGCCTTACTCACAAAAATTGTCTCCATTTTTATTGACAAATGCTTCACTATCTAGTAGCAAAGGTGAGGATCTCGAGAATGATGATTGCCACTAAGTTTCCCTCATAGTCAGCTATTCCTTTGTTACTATGGTAGGTGTTTTGATTGTATCTATTATATTATGCTTGATGCTTTTATACACATTTAGGTATGGATCTTGAGAAATACACTTGAGATACATGTATATGATGCTTATTTACATTGTCGTCACCTGAGATATACACAACATATATATTATCCAGGATTTTCGCATTTAAGACTTGTCCTGATTCAATTTATTTTATTTAAAGTTGTTTTAATTTACTTTTCATTTCATAATTGTGACGACCCTCTGCCGACCTAGGGTCGGGTCGTTCGACCCAGATTGCCACCCTAGCCCAATACCCAAATCGGGCCCAAACGAATGGTTTGGTACCCATTAAACAACCTGTGAAATATCAAACTAGTGCATATGGATAAATAGTTGCAGAATTTAATAAAAGGAAATCCATATGACGTACTATGAAACTATGGTTGGGTTTTCAAGTCCTTACAACAACTTAAGTCATTAAAATACTACCAAGCAGTTTAAGTTACAAGTGAGTAAGGTTCATTCCACCCAGAGGACCTATTTAAATATAACCTATGTTCAATAATTTCAAAATCAAATAAATAGATAATATCATTACAAAAGCTCACATAAAAAGAGAAGGCGTCAATCTATTGCCTCTCCCATGTTTCGATCTAGCACATATGTGATGTTAGCGGGGTGAGTTAAAAGGGACAACGGAGTTCAGTAATGCAGAAAACCCGCTCAACCATTAAATACGCAAGTAATACTTAATACGCATGCAAGGCTGGCATGGATTGAAATTGAATAAAACGTTTAAAACAAGACATCGCATGGATTTATAAAGCATTAATAAATCACGTCAATAAGATTAATAAAAGCCTATTCAAGTCAAAACTCATCATCATGCATAGGGTTCACTAAAAAAGAGATACCATAGAAAATAGTAATAATATAAAGTCGTGCTCTCATTCAATGCATACTAGTTCTTGGCGAAAATCCAATGATCGACTCACCTACCATCGAGGTGATGGCAACCACTAGACGACACACAGGCCTTATGTGCCATCTCGTTAGTCCCATCAACCCAATAGTAGGCTCATCCAAAGCCACCACCGATGCTTGTTCCTTTATCACAAAGCATAAGAGAAGGCAACTTTAACTCATGTCCCTAATTGATTCACTTAAGAATTCAATTAGACAAGTTAAGTCCTCGGTGGAAAACTCCACAAACATCCTGGTTGCAATAAATAGTAAAACCCTTAGTGAAGACTCCATAAACATCTTAGCATAATGGGTATCATAAAAGGGAAAACAAATGCATTCACATTCCATAGATACGTAGATCCAAGCCAATAGCATGATGCAACCCAATTCCCAAGTCTCAAGTTAAAAACGTATGTCCTAACATAACTAATATCATGCCATATTTGATAATTGAGCAAGCTCCCCACTTACCTCAATTCATTGCAAATCCTATTCTCGATCCTCACGCGCTCGGGGTCCAATGCGAACTGCCTTGCGAATATAAACAATTTAGGACACATATCACATCGACAACAACTCACATTCTAAATCTCAACTCACCATTAATTTACTTTGGGGACCTATTAGTGTGGGTCCCGCGGGTCCTCCGGTGCGAGGGTCAAGGGGTGGGACCTGGTCGGTCTCCCTCGGGGACGTGGTAGCGCCTTCTTTGAAAACAATGATTTGTATTTATATATATTATTTTCATTTATTACACATATATATTATTTTTATTTTTATTTTTATTTTACTTTACTATTTTTTGTAAATTTAAAGTCTAGGGGATAAATGGCCCTTGTTGACCTGGTCCAGAGGCCATCTGGCCCCTATTGACCAGGTTCAACAGCTTGTCTAGTCCCTGGTCAAATGTATAAGGACCAAATCGGCCCTTAGCTATGTTAGGTAGGTACATACGTCCCTACCTAATGCACAGGCTACCAAGGGGCAGTGTCCTTGGGTTATACGGGGTGCCGTTCCTTTCCGGGTAGCCCACCCGGGCGGCACCAGGGTCGCCCCTACTAAGAGTGTCCCTCCCGGTGGCGGTGTTGTGTGGGCCCTTTTGGTCACTCTCTTCTTTTTCACGGTCTGTTGTTGGGGGCGGCTTGGTGGCACCCCCACTCACTTAGCTTGGCGAAGATGGCATTAGCCTCGCCACTGCCCTCGCTAGCGGCGGCAACCTCCCTGCTGCCTTTGTCAACGACGTTGATTGGCGCTGCCCCTATTAGGGTTCCCTTTTTTTCATTTTTTAACCAATCCAAGTTTTCAATTAATCAAGACAAGAAACAAAGAAAATAAGGAAGATAATTGTACGTTTGAACACCACCACTTTGGATTTCCAACACTAAACTCTCCCCTTCTCTCTATGTGTTTTGTTTTCAAACAAAAAGTGGGCTAGAGTTTACAATTAGATTTATATAGTGGGATCAATTAGTGTCGGGTTTGGGAAATTACTAAATTGCCTTTAAGGCCGATCTTTTGGGTTTTGGGTCATCACAACATCTTTAATTTTAAAGAACTTTTGTCCTCGAAAGTAAAAGTAAAGTACATCCGTAGCACAATGTGTATATTCTTAATGATTTCTTTTACAAACCATTTTTTTAACTAATGCAAATCCGCACCTGCGAAATTTGTTGGTACCCTACGTGAAATAAAATCTTACTCTTGACTCTAACTTCTCAACAATATCATTTTTGTCCCACAGGTCCAAACTCACAAAGCATGTCTCGTATGAGTCCCCTAATATAATAATTATTCCTTAGTTACATGTAAAGTCCTTGTATCATCACGCATTTCTGGGTATTCCTTTGTAATCTTCACCAAAGTTGCAATATGCACCCATGTCGTCCAACCAGCAAGTAGAAAAAACCTTCCTGAGATGTGATCTGGGGCCTAACTACGTCATAAAATATCTATGCCAATCTCGCAACAAACCTATACCGTCAATTGGTAGTAGGAACAAGGATAGCTATCTGCTATAATATGAACACTAGCACACTATTTATGTCACCATCTCGGTTACATATATATATCAATGAAGGACTTATCATGTCCTTGAGACTTATCTTTGAACGCTATAAATGAGTAGACATATTATTCCTTTGGAGAATAATATAATAACATTACTATCAACATACTTTTGTCGAAGTTTATCCTGTTAGGTTCATGTTTCGAGTCAACTCTTGACCAGCGGTTCACCTTGTAACTTCTCTGTCACATTTAATCATTTACTTACACAGCAAAATTCTACCCTTGATAAGCTATGGAATAATCATTATCGTCGTTATTCCTAAGCTGCTTTCAATAATCATTTATATGCACTTTGTTACATCATAATTTTTGTTTCATACTAAGGTCTCCCATCATAATCACTCAAATTTTGGAGACTTGTCGTATCTCATCTTCTCGAGCTAACTCTTAACAATTATAGTTTGTTTAGAACTTCTCTCATTGAGAAATCAATGGTGGTTTAACTTTCATATCGTTTCTTGAGAATATATAACTCCTACCTAGAGTTTCATCATTAAGGACTATGATCCAATCATTTAAGTTCTTAATTCAACCTCAACGTTTCAATTCGTTACTTTTGCGCGTTACTACTGTCGCACTTTTTATTTGTTCTTCAGGTACTCCTAAAAGAAATGTACA
The DNA here is from genome assembly GCA_039657325.1 of Stephania cephalantha. Lineage (NCBI taxonomy): Eukaryota > Viridiplantae > Streptophyta > Magnoliopsida > Ranunculales > Menispermaceae > Stephania > Stephania cephalantha. The sequence continues at coordinate 29,058,972 of CM077578.1, read as the reverse complement.
AGACTATGTACTTAGTACTTAGATGAGCATAACTTGCACATCATGCCATTTAAAACTTTGGTTCGAAGGTATCCCAATTTGAAGATGATGTATGCTCAATAAATTTACTTTTATCAAAAGGAAAGATTTTCTTTGTCTACTTGTTAAGGCATTAATCTTAATTATTCGTGCATCTCACGACTTGTTGATATCCTTAACACTTGATAATCTTTGTGCCCCTATCGCACTCTCATTTAGGTTGTGTTCAAATTCTCTCACACCATTCGGTTAGGGTTTTTACTTTACAACTAACGCTAAGCCCTTAGGCCCTAAAGTGCTAGCAACACTTTGTTTAACAAATTCTTCATGGTATCAAATTTAGGACCTCTTATCTCTATTTAGAGATATGTGTTTGCTAACTAGCTTAGGATATTTTCTCATCCTTCCTAGTTATCGCATTGTTCGTGTGAAACAATATTAACTTTATTAGGAGTCGATCCAAGCTTAGAATCCTCAATTTTAAGTTGTCAACTAATCATTGGTTTGATCCTTTATTATTTCCAAAAATTTTAATTTGGTAGCTTGGCTCCTAAAGTAATGTTCTCTCTTACCGAGAATTTTCGAGTTACTTTCCATAAGTAATTTTCATGATTTCTCGTGACATCACCTCTTCAATTTGAAATTTTAAGTTCTGAAACATGGTATTCCCCTTACAAATCGCATGACTACATAAAGCTATCATAGTAAGTGTTTTCTCTCTTGAGTTCATAATTTTTTTTCATGCCACCTATTAACTTATTTGTTTTCGCACAGGTCGATCATATCTTAGGATCCCCGATTTTAAGGATCAACTCATCATTGACTTAGGTTGGGTGACATTAGTTACATTATCTATTCCTCGACATTATTTTCATTCAACTACCCTTACAATCATGTTATGTTCCACTTTGCCTCAATAGTTGTTAGTTCACATGTCCATTATCGGACAATCATACCAATGATATTCTTTTAGATGGATATTCCCAATTTTAATGATTCACCTATACAAAAACAACAACAACAACATAGCCTCAGTCCCAAATTAACTGGGGTCGGCTACATGGATCAAACTTTTCCATTGTGCTCTATTAAGTGCAATTGATGGTGAGCTTTCCAAACCATTCAAATCCCTCCTAATTAATGCATCCCATGTTAACTTTGGTCTGCCCCTACCTCGTCGAATTTCTACAGTTTCTATTGAGTCAAGTTTTCTAGTTGGGGCATTTGTAGGCCGTCTTTGCAGGTGACCAAACCACCGCAACCGCCATTCCCTAATCTTTGTATGTACACCCTTACATTCACCTATCATTGGGTTTATTATGATATTATTAATATTTATGTACACCCTTCAAATCGTACAAATTTTGAGTTATATAAAGCATTTAGTTTTGAGGCATTCCTTAATTTCTCAATTACGATACCATCATCGCGTACCTTACATTCATTTTGAAAGCGATTTATTAAATTTTTGTATCCCAATTTTATGGGTTAACTCATTTCTAGTTAAATAAGAACAATTTATCTTTGAGTCGATTGCTTTTGATTTATATTATTTTAACCTCATGTCCTGGGTCCTTTCAACATTTACAAATTTTTACTTGGCAACACGATCCTCACACATGAAAATCTTGTCAAATACATACCTCGACTTGGGATCCTTAATTTCGATATCCACCTCATTGATAGTTGATTTAAATTTAACTTTATTTTGTACATGATCGATCAAAATTTGAGAAACATGATTCAATTATCAAGAAGTAAACTTTGAATCGGGATTTTTTCTAAAGTCTTCCATTTTCATTAAAACCCCTATTTCAAAATTGAATTAAACTCATTTTCATGGGAAACAAATCTAAATCCATCCTCAGTTTTTGAGCGACTGTAAATGTCTTTTCAAATTCAATTTGGTCGAGGCGACTTAATGAGTAAATCATAACCACATGAATTTCTTTTTTTCACCATAAGATAATAACTTAGGTCCAAACCTATACTTTGCATTTTCGTTAAGTAAAATACATTCAAATTCATTAAAAATCTTTCATAAACCCGAAATGGTTCTAAACTTTCATGAGACCAATCATTCAAGAAATATCAACCATGGTTATCGAATCAAAGTAAAACTCTTTTTATAGAAATCAAAGTGAAGTTATGACACAAAATCTTTGAAATACACAAAAGTCTATTTATTTCATTTTTAAAACACCAAGAAAAATAAGTCATTCCCTTTTACATTTGATTATGCTTTCAAATTTTGTAAAAGAAGTAGAGTTCTTCCTTGTAAATTGATAAACATCGATTCAAAACACCCCAAAAATCATAGTCCAATATAGTCGAAAAATTCATTTTTCAAGGAAAATAGATAAAGTGTAACAATAAAAGTTAAATCATAGTAATGAACTTTGTTCTGGTCAAATCATAAACCATTGATTCACATATTTAATCAAAAGTTAGACGTTTAAGAGTAAATGTGTCCTTCCTATCTCAAATTACGTTTTCAAGTTTAGCTTTCTAGCCAAACTAACTTAATTTGATTACATAAAGTCAAGATTCATTGGCATCCTTGCTAGAATCAATAACTTCTTTTTAAAAAAGGTATCCAGAGTTTTTACCCATTTTAATTGAATTTTAAGAGTTAGAGTTACTTCTCAAAGTGTGACCACGTTACTACTTCCATTTACATATGTAGCGTGGCGACTCACTGTCTTTCTATGTTTTAAGATTCTTGTTTAACTCTTTTATTTAATAACTACCAATAAGTATAGGCACATCACAAAATGTAGTTTCCAATCGAAGCTTATTTATTCCTGCATCAATCGTCGCAGACACCCTTGAAGTGCATTGGAATCTCCTAAACACTTCGCCTCGACTTCCTTGCGCCATTCATTACCATCCTCCATACTGTCTCGTGGAACTCAAGTTCGCTGTCCGCTCGCGAAAAATCATCAAAGATAATCAGACTAGTAGGGGAAGACAACTATCCATATATCTAATGATACAGTATATATACAAGGTAGCAAATAATCATCATAATAAATCTTTTGTCAAATTTCTTTTATCCTATCTCATTTTAGGATTTATCATTATATAGGTTAAGTCACCTTTAAACAATGTCCCATACCACTGATTTGTCTGATTTAAATTTGACCTTTACATCTTAAAGGCTCTACAAACTTAGGTTTGACTAACCTAAATGTTTTCCCTAGGTTCTAATACCAATGCTCTGATACCAACTGTGATGACCCTCCCCAAATTAGGGTCAAGTCGCCCGACCCAGATGGCTACCCAGGCCTAATACCCGAATCGAGCAGAACAAACGGTTTGGCACGCCTAAAATAACCTGCAAAATATCAAACTAGTGCATATGGATAAATTGTTATGTAATTAAATAAAAGAAAATCCATAGGACATACTATGAAACTATGGTTGGGTTTTCAAATCCTTACAACAACTTAAGTCATTCAAATACTACCAAGTAGTTTAAATTAAAGGAAAGTAAGGTTCATTCTACCCAGAAGACCTATTTAAATATAACCCATGTTCAATAATTTCAAAATCAAGTAAATAGATAATATCATTGCAAAGCTCACATAAAAAGAGAAGGCTTCAAGCTATCGCCTATCCCATATCTCAATCTAGCACCGATGTGTACGATCCTGAGATGTAAGTGGGGTGAGCTAAAAGGTACAATGGAGCTTGATAATGCAGAAAATCTACTCAACCATCAAATGCATAAGTAATAGTTAATAAGCATGCAAGGCTAGCATGGATTGAAATTGAATAAAGCATTTAAAACAAGACATTGCATGGATTTATGAAGCATTAATAAATCACATCAACAAGATTAATAAAAGCAAATTCAAGTCAAAACTCATCATCGTGCATATGGTTCACAAAAAGAGAGATACCATAGAAAATAGTAATGATATAAACTCATGGTCTCACTCAATGCATACTAGTTATTGGCAAGAATCCGGTGACCGATTCACCTACCTTCGAGGTGATGGCAACCACTAGACGATAGACATGCCTTATAGGCCATCTCGTTAGTCTAATCAATCCAATAGTAGGTTAATCCAAAGCCTTCACCGATGCACGTCCCTCTATCACAAAGTACAAGAGACGGGAACTCCAACTCATGTCCCTAATTGATACACTTACGAATTCAATTAGACAAGCAAAGCCTTCGGTAGAAAACTCCAGAAACATCCTGTGGCAGTAAATAGTAAAGCCCTCGATGACACCATAAACATCCTGGGGCATTATATATTACTTGCTAATAATGCCCTCGGTGGGGACTCAACAAACATCCTGAGGCAACGAATATCATAAGAGGGGAAAACAAATGTGTTCAAATTCCATAGATACGTAGATCTAAGCCAATAGCATGATGCAACCCGTTTCTCAAGTCTCTATTTAAAAACGTATATCCTAACATAACTAATATCATGCCATATTTGATAATTGAGCAAGCTCCCCACTTACCTCGATTAGTCGCGAATCCTATTCTCGATCCTCGCATGTTCGAGGTGTAATGTGAACCGCCTTGCGAATCTAAAAAGTTTAGGACACATCACATCAACAACAAGTCACATTTTAAATTTCAATTCACCATTAATTTACTTTGGGGTCCTACTAGTATGGGTCCCGCGGGTCCTCCGGTGAGAAGGTAGAGGGGTGGGATCCGATCGGTCTTCCTCGGGGATGCGACAACGCCTTGTTTGAATATAATAGTTTTTTTATTATATATATTATTTTCATTTAAAGTCTAGGGGCCAAATAACTCATGTTGACCCGGCCAAGAGGTCATTTGGCCCCTGTTGACCAGGTTCAGGGGCTCGTTTGATCACTGATCCAATGCCCAGGGACCAAATCGGCCCCTAGATATATTGGGCAGGGACATGCGTCCTTGCCCAATGTACTGGCAGCCCAGGGGCAGCACCCCTCGGCGCCCTCGGGTTATAGGAGTGTTGCCCCCCTCCGGGCAGCCTGCTCGGGGCAACACCAGGGAAGCCCCTAGCGAGATCGTCCATATCGGCAGTGACGTTGTGTGGGGTGGCACTTTTGGCCACCATCTTCTCCTTCACAATCTGTTGTGGGGGTGACTTGGAGGCGCTACAATTCTATTGGCTTGGCGACGGCCTCGCAGATGTCAGCTACCTCACCGCCGTCTTCGTCGCTAGCGCCGCCCCTTTTAGGGTTCTCCTCTCTTACATTTTTGTTAACCGATCTGAGTTTTCAATTAATCAAGACAAGAAATAAAGAAATTAAGGAAGATAATTGTACCTTTGAACATCACCACTTTATATAACCAACACTAAACTCTCCCCTTCTCTCTATGTGTTTTGTTTTCAAACAAAAAGGGGGCTAGGATTTATAATTAGATTTATATAGTGGGACCAATTAGTGTCGGGTTTGCAAAATTACTAAATTTCCTCTGGGGTACTGGGTTTTGGGTTGTCACAGTAATGAACATTAAGACTTGTTAAACTAATTAAAACACTCAGTAAGCCATTGAAATGATAAATGTCTTGTATACGAGGCTGACATGTGTTGACTCAGCGGTTGACCGAGAGTCCACGTAGGTCTAGTACACAGAGCAGCCCAATTTGTGGGGATTAGGGCCATCACAGTTGGTATCGAAGCTTAGGTTTCTACCTTTCAGCTCTTGATAAGCCTAAACCTAAAAAAAAAAAACTTAGAGTGAGGACACCAATGAACGTAATGCGGAAGTCCTTTGATCCTAACTTAGAGTCTTAGTTAGGATGTGAGGAAAGTTCGAAAAAAATTGAATAAGCCTTACGATATATTATATTTGGTATGTACTATATGGTATTGTTAGATATATGTGCTTCATGTTCTAGAAATCTATTTCATTCTTGAAAATCATGCCTAACACAATAAGTTGAGGGATAGAAATAGGTTATGGATTATCAGGTTTGGAGAGAAATCTGATAAGAGTAGAATATCTGTTGGATTTTTAAGGTCCATACGCAACGAAAAATTCAAAACAATTTTGAAAAACCCCGATAGGATCGAAATTAAGTTCCATTAAACTAGATCTACTATAGTAAATCATATTTTAATCCGTGATTTCCTTATCTAATTGTTCAATTTCTAAAATGTTCAAGCGCCCATCCTCTATCAGAAATCCACTCACGAACGGTGACCACAATTTGGAGTGCTAGCCCTAAGAGACATATAAAACATTTTCTTTCTCTCTCAAAGTCCAGAGAACTCGAAAATAGCCAAATGAAAATCTTATTTCGTTTTAGGGTTTCAACCTCTATTTATATGTATAGATAAGACCTCACTTAAAATTCTATTCGTAATACAACTATTTTATCTAGGCAGTTTAAGAAAATTACACATTCGCCCCTATCAATAAGCTATCATATAATAAATCATAAGGGCTTTTATGTCATGAATTTTATCATATAAAATTCATTAATCTGGACCAATTAAAATTGCTCAAAACCATTCTTTGTGTGAGAGTTAATAGGCTCATGCGATGTTAGCAGTGAACCAAAACCATTTCGGTACACAGGTCATAAGTGGTCTTTAGCAATGCATTATGACTACGAAGTAGCATGAATATCAAGATCGATACAACCTAATGAATAACATATATCATATCCTTTTATCGTGCGATATCCTTTGACTAAACATAAGGCATGGAAACTCACCCTTAATGTTCAATCGTACTAGTTTCGATCTTTTGGTAAACTGAAAACATCCAAGTGATATTGATCATATCAGTTCATATGAACTTGGCCACTGTAAGTCTATCACATCGAGGGATCCACTGATATCTCTCTCTATCCGAGAGTGACAAATTCTATCTTAATTAAATATGTTCACATATTATTCACATGGTAACCAATCACGATCGTTATAATCATCCGGTTAAAGACAACGTTTGATTATGTCAAATTACCATGCTCATAATATTGAAGTCTATGGTAATCTCAAATTGAAGGACTAAATGATATACCTATCATGAGTAACACCTATGACTTAATCCATGTTGTGTTCACATATCGGGTCGGTCCGGTACCATGTTCCGTAACAAGTACTCATGATCTTGATTCGTATCCCTATACTCATAATCATCATATGACCATAAATAAAGATTCACACTAGTCTTAATTCATTATAGTTCCCTGTATAATGACCGACTAGGGACATTTATGATCTTTCATCAAATATCCATGGATCTTACTACAAGGTAAACATGCAATCACTTATAATAAAACAACAAATGAAAACCTCCATTTTATTGACTAAAATTATAAGATAAACAATGTTTGTAGATTGACCTAGGGCACATGCCCCAACAATATCAATTGTGGTCGTTCATCTTTAAATAGAAGCATGCAAGTAGATATCAGAATACGAGAAGAAGTTTAACGAATTTGGATCTCTCAGAGAAGTAATCAATTATGAGAGTTGTATCGAAAGTGAAGATTAGCAGAGAATGTGGAGTTCATAAAATCCATTGTTTTATTATGGATATGTGACATGTGTCAACTTAAGATATTCTGCTACTATTCTATAATTTCCCAAAACATTCTTGACCTTATTGATAAGTGATTAATTAGACTTATATATAAGGTCAGTCTAGTAGTATAAGTAGACTAAATATCTCGGAATGAGCTTTAATTGATGATATTTATGTGTTTTCAATTAGATAAGGTATAAAGGAGACAAATGAGTGATTTCATGTTGAAATGAGGAGAAAAATCACAAACATACACTTGATGTCGTGGCATAGAGGCTTGACGCCATGGGAAGAGTGTAAGGCATGGACAAGGATTGGAAACCAAGGTGGAGGTGTAAGATGGTTGTCGCAGTTACGGCTCCATGGGGATGTACATACAAAATCGGGACAATACTTAAAGGACGTTGAGCCTATTGTGAAAATAAAATACAAACACAAAGGTTGAAGCTGTGGCATGAAACACATAGTGTAGATCACTTACAAACAGTGCCGGGAAATAAAAATAGAAATTTTAAGACTTCTAGTTTGTTTGGAATTGTTAATAAGGGTTTCTAATTGTATTATTAGGAGTCTTATGAGTATAAATATGTATTAGAATGTGGTAAACACACATTATCAAAAACTATCACCACAAGGGACCAATTATCATATATTAGCATAGTTTACATTGTTTTGAGTATTGAGAAGAGTTTTGGAGGAGAAAACATTGAAGACTCCAGTTGTGGTTATTCAGTATTATTTTTTTGATTTAATCTTAGATTTCAATGAATACCATGCTTTGTATGTTGATTTTAATGATGAGTGAGTAGTTTATTTATTTTAGGGATCAATGGATCATGTGGTATGAAGGCTATGCTAAAGAAAGTACGAATGGATTATAAAGTTGAAAAGTGCAGTAGTTAGAATTTGTAGTGATTCTATATGTAATGTTTTGAACATCTTGATCATATGTTTGTTGATTAGAGATTTATGAGTCACCATGGCCATTGGAGCTTTTAAGCTAGATATGGTCAATGCAACTGTAAGATATATAACATCGATGGATAGTTCTTGACTAGGGTGGTATGGATAGTAAAATTAAGAGGTTATGAGTCTAAAGATTTGGAACTTAATGCTATGTGAGACTTACGTTATTCAAATTGATAGGTGGAGTTATAGTTTACATAATAGGATCTTTTTCACCATGACAATGGGTTGAAGTGAATCTTAAGGAAATCAGTATATTCTAATTAAGCATTTGATACACATAACTAAGATGAAGGAATTGAGAGATGAAAGCATAGTAATTCATTACTTAGGTGAAGTTGTGATCTAAGAGTCTTCTCAATATAAGAGTACAAATTAATTTACATTGTTTTATAGAATATAGTAGTTTAGTTTAAATCCAATTTAAAAGAGGTTTTCTTAACAATAGAGTGAACTTAACTAAGCGAACCATGTCCAGATAAACCTTTCCCAGAGTACAATATCTGTAATCAACCTTTGTTGATCAAATTATTACAACAATTAAACCGTTATACTTGCGGTTACGATCACCTACACATATGACCATAAACATAAGCCTATTAAGTCTCTACTTCCCTAAACACTAAAGTAGTAGGTGCTGGCTCAACTTGGTGATGGAGTGTTACATATGCAAGATAAATAATAGCCATCATGTTGCCTAAACAGTAAGCATAATAAAATGTCTGGGCATTTTTCCAAACTACCCAAGTTCTTTTTATACATCTATATGCATTATTAAAGGTTATTACTAAGCTTTCTAATGATTTTCAATGAATAAGTTTATTTACAATTCATCTTTTCCATTGTTTATACAAACAAAGAGAAAAAAATCGAAGGAAATGCTTTTTAGATTATTTAAGTATGTATTGTAGTGCATAGCGTGCAACTATTACTTTATTCTGCTTTTTGAATTTACTTTTTAATTATTGAGAAATAATAGAAGGACAACTCTCATTTTATTAGTTGTTGGGATTTAGGTGTGCATTAGAGTTGTTTCTTTTCTGCCCACTTATGATTAATGTATCCTATTACTTTAAGGCTAATAAATGTTTTATTTCATTTGTCAAGGTTCGTGGATTCGATAAGGAACTTCTGAATCCAATGTATCAGGCAAGGTCGGGCGCAACAATTTTCTTACCTCTTATTTGTTGTTCCCTTATTCTTTTCGTAGTAACTATATTTTGAATGATTCCTAAAGCTCTACATTGTTTGTTCGACTTTGATTTTTGATGTATCTAAGGCTTCCATAATTTGCTTCCTCTGATGCATTAAAGGCGATCCTTTAATTTTGTTTAATAAACCTATATACATATACAACAACTACAATAAATTCTCAATCCCAAATTAGTTGGGCTCGACTTCATGAATCAAATTCTTCATTTTTCACCAATATAACAAATGAGATTTTTTTGTCAATCTCTTATGATTCAAAAAGCAACAGTTGAGTTTTTTAGGATTGACGGGCAACAACTTGAATTATCATTAGACAAAAACTTGGAGTTTGATATTGAAGTTTTTTCTTTGGTCTTCAAGACAGAACCAACATTGTGGTAGACAAACATTTTGTGGTCTTTTAAGACATTTCACAACATCATTAAATACATTGATTGTTTGGGATGTTATTCTTGCATTGCACGCTTTCAAACATTTTTCTAAAGATTATGTTGAACACATATTGGTCAAATGGATATCAAGTTGGTTCAAGAGCTATTATGTGGGATTTTCTATCGACTAGATCATGCTTCATGCTCTGCATTATCTATCCATGTAACATTCGCGCTAATTGCACCTTCTTAACATCATTAAGCAGATATATTATACTATCTAAAAAAAGTCTGGTTTGCTTGATAAAGGGCAAGAGAAATTGGGTAAAAACAGCTGTGGGGGAACATGAACAATCAAGTTTATAGATTGGGCTACTGATGCGAGAAAGACTTGTTGCTTTTAGTCTTATTACTATTCTAAGCCAAAAGCGTTCTAATAATATCACTACTATTGCCGGAAGGTATTGGATTCTAGTTGGTCTATCATAGATGAAACAATGGGTCATGGTGAATTCTGATTGCGTACAAGATCAAATTAAACTCATAGCCTCAAAAGTGAAAGGGCACAACAAGAGGTACCAATTATAATCACTTGTTAATGACTTTCTCCTATCTCAGATTTTTATCCATTTGAATTATTTTTATGATTAAGTGGAATCACTTAAACAACTATAATTTTTTCCTTTACAAGCATTATCTTATCATTACATCATATTGCAGGCTCTCCCATCTACATGAGCTAAAGAGTGATGGACCTTTTACTTTATAAGCATTATTTTGACATTACATCATATTGCAGGTTCTCTCATCTACACATCGCTAAAAAGCTATACATCTTTTATTTAGCTTCATTCCTTTTAAATCTCCAGACATGGGCGGGCCTAAGATTTAGAGGGGCCCTGGCTAGACATAATTAACTAGCATGTATTTTTTTGTTATGTCAAAGTAAAAAACTAAGTATAATTGGTCTATACATATTAGCTAATTTTAATTATCTTTTTTTAAAAGGAAAATAAGCTTGAAAATATATGTAGCTATCCAATTTGTCAAGCTTATTATTTTATTAACGATGTAGCTAGTGTTAATTATCTTGGTTCTAGTTAGCGATATATAAAAAAAACCCAATGTATTATTATAAAAACTTACTAAGGGCTTGAGTACTTATGTGAAAAAAACAAGTACTCTTATCAACCATGCAACATGATTAGTATATTTAGTTCATATATCATTATGGACTGGAAATGGGGCAATGTACCATGATTTGACCCGTATTTGTTTTTAAATCTGGAAATCCTTGGAAGTGTTTGATAAGGCAGACTTGGACTGAGGGATGTGAAGGTTAGCCTGGAAATGAATTCTGCCCTTTGTCATAATAAAAGGAAATGGTTAGCTTGGAAATGGATTATAACCTTTCATCCTCAGTAGGTCGGAGTTTATCCTTAGTCGTTCATTGACAATTTAGTGTTGGTAGCTCAGTTACACTTGAATACACCGACATAATCACTTAATAACCAACATGTGGGTTATGTGGATCGTATTCTTGAGTAAGGTAAGAGTACGACTCTCAAGTTATCAAGAGTTTGAAGCTCGATTACACTTGAATACACTGGCATAACCCCATATTGGTCAACATGTGAATTCTGCAGTCGTATTCTCGTGTAAGGCGAGAGTATTACTCTAAAACAAAAATAAAAATACAAGTCACGAGTGCAGTTACAATTGACCTTTGAACTTGGATTCTGTTATTTATTGTTATATCATTTTAATGCCTTAATAGATATGTTTTAGATTCATATTTCTATTCATTTATTCATTTATTCATTAATAGTAGTTGATAATTGATATGTTTACGAGCATCACTTACTAATAAAGTTGAAGCGCGCATTCCCTAATTGACATTTTCAGGTTAACCATGTGCACTTCAACTCGGGAAAGAAGAAAATTAGAAATTTATAGTCTTCTCTATGGTGTATTGATTTTTTTATTGTTTAATATATTGTAATAAATTATTATTTTGTAATAAACAGGATTGGTATATGGTTACACTACCAAGGTTTATACCGATTTTTGTATACATTGTGCTTTATGGGAAAATTTTGAATTATGCTACTTTTTATTTTAATTATTATTCTATTATCAAGATATATAGTTTGCGTTTATTAAGTATTAGGAAGAAGCTATTGGCTCTAGTTAATTCTGGCCGGTGTACCAGGACGGGTATCACCTTAATTAGGATATGGGATGCTAAATACAATGTGATCATCTACAAGCTTGATTAAGTTGTCATCCACATCACAATAGTTTCAAACTTTCAAGCTTTATATAAGAGAGCGAGTGTTCTGAAATGTAGGCGGGAAAGCAAAGTGAGATTACCAAAATGCCCTCCGCTTTCTTATAAAATAGTAAGAATGCCATTGAACTAATGTTCTACAAATGAACATAAATGCAAAACAGAAAAAATATGAAAAACAACATACTATTTTCACATGTATTGATTGACCGTCGATTTTTGCATCGATGTGTGTGGACATGAAAATCGATGTGTATCCAAGAGACTCTCAATTAGTGGTGCAAAAATAACATGTGACATTGAAGTTTGATTAACTTAACTCTAAAAATATAAAGACATATAATTTATTAAATGAGTAGGGGAGCCAATGTAAAGTTACATAGTTGAAGCTGAGAGAAGAAACCTTGGCCGCAGTCTTTGTAATAGAGTTCCACTAAAGGGCATAAAGATTTTCAGGGTGCTTGAAAAAAGTCAGACTCTTTTAAAGACTTGGGATTTAAATGAGAATTAGGTGATGTGAATAGCGTAACAGGTGCGAGTTTCGATGTATGCCTTTTATAGCACACGCAAAACCACAGTGGTGTGACAATGGTCAATCACGTCATCGTTGCATTGTAAATGCGCATTATAGTAGCCAACTTCTGAGAGACAGGGGCGGATCTTGCCCAGGGTAAGTGACATGGAGTCCCCTATGTATATATATTTTGGTCATTCAAAAATAAGAAGATCCTCTAAGCTTAGCCTACCCCATTAAAAGAAATTTCTCACCTAGCTTCCCCCTCCCCCCCCCTCCATCTCTAACAAAAACAAAATTTTGAAAAAGAAGAGGAAAAAAAAATTAAAGTTAATTTCAAAATTATAAACAATATGGAAAAGCAAAAAAAAAACTTAAGTAAAATTTTGTATCAATCTGTGCATTGATCTAATGTTATTATTGTTATTTGTCTACAGTTTATTCTTCAACTAGTTCTTTTTTTGGTTCTTAACTAGAGAATTATTTTTTGTGATCTTCAATTAAACCATAAGAGATTTTACTATATGGGTTTAGTATCTATACTTTTTACTTATTATTGAATATATTGCGCTTAGTCTACTTTTGTCATCAATCTTTTTTAAGTTTTTTATTTGAATTGAAAATGAAAGTTTTCATTCATGTGTCGAACCCTAAATAATTTGAAAATGATTAAGACATATTATTGTTGATGTTATTTGAATTAATGAATTGAAATAAAAATAAAATATGCTAGTTTTGATGTCAGTTTAATTGGTGCAATCAGGATATTTTTAATTACACTCTGATCATGAACGATTACAATCGAGTCGAACCTTGTGCTAAGAGAAAGTTGTTTTCATGTACAATTGAACAATTTAGTTAATTAGATGTTATTAATTACTTTATATTACTATCTAACCTATGTAACTCATGATAGATATATCATTAGTCATTCGACTTGAAATTACCATAAACATCAATATTAAGAGCATGGTAATTTAACACAATCAAACATTGTCCTTAACCGGACAATTATAAAAATTGGGATTGGTTACTATGTGAATAATATGTGAAGGTGTGTAATAAAGATTAAATTTGTCCCTCTCGTATATATAGAGATATCCAGTGGATCCCTCGATATGTTAGACTGTTAAATGACCAAGTCCATGTGAATTGATATGATCAATGTCACTTGAATTTTTCATTTTACCTAAAGATCGAGACTACTATGATTGAACATTAAGGATGACTTTCCACACCTTATGTTTAATCAAAGGATATCGCACGACAAAAGGATATGATATATGTTATTCATTAGGTTATATCGATTTTGATATTAATGCTACTTGGGTAGTCATAATACTTTGCTAGTGACCGCTTATGACTTACATACCAAAATGGTTTTGGTTCATTGGCAACATTACATGAACATATTGGGTTGCACACAGAGAATGGATTTGTGTAATTTCAATTGGTCCAGAGTAATAAATTTTATATTATAAAATTCATGACATAAGAGCTCGTACAATTCGTTATATGATAATTTATTAATAGAGGCGTATATGTAATTTGCTTAAACTGCTTAAATGCAATAGTTGTATTACGAATAAGATTTTAAGTGAGTGCTTATTTACACATATAATTTTAGTCTAATACTCATTTGTTAAAATCCATAAATTTTAGTCTAATACTCATTTGTTAAAATCCATAAATTGGTACCATTTGAATCCGAAACCAAAAACTCATTTGTACAGGTTTTGTGTTCCAATTTGCCAATTTTAAGTTCAATACGACCATTTAACGTTTTATAAGTTGAAAACCCCGGTATAAAGTCTTTAAAGAATCTCAATGCAATATTTTTAAGCGAAGGTTTTGACCCCTGAACTGGATGGGTTCAGCTCAGTTGAGCTAGACTCGGTTCGCTCTGGTATAGGGGATTAAACCCCCTTTACTCCTCAACGCATAACATATTTTTTCCATTGGAGTTGGGTTTGGCCCAACCCCAGAGCAAGTCTAGGCAAGAGAAACGACTCCCAAGTGGGTTGTAAATGGATGAGACTTTCGAAATCACAATAAAATAGTCTTTTGAACTCTCAAAATCTATAATGCTTATCTCTTAATGTTTTAATTTTAACCCAGTTGTAGTTATAGTTCACCTAATCTGCCTTATCCTTTATATGTAGCTCTTAACTACCTCATTTTCTACAAAAGCTATATCTTCAATCTTAGTTCTATATATCAATGTACAATAAGATTGAGTATATTCAACTTTATCATCCATTGATATAATCTACATGATTACCTTTATTATTATAGAGCTCACACAAAGGAATCTATTTTTTTAAGGTGTCATCTATTTCCAAGAAACAAAGCTCAAAAATTTATGTTCAGAATGGATAGTGAATGCTTAGGGTGATTTAGAGTTACTAATAATAAAGGGTGAAGTTTCTCTCCTTGTTAACCATTTCTTCATCTAGACCCAATCAACCTTACCACATCCACTTCTTAGCATTTCAGATAAACTATTGACACTGACAAGAAAATATAGACTTTGGTTAATGTATCAAATACAACTCATATATCATTATGCTGACGTAAAAATCTTGCTATTCTTATTTCATAAATTACAATTATTTTTTTCTTTTTACCATCAAATATAAACGAGAATTTACATAACCCTTCAGGTTCTCAATATTCAATCTTAACTTAATTGATCTCATATCTCTTTATGGATTTCATAATATAAATCATCATCTTAGACATTCCACACTTTTCATCGTATACTTCAATACAATATGACACTGACTGTACAAACAATATAAAGAGATTCATCTAATTATCAAAATAATTCTTGCCTAATATCCTTCCTGAACTGGTATTTTCCTTTTAGAATCTAATGCATACAACACAATTTCATTAGATAATCTAATCTGGATACTAACCATTAATAATCAAATCTTAGTATATCAAGTAGTTCCAATTAGACTTCTTAACTATCACCCAATTAATTATACACTTAGTTCAGCTCCAATATGAGCTTCAAAGAACAAATTTGTAATTATCAATTCCAACATCTCAGTTAATGTTTTGCTTGCAGGACTTCATTCCATCATCATTATTACATATCTCTCTCAAGAGATATCACTGAGGAGTTCCTATTATAATTACACTTTTAGTTCTTTTCTCTATACAAAGCATTGATAACATCAATTACTTTGTGTGCGCGAATTTCTCAGAGTGAATTTATTATATTCAAGAATTTAAGTTACATACTTCACCTCCAATTTCTTTCACGTTAAAAGCTATACTTTTCAAAATCTCATCGCTTGAAAATTTCCCTAATCAAATTGCACCAACTCATTAGTTTTCATAATTCTCCCCTAAGGCATCCTTTTGTTAGTTATATTTATCCTCATTTCACTCTTAAATCATTTGAACATACAGCACAACAATACCTCAAATCTTTGTATACGTTGTTTGCATTATTCAATCATTCCAAGATAACAATACTTTTTTGATTCTATGTTGAATATAAGACAATTATTTGACCGTCTCAATCCTAGTCAAATCCTTTAACTCATAATTAGGATTAAACACATATCAGAGTAATTTATGTTTGAAACTTAGTACTTGCACTGACAATCTTTGCTATAAACTAATTTATCATCAGGGTTCACATGATTATGCGATATTACTTTTGCATTTTCTAAGTCTTCAACCTTTTTTTATTCTTATAGAGTTCAAGAACTCTACTTCTTCATTCATAAACATAATAATGAGCTATAGTAAGTTTTTATAGTTCCTACCATGATTTTTGAAATAATCAATCCATTGTTTGACATCGTTTTCGTATATTCCTAATTCTGATCTTAAATCACTAATAACCGAATCTCAACCAATTTTGGAGAACAAATTCATTTAATTGACCAAATGAGTTGTCAATTATGGGTAATGAATATTCATTCTTGATTTAGCTTAAATTAAGTCATCACTTGAGTTGAGTTCTCAAATTTACACAATTTAGAGTTAAAAATAGAAGTTAATACTAACATCTTGATATACTGCTTACCTATTCATTCTCAGTATCGTAAAGTATTCCTTATATTCTCAAAATCCTTTGATTCATTGATAACTCATTCTCCCCAATTCAGACATTACCAGTCTAAATGATAAGATAAGGACATCTCACTAGCTCACTGCCTTACTCTACCTCAAATTATACATGTTTTTACAAGTTTTAAAAATGTCAATCTCACCCTTACTTTTCTTTTGTACGTGTCGATCCACCACAACGTCACTCTTTTCTTTTATCATTTTATTAGCGGGTGTAGTTACAACACAATGACACTAACAAGTTTTAAATTTCACCTTCAGTATGTGCAGTTATACCATAACTATATTAGAAGACTTCTTCTTATTTTAATTTTACCTTCAAGGTGTATGGTTATTGTTAGGTTTTTGGGGTTCATACGCAACGAAAAATTAAAAACTAATTTTGAAAAACTCCAACAGGATCAAAAATAAGTTTCATTAAACTTGATCTACAAAAGTAAACCATACCTTAATCCATGAGTTCTTTCTTTGATTGATCGATCTCCAAGACATTCAAGCGCGTATTCTCTATTGACAATCCAAAAATGAATGCCGACCACAATTTGGTGTGCTAGCTCCAAAAGAGATAGAAAACATTTAATCTTTCTCTCCTAAAATCCAGAGAACTCAAAGTTTGCAAAAATGAAAATCTTATTTCATTTTAGGATTTCAACCTCTATTTATATGTGTAGATAAGCTCTCACTTAAAATTCTATTCGTAATACAAATATTGTATTTAAGTAGTTTAAGCAAATTACACATACTCCTATATTAATAACTTATCATATAACAAATTTTAAGAGCTTTTAGGTCATGAATTTTATCATATAAAATCATTACTTTGGACCAATTAAAATTGCGCAAATCCATTCTTTGTGGGCGACCCAATAGGTTCATGTGACGTTGGCAGTAAACCAAAACCATTTTGGCACACAAGTCATAAGCGGTCTCTAGCAAGGCATTATGACTACCAAAGTAGCATGAATATCAAAATCTATAAAACCTAATGAATAACATATATCATATCCTTTTGTCGTGCGATATCCTTTGACAAAACATATGACATGGAAAGTCACCCTTAATGTTCAATCGTACTAGTCTCGATCTTCATGTAGACTGAAAACATCTAAATGAGATAGATCATATCAATTCACTTAGACTTAGCCATTTAACAGTCTAACACATCGAGGGATCCATTGATCTCTCTTTATACGAAAGGGAAAAATTATATCTTGATTACACACCTTCACATATTATTCATATAGTAACCAATCACAATCATGATAATCATCGAGTTAAAGATAACATTTTATTGTGTCAAATTACCATGTTCCTAATATTGAAGTATGTGGTAATCTCAAGTCAAAGAACTAATGATATACTTATCATGAGTAACACCTATGACTTAATCCTTGTGGTGTTCTTATAGCGAGTCACTCCAGTACCTTGTTTCCATAACAAGTATTCATGATCTTGATTTGTATCCCTATACTCATGATCATCACATGACCATTAATCAAGATTCACACTAG
This sequence comes from Stephania cephalantha, assembly GCA_039657325.1. NCBI lineage: Eukaryota > Viridiplantae > Streptophyta > Magnoliopsida > Ranunculales > Menispermaceae > Stephania > Stephania cephalantha. The sequence goes on along the minus strand of CM077578.1, from coordinate 29,040,500 downwards.
CCTTAATTCATTATAGTTCCTAGTATAATGATCGACTAGGGAAATTTATGATATTTCAACAAATACCCATGGATCTTACTATAAAGTAAACATGCAATCACTTATATTAAAATAACAAATGAAATCCTCAATCTTAATAACTAAAATTATAAGATAAATAATGTTTGTAAATTAACCTAGGGAATATGCCTCAACATATCCTACTTGCATTAGAGCCAATCATTCATGTATCTAACACCTAATGACCTAACATGATCATTATGTTTCGCTTATAGAAGAGCCTTCGTCAAAGGATCTGCAACATTATCTTTTGTAGGAAATCTACAAATCTTCACGTCTCCCCTCTCAATGATTTCTCGAATGAGATGAAAACGTCTAAGTATATATTTGGATCGATGGTGTGATCTTAGTTCTTTGGCTTGTGCTATCGCCCCGTTGTTTTCACAATCCAAGCAAACAGGATTAGCTATACTCATAACTGCGCCAAGTTTAGAGATGGGCTTTTTTATCCAAACTGCCTCCTTAGCTGTATCAGACGCTGTAATATACTCAACTTTTATTGTAGAATCTGCTACAATTTCTTTCTTCAAACTTTTCCAGCTCACTACGCCTCTATTCAAAGTAAAAAAAATATCTAGACTGCGATATAAATTCATATATATATCAGTTTAAAAACTTGCATATGTGTACCCATTTACAACAAGCTCATCTTCCAAACTTTCATAGACCAAGAATACTTCTTTAGTCTTTCTCAAGTACTTAATAATGTTATTTACTTCTATCAAGTGACTGTCACCGGGATCAGATTGATATCTGCTTGTTGCGCTCAAAGCATATGATACATTAGGTCGAGTGCATAACACGACATACATAGTAGATCTAATAACTAATGCATATCGAATCTTATTTATGCATTCTTGCTCATCATTAGTCTTAGGATATTGAGTCTTACTAAGACTTATAACATGAGACATTGGCAACGACCCTCTTTTAGAGTCTCGGATACCGAACCTATTCGGTACCTTGTCAATAAATGAACTCTTACTTAGACCGATCGATCAACGTTTTAGATCTATACCCACAAATCTTAATCCTAAAGATGTAAGCTTCATCTCCTGAGTCTTTAATTGAGAAACACTTCCCTAACCAATTCTTGACACTCTGCAAGTTTTGGAATGTCAATTCCAATGAGTAATATATCATCGACATACATTACCAAGAAAACAACCACACTCTCACTGACCTCCTTGTATACATAAGGCTCATTTTCATTTTTAATGAAACCAGATTCCTTAATTGCTTCATCAAAATAAAGATTCCAACTCCAAGAAGGTTGCTTTAATCCCTAAATTGATCTTAGAAGCTTGCACACTTACCTAGAATTCTATGGATGAACAAACCCTTCAGGCTGTATGATATATACGTCCTCAAGTAACTTTCCATTTAGAAAAGCAGTTTTGACATCCACTTGCCATATCTCATAGTCATAATATGCGGCTTTGTCAATTAGAATTCTAACAGATTTAAGCATGGCTACAGGAGGAAAAGTCCCATCACAATAAACACATTGAGTCTATCTGAAACCCTTTGCTACTAGCCATGCTTTATAAGTATGCACATTGTCATCCATGTCAGTTTTCTTCTTGAAAACCCATTTACATTTACGTAAATCAACTAGGTTCCAAACTTAGTTATCATACATGGATTGCATCTCAGAATTCATGTATGATAACACCAGGGCTAGACACGGCCTCCTGATAAGTAGTAGGCTCATTTTGATCCATAAACAACACCTCACTACTATTAGTAATAAGAAATCCATATCACTCAGGTTGATGTCTTACCCTATCTAACCTAAGCAGGACTTATGATACCTATAGAGGTTCAACTAGTTCAAGACTTTGTTGATCTCCCACTTGCAGTTGAGTGTTTATTAGTGGTTCTTAAACTTCTTCAAGACTTACTTTATTCTTATTGTTGTATTTTGAAATAATCTCCTTTTCCATAAACATACAATTCCAAGCAACAAACACTTTGTTCTCAATGGTATTATAAAAGTAGTATCTTCTAGTTTCTTTATGATAACCAACAAATACACTATTGGTAGATTTAGCTAATAATTTTTCAAAGATTTATCGGTCGTATGAAAACCTTACAGCCCCGACTCTTAAGGAAAGACAGACTTGGTATTTTCCCAAACCACATATCATATGGTGTTTTATCAACCGCTTTAGAAGGAACACGATTAAGTGTAAACGCAACAGTTTCTAAGGCATAACCCCAAAAAGAAATAGGAGAATCTGCATAACTCATCATAGATCAAACCATATCCAATAAAGTTCAATTTCTCTTCTTAGAAACACCATTCTATTGTGGAGTTGTTGGAGGAGTTAACTATGAGACAATCCCATAGTTTCTAAAATGATTATCAAACTCTTGGCTCAAATATTCACCACCTCGATCTGATTGAAGTGCTTTAATAGTTTTACCAAGTTGATTTTGCACTTCATGCTCAAATGTTCGAAACATCTAAAAAGACTCACATTTATGTTTCATAAGATACGCATAACCATATATGTTGAAATCATTAGTGAAGGTAATGAAGTACTGATAACCACTTCTAGCCATTGTGTATATAAGATCGTATACATCAGTATGTATTTTTATAGGACCACATACATCAGTATGTATCAAGACGCAATAAATTACTTGCCTTTTCACTGTGTCTAGTAAAGGGATTTTTGTCAACTTGCTAGTTAAAAAGATACACATGTTTCATATGATTCAAAATCAAATGAATATAAAAGTCCGTCTTTATGGAGTTTAGAAATGCGTTTCTCATTTTTGTGGCTAAGACAATAATGCCGAATGTAGATTTGATTCAAATCATTTGACTTGAATCTTTTTGTGTATACGTTAAAAATAGGAGTATCTATGGACTTTTTCATGTTTAGAATATAAAGACCATCACACAAATTAGCATTCGCATAGAAAATAACTTTACGAGAAATAGAGCATTTATTATTCCCAATAATGAAAAATCATCCTAATCCAAACACGAAACTGAAATGATGTTTCTGCTTAAGGCAAGCACATAATAACAACTATTTAAAACTAAAACAAGTCCACTAGGTAAAATTAACTCATAGTATCCTACAGCAAACGCAACAACCTTTGCTCCAATTCCAACTCGTAGGATGACTTCTCCTTTCTTTACCGTTCTACATTTGGTAAGACCCAACACATTAATACAAATGTGAGACCCGCATCTGATATCTAATACTCAGGAATCACTAGTAGACAAGTTAACTTCAATAATGTAAATACATGAAACAGTAGTCGCACTACTTTTTTTTCTTTTTAGATCTTAAAGATAAAGCTTGCAATTTCTGAACCAATGCCCAAGTGCATGGCAGAAATGACAATTTCCTTCTTTTTCCTTTTCCTTATGGGACTGTAAAGTAGAAGCAGTCTTAGGCTTGAAATGTTCCACAGGTTTTGTGACTGTCACAACAGCTTAGGCAACTTTTGCCTTGTATTTGCCCTTTTTCTTCAGAGTCTGTCCTTTCTGAACCATCAACACATTAGCAATGAGTTTCTTGACATTCTACTCAGCAGTTTTAAGCAACAAATGCAACTTTGAGATAGACTTCTCCATGTTATTCATGTTATGGTTCATCACAAATTGAGAATAACTATCAAGCAATGAATTCATGATCAAATCCGTAGTCAACTCTTGACTTATGGGAAATCCTAATCTATCAAGATGGTCAATATAGCCCTTCATTTTCAGAACATGAGGACTAACTGACGCACTCTCAACCATTTTGCAAGAATGAAGGTTCTTGACTATCTCGAACCTTTCTTGCCTAGCCTACTATTGGAACATTTCCTTCAGCATTATAGAGTTTTCGTAAGCTTCTTTGTGTTCTATGTCCTTCTGAAGTTCAGGAACCATGGTTGCCAACATAATGCATGCAACATCAGTTGAGTCATTGACATGATTAATATGTGCATCCTTTACTGCTATTAAAGCATTGGTTGGTGGTTCATCAAGAATATGATTATCCAGGAGATACAACTTGCGTTCATGTTTAAGAACAATTCTCAAGTTTCTAAACTAGTCAAAAAAGTTTGTCCCAGACAACTTATCCTTCTCAAGGATGGATCGCAATGACAAGGGATTAGTGTGATTTGAAGAGGCAATCAATCTACAAAAAAGACTATGCACAAGTTCATTTTGATATAGACGAATAGACTCCCATTAAATTAACAACCTTCCTTAAAACACTATTTTAATTTAAGGGACTAAAATCTATGTTTTACCTAATTTTAAGACAGCTAAGGCATGACACTTTTACTTAGGTTATTTAGGTAGGTACCAATTACCGATTACATCATATGTAACTTTTAGTTGTTTTTATGAGATTATGACATCTTATGTCTTAACATGTTTTATCTCATCTTGTGCCTAAAGCCTAAAACCATTTTGATCGCTTTATCAAGTCTAACCATTTCAAATAGTAGAGTAACTGATACTCAACTTGTCTAACCAAGATAACACAATACACTCTGTAGAGGCAGACCCATATTAATGTGATCGAAACCTTGACAAGTGTTTAAGAATATATGGCACTTGAATTAAAATTTGGAATAGGAAATTTTTTTTAGACAACGAATTCCAGTTCGAAAACTGAAAATTGCCTACAGTTTCTCATTATTTTAGTCAATTAAAACATTTTTAATTAACTTGGGTCCACCTTTAACTTAATATCTTATCCTAAGCCAATTAAAATTTAAGATACTTTGAATCCTTATCCAATCAGAATTTGCTATATATCTCACCTATCTTATAGGATTTGTAATTTTTATCCGATTACAAGCTTATCTCCTATCTAATAGGAATATATTAAGAGATAACCACATTGAGATATATGATCAAAATCTATTTCGATTCTTATTCATATGAAACAAGCAATTCAATCAAGAAATGAAATATTAATCATGCATTCGATACCAAAATCATATTAAATTAATTGTATTAACCTAATCATTATTTCTATCATGGAGACATACATAATTATAACAAAAATGAAATATTTATTTAACACCAAAATCACATTAACCTAAACATGAGTTCTACCATATGAACATACAAAATTTGCATTGTTTAATAATAAAACATATGTTAATCGAAATATTCTAAAAGTGAATTCTATCATTGAATTAAATCATGTGTATCTATCAATATACATGAATGAACAACATGCTTTAAAATCAATTCTTGATAACAATTATCACATAACCTCTATGTACATCACATATACACTAATCAAGATCGTGTTTTCATGCATATATTATACATACATAAGATAAAACATGCAAATGTTTAATAAAATCGAGCCTATGGCTATGATACCACTGTTGGGTTTTTAGCGTTCATACACAGCGAAAAATTCAAAACAAATTTTAAAAACCCCCAACAAGATCGAAAATAAGTTCCATGAAAATAGATCTACAAAATTAAATCATACCTTAATCCATGAGTTTTTTCTTTGATTGATCGATCTTTAAGACGTTCAAGCACGTGTTCTATATCGAAAATCCACACACGAATGGTGACCACAACTTGGAGTGCCAGCCTTAAGAGTGATAAAAAATGTTTTTTCTTTCTCTCCCAAAATCCAGATAACTCCAAATTGGAAAAAATCAAAATCTTATTTTATTTTAAGGTTTCAACCTATATTTATATGTGTAGATAAATCCTCACTTAAAATCTTATTCGTAATAGAACTATTGCATTTAGGAAATTTATGCAAATTACACATATGCCCCTATCAATAAATTATCATATAACAAATTGTAAAGGCTTTTATGTGATGAATTTTATAATATAAAACTCATTACTCAGGACCAATTGAAATTGCGCAAAGCCATTTCTTTGTTTGCATCCCAATAGGTTCATGCTACGTTGGCAGTGAACCAAAACCATTTTGGTACACAAGTTATAAGAGGTTTCTAGCAAGGCATTATGACTACCCAAGTAGCATGAATATCAAAATTGATACAACCTAATGAATAACATATATCATATCCTTTTGTCGTGCGATATCCTTTGATAAAACATAAGGCATGGAAAGTCACCCTTAATGTTCAATCGTACTAGTCTTGATCTTTAGGTAGACTGAAAACATCCAAATGACATTGATCATATCAATCACTTAGAATTGCCATTTAACAATCTAACATATCGAGGGATCCACTGATATCTCTCTTTAAATGAAAGATACAAACTCTATCTTGATTATACACCTTCACATATTATTCACATGGTAACCAATCAAAATCTTTATAATCGTCTGGGTAAAAAACGTTTAATTGTGTCAAATTACCTTGCTCCTAATATTGAAGTCTATGGTAATATCAAGTGAAAGAACTAATGATATACCTATCATGAGTAACACCTATGACTTAATCCATGTGGTGTTCTCATAGCGAGTCAGTTTAGTACCTTGTTCTCATAAGAAATCCCTGTGGTGTTCTCATAGCGAGTCAGTTTAGTACCTTGTTCCCATAACAAGCACTTTTGATCTCGATTTGTATCCCCAGACGCATGATCATCACTTGACCATCAATCAAGATTCGCACTAGCCTCAATTCATTTTAGTTCCCAGTATAATGATTGACTGGGTACATTTAGGATATTTCAACAAATACCCAGAGATCTTACTATAAGGTAAATATGCAATTAATATTAATAAAACAACAAATGAAAACCTCAATCTTATTAACTAAAATTATAAGATAAAGAATGTTTATAGATTGACATAGGGCATATGCCCCAATAATTATACCACAACCACCCTGATAAGCTTTTTCTCATAATTCTAGTATGAACTAGAACCGTATCGTGAATCTTAAACTTCATAATACCTTATGAAGTATGCATACAATAGTGGTTATCATACACGTATCGGACGTATACAATAAATTTCCCTCCCATATTATACTTTTAATTTTTTGTAGTAGGGGTTAGTGGGAATCATCTCCACATGGATTTATCAAACTTTTCCAAGAAAAAATACTTTTAATACTTTTTCTTATTTTTACTTTAGTTAATTAATAAATTAATTAAATTAATAATTAAACTGACTAATTCAATTTATAATGTAATATTAATTAATTAATTATACTAACTTAACTAACACAACTCAAATTGACTATTAATCAAATAAATTCAATTCAATGGTAAATAAATATCTAAACCGACATCCTGAACAATGAAATATCAATCCATTTTGCATCTAAAACTTGTTACTTCAATCATAGTTATGAGAATACTTTGTAAAGTACCATAGATCATTAAACTATAATCATATGTAAGTAAACAGGCTTCAACCAGCCATTTGTTCTCCTTATATCGGTGAAAAAGCCACGTTCTAATTTTATTAAGCTAACCCCTTTGAATACACAAACACATTAACTGCACGCAATAAAACTGATTACACTTTATGAAAACTTCAAACTACTAAAACTAACACCTTCTGAAAGCCACTTCACCATTAGATTTAAATCTCAAATTCACCAAGGGCAACTAAACGGTCATACCTTTCAAACAATCCTAGTTACTAATTTAAATTAGATAATGAATCCAAATATCACAATACACATTCTAGACTATGCATGCAATACAAAGATCATAATTAAAATCAATAGATAATAATCTATTAAATCAATGAATCAAAGAATACGATTGGTTTAAAGCATCAAGTGCATAATCTTCTCATCATAATTACATTTCAAAACGGATCAAGTTCACATTTGGACTTTGTTTAAATTAACAAACTACACAATCATAATCATTAATAACATTGCAATACTATAAATAAAAAACAGATAAATACCTCTGGAATAAATACTTTAAATCTTCAAATCTTCTCCAAAAGTAATGAACAATAAAGCAATATACTAAAACAATACAGAATGGCTCCTAGAGCAATGAAATATTGATCTAAGTACTCAAGGGCAACCAATTTCGTAACATTAAGGTCGTATTTATTGTATTCTAGATAGTAAACATCTCAAATTAACAGAAAATACTCGTAGTTATCTAAAATCCTCGAAATCTGCTCCACTGATTCCTCAGCAATTCAGGGTTAAATGGAATCGTTGGGTAAATCCGTGGAATTGAAGTCCTGGTTTCCACTGATTTGCGTGCCGATTCTAGGTACATGGGAATCATTGGGAAATCGCTGGTATTGAAGTCCAGTTCTTCCTTGATTCCTTGGTGATGATTCTTTGCATACTCTTTCCACTTGATTTATTCCTTCACAATCTTCTTTTTACTCCATTTCTTCATATATTCTATTTATTAATTGAAATAACAAATACAAGAGAAAATCTTATGTAATATAGTCTTTTACATCTAAAATCATCTTGAAATATACTGTACAACATGTCTAATTATTGACATGTCAAATACTCCCAAACTTAGCGATTTGCTTTCTCGAGCAAAGTAATACTCTCAATCATATTCTACTTTCTTCCCCTTTTTTGATTTCATAATTATATGCTCTTATTCTCAAATAGAGATGATCTTTAAAATAAAAACATATTACTTTCATAAAAATAAGAATCATGATAGAATAGAAAAACTTAAAGAACAACCCCTTTATTTGACAATTCAACCTCCTAATTGCGCAATAGACCTCATAATTCAAAGTTAAACCAATCAGCAAGGTCAAAGCGCTATATACGTTTTCTCAATCTCCACTGATAAGCATCAAACTTATGATAACTATTATAGAATCACAAGATACAAAAATTAATAAATTAATCTCATTTTGAAACAATATTTAAATTATTAACACAATCAAAGTCGATAGGAACTTTTATTTACCAATAATCATAATTTAATATTCAATTGTTGGAATAAAAAATATACTTCACTTAACTTAGCAATAAGTACTTGAGCTAAATCTTTTATTTGAAGAGTTTATCTCAAACATCCTTCTATTTTTTATATATCTTTCTTTCTTTCATTCTTTTTCATATTATATATCAATTTTCTTCTTTTTATTGTATTCCTACGGTTTAGTGTTCCATTTCCTTTGGAATCCATTATTCTTTTTATAAGAATTTTTTCCTCATTTTTCCCACCACTAGATTCTCTACTCCATTTCCTTTGTAATATGTGGCTCTCTCTATTTTTTCATTTAAAAACTCTTGTTAGCTCTTCTCACTTTCACTATAATCAACGAAACATTCTTTCCTACTAAGAAAAGTTTATTGACTATTTCCTATTTTTCTCCTTAATTGTGGCATAAGCTCTTTTCAATACATAAATATAAATAAAATACTTGATCATTAATCTTTGTAACCAGATTCTTAGTAATATGTCTTATTTATCTTGTACTATTGTTTTGATATTCTACCCATTATAATGTCTAACACAAGGTAATCGATCCCCTCTAAACTCCTTTAGTGTATACATAATCTAGGTAAAGTAAAATAGGGTATAATAATTCATTTCCATCTTAAAATTTTGATTTGTTAGACTAAGTGTTAGTCACTTATATTCCACCAGAGATTTTGATGGCAACAAACAAAGTGAAAGGATTCTAACAAGTTTGCCATGTGTTTTTAGAAATACCAAACTTTGCTAGGAATCACAAGTTTGAAAGAAAGAATGAGTCTTACAAGTTTAAGTCAAATGTAGCTGGTTAAATTCAAGATTTGACTCACACAATGATACAAGGACCGGGAAGGTCATACTATAAATTGTACACATCAAGTAAGGTATATAAGTTCAATTACACAAGCTAAATGCATTAGATACATGCATATCACAACTTACACATTTTTCCAAAGTTTCAAGTTTCAATTTTTACACTATCAAAACTTTTCAACTTGAAATATTTTTACATTGTGAAAACATGCTTTTAAAAATGCATTGGATTTTGAAAAATTGTTGAGATTGGTTTTGAATGCACCAACTTCATTTTAATGAAATTTTTAATAGTAAGCAAAATAATTACAGAAAAACCCCTACATGTTTCATGAAACTAGGATTTTTGATTTTCTGAATTTGTGAAATCATCCAAGCACTCCAAATGGGTCTAATGACTCATACTAAACATGTTTAATGTATTCCTAGAGTTTAGTTGAGTCGTAGGTGTGTTAAGGAGTTGCTAATTTGAGACTATAAATTATTTAGTCTCTGTCCCTGCTGGTTAGCCCTCTAATGGCATTCATTAGCATGCTACTTGTAGTTAGTGCGCTAATGATTTCACCTAGCACGTTAACCAGTCCCCTGATAAATTGTTTAAAATCTTACACCTTTTGCTTTATTTTGAATCGATGATTGACTTTCAATCCTTGGATATAGATAACAACCATAAATTGTTAAATAGGCTTCGAAACCATTCACAAACAACTTATAACATTCTATTATCCTCTCAAGCTCAAAAACTAACTTGTGTCCAAGTTTTCCAAATAAATATTCTAGATTTTTGTGCTTAACCACTTAGAATCTTTCGAGGCTACTGAATCTTCCTCTAAGCTATCGTTATTAAGGTGTTCTATGGCTTACAACCGCTTCTCCAAAATTAATTTTAATCACTCTATTTGGGGTTGTAAGAAAGTTTGATTTCCTAGTTCTCTTGTGCTTAAACGACATTTTTATTTTGATTGGTGTGTGGATGACGTGCGCCGAACTCGTCAATAAAGTAAGTTTCCTAAACAAACTATTTTCTAGAATAGTGGCAAAGGGTCGATCCCACAGAGATTGGTAGTCTTTCTTAGGTTAAAAACAACAAAAAAGGAAAATCGGGGGTTTTAAAATAAATATTATTTTAATTAACTAATCTAACTAAACTAAATAAAATAAAACAATTAAACTAATTTTGAAAAAAATTAATAAATACCTAAGCAACACCTAAGTCTACAGTTCCACATATTAGGATCAAGATTCAATGGCAATCATGGTCTTCAATCTTTCCCCAAAAGTCATTAATTTATATTCTCCTAGATTAGCTATAGAAAATCGACATCCGCCAGAAATCCCTCGTTCCCTTAATCTCGATAGTCAGGACGTTTTCCACTAACTACTTCCCTAATAATGTATAACCCTAGACATCCGCCAATCGGGTTGAACACACTAACCGCAGTAATATAGGTTTGTGGGAACACTAATCCTAAATAATTGGGTCGCGTCCGCTTTCGATTTAACCTAGATTCAATTGTTGCACACTCAAGAATCGAAAGGGCTTGACGGAAAACGGGTGAGTGTTTGTTACTTTATTGGTCCAAAAGCACAATTACACGGATACTAATAGTCCAAATAACTATAGGTTGTCCACCTAAAAGCATGCATTGACCGTATACATACCCTAGATCTAAACCATATACTTTAAAATCAACAACAATGAAATAAGAGAATTTAAACTAAATTAAATTATAAAATAAAAGATCTCACATAATATGCCATGAATCCATGATCCCGACTGGTTTCCCCTCCAACCTAGGCAAGGAGTTAATTAGCTGAACGTCGTCGTCGAAGAAAGTCGATGCTAAAATAATAATAGTCGGTGTTCCAAATAATAAAACCTAAGTTCCTAATATATTAAACTACTAAAAATTGGTCTCGGGAGGTGAGAGAAACTAATTTTGGGGGTTAGGGAGGTGACTCGTGCGCCGAGGAGCATCGTAGGGCTGTTTTTGGCTCAAAAATAGGTGTCCACCACGTATCTGGAGCCTATTGGTCGAGAGTGATGTCGTCGCGCTGACGTAGCGTCGTTTGATTGGCTGAGACGACATGCGATGACGTGTTGTGGCTTGTGAGTGCGTCGCTGGAGGCGGTGAAAAAATGCGTGAATCGGTGAAGATGTGGGAGCTTTTACTGACACGCATCCCGAGGCAAATCGATGAGCAGCTGTGCGAGTAGAAGAAACGGTGGACACGCTGTGCTGTGTTGATGACGCGTGGCGCTGATGTGGCAGCATGTGATTGGAGGAGAGAAAATGGGTGACGTGCTTGGAGATGGTGAGAACGCGACACGTGTCAGCTGTTGTGATGAGAATTGCTGACGTGGCAGCTCCCAATTGGTTGAAATACGCTATCTCATATTCTACCCACCGCGCAACGCGTAACTCGAGGCAAACTATCCGACATCCGATCACTGCAAGTAAATACTCCATTTTAAGTATTTTTCCGTTACGAATTCAACCGCGCACTCTGTTTCACCTAAAAATGACCAAAAATAAAATTAAATATATATTTTAGATAGTTTGTATAATTAAATATACTAAAATAAACTACTAAAGGCATATAAAAACCAACTTGTCAAATATCCCCAAACTTAAGACTTTGCACGTCCCGAGCAAGGGTGTAAATGACAACACAAACTAAACTAGACTATGCGTATACCTATACCTACACCCGATTCAAAATTCATTGAGTCCCTTTGGTTTACATAGTCACCAAATTAACAAGCAACTCAGAATATTTCGAGTTATGATATGTCAAGACTCGCAACCTTAACACAATTAGGATCCCACTTTCAAGACAAAGACTCAATTAAAACAAAGGCCATCAACTACTCATGAGTTTTCTTGGTCTATACATTCAACCACGCAAGTTCAAATTTCACTTAATCTAGTGAAAGCACTCGAACTAAATCTTTTATTTGAGGAGTTTCACAACTTTCGTCTTTATTTATTATTTTTATTTTCTTTTCACATTTTTTCTTCTCCAAATCTTTTTTTTTTTCAATTAATACGGTCCCTGCTCCATTTCCTGTGGACCGCTTTTCTCATTTTTTCCCACCATAAGTTTCCTTGCTCTATTTCCTGTGTAAACTTGTAGGACACTCTACACTAAGAAAACTCTTATTAGTACTTCTCACTTTCACTATAATCAAGCAAATCCCTCAATGTGGGTTAAAATAATATCACTTGTATAAGTTTGACCGTCTACTCATTTTCGTTATCTAACATAAAGTCTGACCAACATCTAAGTCCCTAATCATGAAATCATAAAAATGCAGAGCTACGAACTTGATTGAGTGTTTCTCTTAGTTTTTCCTAAGTTTCAAGTCAAAAAGGCAACTGTAATGTACTCATCCACAACCAAAGGCATGAACAAAGTTTCAGGTGACTCTAAATAACTAATAAAAAATAAAAATAAAAACAAAAAAATACTTAATACATATATATGCATGAAAGTGTATCAAATCCTAATGAAATGAGAAATGAATATTAATGGACAAGAAATGAAAGAAATGGAAGAAATGATATAAAACACCACCATTACCATCCGATATCCGCATATAACCGCATAAAAAAATAAACGATCTCACCTGCGGTCTTTTGCAAAGAATTCATCCAAAGTCCAACCACAATCCCTAAAATACCCCCAAACTTATTCTGAACCTTGTCCTCAAGGTCCAAAACAAGTCAAGGCATCCATATGACAAAAAGAAAATGACGATGGTAAAGAAAAACATGGATAAGAAGATGATACAAATGCATGCATAACAAAAAGTCTCTAAAAACCAGTGAACGCATAAAATCTCTCATGTGTGGGTGACTAAGGAAACTATAAAAGAACAATCATAGCAAGAGCAAGAAATAGTAAACATAGGAGTTAACTGAAAAGATTCCAATCAAATCTAGCTAGACCGAAGTCTTTCAACTAAGGGTGAATTCGACAAGATGATGGAATGAAGTTTTGGGTTTTGGGTCTACTAAAAAACCCGCCACTAATGCAGCGACTTAAGTTGGGTATGTCCCAACCAAGTCTCAAAACACCTAAACTCCTAAAAACATGGTAATTCCTAAAAAAAATAATGCTCAAAGTATGCTTAAAATAAAATCCAAAGTCAAACCTAGAAAACTCAGCACTCCAATCCTCCAATGAACGTCAAACGTAACATATCACCTTTAAAAATAAAAAGAGAACAAATTAGAGTGTTATTAAAAATAAAGAAAAACTAAAACTAAACTAAAACTAAAATAAATGCAAGAAATAAAAAAAATAAAATAAAAATGAAGCTGGGCTGCCTCCCAACAAGCCTCTTTTCTTTTAAGTCTTTGGTTATACTTAGCGTGATGCCCTCTCCTTTAGAGATGTCAACAACAAATGACGCATCAACGTATTTGGGCAATGAAGCATGCATGCCCACTTTCGGATTTAGGAGCTCATTCAGGAGTTCCAACACAAAAGAATTTGTCGCATCAGGATCGTCCAACACAAAGGTGTCGGCAGTGTAGAAGATCTGCGAAAGCTCCCGTACTTCCACCCCCTTATAAGGTGTACTAAATGTGGATGGGAGGGTGGGTGGTTGCACCAACACCAGAGGTTGGTCTTCCTCGCTCTCTATCTGCGGCTTCTCCGGCTTGTTTGAAATGACATCAATTTTCATCTCATTTTCCCCCTCATTTAGTGCAATAACATTTTCTGGCTCAATTTGAAAGACTTCACATTCTTTTGATGTTTCTCTCTAATAGTCCTCCACCTGTGTAACCTCATTCACCTCAAAAATTTTCAACGTATCAACACTCACATCCTCCTCTAGGTTAAAAATTGGTTGTGTACTACATAACTCTTCCTCATCAGTCATATTCTGAAGCCTGACATTATATTGAATTAATTGAGTTTTCAAGTCCTTCAAGCCTGGAATCTCAAAATCAATTTGTCGAATCTCTTCAAGAATCCGATTAACCTTTTGTTGATTATCTATCAATTGCTTCACCAAATCTTCCAAGGAGGTGTTTTGATGAAACTGTTGATTTCCTTCATGTTGAGGAATCCGTGGGTTTGACATGAGCCTAAAGAAGTCGGGTTGTGGCGATGCATAGCTAGAATAGTGATAATTCTCATACTGTGGATAATAGGGACAATTATGTGCGGAATGAGAAAAGTCTCCACAAATTTCGCAAACCTCAACCTGTTGCACAAAAGAATGCATGTTACAAAAATTGATATCCATTATGTGACATACCTACCTCATTCACATTATAATAATGTGAGTCTTCGAATCGACCATAATTATGGGGGTAGGAGGAATCCATCGTGTGGTTGCTTGCATACATGTTAAAAGCAACGGACTAGATAGGCAAAATAAATATAAAAAAAAATAAAAAATAAAACCAAAGAAAGAAAAATACCAATCCCCAAAAACGGCGCCAAAAATCGACGCGCGCCGAACGCGTCAAAAAAGTAAAGTTTCCTAAATCAACTATTTTGTATAATAGTGGCAAAGGGTCGATCCCACAGAGATTGGTAGTCTTTCTTAGGTTAAAAACAATAAAAAAGGAAAATCGGGGGTTTTAAAATAAATATTAAATTAACTAACTAATCTAACTAAACTAAATAAAATAAAACAACTAAACTAATTTTGAAAACAATTAATAAATACCTAAGTAACACCTAAGTCTACAGTTCCACAAATCAGGATCAAGATTTAATGGAAATCATGGTCTTCAATCTTTCCCGAAAAGTCATTAATTTATATTCTCCTAAATTAGCAATAGAAAATCGACATCCGCCAGAAATCCCTCGTTTCCCTAATCTCGATAGTCAGGAAGTCCGCCACTAACTATTTCCTTAATTAATGTATAACCCTACACATCCGCCAATCGGATTTAACACACTAACCGCAGTAATATAGGTCTGTGGGAACACTAATCCTAAATAATTGGGTTGCGTCCGCTTCCAATTTAACCTAGATTCAATTGTTGCACACTCAAGAACCGAAAGGGTTTGACGACAAACGGGTGAGTGTTTGTTACTTTATTGGTCCAAAAGCACAATTACATGGATACTAATAGTCCAAATAACTATAGGTTGTCCACCTAAAAGAATGCATCAGCCGTATACATACCCTAGATCTAAACTATATACTTTAAAATCAACAACGATGAAATTGGAGAATTTAAACTAAATTAAATAATAAAATAAAAGATCTCACAGAATATGCCATGGATCCATGATCCCGACTTGTTTCCCCTCCGACCTAGGCAAGAAGTTGATTAACCGAACATCGTTATCGAAGAAAGTCGATGCTAAAATAATAATAGTTTCCAAATAATAAAACTTAAGTTCCTAATATATAAACTACTAAAAATTGGTCTCGAGAGGTGAGAGAAACTAATTTTTGGGGTTGGGGAGGTGACTCATGCACCGAGGAGCATTGTAGGGCTATTTTTGGCTCAAAAATAGGTGTCCGCCACGTGTCTGGAGCCTATTGGTCGAGAGTGCTGCTATTGCGCTGACGTGGCGTCGTTGATTAGCTGAGACGGCATGTGATGACGCGACGATTTTGTGGCGCCTTTTGAAAAGTGCGCGCCACGTGGACCGGCGAACGAAATTTACCCACTTTGATAGCGCTTTTGAAAAGGCGGTCAGGAAAAAAAAAAGAAATGCGTGAATCTAAAAACATTATATGTGGTGCGCGTGTGGCTTGGTGATGCGCATCCCGAGGCAAACGCGAATCGAGCGAATATGTGGGTGCTCGTGCGAGCATCCCGAGGATGAAAGCGAGTGGACATGGACATGTCTTTGTGTTGATGAAGCGTAGCGCTGATGTGGCGGCATGTGATTGGAGGAGAGAAAATGGGTCACGTGCTTGAAGATGTGAGAACGCGAACGTGTCAGGTGCTGTGATGAGAATTGATGACGTGGCAGCTTCCAATTGGTTGAAATATGTTGTCTCCTATTCTACCCAACGTGCAACGCGTAACTCGAGGCAAACTGTCCGCATCCGATCACTGCAAGTAAATACTCCATTTTGAGTATTTTTTTGCCACGAATTCAAGCGCGCACTCCGTTTCACCTAAAAATGGCCAAAAATATAATTAAATATATATTTTAGATACTTTTTATAATTAAATATACTAAAATAAACTACTAAAGGCATATAAAAACCAACTTATCAGTGGAAATCATTTATTGTGTTCTTGAACACATTTATCTTAGGTTTTGTGCTTAAACTTTGTTCTATAAACCCTAGGATTGATATGAACAAGAGTTAGTTCATAAACTTGATTTTTATTAAACTACTTGTTCATCGGATTTGAAGCCATTTTCATTTTCATCGAATTGGTTTAATCGGTTTCATGTTTGAGATTGGTGCAAAATCAATTATATATTTTTATATCTCATTCATATTCATACTTGCATGCATTACAGTGTTAAGCTCTAAGTGGCTTGCTAATAGTTGAACTTATTGCCGCTTTACTTTGTAAAGTCAATTTTCATTATATTCACCTATTTCTTGTAAGTGGTCAATTTTTAGACTTAGTGGGATCTAAGTGAAGGGAAGACATAGTTGAGGCTAGGTATAAACCCTATTTGAGGCTAGGTTGGAAGTCCTAATTTGTGATTATGCATTCTAGGCTTGTAAACTTAGGTTGAAACACTTATCATTAATATAAGTGAGTGGTTTGAAAATCCTAAACAGGGAGGTCAGGAAGTGGATGTTGGATTGATTGGATCAAACCACTATAAATTATATGTCTCTTTTCCATCTCTTCTACCTCCTTCACCTTTGCATTGCACTTATACTTGTTGATTGTATGTGCATTAAGCATCGTTGCTCAATGAAAGTATTCAAAAGTCGATAACTTCTCGGTACACCCAATTCTCCCCCTATTGGGTGTGAATTCAATTGGTATCAGAGCGGGTTATTGTTCAAAGTGTTACTAACATATCTTTGAGTTTTTTGTGCAAGGATGCAAACTCTAGATCCAGCTCGCCTTAGGGAAGGCAACTCATCATGTGGGCCTCCGTACTTTGATGGAACAAACTATGCTCATTGGAAAGTGAGAATGAAGTTTTACATAAGAGCACAAAGTAGGCAGTTATGACATTCAGTCCAAAATGGCTATAGTCCACCGAACAAGCTCACAAAGGACTACACTGCCGAGGAGACGAGGATTGAGCTCTCAAATGATCAAGCTATGAATCATTTGTTTTGTGCACTAAGTGAGAATGAGTTCAATCAGGTTAGTGCATGTCAAGCGACCAAGGAAGTTTGGGAGAAGCTTGAAGTACACTATGAGGGCTCAATTCAAGTTAAGAAGACCAAATTGAGGATTCTTGAGGGGCACTATGAAACTATCTAGGTTGGCTCTGATGAAGACATATCTATCGCCATCACTCGATTCACTAAGTTCTTGAATGAAATTAAGAGTCTAAGAAAGAACTATGATAAAGAGACTTCATTGTACAAGTTCCTTAGAGGCTTACCTAAGGAATGAGATGCAAAGAAGTATGCCATCCAATCGGCACAAAGTCTTGGAGATTACACCTTTGATGTATTATGTGGAAAGTTGACGGTCCATTAGTATGAACTAAAGGACTGTGCTAGATTGGAAGCTCTTAGTAGTGGTACCAAGAACTATAAGAAGGAGATTGCTTTGAAAGCAAATACTCTACCTGCTCCATCGATTGAGACCATTGAGGATGAGAAATCTGGTGATGAAAATTATCTTGAGGAGGAAGTAGCCATGCTTTCAAGAAAGCTTAACAATGCAATGTACAAACGTGACAAGTAAAAGAAGAAACTCAAGGGTGGAAGTAAAAGAGGAAAAAAGTGAGACCATTTGCTTCGAGTGTGGCAAACTGGGCCACATCAAGGCCGATTGTATGTCAAAGAAAGTTATGGATAAGAGGAAAGACAAGAAGAGCTTCAAGGCAACATTGGACAACTCATATTCATCAAGCTCTGACTCCGAGTCAGAAAATGAGAATGCTAAGTTTGTCTCATGGAACAAAATGAGGTGAATTCCAATGCTTTAAACTTTGATGATGTTTATGACTTGGATGATTTTCTAGTATTGCTAAGCTTAGGAAAGAGTTGGAAAAAGAGGTCAAAAAGACCAAACGACTCAAAAAGAGCTTGACCATAACAATTTGTGAGATTGAGTCACAAAATGAGACCAATAGTGTCGTCCAAAGTGACTTGAGTGAAGTCCTAAAGGAAAGGGATGCCTTCGTTAAGGAGGTAGAGGACTTGACCAATACGGTGGCTAAGTTCACAAATGGTAGAGACATATTTTATATGATGTCGGGAGCACGGGCAAATCTAAACAAGAAATTTTTAGATGCTGCTCATAGATGCTCTAAATGCAATAGGTGTCATGAGGTTGGGAAATGTGTCTTGAAAAATACCAACATGGGTAGACTAGTATGGGTAGTTAAGAATGTTTATGATAATAACTTTATCGGACCCAAATGAGTTTGGGTACCAAAATCTAGTGTCTTTCACATTGTGTAGGATGCAAGGAAGTGCACCTTGTGGTATTTGGATAGTGGGTGTTCAAGACACATGACCAGAGATGCAAGTAAATTCATTGAGTTAAAGAAGCATGACGGTGGAAAGGTGACATTTGGAGATGATAACAAAGGAAATGTCGCAGGCTTAGTACCGTGGGTAATGATTCACTATCCATATCAAATTTTTACCTTGTTAATTTTTTGAAGCATAATTTGCTAAACATTAGTCAATTGTGTGACAAAGGTTTTCATTTCATGTGTGAATCATCAAAATGCATAGTTAGGAATGAGAAGCATGAAATTATGTTCATTGCATATAAAGATAAGAAATTATAGTTTGGGAAATTTGTCAAAATTGACCAATCATGATTTAGTTAAACATCTTCCTAAATGCACATAGAAGAAGGAAAAGGAATGTGATCCTTGTATTCTTGGCAAACAAGTGAAATTGTCATTCAAGACGAAAGTAGCTAGTGATGTCACTAAAGTCTTAGAACTAATCTAATGGATTTGTTTGGACCTACCCAAACACAAAGTCTAGGGAGCAAATAATATTTCTTTGTTATTGTTGATGATTTCACTAGATATACAAGAGTGCACTTTTTAGCACATAAGCATGAGGTCTTTGAGGTGTTTGTCAAATTTTGCGCATTATTTAAAAATGAGAATAATTATAAAATTGCTATAATTAGGAGTGATAATGAGTTTGACAACATGAACTTAGTAGATTTTTGTTGTAGACAAGGGTATACACACCAATATCCTCTCTTAGAACACCACAACAAAATAGTGTGGTTGAAATAAAAAATAGAATTCTCCATGAAAAGTGTAGGACTATGCTTAGTGAATATAATATAGCTAAGCACTTTTGGGTCAATTCCATTAACACGGCATGCTATGTTTTGAATAGGGTGAATGTCCAAAAGCAAGTGAAAAAAACTCCTTATGAACTTTGGAAAGGCCAAAAGCCTAACATTAGCTACTTTAAGGTGTTAGGTTGCACTTTCTATGCCTTAAATTATAAGGATCATTTGAACAAGTTTGACCCATAGTCAAATGTATCACTTTTCTAGAATAGTCCATGCATAGAAAGACATATAGTGTTTAATAGATCAATTGAGACCATAGAAGAGTCAATCCATGTTAAGTTTGATGAGATAGATCTTAAAGTGCAAATGTCACACACCTTAAAGAAAATAAGACTTGATGATGATGATGGTATCATTCAAGCTCAGTCATCCAATGGTAAAGAAGTATGAGTGTGAACATAAATCGAACATAGTGTACTAAAGAACTCAAGACTTCTTTTAGGACATCCTTCTCAACAAATCATAGGTGATCCAAGCAAAGGCATAACCACTAGATCTTTACTTAACCAGGATGAGGGGCATATTGGATTTGTATCCCAAACCAAGCCCACTAAGAAAGATGAAGCCTTAGATGATGAATCTTGGATCATGACCATGCAAAAGGAACTAAGAGATTTTCTAAGAAACAAAGTATGGACACTAGTGCCTAGACCTAAAGACCATACCATTATAGACACCAAATAGGTGTTTAGAAATAAGAAGAATCAAAAGGGTAAGATAGTGATAAACAAGGCTAAGTTAGTTGCACAAGGCTATAATAAAGAGGAATCCATTAATTATGAAGAACCTTTTGCACCGGTGGCAAGACTGGAAGCAATTCGAATGTTGCTTGCTTATGCTTGCTACAATGGATTCTTACTATACCAAATAAACCTTAAAAGTGCCTTTAAGAATGGCTTCATCAATGAAGATATAATGTAAAACAACCACCGAACTTTGAAGATCATGCTTATCGAAGTCACGTTTATCATCTTCAAAAGGCTTTGTATGGATTGTGACAAGCTCCTAGAGCTTGATATGATAGGCTAAGTGCATTTCTTCTTAGAAAACAGTTAAAGAACGGAACACTAGATCCCACCTTGTTCAAATCTATGTTGATGATATCATCTTTGGTTCATCTAATACATATTTATGTGATGAATTTTCATCTTTAATGAACAATGAATTTGACATGAGCATGATGGGTGAACTAACATACTTCTTAGGTTTGCAAATTAAGTAACCCAAGCACAAGATTTTCATCAATCAAGTGAAGTATGAGAGGGACATGCTTACGAAATTCGAATTTGACAATTTGAAGGCATGTGACACTACTAGTAGTTCCACCATTAAAATAGACAAAGACCAATTAGGAAAGTCTATAGATCCTAAGCTATATCGTGGCATGATAGGTAGTCTTCTTTACTTGACCGCTAGTAGACCCGATATTATGTTTAGTGTGTGTCTATGTGTTAGGTTCCAATTTGAGCCCAAGGAATCAAATTTAAAATGTTTCAAGCATATATTGCGTTATTTTAGTGGCACACAAGACTTCATATTGTGGTTCAACAAAGCCAAAAGTTTTGAACTTAGAAGCTTTATTGATTCCGACTATGCGGGGAGTCTAGTATATAGGAAAAACACTTCAGGATTTTGTTATTTGCTAGGAAATTCATTAATATCATGGTTTAGCAAAAAGCAAAACTTCGTTGCTTTGTCTACCGCCAAAGTCAAATATGTAGCTGCCGGAAGTTGATGTGCTCAAGTCTTGTACATGAAGTAACAACTAAGGATTATCAAATCCAAGTTGGTTGTGCTGAAACCCATTGTGATAAAAGAAGTGCAATTAACATATCGAAAAATCCAGTGTTACACTCCTGAACCAAACACATTAAGATTAGACATTATTTTCTTCGTGATCATGTGCAAAAAGGGGATGTTAAACTGATTCATGTGTCCACTAAAGACCAACTAGCTGACATTTTTAGTAAGCCATTGCATAGAGACCAATTTTGAAAGATTCAACAAGAATTTGACATGATTGCCAAACCCGACCATCTAAGCATGATCTAGCTCATTCAAACCTTTTTATATGTTGTTAGTAAGGTGTCCAAGGAGTATGAGATGAATCCAAGTTGTTCTTCAAAAATCCAAATTTTTTGACCTAGAATTTCAAAGAGCAATAAGCGCCCTAAGTCCTACTAGTTAGCATGCTAGGTCTATTCTGACTAGTGCACTAGGTCCCATTAGTAGCGCGCTAGGTCGAGCCATTAGCGCGCTACAAAATCTGTATAGCGTGCTAGGCTATACATGTCCAGGTCAGTTTTTCTTCTCATTAGTGCGCTAACCCCCACACTAAGCGTACAAATACTGCTAAGGCCAATATGTTATAAACTCACCAGAAATGAACGAAAACCCTAGTTTTCTTATCTCTATTACCTCCAATCGAGTCTCCTTCATCCCTTTTGGATCTCTACTGAACTTCTAAGGCTTCCTAGGTAATATTCTCTCCTTCTTGGTTCGTGTTTCCCTTGATTTCACGTTTGTCCCAGTTAGTAACCATAGATACCCCTTTGTGCCTTAGATTTCATTTTTCTTCCTATATTCATGTCTACCTAACGCATTCAACATGCCGATGCCCGTACCGCTCCCGTATCTTCTTCTCGTCATCCCCCCTCTCGTCATGTCATTACTCCATCATCCTCTAGCGATTTCGAGACTTCTACCCCATTTTTGATCGCATCCTTATCCACCACCCATCGCGAGACTAGGTTACCTAGTCATCAAGTTAGCGACACGTCGGCCACCGTCCCAGCCAATCCTTTTCGCAATGAGGGTCGCTCTAAGTTTAATCATAATGGTGCTTTGTCCTCTAAATCCATTCTTAATGCGGTTAGCTCACGGCTAATGGACACCAAAGTTCTTAAACTCGCCATCGTTGGTTTTGAGCTCTTCGACAAGGCACACCTCCCGATACGTGAGGTGCTTGCCAAGCTTTGGTGGGCGTCTTTTTATCATTAGAAGGACACCTACAACGCCACTTTGGTTTGAGTTTTCTACTTAAACCTTGCAACGACGAATGAGTATGTCATTCGGTTGGTGGTTGGTAGTTGTTTCATCACAATCACTCCAAAGAGTCTAGTTGAGCTACTTAGCATTCCCCTTCATTCATGCATCACTACTATAAGATGTAAGATTAGAGAATGGCCATTTGAACGACTTGACGTCCATAATTCTTTCAGATGGCTTGATAGGGATATCACTGCATATCCATCTGGAGTCACTGATCATCTTCTCCATAATATACTCCACAAGGTCATCCTTCCTCGTGGCAGTAGTGACTCTTCTTGATCTGTATAACCTCGGGGCTCTCATGCAAGAGATACCCATCAGCCTGTCATATATCATGATCGCCTATATAAAGTCTACGTCTAGCTTTGGTTGCCATCCTCCATATGCCTACATCATTACCACCTTTCTTGAGGCAACATAGATTTATCTCCATCTAGGGGGTCGCCCACTTTCAAAAATTGACACCGTTGGCATGAACACTTTGAAAGCCATGAAGTATCGCTATATTCGTATTGAGCGACGGTGGATACGCGAGGAGGACATCCATGAGGGTGAGCACTATGAGGGATATGAGTCCCGATATGAGACCGATTCTCCCATGGACTTTGACAAGTGCGACTACTTGGACTACAACTTTCTTGACCCAGACTATGATGACTTTGATAATGAACTCACAAGGCTCCACCACCTACGCAGCACTAGTAGCAGCAGTCTCCGCCCTATCCATCATACTTTGGCACCGCTCCTCCACCGGATATGTCTCCCTTATCGGCCTGCATCTCTGCTTTCAGCTGGGCTATATGCACGAGTACATAAACGCACCTTAACGACTATCAACTCCCACCTTGATCATCAGGGGGATCATCATTGTTGCATTGATGGACACCTACTGCCCGCTAGGCCAGCGATAGACGACGGCGCCTCCGGATCTACACGTCGGACTTCATCTCGTTAGGAGGACAGGCTTGGATTAGATTTGATAGGGAGCATTAGGCTTGGTTCTGTTAGTCATTTTTAATGTATATCCATACATGTTTAGTCATGTACTTTTGGTTTCTTATGCATGTGTATCAACTTTGTTACTCATTATTTTTTTAGTACTTTATGACATAGATTTTTATTTTGCGTATCTTCAAGTTATATTGTTCTTTACTATATTATCTTACCTATAGATGGATTGTTTTCGTTCTCCTTGTTTGTACTCCCATTATTGCATGTTATGAAGGGGAGCTCCATTCCCACTTTTTGATGTTATCAAAAAGGGGAGAAATTCATGGTTTGAACTTGAGATTATGAACTTAATATGACTTGATATGCACTTAATATATATCATTTGTTTGTCAAGTTCATGTTGATTGTTATCATAAAAAGGGAGGGATTGTTGGATTAAGTGGTTAATCAATTATATTCCACCCAAGATTTTGATGGCAACAAACAAAGTGAAAGGATTCTATCAAGTTTGTTAAGTCTTTTCATAATACCAAACTTAGCTAGGAATCACAAGTTCAAAAGGAAGAATGAGTCTTACAGGTTCACTTCAAATGTAGCGATTAAATTCAAGATTAGAAACTTACGTAAGGATACAAGGACCGGAAAGCTCATACTATAAATTTTATATATCATGTAAGGTATATAAGTACAATTACACAAGCCAAATGCATTAGATACATGCATATCACATTTTACACGTTTTTCCAAAGTTTCAAGTTTCGGTTTTTAGACTATCTAAACTTTACAACTTGAAATGTTTTTACATTGTGAAAACATGTTTTCAAACATGCATTTGATTTGGAAAAACTGTTGTGATTGGTTTTAAAAGCACCAACTTCATTTCAAATGGTTTTTGAATAATAAGAAAAATATATGCATAAAAGCCCCTACATGTTTCATGAAACTGGGATTTTCGATTTTCAGGATTTGTGAAATCATCCTGGCAGTCTAAATGAGTCCAACGACTCATATTAAGCATGTTTAATGTATTCCTAGAGGTTTATTTGAGTCGTAGGTGTGTTAGGAACTTTCTTACTTGAGACAAAAAATTATTTAGTTTCTGGTCCCTACAGTTAGCGCGCTAATGATGTCACCTAGTGCGCTAACCAGTCTCCAGACCGCTTTTTTAAAAGCTTATACCTTTTGCTTTATTTTGAATCAATTATTAATTTATGGCCCTTGGATTGAGATAATGGCCATAAATTGTTAAATAGGCTTGCAAACCATTCACAAACCACTTAGAACATTATATTATTCTCTCCAGATCAAAAACTCACTTGTGTCCAAGTCTTCACATCAAATACTTTTGAATTTTATGCCAACCCACATGGAATCTTTCAAGGCTACTGAATCATCATCGAAGCTAGCGTTACTGAGGTGTTCTAAGGCTTGCAACAACTTCATCAGAACAAATTTTAATCACTCTCATTTGGGGTTGTAAGAAATTTTGATTTCCTAGTTCTCTTGTACATAAAGTACACCTTTTATTGTGACTACTGTGTGGAAATCATTTGTTGTATTCTTGAACACATTTGTCTTGGGTTTTGCATTTAAATTTGTTCTACAAACTCTAGGACTTATTTGAACAAAAGCTAGGTCATAAACTTGATTTTTATCAAACTACTTGTTCATCAGATTTGAAACCATTTTCATTCTCATCGAATTGGTTTAATCAGTTTGGTGTTTGAGATTGTAGCAAAATCATTAATATATCTTTATATCTCATTCATATTCATACTTGCATGCATTAGAGTTGTTAGGCACAAGGTGGCTTGCTAGTTGTTGAACTTATTGTCGCTTTTATTTGTAAATTATATTCATATATTTTGTGTAAATGGCTAATTGTAAGACTTAATGGTATGTAAGTCAAGGGAAGACCTAGTTGAGGCAAGGCATAAACCCTAGTTGAGGATATGTGGGAAGTCCTAATTTGTGATTAGGCTTTCTAGGCTTGTATGCTTAGGTTGAAACACTTATCATTAATATAAGTGGGGGATTTGAAAATCCTAACCCGGGAGGTTAGGTAGTGGATGTATATCGATTAGAACAAACCACTATAAATTATGTGTTTTTTTTCCATATTTTCTACATCCTTCACCTTTGCATTGCACTTATACTTGTTGATTGTGTTTGCATTATCGTTGCTCATTGAAAGTATTTAAAAGGTGATAACCTCTCTGTACACCCAATACACCTCCCTCTTGGGTGTGATTTCATTATTTTCAGGGGTAAAAATAAAATATTACTTCCATTTCTATTCAAATTAAAATTATATTCAATCTCATATGTTCCTAACTAAATAAAGTGAAATGAAATGGACAAATATTACTTGTATTGGGAAAATTTTGAAAAATTCACAATGTTTAACGTTTAAATAGATTCTACAACTTGTTTCTTCCATAATTCGCATCTTCATACTTTATTTCACCTAATACCCCCTTCCTCATTCCTAACTTTTTCCTCAAGGTTTAAAAATTAATTCGGGTTTCCAACAAAAATAAAAATACCTCGTGAAGCATAAACGAATATAATAAATAAATAACTAAGATAAGAATGAATTGCATAAGTAATTGAAAACATGATAAATTTAAACATTTCCATGCATTATACGATTTTAAATTGAACATATCAAACCATTGTATCAAATGTGAACTCATCAAAGCAATAATATCATAGTAGCACATACCACGGTATTGTCACGGAATTATAGTTTTTGTCACGGCTTCGATTCCGTAGGGACAAGTTGTTTTTCCGTCACCTATAGTTTTTGTCACGGTATTGTCACGGAAAAACTAAAGTTGTGTATACTCCGTTGCAAAAAAGTTTTTGTCATGGAAATTAGCGTGACAAATACCTTTTATGACGGATCTCTGACATATTTATTACGAGATTATTCCACGTCATAAAAAACACATTTTTGTTACGACTGTATTTGCGTCACAAACGTTTCATTAAACAACAAAGAAAAATGTTTTACGTCACAAGACTTTGTCCGTCACAAATACATGTAGTTACGACTTTTCTACTGGTGACAAAAAATAATAATATTTTATATGTACATTGCTCCGTCACAAAAAAAAGTTTTTATATAAAAGTTGTTGTAACTATCTTGCATTTGTCAATATAAAAATATTGCATCTATTAAAATATTAAGAATTTACTTTACTTGCATTACAAGGCCAACATTATCAATCTATTCAAAGTTTGATTTTTGTGATTTTGAATCCAAAGTACCAAAAAAATGATAATACTTAATTTAGAAGTCTAACATAGCAAAATAAAATTAAACTTTTACAAGTTTCTTCATGGCTTAAGTCTAACATAGTAAAATAAAATAAATCCATGTTTTCTTCAATGTTTTCACTCCATGCTTCTTCAATTTCTTCTTCACGTGAAGCTTTCTTCCAGTTCATCATCTTTACCCTTTGAAGTCTCATCCAATTGCGCATCTAAAATTTCAAAGTTATAAATATAAGTAATTGCATTTAAACACTTACATAAATAAAAAAATCTTTAATAAATCATAATGTAGTAATAAAATTTCAACAGAACCTTTACTTAAATTAAAGATTAGCAAAAAATTTTAAACATTTTGCAAACTTCCGCATGCATCAAATAATTCTACAAGTCAAATATAATCACCTTCATGAATCATAATGTATTACAGAAATTCTAGCAAAACCTCCCTTTAAATTTAAGATTCTTAAAAATTTCACTTGCATCAAATAATTGTACAAGTCAAATACATTCTTCTTTAGTGAACCATAATGTATTACCAAAATTTTAGCAGAACATGCCCTTAAATTAAAGATTCACAAACAATTTTAAAATTGTGCAAACTTTAACATGCATCAAATAATCATCTAACTCAAATATATTCAAACATGCATAGTGCTTAAATTATTGGTGCAAATTTATGAGTTTCATTTGTATAGAACATAAAATAGTAAAAAACTCAAAAAATCATCAAAAGTTAGATGGTCAACATATACTAAAAGCATTAACAATTCTTGAAATAGTAGTTTAGCTAGCAAATGTCATTCAACTCAATGATAAAATAAATTGTCAAGTTTAGGAGATGAGTAAATGTTCAAAATAACAATCATGAAGGTGGATGCTCTTAAGTTGGTCACATGGAGGTAACTTAAGATATTCTAGCAAAACTTAAATTATTACCTTTTTGATCGTTCACTTTTGAATAATCAACTAAACTCTACCTAAGGTCTTGTCTATCTTATGACAAACCAATCACGAGAATAATTTTTCAACTAAACTCTACCTAAGGTCTTGTCTATCTTATGACAACATTAAATAACATTTCAATTCTTACTTTTCCACCATTATATCTAAGCTAGAATTGGGCATTCAATTAGGCTCAAAACAAGAAAAAGTGAAAGAGATGGAATGGAAAAGAGAATAAGGTATTGAATTTATATCGCCAATCTTGTCATCAATCCATAAACAAAATTAAATATAAGTAATTGCACTTAAACACTTACATAAATAAAAAAATCTTTAATAAATCGTAACGTAGTAATAAAATTTCAACAGAACCTTCACTTAAATTAAAGATTAGCAAAAAATTTTAAACATTTTGCAAACTTCCGCATGCATAAAATAATTCTACAAGTCAAATATAATCACCTTCATGAATCATAATGTATTACAGAAATTCCAGCAAAACCTCCCTTTAAATTTAAGATTCTTACAAATTCCACTTACATCAAATAATTCTACAAGTCAAATACATTCTTCTTTAGTGAACCATAATGTATTACCAAAATTTTAGCAGAACATGCCCTTAAATTAAAGATTCACAAAAAATTTTAAAATTGTGCAAACTTCAACATGCATCAAATAATCATCTAACTCAAATATATTCAAACATGCATAGTGCTTAAATTATTGGTGCAAATTTATGAGTTTCATTTGTATAGAACATAAAATAGTAAAAAGCTCAAAAAATCATCAAAAGTTAGATGGTCAACATATACTAAAAGCATTGTTATTCTTGAAATAGTAGTTTAGCTAGCAAATGTCATTCAACTCAATGATAGAATAAATTGTCAAGTTTAGGAGATGAGTAAATGTTCAAAATAACAATCATGAAGGTGGATGCTCTTAAGTTGGTCACATGGAGGTAACTTAAGATATTCCAGCAAAACTTAAATTATTACCTTTTTGATCGTTCACTTTTGAATAATCAACGAGCAGGAGAACATCCATCATGAGAAGTTGTTTGAACATGAGGCCTATGTGAGCTTCCAACATCTGAACTCTGACATGTAATCAAAAAAATCAATTAATTGTCTCATTTGTAATTTGAACATAATTAATAAACTTCAAGTATCAACAATAATGTCGATGAATTACTTGATTGACGTTGATAGGCAGTTGAATTCCAGCTTTCTCCAAACATGCATATATGTTATCTATTTGTGACTGCATGTTTGTCTATAAACAATAAATTTGTAATAGATTGTCGTATTAGATTCATGAAAGAAATGATAAAAAACAACCGAAATTGATGAAATATTTACTTTCATCGCAGCAAGTTCCTCGCGAAGGAACTCATTTGTAGCATTTGCCTTTTCTTGTGCTCTCCGTATTGCAATATCTGCCGGACATTCGGAATCTTTCCCAAACACATCTTTAAATGAGGGTCCATGACCATAAGTTAGCACACGCCCACGTTTTTCATCTCCTATTACCTTTTTAAAAATTTTCTCTCGAACTTCTGTCGTTTGCTCTGACTCGGGAATTTGTGAAAGTTCATTTTGCAATTGCAACTAAACATAAAATTTGATATTAACATAAAAAGGAATTGTTATGATGTAAACTATATATGTATTACTAGTTATGAAGAAATAAATCTTTTCTTACCGCGAATTCTTCTGTATCTTCATTCGATCTAGCTCATGCCCTTTTATAATAAGCTGTCAACCATACTGAAGCACGGATTCGTGGGTAGATCCTTATTTTCTCTCTTAAAGGTAAAATTGTCAAGTAAGAAATGATTATCTTTAAAAAATAGAGAACACTCAAAATTTTTGTAAGAACCTACTCGATTACCTTATGACGTACGTTCGCAAAAGACTTGTGACCTGTTCGATGGCAAATATTTTTTTGTTTTCTATTTTTAGCATTTGTTCTAGCAATTTTCTGCATCAATATTAAAATCCTTATCACACATATAAAAATGAATTAAATTGAAATCCAACTTATTATTCATTTCTAAAAAACTAACTCAAAGATCTACAAAATTTAAAGGTAATTGAATAAAAGGAAGCATTGTATCCAATGGGATGGAATTATTTTAATGAGCTGAAATCAAATGCAAGACTAAGAATTTTGATTTGTACCTTAACTTCATCTTCGTTCCAATACCTCACAAGTATTGGCCATTGTTCATCTTGTACGCGCTCATCAGGCACTCGAGTAAGAATATCTTCATCATCTTTGTGCTTCTCGTAATGCACTTTTAATGTATGCTTCCACGATATCCAGGTATTGGCAACTTTCTCTAAACATTTTTCGAGAAACTCAAGTGGGGCATCAATATTATCCTGTACTTAAACATTATGAAACTCAAACTCAAACCAATTATACAAATAATATATTATTTTCATTTATATAGTTATCTTCTTACCTGTACCTCACGCCAAATGGCATTCTTATTTTCTTCAGGCACATCATTCCATGATTCATACGTTAATGGTACTAAAGACCCATTTCTAGCCATGATGCCTAATTGCGTTGAGAATTTAATTGAGGTTTTTCCAATAGGTTGCATGAAGTCATTAAATTGCGGCTTCAACCTATTTCAGGACCCCAAATACGAATTGACGAAATTTGGACCTCTACCTTTCTTCGTTGTTGTAATTGATTGTTCCTCTATATGCAAAATTAATTAGAAATAGTGTTTGTAATATAAGAAATATTCGATATCAAAATTCAAAATTTTACCTTCATCGGATGAATGCATCAATGCTTCACTTGTTTTATCACTTTCATGCGATTGTTCAACTTGTGCTTGTTCTTTTGAATTGAGATAATCCTCCATAGTTCTCTTCGAAGACTTTTCACGAGCCATGGACTTGAAATGATGGTAATTATAATGTTGAACAAATCATCATGAAAATAAAAAATAATAAATTGAGTGACAATAATCAAAGGTAGCAAAATAATGACTCACTAACTTTCATAATATGGTACATAAGAATTTTATGAATAATCATGCACAATCCATTCTTCTCAATCTTCAACATTGTTTACTTCTATTGTAGTTCCATCGACATCATGTCTCACGCATACGAAATTATTGTCATCTCCACTTTTCTTTCCAGCTAACTGTTGATGTTCACAATCTTCTATTTGTGAAATATTATCAAAAGCATCCCTACTTGTCACTTTGACAACAACATACCAATCAGGATCTAGAGGATCTCTCACATAGAAAGCTTGTTTCGCTTGAGCCGCCAAAATAAAAGGTTCGTCTCCAATTTGATTATTCCGATATAGAAGACGATAAAAATTCACTAAGGTGAATTTATAATCATATGTTTTCCTCCCAGTCTTATAGTCAATCCAATCACCTTTGAACAAAACAAACTTGAGGTTGGTAGGTAAACTATCTCTAAAATATCACTGAGCACTCCATAGTAAGTGACTTCTCCCCAACGTGGATTCTTATCATTAATACTGGCATAACTCATGGTACCTGCATCCATATATATACCACTATCTTGGGTTGCTCTTCTATTGTCGATTTCTTTTATGCGAAAACGCATACCATTTATTATATACCCCTTAAATCTCCGAGCATATTTACTAGGGCCATTTGCAAGCTTTTCAACTTCCTCTGACAGTGTTCCATCTGACGACGTTCGCAAATTGTGGACCTATAAATTAAATTGATTCATATTTGCATTAATATACATTGAAAGCATATTATTTGAGTAGCAAAAAATGAATAAATATTACTTACATGATTCATAAGCCATGTATGGAATGTTTCATTGTGTCTTTTTCTAATAGTGCGTTCTGATGCACTTGACATTTCTCTTGCAAGCTCCTCAAGGTGCATACTGAACATAATAATAGATAAAATTAGTTATTATAGTACATATAATAATATTAAAAAAAACTTAAGATATTTCTTTACCTTTGAAATGGTAAAACCTCATCAGTATTAACAAGCACACATCTATGGACTTGGACCCATGTGATATTGTCGAGCAATACTACTTATTCTTTTCCAAATGGTTGTCCACCGTCGTTTCCACCATCATAATTTCGAAGTGCTTTATTCATTTTTGTCTCCACATTTTCGTCAATGTATCTTGAGCAATAATTCATACACTCATCCATCAAATAACCTTTTGCAATAGAACCTTCTGGATGAGCTCTATTCCGCACATATTTTTTAAGTGTGAGTAAAAACCTCTCAATCGGATACATTGATCGAAATTGAACATTTCCTGCAACCAGTGCTTCTTGAGCTAAATGTACTGGCAAGTGTTCCATGACATCAAAAAAAGATGTGGGAAATATTTTTTCTAAATGACATAACGTAAGTGATATACGTTCATCAATAACCTTTAAATCAGAAAGTCTATTAACTTTAGACCACAATTGCTTGAATAAATGACTTAACTCAATAATTGGTGCAACAACATCGTTTGGCAACACTCCTCGAATAGCCAAAGGAAGTAATTGTTGTAAGAGAATATGGTTGTCATGGCTTTTAAGTCCTCGAATAACACGTTCTTTAACATTGACGCATCGTGAAATATTTGAAGAATACCCATCTGGCACTTTCACACTCTTCAATCTCTCTAAAAAGATAGTTATTTCTTTCTTATTCATTGAAAATCGTGCTGGAGGTATATAAAATTTATTAGAACCCTTTTTTTGAACATGTAAAGGTTTTCTAATACCCATTTCCTGCAAATCACGTCTTGCATTCAAACCGTCCTTAGATTTTCCATCCACACCTAATAATGTAAAAAGCACATTGTTGCAAACATTATTCTCAATATGCATCACATCCAGATTGTGGCGCATCAAATTATACTCCCAATACGGAAGTTCGAAAAATATACTCTTTTTTTTCCAACTATGCACCTTATTCTTGACAATGACAGGCTCCTCATCTTCTTATCTTCGTCTTTTAACACTGCTTACTTTAATTTTTTTCATAAGATCTTCTTTTCTATACTCAGTAAGTATCTCATACTTATCTAGCTAATGTAACACCCCACTACCTGTCAAATAGTTAGGCACGTTATCCCACTCCCACTTCCCATCAAAAAATTTATCCCTCCGAAACTTATGATCCATAGGTAAAAATCTTCGGTGTCCTGTAAAGCAATATTTACCACCATACTTCAACCATTGAGATTTTGTTTATATATTGGAACAAGGACATGCAAACTTTCCTTTAGTGCTCCATCCTGAGAGATAAGCATAAGCGGGGAAATCACTAATGGTCCACAACAATGCAGCATGAAGTTTGAACATTTCATTTGTGGATGCATCATATGTGAATACGCCTTCATTCCATAGTTCTTTCAACTCTTCAATAAGTGGTTGCATGAATACATCTAGCTTATCCCCTGGTCCATATTTCCCATCAATGAGTGTTGATAAAATAAAAAATGGTTGTTTCATGAACAACCAAGGTGGCAAATTGTAACACATCAATACAACAGGCCAAGTGCTATGAACTAACGACATATTCCTAAATATGTTAAATCCATCTGTTGCTAGTCCAAGTCTTACATTTCGTATTTCACTAGCAAATGAAGAATTTTTTGTATCAAAAGCCTTCCAAGCTTGAGAATCTGCAGGATGCCTCAATACACCATCATCAATTCGCTCTTTTACATGCCATGTCACGAGTGAAGATGTTTTCGATGACATAAATAATCTTTTCAATCTAGCTTTCAATGGAAAATATCTCACTTGTTTAGCTGCAACTCGCTTTCCCCCATTTTTATTTGCAATTGTATTTTTACTTGTATTTGGGTCATTAGAATCATCTTCCTTATACCTTGATGCATGACAAATAACACATTCACCAATATCCTTATTTTCATTTTTGAACAACATACAATGATTAGGACATGCATCCCATGTTTTATAAGTAAAATCCAAATCTGTGGTCATTTTGTTTGCTTTGTAATATGAATTAGGTAATCGGACGCCTTCAGGAAATGCTTCTATCAACAACTCAAGCAACAAAGTAAACGACTTATCTGTCCAACCACTCATTACTTTGAAGCTCAACATCCGTACAATGAATGAAAGTTGAGTGAATTTCTCACATCCTGGATATAATGGCTGTTCTGCATCTTTTATAAGGTTAAAAAAGGATTTGGTTTCTTCATTAGGTCCAAACACTTGTGTAGATTCACTCGAGTTTCCAGTCTCCGCATCATCAATATTAGGAATCCCAAATGCATCATGTACCATTCCAACCATATCATCATGAAACGATTTATGTCTTTCTTCATTATCTTCATAACAATATGAAGGAGTATTAGATTCTCCATGATAAATCCAATTTTTGTAATGATTTAAGAATCCATTTAAAATAAGATGTCATTTTACCTTTTCTCTTGACTTTAAAAATCTATTGCAACACTCCTTGCATGGGCAATAAATTTTTTCCTTTGTCCCGTTATTGGCATAAGCGAAATCTAAAAATTGTTCATACTCATCCATACATTCTTGAGAATTTCGATCAACTAAAGATATCCAACTCTTATCCATTATTTCTGCACTGGGATTATCAAACATGACATTAACACAAATAAATTAAGATTATCACAATAGAATATATTAATCATCCCTTGCAAGTGTACAAACATGAAATTACAAACAACTATAACATCAAAGATTAAGCAATTACCTCAATACATGATTCTAATGCATTATAATGTTGATCATGACATGCTTTACTGGTAAAATAAATATGAAATATCCTACCAAATACACACATTGTAGGAATGTAAGAAAATTCACAACCTTGTATCAGAGGCCATCTGCCATTTGACAGGTATTCACTTTTAAATAGAAATTTTATTTTTAATTCTCATAATATTAATAAAGCAAAATTCATCATTTCATCTCTAAACTTTGTATACTTCATGCTATTGGTTTCTAAATTTTTATTAATATCTATTACTAAATCGAACAAAGATATACATTTAGTTTTTCCATCATTTAAAGTATCAAATTTCAACGATGTGGGTAATAAGAGTGTTGTGTGACTACTCAAAAAAAGCAAAGTAGTTTATATTCTTAAATCGAACAACTCACATTGGCCAACAAAAGTAAAAAAAATAAAAATTAATTTCCCTCAAAAACATAGAAAATTTAAACTTTGGGGATCAAAATCACAAAAACTCAAAAGTTCAAGGATCAAATGTATAACAATAAGAGTTCAGTGATCAAATGTACACTAATAAAAAATTCAGAGATCAAAAGCATAAAAGTTTCAAAGTTCAGGGACCAAAAAATATGTTTTGCCTATTAATAAAGGCATGAAAATAATTCAAAACTTTTAAAAAAATTAATAATTTTGATGTGACCGTTTATCATAATATTTAGAAGACATTGTAGTGCTTATGCTACAGCTTCTATTGTAAGTGCTATATGTGAACTGTGAGAAATAGATTTAAAGTAGTTAGACTTGTTTTCATCAATTTAAAAAGGGAGAGTTGGGATCTTCCATTTAAAAAGGGAGAATAATTTTTATATTCTTGTGCTTCTTATAATTACAGCAGTTCCTTGTTTTATATTGCAAAACTGCATGCATCAAACAATATGTCACACCTTTGGTATATAAATTTGAATCAGTTTCTTCTTTTTTCCTTATCGAAACATCTATTATATGTATAAACTTGTAAAAAACCCACTCTTTCTATGAAGGTCTTAGGTAAAGCTCAAAGCAGATTAAAGAAAATCTATTTAGCATGCTAACCTGTGGCTTTAAACCTGTTTCTTTTGATTTCCATTTTTTTTTTTTGGAAGAAAACCTATTTAGTTTTCACTCTGATGGCTTTTCTGTTTTGCAACGGTTTGCTTACCATTTTAGAAGAAAGAAGTTTTGATTCATTTTTAAGGAGTTTGTTTGAATGGAATTCACGTAGCTTTATCTGCTTCAATTAATTGTGCTTAAAGTTTTGGATGAATGTTGCTGCGGGTTTTTCTTATCTTTCATTATGATTGGGAGAGGATGGTAGTGTAGTTGTACTCTTGTAACTAGAGAATACTAAGGGATCATAGGTGGGTCGCGTGTTAGTTTTGTTCTTTGCTTGTTTCATTCATTTATTTTTACAGATGCATATAACATGCTTTGATGCATTTCCTTGGATTAGGAGGGGATTAGAAAATGCCAGTTTTGAAAAGATGTTGTCTGCTTAATTGATTTCATTTTTTTTGTATGGCCAAATAAATTCAAAACATGATCGGGCATACATTTCACTTGTTGCCAAGTAAGAGGCCATTGTTTATGTGTAATTTCTACATTGTTTACAGATCTAAAAAGCATGATTTCAGTTGGATTGGCTACAATAGCATCAAGCACTTGTGATTTCAGAAAGGCAATTCATGGAGAAAAGACATTGTGAGTTTTATGCATCGGCCATGGAGGTGGAAGTCTACCTTTATTTTTGCCGACCAGGGAGCAGCCTGGCCGACCAGGGAGAGAGAGGTGCCGGAGCCAGCGACCGGGGAGAGAGGCGCCGACTGGGGAGCAGAGAGGCGCCGACCAGGGACAAGGGAGCAGAGGCGCCGACCAGGGAGCAGAGGCGCTAGGGTGAGGCGTCGGCGAGATGCAGAGGCGCGAGGGTGAGGCGTCGGCGAGATGCAGGATGACCAGGGAGGAGGGGCGAGGATGACGACCAGGGAAGAGGATGACGACCAGGGAAGAGGACGACGACTAGGGAAGAGGACGCCGACGAGGGAAGAGGACGACGGAGTAGAGGCAGGAGGAGTGCGAGGACGACGACGACGAAGTGGAGGCGCGACGACGAGGATGACGACGACGGCGGATCGG
The DNA here is from genome assembly GCA_039657325.1 of Stephania cephalantha. Classification (NCBI taxonomy): domain Eukaryota; kingdom Viridiplantae; phylum Streptophyta; class Magnoliopsida; order Ranunculales; family Menispermaceae; genus Stephania; species Stephania cephalantha. The sequence goes on along the minus strand of CM077578.1, from coordinate 29,003,246 downwards.
AGGCTTGAGGAGGATGATTGGTGTGAGTAGTAGGGCGGATGAAGGAGGTGGAGGAGTGGGACGAGAAGGGCGAAAACAATTTCGGGGGGTTTCGCGCAAAAAACATGGAAACAAAAAATGGGAAGGAGGTTGCGGGGGGTTTCGCGCGTGCGTAAAAAATTGTGTTTTCTTTTGTTACGGAATAATGATTGTGAGCAAACACACTTTACGTGACGAAAATTTTTTACCTTTTTGTGATGGAAACATGTTCGTCTCTAAAGCTTCTTTTCATCACGCAAAATCTAAATCGTGACAAAAATAAGTGTTAATGTATAAAATCTTTGTTTACGATTAATGTACCGTCTCTAAAACGCCTATTGGATACGCTTATTTTAAACCGTGACAAATGATTCGTCAAATTTGTAGTAAAAGCTCAAATTTCTTGTAGTGACTGCCTGCTAGGCCAGTGATAGACGACGGTGCCTCCGGATCTACACGTCGGACTTCATCTCGTTAGGAGGAGAGGTTTGGATTAGATTTGATGGGGGAGCATTAGGCTCAGTTCTGTTAGTCATTTTTAATGTATATCCATACATGTTTAGTCATGTACTTTTGGTTTCTTATGCATGTGTAGCAACTTTGTTACTCATTATTTTTTTAGTTCTTTATGACATAGATTTCTATTTTGCGTATCTTCAAGTTATATTGTTCTTTACTATATTATCTTACCTATAGATGGATTGCTTTAGTTCACCTTGTTTGTACTCCCATTGTTGCATGTTATGAAGGGGAGCTCCATTCCCACTTTTTGATGTTATCAAAAAGGGCAGAAATTCATGGTTTGAACTTGAGATTATGAACTTAATATGACTTGATATGCACTTAATATATATCATTTGTTTGTCAAGTTCATGTTGATTGTTATCATCAAAAAGGGAAGATTGTCGGATTAAGTGGTTAATCAATTATATTCCACCCAAGATTTGATGGCAACAAACAAAGTGAAAGGATTCTATCAAGTTTGTTAAGTCTTTTCATAATACCAAACTTAGCTAGGAATCACAAGTTCAAAAGGAAGAATGAGTCTTACAAGTTCACTTCAAATGTAGCCGATTAAATTCAAGATTCGGCTTACGTAAGGATACAAGGACCGGAAAGCTCATACTATAAATTTTATATATCATGTAAGGTATATAAGTACAATTACACAAGCCAAATGCATTAGATACATGCATATCACATTTTACGCGTTTTTCCAAAATTTCAAGTTTCAGTTTTTAGACTATCTAAACTTTGCAACTTGAAATGTTTTTACATTGTGAAAACATGTTTTCAAACATGCATTTGATTTGGAAAAACTGTTGTGATTGGTTTTAAAAGCACCAACTTCATTTCAAATGGTTTTTGAATAATAAGAAAAATATATGCATAAAAGCCCCTACATGTTTCATGAAACTGGGATTTCCGATTTTCAGGATTTGTGAAATCATCCTGGCAGTCTAAATGGGTCCAACGACTCATATTAAGCATGTTTAATGTATTCCTAGAGGTTTATTTGAGTCGTAGGTGTGTTAAGGACTTTCTTACTTGAGACCAAAAATTATTTAGTTTCTGGTCCCTACAGGTTAGCGCACTAATGATGTCACCTAGTGCGCTAAACAGTCTCCAGACAGCTTTTTTAAAAGCTTATACCTTTTGCTTTATTTTGAATCAATTATTAATTTATGGCCCTTGGATTGAGATAACGGCCATAAACTGTTAAATAGGCTTGCAAACCATTCACAAACCACTTAGAACATTATATTATCCTCTCCAGATCAAAAACTCACTTGTGTCCAAGTCTTCACATCAAATACTTTTGAATTTTATGCCAACCCACTTGGAATCTTTCAAGGCTACTAAATCATCATCGAAGCTAGCGTTACTGAGGTGTTCTAAGGCTTGCAACAACTTCATCAGAACAAATTTTAATCACTCTCATTTGGGGTTGTAAGAAATTTTGATTTCCTAATTCTCTTGTACATAAAGTACACCTTTTATTGTGACTAATGTGTGGAAATCATTTGTTGTATTCTTGAACACATTTGTCTTGGGTTTTGCATTTAAATTTGTTCTACAAACTCTAGGACTTATTTGAACAAAAGCTAGGTCATAAACTTGATTTTTATCAAACTACTTGTTCATCAGATTTGAAACCATTTTCATTCTCATCGAATTGGTTTAATCAGTTTGGTGTTTGAGATTGTAGCAAAATCATTAATATATCTTTATATCTCATTCATATTCATACTTGCATGCATTAGAGTTGTTAGGCACAAGGTGGCTTGCTAGTTGTTGAACTTATTGCCGCTTTTATTTGTAAATTATATTCATATATTTTGTGTAAATGGCTAATTGTAAGACTTAGTGGTATGTAAGTCAAGGGAAGACCTAGTTGAGGCAAGGCATAAACCCTAGTTGAGGATAGGTGGGAAGTCCTAATTTGTGATTAGGCTTTCTAGGCTTGTATGCTTAGGTTGAAACACTTATCATTAATATAAGTGGGGGATTTGAAAATCCTAACCAGGGAGGTTAGGTAGTGGATGTATATCGGTTAGATCGAACCACTATAAATTGTGTGTCTCTTTTCCATATTTTCTACATCCTTCACCTTTACATTGCACTTATACTTGTTGATTGTGTTTGCATTATCGTTGCTCATTGAAAGTATTTAAAAGGCGATAACCTCTCTGTACACCCAATTCACCTCCCTCTTGGGTGTGATTTCATTATTTTCAGGGGTAAAAATAAAATATTACTTCCATTTCTATTCAATCAAAATTATATTCAATCTCATATGTTCCTAACTAAATAAAGTGAAATGAAATGGACAAATATTACTTGTATTGGGGAAAATTTTGAAAAATTCACAATGTTTAACGTTTAAATAGATTCTACAACTTGTTTCTTCCATAATTCGCGTCTTCATACTTTATTTCACCTAATACCCCCTTCCTCATTCCAAACTTTTTCCTCAAGGTTTAAAAATTAATTCGGGTTTTCAACAAAAATAAAAATACCTCGTGAAGCATAAACGAATATAATAAATAAATAACTAAGATAAGAATGAATTGCATAAGTAATTGAAAACATGATAAATTTAAACATTTCCAAGCATTATACGATTTTAAATTGAACATATCAAACCATTGTATCAAATGTGAACTCATCAAAGCAATAATATCATAGTAGCACATACCACATCATTCAAATCAAAATATTACTAAATTAGACCTCTCACATTAACGCTCAAAAAAAAATCACAAAGAGAAGAATAAAAATATTAGAACTGAGAGCTTTGGAATTAATGAGGTTATGGGCATAAAATTGAATTCTAGGTGTCTCCTCAATCTCTTCTCTCTCTCCGACTCATTGGTAAAACTTAAAGGTGGAGAAGATTCTCTAGGTGCTCTAATTCAGGGGTAATCAATGGAAATCCTCGTTGGCCTAATTAGTGTGGATGGAGCTTTAGATTTTTGCTAGAGTTTTTCTACTAATGATGCCTCCCTCTTCTCATTTCGAGAGCTTATACATCTACCTCGTCCAACCATTGTCTCAATTTTCAAAACTCAAAAGTCCAAAAACTAAATAAATGTGTAAATAATAGAATTATAACGTTGTCGCAAATAATTCGATAAACTCAAGACTTTATTTTAAAAGGAGAAATCTATTTTGAAAGCTAGCTTGAAATTCATCATAAACTTTAAATTAAAACTAGCATCAAAGTGTTAAATAAATTATAGGCTTGAAAATTAGTTTTCTAAATATCGTAAAGCAATTAGGTGACAAATTGTTGTCTTTTCAAAAACAATGGAATTTAAATTGAAACAAAACCATGAACGAACCCCGAACTCATTTTAAACTCACTTTTTAAATCATTTGCAAATATGTGTAAATATAGCAAAAATCTCAAAATTGTTGAATTTGTAAATCAACGATCAATGCAATCACCATTCCTAGTATATTGGAATCAATCAAACTATTTGTTCAAGATAATTGAATAACTTTCAACAAAACAATTTTAGAAAGCACTGAAAAATTTAGAAAAATCCTTTGAATAAAAAATTTGTTAAAGTAAAGAGCTAGGGCCAATGTAACTACCTTCTTGAGAATGATTCTCTCAAGATTTGACTTCTTGAACTCCTCTAGAATGTCCTTCGAGCTCTAGGTTGAATCTACAACCTTAGTTTAGTTCAAAACCCCAAAATCAAAAACTTTTGTTTGAATGAGACTAGATTGAGGTGAGAATCACATATATTGTAACGATCCGTTACTTTAAGTAGGTGATTAGCATTGATCTGAATCCTAATTTACCTTGGATTAGGCTCGCGGTTATGCCCGAGTTGTCTCGATTAGCGTGTGCATTCATTTGTGTGTCGTTTGGTGTTTGTATGGATTGTACTATTAATTATGGAAATAATTATTAATTATCGTATAATTGAATTATTGATAAATTATGGATGTTAAATACCATGTGTAGGTCATAGGTGACGCACATGGGTCATGAGGTAGCGTGCACGCCCGAGTGAACTCGTTGCCGAGTACGGCGAAGTCATATGCGTGTTAATATAGGCTTAGATATTTATATATAAATTGTATATATAAATAAATATTGAAAATAAATAAATAATTAATAGTTGGTGGGCGACTAGTGACACAAGAAGTCGAGAGTGACACGCGTGAGATTTATAATAGTGTGCACGCCCGAAGGTGGCCGTTGGCCCGCACAATAAATTTATAAGCGCAAAATACAAGTTATCTAGATATTTATATATAGTTATATATATATATATATATATATATATATAAAGGAATCCCAAAGTTTTAATCAAATTTATAAAATAATACATTGGATTCGTCTCAAAATACGTGTAGCGTGATCATATAAGAAGTGAATGGGTTGTACTTTTGTTAGTTTGAATGGATTATTTATGACTCGAGATGTGTGAATCACACCTCTAAAATGATCAAGTAAATGGATTGTATGAGGTAGTGAGGTTATGTTGTTGAATTTTAAATCAATGGATAAGCCTCGAGATGTGTGGAACCATATCTTAAGGAGAATCAATGTGCATGTGTTATGCATGTGTCAAAATTGGTGTCACATCAAGTAATGACACTTTCATTTATGTTCTTAGGATTGACCTCGAGATTTATGTGCATGAATCTGGAGAAAATTTTATATTTATCCTAAAACAAACAAACCACCTCAACAATTTATTCATCCATAGTGAGATGAATCAAAGCGAGAGCGAGGTCGAAACTTAATGAAGAGACAGGTAAAGCAGCAGAGTGAAGGAGAGTGTGAAAGATCGAAACCTAATGCTTGTGAAAGCGAGCATTTCGGTTGTAGTTGTTGTTGTATTGGTTGTGGTTGATGTTGTCAGCTCGTGCGAGGAAGGAGAAAGCATGGGAGCCGTCTATCATGCCCGAAACTCGCATAGGGTTGGGTTCAGATGAAAAACCAGCAATGAAAAAATAAATTGTTGTTCTGTCGAAATAGGGGCTGAACAAGGAAGAAAGAAAGGGATGGGTCCCTGAACCGGGCCGATTCAGCCTGGATGAGGCGAACCTAGTTCGGTCTGGTTCAGGTCCAAACCATTTCAAAAATTAAAAAAAAAAGAGATAAATTGTAAAAAAATAGAGAAAAAATCTAAAAAATAATATTTTGACCAAATAAATAGAAATTGATGAATTTCTATGAAAAATGAAGAATTCGAGATTCGTGCGGGACTTTATATTGTGGTTTTACCTCGAAAAATATGAAATGGTCGTATTGACTTAAAAAGTTGTAAATTTGTTCTGGATTCAAATGGGACTAGTTTAGGAGTTCTAATTAATAAGTATTAGACTTAAATAGATGACAATCAATCTATTTTAGGTTCTTGGTCAACGAGGAAAAGCTTGTGAATCTCGAGAGTTGAGTAAGTTGGTAAAAAAGTTAGGAAAGCTCGGTACAGGTTAGTGGGACTCCTATTCTTATCAACTATGCAGCGAAATTGATAGATTTAGTTCATATAGTATTATGGACTAGGAATGGGGCAATGTATCGTGACTTGACAGTATTTGTTTTTTAATGAGAAAATCCTCGGAAGTGTCGATAAGGCGGATTGGGACTGAGGCTGGAAAGGTACGCTAAGAAATAGATTTCACCCTTTATCCTAGTAAAAGGAAAAGGTACGCCTGGAAATGGATTATGCCATTTCATCCTCAATAGGTCAGAGTTTTACCTTAGTCGTTCACCATCCATTTCGGGTTGGTAGCTCAGTTGCACTAAAATACATCGACATAATCACATGATGACCGACATAGGGGTTTTGTGGATCATATTCTTGGGGTAAGATAAGAGTATGACCCTTCAGTTATTAAGAGTTGAGCTTGATTATATTTGAATCCACTAGCAGAACCCCATGTTGGTCAACCTGTGGATACTGTGATTGTATTTTTATGTGAGACTAGAGTATAACTCTAACATGAAAATTAAAAATACAAGTCACGAGTATAGTTGCAATTGACATTTGAAATTGCATTCCATTATGTATTATTATATCATTTTAATACCTGAATAGATATGTTTTGGATTTATATTGCTATTTGTTAATTCATTTATATTAGTTGATAATTGATATGTTTACAAGCATCACTTACTAAGCAAGTTGGAGCGCTCATTTCCTAATTAACATTTTAGGTTGTCGACGTGGGCTTCGACTTAGGAATAGAGAAGATTAGGAGTTTATAGTCTTCTACACAGTAATTTGATTTTCCTACTATTTATATATTATATTGAATTACTATTTTGTAATAAACATGGGTGGGAAATGATTTTACAATTGAAATTTATGCCAGTTTTTCATATATCTTATTTTTATCAAAAAAGTTTTAAATTTCGCTGTGTTGTTTTAATTATTATTCGATTTTCAAGATATACAAGTTGCATTTATTAGGTTTTGAGAAGAGGCTGCTGGCTCTATTTAAGTTTGGCTAGTGTATTGGGGCTTAATTAGGGTTTTTATCCGAGCATCGCCCTAATCAGGATAGGGGATGCTATAGTTGGTATTAGAGATTAGCTTATAGGGCGAGCTTCCTTATTCTTGAATTGTTTGAGACTCAAGAATAAATCTAATACAATTTAGTGTTGGAACCTGAAATCATTACCTGTAGACTAAGTAAAAGTCTAGGTTCACTGACTGAGAGATTTGTTGTCTAGCTATTAAATTACCTAGGATTTAATAAATGGCTTTATTGATGTTTAGGAGGGGTAATGAAAGATAATAGACTAATTAATGTTATATGTTGTGATGTATTGTATCTATGTAATAAATATAATTGTAATGTCTTTCCTTTACGTTATCCTGAAGGTCTTATCTCCCATATATATAATTAGAATCCAATGAAGAGATGGTGAGGGTTCTTGGGATCCTAAATTTTAGGGATATTACGACAAAGAATGATTGTGGAAGCTTAATAAGATGGTTTGTATCCATCGACATCTTAAGAGTTGTAAGAGTGTTAAGGATTAAGGTTTGTAGAAACCTAAATCCTTATAGTACATGAGAACAAGTAAAGACATTGGGAATCTTATAACGAGAAAAACCTAAACTCTTCTCCTATTGGATGGTCTCTAATGGTCTTTATTCTCACTTATATTATTGGATTAATATTAGTCAGTATAGAAGATCTAGACTTTGAGACAAATATTAGGAGAACGGATGTTAATAAGGAAGTGATTTCCAGTGAAACTCAATGGTGATGATTCACTTTGAGTAGCAAATATATTAGTATTAGAACTGGTTGAACAAGATTAAAAGCCATTCAGTAAAAAAAAATAGTGGTGAATGGTGATAAGAATCAAATTGAGGTTAAATAACCACTAATTATTCATACTTCATAAGTTGTTATGAAGTATAAGATTCCAGATATGGAATTAGTCCATATGGTAATAATGAGAAGAAGTATGTCAATATAGTTATGGTTTAACCGCATCCATTGAAGGTAAAGTTAAAATACAAAAAGTCGTATTAGTGATATTGTGGTGTAACCGCACTCACTAATAGAATGATAAAAGAAAAGAGTGACGGTGTGGTGTATCCACACGCACAAAAAGGAAATTAAGAGTGAAAGTAATGTTTAAAAAAATTGTAAAAACATGTATAGTTGAGTTAGAATATGTAGTGAGCTAGTGATATGTCCTAGACTGATCTTTTAGACTGGTGTAGTCTAAATTGGGAAGAACGAGTTAATGAATTTGATGATTTGAGAATCCAAAGAATACTTTATTATACTAGGAATGAATAGGTAAGTAGAATATCAAGAGGTTGGTATTGACTGCTACTTTTAACCAAGAATTGGGTAAAATTCTAATTTTCTATAAATGGTGATTCATAGAAACAGAGTTATCACTTGAGATTCAAATGGTTTGAACTTGTTGTAGAAATTTAGTAGATTCTTAATGAGAATTCAAGCTTGATGAACAAAAATTGTGTCTCCAAAAATTTCAATAAGTATGGTTATCATATTCTCTTGGACTTTTGTCACAGTTTGAGATTAAATTCATTAATTACTTGCGAACCAATTATCAATTCCATTTTATTTCAATGTATTATGAGAATTATGTGAGTTTGAGAACTCAACTCGAATGATGAACCCATTTGAATTAGATTAAGAATGAATATTAATTCCTAGGGTTGATAGTTCATTTCGGTATATTACATGCAACCAGTTGTTCTTAAAGGTTGGTTGAGATATGGTTTGCATTGAATTAAGGTCAGAATTAGGAATATATGAATATAATGTTTGATAATGGCTTGATCATATGTGGAACGTGGTGAGAAACCATTAAAACTTACTAAAGCACATGCTATATTCATAAATGGAAAACTTAGAGTTGTTGAACTCTATTAGAATAAGATTAGCATTATGTTATTAATGGTAGTATAAAAGGTTAAAACTTAGCAAAGACACAAGCATTATCGTAGAGTTATGTGAACTTTGACGATAAATTGGTTTATGCTAAAGGATTATAAGTGCAATACTAAACTTCAAATGTAAATTACTTATATATGTGTTGAAAATTAATTACAGGTCAATGGATTTGACTAGGATTGAGACAACCATGGAATAGTCATATATTCAACACATAATCAAAAAAATGTAGTGTTATTTTAGAATAATTGAATGATACAAACAACATATACAAAGATTTGTGGTATTGTTGTATTGTATGTTCGATTAACCTAACAGTGGAATTGAGATGAGTCATAAATAACGCAAGGATGCCTTGAGAGGGAATTAAAATGTAGTTTTACGAGAATAATTGCTTGATTAAACCTGGATTATTGAAAAGTTAGAAATTTATTCTAATACCTTTTATTCAGGTAGTTCTATGTTGACACAGTGAGATAAGAGATTGTAGTTTATAATATTTTATAGTTCAAGGAAGGTTTAGAAGAACTACTATTAAATAACAGTTTTGGTAGTCATACCAAACATGTTAAGGCATCATTTGTAAAATAAAAGCTTGAAATGTATTTCAAACGGTGAATGAAATGAATTGCAAAGATAAGTTCTAGAGCTAAGACTTAGAGTTATAAAATATGAGTGTATATCCCAACTTATCCGTGAATCCATTCAGTCCAACAAATTATGCAAGTTCATTCAATCATAGTAGGGTTTGAAATACTTATTTACCCAATTGAAAGGGATTTGGGGAAATTTTTAATTATCTTTAAGGTTAGAGAATATTAAAGGAAACACTAGAAGACAAATATGAAATATAAAAATCAATTAGCGGTGCAATGTAATTTGAAGATCTTTGAGTTGTGAAAGATCGAAGAGTATAGCTGTCTGAATGAAAGAAATTAGAGGTGAAATAAGTAACCTAAACTTATAAATATATTGAATTCACTGTGAGAAACCAAACGTACAAAATAATTGATGTGATCAATACTTTGAATAAAAAAACATCAAATGTAATTAAAATATGAACTTCTCAGTACTATCTTTTCAGAGAGATATATAATAATGATGATGAAATAAAGTCCTACAGGCACATCATCACCTGAGTTGTTTGAATTAGTAATTACATATATGTTCTTTGATGCTCATATTGGAACTAAGACAAGTGTTTAGTTACTGGGTGATTAAGTCTAATGGGAACAACTTTATATGCCAGGATTTGGCTATTAAGGACTATTATCCAAATTAGATTATCTAATGAAATCGTGTTATATGCGTTAGTTGCTGAAATGAAAATTCCAGTTTAAGAAGGATATTAGGCAAGAATTATTTAAATAATCTTATAAATCTCTTTGTATTGATTATACATGCAATGTCATGTCGTATGGAAGTATACGATTAAAAGTATGGATAGTCTGAGGTGATGATATATGTTATGAAAGTCATAAAGAGATATGAGATATATTCAGTAAGTGAAGACTGAATATTGAGAACCTGAAAGGTTAAGTAAATTTTGGTATATATCTAATGACAAAAAAACATAACTGTAAATTATGAAACAAGATTAACAAGATCATGGCATCAAGAAAATGATGTATGGGCATTAGTTGATAGATTGACCAAAGTCTACATTTTTTTGTCAGTGTCAATAGTTCATCTGAAATGCTTGGAAGTGGGATGTGGTAAGGCAGATTGGGCCTGGATGAGGAAAACGTTAGCCGGGCAGAGAAACTCCACCCTTTTTCATTAGTAACCTTGAATCACCTAAAGCATTCACTGTTTGTGACGGTCCCAAACCCCACAAACTGGGCCCCACATGGCTTAAACCTACGTGGACCCTTGGTCAACTCCCGCAGAGTCAACGCAAGCTTGGTCATCCTTTTATCCAAGTTATTCAATCATTAGTTGCATATTATGTTTGTTATTTAGTTTAACAAGTCTTATTGTTTACGCAGCAGAATGAAAATATTTAAAACAACTTAAATAAGTAAATAGTAATAGGGAGATGCCTAGATGTGAAAATCCTGCAAAAGTATATCTCATGTATAAATCTGGTGATAAAGAATGTAAAGATGTGCAATATACGTATGTCAATCGTCTCACAACCCAAAATGAACCCCAATGTAACAAAAGGAAAACATAAGTGTATGTCATATGTACAGTCAAAATTATCAAAAAATAAACCTACTGTAGTAACAAAGAGGAGCTAACTCTGAGGGAAGCTCAGAGGAAGTCATCGAGCTTCCTAATTTTTTTCAGGCTCCTTGCCCTTGCTACTAGAGGTTCCTGCAATTTTCTCACTTTTTCTTATTTTCATTATTTTCTCTATTTTTTCTTAAGCTTTCCTTAATCTTTTGTTATTTTTTATTATTTCTCAGTAATTATTATATAATTATATATATTTTTTTATTTTTTTATTAAATTAGGGCTTTTGGCCCCTGAACATGGCCTAGTTTGGCCACATTGCCCGGCCTGGCCCGGTTCACCCTTTTGATTGGGTCGGCCAATGCCAGGTCTAATTTGAGGACCACACGCACGTGTAATGTGTGTGTGTGTCCACCCCTTACCCCCCCCCCCCCAATCACCACTTGGTGATTTTGGTGAATCTGATTTTTTTTCTTTATTTATTTTTTCTTTCCTTTTTTTCCTTTTTTTCACAAATCTACAATAATACTCTTTTTTTTCTTTCAATTCACTCAACAAATATCAACTTCAAAAACTCAAACTATCAACAATAAATTCATCCAAATCTACCATATATTTAATCCATACATCTAATTTTAATAAAATTAAGGGATAACTTAGTTGGTTTAAATATGATCTCCAAATAAATTGGTCTTTCTCCTTCAACAACACCACCTCTACACTTCTAACTTAGATAAAACCCTCACTCTTCATTTCTCTTTTTTATACTATCATTAAGTGGGTGAACCATCACCACACAATTTTCTTTATTTAGTTTTTATTAAATTTGTCATTATCTCTCCATAAACCACAAAATTTGATACCTCATAACTCTAATTTGTTTTTATAAAACTCTAATATGTGAAATGACTAAAATGGCCCTCATGACTTAACTTAGGCATTTGAATTAAATAAGTTCCATTAGACCAACTTAAATCTATATCGTTGACCTACCCAAATACTCGTGTATGCACACATCTCGAAGACTAAGCTCACTCGTTAATTCGACAACAACGTCTATAAAGTTGCGCGTGTATATATAGATAAACATAAAATATTCGAGGCATCACACACAAATAAAATTATTGAATTATTACCTCGGTGTCAATGTATGAGTTCTGACCGAGTTGCCAAGTAGGATTAGCGCCACGTTACGGTCTTATTAGGCAATTGACTAGGATTAGATTTATTAGGATGGTTACACTGTTCGTTTAGAACTTTAATTTTCAAGCTCGTGTCTTGGAAATGTATGACAACTAAAAAAATGGATTCCTTTGTGTGAGCTCTCTAATTATAAAGGTAATCAAGTGGATTTCATCGTCGAATGATAAAGCTAAATATGATCAATCTTATTGTACATTGATGTATAGAACTAAGATTGGAGATATAGCTTTTGTAAAAATGAGATAGTAAGAGCTACATGGAGAGGGTATGGAAGATTAGGTGATTTATAACTTCAACCGGGCTAAGATAAAAATATTGAGGAGATAAGCATCATAGATTGGTGGAGAGTTCAAAAGACAATTTCAGGGCGCGCTTTTGAAAGTATTAGGGCTTTGTAGGTTCGGATTAAGGGAAAATAGTAGTTTCATGAAAATGAAAAGATAACTTGGGAACGAGAGTTATACATGGAATAGCAATTTCTATTTCTCTTTGGAACTATTAGTAACTTGAATGTTTCCTTTAATTTCAAGGACGAAATTGTCTTAAATTTGGGAGACTATAACTATCCATTACTTTAAGTAGGTGATTAGCATCAAGTTGAATCCTAATTAAGCTTGGTTACACTTGCGGTTAAGCTCGACTTGTCTCGAATAGCGTGTACATGGATTTGCGGGTCGTTTGGTGTTTGTATGGATTGTACTATTAATTAAGGAAATAATTGAATTGATTGGCATATAATTGAATAATTGATAAATTATGGGACACCAAATACCGTGTGTGGGTCGTGAGGATGCACATGGGTCGTGGAGTAGTGTGCAAGCTCAAGTGAACTCGTTAGCGCGCACGGCAAGTCATAGGCGTGTTAATATAGGCTTGCATATATTTATATAGAAATTGTATATATAAATATATATATTAAAAATAAACAAATAATTAATAATTGGTGGGTGCCTAGTGACATGCGAGGTCGAGGGTGACATGCATGAGATGTACAATAGTGTGCACGCTCGAAGGTGTCCATTGGCATGCACGATGAATTTTTAGGCGCGAAATACAAGCTATCCATATATATATATATATAGTTATATATAAATATATATGAATGAATCCTAAAGTTTAAATCAAATTTAAAAAATAATACATTGGATTCGCCTTGAGATACGCATAGAGTGATCATCGAAGAAATGAATGGGTGGTACATTGGTTAGTTTGAATGGAATATTCATTCCTCGAGATGAGTGAATCACATCTTTAAAATTATCAAGTGAATGGATTGTGATTGACCTCGAGATTCGTGTGTACGAATATCGAGAAAATCTTATATTTATCCTAAAACAATACAGTGAGATGAATTAAAGCGAGAGAGAGATCAAAATTTGATGGAAGGACAGGGAAAGAGGCATAGTGAAGATAGCGAGAGAGATCGAAACCTAATGACTATGGAGGTGAACGTTGTGGTTGTAGTTTTTGTTGGATTGGTTGTTGTTGTGATGTTGTGGTTGATGTTGTTGTTCGTTAGGTTGTTGTTAATGAGATAGGTTGGGGAGCTCAACCTGTCCACGGAAGGAGATGGCATGGGAGTCGTCTCCGGTTCCCCAAACTCGCATATGGTTAGGTTACAAGGAAAAACCAGCAAAGAAAAAAAAAGAAATTGTTGTTCTGTTGAAACAGAGGCTAAACAAGGAAGAAAAAAAAAAGGATGGGTCACAAAATCGGGCTAGTTCGGCTCGGTTAAGCCAAACCAGGTTCGGCCTGGTTAAGGCCCAAACCATTCCCTAAATATAAAAAGAGAAATTAATGAAAATAGAGAAAAAATCCAAAAAAATAAGGAAAATCCCGAAAAATAATATTTGTAGAAAATAATAGAAATTGATGAATTTCTATGAAAAATGAAGAATTTGAGATTCGTGCGGGACTTTATACTAGAGTTTTAATTTCAAAAAACGTGAAATGGTCGTATTGACCTAAAAATTTGTAAATTAGTTTGGGATTCAAATGGGACCTATTTAGGAGTTCTAATAAATGAGTATTAGACTCAAATTAATGATAATCAATCTATTTTAGGTCCTTTATCGACAGGAAAAAGTTTATAGATCTTGAAAGTTGAGTAAGTTGGTAAAAATGTTTGGAAAGCTCGACACATTTAAGTGGGACTCGTATTCTTATCAACTATGCAACATAAATATTATATTTAGTTCATATAGTATTATGGACTAGGAATGGGGCGATGTATTGTGACTTGACTGTATTTGTTTTTAAATGAGAAAAATCCTCGGATGTATCGATAAGGCGTGTAACGGCCCATTTTAATAATGTCGTTAATTATCTCAAAATTGCAGACATGGACGCCAACTCAAATCCACTTGGGCGACGCGGGTAGGCTAGGACACACGTCGACCTAGGTACACTGGTTCAATTGTATGTTGGATGGCTTAATTGCGGTGCACTTTATTCAATTATTTGTTAAATACATCGCATGTGTGTATGTTGAATCACGAGAGCATGCGAGGTTGTGCGACGGGTAGCTGCCTCGAAGTGCATGTTAACGCGAGTATCGAGAGGCGAGATACAGGTACATTAAAGAAAACTCAATAAACTTACATAAACATGTCTAGGCTATCAAATTGACATGATTAATGTAACCATAGGTTATCAAATTGGTATAATTAATATAACCATAGGCTAATTAACTAAACTTGAACAATAGGCTATGCCACACCTCGAAATACGTGTCGAGACGCGGGGCACCGGGTACTGTTAGCCGAGGGTTAGAGTTACCATGAGTTGGTTTAAACTTGCTAAATAAAACACACGCCATATGGTTGGATAAGGCTTAATGTAATGTGACACAAATAAAATAAATGGAAGCCTATAGTTTACATTAAATAAAAGAGGCCATGAGATGGACATCTAGATTAGCATTCTGAGTGTTACTAGATGTTGAGTGTGCTATTGGAGTCACCAGAAGGCAATAGACCAGTTAGAATAGCTAATTGAGAGGGCTAGGAAATAATTCTCGAATTGAGAATTATGTCCCAAAAGGCAATTAGCGCGCTAATTGGAACTATTAGCTCACTAATTGTCCTGAGTGTGCCGCTGTTCTTCGCAACGAAGAACAATAGCGCGCTTATAAAATTTTCTAGCACGCTAATTCCATCTAACTCGCTAGCTACACCCCCTTAGCGCGCTAACTCAAAATTAGCGCGTTGAGTACACAAATTAGCGTGCTAATGATAGATCAAAATGGGAATTTAGGATTGTTTTAGAGATATTCCACTTAATACATATCTACACCTTGTAAACAAACTAAACTGGTAAAAATAGACTTCAGGGACTTAGTGGACCGAAGCTAAGTGTCGGGGAGCTTGACGGGTCGGGTACGGGAGTCCGGGTAGGTCGGAGAGCTGTGTGAGGTTTGAAAAACCCAATTGAAAAACTCTGAGTATTTATTATGTTTACATGTTTCTATTATTCCTTGTTGTTCATCTTGTTGTTCGGATATTTGGACGTGGGTTGAGGTTACTCCCCCGGATTTCGTGGTTGTGTATTTATGAGGCACAGGACTGTAGCACGTGTGACCCGACCCTCAGTGAATGGCGACTGGGCTTGCCTTGGTGCATGTGTCGGTGACTCTGCGGATTTGGCCAGCGCCGCGAGTGACCAAGTGTTGGGCAAGTTGGACGCGACCACTCGTGGAAACTTGGTGACCCGAAGTACAGTCTAGTCCCTTCAGATCGAGCACACACATTTGTTAGCTTGTCTGTTGTTTATTCATGTGATTAGCCATTTACAGTTGCCTGTTTTACATTCCGCATGTTTACATGACAATATTCCTTGTATTTCCTTTATTTTATTATATGAATGCTGAGAGGAGTTCCTTGGGATTTTACTTACTGTACTCGTCATCTGTCTTTCTGTGATGATTGAGTGCAGATCCTAGTACTTGTAGGGACAAAGGGATCATAGGCGACTACATCTAATTGCCCACTGTCAAGGACCTACTTGTACGTGTTTATTTTTGATATTTTTGATATTTTGGGTATTGGGAGACTTGAGATAACATATTACATCTATATATACCTGTTGTGGTGATGTCGCTTATATACATAGTACTTTCCAGGGTTATCCACAGTAGGTTTTGCCTTTGAACAATGTTTATCATGCTAAATTATCTGGTTTAAATGGTATTAAGTAAGACTTTATATGAATATTTTAACGTTAAAATACAACCCATTAGTATGGTTAGGATCTCAATAAATTTTCAACTAGTTAACAGTTGAAACAATTAGATAGCCACAGTTGGTATGGGATAAAGAATATAAGGATGATTTACTAGTTTATCTAATATTACACTTGTGGACACGAGTTACGAGACATAAAGAAGATGAGCAGGTGTCAGACACGTGTAGTTAGGCCAGCTGGCAAGGAGTACATGGAGACACGTCACCCCGGGGCGGCTGGGGCTGCCACAGTTGGTATTAGAGCCGAGGTCGAGCCCATGGGAGGAATCGTATGTGTCCTTCACCTGATACTAACGCCACAGTTGGTATCAAAGCCCGAGTTTGAGGAACTTGGGAAAATTTACAATGAAAGAGCATAACACGTAATAAATAAACCTTAGTTATATGTTATTGCCTTAGAACTTTAGTTGGGAAGTGATGTGAGGCGGGTAGAGTTAGAATCTATATATGTGTTATTTTTCCAATATATATGATATATGTATATATACCAAGACTGATCAGGAGCACGCTTCTCAATTGAGATCATGGACAGACAGTGGACGACGCCTCAGTATATGGGTCGGCCTAGTGGTACAACTAGAGACTCCCCAGTTGCACCTAGTACGAAGGACCGACTCTCGGCTCAAGAGAGGCAGATGGCCGAGGTGTTGTTTTTTCTACAGGATCAGACTGTTGCATTGACAGCATTGGCTACAACAGTTGCTACATCTAGAGAGCCACAAGTAGTTACTGCACCTACAGGGATGGTTGTCGTCCCTGTTACACCCTAAATACCAATTGAGAGAGTAATAGAGGGTGCACAGATGGAGAGAGCCACAGCCGTTGTCGTTCCCTTGGAGACGCCGACTCTTATGCCTCCACCTACTGCTACTGGTCAGACGTCTACTACCACTACTACTGCTACTACATCAAGATTCGTTTTAGATCCGGAGGCAAAGATGTTGAGGGAATTTTTGAAGTTTTAGCCAGGCTTCTTTTACGGAGGTGGTGACCCCGAGGCTGCAGGGAAATGGATTGTATCTCATCAGCTATTCCATAAGCTAATGAGGAATGATGAGAGTGTTCAGGCATGACTATCAGAAGCATGCTTGAGAGGTCACGCCGCAATATGGTGGACCATGTATCAGGATACGCTTCCCGAGGCAACGACATGGGCTGAGTTTAGAGAGCTATTCTATGACCACTACAAACCTATGGAGGTTAGACTGAGACTGAGGGAGGAGTTCTTGACACTGAGACAGGGTAACCGGACCTTGATACAGTACATGGAGAGGTTCCGACATTTACTTTAATTCTCGATGGATGTCGCCGGGACAGAGCACTTGCAGATCTACAATTTCACCAGAGGGGTTGATGACAGGATCACTTCAGTGGTTGTATCATCCGGGGCATCTACTCTGCAAGACATCTTCAACAGAGCATTAGCACATGAGACATATGTGATGTAGAAAGATGGTAGGCTGTGACTGGTACCGAGGTACAGACAGGGCCGAGTTCTCGGTTAGATCAGAGGCCGAAGACACAAAATGATTGTCAGGATAAAGGCCGAAAGGATGATAGACGAGACAGGGGTCGTAGGGATGATCATCAGGGTCGTCAGTTCCAGTATGAGGAGAGACAACCAGTTCATGCCATCACATCAGGATAAGTAGATCAGCATAGGCCATAGCCGCAGATGCACCATCAGGGGGACATGAGAGGGGTCAGAGAGAGCGGGGTCAGGCTGAGATCTAGAGACGGATAGACTGGGAGGCAGGATAACTGCAGATGCCACATGTGTGGTCAGAGGGGACACTTGAGGGCCGACTACAGGATGCCACCGTCACCACGTCGAGAGCCTAGAGAAGGCCAGAGAGAGCTCATACAGTAGCACAGCCTGATGGTGGAGCGACTAGACAGCTCGTCGAGTGTACGATGCATATTTTTGGATGACTTATGCATGATATGTTTGATTATGGTAGTACTTTATCATTTATTGTTGGACATGTTGGTGGAGTGTTAGGGTTAGATACACAGATACTAGACACACACCTTGTCCTCAGTACAGCCTTTGGGGAAAAGATATACCCTAACCGGATATGTAGAGATGTGATGATAGAGGTTGAAGGACATCAGTTACCAGCTGATCTTCGAGTTTTAGAGTTCCTAGAGTTTTGACGCGCTTCTCGGGATGGATTGGCTGTCATCCTATCATGCATAGATAGATTGTTATGGTAAGAGGATAGAGTTTTGTATTCCTAGGATACCAGAGTTTACTAGTTGGATATGTGCCTAACTTACCTATCACTAGAGGCCGACTAGCTACAACATAGGAGATGGAGGCGTTTGCTGCAATAGTTGAGCCGGAGATTAGGATAGAGGTTAGGATTGAGGATGTACCGGCAGTGAGAGATTTTGTCGATGTATTTTCGGATGACCTACCTGGATTGCCATCGCCACGAGCGGTCGAGTTTATCATCGAATTGATATATGGGACGCAACCTATTGCCAGTAGACCATATAGGATGTCACCAGTGGAGCAGGAGGATGTTAGATGACAGTTGGATGAATTGTTGGAGAAGGGTTTTATTAACCCTAGTATGTCACCTTTGGGAGCTCTAGTATTGTTTGTGAAAAAGAAGGATGGGTTGATGAGGATTTGCATATACTATAGGAAGTTGAATCAGGTGACGCATTAGGAACCGTTACCCACTTCCTATGATAGATGATCTGTTCGATTAGTTGGCGGGTGCCAGATTCTTCTCGAAGATTGACCTTCGCTCGGGTTATCATCAGATGATGATTCGAGAAGAGGATATCCAGAAGACTGCTTTCAAGACGAGATACAGGTTATTTGAGTTCACATTCATGCCGTTTGAGCTGAATAACGCCCTAGCAATCTTCATAGATTTGATGCACTGGGTCTTGAGACCATATCTAGACAGATTCGTCATACTGTTCATCAACGACATCTTGATCTACAGCAGGACTCGTGAGGATGACGAGGGACATATCAGGGCAGTTTTGACGACACTGAGAGAGCACAGATTATACGCCAAGCTCAATAAGTGTGACTTCTGGCTGAGTGCAGTGAGATTTTTGGGACATGTCATCAGTGACCAGGGTATTTAAATTGACTCAGATAAAATTTGGGCTATCATTGACTGGATGACGCCTCAGTTTGTTACCGATATACAAAGATTCCTAGAGTTGGCAGGATATTACCGGCGATTTGTACACAATTGTTCTTCGATTGTCGCGCCGATGACGAGACTAACCAAGAAAATTATTAGGTTTGATTGGTCAGAGGAGTGTGAGCAGCCTTCTGTGAGCTGAAGAAGAGGTTGACCTCCGCACCAGTATTGACATTGCGGAATCGGGCAAGACTTTGACAGTTTATACAGATGCGTCATGCATTGGTCTTGGATGCCTGTTGATGCATGATGGTAGACCAGTTGCCTATCTCTCAAGACGGTTGAGACCCCATGAGGGAACCCGTGCATGACTTGGAGCTTGCAGCGGTCGTCTTTGCATTGAAGGTTTGGAGGCACTATCTTTACGGGGATAAACTCATCTTTTATATAGATTGTCAGAGTTTATGTTATATTTTTACTCAAAGGGATCTGAACATGCGCCAGCGGAGATGGCTGGAGTTGCTGAAGGACTAGGACTTCGCTATTGAGTACCACCCTGGAAAGGCGAACGTCGTAGCGGACGCATTGAGTCGGAGTGGGATTGACAGTCTGACTGGTTTGCGAGCTATGACACACGAGCATAGTCTGTTATAGGCGGCATCAGTTATGGGCATGACAGAGATATCCACTATGACTGAGCAGCACATTTTTGGTCAGATGGGGGTTCCAACCGTATTGATTAAGAGGGTTACTGAGTGTCAGAGGGCAGATGGGCTTTATGAGCAGTTCAGTGGTTTGGCTCGGGATCTGGAGTGCACTTATTGGGCAGAGAACAAAGATCGTTGTTTGAGACACCGATGAAGATTGTGGATACCTGCAGATCAGGAGATACGGGATGGGATTTTGGAAGATGCACACCGGACTCGTTACACAGTTCATCCTGGTCGGACCAAGATGTACCATGATTTGCGACGATTATTCTGGTGGCCAGGGATGAAGGCTGACGTAGGCGTATACGTCAGGAGTTGTCACATTTGCCAGTAGGTGAATGCTAAGCACAGGAGACCCGGTGGATTGTTACAGCCATTGCCCATTCCATAGTGGAAATAGGAGCACATCACCATGGATTTCATTAGTGGACTACCACAGACATCTAGGCGTCACGATGTAGTTTGGGTAGTAATTGATAGACTGACGAAATCGGCTCATTTCATTCCGATTTCCATGAGATACACGTTTCCTCAGCTTAGCATATTGTTTGAGCGGGAGATTATTAGATTGCATGGAGTGCCGATTTCTATCGTATCAGATAGAGATCCCAGGTTGACATCGAAGCTTTGGGAGGCTATATAGGAGCAGTTTAGCACCAGGTTGCAGTTTAGTACGGCTTATTATCCTTAGACCGACGGACAATCAGAATACAGATCTTGGATTATATGCTCACGGCTTGTATATTGCAGTTTGAGGGTTCGTGGGAGGACTATCTACATTTGGGTGAGTTTGCATATAATAACAGCTATCAGGTGAGCATTGACATGCCATCGTTTGAGGCACTGTGTGGGAGACCTTGTAGATCACCTGCCTATTGGGCGGAGCCAGAAGATAAAATGACACTTGGGCCTGAGATAGTTGTTGATTACACAGAGAAAATCAAACAGATTCGACAAAGGTTACGAGCAGCACAAGCACAGATAGACAAATGAAATATGTGAATCGTTATCACGAGGGACTGAGCTGTGAGTGGTGTATTTGAAGGTTTCCCCTTGGAAAGGTCAGCAGAGGTTTGGTATTAAGGGGAAACTGGCGCTAAGGTTCATTAGGCCATACAGGATTGCACAGCGAGTGGGCAGTGTTGCATATCAATTACAGCTACCTGCTGAGTTAGCTGGGGTTCATCCTACATTTCACATTTCGATGCTGAGACTAGCTAGGGCAGGACCGAGATTGAATATTGAGTTGGGAGAGATTGAGGTTCAGCCTGACGTGACTTACGAGGAGAGGCCGATAGAGATCGTTGACAGCAGAGTATAGATTCTCTGGAACAAGGAACTCTCTAAGGTCATAGTTCATTTGTAGCATCATAGGACAGAGGGACTCACGTGGGAGCTCGAGTTAACGATGAGAAAACGATAATCTCAGCTATTTTCTGGTATGAGATTTAAGTTACGGTTAAATTTCAGGATGAAATTTTTATTTAGTTGGGAAGAACTATAACGACCCATTTTAATATTGCCATTAATTATCTCGAAATTTCAGCCATGGAAGCCAGCTCAGATCCATGCAGATGCCACGGGTAGGCTAGGACACATGTCGACCTAGGTACACTGGTTCAATTGTGTGTTGGATAGCTTAGTTACGGTTCACTTTATTCAATTATTGGTTAAATACATCGCATATGTGTATGTTGAATCACGAGAGCGTGCGAGGTTGTGTGACAGGTAGCTACCTCGAAGTGCGTGCTAACACGAGTATCGAGGGCGAGAATCGGGTACATTAGAGAAAATTCAATAAACTTACATAAACATGTCTAGGCTATCAAATTGACATGATTAATGTAACCATAGGTTATTAAATTGGTATAATTAATGTAACCATAGGCTAATTAAATAAACTTGAACAATAGGCTATGGCACACCTCGAAATATGTGTCGAGACGCGGGACACCGGGTATGGGTAGCCGAGGGTTAGAGTGACCATGAGTTGGTTTAAACTTGCTAAATAAAACACTAGCCATATGGTTGGATAAGGCTTAATGTAATGTGACACAAATAAAATAAATGGAAGCCTATAGTTTACATTAAATAAAAGAGGCCATGAGGTGGACATCTAGATTAGCATTGTGAGTGTTAGTAGATGTTGAGTGTGCTATTGGAGTCACCATGAGGTATAGGACATCATACTTGTGAACCACAAGATATGCCTCGGGATACGTACATACACTGGATTCCAACCCAACATATATATAAACCAAGTTAGTGGAGTGTTTAAGCACAACACTCACCCATTTCATGCAAAACCAGGAAATTCAAAAGAAGAAGGACTTTCAGCTAGGAATTCAACAGCCTAGGCATCAAATCAAGTGATCTAACCCAGGTAATCACCTTCTCCACCTTCTACGCATGCAAATGAACCCATTTTTGGGGTGTGTTTAGTGAAATTCGAGTTGATGGTTTAGCCTCTAGTTTGCTGTGTAAATGTGATGCATTTCATTTCATTAGATCGTATATAAGGAGAATTTATCTCTGGTTTAGTCAGTTTTGATGAAATTGGTTGTAATGGAGATGGTGGTAAATGCATGATTTGTGGGAAATTGATTTACATTGATGTTTGGAGTGTTCTGATTCATGGATTAAGGTTATTTTTATGAGGAGAGGGTAATAGACCATTCAGAATAGCTTATTGAGAGGGCTAGGACAAAATTCTCGAATTGAGAATTATGTCCCAAAAGGCAATTAGCGCGCTAATTGGAACTATTAGCACGCTAACTGTCCTGAGTATGCCACTGTTCTTCGCAACGAAGAATAATAGCGCGCTAATAAAAATTTCTACCGCGTCAATTCCATCTAGCACGCTAGGTACACCCCCTTAGCGCGCTAACTTAAAATTAGCGCGCTGAGTGGATAAATTAGCGTGCTAATGACAGATGAAAATGAGAATTTAGGATTGTTTTAGAGATTTTCCACCTAATACATATCTACACCTTTGTAAACAAACTAAATTGGTAAAAATGGACTTCAGGGACTTAGTGGACCGAAGCTTAGTGTCGGGGAGCTTGACGAGTCGGGTACGGGAGTCTGGGGAGGTCGGAGAGTGATGTGAGGTTTGTAAAACCCAACTGAAAAACTCTGAGTATTTATTATGTTTACATGTTGTTTCTATTATTCCTTGTTGTTCATTTTTTGTTCGGATATTTGGACGTGGGATAAGGTTACTCCCCCGGATTTCCTAGTTGTATGTTCATGAGGCATTTGATTGTAGCACGTGTGACCCGACCCTTAGTGAATGGCGACCAGGCCTTGCCTTGGTGCACGTGTCGGCGACTCAGCCAATTTGGCAAGCGCCGAGAGGGACCAAGTGTTGGGCCAATTGGACGCGATCACTGGTGGGAACTTGGGGACCCGAAGTACGGTCTAGTCCCTCTAGAGCGAGCACACAAATTTGTTAGCTTGTTTGTTGTTTATTCATGCAATGAGCCATTTACAGTTGCCTATTTTACATTCCGCATGTTTAGTTGACAGCATTCCTTGTATTTCCTTTATTTTATTATATGAATGCTCAGAGGAGTTCCTTGGGATTTTACATATTGTACTCGTCATCTATCTTTTTGTGATGATTGAGTGCATATCCTAGTACTAGTAGGGGCAAGGGGATCCTAGGCGACTACATCTGATTGCCCAATGTCGAAGACCTACTTGTACGCATTTATTTTTTATATTTTGCATATTTTGGGTATTGGGAGACTTGAGATAACACCGGACATGTATATATACATGTTGTGGTGATGTCGCTTATATACAAAGTACTTTCTAGGGTTTTCCACAGTAAGTTTTTCCTTTGAACAATGTTTATCATGCTAAATTATCTTGTTTAAATGGTATTAAGTAAGACTTCCGCTGAATATGTTAACCTTAAAATACGACCCATTAGTATGGTTAGGATCCCAATAAATTGTCAACTAGTTAACAATTGAAACAGTTAGATAGCCACAGTTGGTATGGGACAAAGAATATAAGGATGATTTACTAGTTTATCTAATATTACACAAGTGGACACGAGTTACGAGACATAAAGAGGACAGGCAGGTGTCGGACACGTGTAGTTGGGCCAGCCGGCAAGTAGTACACGGAGACACGTCACCATGGGACGGCTGGGGCCGCCACAGGCTGATCGAGACAAAAGTTGGAAAGGTAGGCTTGTAAATGGATACCACCCTTTATCGTAATAAAAAGAAAAAATACGTCTAGAAATGAGTTCTGCCCTTTCATCCTTAGTAAGCCATGTTTTTACCTTAGTCGTTGAATGTCAATTTAGGGTTGGTTATTGAGTTACACTTGGATACACCGATAGAATCACATGATGATCAACATGGGGGTTATATGGATCGTATTCTTAGGGTAAAATGAGAGTACGACCCTTCAGCTATTCAGAGTTGATAGCTTGATTACATTTAAATGAAAATTAAAAATACAAGTCACGAGTACAGTTGCAATTGACATTTAAACTTGCTTTTTGTTATGTATTGTTATATAATTTTAATACTTGAATATATATGTTTTGGATTCATATTGATATTCATTAATTCATTGATATTAGTTGATAATTGATACGTTTGTGAACATCACTTACTGAGCAAGTTGGAGCGCTCATTCCCTAATTAACATTTCAGGTTGTTGACGTAGGCTTCTATTAAGGAACAAAGAAGATTAGGAGTTATAGTCTTCTTTACGGTGAATTTATTTCGCTATTGTTTATATATTATATTGGATTACTATTTTGTAATAAACATGGTTGGGATATGGTTGCAACCGAGGTTTATGTCAGCTTTTTGTATATCTTATGTTTTATGGAAAAAAAATTTAATTCTGCTGCTTTTTTTGAATTATTATTAGATTATTATGATATATAGGTTGCATTTATTAAGTTTTAAGAAGAGGTTGCTGGTTCTAGTTAAGTCTGGTTGGTGTACCGGGGCTTAATTAGGGTTTCAGGT
The DNA here is from genome assembly GCA_039657325.1 of Stephania cephalantha. Classification (NCBI taxonomy): domain Eukaryota; kingdom Viridiplantae; phylum Streptophyta; class Magnoliopsida; order Ranunculales; family Menispermaceae; genus Stephania; species Stephania cephalantha. The sequence goes on along the minus strand of CM077578.1, from coordinate 28,977,861 downwards.
CGAGTATCGCCCTAATCAAGATAGGGATGCAATATGAATATTGTGGGATTAAGGTTATGATGGTTGAATCTAGGTAAGAAATTGGAATTTTTGTGGAACGGTGCAATAGTTTGTTGGTGTGAGTGAGTTTGTGTGTGTGGCGATTTCGAGGTTTTGGTTTTAAAAATCAAAATCATGCCTAGCGATTCTTGTGTAAGTAGAATCACTGGGAATCGCTATGTGAATTTGTATTAAGTGAGTGTTTATGAGGTGTCGTGACCCACCGATTTAAATTACGATATCTTTGCAAGGCGAATCATTGGGAATTCACCAGACTCCAAATTTACATTCAAACTCTAGTGTTCTTCTACCGATTTTTCTAGCGATTTCTAAAGTTATTCCAAATTAGTAGGGAATCGTTAGGCCTAATTCACTTTTTTTGTAATTCATCTCATAATTAACTTATATATCATTCTTTAAAACTCATATTATGGTAGAACTAACTAAAATTTTGAAAGTCTGAGTAGGACATGTAACTAACTAAATACATTTATTAATTAAATAAATAAACAAATATATAAATAAGCGAGTAAATAATGTAACTTACATAAAGGCAATATAAGCAAAAACAACTCGATCATTCCACTTTAATTGAAATTACCTCAGAGTTTAAATTGCGCAAATATTTTTAATACAAGAGTCATAAACTGGGAGGATAAAGACTTCTTAAATTAAACTAAATTGAATTCCTAATAAAATTGAATAAACATAGAATATGGTTGCCTCCCACATAACGCTTTTATTTATTGTCGTTGGCTCGACTTTACCCTTCTAAAATTAGGTTGGATCACTAAACTTGAATTTATGCTTATCCACTTTAGTGACATTCCAAAAAGTGAGTGCTCGGCCATTAATTATTAGAGTAATTATCTTGTTCAGAATATTCATAACAACTTGAGTAGTGGCTAAGAAAGGTCATTCTAAAATTAAAAAAGAATTTTCATTGATAAAGTGTAGCATTACCAAGAAGTCCGTGGAAACGGTGTTGTTGTTGACTTGAACTAGCATGTCAGTGACCACTCCTATTAGTAGAATTGAAGTTCCATCTAGTAAAGAAAATCGTTCAGAAGCAATTGAATTCAACTCCAATTGAGTATGTAGAAAGAAATATATGGGCATGAGGTTTGCATTGGACTCAGTATCACATTAGGCTCTGAAGTACCAAGCCCATTTGACTTTAATTTGCAAGTGTATACCTCCAGGATCATTTACCCTTACATGACTTAAATCCAACTTTTTCTTTTTCTTATTGTACTTAGACATAAAAACTTTTGTCTTGTTAATGTTTTTACCATTTTCCAATTGCTTAACTCTCCATTCTTCAGTTAATTTCTTTTCTTTTGAGGCGTCTTCATCTTGTTCTGTCTTTGGAATCCCTTATCAAATTTTATTGGCACTGCATTAATTGCATAAAGTTTAGCATTAAAGTTGTTATAATAGTTGAAATATAAAAAGTCATTATCAAATAATTCATCATATTCTTCATAAGTATCATAGTTGTGTTCGTTATTAATCTTGAATTTGAAAATCTTATCTTCAAATTTCATAGACATTGTTTCTTTAGAAATATCTAACTTAGTTCTAGCTGTCTTTAAAAAAGGTTTACCTAATAGTATAGGCAAATGATTGGGTGATATTGAATCTCCCATTTCTATGACATAAAAATCAGTTGGAAATACTAAATCATGTACTTGTATTAAGATGTTTTCTAATAATCTATACAGTTCAATGATTCATAAAGTTTGAGTGACATAACATTATTTGATGCTCCGAGATCACATATAGCAAATTCAATAGAAGAATTACATATGGTGATGTATATGATAAATATTCTTAGGTCAAAACATTTCCTAAACATTCTCTTTAAAGGTGAAATTTTTTTTCCTAAATTTTCATTAATTTTAAATTTCGTAAATGGTTTAGATATGTCTTTTTTAATTTTTTCCTCCTTAGCATTTGCTAATCATTGTGGAACGGTAGAATTAGAATGCGTATCTTTATTTGGTACATATATATGGTTTATATTATCTTAGTTAATTAATTCTAAATTTTGTAAAGATTTTTCATAGGCTTCAACTTTGACTAAATGCCATGAGTATAGCATTTCAGAAAAGTTGTGTATTTCAGTTGTTCAGTCATCCATTCCCTAGTTGGAATGACATTGGCCATCATCTTTTCATCTTCTTGTTATATTGTTTTAGGTACTTTGTTTTTCTTTTAACATCTTTTTGGTTTATTTTCTTATATATTTGTTTTTTTTTTCATTTTGGCAAAATAAAGCATTAACTTGTGCTTGATTAGTAGTGTTTGTAGTTTGAGTAGTTAATTTAGTTTGATTACTTAACTTATTAATTTGTAGGGTCATTTGACTTAATTGATTCTTTAGCTCTTTAATATACGTATCAATTTTAATTTGATTTTGAGAAATTTGCGTAAAATTTTGATGACCTTGGGTCATAAATTTATGTAATATTTGTTCTAAATTTGGTTGCGTAGGTTGAATAATTTGTTGAGATTATTGCGTTCGTGTAAGTTGTATTGGTGCTCTCGATCCACAAGTGGTATAGTTTAATTTTGTGGACCGTAGCTAAGATTTGAATTTGGTTTTCCATTCTAGTAATTATTGTTATTATATTAGTTTCTTGTAGGACCAGAATATTAGTTCATAACCGCATTGACTTCTTCATTGTTATCTTCTTGTAAAGTAGGACATGCATCCATAGGATGTGTAACTTCATTACAAAATTCACATGGTTTAACTTGATTTGATCTATCTTTTAGTAGTATTTTAACCATATTTGATAATTCTTCAACTTTTTCTTCAAATTTATTACTTGTTTTATTATTTACTTTATAAACTTTCTTTCTTGATATGTTGGTCTTTTCACCATATTGCTTAAATTGTTTGGCCATCTTATTAATAGCTTCTTTGCTAGAGTTGGTGTACTATCAAATAATGATCCACCACATATGGTATCTAACAGTCTTTGTTCAAAATGATTTAGTCCTTCATAGAAATATTCTAATAAAGCTCTTCGGGTGTATTCATGTTGTGGGCAAGATGATATTAAACTTTGAAATCTATCCCATAATTCATTAAAATTTTCATCATCTTTCATTTTTCATGACTATGATTTGTCTTCTATAAGTACTAATTTTTCTTGTAGGCATATATTGATGTAGGAAAGTTACTTACATTTGAGCTCATGTAGTTATCGAATCTTGAGGAAAATAAAACAACCAATCTTGATATTTCAACACAAAAAGAAAAGTTTTAAGTTTGACTTGTTCTAACGTCCAGTCTTTAGGTTTTATCCCGTTGACTTTGTGTTTGTATTCCCTTATAAATCTTTGTAGGTTTTCATTGTCCTAACCGTAGAAGTTAGGTAGAGCACTAATGAATCCAAATCTAAGTTCAAATTCGAGAAATCCCTCAAGATAAGCAATACACATTGGTTCATAAGCGTGATATTTTGATTACCTTTCCTAAAAGTAAGTTCTCTATTATCATTATTACTATTAATATTAAAGCTATTATTGGATTCCATTGTGGTAGGTTGGTGTTCTCTACGTTGTTGTTGTTGTTGTTGTTGTATTAAATTATTATTAAAAGTCTTATCTACCTCCTGATCAAGTAGATTTAAGGATCCTATGAAATTAGAACGACGAAGTGGATAGACCATACAATCTCTAAAACAACTAAGAAATTATGTTCAAATTCCCAACAACGGTGTCAAAAGTTGACACGTGTCGGGCATGTACAATAAATTTACCTCTTATATTATACTTTTAATACTTAGTAGCAGTGGTAAGTTGGAATTATCTCTATAGGGATTTATCAAACTTCTCTAAGAAAAAGAACTTTTAATATTTTTTAATATTTTTACTTTATTTTAATTACTAATTAAAACAATAATTAAACTTACTAATTCAATCTATAATATAATAATAATTAACTAATTATACTAACTTAACTAATACAATTCAAATTGACTATCGATCAAATAAATTCAATTCAATAATAAATAAATATCTAAACAAACATCCTAAACAATGAAACATCAATCCGTTTTGCATCCCAAACATATTGTTTCAATCATATAGTAATGAGCACACTTTATAAAGTACAATAGATAATTAAACTCTAATGATAAGGAAGTAAATAGGCTTTAGCTAGCCATTTGTTCTCCTTATACCGATGGAAAAGTCATGTTCTAATTTTATTGAGCTAACCACTTTGAATATACAAAGACATTAACTTCATGCAATAAAACCGCATTACACTTTATGAAAACTTCGAACTACTAAATCTAACACCTTCTAAAAGCCACTTCAAGATTAGATTTATATCTCAAATTCACCTAGGACATCTAAACGGTCATACTTTTCAAAAAATCATAGTTACTACTTTAAATTAGATAATGAATCCAAATATCACAATAAACATTTTAGACTATGCATGCAATATAAAGATCATGATTAAAATCAATAGACAATAATCTATTAAATCAGTGAATCAGAGAATATGATTAGTTTAAAATACTAAGCACATAATCTTCTCATTATAACTATATTGCAAAACTGATCAAGTTCACGTTCGGACTTTGTTTAGATTGACAAACGACTCACTCGTAATATTACATAACATTGCAATAATATAAATAAAAGACATAGATAAATACCTCTGAAATAAATAATTTAAATATTCAAATCTTCTCCCAAAGCAATGAAAAATAAAGCAATGAACTAAATGTCAGGCCCCTAGTCATAAAGGCATCTGACCGGCCTAGATTATCTAAACCATCCGATAATCTACTCAGCCTCTAGAATATTTCGTTAATTTCTTTCATGACATCAATTCTCTAAAATATTCGAGATACTTATTAATCCTCAGTTATTAATTCAAAGTCTTAAATATCTTAAGATTCTTAGTTAAAATAAAAATTTAGTAGCATTTCCCCTATAAACTAGACTGCCGAAAAATCAAAAACTTGATAAACAACTTTGGGAGAATGCCTAGAAGAACTCACATTTTCACAACAGTCCACAATATATTATCAAAATTAATCAACATAAAAATTTGCATTAAGTCCACAAGTTTTCACCTCACAACTCATTTATAGTCATGTCAGCTCCATAATCCATAAGCTAACAACTCGGCATTAAGTCTATCCCTCTCTGCTATCTCTCTCTCATCTTTAGAGTCCTTTTATCCATTAGGTGGTTTCAAGGTCAACGTAAACTCCTCATCAATCCTTGTTTGGGCTTGTATATCAAATTCTTCATGTTAGATAAACCTCACTCCAGCCTTCAAACACAACTGGGTTTTGAGAATTGGAAACTACAACTTGTTGTCTCTCTCAGTCAAGAATGACTCCCTCAAATTCTTGTAAATAATTTTGTAATGGACCAAATTAATTAAACTAAGATTTGCATTAATCTTAGGGATTAATAGTCTTGATTCGGGCGTTATGCGGACAACGTGGTTGACTTGGACACGAGAATCGAAGGAATATGTCATTTACGGTTGATGGTTTTTTTATAATGCAGTATTTGAAATCATTATTTATTTTATTGCATTGCATGTGCGTAGATTGCTATCGAGCGGGTTGGTGTTATAGGTAGGTACATTGAGATGTGTGTTAGGGTGCGAGCATCGAGTGTCGGATAGTCGCGGATTAGTGGGACCATTAATGTGTCAACGTATGATAATAAAATACACTAACCATGTGGTTAAAGAGGCCTAAGTTAATTAATTAGATCAAATAATTAAAGGCCTAGAGTTTTAATCCAATAAATCAAGAGCCATGATCCATGTCTAGAGATGATATTAGTTTATAGGAATAAGGTTAGATGTATTAAAGTTAGAGTCATAATTTGGTGTATGGCTGGTGTGAATAAAGGCCTTAGAAAGTTCTCGAGATACGCGCGCACACTAGATTACAAGAACTTTAAATATCAAGTTAGTGCGATATTTCTAAAAATTCAACATTTCTTACATGCAAAACTGGAAATCAAAGGAAGAGGGAACGGTGGAAATTCATGAAGTTCAAGGGAAATTGGAGAAGAATTAAGAAATTTAATCATTAGGTAATAAGTTCTCTACTTATAAATTGCTAAGAATTCAAGAAAGTGAGCTAAAAAGTTGAGGTTCTTGACAAAAAGAATTTCATAAAATTGAGAAATTTGCAAGTTTAAATTGAAAACAAATCAAGGTTTTTAAACTAATTTTTATCAAAACTGAGAAATTTGCCAAAATTGGGAAAATTTGAAACGAATGTATGTAATCCTTATAACTTCATGTATGATTGTTGTTGTTGGCAGTTGATTGAAGGTGGTAAATCCCCTATGAGGAGAAGGTAGGGTCGACAGCTTCGGTGGAGGTGCGGAGGAAGAAAACACAAAATTCTCAAATTGTAAATTCTTGGGTTTGACCTCAATAGTGCGCTATAGAGCCAACATAGCATGTGAAATATAATTAAGTTTCAATAACATGGCTTACAAGAACCAATTTTTAACACACCTATTTCTTTTTTTGGGGTTTTGTGCTATTTTGAGAAATTTGGCTGAGAAAATAATAATTTAATAACTAGTGGGTTTTAACTAAATTTAGATCTTAGGACTTAAAACACATTAATATAATCTAAAACTATTATAAAACACTTAATTGACTTCAAGGGAATTAAGGAAGTTGGAGCACGGCTTTTAAGGTGCGTAAACCCATTGGAAAGCTTCATAGAATTCATGGCCTGTTTTATCAATATCGTAGTACATGTGTAACTGCTGGTGGGAACAGATGGGCTTTCACTCTAATTTTGGTTGCGTATATATTGGTTGTGGCTAAGTCACTTGCACAGGTTGCTTGTTTTAGAGCTCGGGTTGACAGTGGTAGAATATATCTATGACCATTGGGAGGGATTCAAGCTGTTCCCTTGACTTGAAATAGCATTTGGAAGGGGTTCATTAGTTAACCGTAGTTAGGGTTTAGTCATTATAGGCCTGCGAGTATATACGTGGTTCTTGTCTTATTTTATCGACACCGATTGGTTTAGGTCGGGGTTTGTCGTGTTATTCGGTTGTTTATTTAGTACAGCTTTATTTTATAGCTTGCTTTAATTTGTATGTGCTATTATATTTCTCGCTGCTATTTTATGCTTGTTGTATGCTGCTTACATTCATAGGAGTATGACTTACTATTGCCATATGATATATTCGCATGTCTCGTAGTTTATCAGTTTTATTTCATGTATATAATTATATTTTTTTTGGGTTTTGGGGACTGTAGACACTGAATACATGTATATGGATCTATTGTTGTATTATTTTTCTTTTGTTATATACATGGTATTATTTTGTCGGGTTTTCCACTACTTAAAATTGTTAGATATTACATAATTTATTCACTTAAAAACTTTCATTGTAAAATTGTAAAATAACTTGATAAATTGATTAACTGGCTAATTAAATCACTAATACTTAAATGAAGATTAATTAGCTAAGTTAGTGTTTAATGGAAACGTGTAAGTAACCAGTTAGGTCGTGGGGCGTCATAGATAGTAGGCCACTGTATGACAAGACTAAGTGACATGTGATGCAATGTGGTAGTGCTTAGGGCTGTCTTGAAATTCAGGGTTGTAATAGTTTGGTATCAGAATGAGGTTTAATGGAGCCTCGGGAATAGTTTAAAGAAATCAGATAAAACTTAAACAAATAAACCTAAGATGTGGAAACTTGAAGATCCTGACTTAGAATCCTATTAGGGAAGCAAATGTGAGTCAGGAAGTGATAAGGACTATGTATGTGTTATGTTTTCGATTTTATGTATATTATACACCTATACGAAAGGTGATCCGGTGCACGCTTTTTGATGCCGATCATGATGGATGCCCATATCAATGTAGGTCAAACGACCGATCAGACTAGAGATGAAAGTTTAGATCCAGTAATAGTCGCACGATTCACATCTCACAATAGACAGTTTGAGCTATTGATGGACATGATGCGCACACAAACACCGCTGCTTGCACGCCGCCCAGATATAAAGCATGATTAAGACAACAGTCGCACCTACTATTCAGGTTGTACCAATGCTGGCAATGGTACACGAGACTTCGGTGATGGTTATCGCACTGACAGTAGTACAGACCGAGACATTGACATTTATGACTTACAACTGCGCCGGCACAGATGGACGTATTTAAGACTTAAATGACATAAGAGGTCAAGTTGATCAAAATGCTCATCAAATTTTATCCCGGAAATTTCCATGGAGGCGGAGACCCAAAAGAAGTCTGAAATGGTTAGTTGTGCATCAAATGCTACACAAGCTACTTTGGATTGACGAGAGCGTACAAGTCAGGATGTCAGGGTGGTAGACAGCGTACACTGACACTCATCCATATTTGACCACACGGGTGAGTTTCGATAGATTTTTTAAGATCAGTATATTCCGATCAGAATCAAAATGAAACTGAGAGAGGAGTTTTTAGATTTGAGATAGATTAGCCGGTAAGTACTACAGTACATTGATAGATATTGGTATTTACTAAAGATTCCCACACACGCGCAGGCACCAAGAGACTACAAATTCATTACTTTGTCTGAATAATTATTAAGGATATAGCTAGAGCCATTATTTCCATTGGAGCCCAGAACTACAGGTGGTGTATGACAAAACACTTACACATGAGATATATCTGATGTAGATGAGTGAAAGACATTCTTCCACCAAGGTTGAGAGACAAGTTGGATAGAGTTTTGGGTAGAAATGATAAAGAGATTAGATGACATTGAGGACAGTCACTACGTTCGAGGCCGTAGGGATGATTACAAGACAATAAAAGTTTATGTTGTGTCGGCATTACCAGCGCTACCGTATAATCGACTCAAGGTTCAAGGAGTCGACAGGCAAGATTAGGATAGAGGACCACGTGTTGGTGATGGGGGTAAGAAGATCATGTTAGAAGGGACTATCTAAAGAGATTAGTGACTCTAGCAATAATGACACCGGTGTAGGCTCGAGAGCTGATGCATGTGGTGACTGAGTCAGGCTGGGAGACGTCCCAACAGCGAGTTCAGGGTATGTGATTTAAAATTTTGAATAAATTGCAATTAAAGTTCATGCATGCATGGTAAACTATGTTATGTTAAGGTAGTTCGTGGTATATTATGGTATTTTATGCTTAAATCTATTATGTTGTGATACATAAAAGGAGAGGTTGAGAGTTACCGGGTGATAGGTAACTGGATTAGGGTAACTTGGTCATAAAATCAAGCTGATAGTAGCTTGCGGAGGTCTCAAGGAGTCTAACGGATCATGATCACCTAGCGGCACACGCCTATGTCTCCATGCAACATTACATCCCCTATAATGGCTACGATAGTGGTAGGTCGTTCAAGGAACTATGGAATGGTACTATCAGTGTGCGAGGCGTAGTCACACATGGATAGGTTAGGTGAACTTGAGTTTTCCTCGAGATCTAATTTTGAGGACAAGATTTGCCCTAGTTGGGAAGAATTGTAAAGGCCTGAATTAATTAAACTAAAATTTGCGTTAATCTTGGGGATTAATGGCGTAATTCGGGCATTACGTAGACAACTCGATTGACTTGAATATGAGAATCGAGGAAATATGTTATTTATGGGTGATGGTTGTTTATAATGTGGTGTTTAAAATCATTATTTAGTGTATTGCATCGCATGTGTGTACAATGATATTGAGCGAATTGGTGTGACGAGTAGGTACATTGAGATGCGTGTTAGGGCGCAGAGCACTGAGTGTCGGGTAGTCGGAGATTAGTGAGACAACTAATGTGTCAACCTATGATAATAGAATACACTAACCATGTGGTTGAATAGGCCTAAGTTAATTAAATTTGATCAAATAATTAAATGCCTATAGTTTTGATCTAATAAATCAAGAGCCTTGATCCATGTCTAGAGATGATATTAGTTTATAGGAATTAGATGTATTAAAATTAGAGTCATAATTTGGAGTATGGAAAGTGTGAATAAAGACCTTTGTATTGTTCTCGAGATACGCGGGCACACTAGATTACAACAACTACTATAAATATCATGTTAGCGAGATATTTCGACAAATCCAACATTTCTTACATGTTAAACGGGAAATCAAAAGAAGAGGGAATGCTGGAAATTCATGAAGCTCAAGGGAAATTGTAGAAGAATTGATGAATTTCATCATTAGGTAACAAATTATCTACTTATAAATTGTCAAAAACTCAAAAAAGTAAGCAAAAAAGTCAAGGTTTTGACAAAACATATTTCATAAAAAGGCCACTGTTTTTATTGAATCTATGGCGATTTACAAGTCTTAATTAGCAGCAAATCAAGGTTTCTAAACTGATTTTCATCGAAATTGAGAAATTGGCCAAAATTGGGAAAATTTGAGATGAATGTATGTAATCTTTGTAAATTCATGTATGATTGTTGTTGTTGGCTTTTGTTTGGAGGTGGTAATCCCTTATGAGGAGAGGGTAGGTTTAACAGCTTTGGCGGAGGCCGCTGAGGAACAAATTACAAAACTCTCGAGTTGGAAGTTCTGGACTTCGACCTCGATAGCGCACTACAAAGCCAACATAGCGCACTATCTTGGCACGAGAAAATAAAATAAAAATAAGTTTTAATAACATGGCTTACAAGAACTCCTTTTTAACACATCGATTTTCTATTTTAGGGGTTTTTGTGCTATTTTGAGGAATTTAGTTGAGAAAATTATAATTTAATAATTCTTGGGATTTTACTAACTTCTGAACTTAGGACTTAAAACAAATTAATCTAACCTAAAATTATTATAAACACACTTAATCGACTTCAGGGAACTAAGACACCGTAGCTCAGGTGCTGGGAGCGATCTAGGTCGGATTCGAAAGTTTAGGGAAGTTGGAGTGCGGCTTTTGAGGTGCGTAAACCTATTACAAAGCTTCACAGAATTCATGGCGTGTTTTATCAATATCATAATATATGTGTGACTGTTGGTGGCACACATGTGTTTTCACTATAATTTCGGTTCTGTATATATTAGTTGTGGCTAAGTCACTTAGATGGGTTGCATTTTTTAGCACTCGTGTTGACGGCAATAGAATATATCTACTACCGTCAAGAGGGATTTAAGGTGTTCCCTTAACTTGAAATAGCGTATGGAAGGGGTTTACTCGTTAAACGTAGTTGGGGGTTTAGTTATTGTAAGCCTGCAAGTATATACGTGGTTCATGTCCTGTTTTATCGACGTATAGGCTGGCTTTGGTCGAGGTTTTCTCGTGTTATTCAGTTTTTTATTTACTATGCTTTATTTCTGAGCCTGCTTTATTTATATGTGTTTTTATATTTCTCACTGCTGTTTTTTTACTGGTTGTATGTCGCTTACATTCATGGGAGTTTAACTTACTGTTGCCTGATGTTATATTCGCATTTCTCATAGTTTATCAGTTTTATTTCATAAATTTTGTGTGGACTTCTCTTAGGATCTTACTTCACTGGACTCGTCACAATATTTATTGGGTGACTGAGTGCAGATCCTTTGACAAGCAAGGGTAAGGGCAAGGGCAAGGAGGTATTGGGCGACTACCTCTGAGAAAGTGAAGCCAGCTCGTGTTTGACTACAGTATGTATATATTTATATTTTTGTTTAGTTTTGGGGATTGTAGAACACTAAATACATGTATATGGATCTATTATTGTATTATTTCACTTTTGTTATATACATTGTATCATTTTGTCGGGGTTTCCACTAGTTAGGATTGTTAGATATTGCATAATTTATTCACTTAAAATTTTTCGCTATATAATTGTAATATAACTTGATAAATTCTTTAACTAGCTAATTAAATCACTAATACTTAAATGAAGATTAATTAGCTAAGCTAAGGTTTAATGGAAAACGACTAAGCAACCAGTCAGGTCACGGGGCGTCATAGATAGCAGGCCATTACATGGCAGGGTTAAATGACATGTGATGTTACGTGGCAAAGCCTAGGGTTGTCTCGAAATGTGCGGCCATCATAGATTTCCCCTACATCGATCATCCCATTCTTTGTGATTTCATATAAATAAGTCGCCTTGAATTTGTTTATCTCACCCTGCTATTGGATTTGTTTATCTCACCCTACTGAGTAGTTGGGTATAATGAAGCAATCATGAAATGTTGCCACATTTCATGAACGTTTTGTACACTCCCCTTATTAATGTGTTTTGGCACATTCTCAGCTCTTATTATCCATTTTCTTTATCGTGGGATAACTAATGCTCTCTGTATGATTCTAAAAGGATATAGGTTATAGGATCTCTCCTATAAATTAACTAAGAAAGTTTGTGGGTCTCCATTCCTATTCAAGTAGTCTAACCCATAGATATCGTGTATGTAATGCTCAATAAATGGAATGTTTACTCGTCTCACCCTTACTGATCTCCTTTCTTTGTAAGCTTGGAATTGGTATAGAATTCATCTACAATCTCATACACTCCATAAACCTTATTATCCTTATAGTCTTGCGTGATTTGTTCCCATCCCCGTTACCTAATGATATTTTTGAAATCTTGCATCATACTTGGCTGAGAGTTTGATTCCTCTTTCACAAATAAATTCCTTATTCTCTATAGCCTCATACCTCTCCTTGGCCTCCTTACTAATGTAGAATTTTGATTTAAATGGCCTTGGGGCATCCTCATTTTGAACTCTCGAGTGAGATGCCTCACGATCATTTGCTCCAGCATCATTGGCTTGGCTAGTGTGTTTCCTTGTTCTTGCCATTTCAAAAGCTTCGCAACAACTCAACAACAACAACCACATGCTTCAAATCACCGAAAATATCACAATTGCATTTGCAAGGGTCATTCACATGCTACAATATTCATAAGGACTCACACTAATCCACAATAATTTGCATTATGCTGTAAACATACACAACTTAAGATCATATCCAAAAACCTAAATTTTCACAATCCATTCAATTTCATCGCTAATATTAAAATTCTAAACATTTCTAATGAAATTGAAATTTTACCTCAATGCAGGACTACTTTCCAGTGTAGAATATTTATCCAAGCATCAATCAATCAAAGTCCTCTCACTTTGCTCATTAATTTCTACCCTATTGCTCTTTCAGTTCTCTTTTCCTAATTGATGCCCTAGCTCTCCAACTTGTGCAAAACCACAATGTGACGACTATTTACTCTTAATCAATAGGAACACTCTTTTATAACTTAAAATCACTCAAACTAGGGTTCTCGATGGGTTTATGCTCAGTTGGTAGGGTTTGGCATAGGTTGCAACTGTGTAGAAATCAGTTGAACTAGGGTGTTAAACCCTGTCTCGAGGTCGATGCAATCCATTTACAGGGACGGCACTATGACAGCATGGCCACGGCGTCAGAGTGCATGTTATGTTTCCTTTCTGGTGCTGTTATAGTGGCGTAACAGTGTGGCCATGTCATCACCACCCCCTGAGAGCATGTTATGTTTCTTTTCAGGCGCGGTCACGATGCCATTTGTGTATAGGCATAGCGCTAAGACTTTGTCGAGCTGTCTTAATATATAAATTAACATTTTTGCTCTTACCTCCTTGTTGGCGTTGTCACGGTGCAAGGTGTTAAAATCTTAAAAATTTTACCCGTGTTTTGTCGCTTTGCATATCTAATACCACTCTAACTCCTTGATTCTCGTGGCAATATGCTGAATATGGTGAGATGTCTCCATTCAGATGAAAATTCACCCAGTAAATGGTTTTTCTTATAAAAATTTGTACAAAAATTCGTCAAATGTTAGAAAAATACTACGACAACGTTTGGATTGCTAAACGTATTGCTTAAAAGTAAAAATTTGATTAAAATTGAATTTTAAAACCCCTGAGCTGCCTCCCAGTAGCGCTGCGTTTAACGTCCTTAGCCCGACGCCTGCACCACAGCTTTCAATAATCTTCGTAATGCACTAAGGTTACTTTAATGATGTATCCTCGCGAAGTTCCTTATATCCTCTAATCCTTTTCCGACATGCTACCCTATCCTTCATAATCTTTGTATAATTTGGCACAGATTGTCATGCCTTTTCAAAATGGATCATCTTTGTAGTCTTCTCATACGTCTCCACAAATATCCTAATTTTCTCACCATTCCATTAACCTTGCGATTCTTGTTGAAATGGTTTCATTGATACGACAAAACTGATTGCCACTTGCCCAAAGTTTGTACTATGTGATCTTAAGTTCTCTAAGCTTTCATGTTTCATTATTATTTCAAACTTCACTAGATCAACACCACTATCATGTTGCATAATATCCTCGATATGAATATCCTCTCTAACATGGTCAAGTGAATCATATTGCTCTGAATTATCAATAATGTTGCAATTCTCTTTATTTGGCTTCTCTACTTCTTCATATGCTTCATGACATGTTTCTTCGCTTAGTAACATCTCCTCAACTCGATTCTCTTTAGACTCAACCACAACCTCTTGTCTTGAATTTATGAATGTTGTAACTTCTTCTAGATCATCTTCTTCCTCCTTCATATTAAATGATTGCGCAGAAATCTCTAATTTTTCTTCATACTTCTTGAGATCATGCTCGCTCTGCTTAACCACTTTTCTTACTATTTGCTCTATAGATGTAAGAGACAATTTTTCATCCATCTCTTGATCATGTCCTGATTGCCAGTTATCCTGAGAATTCTGTTATGGTTGATATACATTTTGAATGTGAGGGTTGTAAAAGCTTTGATAATTATTCCATGACTATTTTCCTTGTATGTAGTTGCAATACTCTTGACTTCCTACAAATCTTGTAAATCCATAGGGGTTATAATATGGTTGTTTATATCGCGAACATGCCAAACCACTTACAATTGGTTGTGCTTGGTATGTGGTATTATCTCAAACAGCTTCTCTTTAATAAACTAACTTAGAGATTTTATCAAGGATTTCACTGTTTGATTCCTTAAGTTAATATCTATACATTCTTTACATCCTCAAAAAAACCATAGACAAAAGAAAGTAGATCAAGTGCAGTAGGGCCAATCAACTTACAAGTAAAATTAAGAATTACATTAAATTAAAAACTCCTAACAACTTAGTAAACTAAACTAATTGTAGCAACCTATCCCTGGCAACGACACCAAAAACTCGATCATGACCGCAAGTATAACGGTTCAATTATAGTAATAATGTGATCAACAAAGGTTAATTACATATATCGTCCCTCTTAGAAAGGTGTACATGGATACAATTACTTATTCAAGTACACTATATTATTAAGAAGGTCTCTTTTTGTTTGATTAAAAACTAAAACTAATCTATTCTATAAGAAAAGCAATGCAAATCAAGTTGTATTCTTATATTGAGAAAACTTTTAAATGACAACTTCACCTAGGTGATTAATTACTATACTTCCCATATCTAACTTCCTTCTTCTTTCTTATGTGTGTGCAATGCGTAATTAGAATAAATAGATTTCCTTAATATTCATTTCAACCCACTATCGTAGTGAAAAAAATCCTAATATGAAAACTAGAACTCCACTTATCGGTGTGAATAACGTAATTATCGCAAAGCATTAAGTACAAAATCTTTAGACTCATAAACAATTAAGTTTGCTATCCATGTCTCCTTAATCAAAACTATTTATCGACGTTATATTTTATGGTTGTGTTGTTCATATCCAGCTTAAAAGCTCTAAGGCCATGATAACTTTTTAAACCCCTAATTAACAAACATGTAATCAAGATGTTCATAGCATTACGCATAGAATCAAATGCAAATTCTAATCATTTCCACATAGAACATTATAATCAATTCATAACATCGCATAGTATTCATACCATAGAATCCATTGATCCCTACAATAAATAGACTACTCACTTATCATTAAAATCATCATCATACAATTCATAAACATCATTGAAATCAGATATTAAACTAAATATTACCTTTAATTAAATCGATGAAACAAAAATTGAATTGCAAATAGGAGTCTTCAATGTCTTCTCCTTCAAAAGCTCTTCTCAATACTCAAATAAAACTCTATAAAACTTAGAACTAATGTTAAAAATGGTGGTTGTTACTAATGTATTTATGATGTCTCCATTTACCACGTCCTAATACCTATTTATACTCTTTAGACTGCTAAAAGTACAAATAACAACCCTAAAAAACAATTCCAAACGAAATAGAAGTCCAAAACTTTCTATTTTGATGTTTGTAAGTGATACACATCGCCTATGTTAAATGACTACGCCGCCACAACGCTATGTATTCTCCATATTTTTCTTTCTCAGTGCACTTGATGTTGCCTATGTCGAGCTCCGGTGCCATCCGTATCTAGCCACGGCGTCGTGACTATGTCACTCTCACTACATTATTTACTTCAATCTCCAAGTGGTCCTTTCATTCCCTACGGTGCCATCCATGTTTTCCATGTCATCACTGCTGCTCCCACTGCATCAACCCTTTTTATGATTTTCTTTTCATTTATTCATGGAATCCTTCCTTTGTCTCTTTTATACCTTATGGTCCTGAAAACACATAAATACCATCAATTAGAGCTCAATTCGGGATATTTAGACCAAATATGCATCATAACTAACCTTGTATATAAGTTTAGTTAAGTACTTATCACTTTCCTAACTTTATACTAACTTACTCAACATCCATAATCTTTAGACCTTTTCTTATCAATCAAAAACGTAAAATAGATTGATCATCATCAATTTGAGTCTATTACTCATTTGTAAGAACCCTTAAATAGGTCCATTTGAGTCTATTGCTCATTTCTAATTTGTATTCCATTTTTCAAGAATTTCTCTAATTTCCAGTATTTTTTATGAGAAAGGTTTTGACCCATGAATTGGTCCGGTTCAGCCCAGTTGAGTTGGAAATGGTTCAGTTTGGTCTAATTTAGGGGATCAAACCCCCTTTCTTCCTCAACGAGGAATACGGTAGAGTTTGGGAAGGGGAGACGACTCTCTGCCATCTTCTTCCTCGGACGAACTGTTGTGTGGTTCGTTCGACCCTCCCATCCCACTTCCTCTTTTCAACAACAGCAACAACAACACAACAACACCAACACTCACTTTCTCCATTGCCTCTTTCTTTCTTTCTCTTTCTTTCTCACTCACCTTCTCCATCACCTCTCTCTCTCTCTCTCTCTCTCTCTCTCTCTCTCTCTTTCTCTTTCGAAATGCAATTAATGAGGTAGTGTTGGTTGCTTTGAGATATATATAAATTTTTCAAAATTCATACACACAAATCTCAAGGCTGGTCCAAATGATGGGAGCTAAAGTGACACTCTTTAAAGTGACACCAATTTTAACACACTTTCCATTTTTCTAATTTTCTAATATATATATATATATATATATATATATATATTTTTTTCTATTTAACTTAAATTTAATATATATATATATATACTTCTACCATGGAACCCAATTATATAGCATTTATTACACATTTAATGTGTTTTGCATTAAATGCACTATATCAGTCACCATTAGATTAAAATTCTGTAGTAATCCGATGGTGAGATATATAGTTCCCATGACATGGTTATATATTTGAGCACCATTGTTAAATTACCCATATATATTTGCTTATGTCTTCGTGCCTATAATTTCGCCGTGTGCACCAACGAGTAAGTTGAGGCGTGCATGATACCTCTCAACCCATGTACGTCATCCTTGAACCCCATACTATATTAGGCATCCGTAATTTGTCAATTACTCAATAATAGGTCAATTAATACAATTATTTTCATAATTAATAATACAATCAATACAAATAACAAACAACAAGCAAATCCACGGACAAGCTACTTAAAATGAGCAATGCTTAACCACGAGCCTAACTCAGATTAATTAGAAGTTGAATTAAAGCTATTACCTACTTAAGGTAATGAGTCGTTACATTGTAACATCAAGCATGACTCCCACATTGAATGTAACTTGTATTCCTCTCTAATTTACATTCAGTTGTTCATGTATTGTCATGCCAATTGTAATCTTGTATGACATGAGACTTAAATGTTACTTGTATACTTTGTGCAAGCACTCATTCTCATCATGTGTGAGGGCCTATATAAGGGGGTTCCTTCACTTGTAAATAGTATACCAAGTTGATTGAAGAACTTCTCATTCCAACTCTTTCATTTCTTATCTTCTCATTTTAGAGGAGTTCTTTGTAACAGTAGTTCTTAGTCTTCTACTTTTCTTATCTAGTTTCTAGCAATTCACAACTTAGTTTATAACACGTTATCAACATGAGCTTGCTCTTGCAGAAAGGAAATATTTAAGTTCAAGAAGGCTTGTTAAGGAGACAAAGCTAGGAATGTATAATTTTTATTAATTTAAATAAGTTCAATTTATTTCTATGTTATAATGATTAATAAATTTTGTATTACATGCATCATTTATGTACCTACGAAAGTATGCTCTGTAGTTGCATCTTGGACGATCTTCTACATCAAAAATCAATGTGACATAAATAGTTTTTTTCTCTATTTTTTAAATGATTACTAGGCTCTATTTTTTATTTTATAATGCAAATAGTACTATGAGTTTGGATTGATAATGGGTAAGCTTTATCCCTGGTAAAGCTAAACATTGAAAGGGAGATGAGTTATCCTGTTCGAGGAGGCATGGTTTAAGTAAACTTCATCTCGCTACCTGACTTGGAGGTTGCCTTACCAACTCGTACAAGTAGTACCTTTTGCATATTAGTAATCAAGTTGTGAACATATGTTTAATCATATATTATTTATTTTATATAAAAAGGAGAAAAACTATTTACTCAATTTTAATTTCATTACATATTCTCAGATTATGGCAAACCTTCAAAAACTTAAATTTGTTTCCTTCGACATCATAGGTAACAATTATTTGTCATGGCAGGTAGATGCCAAGATACATTTTCAAGTTAAAGACTTGAAAAACATTGTTATGGAAGAAAATAAAGCATCAATGCAAAATCGTGCAAAAGCATTGATATTTCTTCGCCATCATCTCCATGAAGGTCTGAAAAATGAATATCTCATTATAAAAGATCTTATCATCCAGTGGTTAAGCTTGAAAGAACGATATGATCACTAAAAGATGACGATACTTCCAAAAGCTCAAAACAATTGGTTGAATCTTAGGCAACAATATTTCAAAAAAGTCACTGATTATAACTCCATCATGTTTAATATTACTTCTCGTTTGAGGCTATGTAGAAAAAATATATTCGAAAGGCAATGATGGAAAAACATTTAATACTTTTAATGCCTAGAATTTGTTGTTACAACGACAATATCGAGCGAAACAATTTAGAAAGTACTCTGTATTAATTTCTTGTCTCATGGTGGTTGAACAAAAAATGAGCTTTGTTGAAGATTCAAAACTCCCATTCATCTCGTTCTGCTTCAATTCATGAAGCAAATGTTACATCTTATAATGACTAAAAAAATAGTCAAGGTAAGAAAAACTACGGACGTGAAAAGGGGAAATGATTGATTGGCAACGATTATGGCAACAATATTCTAAATTCCGTAGTGATAAGTTCCTAAATAAATGGAATAGAAATGACGCTACTCAAAAAAAGGAAATAATGTTGTTGAAAATGGGCCTGCTCGTGATCATGACCAACCATGTCACAGGCGTGGTCTAAAAGGCCATTGGGCTCATGTATGCCATAAGCCTAAGCATTTTATTGATCATTATCAAGCCTCCTTGAAGGACAAAGAAAAATAGTTCAGATGAATTTCACTATTAAAGATGACTCGTTGGACATTAATGTTATGGATGTCCAAGATTTTCATGATGATCTAAACACTAATTTTGATGCTTTTAATGATCATATGTAATGCTTTTCATTTTCTATAATTTTATGTACTAGTTTTTGTTATGCTTTTTAATTTCTCAGTATTAGTTTCTTATTATAAATGAAATGTTTTTTTTAAATTATCAAACACCATTTATGTAGATCGATGATTAAGTCATGTGTTTAAATCATAAACCAAATAAAAGAGATATGTGTCTTGCTGATTATGCTACAACACACACAATCCTTAAAAAGATGATACTTCTCTAATATGAACTTAGCCAAGGCTAATGTTCAAACAATATCTAGCATATCTAATTTGATAAATGGCATTGGGAGAGCAAATATTTTGTTGCTTATGGGTACAAAAATTCATGTTGACAATGCCTTATACTCCAGAAAATCAAGAAGAAATTTACTTAGCTTTAAAGATATTCGAAAAAATAGATATCATATTGAAACCATGAATGAAAATAATAGAAGCTATATTACACTGATTTCAAATGGGAAAAAAGATATATTAGAGAAATTCTCGGCTTTATCATCTGCATTGTATTTCATTCATATAAAGCATGTTGAAATGAATGTCATCAAAAATAGAAAAATCAATGATCTTAAGACATTCATTTTATGGCTTAATCGACTTGGTCATCCAGGATCATCAATGATGCGAAGAATAATTGATTATTCACATGAAAATCCTTTAAGGAGTCATTAAATACTTTCAGTTGGTGATTATGATTGTGCTAATTGTTTTCAAGGTAAATTAATAGTTAAACCATCCCAAATAAAATTGTTATGGAATCCCTAGATTTTTTAAAATGTATTTAGAGAGACATGTTAACCTATTCATCCTCAATGTGGGTCGTTTAGATATTTCATGGTTTTGATAGATACAAGGTGGTCATAGATTTGTTTGCTTTCGACTCGTAATGTTGCATTTGCTAGACTTTTAGTGCAAATCATTAAGTTAAAAGTTTAACTCCTTAACAACCCAATCAAGAACATTCATCTTAATAATGCTGGATAATTTCAATCACAAGCATTTATAGATTATTCCATGTTTGTAAGAATTAACATTCTATTCTATATGTGCATAGTTAGAATGATTTGGCAAAATCTTTGATCAAACGTATTCAATTAATTGCAAGACCCCTAATCATGAGAACTAAGTTCCTTGATGCAACATCTATCATTCGTTATAGGCCTTGACGCGTATTGCGAGTGTACAATAAGCCTCCCATGTATCCTTATTATTTGTAGTAGTGATAAATGGGATCGTCTGCACATGGATTTTGAAAAATTCTTAAGAAAAAAGGTTTTCAAATAGTTTTTATTATTTTACTTTAATTAAAATGGGAATTAAAATTATCTACTCAAACTATAGTAATCAATTAAACTAATTAAACAAACTTAAAATAACACAATTGAAATTCAATAAATTCAAATCAAATCAAATCGATTAAAGTCAATTCAATATAAAAACAAACATCTAATCAAATATTCAAAACAATGAAACACTATTCCGTTTTGTGTTCAAACATATTACTCAAATCATAGTCATAATCATACTTTCATTATATTACAAAGTATTTTGAAATCATTAAACTTGAATCATAAGTAAGTTGATAACCTTTATCAAGCCACCAATTTTCTTTATATCAATGGAAAAACCGCATCCTAATTTTATTAAAATAATCCTTCGAAAGCTAAAAGATATTAATTAGACGATAAAACAACATTAAGTTCCATGAAACTTTGAACTACTAAGCCTGATACTTTCGGAAAAGTCAAATCAATATTAAACTTAGATCTAAATTCACCTATGACATCTAAATGGTGAAAGACCTCTTTAAACAATCCTAGTTACTACTTTAAATAAGATATAAAATCCAAATATCATAATACACATTGGCCACTTTGCATGCAATACCAAGTTTCATAATTTTAATCAGTAAATAATAATTTATTAAATCAGTGAATTGAAGATACAATTATGTTTAAAGCATTAAGTACAAATCAATCTTCATTATGACTACATTATAAAATGGATAAAACTCATGTTTGGACTTTGTTTAGATTAATTAACTACTCAATCATATTCATAATAAACATAGCAATCAGATAAATATAAGACATTAATGAATATACCTCTTTATTGAATACTTCGAATCTTCAAAAGTCTCCAAAAGCAATCAAAAGTACTTGATAATGGCCTAAAACTAATTAAAAGTGATCAATAGCTTCATAATTATTTAAAATTACTTATTTTCGAAGTTTATGGTTCATATATATAGTATTATAAATAATATATAACTCAACCAAACTGAAATTCTTTGTTATAATCCAAAATTCTCGAAATCGACTCCAGCAAATCACAACTTATCCTATATTAAACCTGATTCATTCAACAAATCAGTGGAAATTTGTCTCTGTCCTTCATCAATTTAAATGGTGATTCATGTGTTACACTTGATTCACTGCTGATTCGTTGGCAATGAATCCTAGTTCAATTCTTGATTTGATTTTGATTCGTTGTGCACTTTCTCTTCTTGACTGAATTCTTTATTTTCTTCCCTTTTTTCCATTTCTTCACATATTTTTAATATGACATGAAATCACAAAAACAAGAGAAAACCCAATGTTATATAGCTTTTTACATATAAAATCACCCTAAAGTATAATATAAAATAATGTCTAATTATTGACTTATCAAACACCTCCAAACTCTACACTTTAGTGTCCCAAGCAAATGAATACAATCAAATATATTCTCTTTTCATTCCTTATTTTGATTTCATAATTATTTATTCTTATTCTTAAGTAGAGATGATCATTAAATAGAAACATATTACCCTCATAAAAATAAAATTATGATAAAATAGAAAGGCTCAAAGAACAACCCATTATTTGGCAACTCAACCTTTGTTATGCAATACACTTAAGAATTCAAAGTTTGATTAGTTACCAAAGCTAAGCCACTATGTAGGTTTTCTTAATCTCCACTGACAAGCATCAAGCTTACGATGAGTAATATAGAATTTCAAGATCCAAAAATCACTAAATCAATCCTTAATTTCAAACAATATTTAAAAAATGCCATTACAATAAAAGTCGATAGGAACTTTTATCCCCAATAATTATCATTATTATGTTCATTTGTTGGAATGTAGGAAAAAGAACATATTTCACTCAACTTAGCTATAAGTACTTGAGGTAAATTTTTTATTTGAAGAGTTTTCATAAACATTCTTCATTTTTTAAAATATCTCTTTTTCTCTTCTTTTTTTCTATATTTTTCTCATTTCATTCCTACGGTTCCCTACTCCATTTCTTTTGGATATTGTTATTCTTTTTATAGGAATTTTTCTCACATTTTTTCCACCACTAGATTATCTGCTCCATTACCTTTGGAATCTGAGGGTTTCTCTATTTTTTTAAAAAAAAAAAAAAAAAAAAAACTCTTTGTTAGCTCTTCTCACTTTCATTATAGTTAAGGAAGTATTCTTTCCAACTAAGTAAAGTTTATTGGCTAATTTCTTATTTCTTTCCCAAATTGTTGCATAAATTCTTTTCATAATATAGGTATATATAATACTTGACCAATAATCCTTGTATAACAACATTCCTAGAAATATATCTTTTTTTTTTCTTGCGCTTTGTTTTAATCTTCTACCCATTATAATGTCTAACACAAAGCAATCAATCCATCTAAACTTCTCTAGTGTATACACAATCTAGGTAAGTTGAATATGGTATAACAATTATTTTCTATCATAAAAATTTTATTTTCATTGGTAATAAAAATATCACTTCTATTTAAATCCAAATTATAATCAATTCACATTTTCCTAACTAAATAAAATAAAATGAAGAAATAGTACCCGTATCTTTAAAAATTTGAAAAATTTCAGTCAACTTTGAATATTGAATAAATAGATTCTACCTCTCGAGTCTTCCATACTTCACTTCTTTATACTCCACTTTACCTAAATACCTCTAAACTCATTCCAAACATTGTCCTCAAGGTTTAAAATTAAGTCGGGTTTTTCAACAAAATAAACATGCCTCGTGAAGCATAAACAAATTATATAAAATAAATTATTTGCAAAATATAAACAAACAAAGAATTCATAAATAATAGAAGAACTCTAATGGAATTTATCTTCCATTTCTCATTGACAACAAAAAACAAGATTCATATTCTTCTTAATCAAGCAAACATTAAGAAGATTACAAATTATGATTTCTATGCGTAAATTCATCATTAGTTTCATCAGCTCCTTTCTTCATCCCTCTCTGTAGTGCCTCGTCAAACATAGCTATCATCGGGGTTATAAACTCCTAATGAAAAGTGCAACTGCAACTATCAATGCTCTTCCTCATATTTTGCAAACTTTTTACAAATCTCATTTCTATAGTGGAATGGCGACATGCCAAATGTTTTTCATTTCCCTCTAACATCCCTTGATTTTTCAAAAT
Source organism: Stephania cephalantha (assembly GCA_039657325.1). NCBI lineage: Eukaryota > Viridiplantae > Streptophyta > Magnoliopsida > Ranunculales > Menispermaceae > Stephania > Stephania cephalantha. The sequence continues at coordinate 28,953,540 of CM077578.1, read as the reverse complement.
TTGCTTTTCAGTATGTATAATAGCTGCAAATAAGGATCGAAAAAATCCTTTCCTTTTTGTTGTTAATGGAGATGTAGAACTGCCTTTCGTCCTTAGAACATCCACTTGAGCCATCATACTTGTCACTCATCTTGCATTTTCTAATGTTGTACTATGAACTTCTTGTCTACTACTCCTTTCTTCAACTCTTGATCTTCTTATTTCATTGAGTTCTCTTTCATCTTCCGAATCAGTATAACCATTATCGCTCTCATTCTTTTTAACATGGAATCAATAATAGTTTTCAAAGGTAATTAGTAATCAATATTAAGAATTGTAGGCTATGGTCGTCATTGCTTGTCTCATAGCATCATGAATTACATACCCAATATCAATAAATCCCTTCTTCATAACAATATGATAAAGTAAAGCGGCTCTAGGATTCTTTACTCCAAAATGTTGTATAGTAGGATATAAACAATAATATACTACAAAAAATTAACCCTACGACAACATGCAATGTTTGCCATAATAGACGTAAGACATCGTGCAGCGATAAGTCCTCTATTAAAATGTCGTCAAAAGTTTTAAAGTTTTAACAACAATTTTTTTCATGTTATCACATTGATTTTTGAATGTTGTTGTATTTTTTTATGCACTTTGACATTTTACGACATCTACAAAGTGTCATTATATTAGTCAACGACACGCAAAACGATTGTTATCAAAAGTCTTGGAAGACATTTTCTTATGTCGTCACAAACATTTTTGAATGTTGTTATAGTTCTACTTTTGATACGCACTGAGATTTCCTAGCTTTTAAAAAAAGTCATTGTATAAGTTAATGACATACCTAGAGATTGCTATAAAAAATCATAAGAACTTTAACAACACTTTCATCATGCCATCACAAGCAGTTTTGAATGTTGTTATAGTTCTATTTTGGATGAACATTGAGATTTCACAGCTTCTAAGGAAAGTCACTGTATAAGTTAACGACATACAAAGAATTTGTTGTAATCAGAGCCACAACTTAAAATTTGCTATTGTATAAATTTTGTTTTAACATCATTGAAAGAATGTTGCAAATAAACTTTTTATGAATGTTGTAATCATTAATTTAAATGACATATGATAAATGTCATAGTTTTGTGCTCATATTTAAATTTAATATTTTTATTTGAAAGAACCTACAATAAATAATATTAACAATTATACCAATTCACAATTCCAAAGAACAAAATAGAATATATTAGAAATGAAGCGCTTATAAGAATTAATTAGTGTCACATACAAGTCTATTATTTTTAAACAAAAAGAGATAACTAACAAATTTTAACTTACAAACAGTTTGATAACATCTAGAAAAATATATTACAAAAGCTGCACTCTATATTGACCTTTAAAAGATATATTTCAAATGATTTACTTCAACCTTAAAATTAAAGTTTGCACCTGCACCACAATTATAAATAAAATTAATAATGATTAAGAAAAAACACAAGGTATTAAATAAACAAAATGTTGTAAAGAGATATTGTAACACATATAAGTCATTAATCAAAAGTCTCATCTAAAAATAAAAAATAAAAAAATTGTCGCTAATTTTTACCACTACAACTTAACACTCTGAAAATATCAAAAACACATTATGGAAACTTATTGATAAATATATTAAGCCTTCATATATCTTTCAACTTAACACTTAACTCAAAATGGAACAAATAACTGAATTAATTAAAGGTTAGCCGTATACAAGCTTATGTAGCCTTGGCATCGCTGATTGCCAATAATTATTCGTTGAAGGAGATGTAGTTGTTGAGAAGGTGAAGGAAAGTGGAGGGGAACTTGAATACAATTCCATTCCACCACCACAGTTCATCGAGAGTAAAATTAGAAGCTATAATTTTTAAGATAGATACAACCATCACAAGGAACATGAGTTCTTAAAAATATTATTCAAATATATAGTGACAACATAACATATATATTGGGGGTTCTCATACATTAAGGTATCTTAAAAATAAATGATTCAAAGCATCAAATAACTAATTAGAAATGCTAATACATTCCCACAAACCTGATTGAAAGAACTCACCAGGCATGTGTAATTTTTAAATAAACCAAGAATGAATATGCACTAATGTGTGTTTTTAAAAGCTGGTTGCTCTTATTGAATGTTGAAGCTATGACTATAATTTATGTAGTTGCCTCATTTATATACTACATCAAAATATTATAACATTCTTGATGAAACCAGCCACAAAGTGATATGAGTTTAATTAAGGCAGTGTGAATGGGACTTGACAATGAAAAACCAATAAGATAAAGACCAACTCAACTTTATCAAATGCAGCCTGCTAATACATGATGATGCAAATCCATAAGCAAAAAAGTAGATTGAAAATAAATATTAATCATCATACATATGAATTTTCAAAGGATCTCCCAGAAGTAACTTCTTTCATCTCCCTTATTTGTTAGATTATCATTTCCTAATTAATTTCTAATATATATGCCCATATTATATTGATGTGTACTCTATATTTTGGGCCCACAACTTGATGGTAGTTTGAGCATAAGTGTTTTGAGTACCGAGGTTTTAATTTCCTCCCCTCTCTTCAAAATAAATGGACCCAATTATTCGGATATGATTTGTTTAAAACCAAAGTGATCTCACCATCAAGATTCATCCTGTTTAACGGAAGAACGCAGAGAGGGGAAAAACATTCTCAAATTTAATGGCAATGGAAGGAGGTATGTATATATTTTGTGATTTTGTGATTAAATCAAAGTGTTATGAAGATCAGAATAGACAACAATTGGTTTCAGAGCATGGTTGAACACTTTGATTCTTTATATTAGTTTCCGCATTATTGTTTTAAAATTTCAATCGACATTACAGAAAACAATTTTTGAAGTCCATCCTTCAATTTAGGTATAAAAGGGTACAAAAGGTATTTTGAAAATTTTAAGTTTTTACTATTCCGATACCTAATTAATAGACCGAGAAGATATCTAAAATATTTTGAATGCCGATTTGGGTATGATAGGTATTATGTTAACTTTGTGTATGCCGACTATAAAAAACGAAAACTATTTTTTTTTATTTACAAAATATACATTTGTGCCGGTAGTGTATTATTTTGGATATACATTAAGTATTTAAGATAAGACAACCATGTATGTTAAGTTAAAGATACATGATATTTTGTTATTGTTGAAAATGTTGATTGATCTTTAACTAGTTACGGTTTGGCACATTTAAATTGAAAAGTTATATACACATGATACACGTTACTATTTTAATTAAATAGTAAAACGAAAACACAAATTTGGAGTCTATATATGTGGATGTTATGTTAGAACGTGACTTCTTATTTAGATAATTACATGCTATTAACAGCAAGTGAGTGATATAGGTACATATGTATTATTTAATATATTCATATTAAAGTACGTATGTCATATTATGATTTGCCTAATTTATTTATTTTCATGCATGTATGTATATGATTTGCATGTATATCTTGATGTGAAAATGGACACATTAAAGGATTGCGGCTTTAATCAATTTACATGCAATATATATTAGAATTTAAGATTTTAAAATTCAAATTAAAGTATACTTAATTAAATGTTTATTTCATGAAAAGCTAGTTAGTCACCAAAGTGGCCTAGCTTGAACAGATGTTAATATTTAATTAAGACAATTAATTATAATGCTAGGAGGTCACCAAAAGGTGGACCATTGCATATAATTAATGAAACTTAAGAGATTTATCTTCATACTTAGAAATAAGTATGTTTTATCCAAAGATATCTTACTTATTAACCTGAGCATAATTGATTGTCTATGAAAGTTTGGTTATTAAGAATTTGATATAGCATGAATTATGTATTTAAGTAACACCCAAAGGTAAACTTAAATTCATAATAAAAGTATTATATGTTTGAATCTATTAGGTTTAACTCAAAGCATTAATGTGAATAATTTTGTTATATTTGCAGCGTCCTCTAATATGTTTTCCCTGAGTAATATGATGGTTAATATCAATGGGCTCAACTACAATGATTGGTTTGAATAGATCCAGTTCCAACTAGGTGTAATGGACCTTGACCTGGCAATCATTGTAGATGAAAAGCCCACGGCCATTACCGGACTAGCTCCGAAGAGGAAAGGTCTCTATACGAGGCTTGGGAGCAGTCTAATAGGCTAAGTTTGAACTTGATGTGAATGACGATTACCGAAAATCTCAAACCATCTATGCCTAAAACAAGTGACGCAAAGGAGTTCATGATCCAGCTAAAATAGTACTCACAATTGGAAATTGTTGACAAGTTCATTGTTGGAAGCTTGATAAGTGAGTTGACCACTAAGAAATTTGAGTTGCACAGCCCATCCATGATCATGTGACTAGTATGTCTAACTTGGCATCGAAGCTCAAAGCAATGGGAATGGACGTGAGTGAATCATTTCTAATTCGGTTTATCATTAATTCGCTTCCCCCTCAGTTTTATCAGTTCCATGTGAATTACAACATAATCCAATCTTGACGTGAGTGAATATAAATATTAACTTATAATTTGATTGAAAACATATAAATATTAACTTATAATTTCATCAAATTTTGTTTGACATACTAGTCACATTACTTAATTTTGTTTGACGTGAGTGAATCATTTTTGGTTCAAGTGAATCATTTTTGGTTCAGTTAATTATTTACCTCTATCAAAAAATATAAATATTAACTTATAATTTAATTGAAATCCTAAAAAACTTTATTTTATTTGGAATAAGTAGTTTTTTTAAAAAAATTATTATTTTTTATTTTTTAAAAAAAAATTCAACCATTGAAAAATTGCAATTATTTTTTAGTCATCTCAATTACATAAAAACAAAAAATAAAAAATAAGTGTTGAATGATCTACCAAAAAAAACTGTTGAATGTCAAATTTTTTAAATTTTCTAAAAAAACATCTTTGAATGGAGCAAAAGACCATAGAAGGACGTTTGAAATATAAGTAAAAGGGAGCTAGAGATCATATACAATTGGATTGAGAGACATCGCTATTTGGGCCAATTTGATCTCTACATACAAATTTAAATTTTATCGGACCCATACTCTATGTCTTTGCTATTTTCCTTTTATTTGTCATTACTCTTCTATCTTGACAAATTGGTTGCAAAAATAGATCTACTCGCTTGCTTGATCCCTTGAATCAGTAGTGATTCAGTCCTATAACACAAATTGCTGGAAAAATGATATGGCACTAAGCCTAAATTCCACCAATTTCAATAGCAATTCATCAGTGAATCTACATAAACCCCTGATTCGCTCAGACCAAATTTGTGTTTTTAAAACATAAAACCAAATCGGTGTACACAATTTCATTTACACTACAAACCCTTGCACCCATTTCACTAAGAAATCAAATTATTGTACAGATTCAACTCTCCAAAGCCTTAATATAGCTTATTTAATTAATTCTCACATCAATTAGGATAACTATATGGTTAAGATGGTTAGGATTTTTGATAAATTTCTAACTTTTGAATGAATTTCAAATTATTCATGATTTTTAAATTTCTATGGCTTATGAACGATTAGTGTATGGTTTATATGGTTTTAAATAGAATGAATGATGATTAAAGTTGATCACTCTATTTTCAGATTATTTGACGAAATACTTGAGATTTTTACCCGAAGTGTGATTTTAAATGGAATTTAGATAATAAAGGTTGTATTTGAATTAGTAGTGTTAAGAAATTAAGTTTAGGGGTACGTTTTTTGTTTTAGAAAAACTTCAATTTATCTCGAGATTGTTTCGAGTTATGAGATGTGATCACTTATTGTGTGTGCCAAATATAACTCATAATAGGTTATCAAATCCTACTGGAATGTAGTAGAGGTAAGAACAGGGTCGAATCTACATGATTTAGTCAAAGTGAGTTCAACAAACAAAAAAGTAAATTTGGGGTTTTTAAAAGAGATTTATCTAAAAGTAAATCCACAATGTAGCCTTATGTTGTTTCCATGTCTTGTATCATTGACGTTGAAAGATGGGTTTTAGAACAGTTTTCCCTAGATAGGTTATAGGTGACACTAACACAATATGTAATGTAGCTCCAGCATTTGGTAATCTTTCTAAAATTGGTGGTTTCGATGAATTTAGGATGACCTTCAACATCGAGAGTAAATCCTCGTCCTGGAATTACTTTGAAAGATTTTTGAATCATCGTAAAAGGATTAGATTCCTTATTGACATTGATGATATTTGGGTAATCAAATTCTTATCTATATCTCTTTTTAGGAAGTCGCTAAATGTCTATTAAATTTTATTGGTGAAATACTAATCTTCTTCCCTTGAACAATTACTTCTATCGGATTATCACTCATATATCCATTCACGTAAAATTGTTGTACCAATTCAAAAAATCCTCGCTCCAATTTTCCTTCATAATCCCTAAGAAGTTCCTCCCAATTCCTTTCTCTTATTATGCTCACAATTTTATCCTCATATTTCTGCTCATTCTGATATTTTTGTCCTCTCTCATGTATTAAAACACTTTTCGCACCCCTAAAATATCTATTTTATACCTAAAGACTGACAAATCGTAAAGGATCATAAGGTACTAATTAGTTAATAACATTAATATATTTAAGTCTTCATTTTATATGTTTTTAGATCTTAATGCTTCGTGTCATTAACTAATTCTCTTTTATTTATACTTTCAGTGGTTTAGAGACAATTTGATGAAAACAATATAAATCAGGGTCTTTTGAAGTATTCTTATTGTTTGGCATTGAAAAAAGAGCTTACATGCACTTCGAGACAATTTGGCGGGACTAACATTGGTCTGTGTTGATACCATAGTGTTTTAGAAGAAGTATGGTGGTGCATTAGTTGAGAAAAGTCTAAAAAATGACTAAGTATAAGTTGTTCCTACAGTGTGAATAGGTACCCTCAAATTTGCCTCGAGACACGCATTGAATAGTTGATGTAAAAAGATAGAGCAATAGCTAAGTGACACACCAAGGGACACAGTTGTGATACAGCATTTCAACAGCCATTTAATTAGCCTCAAGATCTGCATAGACCAAAGATCAGATGAGCAAGTAAAGAGCCCTAATTTTCCTCAAGATGAGCATCAACATGAACTACCAAAAGTTCATCGAGTCTTCATGCTAGTTTTCTCTTCACTATAGAAACGTTTCATCTTCCTCGAGATACATGATGCATCGTCTCCCACTAATTCATCGTCTCTTCTATGTGTGTTCTCTTCAATCGCCTTTGACATTCCTCGAGATGCGATTTGGCATACTTCTAGATTGATACACGACTCACTTGAGCACCTCTCCTTACCAGCTAAGATGCCACATGTTGATACTTCACTTGCCTAGCCACATCCATATCAGTGTTCATAGCTAATCAAAGCTTGCCACATCACCCACCCCTAGAGCATGACCAATCAGAGCTTGAAACGTGTCCGAGACCCAAACAACAAACTCACAACAACCATCAGATTGTCTAAGGCGGATGTGACATAAATTGACCCACGAATTTCACTTTATCTCTTTTCCAAATACCAAAATCAAGGGTTTTGAATATATAGGCATTAGGGTTTTATTTACAATCTTCTCCTCTCTCGACCAGTCAAACTACTTTTATTTTATTGTTTTTAATGGAGTTCGTCAAGATGATGTCCGCCTAAGCAATCTTGGCCTAGGTTGGAGGTGAAGCAAGTCCAGATAAATGGTTTATAGCGATGTCATGTGAGATCTATTTATTTATAATATTTATAATTAGATTATTTTAATTCTTTCTATTTTATTTGTTGTTGGTTTCATGATTATGGTGCAAACTTAGGGGCATGTATGTGGCCGGTGCATGCTTTTAGGTGGAAGACATATAGTTAATCGGGACTTTATATCCGTAATTGTACGATTAGACTGATACAAGTGACGATCACTCACCCGTTTGTCGTCAAAATTTTTGGTTTTTGAGTGTGGGACATATACATCTAGGTTAAATTGGAGGTGGAAGTGATCTGGTTATTTAGGATTAGTATTTCCATGTGACTTAATGCTGTTAATGCATTAAACCTCATTGGCGGATGTCTAGGGTTGTGTATTAATTAGAGAAGTAGTTAGAAGCGGACGTCTTGGCTATCGAAACCAGGGGATTAGGGATTTATGGTGGATGTTGATTTCCTATAGCTAATCTAAAGGGATTAAATTAATAATCTTTTGGAAAGATTGAGGACCATGATATGTTATTGAACTTTGATTTAGATGTATGGAACTGTTGACTTATGTATTTTCTCTTATTGATATCACATTTGCAAAGTTTTAATTTCTAAGTAGTTTTAATTAGTTAATTAATCGTTTTCTTAAAAATCTATAAAAACCCCAAAATTTTATGTTTTAGTTAACTCAAAGTAAAACCTATGTCCTATGGATTTGACTTCATATTTACCACTACTACACCCATGTGGGATTAGTAACTCAAACATAGCGTATATTTGGCACATGAACAAATTTTGGCGCCATTGCTGGGGACTTATTCCTTTAATTTGAGTTTAGTTTCATTTTCTTTTTCTTAGTTTTATGATCCCTAGACTCACTCTGTCAAAATCGACTAGTTCATTATTGCCTTTCGATCTTGAACTTGAGAGAACATTCCAAAGTTGAATAGAGAAATCAGCTTAGGCAAAGAGAATGCCGAAATCCTATAGATATGGCGCAAGCTTAAAATCGCAAAGTCACTATAGGGCACACCTATCAAGACCTTCAAGCTCTTTTGCCATAACAACACCTCTACATCAATTATCCGAAAAATGTTAGAGAATTTAAGTTGAGGTATGGGTTTATCCATCTCCTACATTCCTTTAATAGAAGAAAGAATGAGGACCCAATCATTTTTCTTAAAGAATCTCAAACTAACTGCAAGACCATGAAACCCTCTACAGCGGATGAGGACATGATTAAGCTTAGGTCTTTTCCATTTTGTCTTAAAGATAAAGCCAATGAATGGTTTTTCAATCGTTTGCCTAGTTGCATTAACTCTTGAAATGAGATGACAAATGAGTTTTTAAAAAAGTATTTTCCTGAGGATAGATTTGCTTAGCTCATCAAGGACATATGCGGCATAAAAATGAAAATGGAAGAATTATTTGGTGCATATTGGGATCGCTTTAGGCGATTAATTACCATTTATCCGCAACATGGCCAGATCGAGAAGGCCATAGTTCATTTCTTCTATGTTGGCATAACGCCCATAGAAAGGCGCATGATTGCCAACACGTGTAGCATTTGAGATAAGACACCAGCTCGCATGAAGCAGTTATACGAGGACATCGCACAACAATCATGCCATTGTGGAAATCTTGACGATAGTGTGTACCGAAGTCTCACTGCAGGAGCATTTTCAAATTCTACTGACCGTAAAATTGACCAACTAACTCAAGGATGGAGTGTCTCCTCACCTCTGGCAAAGTGCAAGTGTAAGCTTGTTGTTTCTGTGTAGCCACAACTAGCACAATTGATTAATATCCTACTCTCTTTGAGGACAATCAACAAACAAATGCCATGGGTAATCAATTCCAAGGACCGCCCAGAGCCCCATTTGGTAACACCTATAATCATGTAATGGCAAGGAGCAACTTGAAATTTAGTTACGGGCCTCAAAATCATAACCACCAAACTTTTTTCCTCAGAGGTAAATTGTTGCCTACACCTTCCAGTAACTCCTCCTCACTTGAAGATATGATGAAAGCTCTTATGGCTTAGCCGAGCAGATTTAGGAAAGATATTGACCAATTTAAGGCTAACACTTATATATCCATCAGTGATACAAATGTGATGGTCCATAACCTTGAAATCTAAGTGGGCCAAATAGCACAACAATTGAGAAGTCTCGACGATAAGGGATTGTTACCTTCGCAACCTTACCCGAACCTTAACGCGAGTGGTAACGCAGTTATAGTCAGAAGCGGCAAAGAGCTGGAGGGACATGAAAAGAACATTGGGCCATCTAATGCCAATGACTAGGCAAATGAGGAAGAACATGAGTTAGTAGTGACCTTTTCGCTCCTAAACAAACGATAACTACTCAAAAGGAAACACTTCCTACTTTCAAGGTCAGACCTCATTTTCCACCACAACTTATCCAAGACAAGAAAAATAAGGAAGAGAAAGAAATTCTCGGGACCTTTTGATGAGTGGAAATAAATATTCCACTTCTTCGATGCTCTGAAGCAAGTCCCTAGGTACGCAAAGTTTCTTAAGAAAGTATCCACTAACAAATGGAAACTAAATGGCAACGAAATGTCGAAATGGGAGAAAACATCTTGACTATCCTACAAAAAAAAGTTACCCCCTAAATGCAAGGATCCTGGGATGTTCTCGGTGCCTTGTGTTATAGGCAAAGTAAATATTCAGAGAGCTATGTGTGACCTTGGCACTTTCATTAATGTCATGCTACTATCTATTTATGAGACATTGAATGCAGGCCCAATAAAGGAGATCGGTATTGTCATTCATTTAGCAAATCATTCAGTTGTCAGACTCATTGGTGTTCATGAAGACGTTCAAGTCCAAGTAAATGAATTCGTATTTCTTGCTGATTTTTATTTGGTGGATACGAATGGGGAACCATTCCCCAATGCTTCCTTAGTGCTACTTAGACACCCATTCTTAAATATGGTGAAGAAGAAAATATATGTGGAAGATGGATCTCTTACCATGGAGTTTGATGATGAAGTCATTAAGTTCAACATCTACGATACAATGTGATACCTCAGTGATATGTCTTCCGTAGTCTATACCATGCATAGTATGGATCCACTCATTGAGTAGAACTTGCTCACGAGTGGCGATGATTTAATTCAAGTAGTGTTAGAGAATTATCTTGATATTACTCATGCCTATAAGAGTGTTCTAATCCTCAATATTGATGTCAGTTATTTGGAGTTGCCTATTATTGACTTTAAACTTCCCCCTTACCAGGTTAAAGCTCCCACACTTAAGCTAAAGCCATTACCTGAGCACCTAAAGTACATGTTTTTAGGAAAGAATGACACACTCCATGTGATCATCTCTACCAAATTCACACAATTGGAGGAGAAGAGACTCATACTAGTACTCTAGGAACTTAAACAAATTATTGGTTAGACCATATCGGATATAAAAGGTTTGAACCCTTCCACCTGTATGCATCCTATACATATGAAAGAAGGGTCAAAACATACAAGAGAAGCCCAAATGAGGCTCAATCCGCCTAAGATGGATGTTGTAAAGAATAAGATGCTGAAGCTTCTTGATGCCGATATGATTTATTTGATCTCTGAAAGTAAATGGGTAAGTCTTGTCCAAGTGGTTCCTAAGAAAATAAGAGTCACAGTAGTCACCAATTCACATGGTGATTTGGTTCCAACCCGTATTCCGAATGGGTGGCGGGTATGCATTGACTATAGGAAGTTAATTACTTCCACTAGAAAATAGCACTTCCTTCTTCCATTCATCGATCAAATGTTGGAAAGACTGGCCGGTCATTTACATTACTGTTGCCTTAACGGTTACTTCGGTTTTCACTAGATACTGATAGCGCCTGAAGACCAGGAAAAGAGGAACTTTACTTGTCCATTCGACACTTTTGCTTATCGACGCATGCCCTTTGGGTTATGCAACGCACCTACCACCTTTCAAAGGTTCATGGTGAGTATCTTTTTTTATTTCATTAAGCATTTCATAGGAATCTTTATGGATGACTTTACTATTTACAGTGATTCATTTGATAGTTGTATCATGAATCTAACTAAAGTGCTCAATAGGTGTATCAAGAAGAAATTGGTTCTAAACTACGAAAAATGTCATTTTATGGTGAACTAGGGTCTTATTTTGGGACACATTGACTCAACCAAGGGAGTAGAGGTCAATAAAGTTAAAATTAATGTTAGTAAGAAACTACCCTACTCTACGAATGTGTGACTGATTAGATCTTACCTTGGTCACACCAGTTTTATCGACGTTTCATCAAGGACTTTTTGAAGATCGCACAACCCCTATGTCATCTACTCCAAAAAATGTGCCTTTTGAGTTTGAAAAGGCATGTAAGAATGCATTTGATGCACTCAAACACTCACTTACTAGCACACCAGTAATTCAAGCCCCCAATTGGGAGCTTCTATTTGAAATAAATGTAAAGTTCCTCTTGGGAGCTTCTATTTGAAATTATGGGATGACCCATAATTATGAAAATTCTGTTCTGACCAGGTTATCAAGCGTTGTGTTTCTTACACTGAAAGTCACTTCATTTTGGCATTCCGCCACACCTACACCTACGGGGGCCACTTCAGTCCACAAGCGGCCCACTATTTTCCATGATTCATACATGTTCACCTAGACTTGTCCTAACTATCAGAAAACGAGTAACCATAGTCATCTAAACCGAATGCCACTTACTCTAATCCATATCTGTGAAATATTCAATGTATAGGGTATTGATTTAATGGGATCGTTTCCAACATCATTTGGTAATGTTTGCATACTTTTAGTGGTGGACTACGTGTCTAAATGTGTAGAAGCTAAAACTACCCACACTAATGATTCTAAAGTCGTATGTGAATTCCTAAAATCGAGGATTTTTACAAGATTTGGTACACCACATGCCTTAATAAGTGATAGAGGCACTTATTTCGCAATCGTATGGTTGAAAATCCTTTAAAGACGTATAATGTCACTCATAGAATGTCTACGGAGTATCATCCCCAAACAAGTGGCCAAGCAAAGATATCTAATAAAGAGATCAAATCTATCTTGGTAAAGAATATGAATCCCACTTAGAAAGGTTAGAGTACACATCTTGATGATGCGGTTTAGGCTTACTGAATGATGTTTAAAACCTCGATTGGAATGTCACACTACCACCTTATCTTTGGAAAAGCTTGCCACCTGCTAGTTAAGCTTGAACATAAATCCTACTGGGTTGTGAAATAGCTTAATATGAAACCCGATGAAGCAAGAAAAAAGTGAAAGCTTACTCTCCAAAAATTGGAGGAAATCAGGAACGACACGTATGGAAATGCGTGGATTTATAAAGAAAATACTAAATTATTCCATGATCGTAATATCTCTTGAAAATATTTTCGTCATGGCCAGAAAGTGCTTTTATTTCAATCTCGTCTTAAGATTTTTGCAGGTAAGCTGAGATCGAGGTGGACAGGACCGTATGTGGTGATTGCGGTGTATGATCATGGTGTGGTGGAGATATAAAGTTTGGATACTGATAATGCATTCGAAGTGAATGTCCACAGATTAAAGATCTCTTATGAAGACTTCCCAACTCATAATGTAGAGGGTGTATCACTTGCGGAACCAATCTATACATTAACAGATTTAGACTAAGTCATGCCAAAGACTATAAATAAAGGAGCTATTGGGAGGTAGCCCAAATTTCGGTTTGTTTTAGTATTCTTATTATTATGCATGAACTCGTATTATTTCCTTAATTCTATATTTATCATGTTCTTTCACCCACTTGTTTGTTTTTATGTGTGAGCCTCTTGACTTGTTTTGAACCTTGGTGACAAGGTTCGAAATAAGTTTGGGGGTGTTTTAAGGATTGTGAATATTTTGGATGGATCTTTATACTAAAGACCACATGTATGATCGTTTCATTTTTTGAATTATGCAGTTAAAGGATGGTAATGGTGGTGTTATTTCTTTCATTTTCTCGTCTTTCCATTTCTTGCCTTTCCATTCATATTGTTATCTTCCATTTCACTAGGATATGATACATATTCATGCATGTATTTAGTATAGTTTCTATTATTATTATAGTTGTTTAGAGTCACTTGAAACTTTATTTCATGCCTTTTGTTGTTGATAAGTGAACTATGGTTGACTTTTTGACTTGAAACTTATGAAAAATTAGGACAAACACTCACTCTGGCCCGTAGTCTGACATTTTTATGATTTCATTTTAGGGACTTAGTATGAGGTTTATGCCTTGTGCTAGATACCAAAGGGGGCAGACGGTCAGGAATGTGCAAGTAGAAAAAAATCAGATTTCTAGGGTGCTAGAATGATGAAGTAACATACTCGAGGCTGAATTCATATGACTAAACCACTTTAGCGCAAAAGATTTTGGCCATTTTTGAATAAAAACTCTAAGCCTTAAGCCTACCTAAAGTAATTTCCCTAGTTAACCCTAATTTTAGCAAACTTAAACCTTTCATTCGTCCATACCTAATGTTAAACCCATAGCAATAGCCTTATATAATCCTTTACCTAGTTAGAAGCTAATCCTAGATTTGAAATCTTTAAAAAGAGACATGAAAAGAAGAAGAAAAGATTAGAGAGAAAAAAAAAATTGTTTATATACCCAAAATAAAGGAAAAGTAGTTATGATGAAAAAAATCAAGTTATGATTAGAGAGTCCCACCTAAAATGTTATCACAGGAAACACAGGGAGCCGGGTGGTTGGAAAAAGATGAGAACTACACATATTAAAAGAAAAATGAATTTAAGTGCAATATAAGCCACTTTCATGTTTTCTAAAAATCTTTTGACAGTCTAAGTTTTAGTTTTCAGCTTCGCATTACTTTTATATCATTTCTTTGGTACCTTACCTTAGCCATGTTACAACCTACTTAAAATCCTATTGATCCTCATTGGTGCTAAGTCTACAATAGTGGACAATGTGGTTGCATTTCTCGCCTATTGTACGTTTTAAGCGTTGATGCGCTATTTTTACAGAGATTGTAAACTTGCGTGCTTGAATGTATAGACCAAGAAAACTCATAAGTGGTTGATAGCCTTTGTCTTGACATAGTCTATGTCTTTAAAGTGTGATCTTAATTGTATTTGTATTACATTTCTAGACATATCATATCATAACTATGAAATATCTTGAGTGTCTTGTTGACTTGGCAACTATGTAAACCAATGGAACTCCATGAACTTGGAGTCGGGTATATGATTAGTTAAGCTTGTTCATATCTATATTATGAGTCTAGTTTACTTTTGTTTCATCAATTATACCTTTGCTCGGGGCATGCAAAGTCCTAATTTAGGAGGTATTTGGTAAGTCGGTAATATTAATATATTTAATTGTTTATTTTATATGTTTTAGATCTCAATGCTTTGTGTTATTAACTAATTCTCTTTTATTTAAATTTTCAGTGGCTTAGAAGCAATTTGATGAAAATGATATAAATCGGGGTCTTTTGAAGTGGTCTTGATATTTGGCATTGGAAAATGAACGTACACGCACTTCAAGACAATTTGGCGTGACCGACATTGGTCCGTATTGATGGTGGCTCTGTTTGGCAACACCAGCTGATAATCTAGCTGATAGCCGATAATCTAGATGACGACTTATAATCTAAATGACAGTTGATAATCTAGTAGCTGGTAAAAAAGTGATAATCTAGTTGATCAACTAAAAATTGTTTGGAAGTATGCTGATTGAGTAGCTGATAATGCAAAATGACATAAAAGGACATATGACATAATTAAGTATATTAATTAAATAATCATATAACTAATTGTTATAAATAACTCTTTATCTTTTTTATATAACACAAATTAATAGTGTAAAATAATTTATAATATTTAGAAAATTAAAATATGTGTATCCATATATGAAAATAACTCTATACTAATTTATAAAAGTTCGCAAAAAATAAACACATCTAAATAAAACACAATAAACAACTTAGATAACTATACATATACCTAATGCATCATCCACAGTTAAAAAGCGATGTTATTGTGGATATTCTTCATTTCAAGAGAAGTCTCTCTATAACTTCAATGGTTGGTGTCATCATCAATAACATCTGAAAACTCGTCAAGAGGTATATAATCTGAATGTTGTTCAAGGATATTGAACAAGTTGTCATCATGTGCATTCTTTTGTATATAATTATGCAATGCAAATGTAGCTATTATGATGTTAATTTGAGTTTGTACACTGAATTGCGACATAGCATTTAGTATGCAACTTCAAAGAGATGAATGTACACGATTGAAAACTTCTTTAGCATTTTTGGGACCAACATTTTCAAACTGATTTTGGGTGTATCTTGTTTTGAAATATGGCACTATATACCCTCGCCTATCTAGATATTCTTGTCCACCAAATAATATTTTCCTATTAAGAAAAAAAAAAAAAAAAAAACTTAGCACTACATGATTTATAAAACTCATATGGCAATAAGGTAAAATCAAAAGCATTGGTACCTTCCGGCGCTTTAGGAAGTTTAACGATGGCGTATTAATTACATGGAGGAAAATACGTGAATCATGTGTCGATCCCTCCTATTCAGCTGATATAAATATGAAGCACATATCAAAGTCACATGGTGCCATGATATTAAAAGACATGAAAGTTTTCCTCCCCTATAACACATTTGATATACCTCGGGAACACATGCAGCAATATGGGTAGCATCAATATATCCTATGCAATCATGTTGTATTAAATATAAATGGTTATATAATGTAAAATCAAATCATAAAGTAGTAGTTAAAAATATTTTTATATTGTGTTACCTTGAAATAAGGTATATATCGTTCGTCGTCAAGGATGTGAGGCGGTGTGAATAGAAATGTACGATCATTTGGTTTTATTATATCGCGTGCAAAACCCTTAAAGCCATTGCTTCTACCAGTGATAACTTCCAAAACCTCATGAAATAACCTACTTATAGTAACACCAAAATGTTGAAAACGCTCTTCTAAGTCCCTATTAGAGGCACCCTTGGCTAACGCATATACAAATATACCAACTTTCTCCATAATTGTTACTCTACTTTGTTCCAAACCATATTTGAATTCCAAATCATTGCATAGTTCATTAAGAAGCTCTTTTCCATCCTAAAATTGTTCTTACTTCCAACATAATGTCCGTTTAGAATTTCCATCATCCGAGATTCTCCTATTTGAATTGAAGTCATGCGTGATTCTTTATATATATTTTTGTAATAGTGTGTAGCAGCTATAACCCATTTTGTGTATCCGAATATAACAATAAAATCAAGTCGTTCCATTCTCTACCTTTGCAACTCTTCAATGTCCAAGGTACACCTAATATGCATAAATAACACATAATTAATATATATATAATACTTTTAAAACAAAACAAATATATATATAGAGAAATAGAGAGAAAGTAATTTGTATAAGTTCGTAGCTCTTAGAAATTGAAACTAAAAAATAATCCCACTCCAAATACACCTAATAAATTTAGAAAAGAAGGGGTCCAAAAAAATAAATGAAGTAAATAAGAAAAAGGAAAATATACGCAAAGTATACGAGCATGGCCTAGACATTCACTTTTTCCTATGCATAAGTTCTAACCAAACTTTCCTATTGTTATCATCTTTAATGTTTATCTTTCTTTTTGTCTCGTCTGAAATGAAGTCATGCGCAAAGCACCACAAATCACTACACTCCTCTAAGGTGCCTTTATTAACCATACAATCAATAATACTTATTCCCGTGTCAATAGATTTATTTGATCCAACTTGAGATCTTGCATTATTTTCCGTCTTCATAATTTCTAATGCCACATTAGAATTAGAAAGCGAGGAGTTCAATGAAGCAGATAATATTGCAGATCCCCCTCCTAACCGTCTCCTTTTCTGTTTGGATTGAACAAGCTTAGAAGGCTGGTTTGTAGGCCTCTTGTTATTATCACCTTCTCTAGACACCAGGTTGGGAACTTGAGTCATACTAGATCTTTGATTGGGTTCCTAGGCACCTTTACGAGCTCTTACTTCATTCAAAAATTGATTGAAATTGTTGTCTGAGTCGAGTAATTGGTCATAATGGTTATATTCGAAATACACATCTTCAACAATATTTCTTGTAGCTTCATTCATGTCATTTTCATTTGCACCAATTTCTTCATTCTTTTTTGTTGTATCCACAACATTCATAGTCATGTTTGTCTGCGGGTTTATAGAGGGTGAAACATTATCCATCCATTTGCACAATAAACTTTTTTATATAATAAAGAAAAAACCAAACATGATTTTTTTTCTCCCACCACTCGTTTGAACAGCTCAGTTGTCCCGTTGCAGGATCCCAACCTAGGCTAGTTTTCCTAAACATCGAAGCTTTCCAAAGTTTCCATTGCTTCTTCATATGATCAAACTTGTTCTTGCAAGAGGCAATTGACACTTTGTCTTTATTTTATCTTCCAGCATCTTACTAGTTTTGTTCCATTTAAAATTACTTCCATGCCCATTGTGCATAATGTATTTGAGGCAAACTTCATAGAAAATCTTTTCATAACCTTTCAAATTTAATATTTTTACTCCTTCAATATCATCATTAATCAAAGCCATTTCTAGCTACAATCATATTTAACACCAAAAAACATAAGAGATAGTTGATGGTTGAAACAAACAAATATCTTATCATTACAACTAAAAAGGACAAACTTAATTCTACAAATATCACGGCAATTGAATAAAATATCACATAAAGAAATTTTTTCTTTAGCTTGTCTCAATACCACCTAAAAGTCTCTAATTTTTTTATTTTATGTCTTTAGTACTATTTTAGAACTTGTGTTCAGACGCTCATATAAAACAGTGGAATTTAAAAAAAAACAAACCAATTGGGAAGTCTAGGTGATTCGTTGTTGTTTATGGCCAAGCAATCTACAAAAGTCCATAGAAATTCATTCATTCTACTTGACTTTTTTTATAAACGAAAGCAGGACTCTATAATATGTATATATGTACAAAAATGGTTTTACAAAAAATTTACATAAAATTATAGGCTATACAAAAATAGAGGAGCTGTATACAAAAACCAACCACAACAAAACGCCCAATCAATGTTATAAATCTAGCAGGCCCGTCGCCCATCACCAGAAAGATGAAACTAGAAACTTAGTTGCATACCCAACCCCCCATCTAACATACTAGGACTGTAAATGCCCACACAAAAATTTGCCACCTAAACCACTACTACCATATCAAACATTCACTCACTCAATATGTAGGTCGGCTTGATGGCCAATACATAGGTGATGAAGCCATTTCCTATATTCATAGTTGGTAAAAGGGATCACATTTTATTTTGGGATAAAACCATGAAATTATTGATAGTTATTTTTTTGATGAATATGAGGCAATACTCCTTATATATTATTGTGTGTGTGTGTAGAAAATGTACAAAAATAGGGAATTGATGAAAAATTATGAGTCCTAATTAACACAGGTATAAACATCCAACTATACAGCAACAAAAAAACCCCTTAGAAGACCCAAAAATCCCAGTTGTAAAATGTCCATTTCACACCCAATAAGCTGTCTACTATCCATTGAGCACCAATTATAAGAACCAAATTATGTCCTGCCACTATCCATGAAACAAAACCTCCAACAACAATGCGCCATATACAGACCAACCCAACCTTTGTCCTCGGGCAACACAAAACTGAGGGCAAAAGGACAGAAACTAAGGACCAACAACACCATGATGAGACCACATACAAGCCAATCCAACCTTCCTGGAGAAAGTCTCCCATAGTGACAAAACCTCAACATTGACATGACGTCTCCAATTAAGCAGCACACAAAAAGTTATTAATAGTTAGCAACAATCCTTATAATGAGAATAACAATCACATTGCAGGATTCATCGAATAGGTAGAGAAAATAAAAGAAACAATCTACTAACCCAAACATGAAGAAATAAGAAGATATCACCCAGAAAATCAAAATTATAGAATTAACACTTGATATCTTACAAATATGGTGCTTCAATCCAAGATTGCAGTCTATATTGCCTTCGTTTTCTGATATTAAGAAATAGCCAACCACCAAAGAGAGAACAAAGCTTGAAACATTGAGAGATAACCGCCTGAAGAGAAAAAAGAAAGCACACTAGGGAGCCCTAAATCGGGATATAGCAAATTGATAGTTGTGTTTACCTATTTGGTTTCTAATTTTGCAGGTTTCTAATGTGGCGGGGTTTCTTAAGTCTCTTGGTTAATAGTTTCCACTAATTTGCAAGGGTGTGAATTAAATATCGGAAAAAATGAGGGTATAAATTGGAGAAAAATATAAACGATGGATTTTAGGTTCAAACGCTACCAATAGTAGTGTTTCAATTGGGAGCAAATTATCTAGATTATTTTTTATATAAGCTACAAATCAAACGCAGATTAACAAATAAACTTCATATTAGCTAGCTTATCTTAAAAATGACAAATAAGTATGGTGGTTTAGAAGAAGTATGGTGGTGCATCAGTTGAGAAAAGTCTAAAAAATGACTAAGTATAAGTCATTCCAGTAGTGTAAACAGTTACCCTCAGATTTTCCTCGAGACACACATTGCATAGTTGATAAAGAATGAAAGAGCAACAGCCAAGTGACGCACCATAGGGACCGGTTATGACACAACATTTCAATAGTCATTTGATGAGCCTCGAGATCTACACGAACAAAAGATCAGATGAGCAAGTAAAGAACCTTGATTTTTCTCGAGCAAGTATCAACACGAACTAGCTAAAGTTCGTTGAGTCTTCATGATTTTGATCATCCTTGAGATAGGTGATACACCATCTCCCACTAATTCTCTGTCTCTCCTATGAATGTTCTCATTAGTCCAGAGCCTTCGATATTCCTCGAGATGCGATTCATGCACACTCTTAGATTATCGCACGACTCTCTTGAGTGCCTCTTCTCATCAGCCGAGCTACAATGTGTTAATCCTTCACTCGCCCAGCCACTTCCATACCAGCGTTCGTAGCCAATCAAAGCTTGCCACGTCTGCCAAACCAGGAGCACGAACAATTCAAGTTTGACACGTGTTCCACACCCAAACAACAAACTCACCACAGCCATCAGATTTTTTAAGAGAATGAGACTCAAATTAACCCGCAATTTCCACTTTCTCTCTCTTCTAGAGACCAAAATTAATGGTTTATACATATATAGACTTTAGGCTTTTGTTTACAATCTTCTCCTCTCTCACCTATCAAAATACTTTTCTATTATTATTTTTAATGGAGTGTGTCAAAACGATGTCTGACAAAGTAATCATGGCCAAGGTTAGAGGTGAAGCAACTCCAGATTAATGGTTTATAGCGATGTCACGTGAGATATTTATTAATAATTTAAATTACTTTAATTCCTTCTATTTTATTTTTTGTTGATTTATTGATTATGGTGCAAACTTAGGGTATATACGTGGCCGGTGCATGCTTTTAGGTGGAAGAACTATAGTTAATTAGGACTTTCATATCCATAATTGTATGATTAGACCAATACAAGTGACGATAAATCACCTATTTTTGTCAAAACCTTTCGGTTCTAGAGCTTGTGACAGATAAATGTAGGTTAAATTGGAAGCGGACGGGATTCGGTTATTTAGGATTAGTATTCCCACAGAACTTTATGCGGTTAATGCATTAAACCTGATTGGCAAATATCTAGGGATATGGTTTAATTAGAGAAGTACTTAGTGGCGGACATCCTGGCTATCGAGACTAGAGGAATTAGGGATTTTTGACTGATTTGGATTTCCTATAACTAATCTAGGAGAAATTAAATTAATAATCTATTGGAAAGATTGAAGAACATGACATGTTATTGAACTTTGATTTGGATTTGTGGAACCGTAGACGTAGGTATCTTCTCTTGTTGAACTCACATTTGCAAAGTTTTAATTTCTAAGTAGTTTCAATTAGTTAATTAATTGCTTTCTTAAAAATCTATAAAAACCCCAAAAATTTCCCTTTTTAGTTAACTTAGAGTAAAACCTAAGTCCTATGGCTTCGACCCCGTATTTACCACTACTATATCTCTGTGGGATTGGTAACTCGAGTATGGGTTATGTTTAGCACGAACGACACGTGAATAGGTACTAATGTGCTCGGGTCTGAATGTTCAAAATATATTTTCTTGACAGAGCTAGGTGAGGATGGTTGTAGCATCCCTTAACTCAATTAGGGCAATGCTCGGCCTAAAACTCTAATTAAGCTTTGGTACACTAGTCAGACTCAATTAAAGTAATAGTATAGTTGTCCTTCATACCTAATAATCACAATACATTATATTGTTTATCAAATAAATAATTGAAAATGCAACGGCATTAAAAATATTTTGATAATACAAACGATATACTAAAATCGACATAAACCTCAGTCGTAAAACCATATCCCAACCCTGTTTATTCAAAATAGTAATTCAATACAATATACAAATAGTAGGGAAATCAATTCGTCGTAGAGAAGACTATAAACTTCGGATCTTCTCCATTTTTGAGTCGAAGCGCATGTCGATAATCTGAAATGTTAATTGGGGAATGAGCGCTCCAACTTGCTCGGTAAGTGTTACTCATAAATCCATCAATCATCAATTAATATCAAGCAATGAATAACAACATGAATCCAAAATATATCTATTAGGGCATTGGAAAACAATATAATCAATACATAAACTAAATGCATGTATTAAAGTTCATTTCAAAATACATGTGACTTAAATTTTCATTTCAAAACTGAGCTGTAAACTCCCGATACCCTAGATTACGGTCAACGGAACTCACATGTTGGTTAACGTGTGATTTGTATAGTGTATCTAGGTGTACCATAGCTACCAACTCTAATAGAAAAGCAACAATCGGGTACCTCAAGGTTTCAGAAAGGAAAGTGCTGGTAGTGATCCAACACTTCCATCATCGGTCCAGTCCGATTTGTCCGTCGTACCTCTTTTCGGGAATTTAACATAAAAATAAGTTCAATTCATAGTATATTGCCCCATTCCTAATTCATAATAATAAGCTCTAATAATACTATTTTACATTTCATAATTAATGAAAATATGAGTCCCACATACTTGTGTCGAGCTTTCCTAACTTTATACTGACTTACACAACTATTGGAGTCCTCAGTCTTTTTTCGTCGACCAAGAACCTAAAATATGTTTATCACCATCAATTTGAATCTAATACTCATTGATTAGAACCCTTAAACTCGTCCCATTTGAATCTAGAATTCCTGGACTACATAAAAACCAAAGTACGTTTAAGAGCTATTTATAAAAATAATTCTTTATAACAATTTCAAAGTGCTATTAACTAGCCTCCTAGGGCTAACTTTTCAACCTTAAAAAGCATAATATTTGTCATGATGACCAAAAAGAAAGTTGCAGTACTCATGTCGTACTTTCCATAAACTCCAAGAACACTTACTTTGGATTTCAAACGAAGAAGTTATGAATTTTCCAATATGTCCTATTTATTAGGCAAACTCTATATATTTTGAACTAAGAAAACCTCTCCAAATCAATATTTTCACAATTAAATCTTCAAAACTCGATTCCAAACAGCAAGAAACCTCTCGACACCAAATTAAAAAAATTTCCACAATCCTTGGAATCAAATTGGATAAAAAATAATCAATTAATCCAAAAGTCCAATATAAACAAATGTCAAATATAAAACATTTTTAAAATAGTTATCAACTGAGTCGCATCAATTCAACTCACATAAACCCTAACCCACGACGGTGGAATGTGGGATCTATCCCAAATTGGTGCAAATCAATCTAATATATCAATTCATAACAATCCCTATCAATTTATATTCAAACCCCACGAAAGAAATCGAGAAATCGCGAGAATTCAAATTGAATTGAGAAAAATTCCCTGAATTGAGTATTTACCAAATTGCGAGCCAAATACCTCGTTTCCACTGCAGAAACTTAGCTCGAACTGATCGTCTCGCAATGATCTACATTTTGCAGAAAGAAATTGGGTGAAAATCGGACGTCGAAAGATCGCATAGCAAAAACCCGAGTTGAAGGGTTTAGGGAATGAACGTTTTAACGTTATGTTGAAATTGAAACCAATTGTTTTGATTTCGATTTATGTATATATATATAAATCCTAATCTGCTTGTCAGCAGCTTAATTTCATTTTATTTATTAATTTCATAAATATATATTTTGACATATTTTAACATTCGATGCTCGTTTTAGATCCTTTTTTTACCAAATTGAAGCGAAACTCACGACAAAGTAGTCCACCTTCATAAAACGTCCTTAACAATGGTTTTAGTCGCTAAAACCCTAAAATAATTACTTTGTTCATGACATATCAAACTCTGACAAATCGATTCTCTTGCCATATTTAACCGAACTTGCACCAAATTAGACCCAGTCTCAACCACGAATGCTACCAACTGACACAAAACTCGTGGCAAGGTCTTGCACAAACTTTGTTCTCATTTTACACTGCCACTTGACACAACTTGCACGCAAACTAAGGAAAAATCTTTAATGTGATACTTAACACTTGATTTACGAGGTTTTGAGCAACTAATTATTTGTTTTTTTCACCATTATAGTTCTTATATTAATACATATTAATTGCTTATAATTTAACTAATCAATTTCCATACCAAACATACATTATACATCACATAAACACACTCACGCCTTAACGAGACAAGCGGGGCTTAACCTCAAGCCTAACTCGAGTTAATGAAAATTTGGATTAACACTAATCACCTACTTCAGGTAACGGGTTGTTTGCTTCAGGTAACGGGTCATTACAATGGTGTTCTCAATGGAGCTCTCCTAGTTCTTGATTCTTTCATATTGACCCATATAGGTTGGATAGACATTTGTTGACCCACATAATTCTTCTTGAATTTTTCTACCAAAATCCTTTTCCCTTTGTCTTGTTCAATACTTCTACCTCATCCTCTAAATTTTCCCGTCATAGCGAAAAAACCAACTATGATGAATTGGCAAATCAAAATCCTGTATTTGATATGAAAGTAAATTCAAAATGAATCAATCATTTTGAGAATCACAAATTTTTTTTGAGATATTTAAAACAAGTTTGTAAAAAATGATTTTTTTCATAAAAATTCAAGAAATGATTTTAAAAATTAGTAAAAATGAATAATATATATAATCCATTTAACGATTCTCAAATATTTGAAAAACTTACCCACAAACTCATTTTCTAGCTTATCTCAAAATTTCATAAACACATATTTCATAAATTAGGGCTTAACCATTCGTACTTTGAATGTTTCATTAGAATTTATAGTCACAATGTACTCCTCCACAGTATTTAAGTCTTTTAGTAGATTATTGATCGGATCTAAGGTAACAATATCCATGTCCTGCGAAACAAGATTTTTATGGTAAAGTTTTAATCTATGACCATTAACTTTAAATATTCTCCCTGAGGGAACATATTTGTAATTACAAAAGGTCCCATCCATCGTGAACAAAGTTTTTCAGAAAATAATTTAAGACGTGAACAAAAGAGTAACACTTTCTACCATACTTTAAAAGTTTTAATATTTAATTTATTATCATGCAACGCTTTAGTTTTATCTTTATAAATGGAAGCACTCTCATAAGCATCATTTCGTAATTCTTCTAATTCTTGAATATTTAACTTATGTTGTTGTCCAGCATTATTATAATTTATATTACAAGTCTTAATTGCCCAGTATACTTTGTGTTCTAATTCTGCCGGTAAGATACATGCTTTTCTGAAAACTAACCTATAAGGTGTCATACCTATAGATGTCTTAAGTGCGGTTCTATATGTCCATAGTGCATCTTCTAAATGAAGACTCCAATCTTTATGTGTTGCATATACTTTCTTTTCTAATATCAATTTGGTTTACCTGTTTGAATTTTCAGCTTGTCCACTAGTTTGAGGGTGATGTACGGTAGATTTTTTGTGTGTGACGTTATATTTGTGAAGTAGAGTAGCAACTGTTCTATTGCAAAAATGTGTACCTCTATCACAAAATAATGCTATATGAGCTCCAAAACTAGTAAAATCTTTGATTTGATAAAATTTATTGCTATTTTAAAAATATTAATTTTAGTGGATGTAGCTTCTACCTATTTGCACACAAAATCTATAACTAGTAAAATATAAATATTTTCATTAGATAATGGAAAAGGTCCCAAAAAATCAATTTCCTAAACATCAAATTCTTCGTAAAAAAGTATAGGACATAAAGGCATTTGATTCTTACATCCTAAATTTTTGGGTCTTTGAAAATTTGGAGAAGTTCTTGTATAAACATAGCAATCATGGAATAAGATAGGCCAAAAAAGTCATAAGTCTAATATCTTACAGGTTGTACGAAGTGGACCAAAATGCCCTTCATAAGTATAAGTATGGCGATGAGACATGATGGATTGTATATCTAATTACTGAATACACTTCGAATGGTCTGGTCAGAACATAATTTTCATAAATAAGATTCATCCCATAAATAATCCTTAAAATCATGTTTTATCTTATTCTTTTGGGCTCTTGTAAAATAGGGTGATAACCTATTAGCAGTAAGATAATTAACTATATCACAGTGTACCATGGACTTTTGGTAACTATCTTGTATAAATATTAATTTGGGAATTCATCTCTTAATGGTATTAGGATTCTCCATTTTCTAGTCCATTTAAATTGTATGCTACTAAGTTTTCAACGCCTTACTTATCTTTATGGCAAGCTCAAATTTCTTGTAACATTAATATTCATCTTATCAATCTTGGTTTAGCATCTTTCTTCTGTTGGGGCATGTGCCCAAGGTCAATCCATTAACTGTCTTTATGAATACTTTTAGTTAATAAAATAGAGGATTTCATTTGCTGTTTATTATAATTAATTTGCATGTTTACATTATAACAAGATTCATGGGTATTTACAGAAATATCCTAAATGTCCCTAGTCGATTATTATACTGGGAACTATGATGAATTAAGACTAGTGTAAGTCTTGATTGATGATCATATGATTATTATACGTATAGGGATACAAATCAAGATCACGAGTACTTGTTAGGGAACAAAGTATTGGACCGACCCGCTATAAGAACATCACATGGATTAAGTCATAGTTGTTCTCATGAAAGGTATATTTTTCAGTCCTCTGACTTGAGATTACCAGAGACTTCAACATTAGGAACACAGTGATTTGACACAATCAAACGTTGTCTTTAACCGGACGATTATAAAGGTTGTGATTGGTTACTGTGTGAGCAAAGTGATGAAGTTGTGTAATCAAGATAGAATTTGTCCCTCTCATATAAAGAGAGATATCCAGTGGATCCCTCGATGTGTTAGACTGTTAAAAGGCCTAGTCTAAGTGAATTGATATTGATCAATGTCACTTGGATGTTTTCAGTCTACCAAGAGATCGAGACTAGTACGATTGAACATGTTGGATGACAATTCTATGCCTTATGTTTGATCAAAAGGATATCGTGTGACAAAAGGATGTTATATACATTATTGATTAGGTTATATCGATTTGATATTCGTACAACTTGGGTAGTCATAATGTCTTGCTAGAGGCCACTTATGACTTGTATACCAAAATGAGTTTTGGTACACTACCAACGTTGTATGAGCCTATTGGGTCGCACACTAAGAATGGTTTTGCGAGATTTTAAGATGGTTCAGAAAAATGAATTTTATATGATAAAATTCGTGACAGAAACGTCCTTGTGGTGTATTACACTTATACTTCTTTAAGTAGGGGTATATGTGTAATTTACTTAACCGTCTATATACAAGGGTTGTATAAATAGACGCTTTAAGTGAGAACACAGAGAGAAAAGATTAAGGGCCGAAACTATATTTTCGTTTAGAAATGAATTAGGGTTTTCTGGTACGCTCTGGATCGTTTTGGAGAGAAACAAAAAGGTTTGGTATTCTCTTGAAGCTAGCACTTTGAATCTTGGTCGCCGTTCGTGTGTGGACTGCTGGTAGAGGGCGTTCGTCGTTGGCAGCGCCTTATAGATCGATCAACCTTCAGAAAGGTATATTGCGACCGAGGTATGATTAAGTTTTCATGGTTTAAAGCGTTTTTAATGGAATTAGATTCGGATCCTGTTGGGGTTTTTGTCAAAATTGATTTGTACTTTTCGCTGCATATGAACCCCAAAACCCAACAGTGGTATCAGAGCCTTCGAGTTCGATTCCATTAAATTCATTGCATGTTTTCTTCTGATATATACATGATATATGATTGAAAGCATGTTAATAGTTGATGTATATGTGATATACATACATTTTCTGTGAGATTTATTATCATGTTTTGTGTATATGATACATATATTCGTGATTTAATTGAAATCAGTTTCGTACATGCTAGTAACCATGTTAGGTTAATTCGAATAATTTTAATGAATTGAGTTTCGTGTTCTGTGATCCATGAAACCATTAGGTTCGATTGGGATAGTAGTTCATGATTCAATTACATGTTTGTGATTATTTGGATGAGGACCGAAATTGCAAATATTATTTTTCGAAATTATTTATTTATCTCGTTATATCTATTATGTTATGAAGTTTCTATTTGATAAGAGATAGATAACAAATTAGATTAGGAGATATAATCAAAATCGGTTTCGTTATCCCTATTGGATAGGAAATACATATCGAGAATCTTGTTATTGGTGATATGCTAGGATTCAAATATCTTAAGTCTTAATTGGATTAGGATAAGATAATTAGTTAGATGTGGGCCTGGGTTAATTAAAAATGTTTTAATTGACTTAATTGACCGCCTGTTGACCGGCCAGTGGGACCGCCGTCTAACTAATCCTAGCGCACGGAAATTCTTTTATTAGTGAACAAGTATAAAAATTTCCAAATTGTTTAGTGATTGAACAAATCAATAAAATATATGATATTTCATTGTTTACATAAAATCACTAAAACTGAATAAAAATCCCTCTATTAAATTTTAAGTCTCTAGCCATCCATTTTAAACACTTGTCAAGGCCTCGATCACACTAATATAGTTTCAGCCATAGCTGGGTGCATTGTGTTATCTTGGTAAGACAAGTTGGGTAAGAGTTACCTAAATGTTTAAAAATGGTCCGACTTAATAAAGCTATCAAAATAGTTTTGAGCTTTAGGCACATGATAAGATAAAAAATATGCTAAGACATAAGATGTCCCGTATCTCATAAAAGTATTTAAAATTACATAAGATGTAATTGGTAACTGTTACCTACCTCAATAATCTAGTTCGTGTTTCATGCCATAGCTGTCATAGAATTAGGTGAAATATGGATTTTAGTCCCCTAAATAAACAGTATGTTTTAGGAGGGTTGTTAATTTAGTGGGAGTCTATTCCTCTATACTAAAATAAACTTTGCATAATCTTTATTGTAGATCAATGGCCTCTTCAAGTAACAATAATCCCATGTCACTGCGATCTATCATTGAGAAGGATAAGCTATCTGGGACTAACTTTCTTGACTGGTTCAGAAACTTGAGAATCGTTCTCAAACATGAACGCAAGTTGTATGTCCTGGATGCTCCAATCCCTGAGGACCCACCAGCCAATGCTACGAAAGCTGTGAAGGATGCGCATAATAAGCATGTCAATGAGTCTACTGATGTTTCATGTATTATGCTGGCAACTATGGTTCCTGAACTTCAGAAGGACATGGGACTAATGGAAGCCTACGACATGGCTGTAACGCTGAAGGAAATGTTCCAACAGCAAGCTAGGCAAGAAAGGTTCGAGACAGTCAATAACCTACATTCTTGCAAGATGACCGAGGTGCATCGTTAGTCCTCATGTTCTTAAGATGAAGGGCTATGTTGACCACTTGATAGACTCGGATTTCCCATAAGCCAAGAGTTGGCTACGGATTTGATCCCGAATTCATTACGGAGAGTTACTCACAATTTGTGATGAACTACAATATGAATAATATGGAGAAATCAATTTCGAGTTGCATTTGATGCTCAAAACTCGCTGAACAAAATATCAAGAAACGATCTAATAATGTGTTGATGGTCCAAAAGGAAAGGGAATGAAGAAGAAAGGCAAAGGCAAGGCTAAAGTTGCAGAAAGGTCGCTGCACTGTCGCAAAGCCTGTGGAACAAATCAAGCCCCAGCTTGTTCCTACTTCAAAACACCCAAAAGAAAAGGAAGGAAATTGTCATTTCTGCCATGCACCTGGACATTGGTTCAGAAATTGCAAACTCTATATAGAAGATCTAAAGAAGAAAAAGGGTAGTGCGACTACCACTACAGGTGTTTATGTTATTGAAATTAATTTGTCTACTAGTGATTCTTGGGTATTAGATACCGGATGTGGATCTCACATTTGTATAAATGTGTAGGGACTCACCAGAAGTAGAAAGTTGAAGAAAGGAGAAGTCATCCTCCGCGTAGGGAATGGAGCAAGAGTTGCTGCCCTGGCTGTTGGATCATATGACTTAGTCTTACCTAGTGGACTTATTTTAACTTTAAATAATTGTTATTTTGTGCATGCCTTGAGCAGAAACATCATTTATGTTTCATGTTTGGATATGGATGGTTTTGATTTTATTATTGCGAATAATAGATGTTCCATTTCTCGTAAAGGCATATTTTATGCAAATGCTGATTTGTGTGATGGTCTTTATATTCTAAGCATGAAAAGGTCCACTGATACTCCAGTCTTTAACATAAATACAAAGAGATTCAAGTCAAATTATTTGAATCAAACATATCTTTAGCATTGTCGTCTCGGGCACATAAATGAGAAACGCATAAAGAAGCTCCATAAAGATGGACTTCTAGATTCATTTGATTTAGAAACATATGAAACGTGCGTATCTTGTTTACTAGGCAAGATGACTAAAAGTCCCTTTACTGGACACAGTGAAAGGGCAAGTGATTTATTAGGTCTAATACATATTGATGTATGCGGTCCTATAAACACAATGGCTAGAGGAGGTTATCAGTACTTCATTACATTTACTGATGATTTCAGCAGATATGGTTATGTATATCTTATGAAACATAAAGCTGAATCATTTGAGATCTTTCGAACGTTTAAAAATGAAGTGCAGAATCAACTTGGTAAAACTATCAAAACACTTCGATCAGATCGAGGTGGTGAATATTTGAGCCAAGAATTTGATGATCATCTTAGAAATTGTGGGATTATCTCCCAATTGACTCCACCAGCAACTCCACAATGGAATGGAGTTTCTGAAAGGAGAAATTGAACCTTATTAGATATGGTTCGATCTATGATGAGTCATGCAGATCTTCCATTATCCTTTTGGGGTTATGCATTACAAACTGTAGCTTTCACTCTAAATCGAGTTCCTTCTAAAGCGGTTGATAAAACACCATATGAAATATGGTACGGAAAGATACCTAGTTTGTCTTTCCTTAAGATTTGGGGTTGTGAGGCTTACGTTAAACGACAAGTCTCAGAAAAACTAGCACCTAAATCTGACAAGTGTTTATTTGTAGGGTATCCTAAGGAAACAAAAGGATATTACTTTTATAATCCCGCTGAGAACAAAGTGTTTGTTGCTCGGTATGGTGCCTTTATGGAAAAAATAGTTTATTTCAAAAGACACTAGTGGGAGAGAAATAAATCTTGAAGAAGTTCAAGAATCACAGATAAACACCGAACCGCTACTGGAAGTTCAACAACGTTCTGAACCAGTTGAACCTCCACAAGTGACACAAGGTCCACGTTAAATCTGGTAGGGTAAGACATGAGCAAGAGAGATTCGGATTTCTCATTACTGATAGTCGTGATGTGTTGCTTATGGATCAAAATGAGCCCACCACTTATCAGGAGGCTATGTCTGGACCAGACTCAGATAAATGGCTAAGTGCCATGAACTCTGAGATGCAATCCACGTATGATAACCAAGTTTGGAACTTGGTTGATTTACCTGAAGGTGGTAAGACCATTGGATGTAAATGGGTTTTCAAGAAGAAAACTGACATGGATGGCAAAGTGCATACTTTTAAAGCAAGACTTGTAGCAAAAGGTTTCAGGCAGACTCAAGGTGTTGATTATGATGAAACTTTTTCGCCAGTAGCCATGCTTAAATCCATAAGAATTTTAATTGCCATTGTTGCATATTATGACTATGAGATATGGCAAATGGATGTAAAACAACATTTCTTAATGGAAAGTTCCTTGAAGATGTGTATATGACACAACCTGAAGGTTTTGTACATCCTGAGAATTCTAGGAAGGTATGCAAGCTTCAAAGATCCATTTATGGACTAAAGCAAGCTTCTCGGAGTTGGAATCTTCGTTTTGATGAAGCAATCAAGGATTTTGGTTTTATTAAGAACGAACATGAGCCTTGTGCATACAAGAAGGTCAGTGAGAGTGTAGTTGTTTTTCTGGTACCGTATGTTGATGATATATTACTCATTGGAAATGACATCCCAACATTGCAGAATGTCAAGTCTTGGTTAGGGAAGTGTTTCTCAATGAAAGACTTAGGAGATGTAGCCTATATCCTAGGGATAAGGATCTATAGGGATAGATATAAGAGGCTAATCGGTCTAAGTCAGAGTGCTTACATAGACAAGGTGTTGAATAGGTTTAGTTTGCAAGACTCTAAAAGAGGATTATTGCCAATGTCTCATGGCATAAGTCTCAGCAAGATTCAATGTCCTAAGAAAAATGATGAGCGAGACTGTATGAATAAGATTCCATATGCATCAGCTATTGGATCTATCATGTATGCCATGCTATGAACTCGACCTGATGTATCATATGCTTTGAGCACTACAAGCAGATATCAGTCAGATCCTGGTGAGAGTCACTGGATAGCAGTAAAGAACATTCTTAAATACTTAAGAAGGACTAAGGAAGTGTTCTTGGTCTATGGAGGTTTTGAAAATGATCTAGTTGTAAATGGTTACACAGATGCAAGTTTTCAAACTAATATAGATGATTTTAAATCGCAGTCTGGATATGTGTTTACTTTGAATGGGGGTGCAGTAAGCTGGAAAAGTTTGAAGCAAGAGACTGTGGCAGATTCTAAAATGAAAGTTTCGAGTATATTGCAGTGTCCGATGCAGCAAAGGAGGCAGTTTGGATCAAAAAGTTCATTTTTGAACTAGGTGTGGTTCCAAGTATTGCTAACCCTGTTTGTTTGTATTATGACAATAACGGGGCAATAGCACAGGCCAAGGAACCTAGATCACACCATAGATCCAAACATATACTCAGGCGTTTTCATCTCATCAAAGAAATTATTTGAGAAGGAGACGTGAAGATTTGCAGAGTACCATCAAGACAACGTTGCGGATCCATTGACAAAAGCTCTTCCACAACAAAACATGATGGTCATGTTAGATCATTAGGCACTAGATGCATGTATGATTGGCCCTAGTGCAAGTGGGAGATGTTGGGGCATGTGCCCTAGGTCAATCCATTAGCTGTCTTCATGAATACTTTTAGTTAATAAAATAGAGGATTTCATTTGTTGTTTATTATAATTAATTTTCATGTTTACATTATAATAAGATCCATGGGTATTTGAGAAATATCCTAAATGTCCCTAGTCGATCATTATCTTGGGAACTATGATGAATTAAGACTAGTGTGAGTCTTGATTGATGATCATATGATGATTATACGTATAGGGATACGAATCAAAATCACGAGTACTTGTTAGGGAACAAAGTCTTTGGACCGACCCGCTATGAGAACATCACATGGATTAAGTCATAGTTGTTTCTCATGATAGGTATATTTTTCAGTCCTCTGACTTGAGATTACCAGAGACTTCAACATTAGGAACACAGTGATTTGACACAATCAAACGTTGTCTTTAACCGGACGATTATAAAGGTTGTGATTGGTTATTGTGTGAGCAATGTGATGAAGTTATGTAATCAAGATAGAATTTGTCCCTCTCATATAAAGAGAGATATCCAGTGGATCCCTCGATGTGTTAAACTGTTAAAAGGCCTAGTCTAAGTGAATTGATATTGATCAATGTCACTTGGATGTTTTCAGTCTACAAAGAGATCGTGACTAGTACGATTGAACATGTTGGATGACAATTCTATGCCTTATGTTTGATCAAAAGGATATCGTGTGACAAAAGGATGTTATATACATTATTGATTAGGTTGTATCGATTTGATATTCGTACAACTTGGGTAGTCATAATGTCTTGCTAGAGGTCGCTTATGACTTGTATACCAAAATGAGTTTTGGTACACTACCAACGTTGTATGAGCCTATTGGGTCGCACACTAAGAATGGTTTTGCGAGATTTTAAGATGGTTCAGAAAAATGAATTTTATATGATAAAATTCGTGACAGAAACGTCCTTGTGGTGTATTACACTTATACTTCTTTAAGTAGGGGTATATGTGTAATTTACTTAACCGTCTATATACAAGGGTTGTATAAATAAACGCTTTAAGTGAGAACACAGAGAGAAAAGATTAAGGGTCGAAACTTTATTTTCGTTTAGAAACGAATTAGGGTTTTCTGGTACGCTCTGGATCGTTTTGGAGAGAAATAAAAAGGTTTGGTATTCTCTTGAAGCTAGCACTTTGAATCTAGGCCGTCGTTCGTGTGGACTGCTGGTAGAGGGCGTTCGTCGTTGGCAGCGCCTTAGAGATCGATCAACCTTCAGAAAGGTATATTGCGACCGAGGTATGATTAAGTTTTCATGGTTTAAACGTTTTTAATGGAATTAGATTCGGATCCTGTTGGGGTTTTTGTCAAAATTGTTTTGTAATTTCACTGCGTATGAACCCCAAAACCCAACAGTCCATCAAATATCTTAGTGTGGCATGATTTTAGTAAACTATAAATTTTGTTCCTAGTAAGTATGGTCTAAACTTTTTCAATGCAAACACTACTGCAAAGAGTTATTTTTTAGTAGGGGTGTTGCTTAGTTGGGTTGAATCCATAGTTCAAGATGAATAATATTTGACATGAGAATCATTTCCAAAGTTCAAGATGCATAATATTTGACATGAGAATCATTTCCTAAAACAGCTCTTACTGCATAATTACTTGCAGCACACATTTTTTTCGAAAGGTTGTAACCAATCTGGTGATTTTATTACAAGCATGACAGTTAAGGCTTCTTTTAATTTATGAAAATCTATCTCGCAATAGTTGCGAATTAAAAAGGGATATCTTTTGTAAAAGGTTATAAAAATTTTGTGTTATTTTGGAAAAAATATTTCACAAAACGTCTGTAAAATACTGCAAGACCAAGAAAAGATCTTACTTCTAGCTACAGGAAAGGTATATCTTTTGTAAAAGGTTATAAGTAAAGGTAGTTTTTTCTTGAACTTTTAGAGCTACAGGAATTTGATGAAATCCTAACTATCCATCTAAGCAACAATAATGGGTTCTTCTAGCTAGTAATTCTAACATTTGATCTATAAATGAGAGTGGTTTATTATCTTTTCGAGTTGAAGCATTTAGCTTCTTATTGTGACGACCCTCACCTTAACTATGGTTGGGTCATCCAGCGTAGACCACCATCCAATCCTGATACCTGAACCATGCCCAAGTAACGGTCTTGCGTGCCAAAACAAACCTACGGAAATTATCATGACAAATATGGAATAGTGGTGTGGAAGTAAGATAAAAAGGAATTCCATACGTCATAACTAAAAGGCAATTAAATGAATTTCCAGTTCTTAAAGCTATCACATGCTCCAAAAGCTAACAAATCCTTCAAAAGCTTCCAACAAATCTAAGCTAAGATAAAAATAGGTTCAAACTACTCAATAGCTTGTCTTTAATTATAACCTAAATTTAAGTGTTCTTAAAATCAATAATTACCTAATAGTATAATATAAGGCTCACGTTGCAAGGAAAGACTTCAAGCGGGTGTCTTTCCTTTGTCCCGAGCTAATACAGATATGGATGTACATGGAAAGTAAGTGAAGTGAGCTAAAATAGACAACAGGGCTCAATAAGTGTAAAACCCGCTCCACCATCAAATATGCAAATACTACTAACTTGTGTCGAGCGTGTTCAAGTTTCTCATATATCCTTATTATTTGTAGTAGTGATAAATGGGATAGTCTCCACTTGGATTTTGCAAATCTCTTAAGAAAAAGGGTTTTCTAATAGTTTTTATTATTTTAATTTTAATTTAATTCAATTAATTTAAACGAGAATCGTAATTACTAAATCAGACTAAAATAATCAATTAAACTAATTAAAATAACACAAATTATGTTCACCAAATTCGAATCAATTCAATTTAATAGAAAACAAACATCCAAAATAATGAAACATTAATCAGTGTTGGATCCAAACATATTACTCAAACCATAGTCATAATCATACTATAATCTCTTTATAAAGTATTTTTAGATCATTAAACTCAAATCATAGTTCAAACCATCAGTTCTCCTTGTATCAATAGAAAAGCCACATCTTATTTTTTAAGATTAACCCTTCGAAAGCTCAAAGAAATTAATTAGACAATAAAATAACATTAAGTTCTATAGAAGATTTGAACTACTAAGCCTAATACATTTGGAAAGCTACTTAGATCTTAATTCACCTAGGACATTTAAACTATAAAAGACCTATTTAAACAATCATAGTTACTACTATAAACTAGATATAAAATCAACATAGCATGATACACATTGGCCACTATGCATGCAAGACCAAGTTTTATGATTGTGATCTACAAATAACAATCTATTAAATCAGTGAATTAAAAAATACGATTAGTTTAAAACATTAAGCACAAATCAATCTCTATTATGACTACATAACAAAATGGATCAAGTTTATGTTCGGACTTTGTTTAAATTAATAAACTATTCACTCATATTTATAATAAACATCACAATAAAATAAATGAAAGACAAATAAAAAATACCTATTTATTGAATGCTTTGAATCTTCTAATCTTCTCGAACAACAATAAAAACAATTTATAATAGCCTCCAAACTAATTAAAAGTGTTAAAACTATCAAAATGCGACTTATTATGAATTCTATGGTTCATATATATGTAGTCTTCTAAGTATAACATATCCAACCCAATTGAAATTCCTTGTTGTAATTCAATATTCTCGAAACCGACTCTAGCAATTCATCACCAATTCCACTTTCCAGTTGGTTCACGGACAAATCAGTGGAAACGATCATCTGTACATCTCCGACTCATCTGGTGATTCCTATATAGACTATGAATTGTTGGTGATTCGATAGCAAGTGATTTCAAGTTCACTCTTGATTCGCTGGTAAGTAATTGTGCACTTTCTTCGCTTGACTAAATTCTTCATTTTTTTTCCTTTTTTCATTCATTTCTTCACATAATCCAATCATAACCTGAAATCACAAAAACAAGGGAAAATCCAGTGCAATATATCCATTTACATCCAAATTACCCTAAAATATGCTATAAAACACTGTCTGATTATTAACTTATCAAATACCCCCAAACTTAGCACTTTACTATCCCAAACAAAGGAATAATCTCAATTACATTTTCTTTTCATTCGTAATTCTGATTTCATAATTATTTATTCTTAAATAGAAGTAATTATTAAATAGAAACATATTACCTTCATAAAATAAAAGTTATGATAGAATATAAAGATGTAATGAACAACCCCTTATTTGACAACTCAACCTTCTAGTCATGTAAAACACCTCGAGAATTCAAAGTTCAATCAATTATCAAGGCCAAGCCACTATATAGGTTTTCTCAATCTCTACTGACAAGCATCAAGCTTACGATGACTAATATAGAATCTTAAGAACAAAACTCACTAAATCAGTCTTATTTTCAAATAATATTTAAAATGACATCATAATATAAGTTGATATTTGTTTAAAACACCAATAATTGTCATGTTCATTTGTTGGAATGTTCAAAAAATAAGATACTTCGCTTAACTTAGCTACAAGTACTTAAGCTAAATCTTTTTATTTGAAGAGTTTTCATATACACCCTTCCATTTTTTTGTATATTTGTCTATTTTTTTCTTTCTGCTTTTTCTATATATTCTTTTTCTTTTTATATTATATTCTTATGGTTCCCTGCTCCATTTGATTCAGATACCGTTATTCTTTTATATGAATTCTTTCTCACATTTTTTCCACCACTAGATTACATGCTCCATTTCCTTTGAAATTTATGGATCTTTCTATTTTTTCATTTAAAATTCTTGTTAGCTTTTCTCACTTTCACTATTGTTAAGGAAGTTTTCTATCCAACTAAGTAAAGTTTTATTGGCTAATTTCCTATTTCTTTCCTTAATTGTGGCCTAAATTCTTTTCATTATATATAATACTTGAACTATAATTTTTGAATAACAAGATCCTTAGAAATATGTCTTCTTTATCTTGCACTTTTGTTTCGATCTTCTACCCATTATAATATCTAACACAAAGTAATCAATCCCCTCTAAACTCCTTTAGTGCATACACAATCTATATTAAGTCAAATAGGGTATAACAATTCTTTTCTATCACAAATTTTTTATTTTCATGGGTAGTAAAAATATCACTTCTATTAAAATCCAAATTCTATTCAATTCATATTTTTAACTAAGTAAAGTAAAATGAAAAAAAAATTACTTGTATTTTCAAAATTTTGAAAATTTCAGTAAATTTTGAATACTAATTAAATAGATTCCACCTTTTAAGTCTTCCATACTTCGCTTCTTTATACAGTACTTCACATCAATACGTCTAAACTCATTCCAAATCTTATCCTCAAGGTTTAAGAATTAAATCAGGTTTTTAACAAAACAAATATACCTCTTGAAACATAAACGAATTACATAAAATAAACTACTTTCTAAAATAGACAATCAAAACTCTCATAAATAATAACAAAAATGCAATGGGGATAAATCATTCATTTATCATTAATGACCAAAAACAAAGTTCACATTCTTCTGATTCAAGCAAACATTAGAAAAGATTACAAATTATGATGCCCATAATTGAATTCAAAACAGCTTTAGGATTCTTTACTTCAAAATGTTGTGTAGGGGGATATAAACAAGCATCTATAATGTAGGTCCAACATTTGGTAATTTTTCTAAAGTTGGTGGTTTCAATGAATTTAGGATGACCTTCGGCATCAAGAGCAAATCTTTGTCCCGAAATTACCTCCAAGGCTTCTTGAATCATCACGAAAGGATAAGACTTCTTATAGACATAGATGATACTTGCGTAATCGAATTTTTGTCTAAATCTAGAATCAAGAAGTCTATAATGTTTATTCAGTGTAGTAGGTGAAATATTGATCGTCTTCCCTTGAACTATCAGTTTGTTAGGATTGTCACTCACATATCCATTCGCATAAAATTCTTGTACTAATTCAGAACATCCATGCTATGATTTTTCTTCATAATCCTCGAGAAAGTTCTCCCAATGTCTTTCTCTTATGATTCTCACAATTTTATCTTCATACTTGTGCACATTCTGAATTTTCAATCCTCTCTGGTATTATTAATTCTTTTTGCATCATTAAAATATATATCTTGTGCGTTAGGACTGACAAGTCTCATGGGATCATAAGGAACTAGTGTGCTCGGGTCTAAGTGGTCAAAACCCTCGTCAGAAATTGGCGGGGATGGTGTTCTTAACTCAGCTCTCTCGAGTCTTGATTCTCTAATACTAACCCCTATAATTTGGATAGACATTTTTTGGCCCGCATAGTTCTTCTTGGGTTTTTCTATCAAAATCCCTTTCATTTTTCTTGTGCATTCCTCCTACCTCATCATCTCCATCTTCACTTCATAGCGAATTAATCAACTATGATGAATTGGTATATCAAATTAATGTATTTAATATGAAAATGAATTTAAGACGAGTTGAAAATCAAATTGTTATTGAGATATCTAGAATAAGTTTTCAAAAGTACTCTTTTTATCATAAATTCACAAAACTTCTTTAAAAATTAGTGAAGACAAATAATACGAAAGCAAATTCATCAAAACGATTTTTTTTTCAAATATTTGAGAAACACACCCCCAAACTCATTTTAAATTCTAAATCATTTTTCTTTATCAATATATTATACATTGATGTCAAATAAAAAATAAAAAAAAACTCATAAAAATTTAATCTAAATACTGAATTTCAACACATTGAAATCGAAAGAATTAATAATGTATCGAGTGATTATATCCTTGAGAATAAGTCCCTCAAGTATTGGGGTCTCGAGAACTCCAAGCTTTTCTTCCAAATATGTTCACGGATCCCTCTTGTTCAAGCCCTAAATTGGTTATTTACCTTTTAAATGACTGATTCCTAGGAGGACCAAGAAATTGGTTCATAACTACATTAACTTCTTCAATATTATCTTTACGTAAAGTAGGGTACACATCTGTAGGATGTGTAACTTCATTACAGAATCTACATGGTTTTTCTTGGTTTGATTTATCTTTTAATAGTAATTTAACCATGCTAGCTAACTCATCAAATTTATTGTAAGATGTACTACTCCTTTTTTATTAAGTTCATAAAGTTTCTTCCTTGAAGTCTCATTCTTTTCATCATATTGTTGTGATTGTTTAGCCATTTTATTAATAGTCATTTTGTTAAAGTTTGTGTTACATCGAATAAAGATTCGCCGCATACAGTGTCTAATAACCTTTGTTCAAAATTATTGAGTCATTCATTGAAATATTCCAATAAAGCTTTTTCTTTGCATCCATGTTGTGGGCAAGAAGAATTCAATCTTTGAAATCTATCTTAAAATTCATTAAAGTTCTCATCATCTTTCATATTTGCGAGTGTGATTTGTCTAGCATGTATCGATCTAGGAAAGCTTCTAGCATATCAGTC
This sequence comes from Stephania cephalantha, assembly GCA_039657325.1. Lineage (NCBI taxonomy): Eukaryota > Viridiplantae > Streptophyta > Magnoliopsida > Ranunculales > Menispermaceae > Stephania > Stephania cephalantha. The sequence continues at coordinate 28,912,954 of CM077578.1, read as the reverse complement.
CATGCAGTTATTGAATCTTGAAGAAGATAAAACAACTAATCTTGTACTTGATCTTTCAGTGCAAAAAGAAAAGCATTAAGTTTGACTTGTTTTGAAGTACCTCATTTCGGTTTCATCCCATTTACTTTGTATTGGTATTCTCTTATAAATTTATGGGGGTCTTTACATCTTTACCATAGAAGTTAGGTAAAGCTCTAATGAATTTAGATCTTAGTTTAAGTTTAGGAAATCCTTAAGAATAGGCAATGCACATTGGCTCGTAAGTTATGACATTTTGATTGGCTTGCAAAAAGTAAGTTCTTTATTATCATAATTATCATTATTATTAATGATATTATTATTATTACTACTATTATTATTATTATTATTATTGGCTTCCATTGTGGTAGCTTGGTGTTCCCTATGTTGTTGTTGTCTTAAATTATGATTGAAAGTCCCATCCACCTTAGATCGACGGAATGTAGAGATCTTGCAGAATTAGAACGACAAAGTATGTAGACCATACAACATCTAAAACTCTAAAAAATTCTGTAAAAATCTTCAGTAATGGCGCCAAAAATAGACACGTGTCGAACGTGTACAATAAGTTTCACGTATATTCTTATTATTTGCAGTAGTGGTAAGTGGGATCATCTCTACATGGATTTTGAAAACTTCCTAACAAAAATATTTTCCAAGGGTTTTTATTATTTTACTTTAACTTTATTTAAATGGGAATTAAAATTATCTAATCAAACTTAAACAATTATAGCAACTAACTAAACGAACACAATTCAAAATCACTATTACTAAATATTATAAATTAAATTCAAATCAATGTAAAAGAAACATCTAAACAAATATCCATAACGATGAAACATAAATCGTTCTGATTTCCAACATATAAATTTAAATATATTTATAATCATATTAACATCATCTTATGAAGTATTCTTGAATCATTAAACCTAAATCATAAGCAAGATTGATAGCCTTTATCAAGCCATTAATTTTCTCTATATTAATGGGAAAGTCATATTCTAATCTTATCACCATTAGTTCTTTGAAAGCTCAAAGATAACTAATTGAAACAAAAAAATATTACACTCTATGAAAACTTCTTACTACTAAGCCAATATTATGGGAATTAGCCATATCAATATCAAACTTAGAACGCAATTCACCTAAAACATCTAAACAGTAAAATACCTTTTAAATTAATACTAATTACTACTTTATATTAGATTTAGAAACTGAATATCACGATACACATTCTAGACTATGCATGCAATACAAAGTTTCTTAATTTTAAAAAGCAAAAATAAATCTATTGAAACAGTGAATTGACGTATACGATTAAGTTTAAAGCATTAAGCGCAAAATCTTTTTCATTATGACTATATTGCAAAATAGTTTAAGTTCATGTTCGGACTTCTTTAAAATTGATAAACTACTCACACGTATTCAAAATAAACATTGCAATAAAATAAATAAGATGTTAATGAAAATACCTCTTATTGAATACTTGAATCTCGAAAAAGTCTTCAAAAGCAACAACAATAAAACTAAACTAAACTTAATTGAAATTTTTTTAAAATTAATTAAGGGCCACTTAATTTTGAAGCCCTATGGTCATTATATAGTATCTTATAATGTACATATCCCAATCAAACTCAAATTCCATGTTTTAATCCAATATTCTCATGGCTAACATCAACAAATCCTAACCAAATCCTCTTTCTCAACTAAATCGCAAGGAAAATTGGTGGAATAATGACTTTGTGGTTCACGATTTGGGTAGCAAATCCTACTTCATTTTCTAAATCGCTGAACTTTTCTGATGCCAATTTATGAAGCGAATCCTAATGTATTTCTTGAATCGTTGTATAATCGCTATCTATTTTCTTCAATTGATCGAATTATTTACTTTTCTTCCCTTTTTCTTTTATTTATTAACCTTAATATAAACTGAAACAACAAAAATAAGAGAAAACCAAGTGTACTACAACCTTTTACATCTAATATCACCCTAAAATATACTATAAAACATTGTCTAATTATTGACTTATCATTTCAGCAAGACTCAATGTCCTAAGACTAATGACGAGGGAGGACGCATAAATATGATTCCATATGCATCAGTTATTGGATCTATCATGTATGGCGTGTTATGCACTCGACCCGATATATCATAAGCTTTAAGCACAACAAGCAGATATCAGTTAGGTTCCAGTGAGATTCACAAGATATCATTAAACAACATTTTTAAGTTCTTAAGAAGGACTAAAGAAGAGTTCTTGGTCTATGGAAGTTTGAAAGATGAGCTTGTTGTAAATAGTTACACAGACGCAAGTTTTCAATCTAACATAGGCAGTCTGGATATGTGTTTACTTTGAATGGATGTGCAGTGAGCTAGAAAACTTTGAAACAAAAGACTGTGGCAGATTCGATAGTAGAAACTGAGTACATTGCAGCATCTGATACAGTTGAAGAGGCAGTTTGGATCAAAAAGTTCATCTCTTAACCAGGTGTGATTTCAAGTATTACTAGCACCCATTTGCTTTTGTTGTGTCAACTACAGGCAATAACACAGGCTTAAGAACCGAGGTCATAATACAGATCCAAACATATACTTAGAGGTTTTCATCTCATTAGAGAAGACAATGTCACAGATCAATTGACAAAGGCTCTTCTACAAGCAAAACATGATGGTCATATTAGATCATTATGTATTTAGATACATGAATAATTGGCCTAGTGCAAGTGGGAGATGTTGGGGCATGTGCCAAAGATCAATCTTATGAACATTGTTTCTATTATTATTTAAGTTAATAAAATAGAGGATTTCATTTTCTTTTCATTATTATAATTAGCTTGCATGTATACATTATAATAGGATCAATGGATGTTTAGTGAAAAATCTTAAATGCTCCTAGTAAGTCATTACACTAGGAACTGTAACAAATTAAAACTAGTGTGAGTCTTGATTGATGGTCATATGATCATCATACGTATAAAGATAAGAATCAAGATCAAGAGTACATGTTAGTGAAAAAGGTACTGGACTAACTAGCTATGAGAACACCACATGGATGAAGTCATAGGTGTTATTCATGATAGGTATATCATTTGGTCATATGATTTGACATTACCAGAGACTTCAACATTAGGATCATAGTGATTTGACACAATCAAACATTATTTTCACCAGCACGATTATAGATGATGTGATTGGTTACTATGTGATTAATGTGTGAAGGTGTGTATTCGAGATAGAATTTTTCCTTCTTTTTTAGAGAGTGATACTAGTGGATCCCTCAATATGTTAGACTAAAAATTGCCAAGTCCAAATGAATTTATATGATCAATTTCACTTGATTTTTTTAGTCTGCCTAGTGTTCGAGACTAGAACGATTGAACATTAAAGGTGACTTTTTCGTGCCTTATGTTTAATCAAAGGATATATGTTAGACCGTAGTTCATTGTGTTTGGGTTGGTCTATCTTTGTTGGTAGTATATTGTCAAATTAGAAGTTAAGTTAGTTAGGTAAATGCTGCAATTAAGATTGAAGCCTTACTCGGTAAAATATCTGAGTTTCGATATAACTTAGAGATATATTACAATGTAAATTTCAGTGATGATTACAATATCAAATTTGGAGTTGAAGATGAAGACGAAACCTGAAGTCAAAGTAGGAATTGAATACGAGTTGTATACTGTAATAAAGCGACCATTAGTATTAGTCTATAACAGTAAAGAAGTTCGATACTGCAAGGAGAGAACTTCGAGATGGATTACAATTATAAATCCAAGAGAAAGGTGCATAAAGAACCAAAGAACTTTATGGAAACGATGAGTCAAGATTCTTGAAGGAATAGAAGACTTAGTTTTGAACTTTGGATGTTCCAACATTAGTTACAATTGGAGACCGAATGGGTTTTTCGAGTTGCACTTTAATTGTGACTGATTTCCTAGAAAAAATAAATAGACTGAGTGTATAAATACTCAAGGTCTCCATTGTGTGGATCATCGTTCATTACTTGAGTTTTGTGAGGACGAGATATCATTATAGTGGTTGTTCACATTATCAATTTGTTTGATTGATTAGGTTGAGCCTACATAGAGGAAGACATTCTAGTCTTAATGCAATATCAATTCTTGTTTAGTATTGATGTGTGTTTGTTAGTTCACACTAATTCATTAATCTCATCAGTTCCTCTAGTTTTCTAAACTTCAACAATATCGTATGACAAAAGGATATGATATACACTATTGATTAGGTTGTATAGATTTTGATCTTCATGCAACTTGGAAAATCATAATGTGTTACTAGAGATCGCTTATGAGTCGTATACCAAAAATGGTTTTGATTCATTGCGAACGTTGCATGAACCTATTGGGTCGCACACAAAGAATGATTTTGCAGGATTTTAATTCACTCAGAACAATGAATTTTTTATGATAAAATTCGTAACATAAAAGTCCAAATGATGTGTCATATTAATATCACTTTAAGTAGGGGTAAAGTGGTAATTCACTTACATGGCTTTATACAAGGGTTTTTAAAATAGGCTTGTTAAGTGAATTCATATTACGAGAGAAATTAAGGTTGGAATCTAATTTTCGTTTTGAGAAAATGAGTTAAGTTTCTCGGCTGTTATAGAGTTATTAGGGAGAACGAAAAAAAATTTGTGTTCTCTCTCGGGCTAGCACTCGTATTCTTGGTCGTCATTCATGTGTGGATTTCGGATAGAAGATGTTTGTCTCTAGTAGCGTCTTAAACATCGATGAACACAAAAAAGCAAACTAGCGTTTGGGAAACAATTTACTTTTATGAATCAGTTTAATGGAATTCAAAGTTGATCCTATTGGGGTTTCAAAAACCAAATTTAAAATTTGCACTGCGTTTTGAACCCTAAAAAATCAACATAATTAACAAGTGCATATCATCAACCATGACAGTAGTTTCACTGGCGAAAGCACATATAATTTTTATTTTTATTATTGTCAAGGCATTCCTAGTTTTTCCTCAACTAATCCAAAACTCAAGGAACATAGGATTACAAGGGTGGCAACTCTTGCGAACAGTTTTAAAGTTTTTTTTATTCTAATGACTCGAAACTCGGACATTTAGTTAATAGAGGGACATCTGCTATCCTACACAATCCTTTAGGTTTATATCGTGTACATAATTTAAATGCATAATGAAATCGATCATAAACACCGCCGAGGGGGCCATTTTGCTTTAGTGGGGGGAGGGCTCTTGTTAATGTCAATCTCTGCATAGTGGTGGTGTGGGTTTAGGTTATGATCCAGAGAGGAATTTACTAATGGCTCGTTACAAAGCAAAATATAGCTTTTCTACCAATTTGTTGATTTCACGAACAAGGAATTGAAGAAATAGGTTTCCAACTTTTGATCGAAAACACGAAGTTCAAGAAACTAAAACAAATAAAGAGACAATCTCTTTCAAAACACAAATTCTCATTGATCGAATAATCACCCACTTAATACAATACGATCATCCTCAATGTGTAGGCTTATTATGGACTAACATAGACTCCAAAATAAACTCCAACTTTTATAGGCTCATATACTAAAAAGAAATCCAAATTAAATTAACTATGACATCAACTTTGACACAAACTCTAACAATCTTATCTAATAAATAAGAAATCTGAATCTAACACAAACTCCAATTTACATCATTCGCTCCTAGTTGGGAAAAACTCGTCCTCAAAATCGAGGCCTGAATCATTCTCCCACACATGACTTCTATGGTCTTCATCTTCATCATTATCTCTCGATTTGAAAAAACTTTTCATTGAGTTTTAGTTTTCTCCCTTGTCTTATGGGCTTCAATAACAAAATCTTAAAACATAGCCAACTATTACTAAAACATAATTTTGGTGAATTTTTCATCACTTAATGGAACATGTATCTTCAGACATTGCTTGAAACTTCAATTGACAAATCAAAGTTGTCAACTGACACACCACCATAAGAGTCTTGAAAAAAGTCAATAACGAATTCACCATCCATGTCATCAGTTAAGGAACAAAAGTGTTTAGTCACCGTGAACTTCAGTTTTGACTCCACAATATTTTTGAATGGGTAGTTGTCGATGACACCATCAACAACAATCTATTCAAGCACCTAAAAGCTTTTAGAATAAGAAAACACCTCGATGACAAAGCCGTTTTCTCCAAAGACTAGCTTGTCTTTCACGAAGTCGTGGCCATCACTGTCAAGCTTTAGCGTCTTGTCAAAGTTGTTGAAGTCTTCCTTGTCGAAATATTCCTCTTCAGGTTCTTCTCCAAAAGCAAACTCCTCGATAAACACCACATCCTCGAACCATTATTGACATCGTTGATGAGGTTGTTGCAGCTGCCTCTATTGATGCAACTATTGCATATGACTCTAATGGAACTATTGTACTTGAAGTGCTAGATTTTCAAAAAAAATCATTAGTTCATATATCCTTTGATCAAAATGTGTCATAGTATCTCTTAGAGGAACCTCATCATATGGTCTTCACATCAGGCTTGTCTATTTGGCGGCATTGCGGAAGACTATAGGACCTTGAAGCTTTGATATCAATTAATGCAACAAGAAACTTACCAATTGCTTGCTACAAAGAAAAAGATAGCTTTTTATTACTTTGCTGATCCCACGAACACCAAGTTGAATAAACACATTTCAAATTTGTGATCGAACACATTAAGTTCAAGAAACCAAAACAAACAAAGAGACTCTCTTTCAAAAAAAAAATTATTTATAAAATAATTACCCACTTAATACAATACTATCATCCTCTATGTATAGGCTTTATTATGGACTAACATAAACTCCAACATAAACTCCAACTACTATAAGCTCCTTCATTAAAAACAAATACAAATTAATCTATGACTTCAACTTTAACACAAACTCTAAAAATCTTATCTAATATATAAGAAACTCGAGTCCAACACAAAACTTGATTTGCATCATGCTCTCCCAGTTGAGAAAAATTCGTCCTCTAATTTTATGCCTGAATTGTTCTCTCGAACATGACTTCTATGGTCTTCATCTTCATCATTCTCCCTTGGTTAGAAAAAACTTGTCCTTGAGTTTTAGTGTTCTCCCTTGTCTTGTGGTCTTCAATAACAAAATCTTCAAAGATAACAAACTTTTCCTCAAACATAATTTTGTCGAATTTATCATCACTTGATGGAACATATTTCTTTGGACATTGCTTGAAACTTCAATTAACAAATCTAAGTTATCAACTGACAACCACCGTATGAGTCTTGAATAAAGTCAACAACTAATTCATCATCCATGTCATCTAATAAGGAACAAATGTTTCTGGTCGCTGTGAAGTTTAGTTTTGTCTCCACAATTTTTTTGAATAGGTAGTTGTTGATGACACCTTCAACTACCATCTCTTCAAGCACATGAGGGCTTTTAGAATGAGAAATGACCTCGATAACAAAGTCGTCATCTCTAATGACTAGATTTTCTTCCACGAAGTCGTACCCATCACCGTCAAACTTAGGTGCCTCGTCAAAATTATTCGAGTCCTCGAAAAAGATTGAATCTACTTTGCCATCAATGTAAAGAAAAAGAAATCCATCTTCTTCTTTCTCCGATACAAATTCCTCCTCATTGAAATATCCTCTTCAGGTTTTTCACCAAAAGCAAACTCCTCGTTAGGCACTTCTTCTTCAAACCATTGTTGACATCGTTGACGAGGTTGTTGCGGCTGCCTCTAATGAAGTAACTGCTACACTTGATTTTGATGGAACTCTTATCCTTCAAGTGCTAGATTTTCAACGAAAGTTATTAGTTGATCTATCATTCGATCGACATGTGTTCTAATATCTCTTGGAGGAACCTCATCTACATGGTTTTCACAACGTGCTTGTCTTTTAGGTGGCATTGCTAAAGACTATAAGACCTTGATGCTCTGATATCAGCTGATGTAGCGAGGAATTTACCAATTGCTCACTGCAAAGAAAAAGATAGCTTTTCTACCAATTCATTGATCCCGCGAACACCGAATTAAAGAAACATGTTTTTAACTTGTGATCGAACACATGAAGTTCAAAAAAACAAAACAAACAAAGAGATATTCTCTCTCAAAACACAAATTTTCATTCATCAAATAATCACCCACTTAAGAAATGTGATCATCCTCTATGTATAGTCTTTATTAAGGACTAACATAAACTCCAACTACTATAAGCTCCTATACTAAAAAATAAATCTAGGTAAATCTAACTATGACATCAACTTTGACACAAACTCTAACAATCTTATCTTATAAATAAGAAATCCTAATCTAACACAAACTCCGATTTGCATCATTATCTCCTAGTTGAGAAAAATTAATCCTGAATATGATAACTTAATCGTTCTCCTACACATGACTTCTATGGTCTTCATCTTCATCATTCTTCTCCAATTAAAAAAAACTTGTCCTCGAGTTTGTCTTCGCCTTTGTATTGTGGGCTTCAATAACAAAATCTTTAAATATATCCAACACTTCCTTAACCACAATTTCGATGAATTTATCATCACTTGATGGAGCATGTATCTTTGGAACATTGCTTGAAACTTTAATTGACAAACCAAAGTTTTCAACGGACACACTTCCATAAACGTCTTAAAGAACTTCAACAACTAACTCTTTGTCCGTGTCATCAGTTAAGGAAAAAAAATTTTGGTCATTGTGAACTTCAATTTTGCTTCCATATCTTTTTGAATGGTAATTGTGAATGAAACCATCAACAACCACATCTTCAAGCACCAGAGGGATTTTAGAATGAGAAATCACATAGATGACAAAACCGCTGTCTCCAAAGACTAGCTTGTCTATCATGAATTGGTGCCCATCACCATCAAACTTTAGTGCCTTGTTAAAGTTTTCTAGTCCTTCTCAAGTAAGATCTGATCTTCTTCGTAGTGATCATAAAAAAAGAACACCACCTTATTCTTTCTCAGATAGAAACTCTTCGTCGTCGGAATATTCCTCTTCTAGTTTTTCACCAAAAGTAATCTCCTCGGTAGGCCCTTCGTCCTCAAACCATTGTTGACGTCATTGATGAGGTTGTTGCGACTGCCTCTACCGATGCAAATGTTGCACTTGATTTTGATAGATCTGTTGTACTTGAAGTGCTAGGTTTATAACGAAAGTCATTAGTTGATTTATCCTTCGATTGACATGTGTCGTAGTATCTCTTTGAGGAACCTCATCTAAATGGTCTTCACATCAGGTTTGGCTTTTCGGTGGCATTGCGGAAGGCTATAAGACCTTGACGCTCTGCTATCAATTGATGTAGTGAGAAATTTACCAATTGCTCACTGTAAAGAAAAAGATAGCTTTTCGACCAATTCATTGATCCCACGAACACTGAATTGGAGAAACACATTTTTAACTTCTGATCGAACACACGAAGTTCAAGAAACCAAAATAAATATAGAGATGCTCTCTATGAAAACACAAATTTTTATTAATCAAATAATCACCCACTTAATAAAACAAGATCATCCTTTCTCTCTATATATAGGCTTTATTTTGGACTAACGTAAACTCCAACATAAACTCCAACTACTTTAAATTCTTATACTAAAAATAAATTCAAATTAATCAAATTATGAATTCAACTTCGATACAAACTCTAACAATCTTATCTAATAAATAAAAAATCATAATCTAACACAAACTTTGATTTGCATCAATTTGAGGAGGTGGTGCGTGCAAGGGTAGTTTGGTTAAAAAGTTTAAAAAGTATGCGTAGCAAGCCTCTACAAATAAAGTTTATTTTTTCCAAGTGCTAGACTAGCCAATGAGTCCATGGACAAAAAAAAGGTAAAATACAAAATGCCCTAAGGTTTGGTGAAATATGCGCTTTAGTCTAGATAATATTTTTATATTTGCTTTTCTGATGATGTGGCATATTTGTTGTACCAATAATACCCTTAAGCTTATATATATTTTAGTTTTTTGAACAACACTTTACTCTCTTTAAAACATTCATATATTTTAAATTACTACAATTACACTTTGCAAAACAAACTATAATATTCCAAATGCAAATATATTTCTCATTTGATAATAATTGTAATTACATTAATAATAAAATTAACAATTCATTTTAGTGATGTGACTTGACAACTACAATAAAACCATGTTGATTTCCACCTTGAAATGAATAAATATATATAAAAAAATTGTCCCTTGCATGTATATATATCAAAAAGTAAAGAATAATAATAAATTAAATTGTTAAAATATTAATAAAGGCTAGAAAATCAAGTAAATCAACACTAGTTAAACAATTGTGTTAATTAATCAATTAATTAAAAAGAATATGTGTATATCCAACACAAGAAGCTTATTAAATAATTTTTTCTACATTTCTTTTAAAAAGTTTAAGTGGGATGCAAAAGTATTGGATTTATTTTGTCTAAATTGATTAAAATATTTTAACTTTTTACAAATTTTGTTATTTTATCCAAACCTTTTGAGTTTTGTTATTATATCATAACATTTTTAAACTATTTAATTTGTATTCTAAACTACTTTTTAACTTCAAATTTAAGTTTTTCCCATTGATTTCAACATGGTTGAGAACAAAAGTTTGTAGGAAAGACCGAAGTTCATATTTTTGAAACTTCGGGGACTAAAGTACGTATTTCACCAAACCTCATGGGGCATTTTGTATTTACCCAAAAAAACTACCCAGTGAGCGAGCAAGCATCCTCGGTCGTTGCCATCTCGAGGCAGCACAAATCTACACCCATCAAATGTCCCTTTGGGAATAATAGCTGTGGGATAAGACCCTACCAGCTAAAGAAAAACTTTGTGCTTCAATCGATTCTCTAAGTGAACAAAACCCAAGAGCAGTTGAGCTGAACAGGATGCGCATCAATGATTCGGTGTTTTTCAGTTTGAATGAGAGCCCCTTGTTTGTCCTCTGAAATGCAATTCTGTAACTCTCTTTTAATCACCTGTATAAATCCCAATTCTTCAAACCCTATTTCTTGCAATTGTGTTTTCTTCTAAACTTTTATTTTCTAATCATCAGAAATATCTGATATTTGTGTCTTGGATGTCATGTTGATTAGGAGGTTGAATTTGTACTAATGATGGTTTTGGAGCAATCATCGCTAAATGTTGAGAACAGTTGTACGGATTTTTGTATAAATTAAATGATTATCAATTTCAATGCTACTAGTGTAAGCATAAGGAAATGCATTGCAACTTACAAGGCATGTGACTATCTTAATTACCCTTTACATATTATGACAATTACATAAAATGACAATGAGTAGACTGAATAAGAAATACAAAAAATTCAAAGAAAATTAGGAGTAGCGGCAACTAACACAAAGATAAGGGAAAGATGGTTATGGTGGTTTGGACACTTGTAAAAAGGGCCTACAAACGCCCCCACAAAAAAACTCGACTAGAAAGAAAATAAAGAAATTCAACGAGGTGGAGGCAGCAAATTGAAGTTAACTTGGGAAGCATTAATGAAGAGGGTTTTAAATTATTTTGAAAGCTTGCCATCAATTGAATTAAATCGAGCACAATGGAAGAATTTGATCAAGGTAGCGGACCTCTATTTTTGGAATTGAGGCTATTATGTTGTTGTTGTATATATTATAACAAGCAGAAGAAGTGGTCTGCTTCCAAATATGATGCATCTCCCTAAAACTGAAAGCACGAGCACGCCACACACATTTATACATTTAGGAAGGTTCAGAGATCAGAACCTATACTAAGCAAATACTAAGCAATGGTGTTGTACCATAAGATAAGTAATGTTTCTTAGAGGCCCAACACCTGCAATTGTAAAAATTAAGTTGCAGCATGGGTGGTTTTCTTTGACAATTTGGATAGCTGGTCCGATATCCATAGAGAAAGCACTCATTGTTGGTGTTTCCTAGTTGTGATGATACCTGGGCAAGTTTCCGTAAGAGACAAAGTGATGCCTAATGTATTAAAGACTTAATGATTTTTATAATATATGTGCATGATAATACTAGGTCTTTTAAGCCTTCGAATCTCAAGCAAGTATTTATGCTTTCATTTAATATTGTATACAAAAGTAACCAATATGAATAAAGGAAATGATTATTATACTTCTTCTGTATCTCTTTTGAATATTATTCCAAATTATTTTCAAGTGCTTAGAATTTTAAAGTCAAATAAATGTCATGGCCTACTTAGTGTATTGCCCAGATGCTTTGAGGTTAGAATACATGGGGATGTCCTAGTTGTTGCCTATGCGACGTCTTAACAAACATCATTTCATTGTTGGAGAAGTTTGAGATTAATACTTAGGATTTCATGGCCATGTGTCAAAATGCTTCTAAAAGTGCATAAACTTTGATCTAAAGAGAACTGTTTCATTTGGGCTTTGGGAATGCCGACAACTTGACATCAGGATTCTGTTGAACATTTTCAAGATGAAATTTTTAGTCTGACATAGAAAGTTTAGGCCCACAAAATAATATGAAAGCTTTTACACTTGTTCAAGTGTCGAGAGAAGCACCATATGAGCTACACACGCGCACTTGCACAACAGGGCATTTTAGGCGCTTTTATAGGCACATTTAGCACTTGGCACAAGGCACATGTGTGTGGGTCGCTAACCATGATTACATTTTGCCAACTTTCGAGTATATTGAATATAGGTGGTTAAGGACCCATTCAACAAGAGAAAGTAGAGCAGTTTCAACTGACTTCACAGTTGAAACCGTCCACTATTGCACTCTCTTCTCTAACTCGTTTGACTGGAGTTTTATAAATAGAGAGGCTTAAAAGGAAGAAATACACATCAAAAACCATAGCGAACGCTCTGGTTCAGCTTTCACTTCTATAAATGCAAACTAGGTCTTCATCGTATCCTTTAAGATTTTTGCTACCTCATGTAGAATTGGGAGCAAAAATTTCCTTAAGAAAAGTGACAATAATACACGCTTTGAAGTCATTGTTGGTTCCTCCAGTCTAACAACCTAGAGGAAGTTTTTTGTGCTGACATGGCTTTGATCAAGGACTTGGCTGCGAACATCGTGAAACTCGATCACTTCGATGGAGGGTAGTTTCTGAGGTGGCAGAAGCGGGTCCATTTTATTTGATGTATGTTCAATACACCAAAGCTTAAAGAATTTGAGGATGAGACTGTTGAGCAAATCAAGAAAAAGGTAGCAATGGGGGGTGGATGACTACACTTGTAGGGGTCAATTTCTCAATGAAAAGAAAGAGTCCCTGTTCGACCTCTTCCATGACATTTTTTATGCTAAGGAATTGTGGGAGAAACTGGAGGCAAGCTGCCATAAAGATGAGACTACAAGTATAAAACTTCTCATCTCTAGTTTTAATAATTTTAAAATGGTAGATAATAGATATGTCATGGAGCAATTTCGTAAAATTGAGAGAACTCGTAATCATTTCTCCCAACATAGTCTTGTTATGGATGAAACTATTATTTTGTATTCTATTATCGAAAAGCTGCCACGTGGTGGCAGCATACTATTGGTCAGCCGTCCATTGGCTCAGCTCGCCAAGCATTTCATGCGTTTCTAGCAGTCAGCCGTGTGTCGCCTGCGCATTAGCCCAGCTCGGTTCTGCTGCCACGCAGCTCCAATCAGTTTTTGCCATCGCATCAGACACACCATGTCACGCCAGCACAGCAGCACGTCCACCGTTTCTCCTCGCACAGCAGCTGTGAGTTTGTCCTCAGGATACTCATAGTTCATTCGTCTCAAGCACGTTCGTTCGTTTGTAAGAACTGAACCAGCAAGCTAAATGACGCTCTGAGGGACACATTTCAGCCACAGTTTTGGGCAGCCTCTCAATTCGCCTCGAAATGCGTTCTGGTCGCTCATCCAAACTTTCGCACAAACTCGTGCGTTTTCTCCTCTCCTCTACCACCACGTGGCAGCGGCCTATTCGCCCAGCATGTCTCTATAACCAGCATGCGTCCAGCAGTTGCTTCATCTTCTCGCCTCATCAGCCGTTGGATCTCCTCCAGATCCATTCTTGCACCACCTCCCACTAATTCGCACAAACCCATGCGATTGTCACCAACGCCTTACAGCTGCCAAGTGTCCACTTCCCACTCGTCCACCACGTCATGTAGCTGTTGACACGTGTCATAAGCCATGTAATGAACGCTAGCAGCCCTGGATGCTCCTCGGCGCACCAATCACGAGACCAACCCACAAAACTAGTTTCTCTCACCTCTCGAGATTAATTTTTCATAGTTTTATATATTAGGAACCTTAGGTATTATAAAAAAACACCGACTAATATATTTTTAGCATTGACTTCTCTCGACGATTGCCTAGTTCGGCAGGGAAACAAGTTGGTATTATGGATTCATGACATATTATGTGAGATCTTTTATTTTATTATTTAATTTAATGTAATTCTTCTATTTCATTGTTGTTGATTTTAAGGAATATGATTTAGATCTAAGGTGTGTATGTGCCCAGTGCATGCTTTTAGGTGGACAACCTATACTTATTTGGACCGATAGTATCCATGTAATTGTACTTTTGGACTAATAAAGTGAAAAACACTTACCCGTTTGCCGTAAAACCCTTTCGGTTCTTAAGTGTGCAACAATTTAATTTAGGTTAAATCGGAAGCGGATACGATCTCACTACAAAAAAATGGATATTTAGAAACGGAATTAGCAACGGAATTTAGTTCCGTTGCTAAGAAAAAATGGTTTGAGACGGAATAATTCAGAGACGCTCAGAAAAATGGCGCCAATAGTCCCACCAAAACTTTCTTTTTTTATAACCGTTCATTAAGTCTCGAGATTCGTGCGTGCTTCGATCTAGACTCCTAAAAAATGGGGACCGACGTACTCTCACTGAAATCTCTCTCTCAACTCTCTTTCTCTCTCACCGCTCTCTGCTCTCTCTCTCTCTCACCGCTCACCGCCTGCTCTCACCGCTCACCGCTCTCTGCTCTCTTTCCGCTCACCGCTCACCGCTCTGCTCTCACCGGTACCGCTCTCTCATTTCGGTCATCTCCGCTCTCACCGCTCTCTCTCTCTCTCTCTCTCTCTCTCTGCTCTCTCTCTCTGTGCTCACCGCTCTCTCTCTCTCTCTCACCGCTCTTTTTGTTCTCTGTCTCTCTCACCGGTCTCTTACCGACGTTTCCCAGCTCTCTCTCTCTCTCACCGCTCTCTCTTACCGCTCTCTCTCACCGAAATATCTCTCCCAAACCCTAAATCTCTGTCGTCGCTGCGATTGCGGCTGCGACGAGGGGCGTCGGTCTCTGTCGTCGCCATTGCCGGAGATTGGAGCCTCCGAAACCCTAAGCCGTCGCATTGTTCGCCGCATCCTAAACCGTCGCGCATTGTTCGCCGCACCCTAAGCTCGCCGCATTGCATTGTTCGCCGCACCCGTCACTCCGCACAAGGTCTTGACTGGTTTCTCATTTGCAATGAATCGATATTAGCCTATTTGCTCTTCATTGTTCGGACATCATGATATTATAGCAATTGATGTTTTGTAGGCTCTTCTTTCTGGATGCTCGCATGAGGTTTGGCATCAATTCTACACTTGTGATGAGTTTGAAGCTGTTTCTCGCTACTACTAAAGTGAAATTCTTGAGTGATCTTTGGCCTATTCCTTGATGCGTAAATACCTCATGTTCTTGTGTACATTGCATTTACTGTTGGTCTTTATCAATTCAATTGGCCATTGCTTTATCCCTTGGCATTCTTGATTTAATATTGATGTTCCACTTACAGGATTGATGTATCTGGTAACCGCACTATGAGAAATTTGTATGCGGGTGTTGTTAAATTGCAGGTAATTTATTTGATATGTTTGAGCTTAATGTCAGCATGCTTACTCTTAGTTGATAAGATAGCCAACGCCATTGTTGGCTTCTAAAGTATGGATCTATAGTTCCTTTTGATGCCCCTGGTATAAAGCATATCTTGTCATCGTTTGATAGTTTCTAATGAAGCTAAAGCTAACCTCAACAGATTTATGGTCTTAAAGTAATTGCTTGAACCACATCAATTTCAAACAGCATTTTGCTACTTGTGATCCAAACTTAGTGCTCAGGAAGAAGGGTAAGCACCGATTCTGATTAAGCCAATTTTTATTATTATTTGCACTAAATCAAGCTCAATGGAAGAGTTTGATCCATGTAGCCGACCCCAACTAATTTGGGATTGGGGCAATGTTGTTGTCGGGTGGTTGTTATCTCTAGGGTCTAGTCTGTAGAAGAATGAGAACCCGAGTTGGACTTGGTTCGTAGAATCTTAGAGTAATTGAATATTAATACCCTTAAGTCCCTTGTGTGTTGCTCTTGAAGTAGAAATATTACTTGAGTTCCATAATCATGCTTTGCAGTTCTGTTGCATGAAGTTTTAATGCGTTTTAAAAAATTGTATGACAGGGAGCTCAAAAGAACCCGCAGTTGTACAAACCAATTAGACCCAACTTTGGTAACACTTCTTGCTTCCTGGACTACATATTTCTTTCCGCAATATCGGATGGCATCGATGGAAGAAAATCAAGCAATCATAATTCAAGTTTCAAAAAGCATATCAAGTACGTGCAACTGGTCATTAATAAGACAGAAGAGAAATATAAGTTCAAATTGCAAGCATTTTTGGGGCTAAATCAGATTGGTCTCACAATCTTTGAAAATGATCCTTCTTTGGAGCACCGCTAGTTTCACACGACGCGCTAGTAAAATCTTTGAATCTATTGTCATGTTATATCCTTACATGTCACATTGTGTAGTGTAATGTTTTTTTTTTTTACTATTTGGTGACGCATTTGATTTGTTTTCCCTTTCATCAGCTCCAGGAAAGTCTAGCTCCTCGTGCAGCTGACCCTAATAATGATTGGCATGACTGTAAATTAAACCATGCACGGTGCAAAGTATCTCAGATCCAATTTTTGCAAGGTAATTAATCACTTTACATTTGTTTGTTTAAAGCTTTATTGGATCAGGCTTCTCTTATAAAATCAGGTGGATTTACCATTTGTTCTAATGAAGCAGGCTTTAGGAACCAAATGTTGGACGCAATTAAGGGTGTTTCAAAATCCAATAAAAATGGGTTGTTCATAAATTCATGTTTTGCTCACTGCCAATCCGAGAGACAAGACACGTGGTTTGCAGATGATTCTCCTATGATTCAAGACAAGGTACCTTTTTTTCCCCTTAATCTAAAGGCACTTGTTCTTTTTCTTTGCTATGATTTGTCTTCCTGCTTTCCTGAAAGGATTACTATATTTACTAATATCCACTTGAAGAGACTTGTTAGTTAGTGGATCTTAAAAATCCCTTGCCAGATGAGGAGTTGGTTTTCACCATTTTTAATTACTACGCACATTTTTGAAGGTTCTTTTACATTAGTAATACATTTTGGGAATATTAGCCTACATGTGAATTAAGTTAACGACAATGAATTTTCATCGGTGAAGAAAGATTTGCACTGTAAATGGAGATAGTTTTTTTGCGGTTTCGTTTTGTTTATCATGAGTTTGATCCATTTTGCAATATTTGCAGTGCGTGGCTCTATCGGTAGGTGGACTGGTTCTTCGATCGAGTGGGAGTTAGTGCCATTGATTGCCCATATCCCCGTGACAATACCGCCATAATCTGGTTTTCAAGTGAGAGATGAGGAATTTAAAGCATATCATGTAACTTTTATAGTTGTTTACATGACTTTTAGATTGATACTTCTTTTCGTGCATATTTAGAGGATTGTAAGTTTTTTTCGGTGGTTGTTGAACAATAGGATTGGTGGTTTTTGTGAATACTTAGAAATTTGGAACATTTATTATACTTGACAAGCTTTCGTGGATATATAAATCTTTTTCAATGTCGAATTGTACATTTTTTTCTCTCATTTGAATATTTGTTGATATATATTGTCGATGTATGTATGTCAAATTCTTTTTTTGGGGGATGTTAGCACCCCCAAGGAGTTGTTGGAGGGGTGCAGGCGATGGAGTAGGTCTATGGTTGTATTTTCAGGTTTAGAGGTTATGGAGAACCAATTGGATTGAGCTTAGTTTTGAAAACTAAACAAAGCGGAATTGAGACGGATTAGCAACGGAGTTCAGAGATTCCGTTGCTATTCCGTCTCTAATTTCCGAGGAAATAGCCGAGCCCAACTGGGCAAAACTAAACTTTGATACTAAATAGCAACGAATCAGAGACGGAATTCATGAATTAGCAATGGATCAGAGACGGAATTATTGCATTCCATCAACGTTCCTATGCTAATCTAGAGACGGATCAGAGACGGAATGCAATAATTTCGTCTCTGATCCGTTGCTAATCAGAGAAGGAATTATTGCATTCGTCTCTGGTCGTCTCTGATTAGCAACGGATCAGAGACGTGATGCAATTACAATTGTACCCTTTAGAAGAATGTGCATTTATGTTCCGTCTCTGTTCCGTTTCTAAATTCCGTCTCTAATCCGTCTCTAATCAGCAACGCAAACACATCTTCGTTGCTGACTAAATCAGCGACGACGATTTTAGAGACGGAATAGATTCCGTCTCTGTTCCGTTGCAGAATTGAATTAGAGACGGAAATTATGCTAATGAGCAACGAAAATTTCCATTTCTGATCTGCTGTTTTTTTGTAGTGTCTGATTATTTTGGATTAGTGTTCCCACGGATCCTTATTACAGCAGTTAGTGTGTTAAACCCGATTGGCGGATGTCTAGGGTTATGCATTAATTAGGGAAATAGTTAGTGGCGGACGTTCTGACTATCGAGATTAGGGGAATGAGGAATTTTTGGGGATGTCGATTTTCTATAGCTAATCTAAGAGAATTTAAATTTATAACTTTTTGGGAAAGATTGAAGACCATGATTACCATTGAATATTGATTCTGATTTGTGGAACTGTAGACCTATGTGTTACTTAGGTGTTAATTAATTGTTTTGAAAGTTATTTTAATTATTTTATTTATTTAGTTTAGTTAGATTAGTTAGTTAAATTATTTATTTAAGACCAGATTTTTTCTTTTCGTTGTTTTTAACCATAGAAAGATCACCAATCTCTGTGGGATCGACCATTTGCCACTATTCTACAAAATAGTTGGTTTAGGAATTTTATTTTATTAATTCGTTCGGTGCGCGTCAATTTTTGGCGCCGTTGCCGGAGATTGGTTTTCTTTCTTTGATATTTTTATTTTATTATTATTAGTATTATTATTTATTTTTTATTTATTTATTTTAATAAATTGGTGCACCCTGTGAGTTTTGTTAGGTTTGACTATGAATTATACTTTTTTTGCATAATTTGTGCATTTTTATTTTGGAATTAACATGTTTATATGATTTTAGGTTTTGTTTAGACTTGGTTGGGATACATCCATCTTAAGTCGCCGCATTAGTGGCGGGTCTTTGAGTAGATCCAAAACCCTAGACTTCATTCCATCATCTTGTTGATTTCACCCTTAGTTGAAAGACTTCGGGCTCGCAAGACTTGATAGGAATGTTTTGAGTTAACTCATATGTTTACTAGTTCTTGCTCTTGTTATGATTGTTCTTTCATAGTTTCCTTAGTCACCTAGATATGAGAGATTTTGTGCATTCACTCATTTTTAAAGACTTTCGTTATGCATGCATTTGTATCATCTTCTTATTCTTTCTCTATGTTTTATTCTTTTTCTTTTTGTTGGATGGATTCCTCGACATGTTTTGAACCGTGAGGACAAGGTTTAGAGTAAGTTTAGGGGTATTTTAGGGATTGTGGTTGGACTTTGGATGGATTTTTTGCGAAAGACCGCAAGTGAGATCGTTTATTTTTTTTATGGGGTTATATGCGATTATTGAATGGTAATAATGGTGTTTGATATCATTTCTTTCATTTCTTTCATTTCTTGTCCCTCTATATTTCTTTCTTATTTCATTAGGATATGATACACTTTCATGCATGTATTTAGTAGAGTTTTTAATTTTTAATTTTTAATTTTTATTTATTTAGAGTCACATTTGGGACTGAGGCTATGTTGTTGTTGTTGTTGTTGATTTATTTAGAGTCACACCGAAACTTTGTTTCATGCATTTGGTTATGGATGAGTACATTATGGTTGCCTGTTTGACTTGAAACTTAAGGAAAACTAGGAGAAACACTCAATCGAGTCCGTACTCAGCATTTTTATGATTTCATGATTAGGGACTTAGTTGATGGTTGAATTTTGTGTTAGATAACGAAAATGAGCAGATGGTTAAAATTGTGCAAGTGGTAATATTTTAAACCATATTAGAGAATTTGCTTGATTATAGTGAAGCGAGAAAGGCTAACATGAGTCTTTTGTTAATATAGAGAGTCCCACAGGTTTCCACAGGAAAAGGAGTAGGGAAACTTGTGGTGGGAAAAAAATCAGAAAATCGGACCATAGGAAATGGAGCAGGGACCGTATTTGTAGAAAAAAAGAAGAAAAAATGTGCAAAAAAACAAAAACAAAGATTAAAATAATGAATAAAGGCGGAAGTTGTGAAACTCCTCAAATAAAAGATTTAGTTCGAGTGCTTTCACTAAATTAAGTGAGTTTTTAAACTCGCGTATTTGAATGAATAGTCCAAGAAAACTCGTGAGTAGTTGATGACCTTTGTTTTGACCGGATCAATGTCTTTAATGTGTGATCTTAATTGTGTTTGAGTTGCGAGTCTTGACATATCATAACTCCGAAATTTCCTGAGTGGCTTGTTAACTTGGTGGCTATGTAAACCAGAGGAACTCCTTAAATTTTGAGTCAGGTAAATGATTAGTTGATCAGTGAATTACAATATTAGGAGTCTAGTTTAATTTGTGTTGTCATCTACACCTTTGTTAGGGACGTGCAAAGTCTTAAGTTTGGGGTATTTGATAAGTTGATATTTATAGGTATTTAGTACTTTATTTTAATATATTTAAATATAGAAAGTCTTTAAAATATATATTTAATTATATTTATTGGTCGTTTTAAGGTGAAACGGTGTGCGCGGTTGAATTCGTGGCGAAAAATACTTACAATGGAGTATTTACATGCATTGATCGGACGCCGGACTATTTCTCTCGAGTTACGTGCTGCACAGTGGGTAGAATAGAGGATCAACAGACCAATTAACACGTGACAACATACTATTGGTCCAGCTCGCCTCAACGTGCCACATATCAGTCGCCTATTGGCCTAGCTCGCCAAGCATTCCATGCGTTTCCAGCAGTCAGCCATGTGTTGCCTTCGCATTGGCCCAGTTCGTTTCCTACTGCCATGCAGCTACAATCAGATTCTGCCATCTCATCAGACACGCCATGTCTCGCCAGCACAGCAACACGTCCACCATTTCTCCTCGCACAGGAGGCGTGAGTTCATCATCGGGATACTCATAGTGCATTCGTCTCATGCACGTTCGTCCGTTTGAGCGAACTGAACCAGCGGGCTAAGCCACACTGAGTAAAGAGGGGGGGCAATTTGGTCATCTGTAATGGCCAAGCATTGGGACTAGTTAGTCCCATCGAAATTGGTGGTTTACTTTAGTCACCTCTATTGAGTATTACTTAATCCTGTGGCTTAGTTAATCTGCGAAGCGAACACTGGCTTAGCCAGTCTAGTGAGGTTAATCCACCTTAAGACCACGAAGCGAACGGGCCATAAGTGTTGCAGAGAGGGACACACTTCAGCCACAGTTTTCGGCAGCCTCTCAATTCGCCTCGAAATGCGTTCTGGACGCTCATCCAAACTTTCGCACAAACTCGTGCATTTTCTCATCTCCTCTAACGCCACATGGCAGTGGCCTATTCGCCCAGCATGTCTCTATAACCAGCATGCGTCCAGCAGTTGCTCCATCTTCTCGCCTCATCAGCCGTTGGATCTCCTCGAGATCCATTCTGCACCACCTCCCACTAATTCGCACAAACCCATGCGATTGTCACCAACGCCTTACAGCTGCCAAGTGTCCACTTCCCACTCGTCCACCACGTCATGTAGCAGTTCTTTAACCAACCAGAATGCACCACGTCAGCGGTCTTCATTTTCTTCGCCAATCAGCTGTTGACACGTGTCCCAAGCCATGTAATGAACACCCAGCAGCCCACGAGACAAACCCACAAAATTAGTTTCTCTCACCTCCCGACACCAATTTTTAGTAGTTTTATATATTAAGAACTTTAGGTATTATAGAAAAACACCGACTAATATATTTTTAGCATGAACTTCTCTCGACGATTGCCTAAGTCAGCGGGGAAACAAGTCAGAATTATGGATTCATGGCATATTATGTGAGATCTTTTATTTTATTATTTAATTTAATTTAATTCTCATATTTCATTGTTGTTGATTTTTAGGAATATGATTTAGATATAGGGTGTGTATGTGGCCAGTGCATGCTTTTAGGTGGACAACCTATAGTTATTTGTACTGATAATATCCATGTAATTGTACTTTTGGACCAATAAAGTGACAAACACTCACCTATTTGCCGTAAAACCCTTTCGGTTCTTGAGTGTGTAACAATCGAATCTAGGTTAAATCGGAAGCGGATGCGATCTGGAAGCAGATGCGATCCGAAAATGGATGCGATCTAGTTATTTTAGGATTAGTGTTCCCACGGATCCTTATTACTGCGATTAGTGTGTTAAACCCGATTGGCGGATGTCTAGGGTTATGCATTAATTGGGGAAGTAGTTAGTGGCGGACGTCCTGGCTATCGAGATTTGGGGAATTAGGTATTTGTGGCGGATGTCGATTTTCTATAGCTAATCTAGGAGAATTTAAATTAATAACTTTTTTGGAAAGATTGAAGACTATGATTGCCATTGAATCTTGATCCTGATTTGTGAAACTGTAGACCTATGTGTTACTTAGGTGTTAATTAATATTTTTGAAAGTTATTTTAATTATTTTATTTATTTAGTTTAGTTAGATTAGTTAGTTAAATTATTTATTTAAAACCCCCGATTTTTCCTTTTCGTTGTTTTTAACCATAGAAAGACCACTAATTTCAGTGGGATCGACCGTTTGCCACTATTCTACAAAATAGTTGGTGTATGAATTTTTTTTTATTGACGCATTCGGCGCGCGTCAGAGGATATTACTCATGATGAACTTGCTAACCATCTTCATATAGAAGAGGATTATCACATATAGAAAAATGAAAAAGAGCAAATGCTCCGAAAATTCCAAAGGTGCATGTGATGAAGAAGGAAAATTTAAAAAACCTAGCTCAAAAGGCCTAATAAGCCTGGTGGTTCAGGAATACTGAATAACTAAAACTCGAATCAAAAGAAGCAAAAAATCACTTGTTGGTTTTGTAGGAAAGATGTACACTACAAGTCTGATTGTCACTTTTGGAAGAGGAAAAAAGGAAAACAGACCGCTTCCTCAAGTAATACATGAAATGACTGATAATCTCATTGCCGTGATTTCTAAGATTAACATGATTGGAAATAACATGGCTTGGTGGGTTAATTATGGAGCTACCCGACAATTTTGCAAGAAAAAAAGGTTCTTAAAGACCATAGAGATAATAGATGAAAATATTGTCTTGTAAATGGGAAATGTTGCTAGTGTTCTTGTCCAAGGCATATTTTAAGACTCATCTCACTAAGTCCTGATTTAACATAATTACCATAATAAGGTACCTTGATCATACATTTAACTTTAAACCTCTAAATGACTTTCATTTCAATTCTTATAATGCTCCAAAACTAAATCTTAATCCTTAATCAACCTCAGTTCTCGATCCTTCAATTGGAGCAAATTAGGAAATCATACGAAATATCTTCCGTACTCTTATAATAATTTGGCAGTACCTCCTCTAAAAATGGATTGCAGAAGAATGAGAAGAGGCCTAAAAAGACTCATTACTCCATGCAATTCAGAATATGAAATCAACTTAGACATATAAATTTAGCTTCAAAATTTTAAACCTTAGTTACAGTCTACAACTTCAAGCTGAACTAAAATTGTTTCATAAGCCCAAATAATACATAAACTGAACCATTTAGGTCTCGAACCTATTTTAAACCAATTCGCGAAGTTCTCAATATTTTGCAGGTCATTCACACCCTACACTCACACTAAAACCCAAAATAAAGTAATATAAACAATATTTACATGAAATAAGGAAAATCGCTCCTCAACATAAGTCGTTTAGCTTCCTCTTTCCCTTTCGGTCCTCACTAGCCTTAAGACCTGACAAAGCCATTTCGAGAATACCAAACAATAGTGTACACAAAATAAATAGTTTTAGATAAGTAAACATCTACATTGCTTCGTACACTTGGTAATAACAAGAGATATAAAGGAAATAAAGCAAAACAAGATTCAAGGAAAGAAATTAAGCAAAGTGAATCCCTCATTTCCAGTTCGAAACTTACTAATAGGTTGACCACCCCAAAAGTGAACCTAAAGTTGTACTATGAGTTCAATACATGCTCCCTGGATTCAACACTACCAGCTTATAGATTTACTCGCATCTAGTTTATTTCACCTAAACTGGATACCTAGTCTCGACTAGATTTACTCGCATTTAGTCTATTTCATATATGCGGGATATGTCATAGAGACCGAACATGACAATGTGGTACGTATGACATGAATCCATGATGAAGAAACTGAAGCCTTACCGTGCGATCTCTACATCGTATCAATGTAAAAAACAAGAAATATTGATTTCTTACAATCAAACCAACGCAGAGTGGGTTAAATGAGTCATTGCTTGTACGTTTTCTAAATCCCCTTGTCTTGAGAATCCTAATAAATCACAAAAATCCGTGACTTTTGAGTCTTGACCCAATTGTACTATTTTTAAATAATTTCTCATAATTTCCTAAGTCACTACAGTGTTTGGACCCCTTACAACCCCAACGAGCTCTTTTAAAAGCCCCTAGAATTCCTTGAAATCTCATTTCCATTACCAGATTCCTAATTATATTATTACGTCACAAATTTATCTCAAAAGCAGATTTGTAATGTCTTTAGGATTTGGTCATGAAACCTCAAGTATAACGACTCGATTGTAGTAATAATATGATCAACTAATGTTGATTACAGATATCTTCTTAGGGAAATGCTTATATGGACATGGTTCACATAGTTAAGTTCACTCTATAGCTAAGAAGATATTTTGAAATTTGTTTTAACTAAACTACTTTATTCTATAAAACAATGTAAAATAATGTGTACTCTTATAATAAGAAGACTCTTAGTTCACAACTTAACTTAGGTAATAAATGACTATGCTTTCATATCTCACTTCCTTCATCTTCATTATGTGTATGCAATGTTCAATTAGAATAGACAGATTTCCTTAAAATTACTTCAACCCACTATCGTAGTGGAAAAGATCCTAATGTGCAAACTAGAACTCCTTCTATCGGTGTCAATAACATAAGTTCCACATAGTATTAAGTTCCAAATCTTTTAACTCATAACAAATAAAGTTTACTTTCCGTGCCTCCCCAATCAATAACTATCTATCGATGTTATATATTTTACGGTTGTATTGTCCATATCTGGCTTAAAAGTTCTAATGGCTGTGGTAACTCCTAAGACCTCTAATCAACAAACACATAATCAAGATGATCATAGCATTACGTATAGAATCAATACAAATTCTAACCATAGCACTTTTTAATCATTATCATCCATTCATATTTTCTTTAGGATACCATTCATACCATATGATCCATTGATCCCTAAGATGAACAAACTACTCACTCAACATTGAAATCAACATACACATCATGGTATTCACTGCAATAAAAGATTAAATCAAATAGCTTCAATTAAACCAAAGAAATAGTATCGAATAACCACAAGTGGAGTTTTCAATGTCTTCTCATTCAAAACTCTTCTCAATACTCAAAAACAATGTAAACTATACTATTCTATGTTATTAGGTGATAATTGGTGGTAATGTATGTGTTTACCAAGTTCTAATACCTATTTATACTTGCATACTCTTAAGAATACAATTAGAAACCCTAATTAACAATTCCAAACGAACTAAAATTCTAAACTTTCTATTTTTTGTCCAAGCAGTGTGTTTAAGTGACCTACGCCGTGTGTGTAATGCCACAGCGAGGCCACAGCTTCAACCTTTTATGTGTCTTTTCTCCATTCAGTGAACTCGGCGCCTCGTGTGTAATGTCTTGACGCCATGTGTACAACCCCCGGCGGCGCCTCTACGTCAATTGTATTGTGTTTATTCCTTGGTCTTCAAGCCTTCTCCATGTCTCGCACTCTCTTCCCATGCCTTGTACTTTCTTCCCACAGCTTCAAGCCTCCATGCCACGGCGTCAAGTATGTGTTTGTGCTTTTTCTCTCAATTTCATCATGAAATCATTCCTTTGTCTCTTTTATACTTTGTATGCCTAAAAATACATAAATGCCATTAATTATAGCTCATTCTAGATACTTATACCAAATATACTACTAAACTAACCCTATATATAAGTCTAATTAAACACGTACTAAATACCCCCAAACTTAGAATTTTATATGTCCCATGCAAAAGTGTATTCTACTAAATACTCTTACTACTACTACTTATATTACCTTATTCATTTTAGATTGTTCATGGAGTATCCTTTAATTCAAATAAGTTCAAGTTAATAATCCACTCAAGTGCTTTTCTTTGCAAAAATTAATATTTTCAAAAACATGTAGCTTTAACAACACATATAATTCACTTTCGAAACTCAAAAGTAGTTCACAACTAAATCCATCACTACTCACAAGTTTATTTCACCTCACACTTAAGTAGCAAGTGTACAATCCCATGATTTCTCATTAAGTTCAATAATTCACTAATAATCATAGATCATACTATTTTGTAGAATTTCGTACTTCAAGAGTCCATAGGACATCATATAGTTCGAAAGGAAACTTAACTAAGTTACTCGTACTCGATCTAAATCTTGTCATTTGAAAAGTTTTAATATATCTTCATCCTTTCTTTCTTTATATATCTCTCTTTTTCTTCTCTCCTCATATTATTATTTTTTAAGTTGTACGATCCTTGCTCCTTTTCCTATGGATTCCATTTTTCTCACTATTTCCAACCATCAAGTTCTCTGCTCCTTTTTTTTTCGGTAGAACTTGTGGTACCGTCTAATTTTTAGCACTTCTCACTTTCTCTTTTCCCTTTTGGTAATAAGTCTTTATTTACTTTATACACAAGTAAGATTTATACTTATTATAGAATTCCTTAGAGATCTAACTTTTTCCATAAGAAGTGTTCTAGTATTCTTCTTGCTTTTGTTTCATGTTCATGGTCTTTCCTAACTCTAAGTTTCTAATCAGGAAATTAAACTATTGTTTGCTACGTTTCTTATTTTCTTCAAAAATTTGATAACATTATCTTGAGTTTTATATCAACAAGATACTTGTACTCTTACTCATCCTCAATTAAAGGCATCAGCTTTGCAAAAGATCTATTCATTCATTACATATTACTATATATAACCTAATGTATACTACTATACACATTAAATAACAAGTAAATGAAAAAGATGTACAACCATTATTTCCTCTTTAACTGCTTCAAAAAATAAAATTTTACAATCATACCTATAGAGTTTATCTTTATTTCATCTTTTCTTACCACTTCCCATAGTGTTGATGCCACCAAACTTAAACCAAACCTTGTCCTCAACGTTAAAAAATAAGCCTAAAACATTAAATCAATAAACACACAAACATAATATAGTATAATAGAAGATCTAAACATAGCAATCCATAAACATAAAATATAAACAACTACTAAAGTGATAAAATATCCCTCTAACTCTTTGATGCTCTTGTGAATATGCCGCACATGTTGAGACTTCTCCATTTCGATGAAATCTCCCCCGACAAATGATTTTTTCCTACATATTTAGCATAAAACATTCAAAATTAGGAAATTACTAAAACGTTTGGATTATCCTAACTAATAGAAATAAACAAATAACTGAAATTTAAAAACAAAAATTAAAAACTCCCGGGTTGGTGTAACGGCCCAAATTTCTAATAGCAAATTTATCTGTTATTAAGGGTCACCGACCTGTGACGTGGCCCAACAGGGGGTATACTGTCCTAGCACTCGGCTCGAATACGAGATTCATGATATTTTTATGTGATAGATACCTAGTGTTATGTATGTGTGTACCGTATACTGAATATTTACTTAGTCTATTTATTTATCATTCGATGCACGAGCTGGGACATGCCTCGAGATGCGTGTCGACATGGGACCGGGGTATGAAGTGATAGGGTAAGTCATAATTTCTTAATTGTGACAAATAAACTAATTTAATGTGCTTATAGTTGAATATACATATGAACATTTAGTTGTAGCTTAAAGTTTGGTAAAAAAATAAACCACCATTAGACATGCCTCGAGATACGTGCTAAGGTCCATATGTTTAATCTTTGTGTGTCACTTAAAGTGGGTTAATGGAGCTAGATCTAATTAGGGCCTTTGGATGGGAATGTTGGAGTGGATTATGGCCATATGATTATCATAGTGATGAGGGTACGTGTAAGTGATGAAGTTAGAAGTATAAAAGCAACACTAGTTGGTCTTCTCTTTATTTTGCATGTTTTTCAAATAAAAATCAGAGTTGTGTTTGGTTTAGGGGCTAGAATTTTGAATGGTGGTATGAGAAGAATTCTTCAACAAATTAAAGGATCAAAAGCAACAAGTCTAGCTACAACCCTAGGTATACTTCTACTACTTCTATGCTTACATTCTTTAATGAATTTGGGTGTAGATCATATGGCTTTTACCTCTAATCAATTTCAATATGTTTTAAAGGTTGTCTATAAGCAAATTGAAGCAATGGTTTGGATTATAAGTCCCAATTTTTGGATTTTCAAGTTTTGGCTAAGTTTGAGCTTTTTCATATGAAACTGATTTTTCAAAATCAGAGTTAGAAAAAGATTTCTTTTATGAAAATCCAAGTTCATATTTGGATTCTTCATGAAACTCCACTAATCTAGCTGCTAAAAAGTTTTAAATTTGATTTTCAAATTATCAAGTTATAATTTTTCAAGGTGCAAGTGTGTTCTTGAGCATTTCTCTTGCATGCATGTTTAAATCTAAATTTTGATCAATATATTGAAGTGCCTTATGTTTTTGTTGTTGTTTTGAGGTGGTTGTACCCCATTAAGGGAGTTTTTGGCAACGAAGATGACCTGGTTGGGATTTCGGGTCAAAAGATCTAAATCCTGACTGCAGAAATGCAGTCTGCAGCGCACATACCGCGCTATCCATAATAGATAGCGCGCTATGTATTTTGTAGACGGGACAACTTTTTAGGTTTTTGTAAAATGACCATAACTTTCTCATTTCAACTTGGATTTTGACGCTCCACATATTGTTGGAAAGCTAAGAGAGAGAGGAACAACATAGAACTAATAGTTTTTGAAAATATGGTCATATTCTTTGTCAAAATGGAGTTAAAAGCGAGAACTTATGCATAGGGGTAGTTATTGATAAGTGTTTGGAGTCTTTTTTAGTTTTGGTCAGTCCAAACACTTAACTAAGAACTAAAACACACCTAAATCAGTTTAATAATACCCAGGAATATTAGGAGTCGATGTTGGGTGTGGGACACGCGAACTCCAAGGCAGGTAGCAATCAATATTGCTAAGATTGTACGTGTATGTGTAAGTAAAGCTGTGAGAATTCTCTATTTCATTTCATTGACTCTTATCGATTTATAGTCTATTTGTAGACATTGCTAATTGTAATCTCACATCGTGTTATCCTTATTTCTATTCATTATAGAATATTGTCAACATGATGCCTTGTGAAGCATTTCATTGATTCATTTTCCTAAGCTTGATAATATTCTTGATATATAGTTGATCAAAAGCATGTTATTAGGATATGTTGTAATGGATTAGACTTGTATTCTATTTCCTTGGGCTTTGTAGTTTAACTAGTCTTGAAATCCTAGAGACTTAGAATTATTAATCCTTGAAAAATAAAGTGGGGATTATCTAGTGTCCATTGCACAAGAGTGCGTGGTTCACAGGGACTTAGATCTACCGGGGTTTCGACACTCACTACTACAATTGCGCAGCACACGGTGTATGGAACTTGGGGTTGTCGGCAAGAATGAGATAGATGATTTATACACGTAGAGCATAGCTCTGGCATTTGAGGATTGATAGAATTTATGAAATATGTAGAGTACAACTCCATATAGTAGTGGGAAAGGCTAGGTGATAGTTCCTTCCGCCAACTAGACGTAGATCATCTCGACTTAGCCTGTGTCAGTCTATACATTTTTAATTATGGTATTTACTTGCATTACTTGATTCAACAACTTTTTCGTTAATTTATGCTTTTAAATACCTTTCTTACGTTTTGGAAATGTAGTATAGAATTATTCAGTTATTACTTAAATATCATTATACTCACCCTCTAGTTTGTGACGGTGAGTGTAAGTCAGTCGAGCAGCAGCAAGCCAGGGAAGGAGAAGATCAGCGAGTTTCCTTAAGCATTTCCGCGACTCTCCTATCTCATTTTGTGTATGACTCGACTTTCATTGTATTACTGATGCTTATGTCTTTCCCGTATATTTTGGGTGTATATTGGGTTGAGCGTATAGTTCCTGACTTAAGACTCGTTTATCACATTGTATTATTATCATTATGATATTTATAGGCATTTGATGTTGTTTCTTGGTTTCCACACTTAAGATTTTTAAATAATAATGGCTTCCGCATAACCTTTAAAATTTTTGTGATAATATTAAAATGTTAAAAAATTGTGATTAACTCTGAAAGCTAATGATAGCATGACATGTATTACTCATTCTGAACACATGTATTGACGAATATAGGAAAGAAAGGCTAACTAATACGTAGTTAAGTCTTGCGTGGTTGGGATTAGGGCTTAATTACGGGATTAGGCCGGGGGGTGCCTTATTTAGAAAAAGGGGCCGTCACAGTTGCCTTCTAGTAGCGCTTCATTTTACCTTATTTGCCCGATGCATTTTTGCTCGTTTAGTCCGAGTCTAAATCGAGATACTCCATTTGTAGGTCAGAGATAATGATATCTCTCCCGTTCATATGCACTTCTTGCCCTTCAAGAAAGACAATCTTCTTGCTATCTTCATCATCCTCGATACTCAGTATGATCATTTTCTTCCTCGTATGCAAGACTGCATTGGCTGTAACGACCCGAAAACTTAAAACACCCTCATCGGGGGTACTATGGCAAAATTAACAAATTTTATTTGCGTGAAACCCTAATTATAAAAAACCACTATAAACCATAGCTACCACTACTAAATCTTCAAACCCCGAATAAAAAAAAGAGAGCAGAGTTTGGGTGGTGTTGGTGACACAAAGTAGTGGTGGAAGGTACAAATCATCTCCTTATTAATTTTGTTCTTACTTTTTCATTTAATTTGGTAAAAATTTTGGTAGAGAACCCCGCAGAGAAGCGGCACCTCCATGGCATCGTCAGCAATGGCGGTGGTAGTCAGCTGTCGTCGTCGCCGGCAAGGGGCGCGGACCGCCGCCACCGCCGGAGGGCAGGGGCGGCCATGGGGGCCACCCCACTAGTCCATCACTCCCTCGGCCATCACAATCCTCGGTCTTTTGCTCGAGGGAGTGATGGAGGGGAGGGACATCCCCCTCCCCCCTGATGCATGGGCAGGACGCAATTAGCAGGGGAAAATTGGCCCGTGGTCTTTAAACCAAGGGCTAATTTGACCCCTGGTTCACTTAAACATTAAAAAAAACAAAATAAATAAAAATTAATATATATATATATATGTATATAGATAATATAAATGAAAATATATATATATATATATATATATATATATATATATATAAATATAATAAAAACAAATTGTTGACTTTAAACGAGACGTTAATGCGTCCCCGAGGGAGATCGACCGGGTCCCACCCCTCGACCCTCGCATCGGGTGACGGAGGACCCGTGGGACCCACATTAGTAGGACCCAAAGTAAATTAAACGGAAAATTGGAATTTAAAAATGTGACTTGTCATTGATGTGATGTGTATTAATTGTTTAGATTCGCGAGACGGCTAACATAGAACCCCAAAAGTGCAAGGAATGGGAAAGGATATCGCGGCGAATCGAGGTAAGTAGGGAGCTTGCTCAATTATCAAACATGAAATGCTATTAGATATGATTAGGTATCATAATTTTAATTTAAGACTTAGGGAAATGGGTTGCGACTTATTATTGACTTGAATGTGACTATCTATGGATTGTGAGTGTTTAGCCCTTTGCTCATGTTTTCTTTATCTCATATTCGTGGTTCTTGCCACTATTTAACTACTTAGTGGTCATCGCCACTATTTAACTACTTAGTGGTCATCGCCCCTATTTGAAAATTATGTTGTTGCCGCCACTACTTGAGTATTTTATGGTCGTCGCCATTACTTGAGTTATACTTTGAGATCGATACATGAGATTGGTGCACACATCGGTGATGGCTTTGGACAAAACTACTGTAGACTTGACGGGACTAGTTAGGGGTCAACTAATAGTTTACATCACTTCTAGAGTAGGGGAATCTATCACTGGATTCTTGTCAATTACTAGTACGCATTGAATGAAACCCGACTTACTATATTATTATGCTTTTATGATATCTCTTTTAAATTACCCTTACATGATGATTTGATCTATAAATGCTTTTATTTTCCATATGTGATGCTTTATGAAATTGACTATGGATACTCATGGATTACTCTTATTCTTTGTCTTTGCTTTTAATTCATGATAGACTTACATGATTAGTAGGTATTACTTATATGTTTGATGGTTGAGCGGGTTGTTTTGCATTACTAAGCTCTGTTGGTTCTCTTAGCTCACCCTCTTACTCTTCTGGTCCATCTTCATCGATATCAGCGCAGGGTAAAGGGAAGGCGATAGCGTAGATCTTTGCCTTTGATATGAACTTTCCATGTTATTTATATTTTAAATATTCAAAACATATAAACGTGGGTTGTATTAAGTATCTAATGAGGTAAATTCTAATCCCCGATACTTGTTGACTTAGTACCTTTGGTAGTATACGTTAGCAATTATTTAGGGATACTTGAACACTTTTGTTTAAAATTATTTGTTTAACATATGAAACTTTTTAGTTTCAAATTTTGAATTTATTATTTTCTATGTACAGTTGTGTAGTTCCGCAGGTTGAATTAGGCCTGCCAAGTCGGTTGAGGTATCGAGCTTAGGTAACCGTTTTGGCCGGGCGACCGACCCTAAGTCGGGGGAGGGTCGTCACAGTTGATATCAGATCATAGGTATTAGAACTTAGGGAAAACAGTTAGGTTAGTGAAACATAAGTTGTAGAGCCTTTTAGTCAAAGGCCAAGTTTAATTCAGACAAATCAATGGTTTGGGACATTGGTTCAAGTTGACTTAATGAGAATAAATGACCAATCCTAAGATGGGAAGGGATTGAAAACTTGAATAAAACATTTGAATAATGTATTTGCCTTGTTTTATGATATATATTGCATTTAGATATTTTATTTACTCTCTTAATTTGTAGGATTAATTCGCCCTTGTTTGCCCCGTAGTTGCATTATGAGCAATCAAGGCAGAAACTCTTACAACCTACGGGAAACTCAAGAGAGGGATGAGAAAAACTGGCAAGCTTAAATGGAGCAACACATGACTTCTATGGCCGAAACATACCATAAGGCCATTCACGACATGACTTCTGATCAAGATCAGACATTGACAGATTTAGCGCAATCGTAAGAAAAGAACATGGCCCGTATATTAGGGCTAATATAGCAGGGAAACAAAGAGGTGGCAGAGCGAGCACTTATAAGACAAGGGCCTAACCCTCCCTTGGTGCCTATACACAAGGATCATCCTATGGATGAGGGGGCCGATTCTACTATGGCTATAGCTGAAGCGACCGTACCTGTGGTGGACGGAGATCTAGAGGCTTGCCAAAGGGGCAAGATATAGAAAGTATTTATGAAATATGATGTACTGCACTTTTATGGGGAACAAGACCCCATTGAGGGTGAGGCATGGATACTAAACATGGATAAGAGGATAGAGACTTCGAATATTGATGAGTGGACCATAGTACTGCTGGTGGCATTTTTATTAGAACACAAGGCACATAAGTGGTATATGACTATCCAGATGACACGGGGAACTTATATGAAATGGCCATAGTTTAAGAATCTATTTTATAAATAATGGTTCTCAAAGCCAGTGAAGGATGCAAAGATTCAAGAGTTCCTTGCCTTAGTACATGGCAATATTCAGTGGCTGAGTATGCATCAAACTACAATGAGTTGCTAGAGCTGGCACATGAGTATGTCTCGACATAGAAGATTCATAAGAGGAGATTTATTAATGGACTGAGGCAAGATATTTGTGCCATGGTAGCGGCGTTTGAGTCTGAGACATAGCACCAGACATATCATCGAGCACTTGAGTGTGAGGTAGTACTTCGTGGGGGCAGTTTCAGTCAGGATCTGATCAGTATGGTTATGGTAAGCATAGATTTGGGGGTTAAGACAACAGTAAAGGTGGCAATTTCAAGAAACATCGATTTGCAGAATCTTCATGTGGCCATGCACTTTCTGGTGTAGCATCGAGGGCACCACATACCTTGATAGGGACCACCACACACTCAGATGTCCCTACACCCTCGATTATACAGAGTGTGGCGTATGGACTACCACCTCCACTACAATAGTTAATGCAGACATCTCAAACACCATGACCAACGTATTTTAATTGCGATTAGGTGGGCCATTTTAAGAGAAAGTGCATGGAGTTACGAGCATGTCTCAAGGGTAGAGTGACCCATACAACGAGGAGTGGAGTGCACGCGGCTGTTGAATTGGATCCAGGACCCACTAGAGGGTTTATAACAGGTAACCTTTACATTTCGTAGCTGGGATATGTTCGTATTTATGTCATTCAAACCTATTGATCATTTTGTGTGTGATGACTATTTTAAAAAGTTTGGGGATACAAAAAAAATTATTATAAATAAAAAACTGAAGATCTTTTGACGAGACAAATGAAAGTCTTACACTGAACACTATATATAAGTTAAACATATATAGT
This sequence comes from Stephania cephalantha, assembly GCA_039657325.1. Lineage (NCBI taxonomy): Eukaryota > Viridiplantae > Streptophyta > Magnoliopsida > Ranunculales > Menispermaceae > Stephania > Stephania cephalantha. Next base: position 28,877,896 of record CM077578.1, on the reverse strand, counting down.
TTGAAAAGTTCCTTAGGGCTAGTGAAATCATAATGAATTAAATGATAAGAGAACCATTAGCATCGGTGACACCCAAATAAAGAATTGTCTTTAAAATTATATTCGAACCTGGACATGTAACTTTAGATAGACCTAGTGATACCAAAGGGTTGGTTTAGGGTAGAGAGAAAGATCAAGTTGAACTTTAAACAAAAACATAAACGTACTAAGGTCTCGGAATGTTAAGATTAAAATATTAGTAGTCACCAATACCGCAATAGTAAAGGTTACTACATCGAGATACATGAATGAATGTGAACATAAAGCCCGATGTACTTAGAGAGCACGTCGGTTGTTGCGGCACGAGGACAAGACAACTATCGTCGTGGAAGTCTTGGTCCATTCATGTCGTCAAGGTAGTAGTCACTAACATGAAAACTTAGGGGCTTTCAAGGTCATCGCTATGAAAGGACATGACAAACGTAGTCGCAAGAATAATTACACATCTTAATTAAAATAATAATAAGGGTGTCATGTAGTTGTTGCTAGCACGAAAGAAATTAACACTTTGAGGTTGTCACCACGAAGGGATATTGAAATTGCAGTCATATAAGTCATGAAACATTTACGGTAAAGGTTAGTCGTCGCTAAAACAAAAAATAATTGCTAGTGAGCATTCTTACCGCAAGATCTACGAGCATACCATTCTTTTTACTTTCGAGGATGAAAGTTCTTAAAAATTAGGGATATTGTAACGACACGAAAACTTAAAATACCTACACGGGAGGTACTTTGGTAAATTCCCAAATTTTATTTATGTCAAACCATAATTATAAAAGAAACCACTATAAACCCTAGCCACCACTAATTAATCTACAAACCCCAAATCAAAAAAAAGAGGAAAGCTTGAGTGGTGTTGGTGACACAAAATAGTGGTCAAAGGCACAAATCATATCTTTATTTGTTCTGTTCTTGATTTTTTTATTTAATTTGGTAAACAAATTTAGTAGATAATCCCGTAGAGAGGCAGCGAAGCTACGACATCACTAGTGAGGGCGGCGGTAGTTCGCTGCCGCCATCGCCAGCAAGGGCACATAGCGCCGCAGCTCCTAAAGGGCCGGGGTTGCCATGTGGGCCACCCCCACTAGTCCATCACAACCCTCGTGAAAAAGCCCGAGGGAGTGATGGAGGGAAGGGGATGTCCCCATCCCCTTTGATGCATAGGAAGGACGCTATTGTGTCCTGCCCCAGCACACCACCAGGCCAAATTAGCCCCTGGTGCTTAAATTAGGGGCTAACACCAGGGGCCAATTTGACCCCTAGTTCATTAAACAAAAAAATAAAAAATAAATAAAAAAAATATATATATATATATATATATATATATATGTATATAGATATTATAAATGAAAATAATATATACATTTATAAATATAATAAAAAGAAATTATTGCCTTCAAACAAGGCGTTACCGCGTCCCCGAGGGAGACCGATCGGGTCTTACGCCTCGACCCTCACATCGGGCGACGAGGGACCCACGGGACCCATACTAGTAGAACCTAAAGTAAATTTAATGGCAAATTGAAATTTAAAATATGACTTGTTGTTGATGTAATATGTATTAATTGTTTAGATTCGCGAGACGGTTCACATAGAACCCCGAGCGCGCGAGGACCGAGAAAGGATATTGCGGTGAATCGAGGTAAGTAGGGAGCTTGCTCAATTATCAAACATGAAATGCTATTAGATATGATTAGATCTTACCATTTTAGTATAAGACTTGGGGCAATGGGTTGCAACTTATTATTGATTTGAATGTGACTATCATATCGATTGTGAGTGTGTAGCCCTTTGTTCATGTTGTCTTTATCTCATACTCATGGTTGTAGCCACTAGTTGACTATTTTGTAGTCGTCGACACTATTTGACAATTGCATGGCGGCTGCCACTACTTGAGTATTTTATGGTCGTCGCCATTACTCCAGTTTTACTTTGAGGTCGATACATGAGCTTGGTGCACACATCAGTGATAGCTTTAGACGAACCTACTATGGACTTGATGGGACTAGTTAGGGGCCATAAAGGTCTTTATGTTGACTAGTGGTTCACATCACTTCTAGAGTAGGGGAATCGGTCACCGAATTCTTTTCAATAACTAGTACACATTAAATGGAACCCGACTTACTATATTATTATGCTTTTATGATATATCTTTTGAATTACCCTAGCATGATGATTTAATCTTTAAATGCTTTTATGTTCCCTATGCGATGCTCTATGAAACTGACTATTTATACTCGTGGATTACTCTTTTTATTTGCCTTTACTTTTAATTCATGATAGACTCGCATGATTAGTAGGTATTACTTATATGTTTGATGGTTGAGCTGGTTTTCCGCATTACCGAGCTCCGTTGGTTCTTTTAGCCTACCCTACTTACTCTCCAGGTCTGTCTTCATCGATATCATCGCGAGATAAAGGTAAGGCAATAGCATAGAGCTTTGCCTTTGATGTGAACTTTGCATACTATTTTTATTATCGATATTCAAAACATCTAAACATGGGTTGTATTAAGTACTTAAAGGGTTAGATTCTAATCCCCGAGACTTGTTGACTTAGTACCTTGGTAGTATACGGTTGCAGTTATTTAAGGATACTTGAACACCTTTATTTAGAATTATTTGTTTAACATATGAAGCCTTTTAGTTTTAAATTATGTAATTATTGTTTCATATATATAGTTGTGTAGTTCTGCAGGTTGATTTAGGTGTGCCAAGCCATTATTTGGGTTTGGTTCAGGTATCGGGCTTAGGTAACAGTTTGGGCTGGCCGACCCGACCCTAAGTCGGGGGAGGGTCATCATATTGGTAGTGTTAAAAAATGGCTACTCAAGTATCATAGACACATCATTATCTATATCATGATCCACAATCTCGAAATCATTTACAAATGTGAATCTACCCACTTTCACATGCATATTCAAGACTCTCCCTTTTGTTGGTACCAAGTTACCATCAATTACTTGCAAGTCTGTTGTATCGAAACAATTGTTCTTCAAATTTGCTTGTAACTTGTCCTTAATAGGCATTACATTAACTGAAACTCCCGTATCACATAAGATGTTTTTAAACTGGTGCCCATCAATGCTCAATGGCATGCATATATCTCCAGGATCTCTTTTCTTAATTGGTTGAAGTCCTTGTGTGAATTTTAATTTTAGTTCGGGCTTCTTTGGAAAAATCTTGATGTTATTTCCTTTGGGTGTTTTTTCATAAGGTCCTTCATCTTGTTGCTGAACTTTTTGTTGTTTTTCCCCTTTCTTGTTATTCTTCAAGGCATTGATCCTTTGTTGCTTGAATCCTTCAAGTTCATTTTGCCTCACTTCTTTTCTGTCTCATACATATCTTCAAATTTTCTCAACTTTGTAAAAGCTAAAATATTGACTCTTTCGGGCTTGTACATCACTTGCTCTTGCATTAGCTCATTCATTGTCGTAGTGCTCATCATGTGAATGGCACTAGTATTCTCCTTGGGATTTGTGATAGTGTTACTCAGAAATTGCCATTCTTTGAATTTTAAGTAATGGCTAGCTAACCAATCTTTCAGGTTCTTAATAGATTGTGTATTTTCATCATCCATCCTTTAAAGAGTTTGCTTCACATTTTCCATCTTTTTCTCTTGCCTCTCATGACATTCTCTATTATTGATGTTAGTGGCTTGAAAGAGTCTCTCAATTGAATTCAATGATGTCATTTCTTCACTTTGGTCTAGCTTTCCTTGTTAGATTTTTCGATCAAAACCTGGAGGTAACTTCATGTTCGGGTTGTTGTATCTTTGATAATATCGTGGAGAAGCCATTCCACTTGGCCTGAAGTTGTTTCTATAATTATGGTTGTTAATGAAGTTGACATCTTCAAACTCCGTTCCTTGTTGCATGTCTAATGGATTAACTAACATTGCTTGGTGATTAACGGTTTGATGTATTTCTTGCACTTGTGGACTTGATTGTGCCATTTATAGTTTCAAAATTTAACTACTTAGGTTTGATAGTTGTGTCATGATCGCTGCTTGTGAATCAATCTGTATCGGCCCGGAAATTCGACTCGTGTCACGTGTCATTTTAGGGTCGTATGTGAGACCCACTTGCCGAAATGCGTATTTTGACTCTCGAGTGGAGATGCTAATTGTGGAGAAACGTATACGCGGAGAATTCGGGAAGCCGAAACACGAACGGGGACGCATCTCGAGTCGCGTGCCAACGTGTGATCGAGATAGTCGCGTTAGGTGGTTTTAATGTGTACATTGGATACGTCTCGTAATGCGTGTAGCGCGAGTATCGAAATTTTGGAAATGAGGCGAGTTGATGACTCGAGATGTGCACTGCTCGAAATTTTTAGGAAAACATTGAATAAATATGTTTTTGATGTGCCTCGAGTTTCGCTCCGCACGAATCTCGAGGACACATTTGAAAAGAAAAACATGGCAGAGAGAGATCGAAGAAGAGAGAGAGAGAGAGAGATCGGAGAAAAGAGTGGAGATCGGACGACAGCTGCCGGCGCGCAACCGAGGAGGATCGGCGAGCAGCGGCGGCGACGACACGAGCGGCAGCGGCGGCAACGCCACTATCCAGCAGCGCCGACATCACCGTAGTAACACCGGCAGGCAGAGCGCGGACAGGGGGCTGGCCGGCGGGTGACGGCAGCGCGACGAGCGGTGACGAGAGCGGCGGCGGTGGCGTGACGTGACGACGACAGCAATGGCAGCAGCCTTGATGATGGCGCTTGTCAGCGTCGTGCGCAGCAGCAGCGACGTCGGCTCGGCAGCGGCAACGACGCGGTGAATGACGCGATGGCGTTGTCGGATCGATCGGAGGCGTGAATCGACGAATGTCGACGACGCGATTGAAGGACTTAGGATGCTATAGTCAGGTGTTAGGTGCGCATATCGAGACGCAAGTGAGTGCGTTTTTGAGGTACGTAAGATTCCATCTAAAAGTCACTGAGGGTTTATTTTTCTATCATTGATTTCATGTTCGTGATTATTGGATGTTATTCCCCCTATTCCTTGTTATTGATTTCCGTGACGCATTTGGGTTGGGGGTTGAGACTTTTGATATTCGTGTTGTACTTATGGCACACTAGGCTGTACGCGGGTTATCAGGTGAAAGGAAGTGGGGGCTTCCACTGAAAGGATCCTGGGGGTATGGAAACCAGGTGAAAGGAAGTGGGGCACCCACCGAAAGGATCCTGGGGGTTCGACGTACAGTTTAGTGTGACCGGGAGGAGTACATGGTTTGTTTCGCTCGTGTTATTTATTCATGTGATGATCTTAGTACAGTTGACTGTTTAGTTTCCACATGATTAATTGACATGGTTATTGATATCTGTTTATGCTCCTATAAATGCTCGGTGTACTTTGTTGGAATCTTACTAACTGTACTCTCCATCTTGCTTTTTGTGATGGTCGAGTGCAGACCCTGCTAGTAGGGGCAAGGACATTTTGGGCGACTTTATCTGACTGCCCACGGTCAAGGACTTACTAGTACGTGCGATTTTGATATTTTGCTTTACTTTTGGGAAATGAGAGACTGAATAGACACTGTGCTTGTATATATTATTGTTTAATATTGTTGCATATATACAGAGTACTTCCCCCGGGTTTTCCACATTAGGAGTTGCTCTTAAAATAATGCTTAATACGATAATAAATTTAATTGTTTTATTGGTTTCAATTTAAGACTTCCGCTGTATTGTTTTTAATGTTATTATAAAATGATTAAACTGTCGAACTAATTGCTTAACGAAGGGAGTTAACACGCATATCGAGGAGTCGTGTTGTGGAAAATGGCGTCAGTGGCGCGTGGGACCCAGTGGGTCAAGGATCGGACGGGACCGCTGGGCCGCGCCTCCCCATGTGGCGACCTCGGGATTTGGGGCCGTTACAAATTGGTATCAGAGCTTAGGTTCAAGCGAACCTAGGGGAAAGTTTAATGGCTTAAGACATTGTGATACCACGTTACAAATTGGTATCAGAGCATGGTCGACTCCGTTGGAGGAAGCGTAGGTGTCCTTAAACTGATACCACGCTACAAATTGGTATCAAAGCGAGAGTTCGAGGAACCTCAGGAAATTAACTGAAAGAGCATACGACTTAAAAAATTAAAATTTTAGATGTGGAAACCCGATGTACTTGCCTTAGAACTCTTAGTTGGGAAGCAAAGTGAGCGGGTAGTACTAGGACTTATATGTGTATCTATTGATTGTACTACTTATATACACGTAGTACGACGCTGACATGCGGCACGTTCGTGGTTTACTCATTCAACATGGATGAACGATCAGTTCTTCCTGCGGATAATGGGGCTAGAAGAGCAGTGCAATATGGTGGATCGCCCATACAACTGCCCACGGAGAGCCGAGTACTTGGGTAGAATTCAAGGAAGTATACCACGATCGAGATTCAATTGAGACTGAGAGATGAGTTTTTGACGTTGAGGCATGGTGGTCGGACGGTGTCGCAAAAAAAAAAACATGGAGATATTCATACACTTGCGTACCTTGCGATGGACGTAGCTGGAACCGAGCGACTTCAGATCCATTATTTTATTCGAGGACTCCGACTAGAGATTGAGGGAGCGCAGATTATACGCCAAGTCCAGTAAGTGCGAGTTTTGGTGTTCGGATGTGAAGCCCTCAGACACGTGATCAACGACAAATGTATTTGGTGGACCCGAGTAAGATTCTCTATCATCGACTGGCCTACACCAGAGTGCGTGATAGACATCATGAGCTTTTTAGGATTGCCAAGATATTATCGACGCTTGTACATGACTTCTCCAAAATTGCAGCGCCGAAGACTAGATTGACCAAGAAGGTGAATGCGATGTGGCCTTCACAGAGTTGAAGAAGTTGACTTCTGCACCGTTATTAGTGTTGTCAGAGTCGGACTAAGAGTTGACTGTTCATACGGATGCTTGTGGCACCGGATTGGGATGCGTACTGATGGAGGGAGACAAAGTGATAGCTTATTTATCGCGTTAGTTGAGGACTCATGAGAGGGACCGGACAGTGAGACAGTAGTTGCTAGATGACATACGAGTTTTGTTTAATCGAGGTGGCAACAACTATGAGTTTGTCAGAGGTTCCAGATGCTGCAGGCACATATTTACAGACAAAAGAGAGCACCGACAATATCCATTCCGCGCGTGTTGGAGTTTCAGAGAGCAGATGTGATGTATCAGAGGTTCAAGGACATGACGCGGAGTTTAGATTTTTCAAATTGGCGCTAAGATATATGAGACCGTTCAGAGTCGCAGCACGAGTTGGCAGTGTGGCGTACAGATTGGACTTGCCAGAAAAGAGCTTGTTGGGGTTCATCCGACATTTCACATTCAACGTTGACATTCGTTAGGTCAAGGCCTAGATCGACGATTGAGTTGTGACAGGTGAAGATACAGTCTGACGTGACCTATGAGGAGAGACCGATAGAGATTGTCGACCTTCGAGTACAGAATCTTCGGAACAGGGAACTCGCGAAGGTCTTAGTTCGTTGGCAGCATCATAGGACGGAGGGACTCACCTGGGAGCTCGAGTCGACGATAAGAACACGTTACCCTCAACTATTCTCTGATATGATATTCGGGTTACAGTTAAATTTCGGGACGAAATTTCTTTTAGTTGGGAAGACTGTAACGGCCCGAAAATTTGATTCGTGCCACGTGTCATTTTAGGGTCGTATGTTGGACCCACTTGCCGGAATACGTATGTCCAAATCTATAGTGGAGACACCGGGAATGTTCAATTTAAGATTTTAATGCTAATTGTTGAGAAACGTATACGCGGAGTATTCGGGGAGCCGAAACACGAACGTGGACGCGCCTCGAGTCACGTGCCAACGTGGGACCGAGATAGTTGATTTATGTGGTTTTAATGAGTACATTGGATGCGCATCGGGATGCGTGTGGCGCGAGTGTCGAGAACGTGAAATGAGGTGGTAGTGATGTAAATATTTATGGTGCTTCGAGATGCGCGCTGCACAAATTTTTAGGAAAAATTGAATAAATATGTTTTTGATGTGCCTCGAGTTTCGCTCCGCATGAATCTCGAGGACACATTTGAAAAGAAAAACATGGCAGAGAGAGATCGAATAAGAGTGAGAGAGAGAGAGAGAGATTGGAGAAGAGAGTGGAGATCGGATGACATGCCTAGCACGAGCCGAGGAGGAAGCGAGAATCGCGCGGCGGCGACGACACGAGCGGCGAGCGGCGCAACGCCACTATCCAGCAGCCGCCGACATCACCGTAGTAACACCGGCCGGCAGAAGCGGACAGGGGGCTGGCTGGCGTGGTGACGACACAGCGGCGACGAGCGGTGACGAGAGCGGGCGGCGGTGGCGTGACGGTGACGCAACAGCAGCAGCATGATGACGACGTCAGCGTCAGCGTCAGCAGCAGCAGCGACTTGTCGGCTTCAGCAGCAAGCAGCAACGATGTGAATGACGCGATGGCGTTGTCGGACCGATCGGAGGCGTGAATCGACGAATGTCGACGACGCGATTGAAGGACTTAGGATGCTATAGTCAGGTGTTAGGTGCGCATATCGAGACGCAAGTGAGTGCGTTTTTGAGGTACGTAAGATTCCATCTAAAAGTCACTGAGGGTTTATTTTTCTATCATTGATTTCATGTTCGTGATTATTGGATGTTATTCCCCCTATTCCTTGTTATTGATTTCCGTGACGCATTTGGGTTGGGGTTGAGACTTTTGATATTCGTGTTGTACTTATGGCACACTAGGCTGTACGCGGGTTATCAGGTGAAAGGAAGTGGGGGCTTTCACTGAAAGGATCCTGGGGGTATGGAAACCAGGTGAAAGGAAGTGGGGCACCCACCTAAAGGATCCTGGGGGTCGCCGTACAGTTTAGTGTGACCGGAAGGAGTACATGGTTTGTTTCGCTCGTGTTATTTATTCATGTGATGATCTTAGTACAGTTGCCTGTTTAGTTTCCACATGATTAATTGACATGGTTATTGATATCTGTTTATGCTCCTATAAATGCTCGGTGTACTTTGTTGGAATCTTACTAACTGTACTCTCCATCTTGCTTTTTGTGATGGTCGAGTGCAGACCCTGCTAGTAGGGGCAAGGACATTTTTGGCGACTTTATCTGACTGCCCACGGTCAAGGACTTACTAGTACGTGCGATTTTGATATTTTGCTTTACTTTTGGGAAATGGGCGACTGAATAGACACTGTACTTGTATATATTATTATTTAATATTGTTGCATATATACAGAGTACTTCCCCCGGGTTTTCCACATTAGGAGTTGCTCTTAAAATAATGCTTAATACGATAATAAATTTAATTGTTTTATTGGTTTCAATTTAAGACTTCCGCTGTGTTGTTTTTAATGTTATTATAAAATGATTAAACTGTCGAACTAATTGCTTAACGAAGGGAGTTAACACGTATATCGAGGAGTCGTGTTGTGGAAAATGGCGTCAGTGGCGCGTGGGACCCAGTGGGTCAAGGATCGGACGGGACCGCTGGGCCGGCGCCTCCCCACGTGGCGACCTCGGGATTTGGGGCCGTTACACAATCTCATATACACATGTTGGCTTTCCCATGGAACAAGTTCCTGATGTAGAATTATGAGACATAAAATCTAGAAGATCCAATGCTCCATCTTCATATTTTGTTAGTAGAGAACCACTTACTGCGAAATCCACCAATGTCTTCGTGCTGTTATTCATTCCATAATAGAATATTTGTAATTTTCCCCATTTCATATATCTATGTCCTGGATATTTCCTCAGCATCTCTTTGAATCTTTCCTAAGCCTCACCAAGAGACTCAGTATCATTTTGCTTGAATTGGTTGATTTCCAATTTTCTTTCACTGACTTTCACTAGGGGAAAGAACTTGTCTAATAATCTTTCATTGATATTTGCCCATGAAGTCATGTTTCCTCCATTCAGTCCTTTGAACCAAGATTTGGGTTTTCTATCATATGAGAATGGGAAAAGTCTCATCCTGATTGCATTCTTCATAAATCTAGTAATGTGAACAATTTCACATTTCTCAATGAAAATTCTCTACATGTCTAACTAAATCTTCATTTGCTAGCCCGTTGAATAGGCTATTATGCACAATGTTGATTAGAGGTCTTAACTCGACTTGGTGGTGTAGGCTGGAAGCGTCATCACTCCATTGTATGTCTCTTGAACTTATGGTTTGAAGTAGTCACGAAGACATCTCTGTCCTCGTACTCTGTCTTGCACTACTAGATCATCTTCAGGTTAATTATTCCCTCGGTCTTGATTTTGGTTCTGGTTCCCTACTTGATCATCCACCAACTTGGTTCCTTTCTTTTTCTTTCCCCTGTTGGTTCTTTCAATCTCTTAGTCGTAAGTCACTCAAATCTAATTACTTTGACTTCGCGTGCACTAATTTTCCTCTGAAAAGAAGATACAAAAGATCAATTGTAGATTGTCAAACTTGAAACTAGAACTCTCTCATTTCTTTTTTATTATTATTTTATAAACTTGAAAGTAAAATATTGAAAATAAAATCTTAACGATTGTGTAAACTAACTAAACTAATGTGTGGCTACATTTCCCTGGCAAAGGTGCTAAAAACTTTTTCGGAAAATTGCAAGTATAATGGCTCGATTGTAGTAATAATATGATACACTAATATTGATTATGGATATTGTCTTATGGGAAAGGTTTATATGGACACGGTTCACTTAGTTATATTCACTTTATTGATAAACAAATCTTTTTTTAATTTGTTTTAACTTAACTACTATATTCTATAAAACGATGTAAAATAACTTGCACTCTTATATTAAAAAGACTCTTAGTTCACAACTTCACCTAGGTAATGAATTACTTTGCTTTCAAATATCACTTCATTTATCTTCATTATGTGTGTGCAATGCTCAATTTGAATAGACAGATTCCTTAAGATTCACTTCAACATACTATCGTGGTGGAAAAGATCCTAATGTGCAAACTACAACTTCACCTATCAATGTGATAACGTAAGTTCCACATAGTATTAATCTTGAAATCCTAGACTCATAACCACTTAATTTTAATATCCATGCCTCCCTAATCAATAACTATCTGTCGATGTTATATATTTTACGGTTGTATTGTCCATATTCAGCTTAAAAACTCCAATGGCCATGGTAACTCATAAAACCTCAAATCAACAAACACATGAACAAGATGTTCATAGCATCACATATGGAATTAATACAAATTCTATTCATTGCACTTTTTAATCATTATAATCCATTCATACTATCTTTAGAATATCATTCACAACATAGGATCCATTGATCCCTATGATAAACATACTACTCACTCATCATTGAAACCAACATACACATCATGGTATTCATTGAAATCTAAGATTAAATCAAATAACTTCAATTAATTAAATAAACAATACCGAATAATGAAAGCTGGAGTCTTCAATGTCTTCTCTGCCAAAACTCTTCTTAATATTCAAGAACATTGTAAACTATTTTATTCTATATTATTTGGTGATAATTGGTAGTAATGTATGTGTTTAAGACATTCTAATACCTATTTGTACCCTTTAGACTCTTAAGAATACAATTAGAAGTCCTAATTAACAATTCTAAACGAACAAGAAATCTAAAATTTCTATTTTTATGTCTCGGCGTTGTTTATAAGTGACCCATGCCATGTGTGTAATGCCACAATGCCACTACAGATTTGACCTTTTGTGTGTCTTTCCTCTATTCGGTGAGCTTGTCGCCCAATGTGTAATGTCTCTATATTGTGTGTGCAACCCCATGACGCTGCCACTACATAACTTTACTATGATTATTTCTTGGTTTTCAAGCCTTCTCCACGCCTTGCACTCTCTTACCACGCCTTGCACTCTCTTACCACGCCTTGTGCTTTCTTCCCATGGCGTCAAGCCTCCATGCCATTGCTTCAAGTATGTGCTTGTGCTTTTTCTTCGCATTTCATCATGAAATCACTCCTTTGTTTCTATTATGCCTTGTATGCCTAAAAATACGTAAATACCATCAATTATTTCCCATTTCGGGATATTTATAACAAATATACTGCTAAACTAATCCAATATATAAGTGTAATTAAACACTTATCAGAATTCAATTTGGTGTTTTTAGGCTTAATCGGCCTTAATCACGCTTTATGAGACAAAACCTCGGTGTAAAGTCTCGAGAAAGGCCCAAATATTTCATTTTTTTATAGAAATCCACAATTTTTATTTGTTTGGCCATAAATTCTATTTTCGTGTTTTCTTAACTTTCCACTGACTTTTTTATTTATTTTCAAATTAAAAAAAATTTTTTAATTTTTTTTAAACGAAGAGGGGTTTATTTTCTGAATCGGGCCTGGTTCAGCTCAATTCAGTCGATCTTCGTTTAGCACGGTCTGGGGATCTACCTCATCTTCATCTTCCGCATCAAAACGAAATAGAGCTCTATTATGTTTCGTTCTCAATAATTCTATTTTTGTTATTTGGGGTTTATGCCTAGCTTAATCTTGAGTGACGCGTGCCGAACGCGTCAATAAAATAAATATCTAAACCAACTATTTTGTAGAATAGTGGTAAATGGTCGATCCCACAAAGATTGGTAGTCTTTCTAAGGTCAAAAACAACAAAAAGGGAAATCGGGGGCTTAAGAAAGTGAATAAATTAACTAATCTAAATAATAATAAACAATGAAAATTATTTGAAAATCAATTAATAAAAGTACCTAGGTCAAGACATACAAGTTCGGTTCGATAAAAGATTGAATTTGGTCTTCGATTTATGTAAAATATGCAAATCAAATATATCCTAGTGTAGCTATAGACCGGGTAATGTACACGGTTCCTCGCACTTCCTAATCTCAATAGTCAAGGTACGACAATGTCTATTTCCCTAGCCAAACGTATAACCCTATACTCAAGCGCATTGAGTTTAACACGATGCCGCAATGAGTTTCGTGAAGGCACTACACCTAGACAATCGGATCACAAGTGTGTTTGATTTAGCCTAGATTCCTAAGGTATTTTAATCGGTCCCAAAAGAGGCCAATCAATTGGTAGGGTCAATCGCCACTAATGTGGTCTTGTCGCATAAGGATGGATGCTTACGACTCACTGACAATTAAATTAGACTTTAATTACGAATTTAACTCTAATTTTTCAAATAATACCAAAGTAAATAAAATATCAATGAAAGCAATGAAATTAAAATATATAAATCTCACAAATCCATGAATAAGCACAGTTGAACCTCCCTCGCAGTCTTGCCTAGGCCATGAGTTTAGCGCCTCATGGAAGAACACAAAAGAAATTGAATGAAACAAGAGTGGGAGAGGAGAGGAATAAGAATAGAAGTAGAAGTCGACTAGCCTCAATAATACCCTAAAGTCCTAATATAAAAAACTACTAAAAATTGGTCTATGGAAGAGACAGAAAGTGATTTCCGTGGCATTATTATTGACACTACACCGAGGACAATCTGGTGGTTTCTGGGTGTTTTCTGCAAGTCTAGGACATGTGTCGCGAGTTAATTGGACAAGCAGCTGTGAGCTGCTGATGTGTCAAGCGAGGATTCGAGGAGAAAACGCTGTGTGACCCGCTGGGTGAGTGAAAAGATGACACCTGGCAGCAGGCTGGGTGTGGAAAAGCTCGCACGAAATCGTGCGAATAAATGGGAAGCATCAACGCTCGGATATCGAGAACTCATCTGAAGGCTGCTGAAATGAAGATAATTTGCCTGGTTGTGACGTGCTCGACCCCTACGGTACGTATGAGGAGGTGACACGTGTCACGGGGAGAAACCGTGAGGGCATGCTGGCCCAATTGGAAGCCTCCACGTGGCAGCGGCTGGACGTAAAAGGAAATGCACTATTTGTGCCTCAATTTGGGAGATGACAATGCACGTATATCGAGGATCGTAAAGGGCTGTGATGCAACGCGACTGATTTTTGTTACTTTCCTGCGTTATTTGGGTTCTCCTCATCACTAAAACAAGTGTGCAATGCGTGTCTCAAGACAAATCTCTGGCATATGATCACTGAACATAAATACTCCATTTCGCATGATTTTTTGCCATGAATTCAATCGTGCACTCCAAAATTCCTAAAAATAACAAATAAACGCAATTATGCTAGTATTGTGGAGAACTCCACCTATGTTGTACACTATGTGCGCTACATAGCCGGTCCCAAGTCCGGATAAAGGAGGAGACTCTGACGCCCATTTTTTCATACCGAAAAATGGGTAAGGGAGGTCCCAAACTCACTTTTCATACCCGAAAAGGGGGGAGGGAGGCCCCAAGCTCATTTTCCATTCTTGGAAAATGGAGGAGGGTTGCGATAGGTTGACAGTCAGCGTAAAACTTTTGTCACTTTTCATGAAATTGATCAAACATATATAAACGTTGGGGCGTTCCCACCTAACGACGCGCTGCATCGGAGCCCGGGTGTAGTGAGAAATGAGCAAGGGTGTGTTTCACATCGCCGCCTGGGTGTGAAGAAAAATGAGCAAAGGTTCCCACACATAGGACGTGTGTGGGTAAAAAGCTAGTTCCTTCACATCGTCGCCGGATGTGAAGAAAAATGAGCAAGGGTTCCCACACAAAGGACGGGTGTGGGTAAAGAAGCTAGTTCAAAACAAACACGAAAACAAAAACAAAATCATAGATACGGACACTAGATCTTTTAGACAAAATAGAAATAGAAAAGGAAAACAAATACAAAGGGGAGAAAAAAATTCGTTTAGGAACATGGAACATAGGAACACTTACGGGAAGTCAATAGAACTAGTAGATACCATGATTAGAAGGAGAGTCAATATTGCTTGCCTCCAAGAGACAAAACGGGTAGGAGAAAAGAGTAGAGAAATGGGAAGCACAAGGTTTAAACTGTGGTACACCGGTATAGATAGAAAATGCAATGGAGTAGGAATTGTGGTGGATAATGATTATAAGGATAAGGTCGTAGAGGTTAAAAGAATGGGGGATAGATTGATTCTAGTTAAATTAATTATTGGAGACGAAAAAATTAACATACTTAGCGCCTATGCACCACAAGTAGGATTAAGTGAGAGCATCAAACGCAAGTTTTGGGACGATATAGATGGATTTATGCAAAGTATACCATTAAATGAAAAGGTTTTTATTGGAGGAGATTTAAATGGGCATGTCGTGGCAAGTAACGATAGGTTTGAGAGAGTTCATGGAGGTTTTGGTTACGGTAATAGAAATGAAGAAGAAGAATCAATCTTAGAATTTGCTTCAGCATACGATCTTGTCTTAGCAAATACTAGTTTTAGGAAGAGGAGTCGCATATAATTACTTTTAGTAGTGGTCATAACAAGAGTCAAATAGATTTTCTTTTAAGAAGAAAAATAGATAGAAAAATATGTAGAGCCTGCAAAGTAATACCTGGTGAAACACTTACTACCCAACATAAGTTAGTAGTACTTGATATTAAGCTAACACGACGACATAATATAAATAAAATAGTTAGCGACCCTAGAATAAAGTGGTGGAACCTAAAACATAGTAAACAAGTAGAGTTTAGAGAAAAACTACTAAAGAAAAATATTTGGAATCTTGACTTAGATGCTAATACAATGTGGCTAGAAATGAGTAGTTGCATAAGGAGAGTGAGATCAAATTTATTAGGTATATCTAAAGGCTTGGGACCACCAAAGAAGGAAACATGGTGGTGGAATGAGGATGTCCAACGAGCAATTAAGACTAAAAGAGAGATGTATAGGAAAATACCTAAGTGTCAAGATGAAGATATGTACAATCAATATAGAGAAGCTAGAAAACAAGCTAAAAAAGTAGTTAGTCAAGCTAAAACAAATTTCATGGAAGATCTATATACAAGGTTAGGTAATAGAGATGACAAAAATATATATATATATAGGCTAGCCAAATTAAGAGATAAAAAGAAACAACACCTAAGTCATGTAAGATATATTAAGGACGAAAATCAAAATGTTTTAACGCGCGAGGAGGATATTAAGGAAAGAAGGAGAAGTTACTTCGATAGTTTATTTAATGATGGTCAAGTTGATACTATAATAGATGAAAACCCACACCAAGAAAGAAATGTCAACTATACACGCAATATTAGAATTGTAGAAGTTAAAGAGGCATTGAAAAGAATGAAAATAGGGAAAGCATGTGGCCCAGATGAAATACCCATAGAGGTTTGGAAATGCTTAGGAGAAACCTGATTGACTTGGTTAACAAAACTTTTCAATAAAATTTTAAAATCAAAACGGATGCCAATGGATTGGAGAAGAAGCACGCTTGTGCCAATCTTCAAAAACAAAGGAGACATTAAAAGTTGCTCAAACTATCGGGGAATTAAACTTATGAGTCACACTATGGAACTTTGGGAGAGGATAATTGATAATAGGCTAAGGAGAGAAACAACAATATCAGAGAACCAATTTGTATTCATGCCTGGGAGGTCAACTATGGAGTCGATTTTCCTTGTAAGACGATTGTTAGAAAAATATAGAGAAAAGAAAAAGATCTTCATATGATATTCGTAGATTTAGAAAAAACATATGATAGGGTCCCTAGAGATGTTCTTTGGTGGGTTCTAGAAAGAAAAAGAGTGCATGCTAGATACATAGACACTATTAAGGATATGTATGATGGAGTAGTAACGAGTATAAAGACATTTGGAGGAGCTACAAAAGAATTTCCCATTACGATAGTACTACATCAAGGATTGGATTTAAGCCCATATCCATTTACTTTAGTTATAAATGAACTAACTAGACATATTCAAGAGGATATACCATGGTGTATGCTATTTGCAGATGATATTGTCTTAGTGGATGAAACTAAAGATGGAGTGAATAGGAAATTAGAACTCGGAGGAATACATTAGAATCTAAAGGCTTTAAGTTGAGTAGGACGAAAACCGAATACATGCACTGTGAGTTTAGAAACACTAGACATCGAGATGACGGAGTGGTAAAATTAGGGGAAGTAGAAGTTCCTAAGGTAAACCACTTTAGGTACCTAGGATCGATCATACAAAATGATGGTAACAATGAGAATGATGTCACACATAGAATTCAAGCTGGATGGAAGAAATGACGGAGTGCAACATGGGTGATTTGTGATCGAAATGTTCATACTAAGTTAAAAGGAAAATTTTATAGGACCACAATTAGGCCAGCTATGCTCTATGGAAGTGAATGTTGGGCGGTAAAGCAACAACAATTACATAAAATTAACGTAGCAGAAATGAGGATGCTTAGGTGGATGTGTGGTAAAACTCGTAAAGATAGAATAAGAAATATAGAAATTCAAAGACAAGTAGGAGTAGCACCAATTGATACAAAGATTAGGGAAGGGCGGTTGTGGTGGTTTGGTCACCTGCAAAGACGACCTATAAATGCCCCAACTAGAAAGCTTGACTCAATAGAAACTGTATAAATTTGACGAGGTAGGGGCAGACCAAAGTTAACATGGGATGCATTAATTAGGAGGGATTTGAATGGTTTGGAAAGCTCACCATCAATTGCACTTAATCGAGCACAATGGAAAAGTTTGATCCATGTAGCCGACCCCAGTTAATTTGGGACTGAGGCTATGTTGTTGTTGTTGTTGTAGGCTAGTATTGTGGAGACTTAAACATAAAATATATATAAATAAACCATATATAATATGAATAATCAATGACTTATCATTGAACCTAAACCCATGACCCAACGACCTGGGAAGATGACTCCCTTGGTCATCTTCTACTTTGGAAAAACTGTTTTAGAGTTCGTCCAAGCCTCAATTTTGCCCTTGAAATACCATCATACTCCTAAACTCTCGGACAATGCATGTAAACCTCAATTTGACCCTATTTCGTAACAATTAAAGTATACTACATATAATAGACACAAAAAATACAATGTTACCTTATGATTTTCGGTCTATTACGCGTGGGTCCCAACTTGGATACTAAATACCAAATAAAACCCAAAATTCCTTATTATTTGCCTAATAAAGTGTAAGAAATTATAGGATTTCCAAATTCTTACCAACTAAATGAAAATTTCGTCGTCGAGATTTAAACTTACAGATTACCTGGATCAAAAGAGATATGAAATGATCTTTCATATAAGACTCTCCCTCCTATGTTAACTCTGAATTTTCATGAAATTACATTTTAACAAGTACCAGTGTAATTTCCTTGGTCCTCAGCTTCTTAATCTTTCGATCCATAATCTAAATAGGTTGCTCATCATAAGTAATATCTTGCCTCAAATCAAACTGGTTCCATTCTACTATATGATGTGAATTTTGCTCCTTCTTACAAACCATAGAGACATGGAATACGTCATGAACTATGGCAAGATGAGATTGTAAAGCAATCATGTAAGGAACCTTTCCAACTTTTTGAACAATTTGAAATGGACTAATAAACCTAAAGAGAGTTTTTCTTTCAATCCAAAGTGTTCCTGCATACTTTGCTACAACCCAGAGGTGAACCGAGTACTTCGATCATAAATGATAGAAAGTGGTACTCCATGCAAATGAAGTATCTTTCGCTCATAGATGACACTTAACTATGGAAAACCATAATTAAGAGCTACTTGGAGAAAATGTGTAGATTTTGTCAGCCTATTAATGATAACCCTGATATATCGTGTTTCCTCTAAGATTTAGGTAGATCAGTCACAAAATCCATAACAATATGCTCCTAGTTCCACTTAGGAATAGGTAGTGACTGTAATGTTCCTCCTGGTCTCTGACTTTTGGCTTTGACCTGCAGGCAAATCTCACAACATCTAACATAATCAACAACATCTTATTTCATCTCTGACCTCCAATACAAATGACACATATCGTTGTACATCTTGGTCTTGCCAGGATGAATACAATATCAAAAACTATGAGACTCCATGAGTATCTCATTTCGGATCTCAGCCACAAATGAAATCCACAACCTACCCTTAAATCTTAGACTATGATCATTATACTCCATCCATTGTGAATTGTTGTTATTCTTTGCTAATTCCCTGAACTTTCCACCATCAACATCATTGAATTGGTTCTCATTGATTTGTTGAATAGAGACAGTCCACACCCTAAGCTAAGCAATTATTGGCAAATCACAATATTCAGGAAGCTAAAAAAACATAGTTGTGGCTTCCTCGAGTAACTCTTACTCATAGGTTATATGACGAGCCACCTTCAATGCTTCTTCCCACTTCCTACTCAGTGCATCAGATACAACAATAACTTTCCTTATATGGTACTCAAGATTGAAATCAAAGTCTTTCAAATGTTCAAACCATCACTTTTGTCTCATATTCAATTCTTTCTTCAAGAAAATATATTTTAGCCTCTTGTGATATGAAAACAAAGTAAATCTTTCCCCATACAGATAATGTCTCCAGAGCTTCAAAGCAAACATAATTTCCACTAGCTAGCTCAAGGTCGTGAACATAATAATTCTTCTCATGAGTCCTCAACTAACGAAAAACATAAACTATAACTATGTTATCCGCATCAACACACAACCTAATCTAATATGAGATGCATCTATGTAAACTATCAAATCTTTATTAGATTTAGGCAACACCAATACTAGAGCTATAGTCAATCACTTTTAAAGCTCTTGAAAAACCTGTTCATAAGTTTTATACCACATAAACCTTACATTTTCTTGGTCAATCTAGTGATTGGCAAAACTATTTTGGAGAAATATAGCACAAATCTCTGATAATAACTAGCTAAATCGAGAAAACTCCTGATTTTTATCAAAGTGGTTGGCTCAGGCCAGTTCATAATAGCTTCGGTCTTTGCATGATCTACTGCAATTCTATTAGCTCCAACTACATGACCAAAAATTTACCTTCTAAAATCCAAAACTCGCATTTACTAAATTTGGCATACATCCAATGATTTCTCAAATTTTAAGAAATAACTCAGAGATGTTCTTAATGCTCATCTGAAGTGTCAAAATATATCAGAATATCATCAATAATCATAATTACAAAGTGGTCTAAATACGGCTTAGTATCCTATGCATCAAATCCATAAACATAGCCAGTGCATTGGTCAATCTAAATGGCAACACAATGAACTCGAAATGACCTTACCTCATACTAAAAGCAGTCTTATATACATCCTTTGTAGTAACTCTCAATTGAGTATAGCCATATCATAGATCAATTTTTGAATAGAACTTACCTATATTTAGTTGATCAAACAAATCTTCAATGGGCGACAAAGGATATTTTTTTTGTTCGTCACTTGATTCAATTTTCTATAATCTAGACTCGTTTTGAGGCTTTTGTCTAATTTCTTTACAAAAAGAGGTGGTGTGCCCAAGGTGACATACTAGGATGTATGAATCCTTTATTTATAGGCTATTGCAACTGATTTTGCAACTCTACAAGCTTAGGCTTAACCATCTTATACGGGGGAATGAAAATGGGCTTAGTTTCAAGAATTAAATCAGTAATAAAGTCAATCTCGTGTGGTGGTGGTAAGTCAGGTAAATCATCTGGGAAAACATCAGCAAATTTACACACCACAAGAATATCTTCCAACTTCAGCTATACTTTTGCCTTTATACCAACCATTCTGGCAAGAATTTCATCTCCTAACTATTGGCAACTCTATCTCTAGTTGCTGGCAAATCAGTCATAGCCTTCATATGAGTAAACATTGGACAACCTCGAATGTGGAACAATATTGTCTTATGGAAACAATCCAGGTGTAGATGATATACGGTAAGCCAATCCATTCTTAAGAGTGCATCAAACTCTAAGAACTTTAAAACATGAAGTTATGTAGCCATCTCATGTCCTGCAATTTTCACTATACACCTCTCGCATATAATACGCGGATATACCTTTTCCCTAGCTATAATACTTAGAACTTAGTGCATGTTGACTCTAACCAGAGTCAAATGCAACTCATCAACCATTCAACCAGAAATAAATGAAATAGTAGAACCATAATTAATTAAAACTTGACAAGCACCAATATAAATAATTCCTTCTATTAAATTTCTATTCAGTCCATATTTGGCTCTGCAATAACCTTAAATCCTTCCCTAGCATGAAGTCTAGACTAAACTTAAGAGGAAGGTTGTCCCTAAATCAGCTTCGAACAATTCCTCATGTTAAGCCATATTTGACCACACTTAAAACAAGTTATAGTATTTGATCGACTGCCTACAAACGAAGCCCGACTGCTAGTAGTCCTCGGTGGACTTCCATTATTGCCTCGACCTCCATCTCTACCACCATGTCCCCGTAACTATAACTATGATTGAGATGACTTAATTATACGATGCATAGTCAATGGAGCTATTTGATAACGTATCTAAGACTGTGACTAGGAATGTAGGGTATAAGTCGTAGCCGAAGAAATAGAAGACTTTTCAATAAACCTCAGAAATGATGGAGGATAAGTAAAAGTATACGTAGGACATGTGGTAGATGATACTAATATTGCATCCCCCTTCTTCCTAGCCAAAACTTCTTCCTATTGTCCTTCCTATCCTTCTGAACACCCAAACTCTGGCCTGTTTCCACAGTACCTCTCCATCACATTTCCTTATCTTTCTGGAAGAACTTGGCATTTTCAAAACCCTTACATGCCTTATAAGCTTTGATGAATGTCTTTGGAATGTCATTAGCATTACATTAGAGATACTTTCTCTTAAACACAATTTAAATTTTTGAATTTTATTAGCCTCAGGCATGTTTATCTGCCTTGTTACTGTCAACAAGTAATTAAACCTCATTGCATATTCTATTACTTGCATATTTCGTTATTTAAGGGAGTCAAACTCCAGTTTCTTTTCCAACACCAAAGTCTCAGTAAAATACTTTTGCCTAAATGCAACAAGAAACTCGACCCAAGTCTCGTAGGCTGGTCGTGTCTGGAGTATAGTTGTCCACCTTATCAAAGCATTAAACTCAAGATAATGAGTTGATAAACTGATCTTTAGGATCTTCAAAGTATTTAGCAACCTGTGGACGTTCTCGCAATTTATAATCCATTCATTAATTTTTTTCAAATCAAATCCAACATAAAACCTCTATGGAATGTTCATTCTTAATTCACTATGTAAATTGTCTTACCTAATCAGTTCATCAATAGCTAGCCTATCAATTGGAATAACTGGTAGTGTAATCCTTGGCTCTACTCGTTTGAGCTGTTAAGGTAGCCCGCACCTCCCAAACTACATGATCAATATGAAATACCGGTGTTGGAGCTTGATCCCTAGTTAAATATATAAACATTGTTTATCTTATAATTTTAGTTAATAAAATTGAGGTTTTCATTTGTTGTTTTATTATAAGTAATTTTATATTTATTTTATAGTAATATCCTTGGGCATTTGTTGAAATATCCTAAATGTCCCTAGTCGATCATTATGCTGGGAACTATAATGAATTAAGGCTAGTGTGAATCTTGATTAATGGTCATGTGATGATCATGCGTATAGGGATACGAACCGAGATCATGAGTACTTGTTGTAGGAACAAGGTACTTCACTGACCCGTTATGAGAACACCATATAGATTAAGTCGTAGGTGTTACTCATGATAGGTATATCATTAGTCCTTCAACTTGAGATTACCATAGACATCAATATTAGGAGCATCGTAGTTTGACATAGTCAAACGTTGTCTTTAACCAGACAATTATAAAGATTGTGATTGGTTACCATGTGAATAATATGTGAAGGTATGTAATCAAGATAGAATTTGTCTCTTTCGTATAGAGAGATATCAATGGATCCCTCGATATGTTAGACTATTAAATGGCCAAGTCCAAGTGAATTGATAAGATCAATGTCATTTGGATTTTTCAGTCAACATGAAGATCGAGACTAGTACGATTGAACATTAAGGGTGACTTTTCAGGCCTTATGTTTAATCAAAGGATATCGCACGACAAAAAGATATGATATATGTTATTCATTAGGTTGTATCAATTTTGGAATTCATGCTACTTGGGTAGTCATAATGCCTTGCTAGAGACAGCTTATAACTTGTGTACCAAAAAGGTTTTGGTTCATTGCCACGTCGCATGAATCTATTGGGTGGCACATACAGAATGGCTTTACGCAATTTCAATTGGTCTAGAGTAATGAATTTTTATATGATAAAATTCATGACACTAAAACATTTATAATATGTTATATGATAACTTATTAATAGGGACATATATGCAATTTGCTTAAATTGCCTAAATACAATACTTGTATTACAAATAAGATTTTAAGTGATGGCTTATCTACACATATAAATAGAGGTTGAAACACTAAAATGTAATAAGATTTTTGTTTTTGTTATTTTCTAGTTCTCTAAGTTTTGGGAGGGAAAGTAAAACATTTTCTATATCTCTTGAGGCTAGCACTCCAAATTGTGGTCACCATTCGTGTGTGGATTTTGGATAGAGGACATGCGCTTGAACGTCTTAGAGATCGAACAACGGAAGACACAGATTAATGTATGGTTTACTTTTATACATCTAGCTTAATAGAATTTATTTTCAATCGTGTTTGGGTTTTCAAAAACATTTATGAATTTTTCGTTGCATATGAACCCCGTAACCTAACAGTGGTATCAGAGCCATAGGCTCAGTTCTATTAGACCTTTGCATGTTTTCTCTTATGTATATATGATATATGTGTGAAAACATGATCTTGATTAATGTATATAACATGTACATAGAGGTTTTGTGATAATTGTTATCAAGAATTTGTTTTTAAGCACGATGTTAATTCATGTATATTGATACATACGCGTAATTTAATTCAATGATAGAATTCATGTTTAGAATATTTTGATTAACATATGTTTTAATATTGAACGATGCGAATCTTGTATGTTCACATGGTAAAAGTCATATTTAAGTTAATGCAATTCTGGTGTTAAATACATATATTGTTTTTGTTCAATAATTATGTATGTCTCCATGGTAGGATTCTAGTGTTGAATGCATAATTAATATTTTGTTGCTTATTTTTTATGAATAAGAATTGAAATTGATTTTGATCATATATCTCATTGTGGTTATCTGTTAGTATAATCTTATTACATAGGAGATAAACTTGTAATCGAATAAGAATTACAAATCTTATAAGATATGTGACATATATAAAAAATTCTAATTGGATAAGGATTCAAAGTTTCTTAAGTTCTAATTGGATTAGGATAAGATATTAAGTTAGAGGTGGGCCTGAATTAATTAAAAACGTTTTAATTAATATTTTTATAATTAAGATAAGGGGCGATTCTCATCAATTGGATTGACTAAAATAATGAAGAATTTTAGAAGATTTTCAATTTTTGGAACTGGAATTCATTGTCTAAAAAAAATGGGAGCGCTGTTCCCTACCCCCGTCTGCTGACCAGTCAGCTGGACCGCCAATAACTATTCTTAGCGCAAGGAAACTCATATGATACTCAATATTAGTTAAATTTACTAACTTGTTTAGTGATTGTAGTATTGTAATATATGATATTTATCTTGTTTAATTTATGATCACTAAAACAAATAAAAAAATCCCTATTCTAAATTTTAAGTCAAGTGCCATCCATTCTCAACACTTGTCAAGGCTTCGATCACATCAATATGGGTCTGCCTCCACAGAGTGTATTATGTTATCTTGGTGAGGCAAGTTGAGTAACGATTACTCTATTGTTTAAAAGGGTTAGACTTGATAAAGCTATCAAAATGGTTTTGGGCTTTAGACACAAGATGAGATAAAACATACTAAGACATAAGATGTCGTAATCTCATAAAAAACAACTAAAAGTTACATATGATATAATTGGTAATTGGTACCTACCTAAATAACCTAATTTAAAGTGTCATGCCTCAGCTGTCTTGGAATTAGGTGAAACATGAATTTTAGTCCCTTAAATTAACATAGTGTTTTAAGTAGGGCTGTTAATATAGTGGGAGTCTATTCCTTCATACAAAAATAAAATTTTGTAAAATCGTTCTTGTAGATCTATGGCCTCTTTAAATCATATTCAAATCATACTAATCCCTTGTCACTGCTATCCATCATTGAGAAGGTTAAGCTGTTTGGGACAAACCTTATTGAGTGGTTTAAAAACTTGAGAATTGTTCTTAAGCATGAACGCAAGTTTTATGTCATGGATGATCCTATTCCTGAGGAACTGTCAGCCAATGCTTTTAAGAGCCGTGAAGGATGCACATACTAAGCATGTCAACGACTCAACTGATGTTGCATGCATTATGTTGGCAAACATAGTTCCTGAACTTCAGAAGGACATAGAACACATAAAAGCTTACGACATTGCTACAATGCTAAAGGAAATGTTCCAATAACAAGCTAGGATAAAAGGTTTGAGACAGACAAGAACTTTAATTCTTGCAAAATGGCTGAGGGTGCATCAATTAGTCCTCATGCAAGCTCTATCTTGAAGATCTAAAAAAAGAAAGAGTAGTGTAACTACTGCTTTAAGTATTTACGTTATTGAAGTTAACTTGTCTACTAGTGATTCTTAGGTATTGGATACTAGATGCGGATCTCACATTTGCATTAATGTGCAGTGTCTCACCAAAAGTAAAAAGCTAAAGAAATGAGAAGTTATCCTAGGAGTTGGAAATGGAGCAAAGGTTGCTGCGTTGGCTGTAGGATGCTATGAGTTAATTTTACCTAGTGGAATTTTTTTAATTTTAAATAATCATTATTATGTCCCTGCCTTGAGTAAAAACATCATTTTAGTTTCATGTTTGGATTTGCATTGTTCTAATTTCATTATTGCGAATAATAAATGATCCATTTCTCGTAAAGACGTTTTCTATGCGAATGAAAATTTGTGTAATGGTCTTTATATTCTAAACATGAAAAGGTCCACATATACTCCTATTTTTAATGTAAATACAAAGAGATTCAAGTCAAATGATTTGATTCAAACTTAGCTTTGGTATTGTCGTCTTGGCCACATAAATGAGAAACGTATTTCTAAACTCCATAAAGATGATTTTTAGATTCATTTGATTTTGCATCATATGAAACATGTGTCCCTTGTTTACTAAGAAAGATGACAAAAAATGCATTTACTGAACACAATATAAGGGCAAGTGATTTATTGGGTCTAATACATACTGATGTATGTGGTCCTATAAAAATAATGGCTAGAGGTGGTTATCGGTACTTCATTACCTTCACTGATAATTTCAACAGCTATGGTTACATGTATCTCATGAAACATAAAAGTGAATCTTTTGAGATGTTTCGAACATTTCAGAATGAAGTGCAAAATCAACTTGGTAAAATTATTAAAACACTTCGATCAGATCGAGGTGGTGGATATTTGAGCTTAGAGTTTGATGCTCATCTTAGAAACAACGAGATTGTCTCACCATTAACTCCTCCAGCAACTCCACAATGGAATGGTGTTTCTGAGAGGAGAAATCGACCTTTATAAGATATTGTTTAATCTATGATGAGTCATGTAGATCTTCCTATTTCCTTTTAGGGCTATGCTGTACAAACTGCTACGTTTACACTGAATCGTGTTCCTTCTAAAACGCTTGATAAAACACCATATGTGATGTGGTTTGAGAAAAGAACAAGTTTGTCTTTCCTTAATATTTGTAACTGTGAGGTTTTCGTATGACGACAAATCCCTGAAAAAATTATCAGCCAAATCTACCAAGTGTGTATTTGTTGGTTATCATAAAAAAACTAGAAGATATTATTTTTATAATCCTACTGAGAACAAAATGTTTGTTGCTCGGAATGATGTCCTTATGGAAAATTAGCTTATTTCAAAAGACAACAATGGGAATAAAGTAATTCTTGAAGAAGTTCAAGAAATACAAATAAACACTCAACTGCTAGTGGGAGATCAACAAACTCTTGAAGTAGTTGAACCTCCATAAGTATCACAACGCCCGCGTAGGTCTGATAGGGTAAGACACCTGCTTGAGAGATTTGGATTTCTTATTACTGATAGTAGTAAGGTGTTGCTTATGGATAAAAATGAGCCTACTACTTATCAGGAGGTTGTGTCTAGCCCAGATGTAGATATATGACTTACTGCCATGAATTTTGAGATGCAATCCATATATGATAATCAAGTTTGGAACCTGGCTGATTTACTTGAAGATGGTAAGACCATTGGATGTAAATGATTTTTCAAGAAGAAAACTGACATGGATTGCAATGTGCTTACTTATAAAGCACGACTAGTAGCAAAAGGTTTCAGATTGATTTAAAGTGTTGATTATGAAGAGACTTTTTCTCCTATAGCCATGCTTTAATCTATTAGAATTCAAATTGCCATAGCCGCATATTATGAATATGAGATATGACAAATGGATGTCAAAATAACTTTCCTAAATTGAAAGTTACTTGAGAACGTGTATATGATACAACCTGAAGGGTTTGTTCGTCCTGAGAATTCGAGGAAGGTGTGCAACCTTCAAAGATCCATTTATGGATTAAAGCAAGCTTGTCGGAGTTGGAGTCTTTATTTTAATGAAGCAATTAAGGAATTTGGTTTCATTAAAAATGAAGATGAGCCTTGTGTATAAAAGAAGGTCAGTGGGAGAATGGTTGTTTTCTTAGTATTGTATGTTGATGATATATTACTCATTAGAAATAACATCCCAACCTTGCAGAGTGTCAAGTCTTGGTTAGGTAAGTGTTTCTCAATAAAGGACTTAGGAGATGCAGCCTACATCCTTGGGATTAAGATCTATAAGGATAGATCTAAAGGGCTGATCAATCTTAGTTAAAGTGCATATACTGACAAGGTACTGAATAGGTTCAGTATGCAAGACTCTAAAAGAGGGTCGTTGCTAATGTCTCATGGTATAAGTTTTAGCAAGACTCAATGTCCTAAGACTAATGATGAGTGAGAATGCATGAATATGATTCCATATGCATAAGCTATTGGATATATTATGTATGCCATGTTATGCACTCGAAATGATGTATTATATACATTGAGCGCAACAAGGAGATATCAGTCTGATCCTGATGAGAGTCACAAGATAGCAGTAAAGAACATTCTTAAGTACTTGAGAAAGACTAAATAAGTGTTCTTGGTCTATGGAAGTTTGGAAGACGAGCTTGTTGTAAATAGTTACACAGATGCAAGTTTTCAAACTAATATAGATGACTTCAGACGTAGTTTGAATATGTGTTTACTTTGAATGGAGGTGCGGTAACCTGAAAAAGTTCAAAACAAGACACTGTGGCAGATTTTATAACAGAAGCTGGGTATATTACAATGTCCGATGTAGCTAAGGAAGTTGTTTGGATAAAAAAAGTCCATATCTGAACATGGTGTGGTTTTGAGTGTAGGTAACCCCATTTGCTTGTCTTGTGACAACAACGGGGCAATAACATAGGCTAATGAACCAAGATCTCACCACCAATCTAAACATACACTTAAACGTTTTCATCTTATTCGATAAATCATTGAGAGGGGAGGCTTGAAGATTTGCAGAGTTCCTACAGAAGACAATTTTGCGGATCCTTTGACAAAAACTCTTCCACAAGCGAAAGTGGATGGTCAGGTTTGGTCATATGGTATTAGATACATGAATGATTGGCCCTAGTGCAAGTGGGAGATGTTGGGGCATGTGCCCTAGGTTAATCTACAAACATTATTTATCTTATAATTTTAATTAATAAAATTGAAGTTTTCATTTGCTCTTTTATTATAAGTAATTGCATAGTTACTTTATAGTAAGATCTATAGCTATTTGTTGAAATACCCAAAATGTCCCTACTCGATCATTATACTAAGAATTATAATGAATTAAGGTTAGAGTGAATCTTAATTAATGGTCATGTGATGATCATGCGTACAGGGATAAGAATCGAAATCATGAGTACCTGTTATGGGAACAAGGTAATGGAGTGATCTGCTATGAGAACACCACATGGATTAAGTCATAGGTGTTACTCACGATAGGTATATCATTTAATTTTTCGACTTGAGATTACCATAGAATTCAATATAAGGAGCATCGTAATTTGACACAATCAAACGTTGTCTTTAACCTAATGATTATAAAGATTGTGATTGGTTACCATGTGAATAATATGTAAAGATGTGTAATCAAGATAAAATTAGTCCCTCTCGTATAAAGAGAGATATCACTGGATCCTTCGAAATGTTAGACTGTTAAATGGCCAAGTCCAAGTGAATTGATATGATCAATGTTATTTGGATGTTTTCAGTCAATCTAAAGATTGAGACTAGTACGATTGAACATTAAGGGTAACTTTCCATGCCTTATGTTTAATCGAAAGATATCGCACGACAAAAGGATATGACATATGTTATTCATTACATTGTATCAATTTTGATATTCAACTAAAACGTAATAAGATGTTTTTTTTTGCTATTTGTAATAAGATGAAATCCTAAAACGTAATAAGATGTTTGTTTTTGCTATTTTCGAGTTCTCTAGATTTTGGGAGAGAAAGAAAAGAGTTTTCTATCTCTCTTGGGGCTAGCACTTCAAATTGTGGTCACCATTCACGTGTGGATTTTCGATAGAGGACGGGCGCTTGAACTTCTTAGAGATTGAACAATGAGAAAAGGAAAACAGAATTATGGTATGGTTTTACTTTCATACATCTACTTTAATGGAACTTATTTTTTATCCTGTTAGGTTTTTCAAAAATTGTTTTGAATTTTTCGTTGCGTATGAACCCCATAAACCAACAACTGAAACTGCGAACATGTCACTATAATCCCTCATTTGTGTAAGAATATTGACAATCTGCTTATGCTATGTAGTGATCATCTCTGTCCACTTACGAAATGACTCAGAATCCACATACCGAGGATCCATAGGGTGTCCACCCTGTCAACTCAAGATTCTGGAAAACAATTTGCAATATAATCATGATTCAACAATAATATATCAATCAATATAATGGTATAAAAATAACAATCATAACGTCAATATAATGTAATCCCAACTTAAAGTCACTTCCCAACTAATCGCATTCAATCATTTTTTGGTTCTCAACCAAAGTTTATCCTCAATTGAACCAAACCTAGGCTCTGATATCATACAATTAACTTTAAACCTCTTATATGGACTAGCGGCACCAAATCTAATAGATAGCAGAATGGGATGAGCCTTAAAAGCACTCATAACTCCCTGCAATTCACAATATGAAATCAACTTAAACATATAAATTTAACTTCAGACTTTTAAACCTTAGTTATAGTCTACAACTTCAAATTGAACTAAAATTTTTTCATAAACCCAAATAATACATAAATTGAACAATTTAGGTCTCAAATTTATTTAAAACCAATTCGTGAAGTTCTTAATGTTTCTCACGTGATTCACGCCCTACAGTCACCCTAAAACCTAAAATAAAGTAATGCAAACAATATTTACGTAAAATAAGGAAAAGAGCTCCTCAAAGTATGTCTTTTAGCTTCCTCTTACCATTTTGATCCTCGCTAGCCTTAGCACCTGATAAAGCCATTTCAAGAACACCAAACAACGGTGTACACAAAATAAATAGTTTCATATAAGTAAACATTTATGTTGCTTCATACACCTAGTAATAATAAGAGATATAAAGGAAATAACGCAAAATAAGATTCTAGGAAAGAAACTAAGCGGCGTGAATCCCTCATTTCCAGTTTGAAACTTACTAATAGGTTGGCCACCCTAAAAGTGAACCTAAAGCTGTATAGTGAGTTCAATGCATGCTCCCCCGAATAAACGTTGCCCGCTTATAGATTTACTTGCATCTAGTCTATTTCACCTAAACGGGATACCAAGTGTCAACTAGATTTACTTACACCTAGTGTGTTTCTCCTAGGCAGGATACCTCTTTGAGACTGAACATGACAATGCGGTCTATATGATATTAATGTCTGATCAAGAAACCCAAGCCCTATCATGCAGCAAAATTTGTTAAATGAATCCTTGCTTGTATGTTTCTTGGATTCCCTTGTGTTGAAAATCTTATTAAATCATGAAAACTCATAACTTATGAGTCTTGACTCAATTGTACTTTTTAAAACAATTTCTCATAATTTTCCAAGTCACGTTGCCATTTGTGCCCCTTAAAACCCCAACAAGCTCTTTTAAAAACCCCAAGAGTTCTTTGAAATCTCATTTCCATAATTGGATTCCCAATAACAATATTACATCACAAATTTATCTCAAAAACTCATTCGTAATTTCTTTTGAAATCTATTTGTTATTTTTAGGCTCATTTAGCCTCAATCACTCTTTAAGTGACAATACCCTGGGTATAAATTCTCAAGAAAGTCCCATATTTTTCATTTTTCATTGAATTCCATAATTTCTATTTGTTTCACCAAATTCTATTTTTCAGAATTTTAATTAATTTTCCAAGGGTTTTTCATATTTATTTTCAATTAAAACACCTTTTATTTTTAAATAAAGAGGCATTTGATTCCTAAACTAGACCCGATTTGGCCCGGTCTTTGGATTAACCTCATCTTCATCTTTCTCATCGAGACAAAACAAAGCTCATCTCTATTTCGTTTTTGATCTTTCTTTTTTATGTTTTGGGGTCTGGGCTTGGCTAAATCTTAAGCCTAGACCCCATGACCCATGACTAGGGGAGTCATGACTAGGGAAGATGACTCCCCTAGTCATCTTCTTCCTCAAACGAACATCTTTGTAGTTTGTTCGAACCTTACTTTTTTTATCCAATATCAATCCCTCTCTTCATCTCTAACTTACACAATCAACAATAACAACTCATCGTCTCTACCAATTCGAATTCAAAACCAGTCCCTTATATAGTTACAATAGTGACACACATTTGATCCATCTCTATGTTTTGATTTGCAAATAAAAAGGGTAAGGATGCTAATTGACAATATTGCCCTTCAAATATTATATTGTCCTTTATAAGATCAATACTCTTTTTAGTCATTTACCATTTTTCTTTTTATTTTCATGTTTATCTTTTGATTTTAACCCTAAATTAAATCCCGATAGATACCCCAATTTCACCAAAAATTAGAGAAAATAACAACGCACTACGAGACTCTTAGACAGCGCGTCTAAACCTCAATTTAACCCTATTTCATGATGAATAAATTATACAACATATAATAGGCACACAAAAAATAAAAATACAATACAACCTTATGATCTTCGGTCCATAATGCGTGGGTTCCACCTTGGATACTTAAATTCTAAATAAAACTAGAAAATACTGAATTAGTCACCTATCAAGTTTAAGAAATTATAGGATTTCATAGTATATGTAGTGTTGAACTGAATTCTCACTTCTAGAAAAACTGTAACACTTACTAATATATATTATGTACCAGAAGTGAGGAAGAATCTAGTGTTGGGTAGTCTATTGAACAAGTTTGGTCTTAAGCTTGTGTTTAAGGCTGACAAATTTGTAATGTCCAAGGGTGGTATGTGTGAAATATAAGAATTTCATAAACTTAATTAGGAAACTAATTAAGTATTTTTAGATTTTATTTGGGATTTACGTATCGAAGGTTGGACCCACGCATTATGGACCGGATATCATATATGGTATTTTGTTGCAAAGTCAGGGTGTATCCTAAATTTGTTATAAACGGGGTCATAAGTATGTGTCTGAAGGGCATAAATGAAATAAAAATTATTGGTTCCTCAAAAACTAGTGATCAAGTGTGAAGTATCATGTGAGGGTTTTTCCTTGATTTGTATGCAATCGAGATTCCTGGAAATGAAAAATGAGAAAATTTTTGTGGGACACCTAGCCTAGAGTTGCTTGTCAGTTGCTGACAATCAAAGTTGAGATTAGTTCCAAATTGGTACAAGTTTGGTTAAGTATGGCAACAAATTTTTTTTCAGATGATATTGATATTGCGTGGACAAAGTTGGGGTTTTCGAGTGACTAAAGTCACTTTTACGAACGTTTTATGGAGTTAGACTATTTTGTCAAGTGGTCGGCTCAATTTGATGAAAAATCAGATCCCGAATGAGCATCGAAAGTCAAAACAAGTCAAAATAGCGATTTCAGAAATTTATAAATAGAAAGAAGTTAAGTTACAGACAAGCAAGTAGGCGAGGGTTTATATATAAATATATAAAAAATAAATCAAAATCAAATCAAAATGTTTATTTTGATTTCAGTAGAACGTTTCAAAACGTCCATATCCATAACGCTCATAACTCGGGTTTTTGCTCTACAATTTCCCAACATTTGATTTTCACCCGGTTTCTTTCTGCAAAATAGTAGAGCGTCGTGAGACGGTTAGTTCCATCTAAATTTTCGTGGCAAATATGTGTTATTCAGCTAGAAATTTTTTAAATTCTCAATTCACGGAATTTTCCACAATTCAGTTTGAGTTATCGCGATTTTTTAATTTCTTTCGCGGGGTTTTGAAAGGAATTGGTAGAAATTATTGAGAATTAATGTATTGGGTTGGTGTGCACCAATTTGGAATAAATCTCACTAACGTGGGTTAGGGTTTTGGTGAAGTGAATTGATGCAATTCAGTTGATAACTATTTAGAAGATGTTTTCTAGAGAAATTGGATTATTGGTTTTTGTCCAAATTGACTCCAAGTTGTCAAAATATTTTGAATGTGGTATTGAGCTATTTCCTAGTGCTTGGTGTCAAGTATTGATAATTTAATTGCAAAAATATTGATTTAGAGAAGTTTGTTAGTTTAAAATTATTGAAGTTTGCCTAATCGACAGGTTGTATTGGTAAATTCATAAATTTTTCATTTATGATCCAATTTGATTGTTCTAGGAGCCTATGGAAATTATGAAAGGAGTTCTACAAGTTCTTTTTTGGTTAATATGAGAAATAATAATGTTTTCAAGGTTAAAAAGTTACTCTAAGTTAGCTAGTTGAAAGTTAATTGAAGTTGCTATAAATAATTATTTTCGAAATAGTCATCGAGCATACTTTAGCCATTGTCTTCATGGGGTTTTATTATTTGGTTTCACTTGAAGATTGACCTATTATAATGGGGTACTTAGGGAAGCTATTGGATCCACTTTCAAGGTGGTTCGACGTTCCGATAACTCCGTGAATTTAGCTTAAAGTTGGTTGGTTGTAAGTAAACCCTATAGTGATCTTTACTTTTTATGGAATTTATCATTGTACTTGCATTTTTGTTTAGTCTGCATTACATTTCGCATCATTTTTGGTCATACATTCATATCATTCCAGACGATGGCTTGTTAGTGCTATGGTTCACTAGCGGGACTCGGAGCTAGGTTTCTTGGTCGAATAGACTGAAACACGGAAGACCTAAGGCATGCAAGTTTTTCGGGTAGCATGCATTGAACTTTTATTACTATTTTAGGTTCATTCTTAGATCGACCAACCTGGTTGTGAACCTTGAATACTAATAAAAAGGTTTCACTTTGTTATATAAAATCATGTTATTTGAAATACAATTATTTGTCTCCACGTATTCAGACTAACATTTGAAGGATTACAGAGCAGTGTAGGAGTTTACTTACCTGACATCTCTAAGTTGTTTTTGATGATGTCAGGTTCTTTACGAAAACAATGAAGAATGGAGAAGAACTGAAGATCTCGGTGATATGTTTTAAGTTTAAAGTTAATATTATGTTGTTGTAAATTGTTTATATTTACTCTTTTGGGTTTTGGGATGAGTATAGGTCTTGAAACAGCGTTGAAAGGTTATGAAAGTCTCTTAAATTAGTTAAAGGCAGTTAAGAGGTTTATGTTAAGTTTTGGTTTATTTTGAAATTGAAATGTTGTAACTAATATATCAAAGACTCTAAGTAAGTTGATAAAATTTGAATTCGATATATATTGTGAACTGTGGGGGAGCTACGATTCCTTTTAGACATCTCCCCAACTCTGTTGTCTGTTAGGTGGATTTTTCAGCATGCCACTTTTATGGGAGAAGCTGCCGACATACTACAATAAAAAATGAAAGATAATCCGTATGATTTCCTAATTTGCTCCACTTTAAAAAGTTAAGAATTAAGGTTCATTAAGGATCTAATATTTAGTTTTGGAGCACAATATGGATTGAAATAAAAAGTAATTCGAGGTTAAAGTTAATTTGATGGGTTTGGTGCCCAATTATAGGTAATTACACTAAGTTAACACTTAGTTAGATGTGTCTTGACCGTATGTTTGTGGGGAGGGGTTATACTTATAAGTGTAATGACCCATTACCTTAATTAGGTGATTAATATTAATCCTAATTCGAATTAACCTAAGTTATGCTCGTGGTAAACCTAGCTTCTCTTAATTAGCATGTGCGTGGATTTGCGTGTCATTTGGTGTTTGTATGGATTGTATTATTGATTATGGAAATAATTTGATTAATTGGCTTATAATTGAATAACTGACAAATTATTATGATGTTTAAAAGTGCGTGTGGGTCAAGGGTGACACACTTAGGTCATGGGGTAGCGTCCATGCCAGAGTATAATTATTGACGTGCATGACGAAATGATAAACGCGAGAATAAAGGCATATGTATATATATATATATTTAAAATAATTAATAAATTGGTGGGCGCCTAGTGACGCACGTAATTAAGGGTGACGAGCGTGAGATCTACAATAGTGTGCATGCCCAAGGGAGACAGTTGGTGCACGTAATGAATTTATAGGCGCGAAATACAAAGTTATGTATATTTATAAATATATGTATTTATATAAATATATATAAATGAATCCTAATGTTTAAATCAAATAAAAATATACATTGGATTTGTCTTGTGACGTGTTACGCTTGAGTCAAAGCACTAAATAGTGTAACCAGATGTGTGTATGGTGGGTGGTTGGCATTTTGATGCTCTGAGATGCGTGCAACCACATCTCTAGAATAATCAATGTATATGTGTATACATGTATCAAATTCGATGTCACTTTAAGGAGTATTACTTCATATTCCATCTTTTGGATCTACCTTGAGATTCATGTGTACGAATTCGAGAAAAATCTTATATTTATCCAAACACAAACAAACAACCTCATTTGTGTATCGAAATTGAAATTGATCAAGTGAAAAAAATTTGGAATTGAGGCAGAGAGAGATCGAAACAAATGCACTAACGATAGAGTAGGTGATTTTTTGGGTTGTTGTTTATGTCGTTGATGTTACTGTTGATTTGTTGGTGTCGTTGTGGAGATGGAATTAGGTAGGGAGATTGAACGAATTGGTACGCGGTTCGTCTGAGAAAGCAGATGGCAGGGGAGCCGTCTCCACTCCCAAACGTGTCTTGGGGTTGGGCCAAACCCTACCCAGTGAACAAATCAAAGAAATAAAATGATAATTTCGTTTAAGGAATAGAGCAGGGCATCGAGGAGGAATTAGAGGAAGGGCCCTCTGAATCAGGTCGGTTCGACTAAGTTGAGCTTAACCCGGTTCAGCCTGGTTCAGGCCCAAACCCATTTTCCAAATAAAAAAAAGAAACATAATGTTGGAATTTTGTAAAATTCCAAAAAATGGAAATAAAATCAAAAAAGTAATATTTATGGACCAAATCAATAGAAATTATGGATTTCAATGAAAAATAAAGAATTTGGAATTCATTCAGGACTTTATACTGGGGTTTCTACCTCAAAAAATGTGAAATGGTCGTATAGTGAAACCACAAGTATAACGGCTCGATTGTAGTAATAATGTGATCAACTAATGTTGACTATAAATATCATTATCAAGGAAAGTCTTATGCAGACACGGTTCACTTAGTTAAGTACACTGTATAGCTAAGAAGATCAATTTTTAATTTATTTTAACTAAACTACTATATTCTATAAGAAAATGTAAAATAACTTGTACTCTTACATTAAGAATACTTAGTTCACAACTTCACCTAGGTAACGACTTGCTATGCTTTCACATCACGCTTCCTTTATCTTCATTATGTGTGTGCAATGCTCAATTAGAACAGACAGATTTCTTTAAGATTCACTTCAACCCACTGTCATGGTGGAAAAGATCCTAATGTGCAAACAAGAACTCCACCTATTGGTGTGAATAACATAAGTGCCACAAAGCATTAAGTTCCAAATCTTTAGACTCATAACCACTTAAATTTATTATCCATGCCTCTCTAATCAATAACTATTTATCGATGTTATATATTTTATGATTGTATTGTCCATATCCGGCTTAAAAGCTCTAATGACCATGGTAACTCCTAAAACCTCTAAACAACAAACACGTGATCAAGATGTTTATAGCATTACGTATATAACTAATACAAATTCTAACTATTGCCCTTTTTAACAATATAATCTATTCATACTTCCTTTAGCATAGCACTCGTACCATAGGATCAATTGATCCCTAAGATAAGCAAACTATTAACTGATGAGCCGTTAATTATGTAATTATATATAGATTATTTATATATTTTTTATTGTTAAGTCTCCAAATATTAGCCTAATTATATTTATTTATTATTTTTAGGATTAATGGAGTGCGCGATTGAATCCGAGGCAAAAAAACTACATAAAATAGTGTATTTACACGCAGTGTACAAGTACTAGAAGATTTGCCTCGAGTAACGTATTGCACAGTGGTGAAGTACTGGACCAGCAGGCCAAGTGACGTAGGAAAATGACACAAGTTAGTCACTCGACACCACAGCCCCCCTGTTCAGCCCCGAGATCTGCACGTCAAATTGCATGAGATGAGAATAAATTGTTTGATCTCGTCTCGTGATGCATGCTAGCACTGTCTCCCATAATTTCCATCTCATATGCGAGTTTTCTTTGCTCCACAGCAGCAGTCGATCGTCCTCGAGATTTGCACCATGTTGTCTCCCATATCTTCGCCGAGTTCTCAAAGATTCCTTCCATCTTATAGAAGCTGTTGATTTGCCTTGGGATTCGAGTGTATGCTTTCTCCTAGAAATTCGGTCGAGCATTTGTGAGCTTTCTCCTCATGCAATAACAGCCACGTGTCATCGTTTCACTCATCCACCACAGCATTAGCATCGCCTTCTGCCCAATCACGGCTCGCTACGTCATCACATCCTACAGCTTCAATAAATTACAACCCGACACGTGTCTGGGAATGCTATCAAGCTCACAACAGTCACCAAATCGTCCTCAATGCATGTGTCATTGTACACCCATGAAAATCACATTCTCTCTCCTTAAAGAGTAAAATTAAGTAGTTTTTATAAATATGACTTAAGGTTTTATTAGAGAACTCTCTTTTATTCTATTTTTCTCCCTCTCTAATCTGTTTTTTTATTTTTGTTTTGTGTTCTTCAAACCATGTGACACTAATCTCATGGCTTAAGAAAGACTGCGATGGATTCGTATATATGGATTTGTAAGATCTATTTATTTTAATTTCATTAATTTTCTTTGGTGTTTTATTCCTTTAGTTATTGATTGATTAATCAAGATTAAATTTAGATTTAAACCCTAATTCTTTTGCTAGTAAGTCGTAAGCATCCGTTCTTGTGCAATAAGACCACACAAGTGACAATTGACCAAACAAATTGGTTCGTTCGTTTTAGGACTGGTTAAATACCTTAGGGATCTAAGCTAAATCGGACACACTGGTGATCTGATTGTTTAGGTGTAGTGCCTTCACAAAACCCATTGCGATCATCGAGTTAAACTCAATTCACTTGAGTATAGGATTATACGATTGGGTAGGGAAGTAGTCACTGTCGTACCACGGCTATCGAGTTTAGGAAGTGTGAGGAACCACGTACATTACCGGGTCTACAGCTACACTAGGATACTTTTGATTTGCATACTTTAATAGATTGATGAACAAATCCAATCTTTTATTGAACCGAACTCGTATGTCTTGACCTAGGTATTTATATTAGTTGATTTTAAAACAATTTTCATTGCTTTATTTATTTTATTGTTATTTAGATTAGTTAATTTATCCATTCTCTCAAAACTCGCGTTTTTCACTTTCTTTTAGAACCTTAGAAAGAATACCAATCTCTGTGGGATCGACCCTTTACAACTATCTACAAAATAGTTGGTTTAGGTAATATATTTTATCGACTCGTTCAGCGCGCGTCAATTTTTGGTGTCGTTGCCAGGGATTTATTTTTTTTCTTTCTTTGGTGTTAATTTTTTTATCTATCTAGTCCCTTGTTCTTAACATGTATGCAGGCAACTTCGCGATGGCCTCCTATTCCCTTAATTATGGTCAATTCGAAGACTCACAATATTACAATGTGGATGGGCTAGATATCCAC
The DNA here is from genome assembly GCA_039657325.1 of Stephania cephalantha. NCBI lineage: Eukaryota > Viridiplantae > Streptophyta > Magnoliopsida > Ranunculales > Menispermaceae > Stephania > Stephania cephalantha. The sequence continues at coordinate 28,838,701 of CM077578.1, read as the reverse complement.
ATAATGTATATCAATTTTCTAACATGCATTCTTTGTTCAACGTGTCATGGTTTGTGAAATTTGTGAAGATTTTTCTTACTCCACTAGATGATTGTCCTTACTATCCAACGTATGAGAAGCATCACTATTTTAGCTATGCATCGCCACAACCCGACTTATTTGAGCTCATGGCAAGTCCACAGATTCCTCATCATGAAGAGAGGTCTATACAAGACATGATGAATGACCTGATTTGTAGAGAATTGACTTTTCAACAAGCTCATAAATAGTGTCATGAAATGAACCAACAATTTCAACAAAGTGCCTCATTGGAAGATATGTTGAAGTAATTAATAGATGGTCAAAAACGCCTTCATGAAGAGTTTCAACAATTTGAGCATGTGAATCCAGGGTTGCAAAATTTGGAAAGTCAACTTATTCAAATCAATACCACACTTCAGAATAGAATTGACGAGAAAGAATTGTGTCGCACACAACCAATTTTTACCCAGAGGAGAATGTAAATGTTAATGCATTGAAAAGTGTTGCGGTGAATGAGGATACATAGGTGGAAGACTATTGGAGCGAAACAGCGGAAGGACTTGAAATTTTTCAAACTGAGCCAGAAATTATCATTAAACAAGATGAATAGGAAGAAAATAAGATAAAAATTGGAGTCATTTCAGAAAGGTCGGAGTAGCCGCATGAATAGAGCAAGGAAGACCAACCTCTGGTGTTGGTGAAACCACCTACCCTCCCATGCATATTTGTTAGATTTTCCAAGGGGGTGGAGGTAAATGAGCGTTCAGATTTTCTACACTGCTTATACCTTTGTGTTGGATGATCATGATGCGACAAAATCTTTTGTGTTAGAAGTCCCGAATGAGATCCCACTTCTGAAAGAGGGCGTGCATGTTGCATTGCCCAAAGCTATAGATGCACCATTCGTTGTTGATGTCTCAAAAGGAGAGGGAATCACGTGATAAATCATGACAAGTCTAGCCAAAGGCTTAAAATAATAACGCTTGTTGGGAGGCGGCCCAACTTTATTTTTTTATTTTTACTTCTTGCATTTATTTTAGTTTTAATTTAGTTCTTATTTTTTATGTTCAATAAAACCATAACTTGGTTTCTTGGATTTTGCAAGTGGTATGAATGTTTGATTTTCACCAGAGGCATTGGAACACCCCCTGAGTATTGCTAGGTTTGGCTTTGGATTACATTTTTTTGGAGTAATTTGAGCATTTTTTAGGAATTATCATATTAGTAGGATTTTAAGTGTTTCCAAACTTGGTTGGGATATAAACCAACTTAAGTCACCGCATTAGTGGCGCGTCTTTGAGTAGACCCAAAACCCTACACTTCATTCCATCATCTTGTTGATTTCACCCTTAGTTGAAAGACTTTGGGCTCACAAGATTTGGTGAGAATTATTTAAGTTAACTCCTATGCTTATTATTTCTTGCTCTTATTATGATGATTTTCTTCTATAGTTTCATTAGTCACCTAGATATGAGAGATTTTGTTCATTCACTAGTTTTTGAAGACTTTTATTATGCATGCCTCTGTATCATCTTCTTATTTCTTTATCCATGTTCTTTTTCGCCACTACTTTTTTTCTATTTTTTGCGTGGATTCCTTAAGTTGTTTTGAACCTTGAGGACAAGGTTCGAAATAAGTTTGGGGGTAATTTAGGATTTGTGGATTGAGGTGGATGGATTTCTGTGCGCAAGACTGCAGGTGGGACCGTTTAAAATCTTCAATTATATGTGGTTATATATGGTTGAAAGATGGTAATGGTGGTATTTATTATCCCTTATTCTCTCATTTCTTCCATTCCTTTTCCCTTCGTACCTCTTTTTCTCATTTCATTTGAAGTCGATACACTTTCATGCATGTATTTAGTATAGTTTTCATTATTATTATTGTTTAGAGTCACCCGAAACATTGTTTCATGCCTTTAGTTTTGGATGAGTAAACTATGGTTACCTTTTTTACTTGAAATTTAGGGAAAAAATAGGAGAAACACTCACTCTAGGCGGTCAGAACTGTGCAAGTTAGATTTTTAGGGTGCTAGAACGAGGATGTAACCCACTCGAGGCATAATTTCTATGGCTAAAACACTTTTGTGGAAATGATTTAGGCCATTTTTGATTGAAAACCCTTAGCCTTAAACATACCTAAAGTAATTTCCCTAGTTAACCCATTTTGAGCCAACCTAACTTTTATTTCTGCCATACCTAATGTTGAACCCATAGTCATAGCCTGATATGCTCATTTACCTAGTTGGAAACTAGTCTTAAACTTGAAATCTTTAGAAAAACACATGAGGAGAAAAAAATTAGAGAAAAAAATTATTTATATGCCAAAAATAAGGGGAAAGTCATGATTAGAGAGTCCCACCTAAAACGTCATGCATAGGAAATGGAGCAGGGAGCCGGGTGGTTTGAAAAAGGTGAGGATTGCACACATTAAAAGAAAAATTGAACTTATGTGTAGTTTAGTCACTTTCATGTTCTCATATAGTCTTTTGATAGTTTAAGTTTTAGTTTTTCAATATTTTGAATATCCCTTTTATCATTTCCTTGGTACCCCATCCTATCCATGTTATAACCTATTAAAGTCCTATTAATTTCCATTGGTGCTAAGTCTACAATAGTGGAAAGTGTGGTTGCATTTCTCGCTTATGGTACTTTCTAGGCGTTGATAAACTATTTTTACAGAGATTGTAAACTTGCGTGCTTGAATGTATAGACTAAGAAAACTCGTGAGTAGTTGATGGCCTTTGTCTTGACCAAGTCTATGTCTTTAAAATATGATCTTAATTGTGTTCGAGTTGCGGTTCTAGACATATCATAACTCCAAAATTTATTGAATGGCTTGTTAAATTGGCAACTATGTAAACCAAATGAACTCCATGAATTTTGAATCGGGTCTAGGATTCGTTTAGCGATTGCAAAACTATATTAGGAGTCTAGTTTACTTGTGTTTTGTCAGTTACGCATTTGTTCAGGATGTGCAAAGTCCTAAGTTTGGGGGATTTGATTTGACGTTAATTATGTAATTATATATAGGTTATTTATATATTTTTTGTTGTTAAGTCTCCAAAATATTAGCCTAATTATATTTATTTATTATTTTCAGGATTAATGGAGTCTGCGGTTGAATCGGGGTGAAAAATTGTGTTAAATAGTGTATTTACACGCAGTGTACGGCTACTAGAGGATCTGCCTCGAGTTACATACTGCACAGTGGGTGAAGTACTAGACGAAGTGATGCAGGAAAGTGACACAAGTTAGTCACTTGACACCACATCCCCCTCCCCCTCCCCACGTTCAGCCTCGAGATTCACATGTCAGATTGCATGAGATGTGAAGAAATGGTTTGATCTTGTCTCAGGATGTGTGCTAGCACTGTCTTCCAAAATTTTGGTCTCCTATGCGAGTTTTCTTTGCTCTACAGTAGCAGTCGATTTTCTACGAGATTCGCACTGTGTGGTCTCCCATATCTTCACCGAGTTCTCTACGATTCCTTCCATCCTCCAGTAGCCGTTGATCTACCTCGGGATTTGAGTCAGCGCTTTCTCCTTAAAATTTGGTTGAGCATTCATGAGCTTTCTTCTTACGCAGCAGCAGCCACATGTCATTGTTTCATTCGTCCAGCATGGCATCAGCAATGTCTTTTACCCAATCATGACTCGCCACATCATCACAGTAAATAGCTTTAGCAAATCAAAGCTTGACACGTGTCTCAGAATACAATAAAGCTCACAACAGTCACTAGTTCATCCTCGGCGCACATGTCATTCTACACCCATGAAAATCACATTCTCTCTCTTCCAAAGAGTAAAATTAAGTAGTTTTTTATAAATAGGACTTAGGGTTTTATTAGAGAACTCTATTCTATTCTATTTTTCTCCCTCTCAAAATCTATTTTTTATTTTTGTTTTGTGTTCTTCAAACCATGTGACACTAATCTCATGGCCTAGGAAAGACTGCAGGGGATTCGTATCTATAGATTTGTAAGATCTATTTATTTTAATTTCATTACTTTTCTTTGGTTTTTTATTCCCTTTCTTATTGATTGATTAATCAGGGTTAAATTTATATTGAAACCCTAATTCTTTTGCTAATGATTCATAAGCATCCGTCCTTGTGTAATAAGACCACACAAGTGGCAATTGACAATACCAATTGGTTCGCCTCTTTTGGGACTGTTAAATACCTTAGGGATTTAGGCTAAATCGGACACACTAGTGATCCGGTTGTCTAGGTGTAGTGCCTTCACAAAACCCATTGTGGTCATCGTGTTAAACTAAATTTGCTTGAGTATAGGGTTATACGATTAGTTGGGGAAGTAGTCATTGTCGTACCATGGCTATTAAGTTTATGAAGTGCGAGAAACCGTGTACGTTACTCGGTCTATAGCTACGCTAGGATACTTTTGATTTGCATACTTTAATAGATTGATGAACAAATCCAATCTTTTATCGGATCAAACTTGTATGTCTTGACCTAGGTATTTTTCATTAATTGATTTTAAATCAATTTTCATTGATTTATTTATTTTATTGTTATTTAGATTAGTTAATTTATCCATTCTCTCAAAACCCCCATTTTTCTCTTTCTCTTAGAACCTTAGAAAGAATACCAATCTCTGTGGGATCGATCCTTTACTGCTATCTATAAGAAAGTTGGTTTAGGTAATATATTTTATTGACGCATACAGCATGTGCACTAACTCATCGTTGAAATCAACATACACATCATGATATTCATTGCAATCAAATATTAAATTAAATAACTTTAATTGAATCAAAGAAACAATACCTAATAACTACAAGGGGAGTCATCAAATGCTTTCTCATCCAAAACTCTTCGTAATACTCAAGAACAATGTAAGACTAGGCTATTCTATATTATTGGGTGATAATTGATGGTAATGTTTATTAGGTGAGTTTACCATGTTTTAATACTTATTTATACCCATAAGACTCATTAGAATACAATTAGAAACCCTACTTAACAATTACAAACGAACTAGAACACTCGACTTTCTATTTTTTATTTTCGGGCAATGTCTATAAGTGATCCACTCATGTGTGTAATGCTACAACGTTGCCACTGTTTTGAAATTTTGTGTGAGTTTTCTCCAATCACTGAGCTTGGCGCCCTGTTTTTTGTCTTGGCAGCGTGAGTACAACCCTACGGCGCATCCACTTTATGAACTATACTGTGTCTATTTCTTGATCTTCAAGCCTTCTCTGCGCTTTGCACTCTATTCCCACACCTTATGCTTTCTTCCCATGGTGTCAAATGTGTCTTTGTGCTATTTCTCCTTATTTCATCATAAAATCACTTCTTTGTCTCCTTTATACCTTGTATGCTTGAAAACACATAAATACCATCAATTAGAGCATATTCTGAGATATTTAGTCCTATTATACTACTAAAGCAACCTCATATAAGTCTAATTAATCATTTGTCAATACCCATAAATTTAAGATTGTGCACATCCCGAGCAAAAGTGTATTCTACTAAATACTCTTACCTCTACTTTTTATATTACCTTGTTCATTTTACTTTTTTCATGGAATATTCTTTAATTCAAATAAGTTTTAGTTAATAATCTACTTAAGAGTTTTTCTTTGCAAATATTAATATTTTTAAAAACATGTAGCTTTAACAACACACATAATTCACTTTCGAAACTCAAAAGTAGTTCAAAATAAAAACCATCACTACTCACAAGTTTATTTTACCTTGACATTCAAACGGAAAGTGTACAATCTCATGATTTCTCATTAAGCTAAAAAATTGACAAATAAGCATAGACCATAATATTCATGTAGAGTTTAACACTTTAATAGTCTATAGGACTTCATATAGTTGGATAGAAAACTTAACTAAGTTACTTGTACTTGAGCTTAATCTTGTCATTTGAAGAGTTTTAATATTGTTAGACCCTAGCTTATTGTGTCTAGGCCAGTCTATCCTTTTTGGCAATATATTGTCAAAACAAAAGTTAAGTTAGTTAGGTAGATGTTGCAATCAAGATGTAAAACTTGACTAAGCAAGATGTCCGAGAATAGATATAACTAAAAGAAAGATTAAAATGCATATTATAATGAAGATTACAATATCAAAGTCAAAGTCGAGACGAAAACATATCTGAAGTTGAAGCATGAATTGAATACAAGTTGGATACTAAAATAGAGCAACTACTAGTATTAGTCTATAATAGTGAAGAAGTTCGATACTGCAAGCAGAGAACTTCGAGATGGATTACAAATAGAAAATCCGAAAGAAAGGTGCATAAAGGACTAAAGAACTTTATAAAAATGACGAGTCAAGATTCTTGAAGGAATAGAAGCCTTAGTTGTCGAACATTAGATGATTCCAATAGGAATTGCAATTAGAGACCAATGAGGTTTTTCGAGTTGTGTTATATTTATGACTAAATTCCTATATAGGGATGATAGACTTAGTCTATAAATACTTAAGATCACCGTTATCTGGATCATCCTTTTTTTACTTTAGTTTTGTGCAAACGAGAGATTATTATAGTGGTTGTACACATTATCAATTTGATTAATTGATTGTTTTGGCTGAGCCTACTTAAAGGAAGACATTCAAGTCTTATTGCGATATCAATTCCGTGTTTAGTTTTGATGTGTATTTTTTAGTTCATCACTAATTCATTAATCTCCTTAGTTCCTATAGTTTCCAAAAGTTTAATAGTGGTATCAAAGTTCTATCACTTAGTTATTTCAACAAGCATAGAAGAATGAGATTCTAGAGAGTTTTATTATCATAGGATTGATTGATGAGTTGTTACGACAACGAATTGGTGAAGGACGTGAAGGTGGATTGATAACTTAACTAGCCATTTGCTAGAAGGAACCAACTATACCTATTGAAAGGTTCGGATGGTTCACTTTATCTCTGCTATTGATGAAATTGCTGGAGTATTGCTCGAGAGGAATACATTGCTCCAATGCAACCAGATACGAATGGAAAAATTATTCCCAAACTTTCATCTCTATGGACAAATGTCGAGAAGAAGGAGAAAGTTGCCAATCATAAGGTAATCAATTCTATATTCAGTGTTACTGATGTTTAATGCTTCAAACTGATTGCAAATTGCATTACTGCAAAGCAAGCTTAGGATGTTTTGAAAACAATCTTTGAAGGTATGAATTCCATTAAAATTTCCAAGTTACATCAATTAAGTTCTATGTTTAATCGTCATGAGATGAAAGAGGACGAAAATATTGCCTCTTTCGATGGTCGTTTATGAGACATTACTAATCAAGTCTTTCAACTTAGAGAAAAATAAACAAACTAGCAGTTAGTACGACGTGCTCTTCAAGCTCTCCCTTCACAATTTGACTCCAAGATTACTGCAATCGAAGAGTGTCGTAATATTACTAAGATATCTCTTGAAGAACTAATGGGGTCTCAACAAACATACAAGATGAATATGTTTAAAAAACCCATTTCTTCAAAGAATGCTTATCGTGTTGAGACAACTATTTCTGATGATTCTGCGGGACATGAGTTTGCTATGATGGCTTTCTCAAAACTTCTTAAAAATTATAAGAGAAATTATGCTTAAACAAATTACAAGAAGAGTAATGAGAGCAACAAGCTTTCTACCGACGATAAGAAGATAAATGCTAAAAATAAACTCAAGGGCATTAAGTGTGATGAGTGTGGAGGTGTTTGACACATTCATATTCAATGTACTACTTACAAGAAAAAGAAGTCACTAAATGCTTCTTAGAGTGATGATGACTCTAAAGACACTGATAGAGAGTCAAATGATTTTGTTTACTGTATTGACAGAGTCAGATGCTGTTCTTGCTTCACCATCTACTTTTGGTGTTTTGGAGCTTGATTCCATAAAATCTAACATGGAAAAAAGTAAAGAAAAGGCCAAGGAAATATGTGCTTATGTCAATGATGAGGATTTTGCAAAGGATCTTCAGGCTTCTTATGGTTTGTTGTTTGATGAATGGACATCTCCATATGATCAGAACTTTGATTTGAAGATGAAGTTCTTCTCTATCAAATTGGAGTATAAGACTCTTGAAAGAGAGCTTAGGACTTCTCATGCACTGTTGAAAGAGCGTGAGATTGAAATCTCTATACTGAAGAAAGCTCATTCGGATTCTAAGGTTGTTACTGCAAAGTCCCATTCTAGTTATCATAAATTAAACAAAATGCTACAAACTGGTCATTTTCGCAAGTTAAACATGGACTTGGTTATATTGAGAGATTTGTAAATGCTCATACCGTCTTTGTCAAAGGCACTGTAATCAATGAGGATCAATCAACCAAGATTTAATTTGATATAGTTAAGTCAAAGAAGATTTCACCATTGAAAGTTGTTACAAGCGCAAAGAAAAAGGTGACTGTTCCTGCTTGAAATCAAACCTCCTCTAACAATTGTTGTAGGATTGTTGGTCATATTCGGCCAAGATGCTATCGGATGTTCAAAGATTTGAGTACACTTCTAAAGAAGAAAGCATCTAAGAAGGTTTGGAGAGTCAAGTCTAATAAGACAATGACGACTCATCTAAAACTCTCAGCAAGTACTACTGAGTTAGGGTATTTAGATAATGATTGTCCCAGACACATGACTGGTAACAAGAGCTTTCTTGTAACTATGAATCATTGAAGGAAGGTGTTGTTATGTTTGGTGACGGAAAGAAATGTAAGGTTATTGGCGAATGAACTCTCATTGTTATGGGATTGCTTAATTTTTAAGGAGTTCTACATGTTGATAAGTTGAAATCTAATCTCATCAGCATAAGTTAGCTGTGTTATTAAGGGTTTTTTGTCAACTTCATTAAAAATCATTGTCAGATAATCAATAAAGAAAGACAATGCATCATATACGGGATCTGGAGATGAGACAATTGCTATATGCTGCTTTAACATTTTATATCACCTCACAAGCTGCAAGTTATGTACAACTCCATTTCTCTTTCTAATACAAAGCTTTGGCACTGAAGGCTAGGTCATATTAATTTCAAGCAACTTCAAAAATTTCTCTCTCATGAAGCTGTTAGAGGTATTCCTAAATGATCCTCTAAGTCCGATTCTATTTGTGAGCCATGTGAAAGGGACAAACAATGTTCTTCTTCACACACTAGCCTCAATGACATACTGACATCACGTGTGTTGGAACTATTGCATATGGACTTGTTTGGCCTAATGCACATTGAAAGTCTTAAGAGAAGGAAGTATGTTTTTGTTATTATTGATGGCTACTCAAAGTTTACTTGGATTCGTTTGTTACATGATAAAATAGAAACGTTTGATGAGTTTAAGAAGTTTTCTATTCGACTTCTTAATGAGAAATGGAATGAGAATGTATATATTGATCGATTACATAGTGATCATGGAAGAGAGTTTGAGAATCCGCAATTTATTGAATATTATACTAAATTTAGGATTAAGCATGAATTTGCTGCTCCTTAGACACCACAACAGAATGGTGTTGTTGAAAGGAAAAATTGCACAATTTAGGAAATGACTAGGGTCATGCTAGTGAGAACAGTCTGCTTAAGAATCTTTAGGGGGAAGCAGTAAATACTGCTACATACATTATCAACACAATTTATTTTAGGCCACTGACTACAAAACTCCATATTTTATTTGGAATGGCAAAAAGCCCTCTCTCAAATATTTTCATGTTTTTGGTACTACCTGCTTCATTTTGATTGATAGAGATGACCAAGGAAATTTTGATTCCAAAAGTGATGTTGGAGTTTTCTTGGATACTTTCAGAATAGTAAAGCTTATAAAATCTACAACAAGCAAACTATGACTTTGATGGAATCTATCAAGGATATGGTTGATGACCGTGCTAGAATAGAACAATTGTCATCTTAAAAGGATGATGATGATAAGCTACCAACACCAATAAGCTCAGCATATATTACTCAGCCTACTATGAAACCATCTGATTTAGATATCACTACTCCATTTGTTGATGAAGATGATAGTGATGATGATGAACCGAAATCATCTACTACATAACTTGGTTCTACTTCTACATCTGTTGCTCCAGAGTTAAGGATGCTGAAAGATCATCCAATTGAGCAAATTATTGGCTTAGCTAATAGTTCATTGCAAACTAGAGATGTTCAACATGTTGAATACAGGATCATGGCACGCTTTGCTTGTTTTACATGTAAGATTGAACCTTAAAATATCAAGGAGGCTCAGATGGATGAATATTGGGTGAATGCTATGCAAGAAGAATTCAATGAGTTTATCAAACATGATGTGTGGGAGCTCTTCCCATGACCTACTAATGTTAATATCATTGGTAATAAGTGGATTTTCTGCAATAAGACAAATAAGAATGGTATTATTATTTGCAACAAAGCCAAACTTGTTGTAGAATGATATGCATAGGTTGAAGGTATTGATTTTAATGAGACGTTTGCTCCAGTTGCAAGATTGGAATCTATTCATCTACTGCTAGCCATTGCATGTACTAGAGGTTTTAAGTTACAGCAAATGGATGTTAAAAGTGTTTTCCTAAATGAGTATTTGCAAGAAGAAGTCTATGTTACACAACCTAAAAGATTTGAGGTTCACGATAAACTTAATGATGTTTATCATCTAAAAAAGGTACTTTATGGTTTGAAGCAAGCTCCACGAGCTTGGTATGAGAAGTTGACTGCATATTTACTATAGAAGGGTTATAGTAAAGGGTCTATGATAAGACTATATTTCTCAAGAAGCAGAATAACCAATTTTTTGTTTCGTAGATTAATGTTGATGATATTGTTTTTAAGGCTACATTTGTAAAGCTAGCTTCATAATTTGTCGATTTGATGAAGAAAGAATTTGAGATGAGCATGGTTTGAGATCTCGCTTACTTCTGGGGTTTGCAGATTACATAGTCTCAAAATAGTATATTTATATCTCAAAATAAATATGCTAAATCTCTTGTTAAGCATTTTAGATTGGACACTGCTAAGTCTATCCAAACACTAATGAGCTCTAGTGAGAAGATTCATAAGGATGATAGAGGTGTTGATAATCCTACATTACACAGAAGCATAATTGGTAACTTATTATATCTTACTAGAATCAGACCAAATATTACTTTCAATGTTGGTATTTGTGTTCGCTATCAGGAATGTCAAAAAAGCTAAAAATGATTATGCGCTATATGCATGGACCTACTAACTTTGATATACTATTTACTAAGGGCGATGGCTGTGACTTAATCGAGTATAATGATGCTTATTGGGCTGGAAATATTGATGAACGAAAGAGTACAATTGGTGGATGTTACTATATGGGTTCTAATTTTGTTTCTTGGAATATTAAGAAACAAAACCGCATTTCGATATCTACTGTTGAAACTGAATATATTGTTGCAGGTAGTTGTTGTATACAATTAATATGAATGCAACAAATGCTTAAAGATTATGGTATTGCGTTATCTCAGTTAACAATCTATTATGATAGTAAAAGTTCCATTAATATTTTAAATAATCTAGTTCAACACTCAAAGACGAAGCATATTGATATTCGTCATCCTTATATTAGGGATCTAGTGGAAAGAGGCTTAATCTGTATTCAACATGTTCCTATTGAAAGGCCGCTAGCTGATATATTTGCAAACGCTCTTAACACACAAACTTTTGAGAGATTGCGCCATTATATTGATGTTTGCTCTCACTAGCATGGGTTCTTACTGCAACCTGGCAGTTATGAGCGTAAGCGCAGATACTTATGTGTTTGATATTTTATTGTGAGTTGCTTTCGTGTTTGACCATGAAACTGACATTTCGATTTCATTGCAACACGTGTCGTTCCTGCTAAGTCGTCTGTAAAAACTAACCGTTACACTTAGTGAGAGGGAGTAAATTTTGTTCCATTGGACATAATGGATTAAAAGTTAAGGGATTTAAGGAAGTTTTGATTTTCAATATGGGATCATCTTTGCTGATTTTGTGCGATTATGTTGTTCCCACAAATTAGTCTTCCCAATTCAAACTCTTCTCTCTTGCTATGACCTCCTTTCTCCCTATACCATTTCTTAACTTTCTTGCTTTGAGTTACTGCACGAATGTCTCAATCATCTTCTTCGACCTCTCATGGTTACTCTACCGCAACGACCAATTTTTGAATGATAGAGACGAATGGCATATTCTATCATCCTCTTTGAAATAAGATTTACATCGGTACACCTTCAGATCCACAAATCGTTGTAGAAAGCACAAGGGTTATAACGGGGGATGTCCGTCAATGAAAATATACTGAACAATCAAGATCTTCCAAGTAAGCCATAACTATTGCCAAGGGAAAGATGAAAGTTGATGATGATGACAAGGTTTCCTCGAGTCATTGGAGAAGATTCTTAATGAAGCCAAGGCTATCAAAAATAATCAACTACTTCAACTCCTGCTACTGTCAAGCAAACTGCTTATGCTCCACTTTAAAACCCTGTCAAAAAGCCTATACCGAAGTCAAAAAGGATATTTAAATGAAATATTGATGAAGTTACTAAACATGAGGACACCAGTCTTATCAAAGTGCAATCTTCAAGAGAGGAAATTGCAAGAGGGGAAGATTATCTTATTACTGCTGCAACAAAGACTGAACAATGACCTGGTGCGAGTTCATCTACTCTACTCCCTAATCGAACATAGGAAATTACCTCGCTTGCCGAGTTTAGTGATATTAGAGATAATCAAGGTAACTTTACTGAGTTACACTTTGATCTAAGTGATATTACTCCTGTTACTACTGGGATGAGTACACTTAAGTCCTTAATGATGAATTATGGAACTGATAGTGATGATGTTGTAACACCAAGTGAGGTTCCTAGTGAGAATGTATTTGCACTGGAGGATTCTCTAGCAACATCAGAGACTACTTCTGTTGAGGACTTGACTTTTGCTAACATTAAAGGCATTCAGTTGCCTTCGATTACTTCAAAATTGGAACATATTGTTGAGGCTCTAATGAATGATGATTTACAATCAGAGCCAAGTATGCTAGTCCATCATTGTACTCATTTTGAGCAAGAGGACATTAAAGTTAATCAATCCATTCCGACCACTTCAACTGAGCCAACACCTATGGTTGATGTTACTGTTGAACCTGGACCTTCTATTTTTATTATTGCAGCCACTACATAGACATATGATGTTGAAGATGACTTTCCTCCAACTCAGGATGAACCTTTGTAAGAAACAAGTTCTCTGGTGGTGATGAAACCACTCCCACCGCTGTTCGATTACTTTTTAGATTGCATTGCCTATCTCACTTTTTATAAGGAAGATGTAGTTGCACATATAAGACCAATGCAAAAAGAGTTGGACATTGCTAATGCCTAACTTTGCCGATTGAGGTGGCTGGTAAGAACCCAACTATAATCTATTTGGCTGTTTAGTCAAAAAAGAAGAGTGTGCAAAAGACTATAAGGTTAAATTGTTTTTGTTATTTTGTAATTAATTGAACTTGATGTTTTAAAAACTGCATTTCATGGTTGTACTTATTGGCTGGTGACTATAATCTTTTTGGGGTTATGACTTTTGTGTGTTGTTACTTTAATCAATCAGTAAGAGTACATCTTATGATGTTCCTCAAGAAATTTGGTTATCTTGCTAAGTTACTATTTTAGACCAATCTACGCCAAAAGGGGAGATTATTACATGATAAGTGATTCTTTAGACATATATAGGGTTAGTTTAGTAGTATATTTACTAAGTAAGCTCTAAGTGATGGTGTTAGTGTACTTTCACGTAAATAAGGCATAAAGGAAGGAAATGAGCAAAAGTAAGTGGAAAGGAGCTAAAACACACCAAATTATGGTTGGCGCCATGACATGAAGGTGTGTTGCTGTGTAGAGTGAAAAGACAATGTGGAGGACCTAAGCACGACGTAAGAGAGAAGACAAGTAAAGAAAATGAGATAGGAAGCTCGACGCAGTGGTGGCGCTGTGGAGTCTGAAGGACGGTGCCGGAGGCGTAAGGGACAGTGCTGAGGTCACTAAAAAGAAAAAAAAACAGACAAAAGAAGTGGTGCAATAGCGGCACCGTGACATTAAACACACGACGTTGAGGGTTAAGTGATAGCGTCGGAACATAAAAAAATAAAAAGTTAGAGTTTTATTTTGTGTTAAAATGTAAATAGATATTAGGGCGTCGTAAACTCACCACATATCAGCCATTATCAGCCATTAACATATTTTAGCATAGATTTATATTATTTTTGAGTATTAGAATGATTTGTGGAGAGATGACATTGAAGACTCGCGTATGGTGATTCAAGAATTATGTTATTAATTTATTTAAAATCATTTCAATGTATCTCTAATTTCAATGAATACTACTTTGTGCATGTTTGTTTCAATAAAGTGTGAGTAGTCTATTAATCTTAGGGATCAATGGATCCTATAGTATGAGTGTTATGTTCTGAACATGAGTAGAAACTGAATATAAATAGTGCCATGGTTAGAATTTGTATTGATTCTAAGTGTAATTTCTTTAGACGTACTGGCCACATGTTTATTGAACTTAGGTTTTAGAAGTTATAATGGCCATTGAAGCTTTTAATCCGGACATGAAGGGTACAATCATAAAATACACAACATCGATAGATACTTGTTGATTAGGGAGGCATGGATAATAAACTTAGTTGGTTATGAATCCAATGATTTGAGACTTAAAGCAATGTGGAGCTTACGTTATTCACACTGATAGGTGATGTTCAAGTTTCCACTTTAGAATTTTTCGTCACGACAATGGGTTAAAGTGGATTTGAAGGAAATCAGTCTATTCTAATTAGGCATTGCACACAACATGATAAAGATGATAAAATGGTTGAAAAGAATAGTATTTCATTACCTAGGTGAAGTCGTGAATTAAATAGTTTTAATATAAGGGTAAATTGCATTGATTTTTTAGTATAGATTAGTTTAGTTTAGTTATAAAACCATTTAAAAAGGATTTCCTTAGCAATATATTCATCGTAGCGATGTACTTAGTAAGTGCAAACACCTTTCCCTACGGACGATAGCCATAGTCAACTTAAGTTGATAACATTATTACTACAATCAAGTCGTTATACTTGCGGTCGTGGTCAAGTTTTTGGCGCCGTTGTCGGGGACTAGTAGCCACTTAGACTTACTTAGTTAGTTTGAGAAGTTGCTAAGTTTTATTTTAAGTAATTTACTTTAAAGTACATAAAAACAAAAAATTAAAAATAAAAGGTTTAAGTTTCAAGTTTGACTTTCTGCACTTGATATTTTGTGTTTTCTTTTCAACAATAACTAGTGCATGCATAGCAAGGGAGAGAATGACATAGTACCTTACGACCGTGAGATTGATAGAACCAACAAAGGAAAGAAAAAAAAGGAATCAAGATGGCTAGGGATCAAACAAGAAACCAATAACATGGCCGCGGGAATAACCAACCGCAAGTGATCTGGTAGTGCAGGATAGAGTGCGAGGACAAATATGCCTCCTTGACTACTGCACATGATAAGCACTATGACAACAAATGAGCCAACAAATGATCAAGTGTTGCACAAGCCAGAAAAGTCAACTCTTTGGCCATAAAGAAGCATGAAAAGATGCATGAGTACAAAAAAAAGTAAGGAAAGATGAACTCGAGGGATTTAGGAAACAAAGAATCAATGCTTTGAAGAGTGACAAAAAGGGAAAGAAACAAAAGAAGGCCAAGCAAAAAGATGAATGACCTTCTGAAGCTGAAGAAGCACGAAAAAGGTAATCTCATCAAGGTAGTCCCAAGGAAACCAGACCTGAAGTTCAATTTTATCCCAAGACTTCAACCAATCAAAAGGAGAGATCCAAAAAAAATATGCATACTAATAAACATCGATGGACACTAATTTAGAAATGTCTTATGTGATATGGGGCCCTCAGTCAATGTGATGCCACTAATGGACATGTTAAATGTCGATTTGAAGATCAATTATCCCAATGAGATAAATTTACAAGCAGTTGATGGCAAGTTGATATCAACTATAGGAAAAGTCTTCAATGTGCATGTGAAAGTGAGTAGATTCACATTCATCGCTGATTTTGAGGTTATGGATCACAACATGGATGGTAATGTGTCTATGATACTTGGGTGACCATTCTCGAACACTGCTAATGCAGACTTGTACATATGAGAGAAAAAGATCACGAGGAGTATCGATGAGGGTGATGATGTAGAGAAAGTTGTCATCGTTGATGGTGAAGAATTACATCCACATAGGAATGATATAATAATCTCTGATTTACAATTGGAGTATCTCGATTTAGACTTAGACTAAATGAACGACAAGGCGTCAAGCTAATGACGTTAAATTAACTGCTACTAGGAGGCAGCCCAGGGTTTTAAAATTCTGATTTTCAAAATTTTAGTTAGTAGTTAGTTATTTAGTTTAGTAAGTACAATTTAACATGTTTTAGTTTCTAACTTTCGAGAATTTATGGCGAATGTGAAGGAAATACCATTTGATGGGTGATGATTCATCAGAATGAAAATGTCTCACCAAACTTATTAAATGGCGTAAACGAGCGAAGAAGTTCAAGTGGCAAAGGTGAGGTATACGGGCAAAGCACGAGTAAGTTTTTATGAAATTTTTATATTTAAATGGATTTCATTCGATCTTGACATCTTATGTAAGTGATATACAAAGTCGAAAAAGCCCCAAATAGGAATTAAAGGAAAATATATGCAAAACACCTTGACAGATTGCTCGTGTCGAGAAGAGCAAAGAAAAATGTACGTCATGCCTATTAAGTAACTGTGCCAGTAGGGCGCTGTGGGTATAAGTAACTGCGCCAGCATGGCACCAAGAAGAGCACCGAAAAATGTGCGCCATGCCTATTAAGGCACGACGCTAGTGTCGATGAAAGGTTTTAAGACCTCATGTTCATCAATTTCTTTACATTTGCATCCAAAACCCCACTATAACCACCAAGTATGCATCCCTTAAAAACCAAAGTTTCATCATTTCAAAGTGAGATAAGAGAGTTCCTAGTGATTGAGAGTGAAAGAAACAAGTATGTTGTGGATTTACATAAGGTGGAAAACTAGGGCTTGAATTTGGGAATTTGATTTCAAAAAGAGCTAGGGTTCTAGTTTGTTAGAAAAGTGAGAGGGCTTGGATCGATAGAGACTTAGAGGAGTGTTCTTCACCAGAAACTAGTCTGACATTGAAGTGATTTCTTGACCTGAATTGCTAGTTTCATTTTTTGTGTAGTTGTTTGAATTTGCAAAATGCTAAGAACAAGGAGGCAAGTTTGCCAAACAAGAATAAATGACTTTGAGGCATCAACCTCAAGAGATCCTAAAGAGGAGCCTACGCCATTTAGGTCCAAATATTTCATTAGTACAGAGGCCAATGATAGATATGAGGATATTCAACATAGGGAGTTCACAATATTGAAGGGGAATTAAACCTTCTCTAATGCAATTTAAGTCAGCTCCTGAATCGATTAAAGCATGACCATTATATTTAAAATCTTTTATTTTTAAAGTAATTGGAGTAAGCCATCGTTGATGCGTATAATGTGTAAGTGTTTCTATGAAAACATTATTATCATAAACTAAGAAAATCTCATAATCGATGTTATCGTCTTCTAATTTTGTCATTCGGTCCTTTAGGGTTTTTATTTCTATTTTTAATGGATTTATTTCTTGTTGCATAGAATGAATAGTAAATTCTGTAGGAATATGTCGTTTTTTATTGACTGCTTGCAAAATAGCTTGCATCGTGTGAGTATTATCATGTAATTCCATTTGATCTTGAAAATTAAATTTAGTTTTTGGCTTTTGAAATGTTGATTCTTTTTTAGCGGCTGTATTCAAGATTTCAGTGAAATATTTATATTTTAAGGTAGGGACTGTTATTTGTTCACCTATCTCAAGAATTAATTGTTCATGTGCTGTTAATACATTTATTTCATTATCTGTGTCCCTATTAGAGGTAGAGGTGGAAGTGTTTTGGAGATTATCTAAACATTGACATGTGTCTGAAGAGCTACTATCTTCATTGTTGACTTCATTTTCTTTTCTCTTATAATTTTTTAAATGACATTTGTTTGCATAATTCCCTGGCTTGCCACAATTGTAACATGTATTTGATTTGTTTTTATTTTTGTTAAGTTTAGTATATTTTTTTTACAGTTGCGATGTTTATTAGTTGTATAGAAATCAACCTGATTGTTATTTTTAGAAAAGCGATGAAGTTTTCGTCTATTTTTTGAATATCTTGGGATGTCTGAGTTTTAGCATCATGACCAAATTGATAACAAAAATCACCTAAGTCTCTATGTTTTATTTTATTTTCTTTATTCAATTTTTTTTTCAGTTTTATATCATTATAGATTACTAACCAGTCATCTGGATTGTTTGGATTAAATCACCATAAGTAAAATTGTAATAGTTTATGGTTCCACCACCTTTTTCACAAAATAAGACTTTAACCTTTTCAGCAAAGAATGCGGGTAACCTAGCTATAAATCATCATTTCCAAAATAAAGCATCGGTTGTTGTTAATGTATATACTTTAGATAGGAAAGTATCTTTATACCATCTAAAATCGGTTAAGGTTCTACATTGGAGGCTTTGTAATTGATCTCTGGTTTTTTCATCCATAGTAGATAATGTTCTTAAGAAATGCCAAATTATGTTTGTAGTAAGACATAAAACACCGTTTTGTTGTTGTTTTCCTTGAGCATCTAAAATTGGATTGTTGTCACCATCTCATATAATCGAATTTATAATTTCTTGTCGTTGTTGATTAGTTAAAGCATAATTCCACCAGCCATGTAATTGGCGTGTAAATCCAACTGCTATGGCACTAGTGATATGGTTTTCTGGATGACGCTGCATTTTACAAGCTTTGACATAAACTAATATATGTTGGATTACTTCAATTAATGTATATTCGGATAAACCATCAATATTCCATTCATAAACTGAATTGCCATCAAATTTAATTCCTTTAGATTTATCTTCTTCTAATATCAAATCAACTAGAGATGGTCGGGAATAATTGTGCTTAGTTTTTCGAACATTATAGGTTAGATGTTTCCATGACTTATTGATTCGTTGTATTTCTACATCAGACTGATATGTGTCGTTATGGGTAATATCAAGTGGATTTAAGTCTACAGACTCACTTAATTGATCAGTTTGAGATATAATGGATTGGTTTTCAATATTATCGTAATTAGCTATTAATTGTGATTTATCTTTTTTAGTTCTGCTATCAGAATCGACTTGTAATACTTCTAATTTGGATGTTATTGCTTGGATTAATTCCTTTGAATATTTAGGTTTAAGACTGGGTAAAGAACCTATTGAATCTTTAATCATTGGTTTTTCAAAATTAATTCATTGTTGGAGGTATGACTAGTAGAAGCTATAGTCTTAGAATGGTTTGACAAAGTTGATAGATAAACATCAGTAAAATTATTTTGTTCTATAAGATGATTTAAATCTTTTTTGGATATAGGTTTTTCTTCATCGAAAATTCTTTTTAATGGGACGGCTTTAATATTTTATGTTATTTTAATAGGAGTTACTAGAGGGTGAGATCGAACGTATTTTTCTCCTTTAGATCCTTCACATATTGTATTAATTTTATTTATTATTTTAGGACATGATTGAGCTAAATAATAAAAAAATTGAATATTTTTTTTGTTTCTTTTATATAAGCAAAATATTTTTCTCTAATAATTGCCTGTTGTGATTTGGAACAAATTTTGTAGAAAATAGGAGTTAAAGGATGTTTAAGAAATTGTTCTTTTAAAGAGTTATAATCCATTTCAAACATTTCTTCTTCTTGGTCAATATGAATCATATGTATTTGATAATCTGTAAAATCATTTATACTAACGTTATCTTCAGAGGGTGTAACTGGATAAGCTACATGTATCGGAATTCCAAATGTTGATGCTCTAACTGGTTGTTCTTTATTTTCATAATTATTAGTTGTCGGTATGGTAGAGGAAGATTTTAGAGAAACAAAATTTATTTCTATAATCGTATGGATATGATCATTTATATTATCTTGAGGTTTTCTTCTTTATTTTTATCTTGAATTAACCATGTTTTTGGTATATTAATATCTTTCCCATTTAATTATTTTCTAGTAATAACTTTATTTTATATATTTGCTAAAAATAAGGTAGAAGTCCCTTTTTGCAAATTAGAATATGCAACTGCGGGAATTATTGTATGCATTAATTTATTATATATTCTATAAACAACAACGACATTTGAGCATACTGTTTTCATTTTGAATCCTTGAGTATATAAACTTAATGTTGATGCTTCATGAGCAAATTGATCGTAAAGACTTAATGTGAAGTTTGGAAAACAGTTGAAGAAAAATGGACCTTCGGATAAACTTCCTTCAATTATTCCTAAAAAAGAGTCTTAAAATTCTAGATGTCTTTTATCTCGAACGGAGGCTAAAACAGATGTGTTAAGGCCTAATGTTGTAAATGGTTTTTTGGCAACTTGGATGAGTCCTATATGTAAATATTTATATTTTTCTCTGTATTGTCTAATTTTTCAGGAGTAATCAAGAGTATTTCTTGTCCTTCTTCATCTACGGATTTGGTATCTTCTTCAAGTTTGATAATAAAATCTTGATTTTTTGAAAATGAACCTTAAGTATATATTTGCTTTGGATCAATTATAGGCATATCCCAATTTTGAAAATATTGTTCAATATCGTTATAAGAGATTTCATTAATGTTTTGTAAATCTATTTTGGACTGTATTTTCTCAGGTTTTGGTTTATGATCATGTAGGGTTTCAGAAGAGGATGATGACTCAAATTTCACGAACGGATTTTTGAATGAAAGAACACTTTTCATTTTCTTAATTAATTCACTCATGTTTTGTTCTTAGGACTTAAAAGGTAACTTGGTCAACAGTTTACTGCTAGACTTACTTTAATCTTGCTGATAGACTTACGATGCGACTAGGAAAGTTTCACACTCAAAAGCCTAAGATTAAATAAGAGATGAAGTAATTGAAAAATGAAAGAAATACTTTCAAATAAAATCACAATCGAAAAACTTGATGGAAAATCCTTTTTTGAAATCTGAAATAAAAATACTTACAGTAAGGAGTGATTGAAGAGCTGAATTACTTGACAGAGGCAATGGCTTAGAACTTGGCTCTGATACCAATTAGGGGTGAAGCGCGGAGAGTGATTCAGAGTGATTTTGAGACTAATTCAGAGAAAATGATAGAAGAAGAGAAAAAAGAGGAAATAATAGAGAATTGTTGAGAAGACATGAAGCTTAAACTTTCTTCTTAGTTTTTCGATTATTTTCGAATGTCCAACTCTTAGTGCAGAGCTAGCATCTATATAGACTCCAAAGACACCAAAGACATTTGTGGCCAAAATGATTCATCTTTTCTAAAGGAATGACTCACAATTAAAGATACAAAAGTAAAATAAAAAGACACACTATCGTGGAAAGATAGTCCAACTAATGTACAGATCTTTATTAAAGCAAAAGAAATAGAAGACGCATCATCTTTAAAAAGATGATTCAAGACCAATATGACACAAAGTAAAGTCATACTAGCCCGAGGCGTGAAGGATCATCTACAACACGACATACTACTTTACAAAATAAGACAAACAAGTTATGAGCTGGATTGGCCAGTTGTATATCATGATTTGATTGATTGATGAATTGATGTTTATCTGGTACTGAATTGCAAACAACATGGACAGCTATAGACGATTGGATGATATGATTTGATATATTGATGCGAAAATGGAGGGACAATTGTAAGTGGATGAACAGCTGTAAACTTGAATGCTTCGATCATTGTTGAAGGAATTATTCTGGGTTGAATTATCGAGCTTTTATAGACATAATTATTGATCTGCAGTGAAGAGGCAGGCAGATAGGCCTGGAGGCATGGGCCTGAAATGATGAATGGCATGGGCCTGAAGGCAAGCATAAGCCTGGAGGCATGGGCCTGAAATGATAAATGGCATGGGCCTAAGAATAGGTATGGTCTTGATTGTTTTGAATTTTTGAGGATGACATGGGCCTGAATAGGGAATGATGGCTTAGGCCTGAATTTATAGTTCAAAGAAGGAGCTGCTGAACTTGCTCTTTTTTAAGAGTTAGTTTGAGATGTGGCCGAATAGAGTTCTTCCAATTGCTTGATTTTGGCATCCATTTTGGCTTCCATTCTTTTTTCCATCTGTTGAAGTTGTTGCAGAATTGTTGTAGCGAAGTCTGGAGAAATTTGGGTGGAAGAAGATGGCTGCTGCTTTGATTTTCAGGAATGTCTTCTTTAGAGAGGCTGGCTTCTTTATAAGTTTTTGGTGTAGACGGTGGTTTAAGGACTAAATCAATTGGATTGATTGGAGATATTGGTTTATCGTGAATGAGAGTAAAATATCCTTCTTTGATTGAATTGGTATCGAATTTATCCCACCATTTTACATGGATTTCTTGCACTAAATAGGTAGCGATTTTGTTATTGGGTTGGCTAATTTTATGAGTAGGATAAATAGATATGAGGATCCATGGGATGGTGTATTTGTGGATGAATTGAAACAAGGAGAGTAGTTAGGAAAGAGGAATTATTTTAACTGATTTTTACAGAAATGCCGCCAAAGATATAAGAGTCATCCAAGATCTTCTCAAGAAAGATGTCAAATTGCAATGGACGACTGACCATACTAATGCAATCCAACTGATTAAGTCCAAAGTAAAATCACTTCCATGTCTTCATTTAGCAAACCTTGCCTATCCAAAAATTATTCAAACATATGCCTCTGACTTAGGCTACGGAAAGAAATATTAGCAATAGTTTTATGTGTTCAAAAGTTTCAATCCGATGTTTTAAATCAAAAGTTTCTTATTCTGTTGATTGCAAAGCTGTAACGAAAATTCTTTTGAAAGATATTAAAATTTTTGTTTCAAAATAATTATTTGCTCGATGGCAAGCTCTTTTAAGTATTTTTGATTTTGATATCGAATACATAAAGGGATAACATAATTTTCTTCCAGATTTCTTATATAAAGAATTCCTCCCCCTCAAATTCATTCTATATAGATCATGGCTGATAAGGGAAAAACCGTCCTCACCTATCAAAAATCCATATATACTAATAAATTCTCTCATTTGTTTAATTCCTACAATAAATCCGATGATCAATTAATTAATTTTTGTAGCAATCAAAACATTGTCATTCTTACTGAAAATTCTCTTCTAGACCAATCCTTTGAAAATCAAGTCAAAATTATCATGCCTCATTCCTACCATTTTATCCCCAATTGCCCTCTTGTCTCTGTGAAGTTTTATGAAGCTTTCATTTCGCAAACACAATCCGTAATTTTCGAGCACTTCAAAAAATCAGGTTCCGATGAAATAGCCTATTCTTAAATGAAAATTCAAAAGGTCCTTACATTGGAAGAATGGACTCAGCAAAGTCTAGTCAAACAATCCCCGTTTTCCCATCAATCCATGACAATTCCATCATCCCATCCACCTATGCATGTCAGCTATTATATTGATGTCTGGAAAGTTATCCTCTTCTATAAAGACCCTTCCAAAGGCCATTTGTGGTATATTACTTTTAAAAAATCATTACAAATTACTCTTCCTACCTGGTTTTTAATGAAATGGTGGCCGAAATCTGGCCCAATTTAGCAAATTTTGCCTGTAAAAGTCAAAGCCATACATGAAAAAGAAAAACTCTCCTTGTTTCAATTCATCTACAAATACACCAACCCATGGATCCTCAAATAGAATTATGCCACTCACAAAATTAGCCAACCCAATAACATAACAATTACCTATTTAGTGCAAGAGATCCATGTAAAATGATTGGAAAAATTTGATACCGATTCAATCAAAGAAGGATCTTTTACTCCCATTCACGATAAACTAATATTTCCAATTGATCCGATTGATTTAATCCTTAAACCACTGTCTACACCAAAAACTTATACAGAAGCTAGCTTCTCTAAAGATGACATTATTAAAAAATCAAAGTAGTAGCCATCTTCTTCCAGCCAAATTTCTCCAGATATCACTACAACAATTCTACAACAACTTGAACTGATGGAAAAAACAATGGAAGCCAAAATGGATGCCAAAATCAAGCAATTACAAGAACTCTATTCGGCCACATCTCAAACTAACTCTAAAGGAAGAGCAAGTTTAGCACCTCCTGATTTCTTTGAACTATAAATTCAGGCCCAAGCCATCATTCCCCATTCAGGCCCATGCCATCCTTAAACATTTAAAATAATCAAGACCATACCTATTCTCAGGCCCATGCCATTTATCATTTCAGGCCCATGCCTCTAGGCTTATGCTTGCCTTCAGGCCCATGCCTTCAGGCCTATCTGCCTGGCTCTTCACTGCAGATCAATAATTATGTCTACAAAAGCTCAATAATTCAACCCACAATAATTCCTTCAACAATGATCGAAGCATTCAAGTTTACAGCTGTTCATCCACTTACAGTTGTCCCTCCATTTTCGCATCAATATATCAAATCATATCTTCCAATCGGCTATAGCTGTCCATGTTGTTTGCCATTCAGTACCTGAAAAACATTAATTCATCAATCAATCAAATCAAGATATACAGCTGGCCAATCCAGCTAATAACTTATTTTTCTAATTTTGTAAAGTAGTCTGTCGTGTTGTAGATGATCCTTCACGCCTTGGGCTAGTAGGATTCTACTTTGTTTCATATTGGTCTCAATTTATCTTTTTAAAGATGATGTGTCTTCTATTCCTTTTGCTTTAATAAATATCTGTACGTTAATTAGACTATCGTTCCATGAAAGTGCGTAATTTATTGTACTTTTGTATCTTTAATTGTGAGCCATTCCTTTAGAAAAAAGAATTGTTTTGGCCAAGAGTGTCTTTGGTGTCTGTATAAATGCTAGCTCTACCCAAGATAGAAGAGTCCCAAGGAAACCATAACTGAAGTTGAAGAAGCACGAAAAGGAAATTTCATCAAGGTAGTCCCAAGGAAACCACAACTATAGTTCAATATTATCCCAAGACTTTAACCAATAGATTGAGATATCCTAAAGAAATACGCATACCAATAAACATCGATTGACACCAATTTAGAAATTTCTTATGTGATACGGGTGCCTTAGTCAATGTGATGCCACTAATGGACATGTTAAATGCTGATTTGAAGATCAATTGTCTCAATACGACAAAATTAAAAGCAGTTGATGGCAATTTGATAGTAACTATAGGAACATTCTTGAATGTGCATGTGAAAGTGGGTAGATTCACATTCATCGCGGATTTTAAGGTTATGGATCACAACATGGATGGTAATGTGTCTATGATACTTGGGTGACCATTCTTGAACACTGCTAATGCAAACTTGTACGCATGAGAGAAGAAGATCACGATGAGTATCGATGAGGGTAATGATGTAGAGAAAGTTGACCTTGTTAATGGTGAAGAATTACATCCGAATAGGAATGACATCATAATCTGTGATTTAC
This sequence comes from Stephania cephalantha, assembly GCA_039657325.1. NCBI lineage: Eukaryota > Viridiplantae > Streptophyta > Magnoliopsida > Ranunculales > Menispermaceae > Stephania > Stephania cephalantha. The sequence goes on along the minus strand of CM077578.1, from coordinate 28,813,183 downwards.
AATTGAAGTATCTCGATTTAGACTCGGACTAAATGAACGAAAAGGCGTAAGTCTAATGACGTTAAATTAACTGCTACTAGGAGGCAGCCCAGGGTATTAAAATTTTTATTTTCAAAATTTTAGTTAGTAGTTAGTTATTTAGTTTAGTAAGTACAATTTAACGTGTTTTAGTTTCTAACTTTCAAAAATTTATGGCGAATGTGAAGGAAATACCATTTGCTGGGTGATGATTCATCAGAATGGAAATGTCTCACTAAACTCATTAAAGAGCGTAAAAGAGCAAAGGAGTTCAAGCGGCAAAGGTGAGGTACACGGGAAAATCACGGGTAAGTTTTTATGAATTTTTTATATTTAAATGGATTTCAAGTAACATCTTATTGTAAGTGATATACAAAGTCGGAGAAGCCCCAAATAGGAATTAAAGGAAAATATATGCAAAACACCTTGACAACCGCTTCGTGTCGAGAAGAGCACAGAAAAACATGCACCATGCCTATTAAGTAACTACGCTAGTCGGGGTTATGGGTATTGGTAACTGCGCCAGTAGGGAGCCAAGAAGAGCACCGAAAAATGTGCACCATGCATATTAAGGCATGACGCTAGTGTTGATGAAGGGTTTTAATACCTCCAGGTCATCAATTTCTTCACATTTGCATCCAAAACCCCACTACAACCACTAAGTATGCATCCCTCAAAAACCAAAGTTTGATCATTTCAAAGTGAGATAAGAGAGTTCCTAGTGATTGAGAATGAAAGAAGCAAGTGTGTTGTGGATTTGCATAAGGTGGAAAACTAGGGCTTAAATTTGGGAATTTGATTTCAAAGAGAGATAGGGTTCTAGTTTGTTAGAAAAGAAAGAGGGCTTGGATTGATAGAGACTTGGAGGAGTGTTCTACACCAGAAACTAGTCTGACATTGAAGTAGTTTCAAGACCTGAATTGCTAGCTTCATTTTTTGTGTAGTTGTTTAAATTTGGAAAAATGCTAAGAACAAGGAGGCAAGTTAGCCAAGCAAGAATAAATGACTTTGAGGCATAAACGTCAAGAGATCCCAAAGAGGAGCTTACACCATTTAGGTCCAAATATTTCATTAGTACAAAGGCCAAGGATAGATATAAGGATATTCAACATAGGGAGTTCATTTGTGATAGAGGTATAAAATTGCCAGCCAAATATGACAAATGATTGAATAACTTCATTAGGTGACAAAATTGAGAGCATTTCACTCAAGATTATAGAAATAATGAACTTAGAGGAGTGAGTGGAATTGTGTACGAATTTTATGCTAATGCGAAGTTCACTAGGAAGGAGGAGCTAGTGAAGGTGAGAAGGTTATTTGTCCCCTTTAATAAGCTTGAAATTAAAAGTATTTATGTATTGGAGCATTTAAGTATGGTTAGAGCCCAACCAAGTTTTTCGGATGATCTATATGAGAAACCTTATAACCTATACCCTTTTAGAGCCATAGAGAGAGTATTGGTTGTGCAAGGATAACCCGGATTGGTAATGGGAGCCGAGAATGTACTGAAGCACATCAAAAAGAGGAGTGTTAAGAAATTCTACCAAATATGGCAACATTTCGTTGTTGCATCGCTATAACCCACCACTTAGCAAGGATAGATCGACAAGTAAAAGGCGGCTTCTTTATAAGAGATAGCAAACAACAGAGGGATCGAGGTCGGTGAGATCATCTACACCAATCTAAGGGAGTTCATCATGTCAGAGCGAGACAAAAAATTGTTGTTTCCTATATTGATCAATCAGTTATGCGTAAAGGCCTCAATTAGACTTCAAAATGATGAAGAACATGATATTGAGGCCCAAACAACCATGGATGAGGCTTTCATGCTTACACTTAAATCACCGTCTGGTTATCAAAACTCCGAGGTGCAAAGAGAAAGAGCCAAGGGAACAAGACGTGAGGCCGAGTTGATGGCCAAACAACAAGAGGATAACATGGCAACAACTGCAGTACACCAGAGTTAGCCCAGGAATTAGAAGATGAAGGTTATGGAGAAGAGGAGGAGCAACAACATGGATTTGCTGAATGCTACGAGTATGTAGACATACTTATTAGAGGGTAAGACTTTGATGGTCCTCAAGTTTTTCCACCACCTCATCTGTCGCAACCACCAGTACGACCACCAAAGGACTAGACTCCAAGTCAATAGAGGCTATGGATTATTGAGATTAGGAGACAGTACCTAGAGGATAGGGCGCAGTATCAGGCAGCCTTATTATGATACGAGAAAGATATGCAGTGGATAGAGCAAAACCATGCAATAGGTAGCGGAACCTCATGTGGTTTGTCGATCAATTGAGAGACTTAGCTAGGTATAAGAGAAGCGTACAGAGCAGATCTACTAATAGGTCTTTTGGTTTTCCAACAACACCATCTTATGTGTTTGATCGGGATGTGGTGCAAAGCAAGAGGGAGGAGCGTCCATTGACACCATCCTACGCTAGAGATGATAAAGTAGATGATGATGATGACGCACAGTCCTGATGTCAGTGTCTTATGATTTCTTTAGACTTAGGGAGATAAGAGATACATTGATACAATCTTATTATTAAATTTGGGATATCTTGTAGACTATTTAATTGTTTGAATTCTATGTTTAGTTTAGTTTATGGTTATATATTGTGTTATTATATATGTCTATGTGTTTTAGTGTTTCATGATTTCAGGCTTACTTTTAAGCCTTTAGGACAAGGTTTGGTTTAAGTTTTGTGGAGTACACTACACTATGGGAAGTGGTACGAAAGGTCGAAATAAGGATAAATACTGCAATTATGATCTTTTAAGTTTTATTTTTGAAGCAGATAAAGAGGAGAACTTGGTAGTGTATTATTTATTTCATTTACTTATTATTTGAGTGTTTAAGTAATATAGATTAAGTTATATATAATAATATGCAATGAATAAGTAGTTCATTTGCATGTTCATGCTTTTAATGGAGGACGAGTGGAATACAAGTGTCTTATCGATATAAAACTCAAGAGAATGTTTTTAAATTTTTGAATAAAATGATGAAATGTAGCAATAATGATATGATTTCATGATTAGAAACCTAGAGTTAGAGAAGACCATAAACTTGAAACAAAATCAAAGAGATCACTAGAACACTTCTTATGGAAAAAGTTAGATCTCTAAAGAATTCTATAATAAATGTGAATCTTATATGAAAATAAAAAGTAAATAAATACGTAGTGTAAAGAAGGGAAGACATATGCATTTTAAATGAAAAGTTAGAGATAATTTGCTTATTGAAGTGAAAGTGAGAAGTGCTAACAAGAGTTTTATACTAGAGAGAAAAAATGAAAGAGTCTTACTAGTTCTACAGGAAATTGAGCAAAGAACTTGATGGTTGAAAAATGTGAGGAAAAATAGGGTCCATAGGAATAAGAGCAGGGATCGTGAAATTAGAGAATAAAAAGGAGAAGAAGAAAATAAATGAGAGATAAAAATAAAGAAAAGAAGGCGGAAGTAAATTAAAATTCTTCAAATAAAAGATTTAGTTCGAGGATGAGTAGCTAATTAAGTTAACTTTTCTTTCCAACTAGATTAAGTCCTATAGACTCTTGAAGTGCTAAAGTCTACCAAAATTAGTTTGATCTATGCTTATTTGAGAATTCCTGAGCTTAATGAGAAATCATGAGATATAGCACTTACTACTTTAGTGTTGAGGTGAAACAAACATGTGAGTAGTGATGGTTTTAGTTGTGATCTACTTTGGTGTTTCGAAAGTGAGTAGTATGTGTTGTTAAAGCAACATATTTTGAAAATACAAGTTCTTACAAAGGAAAAATCTTAAGTGGATTATTAACTTGAAATTTAGTGAATTAAATGATACTTCATGAACAATGTAACATGAACGAGAACTAAAGTAATAGGAGTAGTTAATGGACTTAGTAAAATACAATTTTACTCGGGCCGTGCAAAATTCTAAGTTAGGGGGTATTTAATAAGTGATTATTTGAACTTATATAAAGGGTTATTTTATTAGTATATTTAGTATGAATATCCCTAAATAAGCTCTAATTGATAGTGTTTATGCATTTTCAAGTAAATAACGCATAAAGGAAAGGAAACGAGCTAAAATGAGAAGAAACGAAGCTTAAACTCAGCAAAGTGTGGTTGGCGCCATGACATGAAGGTGTGACGCTGTGGAGAGTGAAGTGACAATGTGGAGGACCTAAGCACTGTGCGGGAAAGAAGACAAGTGAAAAAAACTAGACACGAAGCTCGGCTCAGTGGTAGGGCAGTAGAGTCTAAGGGATGGTGCCAAGGTCACTAAAGAGGAAAAAAGCAGACAAAAGAGGCGACACAGTAGCGGCGTCGTGGCATTATATACACAGCGTTGAGGGTTAAGTGACAGCACTGGAACATAAGAAAATAGAAATGTATAGTTCTATTTCTTGTTAAATTGTAAAGTAAGGTTTCTAATTGTTTGAAAACATGATTATAGAGTATAAATAGATAGGAGAACATGGAAAACATATAACATACAAGAGATTAGCCACCATTAGCAGTAGTTAGCATATGTCTACTTTTTTTTTGAGTATTAAGACAATTTATGGAAAGAATACATTGAAGACTAACGTGTGGTGATTCAGGTATTGTGTTTAGGAAGTATAAATAGATATCAGGAGGTGGTAAACTCACCACATATCAACCATTAGCAGCTATTAACATATTTTAGCATAGATTTACAATATTATTGAGTATTAGAACGATTTATGGATATAAGACATTGAATACTCGTGTGTGGAGATTCGGTTATTGTGTTATTGATTTATTTGAATTATTTCAATATATCTATGATTTCAATAAATACCATTATGTGCATGTTTGTTTCAATGAAGTGTGAGGAGTCTATTAATCTTAGGGATCAATGGATCCTATAGTATGAATGTTATGCTATGAACATGAGTAGAAATTGAACATAAAAAGTTCAATGATTAGAATTTGTATTGATTCTAAGCGTAATGCTATAGATATCTTGATCACAAGTTTATTGATATTAGGTTTTATGAGTTAAGGTAGTTAGGTAGATGCTGCAATCAAAATGAAAAACCTAACTAAGCAAGATGTCTTGTAGTAGATACAACTCAGAGAAAAATTAAAATGCAAATTCCAGTGAAGATTACAGTATCAAAGCCAAAGTCAAAGACAAAGACAGATCTGAAGTCAAAGTAGAAATTTAATATGAGTTGGATACTGAAACATAGCAACTATTAGTATTAGTATACAACAATGAAGAAGTTCGATACTAAATGCATCGAACTTTGAAATGGATTATAAATACAAAGTCCAAAAGAAAAGTGCAGAAAGGACTGACGAACTTTATTGAAACAATGAATCACGATTCTTGAAGGAATAGAAGACTTAGCTGTAGAACATTGGATGATTCTAATAGGAATTACGACTGGAGACCGAAGAGGTTTTACTAGTTGTATTATATTTAGGACTGAATTTCTAGATAAGGTAGATAGATTGAGTCTATAAATATTCAAGATCGCTATTGTGTGAATCATCATTTTTTTACTTGAGTTTTATTGACAATAAGAGATCATTATAGTGGTTATGCACATTATCAATTTGATTAATTAATTGTTTAGGCTAAGCCTACATAGAGGAAGACATTCAAGTCTTATAGTGATATCAATTATGGTTTTAGTTGTGATGTGTGTTTATTAGTTCATCATTGATTCATTAATCACCTCAATTCCTCTAGTTTCCACAACTTTAACAAATATATCTTTCGCCTTTCTTTCTTTATATATAAATCTCTTTTTTTCTTCTCTCCTCATATAATTATTTTTTTAAGTTGTACGGCCCCTGGTCCTTTTCCTATAGATTTCCTTTTTCTTACTTTTTTCAACCATCAAGTTCTCTGCTCTTTTTCCCGTAGAACTTTTAGGACTCTAATTTTTATTTAAAACTCTTGTTAGCACTTCACACTTTCACTTTATCAAGCAAGTTTTAACTCCTATTTTTCATTTAAAACCATGTCTATCTCTTCCCTTTTTAGTACAAAGTCTTTATTTACTTTATATACAAGTAAGATTTATACTTATTATAGAATTTTTAGAGATCTAAATTTTTTCACAAGAAGTGTTCTAATATTCTTCTTGCTTTTGTTTTAAGTTCATGGCCTTCCCTAACTCTAAGTTTCTAATCATGAATTATATAGTTGTTTGCTACATTTCTTATTTTCTTCAAAAATTTGATAACATTCTCTTAAGTTTCATATCAACAAGGTACTTGTATTCTTACTCATCCTCAATTAAAGGCATGAACTTTGCAAATGACCTGTTCATATATGACCCAATCTATACTACTATACATATTAAGGAATAAGTAAATGAAAAAGATACACTACCATTCTTTCCACTTTAACTACTTCAAAAAATAAAATTTTACTATCATACCCGCAATGTTTATCCTTGTTTCATCTTTTCTTACTAGTTCCTATAGTGTTGATGCCCCAAACTTAAACCAAACCTTGTTTTCAAGGTTTAAAAATAAGCCTAAAACATAAAAACACTAAACACTCAAACATAATAGAAGATAATAGAAGATCTAAACATAAAAATGCATAAATATAAAATTTGTACAACTAATAATGTGACAAAATTTCCTAAATGCAAAAATAATTAGAATTATTCTATCTCTCATCTCCCCAAGGTCTAGAGAAATCATAAGACTCGGACTCTAAGACAGTGCATCATCATCATCATCATCATCATCATCATCATCATCATCATCATCATCATCATCATCATCATCATCAACTCCAGTATAGGATGGTGTCAAAGGATGTTCCACCCTTATACTTTGCACCACATCGAGATCAAATATGTAGTTCGGTGTTGCTGGGAAGCCAATAGACCTATCAGTAGGTCTCAACCTTCTGCTCCTTTCATATCTAGCTATGTCCTTCTGATGATCTGCTAAAAGCATGAAGTTCCATTGTCCATTCAGTAGGTCTTGAATCCTTCTGTGCATGTCTTACTCATATCTCAACAAGTTTTACGATATTGAGCCTTATCCTCTCATTACTTTCTCCACATCTCAGTAATCTACAACCTCTGCTGTCGTGGAGTCAAGTCCTCAGTGGTGGCACTGGTGCCTATGGTGGTAGAGGTGGTGGAAAAACTTTAGGACCATTTAAGTCATGCTTTCCTATTAATGATATCCAAAAATTTCCATACAACTTCAAATTCATATCCACTAATTCCCAGTAGCACTTCGTTTAACATCCTTAGCCCGACGCTTTTTTGCTCATTTATTCTAAATCTAAATCGAGATACTCCATTTGTAGGTTGAAAATAATAATATCTCTCGAGTTCGGATGTACTTCTTGCCCTTCAACAAAGAGAATCTTCTCACTTTCATCATCCTCTTTAATACTCATTATGATCAATTTATTCTTGGTATGCAAGACTGAATTGGATATGTTCAAGAATGGTCACCTAAGTATCATAGACACATCATCATTTATGTCATGATCCATTATCACAAAATTAAAGATAAATGTGAATCTACCCACTTTCACATGCATATTCAAGACTCTTTCCATTGTTGTTACCAAGGTACCATCAACTACTTGCAAGTCTATTATATCGGGATAATTGATCTTTAAATTTTCTTCTAACAAATCCTGTATAGGCATTACATTGACTATGGCTCCCATATAACACTAGATGTTTCTAAAGCGAAGCCCATCAATGCTCAATAGTATACATATTCTCTAGGATCTCTCATCTTAATTGGTTGAAGTCTCAATGTGAACTTGAATTTTGGTTCCGACTTCTTTAACACACCATTGATGATATTCCTTTTTGTGATTATTCAAAAGGTCTTTCATCTTGTTGCTCAACTCTCTATTGTTTATTCTCCATCTTGTTATTCTTCAAGGCAATTGATCATTTGTTGCACTATAAAAAAACAATTGATCATAAACAAAAATTCCCATTGCTGATTAGCATAAATTCCGTCTCTAATTCAATTCTGCAACGGAATAGAGACGGAATCTATTCCGCCTCTAAAATTGTCGACGCTAATTTAGTCGACAACGAAAATGTGTTTCCATTGCTGATTAGAGACGAATTAGAGACGCATTTGAGACGGATTTAGAAACGGAAAAAAGACGGGACAGAAATGGACATTCTTCTAAAGTGAATCATTTTACTTGCATTCCGTTGTTGATCCGTTGCAAAATTAACAACATATCAGAATTTGAATACGGATCAGAAACGAAATTCATGCATTCCGTTTCTGATCAGTTGCTAATTTGCAACGGATCGGCAACGGAATGCATATAGTCTATTTATGATCCGTTGCTAATAAGCCATGGATCATAAACGGAATGCATGTAGTCCATTTCTGATATGTTTCTATTTCGTGTCTAAATCGAGTATTACCCAATTTTTCCCAGCTATTTCTTCGAAAATTAGAAACAGAATGGCAACGAAAACTTTTATTTCATTGCTAATCCGTCTCAATTCCATTTCTACGCCTAATTTTTATTTTACTACTAACAAGAATCCAATTGGTTTTCCAAAACCTCTAAACCTGAAAATACAACAACAGGACCTGCTCCATCGCCTGCAACCCCTCCAACAACTCCTTGGGGGTGCTAACATCCCCAAAAAAGCAGAATTTGACATACATACATCAACAATATATATCAACAATAAAGGTTCAAATGAGGAAAAAATGTACAATTCGACATTAATAAAGATTTATATATCCACGAAAGGTAGTCAAGTATAATAAATCTCTAAAAGACCTAAGTATCCATAAAAACCACCAATTCGATTGTTCTACAACAATCACAAAAAACCACCAATCCTCTAAATATGCACAAAAAGAACTATCAATCTAAAAGTTCGATAAACAACCACAAAAGATATATAAGTGTCATCAAATTGTTTATCCCTTGCACCCCAGTCCTCTAAATATCCACAAAAGAAGAATTACCATCTCAAAAGTTACACAAACTACCTTTAAAAATATCTAAGTATCCCCAAGCTGCTCATCTCTCGTAAGCCAATCTTGCATCTCCTGATCAACATTGTCCTTTTACTATGGTGGATCAGCAGGATCTGTTTGCACCTGCTGTTGCTCATGAGGTGGTGGTGGTGGTGGTGGTGGCTAAGATAGGCCTGCTCCGTCCATGGTTATCTCGAACTGCCTCTACATAAACGTCACAACTTGTCGTACTTGCTCGACAACACTATCGAACTCTAAGCGTGGCACCATCTCCGGCATTTGGGATGTGCTAGCACCATGATCTGCATATATTCTCATCTTTCTCCCTAACGACTCGAGACCGTAGACACGTCCTCTGGGACACTCACCAACCACATTATAGTACACTAGCCTCATCATCCACTGGTTGGTCCGGTGTAGCCTGGGTCAGCTCCCGACGTCTCCTCCGGAGCTTAGCCTGCATGGATTAACAATAAACAACTTAAATGATATGCTTTTAATTAAATTTACTACTATTTTGCTCGTATTTCTATACTTACACAGAACCGCTCCGATCTAGTATCGATGTGTTAGGGCATGTGCCCTAGGTCAATCTATAAACATTATTTATCTTATAATTTTAATTAATGAAATAGAGGTTTTATTTGTTGTTTTATTATAAGTGATTGCATGTTTACCTTATAGTAAGATCCATGGTATTTGTTGAAATATCATAAATGTCCCTAGTCGATCATTATACTGGAACTATAATGAATTAAGACTAGTATGAATCTTGATTGATGGTCATGTGATGATCATGCGTATAAGGATATGAATCAAGATCATGAGTACTTATTATGGAATAAGATACTGGATCGACCCGCTATAAGAACACCACATGGATAAAGTCAAAGGTCTTACGCATGATAGGTGTATCATTTAGTCATTCGACTTGAGATTACCATAGACTTCAATATTAGGAGCATGATAATTTGATACAATCAAATGTTGTCTTTAATCGGACAATTATAAAGATTGTGATTGGTTACCGTGTGAATAATATGTAAATGTGTGTTATCAAGATAGAATTTGTCACTCTTGTATAGAGAGATATCAGTGGATTCCTCGATAAGATTGACTGATAATGGCCAAGTCCATGTGAATTTAAATGATCAATGTCACTTGGATGTTTTTCAGTTTACCTAAAGATCAAGACTAGTACGATTGAACATTAAGGGTGACTTTCCATGTCTTATGTTTAATCAAAGGATATCGTACGATAAAAGGATATGATATACGTTATTAATTAGGTTGTATCGATGTTGATATTCATGCTACTCGGGTAGTCATAATGCCATGCTAGAGACCGTTTATGACTTTTGTACCAAAATGGTTTTTGGTTCACTGCCAACGTCGCATGAACCTATTGGGTCGCACACAAAGAATGGCTTTGCACAATTTCAATTAGTCCAAAGTAATGAATTTTATATGATAAAATTCATGACATAAAAGGCCTTACGATTTGTTATATGATAACTTATTAATAGGGGCATATGTGTAATTTGCTTAAACCGCGTAAATACAATAGTTGTATTACGAATAGGATTTTAAGTGAGGGCTTATCTACACGTATAAATAAAGGGTGGATCCCTAAAAAATGATAGAAGATTTCGTTTTACAGTTTTTCGAGTTTTATGGATTTAGGGAGAGAAAGAAAAATTGTTTTTCAATCTCTCTTAGGGCTAGCACTACAAATTGTGGTCACCGTTCGTGTGTGGATTTCTGATAGAGGACGCGCACTTGAACGTCTTGAAAATCGAACAATCAAAAGGAAATCACGGAATAAGGTATGATTTACTTTCGTAGATTTAGTTTAATGAAACTATTTGGGTTTTTCAAAATTTGTTTTGAATTTACCGCTGCGTATGGACACAAAAAACCCTATAATGGTATCAGAGCATTAGGCTCAATTCTATTTAACGTTTGCATGTTTTCAATGATGTATATTTGATATATGTGTGAAAACATAATCTTGATTAATGTATATATGATATACATATAGATTCTGTGGAAATTTTTATCATGAATTGGTTTTATAACATGTTATTAATTCATGTATATTGATACATCACATGATATGATTCAATGATAGTATTGATGTTTAGAATATTTCAATTAACATATATTTTATGTTGAGCGATGTGAATTTTGTATGTTCATGGTAGACTTCATGTTTAGGTTAATATGATTCTGATCTTGAACACATATTTCGTTTTGTTCAATAATTAAGTATGTCTCCGTGATAGAGATCGTGATTAGGTTAATATGATTAATTTAATATGATTCTAATGTTGAATGCATGATTAATATCTCGAAATTGATTTTGACCATATATCTCATTGTAGTAATCCATTAGTATATTCCTATAAGATAGGAAATAGACTTGTAATTGGATTAGAATTACAAATCCTATAAGATAGGTGAGATATAAAACAAATCCTAATTGGATTAGGATTCAAAGTATCTCAAATTCTAATTGGATTATGATAAAATATTAAGTTAATGGTGGACCCGAGATAATTAAAAATGTTTTAATTAATATTTTTGGAATTAAAATAAGGGGCAGTTTTTGTTGAGTGGGTTGACTAAAATTATGAGAAATTTTAGGCGATTTTCAATTTTTGCAATTGAAATTTGTTGTCTAAAAAAAAGGGGACCGTCGACCGGCCAGCGGGACCGCCGTTAATTGTTCGTAGGATCCAAAAATTCGTACAATAGTCAATATTTGTATGATTTCCTAACTTTTTAATGATTATTCACGCATTGAAATAAATGATATTTATCTTATTTAATTATGATCACTAAAACAAACAAAAACTCCTCTCTCAAATTTTAAGTCAAGTGTCATCCATTCTTAAACACTTGTCAAGGCTTCGATCACATCAATATGGGTCTGCCTTTGCAAAGTGTATTGTGTTATCTTGGTGCGACAAGTTAAGTAACAATTACTCTATTGTTTGAAATGGTTAGACTTGATAAAGCTATCAAAACAGTTTTGGGCTTTAGGCATTAGATGAGATAAAACATGGTAAGACATAAGATGTCATAATCTCATAAAATAACTAAAAGTTACATATGATGTAATTGGTAATTGGTACCTACCTAAATAACCTAATTTGAAGTGTCATGCCTTAGCTATCTTGGAATTAGGTGAAACATGGATTTTAATCCCTTAAATTAACATAGTATTTTTAAGGAGGGTTGTTGATTTAGTGGGAGTTTATTCCTCTATACTAAAATGAACTTTTGCATAATATTTGTTGTAGATCTATGGCCTTTTCAAATTACACTAATCCCTTGTCACCGCGATCCATCCTTGAGAAGGATAAGTTTTTTGGGACAAACTTTCTAGACTGGTTCAAAACCATAAGAATTGTTCTTAAGCATGAACGCAAGTTGTATGTCCTTGATGATTCTATTCCTGAAGAACCACCAGCCAATGCTTTAAGAGCCATGAAGGATGCACATACTAAGCATGTCAACGACTCAACTGATGTTGCATGCATTATGTTGGCAACCATGGTTCCTAAACTTCAGAAGGACATGGAACACATGGAAGCTTACGACATGGCTACGACGCGGAATAAAATGTTCCAACAGCAGGCTAGGCAAGAAAGGTTCAAGTCAGTCAAGAACATTCATTCTTGCAAAATGGCAAAGGGTGCATCAGTTAGTACTTATGTTCTAAAAATGAAGGGTTATATTGACCATCTTGAGAAACTTGGATTTCCCATAAGCCAAGAGTTGGCTACGGATTTGATGCCTGTAGTTATTCACAATTTGTGATGAACTATAACATGAATAACATGGATAAGTTAATCTCAGAGTTGCATTTGATGCTTAAAAGTGCTGAGCAGAATGTCAAAAAACATATTGCTAGTGTGTTGATGGTTCAGAAAGGAAAGGTTTTGACGAAAAAGGGCAAGGCAAGGCTAAAGTCACCAAGGTGTTGTGACTATCGCAAAGCCTATGGAATAAGTCAAACCCCATGATGTTTCTACTTCAGAGTTCCAAAAGGAAAAGTAAAAAGAAGGAAATTTTCATTTTTGCCAAGCACCTGGGCATTGGTTCAGAAATTGCAAGCTCTACCTTGAATATCTAAAGAAAAAAAAGAGTAGTGCGACTACTGCTTCAGGTATTTACGTTATTGAAGTCAACTTGTCTACTAGTGAGTCCTGGGTATTGGATATTGGATGTGGATCTCACATTTGTATTAATGTGCAGGCTCACCAAAAGTAGAAAGTTGAAGAAAGGAGAAGTGATCCTACGATTTGGAAAGGGAGCTAAGGTTGCTGCGTTGGCTGTAGGATGCTATAAGTTAATTTTACCTAGTGGACTTATTTAAGTTTTAAATAATTGTTATTATTTTCCTGACTTGAGCAGAAACATCATTTCAATTTCATGTTTGGATTTGGATGGTTTTAATTTCATTATTGCAAATAATGAATGTTCCATTTCTCGTAAAGACATTTTCTATGCGAATGCTGATTTATGTGATGGTTTTTATATTCTAAACATGAAAAGGTCTACAAATACTAATATAAAGAGATTCAAGTCAAATGATATGAATCAAATCAACCTTTGGCATTGTTGCCTTGGCCACATTAATGAGAAACGCATTTCTAAACTCCATAAAGATGGACTTTTAGATTCATTTGATTTTGAATCATATGAAACATGTGTATCTTGTTTACTAGGCAAGATAACAAAGAGTCCCTTTATTGGACATAGTGAAAAGGAAAGTGATTTATTGGGTCTAATACATATTGATGTATGCGGTCCTATAAACACAATGGCTAGAGGTGGTTATCAGTACTTCATTACAATCACTGATGATTTCAGTAGATATGGTTACGTATATCTCATGAAACATAAAGGTGAATCTTTTGAGATGGTTCGAACATTTCAGAACGAAGTGCAAAATCAACTTGGTAAAACTATTAAAGCACTTCAATCAGATCGAGGTGGTAAATATTTGAGCCAAGAGTTTGATGATCATCTTAGAATATGTGGGATTGTCTCACATTTAACTCCCCCAACAACTCTATAATGGAATTGTGTTTCAGAGAGGAGAAATTGGACTTTATTGGATATGGTTCGATTTATGATGAGTCATGCAGATCTTCTTATTTCTTTTTGGGGTTATGCCTTAAAAACTGTTGCGTTTACACTAAATCGTATTCCTTCTAAAACGGTTGATAAAACACTACATGAGATGTGGTTTGGGAAAAGACCAAGTTTGTCTTTCCTTAAGATTTGGGGCCTGTGAGGTTTTCGTGCAATGAAGAATCTCAAAAAAATTATAAGCCAAATCTACCAATTGTGTATTCGTTGGTTATCCTAAAGAAACTAAAGGATACTACTTTTATAATCCCGCTGAGAACAAAATGTTTGTTGCTCGAAATGGTGTCTTTATGGAAAAAGAGTTTATTTCAAAAGACAACAGCGGGAATATAGTAAGTCTTGAAAAAATTCAAGAACCACAAATAAACGCTCAACCGCCAGTGGGAGATCAACTAAGTCTTGAACTAATTGATCCTCCACATGTATTACAAGGCCCTCGTAGGTCTGATAGGGTAAGACATCAGCCTGAGAGATTTGGATTTCTTATTACTTATAGTGGTGAGGTATTGCTTATGGATCAAAATGAACCTACTACTTATCAGGATGCTGTTTCTAGCCCTGAGGTAGAAAAATGGCTTAGTGCCATGAATTTTGAGATGCAATCCATGTATGATAACCAAGTTTGGAACTTGGTTGATTTACTTGAAAGTAGTAAGACCATTGGATGTAAATGGGTTTTCAAGAAGAAAACTGACATGGATGGCAATGTGCATACTTATAAAGCACGACTAGTAGCAAAAGGTTTCAAATAGACTCAAGGTGTTAATTATGATGAAACTTATTCTTTTGTAGCCATGCTTAAATCCATTAAAATTCTAATTGCCATAGCCGCATATTATGACTATAAGATATGGCAAATGGATGTCAAAATAGCTTTTCTAAATGGAAAGTTACTTGAGGACGTGTATATGATACAACCTGAAGGGTTTGTTCATCGTGAGACTTCTAGGAAGGTGCGCAAGCTTCAAAGATCTATTTATGGATTCAAGCAAGCTTCTCGGAGTTGGAATCTTCGTTTTGATGAAGCAATTAAGGAATTTGGTTTCATTAAAAACGAAGATGAGTCTTGTGTATACAAGAAGGTCAGTAGGAGCGTGGTTGTTTTCTTGGTGTTGTATGTTGATGATATATTACTCATTGGAAATGACATCCCAACCTTGCAGAGTGTCAAGTATTGGTTAGGGAAGTGTTTCTCAATGAAGGACTTAGGAGATGCAGCCTACATCCTTGGGATTAAGATCTATAGGGATAGATCCAAAAGGCTGATCGGTCTAAGTCAAAGCGCTTATATTGATAAGGTATTGAATAGGTTCAATATGTAAGACTCTAAAAGAGGGTCATTGCCAATGTCTCATGGTATAAATCTTAGCAAGACTCAATGTCCGAAGACTAATGATGAGCGAGAGCGCAGGAATACGATTCCATATGCATCAACTATTAGATCTATCATGTATGCCATGTTATGCACTTGACCTGATGTATCATATGCTTTGAGAGCAACAAGCAGATATCAGTCCGATCCTAGTGAAAGTCACTGGATAGCAGTAAAGAACATTCTTAAGTACTTGAGAATGACTAAAGATGTGTTCTTAGTCTATGGGAGTTTGGAAGACAAGCTTATTGTAAGTGGTTACACAGATGCAAGTTTTCAAAATGATATAGATGACTTCAGATCGCAGTTTGGATATGTGTTTACTTTGAATGGTGGCGCAGTGCGCTGCAAAAGTTCGAAGCAAGAAACTGTTGCAGATTCTACAAGAGAAGCTGAATATATTGCAGCGTCCGATGCAGCTAAGGAGGAAGTTTGGATCAAAAAGTTCATCTCAGAACTTGGTGTAGTTCCGACTATAGCTAACCCCATTTGCTTGTATTGTGACAACAACGGGGCGATATCACAGGCCAAGGAACCAAGATCACACCATTGATCCAAACATATACTTAGACGTTTTCATCTCATTCGAGAAATCATTGAGAGGGGAGACGTGAAGATTTGCAGAGTTCCTATAGAAGAGAATGTTGCAGATCCTTTAACGAAGACTCTTCCACAAGTGAAAATAGGAGATGTTAGGGCATTACATACATGACTAACCGGCCCTAGTGCAAGTGGGAGATGTTAGGGCATGTGCCCTAGGTCAATCTACAAACATTGTTTATCTTATAATTTTAGTTAATAAAATAGAGGTTTTATTTGTTGTTTTATTATAAGTGATTGCATGTTTACCTTATAGTAAGAACTATGGGTATTTGTTGAAATATCCTAAATGTCCCTAGTCGGTCATTATACTGGGAACTATAATGAAGTAAGACTAGTGTGAATCTTGATTGATGGTCATGTGATGATCATGCGTATAAGGATACAAATCAAGATCATGAGTACTTATTATGGAATAAGATACTGGACCGACCCGCTATGAGAACACCACATAGATTAAGTCATAGATGTTACTCATGATTGGTATATCATTTAGTCCTTCAACTTGAGATTACCATAGACTTCAATATTAAGAGCATGATAATTTGACACAATCAAATGTTGTCTTTAACCGGACAATTATAAAGATTGTGATTGGTTACCGTGTGAATAATATATTGGTTACCGTGTGAATAATATGTGAAGGTATGTAATCAAAATAGAATTTGTAACTCTCGCATAGAGAGAGATATCAGTGGATTCCTCGATAAGATAGACTGATAATGGCCAAGTCCATGTGAATTGATATGATCAATGTCACTTGGATGTTTT
The DNA here is from genome assembly GCA_039657325.1 of Stephania cephalantha. Lineage (NCBI taxonomy): Eukaryota > Viridiplantae > Streptophyta > Magnoliopsida > Ranunculales > Menispermaceae > Stephania > Stephania cephalantha. Next base: position 28,796,277 of record CM077578.1, on the reverse strand, counting down.
TTAGTTTACCTAAAGATCGAGACTAGTACGATTGAACATTAAGGGTGACTTTCCATGTCTTATGTTTAATCAAATGATATCCCACGACAAAAGGATATGATATACATTGTTAATTAGGTTGTATCGATGTTGATATTCATGCTATTTGGGTAGTCATAATGCCTTGCTAGAGACTGCTTGTGACTTGTGTACCAAAATGGTTTTTGGTTCACTGCCAACGTCGCAGGAACCTATTGGGTCGCACACAAAGAATGGTTTTGCACCAATTCAATTGGTCCAGAGTAATGAATTTTATATGATAAAATTCATGACATAAAAGCCCTTACGATTTGTTATATGATAACTTATTAATAGGGGCGTATGTGAAATTTGCTTAAACTGCGTAAATACAATAGTTGTATTACGAATAGAATTTTAAATGAGGGCTTATCTACACATATAAATAAATGGTGGATCCCTAAAAAGCGATAGAAGATTTCGTTTTACAATTTTTCGAGTTCTATGGATTTAGGGAGAGAAAGAAAAATTATTTTTCAATCTCTCTTGGGGCTAGCACTCAAATTGTGGTCACCATTCGTATGTGGATTTCTGATAGAGGACGCGCACTTGAACATCTTGAAAATCGAACAATCAAAAGGAAATCACGGAATAAGATATGATTTACTTTCATAGATTTACTTTAATGGAACTTATTTTCGATCCTGTTGGGGGTTTTTTAAAATTTGTTTTGAATTTTCCGCTGCGTATGAACCCCAAAAACCCAACACGATGAATGTCACCCCGTCGTGATTTACGATGTGGATATGCAAATACAATTCATTCCCGGTACGTGGCGTCTCGGATGTATTAGTCTGCACATAAAAGTTATAAAAATGTTAAATATGTCAATTACTTGTAGGTCAGCGCACTCATATTCACCAATCACAAATCAATTGCATAGAAGTGATATAATATGATCTGAAGTGAATGAAATATGTACAATGCAAATGACTTAAACTAGCATCAATGTGTAAGAAATAAAAAAACAAGATTAAAAGCAAACACAAGCATAGTGAACAAGTGTAGAAATTAAAAAAATAAACAAGAGTATGAAAACACTTACCAATCTTTCATTGGTAGTCACAAAAGACACCGAGCCACCACCGTGCTTCGAGGGTCTAGTCTCATGTCCTTCAACCTTAGTGTTCCTATTCACAGACGCCTGCCTTGACCTGGCAAGAAAGTCCTCGCACTCCCTGTACTCCAAGTATCTCCTCCACGCTTCATCTGTAACAAAGTTTGGCTGGACACGATTCTTCTTTAAATTATGCATCAATGCGGTGTACCTGGTGCCTGCATGCGTATCGTACGTCGTACGAATGAGATCCTCGTGAGTCGTGTCATCCTATCTAAAATATACTTAAAAAATGGCGAGTGCAATTGTTACGAGACATTGGAAAACTTGTATAAATCCTTAGACATTTATTTTTCCTGTGTACCTTCCATTGACGCCAGTAGTGGTCCTTATGATGATCCGGTACCGACTTCCAACAATACCCTTCTAGAATCATCCATCTCTTGAAAACTTTTTTTATCCTCCATGAATAAAAATGAGAAGGATGCAATTCCCTGTGTTTCATTAAAATGCATAACATCTTAAAAACATATTTAATAGTTTACATGGATAATTAGAAATATGTTAATTAATCAAATACAAACTTTCGTATTATTCGCAATCAGTGTGATCGGGATCCTATGCACGCGAAGGGGGCAGCCCCTGTCCTTTAAGGTGCTCGCGGAGCGCCTGTAACCTGCAAGCCTACTCTGCCCTCAAAGGATGGGGATGTTGCTGGTGATGCGATGGATGGAGGCGCATGCATTGTCAGTATAGGAGTGTCATGTCTCGATGTCGCCGATGGTGACTGCAATGGGCGATTTGGTATGGTTCCAAACGACGATGTCGATGGTACAGGCGACGCGGACGGTATGGAAAGCGAAGGTGACACTGACTGCAACTCATGATCGAGTGAACGTGAACCCGGAATCGATAGGACATGAACTGACCCACGACCTCGACCGCCACGACCTCTTTGACCCCCTCGTTTGGCCTGTCCATGAGGTCCAGTCGGTATATCGATTCTCTGGGGTCTGTGTTGCACCTTTTCCGACTGGACGAGGACGCCCTAAAGGTATCCCTCGACCGCCCTGAGGTATTGCAAGACCTTGAAGTGGAGGCTGATCACTACGAGCCATAAAACCTAAAAAAACACCAATCATAAACAATTGTGAATAAAGGTTTAGAAGGTTCAAGTAACGTCGATCAAACATTGACATAACATGAACATACATTACTCGCTGTCATCCGTTTCAAATTCACTCTCATGACTAGAAGTTGATGATTCTTCTTCTGAATCATCTCCACTATCGATAATGAAGTCATTGTCTTCTTGACTTGGACCCGCTTCAACAATGACACGTGTCCCATTTGGATCATTCAAATTGTTGAAATCCTAAATTGCATTGTCGACTACACACGTGGTAGGTTCACCATCTTGGAATGCAATCTCTGCCGAGCCTTGGTCATTATCGTCTTTGCTCATTTCCTAATTGGCAAATTTTGGTTGACAGCAACAAATGGCTAGCCATTCTTGTCGCTCATCCATCAAAGAAAGGTACGAAATGTAATACTCTTGAGTGGCTTGCATTGCAAGGACAAATGGCTCGTAAATGTTATATCGTCGACTTCGGTGAACCTCTACCAATTTAAGTGTTGGGTGAGTCCTTACACCATGATTCGGTGTGGGGTCATACCATTCACACTTAAACAACACCACACGCTTGAGGCCTGTATATTCAATCTGTACAACCTCTATTAGTAGTCGATAGTAGTCGTGGGAAACATCGGCGTAGTTAGAACCCTTCACCAAAACACCATTGTTCTGCATCGATCTATTAACGTCGTATGTTTCAGTGTGGAACTTATACCTATTCACTAGGTAACCAGGGTACACATTACAAGATCGACTAGGTCCAACCGAAAGATCAACAAGCGTCTCATCTATGATGGAATTCCGAGCCTATTCATTAAAATTTAGAAAGTTAAGACACATTATTTATGAAAGAAATAAACGAAGCGATAACCTACAATCGTAATAACGTTACATATGTTTGAAACCAAATCGGGAAGTTGCGCTCTAGACTAGTATCGACTTTCGACTCCCCTATTCCTTGAGTGATTTCATCGATAAAGATCCTAGAAAAAAACAACAACAACAACAACAACAACAACAACATAGCCTCAGTCCCAAATTAATAGGGATCGGCTACATGGATCAAACTTTTCCATTGTGCTCGATTAAGTGCAATTGATGATGAGCTTTTCAAACCATTCAAATCCCTCATAATTAATGCATCCCATGTTAACTTTGGTCTGCCCCTACCTCGTCGAATTTCTACAGTTTCTATTGAGTCAAGTTTTCTGGTTGGGGCATTTGTAGGCCGTCTTTGCAGGTGACCAAACCACCGCAACCGCCCTTCCCTAATCTTTGTATCAATTGGTGCTACTCCAACTTGTTTTTGAATTTCTATATTTCTTATTCTATCTTTACGAGTTTTACCACATATCCACCTAATCATCCTCATTTCTGCTACGTTCATTTTATGTAATTGTTGTTGCTTTACCGCCCAACATTCTCTTCCATAGAGCATAGCTGGCCTAATTGCGGTCCTATAAAATTTTCCTTTTAACTTAGTAGGAACATTTTGATCACAAATCACCCCTGTTGCACTCCGCCATTTCTTCCATCCAGCTTGAATTCTATGTGTAACATCATTCTCAATGTTACCATCATTTTGTATGATTGATCCTAGGTATCTAAAGTGGTTTACCTTAGGAACTTCTGCTTCCCCTAATTTTAGCACTCCGCCATCTCGATGTCTAGTGTTTCTAAACTCACAGTGCATGTATTCGGTTTTCGTCCTACTCAACTTAAAGCCTTTAGATTCTAATGTATTCCTTCAGAGTTCTAATTTCCTATTCACTCCATCTTTAGTTTCATCCACTAAGACAATATCATTTGCAAATAACATACACCATTGTATATCCTCTTGAATATGTCTAGTTAGTTCATCCATAACTAAAGTAAATAGATATGGGCTTAAAGCCGATCCTTGATGTAGTCCTATCGTAATGGAAAATTCTTTTGTAGCTCCTCCAAATGTTTTATACTCGTTACTACTCCATCATACATATCCTTAATAGTGTCTATGTATCTAGCATGCACTCTTTTTCTTTCTAGAACCCACCAAAGAACATCTTTATGGACCGTATCATATGCTTTTTCTAAATCTACGAATACAATATGAAGATCTTTTTTTTTTCTCTATATTTTTCTAACAATCGTCTTACAAGGAAAATCGCCTCCACACTTGACCTCCCAAGCATGAAACCAAATTGGTTCTCTGATATTGTTGTTTCTCTCCTTAGCCTATTGTCAATTATCCTCTCCCAAAGTTTCATTGTGTGACTCGTACGTTTAATTCCCCGGTAGTTTGAGCAATTTTGAATGTCTCATTTGTTTTTGAAGATTGGCACAAGTGTGCTTCTTCTCCAATCCATTGGCATCCGTTTTGATTTTAAAATTTTATTGAAAAGTTTTGTTAACCAAGTCAATCCAATTTCTCCTAAACATTTCCAAACCTCTATGGGTATTTCATCTGGGCCACATGCTTTCTCTATTTTCATTCTTTTCGATGCCTCTTTAACTTCTACAATTCTAATATTGCGTGTATAGTTTACATTTCTTTCTTGGTGTGGGTTTTCATCTATGATTGTATCAACTTGGCCATCATTAAATAAACTATCGAAGTAACTTCTCTATCTCTCCTTAATATCCTCTCACGCGTTAAAACATTTTGATTTTCGTCCTTAATACATCTTACATGACTTAGGTCTTGCTTCTTTTTATCTTTTAATTTGGCTAGCCTATATATATATTTCGCCATCTCTATTACCTAACCTTGTATATAGATCTTCCATGAAATTTGTTTTAGCTTGACTAACTACTTTTTTAGCTTGTTTTCTAGCTTTTCTATATTGATTGTACACATCTTCATCTTGACACTTAAGTATTTTCCTATACATCTCTCTTTTTGTCTTAATTGCTCGTTGGACATCCTCGTTCCACCACCATGTTTCCTTCTTTGGTGGTCCGAAGCCTTTAGATATACCTAATACGTTTGATCTCACTCTCCTTATGCAACTACTCATTTCTAGCCACTTTGTATTAGCATCTAAGTCAAGATTCCAAACATTTTCCTTTAGTAGTTTTTCTCTAAACTCTACTTGTTTACTATGTTTTAGGTTCCACCACTTTATTCTAGGGTCGCTAACTCTTTTATTCATATTATGTCGTCGTGTTAGCTTAATATCAAGTACTACTAACTTATGTTGGGTAGTAAGTGCTTCACCAGGTATTACTTTGCAGTCTCTACATATTTTTCTATCTATTTTTCTTGTTAAAAGAAAATCCATTTGACTCTTGTTATGACCACTACTATAAGTAATTATATGCGACTCCCTCTTCCTAAAACTAGTATTTGCTAAGACAAGATCGTATGCTGAAGCAAATTGTAAGATTGATTCTCCTTCTTCATTTCTATTACCGTAACCAAAACCTTCATGAACTCTCTCAAACCCATAGTTACTTGCCCCGACATGCCCATTTAAATCTCATCCAATAAAAACCTTTTCATCTAATGGTATTCTTTGCATAAATCCATCCGTATCGTCCTAAAACTTGCGTTTGATGCTCTCGCTTAATCCTACTTGTGGTCTATAGGAGCTAAGTATGTTAATTTTTTGTTTCCATTAATTAATTTAACTAGAATCAATCTATCCCCCATTCTTTTAACCTCTACGACCTTATCCTTATAATCATTATCCACCACAATTCCTACTCTATTGCATTTTCTATCTATACCAGTGTACCACAATTTAAACCCTGTGCTTCCTATTTCTCTACTCTTTTCTCCTACCCATTTTGTCTCTTGGAGGCAAGCAATATTGACTCTCCTTCTAATCATGGTATCTACTAGTTCTATTGACTTCCCCGTAAGTGTTCCTATGTTCCATGCCCCTAAACGAATTTTTTCTCCCCTTTGTATTTATTTTCCTTTTCTATTTCTATTTTGTCTAAAAGATATAGCGTCTGTATCTATGATTTTGTTTTTGTTTTTGTTTTTGTTTTGAACTAGCTTCTTTACCCACACCCATCCTTTGTGTGGGAACCCTTGCTCATTTTTCTTCACATCTGGGCGACGATGTGAAGGGACTAGCTTCTTTACCCACACACGTCCTATGTGTGGGAACCCTTGCTCATTTTTCTTCACACCCAGGCGGCGATGTGAAACACACCCGTGCTCATTTCTCACTACACCCGGGCTCCGATGCAGCGTGTTGCTAGGTGGGAACGCCCCAACGTTTATATATGTTTGATCCATTTCATGAAAAGTGACAAAAGTTTTATGCTGGCTGTCAACCTATCGCAACCCTCCTCCATTTTCCAAGAATGGAAAATGAGCTGGGCCTCCCTCCCCCACTATTCGGGTATGAAAAGTGAGTTTATGAATAATGAATGTACTGCATTTTTGAATGAAGTGACCGACATATTGGATGTAAGGAATGATCTCTGGAAAATTGAGTAGTATGTACGAATGAGAAGCATTATACTCCTGCTTTGTTAAGTACCGCTCCTTTGACTTGCCCAAGGGTCATCCAGGATAAGTAAAAATTGAGAAATTGCCTACAAAATGCGGTGTGGGCCCGATACCACCATCGTCATTTCATCGAACTTGTCGTGCAACGTAAAGACGTAATCTTCGAAATAGTATGAACAAAATTATGTGACTTCTTCGACCAAATAAGCATTACACATCGAGCCGTCAACCTTCGCTTTGTTTCGAACGTTGTTTTTCAAATGTTTAAGGCTCCTATCGAAGTCTTAGCTATCCTCCCATTCACAAAATCAGCTCCGATTTTTGTCACCTTCATCAAGCCCAACGATTCAATTTCTGTCAAAATCTCTTCACCAGATAGCGAAGCGGGCGGTTAGCCCTTTAGTACGATTTTGCCTCTAAGAAATTTTTTTTTGTCTTTCCTGAATGGTGAGTTCTTCGATAAGAAATGATGGTAACAGTCGAACCACGATGTTTTTCCACCACTTCGCAATTGAAAGGCATTTGTATCCTCCATATAATATGGACAAGCCATCTTACCGGGTGTGCTCCAACCGAACAACATGCTATATGCAGGGAAATCACTTACAGTCCATAAAAGGGCGACTCGCATACGAAAGTTCATCTTTATGGAAACGTCATAAGTAATCACCCCGTTGTTCCATAAATCTTGCAACTCTTTCACAAGCGGCTAAAGGAACACGTCGATTTTTTGTTTTGGGCTGGTCGGTCCAGGAATGATAACCGTTAAGAACATAAACTCAGATTTCATGCAAATTAATGGTGGAAGATTATACAGAGTCAAAATTACGGGCCATGAAGAGTACGATTTACCTGAAATCCCAAAAACTTGAAAGCCATCAGTGCACAACCCTAAACAAACATTCCGAACCTCGGCGGTGAAGTCTCTGTTGACATCATTAAAATGCCTCCAAGCAATCAAATCAGAACAGTATTGCATAACATCTTCTGGCGAGGAATGCTCTCCATGCCACCGCATTTTTTTGTCGTTGACTTAGACGCGTACAATCGTTGCAATCGAGGACCTCAAGGGAAGTAGTACATTTTTTAACAAGAACATTTTTTTGTGTTCCTTCCACGACCTTGTCGCTGTGCAATGTAGCATGATTTTCCATAAAATTTGCATGATGTCAATTTAGAGTCCACTCCCCAATAAATCATACATTGGTCCTCATAACAATCTATTTTCTCAACTAGAAGACCTAGACCTCGCATTTGTCTTTTAGTGGCATAAAAAATTTCAACCAATGAATTGTCGATTGGCAAACAATCCTTCATGAATTTTATGATCTCATTATTCCCTCGTTCAGAGATATGGTGTTCCGACTTGATCGCAAGTAATCTTGCCATTGGGACAACTTTGTCATGGTTTCGCACCCCGACCACAATTGTTCGCTACAAGCCTCAATCATGTCATATAGTTGGCGTGTTCGAGGGTTTGGTGATTCTTCCATGTGATTCCAATTAAAACATGAACCTGCGACGTTGTGTAGCATCTCATGGTAAGTTGTCGTATCGAAACCTCCCCCATCAACATCATCAATATGGTTATCAAATTGGTAGAAGTTTGGCGGCTCTTGACCTCCATTATCACCGTGTTCGTACCAACAGTGATATCCGGAACGAATCCGTACCTACATATATGGTATTCAACCATTTCGACGTCCAGGTATGGTACAAGTCGACATTTCTTATAACTACACGGACATCTAATCTTCCTTTCACTTTGGTAGGTAGGACAATGTTGCTTAGTAAATGCTATGAATTCTTTAACCCTCGCCGTGAATTCAATTCGAACGAAGCAATTGTCGAGACGGTTGTACATCCAGTCTCGACTTGTAGACGACATTCCTATTGTAATTGTGCAATTAAATTAGTCAACTAGTTTAATAATTTCCGACGGTACAGGTCCACTTATGTGTCCAACTTACACAATTTAGTAGAATGGGAAATCTGAGAACCTCACTAACTACATGAACAAAAAGCTTTATTTGTATGCATTGAATAAAGGTGGTTTGATACGAATAACATAAAACAAAACAAACCTTACATTTGTTGATTTCTAACTTCATGTCTGTTTGTGGCTTGAATTTAATACTCCTAATCTCAGGAAAAATGTTCCTAACTTCATGTATGTTTGTGGCTTCAATTTCGATTGTTGATTTCTACTTTCCTAATACCTAGCTCTTCCTAGGACTGATACCAATCATAGTAGGATACTTGGTCGTAAGAATAAAAACATCAAGGAGTTCAAGAGATCATAACTTATAAGTCATAAGCGACATACAAATACCACATAGGATCAAAGCTCCCAGTAATTCATTTTCAACAAACACCCAATGTCAATGAAAGCATCAACAATATGTGAAAGATATAGCAGAAATCTCGAATACAATCAAAGGAAGAAAAAAATAACATGTGCTTGAAACTTGATGCTACATCACAACTTGAAACTGCAAGGGTGACACAAAAGAAACCGTGCATTGCAAAGCCTCAAAAACTTGATTTCACATTATTTCACCTTATTTGTCAACCCGTCCAACATCCCATACCAGCTAAAAGAACTATCAATGTTAAACAAATCAACCAATGGAATAGCATCGAAAGAATCTAGAGAAAGATAGAAAAAAGGCCATTTCACAATATAATTTCAACAAATAAAACAATGGATCTAAATGATTTGAAAATCAAGCCATCAGTTAGAATGGATAAACTAGTTTAATTATAAGATCAAACAATGGCGGCTACCACAGACTTCACAATTTACACAAGTTGAAATAATTCTAAAATACGCACATCTACGAGCCCTAAAAAACATTCAAATCGGTTATAGCTTAAATTACATCTATTCACACTATTTTAAGTCTTCTTTTCCACTATTGTTACCATGAATTGATGGTATTCGTTGTATTTTACATTAATTCAGTACCAAAATTGAAAAGAAAAGAAAAAAACACACAAACACACATAATGGTAACAATACAATAGTAGCATTAAACTAGTTTTCTTAAAAGGGGTACCTTAAGCTTAACTACTCATTTTCGCGATTTCAAGAACTCTACTTTTGATATACGTCTTCCTGCATAGAAAGATCAAAGGTATAAGCAATTACTTGCAAAGTGGATTAGTTGGTAAGTAGGATGCAAGGACGCTCTCTCAAGGTGAGGAGTTATAACTTTCATGTTTCCTACATTCCACACTAGCTAGGACTTGATTATGTATCTAGCTAATACAATCAACTTATATAATTTGTTGCTTTTACCAACAAGTAGACAACTCGATTATCAGTTTGGTATGAAGTTAATCACTTGAGCTAGATGACGAGTAAGCAACCAAGTCACCAACAAAAACAGAGCTTGGAATCAAGAACAACAACAACTACATAAAGGATTGGCGAGTAAGCAACCAATTCACCAGTACCCACAATGTCCTTATCCATGTTAATGCATGTCATGAAGTAACTAGATTAAAGACTATGATACTTAGTTTAACTTGTAGATGTTCTAAATTAATGCTCTTAATTGCTTTATGTCCTTTGTTCACATTCGACTATCATTGACAAGCTAGTATTGACCATGTCGATTTGTTTTTATTCTTAACCACATAAGTAGTTATCTTAATGAAGATTATTGCCTACTTTGAAAGAGCATCCTCTCATGGAGGGAGGAAATATTCAAGAATAGAATGATGGTATTCCAAGCGAACTTTTTGCCAACATTCCCACCAAAACTTTATTTTGTTATACTAGTTCATCAAATCTCAAGATTTGTGACAACAAATCTCGAGATTTCTCTTTACCCCTCCAAAACCCCCCTTCGTCGTCCTCCCCACCACCGAAAATGAACATTGAATTAATGATAGTATTCCAAGTGAACTTTTTGGCAATGAAGATCATTTAAATTTAAGCTCTTGCTTATCAAAGCACTATAGTTTGCTAGGGATGATTGGGTGAATTGGGGACCAATTATCATACTGTTTGGTATCACGTTTGGTCATGTCCGAGCTAGGTATTAAGAAAGTTGTTTCCAACCCCCTCTATTCAATGGCTAGAAGCAAAGCTATTTGTTCATGTAGTTAGGTAGGTCCTCAGATTCCCCCTTCTAATAAATTGTGTTAGTTGGACACACAAGTTGCCATGTACCGTCGGAAATTATGAAACTAGTTGACTACTTTAATTGCACAATTACAATAGGAATGTCGACTACAAGTCGAGACTGGATGTACAACCGGCTCGACAACAACGCTACATTCGAATTGAATTAGCGGCGAAGGTTAAAGAATTCATATCACTTGCTAAGCAACATTGTCGTACATACCAAAGTGAAAGGAAGATTAGATGTCCGTGCAATTATAAGAAATGTCGACTTGTACCGCACTCCGGACGTCGAAACGGTTGAGTACCACATATGTAGGTATGGATTTGTTCGGGATATCACTTTGGTACGAACATGGTGAGAACGGCGATGAAGGCTGCAAAACTTTTACCAAATGGATAACCATATTGATGATGCCGATGTGGGAGGAGACGATCCGACAACTTACCGCGAGATGCTACACAACGTGGCGGGTCCAAGTTTCAATTGGAATCACGTGGAAGAATCACCAAACCCCCAAAAGGTATCCTTCAGCCTTCTCTTTTTATTTCTTTTCTTTCTGCGGTGAAAGGCATTCCTCTTGTGAGATAGCTTTTTTATTAGTTATTTATTTGTTGCACTTATTTTCACTGATTTGCTATTTATGAGGTAAACGAGAGATGCAAATCGTGAAGTGAAGTTTGGAAAAACAATATCCTTCTACGTTCGGATGCATTTATTAGTATTGACCAAGATAGTTTTTTCTTGAGTCAACTCCAAAGTAGAGGTTTTCTAAGGCGTGCCTTGCGATGTTAGCAACAGCTTCAATAAGGTGCGCCAATTTCTTGCTACTATTCTTTTTTTTTTTCTAGAACTTATGTTTCAAATAGTTAAATGTGGTCCATTCACATGTCAAGTTTCCATGGTTCATTCGCATGTCAACATGAAGTTTTACTTGAAGATTTTTAAATGTCGCATATCTCGCACGCTCAAATGTCAAAACTAAGTTCGCGCCATTATCTCGTTAATGTCAAATTCCCACCACATATTTCTTTAGTTTGAGCTTGACCTAATCCGTGTAGAAAAGAGATGGTGAGTTTGTGGTTGTGCGATTTTACGATGGATATTTTATTTCAATACTTGTTATAAGGTCGTTTGACTAATGATTAAATGATTAAGTTGGAGAGTAACCATGTTGAAAGTTGAAAACAAACTTATAATAGATGGGGATGTGTTGGTATAGGATAAGATTCAACAATAGATTGGTATTCAAATTCATTTTCCTAAGTACAAGTTTAAGTTAAGTTGGTGAGTTGGTTATTTCTTTTTTGCATTAGTTTTGAAGAAAGCACAAAATTCTTTGTATTAACTAGATAACATCAATTTCATTTTTTAATGGAATACTATGTAATGCTTTTGAAAGCCCTTCTCCTAGAAAACTTGTATCATGTTATAGCGTTTTTTCTATTCACGCTTTTTACCTCTCTCTTTTCAACCGCTACAACTTTCAAAATAATCCCGATGGACTTTTGAAATACAATGTGTGTAAGATTTTCCACCCAAATTAGCGTCGTAGGTGCAAAATTTGTTACAAATTTTGTCAGCTATCATTCTACATTGTGAAATTGGCATTTCATTGTTGAGTCCTCATTCGCAAACTACGTTATGCTAAAAGTTCTTTTGAACCGCCTTGTAGCATGGTTTGGGTTGTTTGGCTACTGTAGCTTCTTGTCGTTTATTTTTGTGCTTCTTTGTTTTTGAAGTGTTAGTTGTGAACAATGTGTGTAGCTTGCTTTTTTTTTTTTTTTTTTTTGGGTTGCTGTTTTGCCTTTTTTTTGTTGTTTTGCTTGTTTTTTCGGTTCACCTGGTTTGTTTTTTTCTGTTGTTACGGGATTTACTTGTTTGTAATTTCCTTAGATTCGTTGTTACGGGATTTACTTCGCTCCCAATTGTTCTTTGTTAAAAACTTTTATTTTATTTTATTATGTTCTTTCCGTTGTGCATGTTTTATCATTCATTCTCCCTTTTGATTTGTCCATGTGAAGGATGCAAGTATGCAACACAAGTAGCCATGTACCGTCGGATATTATAGTAAAATATGTGAATGGAGATAGTTTTTTTGCGGTTTCGTATTTTTTATCATGAGTTTGATCTATTTTGGGTTGGTTATGGGAGTTAGTGTTTAGTTATTTCTATAAGCCTCATAACTTCTTTAAGTATATATGCATCTATTTATACTTAACATCTATGACTTGATCAGCAGAAGTGTTGCATAAATCATAGAATATGTCAATGAACATTGAAGGAAATGGAAATGGAACATCAATAGTATTTTTAGATAATACTTATGATCATCAGAGAAGTAGCTAATTAGGCTTTACTTCTTACATTGTGGCAATAGAAAATGGATTTAAGCTTGGTGAAAGCAAATCCAACAAATTTAAAAGCATCGAGATACATGCAAGTATAATTAACAAAGATTGCAGATACTAGTGTTTTGTTAATGAAAATGGCAACTTAACATTAATTCCAAATCTCTCATCTCAAGTAACTGATTCCAATTGAAATCAAATTGTTATAGTTGTCATTGAATTATCGTGTCAAATAAATAATCTCCTACTAAATATTAGTTGGATTGAGTTTAATGTATAAGTTTGTTGGATTGAGTTTATAAGTTTATGAGTAATTCTCATAAGCTTTAATTCAACCATTAATATCAATCGTTAATGCCCTTTGAGTAATCCCCTAGTTCATCCACCACAACAAACCCTAAACACTAAATCAAGTACAACAAAGCAAATGAACCCAAACCTGATCACAGTGGTCATCAGATGAGGGACTACAAAGAGAGACACGAGTAGACGACAGTGAGGGACAAAGCAGACGACGGCGAGGCACAGAGGCGAGGGACAGAGCAGACGACGGCAACGCATAGAGGCGAAGGACAGAGCAGACGATGGTAATGCACAGAGCCTAGGGACAGAGCAGACGACGAGGCATAGAGCAGACGGTGGCGAGGGATAGAGCAGACGATGGCGACGCACATAGTAGATGACGATGAGGGACAGAGGCGAGGGACAGAGCAGACGATGGCGAGGCACAAAGCAGACGACGACGAGGGACAGTGATGAGGGACAGAGCAGATGACAGTGAGGCACAGAGCAGACGACGACGAGGAACAGAGTAGACGACAGCGAGGGACAGAGCAGACGACGACGGACATAGTAGACAACGGCGATGGACAGAGCAAACGACGATGACGGAGAGAGCAGACGACAACGACAGACAGAGCAGACGACGACGATGGATAGAGCAAACGACGAAGAGGGCTTCTGCGGCTGCGATGGTAGAAGGCACGAGCTCAGGCATAGAGCAACACAAACACCAAATTCCACCACCAAAACCCACTAAATCCAAACCCCCATTTCCAAATCTCTTCAACCAACACCAAATCTCCCAAACTAGCTCTCCAATCTCCAACCAACAAAGTCGTGACTGCCCTCGATGGTCAAGAGATTAGATTTGGAGAGCGTCGATGAACAAAGGCTACCGCGGTGAATATTGAGCAGAGATTTAAGGCTTAAGAGAGAGAGTTCGAGGAGAGAGAGAGTTTAGGAGTTGCAGAGCCGGTGAAGAGATGAGCTGCTGAGCCGCCGGTGAAGAGAGAAGTTGTTGAGCCACCAGTGAGAGAGATGTTGTTCGAGGAGAGAGAGAAAGAGAGGTCATTCATGGAGAGAGAGAGAGTTCGAGGAAAGAGAGAGTTCAGAGAGAGAGTTCGAGGAGAGAGAGGTTTTGAAACACAAATCTTTCATCGATTGATGAACGAATCTCGAGACGTGATGGGCATTTATAAACTACTGAATTTTTGGTGGGAAAGTTGGTGCCAATTTTTAAAGATGGATTTTAATTCCGTCTCTATTCCATCTCTATTTACGTCTGTAATCTGTCTTTATTCCGTCTCTGACTGTTTCCGTCTCAATTCCGTCTCTAACCATTTCTGATTAGCAACATAATTAAATTCGTTGCTATTTCCGTTTCTAATTTAAATTTTTTTGTAGTGTTGTTTGAGTCCTTCAAGTTCATCTTGTCGCACTTTTGTTCCTTTCTCATGCATAACTTCTGATTTTCTCATAGCTAAAGTGTTGACTCTTTCTGGCTTGAACATCACTTGCTCTTGCATTACCTCATTTGTTTTCGTAGTGCTCATCAAGTGAATAGCACTAACATTCTCCTTAGGATTAGTGATAGTGTTACTTAGAAAATACCCTTCCTTTTTTGAATTCAAAGCAATGGCTAGCTCACCAATCTATCTCTTTAAGTTCTTGATGGATTGTATTCTTTCATCATTCATGTTCTTATGAGTCTGCTTCACATTTTTCATCTCTTTCTCATGCCTCTTATGTTCTTATAAGTCTGCTTCACATTTTTCATCTCTTTCTCATGCCTCTTATGATGTTCCTTATTTTTGATATCAATGGCTTGCTAGAATCTTTTAATTGACTTCAATGAAGTCATATTTTCACTTTGGCCTAGCTTCCCTTGTTGGACTTGTTGATCAAAATTTGGACGTAACTTCACTTCAGTATTTAGATTTCCATATGAAAAGTTTGAGTTTTTTTATCCTTGATAAAATCTTTGAGGAGATGTTCCCCTCGGCCTGAAGTTATTCCCATAGTTTTAGTTGTTCATGAATTTGACATCTTCAAATTCCATTCCTTGTTGCATGTCTAATGGATTAACCACCATTGCTAGGCGATTGACAGGTTGTTGAAATGCTTGCACTTGTGGACTTAATTTTCCTATTTATAACAAGTCAATAATTAAACGTATTTTATCATGTAATTTTGGTTGATTTTAGATATAAATGATGATATTACATAGGTATTCTCTTATTTTTGCAATTTCAGGATTTAATTAGGAAAAATGAAGAAGTGCAAAATAGTCAACATGACAACATAGCCAGCGATTAGCCAGTTATACAAGATTACATAGGAATCACTGTCTAAATTGACAAAAAATAAGAGCCAGCGAATCATCAGTGAATTAAGAAATACGCTAGGAATCGCTGGATGAATCGATGGAGCACAAAAAGTGAAATCCAGTGATTTTCTCAGTGATTCGTTAACAAATTGAATTTGCTGAGGAATCGTTTAGGTCGGTGACGAGTTTTTTAGATAAGAACAAGAAATTTAAGTTTATTTATGATATGTATACTTAAAGAAACTTTATATAGGACCTCAGGGCTTCGAAATTATACCCTAGAAGCACTCTCTCGGAGCTATTAATTCTTTGAGACTCTTAGGAGATTCAAGAGTTATTTAATGAAAGTATTTTACATTAATGTCTTTTAATTATTTTTTTATTAGAATGTTTATTATTAATATTTGTGGGTAGTTTATTATTCTAAACAATACTCTAGACATGATTGCAAACCGTTCATCAATTTAGTCATGATATGGAATTTACGTGCTTAATGCTTTAAACCAATCACCCATGTCAATCATGGTTTTAATAAGTTGTTTTTGCATATTACAACTAATGATTCTTTGTATTGAGTGCATAGTGGCCAATATGTTTCTTATTGAGTGCATAATGGTCAATATGTTTCTTAGTATATAGTATCTTAATCTATGTCTATGATTATTGACAACAATTATAGAAGTAGTAACTAGGATTAATCTAAATGGCATAAAAATTACCCGAGTGCAATAATTTTATAAAGGATTAAATCATTTAGTGCAATATTTTTATGAAGGATTAAATCATTTAGAATGAAGATTCTTAGACACAGTATGTGGAGAGTCTTTGCTCGACACAACACTAACTTTAGCAAGAGAATCTATAAATAAAATGGCTAAACAATCTAGGCAATATGGTGAGAAGAGTGAATTAATCAAGGAAAATCTAAGTGAAATGAATAGAAGAACATATAAGACGCCAAACGATAAAATAGATAAGCTAAAAGCCATGGTTGAATTATTACTAAAGGATAGATCAATCAAGGTAAAACCTTATGTTTTCTATAACGAATTAGGTCATTCTAATGATGAATGCCCTTTGAGATAGCAAACCAAAATAGAAAAAGCTAATGCTATAATGGACCAATATGATGGATTTGTTTATCCTACTTATAACTTTAATAGTTATTCAAATTACTCACAACCGAATGTGATGATCGTATTAACAATCAAGATTATCAAAGATATAAAACATTGAATAATTTAGAAAGGGAAAAGATCAAATAATTCAAACATTACAAAAAGATATAACCTAGTTGAAAAACCAATTGAGTCAGCTGGCAACACAAATGAGTGAGTTTGTAAATAAAGGGAAATTGACATCTCAACCATATCCTACTTTATACGAAAAAAGTACCAGCCATAACATTAAAAAATGGTAAGCAGATGGATGAACTTAAAATGCGAGACCAATTAGTTTCTAGAAATGAAATAAAAGCATAATTAGAGAAAGAAATTGAAGTTCCATGTAATAAGATTTCCAACGAAAATGGTGATTAGCCTGATAAAGTTACACCAATTGACGCGCGCCGAACAAGTCAATAAAATAAAGTTCCTAAACCAAATATTTTGTAGAATAGTGGCAAAGGGTCGATCCCACAGAGATTGGTAGTCTTTCTATGGTTAAAAACAACAAAAGAAAATCAGGGGTTTTAAAATAAATTAATTTAACTAACTAAACTAAAATAAACTAAATAAATAAAATAACGAAACTAAATTTTTAAAACAATTAGTGAATACCTAAGTAACACTTAGGTCTACAGTTCCACAAATCAGGATCAAGATTCAATGGCAATCATGGTTTTAATCTTTCTCAAAAAGTTATTAATTTAAATTCTCCTAGATTTGCTATAGAAAATCGACATCTTGCAGAAATTCCGCATTCCTCTAATCTCAATAGCCAGGACGTCCGCCATTAAATACTTCCCTAATTAATGCAGAACCCTAGACATCCGCCAATCGGGTTTAACACACTAACCGCAGTAATATGGATATGTGGGAACACTAATCCTAAATAACCAGATCGCATCTACTTCCGATTTAACCTAAATTCAATTATTGCACACTCAAGAACCGAAATGGTTTTACAGCAAACGGGTGAGTGTTCGTCACTTTATTGGTCATAAAGTACAATTACACGGATATTATCGGTCCAAATAACTATAGATTGTCCACCTAAAAGCATGCACTGGCTACATACAAGCCCTAGATCTATACCATATTGATTAAAATCATCAACAATGAAATAGGAGAATTAAATTAAATAATAAAATAAAATAAAAGATCTCACATAGTATGCCATGAATTCATAATCCTGACTTGTTTCCTCGCCGACCTAGGCAATCGTCGAGAGAAGTCGATGCTAAAAATATAATAGTCGGTGTTCTTCATATAAACCTAAGGTTCGTAATATATAAAACTACTAAAAATTGGTCTCTGGGAGGTGAGAGAAACTAATTTTGTGGGTTGGTCTCGTAACACGTGTGCTGAGGTGCATCTATTGCTATTTTGGGTTTTTTCTGCAGGTTCTGCCACGTGTCCACTGCCGATTAGTCTGTTTCCCTATCGTGCGCTGATGTGGTGCGTTCTGGTTGGTTAAGAGAACGTGTAATAACGTCCCGGGTGAATGAGAGCTCGACACGTGGCGGCAGAGGCGGTGAAGAAGGCTCGCACAAAGCCATGCAAAAATTTGGGACATGGTACAGAACCGCATCTCGAGGTAAGTCCTAAGACTGCTGAGACGAGGAGAAAGAAATGGTGGAACGTGCTGTGTTGTCGAGCTGACGTGGCAGGGTCTCATTGGCGAAAACCTGCTGGTGACATGTTGTGGTAGCAGGAAACGAGCTGGGCTAATTGACGGCTGACATGTGGCACGTTGAGGCGAGTTGGACCAATAGTATGATGCCACATGTTAATTGGTGTGCCGATCCTCTATTCTACCCATCGCGCAGCACATAACTCGAGAAAAATAGTCCGATGTCCAATCAATGCATGTAAATACTCCATTTTCAATATTTTTCACCACGAATGCAACCGCGCACTCCGTTTAACCTAAAAATGACCAATAAATATAATTAAATATATATTTTAAAGACTTTCCACATTAAATATACTAAAATATTCTATTAAATACCTATAAATATTGACTTATCACCAATTAATATAAAACCACCACTCCCTTATCGTTTGGAAGATAATAGAAATGCTAATGAATTGCTGGAAGAAAAACAAATCTCTAATACATTAAAGAAAGTAGTTTTTATATATCTCTGTTTGAAGTCATTCAGAATGCACCTAAGTATCAGATTTTTATAAAAGATTTATGCACTAATAAGATTAAAGCTAGTGAAAAAGTGAGT
The DNA here is from genome assembly GCA_039657325.1 of Stephania cephalantha. Lineage (NCBI taxonomy): Eukaryota > Viridiplantae > Streptophyta > Magnoliopsida > Ranunculales > Menispermaceae > Stephania > Stephania cephalantha. The sequence goes on along the minus strand of CM077578.1, from coordinate 28,777,092 downwards.
CTAGGGGAACACGTATCACCACTAATTCAAAAGAAATTACCTCCAAAATGTTTTGAACTTGGAATGTTTTTCATTCCATGTAGGATTGAAAATATAGGAATTTCTAAAACATTGTGTGATCTGGGAGCCTCCATAAATATTATGCTTTTATCTATTTATTTGCAAATGATGGATGTACATTTAGAAGAAACTAGTATAGTGGTACAATTGGCAGATAGATCCACTGTTAAACCAGTATGGTTACTAGAAGATGTATTGGTCAGGGTTAATGATTTAGACTTCTCAGCTGATTTTTATGTTTTAGAAATGAAAGAAGATAATTTCTTTAATATAACTTCTCTAATTTTAGGAAAACCATTTTTGAAAATAGTAAAACCTAAGATTGATGTTTCGAACGAAACCTCAATAATAGAAGTAGATAACGATACAAGTGAATTTTAATATATAAGATGTAATGAAATATCCAATGGATATTTCTTCCATATGCATAGTAGATATGATAGATTCGTTAATAGATAAATCTTTTAGAAGATAAAACAAATAAATTAGAACTGGTAATTGAATATTTAAAAGAAGATGATGATAGAGATGAGGAAGCAAAAGAGATAATAAGTACCTTAGAATCATATAATGAACTACCATAACTTACTTATTACCTAGAATTATCTAGATCTTATTCAAGCCTTTTACCTTCTATAGTTAAAGCCCTAAAATTAGATCTAAAAACTTTACCTGATCATTTGAAATATGTTTATCTCAGGGACTATATTAATTTACCAGTGATAATTTCTAATAAACTGAAAAGTTTATTAGAAGATAGATTAATAAATGTACTGAAAGATTTTAAAGGGGCAATAGGATGGACTATAGTTAATATTAAAGGAATAATTCCAAATACGTGTATGGATAGGATAAATCTAGAAAGTGCCACAAAAACTTCTTGACAAGTTCAACTTAGATTAAACCCGCCTATGATGGACGTAGTAAAAGATGAAATATTAAAATTATTAGATGCAGGAATGATATTTTCAATAGTTGATAGCAATTGGGTAAGCCCAGTCCAAGTAGTTCCTAAAAACACATGAATTATGGTAATAACATCTGAGTATGGAGAGTTAGAACCAACTAGAATCCAAAACGGTTGAAGGGTATGTATAGATTACAGGAACTTGATCCCTCAACTAGAAAATACCACTATCCACTCCTGTTTATAGATCAAATGTCAGAAAGATTAGTTGGAAAAAACCTATTACTTCTGTCTAGATGGTTATTCAGGATTTCATCAAATACCTATAACCTAGAAGATCAGGAAAAAAGAAACTTTTACTTGCCCCTTTGGTACATTTGCTTATAGAGATATGCCTTTTGGTTTATGTAATGTACCCACAACTTTTCAAATGTGTATGGTTAATATTTTCTTAGATTATGTGAAAGATTTTATTCAAGTCTTCATGGATGATTTTACTGTTTATGGTAACTTTTTCGATGAATATTTAGTTAATTTAACTAAAGTGAATAAGAGATTCATTGAAAAGAATTTAGTATTAAATTATGAAAAGTGTCATTTCATGGTAGATCAAGAACTTATATTAAGACATATAGTGTAACATAAAGGAATAGAAGTAGATCCAGCCAAAAATTCAAGTAATCAAAATGTTACCATACCCTATTACGGTGAGAGAAATACGTTCATTTCTTGGCCATGCAAGACGTTCTAGAAGATTTGTGAAAGATTTTTCTAAAATAACACAACCTTTATGCAAACTTTTACAAAAGACGTTCCTTTTGAATTTATCGATGATTGCAAGATATCATTTAATAAATTACATGATTTTTTAACAACCATAACTATGATTAAATCACCATATTGGTCATTACCTTTTGAGCTAATGTGTGATACAATTAACAATGCAGTTGGAGCTGTTTTAGGTTAAAAAGTAGGAAAAGATTCCCATGTTGTATATTATGCTTCAAGGACACTAGATCTAGTCAAACAGAACTATACAACAACTGAAAATGAACTTTTACCGGTAGTGTTTGCCTTAGAAAAATTTAGATCTTAGTTATTAGGAACAAAAGTGATAGTTTATTATGATCATGCAGCATTGCGATACTTAATGACAAAACAAGATTCTAAACTAAGACTAATAAGATGGATATTACTTCTATAGGAATTCGACCCTGGTATAAAAGGTAAGAGAGGAGCCAAAAATCTAGTAGCAGATCATTTAAGTAGGTTAGAAAATGGCGAACCTCCTATACCATTAAGGGATGAATTTCTGAATGAACATTTGTATAGTATAAAGAATGATGGCCCTTAGTATGATGATATAGTTAATTATCTTACTACAAATAGGTTATCAACTTATTTGATGAGAGCTCAAAAGAATAAAATTAAAAAGGATTCCAAACATTATTTATGGGATGATCCTTATTTATGGAGATTTTGTACCAACCAAATAATTAAGAGATGTATACCACAGTCAGAAGTATAATCAATTTTATCTTATTGCTATACTTATGCCTATGGAGGAAAATTTGGACCACGTAGAACTGCACGTAAAATTTTAGAGTTCGGATTCTTTGGGCCCACTCTATTTCATAATTGTTTTCTTTATACAAAATTTAGTCCAAATTGCCAACAAATTGAAAACTTAGGATGTAGAAATCAAATGCCTTTACTTCATATTCTTTTTGTGAAGTGTTTGATGTATGGGGTATAGATTTCATGGGACCTTTTCACCATCGAATGGTTATATTTATATTTTACATGTTGTAGATTATATTTCTAAGTGGTTAGAAGCCAAGGCTACTGAAACTAATGATTCAAAAATAGTGGTTAATTTCCTTAGATAAAAGATTTTCCAGTGTTTGGAGCACCTAGAGCACTTATTAGTGATAAAGATTTACATTTTTGTAATCGATTAGTTGCTAATCCACTTGCTAAGTACAATGTCATACATAGGACATCTACTGCATATCACCCATAAACTAGTGGACAAGCTAAAACTTCAAATAAAAAAATTAAGTCAATACTGGAAAAAATAGTTAGTCCAACACATAAGAATTGTACACTTATATTAGAAGACGCATTATGGGCATATAGAATATCATTTCAAACACCCATAGGTGTGACAACTTATAGGTTAGTATTTGGAAAAGCATGTTATTTACTAGTAGAATTAGAACATAAAGCCTATTGGGCAATAAAAGCATGTAACATGAATTACAATGAAGCAGGAAACCAACACAAGTTGAGTCTTCAAGAATTAGTAGAACTTAGTGTTGGGGCATGTGTAGTAGGTCAATCTACGAACATTATTTATCTTATAATTTTAGTTAGTAAAATAGAGGTTTTCATTTGCTATTTTATTATAGGTAATTGTATGTTTACCTTATAATAAGATCCATGGGTATTTGTTGAAATGTTCTAAATGTCCTTAGTAGGTCATTATACTGGAAACTATAATGAATAAAGACTAGTGTGAATCTTGATTGATGTTCATATGAGGATCATGCGTATAAGGATAGGAATCGAGATCATGAGTACTTATTAGGGAACAAGGTACTGGACCGACCTGCTATGAGAACACCACATAAATTAAGTCATAAGTGTTACTCATGATAGGTAGATCATTTAGTCCTTTGACTTGAGATTACCATAGACTTCAATATTATGAGCATGGAACTTTGTTAAAATTAAACGTTGTCTTTAACCAGACGATTATAAAGATTGTGATTGGTTACTATGTGAATAATTTGTGAAGTTATGTTATCAAGATAAAAATTTTCCCTCTCGTATAGAGAGATATCAGTGGATCCCTTGATATGTTAGACTATTAAATGCCCAAGTCCAAGTGAATTGATATGGTCAATATAACTTGGATGTTTTCAATCTACCTAAAGATTGAGACTAGTACGATTGAAAATTAATGATAACTTTCTATGTCTTATGTTTAATCAAAGGATATCATACGAAAAAATGATATGATATATGTTATTCAATAGGTCGTATCGATTTTGATATTCATGCTACTTGGGTAGTCATAGTGCCTAGCAAGAGACCGCTTATGACTTGTGTACCAAAATGGTTTTAGTTCACTTTATATCACACGACAAAAGAATATGAATTTTGTATGTTCACATGGTAGAAGTCATGTTTAGGTTAATGTGATTATGGTATTGGATACATAGTTCATTTTGTTCAATAATTATGTATGTCTCCATTATAGAAATCATGATTAGATTAGTATGATTAATTTAATATGATTCTAGTGTTGAATGTATGATTAATATTTTGTTTATTTATTCAATTGCTTGTTTTGTATGGATAAAAATCAAATTGGTTTTGATCATATATCTCATGGTGCTTATCTGTTAGTATATTCCTATAAAATAGGAGATAAACTTTTAATCGGATAAGAATTATAAATCCTATAAGATAGGTGAGATATATAACAAATTTGTAATGGATAAGGATTCAAAGTATCTTAGATTTTAATTGGATTAGGATAAGATATTAAGTTAGAGGTAGGCCCAAGTTAATTAAAAAAGTTATGATAAATATTTTTTGGAATTAAAATAAGGGCAATTTTAGTCAATTGAATTGACTAAAATAAGGAGAAATTTTGGCGATTTTCTTTAAATCACACTAATCCGTTGTCAATGCGATCCGTCCTTGAGAAGGATAAGTTGTTAGGGACAAACTTTCTCGACTGGTTCAAAAACTTGAGATTTGTCCTTAAGCATGAAAGCAAGTTGTATGTCCTGGATGATCTTATTCCTGAGGAACCACAAGCCAATGCTTTAAGAGCCGTGAAGGATGCACATACTAAGCATATCAATGACTCTACTGATGTTGCATGCATTATAGTGGCAACCATGGTTCCTGAACTTCAGAATGACATGGAACACATGGAAGCTTACGACATGGCTATGATGCTGAAGGAAATGTTCCAACAACAAGCTAGGAAAGAAAGATTTGAGATAGTCAAGAACCTTCATTCTTGCAAAATGGCTAAGGGTGCGTCTGTTAGTCCACATGTTCAGAAAATGCAGGGCTACATTAACCATCTTGACTGATTTGGATTTCCAATAAGCCAAGAATTGGTTACGGATTTAATACTGAATTCATTTTTTGATAGTTATTCACAATTTTTTATGAACTATAAAATGAATAATATGGAGAATTTTATCTCGAGTTGCATTTGATGCTTAAAACTAATGAGTAGAATGTCAAGAAACTCATTGCTAATTTGTTGATGGTTCATAAAGGAAAGGCTCTAAAGAAAAAGGGCAAAGGCAAGGCTAATGTTGCCAAGGCTATTGTGACTATCACAAAGACTATGGAACAAGTCAAGCCTAAGGCTGCTTTTACTTCACATTCCCAGAAAGAAAAGAAAAAATAAGGAAATTGTCGTTTTTGCCATGCACCTGGGCATTGGTTTAGAAATTGCAAGCTCTATCTTGAAGATCCAAAGAAAAAGAATAGTAGTGCGACTACTGCTACTGGTATTTACATTATTGAAGTTAACTTGTCTACTAGCGATTTTTAGGTATAAGATACTGGACGTGGATCTCGCATTTGTATTAATGTGCAGGGTCTGACTAAAAGCAGAAAGCTAATGAAAGGAGAAACCATCCTACAAGTTGGAAATGAAGCAACGATTGTAGCATTGGCTGTACGATGTTGAGTTAATTTGTCTAGTGGACTTGTTTTAGTTTTATATAATTATTATTATGTCCTTGCCTTGAGCATAAATATCATTTCAGTTTCATGTTTGGATTTGGATGGTTTTAATTTCATTATTACGAATAATAAATGCTCTATTTCTCGTTAAGACGTTTTCTATGTGAATATTGAATTATTTGATGGCCTTTATATTCTAAAAATGAAAAGGTCTACAGATACTCCTATTTTTTAACTAAATACAAAAAAAATCAAGTCAAATGATTTGAATCAAACCTACCTTTGGCATTGTCGTCTTGGCCACATAAATGAGAAATGCATTTCTAAACTCCATAAAGATGGACTTTTAGATTCATTTGATTTTCAATCATATGAAACATGCGTATCTTATTTACTAGGCAAGATGATAAAGAGTCCCTTTACTGGACACAGTGAAAGGGCAAGTGATTTATTGGGTCTAATACATACTGATGTATGTGGTCCTATAAATACAATGGCTAAAGGTGGTTATCAATACTTCATTACATTCACTGATGATTTCAGTAGATATGGTTACGTATATCTCATGAAACATAAAGGTGAATCTTTTGAGATGTTTCGAACAGTTCTATTGATAAGTTGGTTTTTATATGTTTTTAGTAGGCTATTTTAGTATATTTAATGTGGAAAGTTTCAAAATATATATTTAATTATATTTTTTGGTCGTTTTCAGGTGAAATGGAGTGCGCGGTTGAATTCGTGGCATAAAAATACTTGAAATGGAGTATTTACTTGCAGTGATCGGATGCCGAAAAATTTGCCTCGAGTTACGCATTGTGCGTTGGGTAGAATAGGAGACAACATATTTCAACCAATTAGAAGTTGTCATGTCAACGCATATCTTCTCTCAACAAATCACACGCTGCCATGTCAACGGGTCTCCATCACAGCAGCAACCAACATCACTTCCAGTAGCTGCCAAGTGTCGGCCTTTCACCCTCTCTAAGCACGTCATGCAAGCAATCTCCACCAATCCTGTGTCACCACGTCAGCGAGCACAAACGCATAATATGCCAAACATTTCTCCTCGCACAACTACTCTTCGATTACCTCGGGATGCGTGTCAGCACCGTCTCCCTGAAATTCGCACGTGTCACGCGATTTTCTTCTCTGCCTACGCGTGCCACGTGTCAAGCCCTCCACGCCTACCAGCGTCATTAACAGTGGTTTGGACCAATAGGAGAACTCCACATCGGCGCGCGGCAGAACTTTCGACCAATGCGGTGTGACACATGGCAGGAACCTATTTTTCAGCCAAAAACAGCCATACGATGCTCCTCGGCGCACGTGATACGAGACAAACCCCAAAAATTAGTTTCTCTCACCTCCAAAGAGCAATTTTTAGTCGTTTTTCATATTAGGAACGAGGGTATTCATACGATGAGTTGACATTGGAGCCGCCACGCACAACTTTTCATGCTTCGAGATTGTAGAGATGATGTCCGGCTAGACCAATCTTTGCCTAGGTCGAAGGGGAATCAAATGGGATTCATGATTCATGGCACATACTATGTGAGATCTATGATTTTTATTTAATTTGATTTAATTTCTTCTATTTCATTGTTGTTGATTTTAAGGTTTATGGTTTAGATCTAGGGTATGCATGTGGCCAGTGCATGCTTTTAGGGGGACAACCTATACTTATTTGAACCATTAGTATCCGTGTAATTGTGCTTTTGGACCAATAAAGTGACGAACACTCACCCATTTTCTGTCAAACATTTTCGGTTCTTAAGTGTGCAACAGTTGAATCTAATTTAAATTGGAAACGGATGCGATCCGGTTATTTAGGATTAGTGCTCCCACAGTCCCAAATTACAGCGGTTAGTGTGTTAAACCTGATTGGCGGATGTCTAGGGTTATGCATTGATTAGGGAAGTAGTTAGTGGCGGACGCCCTAGCTATCGAGATTAGGGGAACTAGGAATTTCTGGCTGACGTCGATTTTCCATAGCTAATCTAGAAGAAAATGAATTAATGAATTTTTGGAATGATTGAGGACCATTTAATGCCATTGAATCTTGATTCTTGCTTGTGGAACTGTAGACTTCGGTGATTTCTTCTCATTGATATTATTTTTGAGAACTTTTTATTTGTGCTAGTTTAGTTAATTATTTCCTTGAACTTTCTTAAAACCCCCATTTTAAGTTAACTTGGAGTAAAACTCGAGTCCTGTGGATTCGACCCCATAGATACTACTACTACACCCTTGTGGTTGGTAACTTGATTATGGGTTATATTTGGCACGTACGACACATGATCAAATTTTGGCGTTGTTGTCGGGGGCTTAGTCCTTACTCTGAGTTTAGGTTTCATTTTTATTTTATTTTTAGTTTTACGTTACCACGCCTCACTCGGTCAAAATCGGCTGGTTCATTGTTACCTTTCGATCCTGAACCGGAGAGAACATTTCATAGGTGGATTAGAGAGAACCAACTTAGGCAACAAGAAGGCCAAAATCCTCTGAATATGGCTGTAAATTGCCAAATCACAATGGGTCTCGCCAATCAAGAGCTTCAAGCTCTTTTGGTGCAACAACCCCTCTGCATCAACTATCCGGATAATGCCAGAGACTTTAAGTTGAGGTCTAGGTTCGTTCACCTCCTACCATCCTTTCATGGTGGCGAGAATGAAGATCCCGTTACTTTCCTGAATGAGTTTCAGACTAACTGCAAGTCAATAAAACCCTCCAATGCGGACAAGGACACGGTTAAGCTTCGATCTTTTATGTTTTGCCTTAAAGACAAAGCCAATGAATGGTTTTTTTACCTTCCGCCTGGCTGCATTAACTCCTGGAATGAGATGACAACCGCGTTTTTGAATGAATATTTCCCTGAGGATAGAGTTGATCAGCTCATCAAGGATATATGCAACATCAAAATGAGGTCGAACGAATCATTCAGTTCATATTGGGATCAATATAAGCTATTAATTGCTAGCTGCCCGCAGTATGGCCAGTCTGAGGAGGCCATAGCCCATTTCTTCTATGTTGGCATGTCACCCATAGAACGACGCATGATTTATAATGCGTGTGGGGGTCACATTCGAGACAAAACTCCAGCCCAAATGAAGCAACTGTATGAGGACATCGCACAGCAGTCACGCCTTTATGGTGATCTTGATGTTACTGCTTACCGAAGTCTGACTACAGGGAGTGTCTCGAGTTCCACTGACCAGAAAATTGACCAACTAACCTCCATGATGGAGCGTCTCCTCTCCTTTGGCAAAGTGCAAGTCAAAGCTTGTAGCTTCTGTACCGCCACAAATCATGCAATTGATGAATGTTCTACTCTCTTTGAGGACAATCAACAGGCTAATGCCATGGGTAATCAATTCCAGGGAGCACCTAGAGTCCCATTTGGGAATACATACAATCACACGACGACGAGGAACAACCCAAACTTCAATTACATGCCTCAAAATCAGAACTATCAGAATTTCATCCCTAAAGGTCAATCGTTGCCTAAACCTTCCAATAATTCATCTTCACTTGAGGATATGTTCAAAGCTCTTATGGCTCAACAAAGCCAATTTATGAGTGAGATGGCCCAATTCAAGGCTACCACCGAGAAATCCATCAGCAAAACTGAATCGGCGGTCCTAACTCTTCAAGTTCAAATGGACCAAATGACATAGCAGAATGGACGTCTCGAGGATAAGGGAAAGTTGCCTTCGCAACCTTACCCGAATCCTAACGCGAGTGCTAACGCAGTTATACTCCGAAGTGGTAAAAAGCTGGAGGGACCCAAAAGGAGAAATGGGTCATCTGATGCCAAAGACCAGGCAAATGAGGAAGAACATGAGTTAGTAGTGACCCCGTTTGTCCCTAATTAGATGGTAACTACTCAAAAGGAAACACCACCCACATTCAAGGTCAAACCTCCTTTTCCACAACGACTCATCTTAGATAAGAAAAAGGAGAAAGAGAGAAATTCTCGAGACCTTTCGGCGAGTGGAAATCAATATTCCACTCCTCGACACTCTGAAGCAAGTCCCTAGGTACGCAAAGTTTCTTAAGGAACTGTGCACTAACAAAGGGAAACTCAAAGGCAATGAAAAAGGCCAAATGGGAGAAACCGTCACGGCTATCCTACAGAAACAGTTGCCTCCTAAATGCAAGGACCCTGGGATGTTCTCAGTACCTTGTGTTATAGGTGATGCAAGCATTCAGAGGGCTATGTTTGACCTTGGCGTTTCCATTAATATCATGTCATTGTCTATTTATGAGATATTGCATGCAGGCCCATTAGAGGAGACTGGTATTGTCATTCAGTTGGCAGACCGTTCAGTTGTCAGACCCGTAGGTGTTCTCGAGGACGTTCTAGTTCGAGTGAATGAGTTTGTGTTTCCTGCAGACTTTTACGTGGTAGATACAAAGGAGGAGTTCGTCAGTACTCCTTGCACATCCGTTTTTGAAAAAGGCGAAGACGAAGATAGATGTTGATGATGGATCTCTTACTATGGAGTTCGACGGTAAAGTCATCAAGTTTAACATCTATGACACGATGCGATACCCAGTGATGTGTCATATGTGGTGTGTACCATGGACTATGTGGATCCACTCGTTGAGCAGACCTTGCTCACGAGTGGCGATGATGAAGTTAAAGTAGTGTTAGAGCATCATCTCGACACTACTCATATCCACGAGAGTGTTCTAACCCTCAATACTGATGTCGAGGATGTTGTTTTCGAGTTGGATTCATTCCAACCCCTGCCCCCAAGTGTCTGTTATTTGGAGTTGCCTACTTCTGACTCCGAACTTTCTCCCTCCTTGGTTAAAGATCCCACACTTGAGCTGAAGCCTTTACCTGAGCACCTAAAGTATATGTTTTTGGGTGAGAATCACATACTCCCTGTGATCATCTCAGCCAAACTTACACATTTGGAGGAAGAGAGGCTCATTCGAGTACTCCGGGAGTTTAAACAAGCTATTAGGTAGACCATAGCGGATATCAAAGGTTTGAGCCCTTCCACTTGCATGCATCATATATATATATGGAAGAGGGGTCAAAACCTACGAGAGAAGCCCAGAGGAGGCTCAATCCGCTTATGATGGATGTTGTGAAGAAGGAGATACTGAAGCTCCTTGATGTTGGCATGATTTACCCCATCTCTAATAGTAAATGGGTAAGCCTTATCCAGGTGTTCCCTAAGAAAATGGAAGTCACGGTAGTCACCAATTCAAACGGTGAGTTGGTTCCAACCCGCATTCAAAATGGATGGCGAGTATGCATTGACTACAGGAAGTTAAACGCTTCCACCAGGAATGATCACTTCCCCCTACCATTCATTGATCAGATGTTGGAGAGACTAGCCGGTCATTCTCATTATTGTTGTCTTGATGGTTATTCCGATTTTCATCAGATACCGGTAGTGCCTGAAGACCAAGAAAAGACGACCTTCACTTGTTCGTTTGGCACTTTTACCTATCGGCGCATGCCCTTTGGGTTATGCAATGCACCTGCCACTTTTCAAAGGTGCATGGTGAGTATCTTCTTAGATTTTGTTGAGCATTTCATTGAGGTCTTCATGGATGACTTTAGTATTTACGGTGATTCATTCGATAGTTGTTTCATCAATCTGACAAAGGTACTCAGCATGTGTATCGAGAAGAACCTGGTTCTGAACTATGAAAAGTGTCATTTTATGGTGGACCAAGGTCTTATTTTGGGATACATTGTCTCGTCCAGGGGCATGGAGGTAGACCAAGCTAAAATTAATGTTATCAAGAAACTTCCCTACCCTACGAACGTGCAGGAGATTAGATCTTTCCTTGGACACGCCGGTTTTTATCGTCGTTTCATCAAGGACTTTTCAAAGATCGCACAAACCCTATGCCATCTACTCAAAAAGGACGTACCTTTTGAGTTTGATAAGGCATGTAAGAGTGCACTTGATGCACTGAAAGACTCACTTACTAGCACACCAGTGATTCAGGCCCCTAATTGGGAGCTTCCATTTGAAATTATGTGTGATGCTAGTAATTATGTAGTGGGTGCAGTCTTAGGATAGAGAGTCAGGAGAGCTTCACATGTCATTTATTATGTTTCTTGTACTCTAGACGCGACTCAGATGAACTACGCTACTACCGAGAAAGAGCTCCATGTCCTTATCTTCGCACTTGAGAAGTTTCGGCCTTATCTCTTGGGAACCAAGGTTATCATTTACTCTGATCATGCTACCTTGAAGTACCTGGTGAGTAAAAAGAATGTCAAACCTAGGCTCATTAGATGGATACTCCTACTATAGGAGTTTGACATCACAATCAAACATAAAAGTAGTGCAGAGAATCTAGTCACAGACCATCTCAGCAGAATTAAGAATGGTGAGCGTCCTACCCCTCTTAAGGATGATTTCCCTGATGAGTATATTTATGCTGTTATGGAAGATCTCCCCTGGTACGCCGATTTGGTGAACTATATCACCTCGGCGAGCTATCTTTTCACCTTTCGAAGGTTCAGAAGAATAAAGTTACGAGCAATGCTAAGTACTATATATGGGATGACCCGTACTTATGGAGATTCTGCTCCGACCAGGTTATCAGGTGTTGTGTTCCTCAGACAGAGTCACTCCATATTGGCTTTTTGTCATACTTACGCCTACGGTGGCCACTTCGATCCCCGTCGGACAGCTAGGAAAGTTCTTGAGAGTGGGCTTTACTGGTCCGCTATTTTTCATGATTCATACATGTTTACCAATACTTGTCCTAACTGTCATAAAACTAGTAACCTTGGTCATCGAGACCAAATGCCACTTACCCCGATTCATATTTGTGAGATATTTGACATATGGGGTATACACTTCATGGGACCATTTCCAGTGTCATTTGGTAATGTTAACATACTCTTAGCAGTGGACTACGTGTCTAAGTGGGTGGAAGCTAAGGCTACATGCACTAACAACTCTAAAATGGTATGTGAGTTCCTCAAATCGAGGATTTTCACAACATTTGGTACCCCACATGCCCTGATCAGTGATAGAGGCGCTCACTTCTGCAACCGTATGGTTGAAAGTCTTACGAGGAGGTACAATGTCACTCATCAAACGTCTACAGTGTATCATCCCCAAACGAGTGGCCAGCAGTTGTCTCTAATAAGGAGATCAAATCCATCTTGGAAAAGATGGTGAATCCTACTCGTAAAGATTGGAGTACACGTCTTGATGATGTAATTTGGGCTTACCGAACGGTGTTTAAAACGCCAATTCGGATGTCCCCATATAGCCTTGTGTTTGGTAAAGCTTGCCACCTGCCAGTCGAGCTCGAGCATAAATCCTACTAGGTTGTGAAACTAGCTTAATATGAAGCTCGATGAAGCTGGGAAAAAGAGAAAGCTCACTCTCCAAGAATTGGAGGAAATCAGGAATGACTCGTATGAAAATGCGCGGATTTATAAAGAAAAAATGAAAGCGTTCCATGATAGCGATCTCTCTAGGAAATCTTTTTGTATTGGTCAGAAAGTGTTTTTATTTCAATCACGTCTTTAGATTTTTGTAGGTAAGCCGAGATCGAGGTGGACAGGACCATATGTTGTGACTGCGGTGTATGATCATGGAGCAGTGGAAATTCAGAGTTTGGAGACTGGGAATGCGTTTAAGGTGAACGTCCACAAATTGAAGATCTTCTATGAAGACTTCTCGAGCCATAATGTGGAGGTCGTCTCACTTGCAACGCTAGTCTATACTGATTGACAGACTCAGACCAAGTCGAGCCAACGACTTTAACCAAAAGCGCTGCTGAGAGGCAGCCAAAACTTTGATAAGTATTATTTGGTTTATTTATTTTTGTATTTTTTTATCATTTTGCATGAATTTGTATCATTTCCTTCATCTTATATCTATCATGTTCTTTCTCCATTTTGTTTGTTTTCTTTGTGTCGGCCTCTCGACTTGTTTTGAACCTTGAGGATAAGGTTCGGAATAATTTTGGGGGTGTTTTAGGGATTGTGGATTGTTTTGGATAGATTCTTTTGCGACCGCATGTGAGATTATTTATTATTTATTTTTTTTATTTTTTATATGCGGTTATATGCGTATATCGGATGGTAATTGTGGTGTTTTATATCATTTCTTCCATTTCTTTCATTTCTTGTCCATTCATATTTCTCTATCGTTTCATTAGGACTTGATACATTTTCATGCATATATGTATTTAGTATAGTTTTTATTTTTTATTAGTTATTTAGAGTCACCCGAAACTTTGTTCATGCCTTTGGTTGTGGATGAGTAAATTACAGTTGTCTTTTTGACTTGAAACTTAGAGAAAACTAGGAGAAATACTCAATCTAGTCCGTAGCTCAGCATTTTTATGATTTCATGATTAGGGACTTAGTTGATGGTTGGACTTTATGCTAGATAACGAAAGGGAGTAGATGATCAGACTTATGCAAGTATTGATATTTTGACCCACATTGGGGGATTTGCCTAATTATAGTAAAAGTGAGGGGCTGACATGAGTTTTTCTAAAAAATAGAGAGTCCCACAGGTTTCCATAGGAAATGGAGCAGGGAATCTTGTGGTGGAAAAAGTGAGAAAAGCGGTCCACAGGAAATGTAGCAAGGATCGTACTACTTGAAAGAAAAGGTTGAGGGAAAATAGAGAAAATAAGATGAATAAAGGAGGAAGTTATGAAAACTCCTCAAATAAAAGATTTAGCTCGAGTGTTTTCACTTGCTTAAGTAAGATTTTAAACTTACGTACTTGAATGTATAGACCAAGACAACTCGTGAGTGGTTGATGGCCTTTGTCTTGACCGGATCTATGTTTTTATAGTGTGATCTTAATTGTGTTTGAGTTGCGAGTCTTGACATATCATAACTCTGAAATTTTTTGAGTTACTTGTTAATTTGGTGACTATGTAAATCAAAGGGACTCCATGAATTTTGAATCTGGTGTAGGTATAGGCATAGGTTAGTTTAGTCTATCTTGTCATTTACACCTTTGCTCGGGACGTGCAAACTCTTAAAATTGGGGGTATTAGATAAGTTGGTTTTTATATGCTTTTAGTAGGCTATTTTAGTATATTTAATGTGGAAAGTTTCCAAAATATATATTTAATTATATTTTTTGGTCGTTTTCAGGTGAAACGGAGTGCGCGGTTGAATTCGTGGCGGGAAAATACTCGAAATGGAGTATTTACTTACAGTGATCGGATGCCGGACAATTTGCCTCGAGTTACACATTGCGCGGTAAGTAGAATAGGAGACAGCATATTTCAACCAATTAGAAGCTGCCACGTCAGCGCATATCTTCTCTCAACCAATCACACGCTGCCACGTCAACGGTTCTCCATCACAGCAGCTGCTAAGTGTCGGCCTCTCGCCCTTTCCAAGCACGCATGCAAGCAATCTCGACCAATCCCGTGTCGACACGTCAGCGAGCACAAACGCACAGCATGTCCAACATTTCTCCTCGAATAGCTACTCTTCGATTTCCTCGGGATGCGTGTCAGCACTGTCTCCAAGAAACTCGCACGAGTCGGGCGATTTTCTTCTCCGCCTACGCGTGCCACGTGTCAAGCCCTCCACGCCTAACAACGTCATCAACTGTTGTTTGGACCAATAGGAGAACGCCACGTCAGCGCGCGGCAGCACTCTCGACCAATGCGATGCAGACACGTGGCAGGAACCCATTTTTAAGCCAAAACAGTCATACGATGCTCCTCGGCGCACGTGTTACGAGAAAAACCCCAAAAACTAGTTTCTCTCACCTCTAGAGAGTAATTTTTAGTGGTTTTTCATACTAGGAACGAGGGTATTCATACGAGGAGTCGACATTGGAGCCGCCACACACAACTTTTCATACTTGGAGATTGTAGAGATGATGTCCGGCTAGACCAATCTTCGCCTAGGTCGAAGGGGAAACAAGTGGGATTCATGATTCATGGCAAATACTATATGAGATCTATGATTTTTATTTAATTTGATTTAATTTCTCCTATTTCATTGTTGTTGATTTTAAGGTTTATGGTTTACATCTAGGGTATGTATATGGCCAGTGCATGCTTTTAGGGGGACAACCTATAGTTATTTAGACCATTAGTGTCCGTGTAATTGTGCCTTTGGACCAATAAAGTGACGAACACTCACCCATTTACCGTCAAACCCTTTCAGTTTTTGAGTGTGCAACAATTGAATCTAGGTTAAATCGGAAGCGGATGCGATTTGGTTATTTAGGATTAGTGTTCCCACATACCCAAATTACTGCAGTTAGTGTGTTAAACCCGATTGGCGGATGTCTAGGGTTAACCATTGATTATGGAAATAGTTAGTGGTGGATGTCCTGGCCTTCGAGATTAGGGGAATTAGGAATTTCTGGCGGACGTCGATTTCCCATAGCTAATCTAGGAGAAATTGAATTAATGAATTTTTGGAATGATTAAGGACCATTAAATGTCATTGAATCTTTATTCTTGCTTGTGGAACCGTAGACTTAGGTGATTTCTTCTAATTGATATTACTTTTGCGAACTTTTTATTTGTGCTAGTTTAACTTGGAGTAAAACTCAAGTCCTGTGGATTTGACCTCGTATTTACCACTACTATACCCTTATGGTTTGTAACTCTATTACGGGTTATATTTGGCACGCACAACACGTGATCAACTATTAAAGCACATTTGAGCCAAGAAATTGATGATCATCTTAGAAACTATGGGATTGTCTCATATTTAACTCCACCAGCAAGTCCATAATGGAACGGTTTTTCTAAGAGGAGAAATCGAACTTTACTATAAATGGTTCGATCTATGATGATTCATACAAATCTTCCTATTTCTTTTTGGGGTTATGCCTTAGAAACTGCTACGTTTACACTGAATCATATTCCTTCTAAAGCTGTTGATAAAACACCATATGAGATATGGTTTGGGAAAAAACCAAGTTTGTCTTTCCTTAAGATTTGGGGCTTTGAGGTTTTCGTAAGACGACAACCCCAAATCTTAGAAAAATTATTAGCCAAATCTACCAAATGTGTATTTATTGGTTATCATACAGAAACTAAATGATACTATTTTTATAATCCCACTGAGAATAAAGTGTTTTTTGCTCGAAATGGTGTCTATATGGAAAAAAATTTATTTCAAAAGACAAAAATGGGAATAAAGTAAGTCTTAAAGAAGTTCAAGAACCACAAATAAACATTCAACCGCAAGTGAAAGATCAACAAACTCTTGAGCTAGTTGAGACTCCACAGGTATCACAAGGCCCGTGTAGGTCTGATAGGGTAAGACATCAGCTTTAGAGATTTGGATTTTTTATTAGTGTTAGTATTAAGGTCTTACATATGGATCAAAATGAGTCAACTATTTATCAAGAGCTTGTGTATAGCCCTGAGGCAGATAAATGGCTTCATACCATGAATTCAGAGATGTAATCCATGTATGATAACCAAGTTTGAAACCTTATTGATTTACCTGAAGGTGGTACGACCATTAGATTTAAATGGGTTTTTAAGAAGAAAATTGACATAGATGGCAATGTGCATACTTATAAAGCACAGTTCATAGCAAAAGGTTTCAGTCAGGCTTAAGGTGTTGATTATGATTAGACTTTTTCTCCTGTAGCCACGCTTAGATCCATTAGAATTCTAATTGTCATAGTCGCATATTATGACTAAAAGATAAGGTAAGTGGACGTCGAAATAGTTTTTCTAAATGGAAAGTTACTTGAGTATATGTATATGATACAACTTTAAGGGTTCGTTCATCTTGAGAATTCTAGGATGTGTGCAAGCTTCAGAGATCTATTTATGTATTAAAGCAAGTTTCTCGGAGTTGGAATCTTTATTTCAATTAAGCAATTAAGTTATTTGGTTTCTTTAAAAATGAAGATGAGCCTTGTGTATACAAGAAGGTCAGTGGGAACATGGTTTTTTTCTTGGTACTGTATATTAATGATATATTACTCATTGGAAATAACTTCACTACTTTGCAGAGTGTCAAGTCTTGGTTAGGGAAATGCTCCTCAATGAAGGATGTAAGAGATGCAGCCTACATTCTTTGGATTAAGATCTATAGGGATATATCTAAAAGGCTGATCAGTCTAAGTCATAGTGCTTATATTGACAAGGTATTGAATAGGTTCAATATGCAAGACTCTGAAAGAGGGTCGTTGCCAATGTCTCATGGTATAAGTCTCAGCAAGACTCAAGGTCCAAATACTAATGAGGAGTTAGAGCGCATAAATGCGATTCCATATGCATCAGCTATTGGATCTATCATGTATGTCATGTTATGCACCTGACCTGACGTATCATATGCTTTGAACGCAACAAGTTGATATCAGTCTGATCCCGATGAGATTCATTAGATAGCATTAAAGAACATTTTTAAGTACTTAAGAAGGACTAAAAAAATTTCTTGGTCTATGGAAGTTTGGAAGACGAGCTTGTTGTAAATGGTTATACAGATGTAAATTTTCTAACTGATATAGATGAATTCAGATCGTGATTAGGATATGTGTTTACTTTGAATGGAAGTAGTGAGCTGGAAAAGTTCAAAGCAAGAAACTGTGGCAAATTCTATAACATAAATTGAGTATATTACAGCTAAGGAGGTAGTTTGGATCAAAAAGTTCATCTCTGAACTTTATGTGGTTCTAAGTATAGCTAGCTTCGTTTGTTTGTATTGTGATAACAACGGGGCGATAGCACAAGCCAGGGAACCAAGATCACACCAGCCGATCCAAACATTTACTTAGAGGTTTTCATCTCATTTGAGAATTCATTGAAAAGTCATAAGTGAAGATATTGCACAGTTCATATTGAAGATAATGTTGCAAATCCTTTGGTAATGACTTTTCTATAAGCGAAACATGATGGTCATGTAAGGTTATTAGGTATTAGATACATAAATGATTGACCCTACTGCAAGTAAGAGATGTTGGACCATGTGCTTTAGGTCAATCTACAAACATTGTTTATCTTATACTTTTAGTTAATAAAATAGAGGTATTCGTTTGTTGTTTTATTATAACTGATTGCATGTTTACCTTATAATAAGATCCATGGGTATTCGTTGAAATATCCTAAATGTCCCTAGTCGGTCATTATACTCGGAACTATAATGGATTAAGACTAGTGTAAATCTTGATTGATGGTCATGTGAGTATCAAGCGTATAAGGATACAAATCGAGATCATGAGTACATGTTAGGGAAGAAGGTACTGGACCGACCCACTATGAGGGCATAATATGGATTAAGTCATAGGTGTTACTCATTATAGGTATATCATTTAGTCTTTCGACTTAAGATTACAATAGACTTCTATATTAGGAGTATGATAATTTGACATAATCAAACATTGACTTTAATCAGACGATTATAAAGATTGTGATTGGTTACCATGTGAATAATATGTGAAGGTGTGTAATCAAGATTGAATTTGTCCCTCTAGTATAAAGAGAGATATTAGTAGATCCCTCGATATGTTTGACTATTAAATGGTAAAGTCCAATTGAATTGATATGATCAATGTCACTTAAATGTTTTCAATCCATCTAAAGATCGAGACTAGTACGATTGAACATTAAGGGTGACTTTCCATGCCTTATGTTTAATCAAAGGATATCGCATGATAAAAGGATATGATATATGTTATTCAATAGGTTGTATCGATTTTGATATTAATGCTACTTGGGTAGTCATAGTGCCTTGCTAGAGACTGCTTATGACTTTGTATCAAAATGGTTTTAGTTCACTGCCAATGTCACGAACCTATTGGGTTGCATACAAAGAATGGCTTTGCGCAATTTCAGTTGATACAGAGTAATGAATTTTATATGATAAAATTAATGACATAAAAGCCTTTACGATTTTTTATATTATAACCTATTGATCGGGACGTATATGTAATTTGCTTGAATTGCCTAAATGCAATAGTTGTATTATGACTAGGTTTTTTAAGTGAGATTATCTACACATATAAATAGAGGTTGAAACCCTAAAATGAAAAAAAAATTCATTTTTGCTATTTTTGAGTTCTCTAGATTTTGGGAGGGAAAGAAAATTGTTTTCTATTTTTCTCAGGGCTAGCACTCCAAATTGTGGTCACCGTTCGTGAATAGATTTTTGATAGAGGACGCGCCCTTGAACGTCTTAAAAATCAAACAATCAGATAAGGAAATCACGGATTAAGGTATGGTTTACTTTTGTTGATCTTGTTTAATGGAAGTTATTTTCGATCTTGTTGGGGTTTTTCAAAAATTGTTTTGAATTTTTCATTGCATATGACCCTTAAAACTCAACATTTAGGAATGACGCTTAAAAAATGCATCAATTTATAAAGATAAAACCAAAGCATTTAATGATAAGAAATTAGTTCCTAAAAATCTTCAAGTAGGAGATAACTATTTTTTTGTTCAAGAATTAAATTATTTCATAGAAAACTCCATTCAAGATGGATATGACCTTTTATGGTTATGAATTTATTGCCTCATGGCACAATAGAAATAGAAAGCTTTGACACATGAAAAATATCATAGGTTAAAACCTTATTATGAACATTTTATTGAACATGATAGGGAGATCATCAATCTCGTGCCTTAGAAATAAAGTTTGACACATAATGAAAAGAAGTTCAATGTTTACATTAATGCGAGTGAAATCGTTAAGGAAGAAACAATTAAACTCTGGATGTATAAAAAGCCAAGCAATAAGAAGAAGAAATCAAATAAGCAGCAACCTGAAGAGCCACAACTTGAAGTGCAATAGCAAGCAAGGAAGCAACCGGCGGAAGAAGAATTTATTGATAAGGAACTAAAGCTTCAAGATCTATGACATCTGATTGAAACTTAAAAAGATGTTCTAGAGAAACTCTTCCTCTACGTGCTGATCAATGAAGTTAATTTTCTTGGTGTTCTATTTTTTACTGGAATAATGGTTCATAAAGGCTAATTTGAAGATTGATTTTATACCACCTTTTAAAGTCAATAAAGCAAATGGTGATAAGATCCTTGCATGACGAATATTAATGAGTGTGCCAGTGCAAGTGGGACGGTTCAAGTATCTCACCAACTTCTTGGTGGTACCATAGATTGAAAAGGATGACGTGATATTGATGGGACGAACTTTTCTAAAAAAGTCTGGAGCTAATCTCGATATAAAAATGTATATTAACGCTTAAGATGGGAAATTATTATATGCGTCTTCAGGATTGTAACGAGATGAATAATTATGTCGAAAATGACTACTATGGCGATGGCTATGAATGAAAGAATTACTACTGTGATGATGACCCTTAAGAGGACAACTACTACGAGTTTAGCGGACCTATCGAAGGAAGTTAAGCAGATGCTGAGAATGATAAAGAATCTAAAGATGTCAAAAATGATGAAGAATCGGTTGATTGTTAGTTTGACTCGCTTAAGTTGAACGACGAGTGATATTATCTATCAAGTCAAGCCAATGACTATAAACAAAAGCTCTTTATGGGAGGTAGCCCATACTCTATCTTTACTTTCAGTTTTAGTATTAGGATTAGTTAGTTGTTTTTATATTCTCTCAACTTTTGACTCTTATAATGGGAATATTTTAGGAATATAATTCAGGAATAATTTCATATAAGGAGGTTTCATCAAGGCAATGTATTTTCGTATTAGTAGATTTAGGATAGTTCGAATGCTTATTTTCTCTCTCCTTTTAACTTTCTTTTGGGATGTTTCCAATTGAGAGGGGGATGATCAAGTTGTCTTTCAGTTGAATTATATTTGGCTTTAATGATTTTAAGTAATAAATTAGTTAGTTAGTGCTATAATGTTTCCTAGTTACAAATCAGAATTTCATTTTATAACATTTCTTATTGATTACTGATCAATTCTACCTTAAATATGACGAATATGTGTGCAAAATTAGTAAAATAGTTGGTATATTGGAAAAAGCAGAAGAAATTGGTCAGCGATTTCCCAGTGATACCAAATAACACTAGGAATTGTTAGGGAAATTGTGCAGCAGTTTGTAGAATTTTTAGTATAAAAATAAGTCAGCAATTTGTCAACGATTCACGTTTATACTAGAAATCAATGAGCTAGTTGGTGGACCATCAAGACCAATTTTTATCGATTTAACTGGCGAATAGTTAGGGAATCTACTTAAACTTCGATTCGTTGAGCACGAATCCGTGTATTTCAAAACAAAACCCTAATCGCCATACCATAAACCCTTTCACACCTAAAGCCCTTTCACCCATTCATTGTTAATCAATTTTTGTCTATATTTAACCCTTCAAAACTTGAATTATAGCTTATTTAAATGTATCCCACCTTGTTTAGGAGTGATTCAAACCTAGAAATTTTGAAATCAAGTTCATACAACCAAGTTAGGGCTTAGGTCAGTGTTTTTTGAATTGAATCTTGGAAAGGAAGTCTAAGGAGCTAATATAGCATATTGCTTAGGGGATTCACTCTCGAGAAGGTAATAAATCGATACTTTAAGGTTTTTTTGATTTTGATGTTTTGACAAAAAAATGATTTTTGATGATATTTCTGACAAATGTGGTTCACGAATTTTTATTGAAAAAATTGTTTGTAAAAATTGGTTTAGATACGAATTTTCAATCGGAATATGGATTTTCAAATAAGTTTGAGGGTTTCTACAAAATTTTCCAATATATACATATTTACGATAGGAATATGTCGATGAGAATATTGTAACGTATTTTCTTCAACTCTTTCGAGATTCAATGATAAAAACCCAAACAAAAGTATGTTGGCCTTTTTCGAAAATACTTCAAATACAAGATTTTAGTTTACCAATTTCATCATAGTTGAGTATTTTTGTGGTGGGAGGAGGTAGAGGACGAGGTAGGAGTAGTAAACAAAATAAAGGGAAGTGGGTAGTGCAAGAAAAACCCTAATAGAAGTATGTTGGCCTCCTAATGAATATTATACCTATCGGGGTTAGTATTAGAGAACCTAGACTGGGAGGGCTGAGCTTAGAGAACAATCCCTATTGTCATCTAATGAGGAAGAATATTTTGAGAATCCAGACCCTAGTCAATGAGTGCCTTATGACTTTACATTTTTTGTGAGATCTAGAGCTCAGAGGAGGTACTATAATGATAAGAAGAGGGTCATAATTCTAGAGAGAGGGCTCAATATTCAGAATATGAGCAAATATGTGGATAAGATTGTGAGAATCATCAGAGATCGAAGATGGGAGCAACTTCTGAGAGACTATGCTAGTAGAGGAGAAATAGGATGTTTGGAAATTATGCAACAATTTTATGCAAATGGGCATGTTAGTAAAGAATGGGATAAAGTAGTAGTGCAAGGGAAGAAAATTCATATTTTTCGCTGTGAGATTGAACATATTTTTTGGTTTACTACGAAACAAACAGAGGACAGAGGAGGATTACCCGAATTTTATTTATGTTAATAAGGAATCTATCTCTATGACATGATCTAAGACGCATTGGAGATACCACTAAGAAATAGATTTGCGCTGGATAGTGAAGGACACCCGAAGTTTATTGAAACTTCATATTTTAAGAAAATTACGAAGAGTTAGAGTTATATTATAAATGCTTGTTTTTATCCAACCAGTCAACACTTTGAAGTGAAGGATCCTAAAGCTGCTTTACTTTATCATATAGTGATGAAAAAGGCTATATCAATGTTGGGAGAATTATAGACGATTATATAAAGTTTGCCATGAAGACTACGAAGAATGAAGGACTATCATTCCCTATTTTGATCACTCAATTGTGTGGATAAATAGGGGTAGGTTTCGATAGTGAATTCGATGTATTTCCAAGAAGACAATAAGTGATGAGGGAATACAAAGAATGAAAAAGTGATAGGATACAATGACTCGGATGATGAACGAGAATCATTTTATGTGATAAATTCAAGAGAAGCAAGAAGGCAGAGCAGCATAGAAAATAAAAGGAAAACTAAAGAAGACGCATGGAAAATGGAAATATTGATGGCTCGAATGAATGTGTTAAGTATTAAAGCGAGTTCAGCACCATCTTCGTCACGGCTTAGGACGGGAGGATTTTTTCGGACCATATTTTTTCACTTACGTGTAGCCAAACTAGAATTAACCGAAATAAAGA
The DNA here is from genome assembly GCA_039657325.1 of Stephania cephalantha. Lineage (NCBI taxonomy): Eukaryota > Viridiplantae > Streptophyta > Magnoliopsida > Ranunculales > Menispermaceae > Stephania > Stephania cephalantha. The sequence continues at coordinate 28,753,317 of CM077578.1, read as the reverse complement.
AATGATAGTAGCAAACGATAAGACTTTACAACGTTATCATTCTATATTTGAGAGAAGGCATGATAGTCATTTGCAAGATTCGAGGAGGAGTGTCGACATTCCATCCTTGCAGTTGCAATTTCTAACTAAGACTTACAACCCAACTGATAGTTATGTTTCACAATTTTCTGCAGGAATGGATAAACATGATAAAGATAATGATGAATTTACTTCTAGACAATGCCATGTGTAGTTTATTTTCTTTTGTATGAAATGAATGAATGATTAAATGTATTGCTCTTGCTCAAGTTTTTGCTTATGAATGAAATATGTTCCCTTCGCATTTCATTAATATGAAGTTTGTAGAATTACATATTTGTCTATTTAATTACATTTTTTATTACACAAATCGATTTGTTTATGCTTCACGAGGTATATTTGTTTTACTAGAAACCCAACTTAAGTTTTTTAACCTTGAGGAAAAGGTTTGGAATGATTTTGGGGGTATTTTAGGTGAAGTGTAACAACCATAACAAAGAAAGCAAGGAAAGAAAAGAAAGGTAGAAGATAAGTTCAGAATTGATGCAAAAAGTTCAAAATTTTGATCGATATTCAAGTGAGTTTATGAGTTTTTTCAAATTTCTTCCGAATTCAAGTAAGTATGAATTTATTTTACTTTATTTTTAGTTAGGAATATAATATAATAAATATATAATAGATTTTTGAATGGAAGTGATATTTTTACTATCCAAGTGAATTCTATGATAGAATGAATCAATTTTTATATCCTTTTTTATTAACTTTACCCGTTAATGTATACACTGGATTAATTGCCTTGTTTTAGACATGAGAATTGGTAGAAGATCAAAATAATAGTGCAAGATAAAAAAGACAGATTTCTAAGAATCTTGTAATACAAAGGCTATTGGTTAAGTATTTTTATAGTATATATATAGAAAATTATTATACCACAATTGAAGGAAGAAATGGATTAGAAATCAATAAATTTCTATAAGGTAGAAAGAATACTTTCTTCAACTTTAGTGGATAGTGAGAAGTGCTAACAAGAGTTTACAAATATGTTGAGAGTCCTACAGATTCCATAAGAAATGGAGTAGGGAATCTGTAGTGCAAAAAATGTGAGAATGTCCACTAGAAATGGAGCAGGGACTCAAAAAGTCAAAAGAAATAAAAATAATAAAGAAAAAATAATTAGGATGAAGTAAAAAATGAGAGATGAAAAGATGTTCTTAAACTCTTCAAAGAAAAGATTTAGCTCTAGTGCTTGAAGCTAGGGATGAGTGAAGTATTTCTTTGTCTAACACATTTTAAATGATATATTAATTGATATCTCGGTAAAATTCCTATTGATTTTTATTTTGATTGTGGTGCTATTATAAAGTATTTTCTAAAATTAAGATTAATCTAGTGGTTTTTGTGTTTTGAGATTCTACACTAGTCATCATAAGTTTGATGCTTACCAGTAGAGAATGAGAAAACCTATATTATGTACTGGCTTTGGTAATGAAATTTATGTTCTAAATAATGTTGCATTGGGTGGTTAAGTTATCATTAAGAGATGTTTCTTTTTGTCTAAATCATTTTATTATATCATAACTTTTATTTACTTGTGGGTAATATGTTTGCATTTAAAAATCACTTCTGCTTTAAAAATTTTATTGTTGAAAGTTAAGATGAATTAGATTGAAATCATTATATAAAGAATGAAAAGCAAATATGATTGAGAGTATTTCTTTGCTCGAGGCAGCAAAATGCTGAGTTTGAGAGTATTGACAAGTCAATAATTAGACATGTTTTATAGTGTAATTTAAGTTGATTTTAGATATAAATGATGATATTACACTAGGTATTCTCTTGTTTTGTGATATCAGGATTTAATTAGAAAAATAAGAAATAGAAGAAAAAAATGAAGAAGAGCAAAACAGTCAACTGAAAAACAAAGCCAGTGATTTTCCAGCCAAACAAAATTACATAAGAATCATTGTCTAAATTAACAGCAGAGAAGAGCCAGCGAATCATTAGGGAATTAGGAAATACACTAGGAATCGATGGATGAATATGTGGAGCACAAAGAGCCAAATCCAGTGATTTTCTTGGCGATTTATGAACAAATTAGATTCGTTGAGGAATCACTGAGGTCGGTGACGAGTTTTTTAGATAAGAACAAGGAATTTGAGTTTATCTATGATATGTATACTTAGGAAAACTATATATAGGACCTTAGGGCTTCGAAATTATAGCCTAGAAGCACTCTCTCAGAGCTCTCGATTTGCCATTATTAGTTTTAATGTCTTTTTAATTAGGTTTTAGTTTAGTTCATTGTTTATTAATTTTGGAGACTCTTTGGAGATTCAAAACTTTTTTATTAAAGGTGTTTTACATTAATTTCTTTTAATTATTTGTTATTGCAATGTTTGTTATTAATATGTGTGAGTAGTTTATTATTCTAAACAATATCCTAGACTTGATTGTAAACCGTTAATTAATTTAGTCATGATATAGAATTTATGTGCTTAATGCTTTAAATCAATCACACATATCAATCACTATTTTAATAAGTTGTTTTTGTGTATTACAACTAATGATTCTTTGTATTGAGTGCATAGTAGCCAATATGTTTCTTAGTATAGAGTATCTAAATCTATTTCTATGATTATTGACAACAATTATAGAAGTAGTAACTAGGATTAATTTATAGGGCTGAAAATTACCCGACTAGATGTCTAGGTGATAGTGTTCTAGATTATTCAATAACTAGCGTAATTCTAGTTTTTATTTAGTTTGGATTAGTTATGACTTTATTGAGTGTTAATGCTATCATAATTTTTATTTTATTGCGTTTTATCCAATAAGTAGATTTACAATGATAAGGATATAACTTATTTTCATTAAATATAGAAAAGTAGATAGTTTGCTAAAGACTATCAACCTATTGTGATTAGAGTTTAATGATTTAGGATCATTATATAAATATGATGATTGATTATGACTATGCTTTAATGAAAAAAATATCCAGATATGACGGTTTACATATCATTGTCTAAGATGCATTATTTAGATATTTAATTTATATTGATTATTTGATTATTAGTTTGAATTGCATTTGATTAGTTTATTGAATTTAAATTGTTTATAGTTTAATTATTTTTATTAATTGATTGTTTTTTTAGATTGATAATGTTTAATTCCTGTTTTAATTAGATTAGTTAAATTAAAGCAAATTAAATCCAATAAAACTTTAGGATAACCTTAATTCTAACAAGATTTGCAAAATCCTTGTAGAGACGATATCTCACTTACCACAACTACAAATATAGGAAAATATGGAAAATTATTATGCACACTCGACACGTGTCAATTTGTAGTTTCGCCATCTGACTACTCAGGTTTGATAGTTGTGCCTTGATCGCTGCTTGTGAATCAATCTCATATACTCTGTTGGCCTTCTCACTGAGGAACGAGTTCCTGATGTAAAGTTCTAGGAAATTAGATCTAAAAGATCTAATGCTCCATATTCATCTTTCGTTAGTAGAGAACCACTTGTTGCAGCATCTGCTAATATCCTCGTGTTGTGATTCATTCCATAATAGAAGATTTGTAGTTGTGCCCATTTCACATATCTATGTATGGACATCTCCTCAGCATTTCTTTGAATATTTCTCAAGCCCCACCAAGATACTGGGTATCCTCTTGCTTGAATTGGTTGATTTTCAATTTCCTTTCAGTGACCTTCACTAGGGGAAAGAACTAGTCTAGAAATCTTTCATTAATTTCCGCCCATGAAGTCATACTCCCTGCATTCAAATCTTGAAACCAGGATTTTTCTTTTCCACCCAATGAGAATAGGAAAAGTCTCATCTTTATTACCTCTTTTGTAACTCCAATAACGTGAACAATGTCACACTTCTCCAAAAAGTTCTCCACATGTGCAACTGGATCTTCATTTGCTATCCCATTAAATAGGCTATTCTCCAAAAAATTCTCGGTGGTGTTGGCTGGAAGCCTCATCACTTTGTTGTATGTCTCTTGAACTTCTAGTTTGAAGTAGTCACGAAGACATCTCGGTCCTCGTACTTTGTCTTGCACTACTAGATCACATTTTTGTTGATTATTCCCTCGGCCCTGATTTTGGTTATGGTTCCCCACTTTACCATCCGCCATCTTGGTTTCTTTCTTTTTCTTTTCCTTATTATTTATGTCGATCTCCGGATCATAAGGCACTAAGTCCTTATCACCTTGACTTCGCATGCACTAATTGTCCCCTTAAAAGAAAACATAAAATATCAAGTGTAGATTGTCAAACTTGAAACTAAAACTCTCTTTTTATTTTTTTATTTTTTTATAAACTTGATAGTAAATTACTTAAAATAAAATCTTAACAATTTTGTAAACTAACTAAACTAATGTATGGCTACCTATCCTCGGCAACGACGCAAAAAATTTGATCGTGGAACTACAAGTATAATGGGCTGATTCTAGTGATAATGTGATCAGCTAATGTTGATTACGGATATCATCTTCAGGGAAAGGTTTATATGGACACAGTTCACTTTGTTAAGTTCACTTCATTTCTAAGAAAATCTATTTTTAATTCGTTTTAACTAAACTACTATGTTCTATAAATCAATATAAAATAACTTGTACTCTTATATTAAAAAGACTCTTAGTTCACAACTTCACCTAGGTAATGAATTACTATGCTTTGGTATCTCACTTCATCTTCTTTATGTGTGTCCAATGCTCAATTATAATAGACATATTTTTTTAAGATCCACTTCAACCCACTATCGTGGTGGAAAAGATCATAATGTGCAAACTAGAACTCCACCTATCGATGTGAATAACATAAGTTCCATATAGCATCAAGTATCAAGTCTTTAGACTAATAACCACTTAAGTTTATTGTTCGTGCCTCCCTAATCAATAACTATCTATAAATGCTATATATTTTATCGTTGTATTGACCATATCTAGCTTAAAAGCTCCAATGGCCATAGTAACTCCTAAAACCTCTAATCAACAAACACGTGATCAAGATGTTCATAGCATTACATGTAGAATCAATGCAAATTCTAACCATTGCACTTTTTAACATTATAATTCATTCATACTTCCTTTAGTATAACATTCATACTATAGGATCCATTGATCCCCAAGATAAACAAACTACTCACTCATCATTGAAATCAACATACATATCATGGTATTCATTGCAAATCAAAGAAATAATACCGAATAACCACAAGTTGAGTCTTTAATGTCTTCTCCTTCAAAAAAAATTTTAATACTCAAGAACGATGTAAAACTGTGCTATTCTATGTTATTCAGTGATAATTGGTGGTGATGTACATTATTAGGGGAGTTTACCATATTCTAATACATATTTATACCTCTAAGACTCATTAGAATACAATTAGAAACCCTAATTAACAATTCCAAATGAATAAGATCCCTCAACTTTCTATTTTTTATTTCCCGACAATCATTGTAAGTGATCCATGTCATGTGTGTAACGCCACAGCACCGTCACAGCTTCGACTTTTTATGTGAATTTTCTCCATTCAGTGAGCTCGGCACCCTGTGTATGTTGTCTCGGTGTTGTGTGTACAACCCCACGGCGCCGCCATTGCGTCAACTGCATTATGTCTATTTCTTAGTCTTCAAGCCTTCTATGCGCCTTGCACTTTCTTCCCACGCCTAGTGCTTTCTTCCCACTAAGTCAAGCCTCCATGCCACAGTGTCAAATGTGTCTTTATGCTATTTTTCCTCATTTCATCCTGAAATCACTCCTTTGTCTCCTTTATACCTTGTATGCCTTAAAACACATAAATACCATCAATTAAAGTTCATTCTAGGATATCTAGTCCAATTACACTATTAAACTAACCCTATATATAAGTCTAATTAATCAATTATCAGTCGTATTGACCTAAAAAGTGGTAAATTGGTTCCAAATTTAAGTGGGAGTAGTTAAAAGGTTCTAATTAATGAGTATTAGACTCAAATTGATGATGATCAATCTATTTTAGGTTTTTAATCAGCGGGAAAGGGTCTATGGATTTCGAGAGTTAAGTAAAAAGCTTAGCACAGGTAAGTGGGACTTGTATTCTTATCAAATATGCAACATAATTAGTATATTTAGTTCATATAGCATTATGGACTGGGAATGGGGCAATGTACCTAATGTCGTGTCGTACAACACTAAAAATAGTCTTGTTTTTTCTAACAACAATTGATTTGGCAAGTACGAGGTTGATCCGACAGGGATTGGAATGTTCATTTTTTAGGTTTTGAGAAATATGGGGTTTTGAAAACAAAAACTATATTATACTAGGAAATCAAATGCAAACAAAATAAAATACTTAAAAACTGAAATAAATAAATAAAAGACTTTAAACCAAGAGTGAGTTGACATTCTAGAGAACGGGCTCGATCGTCGGTTTATTTAATGTTTGTCCTAATAATGATTCTCATAGACAGGCTTACAGTGTCTCTCGTCACCTCGTTCTCCTCATGTCAGTGAAGGGAACGTGCGGCACAACTACATACTAACAAGACTTGCAAAGCCATCGAATATGTCATAGGATTTCAACAAACTAGTAGCATTAACGCTCTATGAGAACACCTATCATGAGTGATAACTAGTGTCGAATTGTCCACCTGTCATATGTAGACATTATAATACACTGCTATCCATCTCAAATCCTAAATGCACAAGGGCACATCGGCTACCAACAGATAAAGCCACACTTGCCACCTAACATGATCCCCCTTATCGAGCGGCAGTATGATCACTAGCGATAGTTTATAACCATAATTGCCATGCACGTACACTTACATAACAAAAAAGGGAAGCTTAAGGTCTAAAACTGTAGTTAAAAACCTCGGAATAGCAATGCAATCAAGAATACGAAAACCTGTAACAAACAAATTAAGAATTGGAGCGCATAAACCTCTCGAATCCTATAAATCCATAGAACTCAAACACCTTTGCCTTTATAGTGAAACTTAGCCATTTTTTATCATAAATACAACTCTGAAACTTATTATATCTATAAATCAGAATGTAATATAAAAACTTACAAAGAGTTTTTGCACAAGACTTCTAAAGAAAAACCTTGCACCAAAGTTTCCTCTCTGGAATTCTATATAGTATTCTCCTTATGGAACTCTCTATATGCCTTTTGTCATTATAGGGTCTCATATATATAGTAGGAATAGGATAGAACAATATCTAAACTAAAATCTTGAGAAACAATCGAAATAGAAACTAATAATATTCGAATTTTTCCAGCACCGTACGTTCATGATGCTAAATCACAGGGAAATCTTTACGACATCATTGTGATGCTTTGTTTATGCCCAATTTTGTTCAAAATCAAGCCCAGCAATGTGTCAACGCCTTACGTGCATGTGAAATCGCTATAATGGCGCTAGTGTTTTCCTTAAGATATGAGCTTCATCTTTCTCCGAGGTCTTCACGAGACTTTTACTGCAACATTTCCAGTGAGCTTCGTTCAATCCAGCTAAGTTTAGTCCAGTGATTCTTTAGTGATTTGGCTTTGTGCTGAGATCGAGGTCAAGGTGCTAGGCCTATTTTCAACTTTTTGATTGAGTTTTTGTTGAAATCACTCATTTTTGTATAAAAGCCTTTCTTTAACCTGAAAACATAAAAAGAATGATTAATCAGCATAAATGATAATTAAAGTCATGAAATCAATGCTAAAATCATCCTAAAATATAACACAAATGACGACTTATTAAATACTCCAAAACTTAGACAATTGCTCGTCCCGAGCAAAAGAGCATACATTTATAAACGTTCATACATAACATACATTTTAGCTTTTCTAATGCCCAACTCTAACTTTAATGGTTTCATCAGATTTTTCATAAAAATAGCCAAATGGAGAATAAGAACACGCAATCAAAGTCAGCTACTTTGAGTCAAGATATTTCAACCACTTCCCCGAGGAATACTTCTTAAAATACCAGGCTTCGTCAAGACTAAAGTCATTTATTAATCACGAGTTACCTCGAAATCTTTAACAAGCCAAAAACATACAATCTCTAAATAGGGCATTGAATGCCAAAGTTCCAGAAATAGAAACTTATATAACCATTCCACTAACACACTTAAAAAATCATCTACGGTCAATAGGACTTTCTTTTGGGTTATGATGGTTGAGCTAGGGTAAAAAAGAAATGGATATTAAAGGATTCAAAACATTGGAAAGGCTTACTTAATCTAGCTACAAGCACTCGAGCAAAATCTTTTATTTAAGGATTTTTATAGACTTCAGCGATTTGTCAACGATTCCTAAGTTATACACAAATCGCTGAATTAATCATTGAGTTAAGCTCACAGTGCTCCTCTAATCCAGCTGGCGATTTCTAGTGTATTCTCCAATTCATTGTGGATTCGCTGGCATTTTCCTGCTACCGATTTAGGTAGCAATTTTTAGTGTAAATTCAAATCGATGGCTTATCGCTGGACTTCTTTTCTAGTTGATCGTTTTCCTCTTCTTCCTTTTTTCTTCCATTTCTTCATTTTCCTATTTAAATTTTGAAATCACAAAAACAAGAGAATACCTATTGTAATATCATCATTTATGTATAAAATCAACCTAAATTACACTATAAAGAGTAGAACTTTATCTCCTACTTGAACGTTTTTAGGAACTAATTTCTTGTCATGAAATGTTTTGATTTTATTTTTATAAATTGATGCATTTTCATAGGCGTTATTCCTAATTTCTTCTAATTCTTGAAGACTCAACTTACATTGGTTTCCTACTTCATTGTAATTCATGTTACATGTTTTTATTGCCCAATAGGCTTTATGTTCTAATTCTAATGGTAAACGACATGTTTTTTTCTAAATACTAACCTATAAGGTGTCATGTCTATGGGTGTCTTAAATGTTGCTCTATATGCTCATAATGTGTCTTCTAATCTAAGACTCCAATCCTTATGTTGAACTAACTATTTTTTTCCAATATTGACTTAATTTCTCTATTCGACATTTTAGTTTGTCCACTAGTTTGTGGGTGATATGCAGTAGATGTCCTATGTGTGACATTGTACTTAGCAAGTAGATTAGCACCTAATCGATTGCCAAAACGTGAACCTTTATCACTTATAAGTGTTCTAGGTGCTCCAAAAACTGTAAAAAAAATTATCTAAGGAAATCAACCACTATTTTTTAATCATTAGTTTTAGTAGTTTTTGTTTATACCCACTCAAATACATAATCTATAGCAAGTAAAATATAAACATAGCCATTTGATGCTAAAAAAGGTCCCGTGAAATCTATACCCCATACATCAAACACTTCAGAAAATAGAACAAGAGTTAAAGGCATTTGATTTATACATCTTAAGTTTCCAGTTCGCAGGCAATTTAGACAAAATTTTATATAAAGTAGACAATCATGAAATAAAGTTGGCTAAAGGAATTCAGAATCCACAATTTTATGAGCAGTTCTACGCGGACTGAAATGTCCTCTACATGCATAAGTATGGCAATTTGATATAATTGATTGTACTTCTGAATGTGGTATGCATCTCCTACTTATTTGGTTGGTGGAAAACTTCCATAAATAGGGATCATCCCATAAATAATGTTTGAAATCCTTTTTAATTTCATTCTTTTGAGCTCTCGTCAAGTAAGGTGATAACTTATTGGTGGTAATATAATTGACTATATCGGCATACCATGGGCCATTACTCTTTATTCTATATAAATATTCATCCAAGAATTTGTCCGTTAATTGTATAGGTGGTTCTCTATTTTCTAACCTACTTAAGTGATTTGCTACTAGATTCTTAACTCATTTCTTATCTTTTATAGTAAGTTCAAATTCTTATAGAAGTGGTATCCATCTAATTTGTCTAGGTTTTGCATCTTATTTTGTCATTAAATATTACAAAGCGGCATTATCTAAATAAACTATTACTTTTATTCCTAATAAATATGGTCTAAGTTTTTCTAACGCAAACGCTATCGCTAAAAGTTCCTTTTTAGTAGTGCTATAATTTTGTTAGGTTGGATCTAGTGTTCTAGAAGCATAATATATAACACGAGATTCCTTTTTTGCTTTTTTACATAAAATCGCTCCAACTGCATAGTTACTTGCATTACACATTATTTCAAATGGTAACGACCAATCTGGTATTTTAATCATAGGTGTGGTGTTTAACGAATCCTTTAATTTATCAAACGCTATCTTGAAATCATTAGTAAATTCAAAATGAATGTCTTTTTGTAAAAGTTTGCATAAAGGTTATGTAATTTTAGAAAAATCTTGCGCAAATCTTCTGTAGAATCTTACATGGCCAAGAAATGAACGTATTTCTCCTATCGTGGTGGGGTAAGGCAACATTTTGATTACTTGAATTTTTATTAGATATACCTCTATTCCTTTATGTGATATTATATATCCTAATATAAGTCTTTTCGATCTACCATGAAATGACATTTTCATAATTTAGTACTAAATTCTTTTATATGCATCTTTTAAGTACTTTAGTTAAATAAACTAGACATTCATCGAAAGAATTATCATAAATCATAAAATCATCCATGAAAACTTTAATGAAATTTTCCACATAATCAGAGAAAATATTAACCATACACCTTTGAAACGTTGCAGTTGTGTTACATTAACCAAAAGGCAAATGTCTATAAGTAAATGTACTAAAGGGGCAAGTAAAAGCTATTTTTTCTTGATCTTACTGGGGCTACATGTATTTAATGAAATCCTGAATAACCAACTAGATAGCAGTAATGGGTTTTTCCAGCTAATCTTTCTAACATCGATCTATAAATGGGAATGGATAGTGATCTTTCCTAGTTGAGGCATTCAGCTTTCTATAATATATACATACTCTCCAACCATTTTGGATTCTAGTTGGTACTAATTCTCCATGCCCATTTGTTATTACTATAATTCCTATCTTTTTAGGGACTACTTGGACTGGGCTTACCCAATTGCTATCGGCTATTGAAAAAATCATTTTTGGGTCTAATAGTTTTAATATTTTAGCTTTTACTATGTCCATCATAGATGGTTTTAATCTACGTCAAGGTTTTCTAGAAGCTTTTGTATCAATTTCTAGGTTTTCTTATCCATGCACGTAGCTGGACTTGTTCTTTTAATATCAGTTATGGTCCATACTATTGCTCCTTTAAATTCTTTCAATACATTTATCAACTTATTTTCCTCCAAACTTGTCAGTTTATTAGAAATTATTATTGATAATTTATCATAGTCCCTTATATAAACATATTTCAAATGATCTGATAAGGTATTTAGATCTAATTATGGGGCTTTAACAATATAAGGTAAAAGTTTTGAATGAGACCTATATAAGTCTAGATAGTAAGTAAGTTATGGTAGTTCATTATACGATTCCAAGGTACTTATTATCTCTTTTGCTTCCTCATCTATATCATCATCTTCTTCTAAATCTTTAATTACCAGTTCCAATTTATCTATTTTATCTTTTCTAAAAGATTTTTCTATTAACGGATCTATCATATCTACGGTGCATATGAAAGAAATATCCATTGGATATTTTATTGCATTGTATATATTAAAATTCATTGTATTGTCATCTACTTCCATTGTTAAGGTTCCGTTCGAAGCATCAATCTTAGCTTTTGCTTTTTTCAAAAATGGAATTTTTAAGATTATAGAAGTCCTATTAGAGAAGTTATATTCTTTCATATCTAAGACATAGAAATCTGCTGGAAAAACTAAATCATTAACTCTGACAAGTACATCTTCTAGTAGCCCTACCGGTTTAACAGTGGAATTATCTGCTAATTATACAAATATACCAGTCTCTTCTAAATATACATTTGTCATTTGTAAATAAATAGATAAAGGCAAAACATTTATGGAGGCTCCTAGATCAAATACTTTAGAAATTCCTATATTCTCAATCGTAAATGGAATGAAAAATATTTCAGGATCAAAACATTTAGGAGGTAACTTTTTTTGAATTAATGTTGATACGTGTTCTCCTAGACTCACCTTTTCATTAGCCTTAATCTTATTAGTGCATAAATCTCTTATAAAATTTTTATACTTATTTTTGAATGACTTCAAACAGAGTTATATTAACTATTACCTTCTTTAATGTATCAGATATTTGTTTTTCTTCTAGCAATTTCTTAGCAGTTTTATTATCTTCCAAACGATGAGGGAATGGTGGTTTTATTTTAATCGAACAGTCAATATTAGGTTCATTACCTTTTTGTTGGGAATCTTGTTACTAGTTACTTCAATTTATTTTTCTAGTTTTGCTTCTAGTTCTTTTCAAGAAACTAATTGGTCCGGCATTTTATGTTCATCCATCTACTTACCACTTCTTAACGTTATGGCTGGTGCTTTTTCATAAAAAGTAGAATAAGGTTGAGATAGAAATTTCCTTTGATTTACAAATTCACACATTTGTTTTGCCATTTGACTCAATTGGTTTTTCAATTCGGTCATATCATTTTGTAATGTTTGAATTATTTGATCTTTTTCTCTTTCTGAATTATTTGATGTTTTAAACCTTTGATAACCCTGATTGTTAATTCGTTTACCTACATTCGGTTGCGAGTAATTTGCATAATTATTAAAGTTATGGGATCAATAAACCCGTCATATTGGTTCATTATAGCATTAGCTTCTTCTATTTTGTTTTGTTGTGTCAAAGGGTATTCATCATAAGAACAGCTTAATTCATTACAAGATTTTACTTTACTTGAACTATCTTTTAGTAATAATTTAACCATGGCTTTTGACTCGTCTATCTTATCGTGTGGTGTTTTATATGTCCTATTCATTTCATTTAGATTTTCTTTGATTAGTTCACTCTTCTCACAATATTGCTTATATTGTTTAGTCATTTTATTTGTAGCTTTTCTTGCTAAAGTTGGTGTTTTATCGAGCAAAGAACATCCACATATGGTGTCTAAGAATCTCCATTCTAAGTGATTTAATCTTTCATAAACATATTGCATTAAAGTTTTTTCTGTAAATCTATGCATTAGACATAATGAAATCAATATTTGATACTTACCTCAAAATTCATCAAAAGTTTCTCCAATTTCCATCCTAGCATTATTACTAATTTTTTGTCTATATAAACTATTTTTTCTCGCTGGAACATATTGATCAAAGAAAGACTTGTAGCATCTTTAAACAATTGATTATAGAATTTTGAGGGAAGTAAAATATCCAATCTAAAGCTTAGCCTTTCAACACAAAAGGAAAAGCTTTTAATTTAACATAATCTATTTCTATATCCTTAAGTTTTAACGTGCTTACTTTGTGTACGAACTCTCTAATAAACTTTTGAGCATCTTCATTATCTTTGTCATAGAAACACGGTAAAGAATTTGAGTCCGAAATTCAATTCGAATTCCGGAAATTATGTTGTGAAAGTTATACATATAGATTCATAAGCCATGACATTCCTATTAGATTGCCTAAAAGTTAATTCTTCCTCGTTTTCAGTAATTTTATATAAATTTCAACAAGATGGTTTCCTAGATATTATTTTTAAAATCCTCAGCAACGGCGCCAAAAATTGACACGTGTCGAGTTGCACAATAATTTCCCGTATTTTAATTTTTTTTTGTAGTAGTGGTAAATAGGATATCGTCTCCACAGGGATTTTTCAAATCTCTTTAAGAATTAAGGTTACCCTAAAGTTTTATCATATTTAACTTGTTTTAATTTAATTTATTTAATTAAATAGGAATTAAACACTAATAATATGCAAACAAAATAACTAATTAATTAAAATAACTAAACTATATAAAAAAAATTTAAGATTTAATAAAATAACCTAATATAATTCAAACTAATATTCAAATAATCAATAAATCAATGTAAATGAAATATCTAAACAAACATCTAAACAAACTCCCACTAAACATTATAATATACTTGGAATGCTTTCAAACACTATAACATAACATTATTTCACGGCATAGTTATAATTATATCACATGGAATATTGGAATCATTAAATCATAATTCATAATAGGCTGATAGCCTTTAACCAGCCACTGATTTTCTAAATTCAATGGAAAATCCACATTTTTATCATTGTAAATCTCAAAAATTGACACATGTCGAGTGTGCACAATAATTTCTCGTATTTTACTTTTTTGTTATAGTGGTAAATGAGATATCGTCTCCACATGGGTTTTTCAAATCTCTTTAAAAATTAAGGCTACCCTAAAATTTTACCGAATTTAACTTGTTTTAATTTAATTAATTTAAATAAACAGGAATAAAACACTAATAATATGCAAACAAAATAACTAATTAGTTAAAATAACTAAACTATAAACAATTTAAAGTTTAATAAACTAACCTAATATAATTCAAACTAATATTCAAATAATCGATAAATCAATGTAAATGAAATTTCACCCCCACTAAACATTATAATATACTTCGATTGCTTTCAAACACTAGAACGTAACATCACTTTACTCTATTGTTATAATCATAACATACGTGGAATCTTGGAATCATTAAATGCTACTTCAAAATAGTTTGATAGCCTTTAGCCAGGCTACCAATTTTTCTAAATTCAATGAAAATGTCACATTCTTATATTGTAAATCTACCCATTGGATAAAATGCAACACCATAGAAATACGATAGCATTACACTCAGTGAAAATCATGTCTAATTTAAGCCAATATTAACTGAAGCCACATAATAAAAAAACGTAGAACACAACTACCTAAGACATCCACTCGGGAAAATCCCTATAGATTAATCCTAGTTATTACTTCTATAATTGTCGTCGATAACTATAGACGTAGAGTTAGACGCTCTATGTTAAGGAACATATTGGCCACTATGCACTCAATATAAATAATACACAAAAACAACTTGTTTAATACACAATTGACGTGTATGAATTGATCTAAAGCATTAATTATATGATTTCATAATTATAACTACATAACAATCCAAAGTATATTACATGTTTAGGGTTTGTTTAGATTAACTAACTACTCACTCACGCTGGAAATAAACAATGCAAATTTATAATTAAAAAAATAATGAATAAATAAATAAATACCTTTTAATCAAAGCTTCAATCTTGCTTCACATATAAGAGTAAACTAAAAAGACAAGAGATTGAAAAGAAGAGCAATGGAAAGTTAAAAAGATAATAAAGAGAAAATATAAAGTTATTTTGAAGCTCCCTGATCTTATATATAGTTTACCTAAGAGTAAATATCCTAGATAAATACAAATTCCTCATTCTTATCTAAAAAATTTGTCACTAACCTCAGCGATTTGTCAGCGATTCCTAAGTTGTACACAAATCGCTGAGTTGATCATTGTGTTTAGCTCTTAATGCTCAATCGATTCTACTGGCGATTTTTTGTGTATTCTCCAATTCACTGTGGATTTGCTAGCATTTTCTTGCTATCGATTTAAGTGGCATTTTTAGTGTAAAATCAAATCAATGGATAATCACTAGTCTTCTTTTCTAGTTGATTATTTTGCTCTTCTTCCTTTTTTCTCACATTTCTTTATTTTCCTATTTAAATCCTGAAATCACAAAAACAAGAGAATACCTAGTGTAATATCATCATTTATGTATAAAATCAACCTAAATTACACTATGAAACATGTCTAATTATTGACTTGTCATAGACTAGCTGGGACGAAAACTTTCCTTAGTTGCGTGTTTGGCCTATCTGAGCTGACATGTCAAATAACCTAGCCTGCAACTCCTTGATCGAAGTTTTAGTCCTAACGACGTACTACTGTTGTGATAGGATTAACTGCTTCATCATCTCCTCTAAGATGGGTTTATGTGGATGAGGTGGCTTGCTCTATGGTGCTAATGGCAATGGGTATCCCTTAGGTACAAAATTCTGGTAGCTCTGATTTTTGAGAACATAGTTGAAGTTAGGATTTATGTCCTTCCCCTTATTGAAATTACTTTGTTGCCGAAATTGCCCTGCTGATGGTCCGAGAAACTGCACTGCTGCCTTTAAATCCATAGTATCCTCCGAGAGTTAAGGACACTCGTCTCTAAAGTGATTTGGAATGGAGCAAATCTCGCAAGCTTTCGCTTTGCCCTAAAGATACCATAGACTTGAGCTCTCATAACTCGTTTTTAAATATACTATGCCCTAAAGATATCGTTGCCCCTCGTCTCTTACTGGTTGGTCCATAGTGCCTAGCTTGGTTGGCTACAATTTCTATGTATCCCCTTGCCACAATCAGTGTGATATCAGATAGACTACCATTGCACATTGTATCGAGAAGCCTCTTGTCATTGTATGTGAGCCTTTCATAGAAGCTTTCCATCAAAGATTTCTCGTTGAGACCATGCTGAGGACATGCCCTGCACAATCTTTTGAATCTCCCCAAATACGCGTGATAACGACTCATCATCCTTCATAATAATATGGGATATCGCCTTCCTTAGCTTAGTGATCCTCGTGGCTAGCAATAGTCATCCTGGAACTTTTGATGTAGCTTATTCTAGTTTCTAATGGAACTGGCTAGTAAGTGGAATAATAAGTCATGTGTAGCATCCCTGAGACATAAAGGAAATGTTTTCAGTCTCATTAGATCAACATCAAATGTTACAGGATTCATGCCTGCTACCATCATCTCAAACTTTATGAGAAATTTATGAGGATCCTCATTCTCTTTCCCATGAAAGTCAAACAGCTTATATATCAATCACGACTTCTGATTAAAATTGGCTGATGGCGGCCGGGTACTCAATACATAGTGGTAATGAGCCTCCTCAGTGTTAGTTCACTTCCCTGAAAGTGATCTCCCGTTCATGCCTTGATTTTTACTCAGCATTTTGTTGGTTGTTCAGCCTAGAAGCCTGGACAACTGGAGGATTCTAATTTTTCATATTATCCTTCATGATCACCCTTGATTGTTCTCTCCTTCTATTAGTTATGTTCCTTCTCCGGTAAGTCCGATCAGTTTTTAGATCATAAGAAACCAATGAATCTGCGGAAAATGAACTTTTGTGACCTGCAACCATATAACAAAAACAAAAAACTTAAAAGAAAACAATTAGCACTAATCCATGTCAACGGCACCAAAATTTGATATTGCATCGTACAAAACCAAAAAAAGTCTCGTTTTCACTAACTACAATTGATTCGTAGTGAGGCAAGTACGAGGCTAATCACATATGGATCAAGATGTTGTTTTTAGGTTTTGGGAAAAACGGGGGTTTTAAAAAAAAACTAAATTATACTAGGAAATCAAATGCAAATAAAACACTTAAAAATTGAAATCTATAAATAAAAGACTCTAGACCAAGGCGTGAATTGACATTCTAGAGAACGGATTCGATCTTTGATTAATCAAATGTTTGTCCTAATACTGATTCTCATAGATATGCTTATAGTGACTCTCATCACCTCGTTCTTCTCATGTCAATGGAGGGAACATGCGACACAACCACATACTAACTATACTTGCAAAGCCATCGGAAATGTCGTAGGTTTTGAATAGACTAGCAACATTAACGCCTTATGAGAACACCTATCATGAATGATAACTAGTGTCGAATTGTCCACCTATCATGTGTGGACATTACAATACACTACTATCCATCTCATATCCTAAATGCATAAGGGCATACCAGTTGCCAACAAATAAGGCCTCACTCGCCACCTAAAGTAATCCCCCGTACCAAGTGGCGGTAGGATCACTAGCGATAATTTCTAATCGTAATCGCTATGCACGTGCACTTACATAAAAAAAAGGGAAACTTAAGGTCTCAAAATGTAGTTAAAAAACCTTGGAATAGTGATGCAATTTAGAAAATGAAAATCGATAACAAAAAAATTTAAGAATCGAAGCGCATAAACCTCCCTAATCCTATAAATCCACATAAGTCAAACACTTTTGCCTAGATAGTGGAACTTAGCCACACATTATCATAAATACAACTCTGAAATATATTAAATCTATAAATCATAATGTAAATATAAGAACTAAATAAAAACTTGCAAAGAGTCTCCGCACAAGACTACAAAAGAAAAACCTAGCAGCAAAGTTTCCTCTCTAAAATTCTATTTAGAATTCTCTCTAAATAACTCTCTATATGTCTTTCGTCATTATGGGGTTTCTTAAATGTAGTAGAAATAGGATGGAACAATATCTAAACCAAAATCTTGAGAAACAACCGAATTAGAAACTAACAATATTAGGATCTTTCTAGCGCCATATGTTCAGAAAGCTAAATCACTGGGAAATCTCTACGACATCGCTGCGATGCTCTATTTTTGTTCAGTTTTATTTAGAATCAAACCCAGCAATGTGCCACCGCCTTACGTACATATGAAATTGCTATGGAGGTGTTGGGGTTTCCTTGAGAAACGAGCTTCATCTTTCTCCTGGGTCTTCAGGAGACTTTTCCTGCAACATTTCCAGTAAGCTTCCTTCAATCTAGCCAAGTTTAGTCCATTGATTCTTTAGCAATTTGGCTTTGTGTTGAGATCCCTGCTAAGGCGGTTGGCCTATTTTTAGTTTTTTCACTGAATTTTTGTTGAAATCATTCCTTTTTGTATGAAAGTTAATTTTTGAACTGAAAATAGAAAACAATGATTAATCAATATAAATTATGATAAAAGTCATGAAATTATTGGTAAAATCACCCTAAATATAGCACAAATGACGAGTTATCAGTACCGTGACTTGACTGGATTTGTTTTCAAATGTGAAAATCCTCAAGCGTGTCGATAAGGTAAACCGAGACTGAGGGATGTGAAGGTATGTTGGGAAATAGATTCCATCCTTTGTCCTAATTAAAGGAAAAAGTTTGCATGGAAATAGATTTCGCCCTTTCATCCTTAGTAGGCTGGAGTTTTACCTCAATGCCTTATTATCTATTTAGGGTTAGTAGCTCAGTTACACTTTAATACACCAACAGAATCACATGATGACCAACACGAGGGTTTTGTGTATTGTATTCTTAGAGTAAGGTGAGAGTACGACTCTCTAGTTATTAAGAGTTAATAGCTCGATTACATTTGAATCCACTAGCAGAACCCCATGTTGGTTAACATGTGGATTCTGTAGACGTATTCTTATGTAAGGCGAAAGTATAACTCTAAAACGAAAATCAAAAATACAATTTATGAGTACAGTTGCAATTGATTTTTGAACTTGCATTCTGTTATGTGCTGTTATATCATTTTTAATGTCAGAATAGATATGTTTTGGATTTATATTGCTATTCATTAAATCATTGATAATAGTTGATAATTGATATGTTTACGAACATCACTTACTAAGCAAGTTGGAGCACTCTTTCCCCAATTAACATTTCAAGATGTCGTCGTGTGTTTCGACTAAAAAATATAGAATATTAGGAGTTTATAGTCTTCTCTATGGCGAATTGATTTCCCTAATGTTTTATATATTATATTGAATTATTGCTTTGCAATAAACAGAGTTGGGATATTATTTTACGACCGAGGTTTATTCTTATTTTTTATATCTTGTGTTTGATCGAAAAAGTTTTAAATTATGCTGCATTTTGTTTTAATTATTATTCGATAATAAATATATATATATATATATAGGTTATGCTTATTAAGAATTGAGAATAGGCTATTGGCTCTAGTTAAGTCTAGCTGGTGTACCGGAGCTCAATTAGGGTTTCAGGTCGGGTATTACCCCAATTGGGATAGGGGATGCTACATTTGTTATTAGAGCTAAGGTTATTTGCTCTGCTACAGTTTAGTATAGAGCCTGGCTCGAGATTTCTCCTTAGTTGTAAATTAAGAATAACTCCAATACGGTTTGGTACTTGAGTATGATTCAGAGCCTAAAGCCATTACCTATGAACTAAATTGAAGTCTAGGTTTACGGACTTAGAGATTATTTCTCAAGTTATGAATAACCTAGGACTTAATAAATGGTTGTATCGTTGTTTTGGGGGGTAATGAAAAAAAAGACTGAATAATGTTATGTATTGTGATGTATTATATCTATGCGATAGATATATGTGATATATCTTTTTGGAATGATAATAATATGGTTTATGCCCATCAATATCTCAGGAGTTGAGAAAGTATTGATGATTAGGGTTTCTAGAAACCTAAATCTCAATAGTATATAGAAAAATGACAGACATAAGAAATCGTATGACGACAAAAAGTAAACATTTCTCCTATTGGATAGTCTTTACTGGTCTTTATTCTCAATTATATTGTTAGATTAATAATAGTCAATGTAGAACGACTGATTAGACCTAGACTTTGAGATAGATATTAAGATGCTAGATATTAATAAGAAAGTGATTTCTAGTGAAACTCAAAGGTGATGATGCACTTTAAGTAGAAGATATTTTAGTATTTGAACTAGATGAACAAGAGTAAAAGCCATTCAATAAAAAAAATTAGTGGTAAATGATGATAAAACCTACTTAAGATTAGATAACCACTAATGAATGCATAATTCATAATTTGTTATGAAGTATAAGATTCCAGATATGGTGCTAGACAATAATATAATAATGAGAATGAGCTTGTTAGTATAATTGTAGTATAACTGCATATACTGAAGGTGAACCTAAAAAAAACTTGTTAGTATTGTTGTGATGTAACTGCATTCACTAATAGAGTGATAAAAGAAAAGAGTGGCGTTTAGGTGGATCTGTACGTACAAAATGGAAAGTAAGGGTGAGGTTGATATTATAAAACATGAATAGTTTGAGTTAGAATATGGTAGTGAGCTAGTGAAGTGTCCTAATCTAATCATTTAGACTAGTGTAGTCTAAATTGAGGAGAATGACTTTTTAATGAATTTGAGGATTTTGAGAATCCAAGGAATACTTTATGATACTAGGAATGAATAGGTAAGCAATATATCAAAAAATTGGTATTAATTGCTACTCTTAATCGAAAATAGTGTAAATTTGAGAACTCCACTCAAGTGATGATTTAATTTAAACTAAATCAAGAATGAATATTCATTACCCAGAAACGACAACTCATTTGGTCAATTACATGAAACCAATTGTTCTCATGAATTGGTTGAGATATGGTTATTAATCATTTAAGATCACAATTAAGAATATATGAAAATGATGTCAAGAATGGCTTAATTATTTTAGAAATCATCGTAGGAACCATTAGAATTCACTAAAGCTTATAATTGTGTAAGTGATTAAGAAGTAAAGTTTTTGAACTCTATAAGAATAAAAAGAAAAAGTTGAAAACTTAGAAAAGGCGCAAGCAATATCGCAGAATCATATGAGTCCTGACAATAAATTGGTTTACACCAAAGATTACAAGTGCAAGTACTAAGTTTCAAAGATAAATCATTCTAATATGTGTTGAATCCTAATTATGAGTCAATGAATTTGACTAAGATTGAGAAAATCAAAGAATTGTCCTATATTGAACACGTAATCAGAAAAGTAATGTTATCTTGGAATAATTGAATAGTACAAACAACGTATACAAATATTTGTGGTATTGTTATATTGTATATTTAAGTTAGTCTAAGAGTTAAATTAGGATAGGTCCTAATGTTGAGACACATGTGCTAGGAGATATGCATGTGAGTCCTAGCTTATTTATGAAGCCTTTTCAAATGGATAGATTGCGCATATTCATCCATGTATTATAGGGTTTGAAATACAGATATACTCATGTAAAAGGGTTGTGGTGAGTCTTTTAATTATTCCTAAGATCAGAGGATCTTAGAGAAATCATTAGAAGACATACGTGAAATATGAAAACCAATGAGTCGGTACAATTTGATTTGGGAAGTCTTTAAGCGATGAGAGTTTGAATAGTACAGCTGTCACAGTGAAAGAAACTGAATGTGAAGTTAGTACCTTAAATCCTTGAATATAATAAATTTACTTTGAAAAAATCATCCACATAAAGTAATTGATGTTATTAATGCTTTGAATAGAGAAAAGAACTGGAAGTGTAATTATAATAAAAACACCTCAGTGTTTTCTCTTAAGAAATATGTGTAATAATAATGATGGAATGAAGTCCTGCAGGCACATCATCAACTGAGTTGTTGGAATTGATAATTACAAATATATTCTTCGAATCTCATATTAGAGCTGAACTAAGTGTAAGATTAACTAGGTAATGGTTAAAAAGTCTAATTAGAACTATTTGATATACCAAGATTTTGCTATCAATGGTTAGTATCCATTTTAGACTGTCTAATGAAATTATGTTGTATGCATTAGTTGCTAAAATGAAAATCTCAGTTTAAGAAATATATTAGATGAAAAGACCAAAATTAGACACATTTTATAGTCTAAGTTAGGTCAATCAGAGGATAAGATATTACATTTGCTATTCTCTTATTTTGTGATTTCAGGATTTAAATAGGCAAAGTGAAGAAATGAAAGAAAATGAGATTAAAAGTGAAGAATTTAGCTTGCACGCACTTCGAAACAACTTGGTGGGACCCACTTTGATCTTTGTCAATATTATGGTAGTTTAGAAGAAGTTTGATGGTGCGTTAGTTAAGAAAAGTCTCAAAATGACTAAGTAAAAGTCATTCCTATAATGTGACCAACTACCATCTGATAAGCCTCGAGACACGCACAACACAAATGATGAAGAGAGAGAGAGAGCGGCAGGAAGTGACGTAGACCAAACATACGGTTGTGAACATTATCACCAGAGCTGTTTGTCTAGCCTCGAGATTCGCAATCGAAGCGATTTGATGAGAAACAAACAAGGCTTTGATCTTCCTCGAGATTTGTGCAGCACACACTCCCATTATTTCGCCATCTCTTCCATACATTCTCTCCTTAACACAGGAGCCGTCGATTCACCTCGAGATGCACATCAGCACCGTCTCCCACATCTTTGCATGACTCTTTGGTCTGCCTATTCCCAGTACCACGAATGCTACATGTCACCTCCTGATTGCTCTAGCCACATCTTCAATAGTGTTTCAACCAATTACAGCATGTCACGTGAACCTAGATAGCAAATACAGCCAATCAAACACTGCCATATGTCTGAGACCCCAACAACAAATCAACCACAACCATCAGATATTTCTAGATGGATGAGACACTAAATAACCCATGAAATTCACTTTCTTTCTCTTCTAGAGACCAAAATTAAGGGTTTTGTATATATAGAGTTTAGGGTTTGTTTCGAACCTCTCTCTCGCACTCTGGCCTCTCTGGCCTAGAGTTCGTACTATCTACTCCTCTCTCTCACTCTCTCTTTATTTTCTTTTTATTTCCTTTTTAGTTTTAATAAAGTTTTTCATAGTCGTTATTAGCTAGTTCGTTTCTAGACCAAGGGATTGCTACACTATAGTTGTAAGTCTTTTATGAGATCTTTATTTTAATTGTTCTTCCATTATTATTCAATACACGTCAATCATGGATTTAACAAGTTTTTTTTGCATATTACAACTACTGAAGATTAGTATTGCATTCATAGTCATGAATATGTATTATGATATTATGATTCCAATTGTATGTTTATAGTTATTGACAACAATTATAGAAGTAGCAACTAGGATTAATCTATAGGGCATTTCCCGAGTAGATGTTCTAGGTGTTTATGTTCTAAGTTGTTTATTATGCGGCTTCGGTAATATTGGCTTAGATTAGGTATGATTTTCATTGAGCGTAATACTATCGTGTTTCTACGATGTTGGGTTTTGTCCAATAGGTAAATTTACAATGATAAGAATGTGGCATTTCCATTGAATTTATGAAAATCGGTGGCTGGCTAAAGGCTATCAACCTATTATTGAATTGTTCAAAGTCATCTTTCATGATCGATGATTAACTGACTATAACTTAGTAATTACCTTTGGTCTAGGTTTTCATTATTCACATTGATTACTTTAATTATTATACGTATTAATTTAGTTTAATTAGTATTACATTTATCAATTATTATCTTTGTGTTTATTTTATTATTTATTACTTTCTAAATAATATAGTTAATTAGTAATTATTAAAATGTGACAAAAACCTTTTTAAACTAAAGATAGTTATATAATCCCTATTGAGACGATCTCACTTACGCTACTACAAATTTAAAGTATACTAAATATGTGGGTATTATTATTGCAAGCTCGACATGTGTCAATTTTTGGCGCCGTTACCGGGGATTGAGTTTAAATTTTCTTTGGTTTTTTTTTTCACTTTTTTAGTATATCTAGATCCTTGTCTCTAACATTTTACAGGATTATTTCATGACCTCCTACTCTAACAATCATGATCAATATAAAAACTTACGCTATAAAAGTGTGAAAAGGGATAGGTATGTCTAATCATGAACAAAAAAACTTTAATTGGCGTTCTACTGTGATACAGATTAAACTTGCAAATAATGTAGAAAAAGTCGAAAAGGAAGTTGAAGTTATCTTTGAATAGCCTTATGAACTATATGAAGAGATGAAGGAAGATCAACCCCTAGTGTTGATGAATCCACCTCTTATTTCACGGATACTTGTAGAATTTGAAATGAGGAAGGAACAAAATTGGCGCTTGAAGATTTTGTGGTGTTGACAACTATGTGTTAGACGGTCAGGATTATATAGATACTTATGTGTTAGAAGTCCAAAATGAACTCAAGATTCTGAAGGAGTGCATGCCTATTTCATTGCCTAAAGCTATGGTGAATCCATTTGTTCATGACTACTCTCAAGTAATGGGTGTTACGTGATCTTTCATGAAAAGTCTAGTCAATGACTTAAAATAAAAGCGCTTATTGGGAGGCAAACCAACCTTATTTTATTTATTTTTATGCATTTATGTTTTTCTAGTTTAGTTTAGTTTATTTTAGCTTAGTTTAGTCTATGATAGTTTAGTTTAGTTTAGTTTATTTCAGTTATGCAACCATTTGAGTTAATCCCTAAACTCCATTTATTGATCTTTACAGGTTGAAGAAGACTTGAAAAGGAATGAGAGAGTACAATATGTTGGTACTAGGTTTGACTTTCAATTAAATATTAATTAGCATGATTTGAGTTTTTTTTTAGGAAGTAGACTACTTATTAGGGTTTTTGTGTTTTGAGACTTGGATCGAATTTCAAATACTAACTTAAGTCGCTATATTAGCAGTAGCTCTTCAAGTAGAATCAGAAACACTGGATTCTATTTTTATATTTTGTTGATTTTACCCTTAATTGTAAAATTTCGGGGTCACAAAATTTGGTTTAAAATTTTTAAAGTCAATTCCTTGATTTATCAGTTCATAATTTTATTATGTTGTGGTTTCAAAGTTTTTAAAGTGAAAGTTCAAAAAAATAATAATAATTTCAAAAATTTTCAAAAAACAATCACACCAGCGATTTATTAGTGATACCAAACAACATTGAGAATCACTAGATAAATCGGCAGCAGTTTGTAGAATTTATAGTGTAAAAACGACTCAGCGATTTGTCAATGATTCATGTTTTATACTGAGAATCGCTGGACAAATCAGTAGACCACCGAGACCTTTTTTAGCGATTTAATTACCAATTTATTGGTGAATCCACTTAAATACCAACTCGCTAAGCATGAATACGTGTTTTTAAGAACATATTTTTTAATCGAGTTTTTGCATAGATTAAGCCACTCAAAGCTTAATTTTAATGTATTTAAGTGATTTCCAATACATTCTTGATCATTTTTACCTAAAATATATCAATTTTGGGTGTTTATAGCCAAGCTAAGGCTTGTACAATGGAGTTTGAATTGAAACTTTGAAAATAAAATGAAGAGTGTCAAAGAGTCAATGTCCTGAGGAATTCAGTCTCAAAGAGGTAATCATTCGTTTCCTTATCTAGTTTACTTGAAATTTTTTGATTTTCAACTAGGACTATTGATGAATTTTTGAAATATTGGACAAGTTCTTGATTTCAAAATACTTTGTTGGAATTGAATTGACTTCTAAAAGTATATGATTTTATAAATTTAAAAGAAATGGAATGAGGTGTTTACAATGATTCTTGGCTTACATAAGAAAAAAATGAGTATCATTTCAAGGTGTTATTACACAAGTTTGTTTAAGAGTTTCTAATAAATTTCGGGGCAGTTTTGAAAGTGTAAATTGATATGAATGAGTTATTAGCAATTATGTGCGAAAATTAGATTTTCATAGAAATATGAGTTTCTTCCAAGTTTCTCACGTATTTTTAATCTTTTATAGATTGGTTTGTACTGAGAATGTCTTGGAAGAGGTAGTTCTAGGTTATAAAACACTATATTATTCAATATGTCATGAAAGTGGAAATGAGATTAATAGTAAATATGTTTTAAAGCCTAAATTAGGAATTAAGTGTGTTGATCATTTGATTGGAGCATGAATATGAAAATTGAAACATAAAAATAAGGCATATCATCAGGAGTGGTATTGAATAATACATATAAATATGTCTTGATAATAATAATAACAATCTAATCAATATGGTGAAACGAATAGACCCATAAAAGAGACACTTTATCAAGAGAAAAAAAATTGGACATATCAGATGATACAATTGATTAATTAAAAACTATGGTTAAACTATTATTAAAAAATAAATCAATCCAAGTGACACCTCATGCTTTTGTAATAATAATAATCATTTTGATAATAAATGCCCTATGCTGCAAGAAAACAAAATTGAAAAAAATGAATAAATAATGTGATAATGAACCATTATAGTGGAGTCACTAAACCTAATTATAACTCTAATGACTATACAAATTATCTACAACCAAATATAGGAAATGGTCTAAATAACCAGAGTTATCCAGGGTTTAGGTCACCTATATGGAATGAAATAACCATTCCATTAGAAATTTTCAAACAATGAGCAAGATCAAATAATCCAAGTCTTACAAGGTGATATGAATGAATTGAAAAAAAAATCAATTAAGCCAAATGAACCAACCACTTAATAAATTCATTAATCAAACTAAAATACGTACTCAAATTGTTCCCACTAGTCAAGCACAAGTTAATGCGTTGTTTAGCAATAATGAAAAAGACACACATATACCTGAAAAATACCAAAAAGGAGTATAATGAAAAAGAAAATACACAAAAACTATTGAAGAAGAAGAAGAAGAAGAAGAAGAAATGATGGCCAATGTCATTCCTACTAAAGGATGGATGGCGGAACAATTGAAATATACATTTTTTTTCCTGAAAGACTATATCCATGGTATTTAGCCAAAGTTGAAAACACTTTAAATGATAAGAAAATAACTCAATAATGGACAGTTAAACAATTGGAAAACAAGAAAAGTATTATTTAGCCATAAGATTTAAAAGTTAAACATGATAATAAAATGGAAATGCTGAGTTTAGTTCCTATAACGTTGCATGACTCCTCCGGGTCAATTTAAATATTAAAATAGTAAAGGGACTAAATTTTATCAATTCATTCTTTATGAAAGAACCAAAAGAAATAACCAATAAGAATAAGAATGATAAATCAAGAAACATAATAATTTCCATTGTTATCAATAGCAAGAAATTTGAGAATGTCAAATGTGACTCCAATGCATTATATAACACCCTACCTTTCTATTATCTTGTAGAACACAATTTTTTCAATAGGAAATATAGTAAAAGATATTAATATGATAGTTTATTTCGCTAATGGATCTATAATAGAGAATAAGGGTATAATTAGAGATGTGGAAGTTAAAATTGAAAATTTTAGTTTCTTGTTAAATCTTATTATTCTTGATCATAAACCTAAGGATGATATAGGAATTACATTAAGAAAACATTTCCTAACAACTACTAATGCAACCTTTGACATCAATCAATGAACTATTAATATACATGTTGTGAATAAGACATTTGTTTTTAAACATGGTATAAAAGAACAATTTTTTTAATTTAGAACCAGATTAGGACTGCGTGATATTATATTATATTGTTTTATGAATTTTATATTAATTGGCTATTTCATTTATATGGTAATAAAATTATTGTTTTGTGCATATCATACTCAAATTTTGATAATTTTAGAAATTCTACCTTATTATTGATGTTTATATGTGAAATGTGTGAAAGAGAATCAATTAAATTGAAAAAACAATAAAGCATGTCTGGTGAATTCTCGGCGATAGGGATTATCACTAGGAATCACTAGGTAAATCAGTAATTGTCAGGGCCCGTCTCACTAAGCCCTGACCTAACCTAATTATCCTAATTAGGTTCCTAACCCATACAATTAACTTCAAACCTCGAAATGACTCGTAATTCAATCCTTAAACAGCTCCAAATATAAATTGCTATCCTCATTACAACCCAAATTCGTTATTCGTTTAGTTGGAGCAAATTAGGAAATAATACGGACTATTCTCCATATTTTTGTAAAAATTTCGGAAGCACCTCCCCTAAAAGTGGACTGCCGAGAAAATCAACTAATAGGCAGCAAATTGGGGAGAAGCCTAGAAGGACTCATAGCTCCCCGCAATTCACAATATATATCAAATTAGGAGACTCTCAACCTATTTGAGTGTATGTCATGTCCTACGCTCACCCCGGAACCCAAAATAGTATATATAAAATGATTACAACAAGAAAATTAAACTTTAAGAAAGTAAAACATTCACCAAATCTTCGAGTCTTGTTTGTTCTTCATTGTCTTCATTGAGCATCTGACATCATCAAAAACAACTCGAAGATGTCAGGTAAGTAAATTCCTACACTGCTCTGTACTCCTTCAAATGTTAGTCTGGATACATGACGACATGTAATTGCATTTCCAAATTAACAAGAAATTTATATAACAACGTGAAACCCTTTCATTACTATTTAAGGTTCACAAACAGGTTGGTCAACCTAAGAATGAACCTAAAACAGTAATGAAATTCCAATGCATGCTACCCCGAAGTCGACATTACCCGCCTTAGACGCCTGCAGTACGTCTAGTCTGGAGTGGAGCACCTCAGCTCTTACGAACCATAGCATGGGCAACTCTATCCGGATGCCATGTATGCATGACCAAGAATGATGCGAAATGCAATGCAGACTAAACACGAGTGCAGGTACAAAGATAATTCCGTAAATAGTAAAGACCACTGTAGGGTTTACTTACAGCCCAACCAACTCAAAGTTGGCCACGAAGCCTCACACAACGTTTCTTCGACCTTCACGTACTTCAACGAGTCCTATTCAATTACAAATTTCACATTATAGAGTTACCACTCTATTCGAATACTTAAATATATATTTCAAGTCACAATGAAATGAAACCACTTTCAAACTCATTTATATACTTCACTTTTGGTTCTAAACCACTTTCAATTTCACAACAAAGTTCAAATTACTAAAGCTCCGATACTTCCTTTTAAAGTTCCAAACTATTTTTCTTAATCCTTTTCCTATGTTTGTATATTCCATTAGGTTTCTATAACACTCATTTAACATGAAAATAACTTACAAGTTTCCTATGCATTCCAAACTGAGATTATAACTCTATTTTAGTACTTCAAAGTCATAATTCAACTTACAATGAGTTTAAAATCCTCTAATAACTTTTATTGACTACTTGACATATCCGAAAACACAGTTTCACTTCTTTTTCAAATGTTAAACCTATAAATAAGTTCTAAACCCTTTGTTAGGTTCCAACACAAATAACAACTTACAATTTACTCATTTTATCGACTTTTGGAACCTTTTCCTTAGCCAAAACACCTAAACATCGTAATGCAAGGTTTATATGAGTCTCTCATTCATATTTCAAGTTAAAACTACCCATAAAGGAGCCATCAATACTTAGTCAAATTATAGGTAGTGCAGATTTTTCATTAGCAAGCCATGTTTGACGCTAAATTTCAACCTCTAAATCAATAAATCTCACCACAAGCCCGATTGACCATTGAGATAGGATATACCAAGATTCAAACAAACCTATTCCCAAGCATTTTGGACATCTATAAGGTCTTTGAATTATTCGTCAAACATGACTACTCGCATCTGTCCAAATTGTTTACAATTTTGACAGTGTGGCTCGCAGGCTACCTTTGCACCACTTTTTCACTACCAAAACAAATGATTCTAAGTTTGTACCTTTCCATTCTATAAAATATGATAGACAAGGGTTAAAATAAGCTCAACCCCACGTAATTTGGATATCGTTTGATACTTCAACTTATTGACCCAACTTGCTTGCTCGCAAGCAGTTTTTTATACTTAGCCAAAATTTTGGACTTTTGAGCAGTGTGAAACTAGGTTTTACCCCCTAATTCGAATTTCCAAAACTCCAAGCACATTCACCCCACCTTAAAATCGAAAATCCAAAATAAAAATAGGTTATATGGAGTACCAATCCACCAAATATCATCACCAAATACCAAGAATTGAAGAAAATAACATGACCTACTTTTCCTACCTCGACATAGTTCAAACATTAAATTTCATAGATTTAATTCATCAAAAATCATTCGAATGGATTGTAAACGGATCTTAACTCAACTCAAATTGATCAAATCACTTTGAAAAGATACAACATATCAAGATCAATATCACCAGCACCGATTCCCCTTTTCCCCATCGTCATCTATTCATCTCCATTCCCTCAACCACAACCCACTAAACCAACAACCAAACATCAATTGCATCAACCAATTTAACCAAGAAACTTAAAGAGCTTACCTCTTTTAATTACATCCTCAACTGATTTTTCTTTCTTCTTCACCATAACCTCACTGAACACCACAAAAGTAAGTTCGAGAGACAGAGGGAGATGTTGAGAGTCGATTAACAGTGAAGAGGGACGATGAGGGAGATGACGAACAGGGGCACCCCACTTGTTTCGATTTCTCTTTTAATAAAAAAGAGGTCAAATGCACTTTCTACCCCTCTTATTATCCGTTCCAATACAATCTCATTACCCTTTTCGGTAATTTTTCCATTTTATTTATTTTTTCATAATTATCTCCTCGATTTTGTGTCCGAATTAAACTCCGAAAAATACCTCATTTTCACCAAAATACCATCGCACTTCGAAATACGCGGACATTGCGTCTAAACCTTAACTTGACCCTATTTCGCGTCGAATAAATTATATTACATTCACTAAGCACATAACACAACAACAACAACAACATAGCCTCAGTCCCAAATTAACTGTGGTCGGCTACATGGATCAAAATTTTCCATTGTGCTCGATTAAGTGCAATTGATGGTGAGCTTTTCAAACCATTCAAATTCCTCGTAATTAATGCATCCCATGTTAACTTTGGTCTGCCCCTACCTCGTCGAGTTTCTACAGTTTCTATTGAGTCAAGTTTTCTAGTTGGGGCATTTGTGCGCCGTCTTTGCAAGTGACCAAACCACCGCAACTGCCCTTCCCTAATCTTTGTATCAATTGGTGCTACTCCTACTTGTCTTTGAATTTATATATTTCTTATTCTATCTTTACGAGTTTTACCACACATCCACCTAAGCATCCTCATTTCTGCTACGTTCATTTTATGTAATTGTTGTTGTTTTACCGCCCAACATTCACTTCCATAGAGCATAGTGGCCTAATTGCGGTCCTATAAAATTTTCCTTTTAACTTAGTAGGAACATTTCGATCACAAACCACCCCTGTTGCACTCCGCCATTTCTTCCATCCAGCTTGAATTATATGTGTGACATCATTCTCAATGTTACCATCATTTTGTATGATTGATCCTAGGTATCTAAAGTGGTTTACCTTAGGAACTTCTACTTCCCCTAATTTTACCACTCCGTCATCTCGATGTCTAGTGTTTCTAAACTCACAATGCATGTATTCGGTTTTCGTCCTACTCAACTTAAAGCCTTTAGATTCTAATGTATTCCTCCAGAGTTCTAATTTCCTATTCACTCCATCTTTAGTTTCATCCACTAAGACAATATCATCTGCAAATAGCATACACCATGGTATATCCTCTTGAATATGTCTAGTTAGTTCATCTATAACTAAAGTAAATAGATATGGGCTTAAAGCCGAACCTTGATGTAGTCCTATCGTAATGGGAAATCCTTTTGTAGCTCCTTCAAATGTCTTTATACTCGTTACTACTCCATCATACATATCCTTAATAGTGTTTATGTATCTAGCATGCACTCTTTTTCTTTCTAGAACCCACCAAAAAAACATCTCTAGGGACCCTATCATATGTTTTTTCTAAATCTAAGAATACCATATGAAGATCTTTTTTCTTTTCTCTATATTTTTCTAACAATCGTCTTACAAGGAAAATCGCCTCCATCGTTGACCTCCCAGGCATGAAACCAAATTGGTTCTCTGATATTGTTGTTTCTTTCCTTAGCCTATTGTCAATTATCTTCTCCCAAAGTTTCATAGTGTGACTCATAAGTTTAATTCCCCGGTAGTTTGAGTAACTTTGAATGTCTCATTTGTTTTTGAAGATTGGCACAAGCGTCTATCTTCTCCAATCCATAGGCATCCGTTTTGATTTTAAAATTTTATTGAAAAGTTTTGTTAACCAAGTCAATCCAATTTCTCCTAAGCATTTCCAAACCTCTATGGGTATTTCATATGGGCCACATGTTTTCCCTATTTTTATTCTTTTTCAATGCCTCTTTAACTTCTACAATTCTAATATTGCGTATATAGTTTACATTTCTTTCTTGGTGTGGGTTTTCATCTATTATAGTATCAACTTGACCATCATTAAATAAACTATCGAAGTAACTTCTCCATCTCTCCTTAATATCCTCATCGCGCGTTAAAACATTTTGATTTTCGTCTTTTATACATCTTACATGACTTAGGTCTTGTTTCTTTTTATCTCTTAATTTGGCTAGCCTTTATATATATTTGTCGCCATCTCTATTACCTAACCTTGTATATAGATCTTTCATGAAATTTGTTTTAGCTTGACTAACTACTTTTTTAGCTTGTTTTCTAGCTTCTCTATATTGATTGTACACATCTTCATCTTGACACTTAGGTATTTTCCTATACATCTCTCTTTTAGTCTTAATTGCTCGTTGGACATCCTCGTTCCACCACCTTGTTTCCTTCTTTGGTGGTCCCAAACCTTTAGATATACCTAATACGTTTGATCTCACTCTCTTATGCAATAACTCATTTCTAGCCACATTGTATTAGCATCTAAGTCAAGATTCCAAATATTTTATTTTAGTAGTTTTTCTCTAAACTCTACTTGTTTACTATGTTTTAGGTTCCACCGCTTTATTCTAGGCTCGCTAACTCTTTTATTTATATTATGTCGTCGTGTTAGCTTAATATCAAGTACTACTAACTTATGTTGGGTAGTAAGTGCTTCGACTGGTATTACTTTGCAGTCTCTACATATTTTTCTATCTATTTTTCTTGTTAAATGAAAATCTATTCGACTCTTGTTATGACCACTACTAAAAGTAATTATATGCGACTCTCTCTTCCTAAAACTAGTATTTGCTAAGACAAGATCGTATACTGAAGCAAATTCTAAGATTGATTCTCCTTCTTCATTTCTATTACCGTAACCAAAACCTCCATGAACTCTCTCAAACCCATCGTTACTTGCCCCGACATGCCCATTTAAATCTCCTCCAATAAAAACCTTTTCATCTAATGGTATACTTTGTATAAATCCATCTATATCGTCCCAAAACTTGTGTTTGATGCTCTCGCTTAATCCTACTTGTGGTGCATAGGCACTAAGTATGTTAATTTTTTCGTCTCCAATAATTAATTTAACTATAATCAATCTATCCCCCATTCTTTTAACCTCTACGACCTTATCCTTATAATCATTATCCACCACAATTCCTACTCCATTGCATTTCCTATCTATACCGGTGTACCACAATTTAAACTCTGTGCTTCCTATTTCTCTACTCTTTTCTCTACCCATTTTGTCTCTTGGAGGCAAGCAATATTGACTCTCCTTCTAATCATGGTATCTACTAGTTCTATTGACTTCCTCGTAAGTGTTCCTATGTTCCATGTTCCTAAACGAATTTATTCTCCTTTTTGTATTTGTTTTCCTTTTCTATTTCTATTTTGTCTAAGAGATCTAGTGTCCGTATCTATGATTTTGTTTTTGTTTTCGTGTTTGTTTTGAACTAGCTTCTTTACCCACACCCGTCCTTTGTGTGGGAACCCTTGCTCATTTTTCTTTACACCCAGGCGGCGATGTGAAACACACCCTTGCTCGTTTCTCACTACACCCGGGCTCCGATGCAGCGCGTCGCTAGATGGGAACGCCCCAACGTTTATATATGTTTGATCCATTTCATGAAAAGTAACAAAGGTTTTACGCTGGCTGTCAACCTATCGCAACCCTCCTCCATTTTCCAAGAATGGAAAATGAGCTTGGGCCTCCCTCCCCCACTTTTCGGGTATGAAAAGTGAGTTTGAGACCTCCCTTACCCATTTTTCGGTATGAAAAAATGGGCGTCAGAGTCCTCCTCCTTTATCCGGACTTGGGACTGGCTATGTAGCGCATATAGTGTACAACATAGGTAGAGTTAAGCACATAACACACAAAAATAATATTTTAACTTATGATCTCCGATCCGTAACACGTGGGTCCCACCTCGGAAACGTAATTTTGAATTAAAATTCAAAAATACTTAATTAAACTGCTAATCATGTTTATGAAATTCTCGGATTTCACAGTAACAGATTGAATAATGAAAAATTCATGTTAGCGATTCAGTAACGAATCCACCTTATAACTGGAAATCGGTGAACACATCGGTGGGTTACAAAAGCTTATTTTCACCGATTTAGGTAGTGAATAGTCAGCGATTCCACTGAAACTCTAGATTTGTTGGGTCAAAATTTGAATTTTAATAGTAAAACCTCAAATTGCATAACACATAACTCATTTCATATACACAATAATTGCAATCTATTCGACTAGAAAATCAATTTTTGTCTAGATTTAGCCTTCCTAATCTAGATTATAGTATGATTAAGTGATTCACTCCGTGATTTTGAATCGATAAATACAAAACAAATTGAGTTTGCGAATGAGTATTTATGTTTTAAACTATTAGAGCATGAATAGGGAATTTCGAATAGAATAATAGGAAGTGAATACAAAGATTCTTAATATACATGGAAAAGTTGTTAACATTTTGGTTTTAAGTTAACAATGCTCATGAAACAAATATGGAGGTTACTAGTCAATCCAAAAACTTTAGCTGCTCGCCTACTCAAATCGAGGTATTTCCCTAACTCACACATCTGGGAAGCTACCGTAGGTACCAATCCAAGTTACATCTGGCGTAGCATCCACTCTTCTCTACCAAATCTTAAGTGCGGTTATCGTTGGAAGGTGGGGAATGGTAATTTGATCGAGGTATTCAATGATCCATGGCTTCCAGACCAGAGCTATTTAAAGATCCAATCCGAAGTACCTAATGGCTTGGAGGCAACGAAAGTGTGCTCACTATTTAGCACTGATGGTCGAAAGTGGGAAGAGGACATCGTACGCGACTTGTTCAATGACAGAGACCGTTTCTCTCATTCTCTCAATCCTATTGAGCCACTCTCGGGGGGAGGATGCTTAGATGTGGGGAGGGGACCAAAAGGGAATATATACTGTGAAGAGTGGGTACAGAGCATTAATCCTACAGCACCAAGGTGAACAGATATTACCACAATTCAGCAACTTGCACAGGCTATGGAATCTTGCAAAACCTCATAAGGTGCGTCATTTTCTATGGCGAGCAATTCGTAACTTTCTTCCAACTATGGTAAATCTTAAAGGAAAAAGAGTCCCGGTGAATCATACATGCCCAGTCTGCAAGCTTGAAGAGGAAGATGCATTCCACGCACTGGTAGAGTGTGCTTTTGCAAAAAAATGTTGGGAGGATATTCGGTTGGTCATCGATCACTTAATACCTCACACGTTTAAAAGCTGGTTGGAAGCTGTTTTTGCTACTCTTTCCATGGACGTACTAGAGATGGTGGCTATGATCTTATGGAACATATGGAACAATCAAAACTCTGTGGTTTGGCGGCAGCAAAGCGATACACACACACGAGTAGTGGGAGGGATGAAATCCCATTTGATGGAATGGTAAAGAGCTCGGGGCCGAGATATAATGGAAAGATGTTCGACAGTAGGCACTGATGCTCAATTGAAAGTAAAGGAAGGAAAAATGGAATAAACCAAGGAGAGGTACATACACTTGCAATGTAGACGCTGCAGTTTTTAAGGAGAAAGGATTGAGCTCAATTGGGGCGATCATCCGAGATGATTCAGGTGCATTCATCGCAGCCATGGGGGAATGTTTTGTGGGCGTTTTCGGGCCAAAGGAGGCAGAGGCAATTGGGGTTAGGGAAGCACTGTCTTGGCTGAAGGAGGGTAATATGTTACAAGTCACTGTCGAAACTGATGCGCAAGTGGTTGTTCAGGCATTATCAAGCAATTCCAAAGATCTTTCATATTTTGGCTCACTGATTGATGACTGTACGGAACTATTAACGGACATGTTGTCCTACAAGGTGTGTTTTGTTCGTAGATCAGCGAATTTAGCGGCCCACAAGATTGCTAGAGAAGCTAGTTCTAGGCCTGGTCGATACGAGTGGCCTGTTGTGCCTTCGTTTCTTATTGATGTACTTGAATCTGATTTGAAATAAAAAATATATCTTATTTGGTTTCAAAAAAAAAAGTTAACAATTCAACGATTTAATAGGCAATTGGTTTGATTATTAGTTTAAAATGAGTTTTGGGTGTTTTAGAAAAATTGAATATAGTTAATCTGTGATGTTTAATAACTTGGAATTGTGATGATGATGATGCATGATCTATTATGAGATACTTTGACAATTGTTTTTTTCATGATGATGATGCATGAATATTATATTTATAATTTAACTTTTTCTTTACAAGAAGTTTATTCGTAAATTCAAGTTTTATTTACATTAGTTTTACACATAAATTTGTTTATGCATCACGAGATATATTTATTTTATTGAAAACCCCACTTAATTTTTTTCAAACCTTGAGGATAAAGTTTGGAATGAGTTTGAGAGTATTTTAGGTGAAGCATAACAAATAAAGCATGGAAAGAAAGAGAGGCAGAAGATATGTTCATAATTGATACAAAGTTCAAAATCTTGATCCGACAATCAAATGAGTTGATGAAAATGAAACTTTTCAAAATTTCTTCCGAATTCAAGTAAGTACGAATTTCATTTTTAACTCTAGCTCTTTTCTCTATTGTCTCATCTTCACTACTGTTGTAGTAGTTTTTAGTTTATGCATTCCATGCTTAAGTCTCTAGCAAGTCCAACTTAAGTTCTAGTTGGCTTACAACTTAGTTTACAACACGTTATTAGCATGAAGTTGCTCTACAAGATGAGGCCTTGAAGATCAAGAAGCTTTTCAATGAGACAAAGCGAATAAGGTATAATTAATTTTTATTAATTTAAATAAGTTCAACTTATTTCCATGTTATCATGGTTATTTTTTGTTACATGCATTATTTATGTATATATATGCTTTATTCATACACTATGCATTGTAACGTCACGGACTGCGAAAGTATGCTCCGTAGTTGCGTCTTAGATGATCTTCAACATCAGAAATCAAAAGTCAATGTGACATAAATAGTTTTTTCTCTATACTATAAACAATTAGTTATGCTCTATTCTTGATTTTATAATGCAAATAGTACTATGAATTCGGTTCAATAGTGGGTAAGCCTTTTCCCGGTAAAGCTAAACATAGAAAGGGAGACGGGTTATCCCATTCGAGGAGGTATGGTATTAACCAGACTTTGTCTTACTACCCAACTTGGAGGTTATCCCATGAGCTCATACGAATAGTACATTTTATTTATTAATGAATCAAGTTGTAAATATATATTAATCATATATTCTATTTTTACATAAAAAAGGAGAAAACTATTTTATATTATATTATTTTCAAAATATTATTCAACCATAGTTGGATTTGTTAATTTACCTTATTATATTACTGACAATAATTATTTTTCATGACAATTAGATACTACAATTTATAAATAATGCATCTATGCAAGACCGTGTGCTATACATAATCATTCGCCACTTTCTTTAGAGATTTGAAAAGTGAATATTTCAATCTATATATCTTTTCACCTTATGGAGTTACATATATAAATACCAAAAAAGATAATGCTCCAAAAAACTCAGAATGAGCAATTGGGTCTCAAGCTACAAAATCTAATCAGTCAAATATTAATTATAATTCTGCAATTTTAATTACCTCTATGTTGAGGCTACGTGGAAATATGGTTGATGAGAAAATAATAAAAAGGTTACGTGGCCCACCTCAATTTATTACTGCAACAAATATCGAGTGTGCACGTTAATCCAATAAATACTAATGATTGATTTTTGTCTCATGGTAGTTGAGTAAAATAATTGAGATATTATAAATTAGGGGTGGCAGCGATTTTCGAAAAACTGGCCAAACCGGCCAAACCGTGTAAACCGCATGGTCTGGTCTGGTTTTTAAAACTCGCGGTTTGGGTGCGGTTTGAAAAATGTAAAAACTGCAGAATCGCGGTTTGGTCGCGGTTTTCAATTTGGAAAAACCGCGGTTTCACCAAACCGATGGTATTTTAGTAAATAACCACCATATACAACTTCAAAAGTCAAAAACCCTAAAACATAACAAAAAATAATAATAATTCGTCTCCTCTCTCCTCTCACTCACTCCCGTCTCCTCTCTCCACTCACTTCATGTTTCTTCTCTCGAGCACTCTCACCGCCGTCGGCCCATCGCGGAGTGCCTGTCTCACCGCCGCCGCCCTTCATCCTCCTCACTCCCCGTCTCACCGCCGCCGCCGAATCCATCGCCATCGTCGTCCCTTCCACCGCGCGAACCGCTGCGCGCCCACCGCCGCCTCGCGGCCTCGCACCGTTGCCTTGCACCGCGGCCTCGCACCGCATCGTTCTTCAGAGTCCCGCCTTCGCCGCCTCCACTGTCGCCAACTCACCACTGTTGCGTCCACCGCCTCCTCCGACCAGTCCCGCCTCCGCCTCCTCCACTATCGCCGACTCGCCGTCGCGGTTTGGAGGTGACCAACACCCTTCGCCGTCGCCTCCGACCACCATCTATCGTCGTCGCCTCCTACCGCGAACCACTGCTCAACCCAGTGGCCTCCTCCTACCGCGCGTCCCACCACGAGTGGCTGCCTCCCCCACCAATCGCGCCTCCCACCGCCACCTCTCGACCACCATTTTTTTTAAAAAAATATACCCTAAACCCTAAAACTGCGAAACCAAACCGACCAAACCGCGGTTTGCACGGTCGGTTTGGGTGCGGTTTTAAAGGTTCACGGTTTGGTAGTTTTCACCACCAAACCACGGTTTGCCCACCCCTATTATAAATATAATATCACTCATGTCCAATTGGTTCAACTTCAAATTAAGAAGCGTATGTTGGGTATAATGACCATGGTCGCAATAACAAATTTATGGACGTGGAAAATGTGAAAAGATCTGGTAAAGGTCGTATTAACAATTTCGACAAAAGTTGGAATAAAAGTGAGGCACCACTAGGAAAGGAAATAATTATTGACAATGAGCGCTCATAATTATAACATTTTTCGTCACATATGAAAGGCTATTTTGTCTAAATATTGTCATATATTTACCCGAATATTTTTGTGACCTTTTACCATGCCTTCAAAGTCAAAGGCAAAATCATGAATTTTATCATTGAAAATGGCTCGATAAAATAGGCATATCGAGATGAGTTCAAGTTATGAGCTAAATATAAGCGATGAATTTATGTTTTATGTATTATGCTACATGCACGAACATTATTAATATAGAAGAGAATATTTCTCGAATTTAAACGTAGCGGAGGCTAAAATTCAGGCAATATCTAGTACAATAGTTATATTGTTAATACCTTGTTCAGAAAAAGTTTACTCATAATAATGGATAATTTTTCTATATGATTATGATTTAATATGAGAATAAAATTCTCCGCTTTAAGTTCTGGAATAGATATAAGGCACATTAAAACGAATATCGTCACAAATCAAATGATATAATGACATTCATAATGTGGAATGATATTTTTGATCGTCCATAATCATTAATAATGTGAAAAATATTGTAAATTCGCGTAGTCATCATTTATGGAACTGCATTTTTTATCACCTTGTGATTATCTTAAGGCAAATCAATAGGAGACTTATATTGATTTAACTCCTCATTAATCATATTATGCCCCGGGTCCCTAACAGGGAATTTATTTATAGCGAGTTTTGCTAATTGTCACTTTGATGAAGCAAGTTTCCACCATTAGGGGGAGATATAAGCCAATTCAAAAGGAATAGCATGAAATTGTTTGAAACGCATCAAATTTGTTGTATTATGATCGATGTATAAATTAATATGAACTTGAAGTTAAAGGATCATTCATTAGCAATAAGTTATAAATCAATTACTCGATGCAAGTACTATATACATAAAAGAGTGGCAAAACCTTATGTTCCAGCATTAAAAGTTCTCGATGAAATGATGTCCAAGTGCAACTAAATGGACAAGAACCAACAAAACTCTTAAAGTGTAAAAGACAGTTGATTTAAAGGATACAAACTCATGAAAATAAGGTAGAAGTAAAAATAAATAAAATACTCATGATATAAGAATTCTTTGGTAAAGTTTCAATGTATCTTCAGGGTTTATGTCTTCATTGTGATATCATCATATGTTGGTGATTTAAATATTATGAGAAACCACGACTACACCATTATATCATTCAAGTCCTTGAAAAAAGGAATTCAAGATGGAAAATCTTGAGAAAAATATTAGATTTAGCCTTAGATTTGAAAATCATGTATTTTTCAAGTAAAATAGTTTTCCATCACTTAATTTATTTTACATAAAAAGTAAATTTGGGTTTGCAAAGGTTTGCTGAAAAATAATAAGATACTTCACTCATGTTAACATGAGGGAGAGATCAAAAGGAGTTATATTGATTAGTATATTGCACTCTTTTTCCCTTAGCTATGGTTTTATGCCACTGAGTTTTTCTAGCAAGGTTTTTAATGAGGCAATCATAACAATATTATACTCCATGTAAAAATTTATGAGAGAAATGTAATCTTTTTCCTATACTAGATTTTTTTCCCTTGAGGTTTTTCTAGTAGAGATTTTAATGAGGCATTTATATTCTCTCAAAGTGTATCAATGTGTTGTACTCTTTTCCTTAGCTATGGTTTTGTCTCACTGAGTTTTTCTAGCAAGGTTTTTAATGAGGCAAACAACAATATTACACTACAAAACAAGATTGACGAGAACATTGTACTCTTTTTCCTATACTAGATTTTTCCCCACATGATTTTTCTAGTAGAGGTTTTAACGAGGCACATTATCTCAACAAGTGTCATCCAAGGGGAATGTTGTGATATGGATGACTACTATTTAACCAAGCTTATGGATGATCACATTGTCAAGCATGACTCTCACATCGAATTGTGACTTCAAGCATGACTTCCACATTGAATGTAACTTGTTACTCCATGTAACTTGTAACAATTTCCAATGTACACCAACTCTTCCATGTATTGAAATTACTTGTTATATGTTATATGAGATGTGGTGTATGTATTACTTGTACATATTGTCTAAGTACATTTATCATCATCACCAAAATGTCTATATAAAGGGTGTCAACCTCATCGTAGAAACACACCAATTTTAGAATAAAAATCTCTACATTTCTCAACTCTAGCTCTCTTCTCTCTTGTCTCCTCTTCTCTACTTATTATAGTAGTTCTTAGTTTATGCATTCCATACTTAAGTCTCTAGTAAGTCCAACTTACGGTCTAATTGGCTTACAACTGAGTTTACAACAATATATATATATTTATATATATATGCCTTTGTATCATTTAATTCTTGTTATTTAATTATGCTTGGGAATTGTCCAATGCATTAAATGCAACAAACTTTTTAAATTGTTGCTTCTTGAAAAATAAGTTGAGTAATGACATGTGGAAATTGGCAATGATTAGGAATAATTACAATTAATGTAGTTTCAAATTAATACTAATACCATGTACTAAATCTTTATAATATATATAAACAATTTTTTTTTACAATATGTCAACAATTGACTTAGGTTGAAAATAGTACCAATATGAATAAACTTGTTTGAGTAAAAAATATTAACTTTTTTATATAATTAATTATTTATATGAGTTAATCAAAATATGTTAATAATGTATGATACTTATCCATTTCAACAAAAAGTCTTTTATATTTCTATTTTCAGATAATAAAATTATTAATTTTTAAAATCAATGTTTTATTTATGGTCGTATATAATTTATTAAAATTATGAAATTCGTATTTATTTTAAAGCTACAATAATTAAAATAAGTAATAAATATAATACTAATAAGTCTTTTTTATAGAAAAAAATGATGCATTTAGATTTTCTTTAAATCATTATATAACACTATTAATTATCATAAAATTATACCACCAAATAATTTACAATTTTAGATTTTTTATAAGTTTCGACTAAAATTACCACAAATTCAAATTTTGTTTCATTTTTTCCCTTCTTTTTAAATGACAATAGAAAATACGTTAATTATAATTAATATTGAAGAATAATCTAATATCACGTGTATGAACTAGATTATTTTGACTTAACAAGTGTAATTATAAAAAAATTGCAATTATAAATAATTAATGACGATAGCTATAACAACAATATATAAGAAATACTTGGTCGGTTTCAATAAATAAGACCCGACTACATGAATCTAATAATCGGTTGAGTTCAATTTAATGTAGTACATATTACACTTCAAATAACTTTGAAATTCTTTAAATTATATTATTGAATTTTTGAATTTCCAAGGTATTAAATATTGTTTAATTAGGAACATATTCAATGAACACATTTTTTTTAATAAATCAATTATAATATTTTTAAAATTTTAATGATGAAACTATCTTCTTTTTGATAATATGATAATAACTAGTAAAGTGACAAATGTCTTTAGACACCTCCAAATATTTTATAATTTGAATACTTTAATGTGATTTAATTTAATTTGATAATTTAATTATTAATGTTTTAAATGATTTGGTACTATCTATTAATTATTTCTTAATCATATAAATGCATCATGTATGATGTGAATATTAATGCACCAAAATAAAAAATAATAATAACTGAAATTATTTTCTTAATTTCCTCAGATATTTTTTTAGAAAAATTTTAGATGACATTCTGCTCCAACCACACTGAGTAATCCACCCTTGGATATTGTCGTGCTCATACATGTAGTGGCCCTCTCAACTCGATTTTTTCATCTATGAAAAACTCAAACTAGGGAGGAAAACCAAAGCACTTGCCACTTTAATCAATATTATACTTTACTATTGTATCTTTGTCTTTTTATGTGGTTCACATATAATTTTAGAAGCTAAATTAATCGTCATATATTAGCATGTTAAAACTTAATCGTTTTCCAACTTGAAAGTTTTAATCATTTTAATTTTATTCAAAAAATTAATTTATCTATTCTACTTTTTATGTTGTAAATTTATGTTTAATTATTTTTCTTTTGAGGAAATTGTTAATTATTTAAATTATAAAGTAATTAAGTGCAAATTATTTCTTCAAAAAATAGACAAATTATAAATAGCAATGTCATAAGGAGTTGTACTAAAATTTATTTTTAAAATAAATTTTATTATTGATATTGGGTAATGCATTTTGTTAATAAACTCTTAACTTGAAGGTTACAAATAATTTTTCAAATGTCTTTATCTTTCACAAGTTAGAAAAGAAATAATGTTTTCAATTTTTAAATTTTCATTAGTAAAAATAAATAGCAAAGGTCAAATTTGTGTTTCTTTTGATTGAAAAAAGCATTAATTTAAAGGTCATTAATTATATGTGGATCACATTTATGTGCATTAATTAGTGTTTTATAACCATTCTCTCTTGATGTTAATCCAATGGTTGAGAAAAGGTACCCATGCCATGGGTATTTATTTGATACCCATGGTAGAAGTATCCTTATATATATTTATATATAGTGTATGTATAAATATTGAAAATAATTAATAAATTAGTGTGCGCCTAGTGACACGCGGGGTCGAGGGTGACACGCGTGGGATGTACAATAGTATGCACCTCTGAGGGTGATAGTTGGTGCGCGTGGTGAATTTATCAGCACGAAATACAAAGTTAT
Organism: Stephania cephalantha; assembly: GCA_039657325.1. Lineage (NCBI taxonomy): Eukaryota > Viridiplantae > Streptophyta > Magnoliopsida > Ranunculales > Menispermaceae > Stephania > Stephania cephalantha. The sequence continues at coordinate 28,709,154 of CM077578.1, read as the reverse complement.
TTATATATACATATATATACATATGTATATAGTTTTATATAAATATATAAAAATGAATCTTAAAGTTTAAATCAAATAAAAATATACATTAGATTTATCTCGTGATACGTGTTACGCTTAAGTCGATGCAATGAATAGTGTAACCATATGTGTGTGCTGTGGGTGGTTGGCATTTGTGATGCCTCGAGATGCGTGCAGCATCATCTCAAGAATAATCAATGTATATGTGTATACATATGTCCAATTTGGTGTCATTTTAAGAAGTGTTACTTTGGATTCTATCTTTTGGATCTGCCTCCTCGAGAGTCGTGTGTACGAATCTCGAAAAAATCTTATATTTACCCAAACAAACAAACCATCTTATCTGTGTATCGAAATCGAAATCGAAATTGATAGAGAGATAGAAGGATTGGAATTGAGGCATAAAAAGATTGAAACAAAGGGACCAACGATACGTGAGTTGTTGGGTTGTTGTTTATATCGTTGATGTTGCTATTAATTGTTGGTGTTGTTGTGGAGATAGAATTGGGAAGGGAAACTCGGACAAATTGCTATGCAGTTCATCCGAGGAAGGAGAAAGCAGGGGAGCCATCTACCTTCCCAAAAGTGTCCTGGGTTGGGCTTTGCCCAACCATAATGAACAAATCGAAGACAAAAAATGATGATTTCGTTTGAAGAACAGAGCAGGGCATCGAGGAGGAAAAAAGGGATGTGCCCCTGAACTAGGCCAAACCGAGTTCAACTTGCTTGAGCCGAACTCGGTTCGGCCCAGTTAAGGCTCAAACTTAATTTCCAAAAAAAGAAAAAGGAAAAAAAAATGTTGGAGTTTTGGAAAAATTCCAGGAAAATAGAAAAATCAGAAAAATAATATTAGTGGAGGAAATTAACAGAAATTATGGATTTCTACGAAAAATAGAGAATTTGGGATTCTTTCGAGACTTTATATCGGGGTTTTTACCTCGAAAAATATGAAATGGTCGTATTGACCTAAACATTAGTAAATTTGTTCCAAATTCAAGTGGGAACAGTTATGGGGTTTTAATTTATGAGTATTAGACTCAAATTGATGATGATCAATCTATTTTAGGTTTTTGATCAACAAGAAAAGGTCTATAGATTCAGAGAGTTAAGTAAAAAGCTCGGCACATGTAAGTGAGACCCATATTCTTATCAATTATGCAACTTAATTAGTATATTTAGTTCATATAGCATTGTGGACTCGGAATAGGGCAATGTGTCGTGACTTGACTGACTTTGTTTTTAAATGTAAAAATCTTTGGAAGTGTCGATAAGGCGAATCAGGACTGAGGGATGTGAAGGCATGCCAGGAAATGAATTCCACCCTTTGTCCGAATAAAAGGAAAAAGTTAGCATGGAAATGGATTACGTCCTTTCATCCTCAATAGGCCAGAGTTTTACTTTAGTCGTTCATTGTCTATTTAGGGTTGGTAGCTCAGTTACACTTGAATACACCGATAAAATCACATGATGACCGACACGGGGATTATATGGATCGTATTCTTGGGGTAAGGTGAGAGAACGACTCTCCAATTATTAAAAGTTAATAGCTCAATTACATTTGAATCCACTTCATAACCCTATGTCAGTCAACATGTGGATTCTGCATGCGTATTCTTATGTAAGGCGAGAGTATAACTCTAAAACAAAAATAAAAAATACAAGTTACGAGTACAGTTGCAATTAATTTTTGAACTTGCATTCCGTTATGTATTGTTATATCATTTTTAATGTCTGAATTGATATGTTTTGGATTCATATTGCTATTCATTAATTCATTGATAATATCTTATAATTGATATGTTTACGAGCATCACTTATTGAACAAGTTTGAGCGCTTATTCCCTAATTAATATTTTAGGATGTCGACGTGTGCTTCGACTCAGAAATGGAGAAAATTAGGAGTTTATAGTCTTCTCTACGGTGAATTGATTTCCTTATTATTTTATATATTATATTGAATTACTATTTTGTAATAAACTGTTGGGGCATGTGCCCTAGGTTAATCCATTAACTGTCTTTATGAATACTTTTAGTTAATAAAATAGAGGATTTCATTTGTTGTTTATTATAATTAATTTGCATGTTTACATTATAATAAGATCCATGAGTATTTACAGAAATATCCTAAATGTCCCTAGTCGATCATTATACTGGGAACTATGATGAATTAAGACTAATGTGAGTCTTGATTGATGATCATATGATGATTATACGTATAGGGATACGAATCAAGATCACGAGTACTTGTTAGGGAACAAAAATCTTGGGACCGACCCGCTATGAGAACATCACATGGATTAAGTCATAGTTGTTTCTCATGATAGGTATATTTTTCGATCATCGACTTGAGATTACAGAGACTTCAACATTAGGAACACGGTGATGTGACACAATCAAACGTTGTCTTTAACCAGACGATTGTAAAGGTTGTGATTGATTACTGTGTGAGCAATGTGATGAAGTTGTGTAATCAAGATAGAATTTGTCCCTCTCATATAAAGAGAGATATCAAGTGGATCCCTCGATGTGTTAGGCTGTTAAAAGGCCTAGTCTAAGTGAATTGATATTGATCAATGTCACTTGATGTTTTTCGATCTACGTAGAGATCGAGACTAGTACGATTGAACATGTTGGATGACAATTCTATGCCTTATGTTTGATCAAAAGGATATCGTGTGATAAAAGGATGTTATATACATTATTGATTAGGTTGTATCGATTTGATATTCGTACAACTTGGGTAGTCATAATGTCTTGCTAGAGGCCGCTTATGACTTGTATACCAAATGAGTTTTGGTACACTGCCAACGTTGTATGAGCCTATTGGGTCGCACACTAAGAATGGTTTTGCAAGATTTTAAGATGGTTGAGAAAAATGAATTTTATATGATAAAATTCGTGACGTAAACGTCTTGTGGTGTATTACACTTATACTTCTTTAAGTAGGGGTATATGTGTAATTTACTTAATCGTCTATATACAAGGGTTGTATAAATAGACGCTTTAAGTTAGAACACACGTACGAAAAAAAAAAGGTCGAAACTCTATTTTCGTTTAAGAAACGAATTAGGGTTTTCTGGTACGCTCTGGATCGTTTTGGAGAGAAACAAAAGGTTTGGTATTTTCTCGAAGCTAGCACTTCGAATCTCGGCCGTCGTTCGTGTGTGTGGATCTTGGTAGAGGCGTTCGTCGTTGGCAGCGCCTTAGAGATCGATCAACCTTCAGAAAGGTATTATGTGACTGAGGTATGATTAAGTTTTCTTGGTTTAAACATTTTTAATGGAATTAGATTCGGATCCTGTTGGGGTTTTTGTCAAAATTGTTTTGTAATCTCCGCTGCGTATGAACCCCAAAACCTAACATAAACAGGTTGGGATATGATTTTACAATCGAGGTTTATGCCAGTTTTTGTATATCATGTCTTTGATCGAAAAAGTTTTGATTATGCTGCATTTTATTTTAAATATTATTCGATTATCAAGATATACAAGTTATGTTTATTAAGAATTGAGAAATGACTGTTGGCTCTAGTTAAGTGTGGCTGATGTATCGGGGCTTAATTAGGGTTTCAGACTAGGTATCGCTCTAATCAGGATAGGGGATGCTACAACGATGTTTTGCTTAAGCTGAATGTAATCACACTATCTAATAAGAATGTTGTCTCTGCTTATATTGTTGAGTCTCCTTCATTTTTATGGCACCATAGATTAGAACATGTTAATTGTAGAAAATTATATGATACGGTGAATTTGGAGTTATTGCCTTATTTTGATAAAATTGAAGGAAATTTGCAATGCATGCATGAAAATGAAAATAACAAGAAATCATTTTCCTAATGTTGAAAGAAATTCAAAATTGCTTGATCTAATTCATTATGATGTATGTAACAAGCATATTACACCATCAATAGGAGGTAATAAATATTTTATAACATTTATTGATGACTATAACAAATTTTGTTATGTGTATTTGTTGCATTCTAAAGATGAGGCAATTGTAAAGTTTCAGACATATAAGGTAGAAATCAAATTGCAATGTGAGACCTTTTATAAAATGTTTAAGGTATGATAGGGGAGGAAAGTTCTATTATCCTAACTACTTTGAATCCTTTAGAATAGTCCATGAGGTTACAACTCCCTATACACCACAAGAAAATGGTGTGGCTGAACGCAAAAATTGTGTTCTGTTTGAAATGGTTAATGCTATGCTATCAAACTTAGGTTTAAATAGTGATTTTTGGGGGAGGCATTGATGATTGCACGCCATATTTTGAACCGAATTCCACAAAAGAGGAACAAGGTCACCCCATATGAGCTTTGGAATAAGCAAAAAGCAATCCTTAATTATTTAAGAGTTTGGGACTGTAGAGCAGCAGTAAAAGTACACAACCCCAAAAAGAGAAAATTGAGTGAAAGAGGAGTGAAGTGTATATTTATTGGATAACACAGTAAGGCATATAAATTCATGGTAATCAAGCCTATTAATTCGATTTTAGTAAATACTATGATTGAATCAAGAGATGCAATTTTTGATGATATTAGATTTAAATATGTTCCTAAATATATTCCTTAACAAAACATAAAGGGAAGGAATTAATAGACAATGACAATGAAAAATAGATAATAGAAGTTCTGAACTTGAAAGGAGCGAAAGGGCTTAAAAATTAAGATGTTTGGTTCTGATTTCTATACATTTTTTGTTCAAGGAAAGTAGAGAAACAATAACTAGACAAATTCCATATTGTTTTAATGTGGAAGCTAATTCTCAAATAGTAGAGAAAGTGATGAAAGAAAGAGATGCGACTTTCAGGAAAGAGGCATTGAATGATGAGATGGGTTCATTATTGGAAAATAATACTTGGGACCTAGTTGATCTACCTCATGGGTGCAAAACCCATTAAATGCAAATTTCTTTTCAAAAGAAAAAAGAATAGTTGATAGATCCATTGAAAAACACAAAGTAAGACTGGTTGTTAAGAGATTTACCCAAAAGCATGGAATAAATACTTCGATACCTATAAGCTAGTAGTTGGAATTGCTACAATCAAATTGCTTATTACAATTGTAGCTATAAACAAACTGGTCATCCACCAAATGGACATGAAAAATTCGTTCTTACACGGAGAATTGGATGGGGAAATATACATGGATCAACAGGAAGGGTTCATAATGCTTAGCCATGAAAACAAAATGTGTAGATTGCGAAAATCATTATATGAATTAAAGTAAACACCAAATCAATAACACCAAAATTTGACCAGGTTGTATGATAACTACATATTTGTGCCCCAATTATGTGTGTAAACGCTATGTTTTAATGCACAAAAGTCCCTTTATTTAGTATGTAAATATTACTTTTTATTGTGTAGGTTTTGTTGGCATTTCAAGAAGAATGAATAAAAGGGGGACTTTTGAAGTATTGTTGATGATCCGCCTCAAAGGACATGTTAGCACATATCATGAGGCAGAAGTGTGGGACCCGCGTCATGTTATAGGATGGTCGGATGATTTACAAGCGAATTAAATTGCTCAAAGTTGAAGAGAATTCAATAAAAATGGCCAAGTACATATTGTAATATGGGTGGTTCAGCAGCTGTCAGATGCTCCTCGAAACACGTTGTGTATTGGTGATCAGAAGAGATACAATATGCAACATAATTTGAAACACAGTCACCTAGAGCTCCCCACGCCTTGATATACGCACCTGATTTGATGGAACGAAACAAGTGATGTTTGAGTCGACAAGAATGGGTGAAGCAACTTCAACACCCATCCACCTTCCCTCGGAATGCATGATTATTGAGATCGGATGAAATTAATAAATTCGTTCCCTCCTCCGCTCTCGTGGCGTTCCGCTACTTGCCGAGCTGCCCCAAATGTTCCTCGAACTACGCATATATCACTACTTCATCAATCAGCCACCCTTGATCCTCCTTGGCCCACACATCATACCCCTATTAACACATTCTTAGAGCATCTCCAATGGTAAATGTGGATTGAGGCCGTGGATTGTCGCCACATCATCAATTTGGACAAGATGTCTAGATTATGTGACATAAATACACATTCTTTAGTGAAAATGGTCTCCAATGGATACTGTAGATTGCACATTTTATTCATAATGTGACAATTTTTTTAACTTATTTAATTATATATAAATAATTACTAAACGATATACATATAAATTATTTGATGTATAATTAAAGAACCGATAAGTAATTTTGGAAACAAAATTTCAGTTTTTTGTATTTATCTATTTATCTATACTATTATAATAGCAAACCAGAAACGGTTAACCGTGAAGCCTTTTTGACAAATTTTTCCAAAGCTATCCTTATGTACTTAAATCAAAATATTAAAATTTCGGGGCAATGTGGTAATTTAATTACCAAACCCAAATAAATAGGCGCTTTTGAATTAAAAAATAACTACCCATACTATTAATCCCTATTTAGTGGAGTAGTTAAGATAACTACTCCCTCCCTCTACTTTTAAAAAAAGATAACTACTCCCACACTTACAAAAACAAAAAAGATAACTATTCCACGTTTTATTATGTGCATTATTGAAATCGGGACACCTTCTCCATTATATCAAACTCTAGAGAAAGCTTGACACGAGATCAAGTTTGTAAGATTTTGGAAGAAGTTGGAACAATATACTAGAAGTGGTCCGTACGATGATCTCACGTGAAGATCTTGGAAGAAGTCGGCCCCTGCACCAAATGTCATTGTAAATTAATCAAGCACCGAGAGAGAATCATGATTTACACTTTGGCCCTTCTTTGTACATAACTTTTCTTTCTTCTCAGGTATACTTTTAGTAATCCGGTCTTTAATGGTCTCGCTTTTTTATGTCTTTGCAACATTGATCAATGAACACATGATGGAGCGTCAATAAGGAATGGTTGAATTGGTTAAATAACAAGCGAGATGAGGATTTGTGGAGTCCATCCATTTTACCTAATTTTATTTTTGTTAAATGAGACCACAATATGTTGGCGGATGTTGGGTACATTGCGCATGCCATGTATGTATATGAACTATGATATCTTATACATTGCTCAACTTTATTCTTTTTATTTTTTTTGATAAAGTACATACGTGTATGTATTCATCATATTGGTTAAGAGGAAAAAACTTTATCTAACTCACAAAAATATTTATATGTTTAGGTAAGGTTAAAAAGATAAGATATGTGAGCTAGATGACAACTAATATTAGAAATTCTCGAGTCTTACCATCTACTAAATTCATAGAAGCATCGAGAGATGGATAAGCTGTTTCATCGCGGTGGAGAAGCAATTTTTGTTGGTGGAGTCATTTTGAGAAGACTTGACTTAGAGGTGGAGATGGACTTAATTGGTGGATTCCTTTAAAATGAAAAATTAAGATATGTCATTTCCTGATTTTTTCTTAATTTTTCTGTTGTATTATGTGTATGTATTTGAATGTTTTTTGTTAGTTGACATGCATGTTTGTATATATCTACTCCACCTGAATATTGTTTAACAAACTTCTCTATTGTATATTTTTTATTTTGTGTTTTTGAAATACTTATTCTTTATTTGAGGTACTTGACGTTCATGTTTGTTATTTGGTACATTTATTGTTTACCCCTCACGCGCATAGCGCGTGCCCATTGACTAGTATAAATAAAAGTTATTTGTGATTATCATTGTATCTTGATAAATACAAAACACAAAAACTAAAAAAAAAAAGAAAAAGAGCTTAATGTATAAAAAAATAAAACGCAAAGTATATATTTTGTTGCTATTTTCTCGACTTCTCTTTTAATTGCTGGTTATTTTTTTTAGTTTTTCAATGACGTGGCATAGTGTATACTGTCTATTGCACCATTTAGATCCACATCAGAGGGTGCAGCAGACTACCTTTTTTTATGCCACGTCACCTACACATTCTCAATCCACACTTACATTGAACAAAGTTTTTTCTCCTCAATATCTATTTAATCCAACGTGGCACTCATCCATCTCAAATCTACATCTCCGATGCTGTTATGATTCTTCTCACAACACCGTGCGACTCTTGAGTCTCGTCCAGATCGTCCTCGAGTGCAACCTCCTCTCCAGCGATCAGACGCCCTTGATCCTCCTCTGCGCACACGATATCTCATCAACTCACTTAAACAGAGGATAAAACTGGAATTTCAACCAAGATAGGGCTCCATCAACCCTCTCTCACGCACACACGTGGCGTTTCTCTCTTCACAACTGGGCAGCAACAGTCACCGATTCGGCAGCCCATAGATACAAAACAGAGACGAAAAAACAGCAACGTCTTACCCCATTTTCGATTTTGTTCATCATCCCTGTCCATTCTCTCCCCTCTATCGGCATATACACTATTCATTTACAAACTTTTCTCTCTCTTTTGATTATTATCTTGTAATTAAATTTTGCAATACAATCAAGGCTTGTATTTCAAATCCATGGGAGGCTAAAGAACTCCCCTAACCTAGGTTAGAGGAGAAGCAAGGGAGACTCAAATTCAACATAGCAATGTGAGATTTTCTTGAGTTTATATAAATTTCAATTGATTTCTTTTATTTTTCTTATTATTGTGCTGATTCATATGGTTTGAGCTAGGATTTTTGTAGTCATTAATACATTTGCGTTGGTTAGGACCTATTGCTAGTCCATCGATGTGTATCCATAATTGTGTAGATTGTTGGGCAACATGTAGCAAGCGGATAACCCAATTGGTTCGCTCTCTTTTGGTCCATCTCGCATAACAAGAAAATCTAGGTTGAATCAAACATACTCATTGTCTTGATTGTCTAGGGCTAGTGATTCCATCAAGCTTAATGCGACAAATGTGGTGAATTTTTGGTTGCTCTACCTAGGTTCACATGTTTATTAAGGAGTCTTTTATCAAAACTAAGGAATCGAGTAGTGTTAGGTGCTCTCCAAATCTTTATAGCTCGCCTGAAAGAATGGATTTAGAATACACTTTTGTGTGGAAATTGATGACCATTGCATGCGAATTATGAATTGATCATGTGAATCCCTGAGGCTTAGATTAGTTTTTCATAATTGATTTTGTTACTCCATTAATATTCGTTCGTTGGTGTTCTTACTTGCTTTTTTTTTCGTAGTTTACCTGTGTTTAAGTTGCATGCATTAGTTTATGTTCACTCATCCCTCATTGAAATCGGATTTTTCTTATTTTTTACCTAAAGTAACTCAATTCCTTGTGGTTCGATCCCTTTGCTCACCACTACTACAAAATAATGTGGAAAACCGTAATCTAATAAGGGTTGACGCTCTTGGCAAACATCATTGTACTTGCTAATAGATTCAAAATAAATGAATATGATAAATGTGTATATAACAAATTTGATGAAAAAGGAAATGGTGTCATTATTCGTCTTTCCGTAGATGACGTGTTAATTTTTGGAACTGACTTGGAACAAGTATAGTTGACCAAAAGCTTTCGTTCAAGCAAATTTGAAATGAAAGATATGGGGCAAACTGATGTGATTCTCGGGACTCAGATTGTAAGAGATGAGGGGAGTATTAATCTGACTCAATCTCATTACACTGAGAAAATTCTCAATAGATTCAATCATGTTAATTGTGCCCCTGCATCTATCTTGCTAGACCCAAGTGTTGAGCTAGTGAAAAATACCGGTAATCCAGTTTCGCAACTGGAGTATTCCAAATTAATTGGATGTTTAATGTATGAAATGACATGCACTAGGCCGGATATTGCCTTGGCGGTAGGCAAGTTGAGCAGGTTCACAATTAATCCTAGCGAGTTGCACTGGTTTGCAATTCGATGAGCAAGGTTGAAACTTCAACTTCGCCTATGACTTCGCTTACTTAAAATTCGAAATTAATTCAAGAAAAGTAACTTCGACAATGGAATTTAGACTAAAATTCTCCTGTGTACGGAAGTTTACGAAATTTTTACTTTAAATGCTAGAAAACTCAAGTTTTTTCGTATAGATGCTAAAAACATACTTAATCATACTACAATAATGCATAAAACTCATGTCAGCGGAGGATATTCCGAATTTAAAGTATATTTCTAGCATAGGAGAAGTTTTAGTTGAAGTTTTAGTTGATGTTTGCTCATCTTCCACGAAACATAACGGTTTTACTTCATATTTTATCAACTTCCATCGATGTTTTCGAAGTTCGATCAAAGTTAGTCGAAGATGAGTCGAGTTTTTGCAATTTTTCTACCGACTCTGAATTTCGCTTCGCTCACCTAAAAAACGACATACTTTGATCGAACTTTGGCGAAGTTTGTCGATTTTTTAAACCTTGTCGAAGAGTTTTAAAATATCTGAAGAAAATAAATAAGTATGACTTATGCTATAGTGGATACCCTTTGGTCCTAGAAGGATTTTTAGATGCAAGTTGGATTGTGAAAGATCAAAATCATGCTTCCACTAATGGGTGGATTTTCACACTTGCTGGAGGTGCAATCTCGTAGGATTCAAAGAAGCAAATATTAATAGTTGGTTCCACCATATAATCAGAGTTTATTGCGCTAGCCTCGATTTCAAAAGAAGCTAAATGGTTACTTGAATTATTACACAAGATACCATTGTGGCCTAAGTCGATAGCTCCTATTTCTATCCATTGTGATAATGAGGCTACATTGGCAAGTGCTTATAGCCAAGTGTACAATGGAAAATTCAGACATATTGGATGTGAGACACAGTTGTGTCAGCGAATTGGTAACAAACGAAGTTATCACAATTGACTATGTGAGATCTAGTCAAGATTTGACAAATCCTTTAGTCCCGAGACTTGGTGAATAAAATATCAAGGGGGATGAGCCTCAAGCCCATGAAGTGAAGTCACCAATAATGGAAACTCGACTCGATGATTAACATTACGTGAAGTCTTGAGTTCAATGTAGTCAAAGTACGTTATCAGTGTGACTACGAGCACTAAATTTCATTGCCATCCCAAGATTGTTAGTGCTCGATACCAGCATGAAAAAGAAAAGAGGTCGAGTTAATCTTTTATTAGTCTTCAAAAAGTGCTTAAATTGCGTGGGGTGCTAGAATGGAGACTACTTATATGGATGTGAAGTGCGGCCTCTTCAAGGAGTTTTTCACGAGAAGATACAGGACACAAGGCCAATGTTAAATGCGTCGGGAAATTTATGGTAATTAGCTGGTGTATGTTATATGCGTGATATATTTATGCTACATATCGATTAGAATCATTGGTTCAAAGTTTATCTACCATGTAATTCTAATATGATGTGATGAACTTATCACAATTTAGTGGTTCAAATCGCAAGATACTATTATTTATGCATATAATGTTCAAATTTCTTGCGAGGGATTGTTGAACATTTTCAAAATGAAACGTTTAGTCCCACATGGAAAGTTCAGGCCACAAAAATAATATAAGAGCTTTTACACTTCTTTAAGTATCAAAAGAAGCTCCACATGAGCTATGCCCAAGTGAGCCACACGCGTGCGGTGCGCGACGCATATGACACATTTTAGGTGCTTTCGTAGGCGCACTTAGCACATGGCACGAGACACGTGCGCGTGTGTGGCTTGCTAACCATGATTACATTTTGCTAATTTTTGGGTATATTGAAAGTGGGTGGTTATTGGTGAAGGACCCATTCAACAAGAGAAAGTGGAGCAGTTTCAACTAACTTGACAGTTGAAACTGTCCACGATCTCACTCTCTTCTCCAACTCGTTTGACTGAAGTTCTATAAAAAAAGAGGCTTAAAAGGAAGAAAGACACATAAAAAAGCACTGCAAAAGGTCTGGTGTAGTTTTCAATTCTGGAAGTGCAAACTGGGTCTTCAATGTATCCATTAGGATTTTTGCTGACTCTTGCAGAATAGAGTGCAAAAGTTTTCTTTAGGAAAGTGGCAAATATACACGCTTTGAAGTCATCGTTGGTTACTTTGGTCTAACATATTCATGGCACGACTAAGGTTTTGGGCAGGGGGAACTGTAGGAAATAGAAGAAAACAACAATTTATACATGTGTTTCAGTATTTTGTCATCAATTCCTTTAAATTCAGTATTTGTTTTTCTTTTCTTTTGCTGGAACGTTCTGGGTCCTGTCATTGATCTTTTGTAGCAAGGAATTGTCTAATTGGTCGCTACAAAAAAAAGAACAAATTTTATCTACCTCACTTTCTTTTTCATGTCTTCTCCATTGTTAGTAACATATCAAAATTTAGCGTTGTGTTTGCCATATGTGGCTTTATGATGATAAATTTGTACTGGTTTCACCATTTTAGGTTTAGAAGAATTTGGTCTAAGAAGTTCAACTTTTTTCACAAGGATACATATTCTTTTCAAACCTCAAAACTTTGCTCATGAGGCTATTTCAAATGGTTGCATGAGCTATTTATGCATGTATTTTCACATTAACATGTTACTTATGTAGAAGGATATGAATTGAAGAAAAAAAAGATTAGTAAATGTCGTTTTAGATATCTATAGTTTCATTTATATCCAACTACGGGAACTGTATGTTGAAAATCAAAACATATTTGGGTGCATCAAAAAAATGTGAATTAGAATATATAAATTGTTATGAGACTAGATATCCTCTTAATCATGTTGTTTGATTTTTGTTTCAGGATATTATTGGTTTTAAACGTGCATCCTAAATCTGTTCCCAGCAACGGTTTAGGTCAAACATTTTCTTGCCTGATGAACGATAATCATTTACAACCAACTCAATGCAATCATCCAAGATCCCTACAGAGTTCATCTCATATGTTTCCTATTCCTAAATGTTTTTTGACAATTTATTCCAGCGGAGCATTGCAAACCTGTATCAAAGCAAGAGGTTCATCCAAGACTGCACGCTGCATTCGACCACAAGAAACTGCAAAGTCTTTACAAGATCAAGTTCCTGATAAGGAGTTTAGAATTGATAATTCTGCTGAATATTCAAATAGACCAAATATTCATGATAAGGAAATTGAAAGACGAAGAAAGATCGGCCTAGCTAACAAAGGGAAAGTACCATGGAATAAAGGCATAACACATAGTTCTGGTATAGATCAAGTGGAGTTTCTCTTTTGCCAAGATTTTGATTTTTTTTTTGTCTTATACCATCATTCTCTTGCATTCAGAGACTTGCAAGCGCATCAAGCAGAGAACCATTGAGGCACTAAGGGATCCCAAGGTGAAGTCATGTAAGAAATCAATATGTTTCATGATGTGCTCCATGATTTAGGTTTCACAGTTTATTTAGTCTCTAATTGTTCTCTTTATAAATGTACTAAAAAGCAGCCCTATCACATGCCTTCCATTTATTTTATGTATCGAAGTTCAATTCTCTAGTTAAGAACCTCTTGCATAATTATTTTTTTGTTCTCAGATAAGAAAGAAAATGTCGGAGCGTCCTCATTCTCATAGGTATGTGTATTCTCTACATTAAAGTAATTCTCTTTTCCACATTGGCATTATTTTCATATTGATGCCTAAGCTTCATGACATGTCTCCTACTGGACTTCTATGCCCAGTTTCTTGAGTGCCCAAGATTGATTTCTTTTTCAATTTGTGGTTCCTGTCTTTGTTGGCTCATTTTTTCAGCTTGAAACTAATAATTTCGTTCCTTAATTGTATTTGAATATGTTAAAAATCTTAGACAGACCATGACTCCTATTATTTAGTTTGCCTTTATCATCTCTTAAATTATTGGAGTTGTTAACCCATGTCTTTCTAGTATCACCTTTCGAACTTTCTGTTTAATAAAATCTTAAACAAGTTTTCTGTCTTAATCCCACTACCTGTAGCGAGGAGATCAAGGCAAAAATCGGCATGGCACAAAAAACAAAATGGAGAATTCGCTTGAAAAGAATTAGATTAAGGGAAAAATTCTATGCACTATGGGCACATACCATTGCAGAATCTGCTAGAATAGGTGCATGCGGTGAACAAGAGCTACACTGGGATAGCTATGAGAAGATGAAAGCTGAGATATCTCTTCAACAGCTACAGCAAGCTGCAGAAAAAGTGAAGGTGAAGGGAGCCGCAAAGTTGAGAGCTGTGAAGGAAAAAGAAGAGAAGAGGGCCTTGCGAGCAAAATTAAGAGAAGAGAAGAAAGAAAAGACTAACTATAAAAAAGTTGTAAAGAGGAAATCTCGCATAAACTCGAAGCAAGTCACAGAAGAATCATCTACTCACGGTTTAAAACTCAAGGCAAGAATAAGAAAGGTATACTAAAAGGAAGATGATAATCTATCGTTCTATGAGACATACATTTGCTACACAATGGTGTAGATTTGAATGAGATGTGCGGACCCCACAAATTTTAAGGTAATCTACACCATTGTGTAGCAAATGTATGTAACAAAAGAATGTAAAAAAATCATTTTCCATGCTAAAATGCAAACTCCTCGTTTCACTTATTTTTGGATGATCTTGATTTGACGTCTTTGCAATAAATCGTTACCATAATAGATGAATTACTTTGGAGATTCAGAAGCCTTAAAGTGCATAATCACTTCATGGTTGATTTTTTTTTTTTTTTTTTTTTTTTTTTTTAAATTCAAAAGCAAAGATAATAGGATCATTAGAGCTGTTCTATTTCTTTTCTGGTATAATTCTAACATTGTCCTAATTAATTGGAACTGAGGCTTTGTTGTTGTTCTAACATTGTATCTGTGCATTAGATCCGATGGACGAAATCAATGGATGGTGGGATTCACTGCCAAGAAGGAAAAACGAACGAGCATCAATCTGCCATTGAGAAGTTGGATTTAGAGTTTATTAGGAGAGAGAAGCTTCGAAGAGAAGTATCACTTGCTGATCAGATCGAAACTGCAAAGAAGAAAAGAGCAAAATATGCTGCAAAAGAAGCTCAGACTAGCTCATCCTCAAGTTCCCCCACTGATGGGAACAAAGTGCACTTGTACAAAGCTATAGATCGGCAAAATGCTGGAGAAATGCAGTAACATCCTTCAATGTTCCTCGTCTCTCAGACTGGAACGTCCCGACAGTTGTGCCAAATACTATCTTATGAAACTAGTTCAAAAATTGAAACGGATGATTTTGTAATCCACACGCGATATCTTTGCGGATGCTCTAGCTATTGCCTTATGCAGAAACTAACTAGTCTTGGTGCTGTTGGCATTATACCAGTTCGTAACCTCGCGAAAAACTGCTATCTGAAATAAAACATGCAAGGACTAATTCAATGTATACTTGAAACATTTTTCTTCACAATTCATTAGAAAATTGAACTTTCTATGTTTTGGTTAGGTTGGACTAACACATATTTGTATGCATACTTTAAACATGATAAAATATAGATCAGTCAGTGAATTACTTGCGGAAGCGATTATCTAGTTGAAATACTTTAAGCACCTACACTAAAACCCTATCGCCCTCATAAATCTCGACGCATTCGACACCTTGTTTGATGATACAAGTACTTTTTTTATAGGCTTGAGGGATAGCCTTTAAGCTTCTCAAATTAATACCAATTTTCATCAAATTAGTAATTTAAAGGAAACTCAAGAGACTTTAGGTAATTCATAAGCTACATAAATTAAGACATAAGTTTGAGACACATGACGGACTTACATTCTCCCGCTTGTCTCATACTTTATTTCAATATGTGGGTCACATATGGCTTGATGGTTCTCCCACTTGACCCACATAACCAAACATCACATAACTACTATATCAGCGTGCATATGCATTTGGTATCGTTAAATCATTATACAATAAAGTAACAATGCGAGTCATGGCGGTTATATATCAAAATATGACATATTCCCTTTCATGTATCACAAGCATTACTAATTCATTTTAAATGATTCATAAAACATAATGTTCGTGTCAAAGGCTAAACTCATTTACAATTATTATTAATATAATTGTGCACATAAATTAGTATAACTAGCACAGTAAACGTGATCGATCTCATAAGGTAAACATTAATTTATACATAATCAAATCCCAAATTAAAATCATTTAAGAATTACAACCAAGGCTCATTATGTAGACATGTTCTTTTAATGCCTTTAGTGTAATCTTTTCATTAGGGGATTTGTAACCATGAGATCTGTGCTAATATGTTTTTATTGACACTCTTTGTTTTTATTGACACTCTTTACTTCTGAACTTCTTTTTTAACTACAAAGTATTTTATCCCCATGTGCTTAATATCAATTAAGTATTGATCATAACTTAGAGAAAATATAAATACAAAATTATCATAATAAATCTTCAAAGGGTTATAAATTGAGTTAATAATACATCAAACCCTAAAGTGAAGTTCCTTAAACATAATTCTTGATTGTAGCTTTAAACTAAAAACTCAACTTTCATAGTAGAAGTACTCATAATTATTTGCTTAACATTCTTTAGAGATTTTCCCACTAATGAAAAGAAAAACATACCCAAAAGTAGACTTTATAGTGTCAAGATACCGATCAAAGTCCGTGTCTAAATAACCATTAACTTTAAAGTTATCAGACTTTCAATAAGTGAGCATGTAATCTTTTGTCCATTATAAATACCATAAAACCTTCTTTGCAACTCACTAATGATCTATGCAAAGGTTACTTTAGTAACATCCCAACACGCCAACAACAAAACTAAAATTCGGTATGATATATCATTCATTTCAAAGTTCTGAAAGATAAACTCTTTGATCTCATAAAGCATATGAGAGTACTGTTGTTAAGAAAAATATCATTGATACATAAAATCAAAATTTGAACACGCTCCCACTGACCTTTAGATATATGCATTGATTGATAACATTTTTCTTAAGTCCGAATAATGTTATAATATCTTTAATATACTACTGGAAAGAAGCTTGTTTTAATTCATATATTAATTTATTAAGTTTGCAGACTTGTTCATTTTCTCCTACTATATATGAATTTATTTAGATTGATTCATATATGCTCCCACTTAAAATCAGTCTTTATATTCATTTGGTGTAATTCTAAATCTACAAGTCTAACTTTAGATCTTTTTATATTGCATTTAGAATTATGTTTAATCTTTAAAACTCATTTAATTCAATGGGTTTAAAATTCCGAGGCAATTGAACGAGATTCTAGACTTTATCTTGAGCCATTGATTAAATACTTATTGTGCATAGAATCAATCCATTTCATATACTTTGATGACTTCATCATAAGAAATTGGATCTTTAATAGTTGTTTTATGTCAGAATCAGATTCCTATAAGTACACCAAAAGATTGTAAGGTGTACTAGATTCCTTACTATGAGATTTTTGAAAGATTAATTCCCTTGAATTGTTAGTAGATGTTTTGATAGTGATCTCAATATTTTCTTTATGAGAAGCAATAGTAGGGCAACTACTACTTCTAAAAGTTATATGTCGTGGGGCATATTATGCAACTTAATTCTTTTATTTTTAAATTTTGTGAATCGTCACTTCCACCGATTTCATCATTTACGATGACCATGACATTTTCAGTTTCAACAATCTTTATGCAATTATTAGAACATTAAATTTTATAAACATTCGATTTTGTAGTGTAAGTAACCACTAATTGTTTTGAAACTCGATTGATTTTCTTGTGGATTATAAATTCTAGCCTCTGATAGAAATCTCAAACGTGTAGATGTTTTAAGATAGGCTTCCTTCTAGTCCAAAACTCTAAAGAAGTAATAAAAACTGACTTGTTATGAACCTTATTTAATAAATAAACAACATTCTTTAAGATCTTCATCCACAACCATTTAGTTAATTTAGTTTATCTTATTAAACATGGATTAAAATACTAAATAACTGAAAACTATAACTACTAACTTAATTAACCAAACTAATTAAACTAAATCAAACAATTCAATGCAAACTTGACTAAACAAAATTCAAACTCAATATAATATAAATATCTAAACAAACATCTAAACAAACCGCCACTAAACAATGTAATATATTTGGATTGCATTCAAACACTAAAACATAACATTACTTCATAACCTAGTTATAATTATATCACAAGGAATCTCGGAATCATTAAATCCTAATTCATAATAGGTTGATAGCTTTTAGCAAACCATCGATTCTCCTATATTCAATGGAAAATAAGTCATATCCTTATCATTGTAAATCTACCTATTAGATAAAATGTAATAAAATAGAAATCACGATAGCATTAACACTCAATGAAAATCATGCCTAATCTAAATTAAATATTAATCAAAATGTGCTAATCAATAAATAACTTAGAACACAATCACCTTGACCATCCACTCGGGTAATATGGCCCTATAGATTAATCCTAGTTACTGCTTTTATAATTGTAGTCAATAATCATAGACATAAATCAGTATCACAATACCACGATACATATTTTCTACTATGCATGCAATATAAATCCTAATTAGTTGTAATACGTAAAAACAACTTATTAAAATTGTGATTGTTGTGTATGATTAGATTTAAAGCATTAAGTACATGATTCCTTAATTATAACTATATAGCAACATAAAGTATATACATGTCTCGGGTTTTTTTTATATTAATAAACTACTCACTCGTACTTGAAATAAATAACACAAAAATATAATTGAAAGACATAATTAAATAAATACCTCTTAATGAAATAAACAAAGCTCCAATGTAGCTTCCAACATAAACTCAATATAAACTAACTTACGGCTAAAATATTGCTTCCAAAGAATGTGTAGTTGTCTCTGGAGCCTTTGATTTCGAAGCCCTAAGGTTCTATTTATAGTTTCCTAAGTGTACAAATCATAGATAAACTCTAATTCTTTGTAGTAATCTAAAAAACTCGTAACTCGCCTCATCGATTTGTCAGCGATTCCATTATGTTCACAAATTGCTGAGTTAATCATTCGAAATTGGTTTCTGTGTTCCACCGATTCAGCTGGCAATTTCTAGTATAATTTCAAATGTACCGATGATTCGCAGAGCACTTCTTTGCTGTCGATTTAGGTGGCGATTCTTAATGTATTCTTGTATCGCTGGCTAATCGATGGCCTCTTCTATAGTTGACTGTTTTGCTTTTCTTCCTTTTTTTCTTCCATTTCTTCATTTTCCTAATTAGATCATGAAATCACAAAAACAAGGGAATATGTAGTATAATATCATCATTTATATCTAAAATCAACCTAAATTACATTATAAAATATATCTAATTATTGACTTGTCAAATACCCCAAAACTCGAAATTTTGTAGTCATGGGCAATGGAATACTCTTAATCATATTATCTTTTTATTCTTTATAAACTGATTTCAATCTAATTAATCTTAACTTTAAATAATTTAAGTTTTAAAACAGAAGCAATTTTTTAAATTGAAATATATTGCCCACAAGTAAATGAAAGTTATGATAGAATAGAATGATTTAGACAAAACGAAACATTACTTAACAATAACTCAATCACCCAATGCAAGAACCTTTAGAACTTAAAGTTCATTATTGAGGCTAATACATAATATATATTTTTTTTTAAATCTCCACTGATAAGTATCAAGCTTACGATGACTAGTATATAATATCAAAACATAAAAATCACTAAATTAATCTTAATTTTAGAAAATATTTTATAATAGCACCACAATCAAAATCAATAGGAATTTTTTCAAGATATCAATGAATATATTGTTTAAAACATGTTAGACAAAGAAATACTTCACTTAACTCTAACTTCAAGCAGTCGAGTTAAATCTTTTTTTTGAAAAGGTTAAGAATATCTATCTTTTTCATCTATCATTCTACTCCATCCTAATTATTTCTTTATTATATATTTCTTATGATTTTTCTTTTGAGTCCATTCTCCATCTCCTATGAACATTCTCAGATTCTTTCCACTATAGATTCTGCTCCATTTCCTATGAAATCTATATGACTCTCTATATATTTGTAAACTTTTGTTAACACTTTTCACTATCCATTAAAGTTGAAGAAAATATTCTTTCTAACTTATAGAAATTTATCGATTTTTAACCCATTTCTTCTTTTAATTATGGCATAATAAATTTATATATATACTATAAACATACTTAATCGATAGCTTTTGTATCACAATATTCTTAGTTGTCTTGTTCATCTTCCACTATTGTTTCGATCTTTTTCCCATTCTCATGACTAACACATGACATTCAATTCGATGTATACATCAACTAGTAACGTTAATAAAAAAAGATATAAAAATTGATTCATTCTATCATAAAATTCGCTTGGGTAATAGTATCACTTCCATTCAAAATCTATTATATATTAATTTTCATTATCATTCTTTTCTAACTAAAAATAAAGTAAAACGAAATTCATACTTACTTGAATTGGAAAGAAATTTGAAAAATCTCATAAAAATTTAGACTTTGCATCAATTTTTGACTTATCTTCTACCTTTCTTTCATTTCCTTACTTTCTTTGCTATCATTGTTACACTTCACCTAAAATACCCCCAAACTCATTCCAAACCTTGTCCTTAAGGTTTTAAAATGAAGTCGGGTTTCCAACAAAACAAATATGCCTCGTGAAGTATAAAAGAATTGATATAATCATAAATTGGACAATTAATATAAGAATAAACTCAATATAGAATTTTCATCTAACAGAGTGCATAAAAATTAGAATAAACATCACAAATGTATATTAGATATAACATCAACTGGATCACCACAACACTTTATAAAATGTATCACATGAATTCACATCACCAATCAAAAATCAAAAATAGTATATCACCACAGATCACATAATATATCACTAGAGATACAAGTAAGACCTTACACATTATCACTCAGAGACAAAGAAGATAAAATGGAGTAAAGAAATCAATGTTGTCGTTCGGAAGTCGCATCATCATCATCCTCCACTGGATCAATCCTCTAGGACTGGTAACTCGCAGCGAGGTCATAGAGTTGGTAGTCCTAACCTGGCAGTAGTGGAACATTGAGACTACTATTAATGTAGCCTCATTTATGTAGACGGTATAGGAACCTCTATGCCTCATTGTTGTCTATGTCTTCTTGACATTGTTCTTTCCATCCTGTGAATGCTCCTTTCTAAGACCCTCTGGTTCTCGAACACCAGTTCTTGATTTCTCAGAGTTTGTATTTGATTTCATAGATTGTGCCCATAAAGGCCAACTCTGACTCTTCCATGTATAGTCCATCATAGTCCCTAGTAGGTTGCTCTACATTTGGATCATTTTTAGCTCTCGACATTTCCTCCAAAACTTTCCTTGTGCATATCTGATTTCTCTTCTTTGCTCTGTATCTCTTCGACTATCTCAACCTTATTTCTCTTATCTTCAAAGTCTTCATAACCACCAGTTTTTCCATATCTTTCTATAACTTCATCCATGATGGTCTTCTCCAGTTGAACATCCATTTTCAAGCCCTTCCATGTTTACTTGATCTGCTCTACAAAAAGCCGTGATCATTAAAGGAAAAGGTAGTTCGTCGTTTTTCTTCATAGTGATGGAACTTTTTATTGATTCATAGATAATCTTGCGAACATCTAAATATCCCAATCTCATGACAATGTGGTAAAGTAAGGCAGCTTTGTAGCTCAGTATCTCATAATATTGCAGGCTTAGCTGTAAGCTGACATTGATGAAATAACACCATGATTTAGTGATTTTCTTAAAAAATTTGGTAGTTATGTGTTTCGGGTACCTCTATAGATAAAAAATGAATCCATCACCATGGATTGGCTTTAAACCTCCCCTAATTGTCTCAGTGGGGTAGTGGTACTTAATCGCGTATTCGAGCTTTGGGTACTCGTCATTTCCTCTAATGTGAAATTCTGGTAAACCAAAATATCGAGTTTTTTCTTGCAGCGAAATAATCCACTATTTTTCCTCTAACTTGTGACTCTGTCATACTGCCACTTCCAAAAACATTTGCATAAAACTCTCGCACCAAAATATCTCATCCTTTCTAACTAAGAACATCATCTAGGTTCAAGTGGTTATTGTCCCTAGTCAACAATCCCCAGTTCATTGACTTATTGATATCTAGGATCTTATGCCTGTATTTCAAATCATTTTTCACATTGAATCCCCTCTCCGGGATCAACTTCGTGTCTTTCACTAAATCATTCTTAAATTTGGCAAAAGGCTTTCTCATTGATAAAGTTGTCCTTCCTAAGAAAATAATCTATCGCCCCCGTCTGTATCTCCTATTCTACTTCTTCATCCTCATCCTCGTTCTCTTCCTCATAATGATAGCTAAATGATAAAGTTAGAGTATACTCTCTTTGTGGTCTAATTTTTGGTGTGTTAAAAGAAATCGACGTGGGTTGGATTTAAGAGTTTTTGGATTTATTCTTTGTTTTCTCTACTAACTTTCCCTTTCCCTTCTACTCCCTCAAACCTCTACCCTTTCCACTTCTGGCCATTTGAATAAGTACAAGTAAAAGAATGAACCTGTAAAACCATTTAAAACCAAATTATTGGAAAAGTATTTGGTAAAATTCAACTTATTTATCTAATAAGGAGAAATTCATTAGAAAAGTCATTTATAAATTGAAAGTTTGAAATTTATCGATAAAACATCATTGATAAAAACAATCATTCATAAATAATTCAAATCATGTGATAGACAAACACAAAAACCCCCAAAATCATTTGAAACTTAGTCTCAAATTAGTTTTCGTATAAAACTCAATCCATTCGCTATATACCAAAAATAGTTCAAAAATTCAATATCAATAATCAAATCATAACACCACTCCCATACTAGTATTGTAATTGAAAACATTCGACTTCAAAACTAATTTGGAGTAAAATTTTTGAAATTTAGCTTATAACCTAAATAAAAATCCAAAAATCTACGAAAAATAAAAAAATATATTCAATAAAAAGTTAGGGTTTTCATTGATTACCTTCTTAAAAGTGAATCTTTTAAGTTTGGAATCCAAAACTCCTCTAGAACACTCCTCCAAGCTCCAACTCGAACTCCCCTTGCTTAAGCCCCAGTTGGCTCTACACTCTTAAAACTCACCAAATTTTGGGTTGAATGAGTGAAGATTGAGGTGGCCATCACTTAAATACACTAAATTCTAGCTTCGGAAGGTTGAATCTAGTCAAAAATTTGTCTCTTGATTGAAAAGCTGCAATGGTTTGTGAGTGTGAAATGGATAAATGTGTCAATTTTGGGTTTCTGTTTTTAAAAACATGTATTCATTCTCAGCGAATTAGGGTTTAAGTGGATTCACTGAGAAATCACTGACTAAATCGTAGAAAATGAGCCTCGGTGGTTCAATGATTAGTTTAATGAATCCTAGTTATAAATTCAAATCAGTGACAAATCGATGACATGAAATCACACTGAGATTTCTGCACACTGCTGCTGATTTTCTTAGCTGATTCCAGTACAAACTAGAGTCGCTGGGAAATCGCTAGCCTATTTTAACTGTTTTTCCAACTTAATTGATTTTCCCATATAATTATCGCTTATATGTCCAATAAAAAGACATAATTATTCAAAATTATTAGAATTTGACTATGATTTGTACTAAATAATAATCTCATTAATATAAATAACCAACTAACACAAAACTAATGCATAAATATAATAAAATACGGAAAGAAATTGGCTCATTTAACCTTCCTTACATAAAATTATTCCAGAATTGAATCCCTAAAATATCCGCATTATAAGAGTCAAAAGTTGAGAGAATATAAAAATAACCTATTAATCTTAATATTAAAATTGAAATTAAAGATAGAGTATGGGCTGCGTCCCATAGTGCGCTTTTATTTACTGTTATTGGCTCAACTGAACCATGCAAACTAGTTCTATAACCTTGTGTAGGATTGTCCACTCAAGTGCCATTTTAGAAAGTGATTGCTTGGCAATGCACCCTAAAAGTGATTGTCTTGTTCAGAGTATCCATGACAGCTTACGAAGAGGGTAAGAAAAGTCGTCCTAAGATTAATGAAGGATCTTCATTTTTAAAGTGTGGCATAACTAAAAAGTTTGTGAGAACAATGTACTTGTCATTTTGAACTGGTATACTAGTAATCATTCCTATTGGTTTTTACTGAGTAACTATTTGGTAAAATAAGTTTTTCAGAAGCAAGTACATCGAACTCTAGTTGAGTATGAAGAAAGAAGTGAATTGGCATGTACTTTGCTTTAAAACCTGTATCACAAATAGCTATAAAATACCAAACCCATTTGACTTTTATGTTTATGTATATATCTATTGGATCATCGAGCTTGAAAATTGCTAAAGTTTCTTTTTTTTTTCTTATTCTTCGTAGCTTTAAATTCCTCCATTTTAAGATCATTCTCAACATTGTTCGGTTACTTAACCCTCTATTCTTGGGTTATTGTCTTTTGATTTGAAGTTTCTTCAACTTGCTTATTCTTTGTTATAAAAATTTAATCTTCTATTGTTACAACATTAATAACATATATTTGAGCTTCATGATGATTTAATTCTAAAGATTCATTATTATTAGTTTGTTTATAATTAAATTCATTAGAATTCTCATAGACATCATCATCAGTAAAATGAAAAGTGACAATTTTTCTCAAATTTCATAGACATTGTTCCTTCAAAGATATCTAACTTTGTTTTAGCTATTTTAAGACATGGTCTTCCTAAAAGTATAAGCAGAGATTTAGATGATACTAAGTTTCCTATTTCCATGACATAGAAGTCAGCTAGAAGTACTAAGTCATTTACCTTTACTAAGAAATATTCTAGTAAACCATAAGGTTTAATAATTGTGTTATCGGCTAAGGTAAGATTAATAGGTGTATTAGTCAACGAACCTATTTTTAATGACACATATAGTTTAAGTGCCATAACATTAATTGATGCTTCAAGATCACACATAGTAAAGTCTATAAAGAAGTTCCTAATGTAATAGATATTCCAAAAAGTCCTGGATCGAAACATTTCTCAGGTATTTTCTTTTTAATTAAAGCATACACCTTTTATCCTAAGTTTTTTTTAGATTCTTCTAAAAATGTGTCATTTGATTTATAAAATTCTTTCAAAACTTAATTATAATTAAAAAATTGCATAATTGATTCCATCAATTGTTTATTGATTTATATTTTCCTAAATGCTTCAAAAATATCCTCTTCATTTTGTTCCTCCCTAGAATCAACTAATCGTTGTGGAATGATAGAATATGGATACATATCTTCATTCAAATTATCATAAATCATATCATTTTTATCCTTATCAATTAATTGGACTTTTGTAAAGATTTTTCATACGCTTCTACTCTGGCTAAATACCATGGGTATAGAATTTCAGGAAAAATTGTATATTTCAATTGTTCAACCATCCATTCTCTATTACGAATGACATGAGCCATCATCTCTTCTTCATCTTCTTTATCTTCAATAGCTTTATGTGCTTTTTTTATAACTTGTTTAAGTATCTTTTCAGTTATAGGTGTGTCTTTCTCATTACTGGATAAAGAGTTAACTTGTGCTTGATTAGTAGGAGAAACAATAGCTTGATTACTATGTTGATTACTTAACCTATTTATTTGTAAATTTATTTGACTTAACTGATTTTTCTGTTCATTAATAGTAGTATCAGTCTTAATCTAATTTTGAGAAATATATGTAAAGTTTTGATGACTTTGATTCATAAAATCATGCAATATTTGGGCATGGTCTTCAAGGATAATAAATATTACTATTATATTGATTTTTTAGGGGACCAGAAAACTGGTTAATCACTGCATTAACCCCTTTTGTATTTTCTTCATGTAAAGTAGGACACACATCCGTAGGATGTGTAATTTTATTACAAAATCCATAAGCTTTAACTTGATTAGATTTATCATTAATCAACAGCTTAACCATCATAGATAATTCATTAATTTTTATCATCAGATGTATTATTTCTTTTATTATCAATTTCATAAAGTTTTTTTCTTGAGGATTCAATCTCTTCACCATATTACTTAAATTTTTTTGCTATTTTATCAATTGCTTCTTTTGCTAAAGTAGGTGTTGTTTAAAATAAAGATCCATCACATATTGTGTCTAATAGCATTTGTTCAAAGTGATTGAATCCTTCATAAAAATACTCTAATAAAGCTCTTTGAGTATATCCATATTGTGGACATGAAGAAATTAATCTTACGAATCTATCCCAAAATTCCTTACAATTTTCATCATCTTTCGTCTTTGCAACTGTGATTTGCTTGCTATAGGAACTAAATTTTCTAGCAGGCGTATATTCATCGAGGAAAGCTTCTAACATTTGAGTCCATGTAGTTATTGAATCTTATGGGAGTTAGAACAACCAATCTTGTGCTTGATCTTTCAGTGCAAAAGAAAAAAATTTAAGTTTGACTTGTTCTAAAGTACTTTCTTTCGGTTTCATCCTGTTAACTTTATGTTGATACACCCTTATGAATTTCTATAAGTCTTCATTGTCATTACCATAGAAGTTAAGTAAGCTACTAATAAATCCAAATCTAAGTTCAAATTCAGGAAATCCATCGGGGTATGCTATGCATATAGGCTCATATGCTGTAACATTTTGATTTGCTTGTCTAAAAGTTAGTTCTCTATTATTGATGTTGTTATTATTATTGATAACTCTATTATCATTATTATTAATGACATTGTCGTTAATATCATTGTTGTTATCCTCCATCCTATTAGCTAAATTTTCCCTATGTTGTTGTCATCTTAAATTTCGATTAAAAGTTCTATCTATTATAGGATCAAACGGATGTGAAGATCTTGTAGAATTAACATGACGATGTGTGTAGATCATACAATGTTTAAAATCCTAAAAAAACTATTTAAAATCCTCGACGGCGACGCCAAAAATTGACACGTGTGAAGCGTGCACAATAATTTCCCGTATTTTCCTATTATTTGTAGTAGTGGTAAATGGGATATCGTCTCCTCAGGGATTTTGCAAACTTCTAAGAAAAGTATATTTTTTCTTGTTTTTCTTAATTTAGTTAATCTAATTATACAGGAATTAAAATACCAAACAACTAAAAATTATAACTACTAACTTAATTAACCAAACTAAAAAAACTAATTCTAACAATTCAATGCAAACTTAATTAGATAAAATTCAAATTCAATATAATGTAAGTATCTAAACAAACATATAAACAAACCCCCACTAAACAATGTAATAAACTTAGATTGCATTCAAACACTAGAACATAACATCACTTCATAACCTAGTTATAATCATATTACATGAAATCTCGGAATCATAAAATCCTAATTTATAATAAGTTGATAGCCTTTAGAAAACCATCGATTTTCCTAAATTTGATGGAAAATAAGCCATATTCTTATCATTGTAGATCTACCAATTGGATAAAATGCAATAAAATAGAAATACGATAGCATTAATACTCAATAAAACTCATGCCTAGTCTAAATCAAATATTAATCAGAATATGATAATTAATAAATAACTTAGAACACAATCACCTAGAACATCCACTCAGGAAATTAGCCATATAGATTAATGCAAGTTACTACTTCTATAGTTGTTGTCAATAATCATAGACATAGAATCATAATCACAATACCAAAATACATATTTGCAACTATGTAGGCAATATCAATCTTCATTAGTTGTAATACACAAAATAACTTATTAAAACTGTGATTGTTGTGTATGAATAGATTTAAAGCATTAAGTACATGATTCCTTAATTATAATTATATTGCAATCTAAAGTATATACATGTCTAGGGTTTGTTTAGATCGATAAATTACTCACTCTTGCTAGAAATAAATAACACAATAATATAATTGAAAGACATAATTAAATAAATAAATACCTCTTGAATAAATCAAAGCTCTAATGTAGCTTCAAACATCAACTAACTAACTACTAATAAAAGACTTACGATATGTGAAGAGGTTGGAGAGAGCTAAATTTTGAAGCTCTCAAGTTCTATTTATAGTCTCCAAAGCTATACATATCATAGATAAACTTGAATATTTCGTATTATCTAAAAAACTCGTAACCGACCTCAGCGATTTGTCAGCGATTTCATTATGTTCACAAATTGCTGAGTTAATCAATGGAAACTGGTCCCTGTACTCCAACGATTCAGCTGATGATTTTTAGTATAAGTCCTAATTTGCTGATGATTCGCTGACACTTCTCTACTGTCGATTTAAGTGGCGATTCCTAGTGTATTCTTGTATCGATGGCTAATTGCTAGACCTTTTCTATAGTTGAATCTTTTGCTCTTCTTCTTATTTTTCTTCATTTATTCATTTTCCTAATTAAACTTAAATAAAAAAGACAAGATAATACCTAGTGTAATATCATTATTTATATATAAAATCAACTTAAATTACACTATAAAACATGTCTAATTATTGACTTGTCACATAGTAGCCCGATATTTAGGTTTATTATTGGCATGTTCAACAACGCGTTAATTTTGGGGCCATTGCCAGGAATTGGTGCTAACTGATTTTTAGGCTTTTGTTGTTTGTTTTATGGTCTTATGTTATCGTCGCTTATTATCTGCAGATTCTCTAGCTCCCTTTGATCTAGAAATCTTCCGGACGTATAGGGGAGGAACATAAACAATAGACCAGAGAACAACATCGACTGAGGATGGAGGGAAATAGAAGAAACCAAGATCTTCCAATAGTACATAATGCTGGAGGCGATAACCACCAAGGACAAGGATGCGAGCGAGAGATTAGGTTCGAAGAAGGAAATTAGCAAGGAGGCGGATCTCGGCCATTTAGTATTGAAAATCCCATCGAGACGGGAGCATTCAAGCTCAAACTAAGGTTCATTCAGAAGCTACCTAGTTTATACGGGAAGGAGGATGAAAGCTTGCATAAGTTTTAACCGAATCCAAGAGGGTCGTGGTCGGTAAAAAAGCCTACCTCAGAGAAACTGAGATGGGGAAACTTAAGGCTTTCCCATTTTGCTTGAATGATGCACCACAAAATTGGTTGTTCATCTTTTGGCTAGCTCTGTCAAGACTTGGAACGAACTTCATCAAAAGTTTTTGGATAATTACATGTTCGCAAGGTGAATATGTGACGACCCCAATTCCTGTAACCAGGGCTGCCCAGTTTAAACCATCGCCTAACCCCTCGAGATAACCCAACGAGTCAGTCGTTGATCTAGTAAGCCTTAACCTATGAAAATAACACAAGATAATCTACTAAAGACTACTAAAATATATAACATTGTGGAATAAAAGTCTTCTAAGTCTATTAGGTGTAAGAATAAAGTAGAATATCTTACAAAATTTTAACACTTAACCTATGGGTTTCACAAAGTATACCCATGGAAAAATCCCCTATTTTATACATAATGTCTCAAAATCAATGAAATATAAATAAGACAACCTTGCAAACAAGAAAAGAGCTCCACGCTATGACTTTGGCCTTTCCTTTATCCTAAACAACAACTGAGGTACTTAGAGGGGAAAATAGTGGTTGAACAATATTTCAACGGGCTCAATAAAGTGAAAGCATGCTTTACCCTCAATTATCCAAGTAGTACCTAATGCGTGATAACTAGCATGAACAAGGTTATTCATCAATTCCTACTATCATTTCGGGCATGAAAAGATAACATAAACAAGCATACTATATAATGCAAGATACAATGAAATAAAGCCCAAATAATCATTCAACAAGATAACAATGATAATATGAATGCCATAGTGTGAACGAAGTGGAAACTAGATAATTCAATAACCATGAGCCGAACACCTACATAGCACATCAAGGGGAGAACCCGAAAAACTAATAACGACATCAAGGCTACCCTTATGAAATCCGAATATATATACATATCAAGTTTTCATAATCACCTTGGGAGAAGGTATTAGTGGCCGCCGCCCTCCAACATAAAGTGTAGGCATGCATTTACCAATACTAGTATGCTAGTTCCACAAGCATTCATAAATGGAGAGCTAAAAGGACAAGATGAAATGAAAAGACAAGATATATTCAATTTGATTCCAAGAAGATATAAACCATTCACTCTCATGAATTCTAGCACAACTAATACCATGGCATGATTGAAGATAAAGCAAACCACACTTACTTATAGTGCTGCTTTTCTAACCAAATCCTTAGCCTCGAGAAGTCTTTGGTGGCGTTTTTCGAGTATCTATATTACATACATGCTAGGTAAGTTTCTAAGTCCAACTATACTCGTAACTTCCAACATGTTTTTGAGTTAGTAAAAGTCTTATGTTAAGTGATATATAAATTCCATGTTGATAAGCTTTCCACAATCTTTCCAATGGTGTTTGGAACTTGAAAATGGAGTTAAAATGAAGAAGTTACGTGACTTTTATGAATTGGTAAAAAATCAGGTTGACTGGTGCTGTGCGGCTGCTGTTGGTTTACCCACACAGAGCCGGGACAACGTCAACACAACAGTGACTCCAAATTCTCTCCCGTTGACGCCGTGTAGTTTACACACTTGACACCGTGAATGTGTAGGCACGACGCTGGGACGATGTCAACATTGGCAAAGCCCATAATGTTTTTTGGTTTTTTTCTTACCGAACTCCATCCAATTCTCGACCCCTTTAGGACTTCAAATAAACCAAAAAAATAGCCCAAAACCAAATGTTATATCAACCCATATAAAACAAATATAGTTTCAAATGAATTCATACAAAATCACGTCAAAAATCAAAAGTTTTGTTGTGAAACATTTCCAAATCCAAAAATACGATTCAAACATCGAAAACATGATTTCAAAACACCACAACGTCGGATTTAAATCATCATCCCACTAGAAATCATGTGCTTATCACCAATTTGAATCAAAACATCAATTTGAACTCTAAATCCATACATATAATAATTGGAACCATGAAGAACACAAGTTGAAGTGTGAAAACCTTGTAAATTCACTTTGATAACTTCAGGCAAACTAAAATCAGAGATTACGCACCTACTATCAACGATTTCCATTCAAGATTAACAATTTGGGTCATGAGGTTTACCTTGTTTTAGTTATCCTTAACTTGTGGAGATGATTTTAGTTCTTTAGTTAAGTGACCAACTCTTAACCGTTGATCTTATCTGATGCTTATTAGTCCTAGGACCATCCAACATCCCTAATTACAACCATCTAACTTGGATTTTTACCAATTTACCCTTACTTATTTCATAAGTAATTATTCCATTAGTAATAAATAATACACATAAATAGGCAGATTAACACACAAAATCATATTTAATTATTTAATTATTCTAATTATGAGTTTATTCCTAAACTGGGGACGTGGGCATCATAATATTCTAATTTTAGGAAGTTTCGTCCTCGAAACTAAAAGTAAGTCGTACCTTAAGGTTCGAAGAGATCCAAGAAGTGCTCTGCCATGTAGTACTCTCGTTCTTAAGTTAACACCTCATCTCCATGGAACTGCCACCACGCCTTAATTTGTGGGATCTCCTTGTTGCGAAGTTTCTGATCTTCATGTCAAGAATTCAAATTGGCTTTCATCATACGACTTGTTTTCCTTCAAGTCAAATTGACTCCAATCTATGGATGGAGTATGCTTGGTCAGCGTCTTTCGTAGCATGGATAAATGAAGCACGTCATGAACTCCTGCTAGTTGAGGTTGCAAAGCTAACTTGTTGGCAATCAAACCAATTGGTTCGGTCACTTCAAAGAGTCTAATGTACCTAGGAGTGAGCTTCTTTTCAGCCCAAATCTGTAATGCCCTTTCATCGGTGAAACCTTGAGCAACACATAGTCGTTTCTCTTGTTGTTAACATCCCGATGATCTTTATCAACATACTTCTTCTATTTTTCTTGTGTGGTATTTAGTCATTGCTAATCTGTTTAATTCTCTACGTGTGATCCTGTACAATCTGTGGCCCTATTTACATCGTGTCTCTAGCCTCTGCCTAATATACCATAGACCTGTAATATCTTCCATAAAATGCCTTGAATGGCGCCATACCAAGGCTTGCTTGAAAACTATTGTTGTAGGCAAACTCGCATAATGGTAAATAGTCCTCCCAACTCCCAGAGAAATCCAACACATAAGCCCTGAGCATATCCTCAAGAATCTGGATAAGTCTCTCAATCTGGCCATCTGACTGAGGATGAATGCAGTGGTAAGATTGAGCATGGTTCCTATCCGAGTCAATAAACTCTTCCAAAACTTGGAAGTAGACCTTGGATCTCAATCCAAAACAATAGACACCGGGATACCACGTAACCTCAAGATCTCATCAAGATATTTTCCACTTAGCTTGTCCACTAGATCCCCCATGGAAATTGGAATAAAGTGCACAAACTTAGTCAAATGATCAATGATTACCCAAACTGCATTATGCTTCTTCCTTCTCATCCGCAAACGATCACAAAATCCATGGCTATATGTTCCCACTTCCACTTTGGAAAAGGTAAGGGTTACAACATCCCTCCGGGCTTCTAATGATCCGCTTTCACTTGCTTACAAGTCACACATTCTTGGATATACTTAGCAATATCTGCCTTCATCCCCGGCCACTAGTACATTCGTTTCATGTCATGATATCTTATCTTGGTGCTCCTTGGATGAATAGTATAACGTGATCGATGAGCTTCCCGAAATAAATCCTCTCGCGATTGTGCATGTTGTGGTATCCATAACCTATCCTTAAATCTCAGTGCTCTATTTGCCGAAAGCTTCCAATATGGAATTTCCTCATTATTAGCCTGTGATCTGTACTTGCCATAGTCTAAATCAACTCTCTGAAAGTCTATAACTTATAAAATAGCCTCTGGCTCTGCTCTCATCTCCACTCGTACCGAGGAACCTAAATTATCGGACTCTCCCGTAGGTAATTCATGTATGCACATCACTATAACCACATCAAGCAATCTATACTCCTTGGTCATCACCATACCCACATCCTCCATTTCTTTCCTTACATGGCTCAGAGCATCTACCGCACCATTCACTTTTCTAGGATAATATTGAAGTGTAATGTCAAAGTCTTTCAAGAACTCGAGCCAACGTGTTTGCTGCATGCTCAACTCGCTCTGTGTAAACAAGTACTTCAAACTCTTATGATATGAGAACATAGTGAACTTCTCGCCATACAAGTAATATTTCCACAGCTTCATAGCGAACACAACTGCTGCTAACTCCAAATCATGAGTTAGGTAGTTTTTCTGATGTATCTTCAACTGTCTCGAAGCATAGGCAATCACTCTCCCATCTTGCATCAAAACACATCCCAAATCGATTTTCCAAGCATCAAAATAAAGAACCAATTCCTTTCCCGCTTCTGGAAGTACTAATAAAAGTGTCGAAGTCAGCCTGTCTTGCAACTTTTTGAAAGAACTCTTGCATTCTTTTGTCCACTCAAGCTCCACATTCTTCTGGGTTAGCCTTTTCATTGGTGCTGCAATCTTTGAAAAGTCCTTTACAAACCTCCTGTAGTAACCTGCTAATCCCAAAAAACTTCTTATCTCTGTCACCATGGTAGGTTGCGACCATTTAGTGTTGACATCAACTTTAGCTGGATCTATAGAAACTCCTTCCGCATTCATCACATGACTTAGGAATTGTACCTTGGAGTCTAAAACTCACACTTGCTAAACTTGGCACACAATCGATGATCTTTCAAAGTCTGCAAGTTTAATCTGAGATGTCTTTCGTGCTCTTCTTGAGTCTCGGAATAAATTATGATGTTGTTGATGAAGACAATGATGAACTTATCAAGATAAGTCTTGAAGACTTTTTGCATGAGATCCATGAACACTGCAGTTGCATTGGTAAGTCCAAAAGGCATCACTGTGAACTCATAATGTCCAAATCTCATCTTGAAAGCAGTCTTCTTAAACCCCGACCTCAAGTCTATCTTCAAAAAGAACTTTGCTCCTCGCAACTGGTTAAATAGGTCATCGATCTTAAGGTGTGGATATTTGTTGCTAATGATCACCTGATTCAACTGTCGATAATCAATGCATATCTGCAAACTACCATCCTTATTCTTCACAAACAACACCGGTGCTCCTAAGGCGACATGCATGGGTGGATAAAACCCTTTTCCATTAATTCTTCCAGCCGAGTCTTCATCTATGCTAACTCCTTAGGCACCATCCAGTATGGTGGTATAGAAATGGGTTTTATAAAAAATAAGGTTGATAATAATGTCGATATCCCGGGGTGGAGGGACTCCAGAAAAGTCTGAGGGAAAGACTTCCAGGAATTCTCTAACCACCAAAATTTGTTCAAGTTTGACTTCATGACCATCATCTTCCATGGCTATCAAACTCATGAGAGTTTCCAACTCACTAACAGTTACTACATTCCCACGAGTGGCAACTTGGCTGGGTGCGCAACCTCTATATCTGTATGGTGGTATGCCGGGAACCAAAAAGGTAACAATCTTGCGAAAATAGTCGATATTGGCATGGTAAGCTGCTAACCAATCCATCCCTAATAGGGCATCGTACTGTAAGAACTTCAAGATTCACAAATCATGTGATAGAACGTGATTCCCAATTTTAATTAAACACCCCTTGCACATACCATGTTAGGATATATTTTATCACTAGCGGCCGTACTCAAGATCAAGACTGTACTAGCTCTAACTGGTTTCAGTCCTAGCTCATCAACTATCTTGCCAGATAAAAATGAAACAGTAGAACCATAATCAAATAACGTATGCATGCCTCTATTAAAAATGTAAATCGTATTTGCCACCAACTGCCAAGTGGCCCCCGTATCGGGTTATGTAATATCATGTACTCCTCCCCCGACTGGTTGAGCTACACTGGCTACCGAAACCTTTGGCTTATTGGGGCACTCTGCCATATAATGCCCTGGCTGTTTGTATGAAAAACATGTTCCTCTAAGCCTCCGACATGTCATAGATGATGGTGTTCCTAAATTTTCTGCCTTCGAACTTGCTGGCCATTTGCCTTAACTTTGTTGGGGTGTCGACGCTGATGGTCTATTCCCTGTACCATGTGAAGCTAAGGGTGTAGGGATGTGAGTCGTCCCCGCTGAATTATGTAGTACCTTCAGCACCGCACCAAAATAAATGAAACTACTAGAATGTCCTTACTCTTGCTCCTCTTAGGGTAACCCATATGATATCTGTCTCCCGACCTGCTCCTGCTAACTCCTCAATAACCATCCCTACTCATCACCCATGGAGGTGGCATAGCCTCTATATCCCTACTGACCTAATTTGCCGCCTCATAATCCTGTGCACTAGCAACTGCCTTCGCATGAGTTTTCAACATAGAGGGTGCCATGCGTGTCGTGAGGTGCTCATCCAGTCTGTCAATGAATCTAGTGACCATTTCCTCCATAGTAGCTACATAGTTTGGAGCAAAATCTGACAGCTCATTGTATTCTGATTCATATTCCCATACTAGTTTGCCTCCCTACACTAAGTTCAAAAACAAGCGAATCTTACCATCTCTGACCACCTTTGGGAAATACTGCTCATAAAATAAAGTCTTGGACCTTGACCAAGTGTCGATCGGTCTTGCAATCCTCTTCACTAACTTCCACCACTTGTAAGCCTTCTCTTCCAAGAGATATGAAACAAGGAAAACTATAATGGGACGATCAATTTTCAAGACTTCCTACCTATTCTCCATACACATGATCTAATGCTCAACCTTGTTCAGCTCTCCGTCCCCATAGAAACATGGTACGTCATACTTCATAAAATCTTTCTAAATCTTAAACATCTTAAGGGTTGTTGTGTCTACTAGTAACGCTGGTGGTAATACTGTTGGTGCTACAAAATTCTCATCTACCCCAACCACTGACTAAGCAGTGTCATATTCCTTATTTCCAACCTCTGGAATGACTCTTAGACTAACTCCCTAAATTGGTGGTTGCATATGTGGAACTACATGTAGCTGTGGTGGCAGTGGCATCTGAGGTGGTGCCACTGTTGCTCTCTGTCCTCTAATAGCATCCATCAACTCCGTCATACATTGGTCATATACTACAACTAGCTTATCCAATGCCCTACTATCTCCTTCATGAATCCTGTGTTCTTGTGTCGCGGACATGTTCTTAAGTGCACTATGACGACTCTCAACCATCTCGACCATCTTGCATTCCATCTGAGCATGCCACTATTCATCATTAGTCTTCAGTGCACCTCTGGCGCTTTTCAAGCCATACGAACTTCCACCTCGAGTACTCATTATGCACTGTGAGTAGTTCAAGGAAGTTAGTTCCAAAACTTTACATAGGAGACAAGATGAATGAACAACATATCTAACAATATAGATATTATATACATAAGCAAATAACATCATAACATATACTTGTTCATTTTAAATCCCATTCTTACTTTAAGTTTGGTCACTTGTGCATAATAAGTCAATGCAAACCATAAGCCTATGCAAATGATTCCATTACTTAACAATGACAAACCTTTTCCTAAGTTTCAACAACTCGCTAATTCTTAAGCTAACTTAAATTATATATTATTTGTGACTTTCTAACTGAGTCATATTCTGAATTTTAGGATTGTACTACACTTTTCCCTTTAGGCTCCATTACCTATGGTTAGGATATCAATTGTGATCTTTCCCAGGTACTAATGCCTAAACTGGATATTAAATGTGGTAATCACCCACTTTTTTTCAAGGTTCATCTAGCTTATGCTCTGATACCAATTGTGACAACCCCAATTCCTATAACCAGGGCCGCCCAGCCTAAACCATCGCCAAACCCCTCGAGATAACCTAAGTGTCAGGCGATGATCTAGTAAGCCTTAACCTGCGAAAATTACACGACAATCTACTAAAGACTAGTAAGATATATAATAGCGTGGAATAAAAGTTTTCTGAGTCTATTAGGTGCAAAATTAAAGTAAAATGTCTTACAAAAGCTCAACAACTAACCTATGGGTTTCATAAAACCTACCCATGAAAAAATCCCATGTTTATTACATAATGTCTCAAAATCAATGAAATATAAAAAGACAACCTCGTAAACAAGAAAAAAACTATATGCTACGACCTTGCCCTTTCATTTATCCTGATCAGCAGCTGAGATAAATGTAGGGGAAATAGTAGGGTAAGCAATATTTCAGGCTCAATAAAGTAGAAGCTTGCTTTACTCTTAATCATCTAAGTAATACCTAATGCGTAATAACTAGCATGAACAAGGTTATTAATCAATTCCTATTATCATTATGGGCATGAAAGGATAACATAAACAAGTATACTTTATAATGCAAGATACAATGAAATAAAGCCTGAACACGATAGTCAGCCAGATAAAAATGATAACATGAATGCCATAGAGTCAACGAAGTGGAAACTAGATAATTCAATATTCGTGAGCCAAACACCTACATAGCACGTCAAAGGGAGACCCCAAACAACTAACAAGGACATCAAGGCTACCCTTATGAATAAATATACACATAAATATTTCATAATCACTTTGGGAGAAGGTATCGGTGGCCACCGACCCTCCAACATAATGTGTAAGCATGCATTTGTCAATACCAATATACTAGTTTCACAAGCATTCATAAATAGAGAGCTTGAAGGATACGATGAAATGAAAAGACTAAATATATTCAACTTGATTCCAACAAGATATTATTCATTCACTATCATGAATTCTAGCATAACTAATGACATGGCATGATTAAAGATAAAGCAAACCCCATTTACCTCTAGCGCTACTTTCCTAACCAAATCCTTACCCTCGAGAAGTCCTTGTTGATGTTCCCAAGTATCTATATTACATACATGCTAGGTAAGTTTCTAAGTTAAACTATGCTCTTGACTTCCAACATGTTTATGAGTTAGTTAAAGTCTTATTTTAAATGATTTATCAATTCCATGTTGTTAAGCTTTCCACAATCTTTCCAACGGTGTTTGGAACCTCAAAGCAGAGTTAAAATGAAGAAGTTACACCATTTTTATGAACCGGTAAAAAATCAGGGTGACTAGCGCTGTGGCGGTGCCGTAAATTTACCCACACGGTGCTGGGACAGTGTCATCACACAGTGACTCCAAATGTCAGCCCGTTGATGCCATGTGGTTTACATACACAGCTCAGTGCATGTGTACGCATGGGTTGGGATAATGTCAACATCAGGGAAGCCCAAAATTTTCTTGTTCTCTTTTTTCAAAACTCCGACCAATTTTTGACCCCTTTGGGACTTCAAATATACCTAAAAACAACCTAAAATCAAGAGTTCTATCAAACCATACAAAACAAATACCGTTTCAAATGAATTCATACAAAACGATGTCAAGAATCCAATGTTTTGTTGCGAAACCTTTCCAATTCTGAAAATATGATTCAAACGTCGATAACATGATTTCAAAACACCACAACCTCGGATTTAAATCATCATCCCACTAGAAATCATGTGCTCATTAGCAATTTGAATCAAAACATCAATTTTAACTCCAAATCCATACGTATAATAATTGGAACCATGAAGAACACAAGTTGAAGTGTGAAAACCTTGTAAATTCACTTTGAAAACTTAAGGAAAACCAAAATCCAAGATTACATACCCACTATTAATGATTTCCATTCAAGATTAACAATTTGGGTTATGAGATTTACCTTATTTTAGAGGTTCCCAACTTGTGGAGATGATTTTAGTTCTCTAGTACTCTAATCCTAGCCTCCTTGTTGTATGTGTTACAAAAATTATAACTAGGTTGTAATTTGTATTTATATGTCTCAAGACCTAGGTTTTAAGTGACCAACTCCTAACCCTTTATCTTACCTGATGCTTATTAGTCTTAAAACCATACAACGTCCCTAATTACATCCATCAAACTTGAATTTTTACCAATTTATCCTTACTTGTTCTACAAATAATTATTCTATTATTAATATATAATAAACATAAATAGACATATTACATAAAAAATCATATTTAATTATTTAATTATCCTAATTATGAGTTTATTCCTAAATTCAGGGACGTGGGCGTCACAAAATCAGTTAATTAAAAAGGAAAATATCTCTAATATCACCATGAAGGACAATGAGTATTTGTTTGAGTTTTGGGAACATTTTAAGAGATTTTATCGAGCATGCCCTCAGCATGGGCTTTGTGATAAGTATTTGCTAGAATGTTTCTATGATGGTGTCACATATAATAAGAAAATGTTACTTCACACGGTGTGTAATGAAAGAATTCTTGACATCACGTCGAGCGAAGCTAGAAGGTACATTGAGAAAGTAGCTAATCAATCCAAGTCGTATGGTCATTTCGGTGACATTAACAGATAAGGAGTGATAGTTTCTTTAGGAGAGAGTAGGTTGGAAAGCGAAGTTTATGAACTCAAGTCAATGATAAAGTAGGTCTTGGTTGAGAAAGGGAAGGCCAAAGCTTGCAGGACATGTGGAAAAACCAATCACTTCAAAGATGAATGCCATATGCTTTTTAAGGATATCAAGTAGGTGAATGCCGTGGGACATTTTTCGGGACCTTCGTTGGGTCAGTATGGGTAGGAGTCTAACTACTACAATGGGACATAAAGGAATCATCCTAATTTCAGTTACGGGCTTAGGAATCTTAACCACCACTCTTTCACTCCTTGAGGACACCTGTAACAACCTGTTACCTTAAGTAGGCGATTAGCGTTAACCCGAATCCTAAGTAACTCGAGTTAGGCTTATGGTTAAGTCCAGTGTACCTGGATTAGTATATGCATAGGTTTACGTGTTTAAGGTTTTAATAGGTTAATTGAATTTAATGGATTAATACAACGTACAGTTTGAAAATCAAATCAAATGAATAATTATAATCGTCGAATTAGCTTTGAGATGCATTACGTGTGACAATAGCACCATGTGTCACTTTAAGCTTGCAATCTTTATATTTGCATTGAGATCCATGTTTGGATTTGATGAAGAGATAAGGCATGAGGTGGCTAATTGAAGCATGAGGTGGAAGGATTCAATCAAGCAAATGATGAATATGAGATCAAATCATCTTGTCGTATCTCATTGTTGGCTCTATTATCTCTCCATCATCGCCAACTTCACTGCCCTTCAACACTGCCACCACTTTCACCTCATTTTCGTTGTTACCATCATCACCATCGTTAAAATTATGCAAAGAGAGAAAGTGAGATTGTCATTCTTGTTGGAAATCTTGGCGAGTTCTCTTTCATTTTTCACTATTTTATTGGGTTTGGGCTGGCGTTTGTGTATATTATAGGGGTTGTGGCTAGGGTTATAGGAATGATGAGGAAGGTTGAGAGGTTTACTAGAACGTCAGGTTAAGGGTGATGGTTGGAGATTTTGTTGGTGGTTGGTTTTGTTGTTATGGTTGTTGAAGTTGTTGTTTTTATGATTGTCCACATGAAATCATGAGATTTTGTGGTGTTAGATGTTGTTGGAGGAGTTTTTAACATATTAATACCTATTTGGGGACATCCTTGTAAGATTTAGACGTGATTAGAAGTGTCAAAAGGTATGGGAGGCAGTCAGAGTCCAAAGGAAAGGCTGCAACCATTTATGGAGGTTGTGGCGATTGACATCGGTGGTAGTGCTATGGGCATGGAACCCACGGTGCCACCCACAACACCATGAACCTTAAGGCCATGGTGCCACCCACGATGCCGTGAACCTAACTTTACTAAAATTCTTGAAAAATTAAGTTTTTGTTTATGAGTTTGAGTGAGATTTGGATCGGGGTTTTAGGGTTGTACTAGGAGTAGTATAACATCAAAATTGACCTTAAATGGTTTGTGATAGGTTCTCAAACACCGAAAGAGATTCATGTACCCAAGAGCGAAGAAACTTGGAACTAAACTTAGGGAAACTGAGTCAAGGTTAGTGGGACTCGAATTCTTATCAATTATGCTTTGTAAATTAGTATAGTTAGTTCATTTAGTGTATGGACTGGGAATTGGGGCAATGTATTGTGATTTGTTTGTGTTTTGTACAAAAATGCTCGGAAGTGGTTTGATGAGGCCAATCTATGCTGGGTTGACGAAAAGGTAGCCGGGAGTGAACACCGCCTTTTATCCATAGTAACCCTTGACTTACCTTAGTTTCTAATGTCCAGCTAGAGTTAGTAGCCCAGTTACACTTGAATACATCACATAATCCTATGTCTATTAACATATGGATTCTGTAGACCGTATTCTTGGGTAACGTGAAAATACAATTTCGAAATGAAAATCAAAATACAAGTCACGGGTACAATTCCAATTCACTTATTCACCTGCATTATGTTATTTATGGATTATATCATTTTGTTACACCTGGGTAGATATGGTTTAGATTGATTTTGCTATTCATTGATTCATTGATATTAGTTGATGATTGATATGTTTACGAGCATCACTTACCGAGCATGTTGCAGTGCTCACCCAATTAACATTTCAAGTTCATATTCGAGCACTTCAGCAAAGGGTAAAGAGAAGGCGTATAAGTTTTATAGTGTTCTTTACTATGTCGTGAACCTTATTTGGATATATATAATTGTTTCAATTACATGTTTGTAATATAATAGGGATTGTGAGGTTTTGTATAATCGAGGTATATTTGATAAACTCTGGATTTCCATATGTAACGCCCCAAATCTCGATTAGGATAATTTTTCCCTTTATCAAAGTTAATTTGGTAGATATACATATTATGCATGTAATGGTGTGAATAATGTATATACTATATACTATTTAGTTGACTTAGGTGGGAATGTAAGCCTAAGTAAATGAAAATAAGCCTTAAGGACTTGTAAAATAAATTTAACAAAGAAAAAGTGCAAATTGATAACTAAACACACTTAAGGGTATTATGTAAAATACAAGGATGGATTTAAGGTAGACTCTAGGATCATCCTAGTACTTAAACCCATCAAGATGAGATGTATGGTTGTGATTTGTCAACATAACCCTAATTTTATTAACTAAGTATTTAGACCAAAATTAAGGCTCAAAGCCACTTTTTGTTTGAAATCACTATGTAGAAAAATTGAGGAGGAACCCTAGAACTGTTATTTGGTAGATTTGGTGGAGGAGAGGGAAATCTCATCAAGATCTCACAAAGCAAGGTAAATACTTGTCTCATCTTCTTTGATTTTATCTATTCGATTCGCATATCCAATTTTAGGTTGAAATCATTGTTTTTTTAGAGTTTTAAGATGGAAGATGAACCCATATGCTTTGATTTGTGATTTAGGTAATCTCTATCTCATCTTCTTTGGTTTATTCAATTGGAGTTGTGAAATGTATGTTTTAATGGTGGATTTGTGGTTTGGATGCATTCTTTGATTAAATGGGTTTAATCTTATGGTTTTAAACGAGTTGTTTTTCACTGTTTTCATTGGATTTGGACCCTTGGGGGTTGGCGTGAGTTGTTGGGGAATTCAAAACTTGGATTTGTTTTTGGAATTTTAAATTCATGCCCAGCGTTGCGCCAATGCCTCGCTCACAAGCGGAACGACATTGGCCATGGCGCTTCTTGGGCAATTGAGACATATCAACGTTTTGTGTAATGTACAACGCTAGCAAATAGCTGAGACATAGTTGAGGTTTTCGATTCGAAGCCAAATATTTCACCCCAGCACCCAGTGGGTAAACCCACGGCACTAGGAAGGTGCTGCAATGTTTTTAGAGTTATAATTGGATTTCATTGTTTTTCAAAATTACTAAGTTTTATCGAGAAATATTGCTAGGAAAAGGATCGGGGCATTGGTTACTAACCCCGTAAACCTTTATCACCTCGGAGTTTTCGTGGCGAAGGCGTGACATTGATCTAAAAAGGCTTTTACAATGTTTTCAATATATTAATACAAATTGAGTAAACTTAACTCAAACAAACAA
This sequence comes from Stephania cephalantha, assembly GCA_039657325.1. Taxonomy (NCBI): domain Eukaryota; kingdom Viridiplantae; phylum Streptophyta; class Magnoliopsida; order Ranunculales; family Menispermaceae; genus Stephania; species Stephania cephalantha. Next base: position 28,666,414 of record CM077578.1, on the reverse strand, counting down.
GTTAATAATACATACATGAACCTATACCAATGTAGACACGACGAGAATCAGATAGGAACTTCCAAAATAAGACTGGATAGGATAGCAACGCTTTGAGGTAAGTAGGGTTTGCTTTATCTTCAATCATGCCATGCTATTAGTTATGTTAGGATTCACGGTAGTAAAATGTTGATATCTTGATTGGAATCAAATTGAACATATTTTATTGTTTCATTTTTTCTTGTCCTTTTGAGCTCTCTATTTATGAATGTCCGTGGAACTGATATGCTTGGAATGAATATTTGTAAATCGCACATCGGATTGGAGAGCCGGTGGCCACCAGTCATCTCCTTCTGCTATTTTAAGATACCCTTAAGGCCAATATTAGTAGGCATGATCATAATGATGTTCAGACACCAATCTATTGAGGCATGATCACATTTTGATACCTTTGAAGCTGGATGGTTGTCACATCACATACTTTATATCTAGTTTCCACTTCGTTAACTCTATGGTATTCATTGTTGGGTTTCGGGGATCATGGGTACCGGAAGTTTTCAAAGCCTTTTCGAACATCCTCGAACGAAGATCCAATTTATTCCATTAAATTGATGTATCAAAAGAGAATCATACCTTAACAAGAACAACTCCATGTCTGCCTTGTTTGGTGTTGATCAATTCCTTCAAGATGCCGCAAGAGATGAACATCCTCTATCGAAAATCCACAAACAAACGGATGATCATGATCCGGAGTGCTAGCCCTAAAAATCCTAGAACAAAAAATTCTCACGAAAATCCTCAAGGAAAAATCTCTCTCGGAAATTCAATACAACAACTGTGACCCTAATGTCTTATTTATAGTACACTAGGTCGAGTTGTAAAAGAACTTCATCTCATAGTCACACTCCAAATAGAGTGTTAGATAAAGTCCAACTCTAAAAAGGATATAGTCATAGATTATCTGCAATTACTAGTCCAATAAGAGTTGTAATTTATCTAAAACTCAAATAAGAATTAAAGTCATACTATAATTCCAATTAGAGTCCTATTCAAAATAGGATTTTACTAAGAGACAAAATTTCTAGTCACACTAGAAATGTATGAAAATCTTGAATCCTAGTCAAACTAGGACATTTAATGAGAATCTTCAAAATGAATTTTATCGAATAAAATTCATTAACCCAGACAATATTAAATAGCGCAAATCCATTCTTTATGTGTAACCCAATAAGTTCATACAACGTTCGCTGTGAACCAAAACCATTTTGGTATACAAGCCATAAGCGGTCTCTAGTAAGGCATTATGACTACCCAAGTAGCATGAAGATCAATAAATCGATACAACGTAATAGACAGTGTATATCATATCCCATTGTCACGCGATATCTTTTGATTGAACATAAGACATGGAATGTCACCCTTATTGTTCAATCTACTGGTCTCAATCTCCGAGTAGACTGAAATTGTCAAGTGACATTGATCCAATCAATTCACTAGACATGCCCATTTATCAGTCTAATATATCGAGGAACCCAATAGATATCTCTCTAAAGGACAGGGACAAATTCCATCTTGATCATACAACATCTAGCTAATGACAACGTTTGATTGTATCAAATCATTGTGCTCCTAATGTTGGAGTCTCTGGTGATCTCAAGTCAAAGGACTTAATGATATAAGTCTCATGAGAATCACTTATGACATTGACCATGTAGTGTTCTAATAGCGGATCGGTCCAGCATCTATTCCCAACAGATACCCATTATCTTGATCCATATCCGTATACGCATAATCAACACATGATTATTAATCAAGACTTATACTAGTCTTAATTTATTATTGTTTCCACAATAATAACTAACTAGGGAAATTTAGAATAATACAATAATTATCCATGGATACTATTATAAAAGAAACATGCATCTACTTATAATAGTTAAACAATGTTTACAAAATTGGCCTAGGGAACATACCCCAACATCTCCCACTTGCACTAGGTCCAATCCTATACGTATACAATACTGAGTAACCTTAATGCATTCTTAGTGGAAAAAGTTTGTTTATGTATCTGCTACATTATTTGTTATTGATGTTCTGCAAATCTTTACGTTGTCTCTTTTATAAGACAAAAATGCTCAAGTGATTGTTTAGATCTATAGTGTGATTTAGGTTCCATAACCTAAATTTGTCCATTGGTTTTACAATAAAACCCAACATTATCCAACACTTGGAACCACACCTTATTCAATCATGAACCTTACAATCTAAACATTTTCTTTGGCTGCATCAAATTCAGCTAAAAACTCAGTTTATGTTATATGACTTCTAAGAGTGAGTTTAGAACATTTCCAACTCATTCCTACGAAGTTAACACATATCCATATTGTGATCATTAATCTTTTATATTAATTTGAAAGGTTGCATCGTGTAACCATTTACATGACTCATATCTTTCAAACCTTTACAAATCTAATAACATATCTCTAGTGCTTCTGAAGTACTTAAGAATGTTAATAATAAATATCCAGTGACCTTCACTAGAATCTATGAGATGAATGTATCTTTTGCCCAAAGCATATGATATATCAAGTCGAGTGCAAAGTATAACATATGTGATGATTCTCATAGCTTTTGCGTATGAAATCTTATTCACATTATCCCACTCATCATTTGTCTTAAGACGTTGAGTCTTGTAGAGACTTATGTAAGACATAAGTACAAATTCTTTTAAGAATCTCGTACACTGAAACATTTTCAGTTATTTGTCTATATAAGCACTCTTATTTAAAGCAATTAGCCTCTTATATCTATCTCCATAGATCTATATTACAAGGATATAGGCCTAATTAGCTAAGAATCTCATTGAGAAATTTTCCTTAACCAAGACTTGACATTCTGCAGGTTAAGACGTCATTTCCAATGAATAATATATCATTAACATATAGATTCAGAAAAGATAATTGCGCTCCCACTAACCTTTATGTATACACAAGGTTTATCTTCGATTCAATGAATGTAATTCATTAATTATTTCATCAAAAAAAAATCTCGATTTTGATAAGCTTACTATAATCCATAAATGGATCCTTTAAGCTTGCATACATTTCTCAAATTCTCAAAATAATAAAAAACCCTTAAGTTGTATCATACACATCTTTAAGGAGCATAGAGCAATGTTATTTTTGACATCTGTTTGCCATATCTTATAGTCAAACTATGAAGTAATGACAATATAATTCTATAACTTGAGCTTAGCTACCAGTGAGAATCTTATCATAATCAACACTTTGATTTAGATTGGAATATTCGATAAGCCGTGCTTTTAAGTATGCATTTTTTCTTTTTCATGTCACTTTAACTCATTTACATCCAATGATCATACCATCTTCAGGTAAATAATTCAAGTTCCAAATGGTTAACATACATGAATTAAGATTCAGAGTTATAACAATTAGTTTCTTCGTTCAATCTAGACGAGGCATGTCTCTTGATAAGTAGTGACTCATTCTGATCCAGTATAAAAAATACATCACAACTATCAATAATAAGAAATTCCAAATTTCTCTTGCCAATTTCTAATTATTCTAGATTTTCAAGAGATATATGTTACTTATGTATACTCAACTAGTTCAAACTTTGTTGATCTTCTGAAAGTGGTTCGGTTCTTATTTGTGGCACTTCAACATTTCAAGATTTACTTTATTCCCAATAGTGTCTTTAAAATAAACGCTTTACTTAGAAAGACATCATTTTTGAGCAACAAACAATTTGTTCTTAATTGTATAAATTAGTATCATAGTGTTCAACCTCAATTAGACACAAAAGATTTAAGCATCAAACTTTATGTGACTGAACTTCTTACGCAAGTCTCACCGCCTCAAATTTCAAAAAAAAGACAAACTAGGTCTTTTTTATTCCATATCATATATGAAGTTTTATAACCCACTTTAACGAAAATAAGGTTTAGTGCGAGTGCCTTGGTTTCTAAAGTATAGCCTCAATATGGCATCTTAAGAAGGTCTGTGTGACACATCATAAATCGAATTATATCCTATATAGTTCGATTTCTCCTCTTAAAAAATCATTTCTCAAATGGCGTTCCTAGTGGAGTTAATTGCAAGGCAATTCCACAAATTCAAAAATGGTCATTTAAACTCTTGGCTCAAATATTAATCACTTTGATCTCATCAAAGAATATTAATAGTTTGCCAATTTATTTATTTTTATACTCATTTTGAAATGTTTGTAACAATTCAAAATTATGTATTCCTGATAGGATTTGTAATTCATTATAAAATGAACAATTTCATTCTTTTAATAACAAAATTTGTCCTTTAAGGCTTTTCTTTAGAACTAGGCAAAAGTTCATGCTCACAACTAAGATTTATGTGTCCGACACATAAACATCTTTGGTAGCCTTTACCTTCCCTTTATCATTTCTATATTTAGTTCCTTTCTATATTGAACCATCAAATACATATCTAAGGCCTTTTGTTTTTAATATTTTGTCTTACAGTTTTAAACATCATATGCAACTGTAAACAAATTTATCCATGTCATTCATATTATATAGTTCAAAATTATTTTGATGAATTATAGATCAAATCTACTGCCAACTTTTGGCACATGAAGATTCAAGCCTTTTGAGATAATTAATATATTCCTTTCATGTTCCAAACATAAAGACTTATTAATAGGTTCTCAACCATTTTACAAGAATCTAAGAATTTTGTAATCTTATACCTTTCGCGTGTGACTTACTATTGGAACATTTCCTTAGGTATCACTGTCATGTCATTAGTTTCAACGGTCCTGAATCTTTCCTAAAATCCAGTTTTATATATTTGCAAACATGATATATAATCCTTGTACTAATAGATGGTAGTTTAAAAGGAACCATTAATCTAAGACATACATCCTTGTTTATATGGTTGATAACATTTATCAATTTTCAAATCAAAACAGGGAAATTAGTCTTAGAAATTATTTTATCATTCTCAAGGATTGATAGTAGTTGCTATGAATTAGTGTTACTAGGAGTTTAACATATACACTTAGAAGATTATGCAGAATAATTTATTAGTGAGTAATTAACCTCCGACTAAATCAATAACCCTCGTAAATATTAATTTAGTGGTCTAAGATCCATATTTCACTTAATTTTGAGACAGCTAAGGCATGAAACTCAAAATCAAGTTAATTAGGTAGGTAACCATTACCAATTGCATCATATGCAACTCTTAGGTTCTTTATGAGACCTAGACATATGTCACAACATGTTATGTCTCATCTATGCCTAAAGCCCAAAACCGTTTTGATAGCTTTATTAAGTCAAACCAATTTAAAACATCCAGGTAACCGTTACCCAGCTTGCCTCACCAAGATAACACAATACATCCAACGAAGGTATACCCATATTGATGTGATCGAGGCCTTGACAAGTGTTTAAAAATGGGTGGCATTAACTTAAAATTCTAATCAAGGGATTTTTTTATCAAATTTTATGATCCATGTAGTGTTTTACAATGACTAATTCTAGCATCTATTTAATTATGGAATATCATATATATACCCAATATGCATAGAATAAAGATCATTAAAATAAAACAAGAATAAACATCTTAATATATCAACAAGGCATCATAAAACAAATCAAGGAAATTAAATACTTTAAAAATTTTCCAAGTGCCTCAAAGATTATATTTTCATTAGTATCATTAATTATATATATCTCCATATAATTTTTATCGGACTCTATTTAATTAAAACCCCTCTTAATTAAATATTCTAATTAATATTAATAATAGTCCCACTAATTAAATTGATATTAATTCAATTAAAACACCTTTTAATTAAATTAATTCAATCCAATTGATGAACAATAACCCCATCTAATTAATTGGTAATTAATCACTTAAAACTTCTTTCAATTAATATATATAACTCAATTAATATAAACAAAGTTGTAATCCTATTACAACTTGGAATGGATAGCTTAGATGGCTAAGGCACTCCAACGTGTTTGAGGTCTAAGGATAATATAAGCCTAAAAATTCACCTTTTATTTTGTAATCCTATTACAAATAATATAAGCCTTTTTTTCTAATCTCATTACAAACAATATAAGCCTTTATTTTGTAATCCTATTACAAATAATACAAGCTTGGCTTGCTAGTAGGGGTGGTTAAAGCTCTTCAACAGGAGGTCTGATGTAATAGGATCGAATCCTACTCTCATCAAAAGTCCTTTTATTTTATTTTGTAATACTAAGACAATCCGATTTGTACTTTAATTTTGATATGTAATCCTACTACAAGTTGATTTGCTTGCTAGGATGGTTAAGGCACTTCAACGAGTTGGGTAACTAGGGATCGAATCCCATCTTAGCCAAAGCTCTTTATTTTATTTTTAATCCAATTAAAGTAACCCAACTTATAATCCAACTAAAGTATCTTGCCACATGAAACGCACAGATTAGCCAAAATCAATTTATTATTATTCCAATGAGATCTCCTCTAATCATATTAGACATAGAATATTAAATTGGACACATTATTTTAGCAACAATCAAGACCCATAGTTAATCATGTACTATGACATAGAGTGGATAGCATGGCCTACAAAAATAAAATTTAAAAAATCCACATGCATGGAGATTTCTCAACTTATCTCAATGTGAAAGTTAGATCTTGATATCAAATTTAATGGAATTCATGCAACCTTGCTCTGATACCACTGTTGGGTTTCAAGGATCATGCGCAGCGAAAGTTTTTGAAACCTTTTTGAACATCCCTGAATCAAATCCTATTTATTCCATTAAATTGATGTATCAAGAGAGAATCATATCTTACCAAGAACAACTCCATGTCTGCCTTGTTTGGTGTTGATCAATTCCTTCAAGACGCTGTCAGAGACGAACGTCCTCTATCAGAAATCCACATACGAACGGACGATCACGATCCAGAGTGCTATCCCCAAAAATCCTAGGACAAAAAAATCTCATAAAAATTCTCTACGAAAAATCTCTCTCAGGAATTCCCTACAACAACTGTGACCCTAATGTCTTATTTATAATATACTAGGTCAAGTTGTAAAAGAACTCTATCTCCTAGTCACACTCCAAATAGAGTCCTAGATAAAGTCCAACTCTAAAAAGGATAGATTCATAGATAATCTACAATTACTAATCCAATAAGAGTTGTAATTTATCTAAAACTAAAATAAGAATTAAAGTCATACTATAATTCCAATTAGAGTCCTATTCAAAATATGATTTACTAAGAGACAAAATTTCTAGTCTCACTAGAAATGTATGAGCATCTTGAATCCTAGTCAAACTAGGAAATTTATTGAGAATCTTCAAAATGAATTTTATCAAATAAAACTCATTAACCCAGACAATATTAAATCGGGCAAATCCATTTTTTAGGTGCACCCAATAGGTTCATACAACATTGGTAGTGAACCAAAATCATTTTGGCATACAAGTCATAAGCGGTCTCTAGCAAGGCATTATGACTACCCAAGTAGTATGAAGATCAATAAATCGATACAACCTAATAGACAGTGTATATCATATCCTTTTGTTACGCGATATATTTTTATTGAACATAAGACATGAAATGTCACCCTTATGATTCAATCAACTAGTCTCGATCTCCGAGTAGACTGAAATTGTCAAATGACATTGATCTAATCAATTCACTAGTCATGACCATTTATCAGTCTAACTTATCGAGGGGCCCAATAGATATCTCTATCTAAAAGAGAGGGACAAGTTCCATCTTGATCATACAACATCCACAAATTAGTCGAACAATGACCAATCACAATCTTTATAATCATCCGGTTAAAGACAACATTTGATTGTATCAAATCATTGTGCTCCTAATGTTGGAGTCTCTGGTTATCTCAAGTTAAAGGACTAAATGATATAACTCTCATGAGAATCACTTATGACATTGACCATGTAGTGTTCTCATAGCAGGTCGGTCAAACATCTGTTCCCAACAGATACCCATTATCTTGATCTGTATCCATATACGCATAATCATCACATGATTATCAATCAAGACTCATACTAGTCTTAATTTATTATTGTTCCCACAATAATAACTGACTAGGGACATTTAGAATAATACAATAACTATCCATGTATACTTTTATAAAAGAAACATGCATCTACTTATAATAGTTAAATAACATTTACATAATTGACCTAGGGCACATACCCCAACATTGATCGCATGTCGTACGTGTCAAATATAAATCGTAAAAGGTTACCAATCCCATTTGGATATAATATTTGTAAATACGAGGTCGAATATATATGATTCAGTCAAACTGAGTCTAACAAACAGAAAAGTAAATTTTGGGGTTTTTGAAATAGTTTTTTTTTCTAATGATGTACTAAACAAGAAAGTAAATAACTGAAACTCACAGAATAAAAACATAATAAAGTCTAGGAATCCATAATCTAGCCCTATGTTGTTTCCATGTCTTATATCATCGACATTGAATGATGGGTTTTAAAACTGTTTCCCTGTATAGGCTATAAGTGTTCAGGTCACTGACACCCTAGTTCCCCTATTCTCGATAGATAGGGCAACCACTTTTTAAATACTTCTCTTACTTAATCGTACAACCTTGGGTAACCACTCTCAAGATTTAACCAATTTCTCGATGTTACTCACCAAGAACAACAAGTGTGTCACATTTTTTGCTCTAAGTGATTGTCGCTTCTCAACCCAGTTGGTATCACGGACTCAACTTGATTGATAGCAGGTCAATGATTCTCGCCTAAAGATTTGCAATGAATATACAAACTCTAAACTACCATTGAGACATAGTTAAGAACAACAACATAAAGATAAAGAACTGAATTAAAACGCTTTTATATTAGAAATCTCAACAAGACATAGAAAACAACCTACGAATGATTAGAGAGCTTTATCCCCAACCTAGGTATTAAAGAACCTAGCCAGACATGGCTACTCTACCTTGCTCTACTCCTAAATCACTATGAATATAATATGTTTTCATTCATAAAGGTCCCCCTTTATATAGGTGACCCTGGGTACAAGAATAGGAAAGCCTGGGAAATAAAAACCTTCTAAAAGTTAAAAAAATTTATTTTATGAATCTGGCGCCATTAGTAGCGCCACCAATATGTGGGAACGGCGCCAGGTCACGACTTTGCAGTATATAAAAAGTCTTGGGCAACAATTTAGTCTGAACTTCTACTTTTGAACTTGGCGCTGTTAGTAGCGCCGTCCCTTGTGAGAGCTGACGTTTTCCATTCAATTTTGGTGCCGTCTAGTCTTCTGGCTTGACACCTTGTAGCGCTGTGTCTTCTCTGTTGGCGCCGTCCATGTACATTGGGGCGTCAAGTCTAATGGTTTTTTCATAGAACTTTGACTTCTTCCTTAGATTTTTTTAACTCTCGTACAAATACTCAAATACCCTATAAATCTCCAAAGTAAACATATAGAGCTATTAAACATGACTTTGAGCTTGATTTACACAGCAAAACACCTATGAAAAAGTGCATAAATATTGATTCATCAAACATTCATGTTATCATTGTTATCTTGTTGGCTATCTTGTTTAGACTTTGTTTTGTTGTATCTTGCATTATATAGTATGCTTGTTATGTTATCCTTTCATGCCCAAAATGATAATAGGATTGGTCAATAACCTTGTACATTCTAGTTATTATGCATTAGGTACTACTTGGATGATTAAAGGTAAAACATGCTTCTACTTTACTGAGCCTGTTGAAATATTACTCACCCCTCTACTTTTTGTTAGGGCATGTGCCCTAGGTTAATCTACAAACATTGTTTATCTTATAATTTTAGTTAATAAAATAGAGGTTTTATTTGCTATTTTATTATAAGTGATTGCATGTTTACCTTATAGTAAGAGCCATGGGTTATGTTGAAATGTCGTAAATGTCCCTAGTCAGTCATTATACCGGGAACTATAATTAATTAAGACTAGTGTGAATCTTGATTGATGGTGATGTGAAGATCATGCGTATAAGGATACGCATCAAGATCACGAGTACTTATTATGGAATAAGATACTGAACCGACCCGCTATGAGAACACCATATGGATTAAGTCATAGGTGTTACTCATGATAGGTATATCATTTAGTCCTTCGACTTGAGATTACCATAGACTTCAATATTAGGAGCATGATAATTTGACACAATCAAATGTTGTCTTTAACCGGACAATTATAAAGATCGTGATTGGTTACCGTGTGAATAATATGTGAAGGTGTGTAATCAAGATAGAATTTGTCACTCTCGTATAGAGATATATCAGTTGATCCCTCGATAAGATAGACTGATAATGATAAAGTCCATGTGAATTGATATGATCAATGTCACTTGGATGTTTTTTCAGTTTACCTAAAGATCGAGACTAGTACGACTAAACATTAAGGGTGACTTTCCATGCCATATGTTTAATAAAAGGATATCGCACGACAAAAGGATATGATATACATTATTAATTAGGTTGTATCGATGTTGATATTCATGCTACTTGGGTAGTCATAATGCCTTGCTAGAGACTGTTTATGAATTGTGTACCAAAATGTTTTTTGGTTCACTGGCAACGTTGCATGAACCTATTGGGTCACACACAAAGAATGACTTTGCACAATTTCAATTGGTCCAGAGTAATGAATTTTATATGATAAAATTCATGACATAAAGTCCTTACAATTTGTTATATGATAACTTATTAATAGGGGCGTATGTGTAATTTTCAAAAACTACGTAAGTACAATAGTTGTATTACGAATAAGATTTTAAGTGAGGGCTTATCTACATATATAAATAAAGGGTGGATCCCTAAAAATGATATAAGCTTTCATTTTACAATTTTTGAGTTCTCTGGATTTAGGGAGAGAAAGAAAATTGTTTTTAATCTCTCTTGGGGCTAGCACTCCAAATTGTGGTCACCGTTCGTGTGTGAATTTCTGATAGAGGACGTGCACTTGAACGTCTTGAAAAACGAACAATCAAAAGGAAATCACGAAATAAGGTATGATTTACTTTCGTAAATTTAGTTTAATGGAACTTATTTTTTGATCCTTTTAGGGTTTTTCAAAATTTGTTTTGAATTTTCTGCTGCGTGTGAACCCCAAAAACCCAACACTTTCTCCCTCCAGGTACCTTAGCTGTTGCTCAGGATAGAGGAAAGAGAAATGTCATAGCATAGAAGCTATTTTCTTGTTTGTAAGGTTGTTTATCTACACTTATTTGGTTTTGGAACTTTTTGTGTAGTAAACATGTGATTTTATCATGGGTACACTTTGTGAAACCCATAGCCTAGTTGTTTAACTTTGTAAGACTTTCTATTTTAATTCCACACCTAATAGACTCAAAAGACTTTTATTCCACACCTAATAGTATTTTCATAGGTTTAGGCGTACTAGATCATCGCCTGACTTACTAGGTCATCTCGAGGGGTTTGGAGATGGTTTAGGCCAAGCGACCCTGGTTGTAAGAATTAGGGTCGTTACAGTTGGTATTAGAACTTTAGGTAGCAGAACCTAAAAGTACAGTGTGTAGGGTTATCCAAATTCCTGATACCAATATCATAGTCAGGATCAAAGCCGAGGCTTTAGAAACTAGGGAATGTTGGTTAGTTGTAACCATTAGGGAATACCATATTTGGTATCTAGTCTATGCATTATTACCTAGGAAAGATCACAATTGATATTCATAACCTTAGGTAGTAGAGCTTATATAGAGAAAAATGTAGTCCAATCCTAAAAATGGGGTTATGACTAAATTAAAAATCTTAAATAATATCTAATTTAAGTCACCTTAAGGATTAGTAAGTTGTTGAACTTAGGAAAGGTTGGTCGTAGTTAAGTAATGGAATCATCTGAGCAAGCTTATGGTTTACATTGACTTAATATGCACAAGTGACCAAACTTAAGGTGTGAATGAGATTTAAAATGAACAATTACATGTCATGATGCTATTTGCTTATGTATATGATATCGATATTATTATATATGTTGTTCATTCATCTTTTCTCCTATGTAAAGTTTTTGGAACTAACTTTTTTGAACTACTCACAGTGCATAATGGGTACTCAAGGTGGAAGTTCCTATGGCCCGTGGAACTCTAATGGGGGACTGATTATGGACATAGCGTGCTCAAATAGAGCACTGGATGGTCGAAATGACTAAGAATCATCACAAGACACTTGAGGATATGTCAACAACCCATGAGCGCAGGATGATTGAGTTGATGGATGCTATTAGGGGACATAGAGCACCATTGGCACAACTTCATATGCCGCCAACGCCACAACCATATGTACTTTACCTGATGCAACAACCAATTTTGGGAGCTAGTTTAGGACTTTACAGAGGCAGTAAATGAGGAAGATGATGTGGCTTAGTGAGTGGTTAGGGTAGATGAGAATCCCGTGGCACCAGCAGCTTTACCACCAGTGTTATTAGTAGACATAGCCTTAAGATGCTTAAGACATAAAAAGAGTTTATGAAGCATGATGTACCATATTTTTATGGGACGAAGAGGTGAACAAAATAGATCATTAGATAATGTACATGGAGAAGAGGCAAAAACTTCTGAAGATTGATAGTCCAATAATGATTTTCCTTGCTCCATATCTCCAGAAAAAAAGCCTTACAAGTAGTGGAAGTCTGTGAAAAGGACCGATGTACTGATTGACCTTTAGTCAAAGTTCAAGACTTTTTTTTATGAGCATTATTTCCCAAAGGTGGTCAGAGATGCTAAAAAGCGGTAGTTTCTGAACTTAGATAAGGGAGACAGACTAGCGGGGGAATATGAATAAGATAATAATGAGTTATCAGATTTTGCTCCAGACTATGTACCTACCTTGGAGGAGAGGTTCACTAGATTCATTGACGGACTAAATGAGTACCTCAAGATACACGTGGCACCCTCTATGCTAGAGACTTATGCAAGAGCAGTTGCTAGTGCACAACATTGCAAGGCAGGATATAAGGTCATTAAGGATAGGGAGGCAATGCCACCACCATAAGCAATAAGAGGGATGTCTATGAAGGAGTTAGTAGGAGTAGGTATGAGGAATGTTATCAGATGGGAATCCATAAGAGAAGCAAGAACATGTAACAATTTGGTAGTTTCACTCGTTCTGGTACGATGCTGTGGGTACAACACAGTTTGGTAGGGACTACTTGTTGACTAAGTGGTTAGTCACTCACACTCCGACCGAGATTTTGATGGAAACAAACAAGGTGAAAATGTACTAATAAACATCTAGTGTATTTCAGTTTTTGTTAAAGGATGCAAAACAACATATCAAGGGTACTCAAGAAATACAAGTTCAAGACTCGGCATTAATGAAGAAATGAAGATGAAAGTTCAAACCGCAATTTGTAATTTCAATGTAAGGTATACAAATTCTTTCACGCAAGCCAAATGCATTAGTCCATGCATATCAAGTTTCTTAAACCATTCTTCAAAAGTTATAAGTTTACTTCAAGTTTCAAAGTGGAATTTAAACACATAACTAGGACTATGAGTTTAAACAATGTGAAACTTTGTGTGGATGGTCATTTGCATATTACAGATCATTGTAAATGTTTTCGAAAAAGAAAAACTCGTTTTTGAAAGGTCTTCGAAAAGAAAAGTGTAAATTTGCAGAAAAGCCCCTAATACATTATGAAATCGTGAATTTCCGTTTTCGGGATTTGTAAAAATATCCGGACCACCCAATTAGGCTTAATGACTCATAATAAACGTGTATAACATGTTATATAAGGGTTGGTTAGGTCCCGGACGAGTTTAAGGGTCGCTAACACAAAGGGACAAAATAATTGTTTTGAGGTCCCTGCAGTTAGCGCGCTAATGATTTCATTAGCGCGCTAAGTGCAGAGTTAGCGCGATAGGTCTCGCATTAGCGCGCTAATTGCATATCGATGCTTTTTTTTTTTTACAATTTGGAAAACACACTTTAATTTGAATTCTTGATCTATTTTGGACCCTTGGATCCCTAGAACGGTCATAAAGCTGTCAAGATGGAATACCTAACACTATAAAACCACCAAGAACATGGTTTTGTCAAGAGAAGGAAGAAACACACTCAAAAACTCAAAATCTACAAAGAGAAGAACTTTGATTTTTGTGAAGAAGCAAAAGGAGATCTTTGTGGCGTGTTCTTTAGTTCTCTAATCCAAAGCACTTTTGAGGCTTTAAAAGGAGTACAAGAATCTCTTCAAAGCTGATCTCTTTTGTCATTCTCTTGTTTGTAAGAAAGTCCTAGATCTAAAATCTTGCTTGTGCTTAATCTACATAGTTTTGTGTATTTGATTTGAAAATCATTTTGTTGTGTGTTTGAACACCTTCTTCTTGGGTTTTGCACTTAAATTTATTTTATCAAACCCTAAGATTGATTTGAACAAAAGTTTTGCACTTAAACTTGATTTTTGTTAAACTATTGTTCTTAGACTTGAAATCGGTTTTACACTAATATATTAAGTTTTTAAAACGATTTCACATTTGGGATTTGCAACAAAATCAGTGACATATTTGCATATTCCATTTATTCTCATACTTGCATGCATAAGAGTTGTTAGGCTCTAGGAGGCTTGCTAGTGTTTGAATTTGATACCACTTTGTGTTGTAAAGTGTATCTCATTATTTTTCAGCAACTTATTGTATTTGTATGATTGTAAGACTTAGTGGAATCTAAGTCGAAAGGGAAAATCCTAGTTGAGGCTAGGTGGGAAAAATCCTAGTTGAGGCTAGGTGGGAAGTCCTAATTGTAATTAGGCACTCTAGGCTTGTATGCTTAGGTTGTAACACTTATTTGCAATATAAGTGGGGGTTAAAAATCTAACCTTAGGGAGGTTAGGTAGTGGACGTAGATCGTTGGATCGAACCACTATAAATTGTGTGTCACTTTCCATCTCTTCCATTCCATTCACTTGCATAGCATATATATATATTCATTGATAGTGTATGCATTATAGTTGTAATTTGCGCATAAAGTTTTAAAAGGGCAATAACTACTCGGTAACCCAATTCACCCCCCTCTTGGGTGACCTTCAATTGGTATCAGAGCGGGTTATTGCTCAAAGTATTACTAACGTATCTTTGAGTGTTCTTTTTGTGCAAGGATGCAAACCTTAGATCCGGCTCGCCTTCGGGAAGGCAACTCTTCGAGTAGGCCTCCGTATTTTGATGGAACTAACTATGCTCATTGGAAAGTGAGAATGAAATTCTACATTAGAGCACAAAATAGATTCTTATGGGATGCAATTGAAAGTGGCTACACTCCACCGGATAAGCCCTTGAAAGAGTACACCGCCGAGGAGATAAAGATTGAGCTCTCAAATGATCAAGCCATGAATCACTTGTTTTGTGCGCTAAGTGAAAATGAATTTAACCGAGTAAGTGCTTGTCAAACGGCTAAGGAAGTATGGGAGAAGCTTGGGGTACACTATGAAGGTACCATGCAAGTGAAGAAGACCAAGTTAAGAATTCTTGAGGAGCACTATGAAACTTTCCGAGTTGGGTCCGATGAAGACATAGCCACCGCCATCACTCGATTCACTAAACTATTGAATGAGATCAAGAATCTTGGAAAGAATTATGATCAAGAAACCTCGGTGTATAAATTCCTTAGAGGCTTGCCTAAGGAATGGGATGCCAAGAAGTATGCTATCCAATCGGCACAAAATCTTGGAGATTACACATTTGATGCATTGTGTGGAGAGCTAACGAGTCCATGAATTTGAACTTAAAGACCGAGCAAGATTGGAAGCATTAAGTGGAGGTACTAAGAGTTCAAGAAAAGATATCGCCTTGAAGGCAAATAGCTCCCCTAGTGCATCGGTAGAGATCATTGAAAATGAAAAATCATGTGATGACAATGATCTTGAGGAGGAAGTAGCTATGCTCTCAAGAAAGCTCAACGGGGCCATGTACAAGCGAGACAAGTATAAGAAGAAGTTTCGAAGTGGAAGCAAGGGAGGAAAATCAAATGAAACCATATGCTTCGGTTGCGGCAAACCGGGTCACATCAAGGCGGATTGCAAATCCAAGAAGGTGTTTGACAAGAAGAAAGGAAAGAAGAGTTTCAAAGCAACTTGGGATGACTCATCATCATCAAGTTCGGAATCCGAATCGGAAAGTGAGAAGGCAATACTTTGTCTCATGGCACAAAAAGGCGAGGATGCGAGGAAGAGCACCCCATGGTACTTGGATAGTGGGTGCTCAAGACACATGACCGGAGATGCACATCAATTTATTGAACTAAAGCGGCATGATGGTGGAAAGGTTACATTTGGAGACAACAACAAAGGAAGAGTTATTGGTCTCGGAACCGTCGGTAACAATTCACTTTCTATTTCTAACGTTTATCTTGTTGATGGATTGAAACATAATTTGCTTAGTATTAGTCAATTGTGTGACAAAGGATTTCATGTTATGTTTGAATCATCGAAATGCATTGTTAGGAATGAGAAGCATGAAACCTTATTTATTGCATATAGAGATAAAAATGTTTATGCCATTAACTTTGATGAGATGAATATGCAAAATGTCTCATGTTTGAGTGCACAAAGTGAATGTGATGCATGGTTGTGGCACCGTAGATTAGGACATACTAGCATGGAGAACTTGTCAAAATTGACTAAGCATGATCTAGTTAAGGGTCTACCCAAATGCACGTTTAAGAAAGACAAGGAGTGTGAACCTTGTATCCTCGGTAAACAAGTGAAATCGTCATTTAAGACGAAAGTAACAAGTGATGTGACTCGAGCCTTAGAACTTATCCATATGGATTTGTTCGGACCCACCCAAACACAAAGCCTAGGAGGTAAATCATATTGCTTTGTCATTGTTGATGATTTTACTAGATATACATGGGTGTATTTTCTCTCTCATAAGCATGAAGTGTTTGATGTGTTCGTAAAATTTTGTGCTTTAGTTGAGAATGAAAAGGGATACAAAATCACCATCATTAGAAGTGATAGAGGTGGTGAGTTTGTAAATAGAAACTTGGAGGATTTTTGTGCTAAACAAGGTTATACACACCAATTATCCTCTCCTAGAACACCCCAACAAAATGGAGTTGTTGAAAGAAAAAACAGGGACACTCCAAGAGATGTGTAGGACTATGCTAAATGAGTACAACATAGCTAAGCATTTTTGGGCGAAGCCATTAACACGGCATGCTATGTTATAAATAAAGTAAATGTCCGAAAGCAAGTGAAAAAGACTCCTTATGAACTATGGAAAGGCCGAAAGCCCAACATAAGTTACTTTAAGGTGTTCGGTTGTACTTGCTATGTTCTAAATGATAAGGATCAATTAGACAAATTTGACCCAAAGTCAAAGGTATGTACTTTCCTTGGCTACTCTATGCACAACAAAGCATATATGGTGTTTAATAGATCAACCAAAACCATAGAAGAGTCTATCCATGTGAAATTTGATGAAGTGGATCCCAAAGTTAAGATGATGCAAAACTTGGAAAAATTGAGGATCGATGATGAAGATGATGGCACCCTAGGACAAACTTCAAATAGTCAAGAAGTTGAGGCATGTAAAGAATCCGACACAAGTGAGCCTAAGAATTCAAGACTTCTAATTGGCCATTCATCCCAACAAATAATAGGTGATCCAAACAAAGGAGTAATCACTAGGTCCACATTACATCGAGATGAAGGACATATAGCTTTTGTATCACAAACCGAGCCCACTAAGATAGATGATGCCTTAGGAGATGAATTTTGGGTAATGGCTATGCAAGAGGAGCTAAGCCACTTTGTTAGGAACAAGGTATGGACATTAGTACCTAGACCCAAGGACCACACAACCATAGGCACCAAATGGGTTTTTAGAAACAAAAAGAATGAAAAAGGTGAAATTGTAAGAAACAAGGCTAGGTTGGTTGCACAAGGCTACAATAAAGAAGAAGAATTGATTATGAGGAAGCCTTTGCACCCGTAGCAAGACTAGAAGCAATTCGAATGTTACTTGCCTATGCTTGCTACAATGGGTTTTTACTATATCAAATGGATGTTAAAAGCGCATTCTTAAATGGCTTCATTAATGAAGAGGTATATGTAGAACAACCACCGGGTTTTGAAGATCATGAACACCCAGGTCATGTATATCATCTTCAAAAAGCCTTGTATGGACTAAGACAAGCTCCTAGAGCTTGGTATGACAGACTTAGTGCATTCCTACTTGAAAAAGGATTCAAGAAAGGAACGCTAGATCCCACTTTGTTCATTTTGATCGAAAAACATGATATGTTACTTGTTCAAATTTATGTTGATGATATCATTTTTGGGTCATCCAACACAAGTCTATGTAATGAATTCTCATCATTAATGACAAATGAATTTGAAATGAGCATGATGGGAGAACTAACATACTTTCTAGGCTTGCAAATAAAACAATCCAAACATGGCATTTTTATAAATCAAGCAAAGTATGTGAGGGACATGTTAAAGAAATTCAAATTCGAAAATATGAAAGCATGTGACACTCCTAGTAGTTCCACCATCAAAATGGACAAAGACCAACTAGGAAAACCCATAGATCCTAAACTTTATCGTGGAATGATAGGTAGCCTCCTATACTTGACCGCTAGTAGACCCGACATTATGTTCAGTGTGTGCTTATGTGCTAGATTTCAATCCGATCCCAAGGAGTCCCACTTAAAATGTGTAAAGCGCATATTTCGATATCTAAGTGGAACACAAGACTTAGGATTGTGGTTCAACAAAACTAAGAGTTTCGAACTCCGAAGTTTTGTTGACTATGATTATGCGGGAAGTCTAGTCGATAGGAAAAGTACTTCCGGATTTTGTCATTTGCTAGGAAATTCACTTATCTCATGGTTCAGCAAAAAGCAAAATTCCGTTGCTTTATCTACGGCGGAAGCCGAATATGTGTGTCTATAGGGAGTTGTTGTGCTCAAGTTCTATACATGAAACAACAACTTGAGGATTATCAAATCCTAGTTGGGTGTGCTGAAATTTATTGTGATAACACAAGTGCGATAAACATATCAAAAAATCCGGTGTTACACTCAAGAACAAAACATATTGAGATTAGACACCATTTTCTTCGTGATCACGTCCAAAAGGGCGATGTTAAACTCATCCATGTGCCCACGGAGGATCAACTAGCCGATATATTCACTAAGCCTTTGCCTAGAGATCAATTTTCTAAAATTCGGCGTGAGTTAGGCATGTTTCGAGAATCGGACCTTCTACATATGTTTTAGCTATTCCAAACCTTTTTATATGGTGTTAGTGAAGTGTCCATGAAGTTTGAGGAGAATCGGAGCTATATTGCAAAAATCCAAAATTTTTTGTCAAAAAATTCAGAGAGGAATTAGCGCGCTAATAGTTAAAATTAGCGCGCTAATGATGTCTTGACCAAAAATTTCAGAGGGAAATTAGCGCGTAATAATAACACCCATTAGCGCGCTAATAGCGCATCGCCCGAGAATATGAATCGACCCATTAGCGCGCTAATTTTATCATTAGCGCGCTAATGTCGTTCGACTGAGGCGTCTATAATTTTGTTTTTACCCTCAAAACTCACATCTCTCCCAAAATTTTCCTTCCTTTACCATCATCTTGTGCGTACGATTCCTTCTACGTTCGGCGGTTTCTCGCCTCCACGAATATGTCTCCATCATGGCGTACGTATACACATTGGGCTACTCCGCACACTTATATGACTCGGTCATTCAATGCCGTCGAGACGCAGTATCCAAACATCGAATGATCGGCTTCGTCGCATTGAGGGTCAATTGCTCCCAGTTCGGACCGCGCGTAATGATCATGCCTCCAGCTCCGCACGTCCACCACCATCCTCGAGGAGGAGTGTTTAGACACACCACCACTAGATGAGCATTAGGCTCCAATATGTCAGTCTTAGATGTTTCGTTTTTTTTTTTTTCAAACTCATGTTTAAGCCACAACTATGCTCTCATTGCTTTATGCTATCTATATCATGAATTTTTTTGCGTATCTCTGAGTTTTCTATATGGATATTTCTTGCTTCACTATGTTTTATCGTCTATGCATTTGTATCGCTACCGACTATTGTTTATTGATATGCATAAAGTGAGGGGGAGAGTATATTTCTCTCGTATTGTTTCTATTGTGTTTATTTATGGGGATGCTTGGCCCCACTTTTTGATGGTATCAAACGGGGAGAAAAATGTGGTTGAACTTGAAAAGGTTGATGTGTTTTGAACTTGCATATATGAAATATAAAATCATGAATGCGATATACATTTAGATTACGTTTTACACCTTTAAAGTTCACATTGTTTGTTATCATCAAAAAGGGGAGATTGTTGGACTAAGTGGTTAGTCACTCACACTCCGACCGAGATTTTGATGGAAACAAACAAGGTGAAAATGTACTAATAAACATCTAGTGTATTTCAGTTTTTGTTAAAGGATGCAAAACAACATATCAAGGGTACTCAAGAAATACAAGTTCAAGACTCGGCATTAATGAAGAAATGAAGATGAAAGTTCAAACCGCAATTTGTAATTTCAATGTAAGGTATACAAATTCTTTCACGCAAGCCAAATGCATTAGTCCATGCATATCAAGTTTCTTAAACCATTCTTCAAAAGTTATAAGTTTACTTCAAGTTTCAAAGTGGAATTTAAACACATAACTAGGACTATGAGTTTAAACAATGTGAAACTTTGTGTGGATGGTCATTTGCATATTACGAGATCATTGTAAATGTTTTCGAAAAAGAAAAACTCGTTTTTGAAAGGTCTTCGAAAAGAAAACTGTAAATTTGCAGAAAAGCCCCTAATACATTATGAAATCGTGAATTTCCGTTTTCGGGATTTGTAAAAATATCCGGACCACCCAATTAGGCTTAATGACTCATAATAAACGTGTATAACATGTTATATAAGGGTTGGTTAGGTCCCGGACGAGTTTAAGGGTCGCTAACACAAAGGGACAAAATAATTGTTTTGAGGTCCCTGCAGTTAGCGCGCTAATGATTTCATTAGCACGCTAAGTGCAGAGTTAGCGCGCTAGGTCTCAGCATTAGCGCGCTAATTGCATATCTGACAGCTTTTTTTTACAGCTGGAAAACACACTTTAATTTGAATTCTTGATCTATTTTGGACCCTTGGATCCCTAGAACGGTCATAAACTGTCAAGATGGAATACCTAACACTATAAAACCACCAAGAACATGGTTTTGTCAAGAGAAGGAAGAAACACACTCAAAAACTCAAAATCTACAAAGAGAAGAACTTTGATTTTTGTGAAGAAGCAAAAGGAGATCTTTGTGGCTGTTCTTTAGTTCTCTAATCCAAAGACTTTTGAGGCTTTAAAAGGAGTACAAGAATCTCTTCAAAGCTGATCTCTTTTGTCATTCTCTTGTTTGTAAGAAAGTCCTAGATCTAAAATCTTGCTTGTGCTTAATCTACATAGTTTTGTGTATTTGATTTGAAAATCATTTTGTTGTGTGTTTGAACACCTTCTTCTTGGGTTTTGCACTTAAATTTATTTTATCAAACCCTAAGATTGATTTGAACAAAAGTTTTGCACTTAAACTTGATTTTTGTTAAACTATTGTTCTTAGACTTGAAATCGGTTTTACACTAATATATTAAGTTTTTAAAACGATTTCACATTTGGGATTTGCAACAAAATCGGTGACATATTTGCATATTCCATTTATTCTCATACTTGCATGCATAAGAGTTGTTAGGCTCTAGGAGGCTTGCTAGTGTTTGAATTTGATACCACTTTGTGTTGTAAAGTGTATCTCATTATTTTTCAGCAACTTATTGTATTTGTATGATTGTAAGACTTAGTGGAATCTAAGTCAAAGGGGAAGACCTAGTTGAGACTAGGCACAAATCCTAGTTGCGGCTAGGTGGGAAGTCCTAATTGTAATTAGGCACTCTAGGCTTGTATGCTTAGGTTGTAACACTTATTTGCAATATAAGTGGGGTTAAAAATCCTAACCGGGAGGTTAGGTAGTGGACGTAGATCGTTGGATCGAACCACTATAAATTGTGTGTCACTTTCCATCTCTTCCATTCCATTCACTTGCATAGCATATATATATTCATTGATAGTGTATGCATTATAGTTGTAATTTGCGCATAAAGTTTTAAAAGGGCAATAACTACTCGGTAACCCAATTCACCCCCTCTTGGGTGACCTTCACTACTCACTCCCATGCCCCATCAACTATCCACAGTTTATGGTATAAATCGCCACTTCTGCCATGATAATTATATAATACTCATAGTAAGAGTAAAGGAACGACAGGGTCAAAGCCAAGCAAATCAGCGACATCATCATCTATGAAGTCTTAGAAGCCTAAGGGTACGTGTTTTGGACGTAGGCAAGCAGGGTCCATAGCTAGTGTTGTTCAGCCAGTCAGGGGAAGAGTGCATGCTATTTGCGGACCAGATGCGAGGGCCACTAAATAGTGGGTGGAAAGTAAGGTTTACATTTGTAATAGAGGCATGCTTACATTGTTTGAATATGGGTCTACTATTTCATTTTTATCGGTTAGAGCTAGTATAGTTTTGATCTTGAGTACCGCCGCTAGTGAGAAAGTATATCGTAACATGGTATGCGAGGGATGTTTGATTAAAATCGGGAATCATGTCTTATCACATGATTTGCAGGTCTTAGAGTACTTAGAGTATGATGCTTATTAGGGATGGATTGGTTAGCAGCTTGCTATGTTTTCTCAAGATTGTTACCTTTCGTACTCCTAGTATACCACCATTCAAATATACAGGTTGTGCACCTAGCCAAGTCGCCATACGTGGGAAGGTAGTAACTGTAAGTGAGTTGGAAACTATCATGAGTTTGACAACCATAGAGGAAGATAGTCATGAACTTCAACTTAAACAAACTTTGGTGGTTAAAGAATTCCTAAAATTCTTTCCTTCAGACTCGCCTAGAGTCCCTCCACCCCAGGATATTAATTTTATTATTGACCTTATTCTTGGTACGAAACCTATATCTATATTACTATGTAGAATGACACCCAAAGAGTTAGCCAAGTTGAAGACTTTGTTGGAAGAATTATGGGAGAAAGGCTTTATTCACCCAAATATGTTGCCAATATTGTTTGTGAAGAAGAAGGATGATAGTTTGTGGATGTTCATTGACTATCAACAATTGCATAACCCACTCTCTGGGATCAACGACCTTTTTGATCAGTTACGGGGAGCGAAATACTTTTTGAAAATAAATTTAAGGTTGTGATATCACCAGTTGAGGATACGAGAGGATCACATAAAGAAGATTACTTTCAGAACGGGATATGGACATCATTAGTTCATGCTAATGCGATTTGGACTTCCCAATGCACATGTAGTGTTCATGGATATCATGCACAAAGTCTTCAGGTTGTATTTGGAAAAATCTATCATTGTCTTTATCGATTACATCATGAGTTATTCCAAGACACAAAAAAGCATGAGATACATCTCAAAGTGACCTTGCACACTTTGAAGGATCATCAGTTGTATGGTAAGTTTATTAAGTGTGAGATTTATGTTTTGGAGGTGCAATTTCTAGGTCAAGTGGTGAATGCGGAAGAGATTTCTGTGGATCCAACTAAAGTTGATGTAATCACGAAATGGTCACAACCTACCACGGTGACAAAGATTAGATGTTTTTAATATTAGTGGGTTATTATCAAAGGTTCGTGAAGGACTTCTTAAAAATTGTAGCACCAATGACAAGGCTAACTCGAAAAAATCTAAAATTTGAGTGGACAAAAGGATATAAAAATGCTTTCAAAGAATTAAGAGACATGCTGATTTCGACACTTATATTTGTACATCCAGAAGCTGGGAACGCACTGATTATTTACACTGATGCTTCAAAGATAGGTTTGCGATGTGTTTTTATGCAAGAAGGAAGGGTAATTTCCTATGTTTCGAGACAGTTGAAGATACATGAAAAGAACTACCTAACTCATGATTTGGAGTTAGCAATAGTCATGTTTTCTTTAAAGTTATAGAGACACTACTTGTATGGTGAAAAGTCCATATTGTTCTCTAACTACAGAGCTTAAAGTACTTGTTTACACATAGCGAGTTGAACACGCGGCAAAGAAGTTAGCTTGAGTTCCTGAAAGACCTCGACTTCAAACTTTAGTATCATCTTGAAAAGGTGAATGTGGTGGCAGATGTTTTAAGTTGGTTGAGTAAGGAAACGAGGGATATGGATATGATAATGACCAAGGTGTATAGATTGCTCGAGAAGGTCTCAGTGATGTGTATACATGAGTTACTTATGGGAGAGTCGGATGTTCCAGGTTCCTTTGTACGAGTTTAGATAAGAGTAGAGCCAAAGGCTGTTTCCAGAGTTATGGACTATCAGAGAGCTGATACAATATGGCAAGTTAAAATTATAAGCTGATAATGAGGAATCTTCGGATTGGAAGCTTTCAGTAGATGGAGCATTGATATTCAAGGATAGGCTATGAACACCATCGCATGCACATCACCGAGATGATTTTCTTTGGGAAGCTCTTCAATCACATTATACTATTCATCTAGGGAGCACCAAGATGTACTATGATGTGAAAAGAATGTATTGATGGCCGGGGATGATGGCGGATACTACTAAGTATATCTAGGAATGTGTGACTTGTAAGCAAGTGAAAGCGGATCATCAGAAGCCCAGAGGGATGTTGCAACCCTTGCCTATTCCAAAATGGAAGTGGGAACATGTAGCTATGGATTTTGTAATCGAGTTCCTGACGCCACAAAAGAAGCACGATGCTGTTTGGGTGATTGTAGATTATTTGACTAAGTCTGTGCACTTCATTCGTATTTTCATGGGGGATCTAGTAGACAAGTTTAGTGGGAAATATATTGATGAGATCTTGAGGCTACATGGTGTCCGGATGTTTATTGTTTTGAACCGAGATCCATGGTCTGCTTCTAAGTTTTGGAAGGGTTTACAAACCCAAATGGGAACCATGCTCTATCTCAGCACTGCATTTCATCCTCAATTAAATGGCCAGACTGAGAGAATTTTTTGGATTCTAGAGGATATGCTCAGGGCTAGTGCGTTGGATTTTTTTTGGAAGTTAGGATGACTACTTGCCGTTATACGAGTTTTCCTACAACAACATTTTTTAAGCATGTTTTGGTATGACACCATTCAAGGCACTTTATTGAAGACCTTGCAGGTCTCCGATATATTGGGCAGAGGTTGTGACATGGTGTTGATAGGGCCAGAGATTGTGTAGGATCACAACAAGAGGATTAAGCAGATTAGGCAATGAATATAAATGACACAAGACAGAAAATAAAATATGCGGATAAGGATAATTGGGATGCTCAAATCAATAAAACCAACAATGTGTTGCTTAGAGTTTCACCGATGAAGGGACGTTATAGATTTATGCTGAAATGGTAGCTTGCTCCTATGTACATCAAACCATTTGAAATGACCGAACAAATTGGTCCGGTTGCCTACAAGTTAGCTTTGCCACCTCAACTAGCTAAAGTCCAAGTCATGTTTCATGTATCCATGTTGCAGAAGATGGCGACTAAGCATACACCAACTATTGATTTGAGTCTGATTGACTTAAGGGAAGATATGTCATTTGAGGAGCAGCCAATTCAGATTCTTGACAAGAAGGTTTAGAAGCTCCGCAATAAAGAGATTCCACTAGTGAAGGTACGATGGCAATTTCATGGAGATGATGATGTAACTTGGGAATGGGAGGATTATAAGGTGGAACACTTCCCAGATCTCTTTAAATCTTAAGGTACGACTTACTTTTAGTTTCAAGGATAAAACTTCCAAAAATTAGAAATATTTTAACACCCCAAATCTCAATTAGGATAATTTGTCCCTTTATCAAAGATAATTTTGTAGATATACATGGTATGCATGTAATGGTGTGAATAATGTGTGTACGATAAACTATTTAGTTGACTTAGGTGGGAATATAAGCCTAAGTAAATGGAAATAAGCCTTAAGGATTTGTAAAATAAATATAACAAAGAAAAAAAGCAAATTGATAATTAAACACACATAAGGGTATTTATGTAAAACACAAGGAAGGATGGATTTAAGGTGGACTCTAGGATCATCCTAGTACTTAAACCCATCAAGATGAGATGTAGGGTTGTGATTGGTCAACATAACCCTAATTTCATTAACTAAGCATTTAAACCGAAATTAGGGCTTAAAGCCACTTTTGGTTTACGTAAAGAAATTGAGGAGGAAGCTTAGAACAATTGTTGGTGGATTTGGTGGGAGAGAGGAAACTCTCATCAAGATCATACAAAAAAGGTAAATACTTGCCTCATCTTCTCTAATTTCATCTATTCGATTCCCATATTTGATTTTAGGTTGAAATCATGGTTTCTTTTAGAGTTTTAAGATCAAATATGAAACCGTATAGTTTGATTTGTGATTTTGGTCATCTATATCTCATCTTCTTTGGTTTATTTAATTAGAGTTGTGAAATCTATGTGTTAATGGTAGAGTTGTTAAATCTATGTGTTAATGGTGAAATTTATGTTTTAATGGTGGACTTGTGGTTTAAATGAGTTGTTCTTTATTGTTTTGATTGAACTTGGACCTTAAGGGAACGTGAGTTGTTAAGGAATTCAGAATTTGGTTTCAAATCAGGAATTCAAAATTCGTGCCTAGCACCGTGCCATCGCCTTGCTCACAAGTGGTACGACGTTGGCCACAACGCTGCCTAGTGATAAGTGGGAATCGTCTCCACTGGGATTTTGCAAATCCCATAAGAAAAGAAGTTTTATTTTTATTTCTTATATTTCTAAGTTAATAAAAATAGAATTTAAACTAACTAAACTTACTTAAATAACACAAATCAAAGTCGCTAAATTAAAATCAATTCAATTCAATTAAAACTAAATAATAAATAAACATCTAGACAATCCTCCTAAACAATGAAACGTAGATCCATTTTTCATTCCAAACATGTTACTCGAATCATATAATCGTGAATGTACATTATAAAGTATCCTAGATCATTAAATCTCAATCATAAGTAAGTAAACAAGCTTTAGCCAGCCATTTGTTCTCCTTATATCGGTGGAAAAGCCACAGTCTAATTTTATTTTGCTAACCCCTTTATTTACACAAAGACATTAACTTCACGCAATAAAACCACATTACATTTTATGAAAACTTCGAACTACTAAATTTAAAATCTTTGAAAATCCACTTTAATATTACATTTATATCTTAAATTCACCTAGGACATCTAAACAGTGTTTGCCTTTCAAACAATCCTAGTTACTACTACAAACAGATAATGAATCAAAACGTCAAACACATATTGGCCAACATGCACATAATGCTCGAATCCATGATTGCAATCCAAAAATAACAATCTATAAAAATAGTGAATCAAAGAATACGATTGGTGTAAAACATTAAGCACATATTCATCGATTTAGCCAGCAATTCAGGTGTCCTGTGAATCACTGGGAATCGCTTGTTTGAGATCGCAGGTCTTCCTTCCTTGGTGTTGATTCTTCATGCAATCTTTTCACTCGGTCAATTCCTTCATTTTCTTATATTTTTCCTTTATTTCTTAAATATCCTATTTATTACCTGAAATAGCGAAAATAAGAGAAAACCACGTGTAATAGTCTTTCAAATATAAAATCATTCTAAAATTTACTATAAAACATGTCCAATTATTAACTTATCAAATACCCCTAAACTCATTACTTTGCCATCACGAGCAAAGGAATACTTTCAATCAAATCCTATTTTCTTCCCTCATTTGATCTCATAATTATATACTCATATTCTTAAACAGAAATAATCTTTAAATTAAAACATATTACCTTCATAAAAAATAAGAATTATGATAGAATAGAAAGAACTAAAGAACAACCCTTTATTTGACATTTCAACCTCATAATTATGCAATATACCTCATATTTCAAAGTTAAACCAATCACCAAGGTCAAGACACTACATAAGTTTTCTCAATCTTCACAAACAAGCATCAAGCTTATGATGACTAATATAAATTCTCAAGATACAAAATAACTTAATCAAACTTATTTTAACAAATATTTAAAATATCTCCACAATCAAAGTCGATAAGAACTTTTATTCACCAATAATCATCATTCCATATTCATTTGTTTGAATGTTGGAACAAGAAATGCTTCACTCACCTTAGCTATAAGTACTCAAGCTAAATCTTTTATTTAAAGAGTTTTTCATAAACATCCTTTCATTTTTTCGTTATATTGCTCTTTTTTTATTCATTTGAATATATTCTTTTTCCTTTTATATTGTATTCCTACTGTTCCCTGCTTCTTTTATTTTGGAATCTGTTATTCTTTTTATAGGAATTATTCCTCTCATTTTTCCCATCACTTGATTCCTTGCTTCATTTCCTTTGGAATCTGTAGGTCTCTTTATTTTTCATTAAAAACTCTTGTTAGCTCTTCTCACTTTCACTATAGTTAAGGAAGTACTATTTCCAACTAAGTAAAGTTTATTGGCTATTTCTTATTTTTTTTCTTAATTTTCATATAAGTTATTTTTCAAAACATATATAGATATATAAAAACTTGATCATTAACTTTTATATAATAAGATTCTTAGAAATTAGTCTTGTTTATCTGGCACTATTGTTTTGATTTTCTACCCAATATAATGTATAACACAAAGCAATCAATCCCTTCTAATCTCCTCTAGTGTATACATAACCTAGGTTAAGTCAAATATGGTATAACAATTCATTTCTATCATAAAAGTTATATTTTATGGTTATAAAATGATATATCACTTCTATTAAAATCCAAATTATATTCAATTCACAAATTTTCTATATGAGATTAAATTAAAATGAAGAAATGTTACCTAAATTTGTGCAAAAATTTCAAAATTTTTTAGTCAAATAAATTCTACCTTTCAAGTCTTCCATACTGGGCTACTTAATAGTTCACATCACCTACAATACCCCAAACTCATTCCAAACCTCGTCCTCAAGGTTTAAGAATTAAGTTAGGTTTTCAGCAAAACAAAACAAAAATACCTTGTGAAGCATAAAAGAATTGAATATGAAATATAAATTATATTTCAAAATTTGAACAATAAGCCCAATATAAAAGAAATACATAATGGATAAAGCATTAATTCTCATTAAAATTCAAAGATAGTTTGCATTCCGCACATATGAGCAAATACTTCAAAATTACAAACTTTGTGCAGACATAAATTCCTAATCGCTCCCTTCATATTTCTCTTCATTCTAAAGTGCAGTAGGTTGGGAAATGTAACTAAGAGTTGGGTTATAAGCTTCCGATGGAAATCACATTTGCTTCGAAGGAACATCGATACTTCTCCTATGATCTTGTAAGCTTGCCATCCTCCATTGCGACATGGAACAGTGGTGGGCCATAGTTCTTGCGTTTGCTTCTATCATCTCATTATTCCTCAAGATTTTCTTCTCATTATGCTGAAAAACTGGAAATAAGGATTTGAAAAATCTATTTCTTCTAGCTCTTTCAAAAGATGTAGGATTGGTCAATAATCTTGTTCACGCTAGTTATTACGCATTAGGTATTACTTGGATGATTGAGGGTAAAGCATGCTTCTGCTTCATTGAGCGCGTTGAAATATTGCTCACCCCACAACTTTTCCCCCTCTCGGTACCTTATCTGCTACTCAAGATGGAGGAAAAAGCAAGGTCATAACGTAAAAGCTCATTTGTCATTTGCAAGGTTGTTTTTTTATACTTATCTAGTTTTGAAACTTTTTAAGTAATAAATAGGGGATTTTATCATGGGTAGATTTTGTGAAACCTATAGCCTAGTTGTTTAACTTTGTAAGACTTTTTGCTTTAATTCTACACCTACTAGACTCCAAAGACTTTAATTTCATACTTATTATATGTCTTAGTTGTCTATTTGTAGATTGTCTTGTAGTACTTTTGCAGGTTAAGGCTTACTAGATCATCGCCAGACTCGTTGGGTCATCTCGAGGGGTTTGGATATGGTTAAGGCCGGGCAGCCCTGGTTGTAAGAATTGGGGTTGTTACAATTGGTATTAGAGCTTTAGGTAGCAGAACCTAAAAGGAGAGTGTGTAAGTTTATCCAAATTCCTGATACCAACATCATAGTTGGCATTAGAGACTAGGTGTCAAAACCTAGGGAATGTTTGTTAGGATAACCATTAGGGAATACCATAGTTGGTATCCAGTCTAGGCATTAGTACCTAGGAAAGATCATAATTGATATTTAAAACCTTAAGTAGTATAGCCTATAGAAAGAAAAGGGTAGTCTAATCCTAAAATTGGGAATATGACTTGGTTAAAAATCACAAATTGTATCCAAATTGTATCTAACTTAAGAAACCTTAAGGATAAGTTAGTTATTGAACTTTGGAAAGGTTGGTAATCATTAAGTAATGGAATCATTTGGGTAGGCTTACGGTTTGCACAGACTTAATATGCACAAGTGACCAAACCCAAGGTGGGAATGAGATTTAAAATGAACAAGTACATGTCATGATGCTTTTTGCTTATGTATATGATATTTATATAGTTAGATTTGTTGTTCATTCATGCTATTTGCTTATGTAAAGTTTTGGAACTAACTTTTTTGAACTGCTCACACTGCATAAAGAGTATTCAAGGTAGAAGTTCCTATGGCCTGAGGAGCACCAGGGGTGCACTAGGGACTAATGATGGACAGTGGCGTGCTCAGATAAAGTGCTAGACAGCCGACATTACTAAGAATCATTAGAAGACACTTGGTAATATTTGTGCATCACATAAGCGCAGGATGATGGAGATGAAGGATGTTATTAGGGGACAAAGAGCATCATTGACACCACCGCAGATGCCACTGCCGCCATAACCACAATTACTTCCACAAATGCAACCACAAGTTGCGGGAGCTGGTTTAAGACCCTTTCTAGATGGTGGAAATGAGGAAGATAATGTGGCTCAGTTAGTGGTTGGGGTAGATGAGAATCCTGTGGCACAGGTAACGTTACCACTAGTGTTACTAGTAGATGCAGAAACCCTCAGGATGCTTTAGATACATAAAGAGTTTATGAAGTACGGTGTACCACTTTTCTATAGGGACAGAGAGGTGAACAAGGCCAAACATTAGATTATATACGTGGAAAGGAGGCAAAAAGTTCTAAATACTAATAGTCCCATAATGGTTTTCCTTGCTTCATATCTCCCGAAAGAGAAGGCTTATAAGTGGTGGAAGTTAGTGAAGAGGACAGATGGACCGATTGACTTTTTGTCAAGGTTCAAGACTTTGTTTTACGAATCATATTTCCTAAAGGTGGTCAGAGATGTTAAGAGGCACCAGTTCCTGAACTTAGTGAAAGGAGGTAGACCAGTGTTGAAATATGAATTAAGTTATAACGAGCTGTCAGATTTTGCTCCAGACTATGTAGCTTCCATGGAGGAGAGGGTCACTAGATTCATTCTCGAACTAGAAAAGCACCTAAGGACATATACTCTCTATGCTGAAGACTTATGCAAGAGCAGTTGCTAGTGCACATAATTATGAGGCACCATATTAGGTCAGCAAGGATAGGGAGGCTATGCTACCACCACGAGCGATGAATAGGAATGGCTCTTAAGGAGTCAGTAGGAATAGGTATGGGAAAGTTATCAGATTGTCTACCATAAAAGAAGTAAGAACATATACCATTTTGGTAGTTTCATTCGTTCTAGTGTGTCACCGAGGGTAAAACACAATTCAGTGGGGACTACTCGCACCCTTTTCTCCTCAACTACCCATGGTTCGGGGTATAAATCGCTTCTTTCACCACGATAAGTAGATTATACTTAGAATATGAGTAAGGGACCGACATGGTCAAATGCAAGCAAATCAGCGATATCATAATCTATGACATTTCATATGCCTAGGGGTGTGTATTTTGGATGCGTGCACACATGTCATTACAACGTAGAGTGTCCTTAAAAATAAGTAGGGTCCACAACTAGCATTTTTTAGCCAGTTTGAGGAGGGTTGCATGCTATTGCTGAACCAGATACGGGGGCCACTCGATAATTGGTGGCAGTTATGGTTTACATTTATGATAGAGGCATGCATACAACATTTGATTATGGGTCTACTATTTTAGTTTTATCTTATAAAATGGTTGATGAACTAGGACTGAAACCGATGAGAGGTAGTATAGTTTCGATCTTGAGTACCGCTGCTAGTGAGGAAGTATATCATAACATGGTATGCGAGGGGTGTTTAACTAAAATTCGAAATCATTTCTTATCACATGATTTGTGAGTTTTAGATTACTTAAAGTACATTTCTTTATTTGGGATGGATTGGTTAGTAACTTACCATGCTAGTGTCGACTATTTTCGCAAGACTGTTACCTTTCAAATTTCTGGTATACTACCATTCGGATTTAGAGGTTGCACACCTAGCCAAGTTGCCACCCGTGGGAAGATAGTAACTATTAATGAGTTGGAAACTTACATAAGTTTCACAGCCATGAAAAAAGATGGTTATGAAGTTCAACTTGAAGAAACTTCAATTGTTAGAGAATTCCTAAAAGTCTTCCCCTCAAACATGCCTTGAGTCCCTCAACCCTGAGATATTAATTTTATTATTAACCTTGTTCCTGGTACGAAACATAAATCTATAACACCATACAGAATGGCACCGAAAGAGTTAGCTGAGTTGAAGTCTCAGCTAGAAGAATTGTCAGAGAAAGACTTTAATCACCCAAATATGTCTCTTAGGGAGCACCGACGTTGTTTGTGAAAAAGAAGGATGATAGTTTGCGGTTGTGAATTGACTATTGATAGTTGAATAAGGTTACCATTAGAAAGAAATACCACTCCTTAGGATTAATGACCTGTTTGATCACTTACGGGGAGTGAAGTTCTTTTCGAAGATAGATTTGAGGTCGGGGATACAAAAAAAAAGGCATAAAGAAGACTGCTTTCATAATAAGATATGGACGTTATAAGTTCACGATGATACCATTGGGACTTACCAGTGCACTTGAGCTGTTCATAGATGTCATTCACAAAGTCTTTAGGCTTTATCTGGATAAGTTTATCATTGTCTTCATCGACAACATCATGATTAATTCTAAGACTCAAGAGTAGCATGAGAAACATCTCAGAGTGACCTTACAGACTTTGAAGGATCACCGGTTGTATGGTATGTTTACTAAGTACTAGTTTTTGGTTTCGAAGTTGCAATTTCTATGTCACGTGGTGAATGCAAAAATGATTTATGTAGATCTGGCTAAAGTTGATGTCATCACGAAATGGTCGCAACCAAATATGGTGACGAAGATTAGAAGTTTTCTGGGATTAGCGAGTTATTATTAAAGGTTCGTGAAGGGATTCTTAAAGATTGTAGCACGAGTGACATGGCTAAATCAGAAAAATGCGAATTTTGAGTGGACAAAAGAATGCAATAGTGCTTTCAAAGAATTGCAAGACGAGCACCTATATTAGTACTTCAAGAAGCTGGGAAGGAATTGGTTCTTTATACTGATCCTTCGAAGATCAGTTTGGTATGTGTTTTGATGCAAGAAGGAAGGGTAATTGCCTGTGCCTTGAGTTAGTTGAAGATACATGAAAAAAACTAACCAACTCATGATTGTAAGTTAGCAAAAATCGTGTTTGCTTTGAAGTTATGGAGGCACTACTTGTATGGTGAAAAGTTCACAGTGCTCTTAGTACACAAGAGTTTGAAGTACTTGTTTAAACATAGCAAGTTGAACATGTGAAAAAAAGTTGGCTCTAGTTCTTGAAAGACTTTGACTTCAAACTTCAGTATCATCCTGGAAAGGCGAATGTGGTGGCAAATGCTTTGAGTCGTGTGTGCTAGGAAACAAAAGATGTGGTTATTATTATGAACAAGGAGTATCGATTACTTAAGGAGGTCTCAGTAATGTGTATACATGAGTTACCTTGGGGGAGTCTGATGTTTCAGGTTCCTTAGTACCAGTTGAGATGAGAGCATAACTAAAGGCTATTTCCAAAGTTATGGGCTGTCAGAGAGCTGATGCATGGTATGGCAAGTATATATCACAAGTTGTTAGTGAGGAATTTCTCAGATTGGATGCTTTAAGTAGATGGAGCATTAAGATTCAGAGATAAGCTATGATATCATTGCATCCACAGCTACGAGAGGATTTACTTTGGGAAACTCATCGATCACGCTATACTATTCATCTAGGGAGCACCAAGATGTACCATGACATGAAAAGAATGTATTGCTGACTGGGGATGAAGGTGGATACATCTAAGTATATTTAAAAAAGTGTGACTAATAAGCAAGTGAAAGCGAATCATCAGAAGCCGGGAGGGATGTTGCAACCCTTACCTGTTTTAGAGTGGAAGTGGGAACATATAGCCATTGATTTCATGATTAAGTTTCTGATGACATTGATGAAGCACGATGCGGTTTGGGTGATTGTAGATCATTTGACTAAGTCTATGCACTTCATTCCTATTTCCATGAGGGATCTAATGGACAACCTGAGCGGGAAATATATTGATGAGATCTTTAGGCTACTTGGTGTTACCTTATTTATTGTTTTAGATAAAGATATACGGTTTACTTCCAAGTTTGGGAAAGGTTTGCAAACTCGGATAGGAACCGTGCTCAATCTCAGCATTGCATTTCATCCTTAGTCAAATGGCCAAATTAAGAGACTTATTTAGATTATAGAGGATATGCTAAGGGCTTGTGCGTTGGATTTTTTCAGATGTTCGGAGCACTACTTACCGTTATGCGAGTTCACCTACAACAACATTTTCTTAAGCAAGTCTTAGTATGGCAGCATTCGAGGCACTTTATTAAAGACCATGCAGGTCTTCGGTATGCTTCGCAGAGTTGGCGACACGATGTTGATAGGGCCATAATGTGTAGGATCACACCGAATAAGTTAAATAGATTAGGCAACAACTACAAACCGTACAAGATGGATAAAAAATATGCTGATAAGGATAATTGGGATGCTCACATCAAGAAAAAAACAATGTGATGCTTAGAGTTTCACCGATGAAGGGACATTGCAGATTTGGGATGAAAGGGAAGCTTGCTCCTAGATACATCGAACCATTTGAAGTGACCATACAAATTGGTTCGGTTGCCTACAAGTTAGCTTTGCGACCTCAACTAGTGGGACTCCATGACGTGTTTCGTGCTTCCATGTTGCGGAGGACACTGACTAAGCATACACTAACTATTGATTGGAATCGGGTTGAAATGAGGGAAGATATGTCGTATGAGGATAAACCTATTTAGATTCTTGACACGAAGGTTCAGAAGCTCCGCAGCAAAGAGATTCTACTAGTAAATGTATGATGGAAATTTCATGGAAGTGAATCTAACTTGGGAGCGAGAGGATTATATGGTGGAACACTTTCCAGAGCTCTTGGAATCTTAAGGTACGACTTATTCTTAGTTTCGAGGATAAAACTTCCTAAAATTGGGAATATTAGAACGCCCCAAATCTCAATTCGGATAATTTGTCCCTTTATCAAAGTAAATTTGGTAGATATACATGGTATGCGTGTAATGGTGTGAATAATGTATGTACTATATACTTTTTAGTTGACTTAGGTGGGAATATAAACCTAAGTAAATGGAAATAAACCTTAAGGGCTTGTAAAATAAATATAACAAAGAAAAAGGGCAAATTGATAATCAAGCACACATAAGGGTATTTATGTAAAATACAAGGAAGGATGGATTTAAGGTGGACTCTAAGATCATCTTAGTACTTAAACCCATCAAGATGAGATGCAGGGTTGTGATTGGTCAACATAACCTTAATTTCATTAACAAAATATTTCAACCAAAATTTGGGCTTAAAGTCACTATTGGTTTGAAATCACTATGTAGAGAAATTTAGGAGAAATCTTAGAACACTTGTTTGGTTGATTTGGTGAAGGAGAGGGAACTCTCATGAAGATGTCATAAAGCTAGGTAAATGCTTGCCTCATCTTTTCTAATTTCATCTATTCAATTCACATATTTGATTTTGAGTTAAAATCATGGTTTATTTTGGAGTTTTAAGATGGAAGATAAAAATTTATGGTTTGATTGTGATTTGGGTCATCTCTATCTAATCTTAATCGGTTTATTCAATTAGAGTTGTGAAATCTATTTGTTAATGGTGGATTTGTGGTTTGGATACATTCTTTGATTGAATAGGTTTGATATTGTGGTTTTAAATGAGTTTTTGTTTACTATTTTGATCGGATTTTGACCCTTGGGGGTTCACATAAGTTGTTGAGAAATTTTGAATTTGGTTTTAGTTATCGAATTCTAATTTCATGCCCAGCGCCGTGCCAACGCCTCGCTCATAGGCGATACGATGCTGGCCATGGTGCTGCGTGGCAATTTGTAGTAGTGATAAGTCGTAATCGTCTCCACTGGGATTTTCCAAATTCCATAAGAAAAGAAATTTGTTTTTTAATATATCTTTAAGTTAATAAAAATAGAATTTAGCTAACTAAACTTAATTAAATAACACAAATCAAAGTCGCTAAATTAAGATAAATTCAATTCAATTAAAACTCAATAACAAATAAACATTTAAACAATCATCCTAAATAATGAAACATAGATCCATTTTTCATTCCGAACATGTTACTCAAATCAGAGTCATGAATTTACATTATAAAGTATCCTAGATCATTAAACATCAATTATAAGTAAGTAAACAACCTTTAGCTAGCCATTTAATCGTTTTATATCGGTGGAAAATGTACGTTCTAATTTTATTTTGCTAACCCCTTTATTTACACAAAGACATTAACTTCACGCAATAAAACTGCATTACGTTTTATGAAAACCTTGAACTACTAAATCTAACATATTCAGAAAGCCACTTCAACATTAGATTTAGATATCAAATTCACCTAAGACATCTAAATAATGTTTGTTTTTCAAACAATCCTAGTTACTACTTCAAATAGATAATGAATCAAAACATCACATACATATTGGCCACTACGCACATAATACTCAAATCCATGATTGCAATCCGAAAATAACAATATATAAAAATAGTGAATCAATGAATACGATTGGTTTAAAGCATTAAGCACATATTCATCTCATCATGACTACAGTGCAAAACATATCTAGTTCATGTTGGGAGTTTTGTTTAGATTGACAAAGTACTCGATCATGATAATAAATAATATCAGAACTAAAAGACATAATTAAAATACCTTGATAGAAACTTGAATCTTCAACAAAACGCAAAGCAATAAAAATGGCCTTTAAACAAAAATGAAAGTGCAAAATTAACTAAATGCCCATAATTTCATGTTCTAAGGTTTGTATTTATAGTATATTATATAATACATATCTTAAACCAACTCAAAATCCTTGTTCTAATCTAAAATTCACGAAGACATAGCAAATGACTCCTATCGATTCAGTGTAAAAGTGGAATCGCTAGGAAAATCCAAGATTTGAAGCTATATGGTCTTTTCCTATTTCCACCGATTTAGCCAGCGAGTCATGTGTCCTA
Organism: Stephania cephalantha; assembly: GCA_039657325.1. Classification (NCBI taxonomy): domain Eukaryota; kingdom Viridiplantae; phylum Streptophyta; class Magnoliopsida; order Ranunculales; family Menispermaceae; genus Stephania; species Stephania cephalantha. Next base: position 28,628,868 of record CM077578.1, on the reverse strand, counting down.
CGAATCACTAGGAATCGCTAGTTCAAAATCTAAGGTCTTCCTTGCTTCCTTAGTGTTGATTATTCGTGCCATCTTTTCACTCGGTCAGTTCTTTTATTTTCTTCCATTTCTCATTTGTTTTTTTTCAAATATTCTATTTATTACCTGAAATATCAAAAACAAGAGAAAACCCCGTCTAATATAGTCTTTTACATCTAAAATCCTCCTACAATGTGCTATAAAATATGTCAAATTATTGACTTGTCAAATACCTCCAAACTCAGCACTTTGCCATCCCGAGAAAAAGGAATACTTTCAATCCAATCCTATTTTCTTCCCTCATTTGATCTCATAATTATATATTCCTATTCTTAAACAAAAATGATCTTAAAAATAAAACATATTACCTTCATAAAAAATAAGAATCATAATAGAATAGAAAGAACTAAAGAACAACCCCTTGACGTTTCATCCTCCTAATTGTGTAATACACCCAAGAATTCAACGTTAAACCAATCAACAAGGTTAAGGCACTACATAGGTTTTCTCAATCTCCACTGACAAGCATCAAGCTTATGATGACTAATATATAATCAAAAGATATAAAAATCACTTAATCAAACTCATTTTCATAAAATATTTAAAATATCACCACAATCAAAGTCGATATGAACTTTTATTCACTGATAATCATTATTCCATATTCATTTGTTTGAATGTTAGAGCAAGAAATGCTTCACTCAACTTAGCTATAATCACTCGATCTAGCTAAATCTTTTATTTAGAGAGTTTTTCATAAACATCCTTCCATTTTTTCGTTATATGGCTCTTTCTTTATTTATATGAATATATTTTTTCCTTTTCTATTATATTCCTATGGTTCCCTATTTCTTTTCTTTTGGAATCCGTTATTCTTTTTATAAGAGTTATTTCTCTCATTTCTCCTACCACTAGATTCCCTCCTCCATTTCCTTTGGAATCTTTGGGTCTCTGTATCTTTTCATTTGACTCTTGTTTGCTCTTCTCACTTTCACTATAGTTAAGGAAATACTCTTTCTAATTAAGTAAAGTTTATTGGCTATCTCTTATTTTTCTATCAATTGTGGTATGAATTATTTTTCTATACATATATAGATATAAAAAATTTGATCAATGACTTTTATATTACAAGATTCTTAGAAATCTGTCTTATTTATCTTGCACTATTGTTTCAATCTTCTACCCAATATAATGTCTAACACAAAGAAATGAATCCCCTCTATACTGCTCTAGTGTATACACAACCTAGGTTAAGTTAAATAAGGTATAACAATTCTTTTCTATTATAAAAGTTATTTTCATGGTTAGTAATGATATATCACTTCTATCAAAATCCAAATTATATTCAATTCACATATTTCCTAACTAAGATTAAATGGAAAAGAAGAAATATTACCTGAATTTGTGGAAAATTTCAAATATTCTCAGTCAAATAAATTCTACCTCTCAAGTCTTCCATACTAGGCTTCTTTATAGTTCACTTCTCTTACAATACCCCCAAACAAATTCCAAACCTTGTCCTCAAGGTTTAAAAATTAAGTGGAGTTTTCAGCAAAACAAAACAAAATTAGCTCGTAAAGCATAAAAGAATTAAATATAAAATATAAATTATTTTTCAAAATTTGAACAATAATCATAATAAAGAAATACACAATGGATAAAGCATTATTCTCATTTAAATTTAAAAAGAGTTCGCATTTCACACATATAAGCAAATACTTCAAAATAATAAAATATATTGTGCATATGTAATTTCCTCATCGTTCTCTTTAGCTTCGTTTTCATTCCTTGGTGCAGTAGGTTGGGTAGTGTAGTTAACTACAAGGTTATGAGCTCCCGATGGAAATCTCGCCTGTGTTAAAGGAACATTGATGCTTCTCCTATGATCTTGTAAGCTTTCCATCCTCCTATCCGATATGCGATATGGAATGTTGGCACCCAAGAGTTCTTGTGTTTGCATATAACATCTCATTATTCCTCAAGATTCTCTTCTCATTGCACTGAAAAATTAAAATAAGGATTTGAAAAATCCATTTCTTCGAGCTTTTTCAGTAGATTAAGGATTGGTCAATAACCATGTTCATGCTAATTATTACGCATTAGGTATTACTTGGATGATTAATGGTAAATCATTCTTCTGCTTTACTGAGCCAATTGAAATATTGCTCACCACAATACTTTTCCTCTTCTAGGTACCTTAGTTGTTGCTTAAGACAGAGGAAAAAGAAAGGTTATAACGTAGAAGATCTTTTTTCATTTACAGGGTTGTTTATTTATAAATATTTGGTTTTGGAAATTTTTATGTAATAAATAGGGGATTTATCATGGGTAGACTTTATGAAACCTATAGCCTAGTTGTTTTAGTTTGCAAGAATTTTTATTTTAATTCCGTAGCTACTAAACACAAGAATTTAATTCCGCACTTATTATATGTCGTAATAGTCTATTTGTAGATTGTATTGTATTATTTTCCTAGGTTAAGGCTTACTAGATCATCACCGCACTCACTGGGTCATCTCGAGGGGTTTGGCAATGGTTATGGATGGGCAACCCTGGTTGTAGGAGTTGAGGTTGTCATAGTTGGTATCTGAGCTTTAGGTAGCAGAACCTAAAGGGACAGTTTGTTGGGTTATCCAAATTCTTGATACCAACACCAATGTTGGTATAAGACACTAGGCGTCAGAACCTAGGGAATATTGGTTAGGATAACCATTAGGGAATACCACAGTTGAATCCAGTTTAGGCATTACTACCTAGGAAAGATCATAGTTGATATTCATAACCTTAAGTAGTAGAGCCTATAGAGTGAAAAGTGTAGTCCAATCCTAAAATTGGGAATAGGACTCAGTTAAAAATCACAAATCTTATCCAAATAGTATCTAACTTAAGACACCTTAAGGATTAGTAGGTTGTTGAAATTAGGAAAGGTTGATCGTCGTTAAGTAATGGAATCATCTTCGTAGGCTTATGGTTTGCATTCACTTAATATGCACAATTGACCAAACTTAAGGTGGGAATGATTTTGAAAATGAACAAGTACATGTTATGATGCTATTTGCTTATGTGTATGATATCTATATCGTTAGATATGTTGTTTATTCATCTTGTCTCCTATGTAAAGTTTTGGAACTAACATTTTTGAACTGCTCATAGTGCATAATGAATACTAAAGGTGAAAGTTCTTATGGCCTGAGGAGCACTAGGGGTGCACAAGTGACTGATGATGGACAGTGGCGTGCTCATATAAAGTGTAGATAGTTGACATGACTGAGAATCATCACAAGAGACTTGAGAATATGTGTGCAGCATAGGGGACAAAGAGCACCATTAGCACCACCGCAGATGCCACCACCGCCACAACCACAAGTACTTCCATAGATATAAGCACCAGTTGTGAGAGCTGGTTTAAGGTCTTTTCTATATACTGGAAATGAGGAAGATAATGCGGCTCAGTTATTGGTTGGGGTAGATAAGAATCCCATGACACCTGTAGCGTTACTAGTAGTGTTACCAGTAGTGGTACCGACAAACGCAGAAACCTTTAGGATGCTTAAGATACATAGAGAGTTTATGAAGTACGACGTACCATGTTTCTATAGGGACATATAGGTGAATGAGGCTGAATATTAGATCATGTGCATGGAGAAGAAGCAAGAAGTCTTGAAGACTAATAGTCCCAAAATGGCTTTCCTTTCTTTATATCTCGTAAAAGAGAAGGCTTATAAGTGGTAGAATTTAGTGAAGAGGACAGATGGACTAATTGACTATTAGTCAAGGTTTAAGAATTTGTTTTATGAACATTATTAAAGGTGGTCGGAGATGCTAAAAGGCGCTAGTTTCTGAACTTAGCGCAGGGACGTAGTGCGGTAATATGAATTAAATTATAACGAGTTGTAAGATTTTGCTCTAAACTATGTAGCAACCATAGAGGAAAGGGTCACCAGATTCATTGATGGAGTAGATGAAGACCTCAGGACACACGTGGCACCCTCTATGCTGAAGAATTATGCGAGGGCAGTTGCTAGTGCACATAATTGTGAGGCACCATATTAGGTAAGAAGGGATAGAAAAGCTATGCAACCCCCACGAGCGATGAGTATGGATGGCTATCAAGGAGTTAGTAGGAACAGGTCTGGGGAAGTTATTAGATTGGATACCATAAGAAAAACAAGAACATTGAACATTTTGGTAGTTTCATTCGTTCTGATTTGTCGCTGAGGGTATATCACAATTCAGTGGGGACTACTCACACACCTGCCCCTTTGACTACCCGCTGTTCAGGGTATAAACTGCCATTTTCACTATGACGAGTAGATAATACTCAAAGTATGAGTAAGGGACCGATAGGGTTAAAGCCAAACAAATTAGTGACATCATCATTTGTGACTTTTCAAAAGCCTAGAGGTGTATGTTTTGGATACGGGAAAGCTGGACATTACAAGGTAGAGTATCCTTATAAACATGCAAGGTCTATAGTTAGCATTTTTGAGCCAGTTAAGGGAGGAGTGCATGCTATTGCTGAATCAGATGTGGGGGCCGCTCGATAGTTGGTGGCAGATATGGTTTACATTTATGATAGAGGAATGCATACATGGTTTGATTCTAGGTCTACTATTTCATTTTTATCTTGTAAAATGGTTGATGAACTAGGACTGAAATCGGTAAGAGCCAGTATAGTTTTGATCTTGAGTACTGACGCTAGTGAGAAAGTATATCCTAATATGGTTTGTGAGGGGTGTTTGTTAAAATTTTTGAATCACATCTTATCAGATGATTTGCTGGTTTTTGAGTACTTAGAGTACGATGCCTTATTAGGGATGGATTAGTTAGCAGCTTACCATGCCAGTATTGCCTATTTTCACGTGACTGTTACCTTTCAGATTCTTGGTATACCACGATTCAGATATAGAGGTTGCACACCTAGCCGAATCGCCACTCCATAGGAAGGTAGTAGCTGTTAGCGAGTTAGAAACTCTCATGAGTTTCACATCCATGGAGGAAGATGGTCATGAAGTTCAAATTGAGCAAATTCTTGCAGTTAGAAAATTCTCGAAAGTTTTTCCCTTAGACTTACATGTAGTCCCTCCACTACAGGATATTTATTTTTTTATTAACCTTATTACTGGTACAAAACCTATATTTATGCCACCATATAGAATGACACCCAAAGAATGAGCTGAGTTGAAGACTCCGCTGGAAAAATTGTTGGAGAAAGGCTTTATTCACCCAAATATGTCTCCTAGGGGCACCAGTGCTGTTTGGGAAGAAGAAGGACCATAGTTTGCGGATGTGCATTGACTATCAATAGTTGAGTAAGGTGACAATTAGAAAGAAACACCCACTCCCTAAGATCAATGATCTGTTTGATCAGTTACGGGGAAGGAAGTTATTTTTGAAAATAAATTTGAGGTCATAATATCATCGGTTGAGGATATAGAAGGAAGGCATAAAGAAGATTGTTTTAAGAACAAGATATATACATTATTAGTTCACGGTGATGCCATTTGGACTTACCTATGCACTTGCACTGTTCATGGATCTCATGCACATAGTCTTTAGGCCTTGTTTGGATAAGTTAATAATTGTCTTCATCGACAACATCATGATTTATTCTAAGATCAAGAAGAGCATGAGAGACATTTCAGAGTGACCTTGCAAACTTTGAAAAATCGCTAGTTGTATGGTATGTTTATGAAGTACGAGTTTTAGGTTTCGAAGGTTCAATTTCTATGTCGCGTAATGAATACGAAAAAGATTTTTATGGATCCATTTAAACTTGATGTCATCATGAAATGGTCGGAACCCACCATGGTGATAGAGATTAGAAACTTTCTGGGATTAGCGAGTTATTATCGAAGGTTCCTGAAGGACTTCTGAAAGATCGTAGCACGAATGACAATGCTAAATTAGAAAAATGTGGAATTTGAGTGACGAAAGAATGCAAGTGTGCTTTCAATGAATTTTGAGACAAGCTGACTTCGGCACCTATATTGGTACTTCCAGAATAGAGAAGGAATTTGTTATTATAACTCGTCCTTCGAAGATCAGTTTGGGATGTGTTTGACACATGTCAAGCGTGAAAAATAATTTCTTGTAATTTACTATTAACTTGTAGTAGCGGTAAATGAGATATCGTCTCCACAGTGATTTTTTTTCATATCAAAGAAGAGTATTTTTTTTCTTGTTTTTATTAATTTAGTTAATCTAATTAAATGGGAAATAAAATATTAAATAACTAAAAACTATGATAATGAACTTAAAAAATCAAACTAACTAAACTAATTCAAACAAATCAAATGCAAACTAACTTGAACAATATTCAAATTCAATTCAATATAAATAAAGAAACATCTAAACAAATCCCCACTAAACAATATAATATATTTGGATTAGTCTCAAACACTAGAACATAATATCATTTCACTCTATAGTTATAATCATAATATACGTGGAATCTTAGAATCGTTAAATCATACTTCATAATAGGTTGATAGCCTTTAGCCTTCAACCGATTTTCCTAAATTCAATGGAAATGCCACATTCTTATCAATGTAAATCTACCAATTGGATAAAATGTAACACCGTAGAAATACAATAGGATTACACTCAGTGAAAATCATGCATAATCTAAGCCAATATTACTGAAGCCGCGTAATAAACAACTTAGAACACAATCACCTAGAATATATACTCGGGAAATGCCCTATAGATTAATCGTATCTACTACTTCTATAATTATTCGAATAACATATACATAATCTGAATCATAATACCACATAACTCATTTGCAACTATGCATGTTTTACTTATCATCTTTAGTTGTAATACAAAAAAACAACTTATTAAATCTATGATTAATGTGTATTAATAGATTTAAAGCATTAAATTCATGATTCCGTAATTATAACAATCTAGCAATCCAAAATATATTACATTTTTAGGGTTTTCTAGATTAATAGACTACTCACTCATGCTGAAAATAAACAATGCAAAAATATAATTAAATACATAATGAATAAATAAATACCTTAATATAAATCAAAGCTCCAATGTATCTTCAAACATAGATAATAAAGCTAATATAGAGCAAGTGGAAACCAAAAGGAGAGAGTTATTTCGAAGCTCTCTTGCCTTTTTTTATAGTCTCCCTATGTATACATATCTTAGATAAACTCAAATTCTTCATATTAATCTAAAAAACCCATAACTAACCTCAACGATTTGTTAATGATTCTTAACTTATACACATATTGCTGAGCAAATCATTGAGTTCAACTCTAAGTGCTCCACCAATCCAGCTGGCGATTTCTAGTTCATTCTCCAATTCACTGTGGATTCGCTGGTCTTCTTCTGCTGTCGATTGAGATGGCAATTCCTAGTGTTATTCTAAATTGCTAGCTAATCGCTAGTGTAGTTTTATAGTTGAATGTTTGGCTCTTCTTTCTTTTTTCTTCCATTCCTTCATTTTCATATTCAAAACCTGAAATCATAAAAACAAGAGAATACCAAGTGTATTATCATCTTTTATATATAAAGCCAATCTAAATTACACTATAAAATGTGTTTAATTAATGACTTATCAAATATGCCTAAACTCCACACCTTGCCGTCCCAAGCAAATGAATACTATCAATCATATCATTTTTTCTTATATACTAATTTCAAATTAATTCATCTTAACTTTAAATAATAGAGATTTTAAAATAAAAATGATATTCAAATGAAAACTTATTACTCCTAAGTAAATGAAAGTAATGATAGAATAGAATAATTTAGACAAAACAAAACATCACTTGATGATAACTTAACCACTTAATGTAACACTCTTTCGAACTTACAGTTCATTGCCAAGGTCAGTACCTAAATATAGGTTTTTTCAATTTGGACTGACAAGAATCAAGCTTATAATAACAAATATAGAATTTCAAAACACACAAACCACTATATTAATTTCAATTTTAGAAAATACTTTACAATAGTACCACATTTACGATCAATATGAATTTTGTTAAGATGCCAATGTGTATATCGTTTAAAACGTTTTAGATTAAGAAATACTTCATTCAACTCAAACTTCAAGTACTTGAGTTAACCTTTTCTTTTAAGATTTGAAGAAACAAAAATGGTGATATTGTTCCTCCAGTGATCAAGAATTTTGATTTTTGGGACCCATTGAGATACGAACTTCTGTACCAGAAACAATGGTATCTCCAATTGTAGCCCCTTTGGGATGTAAAAACAAAGAAAATTGAGAAGTTCGACCAAAATGAATTGTTATTTCGTTTCAGGTAAACCGTTATGGATCAATTCAAAATTCCATCCGTCTTTTTCATCTCTCATATTTTTCTACTTCATTCTAATTATTTCTTTTTGTTATATTTCTTTTGCTTTTGCTTTTAAGTCTATGCTCCATTTCCTTTGGAAATTCTCACATTTTTCCCACTATAGATTCCCGGCTCCATTTCCTTTGGAATCTATAGGACTCTCTATATATTTATTTTTATAAAATCTTATTAACACTTTCCACAATCCACTAAAGTTGCAGAAAATATTCTTTCTAACTTATAGAAATTCATTGGTTTCCAACCCATTTCTTCTTTTAATTATGATATAATAACTTTCTATACATATACTATAAAAATACTTAATCAATAGTCTTTGTATTACAAGATCTTTAGAAATCTATCTAGTTCATCTTGCACTATTGTTTCGATCTTCTACTATTTATCATGACTAACACAAGGCATTCAATTTAGTGTTTACATCTAGTAGTAAAGTTAATCAAAAAAAGTTTAAAAAATTAATTCCTTCTATCATAAGATTCATTTGGAAAAAAAAATCATTTCATTTAAAAATATATTATGTATTCATTATCATTCTTAATAAAATAAAATGAAATGAAAATCATACTTACTTGAATTTGGAAGAAATTTGAAAAATTACGTCAACTAGAAAATTTTATCAACTTACTTGAATATCAGATTAAAAGTAATTCTGAACTTTTCTTCTACCTTTCTTTTTTTTTCATTGCCATCAATGTCATACTTCATCTAAAAATCCCAAACTCATTCTAAACCTTGTCCTCAAGGTTAAAAAATGAAGTCCGCTTTTCAACATAACTAACGTATCACGTGAAGTACAAATGGATTGATAAAATCATAAATTTAACAATCAAGAAATTAATTAGAATAAGACATAGTGCATAAAAATTTAATAAGTAAACATTACCATTATATATCAAGTGTATTAAATATCATTCCCAAACACTAAATAAAACGTAACTCATAATATACCACCATAAACACAAAGTATATAACCACTGCCGAAATTACGTAGAAGATCTCTCATAGGATTATTCAGAGATATAAAAATAAAATGGAATAACGGAATCAATTTCGGCGTCCAGAAGTTGCGTCATCATCATCCTCAACTAGATTAATCCTCTTGGACTGGTAGCTCACAGTGGGGTCGTAGAGGTGAGATTCTTGACCTGGCAATATCTGAACATTAAGATTACTGCTAAGTGGTAATCTCATTTGTCTAGATTGTACATGAACCTCTATGCCTCCTTGATGTCTGTTTCTTCTGGACATCGTATGCTCCATTATGAAGATTCTCATTCATAAGGCTCTCTAGTTCTTAAAAGCCAGTTCTTGATTATGGAGAGTAGTCATGTGAATGCGCAAAATTGCACCAATAAAAGCCAACTTTGATTCTTCCATTTATAATCTGTTATAATCCTTAGTAGGCTGCTCCACATTTGGATCATTTTTAGCTTTCGACATCTCCTCCAAAATTCTCCTCATGTCATCTCTGATTTTCCTTCTCTGCACGATTTCTCTCGGCTATCTCAAAGCCTCTTTCTCTTACATCCTTTGTTTCTTCATAACCATTCACTCTTCCATATCTTTCTTTAACCCCATTCACTCTTCCATATCTCTTTCGTACCTCATCAGTGATGGTTTTCTCCAATAAAACATCTATATCGAGGCTTGCCATGTTCACTTGGTCCATCCCATAAAAGGCTGTAATCATCAAGACAAAAAGAAGTCCATCATTCTTCTTGGTGGTTATGGCACTCTTAATTGATTCATAAAAGATTTTGCCAACATTTAAGTATCCTAATCCCATGAATATTTGGTTAAATAGGGCGGCTTTGTCAATCACTATTTCTTAGTAGTGCAGGCTCGGCTGTAAGCTGAAGCTGATGAAATAACACCATGCTTTAGTGGTCTTCCGAAAAAATTTGGAGGTTATGTGCTTAGGGTACTCCTCTGTATAAAAAATAAGTCCATCTCCAAGGATTACCTCTAAACCTCCCCCTATTATCTCAGTGGGGTAGTGTTACTTAATATCATACTCAAGTTTGTGGTACTCGTCATTTTGTTTTTTGTGAAGATCAGGTAATCTAAAAAAGTAGTTTATTCGTCCAGCGAAATAGTCCATCATCCTCGCTCGAACTTGGGACTGGGTCTTACTCTCACATCCATATGCGTTGGCATAAACATCTGTCACCAAAATATCACATCCTTGTTCACTAAGAACATCCTCTATGTCTAGGTGGTTGTAATTTCTTTGTCAATAATACCTAGTTCCTGGCCTCAATGATATCTAGGATCCTAGGCATATACTTTATTTATTTTTTACATTAAATTCCCTCTCCGTGATCAACTCCCTATCTTTAATTATATCATTCCTAAATCTTTCATAAGCATTCTAGTTGACCAAGTTTTCTTTAGTTCATAGTTTATCTCCCTCATCGGTATCTCTTGATCAACTTCCTTTATGTCCTATTCTTCCACGTAATCATCCTCAGTGTTGAAACTAAATAAAGAAAGTGGAGAAAGTTCACTTTGTGGTCTAATCCTAGGTGTGTTGAATAATATTGATATGGGTTAAATTTGGAAAACTGTGGGTTTTTTTTTTGATTTCTCTATTAACTTTCCCTTCCCCTTCTCCTCTCGTGTACTTCTACCCTTTCCACCTCTAGCCATTTGGAATTGCGCAAGTAAAAGAATGAACCTGTAAAATTATTTAAAACCAAATTTTTTAGAAATGTGTTCGGTGAAATTCAACTTATCTATCGAGAGTGAGAAATCCTTGAAAATATCATTTTCAAATTGAGAGTTTGAAATTTATATGAAAGTTTTTGCTAAAACATTATTGGAAAAAAAATGAACTTCGTACATAATCCAAATCAATCGATAAATATTGAAAAAAAACCCACTAAACTCATTTGAAACTTAGTTTCAAATAAGCTTGCGTATAGAGTTCGATCCACTCGCCATATACAAAAAATTGTTCAACAATTTAATAATGATAAACAAATCATCATATCACTCCCATACTAGTATTAGAATGGAAATCATTTGATATCAAAACAATTTATAGAGTAAATTTTTTGAAATTGAGCTCCTATTCAAATTCGATGAAAAATTAAAATTTTAATTGATAAGAGGTTAGGGTTTTGTGGATTACATTCTTGAAAGCGAATCTTTCAATTATGGAACATAAGATTCTTCTCTATGACACTCCTCCAAGCTCCAATCTGAACTACCTTACTCAAGCCCTAGGTGGCTCTGCACTCTTAAAACTCACCAAGTTTTAGGTTGAATGAGTGAGGAGTAAGGTGGGAATCACTTAAATTTACTAAAATTAAGCTTTTGAAGGTTGAATCTAGTTTAAAATTGGTCTCTTGATCGAAAGTTTGCAATGGCTTTTGAGTGTGAAAGGTTTAACTATGGTGATTAGGGGTTTCTCTTTTTAAAAAGTTCAAATTCATTCTCAGCGAATCAGAGTTTAAGTGGGTTCGCTTAAGAATCGCTGAAATGAGCCTTAGTGACTCAGCGATTTGTTCTGCGATTTCTAGTTATAAGCTTGATTCGGTGAGAAATTGTGACACAAATTTACACTGAAAACTCTGCATACTACTGCCAATTTTCTCAGGGATTTCTAGTTCAAATTGGAATTGATGGGAAATTGCTAGCTTAATTTTGCTATTTATCTAATTAAATCAAATTTCCCATTTAATTATCACATATATATATATATTTAATAATGGTAGAAATATTGAAAATTTTCTTAATTTAGCTATGATATATATTAAATAATCTATTTCATTGCCATAAATAACTAATTAACATAAAACTAATGCATAAAAAAATATAATACATAAGTAAATTAGCTCGATTAACCCCCTTACATGAAGCTATTCTGGAAGTGAATTCCTCAGATATCACACCATTATAAGAGTTAAAAGTTGAGAGAATATAAAAACTAACTAACTAATCCTAATACCAAAATAGAAAGTAAAGATAGAGTATGGGCTGGCTCTCGTGAAACGCTTTTGTTTATTGTCATTGGCTCGACTGAACCACGCAGTTCTACACTGGTTATATGAATTTAAGTGCGAGATTATCCACACTTCTGCCACTCTAAAAAGTGATTTCTTGGCCATTCACTCGAAATGTAATTGTCTTGTTTAGAGTATCCATGACAGCTTGCGAAGTGGCTAAGAAATGTCGTCCTAAGATTAATGGAGGATCTTCGTTAATGATGTATGACATAATTAAAAAGCATGTGGGAATAATATACTTGTCAATTTGAATTAGTACATCAATAACCACACCTATTGGTTTTACTAAATAAGTGTTTGGTAGAGTAACGTTGGAAGAACATCCGATTACAATTGAATATGAAGGAAAAAATGAATTGTACATAGTTTGCTTTAAAATTGTATCAAATATAACTATAAAGTACCAAGCCCATTTGACCTTTATGTTTATATATATTTCCCGGATCATCGAGCTTAACAATTGCTGGATTTTTCTTTTTTTTTCTTCTTCTTTTTCGTAGATTCAAATTCCTCCATGTTTTTATTCTCAACATTTTTTGGTTGCGTAACCCTCCATTCTCGGGTTGTTGTCTGTTGATTAAAATTATCTTTACCTTGCTTGTTCATGGTCTTATCATTTTCATCTTCCATTGTTAATGCATTAATAACATATATTTAAGCTACATGAAGATTTAATTCCAAATATTCATTATCCTTAGTTTATTCATTATCAAATTCATCAGAATTTCCATACATATCTTCATCATTGAATCGATAAGTGACAATTTTGTTTTTCAACTCCATAGACATTGTTCCTTCAAAGATATCTAGCTTTGTTTTAGCTGTTTTAAGGATTGGTCTTCCTAAAAGTATAAATGGGGACTTATCTGCTATTGAGTCTTCCATTTCCATGACATAGAAATCAGCAAGAAATATCAAGTCATTTATTTTGACTAAGACAAATTCTAGTAAACCATAGGGTTTAATAATGGTGTTGTCAGCTAATGTAGGATTAATAGGTGTATTAGTCAATGAACCTATTTTCAATGACTCAAATAACTTGAGTGACATAACGTTTATTGGTGCATCATGATCACACATAACAAAATCTATTAAATGAGTACATATTGTGATAGGAATTCCAAATATCCCTGGTTCGGAACATTTCTCAAGTGTTTTCTTTTTAATTAAAACAGACACTTTTTGTTTTAAATTTTCCTTAGATTCTTTTTAAAATTTATCCTTTGATTCATAGAATTCTTTCAAAACTTCATCGCAATTAAAAAATTGTATAATTGATTCCATTAATGGTTTATTAATTTCTAGTTTCCTTAATGATTCAAGAATCTTTTCCTTGATTTCTTCCTCCCTAGCATCTGCTAATCGTTGTGAAACGGTAGAATATGAACACATATCTTCATTCAAATTATTAGAAACTTTATCATTTTTGTCCTTATCAATTAATTCAGACTTTTGTAAACATTTTCCCATATGCTTCAACATTGGCTAAATACCATGGGGACAACCTTCAAGGAAAATGTGTATATTTTAATTGTTCAGCCATCCATTCTTTAGTAAGAATGACATAAGCCATCATTTATTCTTCTTCTTCTTCTTCTTCTTCAATAGTCTTGTAAACCTTTATTTATTACTCTGTTTAGGTGCCTTACCAATTATAGTTGTGTCTTTCTTATCACTAAATATAGCAATAACTTGTGCTTGATTAGTAGGAGTAATATTGGCTTGAGTAGGTGCTTTAGCTTAACTACTCTGTTTAGTACTTAACCTATTTATTTGTAAATTCATTTGACTTAACTAGTTTTTTTGTTCATTAATAGTAGTAGAAGTCTTAATTTTATTTTGAGAAATTTGTGCAAAGTTTTGATGACTTTGACTCATAAAGTTATGCAGTATTTGCTCCAAATTTGGATTCATATATTGAATGTTATGTTCAGGCTGCTGATTAGGTGTAGGTAATATTTGTGCTCTTGGTCTATAAATGTTATAATTCTAATTTTGAGGACCATAACTAAGATTTGGATTTGGCCTTTTAAGATAATAAGTATTATTATTATATTGATTTCTTGGGGGACTAGAAAATTGATTCTTCATAGCATTGACCTCTTTAGTATTTTCTTAATGTAGAGTAGGATACGCATTCGTAGGATGTGTAACCTCATTACAAAATCCACAAGCCTTAACTTGATTAGATCTATCAGTAACTAACAGCTTAACCATTTTAGATAATTCATCAATTTTATCATCATTGCATTATTTCTCTTACTTTCCACTTCATAAAGTTTCTTTCTTGAGGATTCAACCTTTTCACCATATTGCTTAGATTGTATTGTCATTTTATTAATTGCTTCTTTCGCTAGAGTAGGTGTTGTCTAAAATAAAGATCCACCACATACTGTGTCTAGTAGTCTTTGTTCAAAGTTATTAACTCCTTCATAAAAACATCCTAATAAAGCTTTTTGAGTATATCCATGATGTGGACAAGAAGAAATTAGTCTTTGGAATCTATCCCAAAATCCATTAAAATTTTCATCATCTTTCATCTTCGCAATTGTGATTTGCTTTCTAACAGAACTTATTTTTCTAGCAGGCATGTATTCATCTAAAAAAGCTTCTAACAGTTGAGTCCATATAGTTATCGAATCTTGCGGGAGATAGAACAACCAATCTTGTGCTTGATCTTTTAATGCAAAAGGAAAAGCCTTAAGTTTGACTTGTTCTAAAGTACCTTATTTTAGTTTCGTCCCATTAACTTTATGTTGATACTCCTTTATGAATTTTCGTGGGTCTTCATTATCTTTACCATATAAGTTAGGTAAGGCACTAATAAATCCAGATTTAAGTTCAAATTCTGGATATCTATCGGGGTATGCTATGAACATAAGCTCATATGCTGTAAGATTTTGATTTGCTTGTCTAAAATTGAGTTCTCTATTATTATTGATAACTCTGTTATCATTGTTATTACTAATGACATTGTCATTAACATCATTATTGTTGTCTTTTACGTTATAAGCATAATTTTTTCCTAATTTGTTGTTGTTGTCTTAAATTCCGATTAAAAGTTCTATCTATTTTCAGATCAAACGGATTTAAAGATCCTATTAAATTAATACAAAGAAGTGTGTAGACCATACAATGGCTAGAATCCTAAGAAATTATCTAAAAACTCCCTATAACGATGCCAAAAATTGACATGTGTTGAGCAGGGACAATAATTTCCCATATTTTAGTATTAACTTGTGGTAATGGTAAATAAGATATAGTCTCCATATGAATTTTGCAAATCTCAAAGTAAATAATTTTTTTCTTGTTTTTATTAATTTAGTTAATCTAATTAAACGAGAACTAAAATATTAAATAACTAAAAACTATGATTACTAACTTAAATAATCAAACTAACTAAACTAATTCAAACAATTCAAATGCAAACTAACTTGAACAGTATTCAAATTCAATTCAATAAAAATAAACAAACATCTCCCCCACTAAAAAACATAATATATTTGAATTGCTCTAAAAAACTAGAACATAATATCGCATCACTTTATAGTTATAATCATAATATACTTGGAATCTTGGAATCATTAAATCTTACTTCATAATAGGTTGATAGCCTTAAGGCAGCCACCAATTTTCTTAAATTCAATGGAAATGCCACATTCTTATTATTGTAAATCTACCCATTGGATAAAATGCAACACCATAGAAATATAATAGCATTACACTCCATGAAAATTATTTCTAATATAAGCCAATATATCTAAGCCGAATAATAAACAACTTAGAACATAATCACCTAGAACATCCACTCGAGAAGTGCCGTATATATTAATCCTAGTTACTACTTCTATAATTGTTGTCCATAACTATAGACATAGAATCAAAATCATAATACCACGTAACACATTTGCAACTACGCATGTAATACTAATGTCCTTTAGTTGTAATACACAAAAATATCTTGTTAAATCCGTGATTGACGTGTATGAATAGATTTATAACATTAAGTTCATGATTCGTTAATTATAACTATCTAGCAATCTAAAATATATTGCATTTCTAGGTTTTGTTTAGATTGATAGACTACTCGCTCATGCTGAAAATAAACAATGCAAAAATATAATTAAAAGATAATAAATAAATAAATACCTTAATATAAATGAAAGCTTCCATGTATCTTCAAACATAGACAATAAAACTAATATTGGGCAAGAGGAAACCAAAAGGATAGAGTTTTCCATGCTCTGTAGCCTTTTATATAGTCTCCCTACGTATATATATCTTAGATAAACTCAAATTCTTCTTGTTAATCTAAAAAACCCATAATCAATCTCAACGATTTGTCAGTGATTTCTAACTTGTACACAAATCGCGGAGTAAATCAATCAGTTTAGCTTTTAGTGCTCCAACAATTCAGTTGGCAATTTCTGGTTCATTCTCCAATTCGCTATAGATTTATTGGCCTTTTTTCTACTGTCGATTTAGATGAGAATTCCCCGTGTTAATCCAAGTTGCTGGCTAATCGCTGGTGTAGTTTTCATGTTGACTATTTTGCTTTTTTTTTCTATTTTTCCTATTCAAAACCTGAAATCACAAAAATAAGAGAATATCAGCATAATATTATCATTTATGTATAAAACCAACAAAAATTATACTATAAAATGTATCTAATTATTGACTTGTAAGTATTTTGATGCAAGAAGGAAAGGTAATTGCGTATGCCTTGAGACAGTTGAAGATACATGAAAAGAACTACCCAACTCATGATTTTGAGTTACCAGCAGTCGTGTTTTGCTTTGAAGTTACTGAGGCACTACTTGTATGCTAAAAAGTTCATAGTGTTCTTAGAAAACAAGAGTTTGAACTACTTTTTTACGTATAACAAGTTGAACATGCGATAAAGACGTTGCCTTGAGTTCTTCAAAGACTTATTTACACTTCAGTATCAACCTGGAAAGGCGAATGTAAGGTAGAAAATGAAGGATGTGGGTATGATGATGACCACGGAGTAATGATTGCTCGAAGAGGTCTCAGTGATGTGTATAAATGAGTTATATATGAGGGAGATAAATGTTTCAGGTTCCTCAGTACGAGTTAAGATGAGAGCAAAACTAGAGGCTGTTTCCAGAGTTATGAACTGTTAGAGAGTTGATGCATGATACGGCAAGTACACATCACAGGTTGGCAATGAGGAATTTCCAAATTGGAAACTTTCAATATATGGAGCATTGAGATTCTGCGATAAGCTATGGATACCATTACATGCACGGCTGCAAGAGGATTTACTTTGGGAAGCTCATCGATTACGCTATAATACTCATCCATGGAGCACCAAGATGTACCATGACATGAAAAGAATGTATTAGTGGCCGAGGATGAAAGTGGATATTGCTCAGTATATCCAAGAATGTGTGGCTTGTAAGCAAGTGAAAACGGATCATTAGAAGCCCGGAGGGATATTGCAACCCTTATCTATTCTAGAGTGGAAATGGGATTATATAGCCAATGATTTTGTGACAGAGTTGTCGAAGACATGGGAGAAACACGATGCAGTTTGGGTGATTATAGATCTTTTGACTAAGTCTGTGCACTTCATTTCAATTTCCATAGTGGATCCAGTGGACAAGCTAAGTGGGAAATATATTGATGAGATTTTGAGGCTACATGGTGTCTCGCGAATTTATTTTTTCAGATCAAGATCTACTGTTTACTTCTAAGTTTTGGACGAGCTTATAGATCTGGAAGGGAACCTGGCTCAATTTCAGCATTACATTTCATCCTCAGTCAAATGATCAAACAAAAAGACTTATATAAATACTAAATGATATGCTCAAGGCTTGTGAGTAGATTTCTTTAGATGTTTTGAAGACTACTTAGCGTTATGCGAGTTTGCCTATAGTTAAAGTTTTTAAGCAAGTCTTGGTATGGCACCATTCAAGGCACTTTATGGAAGACCCTGCAGGTTTCTGGTATGCTGGGTAGAGGTTAGTGATACGGTGTTCATAGGGCAAGAGATTGTGTATGATCACACCAAGAGGATTAAGCAGATTAGGCAACGACTACAAACCGCACTAGACAAACAAAAGAAGTATGTTGATAAGGATCATCGCGATGTTCACCCAAATAAGAATGTGTGTTACTTAAAGTTTCACCGATGAAAGGACATTACAAATTTGGGCTAAAAGGAAAGCTTGCTCCTAAGGACGTCGGAACATTTGAAGCGACCGAACAAATTGGTCCAGTTGCTTACAAGTTAGCTTTCCCACCTCAACTAACGGGATTCCATGACGCATTTCATGTATCCATGTTGCGTAAAACTCTGATTAAGCATACGCCATCTATTGATTGGAGTCAAGTTGACTAGAGGGAATATATGTCGTATGAGGAGCAACCAATTCAAATTCTTGGCAGGAAGGTTCATAAGCTCCGAAACAAAGAGATCCTACTAGTTAAAGTACGATGGCAATTTCATGGAGATGAGGACCTAACTTGGGAGCCAGAGGATTATACGACGTAACACTTTTAATATCTCTTTGAATCTTAAGTTATGGCTTACTTTTGATTTCAGGGACGAAACTTCCTAAAATTGGGAAAACTATAACGCCCCCAATCTTGATTAGGATAATTTATACCTTTATCAAAGTTAATTTGATAGATATACATAATATGCATGTAATAATGTGAATAATGTGTGTACTATATACTACTTAGTTGACTTAGGTGGGAATGTAAGCCTAAGTAAATGGAAATAGGCCATAAGAACTTGTAAAATAAAAATAACAAAGAAAAAGGGCAAATTGATAATTGAACACACATAAAGGTATTTATGTAAAATATAAGGACG
The DNA here is from genome assembly GCA_039657325.1 of Stephania cephalantha. NCBI lineage: Eukaryota > Viridiplantae > Streptophyta > Magnoliopsida > Ranunculales > Menispermaceae > Stephania > Stephania cephalantha. The sequence continues at coordinate 28,609,651 of CM077578.1, read as the reverse complement.
GATGGATTTAAGATGGACTTTAGGATCATCCTAGTAGTTAAACTCATCAAGATGTGATGCAAGGTTGAGATTTGTGAACATAATCGTAATTTCATTAACTAAGTATTTTAATGAGAATTAGGTCTTAAAGCCACTTTTGGTTTGAAATCACTGCATAGAGAAATTGATGAGGAACCCTAGAACACTTGTTTGGTAGATTTGGGTGAGGAGAGGCTCATCAAGATCTCATAAAGCAAGGTAAATACTTGGCTAATCTTCTTTAATTCATCTACTTGATTCACATATTCTATTTTGGGTTGAAATTTTATTTCTTTTGGAGTTTTAGGATGCAAGATGAACCACTATGCTTTGATTCCTCATTTGAATCATCTCTATCTCATCTTATTTGGTTTATTCAATTGGAGTTAGGAAATATATGTGTTAATGATGGATTTGTGGTTTGGATGCATTTTTTGATTAAATGGGCATGATTTTGTGGTTTTAAACCAGTTGTTCTTTAATATTTTGATCAGATTTAGAACCTTGGGGTAGCTGTGAGTTGTTGGGGAATTAAGAATTTGGATACAGTTCTAGAATTCTAAACTCGTGCCCAGCACCGCGCGAGCTACTCGCTTGCAAGCGGCATGGCGTTGGCCACGACACTACCTAAACAATTGAGGAAGTTGTTCTAGCAAAATCCCCAGCACCGTGACTTGTAACGTATGATGCTAGCAAATTGCTGAGACTTAGTTATGGTTTTCAATTTGAAGCCAATGATTTTGCCCTAGTGCCCTGTGGGTAAACCCATGGCGCTGGGAGGGCGTTGAACATTTTTTAGAGTTAAAATTGGATTTCATTGTTTTCCAAAATTACCAAGGTTAATTGAGATATATCACTGGGACAAGGATCGGGACAGTAAAACATAACTTCGAAAACCTTTGTCGCTGTGGTGTTGCCTTGGCGAAAGCGTGACATTGATTTGAATAGGCTTTTACATCTTTTTCAAGATATTAATACAAAGTGAATAAGCTTACCTAAAAAACATGTTAATAATACATACATGAACGTATACCAATGTAGACAGGAGGAGAACTGTATAGAAAATTCCAAGTTAGGATGGTAGGATAACAACGCTTCGAGGTAAGTGGGGGTTCGCTTTATTTTCAATCATGCCAAGCTATTAGTTATGCTACGATTCACAATAGTGAAAGGTTGATATCTTGCTTGGAATCAAAATGAACATATCTCGTTGTTCTGCTTTTTCTTGTACTTTTGAGCTCTTTATTTATAAATGCATGTGGAATTGATATGCTTGCAATGAATATTTGTAAATGGTACCTCGAGATGGAGAGTCGGTGGCCACTGATCATCTCCCTCCACTATTTTATGATACCTTTGAAGGCCAATATTGGTAGGTAGGATCATAATGATCCTTAGACACCAATCTATTGAGGCAGAATCATATTTAGATACCTTTGAAGCTAGATGGTTGTCACGTCACACACTTTATATCTGGTTTCCACTTTGTTGACTCTATGTCATTCATGTAATCATAGTTATCTTGTTGATTATCTTGTTCGAGATTTATTTTGTTGTATCTTGAATTATATAGTATGCTTGTTATTTTATCCTTTCATGCCTGGAATGATAGTAAGATTAGTCTATAACCTTGTTCATGCTAGTTATTACACATTAGATATTACTTGGATGATTGGGGGTAAATCACACTTCTACTTTACCGAGCCCGTTCAAATATTGCTCACCTATTTACTTTTCCTCCTCTAGGCACCTCAGCTGCTACTCAGGATAGAGGAAAGTGCAAGGACATAGCGTAAAAGATCTTTTATTGTTTTCAAGGTTGGTCATTTATACTTATTGGTTTTTGAACTTTTTTATGCAATAAAAAGGATATTTTATTGTGGGTAGACTTTGTGAAACCCATAGCTAGTTGTTTAACTTTGTAAGATTTTCTATTTTAATTCCACCCGTATTATACTCAGAAGACATTTATTCCGCACTTATTATATGTCTTAATAGTCTATTTTATGGATTGCCTTGTAGTATTTATGCAAATTAAGACTTATTAGATCATCGCTTAACTTGCTAGGACATCTTGAGGTGTTTCGCGATGGTTTAGGCCGTGCAGCCGTGGTTGTAGGAATTGGGGTCGTCACAACATATAGGGTATGTATTATTAAAAAAGTTTAAATTCTTCGCTGCATTTACTTTGATTTTTAACTTCAATATCACTATATTGGCTACATTATCAGTGACGAAAAGGGAGGCTGCTGGCTCTAGCTAAGTCTGCCTAGAGTATCAAAGCTTAATTAGGGTTTCTTTCTTAGTGTTGCCCTATTCAAGATTAGGGATGCTATTGCTTGGTATCGGAGCTTGGCTCTATATATTTCTTTGATTTGGAATTAAGGAATTGCTCTGATATAGTTTAGTATCGAAGACTGAGTTTGAATGGTTTTGATATACTGTGGTACTAAAACCTAAGTTTACTAACTTTAAGGATGATCTCAAGTAATGAATGAACATAAGACATTATAAAATGGTTTTTATCATGGTTTAAAGGGTAAACTAAAATGAAAACACTATTATATGTTATTTGTTGCATCAAAGGTCAAATTGGTCACATTTCTTTTGATTGAATCTAGTCGTAAGTGGTGGAGTTCCTTTGAGAGAGAAGGTAAGGCTTCCAACACGTGGCCACAGTTTAAAAGTATATTTTATAAGTTGTATTTCTCAAATTCATTTAGAAACAAGAAAAATGATAAATTCACTAGTTTGAAGCAAGGAGATATGTCAATAAAATAAACAATTTTTGTAGATTGACCTAGGGCACATTCCCCAACATCTCCCATTTGCACTAGGGCCAATCATTCATGTATCTAATACCTAATGACCTAACATGACCATCATGTTTCTTTTATGGAAGAACCTTCATCAAAGGATCTGCAACATTGTCTTCTGTAGGAACTTTGCAAATCTTCATTTCTCTCCTCTCAATGATTTCTTGAAGGAGATGGAAACATCTAAGTATATGTTTGGATCGGTCGTGTGATCTTTGTTCCTTGGCCTATTCTATCGACCCATTGTTTTCACAATACAAGCAAACAAGGTTAGTTATTCTTGAAAACACACCAAGTTCATATATGAACTTCTTGATCAAAACTGCCTCCTTAGCTGCTTTCGATGCTGCAATATACTCAGCTTCTATTGTAGAATCTACCATAGTGTCTTGCTTTGAACTTTTTCCACTTACTGCACCTCCATTCAAAGTAAACACATATCTAGACTGCAATATGAAGTCACCTGTATGAGTTTCAAAACTTGTATCTGTGTAACCAATTACAACAAGCTCGTCTTCCAAACTTCCATAGAATAAGAACACTTCTTTATTCTTCTCAAGTACTTAAGAATGTTCTTTACTGATATTTAGTGACTTTTACTGACATCAGACTTATGTCTAATTATTGCGCTCAAATCATATGATACATCAAGTCGAGTGCATAACATGGCATACATAATAGATCCAATAGCTGATGCATATGGAATTATGTTAATGCATTCTTGTTCATCATTAGTCTTAGGACATTGAGTCTCACTAAGACTTATACCATGACACATTGGCAACGACCCACTTTAGAGTCTTGCATACTGAACCTATTCAATAACTTGTCATATAAGCACTCTAAATTAGACCGATTAGCCTTTTGGATCTATCCCTATATATCTTAATCCCAAAGATGTAGGCTGCATCTTTTAAGTCTTTCATTGAGAAACATTTCCCTAACTAAGACTTGGCACTTTGAAAGGTTGGGATGTCATTTACAATGAGTAACATACCATCAACATACAGTACCATGAAAACAACCACGCTCCCACTGAGCTTCTTGTATACACAAGGCTCATTTTTCATTTTAAATGAAGCCAAATTCATTAATTGCTTCATCAAAACGAAGATTCCAACTCTGAGAAGCTTGCTTTAATCCATAAATAGATATTTGAAGCTTACACACCTTCCTAGAATTTTTAGGATGAACAAACCCTTCAGGTTGTATCATATAAATGCCCTCAAGTAACATTCAATTTAGAAAAGCTGTTTTGACATCCATTTTTCATATCTCATAGTCATAATATGTGGCTATGGCAATTAGAATTCTAAGGGATTTAAGCATGGCTATCGGAGAAAAAGTCTCATCGTAATCAACACCTTGATATTGCTTGAAACCTTTTGCAAATAGTTGTGCTTTATAAGTATGCACATTGCTATCCATGTCAGTTTTCTTCTTGAAAATTCATTTACATCCAATGGTCTTACCACCTCCACGTAAATCAACTAGGTTCCAAACTAGGTTATCATACATGGATTGCATTTTAGAATTCATGGCACTAAGCCATTTATATGAGGGCTAGACACAACCTCCTGATAAGTAGTAGGGTCATTTTAATCCATAAGCAACACTGCACTACTATCAGTAACAAGAAACCCTAATCTCTCAGGTTGATGTCTTACCTTATCAGACCTTCGTGGGCCTTGAGATAAACTCTTTTTCCTATTGTTGAACTCCTACTAGCAGTTAAGTGTTTATTTGTGGTTCTTGAAATTCCTTAAGACTTACTTTATTCTCATTGTTGTCTTTTGAAATAAAATCATTTTCCATAAAGACTCCATTTCGAGTAATGAACACTTTGTTCTAAGGAGATTATAAAAGTAGTATCCTACAGTTTCTTTAGGATAACCAACAAATACACACTTGATAGATTTGGCTGATAATTTTTCTGAGATTTGTCATCATACAAAAACCTCACAGCCCTAAGTCTTAAGGAAAGACAAACTTGGTCTTTTCCCAAACCACATCCCATATGATGTTTTATCAACCACTTTAGAAGGAATATAATTCAGTGTAAATGCATTAGTTTGTATGGCATAGCCCCTAAAAGAAATAGGAAGATCTGCATGAGTCATCATAGATCGAACCATATCCAATGAAGTTCGATTTTTCCTCTCATAAACACCATTTTATTGTGGAGTTGCTGGATGCATTAACTGTGAGACAATCGTATAGTTTCTAAGATGATAATCAAAATCTTAGCTCAAATATTCACTACCTCGATTTGATCAAAGTGCTTTAATAGTTTTACCAAGTTGAATTTGCACTTCATTTTGAAATGTTCGAAACATATCAAAAGATTTACCTTTATTTTTCGTGAGATACACGTAACCATATGTGCTAAATTCATCTGTGAAAGTAAGGAAGTACTGATAACCACTTCTAGCCATTGTGTTTAGGTCCGCATACATTAGTATTTATTAGACCCAATAAATCACTTGCATTTTCACTGTGGCCAGTAAAGGGACTCTTTGTCATCTTGCCTAGTAAACAAAATACACATCATTTGATTCAAATCATTTGACTTGAATCTAAAAGTCCATCTTTATGGAGTTTAGAAATGCGTTTCTCATTTATGTGGCCAATACGACAATGCCAAATGTAGGTTTAATTCAAATCATTTGACTTGAATCTCTTTGTGTGTACGTTAAGTTTTTGAGTATTTGTGAACTTTTTCATGTTTAGAATATATGACCATCACACAAATCAACATTTGCATAGAAAACATCTTTACGAGAAATGAATCATTTATTATTTGCAATAATGAAATTAAAACCATCTTAATCCAAACATGAAACTGAAATGATGTTTCTGCTCAATGCAGGGATAAAAAACAATTATTTAAAACTAAAACAAGTCCACTAGGTAAAATTAACTCATATCATCCTACAACTAATGCATCAACCTATGCTCCATTTACAACTCGTAAGATGACTTCTCATATCTTTAGCCTTCTACTTTTGGTGAGACCCTGCACATTAATACAAATGTGAGATCCACATCTCATATCCAATACCTCAGAATCACTAGTAGACAAGTTAACTTCAATAACGTAAATACCTGAAGCAGTAGTCGCACTACTCTTTTTTTTCTTAAGATCTTCAAGATAAAGCTTGCAATTTCTGAACCAATGCCTAGGTGCATGGTAGAAATGACAATTTCCTTTTTTTTTTTTCCTTTTGGGACTGTGAAGTAGAAGGAGCCTTAGGCTTGACTTGTTCCATAGGCTTTGTGACAATCTCAACAACCTTGGGAACTTTAGCCTTTCCTTTGGCCTTCTTCTTCATAGCCTTTTCTTTTTGAACCATCAACACATTAGCAACGTGTTTCTTGACATTCCGCTCAGCCGTTTTAAGCATCAAATGCAATTCTGAGATAGACTTCTCTATATTATCCATGTTAAATTCATCACAAATTGTGAATAACTATCAGGCAAGGAATTCAAGATCAAATCCATAGCCAACTCCTGGCTTATGGGAAATCTAAGTCTATTAAGTTGGTCAAGGCAGCCCTTCATTTTCAGAACATGAGGACTAACTGAAGCACCTTCAGCCATTTTGCAAGAGTGAAGGTTCTTGACTATCTCAAACCTTTCTTCCCTAGCCTATTATTGGAACATTTCCTTCAGCATCATAGCCATATCATAAGCTTCCATGTGTTCCATGTCCTTCTAAAGTTTAGAAACCATGGTTGCAAACATAATGAATGCAGCATCAGTTAAGTCATTGACATGCTTAGTATGTGCATCCTTCACGACTCTTAAAGCATTGACTGGTGGTTCCTCAGGAATATGACCATCCAAAACATACAACTTGCATTCATGCCAAAAAACAATTCTCAAGTTTCTGAACTAGTCAAGAAAGTTTGTCCCAGATAACTTATCCTTCTCAAAAATGGATCATACTGACAAAATATTAGTGTGATTTGAAGAGGCCATAGTTCTACAATAAAGATTATGCAAAAGTTTATTTAAGAATAGAGGAATAAACTCCCACTAAATTAACAACCCTCCTAAAACACTGCTAATTTAAGGGACTAAATTCGATATTTCACCTAATTCCAAGACAACTAAGGCATGACACTTTAAATTATGTTATTTAGGTAGGTACCAATTACCAATTACATCATATGTAACTTTTAGTTACTTTTATGAGATTATGTGTCTTAGCATGTTTTATCTCATAAGGTGCCTAAAACCCAAAACCGTTTTGATAGCTTTATCAAGTCCAACCATTTCAAATAATAGAGTAACCATTACTCAACTTGCCTCACTAAGATAACACAATACACTCAATGGAGGCAGACCCATATTGGTGTCATCGAAGCCTTGACGAGCGTTTGAGAATGGATGGCATTTGACTTAAAATTTGGAATAACGATTTTTATTTGTTTTAGTGATCATAATTTAAATAAGATAAATATAATATATTACAATGCTGAATAATCATTAGAGAAGTTAGGAAATTTTACTGATATTGACTATTTTACAACTTTTCTTGCTCTATGATTAGTTAGCGGCGGTCCCCATGGCAAATCAGTGAGCGATGGTTTCGTTGATTGGGTGGTGATGAGGTACAGGGTTAGCTACCAAGTATTTTTTAGATAACGAATTTTAGTTCCGAAAATTGAAAATTGCCTAAAAGTTTTCATTATTTTAGTCAATTTAATTGACTGAAACTTCACTTTATTTTAATTCAAAAAATATTAATTAAAACGTTTTTAATTAACTCAAGCCTATATCTAACTTAATATTTTAACATAATTCAATTGCAATTTAAGATACTTTGAAATCTTATCTAATACGAATTTGTTATTATCTCGCCTATCGTATAGGATTTGTAATTCTTTTCCGATTACAAGTTTATCTCCTATCTAATAGGAATATACTAATAGATAATCACAATGAGATATATGATCAAAACCAATTTCGATTCTTATTCATACAAACTAATCAATTGAATCAAGTAACGAAATATAAATCATGCATTCAACACTAGAATCATATTAAATTAATTATATTAATCTAATCATGATTTCTTTCATGGAGACATACATAATTATTGAACAAAAATGAAATATGTATTACACAAGAATCATTTTAACCTAATCGTGATTTCTATCGTGGAGACATACATAATTATTGAACAAAATCGAAATATGTATTTAACCTAAACATGACTTCTACCATGAACATACAAAATTCGCATCGTTCAATATTAAAAAAACATATGTTAATCGAAATATTCTACACATGAATACTATCACTGAATCGAATCATGCGTATGTATCAATATACAAGAATTAACAACATGCTTTAAAGCCAATTCTTGATCACAATTATCACAAAACCTATATGCACATCATATATACATTAATCAAGATCATATTTTTCACACATATATCATATATACATCAGTGAAAATATGCAAATATTTAATAGAACCAAGCCTATAGCTCTGAAACCACTATTGGGTTTTGGGGTTCATACGTAGCGAAAAATTCGAAATAATTATTGACAAAACCCCTAAAAGGATCGAAATTTTTTTTCATTAAACTAGATCAAAAAAAGTAAACCATAACTTAATCTGTGGTTTCCTTCTCTGATTGATTGATCTCCAAGATGTTTAAGTGTACGTCCTCTATCGAAAATCCATACATGAACGATGACCACAATTTGGAGTGCTAGTCCCAAGAGAAATAGAAAACATTTTTCTTTCTCTCCTAAAATCCAGAGAACTCAAAATTTGCAAAAATGAAAATATTATTTTCTTTTAGGGCTTTAACCTCTATTTATACATGTAGACAAGCCCTCCTTAAAATCCTATTCGTGTTACAACTATTGTATTTAGGCAGTTTAAGTAAATTACATATACGCCCCTATTAATAAGTTATTATATAACATATCATAAGCAGTCTCTAGCAAGGCATTATGACTACCCAAGTAGCACGAATATCAAAATCGAAACAACCTAATGAATTACATATATCATATCTTTTTGTTGTGCGATATCCTTTGATTAAACATAAGGCATGAAAGTTCACCATTAATGTTTAATCGTATTAGTCTCAATCTTTAGGTAGATTGAAAACAACCAACTGACATTGATCATATCAATTCACTTGGACTTGGCCATTTAACAAACTAGCATATCGAGGGATCCACTGATATCTCTCTCTATATGAGAAGGTCAAATTATATCATGATTACACACTTTCACCTATTATTTAAATGGTAACCAATCACAATCTTTATAATCGTCCGGTTAAATACAGTGTTTGATTGTGTCAAATAACCATGCTCTTAATATTGAAGTCTATGGTAATATCAAGTTAAAGGACTAAATGATATAGCTATCATGAGTAACACCTATGACTTAATCCTTGTGGTATTCTCATAGCAGGTCGGTCCAGTACCTTGTTCCCTAACAAGTACTCCTGATCTCGATTTGTATCCCTATACGCATGATCATGATTTGACAATCTATCAATATTCATACTAGTATTAATTCATTATAGTTCCCTGTATATTGACCGACTTGGGACATTTAGGATATTTTAACAAATACCCAAGGATCTTATTATAAGGTAAATATGTGATAACTTATAATAAAATAGCAAACAAAAATCTCAATTTTATTAACAAAAATGATAAGATAAACAATGTTTGTAGATTGACCCAGGGCACATTCCCGAACACCATTAAGACAAAGAAAATGTGGTTGTTGATGCTTATAGTAGGAAAAGAATAGGCAGAGAGAATGTAGCTACTTCTTGGTTTGACTTATTGAGGAGGCGTTGATGAGGATGATTCAAGAAATTCCAGCTGACACATCATCAACTAAGAGAGCTAGTTCCATAGCTACTATGTAACGACCCAATATTTATTTACGCATCTTATTCGACATTTTCGGACAGAGATGTCGGCTCAGACCCTCGTGGGCGTTGCAGATATGCTAGGGCACGCCTTAATAGGTGTAAAAAATTTTTTATGTTCGTTGATTGACTTAATTACGGGTTTAAATTGTTAAATTATTCTACTACATTGCATATATGTGCTATATTTTTGTATCATGTGAGTTAGTGTGACGGGTTCATCGCCACGTAAAGCGTGTTAATGTGGGTATCGGGTAGGTGATGTGCGGGAATGCTAAGATAGCCTAACTAAGTCACTAAACACAAGGGCCAAGTTACTATAAACATGAACCACAAAGGAGACACAATATTAACCTATGCCAATCAAGCCAAAATGACTAGATTTTGCATGCCTCGAGATGTGTGCCTAGGCGCGGGGCACTAGGTACCGAGAAGTCGAGTACTAGAGTGAGTTTGAATATGTGAATAAAAGATCTTATGAAGACTACCTAATTTGTTAATATGCCAAAGTTAAAATAGGCTAATGTAATTGACCTTAATGAAAGCCTAAAGTCTACATAAATAAATTTGGCCATTGGCTTGCAAATGGATGATCTTAAAGTATGGGAAACTAGGCAAGATGAGTATGAGAGTGTGTGTCATTTGGGAGTATGACTTTCAAAACATGAACCATTAGACTCTTTAGAGATGATGAACTTGTGTAAGATGAGAGGCTAGGATTAAAGAATCCTAACTATAAAAGCAGACCTAATGGTGTTTCTTGACATGCAACGATCATAGAAAATTTGTTCTTGAGAAAAAATCAAAGGGAGATATGTGCTGGAACTGCAACAAGAAGTGGTAGCAAATTGAAGGCCAATTTAGTGGGGAATGATCTAGGAAGCTCAAATCAAAAGGATCTACACACTTGGGCATGCGTTTTTTCTTGTTCATGTTCAATTCATAAGAATTTGATCTCAAAAGCTTGAGTGTGCACCAAATGGGGTTTTGCTCACCTGATTTCATTTAAATAGGTTATATTCAGTTTTAATTTACAAAACTCAAATGTTTTTCAAATCAATTTTTGAAAAAAAATTTCGTGTTCTTGATAATACTCAATTAATGCTAGCTTAAATTTATAATTAATGCATGATTTATTGTTCCTATTGGAGTATCCTTGATGATTTGGGTTGATTAAGAGTCATATGGGTCAAATAGACCTACAAGTACCAAGAATTGCTTGATTTGGGTTAAGATTTGGTGTGGAAGTGTTGTTATTTTCCTGCATATTGGGCTATTGGAGAAGATGATGAATAGTGTTTGTGGCCACATTGGACGTTTGTACTTAGAAGCCTCTATGCCCACAAGGGTGACACGTACCGCAATTATAATGGCTCGCTTATAGTAATATTACAATCAACTTACGTTGATCATGAATATCGTTCTCAGGGAAAGGTTTTTGCACTAGTTGAATACCTATTTAACTTTAAACTCTTGCTAAAGAAATCCCTTTTTAAATGGTTTTATACTAAACTACTATATCGAACAAAACAATATACATTTTACTGTACTTCGTATATTAAGAATATCTTAGTTCACAACTTCACCTACGTAATGTAATACTATGCTTTTCAACCACTTTCACATCATAATATGGTATGTGCAATGGCTAATTAGAATAGACATATTTCCTTCAAATCCACTTTAATCCACTGTCATGACGGAAAAGATTCTAATGTGCAAACTAGAACTCCACATATCGGTGCGAAGAACGTAAGATTCACATTGCTTTAATGCTTTAGATCTTTAGATTCATAACCAATTAAGTTTACTCTCCGTGTCACCTTAATCAACAACTATCGCTCGATGTTCTGTATTTTACAGTTGTACCGTTCATGTCTAGTTTAAGAGCTTAAGTGCCCATGATAACTTCAAAAACCTAATATCTATAAATATGTAATCAAGATTTCTACAACATTACACTTAGAATCAATACAAATTCTAATCATTGCACTTTTTATATTAATTACTAATCATGTTCATAGCATAGCATTCATACCAAAGGATTTATTGATCCCTATGATTAAAAGACTACTCACGCTTCATTGAAACAAACATATTACAGTTCTTAATTGGAATTATTGAAAATCAGAGATGAATATAAATATATTACCTTTAATAAAACTAATGAAACCAAACTTGAATTGCAAAATTAGAGACTTAAATGTTTTCTCCCCCACAAATTTTCTTAATACTTAATATCAAAATAGACCTATGCTAAAAGACTCTAATGGTGGCTAATTGTTGATATTTGTTGAGTTTACCATGTCCTTACATCTATTTATACTTCTTAATAACAATTAGAAACACTACTTTACAATTTAACTCGAAATAAAACTCTCATTTTTTAATTTCTTTCAATTCGACACTGTCACTTATCCCCCGACACCATGTGTGTTGTGCCACGGCGCCACCACTGCGCCATCTCTTGTCTGCAATTCTTCATCTCATGTGACCTCGTCACCCTGCCTAGAGTCCCCGGAGTGGTCCCTTATATCCACAACACCATCACTATGCCAAGCCTACAACCTTGATTTCTTCACTCTGCCTTCTCTCCCACGCCGTGCCTAAGTCCTCCACGCTGTGCCTTATACACCCACATTGCCACCATGTGTAGCCATGCCTCCAACCACACTTTCATGGGTTCTTGCTCTATTTCTGCTCATTTTTGCTCGTTTCCTTCCTTTACACCTTAATTACAAGAAAATGCATAAAAACCATTAATTAGAGCTCGTTTATGGATATTTTTACTAAATATTCTACTAACCTAACTCTATATATAAGTTTAAATAATCACTTATCAAATAAACCTAAACTTAGGATTTTGTGCGTCTTGAGCAAAAGTGTATTCTATTAAGTCTCATAATAACGGGTTCTTGTTAAATTTACTTTGTTCATGAAGTATCCTTTAATTCACTAAGTTTCAAGTTAATAATCCACTCAAGAGTTTTCTTTGCAAAAACTTATAAATTAAAACATGTAGCTTTATCAACACATATAATTTTACTTTCAAACACAAAAGTAGATCACAACCAAAATCATCACTACTCACTAGTTTGTTTCACCTCGACACTCAAGTAGTAAGTATGTAATCTTATAATTTCTCTTTAAGCTCAGAAATTCATAAATAAGCATAGATCATACTCATCTTTGATAGACTTTAGCACTTCAATAGTCTATAAGGCTTCATATAGTTGGAACAAAAACTTAACTCAACTAGCTACTCGTACTCGAGCTAAATTTTTATTTGAAGAGTTTTATTTTACTTTTGCCATATTTTCTTTATTTTTCTTTTTCTTACATTTCATTTCTTCTTCATTTTTTTATTTCATTTTAAGGTCCCTACTCCTTTTCTTATGGACTCTATTTTTCCTCACTTTTCCAACTATCACGTTCTCTGCCCATTTCCTGTAGAACTTGTGGGATTCTCTAATTTCTCATACTTTTAAAACTCTTGTTAGCACTTCTTACATTTGCTTAATCAAGTAAGTTAACTCCAAATTTTTATTTACAATTCCTATTTCTTCCCCTATTTATACTAGGTCTTTATTCACTTTGTATTATCAAGTAAGATTCACACTTATTATAGAATCCTTACAGATCTAAATTTTTCCATAAGATATGTTCTAGTTTCTTACTTTTATTTTACGTTCAAGGTATTCTCTAACTCTAGGTTTCTAATCATGAAATCATATAATTGTTTACTATATTTCATTTTTTCTTCTTCAAATTTAAAACACTCTCTTGAGTTTCATATCAACAAGATACTTGTAATCTACTCATCCTCAATTAAAGGAATAAACATGCAAATGAACTACTTATTCATTACATAGTACTATATATAACCTAATCTATACTACCTAAACATTCACATAGTAAATAAAATGAAAAATTTATACACTACCATGCTTTCCTCTGTAACTGCTTTAAAATAAAATTTTAACGATCATACCTGCAGTGTTTATCCTTATTTCTTTGCCTATCTTACTACTTCCCATAGTGTAGTGTAGTGTCGATGCCCCCAAACTTAAACCAAACCGTGTCCTCAAGGTTTAATAATAAGCATGAAACCATGTAAACAGTAAAACACATAAACATATATATATATATATATATATATATATATATATTAACATAAGTAATAAAATCATAAACTAAACTAAACATAGACTTTAAACAACTAAATAGCTAACAAAATATCCCTAATATAAAAGTGAAAAGGTATCAATGTAACTCTTGTCTCCACAGGTCTAAAGTACTCTTAAGACATTGACACCAGAATAGTGCATTATTATCATCATCTGCATCTTCAGCTCCAACATAAGATGGTGTCAATGGTTGTTCCACCCTCCTACTCTGCACTAAATCTGGATTAAACATATAGTCCGGTGCCGTTAGAAAACAAAATGACCTATCAGTAGGTCTCATCTGTCTACTCCTCTCATATTTAGCTATGTCCCTCTGATGATTGACAAACAACATGAAAGTAAGGTGCCCGTTATGTCTGTCTTGGTCTCTCCTCTGCCTATCTTGCACATAACATAACAAGACTTCCTCATACTGAGCCCTATCCACTCTAAATGGTCTTCGCATATTTGTATTCTATAACCTTCAATGCTGTGGAGTCAAGTTCTCGTGTGGTGGTACTGGTGCCAGTAATGGAGGAGGTGATAGAAAGACCTTTGGATTATCTAAGTCCTGCCCTCTAACATGTGGGTCTACAGACTCATAGCCCTCAATGAATCCTTGCTACTGTTCCTCCTCCCCTTCTCCATATCTTTCATCTTGAAATTCCTGGGCTAACTTCGTTGTTGTTGATGCTACTGCTGTCCGATCCTCTTGCAGTTTGGCCTACAACTCAGCCTTAAGTCTAGCTCCCTCAGCTCTCTTTTTATCCTCCTTAAAGTCTTTATAACCTGGTGGTGACTTCATTGTAAGCATGAAAGCTTCATCCATGGTTGCTTGGGCCGCAATATCGAATTCTTCTTTATTTGTCAATCGCACTCGTGCCTTCAAGCATATTTGAGTAATCAAGATTGGAAACAACAATTTGTTGTCTCTTTCTGACATGATGGACTTCCACAGATTATTGTAGATGATATCACCGATGTTGACCTGTTCTTTATAATATCGTAAAGACAGGCCGCTTTTGGCTTATTGATCTCACCCTGCTTAGAGGAGGGGTATAATGAAGCAACAAGGAAATCTTGCCACATTCGATAAACTTTTCTAACACTCCCATTATTAATGTGCTTTGGCACATTCTTAGCTCCTATGACCCAACCTTATTTTCCTTGGACAACCAGTGCTCTCTCTAGCTCTAAAAAGGTATAGGTTATAGGGCCTCTCATCTATCTTATCCATGAAACTCGGTTCGGCTCCATACAAACTTAAGTACTCCAATCCATATATGCTATTAATTTCAAGTCTATTAAAAGGAAAAAATTCCTCTCCCCTTCATTGGCTCCTCCTTCATAATGAACTTCGCATTAGCATAAAATTTGTACACAATCTCACTCAGTCCTTTAACTTTATCTTTCTATAGTCTTGAGTGAGTTGCTCCCAATTTTTTTTGCGTAATGAAGTTATTCACTTGTTTGTCATACTTGGCCGAGAAATATTCCTCTCTAACAAATGAACTCCCTATATTTGATACCCTCGTATCTATCATTGGTCTCTCTACTAATAAAAAATTTGGATTTAAATAGCCTATGCTTATCTGCGGGATTTCTTGAGGTAGATGCCTCATAGTTTTTTGCCTTAGCTTGGCTAACTTGCTTCCTTGTTCTCCCTATTTCTTCAAATTTCACATAACACAAAAACAACGCAAACGACAACTCGGATCTTTAAATCACTTAAAAATAAAAATTTATATCACACTAATCCTACACACGACAAATAATGGAAAAACATAAACTAGATCTCTATGGGTAACATTAATGCTCAATATTCACACTACTTACATTTCTATATCCAGCAACCTCACATCCGCAATTCATACAATTTCATCAAAATTTTCAAACTTCAAAGCATACCTAATAAAATTTTGATTTTTACCTTAATGCTGGATTAATTTCTAGTGTAGTACACTCCTCCAAGTATTTATCAACCCAAGCCCTCCCACTTTTCTAACAAACTAGACCCTAGCTCTCTTTAAAATCAAATCCTCAAATTCAAGCCCTACCTTTCCACATTGTGCAAATCTACAATGCACTCCCCTCTTTCACTCTCAATTACTATGAAATCTTGTATCTCACTTAGAAATGATCAAAACATGGCTCTAGAGGAATGTATACTTGGTGGTTGTGGTGGGGTTTTAGTGCAAGTGTGAAGAAAGTGGAGAACAAGGGTGTTATAAAACCACTATCGATATTGGCGCCATGCCTTAATAGGCATGGAGCCGTGACAACGCCTTGACGCTGTGGTGTGTTCTTTTTCTTCCCTTGCAGCATTGCTGGCATAATCATTAATACCCACGACGCCGTGGCCTATAGCTATGTCTTCAAGCAATCTGTCGATGTCTTCCACCTATATTTTTTGTTAATTATTCTTCGGCGGTCCTCCGACTTTGTTTATCACTCACACAAGATGGCGTTATCACATGAAGTCCATGTTAATATAAAAATAAATAAATTTTACCTTTGATTTGCTCATGTACCTCACCTTTTCCACTTGAATTCCTTCGCTCATTTACGCGCTTTCATGAGTTAGCAAGATATTTTCGTTCCAATGAATCATCACTCGACAAATGGTATTTCCTGCACATTTGACACAAATTTTTGAAAGTCAGAACTAAAACATGTTAATTGTACTTATTAAACTAAATAACTAACTATTTGACCCAAAACATAAAAACATAAAACTTAAAACCCCTGGGCTGCCACCTAGTAGCGCTTAGTTTAATGTCATTAGCCTAACGCCTTTTACCTCGTTCAGTCAGAGTAAAAATTAAGAAACTCCAATTGTAGATTATGATGTCGTTCCAGTTTAGATGTACTTCTTTGCCATCGAGAAAGATAAACTTTTCAGTATCATTGCCCACATCAATACTCATTGTGATATTCCTCTCTCTTATGTACAAAATCTGCATTGGCAGTGTTCAAGAATGGCAGCCCAAGTATAATAGACATGTCAACATCCATGTTGAGATTCATAATCTCAAAATCCGCGATGAATATGAATCTACCCACTTTCACTTGCACATTCAAGACTCTCCCTAGAGTTGGTATCAATTTGCAATTTACTACATACAAATTTGTGGTTTTAGGACAGTTGGTTTTCAAATCGGTATGCAACATGTCCATTAGTAGCATAACATTGACTGAGGCTCCCATATCATATAAGGAATTTCTAAATTGGTGCCTATCGATGCTTATTGGGATGCATAGTTCTTTGGGATTTCTCCTTTTGATTCCTTGAAGTCTCGGGATAAACTTTAACTTCAGTTCTCGCTTCCTCAAGACTATTATGATGACATTGCCTTTTTGTGCTTCTTTAGAAGGTCCTTCATCTTTTTGCTTGGCCTTCCATTGTTGCTTCCCTTTATTTTTCTTCAAGGAATTGATTCTTTGTTGCTTGAAACTATCAAGTTCATCTTGTCTCATTTTCGTGTTATGCTCATGCATCTCTTCATACTTCCTAATAGCCAAAGTGTTGACTTTTTTAACTTATACATCACTTGCTCTTATCTTGGCTCCTTTGTTGCCATATTGCTTATCATGTGAATAGCACTCATGTTCTCCTTGGGATTACTGACGGTGTTGCTAGAAATTTGTCCTTCTTTTCTCGAGTTCAATGCTATAAAAAGTTTACCAATTTGTCTTTCTAAGTTCTTGATGGATTATGATCGCTCATCATCCATCCTTTTCATGGCTTGTTTCACTCCTTCCATCTCTTTCTCGTACTTCTCATAGCATTCCCGATTGCTCATGTCCATGGCTTGCAAGTACTTCTCAAATGACTTCAATGAAGTCACCTATTCGCTGTACCTCAACTTCCCTTATTGGATTTGTTGATCGAAGCCTTGAGGTAACTTTAGTACATTATCAAGATTTCCATAAGAGAAGTTCAGGTTATTGTTGTTGTATCCTTAACAAAACCATTGAGGAGCGATTCCTCTCGGCCTCAAGTTGTTCCCATAGCCTTGGTTGTTCAAGAAGTTTATGTACTCATACTCCACTTCCTGCTCTTATCTATTTGGTTAACCACTATAACATGGTGATTATTTGGTTGTTGTGCTACTTGTAGACCTTGGTGTCCCATCTGAAGCTTTGCCATTTCTTTGCTCAGATTTAATAGATGTGCCATAATTGCAATTTATAAGTCAATCTCATAAACCTTTACTGATTTCCTTACCGTAGAATGAGTACCAGCTATAGAATTTTGAGACATAAGATCAAGGAGATCCAATGCTTCATCCTTATCCTTGGTTAGTATATAACCACTTGTTGCGGCATATATTAGTGTTCTTGTCCTGTGATTCATCCCATAATAGAAAATTTGGAGTTGTACACGTATCCATGCCCCAGACATCTCCTCAAGACCTCTTTGAATATTTTTTAAGCCTTGCTAATAGACTCGGTGTTTTCTTGCTTGAACTGATTGATTTCTAGTTTCCTTTCGTTGACCTTCACTTAGGAAAGAACCTGTCTAGAAATCTTTCCTTTACTTTCGCCCATGAGGTCATACTCCCTGCGTTCAGCCCTAAGAACCATGATTTGGCTTTTCCATCCAATGAGACTAGAAAAAGTCACATCCTAATCACCTCCTTACTAACTCCGCTGATGTGCACAATGTCGCACTTCTCTAAGAAATTCTTAACATCGGCAACTGGATCTTCATTTTATAGCTCGTTGAACAGGCTATTTTGCATCATGTTTATTATAAGTGGTCTCTATCCGAACTTGGTGGCGTTGGCTGCAAGCGTCATCACTCCGTTGTAAGTCTCCTAAACTTATGGCTTAAGTAGTCATAAAGATATCCCATTTCTTGCACAATATCCTGCACTACATGATCACCTACGGGTTGGTTATTCTTGTGGCCCTGTTGTTGGTTTCTTGCTTGCTCCTCAGCTATCTTGATTCCTTTCTTTTTCTTTCCTTTGTTCGCTGTGTCAATGTCAGGGTCATAAGACGCTAGGACCTTCTCTCATTTGCTACGCATGCGCTAGTTCTCCCTGAAAAGAAAATACAAAAGATCAAGTGCAAAAAGTCAAACTTGAAACTTAAGCCTTTTTTCTTTTTTGTGAATTTGAAAGTAAAATACTTAAAACTATTACTTAGCAACTATTCAAACTAACCAAGTGATACTAAGTGGCTACCTATCCCTTGCAACGACGCCAAAAACTTGACACGTGCCGCAATTATAATAGCTCACTTGTAGTAATATTGTAATCAACTTACATTGATCATGGATATCATCCTCAGGGAACGGTTACTAGTTGAATACCTATTTAGCTTTGAACTATTGCTAAAGAAATCCCTTTTTAAATGGTTTTATACTAAACTACTTTACCTAACAAAACAATATAAACATTACTTTAACTATTATATTAAGAATATCTTAGTTCACAACTTCACCTTGGTTAATACTATGCTTTTCAAGCACTTTTACATCTTAATATTTTGTATGCAATGCCTAATTCAAATACACAGATTTTCTTCAAATCTACTTTTACCCACTGTCATGACGAAAAAGATTATAATGTACAAACTAGAACTCCATCTATTAGTGTGAATAACGTAAGCTCCATATTGCTTAAATGCTCCAAATCTTTAGATTCATAACCAACTAAGTTTACTATAAGTGTCTCCCTAATCAACAACTATCGCTCGATGTTGTGCATTTTACGGTTCTACCATTCATGTTAGGCTTCAAAGCTTAATGGCCATGATAACTTCTAAAACCTAATATCAATAAACATGTGATCACGATGCCTAAATCATTACACCCTAAATCAATACAAATTTTAATCATTGCACTTTTTATATTCAATTTCTAATCATGTTCATAGCATTGCATTCATATTATAGGATCCCTTGATCACTAAGATTAATACGCTACAACGCTTCATTGAAACACACATATTAAAACTCATAATTGAAATCATTGAAAATCAAAGATGAATATAACTATATCACTTTCAATTAAACTAATGAAACCAACCTTGAATTTGTAAAATTGGAGTCTTCAATATTTTCTCCCCATAAATCTTTTTAATACTCAAAATCAAAATAAGACTATGCTGAAATACTCTAATGGTGGCTAATTGTTGATATGTATTAATTTTACCACGTCCTAGCCTCTATTTATACTTCCAAATAAGAATTAGAAACCATATTGTACAATTTAACTTAAAATAAAACTCTAACTTTCTTATTTTTTTCAATCCGACACTGTCACTTATCCCCTGAAATCGTGTGTGTTGTGCCACGACGTCACCATTGCACCGTCTCTTGTCTGCAATTCTTCATCTCCTATGACCTCAACACCCTGCCTAGTGTCCCCGATGCCATCCTTACTCTCCACAACACTACCACTGCGCCAAGCCTACAACCTAGATTTCTCAATTTTACCATCTCTCCCACGCCATGCCTAAGTCCTCCACGCTGTGCCTTGTACACCCACGGTGCCACCATGTGTAGCAACGACGCAAACCATACTTTCGTGGGTTTTTGCTCTGTTTCTTCTTATTTTTGCACCTTTCTTTCCTTTACACCTTAATTACGTGAAAATACATAAACACCATTAATTAGAGCTAATTTACAAATATTTATACTAAATATACAACTAAACTAAACTTATATATAAGTGTAAATAATCACTTATCAAAGGGACGTCTATACCCACAAGCCTTTGTGCCTACAATGGACATTTGTACCTATAAGCCTTTATGCCCATAAGGGATGTATGTGCCAACATAGAATTCAGTGCCCACAAGAGATGTTTGTGGCCACAAGGATAGTAACAAAGATCATATTAGAACTATGCAATAGAATGAATATCTAATACACCAACAAATTTGTCAAAATCAACAATAGAGACCTTGGAGTCGATAGGCGCATTTGGGTATAAGGTCCGGGTCAGTTTTGGGAGTTCATGGGCAAGGTTTTGAAGCCTGTAAGATAAGTAAACCCACAAGAAACACATTTGAAGCGTTTATTTTATTTTTCCCTTAATTTTCATGTTATGATTGAATACATTGTTGATTGTCGATTCTCAGTTATTATGTCGTTTCTAATGGTTGAGTGGCACGCTAGACAATAGCACGTGCACTCATGCCCTAGGTGGATTGCAACCCTAGTTGGATCTTCATTGCATGTGTTGGTGGGTTAATGGTCTAGACCGACCACTACAAGGGCTATTGGGTAATGATTCCAGTGGAGAGTGGTGGAGATATCCACTGGTGAGATCCCAACGTACTAAAGTATGGTCTATTTGGGTTCTAGACATATATATATATATATATATATATATCATATGATATAGTTGCTAACAACTAGATCATATCACGTGCACCCATCCATTAAGTGAATTTGTGACCCGACTTGCTTGTCTTTGGTTCACGTATTGGTGGGTCGTGGGACTAGGCTGACCACCGCAAGGGCTATTAGGTGATGACTCCAATGGAGGGGATAGGGAGACCCACTAATGCAATCTCAATGTATTGAAGTATGATCTAGTTGGGTTCGAGATTGAGTACACCTATACATTTTGCTCTTATATGCTTTATTTTCATGCGATGCGTCTTTTTACTGCCATTTCCTTTTTGCATGATTTGTATGCATTATTCATTGATTTCATTTGAATGCTTAGTGGTTATCTATAGGATTTTCTCATTGGAACTCATATTTGCTTTGAATTCGAGTTGCATATCCTTCTACGAGTAAAGGCAAGAGGATATTTGGGCGACTATCTCTTATAGCTGACACGTGTCAAGCATGCACAACAATTTCCCTTATTTTCTTATTATTAATAGTAGTGGTAAATGGGGTATCATCTCCACAGGGATTTTGTAAACTTCTAAGGCATGTATATTTCATTTGTTTATCTTAAGTAAGTTAATTTAATTTAAAAAGATTTAAAGTACCAAAAAACTATAAACTACAACTACTAACTTAATTAACCAAACTAACTAAACTAATTCTAACAATTTAATGCAAACTTAACTAAACAAAATTCAAATTCAATAAAATTTAAATATCTAAACAAACATCTAAACAAACCCCCACACAACAATGCAATATACTTGGATTGAATTCGAATACTAGAACATAATGTCGCTTCATAACCTAGTTATAATCTTATCACATGGAGTCTCAAAATCATTAAATCATAATTCATAATAGGTTGATAGCCTTTAGCAAACCATCAGTTTTTCTAAATTTAATGGAAAGTAAGCTATATTCTTATCATTGTAGATCTACCTATTTGATAAAACACAATAAAATAAAAATGTAATGACATTAAGACTCAATGAAAATCACGCCTAATCTAAATCAAATATTAATCAGAATATGCTAATTAATGAATAACTTAGAGCACAATCACCTAGAACATCACTCAGGTAATATTGCCTAATAGGTTAATCTTAGTTACTACTTCTATAATTGTTGTCAATTATAATAGATATAGAATCATAATCATAATACAACAATAAATATTTGCAACTATACATGCAATATCAATCTTCATTAGTTGTAATACACAAAAATAGCTTATTAAAATTGTGATTATTTTGTATGAATATATATAAAGCATTAAAGTCACGATTCCTTAATTACTACTATATAGCAATACAAAGTATATACATCTTTAGGGTTTGTTTAGATTGATAAACTACTCACTCATGCACGAAATAGATAACATAATAATATAATTAAAAGACATAAACAAATAAATAAATACCTTTTAAATAAATTGAAGCTCCAATATAGCTTCAAACATCAACTAACTTATTACTAATAAAAGACTTACAGAATATGTGAAAGAGGTTAGAAAGGGCTAGATTTGAAAGCCCTCAGGTCCTATTTATAGTCTCCTAAGTCATACATATCATAAATAAACTCTAATCCTTCATATTAATCTAAAAAATTTGTAACTGACCTCAAAGATTTATTTGCGATTTCGAAATTGTACACAAATCACTGATTTAATCACGGGAAAAATAGTCTCTGTTCTCCGCCGATTCAGGTATAATTCCAAATTCGCTCATGATTCACTGACACTTCTCTGCTGCCGATTTAGGTGGCAATTTCTTATGTAATCCTATATCACTAGACCTTTTCTACAATTGGCAATTTTGCATTTCTTCCTTTTTTTCTTCCATTTCTACATTTTCCTAATTAAAATCCTGAAATCACAAAAACCAGAGAATACCAAGTGTAATATCATTATTCATAAGATCAACCTAATTTACACTATAAAACATGTATAATTATTAACTTTTCAAATACCCCTAACCTCGACACTTTATTGTCTCGAACAAAAGAATACTTTTAATCATATTCTCATTTTATTTTTTATTAACTGATTTCAATCTAATTAATCTTAACTTTAAATAATAGAAGTTTTAAAATAGAAGTGATTTTCAAATGGAAATATATTACCCACAAGTAAATGAAAGTTATGATAAAATAAAATGCTTTAGACAAAATTAAACATCTCTTAATGATAACTCAACCACCCAATGCAATATCTTATATAACATAAAGTACATTATAGAGGCCAGTACATAATATGGGTTTTCTCAATCTCCACTGACAAGCATCAAGCTTACGATGACTAGTATAGATTCTCAAAACACAAAAACCACTAGATTAATCTTAATTTTAGAAAACACTTTATAATAGCATTATAAGCATAATCATTAGGAATTTTGCCAAGATACCAATGAATATATCATTTAAAAAGTGTAAGATTAAGAAATACTTCACTCAACTCTAGTTTCCAGCACTCGAGCAAAATTTTTTTTTGAAGAGTTTAAGAGCATCCATATTTTTCATCTCTCATTCTTTTCTACTCCATCCGAATTACTTCTTTATTATATATTTCTTTTGCTTTTGCTTTTGAGTCCCTACTCCATTTCCCATGGATAATCTCACATTTTTCCCACTATGGATTTCTTGCTCCATTTCTTATGGAATCTATATGACTCTATATATATTTGTAACCTCTTGTTAACACTTCTCAATGTCTACTAAAGTTGAAGAAAATACTCTTTCTAACTTACAGAAATTCATCAGTTTCTAACCCATTTCTTCTTTTAATTGTGGCATAATAACTTTATATAGATACTATAAAAATATTTAATCAATAGCCTTTGTATGACAAGATTCTTAAAAATCTGTCTTTTTCATCTTGCACTATTGTTTCGATCATTTACCCATTCTTATGACTAATATAAGGCATTCACTCCGGTGTATACATTAATGGGTAAAATTAATAAAAAAAAGGGTATATATTCCTTCTATCATAGTATTTACTTAGATAGTAAAAATATCACTTCTATTCAAAATCTATTATATATTCATTTTCATTATCATTTTTTTAACTAAAAATAAAATTAATCGAAATTCATAATTACTTGGACTCGAAAGAAATTTGAAAAACTTTATTAACTTACTTGAACTTTGCATCAATTTTTCACTTATCTTCTACCTTTCCTTCATTTTCTTGCTTTTTTGCTGTCATTGTCATCCTTCACCTAAAATACCCCCAAACTCATTCCAAACCTTGTCCTCAGGTTTTAAAATGAAGTTTGGTTTCCAACAAAATAAATATACCTTGTGAAGTATAAATGAATTAATATAATCATAAATTGGATAATCAATATAAGATTAAACTAAAAAAACTTTCATTTGATAGAGTGCATAAAAACTAGAATAAACATCACCAATGTATATCAAATGAAACACCAATCACAAATAAAATAACGTAAAACACCATAGATCACATAGTATAACTCTGATGATAGAAGTAAGACCTCACACATTATCACTCAAAGATAAAAAAACAAATAGAATAAGGAAATCAATGTCATCATCTGAAAGTCGCATCATCATCATCCTCCACTGGATCAATCCTCTGAGATTGGTAACAGGGAGCGTGGTCATAGAGGTAGTAGTCATGACCTAGCAGTATTAGGACATTAGGACTACTACTAATCGGTAGGCTCATCTGTGTCGACGGTATAGGAACCTCTGTGCCTCCTTGTTTTTTATGTCTTATAGACATCGTTCTCACCATCCTGTGAATGCTCCTTGGTAAGGCCCTATTGCTTTCGAACACCAGTTCTTGCTTCCTCCGAGCTTACATTCGATTACGCAGAATTATGCCTATAAAGGCCAACTCCGACTCTTCACATTCAGATCATTTATGTCTCTCTACATTTCCTCCAAAACAGTCCTCGTGTATTTTTTTATTTTTCTTCTATGCTCTGTCTCTCTCCTGGATATCTCGGCCTTCTCTCTCTCCTGTTCAGATTCTTAATAACCATCACTTTTTCCATATCTCTCTATTACTTCATCGATGATGGTCTTCTTAAGTAGAGCATCTATTTCAACCCTATAATGTTTACTTAATCTGCTTTACAAAAAGCCGTGATCATCAAAGAAAAAGGTAGTCCGTCAATTTTTTTCATGGTGATGGCACTCCTTATTGACTCATATATAATCTTGCCAACATCCATATATCTCAATCTCAAGATAATGTGGAAAAGTAAAACGGCTTTATAGTTCACTATTTTATAATATTGCAGGCATGGCTGTAAGCTGGGGTTGATGAAATAACACCATGCATGTATGATCTTCTTAAAAAATTTGGTAGTTATGTCCTTTAAGTACCCCTCCATATCAAAAATGAATCCATCACCATAGATTTCCTTTAAACATCCACTAATTGTCTCTATAGTTTGGTGGTATGTAATCCCATATTCGGGCTTTTAGTACTCGTCATTTCCTCTTTAGTGAAGTTTCACTAAACCAAAATACTAATGTTTTCTTGCACCAGAATAATCCACTGTTTTTTCCTCTAACTCGTGACTTTTTTCTTACTATCACTTCTAAAAGCATTTGCATAAAACTCTCGCACCAAAATATCACATTCTTTCTCACTATGAACATCATCTAGTTCTAAATTGTTATAGTCTCTAGTAAACAATCCTCAGTTTCTTGCTACAATAATATCTAAATCTTAGGCCTACATTTCAAATCATTCTTCACATTGAATCCACTCTCCAGGAGCAACTTCCTATTTTTATTAATCATTCTTAAATTTGGTAAAGGCCTTCTCATTGATAAAGTTTTCTTTCCTAAGAACATAATTTCTTGGCCTCGTCTGTATCTCCTGTTATACTTCCTCCTCTTCATCCTTATACTTTTCCTCAGAATGATAGCTAAATGATAAAAGTGGAGTAGGCTCTCTTTGTGGTCTAATTTTAGGAGTGTTGAAAGAAATTGATGTGGGTTGGATTTGGAAATTTTTTGATTTATTCTTTGTTTTCTCTACTAACTTCCCTTTTCCTTTCTCCTCCCTCGAATTTACACTCTTTCCACTTCCGACCATTAGAATTAGTACAAGTTAAAGAGTGAACCTGTAAAACAATTTAAAACCAAATTGTTGAAAAAGTGTTCGGTAAAATTCTACTTATTTATCTAATAAGGAGAAATTCATCAGAAAAGTCGTTTATAAATCAAGAGTTTGAAATTTATATGAAATTTATTGATAAAACATCATTGATATAAACATTTGTTCCTAAGTAATTCTAATCATGGGAAAGAAAAACATAAAAACCACCAAACTCTTTTGAAACTTAGTCTCAAATTAGTTTGTGTATAAATTTCAATCCATTCTCCATATACCAAAAATAGTTCCAAAATTTGATATCAATAAAAAAGTTATCACAAAACTCCCATAATAGTATTGTAATAAAAAACATTTGACATCAAAATAAATTGAAAGTAAAAATTTCAAAATGTAGCTTCTGACCAATGAAAAAATTCAAAAATCAATGAAAAACAAAAAAATTAATCAACAAAAGGCTAGGATCTTCATTAATTACCTTCTTGAAAGTGAATTTTTCAAGATTGGAATTCTAAGACTCCTCTACCACACTCCTCCAAGCTCCAACTTCAAATTCCCCTTGCTCAAGCCCAAGTTAGGATTTTCTCACTAGAACTTGCCTTTGCTTTGAATTCGAGTTGTAGATCCTTCTATGAGTAAGGGCAAGAGGATATTTGGGCGACTATCTCTTATAGCTGACACGTGTCGAGTGTGCATAATAGTTTTTCATATTTTCCTTTTATTTGCAGTAGTGGTAATGGGATATCGTCTCCACAAGGATTTCGCAAACTTCTAAGGCAAGTATTTTTCTTTTGTTCTCTTTAATTTAGTTAATCTAATTAAACGAGAACTAAAATACCAAACAACTAAAACTATAACTACTAACTTAATTACCCAAACTAAGGAAACAAATTCTAACAATTCAATGCAAACTTAATTAAAAAAAATTCAAATTTGATATAATCGAAATATCTAAACAAGTTCTAAACAAACCCCCACTAAACAATGTAATATACATGGATTGCATTCAAACACTAGAACATAACATCACTTCATAACCTAGTTATAATCATATCATATGTTAAATTCTAATTCATAATAGGTTGATATAACCTTGAGCAAACCGTTGATTTTCCAAAATTCAATGGAAAATAGGCCATAATCTTATCATTGTAGATCTACCTATTAGATAAAATGCAATAAAATAGAAATACAATAGCTTTAACACTCAATGAAAATCATACCCAATCTAAATCAGATATTAATCATAATATAATAATTAATAAATAACTTAGAATACAATCACCTAGAACATCCACTCAGGTAATGCTGTCCTATAGATTAATTTGAGTTACTACTTCTATAATTGTTGTCAAAAATCATAAACATAGAATTAGAATCTCAATACCACAATATGTATTTGCAACTATGCATGTAAATCAATCTTCGTTAGTTGTAATATGCAAAAATAACTTATTAAAATTGTGATTATTGTGTATGAATAGATATAAAGCATTAAGTTCATGATTCCTTAATTATAACTATATAACAATCCAAATTATACATGCCTAGGTTTGCTTAGATTAATAAACTACTTACTTATTCTGGAAATAGATAACACAATAATATAATTAAAAGACATAATTAAATAAATAAATACCTCTTAAATGAATAAAGAATCCAATGTAGCTTCAAACATAAACTAACTTACTACTAAGAAAAGACTTATAGAATATGTGAAAAAGGTTGGAGAGGGCTTGATTTCAATGCCCTATGGTCAAATTTATGGCTTCCTAAATTATACATATCATCGATAAACTCAATTCTTTCATATTAAACTAAAAAATCGATAACCGACCTCAGTGATTTGTCAACGATTCCTAAGTTGTACATAAATTGCTGAGTTAATTATTGGAAATCAATCTCTGTACTCCACCAATTCAGCTAGCAGTTTCTAATATAATTCCAAATTCGCTGGTGATTCACTGGCTCTTCTCTGCTACTAATATAGGTCATAATTTCCTGTTTAATTTGGTATCGCTGGCTTTTTTTTTTCCATTTCTATATTTTCCTAATTAAATCCTAAAATAAGAAAAACAAGAGAATACCTAGTGTAATATCATCATTTATATCTAAATCAAACTAAATTACACTATAAAACATGTCTAATTATTGACTTATAAATTCTTACTATCCAGGACATACTCGTAGGTGTCTATTTCATTATTTTGCTTTCCTTTTGGTTTTACTTAGGGGACTTGAGAGACACTTGTACATGTATATGATTACTTACCTATTGAGTTGTCACCTAATATACATGGTACTCAATTTTTCAGTTTTCCACTATAGGTTGAAGTTAAAATTAGATGAAAACTTATTTATATATGTTATTTCCATGAAATGTAAGACTTTTGCTTTTTCTTAATGTTAAATTACTTGTGAAATCACTTTTATAACTCCTATAACTTGGCTAAATGAATCTAAGTAGGGTAAACTTAAGTAAATGACTTACTTAAACTAATTAACTAGAATAATGTGTGAAAAATTGGCTAAGTTAATGGACATATGTATAATAGTTTAATGAGTAAATGGGTAATTTAACTGAATAACATAATAAGGCAAGTTATCATAAATATGTTAAGGATAGTGTTATGTCATGGGTCATCATCGCTGAGAATGTAGTTGACGTGGCATGTGTTAATGACATGTCAGGCGACGTGGTAGTGCTAGGTTGCCTTGGGATATTGGGTCACCACATACTGATCTTTTCTTCGTTGCTTAGATTAGGGCTGAGCCAGAAATTATTCTACAGGTGGTTGATTATTAGAAAGCTGATTAGGATAACTCAGTGCGTTAAAGGTTGGTAGCTAGTGTTGATCATCCATTGATGCATGTCGGAAGCAACAAAAATAATAGTATCCCTATTAGGTTACCATTTTCCACCTTATTTTGTATTACTAGTAAGTCACCATAAGGAGTTGGGTTACTTTAGGTGACAAAAGTAAGGAAAAATCAGATTTCAATGAGGGATATATAAACTTAAACAAAGGTATGCAACTTAAACACAAACAAACGACAAAAAAAGTAAGAATGCCAACCATTGAATATAAATAGAGTGGTGTAATCAATTGTAAAAGACTTACCAAGGCCACGAGGATTCAAAAGATCGACTTAACATTCATACACAATGATCATCAATTTCAACCCAAAAATATATTCCAAATGCTTTCATTTAGGCTGGCTAAAGTGTTTCAGAGAGCACCTACCATTCTCATTAGGCTTAATGGAATCACTAGACCTAGGTAATCAAAACAATGAGTATGTTTGATTCAACTTAGATTTTCTCGTTATACGAGATCGACCAAAAGGGAGTGAACTATTGGGCTCTTTGTTTGGTACGAGTTGCCTAACGATCTACATAATTATGAATGCGAATCGATGAACTAGCAATAGGTTCTAACCAAGGCAAGTGTATTCGTGACTACAAAAAACCTAGCTCAAACCATATAAATCAACAAAATAACAAGAGAAATAAAATAAATCAATTGAAATTTGTATAAACTCAAGAAAATCTCAAATTCCTTTGTCAAATTTGAGTCTCCCGTGCTCCTCCCCTAACCTAGGCTAGAGGCGTTCTTTAGCCTCTCATGGCTTTGAAATCTTAGTGTGGCATGTGTTGAAAAATCTAATTATAATGAAATAGAGGAAAAAGAGACAAAAGTTTGTTGGACTAAGTGTTTTGACACTTACACTCAACCCGGGATCTTGATGGAAACAAACAAAGTGAAAGGATTCTAACAAGTTTATTTAGTGTCTCAAAACATCAACCTCTGTTAGGAATCACAAGATCAAAAAAAAAAGTTGAGCTTTTACAAGTTCAAGTCAAATTGGCAAAATGAAGTTGGATAAGCTCAAGACTCGGCTCATACAAGGATACAAGGACTTGAAAGCCAAAGCTATCAATTGTACAACTTATGTAAGGTATATAAATTCTATTCCTACAAGCTAAATGCATTAGAATCATGCATAACATGAATCATGTTTTTCAAAGTATTTAAAGTCCTGAATTTTGTGATTTATAATTCCATGAGTTTCAAAAGGATTAAAATCAAGCAAAAAGTTTTAAAGCATGCATTTGAGGTGTATAAAATGTTGGAATTGTTATTGAATGCACAAATGCTTGTTTGGACAACTTTTGGGTTTTCATCTAAAATATTTGTTGAAAAGCCCTTATATGTTTTATGAAATCGGGATTTTTAATTTTTAGGGATTGTGATTCAGGATGTTCAAATATATTTTATAGATCCTACTAAATATTAGAAGGGTTTTCTGAAGTTAAGTAGAGTTTTAGGATCGTTGGGGAGTTGATTTGCTAAACCAGAAATGAAATTGTTTTGAAGCCCCTATCCCTTGTGTCTAGGATAAAATGATAGTGCGCTGCATGTAGATAGTGCATTATCCGGGCTACCTAGTGTGTTAAGCATTGTTCTGACAGCTTTTTGAAAAGTTGAATCTCTACCTTTGATTTCAATTTGGGGATCATTTTGGATCTTTGGATCAACAAAATGGTCACCAAATCCTTATTAGGGCTTCAAAACTAAGGAAAAAAAAAAAGAACACAACTTGAATAACTTTTGGTCTTATATTCTCAAAAATCCAAATTAACACTCAAATTTGTAAACTTTTTGCACACAACTTGAAATCTTTGAAGGCCATTAACTAGTTCTGGAAGTTCATACTAGAGAAGTGTTCTAAACCTTGCAACATACACTTGAAATCTGATTTTCAGATCTCCTACTTGGGGTTATAAGACCTCTTCACTTCCTATTTTATTTGTGCTTAATATATACTCTTTGATTGGAGTTTTGTGTGAAAATCATTTGTACTGTTATTAAACACATTTTTCTTGGGTTTTAGCACTTAAACTTGATCTCTTTAACCCATGGACTATTTTGAACAAGTCGTTTCTCTTAATCTCGATTATCTACAAAATCACTTGTTCACTTGATTTGAAACTGTGTTTTTTTTAATCAATTTTGATTTGTCAAATTCTCAACTAAGATTTGCGCTACTTTTTGATTTTACAGTTATCTTAACTGTGTCCATACTTGCAATCATTAGAGTGGTTTAGCTCTAAGAGGCTTGTAAGGATTGGACATATTAGCACTTTATTTTGTGCGGCAAAATTTCATTGTATTCATCAATCTTTGTTGTAAGTTATAGATTGTGAGACTTAGTTGGATCTAAGTGAAGGGAAGACATAGTTGAAACTTGGAAAAAGTCCTAGTTAAGGCTAGGTGGGAAGATATAATTTGTAATTAGGCATTCTAGGCTTGTAAGCTTAGGTTGTATCACGTATTTGAAATATAAGTGGGGGTTTGAAAATTTAAACTGGGGAGGTTAGGTAGTAGATGTAGATTGGTTTGATCGAACTACTATAAATCTTGTGTCTCATTTCCTTTTCTTCTACCCCTTTCACCTTTGTATTAACTTGTCATTTATTGGTTGTGAGGGGGTTTAGCATTATTTATTGACTAAAAGCTTTAAAAAGGCGAAAACCTCTTAGTACACCCAATTCATCCCCTACTTGGGTGCGGCTTTAATTGGTATCAGGGCGGGTTATTGATCAAAATTTTAATAACATATCTTTAAGTGTTCTCTTGCAAGGATGCAAACATTAGATTTCGCTCACCTTAAGGAAGGCAACTCATCTTTTAGGCCTCCCTACTTTGATGGGACCAACTATGCTCATTGGAAAGTAAGGATGAAATTCTATATGAGAACACAAGGTAGAAGTTTGTGATATTCTATCAAAGATTTCTA
The DNA here is from genome assembly GCA_039657325.1 of Stephania cephalantha. Lineage (NCBI taxonomy): Eukaryota > Viridiplantae > Streptophyta > Magnoliopsida > Ranunculales > Menispermaceae > Stephania > Stephania cephalantha. Next base: position 28,577,477 of record CM077578.1, on the reverse strand, counting down.
TACTCCACCTGATAATGCCAAAGAGGACTACGCTCTCGAAGAGATAGGAATTAAGCTATACAATGATTAGGCCACGAATCACTTGTTTTATGCACTTAGTGAAAATGAACTCAATCAAGTGAGTGCATGTGACACGGCTAAGGAAGTATGGAAGAAACTTGAAGTACATTATGAGGGTACTACTCAAGTGAAGGAAACAAAGTTTATGATTCTTGAGAAGCATTATGAAACTTTTTTTGTTGGCACCAATGAAGAGATTTCCACCGCAATAACTCTATTTACTAAGCTCTTGAATGAGATGAAGAATCTCAAAAAGTATTATGATCAAGAGAACTCGGTGCACAAGTTCCTTAGAGGATTTCCAAAGGATTGGGATGCAAATAAGTATGCTATTCAATCGGCACAAAATCTTATAGGCTATACCTTTGATGCTTTATGTAGATAGTTGAAGATTCATGAGTTCGAGCTAAGGGATCAACCAAGATTGGAAGCATCCAATGATGCATCAAAGAAAGTGTCAAATACGGAGATAGATTTGAAAGTAAAATGTCCGTTGACCAAGTTGAAAGCTCCTAGTCCACCGGTTCGGATCAATGATGAGGATGAACCATATGATAAAAATGAACTTGAGGAGGAAGTGGCTATGCTATCCAAAAGTATTGATAAAGCTGTGTGTAGTCGTGATAAGTTCAAGAAAAAGTTCAATGGTGGAAGCAAAAGAAGCAAATCAAGTGAAGTAACATGATTCAAGTGTAGCAAACCGAGCCATCTCAAAGTCGATTGTCGTTCTAAGAAGGGCAAGGACAAGAGAAAGGGGAAAAGGAGCTTTAAAGCTACATGGGATAACTTATCTTTATCTAGTTCCGATTTCGAGTCGAAAAATGAGAAGGCTATCCTTTGTCTTATGGCAAAGAGTGAGGAATGTGATTTTAAATTATTATATTTTGATGACATTGATGACTTAGATAAAGAGCTTAGCATTCATGAACTTATGAAAGAGATGGAAAAAGAGTCAAAAAGTCCAATTAACTAAAAAAAAGATTGACCAAAGCCATTACTGAGATTGAGAAGCAAAATGAGATTATCGATTACCTCAATTCTGATTTGGAATTTGTCATAAATGAAAAAAATGATATAGTCAAGGAAGTAGAGGACTTGTCCACTGAAGTGACTAAGTTCACTAAGGGTACAAAGAATTTTGACATGACGTTCGGAGCACAACGATGTTCACTCAACAAAAGAGACATATGCTATGATGATAGCCTATTGAGCTATAAGAAGTTATTGTTCAGAATTAGTAAGTTCTTAAAGTGCAATAGATCATTCAATGTTGGCAACTATGTCTTGAACAAGACCAATAAGGGTATACTAGCATGGGTAGTAAAGAATGTTTATGATACCAAATTTCTTAGACCCAAATGAGTTTGGGTACCAAAATCTAGTGTTTCTCGTATTGTGTACAATGCGAGGAGGAGCACCCATGGTACTTGGATAGTGGATGGTCAAAGCACATGACCAGAGACACAAGTCAATTCAATGAGCTCATATGACATAATGGTGGAAAGGTTGCCTTTGGTGACAACAAAAGAAAAGTAATGGGTATTGGCACCATGGGTAATGATTCCTTATCCATATCTAATGTCTATCTTGTTGATGGATTGAAACATAACTTGCCTAGAATTAGTCAATTGTGTGATAGAGGGTTTCACGTCATGTTTGAATCATCGTAATGCAAAATTAAGAATGAGAGGAATGGCACTATCTTTGTTGCATGTAGAGATAGGAATGTTTATGCCATAAACATTTATGAGATGCATATGCAAGATATTTCATGCTTGAGTGCTCATAATGAATGTGATGCATGGTGAATGCACCGTAGATTAGGTCATTCTAGCATGGAGAACTTGTCCAATTTTTCTAAGCATGACTTGGCTAAAGTTATTCCTAAATGCACCTATAAGAAAGATAATGAGTGTGAATCTTGCATTCCTGTCAAACAAGTGAAATCTTCATTCAAGACAAAAGTAACTAATGATGTGACTAGAGCCTTGGAACGAGTTCATATGGACTTGTTCGGACCTACACAAACTCAAAATCTAGAGGGTAAATCATATTGTTTTTTTTGGTTGATGATATCACTAGATACACATGGGTTTATTTCTTGGCACACAATCATGAAGTGTATGAGGTCTTTATCAAATTTTATGCCTTGTTTGAAAATATAAATAGCTATAAAATCACTATCATTAGAAGTAAGAGAGATGGTGAGTTTGTTAAAAAAAATCTATTATGCAAGACAAATGTTTTCACACCAACTTTCTTCTCCAGAATGCCACAAAAAATGGAGTGGTTGAGAGAAATAATCAGACCCTTCAAGAAATGTGCTGTACCATGTTGAATGAGTACAACATAGCTAAGAACTTTTGGGCCTAATCCATTAACACGACATGTTATGTTCCAAATAGGACAAATGTCGCAAGAAAGTGAACAAAACTTCTTATGAGTTATGGAAAGGCAGAAGGCATAACATATACTACTTTAAGGTGTTTGGTTACATATGTTATATCTTGAATGATAAAGATCATTTGGAAAAAATTGACCCAAAGTCAAATATTTGCACAGTGTTAGATATTCCATGCATAGTAAGGCTTATAGAGTGTTCAATAGATCATTCAAGAACATAAAAGAGTTCATTCATGTTGAGTTTGATGAGATGGATCCCAACGCGAGATTGAAGCCTACCATGGAACAAATGAGACTTGATGATGATGATGATATAATTCAAGCTCAAGATTCCAATGGAAGCGAAAAGAAAATAAGAGAGGAACCTGAATCTAGTGTATCTATGAATTCTAGACCACTTATAGGACATCCATTCCAACAAATCATTGGTAACCAAAGCAAGGGCATTACCACTAGGTCTTCACTAAACTGTGATGAAGAGCATATAGCGTTTGTGTCACAAATTGAGCCCACTAAGATAGATGAAGCCTTAGATGATGAGTTTAGTTCATGGCTATGCAAAAAGAGTTATGACACTTTGCAAGGAACAAGCTGTGGACCTTAGTTCCAAGACCTTAGAACAAAACAATCATAGGAACCAAATATGTTTTTTGGAACTAAAAAGAATGAGAAGGGAGAAATATTGCAAAACAAGGCTAGGTTGGTTGCGCAAGGCCATAATAAGAATTGACTATGAAGATGTCATTGCACCGGTAGCAAGACTAGAAACAATTCATATGTAGCTTGCTTATGCTTGCTACAGTGGCTTTCTACTATACTAAATTTATGTCAAAAGTGCATTTCTAAATGACTTTATCAATGAGGAGGTAAATATGGAGTAACTACTGAGTTTTGAAGACCATGATTCTTCGAGTCATGTTTATCGTCTTCAAAAAGCATTGTATAGACATAGACAAGCTACTAGAGAATGATATGATAGGCTAAGTGCATTCCTTCTTAACAATGGATTTAATAAAGAAACATTGATCCTACATTGTTCCTTTTGTTAAAAAATGATTATATGATACTTTTTTAAATCTATGTGGATGACATTATTTTTGGGTCATACAACAAGCATTTATGAAATGAATTTTCATCCTTGATGATACACGAATCCGAAATGAGCATGATGAGCAAACTAACATACTTTCTAGGTATGCAAATCAAGCAGTCTAAGCATGTCATTTTTATAAATCAAGTGATGTATGTGAGGGACATGCTTAGGAATTCAAATTCCAGAATTTGAAGGCATGTGACACACCTAGTAGTTCAACCATCAAACTAGACAAGGACCCTCTAAGAAAGCCTATATATCCTAAGCTACACTGAGGAATGATAGGAAGCCTGCTATACTTGAGTGGTAGTAGACCTGACATTATATTTAGCATTTGTCTACGTGCTTGTTTTCAATTTGGGCCTAAACAGTCACATTTAAAGTGTGTCAAACGCATGTTTAGATACTTGAGTGGCACACAAGACTTAGCCTCTGGTTCAACGAAGTTCCTAACTTTGAACTTAGAAGCTTTGTTGATTTATATTATGCAGGAAGTTTACTCGATAGGAAGAGCACATCAGGATTCTTTCACTTACTAGGAAATAACTTGATTTCTTGATTTAGCAAAAAATAACGTTCGATCACATTGTCAACCACCAAAGGTGAGTGTGAGGCAGCTGGTTGTTTTTGTACTTAAGTGTTACACAAGAAGCAATAACTCAAGGATTATCAAATCTATGTTGGTTGTGCCAAATTTTTTTTGTGATAATACAAGTGCAATCAATATCTCAAAGAATCTGGTTTTTCATTCGCGCATGAAGCACATTGAGATTAAACATCATTTTCTTCGTGTTCATATGCAAAAAGGGGACGTTAAATTGGTTTATGTGTCCACCGAATACAAACTTGTGGATATTTTCACCAAAATTTTGTCTAGGGACAAATTTTCAAAAATTATCCAAGAATTAGGCATGATTAGTGAATATGATCTATAGAGTGAATTTTAGGCATTGTCTATCATGTGTGACACAAATCTTGAGGTGCTTAGGTGTGTATGTCTTGACTAGGGTGTCACTTCAGAGTCAAAACTGATTTTCATAAATCAGTTCAGACTGTGGATAGCACGCTAGCTATCCAGTGTGAGAGTAGCATTTTTTATGGGACTGAGAGTCTTTTTTTCTCTCTCTCTCTCTCTCTCTTCCAGAGGCTCATTCCTTCCCTACCGAAAACTCATATTTTTAGAACTTATTTTTTCTTACATTTTGAGTGTGATTCTTGATTTCTAAGGGTTGATTACACAAAAATTCATCTAGTCACATCCATTGATCCACCAATTTTTGTAAAAACCTCTACTTAAGCCTTGCATACCAAGTGTTTGAAGAAATGCCTCAATGAAAGATGTCGACTCATTTCGCTACTCCTACTATGTGCCAATCTGTCTAAGAATCATCAATGTGCTTCTGATTATTCCTCATCATATCATACCATAGCTCCAACAAGTACTCATCACATTACTCGATCGACTAGCCACCATATCGACGATACTACTCCCGACATTAATGCTGATCCTCTGCGCCGTGAAGGACGCAGTAAAGTGATACATGAAAAGGAATTTATATCTTTTATCCTCAAGTCGATCATCTCAAAACTGACAGATGCCAACATCATCAAATTGGGAGTTTTGATTTTGCTTTCTTTGACAAGGCGCACTTACCGGTCATCGAAGTGTTGTGCAAAAAAGGTTAGGTGCAATTCTGCGACTGCAAGGACCAGTACTACCCACCACTTATTTGAAAGTTCTACACCAACATGAAGAATAACAATGATTTTACCATCAAATAACGTGTTAGAGGACGAGAATATGTGATCACACTAGAAAAGCTCCACGATATACTTAGATTACCATTTCATGAAAAAGTACTCTCATGACCGTTTGATAAGCTAGATCCTTTGAACTCCTTCCATCAAGGTGATGTGGCGCTCAATGTCTATCTAGCAGTCCTACTGACACAGACTTCAAGATTGTGCAACATCTACTTCATCAGGTCTAACACAAAATGTTTCTTTCAAGAAGTGGAAGCATGAATTATGTCACTGTGCTAGACATGTATATCCTTGGGGAACTCGTGAAGAACATCCATATTATTCTACCGCACATCATCCCATTGCTAAGGACGATGAGGAGGTTCATCAGGAGACTCCAGTTCCACATGCTTTAAAGCCACAGTTTGAGCTCCACCGCAGATAGCTCGGCCATAATCGCATGATTACATGCCTCAGCCATATTATTGGTTGGCTCCTTCGGCTGACATGCCCCTGTATGTTACATACATTTCTGCTCCGCTCGGATATATGCATAAGTATAAGTCTTAGACATTTACTGATATCGATATGCGCCTTGATCGTTTAGGTGATCGTCTTCATCACATTGAGGGACATATGCTTTTACCTAGGTAACTGAGGGCGGATGGCACATCTTGTACACCTCATCAAAAATTCTTTGTACTAGAGTTTATAGGAGCATAAAGTTAGAGGGAGTACTATAAGATTCTATGTGTTAGGGAACTTTAGGCGAATCAGATTAGTGAGAGTTCATTTTGAGACCTTATATGTAAACTATCCATTTCACTTCCACATGTGCCACATCATGTCATTATTTCTATTTTGTGTACTTATTGAATGACATGAGTTTTGTGTATCTCTGAGTAATTCTTTATGAATGAATGGAATTTTATATGACTTTTTAATATCTTTTTGGTGCATATGAATAAATGAATCTATCCTTACTTGTATAGTTTTTTTATCAAAGAGGGAGACCTATGTATGCATTGTTCTTATGACGAGGGAAATATGTTGTAATTATGACCCTCATATGTATATGCATATTGGTAAGGGGATACTTTCCATACCCACTTTTTGATGTTATCAAAAGGGGGAGAATTATTGCCTTTGAACTTGCATTTATGAAATTTATGAACTTGATATGTATCTAATATCTATCTTTTATTTTTTAAGTTCACGTTGTTTCCTATAATCAAAAAGGGGGGATTGTTAGCCTAAGTGCTTTGACACTTACACTTAATCCAACATTTTGATGGCAACAAACAAAGTGAATGGATTCTAACAAGTTTGTTTATTATCTTAGAACATCAACCTCTATTAGGAATCACAAGTTCAAAAGGAAAGTTTAGCTTTTACAAGTTCAAGTCAAATTGGCAAAATGAAGTCTGATAAGCTCAAAACTTAGCTCATACATGGATACAAGGATTGGAGATCTAAAGCTCTCAATTGTACAACTTATGTCAGGTATATAAGTTCTATTCCTAAAAGCCAAATGAACTAGAATCATGCAGTACATGCATCATGCTTTTTGAAGTTTTTAAAGTCATGAATTTTTTGATTTATAATTCCATGAGTTTCAAAAGGATTTAAAATCATGCAAACTTGTTCTAAAACATGTATTTGTGGTGTTCAAACTGTTGAAATTATTTTTGATTGCACTGATGCTCATTTGGATAGCTTTTAGGTTTTCATCTTAAATATTTGTAGAAAAGCCCTATATGTTTCATGAAATCGTGATTCTTGATATTTGGGGTTTGTAATATAATTCGGGATGTCCAAGTATGTTTTATAGACCCTACTAAATATGTATGAAATGTTTTTAAGGTTTAGTAGAGTCGTACGACCATTGGGAAATGGATTTGAAAAACCAGATATGAAATTGTTTTGAAGCCCAGCTCCTTAGTGCGCTAGGCAAGAAGGATAACGTGGTACCTACAGATAGCGCGCTATGCAGAGTTCTGACAGCTTTTTGAAAAGTTGAATCTCTACTTTTAATTTGAATTTGGAGATCATTTTGGACCTTTGGATCACCACAATAGTCACCAACATCTTATAAGGGCTTGAGAACCAAAGCAAAAAAAGACACATTAAACAACTTTTGGTCTTATATTCTCAAAAATATAAGTCAGCACTCAAATTTGTGAACTTTCTACACAAAACCACTTGAAATCTTTGAAGGCCATTGATTAGCTCTCGAAGTTGGTACTAGAGAATTATTCAAAGCCTTGCAACTTACATCCGAACTAATTTCGGATCTCATGCTTGGGGTTGTAAGATCTCTTGATTACCTACTCTATTTGTGCTTAATCTATAATGTTTGATTGGAGATTTGTGTAGAAAGCATTCGTAGTGTTATTAAACACATTTGACTTCTATTTTAGCCCTTAAACTTTATCTCTTGAACCTTTGGATTGTTTTCAACAACTTTTTGCTCTTAATCTTGATTTTCTACAAAATCACTTATTCACTTGATTTGAAACCACACTTATTTTAATCGATTTTGATTTGCAGATTTCTCGACAAAGATTTGCGCATAATCTTCGATTTTATTGGTATCTTAGTTGTGTACATACTTGCATTCATTATAGTGATTTAGCTCTAAGAGGCTTTTAAGGATTGGACTTTATTACTTCTTTACTTTGTAAGGCAAAACTTCATTGTATTCATCAATCTTTGATGTTAGTTATTGATTGTGATACTTTATGGGAACTAAGTCAAGGGAAGACCTAGTTGAGGGTAGGTGGAAATACCTAATTTGTAATTAGGCATTCTAGGCTTGCTGGCTTAGGTTGTATCACTTATTCCTGATACAAATGGGGGTTTAAAAATCTTAATTTGGGAGGTTTGAAAGTAGATGTAGATTGGTTAAATCGAACCACTATAAATCTTGTGTCTAATTTTCTTCTCTTCTAGCTCCCTCACCTTTGCATTAATGTGTCATTTATTGCTTGTGTGGGGGGTTTAGCATTATTAATTGATTAAAAGCTTTAAAAAGGCAATAACTTCTTGGTAAACTTAATTCACCTCCCTCTTTGGTGCGGCTTCAAAGTTGGTGAGGGCATAGTAAAAAACACGGGGGGGGAGAAAAAGAGAGAGAGAAAGAGAGAGAAAGATAGATAGAGAGAGAGAGAAAGAGAGTGAGAGAGAGAGAGATGACAAAAATGGGGGGAAGGTTGTCTCTAGTGTGTCACCGTTTGCGTCGCTCATCTTGCTTCATTACTTCTTTTCACACACAAATACGTGTCTAGAGGCAAAGATCAAGGACTTCTGAACCTCACTTGATTTACTTTGTATACAGATTTGATGATTTTCTTAAAATTTACAGCTCCATCCCACTTATCAATCATCTGACCATCGGTATGGCCTGACACGGGTCTGGCACGACTGGCTCATGCGTTCTGGCATGTTCTTCAAGATGAATCATCAAAATAACTCTAAAATTCCCTGTTTTTCTTCTTTTTCAGTAAACATGGCCTACAACACAATACAAACAAAAATAAGTATTTATTAGCTACAAATTGGAGACTTTGGCGCATCAAAATATATTATTTAGGCACTAAATTGGGGCACAAATGTACAACTATCAAATACCCCCAAACTTATTGTTTTGCTCATCCCGAGCAAATGATCATTGAACTAGACATTAAACTCCTAATGGAAACTAAACTAGAATCCTAGTCAAAGCAAGCCTATGGACTTACAACAAATATATAAACACATCAAACTTTATGGAAAAAATCAATCAACAACAAACTTAATGACTTTAAGCCAAAAAGTCAATGATAGAAATAAATCTTTTGGTGTCACTAGATTCTAAATAAACACAAAACTGAAGAGACTTGAGAGACTATAAGTTGTTAAGAACTTAGGCCTGACTTTATCAAATATCACAGTTCCATAACTAAAACTCAGTCAAAAGCAAAGGATCAATTAATCATAGGTTTTCTTAGACTATACACTCATTAAAAGTGCAAGGAATTCTGTAGGCGAGACTACCTCACACTCTCCACTAATGAAGATTTAACACATGTAAATGTAAAAAAAGACTTTTATTCCAGTTGTAATGGAGCTTGGCTACGCTTACAAAAAAAATGGAAATACGTGGATTAAAAAATGTTGGAAAACACTAGCATAAATCATAGAAACATAACATAGAGCTAAAACAACGTGAATAACAACAATATATTTGAACTTTCATGCAAGAATCAAAATATTATTTTTTCTTCACCAACTCCATTATATTCAAGTGCTTTGCGCACAATACTTTTTTCACAACTTTCAGAGTGGTTAATAAACTTACAAACACATAAACGGCCCGAAAACTTTGGCTTTTCATACATTTGAATCACAAAAGCTCTTGTTTATAATTTTGTTCTAAATTAGGCTTCCTAAAAACAAAGTAACATGGATATAAAAGGAAAATAGTTTTATTGGGTTTCATGATAGGTACCAATAAAACATGGTGAAATAGGCCCAAACATGGCAATCTAGTGGAAATAAATTATAGGTGGTATATGAGGCTATTTATTTAACAAAAGCATGGCCTAAAATCATTCTCGTACACATGCTTCGGTCTTTAATATTTTGCCTTGAGTAGAGTGCAAACTTGTTCTAGGAGCATAGAAATAAATGGGTCCTAGAACATAGCCTAAAACACAATAACTCTAAAATTCCCTGCTTTTATTCTTTTTCCGTAAACGCAGCCTAAAACAAAATACAAACAAAAATAAGCATTTATTAGCTTAAAATTGGAGACTTTGGCGCATCAAAATATAACATTTACGCACTATATTGGGGCACAAATGTATAACTATCAAATACCCCCAAACTTATTGTTTTGCTCGTCCTGTGCTAATGATCATTTAACTAGCATTAAATACCTAATGCAAACTAAACTAGAATCGTAGTCAATGCAAACCTGTGGACTCACAACAAAAATGTAAACACATCAAAGTTTATGGAAAAAACAATCAACAACAAACTTTATGACCTTAAGCTAAAAAATCAACAATAGTATAAATCCATTGGTTTCAATAAATACTAAATAAACACAAAACTTAAGAGACTTGAGAGACTATAAGTTCTAAAGAACTTAGGCCTGACTTCATCAAATATCACACTTTCATAACTAAAACTCTATCAAAAGTCAAGGATTAATTAATCATGAGTTTTATTAGACTATACACTCTTTTAAAATGCAAGGAATTCTATAGGCGAGACTACCTCACACTCTCTACTAATGAAGATTTAACACATGCAAGAGTAAAAAGGACTTTTATTCTAGTTGTAGTGGGGCTTGGTTACGCTTAAAACGAACATAAAAATACATGGATTCAAAAGTGTTGGAAAACACTAGCATAAACCACACAAACATAACATAGAGCAAAAACAATGTGAATAACAACAATATATTTGAACTCTCATGCATGAATCACTATATTATTTTTTCTTCACCAACTCCATTATTTTCAAGTGCATTGCGTACATTAATTATTTTCACAAGTTTTGGAGTGGTTGACAAATTAACAAACACGCAAACAACCCTAAAACTTGGGCTTTTCTTACATTTGAATCACAATAGCTCTCGTTTATACTTTTGGCCTAAACTAGGCTTCCCAACAACAAAATCACATGGATAAAAGAGAAAGTTGTTTTATTGGGTTTCCTGATAAGTGCTAATAAAACATGTTAAAATAGGGCCTAACATGGCAAGCTAGTTGAAATAAATGATATGTGTGCTATGAGGCTATTTATTTAACACAAGCATGGCCGAAAATCATTCTCGTACGCATGCTTCGGTCTTTAATATTTTGCCTTGAGTAGAGCGCAAACTTTTTATAGGACCCTAAAAATAAACGGGTCCTAGAACATAGCCTACAACACAATAACTCTGAAATTCTCTGCTTTTATTCTTCTTCAATAGACAGCCTAAAACACAATACAAACAAAATAAAATGTTTATTAGATAAAAACTGGAGACTTTGGCACATCAAAATATAATATTTACGCACTAAATTGGGGCATAATTGTACAACTATAAAATACCCCCGAACTTATTGTTTTTCTTGTCCCGAGCTAATGATCATTTGACTAGACATTAAACACCTAATGCAAACTAAACTAGACTCCTAGTCAATGCAAACCTATGGACTCACAACAAAAATGTAAACACATCAAACTTTATGGAAAAAACAATCAACAACAAACTTAATGACCATAAGCCAAAAAATCAACAATAGTATAAATCCTTTAATTTCAATAGATACTAAATAAACACAAAACTCAAGAGACTTGAGAGACTAAAAGTTGTCAAGAACTTAGGCCTGACTATATCAAATATCGCACTTTCATGACTAAAACTCAGTCAAAAGCAAACACTCGTTAAAAATGCAAGGAATGTTATAGGCGAGACTACCTCACACTCTCCACTAATGAAGACTTAACACATGCAGGAGTCAAAAAAGACTTTTATTCTAGTTGTAGTGAGGCTTGGCTACGTTTAAAAAAAAATTGAAATACATGGATTCAATAGTCTTCGAAAACACTAGCATAAACCATACAAACATAACATAGAGCTAAAACAATGTGAATAACAACAATATATTTGAATGTTCATGCATAAACCACTATATTATTTTTCTTCACCAACTCATTTATTTTCATGTGCTTTGTGCACATTAATTTTTTTCACAACTTTTGGAGTGGTTAACAAACTTACAAACACACAAATAATCCCAAATTTGGGCTTTTCTTACATTTGAATAACAAAAGCTCTTGTTTATACTTTTAGGCTTACTTTCAACAAACTAACATGGATATAAAGGGAAAGTAGTTCTATTGGGTTTTATAATAGGTGCCAATAAAACTTGGTGAAATAGGCCAAAACATGGCAAACTAGTGGAAATAAATTATAGGTGGACAAGAAGAAATTAGTCTTCGAAATCTATTAAAAAATTCATTAAAGTTTTCATCATCTTTCATTTAAGCAACATTGATTTGCTTTCTATAAGAACTAATTTTTCTAGCTGGCATTATATTCATCTAGGAAAGCTTCTAACATTTGAGTCCATGTAGTTATCGAATCTTGTGGAAAATCAAACAACTAGTCTTGGGTTTGATCTTTTAATGCAAAAAGAAAAGCCTTAAGTTTGACTCGCACTAAAGTTCCTTCTTTTTTCATTCCTTTGACTTTATATTGATACTCCCTTATGAATTTATGTGGATCTTCATTGTCTTTTTCGTAGAAGTTAGGCAAGGCACTAATAAATCCAGATCTAAGTTTGACTTGAGCAAATCCATCGGGGTATGCTATACACATAGGCTCATATGTTGTAACATTTTGATTTGCTTGCCTAAAATTAAGTTCTCTATAATTATTGATAACTATATTATCATTAATATTGTTAATGACATTAGCATTAATATCATTATTATTGTCTTCCATCCTATTAGCTAAATTTTTCATTAGTTATTGTTGTCTTAAACTCTGAATAAAAGTTCTACTTACTTTATGATCAAACAACGATAAAGTTCCTGTTGAATTAACACGACGAAGTGTGTAGACCATACAACGTCTAAAATCCCTTAAAATTATCAAAAAACTCCTTTTAACAACACCATAAATTGATAAGTGTCGAGCATATATATAATTTTCTGTATTTTATTATTAACTTGTAGTAGTGGTAAACGGGATATCGTCTCCACATGGATTTTTGAAATCTCAAAGGAAAGTGAATTATTTATTGTTTTTATTAATTTTGTTAATCTAATTAAATGGGAATTAATATATTAAATTACTAACAACTATGATTACTAACTTAAATGACCAAACTAACTAAATTAATCTAAACAATTCAAACTCAAACTAAACTAAACAATATTCAAATTCAATTCAATATAAATAAATAAACATCTAAACAAACCCCCACTAAATAATATAATACAGATTTGGATTACTTTCAAACACTAAAACATAATATTACTTCATACTATAGTTATAATCACAAAACATGGAATCTTAGAATCATTAAACCCTACTTCATAATAGGTTGATAGACTTTAGCCAACCACCGATTTTCCTTAGTTCAATAGAAATGCCACATTATTATCATTGTAACTCTACACATTAGATAAAACGCAACACCATAGAAATATGATAGCATTAAGTTCAATGAAAATCATTCCTAATCTAAGCCAATATTACCGAAGCCGCATAATAAACTAAGAACACAATCACCTAGAAAATCTATTCGGGAAATGCCCTGTAGATTAATACTAGTTACTACTTCTATAATTGTTGTCAACAACTATAAACATAGATTCAAAATCATAATATCACATAACACATTGGCAACTATGAACGCAATACTAATCTTCTTTAGTTGTAATACGCAAAAATAACTTGTTAATTCTCTGATTGACGTGTATGAATAGATTTAAAGCATCAAGCACATGATTCCTTAATTATTACTCTTAGAAATCCAATATATATTACATTATCTATGACTTGTTTAGATTGATAGACTACCCACTCATCCTGAAAATAAACAATGCATAAATATAATTAAAAGACATAATGAATAAATAAATACCTTGATAGAAATCAAAGCTCCAAAGTATCTTCAAATATAGACAATAAAACTAATATAAAGCATAAGGAAAACAAAAATAATTATTTGGGGGAGTTATTTCTAAGCTCTCTGGCCATTTTTATAGTCTCCCTAAACATAAATATCTTAGATGAACTCAAATTCTTCATGCTATTCTAAAAAACCTACCAATTTAGCTGGCTATTTATAGTTCATTCCATGATTCAGTGTGGATTCACTGGCCTTCTTCTGCTGCCAATTTACATGGCGATTCCTAGTGTTATTAGAAATCACTGGCTAATTGGTGGTGTATTTTTCCAGTTGACTGTTTTGCTTTTCTTTCTCTTTTCTTTTATTTCTTCATTTTCTTATTTAAAACCTGAATTCACAAAAACGATAGAATACCTAGTGTAATATCATTATTTATGCCTAAAATCAACCTAAATTACATTTTAAATGTGTATAATTGTTGACTTATTAGTGTTGATTATGATGAGACTTTTTTCTCCTGTAGCTATGCTTAAATCCATTAGAATTATAATTGTCATAGTTGCATATTATGACAATGAGATATGACAAATGGATGTCAAAATAGTTTTTTTAAATGGAAATTTCTTGAGGACATGTATATGATACAATTTGAATGGTTTGTTCATCCAGGGAATTCTAGGAATGTGTGCAAGTTTCAAACATTTATTTATGGATTAAAGCAAGCTTCTTAGAGTTGGAATCTTTGTTTAAATGGAGCAATAAAGGAATTTGGTACCATTAAAAATGAAGATGAGCTTTCAATATACAAGAAGGTCAGTGGGAGCGCGGTTGTTTTTCTGGTACTATATGTTGATGATATATCACACATTGGTACTGAATAGGTTCATTATGCACGACTCTAAAAGAGGGTCATTGCCAGCGACTCATAGTATAAGTCTCATCAAGAATCAATGTCTGAAGACAAATGATAAGCGAGAGTTCATGAATAAGATTCCATATGCATCGGCTATTGGACCTATCAAGTATGCCATGTTATGCACCGACCTGATGTATCATATGCTTTGAGCGCAACAAGTAAATATTAGTCTGATCCCAGTGAGAGTCGCTCGATAGCAGTAAAGAACATTCTTAAGTACTTGAGAAGGACTAAAGAAGTTGCAAATGGTTACAAAGATGCAAGTTTTCAAACTAGTATAAATGACTTTCGATCACAGTTTGGATATGTGTTTACTTTGAATGGAGGTGCAGTGAGCTGGAAATTTGGAAGCAAGACACTGTGGCATACTCTACAATAGTAACTGAGTATATTGTAGTGTCTGATGCAGCGAAGGAGGCAGTTTCAGTCAAAAAGTTCATATATGAACTTGGTGGGGTTACAAGTATAGGTAACCATGTTTGCTTGTATTGTGATAATAACGGGGCGATAGCATAGGCCAAGGAACAAAGATCACACCACCGATCCAAACATATACTTAGACGTTTTCATCTCATTTAAGAAATCATTAAAAGGAGAGACGTGACGATTTGCAGAGTTCCTACATAAGGCAATGTTGCAGATCCTTTTACGAAGACTCTTGCACAAACGAAACATGAAGGTCATGTTAGGTCATTAGGTATTAGATACATTAATGATTGGCCCTAGTGCAAGTGGAAGATGTTGGGGCATGTGCCATAGGTTAATCTACAAATATTTTTTATGTTATAATTTTAGTTAATAAAATAGAGGTTTTTCATTGGCTTTTTTATTATAAGTTATTCCATGTTTACCATATGATAAGATCAATGAGTATTTGTTGAAATATTCTAAATGACCTTAGTCGATCATTATATTGTGAACTATAATGAATTAAGAATAGTGTCAATCTTGATTGATGGTCAAGGGATGATCATGCGTATAGGTATACGAATAAAGATCATGAGTACTCGTTAGGGTACAAGGTAATAGAGCGACTCGCTATTAGAACACCACATGGATTGAGTTATAGTTGTTACTCATGATAGGTATATCATTTAGTTATTCGACTTGAGATTACTATAGACTTCAATATTAGGAGCATAGTAATTTGACACAACAAAACATTGTCTTTCACTGGACAATTTTAAAGAGTGTGATTGGTTACAATGTGAATAATATGTAATAATGTCTAATCAAGATAGAGTTTGTCGGTCTTGTAAAGAGAGCGATATCACTGGATCCCTTGATATGTTAGACTGTTAAATAGCCAAGTCCTAGTGAATTAATATGATCAATATCAATCGGATGTTTTTAGTCTACCTAAAGATCGAGACTAATACGATTAAACATTAAAGGTAATTTTCCATGCCTTATATCTAATCAAAGGATATCGCATGAAAAAAAAATGATATATTTTAGTTGTTAGGTTGTATGGATTAGGATATTCATGCTACGTGGGGAGTCATAATGCCTTGTTAGAGACCACTTATGACTTGTGTACCAAAATGGTTTTGGTTCACTTCCAACGTCGCATGAAACTATTGAATCGCATAGGATAAATGGCTTAATGAGATTTCAATTGGTCCAGAGTAATTAATTATATATGAAAATTCATGGCACAAAAGCCCTTACGATTTTTTTATATGATAACTTATTAATAAGAGCGTATGTGTAATTTGCTTAAATTAACACAATACAATAGTTGTATCTTGAATAGGTTTTTTAATTTAGCTTATCTACACATAAATAGAATTTGAAACCCTAAAATGAAATAAGTTTTCATTTTCGCTAGTTTTCGAGTTCTCTGGATTTTTGGAGAGAAAAATTACTTTTTATCTCTCATAGGGCTAGCACTTGAAATTGTGGTCACTGTTTGTATGTGGATTTCTAATAGAGGATGCGCGCTTGAACATCTTAGAAATCGAACAATCAGAAAAGGGGATCAAAGATTAAGTATGGTTTACTTTTGTCAATCTAATTTAATGGAACTTATTTTCTATCTTCTTGGGGTTTGTTTAAAAATTGTTTTGAGTTTTTTGTTATGTATGAACCCCACCCAACACTTTGTGGTTGAGCTTGTAATGGTTGAATCTAGGCAAGACATATATGTTTTGGTGAAGGGGTTCAATGGCTAGCAAGTGTGAAAGGTATGAAGTGTGTGAAGCTTAGGGGTTTTTTGTTTTAAAAACCAAAAATCATCCCCAACAATTTCGATTTAACTGGAATCACTGGGAATCATTGAGTGTATCGAACATAATTAAGCTATTGGAAAATTACTAGACCTTCCAATTTAACCAACAATTTGGAAATGCTTGGAATTGCTGGACTCCAAATTTTGAATTGATCTTCTTCTATATGGTACCAAGTTGGCCAGCAATCTCTAGTGTTAATCTGAATCACTGGGAATCATCGGGCTTATTTAACTATTTTCTCAATTGATCTCATAATTAACTTATTCCTCATTCGTAAAAATTCATATCAAGGTAGAACTAACTAAATATTCAAAAGTTTAATTGAGAAATATTACCTAATAGATACTTCTATTAAATAAATTAATAAACATGAAAGCAAGTAAATAACGCGACTTGCATATAGAACATATATGCAAAAACAACTCAATCACTCCCTCTCAATCGGAATTGCCTAGGAGTTTAAATCCCGAAAAAACTTTCAATACAAGAGTCAAAAAGTGAGAGAATAAAACATACTAGACTAAACTAAACTAAAATCCTAATAAAATTAAATAAACATGAAATAAAAATAGAATATAGGTTGCGTCCCATAGAGCACTTTTGTTTACAGTCGTTGCCTCCTCTTAAGCTTACCAGAATTTGTTTAGATCTCTAAACTTGAATTTATGTTTTTCCACTCTAGTTCCATTTTAGAGTAATTGTTTTATTCATAATATACATAATAACATGATTAGTGGCTAAGAAAGGTCATTCTAATAATTAAGAAGGATCTTCATTGATAAAGTATGGCATTACCAAGAAGACTGTGGGTACAGTGTTGTCGTCCACTTGAACTGTCACATTCGTGACCACTCCTATTGATTGAATCGAAGTTCCATCTAGTAAATAAAATCGTTAAGAAGCAAGTGAATTTAACTCTAATTGAGTACATAGAAAGATATGTATGGGCATGAGATTTGCATTAGAGTTTGTATCAAACAAAGCTCTGTAGTACAAAGCCCATTTGATTTTATTGTGCAAGTGTATGCCTTTAAGATCATTAAGTTGTATAGGATTCAAGTTTGCCTTTTTCTTTTTCTTATTGTACTTGGATCTTGAAACTTACATCTTGTGAATGATTTTTTCATTCTCCGGTATCTTAACTCTCCATTCTTGAGTTACTTTCTTTTCTTTTGAAGTGTCTTCAACTGAATCTTTCTTCGAAATCTCTTTATTAGTTTCCATTGTTACTATATTGATTGCATAAATCTTAGTGTTAGAATTATCATAATGGTTTAAGTCTAAAAGTTCATTATCTTCTATTTCATTTTCAACTAATTCATCATATTCTTCATAAGTGTCTTAGTTGTATTCGTTATTAATCTTGAATTTAAAGATATTATCTTCAAATTTTATAGACATTGTTCCTTCATAAATATCTAACTTAGTACTAGCTGTCTTTAGAAAAGGTCTACCTAATAGTATAGCCAAAGGATTGGGTGATGTAGAATCCCTCATTTCAATGACATAAAAATTAGCATAAAATACTAAATAATGAACTTATACTAGGATGTCTTCTAGTAATCTATATGGTTTAATAATGGTGTTGTTTGCTAAAGTAAGGTTAATAAGCGTGCTAACTAATGATCCTATTTTCAATGATTCGTAAAGTTTAAGTTACATACCGTTAATTGAAGCTCTGAGATCACACAAAGCAAATTCATTATAAGAAATGCCTGTGGTGACGGGTATGACAAACATTTAAGGGTTAGAATATTCCTCAGGCATTCTCTTTAAAGATAAATATTTTGTTCTATGTTGCCATTCATTCAAATTTTTCAAATGGTTTGGATATTTCTTATTTAGTTTCTTCCTCCCTAGCATTTGCTAATCATTATGGGATAGTAGACTTAGAATGCAGATCTTCATTTGACTTATAAATATCGTTTACTTTGGCATGTTTAACTAATTCAGAATTTTGTAGAGATTTTTCGTTAGCTTCCACTTTGGCTAAATACCAAGAATATAGTCTTTCGAAAAAAAAGTGTATAGATCAAATGCTCGGCCATCCATTTCCTAGTGGGGATGACATTTGCTATCATCTCCTCTTATTCTCATGCTATTGTCTAATGCATTCTAGTTTCGTTCTTACCTATTTTTTGTGTCTTTTGTTGCATATTCGTTTCTTTATCGTTTTCACAAAATAAAGCGTTAACTTGTGCTTTATTAGTAGCATTCGTAGGTTGAGTAGTTGTTGTAGGTTCATTGCTTAAATTGATATTTGTAGATTCATATGATTTAATTGATTTTTAAACAAGTTAATAGACATATAATTTTAATTTGATTTTTACAAATTTACGTTAAGTTTTGATGACTTTTGGTCATATAGTTGTGTAAATTTTTTTCAAAATTTGGTTGTGTAGCTTGTATAGTTTGTTGAGGTTGTTGCATTGGCGTAGGTTGTATTGGTGCTCGCACTCTAAAGGTGGTATATTTTATATTTTTGTAGACCATAGCTAAGATTTGGATTCAATTTTCCATTGTAATAATTGTTGTTGATGTATTGGTTTCAAGGCGGACTAGAATATTGGTTCATAAATTTGCTTACTTCATTCTTTTTTCTTGGAAAGTATGTTACAAATTCGTAGGATGTGTAACTTCATTATAAAATCCACATGGTTAAACATGATTTGATGTACCTTTTACCAGTACCTTAACCATGTTAGATAATTCTTCAACATTTTCGTCAAATTTATTACTTGATATATTATTAAGCTCATAAAGTGTTTTTCTTTATGTATCGGTATTTTTACCATATTGTTTAGATTACTAAGCCATCTCGTTAATAGCTTTGTTTAATAAAGCTGGTGTAACATCAAATAATGATCCACTACATACAATATCAAATAGTCTTTGGTAAAAATAATTTAGTCCTTCATTGAAGTATTCTAATAAGGCTCTTTGAGTATATCCGTGTTGTGGAGAAGATGAAATTAATCTTTGAAATCTATCCTAAAATCCATAAAAGTTATCATCGTCTCTCATTTTCATGAATGTGATTTTTCTTTTATAAGTACTAATTTTTCTTGTATGCATATATTGATCTAATAAAGCTTCTAACATTTGAGCCCATGTTGTTATCGAATCTTGAGAAAGATAAGACAACCAATCTTGCACTTGATCTTTCAATACAAAAGGAAAAGCTTTAAGTTTGACTTGTTCTAGTGTGCAGTCTTTAGGTTTCATCCTATTGTCTTTGTGTTGATATTCCCTAATAAATTCTTATGGGTCTTCACTATCCTTACCATAAAACTTTTGTAAACCACTAATGAATCCTAATTTAAGTTCAAATTCGGTATATCCCTAAGGATAGACAATACACATTGGTTCATCGGTTAGCTTCCCTAAAAGTAAGTTTTCTATTATAATTATTATTATTATTAAGATTAAAGTTATTATTGGCTTCCATTGTGGTAGGGTTGTGTCCTCTACGTTGTTGTTGTCTTAAATTCTTATATAAATATCATATCTACCTCAGGATCAAATGGATGTAAGGATCTTGTGGAATTAGAATGGCTAAGTGGATAGACCATACGTCTAAAACTCCTCAGAATTGTGTTTAAATCCCCGGAAGCAGCGCCAAAATCGACTAGTATCGTGTGGATAAAATAATTTCCCATTTAAATTATACTTTAAATATTTTGTAGTAGTGTCAAGTGGGAGTCATCTCAACAGAGATTTATGAAAACATCTCTAGGAAAAAGGACTTTAAAAGTTTATTTTCAATATTTTTATTTATTTATTATTATTATTACTATTAATTAAACTAACTAAGAACTATCTATAATATAATAATACTTAACAAAATATTTTATCTTAGTTAACTAACACAATTTAAAATCACAATCAATCAAATAGATTAAATTCAATAACAAATAAATAACTAAACAAATAGCTAGAACAATGAAATATAAAACCGTTTTGCATTCCAAACATATAAATCTAATCCATATATAGTTATAAGCATACTTGTAAAATAAGATAAATCATTAAACTCTAATCATAAGTATATAAACAATCTATACCCATCCATTTATTCTTTTTTTTTACTGGTGGAAAACGACATTCTAATTCTATTGAGCTGACTAATTTATTCACAAAAAGACATTTACTTCATGCAATGCATTCGAATTAAACTTTATGAGAACCTCGAACTACTAAATCTAACATCTTTGGAAAGCCATTTCAGCTCTAGATTTATATTTTAAATTCACATAGGATATTTAAACGGTTATTGCCTTTCAAACAATCCTAGTTGCTACTCCAAATAGATAATGAAACCATATGTCACATACATATTTGCAACTACGCATAGGATAACTAGATCCATGATGAAAATAAATATATATTAATCTATTAAATCCTTGAATTAAAGATTACAATTGGTTTAAAGCATTAAGCACATATTCATCTCATCAGAAGTACATTGCAAAACAAATCTACTTCATGTTCGAACTTTGTTTAGATAAAACAAACTACTTACTCACAATCATAAATAAACTTGCAATAATATTAATAAAAGACATAATCAAAAATACGTCTAAATTAAAATATTTTAATATTCAAAAGTAATAAAATAATAGACAATGTATGTAAACTATATAGATTATGGCTCCAAGAACAACCAAGGCTTCTAGGGCTTTAAAGTAGGATCAAGGGCTATTAATTTCATAACCCTAGGTTAGTATTTATAGTATTGTAAGTAGAAAACATCCAAAAATAATTCAAACAACTAGTAGTTATCAAAATTTTTTCGAGATTTAACCCAGGGATTTATGAGTAAGGAATCGTTAGGAAAATCCAAAATCTTAAGTGCACTAATATTTTCTTATGTCCATTGATTTTAGTTAGTGATTTGGTGCTTCCCAAGAATCCTTGAGAATCGTTGGTTCATTATTCGTATTCTTCTTTGCTTCATTAGTGATAATTTTTCAAATACTTCTTCCACTTGATTAAATCCTTCATAATCTTTCCTTTTTTCTTTATTTTTTCATACTCTCCATTTTTTACCTCAAATATCAAAAACAAGAGAAAACCCCATTTAATAGTTTTTACATCGAATATCATCCTAAAATAAACTATAAAACATGTCTAATAATTGACTTGTCAAAGCTAATGGTTAGCGCAGGCCGATAACTTGCTTCAGGTGTGGACCTGTTGGGCATATGGTGAGGGATTGCCAATAGCCTGCAGCGGCATACCCACTATAGGACGAGAGAGATCACATGGTAGGTAAGCCAAATGCACATGCCACATGAGCTCTCACTGAGCATACAATTTTCATTTACAGTAGAGATTTATATGTATTATTTCATTAGGGTTTTACTGTATCATTTATAGTTGATCACATGATAGGCATCCTATGGTAGACACAAGTTAAGGTTAGCGTGCATTTGATATTAAGTACTGCTATCGAGGTTAGGGTTTACTCTAATAGTCTTATTGAAGGATGTTTAGTAGAGGTAGGTGGGGTAGAATTACCCATAGATTTCAGGGTTCTCGAGTTATTAGAGTTTGACGCGTTGTTAAGGATGGATTGGTTAGTATCGTACCAAGCACATATCAAACTTTCAGTAAGATAGTAATTTTTGAGATCCCAAGGCTCTGATATTTAATTATAAAGGTAATATATTGATAGCTGATTGCATGAGAGGTCGATTTTTTACTAAAAGAGAGATGGAAACTCTAGTAGCGTTGTATATAGTAACAAAGAGTCATGACCCATAATTGAGGACATACCGATAGTTTGCGAGTTCTCATAAGTGTCTTTAAAGGACTTACCTGGTTTACCATCGGAGTGAAAGATAGGATTTATCAACAAACTAGTACCGAGCACCAGGCATACTTTGATATTTCCTAAGCGCATAGCTCTTAAAAAGATAGAGAATTTAAGGATTCAGCATCAGGACTTGAGGAACAAGGGATTCATCACACCTTCTATTTCACTATGGGGAACGCCAGTTCTTTTTGTGAAGAATAAAGATGTGTAGTCTGTGATTGTGCATCGAAAACAGACAGTAGAACATAGTGATAGTTTGAAATAAGAACCCACATCTGCGGATTAATGATTTATTTGATCAGCTAAGAGGAGCCTAGTTTCTCTCCGAGATAGACTTGAGATAAGGGTATCATTTGCTTAGGATTTGGGATCTAGATAGGTCAAATACATCATTCAATACTAGATGTGGACACTATCATTTTACGGTTATTGTGTTCAGGCTGACCAATGCTCCAGCTATATTCATGGATTTGATGCATTAGGTTCTCAGACCATTTCTTGACTGTTTCATGATTGTTTTCATAGATGACATATTGTTCTATTTGAGGACTCGAGAACATCATGATCAACACTTAAGGGAGACGTGGCAGATGTTGAGGGAGCACAGACTTTACGCCAACTTCAGCAAGTGTGAATTTTGGATTTCATAGGTCAAGTTTTTAGGACATGTTGTTAGGGCAAAGGGATAGTAGTGGATCTACCCAGTATTTAGGCTATCATGGATTGGCCAGCATCAATGTCAGTTACAGAAATCAGGAGTTTTTTGGGTTTTGCAGGCTATTACCTCCGATTTGTGAAGGATTTCGTAAAGATCGCTTCAAAGATGACTAGACTTACAAAGAGGAATGTCGCGTTTAAGTGTACTCATAAGTGAGAAAGCACATTTGTTGAGTTTAATAGGTTGTTGACTATTGCGCCAGTGTTAGTTTACCAGAGTCTAGTTATGGATTTTGATGTATACATATGTTTCTCAGATGGGTCTAGGTTGCGTTTGATGTAGGGCTCAAGAGTTGTTTCATATGACTAAGGTTAGTTGAAAGTATATGTAAAGAATTATCCCACATGTAACTAAAAGTTAGCAACGATTGTGTTGGTGATGAAGGTGCGGAGACATTATTTGTTTAAAGAGAATTCTCACATTACTAATCACAAGAGTCTGAAATATATCTTTACACATAAAGAGCTGAACATGAGACAATGTAGATGGTTAAATTTCTAGAAGGACTGTAAATTTTCTCTAGAATATCACCCTAAAAAAGCTAATGCATTCGTAGATGCGTTGCGTAGGAGATCGACTGAAGATGTCGAGATCGTCAGATGTCAAATGACGCATCTATATAGGTTACTCAAGACAGCAACGACAACAAAGTTAGTTTGATATTCCTACTGATACTTGGCCGATGACTTATGCACAGATGATATAATAGACCATGTCTACAAAAAGAGTGTCAGAGGGTTTGCGAACCAATTGGTTATAATCGAGATTCAGTGATTTGGCAAGATTCATAGATTGTGTTGACTGGACAAAGACATCCGATCAGTGCTTGAGATATAGGGGTAGATCGTGGATACCGTCAATTCTAGAGCTAAGAGATTAGATTCTTCAAGATTCAAACCATTCTTGGTTCATAGTTTAACCTGGCAGGACCAAGATGTATAATGTGAAGTAGATTGTGGGCTTGGGATGAAGGCAGACGTGTCTGAGTTCATTAGGAACTGTGGTATTTACTAGTAAGTGAAATGTGAGCATTATAGACATGAAATGTTGTTACAGCCGCTTCCCATTCCAAAATGAAAGTGGGAAGACATCTCTATATACTTTGTTAAAGGACTGCCAGGAGACACGACTAGATTTGGGTTATCATTGAAAAATTGACGAAGTCCGCTCATTTTATACTAGTCTGAGCATACTACATATTCGACCAGGTAAATATATTATTCTAAAGAGAAATTATCAGACTGTATTGTGTACTATTGGCTATCACATCAGATAAAGATGCTATGAATACATTTAGGATGTGGCAGAGTATGCAGGAGAAATATGGTACATGCTTATAGTTCAGTACGGGTTTTCATCCTTAGAGTGACGGGCAACCTAATAGATTGATTCATGCTTATGAAAATATGCACCGCGTTTGTTTGTTGCAGTTTGTCAAATCTTTGGAGGAGTACTTACAATCGTGTTTGTTTGCTTACAATAACAGTTATTTGGCTAGCATTGAGATGATGCATTTTAAGGCTTTATATAGGGGACCATGTCGTTTCCTATCGTAATGGACTGAGCTTGAAGATCAAGAGATTATGGAGCATATGATTGTTGTTTAAAACACGGAGAGGTCAAATAGATTTGTCAGCAACTTACAGGTGCATAGGATAGGCATAAGAAATATGCATATAAGTATCGCAACGATCTCACATAAATCGAGGGAGCCTTATTCTATTTAAAGGTTTTACCTTGAAATTGCCTACGCATATTTAGGTTGAAAGACAAGTTAACACCAAGGTTTATCGAGCCTTTCATGGTTAAGAAATGGGTTGAGAAAGTTGCATATGAGCTTTAGCTGCCTCCATAGATCAGAGGGATTCATCAGGTATTTCATATTTCTATGCTTCGACTAGATAAGTTGAAGGCAGTTGTACGACCGCTATTAACTTAAGTCAGATTGACTTGAGCAAGGGTATGAGGAATAGTCAATACATATTATAGACCAAAAGGTGCAATAGATAAGGAACATATATATCCTTAAGGTGCTTTTCAATTAGTAGTTCCATGACGACACGAAACTCACTTGGGAGTGGGATGACTATATGAGAGACATATTCTCATACCTTTTCCATTCATGCATAAACTAATCTATTTTTAATTCTGAGAACAAAATTTCCTTTAGTTGTGAAGATAATTCATGGCCCAAATTTCTAATCCTAGTTTTTTTCGTCGTCAGATCATTGACCCGTGACGTGGAACTTGCATTAAGATAAGCGCATTGACCTAGGAACATGGCCGAGGTAGATTTTACATATGTGTGATGAATTCCTAGTATTATGTATGTGTGTAGATTACTAAATCACCTTTATTTACTATACATTCGCTTTGATTCAAGAGCGGGGATGCGCTTCGAGATGTGTGCGAGTTATAAGGTTTGGTAGCGAGTGATATGGTGAGTCTTAATTTGTTTAAATGAGATCAAATAATTAGTATGGTCAGTTTATGCTTTAATGTAAATAAAGTTTCCAACTTAAAGTTTGAAACAAAAATCCTATACATATATATCATACCTCGAGATATGTACTACCACCTATCACTATGAGACTTTAAGTTCAAAAGTGTGTTAGAGAGCTCAAATTAGTGGTTTGTAGGACCAAATATGAGCCATTAGATCTTCTAGTAATGGGTGTGTCTGCACATGATCATCTATTGAGTATAAACACAACACTAAGACCATTTTGTGCTCATTTGCATGCTTGAATGAGAGAAAAAATCAAAGCTATCACACTTAGATTTTACTAGAATTTAGAGTTGAAAATAGTTAAATTCATCAATCAAGAATGGTATCAGGTGCATTCTATCAATCCACAAGTTTAGGTAGTCAATCTCACTCACTCATACTCTCAATTCCAAGTGAATAGGATTTTAATGTTAGAGCTTTTGTTCAAAATTGATGTTTGATTGTTTTCAAGTTTAGTTTGATCAGAATGAAGCCTAAGCTGGTGTCTTTAAAACCAATTTCAAAAATTAACGTTTTTGGCCAAAAGTTGGAGTTTTACTCTTGATTTGGATTTCTCCTAATTTGAACTTGCAAATTAATTTGGGTGTGAAAACCAATTTCATATTTGAATTACTTATAAAAACCCTTCAATTTACTGTCAAGAATTTTGAAAATTAATTGATTTTTTTAACAAGTAATGGTTTTTCAACTTTTCTTGTGTTCTTTGTCCATTTTGATGAAATGCATGAAATAAGCTTGAATTTAATGGTAATTATATGAAGTGCCCGCCTTGTTATGGTTTTGAGGGTGTGTTAGACCCTTCGCAGAGGTGAGCAAGGGTGTGAGAGGCAATGGAGAAGGTCTCCACGTATATAAATCAAGAATTTAGGGTTCAAAATTTTGGGCTCTCGACTATGGAGCACGCTCCACCTCCTGGAACAATATCCGTTAGGGAAGGGAGCGCACTTCACCTCTTGGGCAGCACAAAATCTGCACTTCTTTTATGAGAACTTCAACCACTTAACTTAGTCTAAAACCCTATCTAATAGTCTGAACCTACTATAGAACATACTAAATGATACCAGGAGTTTACGGGAGATCAGGAGCCTAATTGTAGGTTTCGAGATGTCGAGAGGCCCTTGTTAGCTAGGAAGTATTACATGAATTATAAGTAAACCTCTTAAGGTCATTCTTTACATTTAATTTCACTTCACTACTGTCGTATAGTCTATTCGACTATATATTTCCTTTTTCATCTGATATAATGACTTGAATTGTTCTAATAATTTAATGGGTTATTCTACCATGATATTGTGATGTTTATGAGTTCATTGAATCTATTCCTTTGCTATGTATTCTTCTTCTTATTTTTAATGGTAATTGGGTTATAAATGGCATGCTATTGGCATAGATGGAAATACGAATATGTTGATGGACTTATACACTAAAGACCCATTACTTTAAGTAGGTGATTATTGCTAATTTGAATCATAATTAACTCAAATTAGGCTTGAGGTTAAGCCATGTTTGTTTTGAATAATGTGTGAGTGTATTGATGTGTTGTATGGTGTTTGTTTGGCATGGAAATTGATTAATAGAATTATAGACTATTAATATATATTAATAATAAGACCTATAATGATGAAATAAATAAATGATTAATTGCTCGAAACCTCATAAATCAAGTATTAAGTATCGTGTGAAGATTTTGCCTCGATTCGCGAGCAAGTTGGGTTCAGTGGTAATGTAAAAGTAGAATAAAGTTGGTACTAGACCTTTCCTCGAGTTTCTCGTTAGTTAGCAGTAGACGAGGTTGAGATTGGGCCTTATTTGGTACAAGACTGGTTAAATATTGCCAGAGAATTGGTACGTAAGAGTTGATATGTTATGGACAAATATATTATTTTTGGGATTTTAGTGTGTCCAAAATCATTATTATAGACGTTTTATAAAGATGGACATTTTTTTTCTAGATTTTGGCTCAATTTTGTGAAAAAGAGGATCTAAAACGAGCATCGGATGTTAAAGACGTCAAAATAGGGGTTTCAGTAACTAATAAGTAAAAAGAAATTAAGCTGATGACAAGCAGCTGAGGGCTTATATATATATAAATATAAACCAAATGAAAACGTCTATTTTGATTTCAACAGTATTCATTCGTTCCTTAAACCTCTCAATTCGGTCTCTTACTCCGCAAGCTCCCGGCATCCGATTTTCGCTCGATTTCTTTCCATAAAACTCGAAAGCATCGTGAGATGGTGAGTTCACTAAGAATTTTCATTGAAAATGAGGTATTTGGGCAACAATTTGGTAAATACTCAATTCAGGGCATTTTTCTCAACTAAATTTGAATTCTTGCGTTTCTCGATTTCTTTCGCTGTGTTTTAATATAAAATGGTATGATTCATCGTGAATTGATGTATAGGGTTGATTTGCACCATCTTGGAATAAATTTCACCACCGTGGGTAAGGTTTTTTGTTATTTGAATCGATGTGAATCAATCGATAATTATTTCAAAGATGTTTTAATAGTTGATACATATTTATATTGGGATTGTTGATAAATTGGATTATTTATTTTTGTCCAAATTGACTACACAGGTTGTGGAAATATTTTGAACATGGTATTGAGCAATTTCCTAGTATTTGGTGTCGTGTTGTGATGATATAATTGCAAATATGTTGATTTCGATAAGTTTTGTTACTTCTAAATTAATAAAGTTTGCCTATTCAATAGGTTTATTAGAAAATTCATAATTTCTCCATTTGTGATCCAATTTGAGTGTTCTTGCAGTGTATGGAAAGTACAACATGAGAACTATAACT
The DNA here is from genome assembly GCA_039657325.1 of Stephania cephalantha. Taxonomy (NCBI): domain Eukaryota; kingdom Viridiplantae; phylum Streptophyta; class Magnoliopsida; order Ranunculales; family Menispermaceae; genus Stephania; species Stephania cephalantha. The sequence continues at coordinate 28,548,563 of CM077578.1, read as the reverse complement.
TACTTTGTGTCATCATGATAAATATTGAGGTCTTCAAGGTTATAAAGTTTACCCTAGGTTGCTAATTGATAGCCCTTTGAAATTGGTATAAAGTATTATCTTTGTAAATAGCTTTCGTGCGTAATTTGGTCGTAATTTTTGTGTGATCCTGGGATTCCAAATTCAAATAGGACTAGTTTAGAGGTTTTAACTAATAAGTATTATGCTCAAATTGATGGTGATCAATCTATTTTAGTTTTTTTATTAATAGAGAAAGGTTTATGAATATCGAGGAATCATGTAAGTTGGTATAAAGTTAGGAAAGCTCAGTACACGTAAGTGGGACTCAATTATAGTAATCATTTTTGTTATATATTGTCGTATATCTAGTTCACATAGTTATAGACTGGGAATGGGAGCACTGCACAGTGAAAAACATAACATACTAAAAATAAATGAGGAAATGAGTAGACTTTTGTCTCCCGGTATAGGTCAACATGATAGGTGACTCAAGATGGAACCTCTCCCTTTGACAACAAGTGGTAGCTAGGCCATGCGTTCCCTGTTTCCTCATATGGTGATCAACCTATATATGCTACTCATTGTCCTAAAAGTGCAGAGACTTAGTTGTTATTGAATATACTGACGAAATCACACATTCAGCCAGTGTGTGGATTTCGGTAGTGGTATTCTTGGACAACTGAGAGAATACTCTTATATATCGAAATGTAATTAATGTCAGCTGTGCAGGGGCTATTAATTAATGGCTTTGCATCTGTTTATCTATTATTTATTTTTTTTATTCTGCTCTGATACCAACTATAAGATTACTTATCCTAATTAGGGCAATGCGTTATGAAGTATACATTATTTAGGGTGTGTTTGATAGAAAAGAAGATTTTCAATGAGAAAAATTTTTTTTGTAAGAAATTTTCTTTAGAGAATCTTCTGGTTGTTGTTTGATTGCATGTGTTAAATGTTTCTTTTCAACACTTAAGTAAAGTGGGGCCCACACTTTCTTCTCCAAAAAGCCAAAACTGGCTGGAGAAAAAAGTAGACTTCCTTCCAGAGGCTCTTTAACGGGTTCCAAATTTCAACCAATCAAGGGCGTGTCCCTCCCGTTGTTCCTCCTACATGCTTCCGCCCTCTCCCACTCTACCACCACCTCCCCTGCTACTACTCCCCCCTCCGCCTCCCCTCCTCCCCCACCGCCTCCTACGACCTCCGTGCCACCCTCCGCCTCCTCCTCCACCACTCCCCTTCATCCCACCAAAACCACATATTCTTAGGTCTTTAACTAATCTCCACTAATTTGATCATGAAATTGAGGATGATGAGAGAGGGAGATGGCGGCGAAGCTTCAAAATTGTGTGAGGTTGATGTCACTAGCGAGAAAAATGAGAGATGAATTGGATGTTAGAGAGGTGGGGAGTGTGACAACTGACGAGGAAGAGATGGCTTTGTTTGTTGCGATGACTAATGGGGTTGAGGTTAAATTGGATGATGAGAGCCAATTAGGCCAACAAGTTATTTCATTGAATACGTCATGTTTGGGTGGAAACGGAGTCAGAGAGAAAATTCAAAATTTCCATCTCAAAATAAGAGAAAATAGACGATGAAAATTAGAAAGTGGGTTTTTTTCTCTATGCAGTTACTAGTGTATCAAACATTGAAAAAAGTGGTTATACTAAAAAATAAAACAATTTTTCATGATTCTTTTCATTTTCATTCCAATCAAACACACCCTTAGTGGTCTCTTTATCTATCATAACTACTATCAATGACCATTGGTGTCAGTTCCATTAATTGAATGACTTTCCTATATGTATCCTCTTCTTTTAACTAAATTATTATCAACTCTAGTAGAAGGGAACATCTCAAAGTAAATTATCAACTTTGAGTTTTAAATTCATCAATTACTTTAATTCTAAGTTTAAACCAATAATCAATTCAATTTTATTTAGTGTATTATGGAAATTGTATGAGTTTGAAAACTAAACTCGAGTGATGAGATTAATTTAAATTAAATCAAGAATGAATATTCATTGCCCAAAATTTACAACTCATTTGGTTAATTACATGAAACCACTTGTTCTCAAGAGTTGGTTGAGATATGGTTTCATTAACTTAAGATCAGAGTTAGGAATATATGAAAAATAAGTCAAGCAATGGTTTGATAATGTGAGAAATCAAGGTGAGAACCATGAAAACTCACTAGAGCTCATGCTATGTTCATAAATGGAAGAGTAGAATTATTGAACTCTACTAAAATAATATTATCATTGTTTTATCGATGATAATATAAAAAGGTTGAAAACATACCAAAAGCATAAACAATATCATAGAATTATAAGCCCTCACAATAAATTTGTTTATACAAAAGATTGCAAGTGCAAATACTAAGCATCAAATATAAAACACTCAGATATGTGTTGAATGCTAATTGCGAGTCAATGGATTTGACAACGATTGAGACAATTAGAGAATTGTCTTACATTAAACACAGAAGTAGGAAAAATAGTGTTATCGTGGAGTAAATGAATGATACAAGAAAGGTATGCAAAGATTCATTGTATCATTGTGTTGTATATTTAATTAACTCAAGAGTAAAATTAAGATAAATTATAAATGATGTAAGGATGTCTTGAGAGGAAAATTGAAATGTAATTTCAGTACAATAATTGTTTGGTTATACCTAAAATATAGAAAAGTATAAGGTTTAGCCTAATATTTTACTTTAGGTAGTTGTGTGTTGACACAACGAAATAAGAGATCATAGTTTATACTAGTATATAGATCAAGGAAGTTTAAGAAGAACTATTGTGCAAAAAAATTGTTTTGGTAGTTGTACCAAACAATTTAAGGCATCACTTGTAGAATAAAAGCTTGAAATGCATTTCTAACAATGAATGGAATGAATTGTAAAGATAAGTGATAGAGCTGAGACTTAGGGTTACGTGTAGGTCCCAACTTATTTATAAAACCATTCAATTGAATAGGTTGCACAAGTTCATTCATTCATCGTAGGGATTGAATACTGATTTGCCCAATTGAAACGGTTTTGGAGAGTCCTTTAGTTATCCTTAAGATTACAAAATCTTAGTGCAAACATTACAAGATAAATGAGAAGTATGAAAGCCAAAGAGCTTGTGCAATGTGATTGGAGATCTTCAAGCTATAAAAGTTTGAAAAATATAGTTGTAAGAGTGAAGGAAATTAGAGGTGAAGTTAGTAATTTAAATTCATGAATATAATAAATTCACTATGAGAAATCACCTACACAAAGTTATTAATGTTATCAATACTTTGAATAGAGAAAAGAACGCGAAGTTTAATTATAATAGAAACTTCTTAGTACTATCTCTTGAGATAGATTTGTAACAATGATGATAGAATAAAGTCATGCGCGAGCACATTATCAATTGAGTTGTTGGAATTAGTAATTACCGATCTGTTCTTCGAAGCTTTTAATGGAGCTGAGCTAAGTGTTTGATTAACAAGGTGATAAGGTGATTCAGAAGTCTAATGGGAACCACTTCATATGTCAAGATTTGGCTATGAAGGAGTAGTATTCTGATTAGACAGTCAAGAGAAATTATGTTGAACACATTAGAATTTGAATTGAAATTCTAGCTCAAGAAGAATTTTGGGCAAGAATTACATCAATGAACTCATGGATTTCTTTAATAGGTAATGTCATATCGTATTGAGGTATATGAGAAGATTATAAATTATCTGAGTTGATGATATATGTTGTTTAATTCAAAAAAAGATATGAGAGTTATTTAATAGGTTGAGACTGGATAATAAAAAGATATGAGAGTTATTTAATAGGTTGAGACTAGATAGAAGGATTCCATAACTAGGGGTTATGTAATGAAATTAACTAGATTTTGGCGTTAACACAATGATGTATGAGTTGTAGTTGATAAATTGACTAAAGTCTGCATATCCTTTTCAGTGAGGTTATGTTATTCTCTTGACGGATTGAGCAAGATATATATATATATATATATATATATATATATATATATGGAGATGTGAGAAGATATGGTGTTTTAGTGTTTGATTCCACTAACGAAAATTTGATACTTACTTCCATCGGTGGATGAAGTTTTTGATATATTTGAACACCATTCTCAATCTCTATACATTATATTTTTCTTCGTGTTGACGAAGAAATCGAGCTATTAATCCTGGTTCTAAAGAATAAATATCCTAAGCATGTGTGTCATAATGTTTAACCACTAAAAGAAAACAGATTCCTTTGTGTGAGCTCTTAGATAATTAAGGTAATCGAGTGGATTACAACATTGGATGATAAAACAGAATAGGCTTAATCTAGTTGTACATTGATGTATAGAAATAAGATTCGAGATATAGTTTTTGCTTAAAAGTGAGATAGATAAGAGCTACATAAAGATGGTATGAAAAATTAGGTGATTTATAGTTGTGCTTTTGAAAGTCTCATCTATAAAAAGGCTTTGTTAATTCAGGTTACAGTAAAATAGTTGTTCAATGAAAAGGTAGTGATAATCGGGGAAAGAGAATTGTAACTGGAAGAGCAAATTCCATTTCTTTTTGGAACTATTGGTAACTTGTACATTTACTTTAATTTCCAGGATGAAATTGTCACTAGAACATTTTTTGCCTTTAATAGAGGTTTTAAAACCCCTATTTAATAGAGTGTTATTAAACGTTATGTGAAAATGTGTTATGTTTTAATTTTTAATACATGTATTACATAAAGGTTTTTTAAAACTCATATCAATTAGGTGTTATTTAATAACACCCCCTTTAATAGGGGTTTAAAAACCTCTATTAAATACCAAAATTGTTCTAGTGTGTCTTAAATTAAGGAGATTGTGACGACTCGTTACCTCAAATAGGTGCTTATTATTAATTCGAATCTTAATTAACTCGAATTAAGCTCGAGGTTAAGCCATGCTTGTGTTGAATAAGGTGTGAATGTATTGATGTGATGTATGGTGTTTGTTTGGCACAAAATTAATTAATTGAATTATGGGCAATTAATATTTATTTATATAAGACCTATAATGATTAAATAAATAAATAATTAGTTGTTCGAAATCTCATAAATCAAGTGTTAAGCATCACATGAAGATTTTGCCTCGATTTACACGCAAGTTTGATTCAGTAGCAGTGTAAAAAAGAACGAAGTTAGTGCAAGACCATGCCTCGAGTTTCGTGTCAGTTGGCAGAGACGAGGTTGAAATTAGGCCTAATTTGGTACAAGATTGGTTAAATATGGCAAGAGATTTGATTCGTGAGAGTTGATATGTCATGGAAAAAGTTATTATTTTTTAGGTTTTGTTGTGCCCAAAATCATTATTATGGAAGTTTTATAAGATTGACTATTTTGTCGAAAATCAGGTTCAATTTTGTGAAAAATGGGAACCAAAATGAGCACTAGATGTTAAAGCACGTCAAAATATGGATTTTAGGAATTCATAAATAAAAATAAATTAAGCTGCTGACAAGTAGCTGAGGTTTTACATCTAAATATATATGTATGTATATATATAAACCAAATCAAAACCTCTTTTTTAATTTCAACATATTTCGTTTGTCCCCTAAACTTTTCAATTCAGTCTCTCTATCCACGAGAACTTGGAATTCGATTTTCGTTCGATTTCTTTCTGCAAAACTTTAGAGCATCGCGAGATGGTCAGTTCCTGCTAGGTATTTGGCTCACAATTTGGTAAATACTCAATTCGGGGCATTTTCCTCAATTAAATTTGGATTGTCGCGATTTCTCAATTTCTTTCACGAGGTTTTAATAGAAATTGGTATGATTCAATGAGAATTGTTGTATAAGGTTGATTTGCACCAATTAAGCATAAATTCCACCATCGTAGGTTAGGTTTTTTTTTCACTTGAATCGATGCGACTCAGTTGATAATTATTTTGAAGATGTTTTTATAGTTTATACAACATTGGGATGTTGGATAAATTGGATTATTGATTTTTGTCCAAATTAACTCCATGGGCGTTAGAAATATTTTGAATATGGTATGAACCAATTTCCTAGTATTTGGTGTCAAGTTGTGATGATCTAATTGCAAATATATTGACTTGGAGAAGTTTTGTTAGTTCTAAATTAATAAAGTTTGCCTATTCAACAAGTTGTATTGGAAAATTCATAATTTCTCCTTTTGTGATCCGATTTGAGTGTTATTTGAGTTTATAGAAAGTACGACATAAGTACTACAACTTACTTTTTGGTCATCATGACAAATATTGAGGTCTTCAAGGTTATAAACTTAACCCTAGGTGGCTAGTTGATAGCACTTTGAAATTGTTATAAATTATTAATTTTGTAAATAGCTCTCGAGCGTACTTTGGTCGCACTTTTTATGTGATCCTAGGATTCTAGATTCAAATGGGACTAGTTTAGTGAGTTTACTTAATAAGTACTATGCTTAAATTGATGGTGATCAATCTATTTTAAGTTTTTGATAAATAGAGAAAGGTGTATGAATCTCGGGGAATCGTGTAAGTTTGTATAAAGTTATGAAAGCTCGGTATAAGTAAGTGGAACTCAATTACATTTATCATTTGTGCAATATATTGTAATATATTTAGTTCACATAGTTATTGAATGGGAATGAGAGAACTGCACAGTGACAAGCATAACACACAAAAAATAAATGAGGAAATGAGTAGACTTATGTCTCTGGGTATAGGTCGACGGGATAGGTGACTCAAGATGGAACCTTTCCTTGTGACGACAGGTAGTAGTTAGGCCATGCCTTCCCTGTCTACCATTGTCCTAAGATTGCAGAGACTCAATTATTCTTAAATACACTAATGAAATCACACATTTGGCTAGTGTGTGGATTTTGGTAGTGGTATTCTTGGACAACTGAAAGAAAACTTTTTTATATCTAAATGTAATTAATGTCAACTATGCAGGGGCTATGAAACTATGGCTTTGCATCTGTTTATCTATTGTTTGTATTATTTATCATGCTCTGATAGATATTGTTGGATTCTTATTGTTATTCATCTTCATTGATTTTTAGATAAACTCTTGATATTGTAATTGTAAGTCACTTACTCAGCAAGTTGGAGCGCTATTCCTAATTAACATTTTAAGAATACCGACGTACGCTTCGACTCCAGAACGCATAAGGTTAGGAGTCCATAATCTTCTCTACGGTGAATTGATTTCTCTATTGTCTTATATATTTGAATTGAAATACATTTTGTATTAACATAAGGTTTTAGGATATTTTGTAAATTGAGATTGATACGGGTTTGGGATTTTGATTAGTATAGTTTAGTATATCGATGTATTAGTGAAAAAAGTTATAATTCCACTACGTTTTTAGTTATTTAGTCGATACACGATATACTGTATTGTTATTATCAAGTATGAACGACGACTATACTGTTAATGTAATTGAGTCTGACTGGTGAACCGGGGCTTAATTGAGGTTTCAGGTTAGGCATTGCACTAATTGGGATATTGAATGTTACATGTACTCTACTCGATATCCTTTGTAGCATGTTACCACATCTTAAAAATCCTAAAGTAAGTCGTTCTTGAGAATTTAAACTAGTCCTGACATCAATGGTCTATTGCACTATATTGAGATGCACGACAAATGAGGTTAGATTCCTCGGGAAGTTGGCACTCACCACTATTATGGCGTGGCACACAAGGTTAGATTTCCTTGGGATGTCAACAAATGATTACCAGACTAATGCGATAGAACGCGTGTTCTTTATAGTGGCTTTAAAGGCTGATATGACAATCTTTACTACTTATCCCAGTGTTAGTTTCATTTGTTTAACATTGGTATGTTGGTGCATATTTTTGTTTCAGCAAATTATTCACTACATTTATGTTTTTAAATACCTCTTGTTATATTTTGATATGTAGAGTAGTATTTTTAGGCTTTACTTTTATTTACAGTACTCATTATCCTTTCTTTGAAAGTGGGAGCAAATTCAATGACTAGTAGACCGGGCAGTAGAAGATCGATGACTACCTCTGAGCCTTTGGCATCCTGCTACTTCTGAATTTTGTAAGCGGTAGTTCCTTGCCAGACACATGTTTATTTCATTGTTTATAGCAACTTCTTCATATATAGATGTAATCATTGTTTGCTAGTTTCCATACTTTCGATTTATTTAACATTGCTTTCCCTAAACTTTTAAGACATTCGATGAATAACTTATAACTATAAAAACTTTTAATTAACTCTGAATTTCATGAATAACGATGTAGTAGTTGTACTTATCCTAAACATGTGTATCGAGGAAAATAGGTTAAAAAAGCTGACTAATATGTCGTAAAGTTCTATGAGGCTGTAATTAGGACTTAATGATAGGATTAAGCCAAGCAGTGCCCTACGTTAAGGAATATGTCATCACATTGAGTTTTGTTTATTCTAAAGTGTCGTCTTTAGGTTTCATCCCATTGACTTTGTGAGGGTATTACCTAATAAATTTGTAGGGGTCTTCACTATCTTAACCATATAAGTTAGGTAAGGCACTAATGAGTCCAGATCTTAGTTCGAATTCAGGAAATCCTTTAGGATAGATAATGCACATTGCCTCGTAAGTTGTGAAATCTCGATTGGCTTTCCTGAAATTAAGTTCTCGATTATCATTATTATCATTCTAACTAATGATATTATTATAATTTTTGTTGTCCTCCATTGTTGTAGCTTGGTGTTCCATACGTTGTTGTTGTTGTATTAAATTAAAATCGAAGCTATATCCATTTTAGGATCAATATGATGTAAAGATCGTGTGGATTTAGAAAAATGAAATGTGTAGACCATACAATGTCCAAAACTCCTAAGAAATTACGTCAAATTTTGCGGCAACGGAGCTAAATATTTACACGTGTCGAGCGTGTACAATAATTTTCTTGCATATTCTTAATATTTGTAGTAATGGTAAGTGGGATCGTCTCCACAAAGATTTCACAAACTTCTAAAGAAAAAAGGTTTTTCAATGGTTTTTATTAATTTGCTTTTACATAATTAAACGTGAATTGAAATTATCTAGTCAAACTAAAACAATTAAAGCAAATAATTAAACTAATGAAACTAACATAATTTAAATTCACTAATGCTAAATATTATAAATTCAATTTAAACTAATCAATATGAAAAAAAATCTAAAACAAATATCTAGAATAATAAAATATAAATCGTTTTGAATCCGAACATATTAATTATATTATATATAACCATACTATTTTCATCTTATAAAGTATTCCTGAATCATTAAACCTCACTCATAAGCAAGATTGATAGCCTTTATCAAGCTCCCAGTTTTCCTTATATCAATCAAAAATTCATATTCTAATATTATCACAATTAGTTCTTTGTAAGATCCAAGATAACTAATAGAAATAAAACAACATTACACTCAATGAAAACTTCTTAACCAATATTATCGGAACTAGCTATATCAATATCAAACTTAAAAGACAATTCACCTAAGACATCTAAAAGGTAAAAGACCTTTTAAATTAATTCTAGTTACTACTTTATATTAGATTTAGAATGTAAATATCATAATACACATTCTCGACTATGCATGCAATACAAATTTTTTTATTTTATTATGCAAAAACAAATATATTGAAATCGTTAATTGATGTATACGATTAAGTTTAAAGCATTAAGCACGAGTTCTTCTTCATTATGACTACATTGCAAAATGATTTAAATTCATGTTTGAACATTGTTTATATTGATAAATTACTCACACATATTCGAAATAAAAATTGTGATAAGGTAAATATAATAAATTAATGAAAAATACCTCTTAATAATACTTGAATCTCCAAAGAGTCTTCCAAAGTAAGAACAATAAAACTAAAGTAAACCCAATTGAGAATTGTCTAAAAATAATCAAAGGCTTAAAATTAATCAAATGGGGCTCTTAATTTTGAAGCCTTAAGGTCATATATATAGTATCATGTAGTGTACGTATCCTAATCGAACTCAAATTTCATGTTTTAATCCAATATTCTTGTGGTCGACATTAGCGAATCCTAACCGAATCCTCTTTCTCAACAAAATCGCTGGAAGACCCGATGGAATAATGACTCTGTGGTTTAATGATTTTTGTAGCGAATCCAAGTTCATTTCCTAAATCGCCAATGGGTCACTGGATTTCTCTACTGTTGATTTATGTAGCGAATCCTAGTGTATTTCTTGAATCATTACGGAATTGCAAGCTATTTTCTCCAATTGACTAAAATCTTTACTTTTCTTCCATTTTTTCTTCCATTTCTTCATATAACCTTAGTATAACCTGAAATCACAAAAATTAAAGAAAGCCTAGTGTAATATAGCCTTTACATCAAAATTCACTTAAAAATATACTATAAAATATTGTCTAATTATTGACTTATCAATAAAGGGTATCAATCTTGCTTTTAATTTAGGTTTAATGATAGAAGAAAACTTCATAATATGATGATAGTATGATTATGATTATACTTTAAATAATATGTTCGAATTCAAAACAAGTTATGTTTCATTATTCTTGATATTCGTTTAGGTGTGTGTTTTATATTGATTTGATTTTAATTGAATTTAGAATATTTACTATTAGTGAATTTGAACTGAGTTAGTGAAATTAGTTTAATTAGTTGTTTTAATTGTTTTAGTTTGATTAAGTTATTGTAAAATAACAACAACCCTTAGCAAATCATTTCTCTTAGGAAGTTTGCAAAATCTCTATAGTGACGATCTCACTTACCACTACTATAAATAATGAGGATATACAGGTTGTTGTCGGGTATTTTAAAAATAATTTCTAAGGAATCTTTCTCGTTGTATGTCAATCAATATTGCAGAAGGCGAGCAAGAACTTACTTTTAGATAAGCTAATAACAATGTCACATCTTGCAAACCTATGTGTATTGCCTTTCATGCGAAGTTTCTCGATTTTAAATTAAAATCTAGATTTATCAATTCTTTACCTTACTTTCACGGTGAAGATGATAAAGATCCTTAATAACTTATTAGTAAATAGACATATTGGTTGTGTGATGAAACCCAAGAATATATAGTTAAAATATGTTAAGCCAAAAGTTTTCATTTCTTCTTTAAGAGGACAAGCTCAAGATTGGCTATTCTATCTTCCTCTAAATTCAATAACCACATGGTTCGAAATGTTAAAAGCCTTGTTAGATCAATATGTTTTAGCATGCATGATTAGTTTAGATAGAAAACAAATTAGTAATGCAAAGATTGAAACTGAAAATATTTTTGGTGAGTTTTGAGATAGATAATAAAAATTGATTTCATTAATGTCCACAACATGGCTATATAGAAAAAGATTTGTCGGAATATTTTTATTAAGGACCAAACCATTTAGAACAAAGAATCCGAGACACGGTATGTGGATTATATTTATTCAATATAACACCAATATTAGCAAAAGACGCTATTAATAAAATAACTAAACATTCAAAGTAATATTGTGAAAATAATAAATTCATGAAAAATAATTTTTTTAAGCTCAATTTTAGAACAATTAAGACATTAGACAATAAATATGGTGAGTTAAAAAGCGTGACCAAACTGTTATAAAAAGATAGATCAATTCATGTTAATTTTTTTGCTAATCTAAACAAAGTCAGAACATGAACTTGATTCGATTTTTGATGTAGTTAAAATGAGATGATTTTGTGCTTAAAGTTTAAAACCAACCATATTCTTTAATTCAATTATTTAATATATTCTTATTTATGAATTGCAATCATGAATTTTGGTATTGCATGCATAGTGGCTAATGTGTATTGCGCTATTTTTATTTTATATGTTGTTTAAAGTAGTAACTAGGACTATTTAAAAGGTCTTTTACCGTTTAGATGTCCTAGGTGGATTGAAATCTAAGTTTAATATTGAAGTGGCTTTCTGAGGTATTAGATTTAGTAGATTGAAGTTTTCATGGAACATAATGTGGTTTTATTGCCTAAAGTTAATTTCTTTGAGTTTTCGAATGATTAATACAATAAAATTAGAATATAGCTTTTCCATGAATATAACGAGAACTGATGGCTTGGTAAGGGATGTCTACTTACTTATTATTAGAGTTTAATGATTTAGAATATTTCTAAAGAGATTAAAATATCATTTTGACTATGATTTAAGTAATATGTTTAGATGCAAAACAGATTGAGGTTTCATTGTTCTCGATATTTATTTAGATGTTTATTTTATATTTTTTCTAATGAATTGAATTGATTTGAATTTAATGAATTTAATTTGTGTTAATTAAATTAGCTTATTTAGTTTTGTGGAATAATATAGTTCAAATTAGTGATTTTAATTCTTGTTTTAATTAAATAAAGTAAAAATAATAAAAACCCTTTTGATAAGGAATTTACAAAATACCTGTATAGACGATCCCACTTACCACTATTTCAAATTTAAAATTGTAGTAAAGGTGGGAAATTTATTATACACGCTCGTCACGTGTCAATTTTTGGCGCCATTGTCGAGGATTTCGAATAATTTCTTAAGAATTTTCTCGTAGCATGTTTATAAGATGGCACACATCGAGCAAGAACTTACCTTTAGGCAATCCAATAAAAATATCACAGCTTACGAACCTATTTGTATTGCTTTTCCTATAGATTTTCTTGATTTTTAGTTAAATTCTCGATTGATCAATTCTTTGCTTCACTTTCAAGATGAAGGCGACGAAGATTCTCAACAATTTATTTGTAAACACACACTTATAGTAAGTGTGATAAAACCCATAAATATAGAGTTTGAATATGTCAAGTCAAAGGATTTCCCTTCTTCTTAGAGAGGTCAAGCTCAATATTGACTATTCTTCCTCAAAATTCCATAACCACATGGTCTGCAATGTGATAAGTAAAAAATTATACATATTTTATTGTACATTTAGGATGATTTTAGATGTAAATGACTATATTACATGAGTTTTTTTCTTATTTTTGATATTTTAGGTGATAATTTAAATATAGTAAAAAAGGAAGATATGAAGGAAATGACAAATTGGAAAGAATATGCAAAGAATCATATATAAGGAATCGAGGAAGAAATGATTTTCAAGCCTTGCAATTTCTTGCGATTCCTATAAACCCAGAATCGCTATAAAGATCGATGGAAACATGGTCTTCAATACCATAAATTTCCCCAACAATTCGACTTAAAACAAAATTGTTGAGGAATCGTTGGTTACGATTTCAAGGATTTTAGAGTACAATAAGGATTTTGAGTTGGTTTAGGATATGTATTACATAATATACTATAAATATAAATCGTAGACTACAAAATTAAGATCATTTTGATAGTTTTACACTTTTTCCATTAGTTTGAAGTCCAATCATTATTGTTTCTATTTTCTTTTGAAAAAGATTGAAGATTTAAGTTATCAAGGTATTTTTAATTATGTCTTTCAATTCTGATGCTATGGTATTATTTATTATCATGAGTGTGTAGTTAGCTAATCTAAACAAAACTCTAAATATGAAGTAAATCTGCTTTGCATTGTAGTGATGATGAGATGAATGTGTGGTTAATTCTTTAAACCAGTTGTATTCTTTAATTCACTTATTTTACAAATTGTTATTTATGGATTGCAATCATGAATTTAAATGTTATGTGCATAGTGACCAAAATGTATTGTGATATTTTTATTCATTATCTAATTTGAAGAAGTAACTAGGAGTGTTTGAAAGGTGTTACCATTTGGATGTCCTAGGTGAATTCGAGATCTAAATCGAATGTTTAAGTAGCTTTTCGAAGGTGTTAGATTTAGTGGTTCGAAGTTGCCATAAAGTGCAGTGCGATTTTATTGCGTAAAGTTAATGTCTTTGTGTAATCAAAGGGGTTAACTCAATAAAATTTGAACGTGCCTTTTCCACCTATATAAGGAAATCAAATGGCTAGCTAAAGACTGTTTACCTACTTTTGATTAGTGTTTAATGATCTAAAACACTTTAAATAGTATGTTCATGACTATGTGATTGAAGTAACATTTTTGGATGAAAAATCCCTATGGAAACGTTCCCATTTACAACAACTGCAAAATTTACAAGTACAATAAAGGTGAGAAATTTATTGTACAAGCTCAGCATGTATTAGATAGATACCAAAGATTGATATCATTATGTCCACAACACAAATTTATAGAAAAATATTTATTAGAATATTTTAACGAATGACTAAAAAACAAGGAACAAATATTCCTATATGCAGTATGTCAATAATCTTTTTTCAACATAACACAAACATTACCAAAATACATTATTAATAAAATGGCTAAACAATCAAAGAAGTATTGTGAGAAAAACAATTTTCTGAAAAACCATTCTTGTGAAATCTAGAGAAACACAATTAAGATATCTGATGATTAATTCAATGAATTCAAAAATCATGGTTGAATTATTATTAAAAGATAGATCAATTCAAAATAAGATTTGTGCTTTTCTCAAAGAAACTAATCATCTATATGATGAATGTCTTTTGCCACAACAAAATCAAATTAAAGATGCTAACACTTTGACGAATCATTACAAGAAGCCTATTTTACCTAATTACATTTCTAGCAAGAATACAAATTATCTATGAAAAAACTTGGGTAATGACATAGACAATTGGAATTATCAATGACATAGAATAGTCGCATTAATCGATAGAACTATTGCATTAAAGAATTCAAATACAGAAAAATATCAAAGAATTCAAGCCTTACAAGATCATATAGTTGAACTAAAAAACTAATTAAGTCAAATGGCAATGCAAATGAGTCCATGGCATAACCAAGGCAAATTACCATCTCAACCTTAACCTAGTTCATATGCAAAAGCGATAACTTTGAGAAGTGGCAATCTAATGGAAGAGACAAAAATGCCAGAATCACTCATTCCCCGAAACGACTTGAAATCTAAATTCTAAAATGAAATTGAAATCAATGATAATAAAATCTCTAAAGAAGGAAATAGTTAAGTTGATAAGAATAAATGAAGTATAATAAGACCATCATTCCTCCATTTAAGAAATTGCAAAAAGAAAAAGAAATCTCAAACACTTTAAGGAAAGTGTTAGTTAACATACCTCTATTTGAAATCATACAAAACGTACCCAAATATCAAAAATTTATAAAAGACTTATGCACTAACAAAATCAAACCAATAAAAAACTAAGCTTAGGAGAACATGTGTCAACACTAATCTAAAAGAAATTACCCCTGAATGTTTGATCTTATAAAATTGTTTTTCTTTCCATACAAAATAGAAAAATAGGGATATCTGTTGGACTAAGTGGGAAGTCACTTATACTCTACCCATGATTTTGATAGCAACAAACAAAGTGAAAGGATTCTAACAAGTCTGTTAAGTGTTTTTGGAATATCGAACTTGGCTAGGAATCACAAGTTCAAAAGTATGAGTGAGATCTCACAAGTTCAAGTAAAATGTGGCTGGTGAAACTCCATATTTGGCTCACACAAGGAAACAAGAAAGCTCACACTAAAATTTGTACAAATCATGTGAGACCATCTCAGCAGTCCGAATGTGTGACTCATACTAAACATGTTTCATGAAATCAGGATTACTGATTTTGGGGATTTGTGAAACTATCATGACAGTCCGAACGTATCCAATGACTCATACTAAACATGTTTAATTTATTCCCAGACGTTTAGTTGAGTTGTAGGTGTGTTAGCGAGTTGTTAAGTTGAGACCAAAAATAAATTAATCTTTTGTCCCTGCTAGTTAGCGCGCTTATTGCATGCATAAGCTCACCACCTGCAGTTAGCATGCTAATGATGTCACTAAACGCGCTAACCAGTCTCCTAATAGCTTTTTAAAAGCTTACACCTTTTTCTTTATTTTGAATCAATGAATTATTTTTGTTCCTTAGATCGAGATAACGGCCATAAACTGTTAAATAGGCTTGGAAACCATTCATACACCACTTATAACTCTCTATTATCCTCTCAAGCTCAAAATCTCACTTGTGTCTAAATTTTTGTATAAAATAGTCTGGATTTTAGTGCTTAACCACTTGGAATCTTTTTAGGCTATTGAATCATCTTCGAAAGTAGTGTAACTAAGTTATTATAAGGCTTGCAACCATTTTTCCAAAACTGATTTGAATCTTTCTCATTTGGGGTTGTAAGAAAGTTTGATTTCCTACTTCTTTTAGACTTGAACTACATCTTTGGTTGTGCTTGGTGTATGGAAATCATTTGTTGTGTGCTTGAACACATTCGTCTTGGATTTTGTATTTAAACTTGGTTTTATAAACCTTTGGACTAATTTGAATAAGAGTTAGACCTTAAACTTGGCCTTTATCAAAATACTCGTTCATTGGATATGAAACTGTATTTCTTCTCATTGAGTTGCATTAATCGGTTTCTAATTTGAGATTGGTGCAAAATTAGTGATATATTTCAATATCTCATTCATTTTCATACTTGCAGGCATTAGAGTTGTTAGGCTCTAGGTGGATGTCTACTAATTGAACTTATTTCCACTAAACTTTGTAAAGTCAATTTTCTTTATATTCATCAATTTCTTATAAGTGGCTAATTGTAAGACTTAGTGGGATCTAATTCAAGGGAAGACCTAGTTAAAACTAGCATAAACCCTAGTTGAGGCTAGGTGAGAAGTCCTAATTCGTGATTAGGCATTTTAGGCTTGTCCACTTAGGTTGTAAAAATTATCATTGGTATAAGTGGGGGTTTGAAAATCCTAATCGTGGAGGTTTTGTATTGGATGCAGATCAGTTATATTAAACCACTATACATCTTGTATCTTTTTTTAATCTTTTCTACCTCTTTTACTATTGCATTGCATATATAATTGTTGAGTGTGTGTGCATAGACCATCATCAGCCATTGAAAGGTTTTAAAATGTTATAACCTCTTGGTGCACCAGATTCGCCACCCTCTTAGGTGTGATTTCAATTAGTATGAGTGGGTTATTGCTCAAAATGTTACTAACATATCTTTGAGTGTGTTTATGCAAGGATGCTGACACTAAATTAGGCACGATTTAGGGAAGGCAACTCATCGAGTAGGCCTCCATATGGAACAAACTTTGCTCGTTAGAAAATGAGGATGAAGTTCTACATAAGAGCACAAAGTAAGCATATATAGATTCAATCCAAAATGGTTACACTCCACCAAACAAGCTCATAAAGGACTACACCGTCAAGGAAACAAGGATTCCGCTCTCAAATGATGAAGCTATGAATTACTTTTTTTGTGCACTAAGTGAGAACGAATTCAGCCAAATTAGTACGTGCCAAATGGTCAAGGAAATTTGGGAGACGCTCGAACTATGAGGGTACAATTCAAGTATAGAAGACCAAATAGAAGATTCTTAAGGAGCACTATGAAACTTTCTGGGTTGGCTCCGATGAAGATATAGCTACCGTTATCACTCGATTCACTAAGCTCTTAAATGAGATAAAAAATCTTGGAAAGAAATATGATCAAGAGACTTCGATGTACATGTTCCTTAGAGGCTTACCTAAGGAATAGGATGCAAAGAAGTATGCCACAAAATTGGTGCAAAAATCTTTGAGATTACACATTTGATGCACTATGTGGAGAGTTGATGGTCCTTGAGTTTGAACTAAAGGACCGAGCGAGATTGGAAGCACTTAGGGGTGGTACAAAGAACTCAAAGAAGGAGGTTTATTTGAAGGAAAATAGCCCACCGGATTCATTGGTTGAGATCATTGAAGATGAGAAATCTAGTGATGACGACGATCTTGAGGAGGAAGTAGCCATGCTTTCAAGAAAACTCAACAAGGCAATGTACAAGCATGAAAATCCTAAGAAAAAGATTCGAGATAGAAGCAAAGGAGTAAAATCAAGAGACACCATTCGCTTTGGGTGTGGCAAATCAGGCCACATCAAGGCCGATTGTAATTCCAAGAAGGTTATGGATAATAGGAAAGGCAAGAAGAGCTTCAAGGCAACATGAGATGACTCATCTTCATCAAGCTTTGACTCTGAGTTGAAAAATGAGAAGGCTACACTTTGCCTCATGAAAGAAAGTTTGGTAAATACCAATTCTTTAAATTTTGACGATGTTGATGATTTGGATGATTTGCCTAGTCTTGATGAGCTTTGGAAAGAGTTGGAAAAATAGGTCAAGAAGACCAAACAACTAAAAAAGAGCTTGATCATAGCAATTTGTGAAATTGAGTCACAAAATGAGACCATTAGTGACATCCAAAGTGACTTGAGTGATGTCTTAAAGGTGAGAGATGCCTTAGTCAAGGAAGCAGAGGATTTGACTAATATGGTGACCAAGTTCACTGATGGTAGAGACTTGTTTGATATGATGTTCGGAGCACAATGACGTGCACTCGACAAAAGAGGCATAGGCTATGAAGAAAATTTATTAAGCTACAAAAATTTTTTAGATCATGCTCATAGATGCTCTAAGTGCAATAGGTCTCATGCAGTTGGGAAATGTATCTTGCAAAAAACGAAATGGGTAGACTAGCATGGATTGCTCAGAACACTTATGGTACTAACTTTGTTGGACCCAAAGGTTTTTGAGTACCAAAATCTAGAATTTTTCACATTATGTAGGATGCAAGGAAGAGCACCCCATGGTACAAAGATATTGGGTGCTCAAGACATGTGACTGCGGATGCAAGTTAATTTTTTGAGCTAAACCAGTATGATGGTTGAAAGATCACATTTGGAGATGACAACAAATGAAAGGTCATAGGCCTTACCATGGGTAATGATTCTCTATCCATCTCAATGTCTACTTTGTTGATTGTTTGAAACATAATATGATTCATTAGTAAATTATGTGACATAGGTTTTTATTTCATTTTTGAATCATCAAAATGCATTTTTATGAATGAGAAGCATGAAATCTTGCATATTGCATATAGAGATAAGAATGTCTATGATATTGACTTTGATGAGAAGTGCAAATTGTTTCAGGTTTGAATGCTCAAAATAAATGTGATGCAAGGTTGTGGCACCATAGGCTAAGACATTCTAGTATGAAAAATTTGTCAAAGTTGACCAAGCATGATTTAGTGGAGGGTCTCCCGAAAAGCACATACAAGAAAGACAAGGAATATGAACTTTGCATTCTTAGCAAATAACTGAAATCGTCATTCAAGACCAAAATAACTAGTGATGTAACTAAAGCCTTACAACTAATCCACATGGATTTGTTCAGACCTACCCAAGGACGAAATTTAGGGGAAAAATCATATTGCTTTGTTATTGTTGACAATTTCATTAGATATACATGGGTGCACTTTCTAGCACATAAGCATGAGGTCTTAGAGGTGTTTGTCAGATTTTGTGCATTAGTTGAAAATAAGAAAGGTTACAAAATTACTATCAGTAGGAGTGAGAGGGGTGGTAAGTTTGTCAATATGACCTTGGTGGAGTTTTGTGATAGACAAGGGTATACATCAATAATCCTTTCCTAGAACACCACAACAAAATGGTGTCGTTGAAAGGAAAAATAGAACTCTCCAAGAAATGTGTTGAACCATGCTTAATGAGTATAACATATTAAGCACTTTTGGGTTGAAGCCATTAACACGGTATGCTATGTTTTTAATAGGGTGAATGTCAGAACGCAAATGTGAAAAAGTCTCCTTATGAACAATGAAAAGGCTGAAAGCCTAACATTAGTTACTTTAAGGTGTTTGGTCACACTTGCTATGTCATTGCAATGATCATTTGGACATGTTTGACCCAAAGTAAAATGCATAGTAAGCCGTATAGAGTGTCTAATGGATCAACCAAAACTATAGTGTCAAATTTTTGTTTGACCCAAAGTCAAATGTATGTACTTAATGATGATGATGATGGTGTCATTCAAGCTGAAACATCCAATGTTAAAGAAGTAGAAGTGGGAACAGAAACCGAACCTAGTGTAGCTTAGAACTCAAAACTTCTTTGAGGACATCCTTCTTAACAAATTATAGGTGATCCAAATGAAGGCATAACAACAAGATGTTCACTAAATCGGGATGAGGGGCATATTTCATTTGTTTCACAAACCGTGCCCACTAAGATAAATGATGCCTTAGGTGATGAATTTTGGATCATAGTCATGCAAGAGGAACTAGGAGATTTTGTAAGAAACAACGTATGGACACTAGTGCCTAGACCTAAAGACCATACAATTTTAGGCACTAAATGGGTTTTTATATTTAAAAAGAATGAAAAGTGTGAGATATTGAGAAACAAGGCTAGGTTGGTTGCTCAAGACTATAATCAAGAGGAAGGCATTGATTATGAAAAAGTCATTGCACCAGTAGCAAGACTAAAGGCAATTCGAATATTGCTTGCTTATGCTTGCTACAATATGTTCCAACTATACCAGATGGGCGTTAAAAATGCCTTTTTGAATGACTTCATCAATGAAGAGGTATATGTCGAACAACCATCGTGTTTTTAAGACCATGCTTATCCACATCATGTTTATCGTCTTCAAAAGGCCTTATATGAATTGAGACAAACTCCTAGAGATTGGTATAATAGGCTAAGTGTGTTTCTTCTTAAAAAAGGTTTCAAGAAAGGAATGCTTGATCCCACATTGTTTATTTTGATCTAAACATGATATGTTCCTCGTTCAAATTAATGTTTATGATATCATCTTTGGTTTGGTTAATACACGCTTATGTGAGAATTTTCATCTTTGATGACCAATAAATTTTAAATGACCATCATGGTTGAACTAACGTACTTCTTAGGTTGGAAAATCAAGCAATCCAAGAACGAGATTTTCATAAATAAAGTGAAGTATGTGAGAGACATGCTTAAGAAATTCAAATTTGCAATTTGAAGTCTTGTTACACTTTTAGTAGTTCTACTGTCAAAATGGACAAAAACCAATTAGGAAAGCCCATAGATATTAATCTATATCATAGCAAGATAGGTAGTCTCCTTTACTTGACTGCTAGTAGAGCTGATAATATGTTTAGTATATGTTAATGTGCTACGTTCCAATCCGAGCCTAAGGAATCACTTTTAAAATTTGTCAAGCGTATATTTCATTACTTAAGTGGCTCATAAGACGTGGTATTATGGTTCAACAAAACCTAAAGTTTTGAACTTAGAAGCTTTGTTGATTCCAACTATGCAAGGAGTCTAGTTAATAGGAAGAGCACTTCTAGATTTTTTCATTTGCTAGAAAATTCATTAATATCATGATTTAGCAAAAAGCAAAACTCCGCTACTTTATCCACCGTCAAAGCGAATATATGGCTGCCAGAAGTAGTTTTCCTCAAGTATTGTACATGAAGCAACAACTTAAGGATTATCAAATCCAAGTTGGTTGCACTGAAATCTATTATGATTACACAAGTGCAATCAACATATCAAAAAACCTCGTGTTACACTCCCGTACCAAACACATTAAGATTCGGCACGATTCCTTCGAGATCATGTTTAATAGAGAGATGTTAAACTGCTTCATGTTTCCACTGAGGATGAACTAGCTGACATTTTCACTAAGCTATTGCCTAGATACCAATTTTCTAAGATTTGGCAAGAATTAGCCATGATTCCTGAATCCGCCTCTAAGCATGATTTACCTCATTCAAACCTTTTTATATTTTGTTAGTGAGGTGTCCATGAAAAATGAGATGAATCCGAGTTGTTCTTTAAAAATCTTTAGTTTTTCACCAAATGTTTCAGAGAGCAATTAGCACGCTAGGTCATTCTAGGTAGTGCGCTAGTTCTGCTCTGACTAGCGTGCTAGGTCCCCTTAGTAATGTTATAGGTTAAGCCATTAGCATGTTACCAATTTTACAAAGTGCGCTAGGTAATACGAGTCCACGAAAGTTTTTCATCTCATTAGCGCTCTACCTTCCCAACCTAGCGTGCTAATGCTTCTCGGGCCAGTACGTTATAAATTTGCCTAAAATGCACGAAAACACCATTTTTTCATATTTTTGGCTTCCTCCAGAGTCTCCATCACCTCTCTTCGACCTCTATCGATTCTCAAGCTTTCTAGTTAACTTGTATTCTATATTTTTTATTCTTATTGTCCATTTCCATTAGTTTTGTGTCTCTATTATTCCTCATCTCTCTGCACCTTGGTGCCCTACTACCCATATTTTTTTTAATAAATTGTCTACCCAATGCACTTAACATACCACTGCCCATACTGCTGTCGAGACATCCTTTAGTCATCCCCCACTCGTCGGGTCGTCACCCCATCATCCAGTAGCGACTCCAAGTCATCAGCCCCGTCCTTGACCACCTCCCAAGCCCGTCGCGACACAAGATACTCTAGTCATCAGGTTAGCTACACTTTCGCTACCGCCTTGACTAATCCTCCTCGCAATGAGGGTCATTCCGATTCCAAGCACGATGGTGCTTCGACCTCCAAATCCTTTCTTGAAGAGGATAGCCCCCGCTTAACTAACGTGAAGGTCATAAAGCTAGTCATTGTCGATTTTGAAATCTTTAACATTGCACACCTCCCAATGCGTGACGTTGTTGCCAAAGTTTTACGGGTATCATTTTGTGAGCATAAGGATACCTACAGTGCTTCCTTGGCCTAGGTCTTCTACTTGAACTTTGCCACCACCAATGAGTACATCATTCGATTGGTGGTTAGCGGTGGTGTCATCATGATCACTCCTCAGCGTCTAGCTGAGCTTCTCAGTCTTGCACTTCACCATCCTACCACTACTCAAATGTGTAAAATTCAAGATTGGCCATTCGAACGACTTGAAGGTCTCAATTCCTTCACATGGTCTAATAGGGAGATCACCGTGTATCTATCTAAATTTTGTGACACTGACTTCAAACTAGTGCCTCACCTTATGTACAAAATACTCCATAAGGTCATCCTTCCTTATAGTAGAAGTAATAATTACGTTACTCTTCTTGACCTTCATGTCCTAGAGGCTCTCATGCAAGAGGTACCCATTAGCTTGCCCCACATCGTGATCGTCTATATGACGTCTATGTTAGGCTCTGGTCATCACCACCCTTATGCTCACACCATTACTATCTTTCTTAAAACGGCACAAGTGGACCTTTGTTTTGGGGGTCGCAAACTTACCGACATCGACCTCATCGGCATGGCCTCTCTCAAGGCCATGAAGTATTACTACATTCACATTGAGCGATGGTGGATACGCGAGGAGGACATTCTTATAAATTACCATTATGAGGGCTATGAGTCTCCTCACAAGTCCCTTCATTTAGTGAATTTTGACAAGAGTGACTACCTGGACTATAGCTTCCTATTTTCACATGGTGATGGCGATGATGATGAGGTTTAGTAGGAACCCCCAACCTGAAGGGCTCTACTTACTTTGAAGTAGCCACACCATCAGCCTTCGCCCTATCCATTGTACTTTGGCATTGTTCCTCCATCGAATATGTCTCCTTCCTTCGCCTACATCTTTGCTCAATTACGCCACATGCCTGAGTACGTGACATGGACTTTCACGGCTATCGACACTCATCTTGATCATTAAGGTGATCATCTTCGTTTTATTGAGGAATATCTCATGCCAGCTAGGCCAGGGCGAGATGAACATGCTTTCGGTTCTATATGTCGGACTTTGTCTCATTAGGAGGACAGGCTAAGAGTATGTTTGATAGGGGAGCATTAGGCTCAACTATGTTAGTCATTTATTATGTACATCTATACATGTTTAATCAAGTACTTTTCTTTTTTTATAAATGGGCCACAACTCTATTAATCATTATCATTTTGTACTTAATAACATGGATGTTTATTTTACGTATCTTTGAGTTATATTATTCCTTATTATATTATCTTACCTGTGGATGGATTACTTTCATTCTAGTTGTTTGTACTTCCATTTATACATGTTGTCAGGGGGAGCTCCATACCCAGTTTTTGATGTTATCAAATGGGGGAGAAATTTATGGTTTGAACTTGAGACTACGAACTTGATATGACTTGATGTGCCCTTAATATATATCTTTTATTTGTCAAGTTCACGTTGTTTGTTATCATCAAAAAGGGGGAGATTATTGTACTAAGTGGTTACTCACTTATACTCCACCTGGGATTTTATTGGCAATAAACAAAGTGAAAGAATTCTAACAAGATTGCTTAGTGTTTTCAGAATATCAAACTTGTCTAGGAATCACAAGTTTTAACCGAAGAATGAGATCTCACAAGTTCAAGTCAAATGTGGACGGTGAAAATCAAGATTCGGCTCACGCAAGGAAATAAGGACCAGATAGCTCACACTACAATTTGTACAAATCATGTGAGGTATATAAGTTCAATTATGCAAACCAAATGCATTAGATTGATGTCTATCATCTTTTTCATGTTTTTCCAAAGTTTCAAGCTTTTGTTTTTACAATATCTAATTTCATAATTTGAAATAGCTATAAATTGTGAAAACATGTTCTTACACATGAATAATTTTTGGAAAAACTGTTGTGATTGTTTTTGATATCACCAACCTCAAGTTAAATGTTTTTTGAATAGTAAGAAAAATATTTCCAGAAAAAGCCCATACATGTTTCATGAAGTCGGGATTTTTTTATTTCCGGGATTTGTGAAATCATCCGGGCAATCCAAACGGGTCCAATGACTCATACTAAACATGTTTAATATATTCCCAGAGGTTTAGTTGAGTTGTACGTGTTAAGGAGTTGCTTACATGGGACTCTAAAGTAATTAGTCTCTGGTCCCTGTTGGTTATCGCGATAATGGCATGCATTAGCACACTACCTGCAGTTAGTGCACTAATGATGTCACCTAACATGCTAACCAGTCTTCTGACAGCTTTTAAAAAGCTTACACCTTTTGCTTTATTCTGAATCAATGATTGGTTTTGGGCCCTCGGATCAAGATAACAGCCATAAGCTATTAAATAGACTTGTGAACCATTCACAAACAACTTAGAACACTCTATCGTCCTCTCAAACTCCAAAAGTCACTTATGTCCAAGTTTACACATAAAGTAGTATTAATATTTATGCTCAACCACTTAGAGTGTTTTGAGGCTATTGAATCATCTTCAAAACTGGTGTAACTGAGGTGTTGTAAGGCTTCCAGCCCCTTCTCTAGAACTGATTTAAGTCTCTTTCATTATGGGGTTGTAAGAAAGTTTGATTTCTTAGTTCTTTTATGCTTAAACTACATTTTTGTTGCGCTTGGTGTATGGAAATGATTTGTCATGTTCTTGAACACATTTGTTTTAGGTTTTGCGTTTAAACTTGATTTTCTAAACCGTTGAACTGATTTGAACAAGAGTTACGCCTTAAACTTGATTTTTATCAAACTACTTGTTCATTAGATTTGAAACTGTATTTATTCTAATTGATTTGGTTTAATATGTTTCTCATTTGAGATAGGTGCACAATTAGTGATATATTTCAATATGCCATTCATATTCATACTTGCATGCATTAAAGTGGTTAGGCTCTATGTGGCTCGCTGTTAATTGATGTTATTGCAACTCTACTTTGTAAAATCAATTTTCTTTGTATTCATCAATTTCTTGCAACTGGTTGATTGTAAAACTTAGTCGGTTCTAAGTCAAGGGAAGACCTAGTTGAGGTGTAAACGCTAGTAAATACTAGGGGGGAATTCCTAATTTGTTATTAGGCAAATTAGGCGTGTATGCTTAGGTTGTAATACTTATCATTAATATAATTAGGGCATTGAAAATCCTAACTGGGGAGGTTAGGTAGTGAATGTAGATCAATTCGATCAAACCATTATAAATCTTGTGTCTCATTTCCATCTCTTCTACCTCCTTCACCATTACATTGCATGTATAATTGTTTATTTTATGTGTATGGAGCATCATCATCCATTGAAAGGTTATAAAAGACGATAACCTCTCAGTACACCCAATTCACCCCCTCTTTGGTGTGCTTTCAATAACTAGAGCGTAATGTGATCTAAGATCCTCAATTACGTTATGCATGTGCCAATATTTTTGCAACTTACAAATGTACCCTTAGAAGAAATTGGTATAATAGTGCAATTAGCAAATAGATATGTCGTTCAACTTGTAGGAGTATTAGAGGATGTATTTTTGAGGGTCGATGGTTTAGTTTTCCTAACCAATTTTTATGTCATAGACATGAAATATGACAATTTCTATAATAAAATCATTCTTATCCTAGGACGCACATTCTTTAAAATAGCAAATACAAAAATAAATGTTTCAAATGGAACTCTAACAATGGAAGTAGATAATGAAACGGTTAACTATAACATCTACAACGCTAATAAATATCCTTTAGAAGTTTCATCTGTATGCACTGTAAATTTGTTAGATCCTTTATGAGACAAGTCTTTTAGAGATAGTAAGTCATACAAGCTTGAAAAAAATGATAGAGGATTTAAATAATGGCGATAATATAAATGAAAGACAAGGGAGATAATCAATGCCTTAGAATCTTATAATGAACTCCCTGAACTCTCTTACTATATGAGTTTACCTATAACTCATTCGAAACTTTTGCTTTATATAGTAAAAGCTCCAAAATTAGACTTAAAATTTCTTCTAGATTATTTATTATATGCGTATTTGGAAAATAATAACGCTTTACCACTTATAATATCTAATAAATTATCAAATCTTGAAGAAGAGAAACTAATACATGTTCTTAAAGAATTCAAGAAAGCAATAGGATGGACAATAAGTGATATTAAAAGAATAAGTCCAGCCACAATATGCATAGGATCAATCTTGAAACAGATACAAAACCCTCTAGACAAGCTTAACGTAGATTGAATCCACTTATAATGAAAGTATTTAAGAACAAAATATTAAAATTACTAGACGCATGAATGATATTTCTTGTAGCAAATAGTAATTGGTTTAGTCTAATCCAAGTAGTTCCTAAAAAGTCAGGGATCACAATGATAACTAATGAAGATGGACAATTAGTACCGACTAGAATCTAAAACCATTGGATGGTGTGCATAAATTATAGAAAGCTAAATGCTGCGACTTGAAAAGATCACTATCCACTTCCGTTCATCAATCAAATTTGAGAAAGACTATGCAAAAGAACCTATTACTATTGTTTGGATGGATACTCAGGATTTCATCAAATTTATGTACCTCTAAAAGATCAAGAAAAAATACTACTTTTCATTGCCTTTTTGATACATTTTGTTATAGACGTATGCCTTTTGGTCTATGTAACGCACCTTCTACATTCCAAAGGTATATGGTTAATATCTTCTTAGACTACATATAACATTTTATTGAAGTTTTCATGGATGATTTTACTGTATATTTTAATTCTTTCGATGAATGCTTACTTCATTTCAATGAAGTACTTAAAAGATGCATAGAAAAAAATCTAATATTTAATTATGAAAAGTTTCATTTTATGGTAAATCAGGGACTTATACTAAGACACATACTGTTAGCAAAAGATTAGACATAGATCTCGCTAAAATACAAGTTATAAAGACAATACCTTACCGCACTACTGTGAGGGATGTAAGATCTTTTCTTGGCCATGCAGGATTTCAAAGGCGTTTTGTGAAATTTTTTTCCAAAATAACACAACCTTTATGCAAACGTTTGCAAAAAGACGTTTCCTCTGAGTTCACAATTGAATGCAAGATAGCTTTTAAAATATTAAAGGAAGCCTTGATCACCACAACTTTAATAAAGTTTGTCGGCCCCTTTTCTAATATCGTGCACCGCCCGACCTAATCCTTTCATTAAGCTTTAACTATGCTACGTAGGACTTAACAACGTATTAGTCAGCCTTTTGTCCTATTCTCCTCATTATTCGTGTTTAGGATACGTTTTACACAATTATCATTCTTTATACATTTCAGTACTAATTAAAACTTTTAACAATTATTATATTTAGCGAAATTTTTAACAGTTTAACATAAGAAAATAATATAAATCCTAACGGTGGAAACCATGAGATAATTATCACATGATTATATAATAAAACTAGAGAATAAAAATAGTCTGATAGTCATGCGTTAGGTCAGAGAACTAACGCTGAACCCAAATATATACAACCCAAAACTATTTGAATGACATTAACTATGTAATACAACAAAATATCAAAAACTTACAGAGTCGGTAATGAAAGCTTGCCACAGGCTTATAGGTAGTCAGCGATATTCTCCTCGCTCGGGCTGCTTCTCGATGAATCTGCACCCACCATCATATAAAGGACCGTGAATACAACAAAGTAAAAGCTAAGCCCAAAGATACTAGTCCACATTTCCAAATACAACAATAGGTATTTAATAACATAAAGTAGTGAAGAATTTGTTGAAATAGAACTATGCTAGAAATTACCAAAGTTAAACTAATGAGACTAGTACATGGCCAAGTAGTGATGATCTAGGTCCAATCGGCGGTGAAATATGTCAAATTAGCCTTTTAGGCCACTGTAAAGGACGTGCATACTATTGCCTTACTTAGGTCATCATTTATCGACACCCCCATGGAATTTAACCTCGTCTGTTGCGCCACAATAGTGTTGATTGCCTACATCCCCAAAGAATCAAATCATATGTGTAGCTCATCTCAATATAGTGCAATGGACCTTATATACTAGGACTACTTTATGTTCTCAAGAAAGATTCTATCTAGAACATAAAGTAAAGTAATTGCTTACAAAGGCATAACTAGTTAAAGTAAATGTCTATAATCCATTCATAGTCACAACTCTCCTAATAGCATGCTATTCAACTTACATTCCATTTTAAAATAGCCAATAAGTATAAGGGACAGGAAAGAACTTATGAATTAATACACGACAGGATATCATGAAAAAAACTAATGAATCAATACACAACACGATATAATGATATAACAACCCATCAAGTGAGTAGAGCCAAACACAATTTATAATACCAGATCACAAGGCATAATAAGTCAAAATAAACAATAAAACAGTGATATATTGGAATGAACTATAAAGAAAGACCTTAATAATTTACTTATAAAACATACAAAGCCCTAGGCTAATTCGGCGTCCCCGACACCTTGTAACTCGCAAATGGCTCCTTAAGACTGATCACGTGTCTTGTGTGCCAAATATAGCCCGCAATGGAGTTACCAACCACAAGGGTGTAGTAGTGGTAAATACGGGCACATGACTTGAGTTTTACTCTAAGTTAACTAAAAATGGGGAGTTTTCAGAAAGTTCAAGGAAACAATTAACTAAACTAGCAAAAATAAAAAGTTCGCAAATGAAATATAATATCAATGAGAGAAATCACCTAAGTTTACGGTTCCATAAGCAAGAATTAAGATTCGATGGCATTTAATGGTCCTCAATCATTCCAAAAAGTTATTAATTCAATTTCTCCTAGATAAGCTATGGAAAATCGACGTCTGCCAGAAATTCCTAATTCCCAAAACTCGATAGCCAGGACGTCCGCCACTAACTACTTCTCTAATTAATGCATAACCCTAGACATCCGCCAATCGGGTTTAACACACTAACCGCAGTAATTTGGATCCGTGGGAATAATAATCCTAAATAACCAAATCGTGTCCGTTTCCGATTTAACCTAGATTCAATTATTGCACACTCAAGAACCAAAATGGTTTTACGGCAAATGGGTAAGTGTTCGTCACTTTATTGGTCTAAAGTACAATTAAAAGGATACTATCAGTCCAAATAACTATAGGTTGTCCACCTAAAAAGCATGCACTGTCCGCATACGTACCCTAGATCTAAACCATATAATTTAAAATCAACAACGATGAAATAGGAGAAATAAAATAAAATTAAATAAAAATCATAGATCTCACATAGTATATGACATGAATCATGAATCCCACTTGTTTTCCCTTTAATCTAGGCGAAGATTGGTGTAGCGGAACATCATCTTTACAATCTCCAAGATTGAAAAGTTTTGTGTGTCAGCTCCAATGTCCACTCCCCGTATGAATGCACTGGTTCCTAATATGTAAAACCACTAAAAAATGTTCTCTGGAGGTTAGAGATTCGACTCGTAACACATGCTCCGAGGAGCATCAAGGGACTGTCTTTGGGGTGAAAATGGGTTTTGTACACATGGTAAAACGCGAATGGTCCGCGTGCTATTATGTGCTGACGTGGCGCGTTCTGATTGGTTTGTGGCAGCAGGAGTGACGTGCTGGGCATGGAAGACGTGACGCGTAGCAGCAGACAATTGGCCGAGTTTGCTATTCAAGTTGACATGGCCACAGGCGATTGGCTACGATAACTAACTGTAGGGGAGATGGACGAATCGCTAGGCGACACATGGCGGGTTGTAACGAGGTGAAAACTCGCATGAATTGTGCAAAATTTTGGGAGAGTGGCAGCACGAATCCCGAGGCGTGTCCAAAGTAAATGAGGCGAGGAGTGACGATACGTTGTTGACATGCTGGTCTAATGAGGGAGTGCCACGGGCTGCTGGTGTGGCAAGGAGGAAAATTGCACAACTCGTGCGTACTTGTGGGAGAAAGTGTAATGCAGATCTTAAGGGAATCCAACAGCAGCTCAAATCAAGTGACTGAACTGTGTCATTCCCTGCGTCATTTGGTTTGTTGTCTCTTATTCTACCCACCATGCAACACATAACTCGAGGCAAACTGTCCGGTGTCCGATCACTTCATCTAAATACTCGATTTTAAGTATTTTTTCACCACGAATTCTACCGCGCACTCCTTTTCACCTGAAAATGACCAATAAATATAATAAATATATATTTTGGAAACTTTCCACATTAAATATGCTAAAATAGACTAATAAAAGCATGTAAAACCAACTTATCAAATACCCCCAAACTTGAGACTTTGCACGTCCCAAGAAAAGTTGTAAATGACAGCATAAATTAGAACTATACTCAATTCAAAATTCATGGAGTCCCTTTGACTTACATAGTCACCAAATTAACAAGCGACTCAGGAAATTTTGGAGTTATGATATGTCAAGACTCGCAACTCAAACACAATTAAGATTACACTTTAAAGACATAAATCCGGTCAAGACAAAGGCCATCAACTACTCACGAGTTTCCTTGGTTTATACATTCAAGCATGCAAGTTTAAAATCTAACTTAATCAAGTGAAAGCACTCGAGCTAATTCCTTTATTTGAGGAGTTTCACAACTTCAACCTTTATTCATCTTATTTTCTCTAGTTTTCCTCAAATGTTTCTTTCAAATAGTACGATCCCGGCTACATTTCATGTGGACCGCTTTTCTCACTTTTTCCACTACAAGATACCCTGCTCCATTTCCTATGAAAACACGTAGAACTCTCTATTTTTTTTATAAAAACTCCTGTTAGCCCTTCTCACTTTCACTATAATCATGCGAATCCCCCAATGTGGGTCAAAATATCAATATTTTCATAAGTCTGACCGCCTACTCCCTTTCATTATCTAGCACAAAGTCCAACCATCAACTAAGTCCCTAATCATGAAATTATAAAAATGCTGAGCTACGGACACGATTGAGTGTTTCTCATAGTTTTCTCTAAGTTTCAAGTCAAAAAGGAAACTATAATTTACTCATCCACAACCAAAGGCATGAACAAAGTTTCGGGTGACTCTAAATAACTAAAAAAATAAAAAACTAAACTAATTACATGCATGAGAGTGTATCAAATGCTAATGAAATGAGAGAAAAGTATGAATGGACAAGAAATGGAAGAAATGATATAAAACACCACCATTACCATCTGATAACCGCATAATTTCAAAAAATTTAACGATCATACATGCGGTCTTTCACAAAGAATCCATCCAAATTAATCAATAATCCCTCAAATACCCCCAAACTTATTTCGAACCTTGTCCTCGAGGTTCAAAATAAGTCGAGAGGCCGACATATAGAAACAAATAAACTGGTGAAATAACATGATAAATTTCTGATGAAGGAAATGATACAAGTTCATGCATAGTGATAAAAAAATATTAAAATTAAACAAAAGAATACTTATCAAACTTTGGGCTGCCTCCCAGTAGTGCTTTTGGTTAAAGTCGTTGGCTCGACTTTGTATGAGTCTGTCAATCAGTGTAGACTGGTGTTGCAAGTGAGTTGACTTCCACATTATGGCTCGGGAAGTCTTCATAGAAGATCTTCAATTTGTGGCCGTTCACTTTAAAAGCATTACTAGTGTTCAAACTCTGAATTTCCACTACACCATGATCATACACTACAATCACAACATACAGTCCTGTCCACCTCGATCTCAGCTTACCTGCAAAAATCTTAAGACGTGATTGAAATAAAAGCACTTTTTGACCAACATGAAAAGATTTCCTAAAGAGATTGCTATAATGGAACGATTTCGTTTTTTCTTTATAAATCCGTGCATTTTCATAAGCGTCGTTCTTGATTTGCTTCAATTCTTGGAAAGTGAGCTTTCTTTCTTTTCCAGCTCCATCGAGCTTCATATTAAGTGTTTCATAGCCCAGTAAGATTTATGCTTGAGCACGACTTGCAGGTGGCAAGATTTACCAAACACAAGGCGATATAGGGACATCCCGATTGCCGTTTTAAACACCGTCGGTAAGCCCAAAATGCATCTTCAAGACGTGTACTCCAATCTTTACGAGTAGGATTCACCGTCTTTTCCAATATGGATTTGATCTCCCTATTAAAGACCTCTTGCTGGCCACTCGTTTGGGGATGATACGTTGTAGAAGTTCGATGAGTGACATTGTACCTCCTCATAAGACTTTCAACCATACGGTTGCAGAAGTGAGTACCTCTATCACTGATCAAGGCACGTGGGGTACCAAGTTTTGTGAAAATCCTCAATTTGCGGAATTCACATACCACTTTAGAGTCGTTAGTGAATGTAGCCTTAGCTTCCACCCACTTAGACACGTGGTCCACTGCCAAGAGTATGTAAACATTACCAAATGACACTGAAAATGGTCCAATGAAGTCTATACCCCATATGTCAAATACCTTACAAATACGAATCGTGGTAAGTGAAATTTGGTCCTGATGACCAAGGTTACCATTTTTCTGACAGTTAGGACAAGACTTGGTAAACAAGTACGAGTCGTGGAAAACAGTGGGCCAGTAAAACCAACTCTCAAAAACTTTCCTAGCTGTCCGGCGAGGACCGAAGTGGCCACCGCATGCGTAAGTATGACAAAAAGCCAATATGGAGACTCTCAGTCTGAGGGACACAATGCCTGATAACCTGGTCGGAGCAGAATTTCCATAAGTACGGGTCATCCCATACATAGTACTTAGCATCGCTCCTACCTTTATTCTTCTGAGCCTTTGATAGGAGAGGAGATAGCTCGCCCGAGGTGACATAGTTCACCAAATCGGTGTACCAGGGGAGATCTTTCATAATAGCATAAATATACTCGTCAGGGAAATCATCCTTAAGAGAGGTAGGATGCTCCCTATTATCAATCCTACTGAGATGGTCTGCGACTATATTCTTCGCACCACTTTTAACTTTAATTGTAATGTAAAACTCCTGTAGTAGGAGTTTCCATCTAATGAGCCTAGGTTTGACATCCTTTTTACTCATCAGGTACTTCAAGGCAGCGTGATCAAAATAAATTATAACCTTAGTGCCCAAAAGATAAGGCCGAAACTTCTCAAGTGCGAATATAACGACAAGGAGCTCTTTCTCTTTAGTGGTGTAGTTTATCTGAGCCACGTCTAGAGTATAAGAAGCATAATAAATGACATGTGAAGCTCTCCCGACTCTCTGTCCTAAGACTACATCCATTGCGCGATTACTAGCATCACTCATAATTTCGAATGGAAGCTCCCACTTAGGGGCCTGATTCAGTGGTGTGCTAGTAAGTGAGTCTTTCAGTGCATCAAATGCACTCTTACAGGCCTTATCAAACTTAAAAGGTACGTCCTTTTGGAGAAGATGGCATAAGGGTTGTGTGATCTTCGAAAAGTCCTTGATGAAATGACGGTAAAAATCGGCGAGTCTAAGGAAATATCTAATCTCCCGCACGTTCGTAGATTAGGGAAGTTTCTTGATAACATCAATTTTAGCTTGGTCTACCTCTATGCCCCAGGTTGAGACAATGTGTCGCAAAATAAGACCTTGGTCTACCATAAAATGACATTTTTCATAGTTCAGAACCACGTTTGAGTGCCTTTGTCATTTTGATAAGACAACTATTGAATGAATTAACATAAACAGTAAAGTCATCCATGAAGACCTCAATGAAATGCTCAATAAAATCTGAGAAAATACTCACTATTCACCTTTGAAAGGTGGCAGGTGCATTGTATAACCCAAAGGGCATGCGCCGATAGGCAAAAGTGCCAAACGGACAAGTAAAGGTCTTTTTTTCCTAGTCTTCAGGCGCTACCTGTATCTGATGAAAATCAAAGTAACCGTCAAGACAATAGTAATGAGAACAACCGACTAATCTCTCCAACATCTGATCAATGAATGGAAGAGGGAAGTGATCCTTCCTAGTGGAAGCGTTTAACTTCCTGTAGTTAATGCATACCCGCCATTCATTTTGAATGCAGGTCAGAACAAACTCACCATGTGAATTGGTGACTACCGTGACTCCCATTTTCTTTGGAACTACCTGGATAGGGCTTACCCATTTTATATCAGAGATGGGATAAATCATGCCAGCATCAAGTAGCTTCAGTATCTCCTTCTTTACGACATCCATCATAGGCGAATTGAGCCTCCTCTGGGCTTCTCTCGTAGGTTTTGACCCATCTTCCATATATATATGATGCATGCAAGTGGAAAGGCTCAAACCTTTGATATCCGCTATTGTCCACCCAATAGCCCGTTTCAACTCCCAGAGTACTCGCAAGAGTCTCTCATTCTCAAGATGTGTAAGTTTGGCCTAGATGATCACAAGGAGTGTGTCATTGTCACCTAAAAACATGTACTTTAGGTGCTCAAGTAATGGCTTTAGCTCAATTGTAGGAGCTTTAACCAAGGAGGGAGAAACTTTGGAGTCAAAAGTAGGCAACTACAAATAACAAACACATGGGGGTAGGGGTTGGAATGACTCCAACTCTAAAATAACATCCTCGACATTAGTATCAAAGGGTCAGAACACTCTCGTGGATATGAGTAGTGTCGAGATGATTCTCTAACACTACTTTAACTTCATTATCGCCACTCGTGAGCAAGGTCTGCTAAATGAATGGATCCACACAATCCATGGTACACACCACAGACGATACATCACTAGGGTATTGCATCGCATCATAGATGTTAAACTTGATGACTTCACTATCAAACTCCATGGTAAGAGATCCATCATCAACATCTATCTTCGTCTTCACCATTTTCAAAAATCCACGTCCAAGGAGTACTGACAAAGCATTGGGGAATGGCTCCTCCTTCGTATCTACCACGTAGAAGTCAGCAAAAAACACAAATTGTTCACTTGGACTAAAATGTCCTCGAGAACACCTACGGGTCTGACAACTAAATAGTCTGCCAATTGAATGATAATACCGGTCTCCTCTAATGGGCCTGGATACAATGTCTCATTAAGATAAAATGTCATGACATTAATGGAAGGGCCACAGTCACACATAGCCCTCTGAATGCTTACATCACATATAACACAAGGTACTGAGAACATCCCAGGATCCTTGCATTTAGGAGGCAACTTCTTCTGTAGGATAGCCCTTTGAAATTCCCTTTATTAGTGCATAGTTCCTTAAGAAACTTTGCGTACCTAAGGACTTGCTTCAGAGCGTCGAGGAGTGGAATATTGATTTCCACTCGCTAAAAGGTCTCAAAAATTTCTTTCTCTTCCTCATTTCTATTATCTAAGATGAGTCATTATGGAAAAGGAGGTTTGACCTTGAATGTGGGTGGTGCTTCCTTTTAAGTAGTTACCATCTATTTAGGAACAGATAGAGTCACTACTAACTCATGTTCTTCCTTATTTACCTGGTCTTTGGCATTAGACGACCCATTTGTCATTTTAGGTCATATCGGCTCTTTACCACTACGGAGTGTAACTGCATTAGCACTCGCATTTGGATTCGGGTAAGGTTGCAAAGGTAACATTCCCTTATCCTCGAGATGTCCACTTTGCTATGTCATTTGGTCCATTCAAACTTGAAGAGTTCAGTTCGCCGATTTGGTTTCGCTGATGGATTTCTCGGTGGTAGCCTTTAATTGGGCCATCTCACTCATAAATTGGCTTTGTTAACCCATAAAAGCTTTGAACATATCCTCAAGTGAAAAGGAATTATTGAAGGGTGAAGGCAACGATTGACCTCTAGGGATAAAGGTCTGATAGTTCTGATTTTGAGGCTCGTAACTGAAGTTCCGATTGTTCCTCGCCGTTGCGTGATTTTACGTATTCCCAAATGGGACTCTAGGTGGTCCTTGGAATTGATTACCCATGGCATTGGCCTGTTGATTTTCCTTAAAGAGAATAGGACATTCATCAGTTTGCATGATTGTGCAGTACAAAAGCCACAAGCTTTATCTTGCACTTTGCCACAGGAGAGGAGATGCTCCATTATGGAGGTCAGTTGGTCAATTTTTTGGTCAGTAAAACTCAAGACACTCCCTGCAATTAGACTTCGGTAAGCAGTAGCATTAAGATCACCATAAAGGCATGACTGTTGTGTAATGTCCTCATAAAGTTGTTTCATTTGGGCCGAAGTTTTATCTCGAATGTGAGCCCCACATGCATTATCAATCATGTGTCATTCTATGGGTGACATGCCAACATAGAAGAAATGGGTTATGGCCTTCTCAGTTTGGCCATGCTACAGGCAGCTAGCAATTAATCACTTATAGCGATCCTAATATGCACCAAATGATTCACCCGACTTCATTTTAATGCGGCATATATCCTTGATGAGCTGAGCAACTCTATCCTCAGGGAAGTATTCATTTAAAAACGCGGTTTTCATCTTATTCTAAGAGTTAATGCAGCCAAGTGGAAGGTAGAAAAACCATTCCTTGGCTTTGTCCTTAAGGCAAAATGGAAAATATATAAGCTTAACCGTGTCATTATCCGCATTGGAGGGTTTCATTGACTTGCAGTTAGTCTGAAACTCCTTCAGGAAAGTAACGGGGTTTTCATTCTCGCCACCATGAAAGGATGGTAAGAGGTGAATGAACCCAGACCTTAACTCAAAGTCTCCGGCATTATCCAGATAGTTGATACAAAGGGGTTGTTGTGCCAAAAGAGCTTGAAGCGTTTGATTGGCGTAACTTATAGTGATTTGGCGATTTGCAACCTTGTTCAGAGGATTTTGGCCTTCTTGTAGCCTAAGTTTGGTCTCTCTAATCCACCTATGAAATGTTCTCTTCGGTTTAGGATCGAAAGGTAACAGTGAACCAGTCGATTTTGACCGAGTAAGGTATGGTAGCATCAAACTAAAAAAAGAAAAGTAAAATGAAACCTAAACTCAGAGTAAGGACTAAGTCCCTGGCAACGGCGCCAAATTTTGATCACGTGTCGTGCGTGCCAAATATAACTCGCAATGGAGTTACCTACCAAAAGGGTGTAGTAGTGGTAAATAAAGGGTCGAAACCACAGGACTTGAGTTTTACTAAGTTAACGAAAAATGGGGGGTTTTTAGAAAGTTCAAGGAAAAAAATTAACTAAACTAGCAAAAATAAAAAAGTTTGCCAAAGAAATATAATATCAATGAGAAATTACCTAAGTCTACGGTTCAACAAGTAAGAATCAAGATTCAATGGCATTTAATGGTTCTCAATCATTCCAAAAAGTTATTAATTCAATTTCTCTTAGATTAGCTATGGAAAATCAATATCTGCCAGAAATTCCTGATTCCCTCAATCTCGATAGCTAGGACGTCCACCACTAACTATTTCTCTAATTAATGCATAACTCTAGACATCCGCCAATCGGGATTAACGCACTAACTGCATTAATTTTGACCCGTGGGAATACTAATCCTAAATAATCGAATCGCTTCCGCTTCCGATTTAACCTAGATTTAATTGTTGCACACTCAATAACCGAAAGGTTTTTACGTCAAATGGGTGAGTGTTTGTCACTTTATGGGTCCAAAAGTACAATTACGAGGATACTATCGGTCCAAAGAACTATAGGTTGTCTACCTAAAAAACATGCACAGGCCACATATATACCCTAGATCTAGACCATATACTTTAAAATTAACAACAATGAAATAGGAGAAATTAAATAAAATTAAATAAAAATCATAGATCTCACATAGTATATGCCATGAATCATGAATCCCACTTATTTCACCTTTGACCTAGGCGAAGATTGGTCTAGACGGACATCATCTTTACAATTTCCAAGTGCGAAAAATTATGTTTGTTGGCTCCAATGTCGACTCCCCATATGAATACCCTTGTTCCTAATATGAAAAATCACTAAAAATTGTTCTCTAGAGGTGAGAGAAACTAATTTTTGTGGTTGGTCGCGTAACATGTGTGCTGAGGAGCATCTAGGGTCTATTTTTGGGGTGAAAATGGGTTTCGTACATGTGGCAGCACGCGATTGGTCCGCCTGCTGTTATGCGATGACGTGGCGCGTTCTAATTGGTTGGTGGCAGCTGGAGTGACGTGCTGGGCATGGAAGACGTGACTCGTGGCGAGGCGATTGGCCAAGACAACTAACTGTGGAGGAGCTGGACGAATCGGGAGGTGACACGTGGCGGGGTGTAATGAGGTTAAAACTAGCCCAAATTGTGAGAAATTCTTGGAGAGTGCAGCACGGATCTCGAGGCATGTCCAAAGCAGCTGAGGCGAGGAATGAAGATAGGTTGCGGACATGTCGGTCAAATGAGGGAGTGCCACATGGCTGTTGGTGTGGTAGGGAGGAAATTTGCACAACTTGTGCGTACTTGTTGGGGAAAGTGTAATGCAGATCTCAAGGCAATCCAACAACAGCTCAACTCAAGTGACTGAATTGTGTCAGTCCCTGCATCATTTGGCCTTTTGTCTCGTATTCTACCAACCGTGCAGCACGTAACTCGAGGCAACTTTCCGGTGTCCGATCACTGCAGTAAGTACTCCATTTTGAGTATTTTTTCGCCACGAATTCAACCGCGCATTCTGTTTTACCTGAGAATGACAAATAAATATAATTAAACATATATTTTGGAAACTTTGCACATTAGATATGCTCAAATAGACTAATAAAAGCATGTAAAAACCAACTTATCAGAGACTTTCCTCTTAGTTCTTGAAGTTGATTAGGGTGTTTTAGGACTTGTACGAGCTATTAGAGTTTGTTTAAGTGGTTGTAAATGCCAATTTTCAAAATCACTCCCATAAATAATATGTTTATGTTCAAACCTTCCATATTAAAATAGAGATGGCTTTGGTTCAACAACTAGTGAATTTATTTCAATTACCAAAATCTTAAAATTCTATATTGTACTCCAAAGGGAGTTTTTTAGAGCTATGTCTTAATTTTTTATAACTATAAGGTTTGCACAATTTTGATAATAAATGAGGGAGATATGGAAAGTTTCCCATACTGACTAAAAACAGTTTTAGATTTCGACCACCAACATTGAAAAACTCAATTCTCTTAAATAATAGCTTCAAAATCTTGATTTTCGTAGCGAAGCCACAACCATATCCTAAAACATCATACTAAAAGATTAGCTCAATCAAATAAGAAATGAGGGAGTTATGTTCAAAGTAGCAGGACATTACATAACTGTGTATCAAGAGATTTTTGATTTATTACGAAAGTTGTAGAGGATTTTTAGACATGAAAACATTTGAATTTCAAAATCTTTATGTAGGCAATAGTTGTTCCCCTTTGAGTTAGCTTTCAAATGGTATCTCCAATTGTAGCCCCTTTGAGATACGAACTTCTGTACCAGAATTAATGGTATCTCCAATCGTAGCCCCTTTGGGATGTAAAAACAAAGAAAATTGAGAAGTTCGACCAAAATGAATTGTTATTTCGTTTCAGGTAAACCGTTATGGATCAATTCAAAATTCCATCCGTCTTTTTCATCTCTCATATTTTTCTACTTCATTCTAATTATTTATTTTTGTTATATTTCTTTTGCTTTTGCTTTCAAGTCTATGCTCCATTTCCTTTGGAAATTCTCACATTTTTCCCACTATAGATTCCCAGCTCCATTTCCTTTGGAATCTATATGACTCTCTATATATTTATTTTTATAAAATCTTATTAACACTTTCCACAATCCACTAAAGTTGAAGAAAATATTCTTTCTAACTTATAGAAATTCATTGGTTTCCAACCCATTTCTTCTTTTAAATATGATATAATAACTTTCTATACATATACTATAAAAATACTTAATCAATAGCCTTTGTATTACAAGATTTTTAGAAATCTATCTAATTCATCTTGCACTATTGTTTCGATCTTCTACTATTTATCATGACTAACACAAGGCATTCAATTTAGTGTTTACATCTAGTAGTAATGTTAATCAAAAAAGTTTTAAAAAATTAATTCCTTCTATCATAAGATTCAATTGGGAAAAAAAATCATTTCATTTAAAAATATATTATATATTCATTATCGTTCTTAATAAAATAAAATGAAATGAAAATCATACTTACTTGAATTTGGAAGAAATTTGAAAAATTACGTCAACTAGAAAATTTTGTCAACTTACTTGAATATCAGATTAAAAGTAATTCTGAACTTTTCTTCTACCTATCTTTTTTTTTCATTGCCATCAATTTCATACTTCATCTAAAATATCCCAAACTCATTCTAAACCTTGTCCTCAAGGTTAAAAAATGAAGTCCGCTTTTCAACATAACTAACGTATCACGTGAAGTACAAATGGATTGATAAAATCATAAATTTAACAATCAAGAAATTAATTAGAATAAGACATAGTGCATAAAAATTTAATAAGTAAACATTACCATTATATATCAAGTGTATTAAATATCATTCCCAAACACTAAATAAAACGTAACTCATAATATACCACCATAAACACAAAGTATATAACCACTGCCGAAATTACGTAGAAGATCTTTCATAGGATTATTCAGAGATAGAAAAAATAAAATGGACTAACAAAATCAATTTCAGCGTCCAGAAGTTGCGTCATCATCATCCTCAACTAGATTAATCCTCTTGGATTGGTAGCTCACTGTGGGGTCGTAGAGGTGGGATTCTTGACCTGGCAATATCAGAACATTAAGATTACTGCTAAGTGGTAATCTCATTTGTCTAGATTGTACATGAACCTCTATGCCTCCTTGATGTTTGTTTCTTCTGGACATCGTATGCTCCATTCTGAAGATGCTCATTCATAAGGCTCTCTAGTTCTTAAAAGCCAGTTCTTGATTATGGAGAGTAGTCATGTGAATGCGCAAAATTGCACCAATAAAAGCCAACTTTGATTCTTCCATTTATAATCTGTTATAATCCTTAGCAGGCTGCTCCACATTTGGATCATTTTTAGCTTTCGACATCTCCTCCAAGATTCTCCTCATGTCATCTCTGATTTTCCTTCTCTGCACGATTTCTCTTCTGGCTATCTCAGCCCTTTCTCTTACATCCTTTGTTTCTTCATAACCATTCACTCTTCCATATCTTTCTTTAACCCCATTCACTCTTCCATATCTCTTTCGTACCTCATCAGTGATATTTTTCTCCAATAAAACATCTATATCGAGGATTGCCATGTTCACTTGGTCCATCCCATAAAAGGCTGTAATCATCAAGACAAAAAGAAGTCCATCATTCTTCTTGGTGGTTATGGCACTCTTAATTGATTCATAAAAGATTTTGCCAACATTTAAGTATCCTAATCCCATGAAAATTTAATTAAATAGGGCGGCTTTGTCAATCACTATTTCTTAGTAAGAAAAATATGCAGTTTCATAAAAAAACTATACAACACATAAAACTTGAAAGTAGCATAACTTTTTTATTTCAAACTCAAATTTCAAATTATTAATAGCTGGCTTATCAGCATGAAATGAAGATTTCAAAAATGCCACTACTTTTACAAATCAACAACAACGATATAACAAAAATTGGACATTTCAGTTTCATTAAGGAAAACCTAATTTTTGGCAAGAACCCCCAATTTTCTAAATTCTTTTTCAAAACTCAATTAGGACTTCTATTTTCTTCAACAATGACTCATTAGACTCCATGAAGGTCTCAAATCAAAATCCCTATGATTTTAAACCAAAATCAGCCACAACCAATGCATTATGTATGGGAATTGATTTACATAAGTTGGTAGTTTAATACCAAGTACTTTGATCTCCGTTTAAGTGATGAAAGGCACCCTCAAAATCCCAAATTCTAGCAGTTTCTACAAACTCTAACTCTGAATTTAATTGTATGAACATGCAAATGGATCAATTTCTTTGAAGTCTTAATTTTTATACAAAGCACTTCATCAAGTGGGCCACCTCTCACATTTAGAAAGATCCAATGATTCATATTAATTCCTAACCTCCACTAATTCCAACTTACTAACATAAATGTTCACTCTAAGTTACATAGAGAACGGTGATAGCATGCATCTCGAGGCATATCAATGTTTGTTGAATTTTTTAATTAGACTTTAGGTACATATACTTTTAATTTCACTTCAACCATATGTAAAGTAAATACTTATGTAAAATTAATATATTAATATGTATAATTAATTTAAATTACTCACCAATCACTCTATACTCGGTCCAACACTTGTACGCATCTGCACTCGCGTCTCGACGCCTATATAGAAGTAGAAATGACTTAATAGTTCTACACATATAAAATATACTAGGAATACATCATAACAAAACTTAAATATACTTCGATCAAAGTGCGTATCTCGATATCGGTCCCATGTCACGGGTCAGTGATCCTAATTATGGACAAAAGTAGGATTAGAAATTTAAGCCATGAAATCTTTGAAACTAATTTAGATTTCATCCTCGAGTTTAAAATTCATAATAGGGTTATACCCGACACGAAAAGTTATGGAAATCTATCTCGCATGTAGTCTTTCCACT
Organism: Stephania cephalantha; assembly: GCA_039657325.1. NCBI lineage: Eukaryota > Viridiplantae > Streptophyta > Magnoliopsida > Ranunculales > Menispermaceae > Stephania > Stephania cephalantha. The sequence goes on along the minus strand of CM077578.1, from coordinate 28,505,688 downwards.
CCCAAGTGAGTTCTAAGTCATTATGGAACTACCACTTGTTGAGTGTCTTCAGGATAGACTTTATCCTCAACTGATGTACCTTTTGGTTTAGGATATGTACTAGCTGCCCCTTATAAATAATATCTTCGCTCAGTTCAATTTAACTCAAGGTAAGTGTTGGTCATACGCCTGCCTTAGACTTAGCTAGTTGAAGCATAGAAATAGGAAAGACCAGATGAATCTCTAACCTCTATAGAGGTAGCTCAATTTCATATACAACTTTCCTGACCCATCTCTTAACCTTGAAAGGCCCAATAACCCTCAGCGATAACTTGACTTTCAACCCTAATCTGTGCAGAACCTTCTAAGGGAAAATCTTTAATAGACTAAAGCTCTCTCGACATATTTGAGATAATTGTGATACTTATCTATAAAATTTTTTGCCTTTCTAATGCACCTTTAAGTCTCTAAAAAATATGCCTCACTTTCTTGGTGTGATCAACATCAATCTCCAACCTCACTCACTCCTAGTCATCTGGCTTAACCCAATGCGATGGCCGGCAACACAGTCTGCCATACTAAGCCTCAAATGGTGCCACCTCAATACTAGCCTGATAACTATTATTGTAAGCAAACTCACATAGTAGTAAATACTCTCCCATGATCCGCCAAACACCAATACACAAGCCCGAATCATATCTTTGAGAACCTGAATCAACCTCTCAGTTTGGCCGTTAGTCCGAGGGTGAAAACCTATAGTGAAATGTAAACACATACCATACTGCTCCTACATACTATGCCACATCCTTGATATATACGTAGCATCTTTGTCTAAAGCAATAGTAAAATATACCCTATACAACTTGATAATATCTTTCTCCAATAAAACGCTGAACTGGTCGAATGTGTAATAAGTTGCGATGAGTAAGAAGTGAGCAAACTTGGTCAACCAATTTCTAATCACCGAAATAAAGTCTTGTCTCTTGATAGTACTCGGTAGTCCTCTAAAAAAATCCATGAAAATTTCTTTCAACTTCCATCGCAGAATGGGATGCGGCCGCAACAATCCTTTAGATTTAAGATGCTTAGCCTTCACCTACTAGCAATACCCATAATACATGATGATCTCAGACATGTCCACCTTCATCCCATGACGCAAAAAATGTCTCTTTATTTCATGTTACATCTAGGTTCTTCTTGGATATATGGTGAGCTGGGAATAATGCAATTCCTGAAAAATCTCATCTCTTAGCTCTGCCACTAACAGTATCCATAACCCGCCTCTGTATCTAAAACGTTAATCAGATGTCTCTGCCGAGTCAACACAATCTATGTGCGGCGGCTCCAAACTCCAAGGCAACCATGGGCACTGCTATGTCACATCACACGTTACCTTGCCCTCCAACGTCATGGTTTGCTTATCTATGATGCCCTATGACCTAACTATTGTTTATATGTTTCCAACTAACAGTATCTTAGAAAATTATTATTCAGATACTTAGTAATGAATTTGTTATGTTATTTAGTTTACTTATCAGTTTCATTATCATTTTACAGTGGGAGACATCAAATATATGAGTATTTTATGAATATTATCAAAACTTCTAAGTAGTGGAAAACCTGGAAGTAAAGTACAATGTATAGAAGGCAACAACATTTAGAAAAGTAGGTATATACATGTACAGTGTCTCTCATAGTCCCCTGATACCCATAACAAATCATAATATATCCAAATATATACACCTACGAGTATGTCTAAGACCATACGTAAGAAGAGCTAGTTGCCTGAAATCCTCCTTTGCCTCTTCTTGTTGACGGATCTGCACTCGATCCTCTAACAAATATGGAACGAGTCATGTGAGTAAAATTCCAAGAGAAGTCTACACAATATACATCAGGAAATCAAGTAAAACTACGAGACATGCAATTACGTTATCTAGTAACAGAAAGACTTACTCCCATGAATGTAGAGCAATACAAAACCCTAAGCATCAAGTAAATAACCAAAAAAAACATAACAATTGTTATTTAAATAAGAAAAAATGTAAACACCGATGGCCCCTGTGAATCACTCAACTGCCAAATCATTTTGTCGCACAAGAACAACATAACATAACCGCGGTGAACCAACTCAACCATTTTTCATAGCAAAACCCCAATGAACCAACTCAATCGGTCTGCATAGCAAAACCCTAGTGAATTAACTCAACTAGTCTTCACAACAAAACTCCAGTTAACCAACTCAACCAGTCTTTATAGCAAAACCCTGATGAACCAACTCGACCATTCTTCATAGCGAAACCCCGGTGAACCAGCTCAACGGATATTCATAGCGAAACCCCCCAAAATATAAGCATAAAACACATTTATTCAACTTGAATGAATCAACAATAAATCATGATAATGGTGAAAAAAAAATAGTTTTTCAACAGGAAAACAAATGTTAAAAGTGAATTAGATTTTGTGAAGCTTTCTCATTGGTTTTACGCACCTCAAATACACGTTCGCACTTTCTAAGAGTCCCGAAAATACCCGATCCAAACGCAATATGCCTCCGACCATTGCACTATAGTCCCTGAGTCCCTATGATCAATTCCAAGTGTTTTAGATCGATTATAGATATTTAGAGTTAATTGTGTAGGTCAAGTCTTCAAAATAGCCCTTAAAGACTAATAAAGTTTCATTTTCGGTTAGGTGTTGCAGAGCATATTTGGGCATAAAAACATTCTAATCTCAAAAAGATCCTAAGAAGAGGTTGTTTGTCTTTTTTTAGCTTTTCGAGAATTGAGGGAGTTATGCACTTGCAAAGTTTTGCTAATTTTTATGAATATAATTGGTTCTACTAGAAACTTTGGCTTAATTTTTTGAAACCTAAGTTATATGACATGTATACGATTCATCTTCAACCTTAGAAAAAAATAAAATGAGCAAACCAAAACCACCACTTGGACATGCATGAAAACATTTTAAACGAAAGAGAAACAAATGATGAGTAGAAGTTGTTACCTATTGTTTAATCCTCTGTAGTTTGATCCTCCATGCTCTCTTAAAGTCCAAAAAATTTAGCACTTTCTAGCACTCTTTGCTCTAAAAAATTCTAGATTTCCTTCTCTTATTTGCATGAAAACCAAATTTTGTCTTTTATATACTGAGATTAGCAACTTGATCTATTAGGAAAATCTTAATTTCACTAAGTTAATTGCTAGGACATGTGTCCTCCCTCAAAACCACTTGTCCTACATGAAGAATGCATGTCTGTACTCACTAATTACTATTTATCATCTTCATCATCTACATATAAATCAATGGTCTCAAATTTATTTTTCAAACTATTGTCCAATTAATCCATATCAATTAAATTTATAAACTTTGACACTTAAATTCTTGTGGTTATTGAATTTTGTATTAATGTTGACACATTAGTGGTCCTAATAACCCCCGACTACTAGATACCCTGTGCCAGCGTCCCAACACACATCTCAAGGCGCGCCATTACTAGTGTACTCGACAAATATGAGTTACACTAAGGTTTATTTATTCATCTTAACCCATATTTATAATAGTTAATAGTTATAGTCATTTATTCAATTTATATTGTCTAGCCTTAATGTTCCCGTATTATGTGAAATTGGTACCCGCGTCGACACGCATTACGAGGCAATCGCCATTTGCACAATCTCACTTGATTACAACATTCTAGTACACATGCGATGCAGTATGATAATTTCATTATTTAAACACTGCACTTAAACAACAATCATCCACAAAAAACATAATCCCTCGGTTCTTATGTCTAAGTCAACCGAGTTATCCATGTAAAGCCCTAATTACGGTCGTTAATACTCGAGATTAGTGCTTATCCTAGTTTAATTGATTTAGGCCGTTACAATTCTTTCCAACTAGGGAAAACTTCATCACTGAGGTAAACTAGATCTCGTATAGTCCATTACTTTGTTGATCAAACGGCCGAAAGAACCTTGGTACCAGGTGTTTTTTTCTTCTAGAATCTCACATAGAACTACTCAATCTATCATGCAACTTAACAGCTATGGAACAACTGACGACACCACTACTGGCCTCTTTACGAAAGGTAAGTTCAGGTGGAACAACAAACGACAACACTATTTGTCGTTTCACTGGGAGAAAGATGTAAAGGAATAACTGACGATGCCATTCTTTATCTTTTCACAAGGAGGAAGATGTGAAAAAACTACAGACAATGCTACACCTTGTTGTTTCATGGGAGGAATTCATGACGCAATAATAGACGACGCCACAGTTTGTCGTTTCACAATTAGACATATGTGACAAAACAATTTTTTCATTTCAAGGGAAAGAAAATGAGACAAAATAACAGACGGTGCCATAGGTTTTCGTTTCACGAGCAGGAAGATGTGACGGAATAGTAGACGATGCTATTCTTTCCCGTTCCTCCATTCTTTTTTGTGTGCAAGGGATAATTTTGGTGGAACTACTAACGATGCCACTCTTTTCATTCTCGCGTCTTCTAAAATTCATATGTCTTTAGATCCCTTGATTTGGAAATCACATGTTTTCTTTTTTAACTTTATCGTTATATCTTCAGTTACATTATAGGCTCTAACTTGGCTTATACTTTTAATTTTGCCTCTTTACAAATGAGTTGGCGTTGTGGGCCCCACTGATGTCACTATTTGAGAACAATCATAAGACTTTAGTTGAGTTACTCGGAGTTTCATGATTGCGAGACTAACTCCAATGCTCTGGTTAGAGCTGAAGTTGTTTGCCATCATTTTCATGCACATTTTGTGTCATTTCAACACTATCAGTTGTCCATTGGTCTAGCTACCCCTCTGTCTCACATCTTCTTGTTATCCTTGTAAAACTCTACCTACAACATTTCGCCTAACTTCCTCTATTGGTCAACTTTTGAAACTACTTTTCCAATTCTTGTCCTTGTCGTCTCCATCTTAGCATAATGCGACAATCCATCTTCATCATCCATAACAAGTTGAAATCCCCGAATCAGCTTTGCAATTATTGTATAGTTTAATATAATCAAAAAATAACACTTATATGGACCTTAACTCTACCGGCCTCACAAACACTTCCCAACTAGAAATCTAAGGTAGGTACATCGGGTTTCTACATCTAAGATTTGTTTGTTAAGTTTTATCCTCTTTCCTTAAGTCCCTAGGTTCCTTGAACCATGCTATGATACCAACTGTGGCATTTGTATCAGGTTAAAGAATAAACTACGCTTCATCCTATAGGCTCCATTGACCTCTCTTTGATACCAACTATGGCGACCGAACTCTTAGGAAACCCTGGGCACTGCCATGTCACATCACACATCATAAAGCCTTCCCACTTCATGGCCTGTTTATATATGATGATGTGGTACTTAACTGGTTGTTTACCTGTTTGCAACAAACACTAGCTTAGCCAATTATTCTTCATATAATTACTAATGAATTTGATATGCTTGTTAGCTAACATATCAAGTTTCATTATCATTTTATAGTGGATGACTTCAAATATATGAGTATTTTATGCATATTATCAAAAATTCTAAGTAGTGGTAGACCTGACAATAAAGTACCATGTTTATAAGGCAACAAGATATTCACAAATGGTATATACATGTACAGTGTCTCTCATAGTCCCCAAAAAGCCATAAAAAAGCAAAATATATGAAAATATAAACACATACGAGTATGTTCAAGACTGTCAACAAAAAGAGATAGTTGCCTAATATTGCATTTCACCTCTACTCATTGAAGGATTTGCAATCAGTGACCTAAAAAATACAATAACGACTTATGTGAGTAAAATCCCAAGAGAGATTTACACAATATACAACAAGAAATCAAATAAAACTATGAGACATGCAAGTCCACTATCTTGCAATAGAAATACATACTCCCATGAATGTATAGCAATATAAAACCAAAAGCATTAGGTCAATAACTGGAAAACATAGCAAACATTATATATGTAAGCAAAATATTAACACAGATAGCCCGGTGAATCACTCAACTGGTAAATCATTTTGTCACACAACAATAACCCAATGTAACCCCGGTGAACTAACTCAACCATTCTTCAAAACAAAACCCCAATGAACAAGCTCAATCAGTCTTCATAACAAATCCCCAATAAACCAACTCAATCAGTATTTATAGCAAAACCCCGATGACCAAAATCAATCATTTTATAGCAAAACTCCAGTGAACCAACTTAACTGATCTTCAAAGCAAAACACTACGAAATGCACGCATAAAACACAGTTATTCAACATGAAAGATCAACAACAAATCATGATAACTGCAAAGTAAAAATAACTCAACAATTGAAAAAATAATGTAAAAAGTGAACTAAATTTTGTAAAGTTTTCTTATGGGTTTTCTGCACCTCAAATACGCATTTGCATTTCTTCGTATTCCCGAAAATACCCGATCCGAGCCCAATATGCCCCCAACTGTCACACTATAATCATAGAGTCCCTTGGGATCAATTTAAAGTGTTTAACATTGATTATAGATATTTATAGTTAAGTGTGTAGGTCAAGCCTTCAAAACAGTGCATAAAGACTAATAAAGTTTCATTTTTAGTCATGTGTTGCAGCGTATTTTTAGGCATAAAAACGTCAAATCTCAAAAACATCCCAGAATAGAAGTTGTTGGTCTTTATTTTAGCTTTTCAAAAGGGTTTAGTTTATTAAATTCCTATTTAAATTAAAAAAGATATACAAAATCTAACAAAATAGCTCAAATAAAAACAAATCCGACCTGCAAGATATTAAAAATCATTTCTCCCAATATATAGCTCCAAAAGTCTTAGTTTTTGGTCATCAGTCATCTAACAAACCTAATAAAAACATACAAAATGATCAACCTAATCCAACAAGTAATGAGGGAGTTATGCCCTTGCAAAATTTGGCTAATTTTTCATGAATATGATTGGTTCAACTAGCAATTTTGGTTTAATTTTTTTGAAACCTAAATTCCATGTCATGTATATGATTTATCTTCAACCTTAGAAAAATATGAAATTGACAAACCAAAACCATTCAACACCTCTTGTTAATTCATGAAAACACTTTTATTGAAATCGAAACGAATGAGGAGTAGAAATTGTTACCTATTGTTTAATCCTTTGTAGTTTGATCCTCCAAGCTTAGGCACCCGGGAAGTCCAAAAATCTCAGCATATTCTAGCTCTCTTTGCTCCCAAATGTTGTGGATTTTCCTTCTTTTATTTGTATGAAAACTAAAGTTTGACTTTTATATACATAGATTAGAAACTTGATTAATTAAGCAAATCCTTAATTTGAGGAAGTTAAATTCTAGTACTTGTGCCCTCAGTCAAAACCACTTGTCCCACATGAAGAATGCATGTCTCAACTCACTAGTTACTATTTATCATAGGATTCCTACACATCTTCATCATCTCCATACAAATCAATGGTCTCCAATTTGTTTGTTGAAACTATAGTGCAATTAATCCATATCAATTAAATTTACCAACTTCGACACTTCAATTCTTATGGTTAGTGTATATAGTATCATTGCCGACACATTAGTGGTCCAAGTAACCCATGACTACCAGACACCGTGTGCCCGCGTCTTGATATGCATCTCGAGGCACGCCATTACCAGTTTACCAGACCAATATGAGTAACACTGAGGTTTATTTATTTATATTAACCAATAATTATAATATTTATGGTCATTTATTCATGTTACATTTTCTAGCCTTAGTGTTCCCATACTACACCTACTCGATACTCGTGTTGACATGATTTACGAGGCGATCACCTATCGCACAATCTCACTTGATTACAAAATTCTTGTACACACATGCGATGCAATATAATAGTTTAATAATTTTAAACATTGCTTCTAAACAGCTATCATTCACAAATAACATATTTCCTTGGCTCTCTTGTCTAAGTTAACCAAATTGTTAATGTAAGGCTCTAATTATGGTAATTAATCCTCCAGAGTAATGGTAATCCTAATTTAACTAATTTGGGCAATTATATTGTACTCCGTGTTAACTCGCTCAACCTTGAGTATAACATATCAGCTCTCTGACCCTTGAACATTCTTTGTGTACATAAGTTATGTAGTCTCATTAGTGAATATATCAACACGAGTATTTGTAGAAACCTTTGAATGACTCGTCATCGCCACCGCCTCCAGTAACTCATACTCATGCATCATACAACATATGACAAACTCGACATCTCCGATCGGTATCATATTCAATGTATCTACAACTATGTTAGCTTTTCCAGGGTCGTACTCCGGAGAAAAGTCATAGTCGTACAGAAACTCTAACCATCTGCGTCGTCTCATGTTCAGCTATTTCAGTATGAAGAGATACTTTGGACTTTTGTAACCGGAGAAGAGTGTGAATCTCTCTCCATACAGATGTTGTCTCCAAATCTTTAATGCATATACAATAGCTGTCAACTCTAAATCATGTTTAGAATAGTTCTTCTCACGTTGTTAGGTTTCGGGATCATACGTAGCAGAAGTTTTCGAAACCCTTTTCGAATATCCCAGAACCAAGATCCTATTGATTCCATTAAATTGATGTGCCAATAAAAAAATCATACCTTAACAAGAACAATTCCATGTCTGCCTTGTTTGGTGTTGATCGATTCCTTTAAGACGATGTGAGAGACGAACGTCCTCTATCTAGAAATCCACAAAGGAACGACGATCACGATCCAGAATGCTAGCCCTAAAAAATTGTATGACAAAAAATTCTCACAAAAGTTTTCTAGGAAAAATCTCTCTCGGGAATCCCCTACAACAACTATGACCCTAATGTCTTATTTATAGTACATTAGGTCGAGTTGTAAAAGAACTCCATCTTCTAGTCACACTCCAAATAGAGTCCAAGATAAAGTCCAACTCTAAAAAGGATAGAGTCATAGATAATCTACAATTACTAATCCAATAAAAGTTGTAATTTATCTAAAACACAAATAAGAATTAAAGTCATACTATAATTCCAATTAGAGTCCTATTCAAATTATGATTTACTAAGAGACAAAATTTCTAGTAACACTAGAAGTGTATGAGAGTCTTGAATCCTAGTCAAACTAGGACATTTAATGAGAATCTTCATAATGAAATTTATCAAATAAAATTCATTAACCTAGACGATATTAAATCGCGCAAATTTGTTCTTTATATGCGACCCAATAGGTTCATACAACGTTGGCACTGAACTAAAACCATTTGGATACAAAAGTCATAAGTGGTCTCTAGCAAGGCATTATGACTACTCAAGTAGCATGAAGATCAATAAATCAATACAACCTAATAGACAATGTATATCATATCCCTTTATCACGCGATATCTATTGATTGAACATAAGACATGGAATGTCACCCTTATAGTTCAATCTACTAGTCTCGATCTTCAAGTAGACTGAAATTGTCAAGTGACATTGATCCTATCAATTCACTAGACATGGCCATTTATCAGTCTAACATATCGAGGGGCCCAAGAGATATGTCTCTCTAAAAGAGAGGACAAATTCTATTTTGATCACACAACATCCACACATTTGTCGAACAATGACCAATCATAATCTTTATAATCATCTGGTCAAAGACAATGTTTGATTGTATCAAATCATTGTGCTCCTAATGTTGGAGTCTCTAGTGATCTCAAGTCAAAGAACTTAATGATATAACTCTCAAGAGAATCACTTATGACATTGACCATGTAGTGTTCTCATAGCGGGTCGGTCCAGCATCTATTCCAAACAAATACCCATTATCTTGATCCGTATCTGTAAATGCATAATCATCGCATGATTATCAATCAAGACTCGTACTAGTCTTAATTTATTATTGTTCCCACAATAATAACTAAATAGGGACATTTATAATAATACAATAATTATCCATGGATGCTATCATAAGAGAAACATGCATCTACTTATAATAGTTAAACAATGTTTATTGAATCGGCCTAGGGCACATACCCCAACATCTTCCACTTGCACTAGGTCCAATCCTACACGTATCCAATACTGAGTAACCTTAATGCATTCTTAGAGGAAGAAGTTTGTTTATGTTTCTACTACATTATTTGTTCTCGATGTTCTGCAAATCCTTACGTTCTCTCTTTTGTAAGACAAAAACGCTCAAGTGATTGTTTAGATCTATAATGTGATTTAGCTTCCATAACCCAAATTTGTCCATTGGTTTTACAATAAAAGCCAACATTATTTCCAACACTTGGAACCATGCCTTATTCAATCATGAACCTTACGATCTAACCATTTTCTTTTGCTGCATCAAATACCGCTAAAAACTCAGTTTATGTTATAGGATTTGTTTGAGTGAATTTAGAACATTTCCAACTCATTTCAACGAAGTTAACACATATCCATATTGTGATCATTAATCTTTTATATTATTTTGAAAGTTTGCATCGTGTAACCATTTACAAGACTCATATCTTTCAAACCTCTGCAAATCTAATAACATCTCTTAAGTGGTTCTAAAGTACTTGAGAATGTTATTAATAAATATCCAGTGACCTTCACTGGAATCTACTAGATGTATGTATGTTTGGCCCAAAGCATATGACATATCAAGTTGAATGCAAAGTATAATATATGTGATGATTCTCATAGCTAATGCGTAAGAAATCATATTCACATTGTTCCACTCATCATTTGTCTTAAAACTTTGAGTCTTACAAAGATTAATGTTATAAGACATAAGTACAAATTCTTTTGAGAATCTCGTACACTGAAACCTTTTCAATTAGTTATCTTTATAAAGACTCTTATTTAAAGCAATTAGCATCTTAGATCTATCTCTATAAATCTATATCACAAAGATGTAAGCCTAATTGTCTATGAATCTCATTAAGAAACTTTACTCGTCCAAGACTTGACATTCTGCAAGGTTAAGATGTTGTTTCTAATGAATAATAAATCATCAATATACAGATTCATAAAGATAATTGCGCTCCCACTAACCTTTATGTATACACAAGGTTTATCATTGATTAAATCAATGTAATTAATTAATAATTTCATCAAAACAAAGATCCCAACTCTGATAAGCTTACTATGATCCATAAATGGATCCTTTAAGCTTGCATACCTTTCTCAAGTTCTATAGATAATCTAAAACCCTTAAGTTACGTCATACACATCTTTAAGGAGCATAGAGCAATGCTATTTTTGACATCCGTTTGTCATATCTTATAGTCAAACTTTGAAGTAATGACAATAGAATTCTAGAACTTGAGCTTAGCTACCAATGAAAAATCTTATCATAATCAAAACTTTAATTTAGATTTGAATTTTCGATAAGTTGTGCTTTTAAGTATGCATCTTTTCCTTTTCATGTCACTTTAACTCATTTACATCCAATGGTCATACAATTTTCAGGTAAATAATTCAATTTCTAAACTTGGATAACGTACATGAATTAAAAAATAGAGTTCATAACACTTAGTCTTTCATCCAATCTGGATGAGACATGCCTCTTGATAAGTAGTGATTCATTCTAATCCAGTATCGAAAATACATCATAACTATCAATGATAAGAAATTCCAAACTTTTTTGGCCAATTTCTTATAACTCTAGATTTTTAAGAGATATTTGTACTTGTGTATACTCAACTAGTTCAAAACTTTGTTGATTTTCCTAAAGTGGTTCGGTTCTCATTTGTGGCACTTGAACATTTCGAGACTTATTTTAGTCCCAATAATGTCTTTAATATAAACTCTTTACTTAGAAAGACATCATTTTGAGCAACAAACAATTTGTTCTCAATTGTATAAAATAGTATCATAGTGTTCAACCATAATTAGACGCAAAAGATTTAAGCATCCTACTTTATGTGACTTAACGTCTTACGCAAGTCTCGTCGCCTCAAATCTCAAGAAAAGACAAACTAAGTCCTTTTTATTCCATATCATATATGGAGTTTTATCAACCACTTTAACGAAAATATGGTTTAGTGCGAGTGCCTTGGTTTTTAATGTATAGCCTCAATAAGACATCATAGGAAAGTCTGTGTGACACATCATAAATAAAATTATATCCTATATAGTTCGATTTCTCCTCTTAAAGCATCATTTCTTAACTGACGTTCCTGTTGGAGTTAATTGCAAGACAATCCCACAATTTCAAAGATGGTCATTTAAACTCTTGGCTCAAATATTATTCACCTTGATCTCATCAAAGAATGTTAATATTTTTCCAAGTGATTTTGTTTTTCTTGTACTCATTTTGAAATGTTCGTAACAATTCAAAATTATGTCTTCCTGATAGGATTTGTAATTCATTATAAAATGAGAAATTTCATTCTTTGAAAAATAAAATCCATTCTTTAAGGCTTTCTTTAGAACTTGGCAAAGTCTAGCTCACAACTAAGGTTTATGCGTCCGACACAAACACTTTTTGTAGCTTTTACATTCCCTTTATCTTTCTTTATTAAGTTCCTTTATGTCATGAACCATCAAATATATGTCAAAGGCCCATTTTTGATATTTTGTCTTACAGTTTTAAACATCATATGCAACTGTAAATACAAATTTCTCCATGTCATTCGTATTATATAGTTCAAAATTATTTTGATGAATTATAGATCAAATCTGTTGCCAACTTTTGGCATATGAAGATTCAACCCTTTTGAGATAATTAATATAGTTCTTTCATGTTCCAAACAAAAAGACATATTAATAGGTTCTCAACCATTTTACAAGAATCTAGGAATTTTGCAATCTTATGCCCTTTCCATGTGACTTACTGTTGGAACATTTCCTTTGGTATCACTGTCATGTCATTAGCTTCTATGGTCCCGAATGTTTCCTAAAATTCAGTTTTATATATTTGCTAACATGACATATAATCCTTGTACTAATAGATGGTAGTTTAAAATGAACCATTAGTCTAAGACATACATCCTTGTTTATATGGCTGATAACATTTATCAATTTTCAAATAAAAACAGGGAAATTAGTCTTAGAAGTTATTTTATCATTCTCAAGGATTGATCGCAATTGATATGAATTAGTGTTACTAGGAGTTTAACATCTAGACTTAGAAGATTATGCTGAATAATTTTTTAGTGAGTAATTAAACTCCCACTAAATCAATTACCCACGTAAATATTAATCTAGTGGTCTAAGATCCATATTTAACTTAATTTTTCGACAGCTACGGCATGGCACTCAAAATCAAGTTATTTTGGTAGGTAACCATTACCAATTGCATCATATGCAACTCTTAGGTTCTTTATGAGACCTAGACATCATATGTCACAACATGTTATGTCTCATCTATGCCTAAAACCCACAACTGTTTTGATAGCTTTATTAAGTAAAACCAATTTAAAACATCTAAGTAACTGTTACCCAGCTTGCCTCACCAAGATAAGAAAATACACCCTACGGAGGCAGACCCATATTGATGTGATCGAGGCCTTGACAAGAGTTTAAAATGGGTGGCATTACCTTAAAATTCTAATCGAGGGATTTTTTATCAAGTTTTATGATCCATGTAGTGTTTTTACAACGATTAATTCTAGCACCTATTTAATTATGAAATATCATATATACCCAATATACATAGAATAAAGATCATTAAAATAAAATAAGAATAAACATCTTTATTTATCAACAAGGCATCATCAAAAATATGAATAATTTCATGTATAAGTAAAGCATCATGAAACAAATTCAATAGATTATATACTATTCATTAATAGAAAATCTTCCTTATGCCTACACTAAGTTAGACGTCAATCACGCTTACCTATCAACAAGCAGTGTGTAAAGGGGCTAAGACAATTTTACTTTTAGGAAGAAAATCCCTTAAAAGCTTTATCTTTCGTCAATCCTATTGGAAAATTTAACCCTGAAATTATTTATTTAATGTAAACAATTTTAATTAAAATTGTCCAAATTATCTAAAAAATATTCACCGCAAATCAGAAGTTAATAAAATTAACCATATGTTTTTCTTAATCAAATCAGAATTCGATTTCATGTCATCCGACACGTGTAGTAACAATGGATTAGAATTTAGATAGTGCCTATAATGTCCGTCCTTATCTAATCTCATCAGAGATTTTATCGCACTTGCAGTTGGAATATTAAACAAATTAATATCGGCTTCCAAGAAAAATCGATCTCACAAACAGGTTGGGGACATATTGAGTCATCATATGAAATCAATATTTAGTGCATGTATGTCAGGTGATCATGCTTATCATATAATAGCCCTTTAATTGGTTAGATGCATAAGGTTACCAATAATATTTTGTGCTCAGAGAGAAAAGCAACATGTTTCATTGTATCACCCAAACTTTACGGAACGTTTGTGTATGAAATGCTTTATTTCAGATCGATATCATATATAACAAGAAATAAAACACGCAACAAATTTAATAGAACCGAACCAATATGGCTCTGAAACCAGTGTTAGGTTTCGGGGATCTTGCGCAATGAAAGTTTTTGAAACCCTTTTCGAACATCCCCGAACTAAGATCCTATTGATTCCATTTAATTAATGTGCCAATAAAAAAAATCATACCTTAACAAGATCAACTCCATGTCTGCCTTATTTGGTGTTGATCGATTCCTTTAAGACGCTGTGAGATACGAATGTCCTCTATCAGAAATCCACACACGAACGGACGATCACGATTTGGAGTGCTAGCCCCAAAAGATCCTAGAACAAAAAAATCTCACAAAAATTCTCTAGGATAAATCTCTTTTGGGAATTCCCTACAACAACTGTGACCTAATGTCTTATTTATAGTACACTAGCTCGAGTTGTAAAAGAAATCCATCTCCAAGTCACACTCCAAATAGAGTCCTAGATAAAGTCTAACTCTAAAAAGGATAGAGTAATATGATTATCTACAATTACTAATCTAATAAGAGTTGTAATTTATCTAAAACTCAAATAAGAATTAAAGTCATACTATAATTCCAATTAGAGTCATATCTAATAAGAGTTGTAATTTATCATAAAGATCAATAAATCGATACAACCTAATAGACAGTGTATATCATATCCCTTTGTCACGCGATATCTTGTGATTAAACATAAGACATGGAATGTCACCCTTATAGTTCAATCTACTAGTCTCGATCTTCGAGTACAATGAAATTGTCAAGTGACATTGATCCAATCAATTCACTAGACATGACCATTTATCAGTCTAACATATCGAGGGGTCCAATTTATATTTCTTTCTAAAAGAGAAGGACAAATTCCATCTTGATCACACAACATCCATACATTAGTTAAACAATGACCAATCACAATCGTTATAATCATCATATTAAAGATAATTTTTGATTGTAACAAATCATTGTGCTGTTAATGTTAGTCTCTGGTGATCTCAAGTCAAAGACCTAAATGATATAACTCTCATGAGAATCACTTATGACATTTACCATGTAGTGTTCTCATAGTGGGTCGGTCCAGCATCTGTTCCCAATAGATACCCATTATCATGATCTATATCCGTATCCACATAATCATCACATGATTATCAATTAAGACTCCTACTAGTCATAATTTATTATTGTTCCACAATAATAACTAACTATGGACATTTAGAATAATACAATAATTATCCATGGATACTATTATAAAAAACATGCATCTACTTATAATAATTAAACAATGTTTACAAAATTGGCCTAGGGCACATACCCCAACACACGCATCTTCAGTTGTTTGGAAGCATAAGCCATTGCTCATCTACCCTGCATCAACACACAGCCTAGACTCGTGTGAGAAGCATTTGTATACATTAAGAATCAATGTCCAACCTTTCGTAATACTAACATTGGCACAGTAGTCAACATCCTCTTCACTTGAGTAAATGCCTCCTCGCACTCATTAGACCAATAAAATCTGACGTCTTTCTACGTCAATCTTGTAATCGGTGAAGAGATTTTTTAGAAATCCTTCACAAAACTGTGGTAGTAGCCTGAAAAACCTAAAAAAAATGCATGATCTCTATCATTGACGTTAGTGCCATCCAATCCATGATAACCTGAAAATTGGTCGGAGATCCAACACCGTGACAAAAAAACTTGACATTTGAGATCCAAAATTCACACTTGATGAACCTAGCGGAAAGTTTGTGCTCTTTCAATGTTTGCAAAATCTCTTTGAGGTGTTTCTCATGATCTTCTAGATTCATCGAATATATCAAATGTCATCGATAAAGATAATCACAAAACGGTCAAGAGACGGTCTCAATACTCAGTGCATCAAATCCATAAACATAGCAGGGGCACTGGCCAGCCTAAATGACATGACCATAAATAGATAGTGTCCATATCTAGTGCTGAAAGGCATTTTTGACCTATCCTTATCCCTGATCCTAAGCTGATGATACCCTTATCTTAGGTATATCTTTGAGAAAAACTACATTCCTCTCAACTGATCAAACAAATTATCAATTTATTGTAGTGGATACTTGCTTCTGACTATGTCATTGTTAAGTTATGTATAGTCGATAAACAGTCTCAAAGTGTCCTCTTTCTTCTTCACATAAAGAAAAGGCGCTCCCCATGGTGACATAAAAGGTGTGATGAATCCCTTATGTCCCTAGTCCAAAAGCTGAGTCTTCAACTCCTCCAACTCCCTCGAAGCCATATGGCACGATAGTATAGAAATAGGCCTGGGGCTCGCTAATAACTCCATGATGAAATATTTTTCCTGCGGTGGTGGTGAACCAATTAAATCCTCCGAAAACACATTTGGAAACTCGCAAACTGAAGAAATATCCTATAACCTTGGTCCCTAACTTTTTCTATGGCATACAATCCTACTAAAGCATTTTCCTCACCAGTTGCAAGTCGAACTCTAGTACTAAAGGCTCTTGATGAACTACCTCAATACGTAAATATCAGACGCCCTAGGATCTCAAATATCACTATCTTAGTGAAAAATTTGATATGAGCTTGGTATGGTGCTAACCAATTCATCCCTAATAACACTTCTAAATCTAGAAACTCAAGAACCCTAAATTTTATAGGTAACTCTACTCCACTTTTCTCGACTCGTCATCCTTCAACAAGACTGTTAGGTAAGCCCTATCCTAAATTGCAGTATTGAGAATCAATTGTACTTTTTGCCTAACAAGTGTCAATCCTAGTATGCCTGTCATGTGACCAACAAAGAATTAAACAATAGACCCATAAGCAAATAATACATGCATATTTCTACTACAAATGGAAACCATACCCTGAATGAGTCCACGAGTCGCCTCGGGAATCGATCATGCTACTATGAGGGCTCCGTTTGTCCTAATCTAGGTGCATTGCGGCTGGTTGTGGAAACTCTCTAACCATGTGTCCAACATTACGGTAATGAGAAAAAGTAATATGTCTGAGCAGGCCATACTGAAGTCTAGTCCCAAGTCATAATTCTGAGTCTGACCCTGTGCCTACCACTGTCCCTACCTCTAAACATCTCGACCTCTACCACCCTGCTATTGTTGTCGTGGTGCTGGTAATGCATGTCTAGTAGGAGGTGGTAAGGGAGATCTACCATATCCATCATGTGTGGGTGCAGGAGGTGGAGGATATGGTGTTGCTTGAATGTAGGGAGCAGGCACCCCGCCCCTGAGGAATCTCCTATTACCTCTCCTTTGTCCCTTACCTATCCATCTCCTTTGTTCATAATCTTCACCCATGTCTCTGCAGGTTCCTCCTCCTCTCTACCCAACTCGTATGACTAATATAAGAGAACCCGCTCAAAGATCTCATGAAGTGATCTAGTTCCGACACTGACCAAGAGGTGAGCAATGTCGGGTCTCAATCTATCATCAAAGTAAAAGGCATCATTAACATTACTCCTACTAGATCTGCAGCAAAATATCAGTGGTAGTCGTATCTATCTTTGAGCTCATCACTGACTCACCCTCAGACTATCTTAGTGGCATAAACATCTTCTTCGTTCTCTTCACCTTAAAAGGCAGAAAGTACTTGTTGAGAATTCCTTTATTGAAGTCATTCCAAGATTTAAAACTGCCTCGACTAGCCAATGTGGTCCTCCATCATTTATCAGCTCCTTTTCTAGGGTGTAGTTAGAATGCATTAGCTATAACATGTCATTTATAACTAATAACAAATGTATTTTCTCCTGGGATAATATTTATCGCTCAATCTTCTCATGATCCCTCTCTCCAGTAAAGAATACTGGCATAAGTCTAATGAAATCCTTTGCTTGCTTGGCATCCCTCGACAAGCCTGCGGTCTCAGAAGAGATTCGTGTTGGAGTGGGTGTTTCATCGTCTGAAACTGTCGTCGGTGATGTATTGATGGGTAACTCGGGAGGACGTAGTATTGTAGGCTCCTCTAGTGGCTGTAGTACCGGTGGTACAAGCATCTATGGCCCTGCGATAGTGGTGGCCTATACAGTTGGAATATTTGTAGTCTGGTGTGGTCAAGTAGTAGTAGTAGTGGTGGCATGAACAGCTGGTTTTAGTGAAGTCATGCGTGCCATCGTAAAGGAGATGAAATCGAATAGCTATTATCCCTTAACTGCTACTCGGTTAGACAGCCTTAAATAGTAATCAGCAGAAGTAGTAAGAGGCAGGATACTGCTGGCTCATGTGTCTCCGCTGTCGAGTACATCGGACATTTATGTCCGCAAGTTGACAGCGAACGCGAATCAGCTACTACACCGATATTGTATATATAAATACTGGAATTAAGATATACATATAAGAATCCCTAACTCATTTTCATTTACTTCTCAACTAATGGTTTCTAGACAAGAATCATCTATTTTCCATTTCTAAGGGTTGAATTTTATTAAAGTTTATGTTTTACTTAACAAGAACTAGGCTCTAATACCAACTATGATGTCCCCTTGTCTAACCTAGGGCATCGCCCGACCTAATCTCGTCAAGAAGCCCTTATTATAGCCATGTCAGACTTAATGCGTATTAGTCAGCTTCTTTGTCCTGTTCTCCTCGTTATTCGTGTTCAGGATAAGTATTACATAGTTCTCATTCTTAATACATTTCAGGATTAATTAAAATTTTTAATAGTTATTATTTTAAGTGAAAGTTTTACCAGTTTAGCAAAAGTAAATAATATAAATCCTAAGTAAGTAAACCCGAAGATAACGATCACATGATTATATAATAAAGCTGACGAATAAAAATAGTTTGATAGTCATGCGTCAGGTCGCGGAACTATTGCTCAACCCAAATATGTACAACCTAAAAGTAACTGAATGACATAAATTATGTAATACAATAAAATATCAAACACCTACAGAGTTGATAATGAAAGCATGCCATAGGATTCGAGGTAGTCACCAATGTTCTCCTTGCATGCCCTGCTAGTTGATGGATCAACACCCACCGTCATAAAAAGAAAGGTAAGTACAATACAGTAAAAGTAAAGCCTCAAGATACTAGTCCACATTTCAAAATATTACAAGATGTATTTAAAAGCATAAAGGCAGCTAAGAATTTACTGAAACAGAAATATGATAGAAAATACCAAAGTTAAACAAATGAGACTCACATTGGGCTAAATAGTGATGATCTAGGTCTGGTCGGTCATGAGCTACGTCACATCAGCCTTTAAGGCCACTTTAAAGGATGTGTGTACTGTCGCATCTTTTGGTAAAAATTTACAAACAGCTCGAGGGAATTTAACCTCGTGTGTCGCGCCCTAATAGTGATGAATCCAACATCCCCAAGGAATCTAACCCCGTGTGTCTCTCATCTAAACATAATACAGTGGACCCTAGATACTAGGACTACTTTATGTTCTCAAGAAGGACTCTTTCCAAATCATAAAGTTAAGTAAATGCTTACAAAAGCATAAAAAGTCAGAGTGCAAGTTCATAATCCATTTGTAGTCCTAACTATGTTAATAGCATGCTATTCAATTTACATTCCATTTTAAAATAACCAAAAATTTCAACGAGAAGAATAGAACTAATGAATTAATATAAGGCGCGATATCATGATATATTAACCCATCAAGTGAGTAGAATCAAATAACATTCATGATACCAGATCACAAAGCAGAATTAGTCAAAATAGACTATAAACCATTGATATATTGGAAGCAAATGTGGAGAAAGACTTTAAGAGGTTTCCTTATAAAGCACGCAAAGTCCTTGGCTAATCCGACTTCCTAACACCCCGCAACTCGAAAATGACTTTCTGAGACTTTCCTCTAAGTTCTTGAAACTATTTAGGTTGTTTTAGGACTTGTACTAGCTATTAAAGTTGGTTGAGTGGTTGTAAATTCTAAATTTCAAAATCAATCCCATTAATAATTTGTTTATGTTCAAATATTCTTTATTTAAATAAAGAAAGATTTAGGGCAACAACTTATGATTTAATTTCAATTACCAAAATATTAAAATAATGTATTGTAGTCTAAAGAAATTTTTTAAAGCTATGTATTAGCTTTTGAGGACAATAAGGTTTCTGCAATTTCGGTAATGAACTAGGGAGATATGGAAGTTTTACCACAATGACTCAAAACTATTTTAGATTTCTACAAGTAATTTTGAAAAATTCATTTCTCCTAAAACATAGCTTCGAAAATCATGGCTTATTACTGAAACCTACAAACATATCCTAGAATCTCACACTAAATGATTGTGGCAGCCCCAGCCGCCCTGGGGTGACGTGACTCGGTATACTCCTTGTCGGCTGGCCTAAATACACATGTTTGGCACCTGCCCGTCCTCTTTATGTCTCGTGAATCATGTCCACCAGTGTATTATCCGATAAATTAGTATATTATCCTTATATGCTTTGTCCATTCCTGGTGGGAAATCTAACTATTTCAATTGTTACCTAGTTAGCAATTTATTGAGATACTAACGATACTAATGGATTGTATTTTATAGGTTAACATATTCAGCGGAAGTCTTACTTAATACCATTTAACAAGATAATTTAGCATGATAAACATTGTTCAAAGGCAAAACCCACTGTGGAAAACCATGGAAAGTACTTTGTATATAAGCGACATCACAACAACAGGTATATATAAATGTATTGTGTTATCTCAAGTCTCCCGATACCCAAAATATACAAAATATCAAAAATAAACACGTACAAGTAGGTCCTCGACAGTAGGCTATCATATGTAGTCGCCTAGAATCCCCTTGCCCCTACTGGTACTAGGATCTAAACTCAGTCATCACGAAAAGACAGATGACAAGTACAGTAAGTAAAATCCCAAGGAACTCCTCTAACCATTCATATAATAAAATAAAGGAAATACAAGGAATGCTGTCAAGAAAAACATGCGGAATATAAAATAAGCAACTGTAAATGGCTCATCACATGAATAAACAACAGACAAACTAACAAATGTGTGTGCTCGCTCCAGAGGGACTAGACTGTACTTCGGGTCACTAAGTTCCCACCGGTGGTCGCATCGAACTGGCCCAACACTTGGTCCCTCGCGGCACTGGCCAAATCCGCTGAGTCACCGACACATGCACCAAGGCAAGCCCAGATCTCTATTCACTGAGGGCCACGTCACACGTGCTACAGTCTAGTGCCTCCTGATCACACAACAAGGAAATCCGGAGGAGTAACCTCAAACCACGTCCAAATAACCGAATAGAATGATGAACAACAAGGAATATTAGAAACAATATGTAAGCATAATAAATACTCATAGTCTTTCAGTTGGGTTTTACAAACCTCACACCGCTCTCCGACCTCCACTGATTCTCGGATCCTACCCAAGAAGCTACCCAACACTAAGCTACAGTCCACTAAGTCCCTGAAGTCCAATTTTTTTAAGTTTAAGTTTCTTTTTATAAGTGTTTAGACATGTATTAAGTTGAAAATAACAAAAACAACCCTTAACTTCATAGTCCATCTGTTATTAGCGCGCTAATTTGTTTACCTAGCGCGCTAGTTTTGAGTTTGCGCGCTAAGGGGGTGTACCTAGCACGCTAGATGGAATTAGCGCACTAGAAATTTTAACTAGCATGGTATTGTTCTTCGTTGTGAACAACCGTTGCGTACTTAGGACAGTTAGCGAGCTAATAGTTCCAATTAGCGCGTTAATTGCCTTTTGGGATAGAATTCTCGAATTGAGAATTCTGTCCTAGCCCTCTCAATTAGCTATTCTAAGTGATCTATTACCTTCTCCTCATCAAAATAACTTCAATCCATGAATCAGAACATTCCAGAAACCTTAAATTACATCCATTTCCACAATCATGCATTTACCACCATCTCCATTAACAACCAATTTCATCAAATCTAACTAAACCAATGATAAATTTTCCCTATATACGATTTAATGACATGAAATGTATCATATTTACACAGCAAACCAGAGACTAAATCATCAACTCGGATTTCAGTAAACACACCCAAAAATGGGTTCATTTGTAAGCTTAGAAGGTGGAGAAAGTGATTACCTAGGTTAGATCACTTGGTTTAATGCGTAGGTTCTTGAATTCCCATCTGGAAGTCTCTTCTCCCTCCTCTGATTCTTCTCTGTTTGCAATTGAAATTGGTAAGTGGTTGTGATCAAACATTCCACTAACTATCCTCTATATATGTTTTATTAGAATCAATCATTTGTATGTATCCTGAGGCATATCTTGTGCTTCTGAAGCATGCTATCCTATACCTCCTGGTGACTCCAATACACACTCCTCATCTAGTACTACTCACTATGTAAATCTAGATGTCCATCTCATGGCCCCTTTTTATTTAATGTAACTATAGGCTTCCATTTATTTTATTAATGTCACATAACATTAAGCCTTATCCAACCATATGGCTGGTGTTTTATTTATCAATTTAAACCAACTCATGGTCAGAATAACCCTCGACTACCCGTACCCGGTGCCCCGCATCTCGACACGCATTTCGAGATTGTTTAAGTTAATTTAATAAGCCTATAGTTACATTAATCATCTCAATTTGATAACCTATGGTTACATTAATTCTGCCAATTTGATAACCTCGACATGTTTATGTAAGTTTATTGAGTTTTCTTTAGTGTACACGTATCTCGCCTCTCAATACGCATTAGCACGCACTTCGAGGCAGCTACCCGTCACAAAACCTCGCACGCTCTTGTGATTCAACATACACACATGCGACGTATTTAACCAATAATTGAAAAAATTACACCGCAATTAAGCCATCCAACACACAATTAAACCAATGTACCTTAGTCGACGTGTGTCCTAACCTACCCGCGGCATCCATGTGGATCTGAGCTGGCATCTATGTCTGCAATTTCGAGATAATAACGACATTAATAAAATGTGTCGTTACAATGATTATTTCAATCCAATAAGAAATGAGGGAGTTATGCTCAAAACAGCAGGATATGAGCAAAATAGTAAACCCTATAATTTCATATTCATCACGAAAGTTGCAGAGGCTTTTTAGACTTGAAAACATTCGAATTTTAAAATCTTTAAGAGGCAAAAGTTTTTCCTCTTTGAGTTAGGTTTCAAATGCCACCATAATAAGTCCATTTCGAATTAAAATGAAAAACTTATGACCAAATTACAAAGATTGGTTCATAACAACAACACGCAGTTTCATAAAAAAATGTAAAGAACACATAAAACTTGAAAATACCATAACTTTTTTATTTCAAACTCAAATTGCTAACTTCTTAATAGCTTTATTATCCGCATGAAATGAAGATTTCATAAATTCCACTGGTTTTTAAACTTACTAACACCTATATAATTGAACTTTGAAATTTCACTTTCACTAAAGAAAAACCAATTTTGGCCAAGAACCCCAATTTCAATTTTTTTTTTCGAAACTCAATTAGTACTTTAGTTTGCTTCAGTAATTAGTCATAAGACTCCATAAAGCTTTAAAATTAAAATCCTTATGATTTGAAACCAAAAACAATAACAACCAATGCATTATGTGTAGGAAATAAATTACCTAAGTTGATAGTTTAATCCCTAGTATTTGGATCTCTTCTTAAGTGATGGTAGGCTCCTTCAAAATCCCTAATTTAAGCAATTTCTATAAACTCCAACTCTGAATTTAATTGTACGAACATGCAAATAGAGCAGTTTCTTTTAAGTGTTGGCTTTTTTATAAAGCATTTCATCAAGTGGGTCAACTCTTATCTTTTGAAAGTTATAATGATCTATATTAAGTCCAAACCTCTCCTAATTCCAACTTACTAACATAAATTTTCAGTTTAAGTTACATAGTCATAGTTGATATCACGCATCTCGGGGCATATCAATGTTTGTGCAATTTTTAAATTAGGTTTTACGTACATATACTTTTAATTTGATTTCAACCATATGGAAAGTAAATACTTATGTAAAATGAGTAGATTAATATGTAAAATTAATTAAAATGACTAACCAATCACCTTCTACTCGTCCCATAATTGTACACTTCTTGAGGTGCGTCCCCGCTCGTGTCATGATGGCTATCACAAGTAGAAGTGACATAATAAGTCTACACATATACAATACACTAAGGATACATCACAACAAAATTGAAATTCACGTTGTCAATGTGCCTCTATCGGTGCGCGTATCTCGATGTCCCACGTCACGGGTCGGTGATCCTGATTACGAATGAAACTAGGATTAAAATTTTGGCCTTGACATAAAGTCAACAGATTGATCACTACCTTTTTGAAATAATGTGTGATGCAAGTAATTATGTAGTAGGAGCTGTTTTAGGTTATAAGATAGTAAAGACTTCTCATGTCATATATTACGCATCAAGAACTTTGGATCTCGCCCAACTAAACTATATCAGGACAGAAAAAAGACTTCTTGTAGTTGTGTTTGCATTAGAAATGTTTAGAACATATTTACTAGAAACTAAAGTAATAGTTTACTCAAATCATGTTGCATTGAGCTATTTGATGGCAAATAAATATGCTACACCAAGAGTAATAAGATGGATTTTTTTGTTACAAGAATTCGATCTTAGTATGGAATATAAGAAAGTGCCGAAAACTTAGTAGTAGACCATCTAAGTAGATTAGAAAATGGAGAACCCTCAATACAATTAAAAGATGAATTTCTATATGAGTACTTATATAAAATAGCTATCACTAGCCCATAGTACATAATATAGTCAATTATCTCATTATTAATAAGCTACCATCAAATTTAACAACAACCTAAAAAAATAAGATAAACACGATTTTAAAAATTATTTATCGGACGAGCCTTCGTACAAAAATTTGATTTGAACCAAACCATTGGAAGATGTATTCAATTAACATAAATACAATCCATCATAGCTCATTGCCATACTTATGTTCTGGAGGACATGGTCCACATCTTAATGCTTGTAAGTTATTAGACTCAAGATTCCTTTGGCCTACCTTATTCCACAATTGTTATATTTATACAAAAGCTTGTCCAAATTGACAAAGAATAAAAAATTTAAGATATAGGAACCAAATGCCTTTACGTCCTATACTTTTGCAAAGTATTTGATGTTTGGGGAATATACTTTATGGGACCTCTTTCACCATCTAATGAAAATATTTACATTTTAAAAGTTGTAGATTGTGTGTCCAAGTTGCTAGAGCCTTTAACAAATAAATCTAATGATTCTAAAATAGTAGTTAATTTCCTAAAATCAAGGATCTTTACTATTTTTAGATCCTTTAGAGCATTAGTTAGCGATAGAGGTTCACACATTTGCAATAGAATTATCGCTACTGTACTCTACAAATATAACGTTACACATAAAACGTCCACCGTGAATTACCCCCAAAACTAGTGGACAAGCAAAAACCTAAAGTAGAGAAATTGAGTCAATTTTAGGAAAGACAGTATGTCCAACATGTAAAGACTAGAGTGTTCATTTAGAAGATGCACTATGGGCATATAGAACTTTATTTAATGCACTTATAGGTATGACACCTTATAGATTAGTTTTTGGAACAACATGTCATTTTCTAGTAGAATTAAAACACAAAGCAAATTAGGCAATCAAGACTTGTAATATGAATATTGATAATGCAAGAAAACAACGCAAACTACACATTCAAGAATTAGAAAATTGAGAAATGATGCGTATGAAAGTGCCTCTATTTATAAAGACAAATTAAAGCATTCCATGACAATAAATTAAATATTAAGAATTTTAAACTAGGACAAAAGATGTTACTCTTTTGTTCATGTCTTAAATTATTTCTTGGAAAACTTTATTCATGAAGGATGGGACCTTTTGTAATTACAAACATATTCCTCATGGTGTTGTTGAAATGGAAAGTAAAGAAACTTGAAGAATCTTTAAAGTTAATGGTCATAGATTAAAACCTTATCATGAAAATTTTCTCTCACATGATATTGAGATCGCTAACTTAACTTAGACTCTGTTGACAACTCATCAAATGACTTGAACACTGTGGATGAGCATATTGTAACCATAAACTCTAATGAAACAATCATGCTTTCGATGGTTTATAAACCAAAAAGAAAGAAGAATAAGAAATAACAAAAGGAACAACAACCTGCCAGAGACCCATTCGAGAATGAAAAGGATGACCTAGATTAAGAGGAATATGATGAAAATAGCGATCTTTCAAAACTTTTGAAAAAAAAATCCAAGGCATAATCTCCTTAACATACAAATTGATGAAATGTCCTTTGACGAAGTTCAACTTAATATGGGAGTCAATATGAATCTTATGCTTGCACATTTGTTTATTCTAACAAATTTCTATATTCATAGAAAACCTCTTTTAAGGTGTACAAGCCAAATGGTACTTTTACATTCCCATTAGATATATCAAAGAATGTACTGGTACGAGTAGGAAGACCTTTCATTTTAATTTTCAGAGCCATTATCGACATACGTGACTTTATAGTTAAGTTGTGGATGTGTAATGAAAAATGACACTCTAAGATGGGAAAGAAATTTGCAATGATATTAAAGGAGAGCCATTAAGTGATGGTGGTAATAGCAATCAAGGGGGACGTTTTTCATACACTCAATAAGATATTCTCAATGAGGAATCACTTGAAGTAAATATTGATTCACTCACACTACATGAGAATTTATTCCTCCATAAGTCGAGCAATTGATAATAAACACTAGCGCTTTATGGGAGGCTTCTCATATTCCTTATTACTATAGTTATTCTAATATATATTATGAAATCTAGCATTAGTATAGTTTGCTTTTATTCCCTCTCCTTTTGACTCTCTTTTAAGATTATTTTTGAGAGTCAAGCTCCGGAGTAGTTTCAATAAGAGGGGGATGATGGAGTTGTTTAGGTTTCTTTTAGATTTCGAGGATAATGCGCAGCGAATGTTTTTGAAACCTTTTTCGAACATCCCTGAACCAAGATCATATTTGTTCCATTAAATTGATGTGCCAATAAAAAATTCATTCCTTAACAATAACAACTCCATGTCTACCTTGTTTCATGTTGATTGATTCCTTTAAGATGGTGCCAGAGAGTTACGTCCTCTATCAGAAATCCATACACGAATGGACGATCACGATCCGAAGAGCTAGCCCTAAAAATCCTATGGCAAAAATTCTCACAAAAATTCTCTAGGAAAATCTCTTGCGGGAAATCTCTACCACAAGTGTGACCCTAATGTCTTAATTATAGTACACTAGGTCGAGTTGTAAAAAGACTAAATCCCCTAGTCACACTTAAAATAGAGCCTTCGATAAAGTCCAACTCTAAAAAGTATAGAGTCATAGATAATCTATAATTACTAATCCAACAAAAGTTGTAATTTATCTAATATTTAAATAAGAATTAAAGTCATACTTTAATTCCAATTAGAGTCCTATTCAAAATAGGATTTACTAAGAGATAAAATTTCTAGTCACACTAGAAATGTAGGAGATTTTCGAATCCTAGTCAAACTAGGACGAGTAATGAGAATCTTTAAGATCAATTTTATCAAATAAAATTCATCAACCTTGATAATATTAAATCACACAAATTCGTTATTTGTGTGCGACCTAATAGGTTCATATAACGTTGGCAGTGTACCAAAACCATTTTGGTATATCAGTCATAAGCGATCTCTACGAAGGGATTATGACTACCTAAGTAGCATGAAGATCAATAAATCGATACAACTAATAGATAATATACATCATATCCCTTTGTCATGCGATATCCTTTTGATTGAACATAAGACATGGAACGTCACCCTTATAGTTCAATCTACTAGTTTCGATCTCTGAGTAGACTGAAATTGTCAAGCAATATTGATCCAATCAATTCACTAGATATGGCCATTTATCAGTCTAATATATCAAGGGGGCCTAATAGATATCTCTCTCTAAAAGAGAGGGACAAATTCCATCTTGATCACACTACATCCACACATTAGACGAACAATGACCAATCATAATCTTTATAATCATCCTATTAATTACAACGTTTAATTGTGTAAATCATTGTCCTCCTAATATTTCAGTCTCTGGTGATCTCAAGTCAAAGGTCTAAATGATATAACTTTCATGAGAATCATTTATGACATTGACCATGTAGTGTTCTCATAGTGCGTCGGTCCAGCATCTGTTCCCAACACATACCCATGATCTTGATCCGTATCCGTATACGAATAATCATCACATCATTATCAATCAAGACTCATACTAGTCTTAATTTATCATTGTTCCCACAGTAATAACTGACTAGGGACATTTAAAATAATACAATAATTATCCATGGATTCTATTATAAAAGAAACATGCATCTACTTATAATAGTTAAACAACGTTCACAAAATTAGCCTAGGGCACATACCCCAACATCTCCGACTTACACTAGGTCCAATCCTACATGTATCGAATATTGCGTGACCTTAATACGTTTTTAGAGGAAGAAGTTTTATTTATGTATCTGCTACATTGCTTGATATTGATATTCTATAAATCTTCGTGTTGTTACTCTAATGAGACAAAAATGATCAAGCCATAGTGTGATTTAGGTTCCATAACCTAAATTTGTCCATTGGTTTTACAATAAAAGGCAACATTATTTCCAACACTTGGAATCACACCTTATTCAATCATGAACTTTATGATCTAAATATTTTCTTTAGTTGCATCAAATGCCGCTAAAAACTCAGTTTATCTTATAGAACTTGTAAGACTGAGTTTAGAACATTTCCAACTTATTCCTACGAAGTTAACACATATCCATATTGTGATCATTAATCTTTTATATTAGCTTGAAAGTTTGCATTTTGTAACCATTTACAAGACTCATATCTTTCAAACCTCTGCAAATCTAATAACATATCTCAAGTGCTTCTGAAATACTTAATAATGTTATCAATAAATATCTAGTGGCCCTCACCAGAATCTATGAGATATATGTATGTTTTGCCAAAATCATATGACATATTGAGTTGAATGCAAAGTATAACATATGTGATGATTCTAGTAGCTAATGCGTAAGAAATCATATTCACATTGTCCCGCTTATCATTTGTCTTAAGACTTTGAGTCTTGCATAGATTTATGTTATAAGACGTAAGTACGAATTCTTTTAAGAATCTCATATACTAAAACCTTTTTTAGTTATTTGTCTATATAAGCACTGTAATTTAAAGCAATTAGCTTCTTAGATTTATGTATACAGATCTACATCATAAGGATGTAAGCCTAATTTTCTAAGAATTTGATTGGGAAAATTTACTCGACCAAGACTTGATATTCTGCAAAGATAGAACACTGTATCCAATGAATTATAAATCATCAACATACAGATTCAGAAAGATAATTGCACTCCCACTTAACTTTGTGTATACACAAGTTATATCAATTATTCATAAAATTTAATTCATTAATTATTTCATCAAAATAAAGAATCCAACTCTAATAAGCTTACTATAATCCACAAGTAGATCCCTTAAGCTTGCATACCTTTCTAAAATTCTCAAGATAATAAAAAAACTTGTAAGTTATGTCATACACATCTTTAAGGAGCAAAGAGCAAAGCTATTATGACACCCGTTTGTCATATCTTATAGTCAAATTATGAAGTAATGACAATTTGAATTCTAGAACGTGAGCTTAGCTACCAGTGATCACAATCAACACCTTGATTTAGATTGAGATTTTTTGATAAGCCATGCTTTTATGTATGCACCTTTTGTTTTTCATGTCATTTTAAATCATTTACATACAATGGTCATACCATTTTTTAAAGTAAATAAATCAAGTTCCAAACTTGAATAAAATACATGAATTAAAATTCGAAGTTCATTCACATTTAGTTTCTTCATTCGATCTTGATGAGAAATGTCTCTTGATAAGTAGTGAATCATTTTGATCCAATATCAAAATATATTACAACTATCAATAGTAAGAAATTCCAAATTTCTCTAGCCAATTTGTTCTTATTCTAGATTTTCAAGAGATATATGTTACTTGTGTATACTCAACTAGTTCAAAACATTGTTGATCATTTTAAGTGGTTTAATTCTCATTCGTGTCTCTTAAACATTTCAAGATTTATTTTATTCCCAATAGTGTCTTTACAATATTTAAAAAGACATCATTTGGAGCAACAAACAATTTGTTTCCAATTGTATAAAATAGTATCATAGTGTTCAACCACGATTAGACACAAAAGACTTAGGCATCAAACTTTATGTGACTTAACATCTTACGCAAGTCTCGCCGCCTCAAATCTTAAGAAAATACAAACTAGGTATTTTTATTCCATATCATATATTGAGTTTTATCAACCACTTTAACGAAAATAAGATTTAGTGCGAGTGCCTTGGTTTCTAAGGTATAGCCTCAATAGGACATCGTAGGAAAGTCTGTGTGGCGGCCTCAAATTCTAGACCACCTTGCTACCCACCACGTCGAATCACACGTCACCAAGTCTTGCCATGTCATGGCCCGCTTATCCTTGACGTTTCGCGACCTACTTAGCTAATTACACTTTTCCATTTAATCCTAACTTAGCTAATTAATGTCCATATAATTATTATGATTTCATTAGCCAGTTAATCAATTTATCAAGTTATAATGAAATTTTACAGCAAAAGTCTTTATTTAAGTAACTTATATAGTAGTCAACAATCCTAAGTAGTGGAAAACCCGGCAAAAGATACCATATATATATATCAAGGCGAGTTAAGTTTAAAAAAAGTTCCATATACATGTAATTAGTGTTCTATGGTCCCTAAAACCCAACTAAAAGTAAAATAAATACATACCGATATCATTCATGAGCTAGCTCCACAATCTCAGAGGTAGTAGCCCAGTACCTCCTTGCCCTTGCCCTTGCTCATCGAAGGATATGCACTCAGTCACCCAACAAATACAATGACGAGTCAAATGAATAAAATACTAAGATAAGTCCACACAATATTCATGAAATAAAACTGATAAACTACAAGACATGTGAATATAACACCTGACAACATTACATCATATTCCCATGAATGTAAGCAGCACACGATACGCAAAAACAGTAGCGTTAAATAAATAAACAACATATACCAATTAAACCAGTTCCGAAATAAAGCATTGATTAGTATATAATAATGAGAAAAACCTGACCTACACCAGCCATTAATCGATAAATCGTATAACAACCATGTACATACTTACAGGCTTACATTGGCTAAACCCCAACTTCAGTAAACGGCATGGTCCATTCCTGATGATGTTACACATAGGACCACCCTAATCCCTCCCGACAGTCGTAGATATATTTTATTACCATCGATATGAGCACTATCATAAGTAACCCGTGCATACGATTAAACTATAACCAATATATACGCACACCAAAATAGGAGTGAAAACCTCATGTGTGCCCGCTAGCAGTCACTAATGAAAAGCGAAATCGATAAACCAAATCATGAATTCTATGAGGCATTCAAATGGGTTTACGCACCTCAACATGCACTCTGACTACTCTGAACACCCATATCTGACCCGAAATGTTGCGTGATACACAAGCTACGATCCTCTAAGTCCCTAAAGTCAGTAAAGTGTGTTTATTGTGTATTCAAATTGGATAAATATGTTTCAAATTGATCTTACCAAATCAGCCCTAAAGACTAAATTAAGTCTCAACTTAAATCTTATGTTACAATGCATATTTAGGCATGAAATGGTCCAAATCTTGAATTCTTCCACCAATACAAAGATCATCGGTCTGTATCTTAGCTTTCCGAAAAGGCTTAGTTTGCAAAATTTCGATTTATAATGAAAGAGA
This sequence comes from Stephania cephalantha, assembly GCA_039657325.1. Taxonomy (NCBI): domain Eukaryota; kingdom Viridiplantae; phylum Streptophyta; class Magnoliopsida; order Ranunculales; family Menispermaceae; genus Stephania; species Stephania cephalantha. The sequence continues at coordinate 28,473,504 of CM077578.1, read as the reverse complement.
TATCATGATTCTACTAAACATAGCTCTAATTGAAACCTTATCCGACCAGTGGACTGAGAAAAATCTATTCCTCCCAATCTATATTTCTAAAAAAAGATGATTTATGATTACATGGCAGCAAACATACCCAAATACAACATACTGAAGGATCAACTCATTTGGATAAGTACTTATGGAGTTATGCCTTTAATAATTTTAGTTTCAAAACTTTTCTTCTGAATTTCTGCACCTACTTGTAGAGCATTTTTGGACATGAAAACAATTGAATTACGACATCTCTAGTTAAGCAAAGTTGTTACCCTTTGCATACGCTTTCAAATTCCACATGTTTGGGTCATTTTGGATCTAAAATGAGCATGTTATGACCAAATTACATAGGCTAATTCTTAATATAACATGCAGAATTCTTGTTTTTGTCTTACAAATTAAAAAATTCATATCTTTATGATTTCAAATCCAAATTAAGAACTTCAATATAGCTTGACTATCAGCTTCAAATTAGAAATCCAAATATATCAACCAATTGCAAATATTCAATCATCTACTCTCTAGAATTAGCTAAAAATAGAAAATGATTTCAATCCAACATAAATAAATGTGTACCTAGTTGATGTACCACCTAGCTTAAGAAATTCTAACCAATCTTCCATGGATTCCTTCTCACCATCAACCTCCTTCTTATCCAGCAAGTTCTATTGATTCATAAGTTGAAAATGAAAATGGTTTCCTTCCATGTGTTGATCTTATATATTAAGGTAATATAGATTCCTAGCCATAGATCTCCATGTATTTATGTATCAATAAGCTCATCTAATGATCCACACCTTGACATGTATCCACTAACTCCCACTAACCCCATCACAATACGGATACATTTAATTAGTGTTCTATGGTCACTAAAACCCAACAAAAGTAAAATAAATACATACTGATATCATTCACGAGCTAGCTCCACAATCTCAGAGGTAGTAGCCAGTACCTCCTTGCCCCTGCCCTTGCTCATCGAAGGATCTGCACTTAGTCACCCAACAAATACAATGACGAGTCCAATGAATAAAATACTAAGATAAGTCTACATAATATTCATGAAATAAAAATGATAAACTACGAGACATGTGAATATAACACCTGACAACATTACATCATATTCCCATGAATGTAAGCAGCACACGATAAGCAAAAACAGTAGCGTTAAATAAATAAACAAAGCATATACTAATTAAACCAGTTCCAAAATAAAGCATTGTTCAAAATTATCATGACAAAACCCTGACCTACACCAGCCAATAATCGATAAATCAAATAACAATCATGTACATACTTACAGGCTTACATTGGCTAAACCCAACTTCAGGAAACGGCATGGTCCCTTCCTAACGCTGTTACACATAGGACCACCCTAATCCCTCCCGATAGTCATAGATATATTTTATTACCATCGATATGAGAACTATCATAAGTAACCCGTGCATACGATTAAACTATAACCAATATATACGCACACTAAAATAGGAGTGAAAACCTCATGTGTGCCCGCTAGCAGTCACTAATGAAAAGCGAAATCGATAAACCAAATCATGAATTCTATGAGGCATTCAAATGGGTTTACGCAACTCAACATGCACTCTGACTACTCTAAACACCCAAATCTGACCCGAAATGCTGCTTGATACCCAAGCTACGGTCCTCTAAGTCCCTAAAGTCAGTAAAGTGTGTTTATTGTGTATTCAAATTGGTTAAATATGTTTCAAATTGATCATCCCAAATCAGCCCTAAAGACTAAATTAAGTCTCAATTTAAATCTTATGGTACAATGCATATTTAGGCATGAAATGGTCCAAATCTCGAATTCTTCCACCAATACAGAGATCATCGGTTTGTATCTTAGCTTTCCGAAAAGGTTTAGTTTGCAAAATTTCGTTTAAAATGAAAGAGATATCATGATTCTACTAAACATAGCTCTAATTGAAACCTTATCCGACCAGTGGACTTAGAAAATCTATTCCTCCCAATCTATATTTCTAAAAAAAAGATGATTTCTGATTACATGGCAGCAAACATACCCAAATACAACATACTGAAAGATCAACTCATTTGGAGAAGTACTTAGGGAGTTATGCCTTTAATAATTTTAGTTTCAAAACTTTTCTTCTAAATTTCTGCACCTACTTGTAGAGCATTTTTGGACATGAAAACAATTGAATTACGACATCTCTAGTTAAGCAAAGTTGTTACCCTTTGCATACGCTTTCAAATTCCACAAGTTTGGGTCAATTTGGCTCTAAAATGAGCATGTTATGACCAAATTACATAGGCTAATTCTTAATATAACATGCAGAATTCTTGTTTTTGTCTTAAAACTTCAAAAATTCATATCTTTATGATTTCAAATCCAAATTAAGAACTTCAATATAGCTTGACTATCAGCTTCAAATTAGGAATCCAAATATAACAACCAATTGTAAATATTCAATCATCTACTCTCTAGAATTAGCCAAAAACAGAAATGATTTCAATCCGACTTAAATAGATGTGTACCTAGTTGATGTACCATATAGCTTGAGAAATTCTCACCAATCTTCCATGGATTCCTTCTCTCCATCAACCTCCTTCTTATCCAGCAAGTTCTCTTTATTCATAAGTTGAAAATGAAAATGGTTTCCTTTCATGTGTTGATCTTATATATTAAGGTAATATAGATTCTTATCCATAGATCTCCATGTATTTATGTATCTCTAAGCTCATCTAATGATCCACACCTTGAAATGTACCTGTCTCAGTAGTGGCGCTGGTAATGTGGATACAGCATAAGCTCCAGTTGCTCGATCATCATCCCTACGATCTCCATTGTAATATATATCCTCTCTATCAACCCAATCTCTCTATCTCTTATGTCCATTCTTTACCTTAGACCAAGTAATACGCTTACCTTGTCTCTTTATCAAGAAGGTTGCGTGTGCCAAAACTCAATCAAATATCTCCTACAAAGTGCGAGCTCTAAATGACACCACTGCCTCAACAATCCTTTCATTAGCCCATCGTATGAAGTAGTATATCTATAATCACTCAATCTCGGCCACATTTGTAGCTAACTGAAGTAAATTCTAGAATGCGCTCCATATACTGTATCAATGTCTGACTACCCTGTATGAGGGTCGAAACTCCTTCCTCAATCTCAACCTCACCTCCAGGTCTATATACCGGTCGTAGAACAACTCACTGAATTCACCCCACTTCGTCGACTCTGGATGAGTATCCGTATACATAGTCCACCATATTTTTGCATGACCTCTCAAGCATGCTCCCAAAAGATACGCCATAACGCTCTCAACGTTACTAATCAGCTTATAGAAACACTGATGGGATATTATCCACTTCCTTGCCGCCTCAGGGTCACCGCCTCCATTGAAGAAACTTGACTGGAACATCAAGAACTCCCTCAACATCTTCGCCTCTGGGGCCAAAAAAAATCATGAGGTAGTATTAGTCGTCCTTTTTGTAGTTGTGGGTGAAGGCGTAGGAGTTGGGGTCTCCAGTGGAACAACAACAGCTATAGCTCTCTCTGCCTATGTCTCTGTAGCTACTCTATCCACTGGTGTCTAGGGAACAACTTGGGCAACGACCGTCCCTGTACGTGCCGTAACTACTTTTGAGTATTGGGGTGCTGCAACCACCAAAGCAAGTGTCGTCAATGCAAAGGTCTGATCACGTAACAATCGTAATACCTCGCCCATCTGAGTCTCCTGAGCCGACAGTCGATCCTCTACACTCACCATAACACAGAAATCCCTAGTCGCATCACTTGTCTGCCCAGTCTCACGAGGCGTACCAGACTGTCCGTCCATGATATGCATCGTGAAGCGTGCTTTAGATCAACTTCGATATATATAGACATATATTATATATATAAGAAAATTTAACATATATATAAACCTATCACTATCATCTCAAGTCTGCTTCCAAACTATGGTTCTATGTCAGGATCTTCAGGTTTCCACATCTAAGGTTTATTTGTATAAGTTTTAGTCTATTTCCTTTAAAATACACCCGAGGCTTCCTCAAAACCTCGCTCTGATACCAAACTGTGGCAGCCCCAAGTTCTAGGCTGCCTTGCTACCCTCCACGTCCATCCCATGTCACCATGTCTTACCAAGTCATGGCCCGCTTATCCTTGACGTTCCGCGACCTACCTGGCTACTTACACTTTTCCATTTAATCCTAACTTAGCTAATTAATTTCCATATAATTATTAATGATTTAATTAGCCAGTTAATCAATTTATCAAGTTATAATGAAATATTACAGCATAAGTCTTAATTTAAATAAGTTATACAGTACTCAACAATCCTAAGTAGTGGAAAACCCGACAAAAGATACCATGTATATATCAAGGCGAGTTAAGTATAAAAAAAGTTTCATATACAAGTAATCAATAATCTATCGTCCCAAAAACCTAATAAAAGTAAAATAAATACATACTGATATCATACACGAGCTTGCTCCACAATCCCACAGGCAGTAGCCCAGTACCTCCTTGCCCTTGCTCGTCGAACAATCTACACTCAGTCACCCAACAAATATAGTGACGAGTCTAGTTAGTAAAATCCCAAGAGGATTCCACACAATATTCATGAAATAAAACTGATAAACTATGAGGCATGCGAATATAACACCTGACAACAATACGTCATATTCCCATGATTGTAAGCAATATACGACAAGCAAAAGTAGTAGCGTGAAATAAATAAACAACATATACTAATTAAACCAGTTCCGAAATAAAGCATTAATCAGTAAACATCAGTATAGTCACTAGAAAACCCTGACCTACACCAGCTAGTAATCGGTAAATCGAATAGGAACCACGTTTATACATACAGGCTTACATTGGCTAAATTCTAACTTTAGAAAATGGCATGGTCCATTCCTGACACTGTTACACCTCAGGACCACCCTAATTCCTCCCGACTGTCGTAAATATATTTTACTGCCATTGACACAAGCACTATAACAAGTAACCTGTGCATGCGATTTAGCCACAACCAATATATACGCACACTAAAAAAGGAGTGAAAACCCCATGTGTACCTCCCAATCGATTAACAAATCATGAATTATGTGAGGCATTCCAATGGGTTTACGCACCTCAATAAGCGCTCTGATTCTTTGGGACACCAGAATCCGACCAGACAAGCTCCCTAATTCCTGAGCTACGGTCCCTTAAGTCCCTAAAGTCAGTTAAGTGTGTTTATTGTATATTCAAATTGGATGAATATGTTTCAAATTGATCTTCCCAAATCAGCCCTAAAGACTAAATTAAGTCTCAATTTCAGTCTTATGTTACAACGCATTTTTAGGCATGAAATGGTCCAAATCTCAAATCTTCCACTATTATAAAGATCGTCTGTCTTTATCTTAGCTTTCCAAAAAGGTTTAGTTTGCAAAATTCTGATTTAAAATGAAAGAGATATCTTGATTCTACTGAACATAGCTCTAATTGGAACCTAATCCGACGAACATAACTAGAAAATCTATTCCACCAATTCTATATTTCCAACAAAGGTGACTTTTGGTCACAAGGTAGCAAACAACCCAAATACAACATACTAAAAGATCAGCTCATTTGGATAAGTAGTTAGGGAGTTATGCCTTTAATAAATTTAGATTTAAAACTTTTCTTTTGAACTCCAGCACCTACTTGTAGAACACTTTTGGACATGAAAACGATTGAATTACATCTCCAGTTAAGCGAAGTTGTTACCCTTTGCCACCAGTTTGGGTTGATTTGGATCTAAAATGAGCAAGTTATGACTAAGTTACATAGGCTAATTCCTAATATAACATGCATAATTCTTGTTTTGGTCTTGCAATTCAAAAATTCATATCTTTATGATTTCAAATCCAAATTAAGAACTTTAATATAGCTGCATTATCAGCTTCAAATGAGAAATCCAAATATATCAACCAATTGCAAATATTCAATCATCTACCCTCTCGAATTAGCCAAAAACCAGAAATAATTTGAATATGATATAAATAGATGTGTACCTAGTTGATGTACCACCTAGCTTGAGAAATTCTCACCAATCTTCCATGGATTCCTTTTCTCCATCAAGCTCCTTCTTTTCCCAGCAATTTCTCTTGATTCATATGTTGAAAATGAAAATGGTTTCCTTTCATGTGTTGATCTTATATATTAAGTTAATATTGATTCCTAGCCATAGATCTCCATGTATTTACGTATCTCGAAGCTCATCTAATGATCCACACCTTGACATGTATCCAGCTAACTCCCACTAACCCAATCACAGTAACGCTAATTTTCTACTCACATGCTTCCTAGATATGCAAACACGCATCTTTAGGATAATCTTATGGTTCCTAATTTAAATAACCAAACTATAGGCATTGATTTATTTGATTCAATTACATTAGCTTAGGCCTATTATAATATATATGGTTAGTAATTTCATTTACCAAATAGACAAATTTTATGATCCCACTAACCCTCGACAACCCGGCACTCGACGCCCCGCATCTCAATACGCAATTCGAGGTACAACATAGCCTATTGTTTTAATTGAAGTTTACTTGGCCTATAGTGACATTACCCATTTTAATTGATTAAGTATTCATCCTAATGTGAATTAATCGAGTTTCCTAGTGTACTAGTAGTTCGCCTATCTGACACTTAAGTTGACACGCCTTTCGAGGTGAACACCCGTCGCACAAACCCACCCAATAGCAACATACACACATGCGGTGTAATATAATAATAATAATTTTAAACACCATGTATACACAAACACCATCCATAAATAACATATTTTATAGGTTCTCATGTCTAAGCCAACCGAGTTGTTCACGTAACGCCCAAACTACAATTGTTAATCCCTGAGATTGACACTAATCCTGGTTTAATTAATTTGGGCCATTACAATCTGTGTGACACATTATTAATCAAATTATATCCTATATGGTTCGATTTCTCCTCTTGAAACATCATTTCTCAAATGACGTTCCTAGTGGAGTTAATTGCAAGACAATCCAACAATTTCAAAGATAGTTATTTAAACTCTTAGCTTAAATATTGTCCACCTTGATCTCATCAAAGTATGTTAATAGTTTCCCAATTGATTTTTTTTATACTCATTTTGAGATGTTCGTAACAATTCAAAATTATGTCTTCATGATAGGATTTGTAATTCATTATAAAATGAACAATTTCATTTTATGAAAAATAAAATTTGTTCTTTAAGGCTTTCTTTAGAACTTGGCAAAGTTTAGCTCACAACTAAGGTTTCTGTGTCCGACATAAACATATTTTTTGCAGCTTTTACTTTCCCTTTATCTTTCTTTAGTAAATTTCTTTATGTTACGAACCATCAAGTATATATCTAAGGCATTTTTTTATTATTTTGTCTTACAATTTTAAATATCATATGCAACTATAAACATTGTTCACCATGTCTTTCTTATTATGTAGTTCAAAACTATTTTAATAAATTATAGATCAAATCTACTGCCTACTTTTGGCACATGACGACTCAAGCCTTTTGAGATAATTAATACAACCCTTTCATGTTCCAATCATAAAAACATATTAATAGGTTCTCAACAATTTTATAAGAATCATCGAATTTTGTAATCTTATACCCTTCATGTATGACTTACTGTTGGAACATTTCCTTCATTGTCACTATCATGTAATTAGTTTCTACGATCCCGAATCTTTCATAAAGTCTGGTTTTATATTTGCTCACATTACATATAATCCTTGTACTAGTATATGGTAGTTTAAACGGAACCATTAATCTTAAGACATACATCCTTGTTTTTATGGTTGATAACATCTATCAATTTTCATATCAAAACACGGAAATTAGTCTTAGAAATTATTTTATCCTTTCCAAGGATTGATCGTAGTTACTCTATATTAGTTAAACTAGGAGTTTAATATATACACCAAGAAGATTATGCAGAATAATTTATCAATGAGTAATTAAACTCCCACTAAGTCAATAACCTACTTAAATATTAATTTAGTAGTCTAAGATCCATAATTCTATTAATTTTAAGACAGGTAAGGCATGACATTCAAAATCATGTTATTTAGGTAGGTAACCTTTACCAATTGCATCACATGCAAATCTTACGTTCTTTTATGAGACTTAGAAATCGTATGTCACAACATGTTATGCCTCACTATGCCTAAAGCCTAAAACCGTTTGGATAGCTTTATTAAGTCAAACCAATTTAAAACATCCAGGTAACTGTTACCCAACTTGCCTCACTAAGATAACACATTACACCCTACAGAGGTAGTCCCATATTGATGTGATCGCGGCCTTGACAAGTGTTTAAAATTTGGTTGCATTAACTTAAAATTCTAATCGAGGGATTTTTATCAAGTTTTATGATCCATGTAGTGTTTTTACAATGACTAATTCTAGCATCTATTTAATTATGGAATATCATATATACCGAATATACATAGAATAAAGATCATTAAAACAAAACAAGAATAAACATCTTCATATATCAACAAGGTCTCATAAAAAAATCAAGGAAATTATATACTTTAAAATTTTTTCAAGTGCCTCAAAGATTATATTTTCATTAATTTCATTAATTAATTATATCTCCATATAATTTTTATCGAACTCTATTTAATTAAAACCCTTTTTAATTAAATATTTTAATTAATATTAATAATAGTCCCACTAATTAAATTGCTATTAATTCAATTAAAACACCTTCTAATTAAATTAATTCAATCCAATTGATGAACAATAACCCCATCCAATTAATTGGAAATTAATCAATTAAAACTTCTTTCAAGTAATATATATAACCCAATTAATATAAACAAAGTTGTAATCTTATTACAACTTGGAATGGATAGCCTAGAGGGCTAAGGCACTCCAACATGTTTGAGGTCTATGGATCGAATCCCAGTTCTTAAAAATTCTCCTTTTATTTTGTAATCCTATTACAAATAATATAAGTTTGGCTTGCTAGTTGGAGTGGTTAAGCTCTTCAATAGGAGGTCTGATGTAATAGGATCAAATCCTACTCTCATTAAAAGTCTTTTTATTTTATTTTGTAATACTATGACAATCCGATTTGTACTTAATTTTGATTTGTAATCCTATTACGAGTTGATTTGCTTGTTACGATGGTTAAGGCATTTCAACGAGTTGGAGGATGAGGGATTGAATCCTAGCTTTTATAAAATATCCTTGTATTTTTGTATTTTGTAGTCCTATTACAAACAATATGAGCCTATATTTTGTAATCCTATTACAAATAATATAAGATTGGCTTGCTAGTTGGAGTGGTTAAGGTCTTCAACAAGTCAAGAGATAGAATCCCATATCAAACAAAATCCCATATTTTGTTTCGATAATATTTTTTTAAAACTATTTGCTGCAAAGCTAATATGATGAATAGTATAATCAAAACAACAATAGCAAACCAAAAACACACCGACATCAATGAGTCCTACTACATGTTTTCTAGTTTAATAGAGTCAAACCAATTGCCCTGATACCACTGTTGGGTTTCGAGGATCATGCGCAGCGAAAGTCTTCGAAACCTTTTTCGAACATCCCCGAACCAAGATCCTTTTGATTCCATTAAATTGATGTGCCAATAAAAAAAATCATACCTTAACAAGAATAACTCCATGGCTGCCTTGTTTCATGTTGATCAATTCTATTAAGACACTGCCAAATAGGAATGTCCTCTATTAGAAATCTACACACGAACAGACGATCATGATCCGGAGTGCTAGCCCCAAAAATCCTATGGAATAATTCTCACAAAAATTCTCTAGGAAAATCTCTCTAGGGAAATCTCTACCACAACTGTGACCTCAATGTCTTATTTATATTACACTAGGTTGAGTTGTAAAAGAACTTCATCAATTAGTCACACTCCAAATAGAGTCTTAGATAAAGTCCAACTCTAAAAAGGATAGAGTCATAGATAATCTATAATTACTAATCCAACAAGAGTTGTAATTTATCCAAAACTCAAATAAGAATTAAAGTCATACTTTAATTCCAATTAGAGTCCTATTCAAAATAGGATTTACTAAGGGATAAAATTTCTAGTCGCACTAGATATGTAGGAGAGTTTCGAATCCGAGTCAAACTAGAACGAGTAATAAGAATCTTTAAGATGAATTTTATCAAATAAAATTCATCAACCTAAATAATATTAAATCGAGCAAATCCATTCTTTTTGTGCGACCCAATAGGTTCATACGACGTTGGTAGTGTACCAAAATCATTTTGGTATATAAGTCAGAAGTGGTCTCTTGCAAGGCATTATGACTACCCAAGTAGCATGAAGATCAATAAATCGATACAACTAATAGACAGTGTATATCATATCCCTTTGTCGCACGATATGTTTTTGATTGAACATAAGACATGGAATGTCTCCCTTATAGGTGAATCTACTAGTCTCGATCTTTGAGTAGACTGAAATTGTAAAAAAATATTCATCCAATCAATTCACTAGACATGGCCATTTATCTGTCTAATATATCGAGGGGGCCCAATAGATATCTCTCTCTAAAAGAGAGAGACAAACTCAATCTTGATCACACAACATCCACACATTAGTCGAATAATGACCAATCAGAATCTTTATAATCATCATGTTAAAGACAACGTTTGATTATGTTAAATCATTGTGGTCCTAGTGTTTCAGTCTCTTGTGATCTCAAGTCAAAGGACTAAATGATATAACTCTCATGATAATCACTTATGACATTTACCATGTAGTGTTCTTAAAGCGGGTCGATCCAACATCTGTTCCCAACATGTACCTATGATCTTGATCCGTATTCGTATACGCATAATCATCATATGACTATCAATCAAAACTCATACTAGTCTTAATTTATTATTTTTCCCATAGTAATAACTGACTAGGGACATTTAGAATAATACAATAACTATCCATGGATACTATTATAAAAGAAACATGCATGTACTTGTAATAATTAAACAACATTCAAAGAATTGGCCTAGGGCACATACCCCAACAGTTTATATGGACTTTATGTAAATTTGCATTATTTACCTACTAATTTGTTTATTTATCTATCTAATTAATAAAGTTATTAGTTAGCTACATATTTTGATCAAACTTTGTTTGTTAATTTCTTTATTAAAATTATTAGTTAGTTACATATCATTATAAAACTTTCAAAATTTCAGTCAAATCTACCTTTATATTTATTTTTTTGATGGGTATATATGTTAGTTATGAAACAAATTGAAAAAACACCAAAATAAGCCCAGCGATTCGAGAACGATACAAAATAACAATGTGAATCGTTAGCTAAATCAGTAACAATAACTAAAAATTTAGGTTAAAATTTGAGTTTGTCGAATCCCTAGCGATTCAGCCTTATAATGTAAATCATTAGTCAAACTAGTAAGACACTAAACCTTATTCCTATCGATTTGAGCAGCGATTCACCATTGATTTGAAGTTTTCTATATAACATCCGAAATCGAATAACACAAACTCACCTCCCAAGTACAAACCGTTACACTTCATCCACACAATTGATTTCCTACGAAGAATCAATCTTCATAACCTCAATGATAATGTATTTAAGTGGTTCCCATCTCATTCTAGTTTCATTCAACGGAACTATGGTTTAAGGGATTTTGATTTGGAGCTTGGAAAACCAATCTAATGTAGTTCACGAGCTTATATATTGAGGGACTTACTTTCTAGAAGGTAATCAAGATTGCCCTAGCTCTTTATTTTGATGAATTTTTGGTTTGAAGTATTTTTGTGAAATCTTAAATTAATTTTGAAAATTATTATTAGAATTCATTTTGGTATAATGAATGAATTATTTCATTGATTCTAATAGATTAGATATTGTGATGGCAATCATCATTGGTTTACAAAATGGAGTAATTACAAAATTTTGAGGTTTTTTTAGATTTAAAAGACAAGTATTTGCTATGAGTTTGAATTTGAGTTTTAAACATATCAGTGATGCATCTCTTAAATTTGTGAAAGCTAAAGAGTTTGTTGGATCTAATCTCATAATCTTAACTTTCATGAATTTTAAATAAGTTTTGCGGATTTTACCATTTTACAAAAATTGTTTCGGATTTCTTGATAATAATTTGATTTTCAATAAACAACTTGCCTTAAATCCATTTTCATATCAAATAAATGATTTTGATTTATCGATTCATACTAGTTGATTTGTTTACTATGATGGGAAGAGGTAGAGTACGAGGTAGGACTTATGCACATGATAAAAGGAAAGTGGTTTTGATAGAAAAACCTAAGAAGAACTATGCAGGCTAACAAATGTCTATCCAACCCACGGGCTATAGTATTAGGAATCGAGATCCACAAGGGTTGTGCTGAGAACACCATCCTAGCTGATAAGTAAATAATTAGACATGTTTTATAGTAAATTTTAGGACGATTGTAGATGTGAAAGACAATATTACATGGGTTTTTCTTTATTTTTGTTATTTCAGGTAATAAAAGGAATATATGAAGAAATTGAGTGAAAATGGCAGACTGTGAAGGAATCAATCAATTGAGAAAAATATGCAAAGAATCTTAATCAAGGAATCAAGGAAGAACTGGACTATAACACTAGTTATTTCCCAGCTATTCTTATGTACCCAAAATCGCCACTCAGATCGGTGGAAACATAGAATAAATTTGAAGGATTTACCCATCTATTCCACTTAAACATGAATTGCTGAAGAACTGTTGGAACAAATGTTGAGCATTTTAGATACACAACAATTAGTTTGAGTTAGTTTGGGATGTTTACTACCTAAAATACTATAAATACGACCTAGGGCTATGAAATCACTTGCCCTTGAGTACTTGGGTCAATATTTCATTGCTCTAGGAGCCATTGTTTATTTTCGTATTTTATTACTTTATTGTTCATTGCTTTGGAGAAGACTTGAAGATTTAAAGTTTTTATTCCATAAGTATTTATCTATGTCTTTTATTTATATTATTGTAATGTTATTTATGATTATGAGTGAGTAATTAGGTTATCTAAACAATGTCTGAACATGAACTAGATCCGTTTTTGTTATGTAGTTATGATGAGATGAATATGTGCTTAATGATTTAAACCAATCAGATTTTTCGATTCACTGATTTAATATGTTATTATCTACCGATTTTAATCATGATTTTTGTATTGCATGCATAGTTTAGAATTTGTATTTTGAGATTTGGATTCATTATCTAGTTTAAAGTACTATCTATGATTGTTTGAATGGTGCTGCCGGTTAGATGTCCTAGGTGAATTTGAGATCTAAATTTGATGTTTAAGTGGCTTTACGAAGATGTTAGATTTAGTAGTTCAATTTTTTCATACAGTGTAATGCAGTTTTATTGAGTTAAGTTAATGACTTTATGTATTCAAAAGGGTTAGCTCAATAAATTTAGAACATGACTTTTCCACCAATATAAGGAGACCAAATGGCTGGCTAAAGGCGCTTTACTTATAATTAAAGTTTAATGATATATCATGCTTTATAAAATATGCTCAAAACTATATTAATTAAAGTAACATGTTTCGAATGCAAAACAGATTGATGTTTTATAGTTCTAGATATTTGTTTAGATATTAATTTATATTATTGAATTGAATTTAAATTGATTGATATTGAAATTAGAATTGTGTTATTTAAGTTAGTATAACTAGTTTACTTAATTATTATTATGTTAGGGTCGCGCTATGTGCACCCCACTCATTTCATTATTATGTTAGGGTCGTGCTATGTGCATCTCACTCATTACTCAGTGCACCTCATTTAGTTTGTTTTGAACATGAAAAGACTCAAATGCCTCTCTCAACCCAAATGACTAACCCTTCCTTTCTATTCTCATGCACCCCACCCCATTGACACCTAGTTGGGTGTTTTTAGGGTCTAATCGAAGAAGAGAATGCAAGGAGGGCGGACGCCGCACACGGGGAGGTGAGTTTTGATTTTTTTTATTTTTTTTCTCATTTCCGAATGTTTACCACGTACACAAATGTCTCGGTCACATAGGACCGAGGCATAATATGTTTTCTCGGTTTTTGAAGATCGATACTTCAATCAAAGTCTCGGTTTGGTAGAACCGAAAGATGTGAAAAGGTCTCCATGACTAACAACCGAGACTAATCCCAAGCATACCTTATTACAACACTTGGTTGAGCTTAGGCGACACATACTCAATGCTTTCAGTAATGAATGACCAATACCAAAACACAAATCATGGCCCTGTGTAGCCAAATAATCTGGGATTGCAGTTAAATCCAGTTGTGGGTAAATTTTTATGAAAATTAGGGGATTTGGTGGATTGAGGCCTTGATTCGTAATGGGAGCATTCGATTTGGTGGTGGGGTGCATTTCGTTAAAGGACAAAGGCAATTTTGTCCATTTTCAGGGTGCCCTGAGAAAAACGTTATATGGCCTTGTAAATAGGGTGTCATGAGTAATGAGTGGGGTGCAAATAGCGCGACCTTATATTATAGATTGAATAAGAGATTTTAATTACTGTTTTATTTAAATTAAATTAAAAATAATAAATATTTTTAAAAGTCATTTTTCCTAGTGAAGCTTGATAAATCCCTGTGGAGAGGATTCCAACTTACCAGTACAATAAAATATTAATAGTATAATAAAGGAGCAAAATTTATTCTACACACTCAACACGTGTCAATTTTTGGCACCGTTGTCAGGGATTAAACATAAGTTCTTAGAAATTTAAGACGTTGTATGGTCTACCCATTTCATCGTTCCAATTCCACATGACCCTTACATCCGTTTGATCCCGAGGTAAATAGGATATTTAATCATAAATTAAAACAACAACAACGTAAAGAACTCCAAACTACCAGAATGGATGCCAATAATAACTTTAATATTAATAATAATGATAATAAAGAACTTACTTTTAGGCAAGCTAATCAAAATGTCACTGCTTTTGAACCAATGTGTATTGCCTATCTGAAAGATTTCTCGAATATGAACTTAGATCTGGATTCATTAATGCTCTACTAACATCTAATGTAAGGACAATAAAGACCCACAAAAATTTATAAGGGAATACCAACATAAAGTGAATGGGATAGAACCAAAAGACTGCACATTAAAACAAGTTAAACTTAATGTTTTTCCTTTTGCATTGAAAGACCGAGAACAAGATTTGTTGTTTTATTTTCCTCAAGATTCGATAACCACATGGGCTCAAAAGTTAGAAGTTTTTCAAGATCAATATATACCTGCCAGAAATATTAGTACTTATATAATACAAATCACTGTCGTGAAAATTAAAAATGATGAAAATTTTAGTAAAATTTAGAATAGATTTCAAAGATTAATTTTATCTTGTCCAAAACATGGCCACACCCAAAGTGCTTTAGTTGAACACTTCTATAAATGACTAAATCATTTTGAACAAAGAATATTAGATATCGTATGTGATGGATTATTTTTCGATGTTACACTAACTTAAGGAAAAGAAGTTATTAACAAGAAGGCCAAATAGTCTAAACAATATGGTGAAAAGACTGATATATCAAAGAAGAAGTAAATAATAAAACAAGTAATAAATTTGATTAAAAAGTTGAAGAATTATCTAACATGGTTAAACTACTAATAAAAGATAGATCAAATAAAGCTAAACCATGTGGATTTTGTAATGAAGTTACAAATCCGACAGATGCGTGCCCTACTTTACAAAAAGATAATAATGAAGAATTCAACGCGATTATGAACCAATATTCATGTCCTCCAAGAAATCAATATATATATATATATATATAACAAAAAAAAATATTACACTGGGAAACAAAATATAAACCTTAGCTACGGTCCATAAAATCAGAATTATACCACTTATAGACCGAGAGCACCAATACAACCTACACCAATGCAGCAACTTCAACAAACTATTCCACCTACGTAACCAAATTTAGAACAAATATTATATACTTTTATGACCCAAAGTCATCAAAAATTTACGAAAAATTTTCAAAACCTAATTAAAACCCATATGTCTATTAACGAGCTGAAAAAACAATTAAATAAAATGATTCAACCAACTAATAAGTTAAATAATCTAACTAAAGTATCTACTCAACCTAAAAGCACTACTAACCAAGCATATGTTAATGCTTTATTTTGTGATAATGAAAAAGAAACACACGCAAAAAAAAGATATCAAAAATAGGTAAAATTAAAATCAAAGTACATAAAACAATAGAACAAGAAAAAGAAGAAATGACAGCAAATGTCATTCCCACAATGGAATGGATGACCAAACAACTAAAATACACACCTTTTCACGAAAGACTATACTCATGGTATTTAGCCAAAGTTGAAGCCTATGGAAAATCTTTACAAAATTTAGAATTAGTTAAACAAAACATATTAAACAATATTTATGAACCGAATGGAGGTATGGATTCTAAATCTACTGTTCCACAACAATAAGCAAATGCTAGGGAGGAATAACCTAAAGAAGACATATTCAAACCATTTAAGATATATAAATTAATAAAAATTTAGGGCAAAAGACATCATCCTCAAAGAGAATGCATGAGAAACGTTCTGACCCATGAATATTTATTATACCCATGACCATAAGTTATTTTTATATTGAATAAGATTTGTGTGATCTCGGAGCATGAATTAATGTTATATCACCTAAAATTTATGAATCATTGAAAATAAGATCGTTAACTAATCCGCCTATTAATCTTACTTTAGCAAATAATACCATTATAAAATAGTATGGATTATTAGAAGACAAAATAGTACAATTACATGATTTAGTATTTTCAGCTAACCTTAATGTCATGAAAATGGGAGACTTAGCATTACCCAATCCTTTGCCTATACTATTAGGTAGACCTTTTCTTAAGATTGCTAAGACTAAGTTAAGAACATAATTATGACATCTACGGAAAATAAGAGAAGTTACTTGATAATGAAGTTGATAATAACAAATTCTTAGACTTAAACTATTATGATAACTTAAATGCCGAAATTTATGCAATTAATTCAATAATAATGGAAATTGATTAAGGGATTCCAAAAATAGAATCAGTCGAATACACTTCAAAAGAAAAGAAAGTAGCTCAAGAATGGATAACTAAGAAATCGAATAATGGTAAAAACATTAACAAGAAAAAAGTTTTTAGATCCTTGTACAATATGAAAAAAGAAAAGTCTGGACTTTAGTCCTGTAAACCTTAATGATCCTGGAGGTCTACAATTGCACATTAAAATTAAATGGCCTTGATACATTAGAGCTCAGTATGATACAAACTATAATGCAAATCTCATACCTATACACTTCTTTCTACATACTCAATTGGAGATGAATTAGCTTACTTCTTAACGATTCTCTTTACTGGATGGAACTTCAATTAGACCAAAATGAGTGGTCATGGATGTGCCAGTTCAAGTGGACATCACCATCGTATCCATAGACTTTTTAGTCATGCCACACTTTATTAATGAAGATCCTCTAATAATGACCTTTATAAGCAACTACACATACTGTTATGGATATTTTGAATAACACAATCACTCTGACAATTAATGGTCGAGCACTCACTTTCTAGAATGGCACTAGAGTGAACAATCCTAGATTCAAGTTTAGAGATCCAAACTAATTCTAGAAGGGTTAAGTCGAGCCAACAATAGTTAACAAAAGTGCTCTATGGGAGACAACACATATTCTAAGTTTATTCTATGTTTATTTAATTTTATTAGAAATTCAGTTTAGTTTAGTTTAGCATGTTTTTATACTCTCACTTTTTGACTCTTGTATTAGAAATATTTTCGAAATTTAAACTTATTTCAATTAAGAGATAGTGATCGAGTTATTTTTATTATATAGCCTTATGGAAAGTACATTATTTTTTTGCGTATTTATATGTTAATTTATTTATTTATTTAATAAAAGTATTTTAGTTAGTAACATGTCCCACTCAAAATTCAAAATTTTAGCTAATTCTACCTTAACATGATTTTAATGAATGATGTATAAGTTTATTATGAAACAAAATTGCAACAACAGTTAATTAGGCTAAACTATTTCCAGCGATTTAGAATAGCACTAGGAATCGCTGGCAAGATAGGTAGCAAAAACCAGTCAATTATTGAAAATTTGAAGTTTGGCAAATCCCAAGCAATTCGTCATACAATGGAATCACGCGTCGATTGGTGGGTAACTGAAACTTAGAGACCACCAATTGACCTAGCGATTTTTTAGGGATTCCACTTACACATGAATCGTTGTACACAATTTTTAGTTTTTAAATATCGAACCTCAAATTGGCATAACACAAACACATTCACATTAGCAAATCGTTGCACCACTTCGAAAAATCCCAATTTCTTGCCTAAACTCAACCATCATAAGCTCAATACCATAGTATTTAAGTGATTCTCAACTCAACCTAGTCTCATTCAAACCAATTTTTTTTATTTTAAGAGTGTTGAGCCAAACCTGAATTTTAAGAAATTTAGAATTAGAGCTTAGAGGGAAAGTCTAGAGAAGTTTAAAAACTTAAATCTTCAGAGATTAACTCTGAGAGATTAACTCGAAAGAGTTAATTGCATTAACCTTAGCTCTACTTTAAAAAAAATTTTATCCGAAGGATTTTAGTAAATTTTTCAATGTTTTTTGAAATTGATTTGTTGGTATTTATTTAATTGTCTTGCATAAATGATTTTATTGATTCCAATGGACTAGAAATTGCGATTACATTGATTGTTGGTTATAGATTCAATAATTTCATTATGTTTGCTATATTTACATGCATTTGCAAATGGTTTGAAAAATAAGTTTAACACGAGTTTGGGGGTTTGGTTATAGTTTTATTTCAATTAAATTTGCTTTGTTTTTGAAAGACCTAAGGTTTATCGCACAATTGCATTAGGATATTTAGAAAACAAATTTTCAAGTTTATACTTGAATTAACACTTTGATGCCAATTTTATTTTAAAATTTTAAGATTAATTTCAAGCTAGCTTTCCAAATGAATTTCTCCTTTTAAGATGAAGTCTAGAATTTTGCCGAATTTTTTTTGACAAACGTTGTTTTATGATTTACTGGTTTATTTAGTTTTTGTTTTATGATTTACTTGTTTATTTAGTTTTTAAACTTGTGATTTTTGAAATTTAAGACATTGACTAGAGGAGGTTGAGGTAAAAGCACAAAAAATGAGAATGTGAAGGCACAATTGGTTGAAAAATCCAAACAAAAATCAAAAGCTCCACCCACACCAATTAGGTAATGGGGATTAGAGTACCAAAAGAACTTTCTCAACCTTTAAGTTTTATAGATGAGTCAGAAGGAGAGGAAGAGATTGAGAAGACACCTAGAATCCAATTCTCACCCCAACACCTAATCAATGCCAAAGTTCTTGCTAACATGAATAACGACAATAGCAAGAAGAGAAAAATCATACCGGAGATGTGTTTCAATGTTAAGAATGAAGCTAAGTGTGGGCCTAGGATATTAAACATAAAAAGATGGACGAACTGGGGGTTATTAACTTGGGCCTATTACACCGATAATGACGCGAAGACCACAGTTTAAATGGGATGTGAAATTCTAGATAGAGAGTTTTAAACAAATGGTCAAGGAGATGAAAAAAAATTGTAGCTATAGCCTGAAGAAGTCCAATGGACTACTCACCTACAAGAATAAACCGGTATTATGGTTTACAGAAAAAACATATCAAATAAAATAATAAGTACCAAAAACTCAAGTATGGTTATAGGCATGGATTCTTTATGAGACCACTAGAAACGGTTTAAAAGCGATTCCACGAGAAAGATTTCTTTTTGATAAGGACAGGTACCCAAAACATATACAAGCCAAAAACTATAAGAAAACTACCAAAGCTTGGAGCATTTTTCTTAAACGCGAGCCTAAAACCAAGTTTACAACACTATGATATAGTGAAAAATAGGGTGACTCTTTTGTACCACATAGTTCAAGGGATCGGTAATATTGATGCAGACAAAATAGTATATGATTCGATTAGGAGTTTCATGAACACCAAGAAAAATGAAGGATTTCCTTTTCCCTTAATGATTATCGAATTTTGCTAGCGAGACCAAGCTCCAATGAGAGGTTTAGATTTAGATGTTTACCTAGATAGGACCATTACCGATAAAGTCATTGCAAGTACCAAGAAGGTGCCTGGATATGTTGATTCATAGGAGGAATGAGAGAGGAATGAAACACACAAGGCAGTGGCCAAAGAGAGACGAAAAATACGAGCAGAAAATTGAAGAAATTTGGAAGAAATGCAGAAAGCCACATATCATAAGTAATTGAACTAGAGCCAGAGCCACATGTAAAGAACTTCACTAGCATGTACGTGGATGAAATGGTAATGGCTCATTCTTGCGCAACTATATGAGAATTTAAGACATCAAGAGTTCATGCTCGATAACCAACAAGTGGTTGCTAGGAGCATGTATGGGTAAGAGCGACGCATGACCAAGACGATACAAGGCGGGGGAGCTAGCATTCTATTTTCATCAACCCAACTGAGAATTCCTCATTAGGTAGCCTTTTAGAAGATAACCCGGTGACGGGAGTGGATTACAACTTATATAATCCTCTAATGACCTTCTAATCTTAACAACTAGATCAAGGGGATGGTGGTGACAATGCAACATTGACAAGTCAATAATTAAACACTTTTTATAGCGTAATTTAGGTTGATTTTAGAAATAAATGATGATATTACACTAGATATTCTATTTTTTGTTATTTTAGGATTTAAATAAAAAAATTAAGAAACGAAAGAAAAGAGGAAAAGAAGCAAAAACCATCAACTGGAAAATAAGTGCAGCAATTAGCTAGTGATTGGAATTTACACTATAAATTGCCACCTGAATCGGCAGTAAAAAATGCCTGCAAATCCACAGCAAATTAGAGAATATAGTAGTAATTGCCGATTGAATCGGTAGAACATTGAGAGCTAAACTCAATGATTAACTTGGCAATATGTCACAACTTAGAAATCGCTGACAAATTGCAGACAAATCGCTGAGGTTGGTGACATATTTTTTAGATAAGAATGAGGTATTTGTGTTTATCTATATTATAAACTCTTAGGGAAACTATATATAGGACCATAAGAATAGGTATTTTTAGATAAGAATGAGGTATTTTTTAGAAATCGCTGACAAATTGCAGACAAACGCAATATGTCACAACTTTATTTTCTTTCTTATTCGCTTTTTAACTCTTCATTACTCTTCTTCTCAACTTTTTATCTTTTAAGTTTAGGCTTATACGTGAAGCAACACTAGAGCATTAATTATAAAGTATTAATTTATTTATTCACTATGTCTTTTAATTATATATTTCCATTGTTTTTTATCCAACATGAATGAATAACTAGTTACTCTAAACAAACACTAGATATGTAATATACTCTGGATTGTTATGTAGTTATAATTATGAATCACGTACTCAATGCTTTAAATCGATTCATACACGTCAATCACGGATTAAACAAGTAGTTTTTATGTATTACAACAAGTGATTCTTTGTATTGAGCGCATAGTGGCAAATATGTTCCTTAATATAAAATATCCAAATCTATGTCTATAGTTATTGACAACAATTGGAGAAATAGTAACTAGGATTAATCAATAGGGTTTTTCTCGAATGGATGTTCTAGGTGATTGTATTCTAAGTTGTTTATTATACAACTTCGGTTAATTTTGGCTTAGATTATACATGACTTACTTTGAGTGTAATGCTATCGTATTTTTAGGGTGTTGTGTTTATCCAATAAGTAGATTTACAATAATAAGAATGTGGTTTTTCCATTAAATTTAGGAAAATTGGTGGCTGGCTAAAGGTTATCAACCAATTATATATTATGATTTAATAATTTCAAGATTCCATATGAAATAATTATAACTATGCTGTGAAGTAATGTTATGTTCCAGTATTTGAAATCAATCCAAGTATATTATAATGCTTTGTAGGGGTTTGTTTAGATGTTTTTTTAGATATTTCATTTAGATTGATTTATTGATTATTTCACTGTTAGTTTGAATTATATTAGGATAGTTTATAAAATTTAAATTGTTTTTAGTTTAGTTATTTTAATTAATTTTTTATTTTGTTTGCATATTATTAGTGTTTAGTTCCCATTTGATTAAATTAATTGACTTAAAACAAGTGAAATCTGGTAAAACTTTAAGGTAGCCTTAATTCTTAAGAGATTTAAAAAATCCCTTTGGAGACGATATCCTATTTATCACTACTACAAAATACTAGAAAAATATGAGAAATTATTGTGCATACTCAACATGTATCCATTTTTGGCGCTGTTGCCGCAGATTTTAAAAATAATCACTTGGAAACCTTCTTGTTGAAAGTCATATAATTTGACTTAAGACGAGGAGAATTAACTTTTAGGCAATTTAATAGGAATGTCACGGCTTATGAACCTATGTGTATAACTTTCATAATAGAATTCTTGGAACTCAAATGGAAGTTCGAACCGTGTTTCTATGGTGAAGATAATGATGATGCTCAACAGTTTCTTAGAGAGTTCGTACGTAAAGTAAGCACGTTAAAACCTAAGGATATAGAAATAGATTA
Organism: Stephania cephalantha; assembly: GCA_039657325.1. NCBI lineage: Eukaryota > Viridiplantae > Streptophyta > Magnoliopsida > Ranunculales > Menispermaceae > Stephania > Stephania cephalantha. Next base: position 28,450,830 of record CM077578.1, on the reverse strand, counting down.
TGTCAAATTAAAAGCTTTTCCTTCATTATTAAATGGCCAAATTTTTTATTAGTTATTTTACTCCCTCAAAATTCCATAACTAATTGGTCGGAGATACTACAAGTCTTTCTTAATCAATACGCCCCTACAAATGCAAATTAGTTTATATAGAAAAAATGTTAGTAATGCTAGGATGGAAAATGGAGAAACTTCTGTTAAAATTTTGGGAGACGTATTAAATAATGATTTCATTATGTCTAATGCATGGATATACAAAAAAAACTTTAATGCAATAAATTTATGAAGGATTAAATCACTTAGAACAAAGATTCTTAGTACAATATGTGGATGTTCTTTGCTCGACATAACACAGACTTTAGTAAGAGAAGCTATAAATAAAATAACTAAACAATCTAAGCAATTTGGTGAAAAGAGTGAGCCGATCAAAGAAAATCTAAGTGAAATGAATAGGTCATATAAAACACCACAAGATAAGATAGATGAGCTAAAAGCGATGGTGAATTATTACTAAAAGATAGATCAAGATAAGCAAAATCTTTTAATTACTTAAGCCATTCTAATGATGAATACCTTTTGACACAACAAACCAAAATAGAAGAAGCTATTGCTATAATGAACCAATATGATGGGTATGTTGATCCCAATTATAACTTTAATAGATATGCAAATTACTCATAACCCAATGTAGGTAATTGTATTAACATCAGGGTTTTCAAAGCTTTAAAACATCGAATAATTCAAAAACAGAAAAAGACCAAATAATCAAAAGATTAGAAAATGATATGACCGAATTAAAAAACTAATTTAGTCAAATGGCAACACAAATGAGTGAATTTGTAAATCAATGGAAATTACAATCTCAACCTTATCCTATCCTACATTATATGAAAAAGCACCAACCATAACATTAATAAGTGGTAAGCAGATGGATGAACCTAAAATGTCAGACCAATTAGTTTCTAGAAAAGAAATAGAAGCATAACTAGAAAAAGAAGTTGAAGTAACAAGTAACAAGATTCCTAATGAAAAGGGTAATGCACCTGATAAAGACATACCAGTTAATATAAAACCACCATTCATACATCGTTTGGAAGATAGTAAAAATGTTAAGAAATTGGAGGAATAAAAAATATATTTGATACATTAAAGAAAGTAGTAGTTGATATACTTCTGTTTGAAATAATTCAAAATGTACCTAAAAATCAGAAATTTATAAAAGATTTATGTAGTAATAAGATTAAAGCTAATGAAAAGGAGACTCTAGGAGAAGACGTATAAGCACTAATTAAAAAAAAGTTACCTCATAAATATTCTGATCCTGGAATGTTTTACATCCCATTGATGATTGGGAATATAGGAATTTATAAAGCATTATGTGATATGGGAGCCTCCATAAATGTTATGGTTTTATCTATTTATTTAGAAATGACAGATGTACTTTTAGAAGAAACTGGTATAGTTATGCAATTAGCAGATAAATCCACTATTAAACGAGTAGGGATACTAGAGGATGTACTAGTTAGGGTTAATTTTTAGATTTCCTAGTAGATTTCTATGTCTTAGGTAAAAAAATAAGTTGATTTCTCTAATAGAACTTCTCTAATCTTAGGATGACCATTTTTGAAAATAGTAAAAGCAAAAATTAATGTTTCATTTAGAACATTAACAATGGAAGCAAATGGCGATACAACGAGTTTAAATATATATGATACAATGAAATACCTTATAGATGTCTTTTCCATATGCACAAAAAATATGATAGATCTATTAATAGACAAGTTTTTAAAAAAGATAAATTAGATAAATTAGAACATGTAATTGAAGATTTAGAAGAAGATGATGATAGAGATGAGGAAGCAAAAAAAATAATAAGTACCCTGCAATCATATATTGTACTATCAGTGTAACTACTCGTATCTTTAACCTGGTGATTAACGTTAATCCAATATCTAATTAAACGAATTAGACTCGTGGTTAAGCCCAGCTTGTCTCGATAAGCGTGTAAGTGTGATTGTATTGTAGTATGGAGTTTGTTTGGTATGGAAAATAAATAAATAAATAAATAAATAATATTGATGTTATCTTTGGGGTGAAACATGTAAATCATGGAGGATCACAAGGGAAAACGTGGAAGCAATGTGTAACTAGGATTAATAAATAGGGCTTTTCTCGAATGGATGTTCTAGGTGATTGTATTCTAAGTTGTTTATTATACAACTTCGGTTAATATTGGCTTAGATTAGGCATGACTTACTTTGAGTGTAATGCTATCGTATTTTTAGGGTGTTGTGTTTATCCAATAAGTAGATTTACAATAATAAGAATGTGGTTTTTCCATTGAATTTAGGAAAATTGGTGGCTGGCTAAAGGTTATCAACCAATTATATATTAGGATTTAATACTTTCAAGATTCCAAATGAAATAATTATAACTATGCTATGAAGTAATGTTATGTTCCAGTATTTGAAATCAATCCAAGTATATTATAATGCTTTGTAGGGGTTTGTTTAGATGTTTTTTTAGATATTTCATTTAGATTGATTTATTGGTTATTTCACTGTTAGTTTGAATTATATTAGGATAGTTTATAAAATTTAAATTGCTTTTAGTTTAGTTATTTTAATTAATTTTTTATTTTGTTTGCATATTATTAGTGTTTAGTTCCCATTTGATTAAATTAATTGACTTAAAACAAGTTAAATCTGGTAAAACTTTAAGGTAGCCTTAATTCTTAAGAGATTTAAAAAATCCCTTTGGAGACGATATCCTATTTATCACTACTACAAAATAATAGAAAAATATGAGAAATTATTGTGCATACTCAACATGTATCCATTTTTGGCGCTGTTGCGCATGATTTTAAAAATAATCACTTGGAAACCTTCTTGTTGAAAGTCATATAATATGACTGAAGACGAGGAGAATTAACTTTTAGGCAATCTAATTGGAATGTCACGGCTTATGAACCTATGTGTATAACTTTCATAATAGAATTCTTGGAACTCAAATGGAAGTTCGAACCGTGTTTCTATGGTGAAGATAATGATGATGCTCAACAGTTTCTTAGAGAGTTCGTACATAAAGTAAGCACGTTAAAACCTAAGGATATAGAAATAGATTATGTCAAATTAAAAGCTTTTCCTTCATTATTAAATATCCAAATTTTTTATTAGTTATTTTACTCCCTCAAAATTCCATAACTAATTGGTCGGAGATACTACAAGACTTTCTTAATCAATACGCCCATACAAATGCAAATTAGTTTATATAGAAAAAATGTTAGTAATGCTAGGATGGAAAATGGAGAAACTTCTGTTAAAATTTTGGGATACGTATTAAAGAATGATTTCATTATGTCTAATGCATGGATATACAAAAAAAACTTTAATGCAATAAATTTATGAAGGATTAAATCACTTAGAACAAAGATTCTTAGACACAATATGTGGATGTTCTTTGCTCGACATAACACCAACTTTAGTAAGAGAAGCTATAAATAAAATAACTAAACAATCTAAGCAATTTGGTGAGAAGAGTGTGCCGATCAAAGAAAATCTAAGTGAAATGAATAGGTCATATAAAACACCACAGGATAAGATAGATGAGCTAAAAGCGATGGTGAATTATTACTAAAAGATAGATCAAGATAAGCAAAATCTTTTAATTAATTAAGCCATTCTAATGATGAATACCTTTTGACACAACAAACCAAAATAGAAGAAGCTATTGCTATAATGAACCAATATGATGGGTATGTTGATCCTAATTATAACTTTAATAGTTATGCAACTTACTCACAACCCAATGTAGGTAATTGTATTAACATCAGGGTTTTCAAAGCTTTAAAACATCGAATAATTCAAAAAGAGAAAAAGACCAAATAATCAAAAGATTAGAAAATGATATGACCGAATTAAAAAACTTATTGAGTCAAATGGCAACACAAATGAGTGAATTTGTAAATCAATGGAAATTACAATCTCAACCTTATCCTACATTATATGAAAAAGCACCGACCATAACATTAAGAAGTGGTAAGCAGATGGATGAACCTAAAATGTCAGACCAATTAGTTTCTAGAAAAGAAATAGAAGCATAACTAGAAAAAGAAGTTGAAGTAACAAGTAACAAGATTCCAAATGAAAAGGGTAATGCACTTGATAAAGACATACCAGTTTAATATAAAACCACCATTCATACATCGTTTGGAAGATAGTAAAAATGTTAAGAAATTGCAGGAATAAAAAATATATTTGATACATTAAAGAAAATAATAGTTGATTTACTTTTGTTTGAAATCATTCAAAATGTACCTAAAAATCCAAAATTTATAAAAGATTTATGCAGTAATAAGATTAAAGCTAATGAAAATGAGACTCTAGGAGAAGACGTATAAGCACTAATTAAAAAAAGTTACCTCATAAATGTTCTGATCCTGGAATGTTTTACATCCCATTGATGATTGAGAATATAGGAATTTATAAAGCATTATGTGATATGGGAGCCTCCATAAATGTTATGCTTTTATCTATTTATTTACAAATGACATATGTATTTTAGAAGAAACTGGTATAGTTATGCAATTAGTAGATAAATCCACTATTAAACCAGTAGGGATACTAGAGGATGTACTAGTTATGGTTAATTTTTAGTCTTCCTAGTAGATTTCTATGTCTTAGGTAAAAAAATAAGTTTATTTCTCTAATAGAACTTCTCTAATCTTAGGATGACCATTTTTTAAAATAGTAAAAGCAAAAATTAATGTTTCATTTAGAACATTAACAATGGAAGCAAATGATGATACAACGAGTTTTAATATATATGATACAATGAAATACCTTATAGATGTGTTTTCCATATGCATAAAAAATATGATAGATCTATTAATAGACAAGTTTTTAAAAAAGATAAATTAGAACATATAATTGAAGATTTAGAAGAAGATGATGATAGAGATGAGGAAGCAAAAAAAATAATAAGTACCCTGCAATCATATAATGTACTATCAGTGTAACTACTCGTATCTTTAACCTGGTGATTAACGTTAATCCGATATCTAATTAAATGAATTAGACTCGTGGTTAAGCCCAACTTGTCTCGATAAGCGTGTGAGTGTGATTGTATTGTTGTATCGAGTTTGTTTGGTATGGAAAATAAATAAATAAATAAATAAATAATATTGATGTTATGTCTGGGGTGAAACATGTAAATCATGGAGGATCACAAGGGAAAACGTGGAAGCAATGTGTAAGTTCGGGTGTACTCATTGGCGTAGGTGGCAAATAGAAAAATCGTAAAATATATAGGTATATATAGTTATATATATGTTGGTATATAAATATATATAGAAATAAAAAATAATTTGGAAATGAAATAATTGGAAATTTATGGGACACCTTATACCGCGTTTGGGTCAATGGTAACGCATATGGATCATGGAGTAGTGTGCACACCTGAGTGGACTAGTTGGTGCGCACGATGAAATGTTAAACGCATAAATATATATGTCTATGCATATATATTTATATATGTTGTATATATAAATATATATTTGAAATAATAAATAAATTGGTACACGTCTAGTGACACGTGGGGTCGAGGGTGACACACGTAGTGTGTACAATAGTGTGCACGACCGAGGGTGCTCGTAGGCGTTGGTAGTGAATTTTAAATGAGAAAATATATATGTATATATATATATATATATATATATATATATAACCTATAGTTCGGTTTATTTTAATTAAATCAATTGGATGTGTCTCTAGATACGCATTGCACGCAACTCGAGAAATGCTTTAACTAAAACATATAAGGCGGTTGTGATGGTGGATAATGATCAAGTTCAACCACAGGATACACATTAGCGTATCTCGATAATGATCAAGGCTAAAGTGAAAAGAATAAGGTCAATAGATTTTCCTCGAGATTTGCATCACATGAATCTCGAGAAAATCAAATACTTATCTTCAAAACCCAACTAAACCTCTGCCTCATCAATTTGGTTTCGTCAAACAGAGAGAAGAAACGAAATCGAGAATTGAAGAGAGAGCTCATCCGAGAGGGAGAAATAGAGAGCTTGACTAAGGGAGTGTTAGCATCAACCATTAAGTATGTCTTAGATCAATTGTATAGGTGATGCTATGTTCATGATGAACATTCAGTGTGTATGTATGTTTGTGAGATGAGTGTAGCTGAGGTTAACGAGTTTGTTAGAAGGTTGTTCGATGAGATGTTGACACGTGTATTAGCTAGTGTACGATCACAAATCATCTATAAATATCTCACTCTCTTCCTCTAGATGTTTTAGAGAAGAAGAGATAAGTTTTTTAAAATGAGTTCTCGATGTCAATATGGTATCGGAGCCTTTGAAGACTCATCGCCATTGTTAGTGGCTGTGGATCGTGAAGACTCATAATCGACATTGAAGGAAGTCATCACCATTGCTGATGATCTGTGGATCTTGAAGATTCATACATCAACATGGCGGATCAAGCAAATTCTTCAAGTCATTCTTCTCCAAATTCTTCTTATTCTTCTACAAACAATCAATCCTTGATTACACCATTTGGTAACTCTCCCAACCAAATTGTGTCAATCAAGTTGAATGATAGTAATTTTTTGTTATGGAAGTTCATCATTTTACCTGCAATCGAAGGGTGTAGGTTAGATGGAATCTTGTTTGGAACAATTAAAGTTCCTTCGTTGCTTACTAAACAAGGGGAACCAAATCTTGAACATCAAGTTTGGCATTCTCAAGATAGAATGTTGTATGCCTGGTTGTTATGCACATTGGAATCACACATTGCAACATCAGTGGTTGCAAAAGAGGGACAAACCTACACAGCTCATGAACTGTGGCAATCTATTTAAGAATTTTGTGGTGCACACAATAGAGCACAAGTTCAGTTCAATAGAACTGTCATTGATTCATCTTGGTATGCAGATAATGGTGCTACAGCCCATGTTACACCAGATATTTCTCAACTAAATCATGTCTCACCTAATCAACATTATGATTCTTTGATTGTTGGCAATGGTAATTCTCTCCCTATTCAGTATATTGGTACTGCTAATGTTGCATCTACTGATCCAAGACTGCATTTCTCGAATACCTTATGTGTACCAAACATAAGAAAGAACCTTATTAGTATATCTCAGCTGGTTAAGGACAACAATATTGTTATTGAGTTTACTAATAAGAACTATTTAGTAAAGGATTGTTCAACTAAGGAGATCTTACTTAAGGGCGTACTTCGAGATGGATTGTATCAATTTTCTAGTTCTCCACTCTTCTCGCAGCAGAAATCTTTCAATCCTGCACAAGTTCACTGGGCGTCCAGAAGATCCGTGACATCTCTATGGCATTGTCGTTTGGGACATCCTATAGTTCAAACTTTACAGCACGTTCTAAGATCTCATCTTCATTTACCATGTACCATTCCTGAATTTTGTCAAGTATGTCCAATAGGCAAACACCATGCTTTGCCATTTTTCACAGTCAAACTCCAGATGTACTCATGTGTTAGACCTCATTCACTCGGATGTTTGGGGCCCTTCTCCAGTTACTTCTCGTGATGGTTTCAATTATTACATTGTATTTGTTAATGATTGGTCACGGTCTACATGGATTTTTCCTTTAAAACATAAATCGGGTGCACTTTCAGCTTTCAAAGTGTTCAAATCTAGAGTTGAAAATCAGTTTAATACCAAGATTAAATGTTTACAATCTGATTGGGGTGGTGAGTTTAGAAGTTTTAAATTGTTCTTGGAGGAGCAAGGCATTTTCTTTCAACATCCATGGCCATACACACATGAAAAAATGGTAGAGTGGAAAGAAAGCATAGACATATAGTCAAAACAAGTCTCATTCTTCTTGCTCAAACTGGATTACCTTACAAATTTTGGTATGATGCTTGTGAAGCTGCTACATTTCTAGTAAATAGATTATCTACAAGAGTGTTGCATGGCTCTTCTACATATCAGATGTTTTATAATGTTCCTCCGATTACATGATTTGAAGGTGTTTGGGTGTACATGCTATCCATATACAAGACCATATAACGCTCACAAGTATCAATATTGATATGAGATATGCTTATTTGGGGATATAGCTCTATTCATAAGGGCTATAAATGTATGAACTCTTTTGGTAGAATGTATGTTTCCAAACATGTCTTGTTTAATGAAGAAAAGTTTCCTTATCATATGATGTTTTCTTCAAAGCCATTGCCTCCTTCTGACTGCGCTACTAGTCTGCTGATCTCTCTACCTGTACTTGTATGTTCTTAATCATCAAGAGATATTTTCATCACTCCTCCTACAAAGTTTATACCTCATGTGTTTCACTCATCTCCTACAAGCTCCACTTCACAAGAGCTACTTTTTCACCACTTGCTCCACCTACTGTTCCATCTAATACAGACCCAATGGTCACAAGAGCTAAAGCTGGCATTGTTCAGAAGAAAGTATTTGCCTCTACTACTTCTTCTGCTATAAATGAAGTTCCTAAATCAGCTAATCAAGCCCTTCTTATTCCTTATTGGAAAGAAACAATGGACAAGGAACATCAAACTTTGGTCAAAAATGGGACTTGGTCACTTGTTCCATCTACTAATCATCAAAATATTATAAGCAACAAGTGGATGTTTACAATTAAGAGGAATTCAGATAGCTATGTGAATAGATATAAAGCAAGATTGGTGGCAAAGGGGTTCAAGCAGGTTCCTGGCATTGATTTCTCAAAAACTTATAGCCCAATTATTAAAGCTTCTACTCTTTGAGTTATATTTTTCCATTAATTTACTCTTGTATGGAATCTGAGGCAAATAGATATAAATAATGCCTTCTTAAATGGACAACTTAATGAAGAAGTTTACACCAATCAACCTGAAGGTTTTGTGCATCCAAATTATCGTGATATGGTGTCATCTTCATAAGGCATTGTATGTTTTGAGATAGACACCAAGAGCTTAGTTTGACAAGTTGAAAAATCAGTTACTCTATTGGGGTTTCCATAATGTTGTCTCTGACACTTCTCTATTCATTTTACATTATCAAAGTACTCTCCTATATGTTCTAGTGTATGTTGATGATATCATCATCACTAGTAACAATGATGACCTGATTTAGTCCTTTATTAATCAACTAAATAAGAAATTTGCTCTGAAGGTCATTGGGCATCTTAATATGTTTATGGGCTTTGAGGTTCACAGGGATCACTCTGCTCTTTATCTTACTCAGTCTAGCTATGTTTCTAAGTTATTTAAAAAGGCTATTATGCTCAACATCAAACCAGTAGACACTCCTGCTATTGTTACCAAGTCCTTGACTGATGTCTCTGCCTCCTTGTTTACTGATCCTACCCTTTATTGAAGTATCTTATGAGTCTTCATTATGTTGTCAATACTCCTCCTGACATTGCCTACATCGTCAACAGCCTCAGTCAGTTTCAATAGTCTCCTTCCACCTTACATTGGCAAGCCTTAAAAAGAGTTTTAAGATACTTGAAATGGACCATTCATTATGGTTTTGTCTTAAACCAGGATCCAAATTTTTGCTCACTAGTTATTCAAATGCTGATATGGCATCTTAAGTTGATGAGCGTAAGTCCATTGCTAGGTATGTTGTCTACTTTGGGTGTAATCTCATATCTTGGCAATCCAAAAAGCAAGGTTTGGTGGCCAGGTCCAGTACAGAGTCAGAGTATAGGGCTCTTGCTCATATAGCATATGAAATCACTTGGTTACATTCACTCCTATCTGATCTTCATTTCTCTCTTCGTAGTACTCTAGTTGTTGTGTGATAACATGAGTGCGACAACATTTGCCCGAAATCCAATTTTTCATTCCCGTTTGAAGCATATAGAGATTGATGTCCATTACATTCGTGATCAAGTACTCAAAGGCTTGTTATCCGTCCATCATATTCCCTCTTATGATCAAATTGTTGATTGTCTCACTTGGGCTTTATCTACTTCAAGGTTTTGCTATTAGTGAGATAAACTTGGAGTCGTGTTATTTCCCATTCGTTTGAGGGGGGATGTTAGCATCAACCATTAAGTAAGTGTTAGATCAACTATATAAGTGATGCTATGTTCATGATTAACATTCAGTGTGTATGTATGTATGTGAGATGAGTGTAGCTGAGGTTGTTGACTTCGTTAGAAGGTTGTCCAATGAGAGGTAGACATGTGTATTGGCTATAGTACTATCACAAATAATCAATAAATATCTCACTCTCTTCCTCTAGAAGTTTTAGAGAAGAAGATATGAGTTTTGTTTAAATGAGTTCTTGATGTCAATAGGGAGAGACCAAGATCGAGATAGGGAGGCGAGAGGGATCTCGAGATCGAAAGTAAGTTTGTTTGTTGATTTCTTTGTTGTGTTGGTTGATCATGGAGGTTTGGTCATGAAGGTTGGGTTGGAGGAGGTTCTCCCATGGGTGCTTGGGGGTTGGAACCGAACCCAACACCAACGAGTCGAGAAAAAACATAATAAATAAGAACAACAAGAAACTAAATGAAACAGGTTTTGATGCAGAGCATCGAGAAAAAGAAGGAAGAAGGGGGTTTGCTTCCCCAAACTCTGGCCTGAACCGGTCCGGTTCAAGGGCCAAACCCCATCATTAAGTTAAAAAATAATAATATAGGAATACTAGATAAATAAATGGAAAATGTTGGGAATTTAGGGAAAATTGCATAAAAATTTGGAAAAAATATATTTCTGGACCAAATCATTAGAAATTCAATATTTCCTTAAAATGTGGAGAATTTAGGATTCTAACGAGACTTTATACTCGAGGTTTTACCTCGTAAAGCATGAAATGGTGAAATTGAGCTAAAAATTAGCGAATTGATTTCTGATTCAAATGGGACCAATTCAAGACTGTTAACCAATGCGAATTGGACTTGAATTAAGTAAGTAAGTCAGTGAAAAGTTAATAAAGCTCGTTACAGGTAAGGGGGACTCATATTTTTGTCAATTATGCAATGTAAACTAGTATTCAGTAATGCACGTAGTGTTATGGGCGAGGAATGGGCAATGTACCATGACTTGACCTACATTTTATCAAATATGTTTTAAGACCTCAAAGTGAATATGGGAAAAGGTTCATCAGGAGCGAATCCGACTGGGGCGGGATCTTGGATTGGGTGGCCACTCAATACAAATCCCCAGCAATGCAAATATTCCATTTTTGTTTTCCATTTAAGAGCAGATTGCTACGTTAGGCCTTGACACACTTCAGAATTACTGGCCTGTGATTCTTTGGTGGGGTTTCAGGTGACGGGAGTATACAGGTCTCTTTACCAAAACAAAAAGAAAATATAAGTCATGGGTAAAGTAGCAATTTAACAATAAACATGCATATGTTTATGTATTGTTTATATTATTTCAATTCCCTGATAACTATGATTTGAATTCATGTTGTTATATATTATTCTTTGATATTAAATTGATAGTTGATGGATGTATGAGAGTCACTTACTGAGCATGTAAGAGATCACCAACTTAACATTCCTGGTAATTGGCGTGTATTTCGACTTTGGAACGGAGAAGATTCAAAAGTTTTGTGTATTCTCTTCAATGTATTGAAAGACTTGGTTATACATATTGTATTGACTTATTGATTTGTTATAATTTGGGTTTGGATTTAGGTTTTAATACCGAGATTTATATTGGTTTTCTATATCGCATGTTTATAAAAAAAAAGTTTTGATTTCCGCTACATTTAATAATTGTTTTAATTCAATATACGACATACAGGTTTGTGAACAGGTATAAGTGTAAGGTTATTGGCTTTAGTTAGGCCTGATCTTGTTTATCGGGGCTTAATTAGGGTTTCAGGCCAAACGATTCCTTAATTAGGGTAAGGGTCATTACAGTTGGAATCAGAGCCTGGTCAAATCCTGGTTAAAGTTTAGGTTTAAGGGCTTTGTTACATTGAATAACTCAAATACAGTTTAGTATCGAAGTAAAATTTATTAACTTTAAGAGTTTCTCGAGTTACGTAGAAACTTAATACGTAAGAAACGGTTTTATCGTGATTTTTGGGGGTAATTGAAAGATAAAAGACCGAGTAATGTTATTTGCTATATGTTATTATATCTACGTGATAGATATAATTATTAAGTCTTTCCTAAGTTGTAATAAAATGGTTGAAGTCCATCTATTTCTTAAGATATGAGAAATCATTGAAGGAAAGAGCTCAAGAGAGTTTTAACCTTAAGAAACGTGAAAAAGGAAAGACATATGAAAAAAATTACAAAGTTAAAAATCAAATTCATTCTTTAAGTAATTTTCTTCAGTGATCTTTATTCTCGCTGATATTATTAGAATAATAATAGTCAATGAAAAAGTATTTATTGGATCTGGACCTTGAGACGTGTATTCGGAGAATGGAATTTATGAAATATGAAAACTTGAAACTAAAGTAGTTTGAAGACTCGATGTCGAACATAGCATTAAGCTAATGAGATATCCCGATCTGATGTTTCAGATTGGTGCAGTTTAAGTTAGAGAGAATGAGTGGTCAGTGAAACAGAGAATTCGAGGAGTTCAAAGAATAATATACAATAATGGGAACGAATATTCATTGCCTATGAGTGACAACTCATTTTGTTAATAAAATGAAACCAATTGTTTTTATGAGTTAACTGAGATTTAGTTGTCATTATAGTATGATAAGAGTTAAGGATATAAAAAAATGATTTCAAGCGGTAACTGAGTCGCTTTAACTAGATTCGAAAACCATTAGAACTTAATTGAACACATCTTATGTTCGTTAATGAAGAATTCTATTTTATTCAAGTTGTTATCATTTTATCGATAACAAAGTGAAATCTTTGAAGACTTATGAGGAGCATGAGCATTACCGTAAAAAGTTGTAAATCTGACACTAAATTGGTCTTTACCAGATTTTGCAAGTGCGAGTACTAAGTTTCAAAGATAAATTATTCATAGAAATGTTGAATGTTAACTGCAAATCGACATATTTGATTGTGATTGAGAAAATTTAAAATTGTTGTATATTCAACACAAAGGTGAAAGAGAAAAGAAATCTTGAAATAATAGAATAATACATACGATTTATCCAAGGATCTTTGATATCATTGTATAAATTATTCAGTTAACTCAAGCAAGAGTATTATTGTGTAAGTTAAAAATACATACAAGGATGCATTGGAGGAAAGTTGAAGGACAGTCTGACTACAATGTTTGCTTGAATATATCTGAATTCTGGAAGAAGTTAGAGGTTCATCCTAAAACTTCTTATTCAGGTAAGAATGTGTTTTGACACAGTAAAGCAAAATTGTAGTATGTACTTTTATTTATATATATTTCAAGACATTTGAGAAGAACTATTAGTGATTGTTATTCTCGAGATCATTATTTTGGTATATGTACCAAATATAGGAAAGGCATCACTTGTAAATAAAAGGAAAGGTTGATGAGAGTCTTTTAATCATTCTTTAAGATTATGAGAATTTTTAGAAGGATCATTAAAAGACAACCAGGAAATATAAATCTAATGGATTGGTGTAAGGTTAAAAAGTAAATTTTGAACTATAGAAGTTTGAATAATAGAATAAACAGAGTGATAGAAATAAAAGGAAAAATAGTTACCTTGAATTTCCTAAATATTAGAAATTCACTCTGAAATATCGTTCATTAAGGTTATTGTGATGACGATGCCATGATAGAAAAGAACAGAGGCTGTAAAAAGCTGCTCAATAATATCTCTTAATTGAGATGTGTAATGGTGAATAATGGAAGTCATCCACAGGCACATATTGGAAAAATTGATTGAGATTATCTAGTGGGTCTGAAACCACACCTAAGAGGGGGTGAATTGGGTGTATCGAGAAGTTATCGCCTTTTTAAAATAATTCAACAATAAAGATGTAATATGCCCACTCAAACGTAAGTATGAATGCAATGCAAGATGAAAGGTATAGAAGAGATGGAAAGTGGCACGCAATTTATAGTGGTTCGATCCAATGATCTACATCCACTACCTAACCTCCACGGTTAGGATTTCCAAACCCCTACTATATATTGCCAATAAGTGTTACAACCTAACCGTACAAGCCTAGAATGCCTAATCTAAAATTAGGACTTCCTACCTTGCCGCAACCAAGGTTTATGCCTAGCCTCAACTAGGTTTTCCCTTCGACTTAGATCCCACTAAGTCTTACAATCAGCCACTTACAAAGAATAGATGAAAATAATTAAATTCACTTTACAAAGTAAAGTGGCACCAAATTCAAATACAAGCAAGCCTTCTAGAGCCTAACCACTCTAATGCATGCAAGTATGATAACAAATGAGAAATGCAAGTATATCACTGATTTTGTGCAAATCTCAAATATGAACCCTTTCAAATGAATCGATTAATATAAATACGGTTTCAAATCCAAAGAACAAGAAGTTTGATAAAATGAAAACTCTTGTCCAATTCAATCCTAGGGTTTAGTATATCAAGTTTAAGTGTAAAACCTAAGACAAATGTGTTCAGGAACATAACAAATGATTTCCACAAGTCAAGCACATAAAAATATGAAATTTAAGCACAAGAAAAGCTAGGAAATCAGGCTTTCTTACAACCCCAAGGGAGTGATTTAAAAATCAGTTTTGGAGTGGATGTTGTAAGCTTTAGAATGCCTCAATAATGTTGGTTTCGAGAGTGATTCAGTTGCCTCGAAAGATTACAAGTGATAGCACACAAAAATCCAAGCTTCTTATTTGAAAACAAAGAGCACAATAGGGTTTTCTTGATTGACAAGACAATAGAATTTTCTAGGTGGTATGAGAATATTCTACATTCCTTTTTTATAGTTTTTGATCGTTCTAGAGAATCAAGGGCTCAAATTTGATCATCTATTCAAATTAAAGTGTGATTTTCATCTTTACAAAAAAGTTGTTAGAAAGGTAATTAGCGCGATAATATTGGAACCTAGCGTGCTAATCCTTTAAGCTAGGGCGCTAATGCTGAACATTAGCACGCTAACTCTGCAATTAGCATGCTAATATCACTATTAGCGCGCTAACTATCAGGGGCCTCAAACCTCTTATCACATCCGGGACCCTACCAAACCTCTTATAACATGTCATACATGTTTGTTAAGGGTCATAAAACCTCTTTAGGTGGTCCGAATGTTTTCACAAATCCCGAAAATAAAAAATCCCAGTTTCATGGCTTACATAGGGACTTTTATGCAAATAGATAGTTTTTCTTTTCAAAAACCTTTCAAAACAAGTTTTTCATTTCTGAAAACTTCGACAATGGTTTTTAAAGTACGATGTGAGTATAAAAACATAGTTTCACATAGTTTAAAGTTATAAGAAAGATTTAAGTGGTGAATTTCATTCAAAACTCCAAATGATCACTTGAAATTTGAAAGCGATTTGAAAAACATGAATTAGGCTTGCGTAAATGAATCTGTGTACCTTACATCAATGTTACAACATGTAATATGATATTTCGTCTTCGTTTCCTCGTGTAAACCGAATCTTGAACTTGTATGGCTTGAACACTTGAGATGTGATATCCTACAAACTTTGACTAACTAAAACACACTTGATAAAGTTATTGGTATACTTTCATTTTGTTTGTTTCCATCAAAATTCGGGGTGGAGTAAAAGTGATTAACCACTTAGTCTAACAATCTCCCCATTTTTGATGATAACAAACAATGTGAACTTGACAATCAAAAATGGAATTCACGTGTATTCATATCCATACTGCAATCTCAAACATTCTCAAGTTCTATGCATACATTTCTCCCCATTTTGATAACATCAAAAATTTTGGCGAAGCTCCCCCTCACAACAAGCATAATCGAAAATGAGCCTCAAATATAAGAACAACACAGTGGATGGAAGACTCCCCTCACTACATGCATATTACAGGACATAAATAAGTATATCAATGAAAGTCCTTCACATGCAACCAATATAGGGCAATGAACAAAAGCATAACTGTAACTCAAAGATACGCAAATTTTGTTTTCATGATATCAAATGCTGAAAATGAACATTAACATAGTTGTGGCCTAAACAGCTGATACCAATTCAAGCCACACCTTATTGACAAAGAAAGTAATGTATTTTACGTAGGGATCGTGGGAGAGTCGTTGGAGAGGATGAAGACCCAAGAGGAGAGGAGTGGTGTGTGAAAAATAAAAATTTAGGGTAAAAAATAGTTATATACGGTCCTGGCAGAATGAAATTAGTGCGGTAATGATGCAGAAAAGTGATATGGGCAATGGACGATTAGCGCGCTAGGTCCTTCAAGTAGCGCGCTAATCAGAGACAATTAGCGTGCTAATTAGCAGACCTAGCACGCTAATTGCTCTCTAGAATTTGAAATTAAATTTTTTGAGTTTTTGACAGACAACTCCGATTCACCTCATACTTCATGAACACTTCACTAACAACATATAAAAAGGATTAGAACAACTAAAATATGTGTAGAAGGTCCGATTCATGAAACATGCCTAATTCGCACTGAATTTAGAAAATTGGCCTCTAGGCAATGGATTGGTGAAGATATCAGCTAGTTGGTCCTTCGTGGACAAGTGGATTAGTTTAACATCGCCCTTTTGGATGTGATCGCGAAGGAAATGGGCCTAATCTCATTGTACTTGGTGCGGAAGTGTAACATTGGATTTTTTGATATGTTGATTGCACTTGTGTTATCACAATAAATTTTAGCACAACCCACTATGATTTGGTAATCCTCAAGTTGTTGTTTCATGTACAAGACTTGAGCACAACAACTTCCTGCAGCCGCATACTCGGCTTCGGCCGTTGACAAAGTAACGGAATTTTGCTTTTTGCTAAACCTTGATATAAGTGAATTTTTTAGCAAATGACAAAACCCAGAAGTGCTTTTCCTATCCACTAAACTCCCCGCATAGTCGGAATTAATAAAGCTTCGGAGTTTGAGACTTTTCACTTTTTTGAGCCACAATCCCAAATTTTGTGTCACACTAAGATAACAAAATATACGCTTGACACATTTCAAGTGAGATTCCTTAGTTTTGGATTGAAAACTAGCACATAAACACACACTAAACATAATATTGGGCCTCCTAGCGGTCAAATATAGGAGACTACCAATCATGCCACGGTAAAGTTTAGGATCTATGGATTTTCCTAGTAGGTCTTTGTCCATTTTGATGGTGGAACTACTAAGAGCGTCACATGCTCTCAAATTTTCAAACTTGAATTTCTTTAGCATGTCCCTCACATACTTCGCTTGGTTTATGAAAATGCCATGTTTGGATTGCTTAATTTGCAAGCCTAGGAAGTATGTTAGTTCACCCATCATGCTCATTTCAAATTCATTGGTCATCAATGATCATAATTCATCAAATAAGCGTGTATCAGATGACCTAAAGATAATATCATCAACATAAATTTGAACAAGTAGCATGTCACGCTTTTGATTCAAAATGAACAAAGTAAGATCTAGCGTTCCTTTCTTGAACCCTTTGTGAAGTAGAAATGTACTAAGTCGTTCATACCAAGCTCTAGGAGCTTGTCTCAATTCATACAAGGCCTAGGCCTTTTGAAGATGATAGACATAACATGGATTATTATGGTCTTCAAAACACGATGGTTGTTCTACATATACCTATTCATTGATGAAGTCATTTAAGAATGCACATTCAATGTTCATTTGGTATAGTAGAAACCCATTGTAGCAAACATAAGCAAGCAACATCCGAATTGCTTCTAATCTTGCTACCAGTGTAAAAGCTTCCTCGTAGTCAATTCCTTCCTCTTGATTATAGTTTTTTGCAACCAACCTAGCCTTGTTCCTTACAATCTTATCCTTCTCATTCTTTTTGTTTCTAAAGACCCATTTGGTGCCTATGATAGATGGTCTTTAGGTCTAGGTACTAGTGTCCATACCTTACTCCTAACAAAATGACCTAGTTCCTCTTACATAGCCATGATCTAAAACTTATCACTTAAAGCATCATCTATCTTGATGGTCTCGGTTTGTGATACAAAAGCTATGTGTCCCTTATCTCAGTGCAATGATGACCTAGTGATTATTCATTTATTTGGATCACCTATAATTTGTTGGGAGGTATTGCCTATAAGAAGTCTTGAGTTTTTAGGTGCACTAGGTTCGGGTTCCACTCTCACCTCAACCTTTTGACTATTGGATGTTTGGCCTAGGGTGAAATCATCATCATCATCAATACTCAATTTTTTTAAGGTACGCATCATTTTCACTTTGGGATTTAATTTATCAAATTTGACATAAATAGACTCCTCTATGGTTTTGGTTGATCTATTGAACACCCTATATGCTTTGCTATGCATGGAGTAGCCTAGAAAAGTGCACACATTTGACTTTGGGTCAAGTTTGTCCAAATGATCCTTATTATTTAGAACATTGCAAGTGCAACCGAACACCTTGAAGTAACTTATGTTGGGCTTTGGCCTTTCCATAGTTGATAAGGAGACCTTTTCACTTGTTTTCGGACATATACCCTATTGAGAACATAGCACGCCGTGTTAATGGCTTCAGCCTAAAACTAGTAAGCTATGTTGTACTCATTTAGCATGGTCCTACACATCTCTTGGAGGGTCCTATTCTTTCTTTCTACAACTTCATTTTGTTATGGTCTAGGAGAAGATGGTGTGTGTATCCTTGTTAAGCATAAAACTCCTATAAGTTCCTATTGACAAACTCACCACCCCGATCACTCCTAATGATGATAATTTTATACCCCTTCTCATTCTCAACCAAAGCACAAAATTTCACAAACATAAAACACTTCATGCTTATGAGCTAGAAAATAAACCCATGTATACATAGTAAAATCATCAACAATGACAAAGCAATATGATTTACCCTGAAAACATTGTGTTTGTCTGGGTCCGAAGAAATCAATGTGGATAAGTTCCAATGCTCTAGTCACATCCCTTGTTACTATTATCTTAAATGACGATTTCACTTGCTCACCAAGGATACAAGGTTCACATTCCTTGTCTTTTTTATAAGTGCATTTAGGTAGACCCTTGACAAGATCATTCTTGGTCAATTTGGACAAGTTTTCCATGCTAGAATGCCCTAGTCTACGGTGACACAACCATGCATCAAATTCACTTTGAGCACTCAAACATGAAACATTTTGCATATGCATCTAATCAAAGTTAAAGGCATAAACATACTTATCTCTATATGCAACAAATAGAGTTTCATGCTTCTTATTCCTAACAATGCATTTTGATGATTCAAACATGACATGAAATCCTTTGTCACACAATTGACTAATGCTAAGCAAGTTATGTTTCAAACCATCAACAAGATAAACATTAGAAATGGAAAGTAAATCGTTACCAACGGTTCCAAGGCTTATAACCTTTCCTTTGTTGTTGTCCCCAAATGTGACCTTTCCACCATCATGCCACTTTAATTTAATGAATTGATGTGCATCTCCGGTCATGTGTCTTGAGCATCCACTATCTAATTAACTTGGGGTGCTTTTCCTTGCATCCTACACAATAGGAAAAACACTAGATTTTGGTACTCAAAAATCTTTGGGTCCGAGAAAGTTAGTATCATAAACATTCTTAACTACCCATGCTAGTCTACCCATTTTTTCCTTTTTTAAGGCACGTTTCCCAACCGCATGAGACCTATTGCATTTTGAGCATCTACGGGCATCATCTAGCAATTTCTTGTAACTCAACAAGTTCGCTCCATAGCCTATGCCTCTCTTGTTGAGTGCATGTCATTGTGCTCCCAACTTTATGTCAAACAACTCTCTACTATTGGTGAACTTGGGCACCGTGCTAGTCAAGTCCCCTACTTCCTTGGCTAAAGCATCTCTCACATTTAAGACTTCATTCAAGTCGTTTTGGAGATCATTAATGGTCTCATTTTGTGACTCAATCTCACTAATTGCTATGGTCAAGCTCTTTTTCAGTTGTTTAGTCTTTTTGACCTCCTTTTCCAACTGTTTCCTAAGATCATTAACATTAGGAACATTATCCAAATCATCAACATCATCAAAATTGAAATCGTTAAAGTTTGCCTCATTTTGTGCCATGAGACAAAGTATTACTTTCTCACTTTCCGATTCGGATTCAAAACTTGATGAAGATGAATCATCCCATGTCACGTTGAAGCTCTTCTTGCTTTCTTCTTGTCCAACACCTTATCGGACTTGCATTTCGCCTTCATGTGACCCGATTTGCCACACCCGAAGCATATGGTCTTACTTGACTTTCCTCACTTGCTTCCACTATTGGATTTCTTCTTGTACTTGTCTCGCTTGTACATAGCCTTGTTGAGCTTTCTTGAGAGCATGACTACTTCCTCCTCAAGATCATTGTCATCACTAGATTTCTCATCTTCAATGATATTAACCAATGAAGCCGGTGGGCTATTCGCATTCAAAGCAATCTCTTATCTTGAACTCTTAGTACCCCCACTTAATGCTTCCAATCAAGCTCGGTCCTTTAGGTCAAATTCATAGACAGTTAGTTCTCCACACAAGGCATCAAAAGTGTACTCTCAAAGGTTTTGTGCTAATTGGATTGCATACTTCTTGGAACCACATTCTTTAGGCAAGCCTCTAAGGAATTTGTACACCGAAGTCTTTTGATCATAGTTCTTTCGAAGATTCTTGATCTCATTCAAGAGCTTAGTGAACCAAGTGATGGCGGTGGCCATGTCTTCATCGAAGCTAACTCGAAAAATCTCATTGTGCTCCTCAAGGATTCTAAACTTTGTTTTTTTCACTTGAAGTGTACCTTCATAGTGTACCTCAAGCTTCCCCCACACTTCCTTTGCCAATTGACAAGCATTGACTCAGTTGAATTCAATCTCACTTAGCGCATTAAACAAATGATTCATGGCTTGATCATTTGAGAGCTCAATTTTAGTATGCTCTACAGTGTATTCTCTCATGGGCTTGTCCGGTGGAGTGTACCCATTCTCAATTGAGTCCCACAAAAGTCTACTTTGCGCCCTAATGTAGAACTTCATCCTTACTTTCCAATAAGCATAGTTGGTTCCATCAAAATATAGAGTCCTACTCGAGGTGTTGCCTTCCAAAAGGCGAGCCATATCTAAAGTTTGCATCCTTGCACAAAAGCATTCAAAGATACGTTAGTAAAACTTTGAGCAATAACCCGCTCTGATAGCAATTGAAACCACACCAAAGAGGAGGGGTGAATTGGGTGTATTGAGAAGTTATCACCTTTTTAAAATAATTCAATAATAAAGATGCTATATGCTCACTCAAACACAAGTATGAATGCAATGCAAGATGAAGGGGATATAAGAGATGGAAAGAGACAGGCGATTTATAGTGGTTTAATCCAATGATCTACAACTACTACCTAACCTCTCCGGTTAGGATTTTCAAACCCCCACTTATATTGTTAATAAGTGTTACAAGCTTAGCGACAAGCCTAGAAAGCCTAATCACAAATTAGGACTTCCTACCTAGCCGCAACTAGGGTTTATGCATAGCCTTAACTAGGTCTTCCCTTAAACTTAGATCCAACTAAGTCTTACAATCAGCCACTAACAAACAATAGATGAAAACAATCAAAATCACTTTATAAAGTAAAGCGACACCAAATTAAAATACAAGCAAACCTCCAAGAGCCTAACCACTCTAATGCATGCAAGTATGAGAACAAATGAGAAATGCAAGTATATCAGTGATTTTGTGCAAATCTCAAATATGAAACCGTATCAAATGAATCGATTAAAACAAATCCAGTTTCAAATCTAAAGAACAAGAAGTTTGATAAAATGCAAACTCTTGTCCAAACCAGTCCTAAGGTTTAGTAGATCAAGTTTAAGGAAAAATGTGTTCAAGAACATAACAAATGATTTCCACAAGTCTAGCATACAAAAATATGAAATTTAAGCACAAGAAAAGCTAGGAAATCGGACTTTCTTACAACCCCGAGAGAGTGATTTGAAAATTAGTTCTAGAGTGGAGGTTGTAAGCTTTAGAACGCCTCAATAACGCTGGTTTCAAGAGTGATTTAGTTGCCTCGAAAGATTACTAGTGATAGCACACAAAAATCCAAGCTTTTTATTTGAAAACAATGAGCACAATAGGGTTTTCTTTCTCGACAAGACAATAGAATGTTGTAGGTGGTTTGAAAATATTCTACATTCCTTTTTAATATTTTTTAACCATTCTAGAGATCCAAGGGCTCAGATTTGATCATCTATTCAAATTAAAGTGTGATTCTCATTTTTATAAAAAAGTTGTCAGAAAGGCAATTAGCGCCTATAATTCTGTGACCTAGCTCGCTATTCCTCTAAGCTAGCACGCTAATGCTGAACCTAAGCGCACTAACTCTGCAATTAGCATGCTAATGTCACTATTAGCGTGCTAACTGTCAGGGGCCTCAAAATAAATATTTTTGTCCTTAGAGTTAGCTATCCCTTATCGCATCCGGGACCTTACCAAACATCTTATAACATGTTATACATGGTTGTTAAGGGTCATAGAACCTATTTAGGTGGTCCGGATGTTTTCACAAATCCCGAAAATGGAAATCCTAGTTTCATGACTTACATAGGGGCTTTTATGCAAATACACAATTTTTCTTTTCAAAAACCTTTTGAAAACAAGTTTTTCATTTCCGAAAACTTCCACAACGGTTTTTAAAGAACGATGTGAATATAAAAATATGTTTTCATATAGTTGAACTTATAAGGCCGATTTAAGTGGTGAGTTTCATTGAAAATTCCAAATGATCACTTGAAATTTGAAAAGCGATTTGGAAAACATGACATGCATGAACCAATGGATTAGGCTTGCGTAAATGAACATGTGTACCATACATCAATGTTATAACATGTAATATGATCTTTCGTCTTCGTTTCCTCGTGTGGACCGAATCTTGAACTTGTACGGCTTGAACACTTAAGATGTGATATTCTACAAACTTTGACTAACTACGACACACTTGATAAAATTATTAGTATACTTTCACTTTGTTTGTTTCCATCTCAATTCCGGGTTGAGTAAAAGTGACTAACCTCTTAGTCCAACAAGGTCAATGTTTGACTACTAGTTATCGATATTTCATAGGGATAATCTCAAATCACAACATTGAGCATGAAAAGAAAGTTCTTAGAACTCGAATAAAAAAGATGAGGCAAGAATATTATAAGAATCTCTTGGATTTCCTTAATATATTCATTCAGGCAAAATCCAAAATCATTTTGATAAGAATGAACTATTGGTGACCTGGAATGAAGGTTGATGATGTAAGTTTTATAATGAAATATGAGAAACATCAGTAAGTGGAAACTGATTGTAATTAACCTGGAAGGTTATATTATTCTTGCCTTATTTGAATGAAAAATTCATGCTCAGAAACTAATAGTGGATTACCCTAAATTGAAATGGCAACTGAAGGTTATTAATGTTATAGTTGTAGGACTGATAAATTCTGCAAAATTTCTTACCAGTATTATGGTTTAATTCTCATGGAAAAGTAAGCGAGATATATGTGTGTAGAAAGATTTGAAAGTTATGGAGAGCCAAGATTATCATTTTTAGTAAGGAACCGAACATCTAATTTTCGGTGGGGAAAAGATGTGTAATAGCTGGGAGGGACCTATCTAAATATTAACACAAAATATCAGCAGCTAATTTTAGTTCTAGAGAATGTAATTTTCGAGCTTGTGACTTGGAATATGAGAGATTCTGGAAGAAATATTTTACTGTGTCGGTTCTTTGGTGTTGTTATTATTAGGATATAAATACTGAGGTGTTTCTCTTTATAATTTGTATGCTTAACTTCGTCGTCAATTAGTGTGGGATGAGAAGAAGAGGTACAAGTTAGTAGAAGCCTGAGTAAATTAGAACTACACAGAATTATGTTAATAGACTGTCAGTATACAGTTACAACGCAGATAATGGAAAGAATATATGGACAAACATCATAGTGTGTTGAAATATTCAAAAGATTTACGTATTCTTTTGAACTTCTTAGCTATGAAAGGGCAATGTAGATTCGAAATTTTAAGGTTAAGGAAGATTTGTTGATTCTGGAAATTGAATTGGCAAATAACTCCCTTCTATATTTGAAGTTACAATTAGTTGATAAACTTTAATTTCGAGGATGAAATTGCTTAAGTTGTGGAGAATGTAATGACTCGTATCCTTAACCTGGTGATTAAAGTTAATACGATATCTAATTAACCCGAATTAGACTCGTGGTTAAGCCCAGCTTATATCGAATAGCGTGTCTGTGTGATTGTTGTGATGTATCATGTTTGTTTGGTGTGCAAGCTATATAAATAAATGAATAAATAAATATAATTGACGGTATGCTCGGTGTGAGATATGTAAATTGTGGAGGATTACACGGGAAAACGTGGAAGCAATGTGTACGTTTGGGTATACTCATTGGCGTACGTGGCAAGTAGAAAAATCGTAAAATATATAGGTATATAGATTTATATATATGTTGGTATATAAATATAAATATATATATAAATAAAACATAGTATGGAAATTAAATAATTGGAAAATTATGGGAGGCCTTATACCGTGTGTAGGTCAAGGGTGACGCACATGGGTCGTGGAGTAGCGCGCACGCACGACGAAATGTTAAACTCATAAATACATATGTCAATATGTATATATATTTATATATGTTGAATATATAAATATATATTTGAAATAATAAATAAATTGGTAGGCGTCTAGTAACACGTGGGGTCGACGATGACACACGTAGTGTGTACAATAGTGTGCAATCCCGAGGGTGCTCGTTGGCGTGGTTAGTAAATTTTAAATGAGAAAATATATAGGTATATATATTTATATATATAATTGATATATATAAATATATAAATAACCTACTATTCGGTTTAATTTAATTAAATCAATTTGGATGTGTCGATGTCCATTGCGTGCTACTTGAGAAATGCTTTAGTTAAGACATATAAGGCGGTTGTGATCGTGGATAACCATCAAGTTTGACCATGGATACACATTAACGTATCTCGAGAATATTCAAGGCTTAAGTAAAAGGAATAGGATGATTATGTTGGCCTCGTGATTCGCGAAGCATGAATATCGAGGAAATCAAACACTTATCTTCAAAACCAAACTAAACATCTGCCTCATCAATTCGGTTTCGTTTGAGAGAGAGAAGAAACGAAAATGAGAAAGGAAAGAGAGCTCGTCCGATAGGGGGGATAGAGAGCTTGACTGAGGGAGAGACCGAGATCGAGATGAAGAGGCGAGAGGGATCTCTAGATCGAAGGTCAGTTTGTTTGTTGAGTTCGTTTTTGTGTTGGTTGATCATGGAGGTTCGGTCATGGAGATTGGGTTAGAGGAGGTTCTCCCAAGGGTGGTCGGGGGTTGGGGCCGAACCCAACTCCAACGGGTCGAGGAAAAAAAAAAAAAAAAAAAGGAAAAACCAGATGAAATTGGTTTGGATGTAAAACATCGAGAGGAAGAAGAAAGAAGGGGGGTTTGGTTCCTCCGAACCTGGCATCCGGTTCAGCGGCCAAACCCCATCCTTAAATTAAAAAAAAAATAATACAGGAAAACTAGAGAAATAAATTGAAAATGCTGGGAATTTAGGGAAAATTCCAGAAAAATTGGGAAAAAATATATTTGTGGACCAAATCAATAGTAATTCGATATTTCTGTAAAAAATGGAGAATGTAGGATTCTCACGAGACTTTATACTCGTTTTTTACCTCGTAAAGCGTGAAATAGTGAAATTGAGGTAAAAATTAGCAAATTGATTTTTAATTCAAATGGGACCAATTCAAGACTGTGAACCAATGAGAATTGGACTTGAATTGATGATTATCAACTTATTTTAGGTTCATGATTGACGGGAAATAGATTGAGGATCACGGGAGTAAGTAAGTCGGTGAAAAGTTAGTAAAGCTCGCTACAGGTAAGTGAGACTCATATTTTTGTCAATTATGCAATGTGAACTAATATTCAGTAGAGCACGTAGTGTTATGGACGGGGAATGGGGCGATGTACCATGACTTGACCTATGTTTTATCAAATATGTTTTAAGACCTCAAAGTGAATCCGATAAGAGATTCATCATGAGTGAATCCGACTGGGGCGAGATCTTCGATTGGGTGGCCACTCACTACAAGTCCCCAGCAACGCAAATACTATGTCGATGCTTTCCATTTAAGAGCAGATTGCTACGTTAGGCCTTGACACACTACAAAATTACCGGCCAATGATTATGTGTTAGGATTTTGGGTGACTTGAGTATACAGAGCTCTTTTTACCAAAACAAAAAGAAAACACAAGTCATGGGTACAGTTGCAATTGACCAATGAACATGCATCTATTTATGTATTGTTTATATTATTTCAATGCCTTGATAACTATGATTTGAATTCATGTTGTTATATATTATTCTTTGATATTAAATTGATAGTTGATGGATTTATGAGAGTCACTTACTAAGCATGTAGGAGCTCACCCAACTTAACATTCCAGGTAATTGGCGTGTACATCGACTTGGGAACGGAGAAGATTCAAGAGTTAAGTGTATTATTTTCGATGTATTTAAAAACTTGGTTATATATATTGTATTGACTTATTGATTTATAATAATCAAGGTTTGGATTTGGGTTTTAATACCAAGATTTATATTGGTTTTGCATATCGCATGTTTATCAAAAAAAAAATTTGTTAATTTTTGATGCATTTAATAATTGTTTTAATTCGATATACGATATACAGGTTTGTGAACATGTATAAGTGCTGGCTTTAGTTAGGCCCAATCTAGTTTACCAAGGCTTAATTATGGTTCCAGGCCAAATGATTCCTTAATTAGGATAAGGGTCATTACAATAACAACTTACTTATTACTTAGAATTATCTAGATCACATTCCTGACTTTTACCTTCTTTAGTTAAAGCCTAATAATTAGATCTTAAAATATGTTTATCTTGGGTACTATGATAAATTATCAGTAATAATTTCTAATAAACTAATAAGTCCAGATGAAATTAAGTTAATAGATGTGTTAAATTAATTTAAAGGAGCAATAAGATGGACCATAGTTGACATTAAAGGAATAAGTTCAGCTACGTGCATGCATAGGATAAATCTAGAAATAGATACAAAAGCTTTTTGACAACCTTAACGTAGATTAAACCCTCCTATTATGGATGTAGCAAAAGCTGAAATATTAAAACTATTAGAGGTAGGAATGATATTTCCAATAGCTGATAGCAATGGGTAAGCTAAGTCGAAGTAGTCTCTAAGAAGACAGGAACTACACTAATAACAAATGAGCATGGAGAATTAGTACCAACTATAATCCAAAATGGTTGGAGGGTATGTATAGATTATAGAAAACTGAATGCCTCTAATAAAAAAGATCACTATCCACTCCTGTTTATAGATGAGTAATTAGAAAGATTAGTTAGAAAACCAATTACTGTTGTCTAGATGGTTATTTAGGATTTCATTAAATACTTTAAGCCCTAGAAGATCAGGAAAAAACAACTTGTACTTGCTCGTTTGGTACATTTGCTTATAGACGTATACCGTTTGGTTTATGTAATGCACCTGCAACGTTAGAAAGGTGTATAGTTAGTATTTTCTCTACTTCTTTGGAAAATTTCATTGAAGTTTTCATGGATGATTTTACAGTTGATGGTAATTCTTTCTATGAATGTTAAGTTCATTTAACTAAAGTGCTAAAAAGAAGCATAGAAAATAATTTAGTACTAAATTATGAAAAATGCAATTTTATTGTAGATCAAGTACTTATATTAGGACATATAGTGTCAAATAAAGAAATAGTGGTAGATCATGCATAAACTCAAGTAATGAAAACGTTACCTTACCCTACTACGGTGAGAGATATACTTTCAGTTCCTGGGCATGTAGGATTCTATAAAAGATTTGTAACAGATTTTTTCTAAAATAACACATCCTTTATGTATAATTTTAGAAAAAGACATACTTTTTGAATTTACCAATTATTGCAAAATAGCATTTGATAAATTAAAGGATTCTTTAACAACTACACTTGTTATTAAATCACGAAACTAGTTGTTACCCTTTACAATAATGTGTGAAGCAAGTAACTATGCAGTTGGAGCTGTTTTATGTTAAAAAGTAGGAAACGAATCTCATGTTATATATTATGCTTCAAGGACACTAGATCAAACCCAAAAGAATTATGTTACTACTAAAAATGAACTTTTTAGTAGTATTGTTTGCCTTAGAAAAATCTATACCGTATTTTTTAGGAACAAAGCAATAGTTTATTCAAATCATGTAGCATTGCGATACTTAATGAAAATACAAGATGAAAAACTTAGACTAATAAAATGGATACTACTTCTACAAGAATTCTACCTTACTATAAAATATAAGAAAGGAGCTGAAAATCTAGTAGCATATCACTTAAGTAGCATTGAAAATGGGAAACTACATATTCCATTAAGAGATGAATTTTCGGGTAAATATATATAGTATGAAGACTGATGGTACATGGTATGTTAATATAGTCAATTATCTTACCACCAATAGGTTATCACATTACTTGAAGAAAGCTTAAAAGAATAAAATTTAAAAGAATTCTAAACATTATTTATGGGATGATCCCTATTAATGGAAGTTTTGCACCGACCAAATAATTAGAAGATGCATACTACATTTAAAAGTACAATCAATTATATCTCATTGCCACAATTATGCATGTGGGGGACATTTTGGTCCACGTAGAACTACTCGTAAAATTTTGGATTTTTAATTCTTTTGGTCCACTATATATCATGATTATTTCCTTTATATAAAATTTTGTCCAAATTGCCAACGAACTAGAAACTTAAGACAGAGAAATCAAATGTCTTTAACTCCTATTCTATTTTGTTAAGTGTTTAATGTATGGGGTATAGATTTTATGAGACCTTTTTCACCATCAAATGGCTATGTTTATATTTTACTTGCTGTAGACTATGTGCTAATTGTTAGAACCAAAAAATACTAATGATTAAAAGATAGTGGTTGATTTACTTAGATAAAAAACTTTTATAGTTTTTAGAGCACCTACAGAACTTATAAGCGATAGGATTCACATTTTTATAATTAATTAGTTGCTAATTTACTTGCTAAATACAACGTCACACATAGAACATCTACTACATATCACCCACAAACTAATGGACAAGCTAAAACTTCAAATAGAGAAATTGAGTAAATACTGGAAAAAATAGTTAGCCCAACACTTAAGGATTGGAGTCTTAGATTATAAGACATATTATTGGCATATAGAACAACATTTAAAACACCCATAAACATGACACCTTAAAAGTTAGTATTTGGAAAAGCATGTCATTTACTAGTAGAACTATAACATAAAGCTTATTGGGCAATAAAGACATGTAACAAGAATTACAATGAAGCAGGAAATCAACATAAGTTGAGTCTTCAAGAATTAAAAGAAATTAAGAATGACGCCTATGAAAATGCATCAATTTGTAAAGATAAAACCAAAGCATTTTATAATAAGAAGTTACTTCCCAAAAGTTATCTAGTAGGTGATAAAGTTCAACTTTTTCGTTCAAGACTTCAATTATTTATTGGAAAACTCTGTTCGAGATGGATATGACCTTATTTGATTATCAATTTACTACCTTATGGCGCAGTAGAAATAAAAAGCTTAGACAGAGGACAAATATTTGAAGTAAATGGTTAAAGGTCAAAACCTTATTATGAAAATTTTGTTAAACATGATATGGAGATCATCAAACTCGAGATCGAGCAATAATGTCTGCAAAGTAAGGAAATGGAGTTCAATGTTTGCATCCACACGAGTGAAACCGTTAAGAATGAAACCATTACACTATGGATGTATAAGAAATCGCATAATAAGAAAAAGAAATCGAAGATAAATAAACATGAAGCGAAGCAAGTTGAAGTTCAACATCAAAAAGAGAAGCAAACGACGAAAGAAGAATTTACTAATGAACAACTTAAGCTTCAAGATTTAGGACATTTGATTGAAATTTACAATGAAGAAATAAGGAAACTCTTTCTCCATGTGATGATCAATGACGTCAGTTTTCTTGGTATTTTACTTGGCACAGGTGCTGATATGAATATCTTATCAGAACATTAGTGTAGAAAAACCAAGTTGATGATTGATTTTATACCAGCTATTGTTGTCTACAAAGCAAATGGTGATAAGATCATTTTACTAAAAATGTCGATAAATGTGCTAGTGGAAGAGGGTAATACAAATATCTCTCAAACTTCTTAGTAGTACCATAAATTGAGAAAGACGATGTTATATTACTGGGACATACTTTTCTCAAGACAGCTGAAGCTATTTTTGATATTGAACAACGTATAGTTACACTTATGATAGGAAATGATTATATGTATCATCAGGATGGTTACGAGATGGAAGATTGCGTTAAAGATGATAATTATGATAATGCATATGAAAGGGAAAAATCATACCGTAATGGAGATGCTGAGAATGATAAAGAAGGTGAAGACGTCAAGAATGATGAAGATTCGGTTGATGGTCAGTTTGAGTCGCTCAGCTGAACGACGAGTGATCTTATCTACCTAGATGAGCCAATGACTATAAACAAAAGTGCTTTATGGGAGGTAGCCTATACTCTATGTTTACTTTAGTTTGAGTATTAGGATTAGTTAGTTGTTTTTATATTCTCTCAATTTTGACTCGTATAATGAAATATTTTAGGAATATAATTAAAAAATAATTTCATATAAGGGGGTTGATCGAGCCAATATCTATCTGTATTACAAGGTTTAGGATAGTTAGTATATTTATTCCCTCTCCTTCTAACTCTCTTTTGGGATATCCCCAGTTGAGAGGGGGATAATCGAGATGTTTTATAGTTGAATCATATTTTTCTTTAATTATTTGAAGTAATAAAGTATTGATTTAGTTTAATATTCCCTAATTATAAGTCCAAATTTATTTTCTTTATATTTCATGTTAAATACTAATCAATTCTACCTTAATTATGATTGCTATGTGTGATAGTTACTAAAATATTTGATATATGGAAAAAATAGCAGGTGTGATTTCCCAGCGATACCCAATAACAATGGGAATTGTTGGGTAAGTCGTCAGCAGTTTGCAGATTTTTAAGTGAAAAATGACTAAGAGATTTTGTCAGCGATTTTGGTTTTATACTAGGACTCGCTAAACTTATCACTGGACCACCGAGACAAATTTTCAGCAATTTCACTTAAACTTGAATTTCCTTAGCACGAATCTGTATTTTTTTAAAATAGAACCCTAAATCACCAACAATAAACCCTCTCACACCTAAAACCCTTGCACTCATTCGATTGATTAAATCCATTTTTATGTAGATTCAATCTTCAAAGCTTGAATTAATGCTTATTCAAGTGCATCCCACTTTGCTTAGGAGTATTTCTACCCTATAAACCGTGATTCCAAGTTCATACGACCTAGTTAGGGCTTGGTGAGTGTTTTTTCGAGTTGAGGCTTTGAGAAGGGGTCTAAAGTGCTAAGAGAGCATATTACTTCAGAGATTCACTCTTAAGAAGGTAATGAATCGATACTTGAACATCCTTTTGATTTTGATATCTTTTAAAAAACTTTGATTCTTTATAATATTTTCAACAAATGTAATCTTTAGGTTTTTATTTCAATTTTTTTTTTGAAAATTTGTTTTCTTTTGCAAATTCTCAGTTTCAATAAGGGTTTTCAAATGAGTTCGCGATTTTCTATGATTTTTTCCTATATATACAACCTTATAATAGAGATATGTCGATAGGATTTATTTATACGTATTACTTTCAAGCTCTTTCAAGACTCTATGCTAAAAACCTTTTCATAAACTTGTTTTATTTACCTTTTTAGTTTGGATTTTTAACAACGAGATTTCAATTTACTTATTTCATCGTATTTGAGTTATTATATGGTGAGAGGAGATAGAGGAAGAGGTAGGAGTAGCAAGCAAGACAAAATGAAAGGGGTAATGCAAGTAAGACAAAATAAAAAATATGCGGGCCACCTTATAAATATTATACCTACAACGTAGACCTTAGAGGCCTGAGGTTAAAGAACAATTTCCATTGTCTTCTGATGAGGAAAAATATTTTGAGAATCCAAACCCTAGTCATTTAGTCCCTTATGACTTTTCTTTTTTTGTGTAACCTTGAGCTTAGAGGAGATATAATGATAAAAAGAGAGTAATAATTCATGAGTGAGGGTTCAATATTCAGAATGCAAGCAAGTATGAGGACAAAATTGTGTGCACAATCAGAGATAGGGGACGGGAGCGACTTCTACGAGACTATGCGGGAAGAGGAGAAAGTGGTTGCTTGAAAATAGTATGACAATTTTATGCAAATTGGCATGTTAGTAAGGAATGGAACCAAGTAGTAGTAAAAGAAAGGAAGATTGATATTTCACCTGTGAGATTGAATATATTTTTTGATCAACCAAATAACAGACAGAGAACGGAGGAGGATTAAGTAATGTCATTTATGAAGATATGGAATCATATCCCTTTTAGATAATCCAACATGTATTAGAGGTACCTACGGGGAGGGGATGCCCTTTTTAGTGAAGGACATCCGAAATTTATTGAAAACACCTATTTTGTGAAGATTACGAAGAGTTGAAGTTATATTATTATAGACGCATGTTTTTATCCAACCAAGCAACACTTTGAAGTGAAGAACCTTATAGCTGCTCATATTGATGTTTGGAAGATTTTACATGATTCTCTGAAGTTTGCTATGCAGACTACGAAGAATGAAGGACTACTGTTCCAAATCTTGATCCCTGAATTGTATAGGCAAGCTGGGGTGGGTTTCGATACAAAATTTGATGTATTGCCCGCAAAGACCATAAATGATGTGGGATTACAATAAATAAAAAAGTTGTAGGATACAATGACTCAGAAAAGGAATGATAATCATTCAATGCGATAAATGCGAGAGAAGCAAGAAGGCAAAGCACAACTAAGAATATGAAAAAGATAAGAGAAGACATATAATGAGCAGCAGGATTAATGGCTAGAAAGAACATACCGAATATTTCTACCGAGTTTGGCATTATCTTTATCAAAGCCTATGATAGAACGATTTTTGGACCATATTTTTTTCATTTATGTGTAGCAAGACAAAAATTCATCTCAATAAAAAATGATAGTAGCAAACAAGACGACTTTACAATGCTACCATTTTATGTCTAAGAGAAGACATGATAGTCATTTGCAGGACTAGAGGAGAAGCATCGACATTCCATCTCTGCAGTTGAAATTTTCAACTGGGAATTACATCCCAACTAATTGTTATGTTTTCCTACCTTTTACAAGAATGGATGAAGATGATGAAGCTGACGTTGAACTTAATTCTGGACACCGCCGTGTGTAACTCATTTTCTCTTATATGTAATGAATGAACTAATAATATAATGTATTGCTCATGGTGATGTTTTCATTGATGACTGTATTATGTTCCCTTTAGTATGGGTCTATTTTTACATTTTTATTCATATATTAATTTGTTTATGCTTTACGTAGTATGTATGTTTTGTTTGAAACGCAACTTAATTTTAGAACCTTGAGGCAAGGTTTGGAATGAGTTTTGGAATATTTTAGGTGAAGTATGACAATGATAGCAAAGAAAGCAAAAAAAAGAAAGAAAGGTAGAAGATAAGTTTAGAATTGATCCAAAAAGGTTAAGATTTCCATTTGATATTCAAGTGTTGGTGAGAATTTTATATTAAGTGCAAATTCAAGTAAGTACCAATTTCATTTTACTTTACAATGATAATGAATATATAATAGAGTTTTGAATGGAAATGATATTTTTATCATCTAAATGAATTTCATGATAGAAGAAATAAATTTTTATACCCTTTTTGATTAACCTTACTAGTTTATGTCTACACTATATTGATAGGTTATCTTAGTCATGATAATGGGTAGAAGATCGAAACCATAGTGGAAGATGAACACAAATAATTTTTAACAATCTTGTGATATATAAAAGCTAATGATTAAATATTTTTATAGTATATACATAGAAAGTTATTATGCCACAATTGAAATAAGAAATGGGTAAAAAACCAATGAGATTTTTTAAGTTGGGAAGAATATTTTCTTCAACTTTAGTGGATAGTGAGAAAATTTTACAAAGACATAAATGTGAGAATGTCTAAAGGAAATGGAGCTGGCACTTAAAAGAAAAAGCAAAAGAAATATTTGTTAAAGAGATAATTAGGATGGAGTAGAAAAGAATGAGAGATTAAAAAGGATGGATGTTCTTAAACTATTCAAAAGAAAGATTTAACTTGAGTATTTGAAGCTAGAGTTAAATGAAATAACTCTTAGTCTAACAAGCTCTAAATTACATATTCATTGCTATCTTGGCAAAATTCCTATTGATTTTAACTGTGGTACTACTATAAAATATTTTTTTAATTTATTTAATCTAGTGATTTTTTGGGTTTTGAGATTCTATACTAGTTATCGTATGCTTGATGCTTGTCACTGGAGATTGAGAAAACTTATATTGTGTACTGGCCTTGGTAATGAACTTGAAGTTCTAAAGGGTTTCACATTGAGTGATTGACTTATCATTAAGGGATATTTTGTTTTGTCTAAATAATTCTATTCAATCATAACTTTCATTTACTTGTGGGTAGTATGGTTTCATTTGAAAATCGATTCTATTTTAAAATTTATATTATTTAAAGATAAAACAAATTAAACTGAAATTAATTTATAAAGAATGAAATGAGAATATGATTTAGAATATTTCTTTGCTCAAGACAACAAAGTGTTGAGTTTTGGGGTATTTGACAAATCAATAATTAGACATATTTTATATTGTAATTAGGTTGATTTTATATATAAATGATGATATTATACTAGGTATTCTCTTATTTTTGTAATTTTAGGATTTAAATAAAAAAAATGAAGAAATGTAAGAAAAGAGGAAGAAGAGCAAAACAATGAATTAGAAAAAGGTCCATCGATTAGCCATCGATTTGAATTTACACTTAATATTTCCACCTAAACTAGCAGAAGGAAAATGTCAGCAAATCAACAGCGAATTGGAGACTACACTCGAAATTGCCAGCTGAATCAGTGGAGCACAAAAAGTTAAACTCAATGATTAACTCAACGATTTGTCTATAATTTGGGAATCCAAGAAACATTCCTAAGGTCGGTGATGAATTTTTTAGTTAATAATGAGAAATCAGTATTTATCTAGGATATATACTCTTAGGGAAACTATATATAGAACCAGAAAGCTTCGAAATAACTATCTTTTCTCGCTTATTCCCTTTTTAACTCTCCATTACTATTCTTTCAACTTCTTGCCTTTTAAGTTTAGTCTTATATGTGAAGCAACATTGGAGCTTTGATTAAGAGTTATTTTTTATTTATTCATTATGTCTTTTAATTATGTATTTGCATATTTTATTTCCAGCATAAGTGAGTAGTTAGTTAATTTAAACAAACCCTAGACATGTAATACAATTTGGATTGTTATGTAGTTATAATTATGGAATCACGTACTTAATGCTTTAGATCTATTCATAAACGTCAGTAACGGATTAAATAAATTGTTTTTGCATATTACAACTAGTGATTCTTTGTATTGAGTGCATAGTGGAAAATATGTTCCTTAATATAGAGTGTCCAAATCTATGATTATAGTTATTGACAACAATTATAGATGTAGTAACTAGGATTAATCTATAGGGCTTTTCTCGAGTGGATGTTCTAGGTGATTGTGTTCTAAGTTGTTTATTATGCGGCTTTGGTTAATATTGGCATATATTAGGCATGATTTTCATTGAGTGTAATGCTATAATATTTCTATGGTGTTGCATTTTATCCAATGGGTAGATTTACAATGATAAGAATGTGGCTTTTCTATTGAATTTATGAAAATCGGTGGCTGCCTAAAGGTTATCAACGTATTATTAAATAGGATTTATTAATTCCAAGATTCCATATGGAATAATTATAACTATGGTGTGAAGTAGTGTTATGTTCTAGTGTTTGAAACCAATCCAAATATATTAAAATGTTTAGTTGGGGTTTGTTTAGATATTTCATTTACATTGATTTATAATAGGTTGAATTGTTTATATTTTAGTTATTTTACTTAATTGTTTATTTTGTTGGCATATTATTAGTGTTTAATTCCCGTTTAATGAAATTATTTAAATTAAAACAAGTTAAATCCGCTAAACCTTTTGGGTACCTTTAATTCTTAAGTGATTTGAAAAACCCCTGTGGAGACAATATCTCATTTACCACTACTACAAAATAATAGTAAAATAAAAAAAATTATTGTGCATGATCGACATGTGTCAGACTTCTTGACATCAGTTTTAATATTTTTATTCTTCTCTATTTAATCTTTTTTATGAGTGTTATTGTGTGAGGTTAATATTTGTGGTGTTTTGATATGAATGATGTGGTATGTGTTACTACGATACATTTACTTGGTTGTGTTCAAATTTGACGCAATGGTTCGATGTGCTTCATTTATATTCTATTATGTTTGGAATGATTTAAATTTGGCATTTTTTCAATTAATTATGCAATTCATTCTTATGTTGTTTATTTATTTATTTATTTTATTCGTTTGTGCTTCACAAGGTATTTTTATTTTAGTTGGAAACTCGACTTAATTTTTAAACATTGAGGACGAGGTTTGTATTGAGTTTAGGGGTATTAGGTGAAGTGAAGTATGAAAATGCGAATTATGGAAGAAACGAGAGGTAGAATATAAATAAACATTGTGAATTTTTCATAATTTTCCACAATACAGGTAATGTTTTTTCCATTTCATTTTACTTTATTTAGTTGTGAATATAGAGTTGAATATAATTTGGTTTAAAATGGAAATGATATGTTATTATTTCCCATGAATATAGAAATTTTATGATGGATGTGAATTTTCATACCCTATTTGACTTAACATAGATTGTGTATCTTTTTGTTAGACGTTATAATGTGTAGAAGATTGAAATTATAGTGCAAGATAAACAAGACAAATTTCTAAGAATCTTTGAAAAACAAGATTCTTATAAATCGCCAATTGAGGAGAAAAATAGGAAATAGCCAATAAACCGTATTAAGTTGGAAAGAATGGTTCCTTGACTGTAGTGAAAGTGAGAAGAGCTAACATGAGTTCTTAAATGAAAAAATAGAGAGATCCACAGATTCCAAAGGAAATGAAACAGAGAACCGTAGGAATACATTATAAAAAGAAAATGAATATACAATTGAAGAAGAAAGAAAGAGCGATATAGAAAAATAGAGTGAAGGAAGTTTATGAAAAAACTTTTCAAAAAAAAAAATTAAGCTCGAGTGCTTATAGCTATGTTAAGTGAAACTTATCCTTTTATTCCAATAAAAGAATGTGAAATGATGATTATTGGTGAATAAAAAAAATTTCTATCGACTTTGATTGTGGCTATATTTTAAATATTGTATAAAAATGAGATTGATTTAGTGATTTTTGTATCTTGAGATTCTATATTAGTTATCTTAAGCTTGATGTTTGTCAGTAGAAATTAAGAAAACTTATGTAGTGCCTTGACCTTAGAAATTGGTTTAACATTGAATTCAGAGATTTATTGCACAATTATGAGGGTAATATTTTTATATTTAAAAATATTTTATGTTTAAGAATATGAGAATAAAATTATGAAATCAAAATGAGGGAAGAAAATAGAATATGATTGAACGTATTCCCTTGCTCGGGACAACAAAGTGCTGAGTTTGGGGGTATTTGATAAGTTAAGAAAAGTTTTATAGTAGATTTTAGGACGATTTTAGATGTAAAAGACAATAGTACACAAACCCTTTGGAATGTTCGTAAAAGACAATAGTACACAATATTACATAATCTGAAAAATTATCAATTTCAAAAAAGGTGAGATCTCTTATTGCTTCATTTTTGATAGGAAATACATTTTCTAAGAACGTGGCACCTCTTGATTTAAATTCAATAAAACTACAATCTATTTGTTCACCAATGAACACAAACCCTTTGGAATGTTCATAATATCTAAAAAAATAGATTTATTTACCCTTGGTCCCAAATTTCCATATTTATTGGATGGAGAGTGAACATATGCTACGCAACCCGAGGGCGCAAATTTGTAAGATTGGAATTTTTCCTAGTCCATAGTGTATTTGGTGTGGAAGCTACGGATTTTGACGGTACTAAATTTAGTACATGAGTTGCGGTTAGCGATGCATCTCCCCAATATGAAATTGGAAGACTTGCTTGTGTCATTGTAGATCGAACCATATCTAATAAAGTTCGATTACGCCTTTCTGCAACACCATTTTGTTGCTGAGTGCCAGGGATAGTAAGCTGTCTATCAATCTCTTTTTCATCACAATATTTTTTAAATTGATCTGATAAGTACTCACACCTCAGTTAGTTCTCAACATTTTGACACGTTTCTCTAATTGATTTTCAACCAGAGTTACATATCTTTTGAAGCAATTAAATGCTTCATTTTTATGTGAGATTAGAAAAACATGACCAAAACGAGTAAAATCATTAATAAATGTGATGACATATGATGCACGATATCGCGCTCTAACGTTCATTGGACCACATATGTCTAAATGTATTAATTGCAATGGATTATTAGCTATTGCAGCTATTCCAAATGGTTTTCTAGTTGTTTTTCAAGCTAGACAATTTGTACAAAAAGGCAAATCAATTTTTATGAGTGAGCCTAAAAGGCCTTCTCTAGCAAGTCCATTTATTTGATCTTGTCCTATATGACCTAATCTAGCATGCCATATATTTGCATCTAAATTAACAAAAATTGAAGATATGGAAATGGGAAAACAACCACTACTATCATCAATTTTAACATTGTCTTCGATGTCCAATATAATTAAACCATTAGAAAAGTATCTAAAACCATAAAGTGCGGTGATCAAAAATATAGTGACACCATTGTTATTGAAGTTCAAACTGAAACCTAAACTAAGAAGGACAACTAATGAAATTAAGTTCCACCTTATCTCTAGGGCATAAAGAACATCATGTAGAAGAAGTATGCGTCCGTTGTATAGCTTTAATTGACATGTGCAAATACCTCAAATAGCTACACGTGTGTTATTTCCAACATATATCCACTATTCTCCCGCTGGAATGCGGCGATACTCAACGAAAGTTCTATGGACTTTCGCTATATGGTTTGTTGCTCTTGAATCAATAATCCACAAAGGATTAGAGTTAAAAAATAAAGCATTACTAAACATAAAGTAATTTGAGATGCATTAAAAGAAAATACTTGATATTTTCTTGGTTTGGGACATTCCCTTGCAAAATATCCTTTTCGTCCACAGTTGTGACATGTCATCTATTTCTTGTCCTTCTTTTTGCCACCTCGCTTGTGATTGACATGTTTCAGTTTCTAAGGGTGATCCATAATGTGATTGCCTTTCTTAGCTGCAGGCTTTATTTTAGGTTTAAAAGAAGTACTATGGGAGACTCCATGCACAATCATTGTCTGAGTTGAAGTCTTAACAACTTCCACGCGCTTTACTTCCAACACTACATGACGAGCAATATCATTGAATGTCTTGATATTCTCGTTGTGGGTTATTGCTACTTCCATGTGCTCCCAATTTTGAGGAACCGATTGGATGAGTGCTTGGATTTGTTGTTCATCTTACTAAACATGACCAATAGAATTCAGTTCACGTATCATATTTGACATTTCTCTCAGATGTTGTTTCATCGAGTGATGCTAACGTTTGACATATGTTTCAAGTTTGATAGTTAGCTGATGCAACCTTGTTGAAAAAGTCATCCTAAACCTCTGCTTCAATGCATTCCACATTTCCTGAGCAGTATCAAACTGCTCAAATTCGCACATCGGATCGTCTTGCATGCGGCTCAACAACGTAATGCGAGCAGTGCTATTTTTATGTTTCCAGATTTGAAACGCATCACGATCCCAACAATGTTTAGCAATCGTACCCTTTTCAGAATCCAGAAGCACATTCTCAAGAGTCTCAAAGACTTCTTGTTCTTCTAAGTTATATTGCACCTTTCAGTATCATATATCAAAATTGTCCCCATCGAGCTTTTCGCCCTTGTTCAGCTCAGCAATGATACTTTTGGTCGATGAACCATGGATTCTAATGAGAAAAACCATTCATTA
Source organism: Stephania cephalantha (assembly GCA_039657325.1). Taxonomy (NCBI): domain Eukaryota; kingdom Viridiplantae; phylum Streptophyta; class Magnoliopsida; order Ranunculales; family Menispermaceae; genus Stephania; species Stephania cephalantha. The sequence continues at coordinate 28,410,616 of CM077578.1, read as the reverse complement.
GTTAGATTTTTCCAAAAAATAATCTTACACTTACTTGCCGCTGAATTTCATTTAAAATAATTAATAATTATTTAGGGGTATAAGAGCGAGAGTTCGCTATGCTTACAATCATCACTTATAAGCCTAAAATATATTATTATTATTTCAAATAATTCGCGCAATTAATTTTCTCACTTAGAATGCATTTAAAAATGATTAACTAAAGAGTAGCATAATATAATCATAACAAAAAAAATAAGAAATGCATACTTTGTGCACTCCTTTTTGGTAGAAAAAAGCTAAGATAGCACTCCGCTGAATTCCATTGCGAATTTGGTGTTGCTCTACCTTTATCAATTCATAACAAATTTTTCAAAAATTATTAAGAGAAATTTTCTTATTGATGAACTCCATCATGGGTTTGCAAGAAATATTGAGGGAGCCAAGAAGCATCAAACCTCTATTCTTGTGGCTCACGTAAAACCCATTGTCCTTGATTAAGTTGTGCATTTTATTAAATGTGCCAATATGTTAAATGATTGAGTGCGTAGGATCCTTTTTGTAATTTTGAAGCGCCTTATATGGATTGTCGCTTCCAAAATCTTGCCACTCACATTCACAAGCCATGTTTTGATAAAAAATGTTTTGGTTATATTATGTACTACGAATTGTTTTTGAAAAACATTATAAGTTAAATATCAATTTTAGTTTTCCAATTACCTTAATTAAAACTGATTTTCAAGACTTTGAATCGCACAAACATCAATCAACATTTGATTTAACAAACTTTGTGATATACATATTCAAAAGCCTTTACAAACAAATGTTGGGCTTTGTTCTTTTAATTAAAAGAAAACTAATTAGGTCTAAAATGAGTAGTGAGTCCATTTAAACTTTGTTATTCCTATCATTATTTTACGGGACTCGAGGAAAATCATGTGTTCCTTACTTGTTTTCTTCACCAAAAAGAATTTCAACAGATGCAACGTTTTAATTGCCCACTCAACATGAACAACCATGGTTGCATGACTCTGGCAAGGTGAAATCGTCAGCCGCCTTCATGGTCGAGGTCGGTCGGGAGACCCACGCCAACAGTCACACCACCGGCATTTTTTTTAATAATAACGAAAAATGAGAATGTTTCTATAAAAAAGTGTTTCACCACTGCTGATTCCGGCCATCGACGACCCAAACCATTATATTCCGGCAAGCACCCTAATAGGTGCGTCATGATGAATCGGTAATGGATCTCGTGAAAGAACCCCAAAACCATAATTCTCCTGGTCTTGGTTGTTGATCTTTATTGGTGTACTGGGAAACCTTCCAATGGGTGCACCGGCTCTTACCGCGATCGAATTTTGACAAAAAAGAACATCTAATTGTTTAGGATACTACTTACCAACTTGGTTCTGATACCAATGAAGGTTTCAAACTAAATATGAATTAAAAAGTATTGGCAGAAGCGTAACTTTGTCTTATTTCTTCCTTTGTGGTTTCTGGTCTTTTCCACACCCCAAGAGTTTTGGAGAAACAGTACGGGAGAACTCTTCACTACACTAAATTGCCAAATGCCTTGAAATAGAGAAATCATACTTCGTGATTTATTATCCTATCAATCTTGGGACTTCCCAAGAGATTAGGATTGTTGAGATTTAGAGATATCTATTAGTTATCAAAACATTAACCTTTTCCAAATATGTATAACGTGGCCCACACACCCAATTGCATATAAACTAAAACGTGGCCAACATTTGGGATATATAACCCCAAAATTGGTGAAGGGCCCATAAATTTGTGTTGCACCATATTCAAACTCCGCTCAAATGAAGACTTATGTTATTGAGTTGGTTGTCTATCATTCGATCAATGACACTCCATAGCACCTCAAAGTTTGCTTTACAATGCCCTACATGTTTCTTGATAGTGGAATGCATAGACTCAACTCTTCGCATCGTGATCTCTGCCAAGTGCATAATTTGATCTGTCCAAGTGGATACAAATCTTACCTTGAAATCCCCAGCCCATGTCTTTTCCAAGTACTAGACCAACCCTTTCACATTGCCATAATCAGATCATGTCATTCAATCTACATTCATACGATGCCTCTTAGTTCACATACATCAATGCCCTCCACTTATTTTTAAAGAGAGTGATGTTTTCATTTCTTGCAAACATCTTCTTGGTGTTGATCATGACATTTATGTTTATGTGCCACATGCAAAGTTGGTGAGAAGATTGGCGAAATACTTATTGAATTGCATTGATAAGTCCCAAATCTCTATCAATGACAAAAACACCCAGTGTAGATCAACCCTCCAATATATGCTTCAAAATCTACAAAGGCTATATGTAGTTGTAGTTGGTCTCCGACGACATGAAAGCAAACCTATTTGGAAAATTCACCTCAGTCGAAGTCACCCAATAATCTTCAACAGTGGCATGTTGTACCTATTGGTCTTTTATTTTCAGTCTATGATGAGCACCAAAGCGAAACACCATACCAAATATATGGAGTCAGGATGCGCCTAGATTAACTTGGTCATGACATTCGTATAATTATTGATCCTATGCCACAAAAGTAGTATTTTTGTCTAATAAGTGCAACAATTGTTAGATTCGCGTTCTCCCACCTGCTTCTCAATCTCAATGTATTTGTCATGCAATGTAAATCATTAGAAGTGTGGAAGCATTATTTTTATCCCTTTGCCTTTATGTGTTGAGGATCTTTGATGTCATCACATTCCCCTTAGTCATCTGCCCCACCAAAACCTTCTCATCCAGATTCAACCGTCCGACATATAATGTCCTTTCAAGTACTTTATGGTATCGTAGTTATGATGCCCATAAAGCACATTCAAATACCATAAATAGTCTAATCTTTCGTTGATGTAAAATAGAAAAGCTCTCGTATTTCTTAGTGCCACTATGAGACCTTCTCGTATGCCCCTCTTCCTCTCGTATGTTCAACATTGGTGGTTTTTTGTCAAGTTTCGCCATTTTAGATACCCTTATTCTTTTTGAAATACCTCTATATGTACCAGACCTCTCATGAGCAAGCTTCACCTTACCCCTACAGCCAATTCCTCCAGCATCGAAATGCTTTGTAACCAACACAAATTTCCTTTCCCGTCCGAACACTTGAACCCACTCAACAGCCTCCTTCTTAGACTTGAATGGTTCTTTGCGACTAAAAAACACTAGTGTACTCTTCAAAATTAGATTTGGATAATGTATATGGTTTTTACTGCAGTAAGAAGTTTGTGTATCGTAAGATTTAATAATAAAAAAACTAAAAAAATTGTTAAAATAGGTTGTCTAGTCGCACAGGTTAAAGAAACAACATTTAGTGTCTATTTCACATGTCCGATACCATTCTTCAAGTCTCGATATATAATGAACATGACTTGTACTAAGTAGTACACACATAGTTTTGGTTGCTTTAGTCTGACACTCATGTAAGAGTGTTGGATTGATATGACCTAGACCCTATGTAATGTCCGGTCATATGTGGTCGATAACTTCGCGTCCCCTATACAGCTTGAAAAATAAGAAATAAAATACATAAAAATCAAGAAAACAAACCTTATCTTGTTCTATATCTGCCTCCCAGTTCTTTTTTTCACCCATTATATGTTACCAGTTATGCAAACATACATAATCTAACAAACCCTACAATACAACTACAATACAAAACCTACATTATTATCTCCTCCAAAATCGATAAAATAATTTTGTTCAACCATTAAAATGAGAAATAAGATAATTACAATGTCCAGAAGCACCCTTTGATCGACAGATACGCAGTTTGGCCGGCGAGGGATCAATTGCACTAGTAAAAACTTTTGAGGATTGAAGGTGGGGTGCATCAGAATGAGGAGGTTTGGGTACCTGAGTGAATTGGATAGGTTGTGAGGGCAGTTTGACATTTCCTCCTTACTCCAAATTTTAAAACAAATTTCCTAGGTGACCTAATCATTTAGCAGGATGCACGTAGCCGCACACTGAAAATGTCACTTTTATTTAAATCAAAATTATATTTAATATCATATTTTTCCCAACTGAAAAAAGTAAAATGAAGAAATATAACTTGTATCTTTAGAAATTTCAAAAATTTTAGTTAACTATGAATATTGAATAAATAGATTATGCCTCTCAAATCTTCTATACTTCGCTTCTTTATACTTCACTTCACCTAAATACCCCCAAACTCATTCCAAATCTTGTCCTCAAGGTTTAAAAATTAAGTCGAGTTTTCAACAAAACAAATATACCTTATGAAGCATAAACAAACTATATAAAATAAAGGAAAATGCTATTATAATCCACTTTTGACACACTCAAGGAACATGATATTGATGTGTCAATACATGATCCCACAAACACACTTTTCTTTCCATTTCGTTTCAAAGCAAAAAAAATTATAACGTTTCATCTTGACAGCCAACTAACGCTTTACTGCGTACAGATATCAGCTTTCACTGTAGCGAACTGCTCCAAAAATTCATACCACATCTCCTTTTTGGTTTATCTTCTTTTGAGATTTGAGAGTTTAGGGTTTCGAGAGATTGGATTCTCTTGTTTGTCTTTGTCTCAAATTACAAGAAAATAATTACGAGACCTTATTACTATCGACTAAAATTGGGATTGGAAGTTGTACAAGGTCTTAACAGCAGTAAGGTGAGGGCATATTTGATTTCTTTTATCTTATAAAAGGATTTCTTTGTTTGTTGTGCCTGATTGGGTCCATGGTCAATGAGTTAATGATGTATTGTTGCATTTAGTACTGGTGATGTTGTTATTTGGTGGATGGGTGCATATAGGGTTTGGTAGGAACCATAGTTAGGGTTTGTTTCAACATCCCTGGATTTATTACTTTACTACTTAGGTAGTTACATGTGGTTTCACAATGAATTTATTGTTTGACTAGTTGGATAGTTTCATGTTCATAACATACTTGTAACACTACAATAATAGTAGTACATAAGTGTTATGGACAACTCTGTAACATTTGCAACAAGTGCATTTAGGGCTACCTCCTCACACATTAGGTCGACTAACAAATGGAGTTGTAATGTTGTAATATGGTTAACGTGCGATATATGCATAGACGCCCACTTGCCTAAATTTTTATAGGCCCTGCATAATTGCTCCACCCTACCCAAGTGCTTATATGGTGGTAGATATGAATTTCGACAAACAGGTTACTGCTTGAAACATTTGGTCGACTGTTTAATCAAGATGGCTTAAAAAGGGCTTGCTAACTAAAGTTGATTATTAAGTTGTTTAGCACAATAAAGTTATGCTTGATTAAAAATATTTTATAAGGCAATAATGTCACATATAGACTCACTTATAGATGACCAATTGGATGCACAACATGATTCACTTGGTGATTAATACGACGAGGTGGAACCATAGATGAAGGGGTGGAATCCATAGATGAAGAGGTTGTCGATAACGTGAATGTAGATAATGGTTAGTGATAATAGTGGTGATTCTGGTGATGGACTTGTGTCAAGTAAGTTGCCAGCCCCTGAATTGAGAATGATTTTTGGCACTATCGATAAGGCTAATTTTCTATTTAGTGAATATGCAAAGAGAGTGGTCTTTGCTACTAAATTAAGGTCCACCCATAGTCAAAAGGGCGTGACTTTGAAACACGTAATTACATGTGTGAAGGAATGACATAGTAGTGGGAAGGGCTTAATTTAGAGGAGCAAACAGATAGGGATTGTTAATAAGATATAAATGGATGTCCATTTGTTTTTAAACTCAAAGTGGCACATTGATAAGTGATTATTTATACTTATATATAAGGATAGTTTAGTCTTATATTTAGTAAAAATATATTTAAATTAGTTATAATTCTTGGTGTTATTACTTCTTCAGGGAATTAAGGTTTCAAGGAAGGAATTGAGTCAAAACGAGAAGAAATAGAGTACAAACTGCCAAAAACATGGTTGGCGCTGTGGCTTTACATTTTGGCACACTGGGAACACAAGGAAAAACAAGGGAAGGAAAGGCACGGCGTAGGAGAGCGAAAGAAGTAAAGAAAATCAACACTAGAGTTCCTGCATAGTGGTAGCACTATGAAATACAAGGGACGGTGACGCTGGGCAATCGAGTGACAGTGCCGAGGCACTAGAGAGTCAAAATATATGCATGCAGTGGCGGCGAAGTGGCTTAACCCACACAACGCCGAGGCATTTGTGACAGCACCAAACACACAAAAAATAGAAAGTTAGAGTTTTATTTTGATATAAGGTGTAAAGTAGGATTTCTAATTGTTATTTAGAAGTATAAATATGTTTTAGGACATGATAAACTCACCACTTACCAACTATTAGCCACCATTTGAGTAGTTTAGCATAGGGTTTACTTTGAGTTTGAGTATTAAGGAGTTTTTGTTAATAAAACATCGAAGACATCACGTTTACAATTTAAGTTTATTTTCATTGATTTAGTTCAAGGTAATATTTATATTCATCTCTAATTTGCAATGATTTCCATTATGAATTGTGATATGTGTTTTTCAATGAAGTGCGAGTAGTATATTTTCTAAAGAATCAATGAATCTTATGGTATGAATGTTATGCTTTGAATATGAGTAAAAAGTAAATATAAAAATTGCATTGGATAGAATTTGTATTTATTATGAGCATAATGCTTAAGACATCTTGATCAAGTGTGTAATGAACTTATGTTTTAGTATTTATATTGGCCATTAAAGCTTTTAATCCGAACATGAATGGTACAACCATGAAATACACAAAATTCCAGAGATAGTTGTTGATTAGGAAGGCACGTATAGTAAATTAGTTGGTTATATATCCAATGATTTGGGACTTAATGCGTTGTGGAGCTTACGTTATTCACAAGGATAGGTGGAGTTCTAGTTTGCACATTAGAATCTTTTCCATCATGACAGTGGGTTAAAGTGGATTAGAAGGAGATTCATCTATTCTAATTAGGCATTGCACATAACATAATGAGAAGTAAAGATAGTTGCAAAGCATAGTATTAAATTACCTAGGCGAAGTTGTGAACTAAGATACCCTTAATAAAAGAGTTCAAGTAAACTTTAAATTGATTTCTTAGATTAGTTTAGCTTAATATAAAACCAATCAAAAAGTAATTTCCTTAGCAATAGTTCAAAGTTAAATAGGTAAACAACTAGTGTACAAAACTTGACCTAAGATAATATTCGTGATCAACATAAGTTGATTGCACCATTACTACAAGCGAGCTATCATACTTATGACACGCACATCAAGTTTTTTGTGTCGTTGCTGGTGATAGGTAGTCAATTGTATTATTAGTTAGTTTGAATTGTTGCGAAGTTTAATTTTAGTATTTTAGTTTCAAGTTCATAAAAAAAAACAAAAAAAAAAAAAAATTGGCTTATGTTCCAAGTTTGACTACTGCACTTGATCTTTTTGTGTTTTCTTTTATGGAATACTTAGTGCATGCGTAGCAAGGGAGAGAAGGACCTGGTGCCTTTTGACCCAGTGATTGAAAGAATGAACAAAAGAAAAGAAAAAAAAAGGAATCAAGATGGCTGAGGAGTAAGCTAGAAACCAAAAAAAGGGCTGGGGAAATAACCAGCCCGCAGGTGATCTGGTAGTGCAGGATAACGTGTAAAGACAGAGATGCTTTCGTGACTACTTCAAGCCAGAAGTTCAAGAGACTTACAACGAAGTAATAGGGCTTCCAGCTAACATAACCGAGTTTGAATAGGGATCGTTTTTGATAAACATGGTGCAAAATAGAATGTTCAATGGCTATCTAATGAAGATCCAGTTACACATGTTGAGAATTTCTTGGAGAAGTGCGACACCTGCACATTACCGGAGCTACAAAAGAGGTGATCAGGATGCGACTATTCCAATTCTTATTAGGTGGAAAAGCCAAATCATGGTTCCAATGCCTAAATGCAAGAGGTATGACTTTATGAGTAGAAATTAATGAAAGATTTCTAGATAAGCTCTTTACCCGAGTGAGGTTAGCAAATGGAAGCTGGAAGTTAATAAGTTCAAGCAAGAATTGATCGAGTCCCTTAATGAGGCTTGGGAAAAATTCAAAGAGTCGCTGAATAGATGTCCAAGACATGGATTCGTGAAATGGGCACAACTCCATATCTTCTACTATGGGATGAACCATAATATTAGAACGCAAGTAGATGTTGTATCACGTGGCTCTTTACTTATCAAGGATGAGGATGGGGCATTGGATCTCCACGATCTTACGTCTCAAAATTCTACTTCCAGTACCTGTTCCACAGTAAGAAAATTAGTAGGAATCTAATAGATTGGCTCCAAAGTTGCTATTATAGCATAGCTATAGAATTCGAGCAGTCAAATGGAAACACTTCAAATGGGACACCAAGGTCCACAAGTAGCATAGCAACCCATTAATCACTAAGGCATGTTGCTTAACCAAATGGGGATAAAACAGGGAATGGAGCTTGAAGACATTAACTTCGTAAACAACCAAGGCTACGAGAATAACTTCAAGCTGAGAGGGATGGCTCCTCAAAGGTTTTATCAAGGATATAACAACAACAACCCAAACTTCTCGTATGAAAATCCTAATAATGCATTGAAGTTACCTCAAGGCTTCGATCAATAAGTCGAATAAGGGAAATTGGGGCAGAGAGAAAAGATGACTTCTTTTAAGTTAATTGAGAAGCATTTGGAAGCCATGGAAGTGAGCAATATTGAGTGCCATGAGAGGCATTAGAAAGGGATAGAAGGAGCAAAGCAAGCTACGAAGAGGATTCATAAGGAGCAATCACAATCCATGAAGAACTTAGAGAGGCTAGTTGGTCAGCTTGCTATAAGATTTAACTCTAGAAAAAAAGAATAGCTTCTTACCAACATCTTCAACAATCCCAATGAGAACGTGAGTGATATTCGCATGATGAGCACTACGGCAACAAAAGAGCACAGATAAGAGCAAGTGATTTACAAGCCAAAAAAGTCAACACTTTAGCTATGATGAAACATGAAGAAATGCTTGAGCACGAAATGAAAGTGAGGCAAGATGAGCTTGATGGGTTCAAGAAACAAAGAACTAATGCCTTGAAGAAAAAGAAAAGGAAGCAACAATGGAAGGCCAAGCAAAAAAATGAAGGATCTTTCGAAGAAGTCCTACAAAGCAATGGCATCAAGTAGGTTCTTAAGAAGTTGGAGCCAATGCTCAATTTCATCCTGAGATTTAAACATATCAAAGGGAGAGATCCTAAAGAGAAAAACATATCGATAAACTTTAACGGGAACCGATTTAGAAACGCCTTATATATACGAGAGCCTCAGTCAATGTCATGCCACTAATGGACATGATACATGCCGACTTGAAGATCAATTGTCCCAATACAACAAATTTGCAGGTAGCAAATGGTGACATGGAACATAATATAGGAACAATCTTGAATGTGCACGTGACAGTAGGTAGATTCACATTCATCGTGGATTTTGAGGTCATGAGTCACAATATGGACAACGATGTACCTATGATACTTAGGCGACCATTCTTGAACACTACCAAAGTGAATTTGTATTCGAGAGAGAGGAAGATCACGACAAGTAACGACGAGGGCTATGATACCGAGAAGGTTATCTTTGTTGATGGTGAAGAAGTACATTTAAATTGGAATGATATCATAATCTCAGATTTGCACATAGAGGTTCTTGATTTAGACTCAGACTAAATATGGAAAAAGGCATCATGCTAATGAGGTTAAATTAAGTGCTACTGGGAGGCAGCCTAGGGGTTTCTCAATTTCAAGTTTTTGAATTTTAGTAAGTAGTTAGTTATTTATTTTAATATTTACAATTAATGATTTTTAGTTCTTACTTTCAAAAATTTATGTTGAATGTGCAGAAAATACCATTCATTAGGTAATGATTCATCGGAGTGGAAATGTCTTGCTTACTCTTGAAAGATCGTAATATAGCAAAGTAGTTCAAAGCGCTAAAGGTAAGATGCATGGGCGAATAAAAGGTAAGATTTTTTTATTTTTTTATTTTCATGGATTTTATGCAGGCACCAAAACTTGTGTAAGGGATTCACATAGTCGAAAGAGCGCCGAAAAAGAATTAGCAAAAAAATATATTCAAGGATGTTGGCACATTGGTCGATGTTGTGGGTATTACCTATGAAGCTGTGAGTGTAGGCCATTGCGCCGAGAGGGCGGCAAGCACAAAAATAGACAAACACTTCACTACATTGTTGATGCAGTGGCGGCATCGGGGTGGATTTAACGGAGTTTAAACCCCATTTTTCATTCATTCTTCACACTTGCACAAAAGCTCCACCACAACCACCAAACGTATACACCTCTAGAGCCAAAGTTTGATCAATTTTAAGTGAGATTAGTGAGTTAGAAGTGTTTGAAAATGAAAAAAAAATGTTTGGGAATGCGCCCTAGGTCAATCTACAAACATTGTTTATCTCATAATTTTAGTTAATAAAATAGAGGTTTTGTTTGATGTTTTATTACAAGTTATTGAATGTTTACCTTATAATAAGATCTATGGGTATTTATTGAAATATCCTAAATGTCCCTGGTGTGTCATTAGATTGAGAACTATATTGAATTAAAAGTAGTGTGAATCATAATTGATGGTCATGTGATGATCATGCGCATAAGGATATAAATCGAGATCATGAGTACTTCTAGGGAACAAGGTAGTGGACCGACCTGCTCTGAGAACACCAGATGGATTAAGTCACTGGTGTACTTATGATAGCTATATAATTTAGTCCATTGACTTGAGATTACCATAGACTTCAATATTAGGAGCATGGTAATTTGACACAATCAAACGTTGTATTTAACCGGACGATTATAAAGATTATGATCGATTACTATGTGAATAGTATGCGAAGGTGTATAATCAAGATAGAATTTGTCCCTCTTATATAAAGAGGGATATCAGTGGATCCCTCGATATATTAGACGGTTAAATGGTTAAGTTCCAGTCAATTGATATAATTAATGTCAATTGGATGTTTGAATTCTACCGAAAAATCAAGACTAGCACAATTGACATTAAGGGTGACTTTCCATGCCTTATGTTTGATAAAAAGATATAAGATGATAAAAGGATATAATATATGTTATACATTACGTAGTCATAATGCCTTGTTGGAGACCGCTTATGACTTGTGTGGCAAAATGGTTTTGGATCAGTGCCAACGTCGCATGAATTTATTGGGTCGCACACAAAGAATGACTTTGCCCAATTTCAATTGGTCCAGAGTAATGAATTTTATATAAAAAAATTATGACATAAAAGCCCTTATGATTTGTTATATGATACATTATTAATAGGGTCGTATATGTACTTTGCTTAAACTGCCTAAATATAATAGTTGTATTATGAATAAGTTTACTTAAGTGAGCTTATCTAAAAATATAAATGGAGGTTAAAATCTTAAATGATATGAGATTTTAATTTTACTATTTTCGGGCTCTCTGGATTTTGGGAGAGAAAGAAAAAACGTTTTCAATGTCTCGTGGAGCTAGCGCTTGTAATTGTGGTCACCATTTATGTGTGGATTTCCTATAGAGGACGCGCGGTTGAATGTTAGGGATATCGAATATTTAAAGAAGGAAATCAATGATTAAGGTTTGGCTTTCCTTTGTAGATCTTGTTTAATAGAACGTATTTTCGATCCTATTAGAGGTTTTAAAAAAAAAAATTGAATTTTCCGCTGCATATTAACCCCAAACCCAACTACAAGTACATTGTGGGTTTGCACAATTTGAAGTGCTAGCGCTTGGATTTTTGGATTTTGATTTTAAAGAGAGCTAAGGCTCTTGTTTAGAGAAATATTAGAGGGCTTGGATTGAAAAAGGCTTAGAGGAGTGTTCTACACTTGAAATTATTTCGGTATTGAGGTGCATTTACAATTTCATCTAGTTATGCTTTGAATTTTTAAAAAAATTATGATATTGTATGAAATTTCTGATTTGAGGTTATAGGATTGGTTTTGCTTGGTTATGTGAATTGGAGAATTAATGTTACCCATGTTGACTTAGTTGATGTCTTTGCAATTATTTGTCATATGCATGATCCGTGTGATATGAATTTTGATATTTTGATGATTTGAAGACAGAGTTGCATTGCATTGCTGCTTAGTTGTTTGAAATTGAAAAGAATGGCAAAAATAAGGAAACAAGTTAGCAAAAGTAGAGCAAATGATTTTGAGGCATCTACCTCTAGAAATCCCAATAAAAAAGATCCTAAACCTTTTAAATCCTAATTTCTCATTTATAAAGATGCCAATGACCAATATGAAAAAATACTACATTGGGAGTTCATTTGTTAAAGGGATGTTAATTTGCCAGCCAATGGCGATAATGGAGCGAACAGCTTCATTAGGCACTGAAATTGGGAATGACTCACTCAAGAATATAGAAAGAATCAAGTTAATCAACAAGACAAATGCAGCTTCTCTTTATGATATTACAAAGTATATGGAGACTAACATCGGCGAGATCATACATAACAACTTAAAGGAATCAATCATGTCGGTAATAGAAAACAAGTTGTTGTTTCATATCATGAGTACTCAAATATGCTTGAAGGGTAGAGTGAGGTTTAGAAAAGAGGAAGAATTCGGTATAGAGGCCCAACTAACCATGGATGAAGCTTTCATTCTCACATTGAAATCACCACCTGGTTACCAAGACTCTGAGGAAGAGAAAAAGAGAGGGACGAGGGAGCTAGACTTAAAGTCGAGTTGTAGCCAAAAGGCAATAGTATTAGGCAGTCGCCACACCAGTAGCAGCATAGCTAGCAGTATTAGGGAGAAAATGAAGAAAATGAGGAGAAACAATAGCAATGATATACTAAGGGCTACGAGTTTTTAGACCCAACATTTGGAGAGCAGGAGTTAAACGGTCTTGAGATCTTTCCACCATCTCCACCATAGGCACCGTAACTCCTACACAAGGATTTTACTCCACGATAGCAGAGGTTATGGATAGTAGAGATGCAGAGACAGTACCATGAGGATAGGGTGAAATACTAGGCAACCACGTTGAGATATGAGCTGGATATGGATGGAAGAGAGCAACATCACAAAAAAGGTAGCTCAATTTCATATAGTCTGTTGATGATCATAGAGACATAGTTAGATATAAGAGGAGCAAACATTTGAGACCTACTTATTGGTCATTAACCTTTTCAACAACACCAGAATACGTGTTTGATTAGGATTTGGTGCAGTGTAGGAGGGTGAAGAATCTATTGATACCATCACTAGCTAGAGCTGATGATGTTGATGACGATGTTGACGCGTAGTCTTCAAGTCAATGTAATAGGAATCCTGTAGAACTGGAGGTTATGATTGACTTCGCTACCATTTATTTTTTTTTAACATTTGGGATTTTTGTTAACTGTTTACTCGTTTTAGTTTTTAGTTTATTTTATTATAACTTATGTTATTATATATGTATGTGTGTTTTAGTGTTTTCATGTTTCTTGCTTACTTTTAAACCTTCAGGACAAAGTGCGGTTTATGATTAGGGGCATCCATTCTACATGTACTATTGGAAGTGGTATAGATAGGCTGAAAATTCAGGATAAACACTCTAAGTATGATCGTTTAAATTTTATTTTGAAGCGGTTAAGGAGGAAATCCTGGTATTGTATAAATTTTTTATTTTATTTCCTATATCGATTTGGTTATATATAGTAACATGTAATGAATAAGTTGTTCATTTTCATATTCATGCCTTTAATGGTTGATGAGTAGGTTACAAGTATCATGTTGATAAGAAACTCAAGAAAGTGTTTTAAATTTTAGAGAATAAATAATAAAATAGAGCAAAAAACAGTGTGATTTCATGATTAGAAATCTAGAGTTAGGGAAGACCTTGAACTTGAAACAAAAGCAAGAAATTAGAACTCTTCTTATGGAAAAAGTTATATCTCTTAGGATTCTATAATGAGTGTAAATCTTACTTGATAATATAAATCAAATAAAGACTTAGTACAAAGAGGGGAAGAAATAAGCATTGTATATTAAAAGTTGGAGTTAACTTACTTGATTTAGTGACCATGAGAAGTGCTAACAACTTCTACAAGAAATGGAGCAGAGAACTTTATGGTTAGAAAAAGTGAGGAAGATTGAAGTTCATAGGAAAAGGAGCAGGGACTTTAAAAAATAAAATAAAATTAAAATAAGAAAAAAAAACAAGAGAAAAATAAAGAAAAGATGGCGGAAGTAAACTAAAACTCTTCAAATAAAAGATTTAGCTCGGCTTCGAGTAGGTATTGAGTTAAGTTTCCTTTCCAACTATGTGCAGTCCTACATACTATTAAAGTGCTAAAGTCTATCAAAGATGAGTTTGATCTATGCTTATGTGGGAAATCCTGAGCATAACAAGAAATCATGAGATTGCATACTTGCTACTTGAGTGTTTAGATGAAACAAACTTGTGAGTAGTGATGGGTTTTTGTTGTGTCTACTTTGGTGTTTCGAAAATGAAGTTATATGTGTTGTTAAAGCTACATGTCTTAAAAATATAAATTTTTGCAAAGAAAAACTCTAGAGTGGATTATTAATTTGAAACTTAGGGAATTAAAGGATACTCCATGAATAATGTAAATTGAATGAGAACTAGTTATTAGGAGACTTAGTACAATACACTTTTGCTCGGGACACGCAAAATCGTAGGATAGGTGTATTTAATAAGTGATTATTTATACTTATATATATAGTTAGTTTAGTCATATATTTAGTATAAATATTTCTAAATGAGTTGTAATTCATGGTGTTGTTGCATTTTTAGGGAATTAAGGTGTGAAGGAAGAAATTCATCAAAAATAAGATGTAATGGAGCAAAAACCCACAAAAACATGGTTGGCGTTGTGGGAGCATAAGGCGGAGCATGGGAAGGAAAGCCACGGCTTTCGAGAGCACAGGAAGTGAAGAAAATCAATATTGAAGATTTGGCGCAATTGCTGCTCTATAGCATAGAAGGGACGACGCCTAGGCAATTGAGTGACAACGCTGAGGCACCAGGGAGTAAAAATATATGAATGCAGTGGGGACGCAGAGGCGCATGACATAACACACATGGTGTCGCGGCATTAGTAACAGCGCCAAACACGCATAAAATAGAAAGTTGGAGTTTTCTTTCTAGTTAAATTGTAAATTAGGGTTTCTAACTGTTATTAGGAAGTATAAATAGGTATTAAGACTTGGTAAACTCACCACATACCAACTATTTTCGACAATTAGAGAAATTTAGCATAGGGTTTACTCTAACTTAGAGTATTAAGAAGTTTGTGTGAAGAAAACATTAAAAACTTCACATTTGCAATTCAAGTTTGGTTTCATTGATTTAATTCAATGTAATATTTATAATCATCTCTGATTGCAATGATTTCTGTTATAATTTGTGATATGTGTGATCCAATGAAGTGCGAGTGGTCTATCTATGTTAAAGATCATTGGATCCTATCGTATGAATATTATGCTTTGAATATGAGTAAAAAGTAAATATAAAAAGTGCAATGGTTAGAATTTATATTAATTCTTAACATAATGCTTTAGACATCTTGATCACATGTTAAATGAACTTAGGTTTTAGTTATCTTGGCCATTGAAGGTTTTAATCTAGTTAAGAATAGTACAACCGTGAAATACACAACATCGAGAGATTGTTGTTGATTAGGGTGGCTTGGATAGTAAACCTTGGTTGTTATGAATCAAATGATTTGGGTCTTAAAGCAATGTGGAGATTACGTTATTCACACCGATAGGGGGAGTTCTTATTTTCACGTTAGAATCTTTTCCATCATGACAGTGGGTTAAAGTGGATTTGAAGGAAATAAGCCTATTCTAATTAGGCATTGCACATAACATAATGAGAAGTAATAATAGTCACAAAGTATAGTATTAAATTACCTATGTGAAGTTGTGAACTAAGATATCCTTTGTATAAGAGTTCAAGTAAAGTTTAAATTAATTTGTTAGTTTAGTTTAGTTTACCTGAAGATGATATCCATGATCAACATAAGTTGATTGCACTATTACTACAACCGAGCTATTATACTTATGGCACACACGTTAAGTTTTTTGCGCCATTAATGGGGATTGGTAGCAAGTAGTATTACTTAGTTAGAATTGTTCTTAAGTATTATTTAAGTATTTCACTTTCAAGATCATAAAAAAAAGGCTTAACTTTCAAATTAGACGTTTTGCACAGGATCTTTTGTGTTTTCTTTTATTAAATACTTAGTGAATGCGTAGCAAGGGAGAGAATTACCTAGTTCCTTTTGACCCGGTGATTGAAAGAACCAACAAAGGAAAGAAAATGAAAGGAATGAAGATGGTTGAGGAACAGGCTAGAAACCAAAAAAGGGCAGCAGGAATAACCAACCTGCAGGTGATCTTGTAGTGCTTGATAGAGTGCGAGGACAGAGACGCTTTCATGACTACTTGAAGCCCGAAGTTCAAGAGACTTACAATGTAGTGATAAGGCTTCCAGCCAACTCACTGAGTTCCAATAGAGATCGTCTCTGATAAACATGGTGCAAAATAGCTTGTTGAATGGGCTATCTATGAATATCCAAGTTGCACATATTGAGAACTTTCTGGAGAAGTGCGACACCGTGCATTTCACCAGAGCTACAAAAAAGGTGATAAAAATGCGGCTTTTGCCATTCTCATTTGGTGGAAAAGTCACAACATGGTTCCAAGGGCTAAATGTAGGGAGTATGACCTTAAGGGCGGAAATTAATGAAATATTTCTAGACAAGTTCTTTACCATAGTTAAGGTCGGTGAAAAAAAGCTGGAAGTTAATCAAATCAAGAAAGAATACACTGAGTCTCTTCGTGAGGCTTGGGAAAGATTCAATGAGATGCTGAAGAGATGTCCAGGACATAAATATGTGAAATAGGCACAACTCCATATCTTTTAATATTGGATGAACCACAACATGAGAACGCTAGTAGATGTTGCATTGGGTGGCTATCTACTTACCAAGTATGAGGATAGGGCATTGGATTTCCATGGTCTTGTGTCTCAAAATTCTATTGTTGGTACTCGTTCCATAATAAAGAAACTAGCAGGCATCTCTTTTCCCTTATCGCGGTCTACAACATATGTGGATGTAATTAGAGAGTAAGTGGGGTGAGCTAAAAGGGGCAACAGAGCTCAATAAGAGGAAAACCTTGCTCAAACATCGAACACGCAAGTACTATTTAATAAAAATGCAAGATCTAACATGGAGTTAAAATCAAATCATCAAGCATTTCCTATAAAGCTTGGAAATAAGTTTCATATTTATAATTAAATGTAAACCATCCACTCTATTCACTTAAGACATGTTCCATGATTCATTAAAACATAATACCAAGAGGTTCGTAAAATCATAAATGAAATTAAAGCATTCATGCATAAGGGCCTACAATATATATACCATTAAAGAATAATAATAATTATAAGTTGTTGTTCCATTTAATGCATACTAGTTATTGACATGATTCCTGTGACCAATTCCCCTACTTTCGCAGTGATGAAGATAATTAGCAAACACAATGGCTGTTTTGTCCCCTCAATGGTTCAAATAACCCAACAATAAGCTCGTCCAAGCCGTCACCGATATGTGCACCAAGATCACTTAGAGTTTTCATGAGTTTATTATCGCTCATGTCCTTAGTAATTTAACCCCGTCTCCTTAACTAGGAGAGCTAATCCTAATTCCTTACCTAGGATAGGGTCATCCACCTCCTTACCCTGGAGTAGGTAATTCCATGTCATTATTCGGGAGGAGGTAAATCCCAATTTTTGGTGCAACACATATACAACAAAAAAGATAAGTAAAATCAAGTAAATAGCATAATGCAGCCCATTCCCAATTCTTAAGCTCCAATCCTGAATCATAATTATTTGATAACATACCATACTTGATACTTGAGCGAAGCTCCCTACTTACCTGGACTCGCCGCGATATCAACTCTTGGTCTTTGCACGTACTGGGTTCTATGTGAACCGTTTCACGAATCTATACAATTAAAGACATGTAACATCAATGAAAAGTTACATTTTAAATCCTAATTTGCCATTAAATTTACGTTAGGTACTAATAATGTTGTTCCCGCGGGTCCCCCGTCACCTAGTTCGAGGGTCAAGGGGTAGGACCCAGTTTTTCTCCCTCGTGGACGCGGTAGTGCCACATTTGAATGCAATGATTTGTTTTTATTTTATTATTTACGAATATAAATATTATTTTTGTTTATTTATAATATACAATATATATAATGTTTATTGTATTTTTTATTTTTTATTTTTTATTTTTTAAAATTTTAGTGTTGAACGATCAACACAGGTTAATCGGTTTAGGGGCTAGTTTGGCCCCTAGTTTAATGTCTAGGGAGGCGGTGCCCGAGACGTCCCTACCGGCGATGGTGGTCATGGGGGTGGCTCCAGTGCCACCCCTCCCCTCTCCCTTCACTTTTTAGCAGTGACGTGGAGGTAGTTTAAGCAATTGTTCTATGATGAGTGGTTCTCGAATATACACTGGGTATTGACGGGAGGACTATGGCGTCGTTGGTGTCCTTCTTGTTGGAACAAAAAGCGTACAAGTAGTGGTTGTCTATCTCAAGAAATATGGGAGCAAATATGAGTCGGTCACAATTCATGCGTTTGTTCTATGATGAGTGGTTCTCGGAGACCGTCAAGGCAGACAAGATTAGGGAGTTCCTTGCCTTGTTACAAAGCAACATGATCGCTGCTAAATACGCATCAAGATTCAATGAGCTGGCCATATTTGGATTTGAGTATGTTCCATCATAGGCCGCTCCTAAGAGATGATTCATCGATGGGTTGATAAGAGACATTCGCTCAATGGTGGCAGCATCGAGATCAGAGTCATACAAGCAGGCATACCATCGGGCACTTGAGTGTGAGCCAACTCTTCGTAAGGATGGTATGCAGTTTCAGGCAGGGTTCTATTTGTATAGTCAAAGCAAACGCAGTTTCGACAATTTCCAATAAAGTAATGGAGAAAATTTTAAAAAGCACAGATTCAAAGGATCATTCGTGCACCCTCTGGAGTAGCTTCATGGACCACTAAATATTTATGTGTCCTCACGCCTTTGGCTATTAAGAGTGTGACATT
This sequence comes from Stephania cephalantha, assembly GCA_039657325.1. Classification (NCBI taxonomy): domain Eukaryota; kingdom Viridiplantae; phylum Streptophyta; class Magnoliopsida; order Ranunculales; family Menispermaceae; genus Stephania; species Stephania cephalantha. The sequence continues at coordinate 28,391,492 of CM077578.1, read as the reverse complement.
AGGACGATCACATCCATCGCAGTACCGCGTAACCAAAAGAGGGTAGAGGATCGAGGCCGAGTGCATCCGTGAGTGTTGCGCAACCACCTCCAAATGACCATAAGTCGCATATAATATGTTTTCAGTGTAATATGCGGGACATTATAAGAGCAGATGCCCCAACCCACAACCATCTGAGAGGAGTATGGCTACAATTGCTTGAGGTGGAGTCAATGTAATAGTTGAGCATGACTAGGAGACACTGCGACGGGTAGTTACAGGTACAGGCTCCGATTTTGGTGACGAGACCAACATGCATTATTTAATTTGAGATTTATCATTTTACTCTTTTTGAGAAACAAAAAAAACATGGTACATTAGGGTTGGATAGGCCATGACAAAACTTGACAAAAAAAAATAAATATATAAAAAAAAAATAATAAAGTTGAGAATTAATTAACGTAACTAGTACCACCTAATCTAAGTCAAGATGACAGAATCCTTAAAATTGGGGATCTTAATATAGGATCAATTTTTGGAAAAGACAAATAAGTAAATAGGTGGTATAATGGATTGTGAATCGAAAAGTTACAATGAAAACTATGATAGCATTTTGTAGTCATAAGATTTGGAAGGGGATTAACCCACTCGAAAGCCTAAATTTTAATGATATTGATAACATCATGAGAAATCATTATAATCGTTGGTAGTAAGTGACTTGGAATATCTCGATGGGAGTGACTGTTATTCTCAAACATAAAATATAAAAGTTTAGACACCTTTGTATTTCTTGGTGAGAGAAAGCTGTAAACAAGCTTTGAAAGCTAAGAGTTAGCTTAGAAAGGTGACAAGACCCAATTGTTCACCGAGTGTGAACCTAATTAAGCCAAATGAATTTAAAACGCTTAAGATTGTGAAAGTTGACTCGAAATATAAACCTACAACAATAATCACCGACAAATGTATGTGAACATTGATGTTGAAGTATTATTCCCGAGAGGAGGGGTGGCACTAGATCCACCCCCATGACCACCATGACCCCGTAACGGGTAGTTGCAGGTATAGGCTCCTTATTAGGTAGTGGCAGTGGCGGCATTACTACTGCCGCACTCTTTCATTCAACTATGGTGGTGATGATGACGCCACTCCTTTCTATGATAGTGTTGAACCCTAAAATAAGTTTTTCGCCATTATTGAAGTAAACACAAAATACAAATTAGTTTCAACAAATATAAGAGGAGATAGGGAACATGGGAATACCTTCAAGTGCGTTTCTTTGACCAAGCTTCGATCCCCTTTCTCTCAAACGTGGTTTGTTTTCAAACAAAAAATTGGGCTATGGTTTACAATTAGATTTATATAGTTGGACCAAATTAGTGTCGGGTTTGCGAAATTACTAAATTACCCTCGGGATGGGTGTTTTAGGTTTTTTGGTCGTTATAATATCCATAATTTTGACAACTTTCATCCTTGAAAGTTAAAACAGAGTGCACCCGTAGCCCGGGGCATCTAATTGTAGCGATTTATTTTACGACCCCCTTTTTATTATTATTATTATTATTATTATTATTATTATCTTTATTTGATGCAAATCTGCACCTACGAGATCTGTTTGAACCCCGTGTGAAATAAAAATTTTAACCTTAACTCCAAAATTCCAACATTCATTTTACCACTTATTAAGATTGCTCAAAGCCATTCTATGTGTGCGACCCAATAGGTTCATGCGACATTGGCAGTGAATCAAAACCATTTTGGTACACAAGTCATAAGCGGTCTCTAGCAAGGCATTATAATTACCCAAGTAGCATGAATATCAAAAATCGATACAACCTAATGAATAATATATATCATATCCTTTTTTCTTGCGATATACTTTGATTAAACATAAGGCATGGAAAGTCACCCTTAATGTTCACTCGTACTTGTCTCGATGTTTAGGTAAACTAAAAACATCCAAGTGACATGATCATATCAATTCACATGGACTTGGTAATTATCAGTTTATCATATCGAGGGCTCCACTAATTTCTTTCTTTATACAAGAGTGAAAAATCATATCTTGATTACACACCTTCATATATTATTCACATGGTAAGCAATTACAGTCGTTACAATCGTTCGGTTAAAGACAATGTTTGATTATTTCAAATTATTATGCTCCTAATATTGATATCTATTGTAATCTCAAGTCGAAGGACTAAATGATATACCTATCACGAGTAACACCTATTACTTAATCCATATGGTGTTCTCAAAGCGGGTCGGTCTTATACATTGTTCCCTAACAAGTAATCATGATCTCGATTCGTATCCCTATACGCATGATCATCACATGACCATCAATCAAGATTCACACCAGTCTTAATTCATTATAATTCCTAATATAATGACCGATTAGCGATATTTAGGATATTTCTATTAATACTCATGGATCTTATTATATGGTAAACATGCAATCACTTATAATAAAATAGCAAATCAAAACCTCAATTTTATTAACTAAAATTGTAAGATAAACAATATTTTTAGATTAACCTAGGGCACATGCCCCAATAGTAACACTATGACTTAATCCTTGTGGTGTTCTCATAGCGTGTCGGTCCAGTAACTTGTTCCCTAACAAGTACTCATGATCTTGATTCTTGTATCTATACACATGATCATCACATGACCATCAATCAAGATTCATACTTGTCTTAATTCATTATAGTTCCCAAGACAATGAGCGACTAGAGACATTTAGGATATTTCAACAAATACTCATGGATCTTATTATAAGGTAAACATTCAATCACTTATAATAAAACATCAAATGAAAAACTCTATTTTATTAATTAAAATTATAAGATAAACAATGTTTGTAAATTGACTTAGGGCACGTGCCCCAACAATCTAGTTGAGACTAGGTATCCCGTCTTAGTGAAATAGACTAGATGCAAAAAAAAAAAAAAAAAAAAAAAACTTTAAGCGGGCAATGTCGATTCCGGGGAGCATGCATTGAACTCATAGTACAGTTTTAGGTTCACTTTTGGATTGTGCAGTCTCTTTATGAGCTCCGAACTGCAATTGAGGGATTCTCTTTTCTTAATTTTTATATTTGATTATCGTTGTATGTTATTTAATTTATATCTTTTGTTATTACAACGTGTACAAAGCAAGGTAGTTGTTTACTTAACTGATACTATTAATTTTGTATGCATTAATGTTTTGGTGTTCTCAAATGGGCTTTGTCAGGTTTAGTAGTGGATGATGGCCGCAAAAGAAGAAATAAGCTGAAGGATAATTGATAATTTATTTCTTTCCTTTATGTATTTATATTTTTTTTATATTATGTTTTTAGGTTCTCAGGATGAGTGTCGGACGTAATTTGACTATGAAACTATTTGGAAGCCTTATAAGATAGTTTGAGAGGATTGTGATACTATTTATGAGTTGTTTTGTTGAAAAGATAGGTTGTGGAGAAGTTAAGATTGATTTTAAAATTTAAACCTTTGAAACATGGAGACATAGTTAATTTGATCTTTTAATTTTATTTAATATTATATTGTGAAGCGTGGGGAGATGTCAGTTCGTCTCTCTCCAAAGATGTTTTTTATTACATTTTTGGGTGCCAGCAGTTCACTTTTTAGGGAGACTGTGAAAATTGTTATAATATTTAGAAATCAAATCATATGATTTTCTAATTTGCTCAACTTAAAAAATTAAGACCTGAGTCTGATTTAGTACATATTTTGACGATTTTTAAATGATTGAATATATTAGGAACCTAATTAAGGTAATGAAACGAGCGCTGACAATATAACTCAAATTGAGCTTTATATATTGCGCAAAGGATTATATTCTCTTGTATTTTACTAGAATCCATGAAAAAAAGTTCACATATTATGCGGTTAATCTTTGAAAAAGAATTTCACATATTGTTTGCCTATTCCTTGAAAAAGAATTTCATGTATCGTTTGGTAGAGTTGATTGCATCATAGAAAATGTACAATGTAGCAGCGTGTTCCTAACTCTTGACAAATGCTTTTTCGATTGTGTATTTTGATTTGTCCAATTTTAAATTTTTTTTAGTTAAAGCCATATTGGTTGCACGAGTCGAAAAAACAAAACAAAAAAAAAACAAAAAGGAAACAAACCATAAGAAACAATGCGAATTAAGGACCAACACACCCAGTTAACCTTTACAAGGAACACCAGCAGAGCTTTAGAGGTAATGTTCTAATGAAGGAAAGGTGAGCTCTAGAGATGCACGTCAAATGAAGGAAATGAACAAATATTTCAGTTCGAGCGTAAGAAGTCTTCCATTATTCTAATGTATGATATGTTTTTTTTTTAAAAAATTATTAAGATCGTATGGAAACATAGGTATGCCTGGAAGAGGTCATTAACAAAGCTAGTACATAGATGTAATATACAAAAAGAAATTTTCATGCAAGGGTGTGGCGTAGTGGCAATGGTGCATGTGCTAAGACGCTAACTGAGGCAGATGTCTACTATTCGAGGTATTCATTACTTCCTTAAGTTGTCTTCCAAGTAAGCTATGAGGTTGGTACGCTCGATTAGCCTCCATGAAATCAGTAAAGTTGAAGGTTTGGATACCCACATTTGTAAAATAAATTTTCCACCTTTATTATACTATTATATTTGTAGTAGTGGTAAGTGAGATCGTCTCTATGGAGATTTTGCAATTCCTTAAGAAAAGAGGTTTTATTATTTTTATTAATTTTACTTTAATTTAACTAACTTAATTAAAACAAGAATCTAAATTACTAACATCAAATATAATTATCAACTATAGTAACAAAACTAACTTAATAAACATAATTCAAATCAATTCAATTGAATAAAAAACAATATAAAATAAGCATATAAACAAACATCAAGAACAATGAATACACAATTCATTTTGCATCCAAACATGCCATTTAAATCATAGTCATAATAATATTTTATAAAGTATTATACATCATTAAACTCTAATCATAAGTAAGTAGACAACCCTTAGCAAGCCATCAGTTTTCCTTGTACCAGTGGAAAAGCTACATTCTAATTTTATTGAATAAACCCTTTAAAGATTCAAAGAAATTAACTTTAAGCAATAAAACCGCATTACGCTTTGTGAAAACTTTGAACTACTAAATCTAATACCTTCGAAAAGCCACTACAATACTAGACTTAGATCTCAACTCACCCAGGACATCTAAACGTTAATAAACCTTTTAAACAATCCTACTTACCACTTCAAACTAGATATAAAATCAAATTAACACAATACACACTGGCCACTATTCATGCAATACCTAGATTCATGATTGCAATCCGCAAATAACAATCTATTAAATCAGTGAATTAAGGAATACGATCAGTTTAAAGCATTAAGTACAAAATCATCTCATCACGACTACATTGCAAAACGAATCAAGTTCATTTTCCGTTTTTGTTTGGATTAGTAAATTACTCACTCATATTCATGAATAATAGCATAATATAGTGAATAAAAGATATAGATAAATACCTCATAATTGAATATTTGAATCTTCAAAAGTCTCCAAAAGCAATAAAATTTAATAAAAGTAGTAAATATGGCTCCAACGGCAATTAAGGGCAATTAATTTAGCAGCCCCGGGTTCATATCTATAGTATTTTAGGTAGTACATATCTAATTAAAATTGAGATCTTTTGTAGTTATCTAATATTCATGAAATCGAGTTCAGTGATTAACCACTGATTCCATTTAAAATGTGAATCACTAGACAAATCCTTGGAAATGAGGTTATGTGCTCCACTGTTTTGTCTTGCGATTTATGTGTAAACTCCAAATCGCTGAAGAATCGCCAGTGATTTCAATTTCTCTTTTGAATCGCTGGTGAATCGTTGTGCAACAATTCCACTTGGTTAAATCCTTCATTTTCTTCTTTTTTTATCCATTTCTTCAAATATTTCAATCACACGCCGACACATCATCAGATATCACATCAACCTCTGCACGTCATCAACATGCCACATCAGCCTTGTGGGCCCCGCTACAATGTCTCGAGATCCTTGCAACACATTTTTTTGTTTAAATGCAACATAAGATTATAATATATGCATTTTCTATCATTTTTCACCTCGATTTCAATTATACACCTTAAAAACCTGAAATAGACCATATTTTAGAGACTTTACCTTATAAAATATACTAAAATGTCCCATACAATGTGTATAATTTATTACTTCACTAGAACAAATTCAGCTTTTAATAGAGGTTTTGAACCTCTATGAAAGACTATTCATAGAGGTGTTTGACCTCTATGAAAAGCGTTATCTTTGAAGGCGTTATCGTATCTTCAAAGCTTACATAAGGGTTTCAAACCTTTGTCAAATCTGGCTATTTCATAGAGGTTTGAAACCTCTATAATATCTTCAGAGGCTTACATAGGGGTTTCAAACCCCTATCAGTTGTAGTGATTTCATAGGGGTTTGAAACCTCTATATTATCGTCAAAGTCTTACATAGTGGTTTCAACTATCAAATGTAATTTTAAAAAAATAATAGCTAAAAATGCCCAGAATTAATTTCCATTTCCATTTTCAATTGAAAATGTAACAAATCTACATTCAATAATACTAAAAATGCCCAGAATTAATTTCCATTTCCATTTTCAATTGAAAATGTAACAAATCTACATTCCACTCGCAATATTACTATTCCATCAAGAAATTCACAGTGTTCTACAACCAATCAACAAAACAACAAATCGATAGCCACACATTTCACGAACCCCGCTTAAATGATTGAAAATCAAACAAATATTGAATCTTGAACAACAACGATTCCTATAACAAAAACGGAAGCAGGAACCTTAAGAACATCAGTGATTCCTTCAACAGTAACAACACCAGCATATCTGGAAATAAGCACAATGGAAGAACATCAGTGATTCCTTCAACATAAAATGTACTTGTTTAGTGAGTTTGAATACCAACCCTATAACCTACAATGCATCTTGAGGTTAAACTTTGTGTGATATACTACATAGATGATTCACATTATAAATTGCATACTTGTGACAAATTCTACTCACAGTTAGCAACCTTGTTGTATGAACTAAACAACGTTTACTTATAAAAACTACTGTTTCAAAAACTCTGTAGTGTAACTATTGTAAATATTCATACTTTGTTATTAAAGAAAATCATACTCAAAAGAGCCATCATCAGTGGACATATTGTCTTCTGAAGTCAGAAAACAAAAAGACACCTTTTTTTCTAAAGACATACATTTGTAGTTAATCAAGCTTATTCTGTCAAAAACATCACCCAAGTATTTGCACATGAATGCAACAAAAAATGAAAACTACAAAAACAAAGGGGGCAAATACTACCTTTCATAATTTGAATGGTTGCGCTATTCCATTTATTCATCAGCTGATCATCAACAAAAATGTGACAATATGAACTCACTAGTATTTGAAGAGCTCTAATGGTAAGCCAAAATAGTCGTATCGCTTCAAACAAATCTGCTCCAAACAATTCTCCTCCGTATAGTGAGCTTTATTCACCGCAGCCTGTTCAACAAACGAATTCCTAAATTCCTCGCAATCGTACCAAAATCACAACCAAATACGCATAATAAAAATACTTGATTACCTCTCAGTCCCAAATGAAGTAGATGCCCTAGCAGTTTTCTCCATCTCTAACCACGTACTCATTTGGATCTACACAACACAGCCACAATTGCAATTCAACACAAAGCCAAGGGACTGAATAGTGAATCTATCCTAATCACTGCTTAAATCAAGTACTGAATAGTGTTAGACTTACTTGAAAATGACGAAAGACCGATAGAGTCTGAAGAGAGAGAGCATCAATGCGTAGGTTACCAGTGGAGGATGTTTTGTAAATATGAAGGAATTGGAATGGAAAGAAAGCAAAAGTAAGGGATGGCAGTCATAATAATGCGGACAGATGGAGAGATGCTATGTCCATCTTACAAGCATCAATCATATGTTAGAGACACACGCATGTATGTATAGAAAAGTGAGAGCAAAGCAGAATGTAATTAAAGAAACACAAAAATAACAAAGCTTAGTCTCATACAAATCACTTAAAAATAGACAAAATAAGCTCCTTTTCTATATACGAGCAAAAGTAACAGAAAAGAAGATATTGAAACAAATACGAAACATTGAAACTCATCAAGTTTCTAGCACCATCTATATGATCTTCCCATCATCTGCAAGCACACCACCACCACCACCACCAACAACAACAACAACAACATAGCCTCAGTCCCAAATCTTCTTTCGGCTACATGGATCAAACTTTTCCATTGTGCTCGATTAAGTGCAATTGATGGTGAGCTTTTCAAACCATTCAAATCCCTCATAATTAATGCATCCCATGTTAACTTTGGTCTGCCCCTACCTCGTCGAACTTCTACAGTTTCTATTGAGTCAAGTTTTCTAGTTGGGGCATTTGTAGGCCGTCTTTGCAGTGACCAAACCACCGAAACCGCCCTTCCCTAATCTTTGTATCAATTGGTTTTAACCCTACTTTTCTTTGAATTTTTATATTTCTTATTCTATCTTTACGAGTTTTACCACACATCCACCTAATCATCCTCATTTCTGCTACGTTCATTTTATGTAATTGTTGTTGTTTTACCGCCCAACATTCACTTCCATAGAGCATAGCTGGCCTAATTGTGGTCCTATAAAATTTTCCTTTTAACTTAGTAGGAACATTTTGATCACAAATCACACCTATTGCACTCCTCCATTTCTTCCATCCAGCTTGAATTCTATGTGTAACATCATTCTCGATGTTACCATCATTTTGTATGATTGATCCTAGGTATCTAAAGTGGTTTACCTTAGGAACTCCTACTTCCCCTAATTTTAACCACTCCGTCATCTCAATTTTTAATGTTTCTAAACTCACAGTGCATGTATTCGGTTTTCGTCCTACTCAACTTAAAGCCTTTAGATTCTAATGTATTCCTCCAGAGTTCTAATTTCCTATTCACTCAATCTTTAGTTTCATCCACTAAGACATCATCATCTGCAAGCACAAAAAAAATTAAATTTAGAGATACAAGATGAGTCAAAAAATAAAACTAAATGGTTGAAACATATTTTCCTCAAGTGATTGGTATGAAGACATGTTGTTTGGGCCATGGAATCGATTCCCTTAAACCTTGCTCTGTTATCCTCATATTAGCTTGAGTCCTCCATATCAGAGCATTGTGGTCAATGGCTGTTTGCACCCACACCATGTAAGATCCAATCCCAATAAGAGCATCCTCCACAACATGTAGCGGGTCATCTATTGCAATCTCTCCTTCGCCACTATATGGGTACAAAAAACCCAATCGATCAACTTGCACTACATTGCACACTTACTCAAAGAGTTCCCATTTTGTGGTTTCAATAAAAAATTATGAAGTTTCATTATCCATAACACTTACGTTGAATAGATTAATATTAATTTTTTCTGGCATGTACAAGTGTGCCCTTCTCCCCCTTGTTGACTCTATCATAAAAATAACCAACACAATTTAAGAATGAATATTGTTCACGATATAAATAAATATACATATGTGTATAGTGAAAATATCAATTTGTACCTGTTTATGTTGATTGTAAACATAGGAAGATAAATTTTCATACTTCTCTCTCTAACCCATAAGTTCTTTGATGATAGCGTTATTCTGAGTTGTTGCACCTACACCAGTAGGAGTTACTCCAAAACCAATACCTCTCACTCGACCTTGGTGTTCAGTACCAAAAACTTGTGAGATAGGGTCATTGTTAATTGATTGAGCAGTAGATTCCGAGCATTGACTTTTTTTACATGCATTGATTTTATCCTTCAAAACAAACAACTACTATTTGCATCAAATGGAAGAAAAACTTAATAATATAAAATATCAAAGATCTATTAGTTAATTCACCACAATTTCGACAATTTCAGTATTGTGTGGTCTCCCGTTTTTATCTGAATGCCTTCTAATCCACACCTCAGCTCTGGAAACACTAGCAGCGTCTTTTTCTTCAATCTATAAGCATAAAAACAATAAATAATACAAGATTAAAATATAGGTATAAGTAATAGAATAAATGAATAAAACTTGCCATCTCATATTCATGGCGAGCTTATCCTTTTCGACTTGTCGTATGCTGAATCGTTTGCTTTGCTCTAATTTCCTTATCTTTATTGCTTTGTTCACGAAAGTTGCTAGATCTCCTTTATTTTTTGAACTCTTTCCATAACTTTTCATCAATTGTGGCAGGTTTTTCGTCGTTGCCATTTTCTAATTCTCTTGTAAGCCTTGATTTCCATGCTCCAAACAATCGTCCAATTCTTTGTAATATATGTTTTTCACGAGATGCTTTATCCGGAATTATAAATCTTTCCTACAATGAGAATAAAACACAATCAAATAGAGTACTTTTTCTACATTTATATAAAAAATAGAAGTCTAACCTCAATAAACTTTTGTATTCTTTTCTTATTATCTCCCTTGAGTAGGTGCCAATCTGACAAAGTTATTGGCACCATTTCGCGTGACACGATTCCCAAGAAAGAAGAAAAGACATCTGCATTTTAACCAATGGGCTAATTTCTACCATTGAAAGTAACGAGTACTTTTTTCTTTCTGGAAAGTGAAGGAAGCTTGGTTGGACCTCTTTTCTTCCTTTGTTGTTGTTCATCTTGTTGATCTTCTTGTTCTTGTTCTTGTCATTCTTCTTCTTCTTCTTGATCCTCTTCTTCTCGTTGTTCTCGTTGTTGTTGATTGAAGCTCCTAGTTATTGATTGAGAACGAGAGTCACATGATGAAGGCGGTGCTTCATATGTAGAACTTTGCGGACACCTTATCCTCACACCAACATTTGAGTTTCGACTCATCAATGCTTCTATAGCTTGCTTTTTTTTTCTTGCTTATTTTTTTGCAGCTTTTGAACTCTATTCATTCAGCCAAAAAATATCATAATTAGTAAATGAGCACAAATAAATTCATCAACCTATAAAGTGATTAACTAAATCACTTTTTACCTCTTCCTTATACATTTGTTTTCCTCAAATCTACACACGCTATGTCAACAACAAAATATGATGGTTGTAAAAAACTCCTGCAAATGCTCTAGTTAGAACATGTGAAATGACAAAGAAAAGCAAAAGAGAAATTATTAGCACAAGAAAAAAAGAAGATAATAATATTGCTACAACTTAATAAGTCATAAAGTAATTAATATAAGCATTTAATCAGTCATTCGTGAATAAGGTTACAACTTAACTCCATTACACAAATTGACCCTGACAATTCATTCTAGCATAACTTTCATCTTCATCGCAAGTGTCCAAATCTACACGCGATACGTCAACAGAAGAAAATGATGGTTGCGCATTCTCGTCGTACATTACAATATCATACAATCCTCGATGAGCTGCCCTTAACACAACGCACCAGTTTAATGAATCATTTTCACTAGAATAAAACACTTGTTTGGCCTGAGTTGCCAAAATAAATGGATCATTATGATTGTGACATTGATTAAAGTTTATTAGAGTAAACCCAACTTCAACTTTCATACCGTTTCCCTCGTTAACCCAGTCACACAAGAATAAGAGAAATCGATATACAAAATAATCCAATGTAATTATCTCTCTTATAACCCCGTAATAATCAATTTTAGTTCTTCTTTGTGCATTGTCCCGTGAACTTGATCTACAAAGGCTATCGGCACCTTCAACAAATACGTCAGAATTCTGAGTAACTATTTCAACATCTCTAGTGTGAAACTTTAATCCATTAATTGCATAACCTGAACAAGAAAGTGCATTTTTTCTTGGTTACGAGAAATCCAGTGCAACATGTTTCACACATCAACATTCTGAGACTTAACCTGTAGAGATATACACAGTACGTTGTAAAAAAAAATGCATGAATTTTAAAATAATTGTTGGAATTGAAACTAAAAATATAGTTGAAGACCTTACAACCTTTTCTTCAAACCACTCACCAAATGTCCTTGTATGTTTCATCCATAATTGGCTTGCACTCCTTCCCATACGTTTCTCTCTACGCTTCAACTCATTGATATGCATTATAACCATATAAGTTAAGAAATTGGATCAGGAATTCAAATCAACAAAATTATCTAATTAACTATCATACTTACTCCAAACAAGGTTCAACAATCTTCAAATTGAACAATATACATCGATGTGCCTTTTCCAACATATCGTCTGACAACATTTTTGTATGGACTACTGAGATTGGTTCTCCTTCAAGCATTCTCATTATGAATATTGTTGTCCTGACGTTCTTGATCTCCAATATCAGTTGATTGTTCTAACTTTCTACTACAAAATCGCACGCACTTATCGGTAATATAACATTCTAAGAAGCATCCCTCTGGCCTTGCTCGATTTTTACAATAACTTTTGAGCTTTTTCAATATCTTTCAAATGGATACATCCACCGGTATTGGACCGATCCACCTAAGAGAGCTTCCTTTGCCAAGTGGATTGGTAAATGAACCATGATATCGACTCCCACGAACTTGAGGATGCAATCTCCGACGAATTCCTATTTTTTCCAAATCCTTTCGTGAACTAAGTCCATCTTTTGATTTACCTTTTATATAAAGAATTGTGCCAGTAATACTTTCGCAAACATTCTTCTCGATGTGCATAACGTCCAAATTGTGGCGTAAAACAAAGTGCTGAAAAGAACGATGAATAGTTTAATGCAATTTCAAATAATTAAAGAGATTTTTATACATTAACTTAGTATCATACCTCCCAATATGGAAAACTAAAAATATGGACATCTTCTTCCAGATTCCAGTGGTTTGAATGGCTTCGAATGTATTCTTCTTCCTTGATTTTTTCCTCTTTCTTTTCGTTCCTCTTTCCCTTGATTCACATCTCTCTTTCTTTTGTCTTTTTTCCCCCAATAATTTTTGATATTCTTTACTGCATTCGCAACATCATATCCAGTCATTACTTCAGGTCTTCCGCGCTCTTCACAAGTTCCATCAAACCAAGTACTTTTATTACGAAAAATGTGATCACGCTCAAGGAATAGTGTGTGGCCCATGTATACAGTTTTTTTGCTTGAAGTCAACCATGTTGAACATGTATTAACCCCACAAATTGGGCAAGCAAAATTTCCTTTTGTAAAACATCAAGCTAAACTCCCATAAGCTGGAAAATCGTTGATCGTCCACAACAAAATAGCACTCAAATTAAAAATGCTTTTAGTTGCTGCGTAAAAAACAACTACCCCATCCTTTCACAACTTCATCAAATCTTCAATCAAAGGTTGTATATAGATATCTATGTCATTTACTGGTTGTTTAGGGCCTGGAATTAATAATGTTAACATCATACTATCTTCCTTAAAGCATATTTAAGGAGGAAGATTTTAAGTGACTAACATTACTGGCCAACAACTATATAGAGAGCTAAAATCACGAAAAAGATTGAATCCATCCGCAGAAAGGCCAAGCCTAAGATTTCGAGGCTCTAATGCAAACTCAGGCCACTTGTGATTATCTAAATCCTATGCTATTGAATCTACCGGTGTCGCATCTTACCATCTTGGCGCAAATGGGAAGAGTGCCACTGTAAATTCTTAGCTATTTACAATGACCCATACATTCTTTTGAATCTCAGTATGATTGGAAAATATCTCAAGATCTTAGCAGGAATTCTTTTTTTGGTCTCTTTTTTGGAGTTACTTACTTTCCATCTAGATGACTTGCATTTAGGACATGCATCTAAAGCTTCATTTTCCTTCCTAAATAAGCAACAATCATTCACACAAGCATGAATCTTTTCATAATGAAGCTCATACTCCTTTAGCAACTTCTTCACCTCTTGCAACGACTTAGGGAGAATATTTTCTTGTGGCAACATGTCTACCACGATCTTCAATAGTTCATTAAAACCATTTTTAGATAGACCATAAATAGCTTTATGCTTGTACAAAATCACGGCGGTAGAAAATCTGATGTACTTTGTGCAACATGAATAGAGAGGTGGAGTTTTGTCCTCTTGAAATAACCTTTCGTCGTCAACTTGGATTTTGACATCTTCTAGATCTTCATCCCCTCCATCCCCTTCATCCCTAGCAACTCCATCTCCTTCATCCCTATCAACTCCATCCCCATCATCCATTTCATCCCTTTCATTCGTAGCAACTCTATCCCCATTATCCCTAGCAACTCCATCCCCTTCATCCCTAGCAACTCCATCCCCCTCATCCCTTCATCCCTAGCAACTTCATCCCCTTTATCCCTAGCAACTCCATCCCCATCATCCCCTTCATCCGTAGTAATTTCATCCCCTTCATTCGTAGCAACTCCATCCCCTTCATCATTTGCGACTTCATTCCGCACAATGGGGCTACTCTCTCCATGATGGAACCAAATTGTATACATGGGATCCAATCCATATATGATTAGATGGTTGTAAGCAATATCAGACTTCACACGAGACACATTTCGACAGTTTAGACAAGGACACCTAATTCCTTTTGGATGTCCTTCTCTAACTTGAGCTTGAAGAACGAATGCATTTGCTCCTTTACAATATTTTTTTGAAACTCTAATAAAAAAAAAAACTTTGAATAGTAAGTTTCAACCTTACAAGAAATATGAATGCTTCTATCACTATAAAAAGATAATATGATAATATTAACCTCGAATGTCTGGCCCAACCTTTATCCATCCTGAGATTGTAATCTTTGCTCTGTTAAAGTTTTAGAACGATAATATTTACTAGAGATATTTGGCATGAATTTAATTAATATTACATTTTATTAAGTAAACTTTACTTTGTGATCCTTTTTTAATTAAAAAAATCTGATTAATTTAGTTTTAGTTCATACATAACTCAATAGATGCATATGTGATTTAATGAAATATATGTGATCGATCTGATAGGCGTAACTCTTAGAAAGCAAACATATAAGCGAGGAAGCCAAGTTATAAAGTAAACAACAATAACTAATAAAAGCCGTATGCAAAAAAAATCACAAACAAAATGGAGCAAGTAATTCACATTTGGCAGTACCATACATGATATTCTTACTTTTACAAAGCAAACACTAATCAAATCAAATTGGCAAGCTAAGCTCTTACATTAAAATGTCTAAATAGTAACTACTCGCATACTTGCTATTGCATTATGGTTGGTTCTTTAATCATAGCAAACATTAAGATATCAATCAAACAGACCATGATACAAATTCTATAAGAAATAAAATTGAATAAGTCAATAAAATAAGTGCTATTTTTGGAAGAAGTTTGCAGATCATGGTTGGTTTCTTTAGTCAAAAATTCTTCATTTTTACTTCAATTCAACAGGGAATAATCAAAGCAAGTCATATTGAATAACCATAACAAAAGATCACAAAGCTTGGAAGCTATCTGCATATAGGGATCGATCCCTACATATAGGAAATGTATCATGATGAACCGTACTAGTTCATTAAGATCACAAAACTGTAAGGTGGTCAGTTGGCACCAAATCCTCATAGGGACGTTCTACATTCAAACACACATGGCCCCAAATAATTAAGGAATATGAGAGAGGTGATGGGAAACCATAGTTGGAGTCCCTTAGCGGTCAGGGCTTCCATAATATGTTGCTCTTGAGCAAGTGTAAGTATCCTGGGACACACACAATGCAGGCAAGAGCAACAACAAGAACATAACACCATAGGAAGAGACAATTGCAATACTCATTTTTATCTTAGCACCTTAAAGAGGTTATAAAGCACAAGCTGTGGGATGGAAATTTGCAAAGATACCTTGCACTTATATATAGCAGAGGTCCTATCATTTAGGGTCTCAAACTATTCCTCCCCTTGTGTGCCTAGTTAAATGACTAAATCAGTGTAGAGATATGCACTAAGCCACTAAGAGTCACATGTATTGACTCAATTAGACATTGAAATAAGGAAAAAGACTGGGCACCATGCTTTTGGCACATACTTTTTTTATTACAAGTTGTTGGAATCAGTTGGATTATGCATTTGATGTGTGTCTGCACATTTAGATGTGTATCATCGGATTTCAATAACTGTGTAGCTATAACTAATGAATTGTGAATGTGTCGAAAGTACATTAACGGTCACTTCCTACTTAGGAAAAAAGTTGGGTGATGTTCAGGTACTTGATTAAGTTACATGTAGTTGCTTCACTATACTAATAAGGCATGTAAATCTAACACAAAAACATATCATTCATAATCCACATTTTGAGACGATGTAGAAACCATGCCTCTAAAAACAAAATCAAATGAAGATTTCTAAATCCAAAAAACAGAGACCAGATTCAACTCACAAAGGAAAGTAAAGTTTTTATGTTGAATCGTGATCAAGCGCCTCCCATCGCCACTCATGGTTTTCACCAAATTCGTTTCAACCGCCCCGCTCGCAAAACCTTCAAATATGAGCCAAAACCAGTCACAGAACAACGACGAATCGTCGATCCACAACCAAGTGCTTAATCTTCAAAACCTAAATTACGAAATCATCAAGAGATCAAAAAATAATAAAACCACTCAATCGATACAAGAAAACCATAAAATACCAAAATTCCAATCGCCAACAACACCAATCGAACAAGAAAGTCATCTGGAAACCTAAAAAAGACAAATCAAAACACGAATGTAGTTACGAGTAGCTCTCACCATTCCTTGAACCACTTGAAGGCAGGAGCTTTGGACTGGACGATCGGACGCCTATTGAACAAGTGCAACTCCATTGCCGCGTCTATCAAATTCGACTAGCCTTTATCGACGAGAACTGGTGCAGTGGTTGGGGCTAGGGTTAGGATTTTGTGACCGAGAAAACAAAGAAGATGAAGAGAGAAAGAGGAGGAGATGTAGAGAGAGAAATTGAGATGGGAATCGGAGTACGTGGAGAGTGAATCGCTAGTTGGAGAGATCGATCACTCACGCGAAAGAGAGAGGAATTGAGAGAAATAATTTTGAGTCGATGAGAGCTGCATAGAAAAGTTACTAAAAACCCTATATGAGAGTCGATGAAAGTAAGTCGATGGAGAGTTGTTTTGAGTTTTAATAGCCTAATACATAGAGGTTACTAAAAATCCCTATGAATTAGGTGCTATAAAAATCCTAATTGCTTAATACATGGGGGTTACTTAAAAACCTCTATCAATTAAGTGTTATAGAAAGCTTAATCGCCTAATATATAGGGGTTACTTAAAAACCTCTATCCATTAGATGTTATAAAAAGCCTAAATTGTTCTCGTGCTTATTAGTTCTTTAGATACAGATCCAATTTTGTGCACACACGTAAGTTCGTACATATATGGATACAAAACTTAACAGTCCCAATTAAATTTGTAACAAAATGCGCATTTGAAATTGGAGTCAAAATAACATTTTAAATATTTATCTTTTCTTTCTTTATATTATGAGAGCACTCGTTGCACCTACACTACTTTGTATTTTCTGCTAGAAGTGCTAAAACCTTTAAATTATGTTACTTATTAGGGCTGGCAAAATGTGGCCGGTCCCGTTTGTTCGATTTTGTCCGGACCCGTTTTAAACGGGTTCGAAAAATATTTTTGCGAATAACATACGGGTCTGGACAATTTTTTAAGTCCGTTTAAAAATACAGGACCGGGTCTGGACAAAAATTTCAAAAAAATGGGTACCCGTTTAGTGATTAATTTGAAGGGCATATAGGTAATTTCACACTCCATAACAAAAGTCACCAAACCAAGACTCCAAAGCCCAATCCCTCACCCTCACCCGTGCCCGCCGTCACCCTCTCCCTCCATAGCTCTCGCACTCGCCACCGCCAGTCCAAACCCTCACCGCCTCACCGCCTCACTGCCTCACCGTCGCCATCTCCGGCTCGCGCTCGCCTCAGCCTCTCAAGTCCAAACCCTCACCCTCTCGGGCCTCTCCCTCCACAGCTCTTGCGCTCGCCACCGCCAGTCCAAACCCTCACCGCCTGTGCGGCCTTAGTCCTCACCGCCTCACCGCCTCACCGTCGCCATCTCCGGCTCTCGCGCTCGCCTCTGCTTCTCAAGTCCAAACCCTCACCCGTGCCGTCACCCTCTCCCTCCAGCTCTCGCGCTCGCCACCGCCTGTGTGGCCTCACGGCCTCACCGTTAGTGCCTTCGGCGCGTCGCCCTCTCCAGCTCTCGCTCTCTGCCTGTGCCGTCACCCATCACCAGTCTCCAGCTCTCGCCTCTGGCTCTCAGCCTCGTCGGGCATCGGCGATTGTGTCTCGAGCTCCACTCTCCGCAGCAGCGCAGCTCACGGTCAGTCGGGCGTCAGTGACGCTCGCCCGTGACTGTGGTCACTCCGCTAGTCCGCGGAGGGTTTTTTTGGTAATTGGCGACTTGTAAAGGGTTTTTTTTTAAATAATTGATAAATAAAATATTTAATCATATTTAAAAATAAAATCGGACAAACGGGACCCGTATGTTTTATAAACATACGGGACTGGACAAAAAAAAAAGTGCCCGTTTTAAAAACGGGAACGGGTGCGGACACTAAATTTAATCATTTTAGAAAGTGGTGTCCGATCCCGTTTATGTCCGGTCCCGTATTTTTGCCAGCCCTAGTGCTTATAATCTTTTAATGTGTTTTCACGGTCGAAATAAACAATTTTGAGAGAAAGACTGAAAATGACCGAAAATGAGTGAGAAAACCTATGGGAACCCTTAGCCATCCTCAACATCCTCATTATCAGCTGAAGGTGCCACACATCGCTGAACAATATCCAGGAATCCCAGAGAGCTGAAAAGTCTAATGCTTGGTAGCGCCCTTGAGTCATGAACATGCAACACCAAGCTAATTAAGGAACGTTGAAAAAGACGTGGCAATCTCCAGCGCCCTTAGTACAAAAGCACACGTCGCCAGACATCGCTGAATAAAATTTGAATATCCAGAAGGTAGAGCATCTCAACGCTCCAAGCAGCGATCCCTATCACCCTCATAGTTCGTACAAGCATCGCTGGAGTCATTGGAAGAATCTTAACTGCGGATTTTATAATTTTGTTAGATTTGGCTAGGAGATTTGTTTATGTCTAATATTAGTATAAATAAGGAAAAGACCATAATAGGGATCAATTACTTTTTGTTCTTGAAGAGATTTTTAGGTTTCTATATTTGTTTTAAGTTCAAGCTTTTCAAATTTCGTGTTTCTATTCTTCCATTAAAGATCACTGAAATTTTCATGGCCGTTGTTGGCTAAGCCACTATTCTAGATTGGATACTAAGCTGTAAGCTAGATTTTGTGAGATTCTTATGCTTTTATTGAAATACTTTTTTAGTTTAATCTTGTAATCTTGATTTCACGGCGTTTGTTGGACTCTTCGCTTACATTAGTGTGACGATGCGAGCCCCGCGGACCTGAGTTGCTTGCCCGAGTCATCGTCAAACTCCTCAAGATAACCCAGGTTGTAAGGCGATGACACAGTCATCTTTAACATGCGGAATAACAATAACAACAATCTACAAAAATAATTAAGAATGCTAGATGAAATTTGCGAAATTTAAAAGCCCTTTTGAATTGTATAGCAATGCGGAATAAAAGGGAGATAGTCATTACAAGTAAACAACTATAGGTTTAAAAGTCTACCCATTATAATCTCTGTTAAATACATTAATTGATCTAATAAAAACAATTATCATGTATATCAACCAATTCATTTAAAGGAAATGCTCCTAAATCAAGCTTTCTCCTTTCCTCCCTAATGCAGCAAAAGAGGTTCCTGGAGGGAGAAGTGGGCGTCATCAATAAAATTAACAGGCCCACTAAAGCGGGAATCCACTCTACTATCAATTATCCAAGTAACACTAAATGCAAGATATAGCTAACATGCAATAATAAGTAAAAAGACACATGAATCATAATCTCAACTCGAGGATAACAAGAAAGAAAGCATTTACATAATCAATATTCTTACAAATAAATGCAAATCATGGTTTCCAATCATGCACACATTAATGACACCATTACAGGTGATCGATTTCCTGATCCTGGTGAAGATAGACCCACTAATTGACACATTGGCCATTGTGTTGTTTAATTAGGCTTCGAAAACACAAGTAGTGTTTGTCCAAGCCATCACCATCACATATACCCAAAACAGGCCCATAGTTCTTGGAGCTTAAATCTCTCTCACGTGTCCTTCATATTAGCAACTATTGATATGGTTACGTAAGCGACTACAAACACGATAAATGATGATTTGAGTTGATCATGCAGCTCCCTTCAACGACTCCCACGTCCTTGTGTTAGCACATACTAACATAGTGAATAAAAATTGTGATCCTCACGCCTACGAGTTCCCACATAAGGTATATGCATGCAACTATAGAGTAAAGCAAGAAGTCACGTCAATAGTCCATGTCAACCCATCCATAGTTTCTAACTCACATGAGACCTAAGTTATACTAATATCATGATATGATTTAAAATAAAGCTATGATATCTCGTCACCAACTAGAACGAACACAGCCTTATCCGATCATACTAGGGGACTAAATCGGCTCTACCGGGGTATAGTGGCCATACTCGACGTAATGCTGACTTGTGGATAAGTATAGTTGTTATATATGTGTGGGTGTGTATTATACTATATAAACAATTATGCATGAATATAAGCATGAATATAGCGCGACCATAAGATCACCTAGAAATACAGGTTGGGCGTGATGGATAGTGCGACAAGACTAAGGCCGAAAAATATACCAAGCCGAATAAATTATTTAAATGACAATGGTTGGAAATTGAGTTAATTAAGGGCCTATAGTTGAATACATACAATGTACCCATATCAAATTAATAGAGAGTACCTTTAGCATTGAATTTTATCATTCATTGATCACCCTAATGATCTAGACAATGTGCATCTCGAGGCAAGGAGAAATGACTCAAATCAGTACACTCTTACATGATAACCTTTGATCATCTTCGGGCATAAATATCGAGGCACATCCAAAGGCAATCAAGAAGTCAACATGCGCATGAGATGGAAGTTCATTGGTTGCTTAGTGAATGGAATGACTAGGAGACTTGGGTCCTTCTCATCATACATTGGTCACATCATTTTTACCATTGGATTAGCTGAAAAAGGAGCTAATTTGGTGTTAATTAATGACTAATAACACTTCTAATTAACCTATAAAAATCAAAACCTAAACCAATCTTTCATATAGAAAGAGAGGAAGAACGAAGAGAATCCTGGAGTGCAGGCACGCTACCAAGAGGAACTACAACATACCTGGGGAGCGATATCGATGCTGCGACACCATCCTTATGCATTTACGGCTGCTAGAAGTTAGATAAACTCTACACTTGATTGACTTGAATGAGAATCTATTTTACACGGTGTTAGTAATTTGGACATGTATTTTTCATTTGAAATCCAAATTGAGTTAATCCAATGCCATTGGAAACTTTACTCAAAGTCCTTTAACTTTTTTCTACTGAAAATTTTGAGATTTTGAAGTTATCTAACTCAAATTCGCTTTGCAACTAGGAGTTTTAAAACAGGAAAAATATATGTTGTGTTCAACCATCAATAGTATTTTGAAGATATGTCTCTCATATGAAGTCAAAATAAACTAATCCCAATGCCATTTGAAAGCTAACTTTGAGATCTAAAACTTTTCCCTGCTGAATATTTTCCGGATCGAAAGTTTCCATAGCTAAAAATGCCCTGCAATGTGGGCAATAATACTGCCAAATGAAAATTAGGAAATGATAATCATGCTTTATTTCTGAGAGCAAAACTCTCTAAATTCTAATTCAAATCTTGATTTGTTTAGCTTTCTGGAATACTATTTTATAGACCAACAACATTTGTTTTATAGAGTCTTTAGAGATTTTAATTTCTTGATGATAAAAAATGGAGCGCAAGTCTGGGACATAAACTATTTTTACAAGTTTTTTTATTAGAAATTTTGAAGGACTTAGTTACGTCTTTGAAACTTGCTTGATATGGATTTTAGGAGGTTTTGACATGCACTTTGAGATGCTTTATAAATATTTTACCTATTGTCATGCATATAATAGACACGGGGACCTTAGGGGCCAAATCTTATAATAAGTATGATAGGTTTAGAAAGCAAAGAGTGTACATGTCTAGGAACTTCCTACATGGAGCAGTAGATGATAAAGTGTACACGACCAGAACTTTTCCTGAGAAGCTAAAAGAAAATTATTGTTGGGACCTACTGTGGGAGCAGAGAATTGGCTAGAACATCCCATTGTCAGAGTTAGTATTTGTCGATTATGATGAGGCCACGAAAACCCATTCGGTGTGAGCCGTCATCAGTTCGATGGTAAATGCAAGATCATTTGCATTAGGGAGTTCACGGGAATTCTCCATAAGGATGTTTAGAATCATTGCATGTTTAATTTATTTTGTCACGCTATATACTTCCTTTTCTTTACTTTAATGCAATGAACTTGTATATTCCCCAGCAGTTCACCCACGAGGCCACTGCTTCGGTAGGACAAGATCCGTCTTGTAGTGGTAGAGGAAAGGGCAAGGCTTGAGACTGACGTGCGACGATGAGGAGAGCCACGACATTATAATTAATGTAGGGTTCGTGTGTATATGTGATTTTGTATACGTTGGTTTATATTTTATGTTTTAGATGTTCCTCGACATATGGATGACTGTATATCTAAGTTTTGGGTTTCCACTTAAGTTCACTTTTGATTATATATATGGCATGCACACTACTTCCGCACTCAAAATCATATTTAGACTAGGACCTGAACAATTAATGATTGTGTAATACTTTAAGTTTTCAAATATTATGAATGTTCAAAATTGATTGTATCAATTGTTAGGCTAAATTGATAGGGAACATGAATTAAGGTGTAAACTGAGTCATACGTCGGTTCTTTTTCCCAAGTTGGAGAATCAGAGAACGGTTCGGGCTAATCAGACCGCTGGTTCAGGGTCAAGATGTGACAACTTTGTATTAGAGCCTATGTTTGAGGAAATGCCTATGACTCATAAAGAAATTGAATAATTTGACCCACTAGAACTTAGAAAACTGGAAACCCTAATCGAGGAAAATTAGTTGGGAAAAATTTGGGAAAAAAGGATGTGTATTGTCATGTTAACGTATTGGATTATATTTGCGTGTATTATGTAATATCGTAGAAAAATCATGTAATAATGTTCGATCCAACTTGAATTGCAAAATTTTCTAGAGATGGACCACAACTGTGTTGGACACAGATCGTTATGGTCCTATGAGGATAGACCTGTAACCGAGACTATAGCGCAACAAGAGATGATTTATCAGTTGATTGAGACCATTCGAGGCTTGACAAAGGTCGTAGCCCATCTACTAGAATCGCTCCATACTCAGTACAATCATCATCGCCAGTTGTAGTCCCCATTACAAAGGAGACTCACGGAGCACACATGAGATATGATGAGTTGATGGTAGTAGTGCCCCCTTGCTGAGCAAGCAGTTTTGGAGAGTTTTTCACCTAGATTGTATAGGCTTTGCAAGGATTTTAATAGGTGCAAGACACTAAAGTTTTATGGCGGCCGAAATATGAAGAAAGGCTGATGAGTGGATCATAAATTAGGAGAAGATCCATACGGCTACTGGAATGAATGAGGAAGTTTGAGTAGATTTTTCTACGCTACACTTGGAGGAGTCGTCGATGAGCGGTGGTAGGGATTAGGTACTAGAAAGGGCCTTATTGAAACTTTAGCCGAGTTTAGGAAACTCTTCATTCATCATTTCTTCACCCCCGCTCTGGCGAATATGATGCAGGGTGGAGTTCTTTGCCCTTTGATAGGTTAATATGTCGATTTCAGAGTTTGCAGACTAGTATTATAGACTATCAGTAATGGTCAGGGAACCATTAGCGACTGAAAGGCACTTCATATTTAGATTATTTTTCTCTCCAACCAGACATCGCAGGTTGTTGAACACCTCAAGAGCCATGCCTTTTGATGAGGTCGTTGATAGAGAGGTATAGCCTTTGAGACCAGTGAGGAGTTCCATGCTGACGACACTTGACCATCATTCTAGCGAGGTTCGTCGAGTAGTGACTCTAGGAAGAGAAACAATGGCAAGAACAAGAAGGATCATCTGAAGAGGTATTGAGATGACAGGGTTAGATCCTTAACACCGCCTAATGCAGGATCAGTCAAACGGCTAGTGACACAGGGTAGCAGTCGACCTCCAATGTAACGACCTATTTCTTTAAGCTAATGATTAGTACTAACCCGAATCCTAATTAACATGAGTTATTGTGGTTATGTCCGACGTAGCGCAATTATTGTGTGAGTGTGTTTGCATGATGATTGGTGTTTGTTTAGAATTGTTTAGCGAATTTATAAAGGGTTAGTATAATAAAGGAACTATATATAAATCTATAAATAGAAAATACACAATAAACAAGGAATTAAAGGTGCACCATGTGCGACGTGGGGGTCGTGGAATGAATGTGCACGCCCGAGAATACTCGTAGGCATGTCCAGTGAATTTATTAGCAAGAAAATACATAAGATACATATATTTATATATATTAGATATATAAATATATATATTAGAAATTAAAAGTTAGTTTGAATTATATTAATCATTTGATCTCGATAGAAGAGTATGTGCTTAATGGTGTTAAAGTTGCTGTCACTTTAAGGAGTGTCACTTTAATTCATTAATGACTCGATCGATCTCAAGATATCGCGATGCGAATCTCGAGAAAAACTTATATATTTAAACTAAAAGTCATACTTATCTATTTCATTTGATTAAACGAGAAATAGTGGAGAGGGTTGAGGGTTTAGTGCTTGGATCGTTAGAATTCACTCAGGGATTTGAATCAACGTTAATTGAGGAGTTTAAACGGATCAAAAGCTAGATATCATCACTTTGGTATGATTTGTTTTCGTATTAGTTGAAGTTCAATTTGTTGGTGATGATGAAATCTATGTGAATTATACTATTTGATGATTGGAAATGGTTTATTACCTCACTAGAGGTCCTCCATGTTGAATTTTGGGAATTTATATTGTTGTTTTATAGATTTGTGAGTGAAACAGTGGCTGATGCCATGTGTTCTGTAGAGAAAGCACAAGGTGGAGCACGCTCCACCTAGTAGAGGAGCGCGATCCATTCATCAATTGGGATGAACCCAATTTTTTGAGCGCGCCCCACCCACTGAGGTAGCGCTCCCACCCCAGAAAACAAAAGTAAAGCTGAGCTTTGATGAGGTTTCTTTGAGGACTTAGGAAATGGACTAGGGGTTCTAATTATAGAGCATTGGACTTATATTGATTACAAATGGTCTATGATAGGTGTTGGATTCCTGAGAAAGCTTAAGTGCCCGAAAAAGTTAGGAATTTGGAATGAAAAGCTAGACTGAGGTAGGTACGGATTAGCTTATTTATCAATATTGCCTGGCTATCTTATTATAAATAGCTAATGTACTTTATGGACTTAAATAAAGGACTATGTACACTGTGATATTTTAAATTAAACGAAAAACGATGTCTTATGTGATCTACAAGAGTAACTCGTGAGGACTGATACCAAGTTGTATAATACGCAGAGTTGATCTCCCGGTCTATATGTAACTCTTACTCTGTTAGATAGGTTGCGTGGATTACATACTCATTAAAGGGTTTCAGATACAACCATTGGACATGAATGGATTGGCAACATATCGGCCAATATAATTGTCTAGGAATCGCATTAATGGTGTAGGTGGGTAATTAATCCTAGTTTTATATATAAAATGGGAATCACAATGTAATAGTCAATGAAAATTTGATTTGCATCTGTTAATGTATTAATTTATATGCTTTTCCAAATTCTTGGTAGTTAGCATTGGTGCATATTGTTATTGCATAATGTTCTTAATTATTATATAGAATCTTGATGGCTTTATTAATCCTTACTTATTGAGCAAGTTGGAGTGCATACCTAAATTTAATATTTCAGGTTCGCAACCCACTGCTTTAGCTAAGGGAAAAGGAGAAGATTTAGGTGTTTTGTATCTTCTCTATGATGTAATGAGCCTGCTTGTAATTACATATACCGTTCGATATATTTTGTTATATATAAACATGATTAGGAGGTTTGTAATAAAAGTTTTGAGTTTGATAAACTCTATATTATCGTATATTGTTTATATATCGAAAAAGTTTTAATTTTTCGCTGCGTATATTTTGTATTGTTTATTCGATATTAATATACAGGTTGAGCTTATCAGGCATTGACGGAGAAGCTGCTAGCTCTAGTTAATACATGCTTGGTTACCGAGGTTTAATTAGGGTTTCAGGTCGAATATCGCCATAATCGAGATAGGGGATGCTACAATTTGATATCATAGCCTAAGGTTTATCACTTTTGAACGAAGTGGTAACATTGATACAATTTGGTATCATAGACAAGGCTCTAACCTTAAATTAACTTTTGAATTGTTTTTGAAGTAAATGATAGCATATTCCTTTGTATCGAAACTTAAGTTTATTGTCTTTGAGAGTGTCTCGAGCTATGAGTAAGCTTATGGATTGATAAACGATTTTCATCGTGTTTTCGGGGGAAAATGAAAATGAAAACATTTTTATATATTATTTGCTGTATACATATGATTTCCTTGTATTCTCTAAATGTTACCTAATGATCTTATCTCTCCCATGACTTCAGAATCTAAAGGCAGATCAGAGAGATGGTTTACAGAGGCCTGGACCTTGAGGTAACAGGGAGACTGAGGATCAATAAATATCTAAAATTGAGCAGCAAATGAGGGAATTGATGGAGTCTTAGGCTAAACTGATAGCTATGCTTAAGACTCATATGGGACTTCCAGTATAGCGACCTGAGGCACAACGTATAACCAGTTGCGAGGTTAGCAGGGCTGAGAGAGGATCTAAGACTGTAGCAGCTCCAGTCCGACTAGTATTACCACATATTCGAGTTGGAGATAGCTGTTGTTGTGCCATTGGATTTTGAGAAGGCTGCATTTCTCAAAACCCGTAAGAGTTCATGAAATACGACATTATGAGATTCGATGGCACTATGGAAAAAGGGGTAGCTGAGATCTGGATATTTCAGATGGAGCAACGATTTATAGCTGTAGATGTTGAGGACCGATTTAAGGTTAAATTAGTCACATTTTTGCTGATAGATTTTGCATAAAAGTGGTGGAATTCTATAGAGAAAGAAGGAAAGACTATCACTAGTTGGCCACAATTTAGGACTATATTCTACAAGCAGTATTTCCCAAAGACAGTCAAGAATAAGAAGAAGACTGAGTTCATTTAGCTGAAGCATGGAGCTATGTTTGTACGGAAGTATGGGATGAGGTTCACTGAGTTGAGTAAGTTGTACCTCACTGACAAACAATTGGATCAAATAATTAAACAAGAGAGTCGACGATTCAATAAAGAGATGAAATCATGGTGTGAAAATATAGGAATTCAAATTAATCAAGTTACACTAAACTTGAGAATTCTAGCTTTGATGGAGTGTTTGCAACGCAACAAATGTCAATGAATACCTTGGATGCATTTTCTTTTAAGTATGTCGAGGAAAATGAGCTTTCAACTAAAGAAAACTTTGATGAAATGTAAAGGCAATGTGTCAGAGTGGATTTTTGAGATAAACGCATCAACTCAATCGCCTACATCTACTACAAAACTTGTGGAAATAGATGGTAAATACGGCTAGAACTATCTTTCGTTTTCTGGTTTATCTGGTCAGGAAAGTGCGTTCTCATACATCCATTAATGCATGTTCGCCGAGAAACTTGAGTGTTTTAGGTCTTCTGCGTTTTAGTCTATCTGGTTTGGAAACCTAGCCCTAAGTCCCACTCGTGAACCGTAGCACTAACAAGCCATCGTCCAGAATGACATGAATGTATGACTAAGAATGATGCAAAATGTAATGCAGACTAAACACAAATGCTGGTACAAAGATAAAGTTCGTAAATAGTAAAGTCCACTATAAGGTTTACTTACAACCAACCAACTTTGAGCTTAATTTTTGGAGTTCTCGAAGCGTCGGATCACTTTGAAAATGGTTCTAATAGCTTCCCGACAAACTCAATTATATTATGGGTTAAGTTAACTAAATAAGAAAACCGAATGAAAACTGCGGCCAAAGTACGCCAGAGAACATTTTCCAAAAATATTAATTTATATAACTGTTTCAACATGCTTTCAACTAACCAACTTAGGGTAACTCTTTAACCTTACAAACCTTTATATTTGTCATGATGACCTTAAAGGAACTTGTAGTACTCATGTCCAACTTTTCATAAACTCCAAGAAATTAATTGTTGAGGTTCATATGAAACGGAAATTCAAAGCCAATTTTGAAAAACCCCAACAAAATCAAAAATAAGTTCCTTTAAACTATATCTATAAAAGTAAACCATATCTTAATCCGTGATTTCCATTTCTGATTGTTCGATCTGAAAGATTTTTAAGTGTGCGTCCCCTATCAAAAATCCACACACGAATAGTGACCACAATTCGGAGTGCTAGCTCCAAAAGTGATTGAAAACGTTTTTTTTTTCCCTCCCAAAGTCCAAGGAACTCAAAAATAGCAAAAACGAAAATCTTGTTCGTTTTAGTGTTTCAACTCTTTTTATACGTATAGATAAGCTGTCAATTAAAACCATATTCGTAATATAACTATTGCATTAGGCACTTTTAAGCAAATTATACATACGCCCATATTAATAAGTTATAATATAACAAATTGTAAGGGTTTTTGTGTCATGAAGTTTAGCATATAAAATTCATTACTTTGGACTAATGGAGATTGCGCCAAGCCATTTTTTGTGTGCGACCCAATAGGTTCGTGCGACATTGGTAGTGAACAAAAACCATTTTGGTACACACGTCATAAATGGTCTCTAGCAAGGAATTATGACTACCCAAGTAAGATGAATATCAAAATCGATACAACCCAACGAATAACATATATCATATCCTTTTTTCGTGCGATATCCTTTGATTGGACATAAGGCATGGAAAGTCACCCATAATGTTAAATTGTACTAGTTTCAATCTTTAGGTAGACTAAAAACATCCAAGTGACATTGATCATATCAATTATCTTGGACTTGGCCATTATTAGTGTATCATATAAAGGGACCCACTGAGATTTCTATCTATATGAGATGGACAAATTATATATTGATTGCACCCTTTTATATATTATTGACATGGTAACCAATCATAATCTTTATAATCGTCTGGTTAAAGAAAATGTTTGATTATGTCAAATTATCATGCTCCTAATATTGAAGTCTACGGTAATCTCAGGTCAAAATACTAAGTAATATACCTATCATAAGTAACACCTTTGACTTAATCCATCTAGTGTTCTCATAGCGGGTTGGCCTAGTACCTTGTTCCCTAATAAGTACGCATCATCTCGATTCGTATACTTATACACATGATCATCACATGACCAACAATTAAGACTCACAATAGTTTTAATTCATTATAGTTCTAAGTATAATGATCGACTTGGGACATTTGGAATATTTCAACAAATAACCATGGGTCTTACTATAAGGTAAACATGGAATCATGTATAATAAAACAACAAATAAGTTCTTTATTTTATTAACTAAGATTACAAGATAAACAATGCTTATAGATTGATATAGGGCACATGCCCCAAAACAATAACACTCAAATCGAATCACCGACGAAGAAGTTATGAATTTTTCAATATGGCCTGTCATATGGCCTATCAAGTAGGCAAACTTTATTTATTTTGAACTAAAAAATATTCTCCAAATCAATATTATCGAAATTAAATCCTTAAATATCGACAACATACACCATAAAAGCACTCGATACCAACATCAAAATATTTTCACAACTCGTGGAGTCAAATTGGACCAAAACCAATAATCAATTAATCCAAAAACCCAATGTAAATAAATATCAACTATAAAAACATTTCCATCATAGTTATCAATTGAATCACATTAGTTCAATTCATCAAAATCGTAACCCACATCAGTGGGATTTATTATGAATTGATGCACATCAACCCAATACATCAATTCACAACTATCCTTACCAATTTCTATTAAAACCCCGTAAAAGAATAGAAAAATCTCGGGAATTCAAATTGAATTGAAGAAAAATAGCCTAAATTGACAATTTACCAAATTGTGAGCTAAATACCTCGTTTCATCAGCGGGAACCTAGCTTGAACTGACTGTCTCGCGATGTTATACAATTTTGCAAAAAAAACCGGGTGAAAATCGAATGTAAGGAATTTGGGGAGCGAAGCACCAAATTGAGAGGGTTTAGGAACGAACTCGTTCGTTCTCTCTGTTGAAATGAAATTAATTCATTTCATATCCTTTTTTATATATATAAACCCTAAGCAGCTTAATTTCTTTTTGTTTATTTATTCCCGAAATCCCTATTTTGACTTGCTTTAACCTACGACGCTCGTTTTCGATCTGATTTTTCACCAAAGTGAACCAAACTCTCGATAAAATACTCAATCTTCATAAAACATCCATAACACTAGTTTTGGTCACACCAAAATCCAAAAAATCTTAACTTTGTCTATGACAAACTGAACCCTTATGGACAAATTCTAAACATTGACCGTCAACTGACTTAAAGCTCGAGGTAAGGTCTTGCACCTATTTTATTCTCATTTTACAATACCAATGATTCTAACTTGCACGCAAATCGAGATAAAATCTTTAATTGAGGATTAACCCTTCATTAATTAGTTTTCGAGCAACTAATAATTAATTTGCATTCGTGCACTTCAAACATGCACTTGCAACCCCGTGTATGACAAATTGAAGATATACCTCAACACCCTTGACTTTGTGATAAAATACCATATAATACTCGCAGTAAGCATAAAACACATATAAATAAAATATATCTTATGATCTTTGATCCATAATATGTGGGTCCCACCTCAACTTATTAAACTCAAAATAAAATCAAAAATTAATTAATTACTCAACTAATCAAGTTTATGAAATTCTTAGATTTCACAGATGCATAGGGTCTTTAGACAGTACCTGGATCAATTCATGATAGCATTCATCGATGACATTTTGATCTATTTGCAGACCAGGGAAGACCACGACATGCACTTGAGGATTGCCTTGCAAACTCTGCGTGAGCACCAATTATACGCAAAGTTTAGTAAGTTCAAGTTCTAGATGACGCGTATCAATTTTTTTGGGTCATGTGGTCGGAGCAGATGGTATTTAAGTAGATCCAGAGAAGGTCTAAGTGATTATAGATTGACCTACTATGAAGACCCCGAATCCCAACCTAGGGTCGCCTGGCCAAAATCTCCACTTAACCCTTTCTAACACCGAGCCAAGTCAAGCGACAGCTTATTAAGCCTTACCCTGCCAAATAGCTTACAAACATTGATTAACTATTTTCTAGGCCAATTAACTTTTTTTCGGAAATAGTTCAAGGCCTATTAAGTCAACTTAATTATTTCCATTTCTCTAACTCTACATTTCTAACAAAATTTTGGCAAAGCCTCCTTTGAAATTTTGGCAAAGCCTCTTTCATTGTGTAAGGCATATCCAATAGCAATAAGGTCTATTCATTTACATATACAATTTCTAAGTCTAACATTTAGTTATACAACTAATTTCATCACAACTAAGTACCCGGATCAACCCCTGTGTTATACTTATTTAAATATGAAAATTAGTAACATAAATACAACCATTTCACACATAAATGAGAAAACTTCATGTCTTATCCTATGCATTCCCTTTCCAATACTATCGCGAGAGTTATGGTACTTGGGAAGAAATGTGGAGTGAGCAAAATATCAATGGGCTAAATAAAGCGGTAGTCCGTTCTGTCAACAATCATCTAATACCTGTTATATTCATAACTAGATTTCTAGATTTTAGGTCATGAGACCCATTATCATTTTTCAGGCATTCAAGATCAATGTAAATAAGTATAATAATATATAGCAAGATCAGAACAATAATGCCCAACAAGATAATTCAACAAGGATCTATGATGAGCTTGAATTATTGGGTTTTAGAGGTTCGTACGTTGCGAAAAATTCTAAACAATTTTTGAAAAATTACAACAGGACCGAAAATAAGTTTCATTAAACTACATCTACAAAAGTAAATCATATCTTAATCTGTAACCTTCTTCTTTAATTGTTCGATCTCCAAGATGCTCAAGTGTGTGTCCTCTATCAAAAATTCACACACGAACGGTGACCACAATTTAGAGTGCTAGCCCAAGAGTGATTAAAAACGTTTTTCTTTCTCTCCCAAAGTCTAAAGAACTCAAAAATAGCAAAAATGAAAATCTTGTTTCATTTTAAGGTTTCAAACTCTTTTTATACGTGTACATAAGCCCTTACTTAAAACGTTATTCATAATGCAACTATTGTATTAGGCAGTTTTAATCAAATTACACATACGTCTCTATTAATAAGTTATCTTATAACAAATTGTAAGTTCTTTTATGTCATGAATTTTATAATATAAAATTCATTACTCCGGAATAATTGAAATTGTGCAAAGCCATTCTTTGTATGCAACTGATTAGGTTCATGTGACGTTGGCAATGAACCAAAAAACATTTTAGTACACAAGTCATAAACGGTCTCTAGCAAGGCATTATTACTACCCAAGTAGCATGAATATCAAGAATCAATACAACCTAATGAATAACATATATCATATCATTTTGTCGTGCGATGTCCTTTAATTTAACTTAAGACATGGAAAGTCACCCTTAATGTTCAATAGTACTAGTCTCAATTTTTAGGTAGACTGAAAACTTCCAAGTGACATTGATCATATCAATTCACTTGGACTTGGCCATTTATATATAAATGATGATATTACACTAGTTATTCTCTTGTTTTTGTGACTTTAGGTTTTAATCAAGAAAATGAAGAAATGGAAAGAAAAGAAATATGAGCAAAAGAATCAACTACAAAAATACACTAGTGATTAGACTACAATTTGGAATAACACTAGGAATCATCATCCGAATCAGCAGCAGAAGAAGGCTTACTAATCCACAACGAATTAGAGAATGAGCTTGAAATTGCCAGCTGAATTGGTGGAGCATTAAGAGCTAAACTCAGTGATTTGCTCAGCTATTTGTGTATAAGTTAGGAATTGCTGACAAATCGCTGAGGTTGGTTACGTGGTTTTTACATTAATATGAAGAATTTAAGTTTATCTAAAATATGTATACATAGGGAGACCATAAAAAAGCGAAGAGCTTTGAAATAACTCTACTTTTGCATTCCTCTTGCTCTATATTAGTTTTAGTTTCTATTTTTGAAAATACATGAAAGCTTTGATTTATATTAAGGTATTTATTTATTCATTATGGTTTTTAATTATATTTATGCATTGTAAATTTCCAACATGAGTGAGTAGTCTATCAATATAAATAAACCCTAGACATGTAATATATTTTGGATTGCTAGATAGTTATAGTTAAAAAATCATGAACTTAATGCTTTAAATCATTTCATACACATCAATCACGGATTTAACAAGTTATGTTTGCATATTACAACTAAAAGATATTTGTATTGCATACATAGTTGCAAATGTGTTAAGTGGTATTATTGTTCTAATTAGTTATTGACAACAATAATAGATGTAGCCGCTATGATAAATCTATAGGGCATTTCTTGAGTGGATGTTGTAGGTGATTGTGTTTAAAGTTGTTTATTATGCAGCTTCAGTAATATTGGCTTAAGATGAGGCATGATTTTCACTGAGTGTAATGCTATCGTATTTCTACGGTGTTGCATTTTATCAAATGGGTAAACTTAAAATAATAAGAATGTGGCATTTCCATTGATTTTAAGAAAATCAGTGGCTAGTTAAAGGCTATCAACCTATTATGAAGTAAGATTTAATGATTCCAAGATTCCAAATATATTATGATTATAACTATAGAGTTAAGTGATATTATGTTCTAGTGTTTGGAAGCAATCCAAATATATTATATTGTTTAGTGGGGGGTCTATTTAGATATTTGTTTATTTATATTGAATTGAAATAGAATATTATTTAAGTTAGTTTGCATTTGAATTTTTTGATCAAGTTCAGTTAGTTTGATTATTTAAGTTAGTAATCATAGTTTTTAGTTATTTAATATTTTATTTCCCGTTTAATTAGATTAACTAAATTAACAAAAATAAGTAAAAAATACTTTTCTTTGAGATTTGCAAAATCTTTGTGAAGACGACATCCCATTTACCACTACTACAAGTTAATAGTAAAATACGAGAAAATATCGTCCATGCTCGATGCGTATCAATTTTTAGTGCCGTTGCTGCGGATTTTTGGATAATTTCTAAGAATTCTAGACGTTGTATGGTCTACACACTTAGTTGCGTTAATTCAATAAGATCTTTGCATTCGTTTGATCATGAAATAAATAAATTTTTAATCGAAGTTTAATATAACAACTTAGAGAAAATTTAGCTAATAGGATGAAAGACAACAATAATGATGTTAATGACAATGTCAGTAATAATAACTATGATAATATAGTTATGAATAATTAGAATAGAGAACTCACTTTTAAACAAGTAATTCAAAAGTTACAACATATAAGTCTATTCGCAAAGCATATCCCAATGGATTTCATGAATTTGAACTTAGATCTGAATTTATCATTGCCTTACCTAATTTTATGGTAAATGCAATGAAAACCCACAGAAATTCGTAAGGGAATACCAACATAAAGTTAATGGGATGAATTCGACATAAGGTACTTTAGAACAAGTCAAACTTAAGGCTTTTCCTTTTGCATTGAAATATCAAACACAAGACTAGTTGTTCTATCTCCGAAAAGATTCGATAACTACATGGACTCAAATGTTACAAGCTTTCCTCGATGAATACACGTATGCTAGAAAAATCAGTTCCTATAAAAAGTAAATCACAGTTGCGAAGATGAAAGATGATGAAAAATTTAAAGAATTTAGGGATAGATTTCAAAAAGTTATTTCTTCTTGTCCACAACATGGATATACTCAAAGAGCTTTATTAAACTATTTTTATGAAGGACTTTATTTCTTTGAACAAAGACTACTAGACAAAGTATAGGGTGGGTCTTTCTTTGAGATGAAACCTACTTTAGCAAAAGAAGCAATTAATAAAATGGAAAAATAATCTAAGCAATATGGTGAATATGTTGAATCCTCAAGAAAGAAACTCTATGAAGTGGATAGTAAGAAAAATAATGCAACCGATGATAAAATTGATGAATTATCTAAGATTGTTAAGTTGTTAGTAAATGATAGATCTAATTAAGTTAAGGCTTGTACATTCTATAATGACGTTACAAATCCTACGGATGCGTGTCCTACTCTACATGAAGAAAATACTGAAAAGGTTAATGCAATGATGAATCAATTTTCTGATCCCTCAAGAAATCAATATAATAATAATACTTGTTATACTAGAAGACCGAATCCGAATCTTAGTTATGGTCCTTACAATCTAAATTATAACACTTATAGACCAAAAGCTTAGATAGAACTTGCAACTAATCAGCAACCTCAACAACACACTCAATTTATGAATCTAAATTCTGAGCAAATAGTGCATAACTTTATGAGCAAAAGTCATCAAAACTTTTCAAAAATTTCTCAAAATAAAATTAAAACTAATACTACTATTAATGAACTAAAAAACTTGTTAAGTCAAATGAATTTACAAATAAATAGGTTAAGTACTCAACAGAGTAGTAAAGCTAAAACACCTACTCAAGCCAATATTGCTCCTACTAATCAAGCACAAGTTAATGTTATATTCAGTGATAACAAAGACACAACTATAATTTGTAAGACACATAAACATAGTAATAAAAAGAAGGTTCATAAGACTGTTGAAAAAGAAAAATAATTAAATGATGGCTAATGTCATATCTACCAGAGAATGGATGGCTAAATAATTGAAATATACACATTTTCTTAGAAGGATGTACCCATGGTATTTAGCTAGAGTTGAAGCATATGAAAAATTGTTACAAAATTATGAATTATTTGATAAGGCTAAACATGATAAGATTTCTAATAATTTGAATAAAGATATGTGTTTATATTCTACCGTTCCATAACGATTAACTGATGCTATGGAGCTAAAATATTTTTCGCCTTTAGATCCTTCCCATATAGTATTAATTTTATTTATTATCTCGGGGTAGGATTGGGCTAAATAATAAAAAAAATTGAATATTTTGCTTTACGGTTCGTATATGAGCAAAATAGTTTTCTTGTATGGCTGCTTGTTGTGATTTGGAACAAATTTTATAGAATATCAGAGTCAAAAGAGGTTTAAGAAATTGTTCTTTTAAGAAAATATAATCCATTTCAAATATCTCATGTTCTTAGTCGTCATGAATCATATGTGTTTGATAGTCTGTAAAATTATTTATACTAACATTATATTCTGAGGGTGTAACTGGATACTCTACTTGTGTTGGGAGACCAAAAGGTGATACTCTAGCTGGTTGTGTATTAGTTACATAATCACTACTTGACAAAAGAAAGATAGGAAACATTAACTTCAGGGACAACTGGGAGGCCAGCTGTAAAACTTAATGTGCCTAGTAGTGACATGAGGCATTAATGGCTAGCAGCATAATTGATGCTTGCAGTAGATGACTAGATGAGTGATTGATGCGAAAGTAGACTTTCAGTAATACAATTGGAGACTTGTGGCGTAATTATGGAGCTGCATTATTGAGAATTTTGTCGAAATTAGATTTGAATAAAGAAGGTAGATGGGCCTGGATTAGTGTTCGAGGAAATCTGGACCTGCAGATTTCTTCAGAATTTGTTCTGGATGTTACAGAGTAAAGTTCTTCGATTTGCTTTATCTTGTTATCCATTTTTGCTTTTATTCTTTCTTCCATTTGCTTAAGTTGCATTAAGATTGTAGCAACAATGTCTGGAGAGAAAGAGTTGAGAAGAGGTAGATGGCTATTTTAATTGTTCGTGATTAGTTGCTTTTGTGAGGCTAGCTTCTTTATAAGTTTTTGATGTAACGGGGGGCTTTAAAATGAATTTGGATGAAGAGAAGGGCTTTATTTTTTTGAGAATTAGAGTAAAAGAGTCTTCTTTGATGGAATTTGTATCAAATTTATCCTACCATTTGACATGAATTTCTTGAAAAAGATAGGTAGCGGTTCTTTTATTTGGTTGATTGATTTTTTGAGTGCCAAAGTTCCACTTGAGTATCCAGGGGATAATATGTTTATGGATGAATTGAAAGAAGGTGAGTTTTTCTTTTTCGTAGATAGTTTTGACCTTTTGAGAAAGAATTTGCTCAATCGCGCCAAATTTTAGCCACCATTCAATCATGAACCATGTTGGGAGATTAACACGTAAGAATTTTTTTATGGTAATGTACCATGAATGGCCTTTGGATGGATCTTTATCGAATAAAATGACTTTCCAGGCTTCGATATAGTCTTTATAACTTCATGGGAGGATGATATGAGAGGATTGTCATTGATTGGTAAGAAAATGGAGACTACAGGTGGTTAGAGTTTTTGAAGGATTACGGCTTTTTTGTGGAGTATCATTCAAGAAAAGCCAATATAGTCGCAGATGTGTAGAGTAGGATACCGGTTAGAGATACTGAGGTTTGTACAGGTACTCGGGTTGGGACTTGTTCATAGATGAAAGTACAAATAATGTTTACACATAGAGTTTTAGAGGGTAAGAGGATCGACAGGTTGTACTCGAGGTTTAGTGAGTTGGCGTAGAGTACATATTATGCTGACTGGATAGAGATGGCTAATCAGTGTTTGAGATTCATAGACAGATTGTAGATATTGTTAATGCTAGAGCTGAGAGATGAGATTCTTAAGGAGTCACACCATTCTCGATTCACCGTTCATCCAAGTAAGATCAAAATGTACCATGACATGAAAATACATTTTTGGTAGCATGGGATGAAGGAGGATATATCTGAATTCATCAAGAACTATGGAATTTGTTAGCAAGTAAAAACTAAACATGGCAAACCTGAAGGACTAGTACTGCCTCTTCCCATTCCATGATGAAGTGGGATGACATTTATATGGTCTTTTTGAGGGCATTACCGAGGACTACCAGAAGACATGATTCTATCTGGGTGATTGTAGAAAAATTTATGATGTTTACTCATTTTCTACCAGTAGCCACGCATTACACGTTCGATCAGCTGAGTATACTATTAGAACGAGATATTATCAAGCTGCACGAAGTACTATTGACTATTACGTCTGACAAAAATGATATATATACATCCAAGATGTGGCCGAGTATGCAGGGAAAGTATTGGACGCGATTATAGTTCACAGCCTTTCATCCTCAGACTGACGAGCAGACTGAGAGATTGATTCAGGTTCTCAAGGATATGTTACGAGCTTGTATATTAGAGTTTGGTGGGTCTTTGGAGGAGTACCTGCCTTTGTATGAGTTTGCTTATGACAACAGTTATTAAACCATTATTAAAATGGCACCTATTAAGGTGTTTTATGGAAGACCGTGTCGCTTGCCATCGTAATGAGCTAAGCCAAAGGACTGGGATATTGTAGGGCCTGAGATTGTTTTTGACCACATGGAGAAGGTCAAACTAATCCATCAAAGACTTAAGGGAGCCCAGGATAGATAAAAGAAATATGAAGACATATATCCGGTTGATCTCACGTTCACCGAGGGAGCCTTTATATATTTAAAAGTTTCCCCTCGAAGGGTCTTTAGAGGTTTGGATTGAAGGGTATGCTTTCACCGAGGTTCATCGGGCCTTTCATTGTTGAGAGATGGGTCGGGAAAGTTGCATATGCACTTGAGTTGTCTCCATAGATGTCAGGGATTCATCCAATCTTTCATATTTCGATGCTTTGATTAGCTGAGTTAAGAGCAGGTGTTCGACAGATTATGGATTTGAACCAGATAGACCTGAGTGATGATGTTACTTATGAGGAACAGGAAGGCTATATGATGGATAGATTTTCATACCTTTTTGAGTCATGTATTAACCTAATCTAGATTCTAATTTTGAGGATGAAATTTCTATTAGTTAGGAATAATTGTCATGAACCAAATTTTAAATCTCGTTTATTATCTGTAATCAGGATCACCGACCCGTGACATGGGACCTACACCGTGATAAGTGCATTAACCGATGCGAGATGGTCGAGGTATATGTTAGATTTATTGTGATGTATGCCTAGTGTTTGTATATGTGTAGATTACTAAATCAGTCCTACCCGTGTATAGGTGTCAAGACGTGAGTGGAGATGTGCCTCGAGTTGCGTGTCGATGTTGGACCAGGGTAGACATTTAAGTGGTAAGTTTATATTGAACTTAGTTTGACTTAAATAGTGGCTTTAATGTGGCTATAATTGATATAAAACTAAATGTGCCTAAGTTAATGATTTAATTTAATAGCCATATGATATGCATCGAGACACGTATTAGCATAGCTAGAGACCGATTGAGTTAGTTATTTCTGTTACTTAGAATTAGTTAGTGGAGGTTAATGGGAAAAGTGTCAACATGTGGGCCATTAGATAGGTCTCGAGATACGTGTTTACAACAAGATGTGTGACTATAATTCAACCATTTCCATTAATATATATAGTTAGAGATTAAGACATGCAAGCCATGTTTTTTCATTCTCAACAACAAATCTATTAAGAAACACTTCCTGGAGTGATTGAGGAAGAAGAATAGTAGGAGAAATTAGAAGCTTTGGTGATGAAGATCAAGTTAGGTGTTTTGCACATCAACTAGGTAATTGCATACACTAGTTTATTTATTGTAATTCGATGAATTTATGAATTTGATTATATACATGGTTGTTTTTGTGTTGTTGATGGTGTCTTAAGGTTTTGGAAGTGTGCATGGAGATCCCTAAAGCATTGGTGAGGCTTATGTATGGAGTAAACTAAGAATTCTATTTGTAGAATTCTAGGTTTTCCTGCATATAGCGCGCAAATCTTGGTTAGGGTGCTAGAAACAGTAGCGCGCTAATCCACTTTACTAGCGCGCAAATTGCCGTGACAGCACAAAAATATGCAATTCTCCAAAATCTCCAAAACATTATAAGTGAGCTTAAAACCTTAAGTAAAGGCCTAAACACATCCAAAAACATGTTATAGGTCATCAGGGACCTAGGAAAGGGTTACGGGAATACGAATACGAGATTTGAGGTGTCGGGAGACCGGTAAAGCTAGGAATTTATATTGGTTGATGTGAGTATACTCGCTAATTGTTTATTTACATTGTTATCTTGTTTGCGGTGGTCTATATTGTCTATGTCTAGCTTTGTACTCTCATGTCATGGACTTGTTTGTTATTCCTCTTTTGATGAACTTGGTTTTCCATGATATTTTGATAACTTGAATTCTTTTGAATTGATTCATGTGTTATATATCATTTCTTGTTGTTTTACATTAAATGTAGTATAGATAGCATGCTATTAGGGATTTGTGGGTTATGAATGGCTTTATGGACTTGTACTTTTTGGAAAAAATTTTGCTTTGTAGCATAACCAAATCCTTGGATTCCTTAATGAGTCATTTTCTTGAAATTATAAAGTACTTATAGAATCAAGAGTCCATTCCACTATGAGTAGATCAGCACACGGGGTTAGAGTTCCTGGAGATGTTGGCACTCGCTTCTAGGATGAGACATACGAGGTTAGAGTCCCTATGGTTGCTGATGATGTACGGGGTTAGAGTCCCTAATGATACCGGGGTAAGAGTCCCTGATGTCCCTGGGGTTAGAGTCCATAGTGAGGTAGATGGGGTTAGACATGTAAATTCCTTAATGGTTAATGGCTTCACTGACGTAAGTCACAACCGACCGGATCTAGATCATAACTATTTAGCCTTGTGTGAGTTTCGCTTGCTTTACTTTGGTATTTCTTAGCATATTTTCAAAACTTGTCTTTCTTTATTTGACTTATGCTTTTAAATACCATTTGGTAAGTTTTGGAAATGTGAATAAATTTGTCAATAGGGATTACTCATACTTTTTGTGCTCATCGTCCTTTTTATGACAATGGGTGCAGAGCTGTCGACGAGCAGGCCGGGCTTGGAGAAGATTGGCGACTACCTCTGAGCCAGCGGCGCACCTCTGCATCAACATTTTGTACATTTTAATATTTATGTATTATACATTTATGTTTTTGATAGATTTTGGGGTTGTATATTGGGTGAGTGTTAAGATTCCTTACTTATGGTTACTATCACACTATTGACATTCGCCACTTTGTTATATATGCATGTCATCGTCGTTTCTTGGTTTCCACACACTTATGATTTATAATAATTGCTTCCGCATAATATGTTAAGTCTTCTGCTATAATTAAATTAACTATATATAGTTTTATATTAACTTTGAAACTCAAATGTATAGTGACATTTGTT
This sequence comes from Stephania cephalantha, assembly GCA_039657325.1. Lineage (NCBI taxonomy): Eukaryota > Viridiplantae > Streptophyta > Magnoliopsida > Ranunculales > Menispermaceae > Stephania > Stephania cephalantha. The sequence continues at coordinate 28,350,064 of CM077578.1, read as the reverse complement.
TTTAATTATTCCGAACATAGTTATTTTGTAGATTTTGATAGAAAGGCTGAATAATACACAATTAAGGCCTATGGGGTTAGGTTTTGGGCTTAATTATTGGATTAGGTCGGGCGGTGCCCTAGAGGGGGTTAGGTTTTGGGCTTAATTTATCCATATTCCCAAATATACAACAAGTATAAGAAAGCATAACAATAGCAACTATGTCATAACTCCCAATCGTGCAAGAAAGAGGGGGTTGCCTCGGTAACCTTTATTGATAAAATGTTGGGACGGATTACACCGTAGAGAGCACAACTAACCCTAGAGACACTAAAGACTCTCTTGTTCTCCCCCATTCGAGAATGGTCTCCCCAAATTACAATACTCTCGATACCCACTCTTATCAACAATACAACTTATATACTAACTCACTCAAACCCACCCTATGTGCTCTCACGCATGACTCAATATAGAAGACACTTAATAATACGCGGGTCCTACTGCTGAACTAATTCTGCACAGTCAAAGCTGGATCTGATCTAGTGCTCCTGAACTTCTTCCTTTAATAGACTTTTATCTTGGGCTTGGAAACCCCAAGTTGGGCTGGGCTAGTATCATTACTCCCCCCTGAACAACTACCTTGTCCTTAAAGTGGAAGGCTGGAAATGACTTTTTGTTGTGTTTGACCAACTGCCATGAAGCATCTGATATGGGAAATGAAACCCACTTTATCAATACCTGTAGTCTAGCCGATAAGCAACGATATGAAACGACTGATTCTGGCTCGACAGCAGCCACCTAGGAGTCCTAGCGTGAGAGAGGAAGGATGGAAGACACAGGGATCGATCCTATAGATTTCTTCAATTGATAGATATGAAACATAGGGTGTTGAAAGGAAAATTGTGGCTGCTCAATTTGTAGGCGACAACCCTAATACAAGCCAACACTTTTCATGACCAAAGAAGTGAGGGCTCAGCTTCGAGTAAGACCCCCTGCCCACGGACAATAGCCTATGGGGACACAATTTGAGAAAGACAAAATACCTAATAGTAAACACCACATCTCACCGACTAGAGTCGACATGCCGCTTTATCCTATTCTAGGCATTCAACAGCTGTTCGCGCAATTATTGCAGCACTTGATCACGGGACTGGAGCATGGCGTCGAGGTCCAAGGGTGAGGGCTAGGAGCTCGGGTTATGACGAATCAACGTTAGGGGGTCACTCCCATAGATGAACTTAAAGAGGGAATAGTTTAGTGGTGTGTGAAAGGAGGTATTGTACCAGTATTCCGCCCAATGTAGCCAATCCAACCATTTTTTGGGTCGTTAAGAGATGAAATAGCAAAGATAAGTCTCCAAACAGTGATTTACCACTTCTGTTTGCCCGTCGCTTTGGGGATGATACGCGGTGCTTCGATTCAGCCGTGTGTGTTGAAGACGAAACAACTCTCACTAGAAATTACTAAGGAAGACCTTTTCTCGATAAGAAATAATGTTGACAGGGAAGTCATGAAGTTTCACAGTTTAGCCATAGATTTAGCAGTAAAGGGGTGCTTCAAAAAAATAAAATGAGCATACTTACTAAACCTGCCTACTATCAGCCCCTCAATAGCGTGACCCGAGTAGCCTGGGCTGGGCAGCGAGAAACCTAGCAAATAGCCTAGTTCTGGAGGGCTCGGATGGTTCCATGAGGTTTGGTCGCGGGATAGCATGCGAACAGCGTATAGGTGTGAAGGAGGTTGCGCCTTGGCCCGCGCCTAGGCACGGTACCTGGGTGCAGACGAGGTTACGCTAGGGCACGTGCCTTGGCGCAGGCACGGGCAAACCTTGGCAGGTTCCTTGGCGCAGCACGGGCAAACCTTGGCAAGCTCCTTCGGCACGAGCCAGACAAGTTTCTTAGGCACGAACAAGGTCGCGTCTTGGCACGAGCAACGCCACGCCTTGGCACGAGCAAGGCCGCACCTTGGCAAGTTCCTTGGGCACGAGCAAGGCAGATTCCTTGGGCACGAGCAAGGCCGCGCCTTGGCAAGTTCCTTAGGCCTGAGTAAGGTGATACATTGGCGTATTCCTTTGGCACGAGCAAGGTCATGCCTTGGCACGATCAAGGTCGCGCCTTGGCACGGGCAAGGCATACCTTGGCAAGGGTTGACAAATCTTGACTTGAGCGTTGACCAAGTCAAAGTACGCTTGGTCTCATTTCTTGATGTTTACTATTGGAGCTGAGGAAACGGCTTAACATCTACTATAAGGAGAGGTGGTCTCTTCTAGGGGCGGCATGGGCATAGGAGCAAGGAAGACCCTCGAGCATGCTTTTGCCACCATGCCAAGGCAAGACCCACGGACCCATGGTCCGAGCCACCCTGAGCCGGTGGGACTCGACCGAGCCCCGACAAACACCCAGGGTGCTTGGGGCAGCCAGGCACCACCGTGCAGTCCCTCTCCCTAAGAGAAACATGGACCATGTCCCTTGAGGAGTGGATGGACCAAGTCAAGGCATTTCAAGGCGGTTGGGTAACTACATTGGTCATGGCCAGTGGCATAACCAAGGCACGTCCTAAAATTTCCCGAATACATGGAGCATGTGCTAATTTACCAAGCTGTTGAGACGTTTATGGAACCTAACGGTAGCAAGTGAATAAGGCAGTTGGGTAATTGCCTTGACCACAAAGGAGTGGGGTTTTACTTAGTCTACGAATCAATGTAATCAGGACAGGTGTCCTAGACGAGGTTATGTAACTACTTGTTGGCTGATCTATAAAGCCAAGGGCTCTAGTTTTGGGGAAACATAGAGTACCAGTGTTGTATTCCTTTAGAGAGCTAGTAAAACGTTTCCTTGTTGCCATTACTTGTTGTTCATTTACTTTGATTATTGGTAGTGCTGAACTAAGGTGGCCCCTAGGCACCACGATTTGGGTTGAGCGAGAAAAATCTCCTTAGGGTAAACCCCTCAATTAACGGCCCCGTGACAATTGGTATCAAAGCCCCGTTTCGGAGACAATGGCGACCCGAGCAGCAAGTGATCTAAGTAAGAGGGGTAGCTCACCTAGAACACATGATGGCGACGATGACTGCCTCGGCGGAGTCTTCAATGTCGGCACAGCGCATTGAAGGCCTTAAGATGTTGGTGGCTTCCTTGATGACTAGAGGAGAGTCACAAGAGGCCATAATAGCTATGTGGGAGTCCAAATTTGAGGAGCTGGTAGCTGATGTACGTTATGTGGGAGAACTCACCACAAAAACAGTTGCGATAATGGCTTTGGAGGTGAGTCTACTCAAGGGAGCCGTTGGTGGATCCTAGGAGGTTGCAGTTGCGGTAAAGCCTAGAACCAAGGTGCCGGAGCCAAAGAAATTCTCAGGCAAGCGGAGTACGAAGGAGCTTGAGAATTTCCTTTGGGACATGGAGCAATACTTTGCTACTGCTTGGACGTAGGAGAATCAAAAGGTCATCTTGACCTCCATGTACCTAGAAGGCGATGCTAAACTCTGGTGGAGAACCAGAGTAGACAATGATGCGGCTGCGGGTAGACCCAAGATCGTGGATTGGGAGGTGCTAAAGAGGGAGTTGAAGGATCAATTCCTTCCTACCAATGCTGCTTGGCAAGCGCGGGAAGCCTTGCGCAGGTCTCAAACAGACGGGATCAGTTCGAGACTACGTTAAGGAGTTTTCCTCTCTCTTGCTGGACATCAAAAACATGTTAGAGGATGACAAACTCTTTAACTTCACTACTGGATTGCAGTCATGGGCTCAATCTGAGCTAAGGAGGCAAAGGGTGAAGGACTTGCCCGGGGCGATTGCTGCGGCTAATAGCCTTGTGGACTTCAAGACTAGTTCTTCCACAAGCGAGGGGAAGAACAAGGAGAAGAAGTCGTTCAAGGACACCACAAGAAGGGCAAGAAGAAGCCCTTCCCTCCTAAGCAAACAAGTTCGAAGCCAGCCCCAATAGCAGACGCAAAGCCCTCATCAAGTTCCTCACACAAGGGCTGATTCATTTGTAACGGCCCTTACAGGGCACGGGACTGCCCAAAGAAGGAGAAAATCTTGGCCTTAATCGCGAAAGATGATGGCCAGCCCAGAATGAACCCACAACAATTGTTGAATGCCATTCAACAAGCCAAGAGAAGCCTTTCGGAAGGGCTTATGTACGTTGATGCGGAAGTGAACCAAAAACGAGTCTTGGCGATGGTGGATTTGGGAGCAACACATTCATTTCTGGCGGACCACATGGTGGAAAAGCTGGGACTGGATCTTGTTGAGAATTCCAATCGAATGAAAGCAGTGAATTCTGAAGCAAAGCGAATTCAAGGTGTGGCATCTAATGTGAATCTTAAGGTTGGATATTGGGAGGGGAAGATCAACCTCATTGCAGTTCCCTTGGATGACTTTGATGTCATCCAAGGGAATGACTTTCTACATTTGGGGAGGATTGCCTTGATGCCTTTCTTGAGGGGATTGTTTGTGATGAACAAATCCCATCCTTCCTTTGTTCTTGCGGCTAACATGATTTCAGGAAAATAGAGTGCAAAGCTGTCCCAAATTTCAACCATTCAAGTGAAAGATGGACTAAGGAAGGGTGAACCAACAAACCTAGCGGCCTTGGTGGAGACTAAGGCAGGCAAGACAGCAAAAGTCCCTGAAGCAGTTACTGAGGTGCTTGAGCACTTTAGTGATGTAATGCCGACGGAGTTGCCGAAATAATTACCTCCACAAAGGGTAATTGACCACGAGATTGAGCTGATCCCTGGCTCAAAACCCCCAACATAATCCCCTTAGAGAATGGCTCCAAAGGAGTTGGAGGAGCTGAGGAAGGAGTTGCAGGAGTTGTTGGAGGCTGGATTTATTCAGCCATCCAAGGCAGCCTATGGAGCACCAGTCCTGTTCCAGAAGAAACACGATGAATCTCTTCGGATGTGCGTAGACTATAGGGCACTGAACAAGTTGACAGTGAAGAACAAGTACCCTACTCCATTAGTGGCAGACTTGTTCGATCGGCTATCAAGTGCAGCTTACTTCACAAAGTTGGACTTGAGGTCGGGATACTACCAAGTCCGAATTGCAGCTAGAGATGTCCCTAAGACGGCCATGGTGACTAGGTACGGATCATTTGAATACTTAGTTATGCCATTTGGCTTGACAAATGCCCCTGCTACATTCTGTAACTTGATGAACGATGTACTAATGGAGTTCATCGATCGATTTGTTGTTGTTTATATTGACGACATTGTAATTTATAGTTAGAACCTCCAAGATCATGTGGATCACTTACGGATAGTTTTGACTACCTTGAGGGCTAACCATTTGTATGTAAAGAGGTAAAAATGCGAGTTTGTTGCGCAAACGATCTCTTTCCTTGGTCACGTTGTAGGCCAGGGTAAACTACAGATGGACCCAGTGAAGGTGCGGGCGATCATGGAGTGGCCAAACCCCACGAAGGTCCAGGAGTTGCGGTCATTCCTGGGTTTGGTTAACTACTTCCAGCGGTTCGTGGAGGGCTACTCAAGGAGACTGGCACCGCCGATAGATCTATTGAAGAAGGATCGAGCTTTGGCATGGACGGATCGATGCAACCAAGCCATGGCAGAACTGAGGCAGGTCATTGCATCTGAACCAGTATTGGGACTGCCCAATTTTGACATACCTTTCGAAGTGCATACTGACGCATCAGATAGAGCATTAGGGACGGTAGTTATCCAGGAAGGACACCCAATTGCCTTCGAAAGTAGGAAGCTGAAGGAAGCGGAGCAGAGGTACCCGACTCATGAGAAAGGGATGTTGGTTGTGATCCATGCACTCCATCTTTGGAGGCATTACCTGTTGGGAACGAGCTTCGTGGTGCGGACAGATAATGCTGTTATCACGTACTTCATGAGTCAGAAGAAGCTCAATCAGAAGCAGGCTAGGTGGCTATATTTCTTAGCAGAGTTTGATGTTCAGTTCGAACACAAGCCCGAAAGGCTTAATTCCGTCCCAACGCTCTTAGTCGCAAGGTGGTGGCTAAGATGGTAACAGTAGTGGTGAGGTTGGAAAGTGAATTCCTACCTCGCATTAAGGAGGAGACAAGCAAAGACCTTGTTTGTACTAAGATGATGAAGCTAGTGACGGAGGGAGTCACTCGGAGGTTTTGGTGCGAAGATGGAGTCCTTATGCTAAAGAAGGACGTCCATATGTTCCTAAGACCGGCGGACTAAGGCGACAACTTATGAGGGAGACACATAATGCTCGGTGGGCTGGGCATCCGGGAATGGAGCACACTCATGCCCTCTTATCACGTTCGTTCTTCTGGCCTAAGATGGAGGAGGACGTAGATCAGTATGTGCGGACTTGTCTTGTGTGCCAACAAGACAAGACAAAGAGAAGAAAGGCAGCAGGGTTGCTGGAGCCTTTGCTTGTACCAGATAGACCATTTAAGAATATATCTATGGATTTCATTACCGGTCTTCTTAAAGTGTAGGGAATGACTAGCGTACTGGTGGTGGTGGATCAATTCTCGAAGTATGCCACGTTCATAGCTGCTCCGAAGAATTGTGATGCTGACTTGACTGCGGAGTTGTTCCTGAAGCATGTCGCGAAATATTGGGGGATACCCGACGACATTATCAGTGATCAAGACGCTTGGTTCACTGGAAGGTTTTGGGTTGCCCTATTAAATCTGTTGGGTTTGGAGTTGAAGTTTTCCACAACAAACCATACTCAAACGAATGGGCAGACGGAGAGAATCAATGCATTGCTGGAGGACTACCTCAGACACTGTGTCAATGCAAGTCAGTCCAATTTGGTGGATTTACTTGATACAGCCCAATTCTGCTACAATCTTCACAAAAGCTCGACTACGGAGCTGAGCCCATTCGAGGTGGCGACGGGACAACAACCGAGTACTCCACATGAGGTAGCCGAATCAAAGTCGATGGGGTCGAGTCCAGTGGCTTATCGCTTTGCGAGAAACAAGCAGGAGCTGAGGTAGGCAGCTCAAGACAGTTTGGCCAAAGTTGTCGAAGGATGAAGAAGTTTGCCGACCAGCACATAAGACCCTTGGTGTTTCAGGAATAGGACCTAGTCTTGTTGAAGCTCACTCCTCTAATTTTGAAGAAGTTCAACAAGAAGGAGACGCACAAGGGCCTGGTACAGCGATACGAAGGACCATTTGAGGTGGTCAAGCGAGTTGGGAGGGTGGCTTATCACCGTAAGCTACCTGAAAGGTTGAAGATACATCCTACATTCCACGTCAGTTATCTTAAATCTTTCCACTCTGATGAGGCAGATCCAGGGAGGAGCACAGCGACACGGGCTCCACCCTTAGTACGAAAAGAGTTTGCAGGAGAAATCGAGCAAATTCTAAGCCACGAGACGCATGGCTAAAATAAGAAAAATAGGCAAACTTTTTACTAGTCAAGTATGTTGATGTTGAGGAACCTACTTGGGAGCGAGACACTACTATATGGCAGTTTGCGAAGGAGATAACAGACTACCAGAAGCGATATCAACCGAGCAATTCGATGAGGGCATCTAACATTTCGGCAGGGGGATGTTTGTCAGCCCCTCTATAGCGTGACCCAAGTAGGCTGGGCTGGGCAGGCGAGAAACCTAGCAAATATCTAAGTTCTAGAGGGCTCGGATGGTTCCATGAGGTTTGGTCGCTGGATAAAATGCGTAACAGCGCATAAGCGTGAAGGAGGTCGCTCCTTGGCGCGCCCCTAGGTACGGTGCCTAGGTGCAGACGAGGTTACGCCATGGCACAGGCCTTAGCCGCAGCACGGGCAAACCTTGGCAGGTTCCTTGGCGCAGGCATGGGCAAACTTTGGCAGGTTCCTTCGGCACGAGGAAGACAAGTTCCTTAGGCACGAGCAAGGCCGCGCCTTGGCAAGTTCCTTGGGCACGAGCAAGGTAGATTACTTGGGCACGAGTAAGGTCGCACCTTGGCACGAGCAAAGCCGCGCCTTGGCAAGTTCATTGGGCACGAGTAAGGCGATACCTTGGCGGATTCCTTTGGCACGAGCAAGGTCATGCCTTGGCACGAGGAATGTCGCGCCTTGGCATAGGCAAGGCATACCTTGGGAAGGGTTGACAAATCTTGACTTAGGCGTTGACCAAGTCAAAGTACGCTTGGTCTCATTTCTTGATGTTTCCTATTGGAGTTGAGGAAACGTCTTAACATGTACTATAAGGAGAGGTGGTCTCTCCTAGTGGCGGCATGGGCACAGGAGCAAGGAAGACCCTCGAGCATGCCTTGGGCACCATGCCAAGGCAAGACCCACGGACCAATGGTCCGAGCCACCCCGACCCGGTAGGACTCGACCGAGCCCCGGCTAACACCCAGGGTGCCTGACGGTTATGTAATCAGGACAGGTGTAATCAGGACAGGTGTCCTAGACGGTTATGTAACTACTTGTTGGTTGATCTATAAAGCCAAGGGCTCTAGGCTTGGGGAAACATAGAGTACCAATGTTGTATTCCCATTGAGAGCTAGTAAAACGTTTCCTTGTTGCCATTGCTTGTTGTTCATTTACTTTGATTATTGGTAGTGCTGAACTAAGGTGGCCATTAGGCACCATGGGTTGGGTTGAGCGAGAAAAATTTCCTTAGGGTAAACCCTTCACTTAACGGCCCCGTAACACCTACCACCACCAATATCGAATTAAACCCACAAGATAGGGGAAGACCATCTACAAAATCAATGGAAATATCATTCCACACATCCAAATGGATAGGAAAAGGTTGGAGAAGACCACCCGGAGCCATAGGTTTTTACTTGTGGCACTGGATTACGTCGCAGGACTCGACAAAGGATTTAACATCTTGCTTCATGCCTATCCAGTAAAACTCCGCTGAAACACGCTTGTAGTTCTTAAAAAAGCCACAGTGGCCCCCAACATGACTGGAATAAGTCTTCGAGAGGATTTGGTGTTTAAGGCCTGATGAGGCAGAGATAACTACCCTGTTGCGATGGCTTAACAAGCCATGGATCACTGACCAGTGAGGTTTGGCTAAAGCATCAGCCAAAACCACTGTCAGAATCGAACCAAGTATTGGATCCGCTGCCACTTCAAAAGTAAGAATCGAATCGTCAGTGAAGGATTGAATGGATAAGTTCTGGCACTCAACTATGATAGGGTACCGAGAAAGTGCATCAACAATGATGTTGGAATGACCCGGTTTGTAATGAATGTCGAAGTGGAAGTTGAGCAATTTGACCAGACATCGTTGGTACTCAAGAGCAACTAACAATTGTTCCAAAAGAGATTTGAGGCTTTGTTGATTGGTTCGACTAAGAAACAACAATTGAACAAGTAATGACACCACTTTTAGATGGTGAGCACTATAGTCATGAGCACTCGCTCATACGCTGATTTGTTGCGAGCTCTGAGGGACAAAACTTGATTGAAGAAGGCGATTGGGCGATCAGCTGAGATAGGACAACACCCACCCTAAGCAAGATACATCACTCTCCTCAAAATATAACTCCACTAAATCCGGTAAGGCTAGAATGGCGACTTCCTTTATAGCTTGCTTCAGGCGGGCAAAAGCAAAATAAGAAGTATCGGTCCACTCGAAGGCTTCCTTTATTAGCAATTGTGTGAGGGGGCATCAATCTTTCCATAACCACGAGTAAAACGACGATAGTACCCTGTTAAGCCAAGGAATCCACGTAGTCCTTAGGGGAAGAAGGCAAGGGCCATACATCCATCCCCTTAACCTTTTCCAAATTAGCCAATACACCCGCTTGGGAAATGATATGGCCCAAGTACTCCAAACTTGCCTTGGCAAGACAACATTTCTTCAAATGAATAGAAAAAGAATTAGCTTATAGAATAGAAAGGAATTGTGAAAGATGTTTGCAGTTGTCACTTAAGGACTTCCTATAAACCAGGATATCTTCAAAAAACACAAGTACTGATCGACGTAACAGCCCTTTGAAATTGGAATTCATTAAATATTGGGATGTGGCCGGAGCATTCAAAAGCCTAAAAGGCATAACTAAAAACACATAGTGCCTTTCATAAGTGCGAAAATCAGTTTTAGGCACATCGACAAATCGGACACGATTCTGATGATAGCTGGAGCGAAGATCTAGCTTAGAGAAGAAACATCCCCCGTGGGGTTCATTGAGCAACTCGTCAATATTCAGAATGGGAAATATGTCTGAAATAGTGGCTATGTTCAGGGTCCTATAATCAACACCAAAAGGCCAGCTGCCATCTTTCCTTTTGATGAGCAGAATCGGATTAGAGAATGGGCTATGACTTTGTTGTATAATGCCCGCAAGCAACATCTCATAAACCATCTTTTCAATCTCAGTTTTCTAGATGCGCGAGGATAGGTAGGGATGTAGTCGAAAAGGTTCAGTTCCCTCCTTAAGGAAAATGGCATGATCGCAGTCAACGGGAGGGGGAAATCTAAATAGAGGAGTTAAGAGGTCCTAAATTGAATCTACCATCTGGGCAGGGGTAGCAGTACCCATAGCTTAGACCTGAAGACATTCCACAAGGAAACACCTTGACATATCCTCCCTCAAGTGTTGAAAAACCTTGCACGAAATAATGGCATGATTTAGTGTCAGGTCCCCAACCAGCACCACTGGTTTGCCCTCAAACTGGAAATACATTGCCAAGTTTGGCCAATCGTTGGTGGCAATGCCCAACGAATTCAACCAAGCCATTCCTTGGATCAGATCAGAACTGCACATACCAATTGGATAAAAATCCATAGTTAACGAGAGTCCCTGGAACGAGAAGGTAACAACATTGCAAGCCTCCAACCCCGAAATTGCAATCCTTTATAGGAGACAATGGTAAAGATAGAGCTTAAACTAAAGCAAGAGAAATGAAATTATGGGAGGCACCACAATTAATTAAAACTACCACTGGCTTACCTTGCACTATGCTCAAAAGCTTGAGTGTATGTGGTGCAGGAACTCCATTCACTGCATGAACCGAGTGCTCCATTGTGACCATTTTAGGTTGTTCCTCTGCTGCGTTCTTCGGACTCTCCTATGACTCCTCATCTTGATTTTCAGGTATTAACATGACATTCATAACTTTCGGGTTACAATGGTGGCCAGCGAACCACTTTTAATCGTAGCTGTAACACAACCCCATTCTCCGTCGTGCCTTGGCACTGTTGATGTAGTTCAGCTCGAAGATCCCGAAGCCACTGGGCTTGATTTAGGTGCAGTGCCGCTAGTTGAATTGGGCTTGATTGAATTAGAAGAAGCATTTCGATTGGGCCCAGATAGTGTGTATGTGACACCCAACCCGAGAACGGGCCTCAGCTTTACTAGGAACACAAGGAGTCCTTTTCCTCGTGGGCCAACCCAAGCCACTCACCCTCCTCAAACTTTTTCTCTAAGCTCTCAGCCCGCTTTGCCACCGCCCTCAACGATGGTGGCTAATCCACCATCAACTCCAGCTAGAGCCGATCCTTCAGCCTATTGATGAACACTGTCATTTTGTACTGCTCGTTCAGCCCCAGCAGATGTAGCGATAGCTACTCAAAACATTTCCTATACTCAGCTATAGTTGTCTTTTGCTTGATGGAGAAGAACTGCTAGTACAGATGATTGGGGTCAGCCCTCGTAAACCATAGTTCAAGGTGTTCTCGTAAGTCTTGCCAACTCTTAAAAGGATTGATCATTTTCCTAATCTGTAGCCATATCTGGGCTGCCCTAATCAAGCATATATGAGCTGCTCAAAGCTTCGACACATTCGGCATATCATGCAACGCGAAGTAATGTTCCGCTTGATTAAGCCATACGATCGAATTATCTTCATCGCATGTAGGCATTTTATATTCCTCACTTCCTGACTGGATATGTAAGGGATGGCCATTCAAGTTGAGTTATCTTCCATTGCCGATTCATTCCCTAGTCCAAGATCTAGTGGATCTAGACATTTTGCCCACAGGACTCATTGATCTGATGAGATTCGCCTCCTATTAACCTTTGCTGACGCAGTAGCGCTTCCGTCTTTTAAGACAGAGCCAAAAACTGCGACTCCATGGAAGATCATTGTGAATTGACAACAAATCGCAACTACCCCATCGAAACATCTGTCTTCCTAAGCTCAATCCTCCAATGCCTCAATTATGTAATCTCTTTTATGTGTCATGATCGAATGTTGCTATGATACCAGTTGATAACTCCTAATCGTCCAAGAATGATGGGGTTGCCTTGGTAACCTTTATTGATGTATATTTTAGGACGGATTACATGCAGAGAGCACAATTAAACATAGAGACACAAGAGACTCTCTTGTGCTCCCCTAGACCACGATGGTCTCCCAAATTACGATACTCTTAATACCCACTCTTATCAACAATTCAACTTATATACTAACTCACTCATACCCACCTAATGTGCTCTCACGCGTGACTTGATACCGAAGACTTTAGACGAGACGAGATCCCACTACTGAACTAATTCTTCAGTCACAACTAGATCTAATCCAGTGCTCCTGAACTTCTTCATTTTATAGACTTTTATCTTTGGCTTGGAAACCCCATGTAGGGCTAGGTCGTTATCATTATGTTGAAAAAGAATCATGATATACGATACATTAGTTAAACAATATGAAACTGACAATCGACTAAGATATAATGTTCTAGGGCTGTTCGGCTATGAGTTACATAACATTAGCTTTATTCCACTATTTAGAGCATAAAAATCTCATTTATATGTATATATACTTGTCAACAACCCTAAGTCTCATACCTCATGTGTTGCACCTGATAGTTAACGAAGCGAGGATTTTGCAAATGAAATTGCTCGAAAAATCACAAACAAACAATCTAGGGCAAGAACTTAATCAAAGTTCGAAATTTAATTAATTTATCAAAAAATTAGCGAATTACATAAAAAAGGGTACCGTATATAGCGAAACCATAATTTTTGCCAAAAATAGTAAATGTCTAAAAAAACCTGAACCCTATACTAGACTAAATAAGAAACCAAACACCCCAAACGGGCATCCAAAATGGAATCTCCTACTAAGAGTTATAGTCGAACTAATATATACCAAAATAGCAAAAACGCAATTTCGGAGGCCTAAACAAAACAATTTGGCCAAAAAACATTGTTGGCACAACAAAGTAGTGTGTATTGATCAGCATGTCATTTCCAATAAACTTATGTCCTCGCAAATCCAAAATTTCATGTTCGGACTTTCCAAAAGTCAACAAAGTCAATTTTCATCAAACATTTCCAAGAAAGTGTTCGCCACTTCTTGGACTACATCACTAGTGGTGTGATGTCGACAACCACGAAAATCTAGTGAACCCATATGTCGCCCATCTCTTTCATGTCATGGTTCTAGATACAAGAACTACTTTCATAAATTAAGAAATGACACGGTTTAAGAATTCAAGTATGTAATTGCATATCTAATGCACCAAGAATTTAGAATCATTATATCACAAATTACCTACCTCATAGCATCCTATTTCATTTGACTTAATTCCTCAACAACCAAGAATGGCATAGCTCGTGATTTAGAATCAATGAAACCATTTAAACATCGAGAAATGCCATGATAACAAACTCATGTAGTGAGATAGAACAACAAAGTCATGACATCTAGAGTACAATAGGTAAATAATTCCAAGTTACTATAAATGAAAAACATAAAAGGAATGAAATGGAGAGAAATATCTTAATCAATTTACTAACAATCCACGCATTGTTCCTAGGCTAATTCAGCCTCCAGACACCACGTATCTCGCTAGTTGTAGAATCCACGATCTCGATTAAGGCGATACTCGTCCTGAAACCCTAATTAAGCCCCAATAACCCAGCCAGACTTAACTAGAGCCAGCAACCTCTCTGTGTGTACCTGATAAACTCAACCTATATATCGATATTGAATAAACAATATAAATTATATTTAACAAAAAATTAAAACTTTTTCAATAATTAAATATAACATAAATACAGAGTTTATTAAAACCCAAAACCTTTTTTATAAACCTCCCAACCCTGTTTATATACAACAAAATAGCTCAAACATTGTATAAGTATACTAGAAGGCTCATTACATCCAGAGAATATAATAAAACTCCTAAATCTTCTCTTTTCCCTTCGCTGAAGCGCTAGGTTACGAACCTGAAATATTAAATTTGGGGTGTGCACTCCAACTTGCTTAATAAGTAAGGATGCACACGGCCATCAACATTCCATATAATAATGAAGAAAATTATGCAATAACAATATGCACCAATGTTTATTAACGGGAATGTAAAAAAAACATATACTTCAATAAATAATGATTGCAAATTTAGCTGTCAATGATTATTACACTATGACTCCCGTTTTATTTATAAAACTAGGGTCGATTACCCATCGACACCATTAATGTGATTGCTAGACCAACACATTGGTTGTTGTGTTGTCTAGTCAACCCATTTATGTCCAACGGTTCTATATGAAACCCTCTAGTAAGTATGTAATCCACGCGACTTATCGAATTAAGCATGAGTTATATATAAGCCGAGAAGGTAACCCATAAACCTGTTCTCAAAACCAGGGGTTACTCTCGTGGGTTACATTAAACACCATTTTCCATTTATTAAAATCTTCATAGTGTACAAAGACCCCCCATTTAGTCCATAAACTACATGAACTATATATACTAAAATTGCCAGACAACATTGATAAATAAGTGCATCCATACTTACCTAAATTTAGGTTTCGGTTAAGAATTCCCTAACTTTTTAGGCACATAGGCTATCCTGGGATCTAACACCTATCACGAATCATTTGTAATCAATAAAGGTCTAATGCCCTATATTTAAAACACTTAAGTATATCCCTAAGACCTCAAGAAGTTCTAAGCAAATAACAACATAGTTGTTGTTTCTGGGGTAGGAGCGCACTCCTTCAATTGGGCAGCAACCACTTTTCCATTCACAAATCCACAAAACAATAAGTAACATTCCCTAAATTGATCAACGAAGACCTCTAATGTGGTAACAAACAATTTCCAACAAACTACAACAACAATTCAAAGAAAAAATCATCATCCACTATCAAATTGAACATTAAAAGTATCAAAACTAAACTTACCACAATGATGGTCTGTGGATTTCTAGTTGTTTAAGCTCCTCAATTTACGCTGAATTCACTCCTAGATTAATTCCTCAAGATCAGAATACCAAAACCCTCAGCTCTCTCTAACTCTTTCAATCGAATTATGAATATAAACATGAAGGTTTTAGTCTAAATATAAGAATTTTCCTCGAGATATGCATCGCGCTATCTTTAGACTGATCGAATGATTGATATGCTAACATGACACCCCTAAAGTGACACACATGTTGACGCCATCCACACTTATGCTCATCTCGAAGTGATTCGACGATCTATATAATTCCAACCAACTTATAGTTTTTCATATATATATCCAACATATAAATTTATATATAAATATATGTATATATATCTCTTATATTTTCTCACCTATAAATTCACTCGACATGCCTACGAGAATTCTTAGGTGTGCACATTCATTTCATGACCCCCTCGTCGCACTAGGTGTGCTGGCTATTTATTTTTATTTATGTATTTTCCAATTATAGGCTTGTATATAATTCCTCTTTTATACTACAACCTATAAAATTCATCAAACATTCCAAACAAACACAAACCATCATATAAACCCACGCACATGCTAATCGAGGTATGCCGGACTTACCCACGAACCTAACTCGGGTTAATTAGGATTTAGATTTACACTAATCACCAGCTTAAGGTAACAGGTCGTTACACCAACAACTTCTCAAGACTCTTCCCTATGTTCATAAGGTTAATTAGGGTGTTTTAGGATTGATACAAACTATCAAAGTTGGATTAAATCAATTAAAAAAAATCCCTAAAATCATAGATTTTGCTAAAAAATCTACTAAGAACACCTACAACTTCAAAACGCCATAATTTTGTCAATTCAAATCGAAATCTTGATTTTCTTGATAGAAAATTTAATGAATTTTCGCAACGAATCCAAGTCTATAAACCAATTTTGAAAATGATTTCATTTAGTCTCTGAAATTATGCAAAAACCAGAACTGAAATAAACTCTAACTTTTTTAACAAACTTTTACAAAATGATAGTAAATACTTGCTTACCTAGTTGTAGAACATCACCATCTTGATCAATCCTTCTCAAATTCACCTAAATCTACTAACAATTCTTTGATTTCCTTTTCCATATTTTCTTCTCTCCCTTATAGATCAAATGAAATGGTTGCATGTTTATCCCATTCAATTTTATATATATTAAGTTAAGTTAGATTTTTAGTCCTTGATTTTATGTACATAACCAATCTCTAGATCAATCTAATGCCCTCAATTGTAGCCCCACAATCCATTAACTCTCTACTAATTATTCCTTGATAACATATAATGTAACACAATTGGTCTTGTGATGTTATCACATGTCTCTCAAGGAACATCTATGACTAATGTTTTATTTTTCTAACTTAGGCTTCATTTATATTAAATTAGCTATTTAAACCATATTAGCTTAAATTAAACTTACCACATCACTTACTCCCTGATCCCATGCCGACATACATCTCGAGGCACATCCCCTCTCACGTCTCGACATCTAAATACAACTAGGAGTGACTTAGTAGTTTACACATATACAATACACTAGGCATACATCACAACGATTCTAACATACACCTCGGCCATACGCCTCGGTTAGTGCATGCATCTTGATGTGAGTCCCACGTCACAAGTAAATGATCTTAATTAAAAAATTAAAGTAGGATTAGGAATTCGGGTCGCGATAAATCTTCCCAAGTGATGGGAATTTTGTCCTTGAAATTAAAATCCAAGTTAAAGTTATACATGACTCGAAAAGGTACGAAAACCTATCTTGCATATAGTCTTCCCACTCCCTAGTGAGTTCCAAGTCACCATGGTGTTGCCATTTGACTAACAACTTCGGGATATACTTTCCTCTCAACCACTGTAATTTTTGGTATAAAATCTCTACTATCTGCTCCTCATAAGATATATCCTCGCTAAGGTCAATCTGGCTAAAGTCAACCATCAATTGTACGCATGCCTTGAACTTTACCCATCGAAGCATTAAAATATGGAATACCGGATGAATCTCTGACATCTATGGAGGTCACTAAAGCTCATAAGCAACCTTCCCAACCAGTTTCTTAATTTTCAAAGGCCCAATGAATCTTGGTGCTAACTTGCCTTTCAAACAAAATTTGTGAAGACCCTTCAGAGGAGAAACTTTTAATTACATAAAGGCTTCATAGGTGTACATAAGATCGGTGTGATACGTGTCTGCATACTTCTTTTGCCTCTCCTAAGCCCCTTTAAGCCACTTACAAATCTATTGTACCTTATCTGTGTGATCAACAACAACTTCTGGCCCTGCTAATTCCCAGTCCTTTAGCTCAACCCAACCTGATGGTGAGCGACATTATTTGTCATATAAAGCCTATAATGGCACTATCTCAATGCTAGCATGATAACTGTTGTTGTATTCAAACTCACACAATGGTAGGTACTCATCCCAAGATCCGCCATACTCCAATACACAAGCCCGAAGCATATCCTCGGGAACTTGAATCAACCTCTCAATATGCCCATCAGTTTGAGGGTGAAAAGTTGTGCTAAACTGTAAGCATGTATTATATTGCTCCAGCATACTTCGCCATATTTGGAACATATACAAAGCATCTATGTCTGACGTGATAGTCAAAGGTACCCCATGCAACTTTCTAATATCTCTCTTGAACAATACATTCAACTTGTCGAATGTGTTGTGAGTAACAACTAGTAAGAAATGGGAAAATTTCGTCAATCTGTCCACAATTACCTTGATAGAATTATGTCGTCTAGTAGTTTTCGACAGTCCTCTGATATAATTCAAGGCAATGCCTACTTTCATCGTGGAATGGGAAGTGGTTGTAGTAACACTCCTAGTCTACGATGCGCAACCTTCACCTACTAGCAAATTTCGCAGTTTCTAATAAACTCAAATATGTCCGCCTTCATCCCAGGCCACCAAAAACGTCTCCACATGTCACAATACATCTTGGACCTACCAGGATGAATAGTGAACCAAGAACATTATGAATCCTCAAGAATCTCATTTTTCTGCTTTGCCACTGAAGATATTCATAATCTGCATCTGAATCTCAAACATTGATCCTTCATGTAACACCCCTAAATTCTATTATGGTAAGTTGTCCCGACATTTAGGTTATTTTAATAAATATGCATGATATTTGTGAAATAGAGTATTTACATGTGTATATTATATATTACTAGTTGACTTAAGTGTGAAATATAGCCTAAGTTATGGAGAACAAAATTAAAATGACTTGCTAGATGATCTAAATAAAGCATAATGGAAAAGATTGTAAATATATATGAGGGCACTTTTGTAAAACAAAAGGAAGGATTGATTTAAAGTGGACTCTAGCATTATCCTAATGCTTAAACCTATCTAGATGAGATGTATGTTTGTGATTGGTCAATATTACCCTAATTGTGTTAAATAAGTATTTAAATCGAATAAGGGCTTTAAGCCATTTTAGGTTTATAAACACTATATAAAGAAATTTATGAGGAAACCAAGAACACTTGCATGGTAGATTTGGTGGATGAGAGGAAACCTTTATCAATATTTCACAAGCTAGGTAAATAAATTTATTTCATCTTCTCTTATCCCTCTATTCAATTCGCGCATTCGATTTTGGATTGAGATCATGATTTTCTCTTGATGTTTGGAGATGGAAGATGAACCCTAAGCTTTAAATTTTGATTAAGGAAATCTCCATCTCCTCCTATTTGGTTTATTCAATTGGAGTTGCAAGATCTATGGGTTAATGGTGGATTTGAGTTTTGAATAGGTTCTTTGATTAAATTGGATTGTTCTTGTGGTTCAAACGGAGTGTTAATGACTGTTTTGATTAGATTTGGACCCTTTTGTGTTGGGTTTTTGGGGTTCATACGCTGTGGAAAATTATAAACAATTTTGAAAAACCCTAATAAGATCAAGAATAAGTTCCATTAAACTAGATATACAAAAGTAAAACCATGCCTTAATGCGTATTTTCCCTCTATAATTGTTCGATCTCCAAGACATTCAAGTCCTCTATCGAAAATCTACACATGAATGGTAAAAACAATTTGGAGTTCTAGCCTTAAACGAGATAGAAAACATTTTTCTTTCTCTCGTAAAATAAGGTGAACTTGAAAATAGCAAAAATGAATATCTTATTTCGTTTTAGAGTTTCAAAATCTATTTATATGTGTAGATAAGCTCTTACTTAAAATCCTATTTGTAATACAATTATTGTATTTAGGCAGTTTAAGCAAATTACACATACAACCATATTAATAAGTTATCATATAACAAAATGTAAAGGTTTTTATGTCATGAATTTTATCATATAAAAATTCATTACTCTGGACCAACTGAAATTGCGCAAAGCCTTTTTTCTTGTACGACCCAATAGTTTCATGTGACGTTGGTAGTGAACCAAAATCATTTTGGTACACAAGTTATAAGCGGTATTTAGCAAGGCATTATGACTACCCAAGTAGCATGAATATCAGAATTTATAAAACCAAATGAATAACATAGATCATATGATTTGGTCGTGCGATATCCTTTGATTAAACATAAGGCATGGAAAGCCACCCTTAATGTTGAGTCATACTAGTCTCGATCTTTAGGTAAACTGAAAACGTCCAAGTGACATTAATCATATCAATTCACATGGACTTAGCCATTATCAATCTATCATATCGAGGGATCCACTGATATCTCTCTTTATACGAGAGTGACAAATTCTATCTTCATTACACACCTTCACATATTATTCATATGATAACTAATCACAATGTTTATAATTGTTTGGTAAAGACAACATTTGATTGTGTCAAATTATGATTCTCCTAATATTGAGGATTATGGTAATCTCAAGTCAAATGACTAAATGATAGACCTATGATGAGTAACACCTATGACTTAATCCATGTGGTGTTCTCATAGCGGGTCGGTCCAGTACCTTATTCCCTAACAAGTACTTATAATCTCGATTCGTATATCTATACGCATGATCATCACATGACCATCAATCAAGATTTACAATAATATTAACTCATTATAGTTCCCATTATAATGATCAACTAGGGATATAAATGATATTTCAAAAAATACCCATGGATCTTACTTTAAGGTAAACATGCAATCAATTATAATCAAACAACAAATAAAAAATTTTATTTTATTAACTAAAATTATGAGATAAATAATGTTTATAGATTGACCTAAGGCATATGCCCCAACATTTCCCACTTGCACTAGGACCAATCATTCATGTATATAATACCTAATGACCTAACATGACAATCATATTTCACTTGTGGAAGAGCCTTCACTAAAGGATCTGCAACATTTTCTTTTGTACAAACTTTGCAAATCTTCACGTCTCCTTTCTCAATGATTTCTCAAATGAGATGAAAACGTCTAAGTATATGTTTGTATCGGTGGTGTGATCTTGGTTCCTTGGCTATGTTATCGCCCCGTTATTGTCACAATACAAGCAAACGAGGTTAGCTATAATAGGAATCACACCAAGTTTAGAGATGAACCTTTTTTATCTAAACTGCCTCCTTAGCTGCATCGGATGTTGCAATATACTCAGCTTCTATTGTAGAATCGCCACGGTATTTTGCTTTGAACTTTTTTAGCTCACTGCAACACCATTCAAAGTACACACATATCCAGACTACGATTTGAAGTCATCTATATAAGTGTGAAAATTTGCATATGTGTAACCATTTACAACAAGCTCGTCTTCCAAACTTCCATAGACAAAGAACACTATTTTAGTCATTCTGAAGAACTTAAAAATGTTTTTTAATGCTATCCAGTGACTCTCTTCGAGATTAGACTAATATCTGCTTGTTGCATTCAAGGCATATGATACATTAAAAGTCATAGGACATTGAGTCTTGCTGAGACTTATACCATAAGACATTGGCAACAACCCTCTTTTAGAGTCTTGCATACTGAACCTATTCAATACCTTATCAATATAAGCCATCTGACTTAGACTGAATAGACTTTTAGATCTATCCCTATAGATTTTAATCCCAAAGATATAGGTTGTATCTCCTAAGTTCTTCATTTAGAAACACATCCCTAACCAAGACTTGACACTATTCCAAGGTTGAGGTGTCATTTTCAATTAGTAATATATCATCAACAAACAGTACCAGGAAAACAACCACGGTCCCACTGACGTTTTGTATACACATGGCTCATCTTCGTTTTTAATGAAACCAAATTTTTTAATTGCTTCATGAAAATGAAGAAACAACTATGAAAAGCTCACTTTAATCCATAAATGGATCTTTGTAGCTTGCGCACCTTCCTAAAATTCTTAGGATGAACAAACCTTTAACGGTGTATCATATACACGTCCTGAAGTAATTTTCCATTTAGGAAACCTATTTTGACATCCATTTGCCTGATCTCATAGTCATAATATGCGGCTATGGCAATCATAATTCTTATGGATTTACGCATGGCTACAGGAGAAAAAGTTTCATCATAATCAACACCTTGAGTCCGTCAGAAACCTTTAGCTACTAGCTGTGCTTTATAAGTATGCACATTGCCATACATGGCAGTTTTTTTCTTGAAACCCATTTACATTCAATGGTCTTACTACCATCAAGTAAATCAAGTAGGTTCCAAACTTGGTTATCATACATGGTTTGTATCTTATAATTCATGGCACTAACCCATTTATCTGCACTAGCGTTAGATACAACCTCTTGATAAGTAGTAGGCTTAATTTGATCCATGAGCAACACCTCGCTATTATCAGTTATAAGAAATCTAAATCTTTCAGGCTGATGTCTTACAATTCAGACCTACGCGGGACTTGTGATACATGTGCAGGTTCAACTAGTTATAAACTCTGTTAATCTCACATTGGCGGTTGAGTGTTTATTTATGGTTTATGAACTTCTTTAGGACTTACTTTATTCTCATTGTTGTTTTTTGAAATAAACTTTGTTTTCATAAAGACACCATTCCGAGCAATAAACACTTTATTCTCAGTGGGATTATGAAAGTAGTATCCTCTAGTTTCTTTAGGATAACCAGCAAATATACATGGTAGATTTGGTAAATAATTTTTTTTGAGATTCATTCTGTACTAAAACCTTACAGCTCAAAATCTTACGGAAATACAAACTTGGTCTTTTCCCAAACCACATCTCGTTTGGTGTTTTATGAACCGCTTTAGAAGAAACACGATTAAGTGTAAACGCAGAAATTTCTAAGGCATAACCCTAAAATAAATAGGAAGATCAGCATGACTAATCATAGATCGAACCATATCAAATAAAGTCTGATTTCTCATCTTAGAAATGTCATTCCATTGTGGAGTTGATGGAGGAATTAACTGTAAGACAATCCTACAGTTTATAAGAAGATAATCAAACTCTTTGCTTAAATATTCACCACCTTTATCTGATCAAAGTACTTTAATAGCTTTACGTAGTTGATTTCGCAGTTCATTCTAAAATGTTCGAAACATCTTAAAAGACTCACCTTTATGTTTCATGAGATATACACAACCAAATCTACTAAAAACATTAGTGAAGGTAATGAAGCACTGATAACCACACTAGCCATTGTGTATATAGGTTCGCATACATCAGTATGTATTAGACCCAATAAATCACTTGCCCTTTCAATGTGTCCTGTAAAGGGAATATTTGTCATCTTGCCTTGTAAAAAAGATACAAATACTTCATATGATTCAAAATTAAATGAATCTAAAAGTCCATTTTTATGGAGATTAGAAATGCGTTTCTCATATATGTGTCTAAGACGATAATGCAAAATTAAGGTTTAACTCAAATCATTTGACTTGAATCTCTTTGTATTTACGTTAAGAATAGGAGTATCTGTCGACCTTTTCATGTTTAGAATATAAAGACCATCACACAAATCAACATTCACATAGAAAATGTCTACGAGAAATGAAGCATTTATTATTCGCAATAATGAAATTAAAACCATCCAATTCCAAACATGAAACTGAAATGATATTTCTGCTCAAAGCAGTGACGTAATTACAATTATTTAAAACTAAAACAAGTCCACTAGAAAAAATTAACTCATAGAATTATGAAAATCCACACATGAATGGTGACCATAATTTTGAGTGCTAGCCCTAAGAGCGATAGAAAACATTGTTCTTTCTCTCCCAAAATCCAGAGAACTTGAAATTGCAAAAACAAAAATCTTATACCACTTAAGGGTTTCAACCTCTACTTATATGTTTCGATAAACCCTTTCTTAAAATCCTGTTTGTAATAAAACTATAGTATTTAGGCATTTTAAACAAATTACACTTACGCCTATATTAATAAGTTGTCATATAATTAATGGTAAAGGCTTTCATGTCATGAATTTTATAATATAAAAATTCATTACTCTGGACCAATTGAAATTATGCAAAGCCATTCTTTGTGTGGGACCCAATAGGTTTATCCAATGTTGGCAGTGAACCAAAACTATTTTGGGACACAAGTCATAAGTGGTCTCTAGCAAGGCATTATGACTACCTAAGTATCATGAATATTAAAATTGATACAACCTAATCACTAACATATATCATATCCTTTTTCGTTCGATATCCTTTGATTAAAGATAAGGCATGGAAAGTCACCCTTATTGTTCAATCGTACTAGTCTCGATCTTTAGGTAAACTGAAAACATCCAAGTGACATTGATCATATCTATTCACATGGCTTTAGCCATTATTAGTCAATCGTATCGAGGGATCCCATGATATCTCTCTCTATACGAGAGTGACATATTTTATCTTGATTACACACATTCACATATTATTCACATGGTAACCAATTAGAATCTTTAAAATCATTTAGTTAAAGACAACATTTGATTGTGTCAAATTACCCTGCTCCTAATATTGAAGTCTATCGTAATCTCAAGTTGAAAGACTACATGATATATTCTCCAATTTATTGGCCCGCAACAACTTCAAGATAGCTTAGAGTTTCCCCATCAATTTAAGAACTCAACATATGTTGCTTTAGATAGTTTGACTTCCAACCTAAACTGTGAATTCTCACAGAATCGCTTCATATGGTTCAATTTCATAATCGATCAAACTGCGGGTACAGTTTGACTTCAAAATTGAGTTGTGGATTTAGCCAAGTTACTTCAAACAACATGAGAATAAATCCATCAACTATAGCAAGTTACAAACACTTTTAATAGTGAAACTACTCAATCATGAACGCTAACTTGACTAAACTGACACTAACAGCTCAATGTAATGCCTCACATGAGTATAAACAACATTTCAAACTATTATCACATGTATAATATGTAAGTAAATCAAAACCATACCATCTATATGGTCGTACATCACTTCAGAACTAGTTCTACTACCTCATGAACACTTTCTCTAGCCTGTGATTGAGCTCTGCCTAATAGAGGACACCTGTCCCTAAAGTGCCCTGGCTGTCTGCACTTGAAACAAGCCCTTTGCGGCCTTAGTCCTGGAGGAATCGATCTTCGCAGTTTTTCTTGCCCGTATCTATGTCCTTGTTGTCCATTATTTGTACCCTTGTCTTTGCCCTCGGTACCATGCTACTGGCGTAGTACTGATTCAGTCGATAAACGTGGTCAGCTGATGTAACTCTATGCTAAAGGAGGTGGAATTGCGGTACGTGTTAGCTATGCAGGTGGTGCAACTGACCCTCCATTATGAGTCTTGAAGTCACTTGACGTAAAATGGTTGTTCCTCTTCCTCTTCCTGTCTGACTCAAATATGTGCCTTGATTATGCCTATACTAGTGCAACATTGTCCTCGTTTAGGTGCGTAAGAAGATAAGCCTCTCTAGTCAAGCTGCACTAGTAAGTCTTACACAAGTTACTCGGCTCGGTCATAATAATTGCGCATCCGATGGTAGAAAATAACCCCTCGAAGAAGAAGTAGACCTGGTCTCTGTCAATGTCGGCCACTTCATCAGCAAACGGCAACAGTTACTGAAATCTCCCCATATACTAAATCACGAACTCTCCTTGCCTCTATCGAATATGCATGAATTCGACCTTTTGGCGATCATCACTGAGGGTGGAAAGAAATTCTAGTTGAACAATCTATTGAAGTCCTTCCATGTATGTGGCTCTCCCTGGATGGCTATCACGTTAGTCCACTAAGTGTTTGCATCCCTTGAGAAGAAAAACCCAGCCAATCCAGGCTTCTCGCTATCATCTAACCTCAAAAGTCTCAGGATCTTCTCGTGAATCCTAATGAATTTCTCTGCGTCCAACACATCAGAATCTCCATTAAACTTTAGCGATTTATACCTCTCGTACTTCCTAGTCAGTCCAAACTTAAGAGTCAAATCAAAGCTATTATCTCTCTCAGTCAAAGCTGCAACTACTTGCACTGCTCTCTAAGGTAGCACGTGGACTATGGCGATAACTGGTGCAACATGTATCATAAATTGTGACGGAGTTGCCTGAGGTGTCGGTGCACTCATGTTCTGTGCGAAAGCCACTGTAGGTCTTGATGATGATGGTAACTATCCTTTGAGAAGAGTTAAAATCTCATCCAGTCCTCTATCATGTAAAGCAACTCTCATTGTCAACGCCTGAAAGTCTATTGGATCAATAGGGCATGGACACGTAGCTCCACTCTGATCAATAGTGTCCCATCTGCAATATAGATTACGAGTCTTTATCAACTTTATACCTACCAGTATTTAATATAGTACAATAAAAAATTAATGATTATATCAAATTAATCATTTCCCAACTCACCTCACTTCCCAACTAAAACTATAAGTCAATATTATAGGGTCTCCACACTAAGTTCATTGTCGTTTTAACTTTAAAGTCCTATTTGTACTTTAATTGAATTATGGGCTTATTTAAAGTTTATGTATCAATCTTGCGCTCAGATACCAACTATGACAACCCTAGTTCCCACAAATTGAGGCTCGCTCGACCTATACCTATGTGGACAACGTCAACCCTCGCAAGGTTAATGCAAGCCTAGTAACCCTTCTTATACCATTTTATCGTTAGTATACCATTTTATCGTTAGTTTGGTGTTTTCATATTAGCTATTAATTTTGCAAAATATAAATAAGTAATAAGTGTAAAGAAAATAAACGAAGCAATTTAAATAATAATTTATTTGGTTATATTTTCTCTCCATTTACCTGAGTTTCCAAAAATGTTAGATTTTTCTATTTTCGACCACATTCATCGCGTCTCATGTCGACTCGACCAACTTTCCTGAATTTGACCATTATTATTTTTCTTCCTAACAAATAAACTATTATTTAAATTACTTTTTGGACCAAAAAGAATTACAGACTTAAAATATCGAAGAGACTCTCGTTGAATCGATATTGGGGTCTAACCATAGATACCAGAATCGAATTTTTCTTGAGATGCGTACAATGATTGAAAAGTGGTTATAAGGTGATTCTCTTCGAGATCGACCTCGTGATGTGTGCGTAATTTGAATAAGTACGAATAAGATTAAGAATTAAGTCTAATAAAGATTATGAAATAATTTAGGGAATTCAAATGCGTTGAACATGAGACAATAGTGCAGAATTCGAGTACGTCAAGCGATTTGCGTGACTTGGCGATTTGCATGGTTATTTGTTTGTAAACTAGTAGGAGCATTATCAGTAGTGCTCTCCTACTTCTTGAATTTAATTTCTTTAACTGTGCCTATTTATGGAATTCCTTTTTAAGTTAGAGTGTCCAGGGTTAAGCGAGTCAGGAAGGTAATATCCTTGGTATGTCGACCGACTCATAATCGGAACCATACCCCAGGTTACTAGATTTGGGTCGTGGAATGGAGTTTAGGTATTTGGGATACCATTGATACCTCTACGTTAATGAAAATTTTGAATCTGTTGGCACCACCGCGATTCTAGGAAGTCGAGTTTGTGGCTGTATAGTCGCATGATGGATTTGAGACCACTTGGTTTCTCTCTTTTATTTTCAGGACACTCTCCCTTCACTGCTTTTTGTTTTCAGTCTATTTATCATGCACTTTCTTTATTTCCTATTTTTTATATTCCCGCATGATTTATCAATTATTTATTTAATTCTTGAAGTACTATTAAGACTCCTCTGGATTTAATCAGTGAAATTATCTCCTTTTTGGTGACAATTGTAGGCCCTTCATTCAGCAAAGGCAAACAGCTAGTGATTGCGACTACATCTGAGGGCTTACGAGCGGCTCATATTTTTGCTATACTGTAAGTTTTTTTTGTATTATATATACATTTTGATGTTTTAGTAAAACTTTGGGATATTAGGATTGAGTGATACTTTGATACTTATATATGCTCATTTTGCCAACATATGTATACATGGTATATATTTACTGTTCCACATATAGTTTGTACCATTTTACGAGTTTAGAGTTATTTAAACTGCTCCATTAGTCTTATTTATGTTGCTTACTAATTTAAATCTTGCAAAATTAATAACTTTATATTAAAACGCCAAACTAATGATGAAATGGTTTAAGAAAGCTGACTAGGCTTGCGTTGACCTTGCGATAGTCGACTGGTGGTTCACGTAGGTTTAGGTCGGGCAGGGCCCGGTTTGTGGGAACTGGGGCCATCACAGTATCCTACTTAGCGCATAAGCAACTTCATTAGCTTTTTTGTGTGATACTCAAAAGAAAATTCACAGTCCTTCTGGAACTCCGACTATCTGTGTTGACTCATATTCAGTTCTTTCTCTGTGAAAAGATATTTTAGACTCTTTTGATCAGTGGAGAGTGTGAATATCTCCTCATAAAGATGATTTTTCCAAATCTTCAAAGTAAACAACTCCTGTTGCCAACTTTAAATCATGAGTGGGATAGTTTTTCTCGTGTATCTTCAGCTGTCCGGATGTATAAGTCATTGTGCCTCTTTCATGCATCAATATATAGCCTAAACTCGTATGAGAAGCATTGTATATAGTAAGAAGTCCAGCCTCTGGCAACATTAATACTAGTGCAATGGTCAACAACTTCTTTAGATTAGCAAATACTTGCTCGCATTCCTCAGACCAATGGAATACAACATCCTCTTGAGTCCATATAGTAATTGGTGAAGCGATCTTCATGAAATACTTCATGAATCTGCAGTAATACGCTGCTAACCTGATAAAACTCCTATCTTAGTGTCTGACATCAATGCCAACCAATCCATGATGGCCTAAATCTTGGACAGATCAACTACAATCCCTGTTGCTCAAACAACATGACCTAAAAACTTGACTTCTGATAGCCAAACTTCATACTAGTTGAACTTGGCGTAGAGTTTGTGCTCCCTCAAAGTCTATAACATATCCCTGAAGTGTTGGTCATGATCTTTCAGAGTCCTTGAATATATCAATATACCATCCATGAAAACTATCACGATACTTTTCGTGGAATGGTCTCATCACCTGATGAATCGAATCCATAAACATGGCAAGGGCGTTGGTCTACCCAAACGGCATGACCCTAAACTGATAGTGTCCTTATCTTGTGTTGAATGTTTTTTTGGACCTATCCTCATCCTTGATCCTAAGCTGATGATACCTTGATCTCATGTCTATCTTGGAGAAAAATTTTGCTCCTCTTAGCTGATCAAATAAATCATCAATGCATGGCATTGGATACTTGTTTCTAACTGTGACCTTGTTCAATTATTTTAATTGATACATAGTCTCAATGTGTTGTCCTTCTTCATTACAAACTAGATTGGTGATCCCCATAGCGACACAAAAGGGGTGATGAATCTCTTAAGTCCCAAATCCTGGAGCTGACTCCTTAACTCTTCCAACTCTCTCAAAGTCATGCAATAATATAGTATAGAAATAGGTCTGATGCCTAGTAGCAACTCAGTAATGAAATATATCTCCCTTGAAAGTGGTAAACCAGGCAAGTCCTCTGAAAACACGTATGGAAACTACCTCAGCCTCTACCACCATATTGATGCTGTCATGGCATTTGTGGCATTAAATGTGCCGGTAAAGTTGGAGCGAGTAATATAGGTCTGACTGGAGGTGGCAAAGGAATTCCCATTATACTCTATAGTGGAGTAGGATATGATGCATAAGGTGCAGCTTATGTGGCTACCCCCGATCCCTAAGAACCTCTTTCTCATCTCCTTTGTCCCTTGGCCCTTTGTATCATCCTCTCTAACTCTCCAACTTAATTAGATGATAACGCTGGTCCCAATGGTATCCCATCTACAACTCTGCTCAAATAATAAGTCTCATGAGAAAGTACATGCTCATATATCTCACCCAAAGTCCTGGCACTTGAACTGATCACATAACACCCTATGTCTGACCTCAGTCCATCTAAAAAATGATACACATCCTCAGAGTCATCTTTCGCCAAATGTCCAGCAAATTGCCTTAGATAGTAATATATGTCTATGTAGCTCATTATAGACTCATTAGCTCCCTATCTCTGATTCTTAAACTCCTTCCTCAAACTCTTCATTACTGCAGGTGGGAAGTATTGCAGATAAAACTTCTTCTTAAATGCATCCCAAGACTCAAAATCACCATTTGAAGTTTTTGTCGCATGCCACCAAACATCGACATTTCTCCGTAGTGTATATGACAAAATCTTAGCCAAAAGTCTATCCTCAATCTTTAAAACTTTAGGCACCTTTTCTGAAACAATATCCATTTCTCTACGTTCTTAAAATCTCATTATCCATCAAAGTAAAATGGCTTTAGTCTGATTAAATCCTTCACCAACTGAACCTCAGCTGAAAAACTAGAAGATGTTATAGTGGGATATGACATTGTATCAACAGTCTATGCCGCTGGTAATGTTACAACCGAAATGTCTTTACCATTGGAGCTGCTGGTGTAACAATAGGAAGCTTTGGTGTAGGTAATGTGGGGGTAGTAGTAGTGGTGGGGATGGGTGTTTGTGCATGTGTTGCAAAACAAGTTGTCATTATGGTGATAAAATCAGCTAACTAATGTCCTTGAGCTGCTACTCGATCATGCACCCTTTGATAATCATCAATAGATGGAATAGGAAGTTGGCGCCACTAGCACCTGCATCCCCGCTATCGTATGAATCAGCCATTGGTGTCTCCTATTTGATAGCGAACGCGAATCAGCTATTACGTATGTATTACATATATATACATATAGAACAACGATAACAAAATATCCAATAAGTGTCTAGTCAAGAAATTATTTCTCAACCTGAAATATACAACCCCAAAAGTATATAAAAGACATATATAATTCATACAACAAAAAACAAAACCTACAAAAATCAGAGATAGCAACACTCCTCTGGCTAATATTAGATTTATCCAAAGTTGATACTGATGCACATCCCTCTATCGCAAAGTACAAGAGAAGACGAGTTCAACTTATGTCCCTAATTGATACACTTATGAATTCAATTACACAAGTAAAGCCCTCAGTGGGAAAGACCACAAACATCTTAAGGAAAAAAATAGCAAAGCCTCGGTGGCACCACAAACATCAAGGGCATTAGATATTACTTGCTAATAATGCTTTTAGTGGGGACTTTACAAACATCCTTAGGCAATGAATATCATAAAAGGAGAAAACAAATGCGTTCACATTCCATAGATGCGTAGATCCAAACAAATAGCATGATTCACTACTTAAAAACGTATGTCCTAACATAACTAATATCATGCAATATTTGATGATTGAGCAAGCTCCCCACTAACCTCGACTCGCCGCGAATGCTATTCTCGATCCTCGCGCGCTCAGGGTCTAATGCCACTCGCCTTGCAAATCTAAACAATTTATGACACATTCACATCATATACAATTCGAATATTAATTTCAATTTATTTCGAGGTCATCTAGTGTGCGTCCCGCGGGTCCCTCGTCCCCCAGTTCGAGGATCGAGGGATGGGACCAGCCCAACTCTTCCCTTGGGGACGCGGTTAAGCAACTCATTTAAAGGTAGGATTTATTCTTATTTTACTTCATTTACATATATATCGTATATATACATATATATCATATATATTATATTTATTTACTAAAATAAAGTTACTAGTGACATTTTGTCCTAGGTTTTGATGTGCACGGGGGAGCAAACACTCCCTCCCCCACCCTATAGGACAGGAAGCCAGAGTGTCGATGGTTGGGTTTTTGGTGGGCCTCTACTAGGAGGCCCCTCCTCCCTCTCTGGCAGCGACGGACTACCATTGCCTTTCTCCGATGATGGTGGTAACCCCGTTGCCGCCCTTCTCTGGCGGCGCCCACTTTTTTGGACTCTACTTTCACTACCATTTTTTTTGTTCAACCCACCCAAATCTCACGAAAACATCAAATAACAAGAAATTGAGTAGTTAAAGGTGATGAAGATCGAGATATTACCTACTTTAAAGTCCTTGTGTCGTTTTGTGCTCTCCTCCACTTCAATCCACCATTTCTAACTAGTTATTTTCACTTTCCTCACTTGTTTTGTATTGGACCTAAGGCGGCCAGACCTTTATAACTAGTTTATAAAGGTTTGGGGTGTAGGGTTTCCAAATAATTTCTCAAATTACAAGACTGCCCCCTAACGGTGTTTAGATCAATTAGATGTTTTTATTAAGTTAGTACCCCTAACTTGAGGTTAATTTTCATTAATTTAATTTATTAGCATATAATACATGCATTTACCACGCTAACCACATATAAAATTTTGACATTACCAAATTACTCCCGACGTGAGTATTTTAAGTTTTCAAGTCCTTACAACATCTCCAGTTTGAGGAACTCTCGTCCTCAAAAGTACAAGTAAAGTACACCTATAGCCCGACGTGTCCATTCGTAACGATTTATCACAACTCATTATTTAACTCATGCAACATCTACACCTACAAATATTGCTCGTACCTCGCGTGAAATAGAATATTACTCTTTACTCTAACTTCTCAATAGAATTATTTCTGTCCTACAGGCCGAAATTTACAAGGCATATGTTGTATAGGTCTTAATAGAGTCATTATGCCTTAGCAACCTTTCAAGTCCTTGTATCCTTATGTATTTTTGGGTATTTCTTTGTAATCTCCACCAAAGTCGCAATGTGAACCGAACTCGCCAAACTAATAACTAGAGATAACCATATTGAGATGTGATTTGGTGCCTATCTGTGTCAAAAATTGATATTTCTGCCTATCTGGCAATAAATTTATATCACCAACTGGTAGTAGGATTAAGGATAGCTCTCTACTATAATATGAAAATTAGCAAACCATATCTATCACCATCTATTTTACACATATCAATGAACGACTCATATGTGGCGACTACAAATGAGCAGTCATAGTATTCTTCCTTAGAATTATACCTTAACATCATCGTTATTATAAGTTTATTGACATTCGTTCTAGTAGATTCATAGTTCGAGTCAAAGTTTGACCAACGGTCTATCTTGTAACTTCTTTGTCACATTTAAGCTGTGGAATAATCATCATTGTCGCTATTACTACATGACTCTTTGTATCATTTATATGCGCTTGATTACATCGTAATCTATGTTTCATACTAAGGTCTCTTATAGTAATCACTCTAATTTCTGGAGACTTTTCGCATAACGTACTCATATCGATCAAATCTTAAGAACCTAAGTGACCATTTTAAATCCTTTTGGCATAGTCAAAGGTCATATTTATTGCACAAGCATCTCTTATTTTCCTCCCAAGCTAACTTTTTCCCTTGTAGTTTGTTTAGAACTTTTCTCACTAAGAAATCAAGGATGGTTTAGCTTTCATGTTTTAAGCTTGACGTTCATGTCCTTTGATTCATTGAGTATCCTACATGGTACATGTGTCTGTTTTTCAATTTAATACTTAAGTAAATTTGGTCAGTATATAACTTCTTTACACATTCCATATGTACCCCATACATAGGCAAATCTTTCATGCCATGTAAATTATTATTCATTTGTCACTTATTAAGGCGTCAACCTTGAATATTTCATCCGTCTCACCACTGGTCGATATCCTCAAAACTTGTTTGTTTTTGTACACTTATAGTTTTCCCATTTATTTTGCATTCCAAGTTCTCTCACACCATTCGGTTAGGATTTTCACTTTAGAGCTTACATTAAGCCCTCAGGCTGCCAAGTGCTAGGAACACTTTGTTTAACATCTCTAAATGGTGTTGAATTTAGAAGATCTCATCTACACCTAGAGATACATGTTTCATTACTAGCTTAAGATATCTCTCATCTTTCCTAGTTATCGTATTGTTCATATTACATGGTATAAACGTTATTAGGAGTCGATCCTAGCCTAAGATCCCCAATTTTAAATCATCAACCTATCATTGGTCGATCCTTTATCCTTCCCAAAACCATTTAATCTGAAAGTCCATATTCCTAAAGTAAGGTTCACTCTTTTCGAGAAATTTTAAGTTACTTTCCAAAAGTGATTTTCATGATTTCTCATAAATTCACCATTTTGATTAAAAATTTTAAGTTTTGGGACACGATTTTCCAACTCGAAAGTCCTACGAGTATAAAAATCTATCATAGTGTCATCCATATTGGGATCATAATTCTTCATACCACCAATTTACTCTTTCATTTTTTTCTTCACAGGTCGATCCTATCTTAGGATCCCCAATTTTAAAGATCCAATCATCATTGACTTATGTTAGGTGGCATTATTGACATTATTTATTCCTCGACATTATCTTCATTCAACTATCCCCTACCGATCAGGTTAGGTTCCACTTTGACGAAATAGTCGTTAGTTCACATGCCCATTATCAAGCAATCATACCAAAGATAATCTTTTAGTAGGGTATCCTCAATTTTAATGTTTCACCTATCATTGATTTTATTATGATATCGTTATCAGTGATGTAAACCCATCAAGTTATATAAATTTTTACTCATCAAAGCATTTAATTTGATGCATTCCTTAACTTCTTAATTATGGTACCGTCATTGTGTACCTCACTGATTTAATCAATCGAGGAGTCAAATCTAAATCAAAACCATTTTCAAAATATTGAGTTGTCATCAAAATCATCTGAAGTATCCCTCACATTTCCAAGCAGTTTGTAAAATCTCTTTCGAATCAATTAGTTGATGTATTCAACAGTAAATCATAACCACCAGAAAATTTGTATTCCAACCACACAATGGTGACATAAATCCAAATGATACTTTGCATTTTCATCAAATTGAAACTTTTAATTTTCATAAAACATCTTATGTAAGGATTAAAATTGTGATGTCAAACCCTTGAAATGCATATAAATCCTTTCACTTTATGTTTTGAACACTAAGGCTAATAAAAAATATCCTTTTATACCTGTTCATCTTTTCAAAATTTTGTACATACACGTAGAATCCTTCCTTGAAAATATCAACAAAGTTTGATAAACATCAACTCAAAACAATACAAAAATCATGGCCCAACATAGTCAAAAAAATTATTTTTCAAGAAAAATTAATCACATGAAACAATAAAATTCGATCCATAGTATGAAACCTCTAACCAAATTTATAGACCAACGATTTACATCTCAAGTCAAAACTTAGATGTTTTAAGAGTACATGTGTCCTTCCTTTCTCGAATTAAGTAATTCAGTTTAGCTTCCTAGCCAACTAACTTAATTATTCTTCTCATTCTTGAAGCCGAGATTTTAAATAAGATATCATTAACTTTAACCATTCTAGGAAAGTTTCATGTGTCAGAGTTGCTTCCCTAAAATATGACCACATAACTATTCCATTTTGTGTATGTATATCGACGTCTCACTGCCCTTTCAAGTCTTACAATTTTTTCTTAAATCTTTATTTGCTACTATGCCTTTATATATATGCGCATCTCACCATCCAATTTCTAATAGAAGCTTATCCGTTCTTTTATATCCATTTTTGCAGCATTCGTTGTGTGCTCCCTTGAAGCGCGTGTGGAGGTTTCCGAAGAGTTTGCCTCGACTTCCTTGTGTCATTTGTTGTCATTACCGTCTCTGGAACTCAAGCACCATTCCTTAAGGAAAGACAATTATCTATATATGTAACGATATATTTTATATATCTAAGGTAGCAAATAATCATCACATCAAATCTTTGTTAAATTTTTTACGTCCCATCCCTTCATTCGATTGTCATTTGTGTATGTTAAGTCGATTTTAAACTAATGTCCCATACCATTGATTTGTCTAACTTAAACTTGACCTTCAAACTTAAAGGCTCTACAAATACAAATTTCACTAACGTAACATTCCTTATGTTCTAATCCCTATGATTTGATTTCAACTATGACGACCCCCACCTAAACTAGGGTGGAGTCGCCCGGTCCGACCGCCTCCCAGCCCAATACCCAAATCGGGCCCAAGCAAGCGGCTTGGCACACCTAAAACAACCTACGAAATATTAAACTAGTGCACATGGATATATGATTGCGGAATTAAATAAAAGGGAAACCATATATCATACTATAAAATTATAGCTAGGTTTCAAATCCCTAGAACAACTTAAGTCGTTCAAATACTACCTTGTAGTTTAAATTAAAGGAGAGTAAGGTTCCTTTTACCCGGAAGACCTATTTAAATATAACCCAAATTCAATAATTTTAAAATCAAATAATAGATAATATCATTACAATTCTAGCATCAAAAGAGAAGGCTTCAAGCCGAGGTGTATGGTCCTGAGATGTAAGTAGGGTGAGCTTAGAGAAACAATGGAGCTTAGTAATGCGGAAAACCTGCTCAACCATCAAATAAAAAAGTAATAATTAATAAGCATGCAAGGCTAGCATGAATTGAAATTGAATAAAGGAGCATTTAAAACACGACATAGCATGAATTTATAAAGCATTAATAAACCACGACTACAAGATTGATAAACCATATTAAATTCAAAACTCGTCATGCATAAGGTTTACAAAAAAGAGATACTATAGAAAATAGTAATCATGTAAAGTTGTGGTCTCATTTAATGCATACTAGTTATTGGCAAGAATCTGGTGATCGATTCATCCACCATTAAGGTGATGGCAACCACTAGATGACACAAAGGCCTTATGTGTCATCTCGGTTGTCCCATCAACCCAATAGTAGGTTAATCCAAAGTCGTCACTTGATGCACATCCTTTTATTACAAAGTACAAGAGTAGACAACTCCAACTCATCTCCCTAATTGATACACTTATGAATTCAATTAGCAATTTAAAGCCCTCTGTGGCAAACTCCTTAAAAATCCTAGGGCAATAAATAATAAAGCCATATGTGGCACCAT
Organism: Stephania cephalantha; assembly: GCA_039657325.1. Classification (NCBI taxonomy): domain Eukaryota; kingdom Viridiplantae; phylum Streptophyta; class Magnoliopsida; order Ranunculales; family Menispermaceae; genus Stephania; species Stephania cephalantha. Next base: position 28,313,783 of record CM077578.1, on the reverse strand, counting down.
AAACATCCTGGGGCATTAGATATTACTTGCTAATAATGCCCTCGGTAGGGACTCCATAAACATCCTGGAGCAATGAATACTATAAGAGGGTAAAATAAATGCATTGACATTTCATAGATATTACTTGCTAATAATGCCCTCGGTAGGGAATCCATAAATGCATTGACATCCAATGACACACGCCAGCTAGTTCTCAACCCTTCTCTCACACACTTACAACACACACATTACTCTCTAACCTAACACACACACTACACACCTCACTATTAACCGGTGGGGTCCACACCAGCAGTTTCTCAGGCATTCTCAACTATACCCTTATATGGCCCCCGTGTATACACCTTTTCTACAGGACCTCCAACCTTTCCTTTAACATTTTTCAAGAAGAAAATTGACATGGATGGCAATGTGCATACTTATAAAGCATGTAGTAGCAAAAGGTTTAAAAAAGACTCAAGGTGTTGATTATGATGAGACTTATTTTTCTTGTAGCCATGCTTAAACACATTAGAATTCTAATTTCCATAGCCGCATATTATGACTATGATATATGCCAGATGAATGTCTAAATAGCTTGTCTAAATGGAAAGTTACTTGAGGACATGTATATGATACATTTTGAGGGGTTTTTTCATCCTAAGAATTCTAGGATGGTGTGAAAGCTTCGAAGCTCCATTTATGGATCAAAGCAAGCTTCTCAGAGTTGGAATCTTCATTTTGACGAAACAATTAAGGAATTTGGTTTCATTAAAAATGAAGATAAGCCTTATGTATACAAGAAGGTCAGTGGGAGCGTGGTAGTTTTTCTAGTAGCTGTATGTTGATGATATATTACTCATTGGAAATGACATCCCAACATTGCAGAGTGTCAAGTTAGTGGGAGCGTGGTAGTTTTTCTAGTACTGTATGTTGATGATATATTACTCATTGGAAATGACATCCCAACATTGCAGAGTGTCAAGTCTTGGTTAGGGAAGTTCTTATCAATGAAGGACTTAGGAGATGCAGCCTACATCCTTTGTATTAAGATCTAGAAGGATAAATCTAAAAGGTTTATTGGTCTAAGTCAGAGTGCTTATATGTATAAGGTACTAAATAGGTTCAGTATGCAAGACTATAAAAAATGGTCATTGCCAATGGCTCATGGTATAAGTCTCAACAAGACTCAATGTCCCAAGACTAATGGTGAGCTAGAGCGAATGAATATGATTCCATATGCATCAACTATTGGATCTATCATGTATGTCATGTTATGCACCTGACCTGATGTATCATATGCTTTGAGAGCAACAAGCAGATATCAGTCTGATCCCGGTAAGAGTCACTGGAAAGTAATAAAGTACATTCTTAAGTATTTGAGAAGGACTAAAGAAGTGTTTTTGGTTACAAAAGTTTGTAAGACAAGCTTCTTGTAAATGCAAGTCTTCAAATTGTTATGGATGACTTCAGATCATAGTTTGGCTGTGTTTGCTTTGAATGCAAGAGCAGTGAGCTGGAATAGTTTGAAGCAAAAAACTATGGCAGATTTTATAACAGAAGGTGAGTATATTGTAGCGTCCGATTCTATAACAGAAGGAAAAGTTCAAAGCAAGAAATAGTGTATAATATATTATTTTATTTTGCAAAATTCAAGTCGGTTGAGTGAGTTCGGTGTTTCGCAGGGTTTTATCTTGAGATACGTATCGTGCGATGGCCCTAAATTCTAGATCGCCATGCTACCTGCCACGTCGCATCCCACATCAACTAGCCTTTCCACGACATGGCCTGCTTCTCCTTGACGCCTCGCGATCTAACGAGTTGCTTACACTTTTCTAGCTAACCCTAGAAATAATTCAGTTAGCCAGTTACTCAATTTATCAGGTTATATAATAATTTTACACCGAAAGTATTTTAATGAGTAACTTATGCGATATTTAACAATCCTAAATAATGGAAAACCCGATAAATAATACCATGCATATATCAAGGCGAGATAAGTATAACAAAAGTTTTATATACATGTAATCAGTGTTCTATGGTCCCCAACCCATCAAAAGTAAAATACATACATATTGATATCACACACAAGCTGGCTCCACAATCTCGGAGGTAGTCGCCCAATACCTCCTTGCCCTTCCCCTAGCTCGTCGAAGGATATGCACTCAGTCACCCATCAAATACAGTGACGACTCCAGTGAGTAAAATCCCAAGAGAAATCCATACAATATTCATGAAATAAAACTAATAAGCTATGAGACATACAAATATAACTCCTGGTAACAGTACGTCATATTCTCATGAATGTAGGCAACATACGACAAGCAAAAATAATAGCATGAAATAAATAAACAGTACATAGCAGCTAAACCATCTAAGAAATAAAGCATTAATCAGTAAACATCCGTATAATCATGAGAAAACCCTGAACTACACTAACCAGGAATCGATAAATCAAATAGGAACCACGTATATACTTATAGGCTTACAGTGACTAAACCCCAACTTTAGTTAGCGGATGAACCACTCTATACACTATTTCAAGTTAAGGGAACACCCTAATTCCCTCCCCATGGTTGTAAGTATATCCTACTGCCATCGACATGAGCACTAAACACAAGTAACTTGTGCAAGCGATTTAGCCACAACCAGTATATACGCACACTGAATAGGAGTGAAAACCCATGTGTGCCCACCAACAGTCACACATGAAATGCAATATCGATAAAACCAAAACCATGAATTCTGTGAAGCATTCTCAAAGGTTTTATGCACCTAAATTTGTGCTCCGGCTTCCATGAACTACCACATCCGACACGACTAGCTCCCCGATACCCAAGCTACAATCCCCTATGTCCCTGAATTCCAGTTTTACATATTTAGTATGTTTATAGGTGTTTGAGATATATATTAACTCAAAAATCCTAAAACAGCCCTTTACCTTTAGTTCATATCTGTTGTTAGTGCGCTAAGGGAATATCGTAGCTCGCTATGTGGTGGTAGCGCGCTAGGTGAATGATGTAGCACTACTGTTCTTTAGGACGAAGAATAATTGGAAACCTATAACGATTAGCGCGCTAACCTCCTTAAGTAGCGCGCTACTTAGCCACTGGGACAGAATTTTCAAATCAAGAATTCTATTTTTCCTTCAAATTGACTACCCAAACATGTTGCTACCCCTCTCCATAAATAATTAACTCCAACACAGTAACTAAAACAACCTTAGAATCATAATTTGACCACAATTGCCCTAAAATAGGTTTGAATGGAAGTGTAGATAATGGAGAAGATGATTTACCTAGGTTTGGTCCACCAAATTGCCTCCAAAGTGATTAAATTCCTGCCCAAAATCTCTTTCTCTCCTCTCTAGCAAGTTCAGATTTCAAAATGGGTTAGTTTGCATGCGTTAGATCAAGTCCTTATATATCAATGTAATACGATTTCCTAGCCCTTAATCCTATTACATTTACGTATCTCGAGGTTTATCTAGTTGTCCACCTTCAACCACTTAGCCTACTCACTCACACTCATTTTGTCCATGTGACACCAATTGAACACTCTCTTGAACTTTAGATATGCCAATATGCATCTCCAAACAAATCCTATGCTTTCCATTTATTTTACTAAACTATAGGCCTTCATTTGTCTAATTTAACCACCTTATCTTAGGCCCATCATAATACCCATGGTTAGTGTTTTTAGTCACCAAAAATTATCAACTTGTCGTTCCACTAACCCTCGACTACTCAGCACTCGGTGCCCCTCGTCGACAAGCCTTTCAATGCGAATACCCATCACACAAACTCACCCGATAGAAACATACACACATGCGGTGCAATATAATAATAATAATTTTAAACACCACAAATACACAACCACCATCCATAAATAACATATTTCCTTGGTTCTCATGTCCGAGCCAATTGAGTTGTCCACGTAACGCACAAATTACGACCATTAATCTTTGAGATTAATCCTAATCCTAGTTTACCTAATTTGGGCCTTCCTAAATAAGATAATTTTTTCCTTGAAATTTAAATCTAGAGTATACTATTGTGTAACTATCCTATCCCCGTGTGACCATGTCCTTGATGGTCCCCTTCTATAATCCCTTGAACACCTCACTACTCCCATTGCATGGAACGTAAGGCTACTCTGAAACATAGGCGCATGTTGCCAAGGTAGACAAGATCAGCCACTCTCTTCTAACATCTCCGCAACCTACTTTCAGTTCGATTTACGTGTTCAAGTTTCTTTTACCCAGTTACCTAACACCAATAACTGTAAACCTTTCCTATCATGTTTCCCAACATAATAGTCCTAACCAACCATCACATACCATGAAATTCCCATGCCATGCCATAACCTATCCATACCCACCATGAAAATCCCATGTCATGCCATGACCTATCCGTACTCACTATGAAAATCTCATGCCATGCTGCAACCTATGACAATCCCATGTCATAACATAATAAGCTACCATTGTACACTATGCTGCATAAACCTGAAACTATAATTATTAGGAATTTAAATTCACGTACCGTGAACACGTTGCTGGGACGTCTCCTGGCTTTGCTCAGTCACCACATGCACCAGCTCTTGAGTCTGCACCGGTGTCACCACTGCTACAGTAGCCGATATCTGTGAACAGTCCTCTCGACGTGACCTTCGTGTCCACATCGCCAACATATGATCCTCTATCCTGGTCTTGCTCGCTGACTCCTTACCCATTGGGCCTGATCATATGATCTCCACTCTTTGGTATTGAGTCTATCTCTGCGGTGGCGCTGGTAATGTAGGTACAACATACGCTCTGGCTGCCCAATTATCATCCCTACGGCCTTGACCATACCTTTTGTCCTTTATGTCATCTCGATCTCTCAGTCTCTTTTACCAGAACATTGTCCAATCTGTGTCTCCAAATTAGTAGATGAACGCTTATAGCTACTGCATCAGATGTGTCTCATAAGTAAGTGTTCTATCATACATCTCCTCCAGTGCCTGTACTCAAAAGGAAACTATGGCACTCGCTATGTCCTCAATCAACCCTCGGACGAAGTAATAAATCTGCAATCTTTTTGTGCTTGCGACATCCATGGCAAACTGTATCTGGTACCGGTATCTATCCATGTACTGTAACACTGATCGGCTACTCTGTCTCAACGCTAAAAACTCATCTTTTAGCCTCAACCTCACCTCCATGGGTAGGTATTGATCATAAAATAACTCTCTGAACACTGCCCATGTCGTTGGCTCTGGGTGAGTATTTGTACACGCTTTCCACCACAGAGCCGCATCCTCTCTCAGCATATGCTTTGATATCCTGGCATGTATGCTCTTCGTGATCCGTAGTAGCTTATGTAACCTCCGATGTGCAAGCAACCATTTCCCAGCTGCTTTTGGGTCTCCGCCTCCATGAAAGTATACGGTATTGAATTTGATGAACTTCCTCATCAACTTAGCCTCTACCATCATCAAAGTCTCAAACATGTCGGTCTGTGTCGGCATAGTAGTCTGTGTCTCGATCTGTGCCACTATGGGTGTAGCAACCACTGCTGGAGGCTCCTGTACCACTACATGCGTCGGAACAGTCTAAATAGTCGATGGAAATGTCCGAGCAGTTGTCATCTCAGTCGTGCTCTGTACTCGAGTGGCGGTGAGTGATGCAACCGTTGTTGTCTATGCACGCATCATATCCATCAATAGCTCGAACTGCCTATCAAGAGCTGTGAATCGTGCAGTTACTGCCAAATCCAAACCCTCATCTCTAGTCTGGTACCTCGTTCGACCAACATCTGCAGTAGGTGGAGTCGGCTAGGCATCCATCGTGATTTGCATCGAAAAGCAAGCGTCGGATCACCTTCCATATACGTGTATAAAATATACACAATCAAAAACATAACACGTATATAAACGCTATCACTACAACTCTTAAGTTGCTTCCCAACAAAGATTCTAACTCAGGATCTTCGGGTTTCCACAACTAAGATTTGTTTGTTAATTTTTATTCTCTTTTCTTTAAATTTTTATCTTAAGCCTAATTGACCTGGCTCTAACACAAACTGTGGCGTTAGTATCAAGTTAAATTATATTTCATCCCCTAGGCACCATCGACCTCGCTTTTATACCAAACTATGACGGCCCCAAATTCCAGACCACCTTGCTACCTACCACGTCGCATCCAACGTCAACTAGCCTTGCCACGTCATGGCCCGCTTCTCCTTGATGCCTCGCGACCTAACGATTTTCTTACACTTTTCCAACTAACCCTAGTTACTATAACTAACCTTTACATAAGTATTAATAATTCAGTTAGCTAGTTACTCAATTTATCAGGTTATATTAGAATTTTACACCGAAAGTATTTTAATGAGTAACTTATGCGATATTTAACAATTCTAAATAGTGGAAAACCCGATAAATAATACCATGCATATATCAAGGCGAGATAAGTATAACAAAAGTTTTATATACATGTAATCAATGTTCTATGGTCCCCAAAACCCTTCAAAAGTAAAATACATACATATTGATATCACACACGAGCTGGCTCCACAATCTCGGAGGTAGTCGCCCAGTACCTCCTTGCCCTTCCCCTAGCTCGTCGAAGGATATGCACTCAGTCACCCATCAAATACAGTGACGACTCTAGTGAGTAAAATCCAAAGAGAAATCCATACAATATTCATGAAATAAAACTGATAAACTACGAGACATACAAATATAACTCCTGGTAACAGTACGCCATATTCCCATGAATGTAGGCAACATACGACAAGCAAAAATAATAGCACGAAATAAATAAACAGTACATAGCAGCTAAACCATCTAAGAAATAAAGCATTAATCAGTAAACATCCTTATAATCATGAGAAAACCCTGAACTACACTAACCAGTAATCGATAAATCAAATAGGAACCACTTATATACTTATAGGCTTACAGTGACTAAACCCCAACTTTAGTTACCGGATGAACCACTCTATATGCTATTTCAAGTTAAGGGAACACCCTAATTCCCTACCAATGGTCGTAAGTATATCGTACTGCCATCGACATGAGCACTAAACACAAGTAACTCGTGCAAGCGATTTAGCCACAACCAGTATATACGCACACTGAATAGGAGTGAAAACCATGAATTCTGTGAAGCATTCTCAAGGGTTTTATGCACCTAAATTTGTGCTCCGGCTTCCATGAACTCCCACATCTGACACGACTAGCTCCCCGATACCCAAGCTACAATCCCCTAAGTCCCTGAATTCCAATTTTACATATTTAGTATGTATATAGGTGTTTGAGATATATATTAAGTCAAAAATCCCAAAACAGCCCTTTACCTTCAGTTCATATCTGTTGTTAGCGCGCTAAGGGAATATCGTAGCTCGCTATGTGGTGGTAGCGCGATAGGTGAATGATGTAGCACTACTGTTCTTTAGGACGAAGAATAATTGGAAACCTATAACGATTAGCGCGCTAACCTCCCTAAGTAGCGCTTAGCCTCTGGGACAAAATTTTCAAATCAAGAATTATGTTTTTCCTTCAAATTGACTACCCAAACATGTTCCTACCCCTCTCCATACATAATTAACTCCAACGTAGTAACTAAAACAACCTTAGAATCATAATTTGACCACAATTGCCCTAAAATAGGTTTGAATGGAAGTTTAGATGAGGGAGAAGATGATTAACCTAGGTTTGGTCCACCAAATTGCCTCCAAAGTGATTAAATTCCAGCCCAAAATCTCCTTCTCTCATCTCTAGCAAGTTCAGATTTCAAAATTGGTTAGTTTGCATGCGTTAGATCAAGTCCTTATATATAAATGTAATACAATTTCCTAGCCCTTAATCCTAATGCATTTACGTATCTCGAGGTTTATCTAGTTGTCCACCTTCAACCACTTAGCCTACTCACTCCCATTCACTCAGTCCATGTGACACCAATTGAACACTCTCTTGATCTTTAGATATGCCAATATGCATCTCCAAACAAATCCTATGCTTTCCATTTATTTTACTAAACTATAGGCCTTCATTTATTTAATTTAACCACCTTATCTTAGGCCCATCATAATACCCATGGTTAGTGTTTTTATTCACCAAAAATTATCAACTTATGGTTCCACTAACCCTCGACTACTCGGCACTCGGTGCCCCTCGTCGACAAGCCTTTCAATGCGAATACCCATCACACAAACTCGCCTGATAGCAACATACACACATGCGGTGCAATATAATAATAATAATTTTAAACACCACAAATTCACAACCACCATCCAAAAATAACATATTTCCTTGGTTCTCATGTCCGAGCCAACTGAGTTGTCCACGTAACGCCCAAATTACGACCATTAATTTCTGAGATTAATGCTAATCCTAGTTTAATTAATTTGGGCCTTCCTAACTAAGAGAATTTTGTCCTTGAAATTTAAATCTAGAGTATACTCTTGTGTAACTATCCTATCCCCGTGTGACCATGTCCTTGATGGTCCCCTTCTATAATCCCTTGAACACCTCACTACTCCCATAGCATGGAACGTAATGCTACCCTGAAACATAGGTGCATGTTGCCGAGGTGGACAAATCAGCCACTCTCTTCCAACATCTCCGCAACCTACTTTCAGTTCGATTTCCGTGTTCAAGTATCTTTTACCCAGTTACCTAACACCAATAACTGTAAACCTTTCCTATCATGTTTTCCAACATAATAGTCCTAACCAACCATCACATACCATGACAATCCCATGCCATGCCATAACCTATCCATACCCACCATGAAAATCCCATGTCATGCCGTGACCTATCCGTACTCGCTATGACAATCTCATGCCATGCCGCAACCTATGACAATCCATGTCATAACACAATAAGCTACCATTGTACACTATGTTGCATAAACCTGAAACTATAATTATTAGGAATTTAAATTCACGTTCCCTGAACACGTTGCTGGGACATCTCCTGGCTTGGCTCTGTCACCACATGCACCAGCTCTTGAGTCTGCACCGGTGTCACTACTGCTACAGGAGCCGATATCTATTAACAGTCCCTCTCGACGTGACCTTCGTGTCCACATCGCCAACATATGATCCTCTATCCTGGTCTTGCTCGATGACTCCTTAACCATTGGCCCTGATCGTATGATCTCCAGTCTCTGCTTCCCTGGTATTAAGTCTATCTCTTCGGTGGCGCTGGTAATGTAGGTACAACATACGCTCTGGCTGCCCAATCATCATCCCTACAGCCTTGACCATACCTTCTGTCCTTTCTATCATCTCGATCTCTCAGTCTCTTTTGCCAGAACATTGTCCAATCTGTCTCTCCAAATTAGTAGATGAACGCTTATAGCTACTCTGCATCAGATATGTATCATAAGTAAGCGTTCTATCATACATCTCCTCCAGTGTCTGTACTCAAAAGGAAACTATGGCGCTGGCTATGTCCTCAATCAACCCTCGGATGAAGTAATAAATCTGCAATCTTTTGGTGCTTGCGACATCCATGGCAAACTGTATCTGGTACCGGTATCTATCCATGTACTGTAACGCTGATCGGCTACTCTGTCTCAACGCTAAAAACTCCTCTCTTAGCCTCAACCTCACCTCCATGGGTAGGTATTGATCATAAGATAACTCTCTGAACACTGCCCATGTCGTTGGCTTTGGGTAAGTATTTGTACACGCTTTCCACCACAGAGCCACATCCTCTCTCATCATATGCCTTGATATCCTGGCATGTATGCTCTTCGTGATCCGTAGTAGCTTATGTAACCTCTGATGTGCAAGCAACACTTTCTTAGTAGCCTTTGGGTCTCCGCCTCCATGAAATTATACGGTATTGAATTTGATGAACTTCCTCATCAACTTGACCTCTACCATCATCAAAGTCTCAAACATGTTGGTCTATGTCGGCATAGTAGTATGTGTCTCGATCTGTGCCACTATGGGTGTAACAACCACTGCCGGAGGCTCCTGTACCACTACATGCGTCGGTACAGTCTAAATAGTCGATGGAAATGTCGGAGCAAGTTTCGTCTCAGTCGTGCTCTATACTCGAGTGGCGGTGAGTGATGCAACCGTTGTTGTCTATTCACGCATCATATCCATCAATAGCTCGAACTGCCTATCAAGAGCTATGAATCGTGCAGTTACTGCCAAATCTAAACCCTCATCTCTAGTCTGGTAGCTCATTTGACCAACATATGTAGTAGGCGGAGTCGGTGGGCATCCATCGTGATCTGCATCGAAAAGCAAGCGTCGGATCACCTTCCATATACGTGTATAGAATATACGCAATCAAAAACGTAACACGTATATAAACGCTATCACTACCCCTCTTAAGTCGCTTCCCAACTAAGATTCTAACTCAGGATCTTTGGGTTTCCACATCTAAGATTTGTTTGTTAATTTTTATTCTCTTTTCTTTAAATTTTTATCTTAAGCCTAATCGACCTAGCTCTAACACCAACTGTGGCGTTAGTATCAAGTTAAATTATATTTAATCCCCTAGGCACCATCGACCTCGCACTTATACCAAACTATGATGGCCCCAAATTCCTGACCACCTTGCTACCTACCACATCGCATCCCACGTCAACTAGCCTTGCCACGTCATGACCCAGCTTCTCCTTGATGCCTCGCAACCTAACGATCTGCTTACACTTTTCCAACTAACCCTAGTTACGCTAACTAACCGTTACATAAGTATTAACAATTCAGTTAGCCAGTTACTTAATTTATCAGGTTATATTATAATTTTATAGTGGAAGTCTTTTAATGAGTAACTTATGCAATATTTAATAATCTTAAGTAGTGGAAAACCCAGTAAAAGATACCATGCATATATCTAGGCGAGATAAGTATAACAAAAGTTCCACATACATGTAATCAGTGTTCTATGGTCCCCAAAACCCATCAAATGTTAAATACATACATACTGATATCACACACGAGCTGGCTCCACAATCTCGAGGTAGTCGCCCAGTACCTCATTGCCATTGCCCTTGCTCGTCAAAGGATCTACACTCAGTCACCCAACAAATACAGTGAGGAGTGTAGTGAGCAAAATCCTAAGAGAAATCCACACAATATTCATGAAATGAAATTGATAAACTACGAGACATGTGAATATAATTCCTATCAATAGTACGTCATTTTCCTATGAATGTAAGAAACATAAGACAAGCAAAATTAGTAAGTTGCATGAAATAAATAAACAATATATACCAGCTAAACAAGCTCAGAAATAAAGCATTAATTAGTAAACATCAGTATAGTCACGAGAAAACCCTGACCTACACCAGCCAAAGTAATTTGTAAATCAAATTGGAACCACGTATATACTTACTAGGCTTACAGTGACTAACCCCAACTTTAGTTACCAGATGAACCACTCCATACGCTATTTCAAGTCAAGGGAACACCCCAAATCCCTCCCCACGATTGTAAGTATATCCTACTGCCGTCGACATGCGCACTAAACATAAGTAACTCGTGCAATCAATTTAGCCACAACCATTATATACACACACCGAATAGGAGTGAAAACCCATTTGTGCCCACCAGTAGTCACACATGAAATGTGATATCGATAAAACCAAAACCATGAATTCTTTGAAGCATTCTCAAGGGTTTTACGCACCTAAATTTGTGCTCTGACTTCCCTAAACTCTAGTATCTAACCTGACTAGCTCTTCGATACCCGAGCTACGGTCCCCTAAGTCCTTGAAGTCCAATTTTACATATTTAGTCTGTAATTGTTGACAATAACTATAGACATAGATTCAAAATCTTAATACCATATAACACTTTTGCAAATATGCATGCAATACTAATCTCCTTTAGTTATAATACACAAAAACAACTTGTTAATTCTTTGATTGATGTCTATGAATATATTTAAATCACTAAGGACAAGATTCTTTAATTATAATTATCTAGCAATCCAAAATATACTACATTATATAAGGTTTGTTTAGATTGATAAACTACTCGCTCATGCAGCAAATAAATAATGCATAAATATAATTAAAATACAAAATGAATAAATAAATATCTTAGTATCAAAGCTCCAAAGTATCTTCAAACATAGACAATAAAACTAATATAAAGCAAAAGGAAAGCACAAAGAAAAAGGTAGGAGAGTTATTACAAAGCTTTTTGTCCTTTTTTATAGTCTCCCTACGTATACATATCTTAGATAAACAAAAATTCTTTATACTAATCTAAAAACCCGTAACTGGCCTCAGCATTTCTCAACGATTCCTAACTTATACATAAATCGCAGAGTAAATAATTGAGTTTAGCTCTCAGTTCTCCTTTGATTCAACTGGCGATTTATTATTCATTCTGTAGTTCACTATGGATACGTAGTCCTTTTTCTGTTGTCGGTTTGGATGACAATTCCTAGTTTTATTTCAAATCACTAGCAAGTTGCTGGTGTATTTTTCTAGTTGATTGTTTTGCTTTTCTTTTTCTTTTCTTCCATTTCTTTATTTACCAATTTAAAACATGAAATCACAAAAACAAGAGAATACCTACTGTAATATCATCATTTATGCTTAAAAACAACCTAAATTACACTATAAAATGTGTTTAATTATTGACTTGTCAAATACCCCTAAACTTAGCACTTTGCTTTCCCGAGCAAAGTAATAATCTCGATCATATTCTTTTCTCATTCTTTATAAAATAATTTCAAATTAATTCATCTTAACTATGAATAATAGAGATTTTAAAAATAAAAGTTTTTAGCAAATGGAAACATACTACCCACCAGTAAATGTAAGGTATGATAGAATATAATCATTTAGTTTAGTTAAAACATCCCTTAACGATAGCTCAACCACTTAATGTAACACTTTTTTAGAATTAAAAATTTAATGCCAAGGCTAGTGCACAATATAGGTTTTCTCAATCTCCTCTAACAAGTATCAAGCTTATGATAACTAATATAGAAATCTATCTTAATCAACGTGCACATTGTTTCGATCTTCTACCCATAATCATGTCTAACACAAGGCAATAATTTTAGTGTTCTAATCAAGTAGCAAAGTTAATAAAAAATGGTACAAAATTAATTCGTACTACCATAAAATTCATTTGGGCAATAAAAATATCACTACTTTTCAAAATCTATTATATATATTTTCAATTTCATTCTTTTCCTAACAAAACAATAAAAAAGAAATTCATACTACTTGATTTCAGAATAAATTTGATAAATTTCATCAACTTACTTGATTTTCATATTAAAAGTAATTGTGAACTTTTCTTCTACATTTCTTTCCTTGCATTGCCATCAATATAATACTTCACCTAAATTACTCTCAAACTCAATTTAAACCTTGTCCTCAAGGTATAAAAATGAGGTCAAGTTTTTCAACATAGCAAACATACCAAGTGAAGTATAAAAGAATTAATAAAATAAATATGACAATCAAGAAATTAAGTTAATTTAAAATCATAATAAAACCGAGTGCATAAAGATTTAATGAATAAGCATCACCATTATATAACAAGTGAATTAAATATCATAACCAAGCACTAAATAGAATGTATCAACCTAATATACAACCATAAATACAAAGTATCATTAAGAAACATAAAGTATATAACCATTACGAGAATTACATAGAGGAATTTTCATTACATCACTCAGAGAAAAAAATGGAATAAAGGAATCAATGACAACGCTGAAAGTTGCATCATCATCATCCTCTAATGGGTCAATCCTTTAGGACTAGTAGCTCACAACGGGGTGGTAGAAGTGATATTCCTGACCTGGTAATGTCAGAACATCAAGATAATTGCTAAATAGTAATCTTATCAGTGTAGATTGTAAAGGAACCACTGTGCCTCCTTGACGTCTATTTCTCTTTGACATCGTACGTTCCATTATGTGGATGCTACATAATAAATCTCTCTGGTTCTCAAACATTACTACTTGATTACAGAGAGTGATCATCTGATTATGGAAAATTGCGCCCACTAAAACCAACTTTGATTCTTCCATGAATAATATGTCATAATTCCTACCAATCTCATCCTCGTTCGGATCATTTGTAGCTTCCGACATCTCTTCCATGATTCTCCTTTTGTTGTCTCTGATTTCCCTTCTCTGTTCAATTTCTTTTCTGGCAATCTCAACTCTTTTACTTTCATCCATTGTGTCATCATAACCATTCACTCTGCCATATCTCTCTATAACCTCATCAGTGATGGTACTCTCCCGTAATACATTCATGTTGAAGCCTGGAATGTACACTTTGTCCATCATTCAAAAGGCTATAATCATCAAGGGGAAATGAAGTCCATCATTCTTTTTGTTGGTGATAACAATCCTAATTGATTCATAAATTATTTCGCCGACATCGAAGTATCCTAATCGATGATAATGTAGTAAAGTAGGGCAGCTTTGTAGTTTAAAATCTTATATTATCATAGGCTCGGCTGTAAGCTGGCATTAATAAAATAACACAAAGCTTTAGTGGTCTTCCTAAAAATTTGGTGGTAATGTGCTTGGGATACCCCTCCATATAAAAAATAAATCAATCACCATGGATTTGTTCGAAACCTCTCCTTATTATCTCGGCGGGGAAACGGTAATAACTTCATACTCAAGCTTCAAGTACTCTTCATTTTATTTTTAATGAAAATTCGGTAATCCAAAATACAAGTTTTTTTCTTGCAGCGAAATAGTGCACTTTCCTCCCTCTACTTTGAGACTTGGTCTTACTTTCACTTCCATGTGCATTAGCATAACATTGTTTCTCTAAAGCTTCATAACCCCGTTCACTATGGACAACCTCTAGGTCTACGTTGTTGTAATCTCTAACCATTAAACCCCAGTTTTTTGTTTCTATGATGTCTAGGATCCTAGGCCTTTACTTCAATTCATTCTTCACATTAAATCCCCTCTTCGGGATCAACTTCTTATCCTTAATTACATCATTCCTAAATTTTTCTTAGGTCTTCTCATTGACAAATTTTTCTTTGATCAATTCAGAGTTTTTCTCCCCATCGATATCTCTTATTCAACTTCCTTTACATCCTCCTCATCCACATAATCATCCTCTAAGATGTAAGTAATTGAAGAAGGTGGAGTAGGTCCGATATTTAATCTCAAATTAATTTGCTCATAAAATTTAATCTACTCGACATAGATGAAAAATAGTTCAAAAGTTCGATAGTGATAAATGAATCATCACATCACTCCCATACTAGTATTATAATAGAAAGAATTCGATATCAAAACCATATTAAAAGTATGAAGTTTGTAAATTGAGTTCCTACTCTAACAATAAATCCAAAATTGACAAAAAATTAAAAATTTAAGTATTGAACTCAAGATCGTGTTTCTAAACCAAGCTCCTATTGGAACTCCCTTACCCAAACCCTAGGTGGCCCTACATTCTTAAAACTTACCATTTTTTTGTTGAATGTGTGAAGATTGAGGTCAGAATCAATTAAATACACCAAAATCAAGCTTCAGAAGGTTGAATCTAGGCAAGAATTAGTCTCATGATTGAAAGGGTGCAATGGATTTGTGAAGGGTTTAAATGTGGCGGTTTGGGATTTTTATTTTCAAAAACTCAAATTCATTCACATCAAATTAGGGTTTAAGTGGATTTGTTGAGGAATCACTGATAAATTCATTGGAAATGAGCCTTACTGGCTCAGCTATTGGGCTAGCGATTTCTAGTTGTAAACTTGATTCAGTGAGAAACCGCTAACTTTGAATTTACACTGAAAATTCTCCAAACTGCTACCGATTTACTCATCGATTTCAGTACAAAATGGAATCACTGTGAAATAGAAAGCTTAATTTTTATTATTTTCCCAATTAAATTGATTTTCCCTATTTAATTATCGCATATGTATTCAATAAAGGTAAAAATGTTCAAAATTTCAGAATTTAACTAACATATGCATTAAATAATCTAATTTATTGCCATAAATTACTAATAAATTTAAATCTAATGCATAAACCAATATAATACAAAAATAAAATGTCTCGATCAATACCCATTACATGAAACTATTCCAGAATTGAATTGTTAAAATATCTCCATTACGAGAGTCAGAAGTTAAGAGAATATAAAAACAACTAACTAATCATAATAATAAAACAAAAAATAGAGATAAAGTACGGGCTGCCTCCTATAAAGTGCTTTTGTTTAGTGTCGTTAGCTCGACTGAACTATGCTATTATAAGCTAGTTCTATAAACTTTACTGTAGGATTATCCAATCTTGTGCAATTCCAGAAATATTGCTCAGCCATGCACTCGAAAAATAATTGTCTTATTTAGAGTATCCATGACAGCTTGCGAAGTGGCTAAGAAAGGTCGTCCTAATATTAATGAAGGATTTTCGTTGATGAAGTGAGACATAACCAAAAAGTCTATGGAAATAATAATGTTGTTAATTTGAACTTATGTATTAGTAACCGCACCTATTCATTTTACTAAAAATTCATTAGGCAGAGTAACTTTTTCAGAGGCAAGTACATCAAATTCTAATTGAGTATGAAGGAAAAAATGAATTGGCATGTTGTTTGTTCTAGAATATGTATCACATATACCTTTAAATTAACAAGCCCATTTAACTTTTATGTTTCTGTATATATCTCCTAGATCATCGAGCTTGACAATTGTTGGATTCTTTTTTTTTTTTTTTTCGTATTTTTTTGTAGATTTAGGTTCCTCCACATTATTATTCTCAACATTGTTTGATGCTTGACCATCTGTTCCTGGGTTTTTGTCTGTTGATTAGATGTATCTTGAGCTAGTTTTTTCATAGTCTTAACATTTTTCGTCTTCCATTGGTACTGCATTAATAGCATATATTTCAGCTTCATGATGATTTAATTCTAAGGATTCATTATCTTTAGTTTGTTAATTATAAAATTCATCAGATATTTCATCGATATCTTCATCATTAAAGTCAAAAGTGACAATTTTATTTTCAAACACTATAGACATTGTTCATTCAAAGATATCTAGTTTCATTTTATTTGTTTTAAGGAATTGTCTTCCAAAACGTATAGATGGGTACTTAGTTGATATTGAGTCTCCAATTGAAAGATATCTTTCTTCATTTCTGTATTTTCTTCCCAAAGAGTAGGACACGCATCCGTAAGATGTGTAACCTCATTACATAATCCGTAAGCCTTAACTTAATTAGATCTATCATTAACTACAGCTTAACCATCTTTGATAATTTCTCAATTTTATCATAGGTCCCATTATCTTTCTTACTATCAACTTCATAGTTTTTCTTTCTTGAGGATTCAATCTTTTTACCGTATTGCTTAGATGGTTTTCCCATTTTGATAATTGCTTCTTTCGTTATGTGTTTTTACAAATAAAGTTCCACCATGTACCGTGTCTAGTAGTTTTTGTTCAAAGTGATTGAGTCCTTTTTAAAAAATATTCTAATAATGTTATTTGAGTATATCCATGTTATGGACAAGAAAAAATTATTCTTTGAAATCTATCCCAAATTTCATTAAAGTTTTCATCATCTTTCTTCTTAGCAACTGTTTTTTGCTTTCTATAGGAACTAATTTTTCTAGCAGGCATATATTCATGTAGGAAAGCTTTAATCATTAGAGTCTATGTAGTTATCGAATCTTGATGAATATAGAACAACCAATCTTGTGCTTGAACTTTCAATGAAAAAGGTAAAGCCTTATGAATTTTTGTGGTTCTTCATTGTCTTTACCATGAAGTTAGGTAAGAAACTAATAAATCCTGATCTAAGTTCAAATTCACGAAATTCTTCGAGGTATGCTATACACATAGGCTCATATGCTGTAACATTTAGATTTGCCTGTCTAAAAGTGAGTTCTCTATTATTATTGGTAAATGTAATATCATTATTATTAATGAAATTACCATTAATAGCATTATTATTGTCTACCATCCTATTAGCTAAATTTTCCTTAAGTTGTTGTTGACTTAAACTTTGATTAAAAGTTCTATCAATTTTAGGATAAAACAGATGTAATGATCTTGTTGAATTAATCTAAATAAATGGGAAGTAAAATATTAATTTAATTAAAGATCCTATTGAATTAATCTAGTGTTAAATGAGATATTGTATACGCAAGGATTTTTTAAATCTCAAAGGAAAGTAATTTTTTCTTATTTGTATTAATTTAATTAATCTAGTTAAACGGGAAGTAAAATATTAAATAACTAAAAACTATGATTACTAACTTAAATAACAAAACAAAATAAATTAACAAACAATTCAAATGGAAACTAAACTTAAACAAAATTCAAATTCAATTCAATATAAATAAACAAACAAATAAACAAACCATCACTAAACAATATAATACATATTTGGATTACTTTCAAACGCTATAGCATTATATCACTTCATACTAAAAATATAATCACAAAACATATGGAATCTTGGAATCAGTAAACCCTACTTCTTCATAGATTGATTGCCTTTTGTCAACAATCAATTTTCCTGAATTCAATAGAAATGCCACATTCTTGTCATTGTAAGTTTACCCATTGGATAAAAAGCGACACTATAGAAATATGATAGCGTTAAGTTCAATGAAAATCATGCCTAATCTAAGCCAATATTACCAAAGCTGCGTAATACATAACTTAGAACAAAATCACCTAGAGCATCCACTCGAGAAATGCCTTATAGATTAATCCTAACTACTACTTCTATAATTGTTGTCAATAACTATAGGTATAGACTCAGAATCTTAGTACCACATAACACATTTGCAACTATACATGCAATACTAATCTCCTTTAGTTGTAATACGCAAAAACAACTTGTTAATTCTGTGATTGGCGTATATGAATATATTTAAAGCATTAATCACATGATTCGTTAACTATAACTATTTAGCAATCCAAAATATACTACAATGTCTAGTTTTTGTTTGGATTGATAGAGTACTCACTCTTGAAGGAAAAAAAAATGCAAAAGTATAATTAAAAGACATAAAAAATAAAAAAATACCTTAATATAAATAAAAGCTCTAAAGTATCTTCAAACATAGACAATAAAACTAATATAGAGAAAAAGGAAAGCAAAAAGAAAGAAGTAGGAGAGTTATTTCAAAGCTCTATATCCTTTTTTATAGTCTCCCTATGTAAAAATATCTTAGATAAATTGAAATTCTACGTACTAATTTAAAAACTCATAACCGACCTTAGCGATTTCTATGCAATTCCTTACTTATACAAAAATCGTTGGGTAAATCATTAAGTTTAGCTCTCAGTGCTCAACCGAATCAACTTGCAATTTGTAATTCATTCTCCAATTTTCTGTGGATTCGCTGGCCATTTTTCCATGCCAATTTAAGTGGCAATTCCTAGTGTTATTTGAAATCGTTGGCCAATCGTTGATTTATTTTTCCAATTAACTATTTTTTTCTTTCTCTTTTCTTCCATTTCCTTATTTTACTTTTTAGAACCATAAATCACAAAAACAAGAGAATACCTAGTGTAATATCATTATTTATGCTTTAGATCAACCTAAATTACCTTATAAAATGTGTCTAATATTTGACTTGTCATTGGTGAGTGTAACACTAGTCTTTTACGTTGTTAATGAACCTTGATTATGATATGGAGTTACTTAGACTTTTGGTCTTGCACAACTACTCTAGTGCCCTACCTTGACTAATGGAGTTTGTTCATATCAATTACAGCAGTCACAAATCATATTAACATCTCATTTCTTTTATACACAAAGTCAATTCCATTTGGTTTTTTTTCTATCTTAGATATTCTAACATTTATTTTTTTTCTTGATCCGCTTATAAACTTATCAAAACTTTACTCAACACTTACACCACTTACAACATCATTATATTAACTTACAAAGGCAATTTATATCTCTTTTCATATCGAAAATATAGCTAAGTATTATGCAACTTCTTATGATCATTCAATGAATCGAAGTCTTATTTAGCTAATATTTTTTCGAAATAGATAAATTTGCTACTTAAACATTCTTATAATTTGTTACTGCCTTAACTCTTTTCAGTTAGACTTAGATTTCTCGACTTTTCTTTTCACAAAAAGAATTTTTGTACTTTTCAAGAGACTATGTAACATAACTAAGTATATTACTTTTCATCAATTCCCTGTAGATGATTTCACTTATCCCTTACTATTCAATCGAAGAGCTAGAAATATTAGAATTTTCAATACTTTGATTAACTTAACGTCTAATTAAACACTTAAAGGATGTTATTTCAATCCTATAAGTTAAATATGAGAATTCTCACTATATTGGAGTTCACACTTACATCCTATGCAAAACACTTACTGATACTTAATTAGTACATATATCCCTTTTTTGTTATATTCTATGTCGTAATGATAGACATCATAACTTAATTTGGTTAGAAGTGACTATTGGGTATTCAAAACTTCCTAACACAATTACCTATGTTAATTTTTAATAGCTAATCCTAGCTATTTTCATACCATTTTCCCCAATCTCAAATTCTAACACGTTGATCTTATCACTACACATTTCATTTTCAAGTTAAAAATTTTGTAGATCTTTGTCTTGTAACAACACCTAACCTTATGTTAGCAAAGATCACTTCTAACTCAAGTATTTCCATTCGTTTTTATCAATACTTTGTTTGACACGTAAAACCATTATACTCAACGTCGTGTAAGATTCAGAAAATCGAGTAAGAAAGAGTCAAAATAAAATTTAGTACTTCTTTTTAGAAATCATTTGATTGCTTTCAATCCTGGTTCTTTTCCTATTTCCCTTTTTGTTTTATTTTTCAAATGAGACAATAGTTGTCTTCAAAGTACTTTATTTCTGTAGAAACAGACTTAAATAACTTTATTTAATCCTATCACAATCACATTGTGATTTTTAGTTCTAAACTCAATTTTTGTAATCTATTTCTATTTACAAACCACGTGTCAATTTTATTTCATTGAGACTATTTTTGGAATCAACTCGCAATTGTATATGAATCCAAACAATACTTTATAGAATAGATCTTCCCTAGTTACTTGTTCAACCGAAACTATCCTCACTATAAAACCTAAGATAATCCATATCTTTTGCATACAAAAAGCCTCAATTTCATTTAACATTTCCCAAATAATTCTCAAATTTTTTAGACTCAATTTAACTTTGTGCAAACATTTTCCTGAGCGTTTCACATTTGTAATAGATTGATAATTTAATTTTATAATAGTCTATGTTCTGTACTTTTGTTCATGAATCATTCCAACTTTTTTCGTAACCAATTACCTATTAGATTTACAACTAGCTACTTTCCTCAGTTATATTTGTATCGAACTACATACAACACCTTTATGAATTTGAACTTCACAAGTCTATTTCACATCTAATCATGTTTAGTTTTGTTTCATAAGTCCATTATCTCTTTCATTACCTTTTTGTAACCTTAATTGTCATTTCACACGAGTAGAGTATCGATTAAACAAGGAGAATAATCTTCCTATTGCATATCTGGCGATAATATAATGATATAAACCAAACATATCACGATTACAAAATATCATTACTCACAGTCATTTCCTAACTATTCAAGATCAATCACTCTTTGGTTCGATACGAGTCGGGTGTGCACAATTTTTAAGTCATTTGCCCTAAGTCAATCTACAAACATTGTTTATCTTATATTTTAGTTAATAAAATTGAGGTTTTCATTTGTTGTTTTACTGTAAATGATTGCATTTTACCTTATAGTAAGATCCATGTGTATTTCTTGAAATATCCTTAATGTCCCTAGTCGATCATTATACTGGGAACTATAATGAATTACGACTAGTATGAATCTTGATTGATGGTCACGTGATGATCATGCGTATTGGGATACGAATTGAGATCATGAGTACTTGTTAGGGAACAAGTTACTGGACCGACCAGCTATGAAAACACCACACGGATTAAGTCATAGGTGTTACATATGATAGGTATACCTTTTAGTCCTTCGACTTAAGATTACCTTAGACTTCAATATTGGGAGCATGATAATTTGACACAATCAAATTTTGTTTTTAACCGAATGATTATAAAGATTGTGATTGGTTACACTATGAATAATATTAAGGCATGTAATTAAGGTAGAATTTGTCACTCTCGTATAAAGAGAGATATCAGTGAATCTCTCGATATGATAGACTAATAATGGCCAAGTCCATATGAATTGATATGATTAATGTCACTTGGATTTTTTTAGTTTATCCAAAGATCGAGACTAGTATGATTGAACATTAAGGGTGACTTTCCATGCCTTTGTTGGGGCATGTGCCCTAGGTCAATCCATTAACTGTCTTTATGAATACTTTTAGTTAATAAAATAGAGGATTTTATTTGTTGTTTATTATAATTAATTTGCATTTTTACATTATAATAAGATCCATGGGTGTTTACAGAAATATCCTAAATTTCCCTAGTCGATCATTATACTGGGAACAATAATGAATTAAGACTAGTGTAAGTCTTCATTGATGATCATATGATGATTATACTTGTTAGGGAACAAAGTACTGGACCGACCCGCTATGAGAACATCATATGGATTAAGTCAGAGTTGTTTCTCATGATAGGTATATTTTTCAGTCCTCTGACTTGAGATTACCAGAGACTTCAACATTAGGAACACAGTGATTTGACACAATCAAACTTTATCTTTAACTGGACGATTATAAAGGTTGTGATTGGTTACTGTGTGAGCAATATGATGAAGTTGTGTAATCGAGATAGAATTTGTCCCTCTTATATAAAGAAAGATATCCAGTGGATCCCTCGATGTGTTAGACTGTTAAAAGGCCTAGTCTAAGTGAATTGATATTGATCAATGTCCATTGGATGTTTCAGTCTACCAAGAGATCGAGACTAGTACGATTGAACATGTTGGATGACAATTCCATGCCTTATGTTTGATCAAAAGGATATCGTGTGACAAAAGGATGTTATATACACTATTGATTAGGTTGTATCGATTTGATATTCATACAACTTGGATAGTCATAATGTCTTGCTAGAGGTCGCTTATGACTTGTATACCAAAATGTGTTTTGGTACACTGCCAACGTTGTATGAGCCTATTGGGTCGCACACTAAGAATGGTTTTGCGAGAATTTAAGATGGTTCAGAAAAATGAATTTTATATGATAAAATTCATGACATAAACGTCTTTGTGGTGTATTACACTTATACTTCTTTAAGTAGGGGTATATGTGTAATTTACTTAACCGTCTATATACAAGGGTTGATAAATAGACGCTTTAAGTTAGAACCCACATATGAAAGATTAAGGGCCGAAACTCTATTTTCATTTCAGAAATGAATTAAGGTTTCCTGGTACGCTCTGGATCATTTCGGAGAGAAACAAAAAGGTTTGGTATTCTCTCGAAGCTAGCACTTCGAATCTCGGCCGCCGTTTGTGTGTGGACCTGCAGTAGAGGGCGTTCGTTGTTGGCAGCGCCTTAGAGATCGATCGACCTTCAGAAAGGTATATTGCGACCGAGGTATGATTAAGTTTTCATGGTTTAAACATTTTTAATGGAATTAGATTTGGATCCTATTGGGGTTTTTGTAAAAATTGTTTTGTAATTTCCGCTACGTATCCCAAATCACAACATAGTGGTATCAGGGCCTTCGAGTTCGATTCCATTAAATTCATTGCATGTTTTCTTCTGAGATATACATGATATATGATTGAAAACATGTTAATAATTAATGTATATGTGATATACATTAGTTTTCTGTGAGATTTATTATCATGTTTTGTGTATATGATACAAATATTCGTGATTTAATTGAAATCAGTTTCGTACATGCTAGTAACCATGTTAGGTTAATTCGAATAACTTTAATAAATTGAATTTCGTGTTTTGTGATCCATGACACCATTATGTATAATCTTTATTTTTCGCATATTGATGCATGGATGAAATCTCTGTAATTTAGTATGCATATTTAGGTTACATTGTTTTCAGTTTCTTAAGTCTTAATATTAATTCGAAACTAATATGATTAGGTTCGATTGGGATAGTAGTTCATGATTCATTTACATGTTTGTGATTATTTGGATGAGGACCGAAATTGCAAATAATTATTTTTTGAAATTATTTATTTATCTCGTTAAATTTATTTTGTTGTGAAATTTCTATTTGATAAGAGATAGATAACAAATTAGATTAGGAGATATTAGCAAAATCATTTTCGTTATCCCTATTGGATAGGAGATAAATATCGAGAATTTTGTTATTGGTGATATGATAGGATTCAAATATCTTAAGTCCTAATTGGATTAGGATAAGATGATTAGTTAGATGTGGGCCTGGGTTAATTAAAATGTTTTAATTGACTTAATTTCGGATAAATTAAGGTTAATTTAGGATAATAAAATCAGCGAAAAATATGATTTTCTATAGCGAATTTTAATTTTCGGAATTGAAATCCGACTTAATAAAGCTATCAAAATAGTTTTGAGTTTAGGCACATAATGAGATAAAAAACATGGTAAGACATAAGATGTCACGTATCTCATAAAAGTATCTAAAATTACATAAGATGTAATTGGTAACTGTTACCTACCTAAATAATCTAGTTTTGTGTTTCATGCCATAGGTGTCATAGAATTAGGTGAAATATGAATTTTAGTCCCCTAAATAAACAGTATGTTTTAGGAGGGTTGTTAATTTAGTGGGAGTCATTTCCTCTATACTAAAATAAACTTTGCATAATCTTTATTGTAGATCAATGGCCTCTTCAAGTAACAATAATCCCTTGTCACTGCGATCCATCCTTGAGAAGGATAAGCAATCTGGGACTAACTTTCTTGACTGGTTTAGAAACTTGAGAATTGTTCCCAAGCATGAACACAAGTTGTATGTCCTGGATGCTCCAATCCCTGAGGACCCACCAGCCAATGCTACGAAAGCTGTGAAGGATGCGAACAATAAGCATGTCACGATTCTACTGATGTTGCATGTATTATGCTGGCAACTATGGTTCCTGAACTTCAGAAAGACATGGAACTAATGGAAGCCTACGACATGGCTGTAACGCTGAAGAAATGTTCCAACAGCAAACTAGGCAAGAAATGTTCGAGACAGTAAAGAACCTACATTTTTGCAAGATGACTAAGGGTGAGTCAGTTAGTCCTCATGTTCTGAAGATTAAGGGCTATGTTGACCAGCTTGATAGACTTGGATTTCCTATAAGTCAAGAGTTTGCTACGGATTTGATCCTGAATTCATTACCAGAGAGTTACTCACAATTTGTGATGAACTACAATATGAATAATATGGAGATATCGATTTCAGAGTTGCATTTGATGCTCAAAAATGTTGAACAAAATATCAAGAAACCATCTAGTAATGTGTTGATGGTCCAAAAGGGAAAGGGAATGAAGAAGAAAGGCAAAGGCAAGGCTAAAGTTGCCAAGGTTGCTGCTGCACCTATTGCAAAGCCTGTGGAACAAGTCAAGCCCCAGCCTGTTCCTGCTTCAAAACACCAAAAAGAAAAGGAAGGAAATTTTCATTTCTGCCATGCACCTTGACATTGGTTCAGAAATTGCAAACTCTATCTGGAAGATCTAAAGAAGAAAAAGGGTAGTGCGACTACCACTACAGGTATTTATGTTATTGAAATTAATTTATTTACTAGTGATTCCTGGGTATTAGATACTGGATGTGGATCTCACATTTGTATAAATGTGCTGGGACTCACCAGAAGTAGAAAGTTGAAGAAAGGAGAAGTCATCCTTCGCGTAGGGAATTGAGCAAGAGTTGATGCCCTGGCTATTGGATCATATGACTTAGTCTTACCTAGTGGACCTATTTTAACTTTAAATAATTGTTAATATGTGCATGTCTTGAGCAGAAACATCATTTTTGTTTCATGCTTGGATATGGATGGTTTTGATTTTATTATTGCGAATAATAGATGTTCCATTTCTCATAAAGGCATATTTTATGCAAATGTTGATTTGTGTGATGGTCTTTATATTTTAAGCATGAAAAGGTCCAGTGATATTCCAGTCTTTAACATAAATAGAAAGAGATTCAAGTCAAATGATTTGAATCAAACCTATATTTGGCATTGTCGTCTCTGGCACATAAATGAGAAACGCATAACGAAGCTCCATAAAGATGGACTTCTAGATTCATTTGATTTAGGAACATATGAAACGTGCGTATATTGTTTACTAGGCAAGATGACTAAAAGTCCCTTTACTGGACACAGTGAAAGGGCAAGTGATTTATTGGGTCTAATACATACTAATGTATGCGGTCCTATAAAAACAATGGCTAGAGGAGGTTATCAGTACTTCATTACATTTATTGATGATTTCAGCAGATATGGTTATGTATATCTTATGAAACATAAAGCTGAATCATTTGAGATGTTTCGAACGTTTCAAAATGAAGTGCAAAATCAAATTGAAAAAACTATCAAAACACTTCAGTCAGATCGAGGTGGTGAATATTTGAGCCAAGAATTTGATGATCATCTTAGAAATTGTGGGATTGTCTCCCAATTGACTCCACCAACAACTCCACAATTGAATGGAGTTTCTGAAAGGCGAAATCAAACCTTATTAGATATGGTTTGATCTATGATGAGTCATGGAGATCTTCCATTATCCTTTTGGGGTTATGCATTACAAACTGTAGCTTTCACTCTAAATCGAGTTCCTTCTAAAGCGGTTGATAAAACACCATATGAGATATGGTACGGGAAGAGGCCTAGTTTGTCTTTCCTTAAGATTTGGGGTTGTGAGGCTTACGTAAAGCGACAAGTCTCAGAAAAACTAGCACCTAAATCTGACAAGTGTTTATTTGTGGGGTATCCTAAGGAAACAAATGGATATTACTTTTATAATCCCGCTGAGAACAAAGTGTTTGTTGCTCGGTATGGTGCATTTATGGAAAAATAGTTTATTTCAAAAGTCACTAGTGGGAGAGAAATAAATATTGAAAAAGTTCAACAATCACAGGTAAACACTGAACCGCTATTGGAAGTTCAACAACGTTCGAACCAGTTGAACCTCCACAAGTGACACTAAGGCCCACGTAAATTTGGTAGGGTAAGACATGAGCCAAAAAGATTCGGATTTCTCATTACTGATAGTTGTGATGTGTTGCTTATGGATCAAAATGAGCCCACCACTTATTAGGAGGCTATGTTTGGACCAGACTCAAATAAATGGCTAAGTGCCATGAACTCTGAGATGCAATCCATGTATGATAACCAAGTTTGGAACTTCAATGATTTACCTGAAGGTGGTAAGATCATTGGATGTAAATGGGATTTCAAGAAGAAAACTGACATGGATGGCAAAGTGCATACTTTTAATGTAAGACTTATAGCAAAAGGTTTCAGGCAGACTCAAGGTGTTGATTATGATGAAACTTTTTCGCCAGTAGCCATGTGCTTAAATCCATAAGAATCTTAATTGCCATTGTTGCATATTATGACTATGATATATGGCAAATGGATGTAAAAACAACATTTCTTAATGGAAAGTTGCTTGAGGACGTGTATATGACACAACCTGAAGGTTTTGTACATCCTGAGAATTCTAGGAAGGTATGCAAGCTTCAAAGATCCATTTATGGATTAAAGCAAGCTTCTCGGAGTTGGAATTTTCATTTTTATGAAGCAATCAAGGATTTTGGTTTTATTAAGAATGACGATGAGCCTTGTGTATACAAGAAGGTCAGTGGGAGTGTAGCTGTTTTTATGGTACTGTATGTTGATGATATATTACTCATTGGAAATGACATCCCAACATTGCAGAATGTCAAGTCTTGGTTAGGGAAGTGTTTCTCAATGAAATACTTAGGAAATGCAGCCTATATCGTAGGGATAAGGATCTATAGGGATAGATCTAAGAGGCTAATCAATCTAAGTAAGAGTGCTTACATAGAGAAGGTGCTGAATAGGTTCAATTTGGAAGACACTAAAAGAGGATTGTTGTCAATGTCTCATGGCATAAGTCTCAACAAGATTCAATGTCCTAAGACAAATGATGAGCGAAAACGTATGAATAAGATTCCATATGCATGAGCTATTGGATCTATCATGTATGCCATGCTATGCACTCGACCTGATGTATCATATGCTTTGAGTACGACAAGTAGATATCAGTCAGATCCTCGTGAGAGTCACTGGATAGCAGTAAACAACATTCTTAAATACTTAAGAAGGACTAAGGAAGTGTTCTTGGTCTATGGAGGTTTTGAAAATGATCTAGTTGTAAATGGTTACACAGATGCAAGTTTTCAAACTGATATAAATGATTTAGATCGCAGTCTGGATATGTGTTTACTTTGAGTGGGGGTGCAGTAAGCTGGAAAAGTTCGAAGCAAGAGACAGTGGCAGATTCTACAATAGAAGCTGAGTATATTGCAGCGTCCGATGCAACAAAGGAGGCAGTTTGGATCAAAAAGTTCATTTCTGAACTAGGTGTGGTACCAAGTATTGCTAACCATGTTTGTTTGTATTGTGACAATAACGGGGCAATAGCATAGGCCAAGGAACCTAGATCACACCACAGATCCAAACATATACTCAGGCGTTTTCATCTCATCCGAGAAATTATTGAGAAGGGAGACGTGAAGATTTGCAGAGTACCTACTAAAGACAACGTTGCGGATCCATTGAAAAAAGCTCTTCCACAAGCAAAACATGATGGTCATGTTCGATCATTAGGCATTAGATGCATGTGTGATTGGCCCTAGTGCAAGTGGATATTGGGGCATGTGCCCAAGGTTAATCCATTAGGTTGTATCGATTTGATATTCATGCTACTTGGGTAGTCATAATGCCTTGCTAGAGACTGCTTACAAATTTGTACCAAAATGGTTTTGGTTCATTGCCAACGTCGCATGAACTTATTGGGTCGCATTTAAGGAATTGCTTTGCACAATTTCAATTGGTCTAGAGTAATGAATTTTATATGGTAAAATTCATGACGTAAAAGCCCTTACATTTCATTATATGATAACTTATAAATAAGGGCATATATGTAATTTTCTTAATCTGCCTAAATATAATAGTTGTATTATGAATAGGATTTTAAGTGAGGGCTTATCTACACATATAAATAACTAATACAAAATAAGATATTCATTTTAACAAATGTTGAGTTCTCTGGATTTTGGGAGAGATAGAAAAATATTATCAATCTCTCTTGGGGCTAACACTACAAATTGTGGTCACCATATATGTGTGGGTTTGCGATAGAGGACGTGCGCTTGAACGCCTTAGAGATTGAACAATCACATGAGTAAAAAAAAAGATTAAGGTATGGTTTACTTTTTAAATCTAGTTTAATGGAACCTATTTTTGATCCGATTGGGGTTTTTTTTAAAATCATTTTGAATTTTTCGCTGTGTATGAATCACAAAACCGAACAACAATAACTTCCCGTATTTTCCTATTATTTGTAGTTATGGTAAATGAGATATCGTCTCCAAAGAGAATATGCAAAGTTCTCAGGAAATAATTTTTTTTTGTTTTTCTTAATTTAGTTAATCTAATTATACGGAATTGCTATTCAGATTCAACATTACCCCCTTACAGATTTACTCACTTATAATCTTTTTCACCTAGACGGGATACCTAGATTTACTCAGACCTAGTATTTTTCACTTAGGTAGGATACTTCATCGAGACCGAACATGTCAATGTGACCTGTATGCCTTGACTGCATGACCAAAAATGATGCGAAATGCGATTTAGACTAAACATAAATGCATGCACAAAAATAAATCCCATAAATACTAAAGTCCACTGTACTTCCATATATCCAATTTAATCATAAAATTCACATTTTAGACTTACCAGTCTATTTTAATATTTCAAAATAATTTTCATGTTGCAACGAGATTAAAAACCCATTATTCAAGTCATATTTATGTTAAAGTCCCATAATAACTCTAAGTCCTTTTTTAGAACTCATTTATTTTGTTTTAACTCCCAATTAGAGTTCTAAACCATTCATTTAACTTGCAAGCAATATTACTCACCTATGTACTTCACTATAAATTCTAAATCACCAATTGGATGCTAAAATAGGTATTAACCACCTATCTTGTTTTGTAATCACTTTTAACTAAACTATGCATCCTCAATTGGAGTTTTAACTCAATTAACAATACATAAACCTTGACTATTTTATAACAAGTAATTTATAAACTTAACACGCAATTAATGTAGAATTGATACAACCTTTTCAAACAATGACTTACAATAACTTAATGTACCTACAAACCTATTTAATTCATATTTTCTTTCTCGAGTTCTATGCCATCAACTGAATCGAACCTCGGCCTCGCGAGTCAGTCAAGTACTTCACCTATTTCAATACCGAATTAACCGTGCATACTCTAATCAAACTTTGACTCCATTATTAGCTATACCATATCTAATTATTAATTTTTCTGCCTTCAACAAGGATAATGGTTATCCATTGTTGTCCCAAAAAGTTGGTTTGACAGCAGGCCATGCCCTGCACTGCATGGCATGCCTTGCTCTGCCTTAACATGACAAAATATGGGGAGACCTTTTCAAAATGATCAACAAATGTTCCTAAATTTACTGCATTACCATCATCTGTTTTTCATTAATTTTCCCCCTTCCCAAATCGATACCAACAAAAAACCAAAACCAATAACACAACCTTAGAACAACAACAACAATTGCAGTAGCCCCAACAATGATTCAATGACAACATGACACGACAACAACAACTTTACCGCCTGATTCATCATCATTCATCTTTCACTAGCCCTTTACCAATTGAGACCATAAACAAACAACGAATTCGCGACACTACCATAAACACATCTACAATTTTCCTTTTCAACAAAGAATCAAATCATAACTCCTCAATTTAGTGGTTTGATCCTTAACTGCCATACTTCCCCTTCTTTAACCTATAACAACTCCAATTAATAACTCAATCAATAGCCACCATGATTCAATCAACATAAACACTAAACAAAAGACACCCATTAACCATAACAACAATATGGTAATTACCGCATCCCTCTCTTCACTATCATTCACACATAGTAGCCACAATTTCATCGTCTCATCTATACCAATTCTCCAAAATACATTAAGAATAACACAAATAACTCACACTAACCAAAAATTAACTCTATATTCACTTCTGCCACTAAGCCCTTTATCGAATACCGTTACCGTCTAAAGGAAAAGAAAAGACTTTCAGCTTGTTTCAGGGTAGTGATTGAAGAGAGATAATGATCGAGAATAGATCTTAGAGCTGAGCAACTTATGATTTAAGGAAAATGAGAGTTGAGAGATCAATTGCTTGAGAGGGCGTGAGAGAAAAGAAAATGTTGATGATAAGTAGAAAAGAGGCTTGTAAGGAGGAAAACGATACATTAAAGAGGCAAGATTGAAGAACGAAAATTGGGAAGCAGGTTTTGATCAAACTTCATTGTTCACAACAATAAAAAGGGGTTTAGACTTGGTTAGTAATGAAAACTCCCTTTGTTTGGTTTTGGGGATCGAGCACAGCCTAAGTCTTTGAAACCTTTTTCAATATCCTTGAACAATGATCACATCGATTTAATTAAGGTAATGTACAAAGAAAGAAAAACCATACCTTCACAAGAAGAACTCCATGTCTGCCTTGTTTTATGTTTATCGATTCCTTCAAGACGTTGCCAGAGACGATCGTCCTCTATCAAAAATCCACACACTAACGGACGATCGCATTTAGGATTGCTAACCCCAAAAATTCTAAGGCAAAAATTCTCACAAAAAATCTCTAGAAAAATATCTACCATAATTGTGACCTTAATGTCTTATTTGTAGTACAATACGTTGAGTTATAAAAGAACTCCATCTCGTTGTCACACTCAGATAAAGTCTTAGATAAAGTCTAACTCTAAAAGGAATAGAGTCATAAGATTTACCAAGAGTTAAAATTTCTAGTCACACTGGAAATGTAGGAGAGTTTTGAACCTAGTCAAACTAGGACACTTAATGAGAATCTTCAAAATGAATTTTATCAAAAACAATCATGAACTTAAAAAATATTAAATCACGCAAATCAGTTCTTTATGTGCGACCTAATAGGTTCATACGACGTTGGCATTGAACCAAAACCCCTTTCGTCAGACAAATCATAAGCGGCCTCTAGCAAGACATTATGACTACATAAGCTGCACGAAGATCAATAAATCGATACAACCTAATAAATAATGTATATAATATCCCTTTGTCACACGATATCTTTTGATTGAACATAAGACATAAAATGTCACGCTCATAGTTCAATATAGTAGACTCGACCTCGGAGTAGTCTGAAATTGTCAAGTGACATTGATCCAATCAATTCACTAGACATTGCTATTTATCAGTCTAACATATCGAGGGGCCCGATAGATATCTATATCTAAAATAGAGGGAAAATTTCCATCTTGATTACACAACATCAATACATTAATCGGATAATGACCAATAACAACTTTTATAATCATCCAGTTAAAGATGACATTTAATTGTGTCAAATCATTGTGCTCCTAATTTTAGTGTCTCTAGTGATGTCAAGTCAATGGATTAAACGATCTAACTGTCATGAGAAGCACTTATAACATTAACCATGTATCACTCTCATAGCAGGTCGGTCCAACATCTCTTCCTAACAGAACCCATGTTATTTATCCGTATCTGTATACATATAATCATCATATGACTATCAATCAAAACTCATACTAGTCTTAATTTACTATTGTTCCCACAATGATAATTGACTAGGGAGAGTTATAGTAATACAATTAATATTCTTGGATACTATTATAAAAGAAACATGCATCTACTTATAATAGTTAAACAAAGTTTACAGAATTGGTATAGGGCACATATACCCTAACATCTTCCAATTCAACTAGGTCCAATCCTACATGTAGCAAATAATGCATTACCTTAATATTTTCATAGTGGAAAAAGTTTAATTATGTATTTGCTACATTGCTTATTATTGATGTTCTGTAAATATTCACGTTATTTCTCTAATAAGACAAAACTGCTCAAGTGATTTTTTAGATCTATGATTTGATTTAGGTTCCATAACTTAAATTTGTGCATTGGTTATAAAAGCCAACGTTGTTTCCAAGACTTATAATAACACATTATTCAATCATGAACCTTATGATCTAAACATTTTATATGGCAGCATCAAATGCCGCTAATAAACACAATTTATGTTGTAGAGCTTGTTAGAGTGAGTTTAGAACATTTCCAACTCACCGCATCTTTCTACGAAGTTAGCACATATCCATATTGCGATCATTAATCATTTATGTTAGCTTGATTGCATTGTGTAACTATTTACAAGACTCATTTCTTTCCAAACTCTGCAAATCCAATAACATTTCGCAAGTGCTTTCTGTTGGGTTTTGGGTTCATACGTAGCAAAAAATTTAAATTAATTTTTGAAAAACTCCAATTGGATTGGAAATAAGTTCCATTAAACTAAATTAACAAAATTATACCATACCTTAATCTATGATTTTCTTATCGTATTGTTCGATCTCCAAGACGCTCAAACGCACGTCCTCTATTAGAAATCAACATACGAACGGTGACCCCAATTAGGAGTGCTAGCTCTGTAAGAGATTGAAAACGTTTTTCTTTGTTTCCCAAAATCCACAGAACTTGAAAATAGTGAAAAATGAAATCTTATTTCGTTTTAAGGTTTCAACCTCTATTTATTTATATAGATAAGCTCTCTTAAAAAACCTAACCGTAATACAAAACTATTGTATTTAGGAAATTTAAAAAAATTACACATATGCCCCTATAATTAAGTTATCATATAACAAATCCTAAAAGATTTTATGTCATGAATTTTATCATATAAAATTCATTACTCTGGACAAACTGAAATTGCGCAAAGCAATTCTTTGTGTCCAAGCAAATAGGTTCATACAGCGTTGGCAGTAAGCCAAAACTATTTTGGTACACAAGTCATAAGTGGTCTCTAGAAAGGCATTATAACTACCAAAGTGGCATGAATATCAAAACAGATACAACATACTGAATGGCATATATCATATCCTTTTTTCGTGTGATATCCACTAATCAAACATAAGGCATAAATTAATGTTCAATCGTACTAGTCTTGATCTTTAATTAGAGTAAAAACATCCAATTGACATTAATCAAATCAATTCACTTTGAGTTGGCCATTTAAAAGTCTAATATATCGAGGGATCCACTGATATCTCTCTCTATACGAGAGGGACAAATTATATCTCGATTACACACCTCACATATTATTCACATGGTAACCAATAACAATCTTTTTCATTGTCCAGTAAAAGAAAATGCTTGATTGTGTCAAATTAACATGCTCCTCATTTTGAAGTATGTCGTACTCTCAAGTTGAAGGATTAAATGATATAGCTATCATGAGTAACAACTACAACTTCCATGTGGTGTTCTCATAGTGGGTCGATACAGTACCTTGTTTCCAAACAAGTACTCATGATATCGATTCATATCCCTATACGCATGATCATCACATAACCATCAATAAAGATTCACACTACTCTTAATTCATTATAGTTCCCAGTATAATGACTGACTAGGGACATTGAAGATATTTCAACAAATACCCATAGATCTTATTATAAGGTAAACATGCAATCACTTATAATAAAACATCAAATGAAAACCTTTATTTATGAAGTTAAATTATAAGATAAATAATGTTTGTAGATTGACCTAGGGCACATTACTCAACATCTCCCACTTGCACTGAGACCAATCATCAATTTATCTAATACCTAATGATCTAACATGACCATCATGTTTCGTTTGTGGAAGAGCCTATGTCAAAGGATCTGCAATATTGTCTTCTTTAGGAACTCTGCAAATCTTCGCGTCACCTCTCTCAATGATTAATCGAATGAGATGTAAACGACTAAGTATATGTTTGGATATGGGGTGTGATCTTCGTTCCTTAGCCTGTGCTATCGCCCCGTTGTTTTCATAGTACAAGCAAACGAGGTTAACTATTCTAGGAACCACACCAACATTTGATATGAACTTTTTGACCCAAACTACCTTCCTAGCTACGTTAGATGTAGCAGTGAACTCAGCTTGTGTTGTACAATCTGTCAAAGTTTCTTGCTTTGAACTTTACTTGCTCACTGCCCCTCCATTCAAAGTAAACACATATCCAGACTTCGATCTAAAGTCATCTATATCAGTTTGAAAAATTGCATATGTATAACCATTTACAATAAGCTCGTCCGAAACTTCCATAGACCAAGAACAATTCTTTACTCCTTCTTAAGTACTTAAGAATGTTCTTTACTGCTATCATTTGACTGTCATAGGGATTGGACTGGCATCAGCTTGCGGAACTCAAAACATTTGATACATCAGGTCGGGTGCAGAACATGGCATACATGATAGATCCAATAACTGATGCATATGGAATCGTATTCATGGGCTCTTGCTCATTATTAGTCTTTGGACATTGAGTCTTGCTAAGACTTTTATCATGAGACATTGGTAATGACCCTTTTTTAGAGTCTTGCATACTGAACCAATTCAATATGTTGTTAATATAAGCACTATGACTTAGTCTGATCGGCCTTTTTGAAATATCCCTATAGATCTTAATCCCAAGGATGTAGGGTGCTTCTCCTAAGTCCTTCATTGAGAAACACTTCCCTGACCAAGACTCAACACTCTACAAGGTTGGGATGCCATTTCCAATGAGTAATATATCATCAAAATATAGCCCTAGGAAAACAACCATGCTCCTACCGACCTTCTTGTATACACAAGGCTCACTTTTGTTTTTAATGAAACCAAATTCCTTAATTGCTTCATCAAAACAAAGATTCCAACTTTGAGAAACTTTCTTTTATGCATAAATAGAACTTTGAAGCTTGTACACCTTCCTAGAATTCTCAAGATGAAAAAAACCCATCAAGATGTATCATATATATGTCCTTAAGTAACTTTCCATTTAGAAAAGCTATTTTTACATCCATTTGTCATATCTCATAGTCATAATGTGCGGCTATGGCACGTAGAATTCTAATTGATTTAAGCATGGCTATAAAAGAAAATGTATGATCATTATCAACACCTTGAGTCTATCATAAACCTTTTGCTACCTGTTGTGATTTATAAGTATGCACATTGCCATCTATGTTAGTTCTCTTCTTTAAAACACATTTACATCTAATGGTCTTACAACCATCAGGTAAATCGACCAGATTCCAAACTTGGTTATCATACACTGATTGCATCTCAAAATTCATGGCACTAAGCCATTAATTTGTCTTAGGGCAAGAAACAACCTCTTAATAAGTAGTAGGCTCGTTTTAATCCATAAGCATACATCACTAATATCAATAATAAGGAATCTAAATCTCTCAGGTTGATGTCTTACCTTATCAAACCTATGCAGGCCTTGTGATACATGTGGAGGTTCAACTAGTTCAAAAATTTGTTGATCTCCTACTAATGGCTAAGTGTTTATTTTTTATTGTTGAAAATCTTCAAGACATACTTTATTCCTTTTTTTGTCTTTCAAAATAAACTCATTTTCCTTAAAGACACCATTCCGAGCAACAAATACACACTTGGTAGATTTAGCTGATAATTTTTTGAGATTTATCATTGTACGAAAACCTCACAGCCCCAAATCTTAAGGAAAGACAAACTTGATCTTTTTCTAAACCACATCTCATATGGTGTTTTATCAACCACTTTAGAAGGAACGCGGTTCAGTGTAAATGTTGCAGTTTCTAATGTATAACCCCAAAAGAAAATAGAAAGATCTGCATGACTCATCATAAATCGAACCATATCCATTAAAGTCTAATTTCACCTCTCAGAAATACGATTCTATCGTGGAGTTACTAAAGGAGTTAACGATGAGACAATCCCACAATTTCTATGATGATCATCAAACTCTTGGCTCAAATATTCACCACCTCGATCTGAACGAAGAACTTTAATTGTTTTACGAAGTTGACTTTGCACTTCATTATGAAATGTTCGAAACATCTCAAAAGATCCACCTTTATGTTTAATGAGATATGAAGTACTGATAGCCATAAGTAGCCATTGTGTTTATAAGACCGCATACATCAGTATGTATTAGACCAAATAAATCGCTTGTCCTTTCACTATGTACATTAAAGGGGCTTTTTGTCATCTTGCCTAGTAAACAAGATACACTTGTTTCATATGCTTCAAAATAAAATGAATCTAAAAGTCCATAGTTATGGAGTTTAGAATTGCGTTTCAAATTTTTGT
The DNA here is from genome assembly GCA_039657325.1 of Stephania cephalantha. NCBI lineage: Eukaryota > Viridiplantae > Streptophyta > Magnoliopsida > Ranunculales > Menispermaceae > Stephania > Stephania cephalantha. Next base: position 28,276,472 of record CM077578.1, on the reverse strand, counting down.
GGCCAAGACAAAAATGCCATATGAAGGTTTTACATAAATAATTTCACTTGAATCTTTTTGTATTTACATTAACAAATAAAGGAATTAAAACCATCCAAATCCAAACATGAAACTGAAATGATGTTTTTGGTAAAGCAGGGACACAATAACAATTATTTAAATCTAAAACAAGTCAATTAGGTAAAAATAACTCATAGCATCCAACAGCCAACGCAAGAACCTTTTCGGCTTCTCCTATCTTTAGCTTTCTACTTTTGGTGAGACCTAGTACAGGAATACAAACATGAGAACAACATCCGGTATCCAATACCAAGAATCACTAGTAGACAAATTACTTTAATAATGTAAACATCTAAAGCAATAGTCGCACTACTATTCTTTTTCTTTAGATCTTCAAGATAAAGCTTGCAATTTCTGAACCAATGCCCAGATGCATGACAGAAATGACAATTTCTTTCTTTTCCTTCACTTTCAGGGATTGTGAAGTAGAAGCAACCTTAGGCTCCAAATTTTCCACAGGCTTTATGACAGTCACTACAGCCTTTGCAACTTTAGGCTTGCCTTTGTACTTCTTCTTCATAGCCTTTCCTTTTTAAACCATCAACACATTAGCAATGAGCTCTTGTCATTCTGCACAAAAGTTTTTAAGCATCAAATGCTACACTGATATAGACTTCTTTATATTATTCATGTTATAGTTCATCGGAAATTGTGAATAACTATCAGGTAATGAATTCCAGACTAAATCCGTAACGAATTCTTAGATTTAGAGAAATCCAAATCAGTCAAGATGGTCAACGTACCCCTTCGTTTTAAGAACATAAGGACTAATTGACGCACCCTTAACCATTTTGTAAGAATGAAGTTTCTTGGCTATCTCGAACCTTTCTTGCCAATCATGATGTTGGAACCTTTCCTTAAGCATCGTAGCGATATCGTTAGCTTCAATGTGTTCCATGTCCTTCTGAAGTTCACGAACCGTGGTTGCCAACATAATGCATGCAACATCGATTGTGTCATTGACATGCATAGTATGTATATCCTTCACGGCTCTTAAAGCATTGGGTTCCTCAAGAATAGAATCATCTAGAACATACAACGTGCAATCATGCATGAGAAAAATTCTCAAGTTTCTAAACCAGTCAAGAAAGTTTGTCCCATACAACTCATCCTCCTCAAGGATGAATCACAGTGAAAAGGGATTAGTGTGATTTGAAAAAGCCATAGGTCTACAACAAAGACTATGCAAGAGTTCATTATAGTTTAGAAGAATAGACTCCTACTAAATTAACTATTCTAAAAAAACTATCTAAATTTAAGGGACTAAAATCCATGTTTCACCTAATTACAAGATAGCTAAGTCTTGACACTTTAAATTAGGTTATTTAGGATGATACCTATTACCAATAATATCATATGTTACTTTAATTGTTTTTATGAGATTATGACATCTTATGTGTTAGCTTGTTTTATCTCATCTTATGCCTAAAGCCCAAAACCTTTTTAAATGCCTTATCTAGTATAACCATTTCAAACAATAGAGTAATCGTTACTTAACTTGCCTCACCAAGATAACATAATACACTCTATGGAGGCATACCAATATTGATATGATCTAAACCCTAACAAGTGTATGAAAATGGATGGCGCTTGCCTTAAAATTTGGAAGAGAGATTTTTTATTTGTTTTAGTGATCATAAATTAAAAAAGATAAATATCATATATTAGAATGCATGTACAATCATTAAACAAGTTAGGAAATGTCACTAATATTCACTATTATATGAATTTCCTTACACTACGACCAGTTAGTGGCGGTCCCTTTGCCCCTTATTTTAATATTGAAAAATATTAATTAAAATATTTTTAATTAACTTGGGTCCACTTTCAACTTAATATCTTATCTTAATCCAATTAGAATTTAAGATACATTGAATCCTTATCCAATACGAATTTTTACATATCTCACCTATCTTATTGGATTTGTAATTCTTATATGATTAAAATTTTATTTCCTATCTAATACGAATATACTAACGAATATCCAAAATAAGATATATGATCAAAACTAATTTCGATTCTTATTCATACAAAACAAGCAATTGAATCAAGAAACGAAATATTAATCATGCATTCAACATCAAAATCATATTAAATTAATCATATTTACCTTATCATGATTTCTATCATGGAGACATACATAATTATTAAACAAAAATGAAATATGTATTCTTTTGGGGAACGTCCACTACGTCAATCTACAAACCTTATTTATCTTAAAATTTTAGTTAATAAAATAGAATTTTTCATTTGTTTTTTTATTATAAGTGGATTGATGTTTATCTTATACTAAGATCCATGGGTATTTGTCGAAATATCATAAATGAACCTAGTCGGTCATTATACTAGGAACTATAATTAATTAAGACTAATGTGAATCTTGATTAATGATCATGTGATGGTCATGCATATAGGGATACAAATTGAAATCAAGAGTTCATGTTAGGGAACAAGGTACTGGACCGACGCGCTAACAGAACACCACATGGATTAAGCCATAAGTTTTACACATGATAGTTATTTCATTTAGTCTTTCCATTTGAGATTACTATAGACTTTAATATTAGGAGCATGGTAATTTGACAAAAACAAACGTTGTCCTTAAACGGACGATTATAGAAATTATGATTGGTTACCTCGTGAAAAATATTGAAGGTGTGCAATCAAGATAGAATTTGTCAATCTCATATAAGGATAGATATTAGTGGTTCCCTCGATATGATAGAATGATAATGTCCAAGTCCATGTGAATTAATATGATCAATGTCACTTAGATGTTTTCAATTTACCTTAAAATGGAGACTAGTACGAATGAACATTAAGGATGACTTTCCATGCCATATGTTTAATCAAAGGATATCACACGACAAAAGGATATGATATATGTTATTCATTAGGTTGTATCGATTTTGATATTCATGCTACTTTGGTAGTCATAATGCCTTACTAGAGACCACTTATGACTTGTGTACCAAAATTATTTTGGTTCACTACCAACGTCGCATGAACCTATTGGGTCTCACATAAAGAATAGCTTTGCGCAATTTCAATTGGTCCAGAGTAATGAATTCTTATATGACAAAATTCATCACATAAAAGCCCTTAAAATTTGTTATACAATAACTTATTAGTAGAGGCATATGTGTAATTTGCTTAAACTGCCTAAATATAATAGTTGTAGTACAAATAGGATTTTAAGTGAGGGCTTAACTACACATATAAATAGATGATGAAACCATAAAATGAAATAAGATTTTTGTTTTTGCTATTTTTGAGTTCTTAGGATTTTGGGAGAGAAATAAAACATTTTCTATTTTTCTTGGGGCTAGCAGTCCAAATTGTGGTCACTATTCGTATGTTGATTCGTGGTAATGGACAGGCGCTTGAACGTATTAGAGATCAAACAATCAAAGAAGGAAAATATGTATTAAGATATGGTTTTAATTTTGTAGATCTAGATTAATTGAACTTATTCTCGATCCGTTGGTGTTTTTCAAAATTGTTTTGAATTTTTTGCTGCGTAGGAACCCCAAAAACCCAACAGTAGTATCATACCATAGGCTCAGTTCTAATAAAACATGATCTTGATTAACGTATATATGATGTACATAGAGGTTCTATGATAATTGTTATCAAGAATTGGTTTTAAAACGTGTTGTTAATTCTTCTATATTGATACATACGCATGATTTGATTCAATGATAGAATTCCTATTTTGATTATTTGGATTAACATATGTTTTAATATTGAACGATGTTAATTTTTTATGTTGACATGGTAGAAGTAATGTTTAGGTTAATGTGATTCTAATGTTAAATACATATTTCGTTTTTGTTCAATAATTATGTATGTCTTCATGATAGAAGTCATGATTAGGTTAATATGATTAATTTAATATGTTTCTTGTGTTGAATGCATGATTAATATTTCATTTCTTTATTGAATTGCTTGTTTCGTATGAATAAAAATCAAAATTGATTTTTATCATATATCTCATTTTGGTTATTTGTTAATATATTCCTATTACATAGGAGATAAACATGGAATCAGATAAGAATTACAAATCCTATAAGATAAGTGAGATATATAACAAATTATAATTGCATAAGAATATGGAAAACCAAAAAATTAAAATCACATGCCTATATATTTCAAAATGACGATAATAGATCATGTATCTGGACAGGGTGCTATCTCTCAACCAAAAATATATACAATCCCAAAAGTATATGAAAGAGATAAAAGTCATAAAATGAAGTCAGAAACCTATAGAATCTGGTGTAGCAGCACTTCATTAGCTCAAAGATAGTCGTCCATTTTCACTTTGTCCGGTCTGCTACTCGATTGATATGCACCTATCATCATAAAAGGGACGGTGAGTACAAAAAAGTAGAAAGTAGCATAGAGAGACATTTATACACCTTTCCAAATACACAACAAGTATTTGAAACCATAATAATAACAACTATGTTGAAAAAAAATCATGCTATGACATAGTTTAGTTCAACAAAATAAAATCGACACTTGGCTATGTAAGAATGATCTAAGGGTTGTCGGTCTTTAGTTACATCACATCAACTTATACCACTATTTAGGGCGTAAACAATATCACAAATGTCTTCACATCCACACAAATGCCCAATTATATATAAATAACCAAAAGTGCTCCTCACAAAATTAAAAAAAAAATGTTCCACAAGTGGTGTATACTTTCCAACAACCCCGAGTCCTATACCATGTGTGTTGCGCAAGATAGTGCTGAGATCCTGAAAACCCCGAAAGTCAAGTGACCCCGTGTGTCGCGCTATCTCTTTCATATCATGGTCCTAGATATAAGAACTACTTTCATAACCCAAGTAAATGACATGGTTTAAGAATCCAACAATGTACTTGCATATCTAATGCACAAAGAAATTTAGATTTACAATACTATTAACACCTACCAAGTAGCATGCTATTTCATTTGACTACATATATCAATAATCAAAAATGACGTTACACATGATTTGGAGTAAATGAAACTATTTAATCAAGCATAAGTTAATGCTTTATTTTGTTAAAATGAAGAAGAAATGAATATGGAAGAATAGACACCAAAACGAGGTAAAAGAAAACCAAAATACCTAAGACAATAGAATAAGAAGAAGAAGAAATGATAGCAAATGTCAATCTCACTAGGGAATGGATAGGTGAAAAACAAAAATATACACCTTTTCGTTAAAGGCTATACCCATGGTATTTAGCGAAAGTTAAAGCCTACAAATAAAATTTACAAAATTCTAAATTAGTTAACCAAGACAAAGTAAACAATATTTATGAGTTAAATGAAGATATGCAATATAATTCTACTATTCCATAATGAGTAGCAAATGCTAGGGAGGAAGAACCTGAAGAAGACATATCTGAACCATTTAAGAAGTTAGAAATTAATGAAATTTTAACAGAATCAACTCATGATGAAGTTGCTAAAAAACTATCTACGTTTAAAAAGAGAATGCATGAGAAATGTTCAAACCCAATAATGTTTATCATACCTATCACCATAGGTAATTCTTCCACTGAATTTGCTATGTCCGATCTCAGAGCATCAATTAACGTTATGTCACTTAAACTTAATGAATCATTGAAAATAAGATCGTTAACTACTACGTCTATTAGCCTCATTTTAGCAAATAATACCATTATTCATTAGATGGATTATTAGAAGACAATCTAGTACAAGTTCACGATTTAGTATTTTCAATTAATTTTTATGTCATGGAAATGGGAGATTCAATATCAACCAATTCGTTGCCTATACTATTAGGTAGACCATTTGTAACGATGGCTAAAACTAAAGTATTTCTGAGGGAACAATGTCGATGGAGTTTGAAGATAAAATTGCCAAATTTAAAATTAATAATGAACACAAGTATGACACCAATGAAGAATATGATGAATTATTTGATAACGAGACAGATGATAATAAATTTTTAGACTTAAGATTTTATGATAACTTTAATGTTGAAACTTATCCAATTAATGCAGTTACAATAGAAACTGCTAAAGAGATTCCAAAGAAAGCAACTCGAGACCGGAGTGTTAAGCAATCGGAGAATAGTAAAAACATTAATAATCTAGAAGTTTCTAGATCCAAGTACAATAAGAAAAATAAAATGCTAGAGTTGAGTACTATAAAGCTTAATGATCTTAGGGGCATACACTTGCACATTAAAATCAAATGGACTTGGTAATTCAGAGCTCAATGTGAAATGAACTCAAATGCGAATCTCGTGGCCATGCATTTCTTTTGATACACTTAATTAGAGTTAAGTTCAATTGCTTCTGAATGATTATCTTTACCGAATGGAACTTCAATTCAACCAATAGAAGTGGTCACGGATGTGCCAGTACAAGTAGACAACAACACAAACCCACAAACTTCTTGGTAATTCTAGACTTTATCAATGAAGATCCTCCTTTAATTCTAGGATGGAAGTTCTTAGCCACTACTCAAGATGTTATGAATATTCTGAGCAAAATAATCACTCTGACGATTAATGGGCGACTACAAACTATTTGGAATGGCACTAGAGTGGAAAATTCAAAATTCAAGTTTAGATATTGAACCCAATTCTATAAGGTTTAAGTCGAGCCAACGACGATAAACAAAAGTACTATAGGAGGCATCCAATATTCTATGTTTATTTTATGTTTATTTAATTTTATTAGGAATTAAGTTTAGTTAAGTACCAAAGTAATTTCAGTTAAGGGGGAGTGACCTAGTTTTTAGCTCCCATATAGCACTTTGTCACCCAATTCTATCACTTTTTGGCTCTTTCTATTGGAAATGTTTTCGGAATTTAAACTCCAAGGTAATTTCAATTAAGGGGGAGTGACCAAGTTTTTTTTTCCTTATATGGCCTTTATGCAAGTCGCATTATTAACTTGCTTATTTATATATTTATTTATTTAATTAATAAAAATATTTAGTTAGTCACATGTCCCACTCAAAACTTATATATTTTTAGTCAATTCTACCTCAAAATGTGTGTTAATGAATGATTTATAAGTTAATTATAAGATAATTTGGAGAACAACAAAATTTAGGACTACCGATTCCCCAAAGATTTGGATTAACACAAGGAATCGTTGGCAAGATTGGTAAGAATAACACAGAAAAATTAGTGCAAATTTGGAGTCTCACGAATCCCAGCGATTCGCCATACACGAGAATCTTACATAAATTGGTAAACAACAACTTCACTTCCACCGATTCACATAATGATTCCCAGCGATTACAGTTACAGAGGAATGGTTGGGCATGATTTTTGGTTTTTAAAACAAAAACCCCAAATCGCTACGCACACTGAACCATTCACACTAACAAACCATTGCACCCTGTCACAAAAATCCCAAAATATTGCCTAGGGTTAACCATCGTAAGCTGAATCACATAGTATTTATGTGATACTGACAGCAACCAAGTCTAATTCAAACCTAAATTTTTTATTATTAGGATTTTTAGCCAAACTTTGGTCATAGGAAATTTTGGCCTAGAACTTGGAGGAAGATCTAAAGGAGTTCAAGAGCTTCAATATTGAGAAATTCACAATGAAAATGGTAATTACATCAACCTAGGCTTTTTACTTTAATAATTTACTTTTTATTCGAGGGATTGTCACAAATTTTTCAATGATTTTCGAAAGTGTATTATTTGAATTTACTCATTGTCTTGCACAAATGGTTTAATTGATTACAATAGACTAGTGATGACGATTACCTTTATCGTTGATTTAATAATTCCAAATTTTCAAAAAATTTTGTTATATTTTCAATTAATTGCAAATGGTTTACAAAGCGAGTTTAAAATAAGTTTGGGGGCTTAGTTATGGTTTTTTAACAATTTAAGTTGCAATTTTTTCGAAAAGACTTAAAATTTGTCACTTAAATACTTTACAATATTCAGAAAACTGATTTTCAAGTATATTTTTTAGTTATCGCTTTAATGCAAATTTTATTTTACATTTACGATGATTTTCAAACTAGCTATCCAAATGGATTCCTCGTTTTAAAATAAAGACTTATATTTTACCGAATTATTTCCTACACCAGGTTTCTTTAGATTTTGAACTTGTAAATTTTGAAATTTGAAATAATGGCTTAAAGAGGAAAGCTAGAAGCAATCAAGTGGAGAACGGAAAGGCACAAGTAGTAGAGAAACCTAACAAAAAAATCTAAAGCTCCACTTAAACCAATAAGGCCTACGGGGATTTTGATGAATAACCCTCGAACTAGAGCACCTATATAATCTTCTCTACCTTGAAGTTTTTCCTATGATTTAGAATGATAGGAGGAGATTGAGGAAACACCTACTATTTCTTTCCATGTCCATAACCTTATAAATGCCAATGCTATTGCTAGGATTAATAGCGACATTTGCAAGAATAGAAAAATCATACCAGTGAGGGGTTTCAATGTGAAAAATGAAGTTAAGTATGAGCCTAAGGTCTTAAAGATAATAAAATAGAGGAATTAGGGATTGTTAATTATTATTACACTGTTAACGATATGTGGTCCTCGGCTGAAGTGGGTCTGGAATTTTATTAAGAAAGTTCTTTGTAAACGAGAACATGGATGAAAACAAAACGGTAGCCATAGTCCAAGGAATAGTAGTGAGCTACTCACCCAAAAACAATAAATTGATATTATGGTTTACTTGGACTTCATTTCAGACAAAATAACGAGTAGCTAAAACTTAAATATATGCATAGACATGGAGTTCCCAATAGGACCATAAGGAATGGTTTAGAAGCTATTCAGGGGCATGGTTTCCATTTTGATTCAAACGGGTACCTTAAACACATCCAAGCCAAATACATTAGAAAAAAAACCAAAGCTTAGAGCTTTTTCTTGAATGTGACGCTATATTAATGTTGGAAGAATCATTTACGTTTCGATTAGGAATGTCATGAACCCTAAGAAAAATGTAGTACTACCTTTTCCTTGATGATTAATGAATTTTGCAATCAAGAACGAGTTTTGATTAGAGGAGTTGAGTTAGATGTTTTCTCGGATAAACCAATCAATGATGAAGTCAATGAAAAAACCAAGAAGGTGTCATGATACATTGAATCAGAGAGCAACAAGAGATAAGCAACATACAAAGGAGAGAGACCAAGTAGAGAAGAAGAGTTTGGGGTGAAAATCAAAAAAATTTGGAATAAATTTTGATTGTCGTGTATAACGAGCAAACAAGCAGAAGCCCATAGCTACTTGTAGAGGACTTCACTTGCATGTATACTGACGAAACGGTAATAGCACTATTGGGTTCAATCTTGTGCTATCAGATGAGAACTCAGAGACATCAAAAGTTCATGTTTGAGAACCAACGCGAGATCACTAAGATCATATAAGGATCAGAGTGACGCTGGACCAAGAGGACGCAAGGCGAGGGAACCAACATTTACGTTTCATCACTCCAACTAAGGATGCCTAACCAAGGAGTCTTTACAGAAGATAACTCGATGGCGGGAGTGGACTACACCCTATATGATCATGCAGCTAGCTACCAATCTCAACAGCCTTATCATGGGGATGATGGTGACGATGCGATGTTTGGAGGGCGGTTATGATATTTTTATTCTTTTTTGTGTAATCTTTCACTAAGTGTTATTATTGAGAGGTCTACGTTTGTAACAATATTTTTTGTATGATGTGCTATATGTGCTACTTTGATACAATTGGTTTGGTGTGTTCACAATTCAACACATTGGTGTGTTCACAATTCATTTGTATGTTTGTTATTTATTTATTTGTTCTATTCGTTTATGCTTCACGAGGTATTTTTGCATTCGTTGGAAAATCTGACTTAATTTTTAAACCTTGAGGAAAAGGTTTGGAATGAGTTAGGGGGTATTAGGTGTAATAGAGTATAAAGATGTAAAGTATGGAAGAAACGAGAGGTCTAATCTAGTTGAACATTGTGATTTTTTTTTCAAAAGTTTCCATAATATAGGTAACATTTTCCCATTTCATTTTATTTTATTTAGTAAGGAAATTAATGTAATTTTAATTTTAATAGAAATGGAAGTGATATATTTTTATTACCATTGAAAATATAAATTTTGTGATGGAAATGAATTGTTATACCCTATTTTACTTCACCTATATTGTGTACACACCTTTGGAGGAGTTTAGAGGTGATTAATAACTTTGTGTTGAAAACTATAATATGAAGACCCCAAACTCCAAGGCAAACGAGGCACCGCACATCGCCGAACACATCACTAAGCATGCCACATCACAACATTCTTGTCCTTGACGACCCGCTACCTAAACCTTCATTTGTATTTTATTCCCGTAACTTAGTATTTATCATGTATTTATGAATATTTAAAATAAATTAACTTATTTAAGTTGTTCATGATTTATTAAATCATTATAACTTAAGTATCTTAGCGGAGATCCTTAAATCATGTAACTATTGTAAAAATGAAAAGTTTGCATTTTATAAACAACCTTATGGTGTGGAAACCTGACATGAGATACCATGTATATCAAAAAGCAACAAAAATTTAAAAAATGGTCATATACATGTATAGGGTACACAAGTCGTCCCAAAATCTCATAAAAGAGGTAACTAATATGTACAAACACTTACATAAAAAGTTGACGGGGCTCTCGTAGCTCAGAGGTAGTCCCTTAAGTCCCCTAGCCCACGGCACATCGTAGGATCTTTGATTTGTAACTGAAAATAATGACAAATCCTAGTGAGTAATCCTAAAAATAGTTAACTAATATTCACAAAACTCAATAAAAACGGTTACCATTCATGCACTTTAAATAAGGAACAGAAAATAAAGTGATGGCATGAAGATAAGTCGAAGAGAAGTCGAAATTGGACACAAGTGCAGCATGGAAGAAAAAATTAGGTTTACATCCAATAATCAACTTAGCCTAATCGAGAAGAACCCACGATGATCATCTCGCCAAATAAATGAATACTTAGGTCACCGTCAAACATTTCTCAATCTAGTCGGTTTCGTGAGAAATAGTCACCGCGTAGCCCCAACATGGGCAACTACTTCAACAACGACGGGTAGATAGCCTCAGGGTTTGATCTTGTATCATGGCCTACCATGTCCACAAACTCACAAACACACGTGGGAGTGGTTGAGAAATAAGTGGATAACAATAAATAACACGATAGAATAACTGAAATGTATAATAAATCAAGTGCTATAAACGTATTCTAACTCATTTTCTTGTGCGTCTACTTACCTCAAAAGTTTCCAATCGGCCTTTAAACGTTTCGCTCACCCTCGAGATGCGCACCTGACGCCTGACAATATTCTCCTAAGTTCTTGGTGTCTAATTATACCACTTTAATTATTTGAGAGTTACATTAAGTGAATTTATAATGTGTGACCAAAAACATGAAATTTTATTCCAAAAAAATAGTTTTTTTGACATTTTTCGGGTTATACCGGGGTGCCAAATGCATAGAAAAAGCCTTAAAACTAAGTTTCCTAGCTTTTTCTAATGTATTAAATTTTCTATGATTTTTTTGGATTTTTTTCATAATTTATATCTATTTTTATCTATTTTTTGTTATTTATTCTATTGAAAATCAATTTTATTTATTTTTAGATAAATTTTACATTATTTAATGGGTTAGGCTTGAACCGTGCCCGGACTCCCGGTTTGACCCAACCACTTGAACCAGGGTCGCCCAATCGGTGCAAGTAGACTTGGGTGTGTCTAACCCAGATCCATCCGAGGTAAGGTCGACGCGGCCCACGACATGCATGGGGGTAACCAAGCCCGGCTTGCCGTTTTATCCCTTCCCCTTTCATTTCGTCTCATTGCCTGAGAGAAAATTTCTCTCTGGAGAAGAGACATTAAATTTTTTTCTCTTCTTTTCTTTTCTTTTCAACAACTCAACAACAATACAACTAAACCAATAACAACCATTAATTAACAACACTAAGACCACCACCATTAACTTATTTTCATGAAAAGTCATAAGAAAAACCTCAACTATGTTGAAATCCTTGATGATTTTCTCCAACTAACTTGAAAGCTTCGAAGCCCTTCTCAAATTTCTTTTGTTTTTCTTTCAACTCTTCAACCTCTCCTTTTACTCTCAACTATTAAAACCACACACTTTTTTTCTTTGTTAGACAAATAAAGATAAGGGAAAACAAAGATTAACGAGAAAAAGTTTGGACAACATTCAAAATACATAGAACCATCGAGATAGACTTCCTTCAATGATTCCTAATATAGAATCACAGAAGTTCAAATGTCTTTTATCTCTAACAGAGACCATGACATCGGCTTTAATGCCTAGTGCAACTAAGGGCTTTATTGCAACTTGAATAAGACCAAGATGCAAATATTTATGGGTTAAAGCATGGCTTTCTATTTTTTGAGGAGATAAGATAACTATTTCTTGACCATCTTGATTCATTGAAATAGTATCTTCAACAAATTTAATAATATAATTTTGTTTTGGAGAGAAATCTCCTTTGGTATAAACCATTGAGGGTAGAATATTAGGAATAGACCAATTCGTAAAGATTGATCAATATTAGCATAAGTTTTTACAAAAATATTTTTATGATTTTTTGATAGATGAGAAATCGAGTCGGTAAAGAAGAGGGTGACGACGACGAAGAAGATGTTCCTTCATTTTCGAAGACTTAAATGACAATACTTTAGACAAAGATCTTCGAAGAGAACTCATGATAAAAATTCGTGAAAACGCTTTGCTTCGGTCAACGATTTAATGCTCGTCTTACACTCTTCTCGCGAGTCTTACAACGCGACGAGGAAACAAAGAGAGATCGGTAAACCAAACCACGAGATTCAAAACAACGATCGTTTAAAGCAAAATCAAACAAATCTATTGAAAATTCTTGAAGGCAAACTAAAAGAAGTATAATAAGATATGATAAAGAAGATATACTTACAGCGCACTTGTGTGAAGTGGCTCTGATACCAATTTGACGATCTTCTATATAGTTGAAGACAACAGGATAATTGAAACTAGGATAATGACGAGTGAAGAGATGTAGGTAAGGATATATGCTATTTGGATAATCGGTAGGATTACAAATATAAAACCAGGGAACTTTGGCTAAATAGTAGAAAGTCTCAATTTTCATTCATATAGAACATAGAGAGATACATAGAGAACATAGAAGAACTTGACTAAAACAAACTTAAAACTCGATGATCCTTAACAACATAACATACTCCTATATATAGACGCATTGCTTGTGTAAAAGCAATCCTACAAACGACTCTTCATAAAAGTAAGGGTCACATATGAACAAAGACTTGCCCTTACTAAAAGCAAAAGCAAAAGGAAATAGTACATAAAAGCAAAAGTAAAAGCATACAAACAAGAACTTGGCCTTTGGAAAAAGCAAAGTTAAGATTCGTTCTGAAGGACACAATCCTTATCTTGATAAAAAGACACAATCTCTCGGTTAACAAGGCTATCTCTAATAACCAGTTGAAATTAGGATAGGAAGCATGTGCTTGAAAAGATGGATGGCATGGGCTGAGGGGGACACGTCCAGAAACGGTAATACAAGATTTACCGTTGAAGAGGCCAAAACAATGGTTCAAGAGGTAATGATGATCGTTCATAAATGAAGGTGCGTGCAAATTTTGCAGGAGAAAAATGTAGGAAATGCCAAAGAGGGGCAAAAACATAATCCGGAAATCTTAGTAGATCATGTGTATGAACAATTACTTTGATTTCGGGACAATTCAAGCAAATACCATAGGGTAAGGAGATAATCGGTGTCATCGGATGTCCATGTAAAACTAATACAAGACATAACAATCTGGATTGAACATTGTTCATGAGGTGGAGACCATAAAATATCAACACCATTAGGATATAGTGTCGCATGAAAGAAATCAACCAAAGGTTGTTGAAGTGCCTAAGCGGAATGTTATTAGGAGTCGTCATCGACAGATGCACACTTTTTAATGAAGGTGAAGATGAACACCTTGAAGTAACCTGTTCAAATTCATGACGTAATTGTTTATTATCACTTTCAATTTGTTGACGCAACAATTTATTATCTTCTTCCATCTGTTGAAGTTTAGCAAGGATTAGTGCCATGTCCGAGGGAGGAGGTTTTGAGACAACATCTCGAATGACGATGAAGAGGATGGAAATGTAGCAAGTTTAGAGGGTGTTTTTGGTTTTGCGGGGGATGACTTAGTAAAGGCATCTCAGTATAATTGAATTTGTTCCACCATTTACATGAGATATCTTGAGATAAATAAACATGGTTGGTGTTGTTGGTGGTTTTGGCATCATAGGCAAGGATGGAAGATGTTCCATATTCCCATTTGAGAATCCAAGGAATAGTATATTTACACGTAAATTGGAGAATGGAGATGTTATCTTTTTTAAATTTTTCTTGAACTGGAGTAGGAAATATAAATTCATGAGGACCGAACTTATTCCACCAACTAGTGAGCCACCATTGGGAAAAGAAGTTTGGCGCTTGGCACGAAAAGTGATGTACCAAGAGTGATGATCGGGATCCTTGTAGAACAAGATATTTTGCCAAAGGCAATGTAGTCATGATAACTTAAGGCAATCATTTGAGCGTTTCTTTGAGGATGGAAATATCTTTGTAGACAAATGGAGTTTTTGTGATAAACTTATAAGTGTCACACCATTCATCGGGGAGATAAAATACATTTGAATCTTAAGTTTGGAATAGTCAATCTCTGTTGAATTTTCTCTAGATAAATGTTCAAAATGGACCAATGAGTTGATATAAGGATATTTTCATAAAACTTAATGGTTGCATGAGGGCGAGTTGGGAGAAAATGGAGGCCTGGAGGCATGATACATGCTATTTGAGTAGCTAATGGTTTGCTAGAAAGGGATGGTTCAATGATGCATATTAAATGTGGCTTGTGGTTAAATAAGAACAATTAGGTTCTGGTTTTTCTAATGGCTTAAAGCGATTTGAAGAGACGGTGGAGGAGGCGACTTTCTTAGACATTATCTCGTAAAAATTGCACGAAGGGGTTGTAAGAAATTTGCGAGACAAAAAGTCGGAAGTGAATTGGTATTACCAGGTATATGTTCAATATCAAAATCAAATATACTTAAGATAGCTTGCCATCTTGCAAAAATCTGTTTAGTTGCTAAATTTTTAACATCTTTGGCAAAAATGGATTGAGCAGCGATTTACAATCAACACGAATCAAAAACTTTTGATTTAGTAAATCACTTGGAATTTTGAACACATAAAACAATAGCAAGAACTTCTTTTTGGAATGTAGAATATTTAATTTGAGCATCTTTCCATGTTTTTGATGTAAAACAAACAAGTTGCTCTTTACTGAAGGAGATTGTTGTAAAAGAATACCTCCATAACCAATGTCGAGGCATCTGTTTGAACAATTTTAAAATATTGTGGAATGGCCAAATGAAGGCATGGAAGGGATTGAACCTTTTGCTTAATCAGTTGAATAGCTTTAGTGTGATTAAGTGTCCAATGAAAAGGTTTTTTGGAAGATAATAAATCTTGTAAACATTGTTTATCTTTTGCAACATCTTTGTAAAAATCAGATAGATAATTAAGGCAAACCCAAAAATCTTTGTAGTGAAGACGATCAGATAATCGATCAGAAATTTGTTGGCAAATGCTATTACTCGATTAACAGGAGTAAGGGTTTGATTGGATATTTTGAAACCGAGAAAGGTAATAGTTTGAAAAAGATGCATCTTTGTTTTTGATAAAACAAGACCATTCTTTTTAATCAAGAAGGAACATATAAAGATGTTTCCAATGTTGATTAATTGAGGGAGAGAAAACTAGTATATCATCGATATAAACTAGTATGAAAGAGAAATAAGGATTAAAAATGTCATTCATAATTTTTTGAAATTCGAAGGAGCATTTTTTAATCCAAAAGGCATAACATTCCATTGGTATTGACCAAATGGGGTGTTAAAGGCGTTTTATAGCGATCGAAGGATGAACCGAATTTGCCAAAATCCAGATTTTAAATCAAATTTGGAAAAGACTACTAAATGAGATGTAGTGGCTTTTAATAAATCGATTTATTTGGTAGCGGGTAACGAATAGTCTTTAAGACTTTGTTAAGAGGTTTGTAATTGATAACAAGACGAGGAACTCCTCTTTCAAGTTCAGGAGCTTTTTCTACATAAAATGCAGTACAACTCCAAGGAGATTGAGAGGGAGTAATTAATTTTTTATGAAGTAAATCATTAATTTCCTTTTGACAAATTTCTCGGAGTCGAGAGGTCATTTGGGATGGATTTGCCTTTGTAGGAATTTTTGATTCAGTGAAATCAGAAATGTAAGGCAAACGAACAATATGTTGTTTTCGAGCCCAAAAAGCGTAAGGAATATCGAACAACATTGTTGTTGTAAGGAAGTTTGGAAAGCTTCAAGCTTATTTTTAAAAATAGGTGATTGAACAATTTGCTCAGTTTTTAAGAGTAGGATTTCATGTTTGAGAAATTGGATATGAGTATTTTTATACTCAATTTGATGAATAACTAAATTAACATAAGAGTCTTGTGGTGGATGGATAAAGGCAAAATGAAGAGATTTGCCTTCAAGAGTAGTGGAAATACCAGTTTGAAACAGAAAATGGTTGTATTTTCTTTAGAAATGGTGTTCCTAATAACATATCCTTTTTTAGTCCTGGAACAATAATAAAGGTTAAAGGGATACAGATCCCTTGATGACAAATATGAGCAAGAGAAACTTCATATTGGATTCGTGCACTTTGGCCATTAGCCACAGATATGCTATGGAGATTAGTGCTAATATTGCAATAATGAAGGGGAGAAATCCTTCACGTAAGCAATTTAAATCAGCACCTGAATCAATTAAAGCATTACATTTTACAGAGAATCCTTTGATCGTAAAAGTAATTGGCGTAAGCCATCTATGAAAACCGGAATTTTGAGAAATGCTTTCAACAAAAATATTGTTAGAGTCAAAGCTATAATGAGCTTCGATGTCGAATGTCGTTCAAGATTGGTAATACGAGAAGTAAGTTGCTTAATTTCTTGTTTTAATTGATTTATCTCTCGCTTGAAGAGATTGAATTGTGACATGTTTAGGTTTTTTATTGACTATCTCCATGAGGCTTGCAAAGTTGAGGTGAGAATTATCATTAGAGATATGTTCTCGAAATTGCTTTTGTTTTTTATTGATAGAAGGGAGAATAGATTCTTTGTGGAAGGAGAAGGGCCATTGTTAATCACTTCGTAAAATATTTAAGTTTTAAAGAAGGATCGTAAATTTGATCTTCGATAGGGAGAATTAATTCTTCATGAGCAAAGTTAAAACATTGATTTCTACTTCGATGAAGAAGAAGATGTATGTGGAAGATTAGACACACAAGTGACATTCATCTTTCGACGAAGAAGGAGAAGTAAATGCTACATGATGGATGTTTTTAGCAGATCGGCATTTATTTGCATAATGCCCAGGTTTGCCACATTTGTAACAAACGTTTGAAGTAGTGTGAGGATCAACTTTTGTTGAAGGTTTAAAGGCATAAGAGGAAGTACGTCTTCTTCGGGAAGGAAAACGAGGAGGATGTTTATAGTAAGGTGGTTTATAGAAATGAGATGATTTATTTTGTCGTTTAATGCGACGTTGTGGAGTAAGATACTTAGAAACATCAATATCTTGGCCAAAATCAAAGCAGAAATTGCCTAGATCATGTTTCAAAGTTGATTTTTCCTTTTGGATTTGTCTATTGAGACGCATGTCATTACAGATGGAGAGAGCACAAGTTTGTACTGATTGAGTGATGTCGCCATAAGAGAGATCAAGCAAGAGTATTATTATAATGCTCTTTGATGAAATCTTTTATTTTTGCGGCGAAATAAGGAGGTAAACCAAAGAATAAATCTTTCTTTCCGAAAGATTCATCATGTTTTTTCTGTTAAAGAATATAATTTTGAAAAGAACGTATCTTTATACCATCGATAATCATTTAGGGTTTTACACCTAAGATTTTGAAGTTGATCACGAATCTTTTCATTTATTGAGGAAACATGGCCAACAAATTGCCAAATAATGGCGGCCATAAGATGATTCACGTAATCATAAACCCAATCTCCATTATTATTGGTAATTGGATTATTAAAAGCGTCTGCTTTAAGATGATTTGTGATAGCTTCACGTTCATCTTCATCCATGACATAATGCCACTAACCATATAATTGGCCGGTGAAGCCACAAACTATGGCTTTAGCAAGTGTCGAGTTCAAGTATGATTTTGGAGAATACCGGCTTTTGCATAAATATGTATTTTGAGGACAACCTCTATAATTTGATATTCGGAAAGACCATCAATACTCCAGTCATAGATGGCATTACCATCATATTTCTGATTTCTTTTTATCTTTTCTTCAAGAATAAGATCAGATGGAGTTGGTCGAGAATAAAATTGTTTAGTTAAAGGATATCTATTAAATGATTTAAAACCTTTTGTTTTGTTGTGGTAAGATTTAGATTTGTGAGATCTAGATCTTATTATGCGATGAATTTCGTGTAGAACATCATTATTTTCTTGGAAGAATTTTCTTCATGAGAAGAAGGAATTGGGGTTGGAATACCCGATGTTTTAAAGAGGAGTTGCGGGAGCTATAGTCATTATAGCCGGGCCTTTATCTTTTGAAGATGAAGGGTTTTTAGAGGATATGACTTGAGGTGATGTTGAAGAAGGAGCAGCTGTAGAAGGTGTAATCTTTAATTGACTAAGTTTGGTGGTAAGAATGTCAAAAAACTCAGAAGAGAGCGGAGTTTTATATGACGGCATAGATGGAGAAGCTGATGGAGGAAAATAGGATTTAGTAACCTTAGGTATTTTCTTAGTGGATGGAGTAGCAGAACTACTTTCTGGAATAGAATCAGAAGTCGTTTTAATAGTTGATAAATACATATTAGTAAAATTATTTTGTTCAATTATATGAACGATATCTTTTTTAGAAATAGGACCTTCAGTGTCAAAGGTAGATTTAAAAGGTGAAGCTTTTATATCTTTTTGTATGGTAAATGGAGCTAATGGAGGATGAACTTGATCAAATTTTTGCCCAGTAATACTTTCCCATATGGCATTAACTTGAACAGAGGTAGTAGGACTTTTAATTGATAACCAATCGAAAAAGGAGATATTTTGCTTATGTTCTTTTATATAGGCAAAATACTTTTCGCGAAAGATAGCTTGATGTTTAAATGGTACTAGTTTACAGAAGGATGGTTTTAAAGGATGGGTTAAGAATTGTTGTTTAAGCAATTCATAATCCATAACAAATTCTTGTTCTGTTTCTTCTATTGTTACAACATTAATATGATAGTCAACAAAATCATTAAAGCTAACATTATCGTATATATCTGTTGTAGGAACAGGATAAGCAAGTGCCATCTTCGATTTCAAATGGTTGCTTAATGGAAATATTGGAAGAGGATACAGTTGATGTTGAAGCTCGAGGAGCAAAGATAATATCAACTTTTCCATTTTCATGTTCAATAATTTGGGAAATCTATTGAGAGACTTGTCTCTTTTGTTGTTCCTCTTTGTTTGTATCAGTGATAGTCCACTGATGAGGAAGACTAATTGCTTTTGTAGCTAATTGTTTCCTATCAATGATAGTATTTTTAACATTGGTAAGGAAAATGGTGGATAATGATTGTCTTTGAAGTTTATCGTAAGCAATGTCGGGATAATAGTATGCATTACTTTATAGAAAAGGCGATAGACTACGCAATATTTGATACCAAATGGACGACCTTCAATATAGTTGAACACAACGGGGTAATTGAAACCACGATAATGACGAGTGAAATGTAGGTAAGGATATATGCTATTTGGATAATCGGTAGGATTACAAATATAAAACCAGGGAACTTTGGCTAAATAGTAGAAAGACTCAATTTTCATTCATATAGAACATAGAGAGATACATAGAGAACATAGAAGAACTTGACTAAAACAAACTTAAAACTCGATGATCCTTAACAACATAACATACTCCTATATATAGGACGCATTGCTTGTGTAAAAGCAATCCTACAAACGACTCTTCATAAAAGTAAGGGTCACATATGAACAATACTTGCCCTTACAGAAAAAGCAAAAGCAAAAGGAAATAGTACATAAAAGCAAAAGTAAAAGCATACAAACGATAACTTGGCCTTTGGAAAAAGCAAAGTTAAGATTAGATATTCTGAAGGACACAATCCTTATCTTGATAAAAAGACACAATCTCTGGTTAACAAGGCTATCTCTAATAACCAAGTGGAAATTAGGATAGAAGCATGTGCTTGAAAAGATGGATGGCATGGGCCGTAGGAAATTTGGACACGTCCAGAAACGGTAATACAAGATTTCCAGTTGAAGAGGCCAAAACAATGGTTCAAGAGGTAATGATGATCGTTCATAAATGAAGGTGCAGCAAATTTTGCAGAGAAAAATGTAGGAAATGCCAAAGAGGGCAAAAACATAATCCGGAAATCTTAGTAGATCATGTGTATGAACAATTACTTTGATTTGGACAATTCAAAACAAATACCATAGGGTAAGGAGATAATCGGTGTCATCGGATGTCCATGTAAAACTAATACAAGACATAACAATTTGGATTGAACATTGTTCATGAGGTGGAGACCATAAAATATCAACACCATTAGGATATAGTCTTGCATGAAAGAAATCAACCAAAGGTTGTTGAAGTGCCGGCGGAATGTTATTAGAGTCGTCATCGACGGATGCACACTTTTTAATGAAGGTGAAGATGAACACCTTGAAGTAACCTGTTCAAATTCATGACGTAATTGTTTATTATCACTTTCAATTTGTTGACGCAACAATTTATTATCTTCTTCCATCTCGTTGAAGTTTAGCAAGGATTAGTGCCATGTCGAGGAGGAGGTTTTGAGACAACATCTGAATGACGATGAAGAGGATGGAAATGTAGCAAGTTTAGAGGGTGTTTTTGGTTTTGCAGGGGATGACTTAGTAAAGGCATCTCAGTATAATTGAATTTGTTCCACCATTTACATGAGATATCTTGAGATAAATAAACATGGTTGGTGTTGTTGGTGGTTTTGGCATCATAGGCAAGGATGGAAGATGTTCCATATTCCCATTTGAGAATCCAAAGAATAGTATATTTACACGAAATTGGAGAATGGAGATGTTATCTTTTTTAAATTTTTCTTGAATCGGAGCAGAAATATAAATTCATGAGGACCGAACTTATTCCACCAACTAGTGAGCCACCATGGGAAAGAAGTTTGGCGGTTGGCACGAAAAGTGATGTACCAAGAGTGATGATCGGGATCCTTGTAGAACAAGATATTTTGCCGTTTGCGGCAATGTAGTCATGATAACTTAAGGCAATCTGCCGGCGTTTCTTTGAGGATGGAAATATCTTTGTAGACAAATGGAGTTTTGTGATAAACTTATAAGTGTCACACCATTCATCGAGGAGATAAAATACGCCATTTGAATCTTAAGTTTGGAATAGTCAATCTCTCGTTGAATTTTCTCTAGATAAATGTTCAAAATGGATCTGATCGAGTTGATATAAGGATATTTTCATAAAACTTAATGGTTGCATGAGGGCGAGTTGGGAGAAAATGGAGGCCTGGAGGCATGATACATGCTATTTGAGTAGCTAATGGTTTGCTAGAAAGGGATGGTTCAATGATGCATATTAAATCTTGGCTTGTGGTTAAATAAGAACAATTAGGTTCTGGTTTTTCTAATGGCTTAAAGCGATTTGAAGAGATCGGTGGAGGAGGCGACTTTCTTAGACATTATCCGTAAAAATTGCATGAGAAGGGGTTGTAAGAAATTCGCGAGACAAAAAGTCGAAGTGAATTGGTATTACCAGTATATGTTCAATATCAAAATCAAATATACTTAAGATAGCTTGCCATCTTGCAAAAATCTGTTTAATATGCTAAATTTTTAACATCTTTGGCAAAAATGGATTGAGCAGATTTACAATCAACACGAATCAAAAACTTTTGATTTAGTAAATCAAACTTGGAATTTTGAACACATAAAACAATAGCAAGAACTTCTTTTTGGAATGTAGAATATTTAATTTGAGCATCTTTCCATGTTTTTGATGTAAAACAAACAAGTTGCTCTTTACCGAAGGAGATTGTTGTAAAAGAATACCTCCATAACCAATGTCGAGGAGGCATCTGTTTGAACAATTTTAAAATATTGTGGAATGGCCAAATGAAGGCATGGAAGGGATTGAACCTTTTGCTTAATCAGTTGAATAGCTTTAGTGTGATTAAGTGTCCAATGAAAAGGCTTTTTGGAAGATAATAAATCTTGTAAACATTGTTTATCTTTTGCAACATCTTTGTAAAAATGATAGATAATTAAGGCAAAAGCCCAAAAATCTTTGTAGTCGAAGACGATCAGATAATCGATCAAAGAAATTTGTTGGCAAATGCTATTACTCGATTAACGGGAGTAAGGGTTTGATTGGATATTTTGAAACCGAGAAAGGTAACAAGAGTTTGAAAAAGATGCATCTTTGTTTTTGATAAAACAAGACCATTCTTTTTAATCAAGGAGGAACATATAAAGATGTTTCCAATGTTGATTAATTGAGGAGAGAAAACTAGTATATCATCGATATAAACTAGTATGAAAGAGAAATAAGGATTAAAAATGTCATTCATAATTTTTTGAAATTTCGAAGGAGCATTTTTTAATCAAAAGGCATAACATTCCATTGGTATTGACCAAATGGGGTGTTAAAGGCGTTTTATAGCGATCGAAGGATGAACTGAATTTGCCAAAATCCAGATTTTAAATCAAATTTGGAAAAGACTACGAATAGATGTAGTGGCTTTTAATAAATCGATTTATTTGGTAGAGGGTAACGAATAGTCTTTAAGACTTTGTTAAGAGGTTTGTAATTGATAACAAGACGAGGAACTCCTCTTTCAAGTTCGGGAGCTTTTTCAACATAAAATGCAAGTACAACTCCAAGGAGATTGAGAGGGAGTAATTAATTTTTTATGAAGTAAGTCAAGTAATTTCTTTTTGACAAATTTCTCTCGAGTGCAGAGGTCATTTGGGATGGATTTGCCTTTGTAGGAATTTTTGATTCTGTGAAATCAGAATATAAGGCAAACGAACAATATGTTGTTTTCGAGCCCAAAAAGCGAAGGAATATCGAACAACATTGTTGTTGTAAGGAAGTTTGAAAGCTTCAAGCTTATTTTTAAAAATAGGTGATTGAACAATTTGCTCAGATTTTTAAGAGTAGGATTTCATGTTTGAGAAATTGGATATGAGTATTTTTATATTCAATTTGATGAATAACCAAATTAACATAAGTGTCTTGTGGTGGATGGATAAAGGCAAAATGAAGAGATTTGCCTTCAAGAGTAGTGGAAATACAGTTTGAAACAGAAAATGGTTGTATTTTCTTTAGAAATGGTGTTCCTAGTAACATATCCTTTTTAGTCCTGGAACAATAATAAAGGTTAAAGGGATACAGATCCCTTGATGACAAATATGAGCAAGAGAAACTTCATATTGAATTTGCACTTTGGCCATTAGCCACGAGATATGCTATGGAGATTAGTGCTAATATTACAATAATGAAGGGGAGAAATCCTTCACGTAAGCAATTTAAATCGACACAGAATCAATTAAAGCATTACATTTTACGAGAAAATCCTTTGATTGTAAAAGTAATTGGCGTAAGCCATCTATGAAAACCGGAATTTTGAGAAATGCTTTCAACAAAAATATTGTTAGAGTCAAAGCTATAATGAGCTTCGATGTCGAAATTTGTTCAAGATTGGTAATACGAGAAGTAAGTTGCTTAATTTCTTGTTTTAATTGATTTATCTCTCGCTTGAAGAGATTGAATTGTGACATGTTTAGGTTTTTTATTGACTATCTCCATGAGGCTTGCAAAGTTGAGGTGAGAATTATCATTAGAGATATGTTCTCGAAATTGCTTTTTGTTTTTTATTGATAGAAGGGAAAATAGATTCTTCGTGGAAGGAGAAGGGCCATTGTTAATCACACGTAAAATATTTAAGTTTTAAAGAAGGATCGAAATTTGATCTCCGATAGAGAGAATTAATTCTTCATGAGCGGTTAAAACATTGATTTCTACTTCGATGAAGAAGAAGATGTATGTGGAAGATTAGACACACGAGTGACATTCATCTTCGACGAAGAAGGAGAAGTAAATGCTACATGATGGATGTTTTTAGCGAGATCGGCATTTATTTGCATAATGCCCGGGTTTGCCACATTTGTAACAAACGTTTGAAGTAGTGTGAGGATCAACTTTTGTTGAAGGTTTAAAGGCATAAGAGGAAGTACGTCTTCGGGAAGGAAAACGAGGAGGATGTTTATAGTAAGGTGGTTTATAAAAATGAGATGATTTATTTTGTCGTTTAATGCGACGTTGTGGAGTAAGATATTTAGAAACATCAATATCTTGGCCAAAATCAAAGCAGAAATTGCCTAGATCATGTTTCAAGGTTGATTTTCTTTTTGGATTTGGCGATTTAGACGTAGGTCATTACTGAGATGGAGAGAGCACAAGTTTGTCTTGATTGAGTGATGTCGCCATAAGAGAGATCAGCAAGAGTATTATTATAATGCTCTTTGATGAAATCTTTTATTTTTGCAAATGAAATAAGGAGGTAAACCAGCAATAAATCTTTCTTTCCGAAAGATTCATCATGTTTTTTAAAGAATATAATTTTGAAAAGAACGTATCTTTATACCATCGATAATCATTTAGGGTTTTACACCTAAGATTTTGAAGTTGATCACGAATCTTTTCATTTATTGAGAAACATGGCCAACAAATTGCCAAATAATGGCGGCCATAAGATGATTCACGAATCATAAACCCAATCTCCATTATTATTGGTAATTGGATTATTAAAAGCGTCGTTTTAAGATGATTTGTGATAGCTTCACGTTCATCTTCATCCATGACATAATGCCACCAACCATATAATTGGCCGGTGAAGCCACAAACTATGGCTTTAACAGTGTCAGTTCAATATGATTTTGGAGAATATCGGCTTTTGCATAAATATGCATTTTGAGGACAACCTCTATAATTTGATATTCAGAAAGACCATCAATACTCCAGTCATAGATGGCATTACCATCATATTTCTGATTTCTTTTTATCTTTTCTTCAAGAATAAGATCAGATGGAGTTGGCCGAGAATAAAATTGTTTAGTTAAAGGATATCTATTAAATGATTTAAAACCTTTTGTTTTGTTGTGGTAAGATTTAGATTTGTGAGATCTAGATCTTATTATGCGATGAATTTCAGGTAGAACATCATTATTTTCTTCAGAAGAATTTTCTTCATGAGAAGAAGGAATTGGGGTTGGAATATCGGTGTTTCAAGAGTAGGAGTTGCGGGAGCTATAGTCATTATAGCGGGCCTTTATCTTTTGAAGATGAAGGGGTTTTAGAGGATATTACTGAGGTAATGTTGAAGAAGAAGCGAGCGACAATAGAAGGTGAAATCTTTAATTGACTAAGTTTGGTGGTAAGGATGTCAAAAAACTCGAAGAGAGCGGAGTTTTATATGATGACGGCATCGATGGAGAAGTTTGATGGAGGAAAATAGGATTTAGTAACCTTAGGTATTTTCTTAGTGGATGGAGTAGAACTACTTTACGGAATAGAACCCAGTCGTTTTAATGGTTGATAAATACATATTAGTAAAATTATTTTGTTCAATTATATGAACGATATCTTTTTAGAAATAGGACCTTCGAGTGTCAAAGGTAGATTTAAAGGTGAAGCTTTTATATCTTTTTGTATGGTAAATGGAGCTAATGGAGGATGAACTTGATCAAATTTTTGCCCGATAATACTTTCCATATGGCATTAACTTGAGAAGTAGGTAGTAGGACTTTTAATTGATAACCAATCGAAAAAGGATATATTTTGCTTATGTTCTTTTATATAGGCAAAATACTTTTCGCGAAAGATAGCTTGATGTTTAAATGGTACTAGTTTACTGAAGGATGGTTTTAAAGGATGGGTTAAGAATTGTTGTTTAAGCAATTCATAATCCATAACAAATTTTGTTCTCGTTTCTTCTATTGTTACAACATTAATATGATAGTCAGCAAAATCATTAAAGCTAACATTATCGGTATTATCCGTTGTAGGAACAGATAAGCAGCGTGCCATCTTCGATTTCAAATGGTTGCTTAATGGAAATATTGGAAGAGGATAGTTGATGTTGAAGCTCTAGGAGCAAAGATAATATCAACTTTTCCATTTTCATGTTCAATAATTTGGGAAATCTATTGAGAGACTTGTCTCTTTTGTTGTTCTCTTTGTTTGTATCGGTGATAGTCCATCGATGAGGAAGACTAATTGCTTTTGTAGCTAATTGTTTCCTATCAATGATAGTATTTTTAACATTGGTAAGGAAAATGGTGGATAATGATTGTCTTTGAAGTTTATCGTAAGCAATGTCGGGGATAATAGTATGCATTACTTTATAGAAAAGACGATAGACTACAGCAATATTTGAAATTGAATTTGGATAAGGTAAAACCTTTGGTACATAAACCAAGGACAAGAGCTCGTGAAACAAGCTCGAGATCATTATGAAGATCAACGAGAAAAGTTTGGACAACATTCAAAATACATAGAACCATCGAGATAGACTTCCTTCAATGATTCCTAATATAGAATCACGAAGTTCAAATGTCTTTTATCTCTAACGAGAGACCATGACATCGGCTTTAATGCCTAGTGCAACTAAGGGCTTTATTGCAACTTGAATAAGACCAAGATGCAAATATTTATGGGTTAAAGCATGGCTTTCTATTTTTTGAGGAGATAAGATAACTATTTCTTGACCATCTTGATTCTTGAAATAGTATCTTCAACAAATTTAATAATATAATTTTGTTTTGGAGAGAAATCTCCTTTGGTATAAACCATTGAGGGTAGAATATTAGGAATAGACCAATTGTAAAGATTGATCAATATTAGCATAAGTTTTTACGAAATATTTTTATGATTTTTTGATAGATGAGAAATCGAGTCGAGGTAAAGAAAGAGGTGACGACGACGAAGAAGATGTTCCTTCATTTTCGAGAAGACTTAAATGACAATACTTTAGACAAAGATCTTCGAAGAGAACTCATGATAAAAATTCGTGAAAACGCTTTTGCTTCGGTCAACGATTTAATGCTCGTCTTACACTTTTACGAGTCTTACAACGCGACGAGGAAACAAAGAGAGATCGGTAAACCAAACCACGAGATTCAAAACAACGATCAGTTTAAAGCAAAATCAAAGAAATCTATTGAAAATTCTTGAAGGCAAACTAAAAGAAGTATAATAAGATATGATAAAGAAGATATACTTACAGTACAGCACTTGTGTGAAGTGGCTCACGATACCAAATTATCGTGGTTTCAATTATATGAATTTGGTATCGAGCCACTTCACACAAGTGCGCTCGTAAGTATATCTTCTTTATCATATCTTATTATACTTCTTTTAGTTTGCCTTCAAGAATTTTCAATAGATTTCTTTGATTTTGCTTTAAACTGATCGTTGTTTTGAATCTCGTGGTTTGGTTTACCGATCTCTCTTTGTTTCCTCGTCGCGTTGTAAGACTCAGTGTAAGAGTGTAAGACGAGCATTAAATCGTTGACCGAAGCAAAGCGTTTTCACGAATTTTTATCATGAGTTCTCTTCGAAGATCTTTGTCTAAAGTATTGTCATTTAAGTCTCTCAAAATGAAGGAACATCTTCTTCGTCGTCGTCACCCTCTTCTTTACCCGACTCGATTTCTCATCTATCAAAAAATCATAAAAATATTTCGTAAAAACTTATGCTAATATTGATCAATCTTTATGTAATTGGTCTATTCCTAATATTCTACCCTCAATGGTTTATACCAAAGGAGATTTCTCTCCAAAACAAAATTATATTATTAAATTTGTTGAAGATACTATTTCAAGAATCAAGATGGTCAAGAAATAGTTATCTTATCTCCTCAAAAAATAGAAAGCCATGCTTTAACCCATAAATATTTGCATCTTGGTCTTATTCAAGTTGCAATAAAGCCCTTAGTTGCACTAGGCATTAAAGCCGATGTCATGGTCTCTGTTAGAGATAAAAGACATTTGAACTTCGTGATTCTATATTAGGAATCATTGAAGGAAGTCTATCTCGATGGTTCTATGTATTTTGAATGTTGTCCAAACTTTCTCGTTGATCTTCATAATGATCCCTGAGCTTGTTTCACGAGCTCTTGTCCTTGGTTTATGTACCAAAGGTTTTACCTTATCCAGCTCAATTTCAAATATTGTTGTAGTCTATCGTCTTTTCTATAAAGTAATGCATACTATTATCCCCGACATTGCTTACGATAAACTTCAAAGACAATCATTATCCACCATTTTCCTTACCAATGTTAAAAATACTATCATTGATAGGAAACAATTAGCTACAAAAGCAATTAGTCTTCCTCATCAGTGGACTATCACTGATACAAACAAAGAGGAACAACAAAAGAGACAAGTCTCTCAACAGATTTCCCAAATTATTGAACATGAAAATGGAAAAGTTGATATTATCTTTGCTCCTAGAGCTTCAACATCAACTGTATCCTCTTCCAATATTTCCATTAAGCAACCATTTGAAACGAAGATGGCACCGCTTATCCTGTTCCTACAACAGATAATACCGATAATGTTAGCTTTAATGATTTTTCTTGACTATCATATTAATGTTGTAACAATAGAAGAAACAGAACAAGAATTTGTTATGGATTATGAATTGCTTAAACAACAATTCTTAACCCATCCTTTAAAACCATCCTTTCAAACTAGTACCATTTAAACATCAAGCTATCTTTCGAAAAGTATTTTGCCTATATAAAAGAACATAAGCAAAATATCTCCTTTTTCGATTGGTTATCAATTAAAAGTCCTACTACCTCTGTTCAAGTTAATGCCATATGGGAAAGTATTACTGGGCAAAAATTTGATCAAGTTCATCCTCCATTAGCTCCATTTACCATACAAAAAGATATAAAAGCTTCACCTTTTAAATCTACCTTTGACACTGAAGGTCCTATCTCTAAAAAAGATATCGTTCATATAATTGAACAAAATAATTTTACTAATATGTATTTATCAACTATTAAAACGACTTCTGGTTCTATTCCAGAAAGTAGCATTGCTACTCCATCCACTAAGAAAATACCTAAGGTTACTAAATCCTATTTTCCTCCATCGCCTTCTCCATCGATGCGTCATATAAAACTCCGTCTCTTTCGAGTTTTTTGACATCCTTACCACCAAACTTAGTCAATTAAAGATTTCACCTTCTACTCGTTGCTCCTTCTTCAACATTACCTCAGTGTAATATCCTCTAAAACCCCTTCATCTTCAAAAGATAAAGGCCCGCTATAATGACTATAGCTCCCGCAACTCCTATGAAACATCGTGTATTCCAACCCCAATTCCTTCTTCTCATGAAGAAAATTCTTCTCAAGAAAATAATGATGTTCTACCTGAAATTATCGCATAATAAGATCTAGATCTCACAAATCTAAATCTTATCACAACAAAACAAAAGGTTTTAAATCATTTAATAGATATCCTTTAACTAAACAATTTTATTCTCGACTAACTCCATCCGATCTTATTCTTGAAGAAAAGATAAAAAGAAATCGAAATATGATGGTAATGCCATCTATGACTCGGAGTATTGATGGTCTTTCCGAATATCAAATTATAGAGGTTGTCCTCAAAATGCATATTTATGCAAAAGCCAAAAGTATTCTCCAAAATCATACCGAACCCGACACTCGCTAAAGCCATAGTTTGTGGCTTCACCGGCCAATTATATGGTTGGTGGCATTATGTCATGGATGAAGATGAACGTGAAGCTATCACAAATCATCTTAAAACAGACGCTTTTAATAATCCAATTACCAATAATAATGAAGATTGGGTTTATGATTCGTGAATCATCTTATGGTCGCCATTATTTGGCAATTTGTTGGCCATGTTTCCTCAATAAATGAAAAGATTCGTGATCAACTTCAAAATCTTAGGTGTAAAACCCTAAATGATTATCGATGGTATAAAGATACGTTCTTTTCAAAATTATATTCTTTAACGAGAAAAACATGATGAATCTTCTCGGAAATAAAGATTTATTATTTGGTTTACCTCCTTATTTCGCCGCAAAAATAAAAGATTTCATCAAAGAGCATTATAATAATACTCTTGCTTTGATCTCTCTTATGGCGACATCACTCAATCAAGTACAAACTTGTGCTCTCTCCATCTGTAATGACCTACGTCTAAATCGCCAAATCCAAAAAGAAAAATCAACCTTGAAACATGATCTAGGCAATTTTCGCTTTGATTTTGGCCAAGATATTGATGTTTCTAAGTATCTTACTCCACAACGTCGCATTAAACGACAAAATAAATCATCTCATTTTTATAAACCACCTTACTATAAACATCCTCCTCGTTTTCCTTCCCGAAGACGCATACTTCCTCTTATGCCTTTAAACCTTCAACAAAAGTTGATCCTCACACTACTTCAAACGTTTGTTACAAATGTGGCAAACCTGGGCATTATGCAAATAAATGCCGATCTCGCTAAAAACATCCATCATGTAGCATTTACTTCTCCTTCTTCGTCGAGAAGATGAATGTCACTTGTGTGTCTAATCTTCCACATACATCTTCTTCTTCATCGAAGTAGAAATCAATGTTTTAACTCGCTCATGAAGAATTAATTCTCTCTATCTGAGATCAAATTTCGATCCTTCTTTAAAACTTAAATATTTTACGTAAGTGATTAACAATGGCCCTTCTCCTTCCACAGAAGAATCTATTCTCCCTTCTATCAATAAAAAACAAAAGCAATTTCGAGAACATATCTCTAATGATAATTCTCACCTCAACTTTGCAAGCCTCATGGAGATAGTCAATAAAAAACCTAAACATGTCACAATTCAATCTCTTCAAGCAGAGATAAATCAATTAAAACAAGAAATTAAGCAACTTACTTCTCGTATTACCAATCTTGAAAATTTCGACATCGAAGCTCATTATAGCTTTGACTCTAACAATATTTTTGTTGAAAGCATTTCTCAAAATTCCAGTTTTCATAGATGGCTTACGCCAATTACTTTTACAATCAAAGGATTTTTCGTAAAATGTAATGCTTTAATAGATTCTGTGCCGATTTAAATTGCTTACGTAGGATTTCTCCCCTTCATTATTGCAATATTAGCACTAATCTCCATAGCATATCGTGGCTAATGGCCAAAGTGCACGAATTCAATATGAAGTTTCTCTTGCTCATATTTGTCATCAAGGGATCTCAGTATCCCTTTAACCTTTATTATTGTTCCAGGACTAAAAAGGATATGTTACTAGGAACACCATTTCTAAAGAAAATACAACCATTTTCTCGTTTTTGAAACTGGTATTTCCACTACTCTTGAAGGCAAATCTCTTCATTTTGCCTTTATCCATCCACCACAAGACACTTATGTTAATTTGGTTATTCATCAAATTGAATATAAAAATACTCATATCCAATTTCTCAAACATGAAATCCTACTCTTAAAAACTGAGCAAATTGTTCAATCACCTATTTTTAAAAATAAGCTTGAAGCTTTCCAAACTTCCTTACAACAACAATGTTGTTTCGATATTCCTTCGCTTTTTGGGCTCGAAAACAACATATTGTTCGTTTGCCTTATATTCTCGATTTTCTAATCAAAAATTCCTACAAAGGCAAATCCATCCCAAATGACCTTTAGACTCAGAGAAATTTGTCAAAAAGAAATTACCGACTTACTTCATAAAAAATTAATTACTCCCTCTCAATCTCCTTGGAGTTGTATCGCATTTTATGTTGAAAAAGCTCCCGAACTTGAAAGAGGAGTTCCTCGTCTTGTTATCAATTACAAACCTCTTAACAAAGTCTTAAAGACTATTCGTTACCCTCTACCAAATAAATCGATTTATTAAAAGCCACTACATCTCATTGTAGTCTTTTCCAAATTTGATTTAAAATCTGGATTTTGGCAAATTCAGTTCATCCTTCGATCGCTTATAAATCGCCTTTAACACCCCATTTGGTCAATACCAATGGAATGTTATGCCTTTTGGATTAAAAAATGCTCCTTCGTAATTTCAAAAAATTATGAATGACATTTTTAATCCTTATTTCTCTTTCATACTAGTTTATATCGATGATATACTAGTTTTCTCTCCTCAATTGATCAACATTGGAAACATCTTTATATATTTTCCTCCTTGATTAAAAAGAATGGTCTTGTTTTATCAAAAACAAAGATGCATCTTTTTCAAACTATCAAGTACCTTTCTCGGTTTCAAAATATCCAATCAAACTCTTACTCCTGTTAATCGAGTAATCGCGTTTGCCAACAAATTTCCTGATCGATTATCTGATCGTCTTCAGCTACAAAGATTTTTGGGCTGCCTTAATTATCTATCTGATTTTTACAAAGATGTTGCAAAAGATAAACAATGTTTACAAGATTTATTATCTTCCAAAAAGCCTTTTCATTGGACACTTAATCACACTAAAGCTATTCAACCGATTAAGCAAAAGGTTCAATCCCTTCCATGCCTTCATTTGGCCATTCCACAATATTTTAAAATTGTTCAAACAGATGCTCTCGACATTGGTTATGGAGGTATTCTTTTACAACAATCTCCTTCGTAAAGAGCAACTTGTTTGTTTTACATCAAAAACATGGAAAGATGCTCAAATTAAATATTCTACATTCCAAAAAGAAGTTCTTGCTATTGTTTTATGTGTTCAAAAATTCCAAGTTGATTTACTAAATCAAAAGTTTTTGATTCGTGTCGATTGTAAATCTGCTCAATCTATTTTTACCAAAGATGTTAAAAATTTAGCCGCTAAACAGATTTTTGCAAGATGGCAAGCTATCTTAAGTATATTTGATTTTGATATTGAACATATCCCTGGTAATACCAATTCACTTCCTGACTTTTTGTCTCGCGAATTTCTTACAACCCCTTCTGTGCAATTTTTACAGATAATGTCTAAGAAAGTCGCCACCTCCACCGTCTCTTCAAATCGCTTTAAGCCATTAGAAAATCCAGAACCTAATTGTTCTTATTTA
Organism: Stephania cephalantha; assembly: GCA_039657325.1. Taxonomy (NCBI): domain Eukaryota; kingdom Viridiplantae; phylum Streptophyta; class Magnoliopsida; order Ranunculales; family Menispermaceae; genus Stephania; species Stephania cephalantha. Next base: position 28,243,170 of record CM077578.1, on the reverse strand, counting down.
ACCACAAGCCAGCATCTAATATGCATCATTGAACCATCCCTTTCTAGCAAACCATTAGCTACTCAAATAGCATGTATCATACCTCCAGGCCTCCATTTCCTTCCAACCCGCCCTCATGCAAATATCAAATTTTATGAAAACATTCTTATATCAACTCATTCAGTTCATTTTGAACATTTATCTCGAGAGCATTCTACAGAGATTGACTATTCCAAACTTAAGATTCAGCGCGTTTTATCTCCCGATGAATGGTGTGACACTTATAAGTTTATCACAAAAACTCCATTTGTCTACAAAGATATTTCCATCCTCAAAGAAACGCCAAACAGCTTGCCTTAAGTTATCATGACTACATTGCCGCCTGGCAAAATATCTTGTTCTACAAGGATCCCGATCATCACTCTTGGTACATCACTTTTCGTGCCAACCGCCAAACTTCTTTTCCCCAATGGTGGCTCACTAGTTGGTGGAATAAGTTCGGTCCTCATGAATTTATATTTCCCGCTCCAGTTCAAGAAAAATTTAAAAAAGATAACATCTCCATTCTCCAATTTTCGTGTAAATATACTATTCCTTGGATTCTCAAATGGGAATATGGAACATCTTCCATCCTTGCCTATGATGCCAAAACCACCAACAACACCAACCATGTTTATTTATCTCAAGATATCTCATGTAAATGGTGGAACAAATTCAATTATACAGATGCCTTTACTAAGTCATCCCCCGCAAAACCAAAAACACCCTCTAAACTTGCTACATTTCCATCCTCTTCATCGTCATTCAGAGATGTTGTCTCAAACCCTCCTCCTCAGACATGGCACTAATCCTTGCTAAACTTCAACAGATGGAAGAAGATAATAAATTGTTGCGTCAACAAATTGAAAGTGATAATAAACAATTACGTCATGAATTTGAACAGTTACTTCAAGGTGTTCATCTTCACCTTCATTAAAAAGTGTGCATCTGTCTCGATGACGACTCCTAATAACATTCCGCCAAAGACTTCAACAACCTTTGGTTGATTTCTTTCATGCAAGACTATATCCTAATGGTGTTGATATTTTATGGTCTCCACCTCATGAACAATGTTCAATCCAAATTGTTATGTCTTGTATTAGTTTTACATGGACATCCGATGACACCGATTATCTCCTTACCCTATGGTATTTGTTGAATTGTCCCGAAATCAAAGTAATTGTTCATACACATGATCTACTAAGATTTCCGGATTATGTTTTTGCCCTCTTTGGCATTTCCTACATTTTTCTCCCGCAAAATTTGCCTCGCACCTTCATTTATGAACGATCATCATTACCTCTTGAACCATTGTTTTGGCCTCTTCAACAGTAAATCTTGTATTACCGTTTCTCGGACGTGTCCATTTCCCTCCGGCCCATGCCATCCATCTTTTCAAGCACATGCTTCCTATCCTAATTTCCTTTGGTTATTAGAGATAGCCTTGTTAACAGAGATTGTGTCTTTTTATCAAGATAAGGATTGTGTCCTTTTGAAACGAATCTTAACTTTGCTTTTTCCAAAGGCCAAGTTACTGTTTGTATGCTTTTACTTTTGCTTTTATGTACTATTTCCTTTTGCTTTTGCTTTTCTTTCGTAAGGGCAAGTACAGGTTTGTTCATATGTGACCCTTACTTTTATGAAGAGTCGTTTGTAGGATTGCTTTTACACAAGCAATGCGTCTATATATAGCAGTATGTTATGTTGTTAAGGATCATCGAGTTTTAAGTTTGTTTTAGTCAAGTTCTTCTATGTTCTCTATGTATCTCTCTATGTTCTATATGAATGAAAATTGAGTCTTTCTACTATTTAGCCAAAGTTCCTTGGTTTTATATTTGTAATCCTACCGATTATCCAAATAGCATATATCCTTACCTACATTTCACTCGTCATTATCGTGGTTTCAATTACCCTGTTGTGTTCAACTATATCCTCTAAAACCCCTTCATCTTCAAAAGATAAAGGCCGGCTATAATGACTATAGCTCCTGCAACTCCTACTGAAACATCAGGTATTCCAACCCCAATTCCTTCATCTCATGAAGAAAATTCTTCTGACGAAAATAAAGATGTTCTACCTGAAATCCATCGCATAATAAGATCTAAATCTCACAAATCTAAATCTTACCACAACAAAACAAAAGGTTTTAAATCATTTAATAGATATCCTTTAACTAAACAATTTTATTCTCGGCCAACTCCATCTGATCTTATTCTTGAAGAAAAGATAAAAAGAAATCGAAATATGATGGTAATGCCATCTATGATCGGAGTATTGATGGTCTTTCCGAATATCAAATTATAGAGGTTGTCCTCAAAATGCATATTTATGCAAAAGCCGATATTCTCCAAAATCATATCGAACGACACCGCTAAAGCCATAGTTTGTGGCTTCACCGGCCAATTATATGGTTGGTGGCATTATGTCATGGATGAAGATGAACGTGAAGCTATCACAAATCATCTTAAAACTGACGCTTTTAATAATCCAATTACCAATAATAATGGAGATTGGGTTTATGATTCTCGTGAATCATCTTATGGTCGCCATTATTTGGCAATTTGTTGGCCATGTTTCCTCAATAATGAAAAGATCCGTGATCAACTTCAAAATCTTAGGTGTAAAACCCTAAATGATTATCGATGGTATAAAGATACATTCTTTTCAAAATTATATTCTTTAACAGAAAAACATGATGAATCTTTGGAAAAAAGATTTATTGCTTTGGTTTACCTCCTTATTTATTTGCAAAAATAAAAGATTTCATCAAAGAGCATTATAATAATACTCTTGCTGATCTCTCTTATGGCGACATCACTCAATCAAGTACAAACTTGTGCTCTATCCATATGTAATGACCTACGTCTAAATCGCCAAATCCAAAAAGAAAAATCAACTTGAAACATGATCTAGGCAATTTTCGCTTTGATTTTGGCCAAGATATTGATGTTTCTAAATATCTTACTCCACAACGTCGCATTAAACGACAAAATAAATCATCTCATTTTTATAAACCACCTTACTATAAACATCCTCCTCGTTTTCCTTCCCGAAGACGTACTTCCTCTTATGCCTTTAAACCTTCAACAAAAGTTGATCCTCACACTACTTCAAACGTTTGTTACAAATGTGGCAAACCTGGGCATTATGCAAATAAATGCCGATCTCGCTAAAAACATCCATCATGTAGCATTTTTCTTCTCCTTCTTCGTCGAAGATGAATGTCCTGTGTGTCTAATCTTCCACATACATCTTCTTCTTCATCGAAGTAGAAATCAATGTTTTAACTCGCTCATGAAGAACTAATTCTCTCTATAGGAGATCAAATTCTGATCCTTCTTTAAAACTTAAATATTTTACGAAGTGATTAACAATGGCCCTTCTCCTTCCACTGAGAAGAATCTATTCTCCCTTCTATCAATAAAAAACAAAAGCAATTTCGAGAACATATCTCTAATGATAATTCTCACCTCAACTTTGCAAGTCTCATGGAGATAGTCAACAAAAAACCTAAACATGTCACAATTCAATCTCTCCAAGCAGAGATAAATCAATTAAAACAAGAAATTAAGCAACTTACTTCTCGTATTACCAATCTTGAACAGCCTGACATCGAAGCTCATTATAGCTTTGACTCTAACAATATTTTTGTTGAAAGCATTTCTCAAACTTCCAGTTTTCATAGATGGCTTACGCCAATTACTTTTACAAATCAAAGGATTTTCGTCAGAAATGTAATGCTTTAATGATTCTGTGCCGATTTAAATTGCTTACGTGAAGGATTTCTCCCCTTCATTATTGCAATATTAGCACTAATCTCCATAGCATATCTGTGGCTAATGGCCAAAGTGCACGAATCCAATATGAAGTTTCTCTTGCTCATATTTGTCATCAAGGGATTTGTATCCCTTTAACCTTTATTATTGTTCCAGGACTAAAAAAGGATATGTTATTAGGAACACCATTTCTAAAGAAAATACAACCATTTTCTGTTTCTGAAACTGGTATTTCCACTACTCTTGAAGGCAAATCTCTTCATTTTGCCTTTATCCAACCACCACAAGACTCTTATGTTAATTTGGTTATTCATCAAATTGAATATAAAAATACTCATATCCAATTTCTCAAACATGAAATCCTACTCTTAAAACTCGAGCAAATTATTCAATCACCTATTTTTAAAAATAAGCTTGAAGCTTTCCAAACCTCTTTACAACAACAATGTTGTTCTGATATTCCTTCTGCTTTTTGGGCTCGAAAACAACATATTGTTCGTCTGCCTTACATTTCTGATTTCACTGAATCAAAAATTCCTACAAAGGCAAATCCATCCCAAATGACCTCTCGACTCAGAGAAATTTGTCAAAAGGAAATTAATGACTTACTTCATAAAAAATTAATTACTCCCTCTCAATCTCCTTGGAGTTGTACTGCATTTTATGTAGAAAAAGCTCCTGAACTTGAACGAGGAGTTCCTCGTCTTGTTATCAATTACAAACCTCTTAACAAAGTCTTAAAGACTATTCGTTACCCGCTACCAAATAAATCTGATTTGTTAAAAGCTACTACTTCTGTTGTAGTCTTTTCCAAATTTGATTTAAAATCTGGATTCTGGCAAATTCAGGTTCATTCTTCGGATCGTTATAAGACAGCCTTTAACACTCCATTTGGTCAATACCAATGGAATGTTATGCCTTTTGGATTAAAAAATGCTCCTTCAGAATTTCAAAAAATTATGAATGACATTTTTAATCCTTATTTCTCTTTCATACTAGTTTATATCGATGATATACTAGTTTTCTCTCCCTCAATTGATCAACATTGGAAACATCTTTATATATTTTCCTCCTTGATTAAAAAGAATGGTCTTGTTTTATCAAAAACAAAGATGCATCTTTTTCAAACTATGTTACCTTTCTCGGTTTCAAAATATCCAATCAAACCCTTACTCCCGTTAATCGAGTAATAGCGTTTGCCAACAAATTTCCGATCGATTATCGATCGTCTTGAGATACAAAGATTTTTGGGTTGCCTTAATTATCTATCTCGATTTTTACAAAGATGTTGCAAAAGATAAACAATGTCTACAAGATTTATTATCTTCCAAAAACCCTTTTCATTGGACACTTAAGCTCACACTAAAGCTATTCAACTGATTAAGCAAAAAGTTCAATCCCTTCCATGCCTTCATTTGGCAATTCCACAATATTTCAAAATTGTTCAAACAGATGCCTCTGACATTGGTTATGGTGGTATTCTTTTACAACAATCTCCTTATGGTAAAGAGCAACTTGTTTGTTTTACATCAAAAACATGGAAAGATGCTCAAATTAAATATTCTACATTTCAAAAAGAAGTTCTTGCTATTGTTTTATGTGTTCAAAAATTCCAAGCTGATTTGCTAAATCAAAAGTTTTTGATTCGTGTTGATTGTAAATCTGCTCAATCCATTTTTGCCAAAGATGTTAAAAATTTAGCAAAGCTAAATGATTTTTGCACGATGGCAAGCTATCTTAAGTATATTTGATTTTGATATTGAACATATACCTGGTAATACCAATTCACTTTCGACTTTTTGTCTCGCGAATTTCTTACAACCCCTTTCGTGCAATTTTTATAGATAATGTCTAAGAAAGTCGCCACCTCCACCGTCTCTTCAAATCGCTTTAAGCCATTAGAAAACCAGAACCTAATTGTTCTTATTTAACCACAAGCCAAACATTTAATATGCATCATTGAACCATCCCTTTCTAGCAAACCATTAGCTACTCAAATAGCATGTATCATGCCTCCAGGCCTCCATTTTCTCCCAACTCGCCCTCATGCAACCATTAAGTTTTATGAAAATATCCTTATATCAACCCATTCAGTCCATTTTGAACATTTATCTCGAGAAAATTCAACAGAGATTGACTATTCCAAACTTAAGATTCAAGCGTAGTTTTATCTCCCGATGAATGGTGTGACAATTATAAATTTATCACAAAAACTCCATTTGTCTACAAAGATATTTCAATCCTCAAAGATACTCCAAGCGAGCTTGCCTTAAGTTATCATGACTACATTGCCGCTGGCAAAATATCTTGTTCTACAAGGATCCCGATCATCATTCTTGGTACATCACTTTTCGTGCCAAGCGCCAAACTTCTTTTCCCCAATGGTGGCTCACTAGTTGGTGGAATAAGTTCGGTCCTCATGAATTTATATTTCTGCTCCAGTTCAAGAAAAATTTAAAAAAGATAACCTCTCCATTCTCCATTTTTCGAGTAAATATACTATTCCTTGGATTCTCAAATGGGAATATGGAACATCTTCCATCCTTGCCTATGATGCCAAAACCACCAACAACACCAACCATGTTTATTTATCCCAAGATATCTCATGTAAATGGTGGAACAAATTCAATTATATGAGATGCCTTTACTAAGTCATCCCCCGCAAAACCAAAAACACCTTCTAAAATTAGCTACATTTCCATCCTCTTCATCGTCATTCGAGAGATGTTGTCTCAAAACCTTCTCCCTCATCCGACATGGCACTAATCCTTGCTAAACTTCAACGAGATGGAAGAAGATAATAAATTGTTGCGTCAACAAATTGAAAGTGATAATAAACAATTACGTCATGAATTTGAACAGTTACTTCAAGGTGTTCATCTTCACCTTCATTAAAAAGTGTGTGCATCTCGTCGATGACGACTCCTAATAACATTCCATCAGGCACTTCAACAACCTTTGGTTGATTTCTTTCATGCAACACTATATCCTAATGGTGTTGATATTTTATGGTCTCCACCACATGAACATTGTTCAATCCAAATTGTTATGTCTTGTATTAGTTTTACATGGACATCCGATGACACCGATTATCTCCTTACCCTATGGTATTTTTTGAATTGTCCCGAAATCAAAGTAATTGTTCATACACGTGATCTATTAAGATTTCCGGATTATGTTTTTGCCCTCTTTGGCATTTCCTACATTTTTCTCCCCGCAAAATTTGACTCGCACCTTCATTTATGAACAATCATCATTACACCCTCTTGAACCATTGTTTTGGCCTCTTCAACGGTAAATCTAGTATTACCGTTTCCGGACGTGTCCAGCCCTCTCCGGCCCATGCCATCCATCTTTTCAAGCACATGCTTCCTATCCTAATTTCCACTTGGTTATTAGAGATAGCCTTGTTCATCATGATAAGATTGTGTCTTTTTATCAAGATAAGGATTGTGTCCTTCAAAACGAATCTTAACTTTGCTTTTTCCAAAGGCCAAATTCTTGTTTGTATGCTTTTGCTTTTACTTTTGTATGCTTTTGCTTTTATGTACTATTTCCTTTTGCTTTTTGCTTTTTCCGAAAGGGCATGTACTTGTTCATATGTGACCCTTACTTTTATGAAGAGTCGTTTGTAGGATTGCTTTTACACAAGCAATGCGTCTATATATAGAAGTATGTTATGTTGTTAAGGATCATCGAAGTTTTAAGTTTGTTTTAGTCAAGTTCTTCTATGTTCTCTATGTATCTCTCTATGTTCTATATGAATGAAAATTGAGTCTTTCTACTATTTAGCCAAAGTTCCTTGGTTTTATATTTGTAATCCTACCGATTATCCAAATAGCATATATCCTTATCTACATTTCACTCGTCATTATCGTGGTTTCAATTACCCTGTTGTGTTCACTACTATTGTCGTGGTATCATGAAGAACTATATCCTCTAAAACCCCTTCATCTTCAAAAGATAAAGGCCGGCTATAATGACTATAGCTCCCGAGTTTTTTGAACTCCTAGTCTAAAACATCGGCTCCTTCTTTAACATTCCAACCCCCCAAAAGATAAATTCCTTCTTCTCATGAAGAAAATTCTTTCATGAAGAAGAAAATAATGATGTTCTACCTGAAATCCATCGCATAATAAGATCCAAATCTCACAAATCTAAATCTTACCACAACAAAACAAAAGGTTTTAAATCATTTAATAGATATCCTTTAACTAAACAATTTTATTCTCGGCCAACTCCATCTGATCTTATTCTTGAAGAAAAGATAAAAAGAAATCAGAAATATGATGGTAATGCCATCTATGACTGGAGTATTGATGGTCTTTCTGAATATCAAATTATAGAGGTTGTCCTCAAAATGCATATTTATGCAAAAGCCAAGTATTCTCCAAAATCATCTTTGAACCGACCTTTGCTAAAGCCATAGTTTGTGGCTTCACCGGCCAATTATATGGTTGGTGGCATTATGTCATGGATGAAGATGAGCGTGAAGCTATCACAAATCATCTTAAAAGACGCTTTTAATAATCCAATTACCAATAATAATGGAGATTGGGTTTATGATTCTCGTGAATCATCTTATGGCATTTGCCATTATTTGGCAATTTGTTGGTCATGTTTCCTCAATAAATGAAAAGATCCGTGATCAACTTCAAAATCTTCGGTGTAGAACCTTAAATGATTATCGATGGTATAAAGATACATTCTTTTCAAAATTATATTCTTTAACAGAAAAACATGATGAATCTTTCTGGAAAGAAAGATTTATTGCTGGTTTACCTCCTTATTTCGCTGCAAAAATAAAAGATTTCATCAAAGAGCATTATAATAATACTCTTGCTTTGATCTCTCTTATGGCGACATCACTCAATCAGTACAAACTTGTGCTTCTATCCATATGTAATGACCTACGCTAAATCGCCAAATCCAAAAGAAAAATCAACCTTGAAACATGATCTAGGCAATTTTTCGCTTTGATTTTGGCCAAGATATTGATGTTTCTAAATATCTTACTCCACAACGTCGCATTAAACGACAAAATAAATCATCTCATTTCTATAAACCACCTTACTATAAACATCCTCCTCGTTTTCCTTCCCGAAGAAGACGTACTTCCTCTTATGCCTTTAAACCTTCAACAAAAGTTGATCCTCACACTACTTCAAACGTTTGTTACAAATGTGGCAAACCTGGGCATTATGCAAATAAATGCCGATCTCGCTAAAAACATCCATCACGTAGCATTTACTTCTCCTTCTTCGTCGGAAGATGAATGTCACTTTGTGTGTCTAATCTTCCACATACATCTTCTTCTTCATCGAAGTGGAAATCAATGTTTTAACTGCGCATGAAGAACTCATTCTCTCTATTGGAGATCAAATTTCTGATCCTTCTTTAAAACTTAAATATTTTACAGAAGTGATTAACAATGGCCCTTCTCCTTCCACAGAAGAATCTATTCTCCCTTCTATCAGTAAAAAACAAAAGCAATTTCGAGAACATATCTCTAATGATAATTCTCACCTCAACTTTGCAAGTCTCATGGAGATAGTCAACAAAAAACCTAAACATGTCACAATTCAATCTCTCCAAGCAGAGATAAATCAATTAAAACAAGAAATTAAGCAACTTACTTCTCGTATTACCAATCTTGAACAGCCTGACATCGAAGCTCATTATAGCTTTGACTCTAACAATATTTTTGTTGAAAGCATTTCTCAAACTTCCAGTTTTCATAGATGGCTTACGCCAATTACTTTTACGATCAAAGGATTTCTCGTAAAATGTAATGCTTTAATTGATTACAGTCTTGATTTAAATTGCTTACGTGAAGGATTTCTCCCCTTCATTATTGTAATATTAGCACTAATCTCCATAGCATATCTCGTGGCTAATGGCCAAAGTGCACGAATCCAATATGAAGTTTCTCTTGCTCATATTTGTCATCAAGGGATTTGTATCCCTTTAACCTTTATTATTGTTCCAGGACTAAAAAAGGATATGTTATTAGGAACACCATTTCTAAAGAAAATACAACCATTTTCTCAATTTCAAAGCTGGTATTTCCACTACTCTTGAAGGCAAATCTCTTCATTTTGCCTTTATCCATCTACCACAAGACTCTTATGTTAATTTGGTTATTCATCAAATTGAGTATAAAAATACTCATATCCAATTTCTCAAACATGAAATCCTACTCTTAAAAACTGAGCAAATTATTCAATCACCTATTTTTAACAATAAGCTTGAAGCTTTCCAAACCTCTTTACAACAACAATGTTGTTCTGATATTCCTTCTGCTTTTTGGGCTCGTAAACAACATATTGTTCGTCTGCCTTACATTTCTGATTTCACTGAATCAAAAATTCCTACAAAGGCAAATCCATCCCAAATGACCTCTCGACTCCGAGAAATTTGTCAAAAGGAAATTAATGATTTACTTCATAAAAAATTAATTACTCCTCTCAATCTCCTTGGAGTTGTCGCATTTTATGTTGAAAAAGCTCCCGAACTTGAAGAGGAGTTCCTCGTCTTGTTATCAATTACAAACCTCTTAACAAAGTCTTAAAGACTATTAGTTACCCTCTACCAAATAAATCGATTTGTTAAAAGCTACTACTCTGCTGTAGTCTTTTCCAAATTTGATTTAAAATCTGGATTCTGGCAAATTCAGGTTCATTCTTCGGATCGTTATAAGACAGCCTTTAACACTCCATTTGGTCAATACCAATGGAATGTTATGCCTTTTGGATTAAAAAATGCTCCTTCAGAATTTCAAAAAATTATGAATGACATTTTTAATCCTTATTTCTCTTTCATACTAGTTTATATCGATGATATACTAGTTTTCTCTCCCTCAATTGATCAACATTGGAAACATCTTTATATATTTTCCTCCTTGATTAAAAAGAATGGTCTTGTTTTATCAAAAACAAAGATGCATCTTTTTCAAACTACTGTTACCTTTCTCGGTTTTAAAATATCCAATCAAACTCTTACTCCTGTTAATCGAGTAATCGCGTTTGCCAACAAATTTCCGATCGATTATCGATCGTCTTCAGATCTACAAAGATTTTTGGGTGCGCTTAATTATCTATCTCGATTTTTACAAAGATGTTGCAAAAGATAGACAATGTCTACAAGATTTATTATCTTCCAAAAAACCTTTTCATTGGACACTTAATCACACTACAGCTATTCAACTGATTAAGCAAAAAGTTCAATCCCTTCCATGCCTTCATTTGGCAATTCCGCAATATTTCAAAATTGTTCAAACAGATGCCTCGACATTGGTTATGGTGGTATTCTTTTACAACAATCTCATTTCGGTAAAGAGCAACTTGTTTGTTTTACATCAAAAACATGGAAAGATGCTCAAATTAAATATTCTACATTTCAAAAAGAAGTTCTTGCTATTGTTTTATGTGTTCAAAAATTCCAAGTCGATTTGCTAAATCAAAAGTTTTTGATTCGTGTTGATTGTAAATCTTTCAATCCATTTTTGCCAAAGATGTTAAAAATTTAGCTAAGCTAAACAGATTTTTGCACGATGGCAAGCTATCTTAAGTATATTTGATTTTGATATTGAACATATACCTGGTAATACCAATTCACTTCCCGACTTTTTGTCTCGCGAATTTCTTACAACCCCTTCGTGCAATTTTTACTGAGATAATGTCTAAGAAAGTCGCCACCTCCACCGTCTCTTCAAATCGCTTTAAGCCATTAGAAAATCCAGAACCTAACTGTTCTTATTTAACCACAAGCCAGCATCTAATATGCATCATTGAACCATCCCTTTCTAGCAAACCAATAGCTACTCAAATTGCTTGTACCATACCACCTGGCCTCCATTTCATTCCAACCCGCCCTCATGCAACTATCAAATTTTATGAAAACATTCTTATATCAACCCATTCAGTCCATTTTGAACATTTATCTCGAGAGAATTCTACAGAGATTGACTATTCCAAACTTAAGATTCGGCGTAGTTTTATCTCCTGATGAATGGTGTGAAAATTATAAATTTATCACAAAAACTCCATTTGTCTACAAAGATATTTCAATCCTCAAAGATACTCCAGCAGTTGCCTTAAGTTATCATGACTACATTGCCGCTGGCAAAATATCTTGTTCTACAAGGATCCGATCATCATTCTTGGTACATCACTTTTCGTGCCAAGCGCCAAACTTCTTTTCCCCAATGGTGGCTCACTAGTTGGTGGAATAAGTTCGGTCCTCATGAATTTATATTTCTGCTCCAGTTCAAGAAAAATTTAAAAAAGATAACCTCTCCATTCTCCATTTTCGTGTAAATATACTATTCCTTGGATTCTCAAATGGGAATATGGAACATCTTCCATCCTTGCCTATGATGCCAAGACCACCAACAACACCAACCATGTTTATTTATCCCAAGATATCTCATGTAAATGGTGGAACAAATTCAATTATACGAGATGCCTTTACTAAGTCATCCCCCGCAAAACCAAAAACACCTTCTAAATTAGCTACATTTCCATCCTCTTCCTCGTCATTCAGAGATGTTGTCTCCAAACCTTCTCCCTCGTCTGACATGGCACTAATCCTTGCTAAACTTCAACAGATGGAAGAAGATAATAAATTGTTGCGTCAACAAATTGAAAGTGATAATAAACAATTACGTCGTGAATTTGAACAGGTTACTTCAAGGTGTTCATCTTCACCTTCGCTAAAAAGTGTGCATTTGTCTGATGACGACTCCTAATAACATTCCGCCAGCACTTCAACAACCTTTGGTTGATTTCTTTCATGCAGCACTTTACCCTAATGGTGTTGATATTTTATGGTCTCCACCACATGAACATTGTTCAATCCAAATTGTTATGTCTTGTATTAGTTTTACATGGACATCCGATGACACCGATTATCTCCTTACCCTATGGTATTTGCTAAACTGTCCTGAAATCAAAGTAATTGTTCATACACATGATCTACTACGATTTCCGGATTATGTTTTTGCTCCTCTTTGGCATTTCCTACATTTTTCTCCTGCAAAGTTTGCCTGCACCTTCATTTATGAACGATCATCATTACCTCTTGAACCATTGTTCTGGCCTCTTCAACGGTAAATCTAGTATTACCGTTTCCTGGACGTGTCCAAGCCCTCTGGCCCATGCCATCCATCATTTCAAGCACATGCTTCCTATCCTAATTTCCACTTGGTTATTAGTGATAGCCTTGTTAACAAGAGACAAGATTGTGTCTTTTTTATCAAGATAAGGATTGTGTCCTTGAAAACGAATCTTAACTTTGCTTTTTCCAAAGGCCAAGTTCTTGTTTACCTTTATGCTTTTGCTTTTATGTACTATTTGCTTTTATTTCCTTTTCACATTTTTTGCTTTTCCGAAAGGGCAATGTCTTGTTCATATGTGACCCTTTACTTTTATGAAGAGTCGTTTGTAGGATTGCTTTTGCATAAGCAATGCGTCTATATATAGGAATGTATGTTATGTTGTTGAGATCATCGAGTTTTAAGTTTGTTTTAGTCAAGTTCTACTATGTCTCTCTATGTTCTCTATGTTCTATATGAATGAAAATTGAGTCTTTCTACTATTTGCCAAAGTTCCCTGGTTTTATATTTGTAAGCCTCGATTATCCAAATAGCATATATCCTTCTACATTTCACTCGTCATTATCGTGGTTTTTCAATTACCCTGTTGAGTTCAACTATATAGAAGGTCGCCAATTTGGTATCAGAGCCACTTCACACAAGTGTTTTGTAAGTATATCTTCTTTATCATTATTCTTATTATACTTTCTATTAGTTTGCCTTCCAATTTTCAATAGATTTCTTTGATTTTGCTTTAAACGGATCGTTGTTTTGAATCTCGTGGTTTTGATTTATCGATCTCTCTTTGGTTTCCTCGTCGCGTTGTAAGACTCGCAGAAGAGTGTAAGACGAGCATTAAATCGTTGACCGAAGCAAAGCGTTTTCACGAATTTTTATCATGAGTTCTCTTCGAAGATCTTTGTCTAAAGTATTGTCATTTAAGTCTTCGAAAATGAAGGAACATCATCTTCGTCTTCGTCACCCTCTTCTTTTACGACTCGATTTCTCATCTATCAAAAAATCATAAAAATATTTCGAAAAAACTTATGCTAATATTGATCAATCTTTGCAAAATTGGTCTATTCCTAATATTCTACCCTCAATGGTTTATACCAAAGGAGATTTCTCTCCAAAACAAAATTATATTATTAAATTTGTTGAAGATACTATTTCGAAGAAGAAGATGGTCAAGAAATAGTTATCTTATCTCCTCAAAAAATAGAAAGCCATGCTTTAACCCATAAATATTTGCATCTTGGTCTTATTCAAGTTGCAATAAAGCCTTTAGTTGCACTAGGCATTAAAGCGATGTCATGGTCTCTCGTTAGAGATAAAAGACATTTGAACTTCGTGATTCTATATTAGGAATCATTGAAGGAAGTCTATCGATGGTTCTATGTATTTTGAATGTTGTCCAAACTTTTCTCGTTGATCTTCATAATGATCCTGAGCTTGTTTCAAGAGCTCTTGTCCTTGGTTTATGTACCAAAGGTTTTACCTTATCAGCTCAATTTCAAATGTTGCGTAGTTTATCGTCTTTTCTATAAAGTAATGCATACTATTATCCCTGACATTGCTTACGATAAACTTCAAAGACAATCTTTATCCACCATTTTCCTTACCAATGTTAAAAATACTATCATTGATAGGAAACAATTAGCTACAAAAGCAATTAGTCTTCCTCATCGAGTGGACTATCACCGATACAAACAAAGAGGAACAACAAAAGAGACAAGTCTCTCAATGATTTCCCAAATTATTGAACATGAAAATGGAAAAGTTGATATTATCTTTGCTCCTAGAGCTTCAACATCAAGCTGTATCCTCTTCCAATATTTCCATTAAGCAACCATTTGAAATGAAGATGGCACTCGCTTATCTGTTCCTACAACTTGAGATAATACGATAATGTTAGCTTTAATGATTTTTTTGACTATCATATTAATGTTGTAACAATAGAAGAAACAGAACAAGAATTTGTTATGGATTATGAATTGCTTAAACAACAATTCTTAACCCATCCTTTAAAACCATCTTTCGTAAACTAGTACCATTTAAACATCAAGCTATCTTTAGAGAAAAGTATTTTGCCTATATAAAAGAACATAAGCAAAATATATCCTTTTTCGATTGGTTATCAATTAAAAGTCCTACTACTTCTGTTCAAGTTAATGCCATATGGGAAAGTATTACTGGGCAAAAATTTGATCAAGTTCATCCTCCATTAGCTCCATTTACCATACAAAAAGATATAAAAGCTTCACCTTTTAAATCTACCTTTGACACTGAAGGTCCTATCTCTAAAAAAGATATCGTTCATATAATTGAACAAAATAATTTTACTAATATGTATTTATCAACTATTAAAACGACTTGGTTCCATTCCGAGAAAGTAGTCTCGCTACTCCATCCACTAAGAAAATACCTAAGGTTACTAAATCTATTTTCCTCCATCCGCTTCTCCATCTATGCCGTCATATAAAACTCCGCTCTTCTCTGAGTTTTTTGACATCCTTACTACCAAACTTAGTCAATTAAAGATTTCACCTTCTACAGCTGCTCCTTCTTTAACATCACCTCAAGTCATATCCTCTAAAAACCCTTCATCTTCAAAAGATAAAGGCCCGGCTATAATGACTATAGCTCCTGCAACTCCTACTGAAACATCAGGTATTCCAACCCCAATTCCTTCTTCTCATGAAGAAAATTCTTCTGAAGAAAATAATGATGTTCTACCTGAAATCCATCGCATAATAAGATCTAGATCTCACAAATCTAAATCTTACCATAACAAAACAAAAGGTTTTAAATCATTTAATAGATATCCTTTAACTAAACAATTTTATTCTCGGCCAACTCCATCTGATCTTATTCTTGAAGAAAAGATAAAAAGAAATCAGAAATATGATGGCAATGCCATCTATGACTGGAGTATTGATGGTCTTTCTGAATATCAAATTATAGAGGTTGTCCTCAAAATGCATATTTATGCAAAAGCTAGTATTCTCCAAAATCATACGGAACCTGACACTGCTAAAGCCATAGTTTGTGGCTTCACCGGCCAATTATATGGTTGGTGGCATTATGTCATGGATGAAGATGAACGTGAAGCTATCACAAATCATCTTAAAACAGACGCTTTTAATAATCCAATTACCAATAATAATGAAGATTGGGTTTATGATTCGTGAATCATCTTATGGTGCCATTATTTGGCAATTTGTTGGCCATGTTTCCTCAATAAATGAAAAGATCCGTGATCAACTTCAAAATCTTAGGTGTAAAACCCTAAATGATTATCGATGGTATAAAGATACATTCTTTTCAAAATTATATTCTTTAACGAGAAAAACATGATGAATCTTTACGGAAAGAAAGATTTATTCTTTGGTTTACCTCCTTATTTATTTGCAAAAATAAAAGATTTCATCAAATAGCATTATAATAATACTCTGCTGATCTCTCTTATGGCGACATCACTCAATCAGTACAAACTTGTGCTCTATCCATATGTAATGACCTACGTCTAAATCGCCAAATCCAAAAAGAAAAATCAACCTTGAAACATGATCTAGGCAATTTCGCTTTGATTTTGGCCAAGATATTGATGTTTCTAAGTATCTTACTCCACAACGTCGCATTAAACGACAAAATAAATCATCTCATTTTTATAAACCACCTTACTATAAACATCCTCCTCGTTTTCCTTCCAGAAGACGTACTTCCTCTTATGCCTTTAAACCTTCAACAAAAGTTGATCCTCACACTACTTCAAACGTTTGTTACAAATGTGGCAAACCTGGGCATTATGCAAATAAATGTCGATCCGCTAAAAACATCCATCATGTAGCATTTCTTCTCCTTCTTCAGAAGATGAATGTCCTTGTGTGTCTAATCTTCCACATACATCTTCTTCTTCATCGAAGTAGAAATCAATGTTTTAACCGCTCATGAAGAACTAATTCTCTCTATCGGAGATCAAATTTCGATCCTTCTTTAAAACTTAAATATTTTCACGAAGTGATTAACAATGGCCCTTCTCCTTCCACGAGAAGAATCTATTCTCCCTTCTATCAATAAAAAACAAAAGCAATTTAGAGAACATATCTCTAATGATAATTCTCACCTCAACTTTGCAAGCCTCATGGAGATAGTCAATAAAAAACCTAAACATGTCACAATTCAATCTCTTCAAGCGAGAGATAAATCAATTAAAACAAGAAATTAAGCAACTTACTTCTCGTATTACCAATCTTGAACAACCTGACATCGAAGCTCATTATAGCTTTGACTCTAACAATATTTTTATTGAAAGCATTGCTCAAACTTCCAATTTTCATAGATGGCTTACGCCAATTACTTTTACAGTCAAGGGATTCTCTGTAAAATGTAATGCTTTAATTGATTCAGGTGCTGATTTAAATTGCTTACGTGAAGGATTTCTCCCCCTTCATTATTGTAATATTAGCACTAATCTCCATAGCATATCTGTGGCTAATGGCCAAAGTGCACGAATCCAATATGAAGTTTCTCTTGCTCATATTTGTCATCAAGGGATTTGTATCCCTTTAACCTTTATTATTGTTCCAGGACTAAAAAAGGATATGTTATTAGGAACACCATTTCTAAAGAAAATACAACCATTCTCTGTTTCTGAAACTGGTATTTCCACTACTCTTGAAGGCAAATCTCTTCATTTTGCCTTTATCCATCTACCACAAGACTCTTATGTTAATTTGGTTATTCATCAAATTGAGTATAAAAATACTCATATCCAATTTCTCAAACATGAAATCCTACTCTTAAAAAGCGAGCAAATTGTTCAATCACCTATTTTTAAAAATAAGCTTGAAGCTTTCCAAACTTCCTTACAACAACAATGTTGTTCGATATTCCTTATGCTTTTTGGGCTCGAAAACAACATATTGTTCGTCTGCCTTACATTTCTGATTTCACTGAATCAAAAATTCCTACAAAGGCAAATCCATCCCAAATGACCTCTCGACTCAGAGAAATTTGTCAAAAGGAAATTAATGATTTACTTCATAAAAAATTAATTACTCCCTCTCAATCTCCTTGGAGTTGTACCGCATTTTATGTAGAAAAAGCTCCTGAACTTGAAAGAGGAGTTCCTCGTCTTGTTATCAATTACAAACCTCTTAACAAAGTCTTAAAGACTATTCGTTACCCGCTACCAAATAAATCTGATTTGTTAAAAGCTACTACTTCTGCTGTAGTCTTTTCCAAATTTGATTTAAAATCTGGATTTTGGCAAATTCAGTTCATCCTTCTTGACGATCGTTATAAAACGCCTTTAACACCCCATTTGGTCAATACCAATGGAATATTATGCCTTTTGGATTAAAAAATGCTCCTTGAGAATTTCAAAAAATTATGAATGACATTTTTAATCCTTATTTCTCTTTCATACTAGTTTATATCGATTATATACTAGTTTTCTCTCCTCAATTGATCAACATTGGAAACATCTTTATATATTTTCCTCCTTGATTAAAAAGAATGGTCTTGTTTTATCAAAAACAAAGATGCATCTTTTTCAAACTATGTTACCTTTCTCGGTTTCAAAATATCCAATCAAACCCTTATTCCTGTTAATCGAGTAATAGCATTTGCCAACAAATTTCCTGATCGATTATCGATCGTCTTGACTACAAAGATTTTTGGGTGCCTTAATTATCTATCGATTTTTACAAAGATGTTGCAAAAGATAAACAATGTTTACAAGATTTATTATCTTCCAAAAAGCCTTTTCATTGGACACTTAATCACACTAAAGCTATTCAACTGATTAAGCAAAAGTTCAATCCCTTCCATGCCTTCATTTGGCCATTCCACAATATTTTAAAATTGTTCAAACAGATGCCTCGACATTGGTTATGGAGGTATTCTTTTACAACAATCTCCTTACGGTAATGAGCAACTTGTTTGTTTTACATCAAAAACATGGAAAGATGCTCAAATTAAATATTCTACATTCAAAAAGAAGTTCTTGCTATTGTTTTATGTGTTCAAAAATTCCAAGTCGATTTACTAAATCAAAAGTTTTTGATTCGTGTTGATTATAAATCTGCTCAATCCATTTTTACCAAAGATGTTAAAAATTTAGCCGCTAAACAGATTTTTGCAAGATGGCAAGCTATCTTAAGTATATTTGATTTTGATATTGAACATATACCTGGTAATACCAATTCACTTCCCGACTTTTTGTCTCGCGAATTTCTTACAACCCCTTCGTGCAATTTTTACGAGATAATGTCTAAGAAAGTCGCCTCCTCCACCGTCTCTTCAAATCGCTTTAAGCCATTAGAAAATCCAGAACCTAACTGTTCTTATTTAACCACAAGCCAGCATCTAATATGCATCATTGAACCATCCCTTTCTAGCAAACCAATAGCTACTCAAATTGCTTGTACCATACCACCTGGCCTCCATTTCATTCCAACCCGCCCTCATGCAAATATCAAATTTTATGAAAACATTCTTATATCAACTCATTCAGTTCATTTTGAACATTTATCTCGAGAGCATTCTACAGAGATTGACTATTCCAAACTTAAGATTCAGCGCGTTTTATCTCCTGATGAATGGTGTGAAAATTATAAATTTATCACAAAAACTCCATTTGTCTACAAAGATATTTCAATCCTCAAAGATACTCCAGCAATTGCCTTAAGCTATCATGACTACATTGCCGCCTGGCAAAATATCTTGTTCTACAAGGATCCTGATCATCATTCTTGGTACATCACTTTTCGTGCCAACTGCCAAACTTCATTTCCCCAATGGTGGCTCACTAGTTGGTGGAATAAGTTCGGTCCTCATGAATTTATATTTCCTGCTCCAGTTCAAGAAAAATTTAAAAAAGATAACCTATCCATTCTCCATTTTCTGTGTAAATATACTATTCCTTGGATTCTCAAATGGGAATATGGAACATCTTCCATCCTTGCCTATGATGCCAAAACTACCAACAACACCAACCATGTTTATTTATCTCAAGATATCTCATGTAAATGGTGGAACAAATTCAATTATACGAGATGCCTTTACTAAGTCATCCCCTACAAAACCAAAAACACCCTCTAAATTGCTACATTTCCATCCTCTTCATCGTCATTCGAGAGATGTTGTCTCCAAAACCTTCTCCCTCGTCCGACATGGCACTAATCCTTGCTAAACTTCAACAAATGGAAGAAGATAATAAATTGTTGCGTCAACAAATTGAAAGTGATAATAAACAATTACGTCATGAATTTGAACGGGTTACTTCAAGGTGTTCATCTTCACCTTCATTAAAAAGTGTGCATCCGTCTCGATGACGACTCCTAATAACATTCCAAAGCACTTCAACAACCTTTGGTTGATTTCTTTCATGCAAAGCACTATATCCTAATGGTGTTGATATTTTATGGTCTCCACCTCATGAACAATGTTCAATCCAAATTGTTATGTCTTGTATTAGTTTTACATGGACATCCGATGACACCGATTATCTCCTTACCCTATGGTATTTGCTAAACTGTCCTGAAATCAAAGTAATTGTTCATACCCATGATCTACTACGATTTCCGGATTATGTTTTTGCCCTCTTTGGCATTTCCTACATTTTTCTCCCCTGTAAAATTTGCCTGCACCTTCATTTATGAACGATCATCATTACCTCTTGAACCATTGTTCTGGCCTCTTCAACGGTAAATCTAGTATTACCGTTTCCTGGACGTGTCCAGCCCTCTGGCCCATGCCATCCATCTTTTCAAGCACAGGCTTCCTATCCTAATTTCCACTTGGTTATTAGAGATAGCCATGGTTTGTTAACCAGAGATTGTGTCTTTTTATCAAGATAAGGATTGTGTCTTTTCTCAAAGGCCAATCTTAACTTTGCTTTTTCCAAAGGCCAAGTTCTTTTTGTATTTTTACTTTTGCTTTTATGTACTATTTCCTTTTGCTTTTGCTTTTTTTTTCGAAAGGGCAAGCACTTGTTCATATGTGACCCTTACTTTTATGAAGAGTCGTTTGTAGGATTGCTTTTACACAAGCAATGCGTCTATATATAAGAGTATGTTATGTTGTTAAGGATCATCGAGTTTTAAGTTTGTTTTAGTCAAGTTCTTCTATGTTCTCTATGTCTCTCTATGTTCTATATGAATGAAAATTGAGTCTTTCTACTATTTAGCCAAAGTTCCCTGGTTTTATATTTGTAATCCTACCGATTATCCAAATAGCATATATCCTTACCTACATTTCACTCGTCATTATCGTGGTTTCAATTACCCTGTTGTGTTTTTTTAACAATTTAAGTTGCAAGTTTTTTTCGAAAAGACTTAAAATTTGTCACTTAAATACTTTACAATATTCAGAAAACTGATTTTCAAGTATATTTTTTAGTTATCGCTTTAATGCAAATTTTATTTTACATTTACGATGATTTTCAAACTAGCTATCCAAATGGATTCCTCGTTTTAAAATAAAGACTTATATTTTACCGAATTATTTCCTACACCAGGTTTCTTTAGATTTTGAACTTGTAAATTTTGAAATTTGAAATAATGGCTTAAAGAGGAAAGCTAGAAGCAATCAAGTGGAGAACGGAAAGGCACAAGTAGTAGAGAAACCTAACAAAAAAATCTAAAGCTCCACTTAAACCAATAAGGCCTAAGGGGATTTTGATGAATAACCCTCGAACTAGAGCACCTATATAATCTTCTCTACCTTGAAGTTTTTCCTATGATTTAGAATGATAGGAGGAGATTGAGGAAACACCTACTATTTCTTTCCATGTCCATAACCTTATAAATGCCAATGCTATTGCTAGGATTAATAGCGACATTTGCAAGAATAGAAAAATCATACCAAGTGAGGGGTTTCAATGTGAAAAATGAAGTTAAGTATGAGCCTAAGGTCTTAAAGATAATAAAATAGAGGAATTAGGGATTGTTAATTATTATTACACTGTTAACGATATGTGGTCCTCGGCTGAAGTGGGTCTGGAATTTTATTAAGAAAGTTCTTTGTAAACGAGAACATGGATGAAAACAAAACGGTAGCCATAGTCCAAGGAATAGTAGTGAGCTACTCACCCAAAAACAATAAATTGATATTATGGTTTACTTGGACTTCATTTCAGACAAAATAACGAGTAGCTAAAACTTAAATATATGCATAGACATGGAGTTCCCAATAGGACCATAAGGAATGGTTTAGAAGCTATTCAGGGGCATGGTTTCCATTTTGATTCAAATGGGTACCCTAAACACATCCAAGCCAAATACATTAGAAAAAAAAACCAAAGCTTAGAGCTTTTTCTTGAATGTGACGCTATATTAATGTTGGAAGAATCATTTACGTTTCGATTAGGAATGTCATGAACCCTAAGAAAAATGTAGTACTACCTTTTCCCTTGATGATTAATGAATTTTGCAAGCAAGAACGAGTTTTGATTAGAGGAGTGGAGTTAGATGTTTTCTCGGATAAACCAATCAATGATGAAGTCAATGAAAAAACCAAGAAGGTGTCATGATACATTGAATCAGAGAGCAACAAGAGATAAGCAACATACAAAGGAGAGAGACCAAGTAGAGAAGAAGAGTTTGGGGTGAAAATCAAAAAAATTTGGAATAAATTTTGATTGTCGTGTATAACGAGCAAACAAGCAGAAGCCCATAGCTACTTGTAGAGGACTTCACTTGCATGTATACTGACGAAACGGTAATAGCACTATTGGGTTCAATCTTGTGCTATCAGATGAGAACTCAGAGACATCAAAAGTTCATGTTTGAGAACCAACGCGAGATCACTAAGATCATATAAGGATCGAGTATTTGGACCAAGAGGACGCAAGGCGAGGGAACCAACATTTACGTTTCATCACTCCAACTAAGGATGCCTAACCAAGGAGTCTTTACTGAGAAGATAACTCGATGGCGGGAGTGGACTACACCCTATATGATCATGCGGCTAGCTACCAATCTCAACAGCCTTATCATGGGGATGATGGTGACGATGCGATGTTTGGAGGGCGGTTATGATATTTTTATTCTTTTTTGTGTAATCTTTCACTAAGTGTTATTATTGAGAGGTCTACGTTTGTAACAATATTTTTTGTATGATGTGCTATATGTGCTACTTTGATACAATTGGTTTGGTGTGTTCACAATTCAACACATTGGTGTGTTCACAATTCATTTGTATGTTTGTTATTTATTTATTTGTTCTATTCGTTTATGCTTCACGAGGTATTTTTGCATTCGTTGGAAAATCTGACTTAATTTTTAAACCTTGAGGAAAAGGTTTGGAATGAGTTAGGGGGTATTAGGTGTAATAGAGTATAAAGATGTAAAGTATGGAAGAAACGAGAGGTCTAATCTAGTTGAACATTGTGATTTTTTTTTCAAAAGTTTCCATAATATAGGTAACATTTTCCCATTTCATTTTATTTTATTTAGTAAGGAAATTAATGTAATTTTAATTTTAATAGAAATGGAAGTGATATATTTTTATTACCATTGAAAATATAAATTTTGTGATGGAAATGAATTGTTATACCCTATTTTACTTCACCTATATTGTGTACACACTGGAGGAGTTTAGAGGTGATTAATAACTTTGTGTTGAAAACTATAATATGAAGACCCCAAACTCCAAGGCAAACGAGGCACCGCCACATCGCCGAACACATCACTAAGCATGCCACATCACAACACACTTGTCCTTGACGACCCGCTACCTAAACCTTCATTTGTATTTTATTCCCAGTAACTTAGTATTTATCATGTATTTATGAATATTTAAAATAAATTAACTTATTTAAGTTGTTCATGATTTATTAAATCATTATAACTTAAGTATCTTAGCGGAGATCCTTAAATCATGTAACTATTGTAAAAATGAAAAGTTTGCATTTTATAAACAACCTTATGGTGTGGAAACCTGACATGAGATACCATGTATATCAAAAAGCAACAAAAATTTAAAAAATGGTCATATACATGTATAGGGTACACAAGTCGTCCCAAAATCTCATAAAAGAGGTAACTAATATGTACAAACACTTACATAAAAAGTTGACGGGGCTCGTAGCTCGAGAGGTAGTCCCTTAAGTCCCCTAGCCCGGCACATCGTAGGATCTTTGATTTGTAACTGAAAATAATGACAAATCCTAGTGAGTAATCCTAAAAATAGTTAACTAATATTCACAAAACTCAATAAAAACGGTTACCATTCATGCACTTTAAATAAGGAACAGAAAATAAAGTGATGGCATGAAGATAAGTCGAAGAGAAGTCGAAATTGGACACAAGTGCAGCATGGAAGAAAAAATTAGGTTTACATCCAATAATCAACTTAGCCTAATCGAGAAGAACCCACGATGATCATCTCGCCAAATAAATGAATACTTAGGTCACCGTCAAACATTTCTCAATCTAGTCGGTTTCGTGAGAAATAGTCACCGCGTAGCCCCAACATGGGCAACTACTTCAACAACGACGGGTAGATAGCCTCAGGGTTTGATCTTGTATCATGGCCTACCATGTCCACAAACTCACAAACACACGTGGGAGTGGTTGAGAAATAAGTGGATAACAATAAATAACACGATAGAATAACTGAAATGTATAATAAATCAAGTGCTATAAACGTATTCTAACTCATTTTCTTGTGCGTCTACTTACCTCAAAAGTTTCCAATCGACCTTAAAACGTTTCGCTCACCCTCGAGATGCGCACCTGACGTCTGACAATATTCTCCTAAGTTCTTGGTGTCCAATTATACCACTTTAATTATTTGAGAGTTACATTAAGTGAATTTATAATGTGGGACCAAAAACATGAAATTTTATTCCAAAAAAATAGTTTTTTTGACATTTTTCGGGTTATACCGGGGTGCCAAATGCATAGAAAAAGCCTTAAAACTAAGTTTCCTAGCTTTTTCTAATGTATTAAATTTTCTATGATTTTTTTGGATTTTTTTCATAATTTATATCTATTTTTATCTATTTTTTGTTATTTATTCTATTGAAAATCAATTTTATTTATTTTTAGATAAATTTTACATTATTTAATGGGTTAGGCTTGAACCGTGCCCAGACCCAGTTTGACCCAACCACTTGAACCAGGGTCAGCCCAATCCGGTGCAAGTAGACTTGGGTGTGTCTAACCCAGTCCATCCGAGGTAAGGTCGACGCGGCCCACGACATGCATGGGGGTAACCAAGCCCGCTTGCCGTTTTATCCCTTTCCCCTTTCATTTCGTCTCATTGCCTGAGAGAAAATTTCTCTCTGGAGAAGAGACATTAAATTTTTTTCTCTTCTTTTCTTTTCTTTTCAACAACTCAACAACAATACAACTAAACCAATAACAACCATTAATTAACAACACTAAGACCACCACCATTAACTTATTTTCATGAAAAGTCATAAGAAAAACCTCAACTATGTTGAAATCCTTGATGATTTTCTCCAACTAACTTGAAAGCTTCGAAGCCCTTCTCAAATTTCTTTTGTTTTTCTTTCAACTCTTCAACCTCTCCTTTTACTCTCAACTATTAAAACCACACACTTTTTTTCTTTGTTAGACAAATAAAGATAAGGGAAAACGTTAGGGGAAGGGCGAAGTGGGAGTGAGATAAGATGAGTGATTATCCTCATTTTAAAGGAATTAGGGGCGAGGTGTCTAGCCCCTATGAAGAGATAGAAAGTTTTGGTGTATGTGTATTTTCTAATCCATTGACTACTCTATATACCCACGTTATGTGCACCTTGTGATGTCCAACGCGGTCATCATTACACGCGCACAACTCGATCAATGGAGTCCTAACACTAGTGTGATGCAAATCATTGAATAATAATACAACAAATTAATAAGCATCACATAGAAGTAACTATTTATACCTGGTTGGCGTGCCCTAGACTTGTCGACGATGTCTATGTACGTCAAAGCTAAGGGTATTAATTTGTTATTAATAATTTAAATAAGATTAATTAGAGCGGGCTATTACATTCTTCCTAACTAGAAGGAAATTCGTTCCGAAAACTAAACTTAAGTAAAAACTTAACTTGAAACAGTTTGGGGTAGCACTTCCAAGTAAGTCTTTCGTTCTTATGATACTTCCTTCGAACAGGTACTAGTGATATTTTCTTCCACCAAATACTATGTACCCTGCAATCCACTATCACAATGGGGTGTTCCTCGTACGTCACATCAGGTCGATCCTCGATCCTAGCCATATCAACCATCGGTTTCAGTATTGATCTTGCCATTCGTAACATCAAAATATGAAAAACATTATGAACCCTGCCAATCGGCTCGGCAATCTCAACTGATAGGTGACCTCCCTAACTCGTTTATCAATCTGAAATGGCCTAATAAAAATTGATGCTAGTTTCCCCTAGATTCCAACTCTCTGATGTCCTTTCAACGAGGAAACCATTAAATAGACCAAATCATCTACCTAGTTGCTCAGCCCATAACGTTACTTATCTGCATATTTCTTTTGTCTATGTTGGGAAACCTGCAACAGTTTACAAATTAGTCTTACCTTCTCTTTATGGTCCACAACAATCTCAAGCGCGACGGCTGCTATATCCTCAATGTTTGACGAATGAGTCAGTGATCTACAAGGTTTACCGTATGGTGCCTCAAACATTGGAATCCTAAGACCCACCTAATTGTAACACACATGCCTAGCGCAAATCCTCGAGTATCTATACCAATCTTTCCAACTATTCGTCTATCTAAAGATGAATGCATTTCTAAATTGTAACCTAGTACTAAACTGTTCCTGCATAGCTTGCCACAATGATCATCTAAGACAACTATCATGATATGAAACTATCAAAATTGATACTCCATGCAGCCACACAATCTTTCTCTTGAATAATGTGCTTAACTGTGTGAAAGTATATTTCATAGAAACTATTAGGAAGTAAACTGATTTCGTCAACCTGTTCACAATCACCCATATTTCATCGTGTTATCAAGAAATCTATAGTAATCAACAAATGAAGTTCATCGTAATGTGTTCTCATTTCCACTTAGGGATGGGCAGCGACTGAAATAACCCTCCTGGACTCATATGGTCAGCTTTAACCTACTGGCACACGTTACAACCCCTTACATAGGTGCCGAAGTTCTCCTTTATCCCTCGCCACAAAAATAATCGTCGCATATCCTGATACATCTCAGTTCTCGATGGATGCACTTTATACATGGACCTATGAACCTCCTTCAGTATGTCATTGCAAATCTCTACCACCCGGAATCCATAACCTTTGTTTGTGCCTCAAACACTGATCCATAGACTCGCTCCAATTTGGATGATCCATACTGTGTGCCATCTTGCTGAACCTTGAGTACATCTCGTTAGCCTTTTGATACTCTAACACTCGAGGAATAGAAACAGACGGTACCTTAATCTGTGCATCCACTCTAGAAGGAACCTTTGTCAAACTTAATGTTGTAGCCACCTCAACTAAACCATATTTGTACATCATATAGTAGAAAAATGTCTCAAACTTTAGTCCTCTCCCTGCTCAATGCACCTGCCACAATATTTACAACAACTGGGTTTTGAAGTTCATATGCAACAAAAAATTCAAAACAATTTTGAAAAATCCAACAAGATCAAAAATAATTTCCATTAAACTAAATCTACAAAAGTAAAACCATACCTTGATCTGTGATTTCCTTCTATAATTGTTCGATCTCCAAGACGTACAAGCGTTTGTCCTTTATCGGAAATCCACGCACGAATGCGACTACAATTTTAGAGTACTAGCCCTAAAAGATATGGAAAACATTTTTTTCTCTCCTAAAATTCTAGAGAACTCGAAAATAGGAAAAAAGCTAATCTTATTTTATTTTAGGTCAACCTCTATTTATATATGTCAATAAGCCCTCACTTAATATCCTATTCGTTAATACAGTTATTATATTTTGGCAGTTTAAGCAAATTACACATATGGCGTTATTAGTAACTTATCATATACAAAATTGCAATGGCTTTTATGTCATGAATTTTATCATATAAAAATTCATTTCTCTGGACTAATCAAAATTGCATAAAGCCATTCTTTGTGTGAGACCCAATAGGTTTATGCGACGTTGGCATTGAGCCAAAACCATTTTTGTACACAAGACATAAGCGGTCTCTAGCATGGAAATATGACTACCTAAGTAGCATGATTATTAAAATTGATACAACCTAATGAATAACATATATCATATGCTTTTGTCATGCGATATCTTAACATAAGGCATGGAAAGTCACCCTTAATATTCAATCGTACTAGTCTCGATCTATAGGTAAACTAAAAACACCCGAGTGACATTGATCATTTCAATTCACTTGGCGATTATCAATCTATCACATTAAGGGATCCAATGATCTCTCTCTAAATGAGAGTGACAAATTCTATCTTGATTACACACCTTCACATATTATTCACATGGTAACCAATCACAATCTTTATAATCATACAGTTAAAGATAATGTTCGATTATTTCAAATTACCATGCTCATAATATTGAATTCGATTGTATTCTCAAGTCGAAGGACTAAATGATATACATATCATGAGTAACACCTATGACTTAATCCATATGGTGTTCTCATAGGGGTCGGCCTAGTACCTTGTTCCCTAACAAGTACTCATGATCTCGATTCGTATCCCTATACGTATGATCATCACATGACCATCAATCATGATTCATACTAGTCTTAATTCATTATAGTTACCAGTATAATAATAGACTAGGGACATTTAGTATATTTCAACAAATACCCATGGATTTTACTATAAAGTAATCATGCAATCATTTATAATAAAACAACAAGTGAAAACTTCTATTTTATTAACTAAAATTATAAGATAAGCAGTGTTTATAGATTGACATAAGGCACATTCCCCAAGCATATCTTCCTAGGTTGAAGTTCAATGGAGAAGTCGTAGTCCTTCAGCAAATCTAGCTAACATCGATGTCTCTTGTTTAGATCATTCTGAGAGAATAATAACTTAAAAACTGTTATGATATTTAAAAAATGTGAAGCTCTCTCCGTAAAGGTAATGTCTCCATACCATCAGTGTAAATTTGACCACTGTGAGCTCCAAGTCGTGCACTAGATAATTCCTCTCATGGGTCCTCAACTGTCAGGATAGGTAGGCGATAACGTTGCCTCCTTGCACCAGTACATAACCTAGCCTGTGCCACAAGTAATAGTATGAACTGTCAATCCCTTTTTTGGCTTTTGCAATATAAGCAATGGTGTGGTAGTCAGCCTCAACTTCAACTGTGCAAAGGCATCCTTGCACTCCCTTGACCGATTAAAAGGTATGTCCTTATTGGTGAATCTTATCCTCGGCACGGTGATCTTCGAGAAGTCCTTTACAAATCGTGATTAGTATCCTGCCAACCCTAGAAAACTCCTAATATTATCCACAATCTCCGGTGTCGGCCAATTGATTACTGCATAAATCTTACTCGGGTCTACTGATATACCTTTGTCACTGATCATGTGTCCCAAGCATACAATCTTTGCTCTCTCAATGTCATCAATAATTGTCGGTTATGTTGCCTATGATCCTCACGAGTATTGCTATAGACCAATGCTTCATCAATGAAGACTATGAAGAATACTAAGCTGGTGATAACCCGATCTGAAGTTGATCTTAGAAAAGAAACGGGCTCCGGCTAACTGGTTACACAAATCATCGATTTTGGGAAAGAGTAATGATTTTGTACTATCACCTAATTCATCTTCATATAGTTAATGCATATCCTCAAGCTACCATGCTTATTCTTAACAAAAATGACCATTGCTCCTTATGGTGACGTGCACGGGTGTATAAACCCCTCATTTTCTAAGTATTCAAGTCGAGCCTTTAACACATCCTACTTCATTCGTGCCATCGAGTACGGTCTGCTAGCTATTGGTTATGTGCCTGATAATAACTCAATAATGAACTCGGTTCCTTTATGTGGGGGTAATTCTAGTAAATCCTTTGAAAAGGCATCAAGAAACTCATTTACAATTAGGGCACCGCCCGACCTAATCCCCTAATTAACCCCTATTTATATCCACGCAGGACTTAACTACGTATTAGTCAGCCTCTACAACCTAGACGCCTCTTTTCTCATGTTCAGGATAAGTAATACACTTGTCCTACTAGTTTATAAAATTTAGAGTTAATTAAAACTTTTTTTAAAATGAAATAGTTAGTGGAAGTCTTATTGATTTTGAGGAAGCAATTAGTAACTTATGCGGAAGCCATTTATACACTCCTAAGTGTGGAAAACCAGGAAATGACATCACATATATAAAGTCCTCAAAATGCATTGAAACAGTAAAATAGTCTAAGTCAAGTCGGGGAACTAACTCTCAACCCAATATACAACCCCAAATAGTATCTGGAAGACATATAACATATACAATCAAAATACCAAAAGAAGACCTATAATCGATGTTGTGACGCGCCGCGAGCTCAGGGATGATCGCCAATCTTCTCTTTGCCCAGCCTGATGGTAGACGACTCTGCACCCACTGTCATAAAAAGGACAGTGAGTACAAGAATAAAATAGTAATCCCCGATGCCAAGTTTAATTTTCATTTCCAAATATTCAAATTGTATTTAAAAGCATATAAATGGGAAAACTAGAAAATAAACCACATGCGAGTAAATACCAGAGTTAAACAAGTGATATTGACACTAGGCTAAGTAGTGGTTATTTAGGTCCGGTCGGCAGTGGAACATGTCACTCCGACTCAATAATCATATAGCACAAGGGACTCTAACCCAAGTGTTACCAGGGACTCTAACCACGAGTGTCATACAGTGTCAGGTAACATGTGCCGACATCCCCAGGGACTCTAACCCCGTGAGTCACGTACACCTCGATCGAGTACGGGACCTAAATGCGAAAACTATTTTTTAAATTTCAAGAAATACCAAGCATGGATTGTCAAGGCATAGGCAAATCTACACACCTAAACAAATAAGGAATACAAGTCCTCTTAAACATTTATCAGATATTCACTAGCCTAATAGCATGCTATTTATCATTCAATTCACATTTAAAACGACAAGAATAGACATAGCATGGGATAGAATCAATGAATCAAATTAAATGAATGGATATCATGCAAACTAGACTCATCAAGTGAGCATAGACATAAAGAACACATGATATAACAATACAAAGGAAAAATAGTCAAAAGGACTATGCAAGGACAACAATTAATTGAAATGAAATTCCAAGTAAAGTTGTCATTGGGTATACTCACAACAACAAGTAAATTCCTAGCTTTACTGGCCTCCCCATACTTCAAATCTTGTATTCGCTCTCCCATACCCTTTTCCTAGGTTCCTAAGTTTGGTGTCTCATTAGTTCAAATATAGTAGGTTTAAGCTCAATTTTGTGGTGTTTATTGTGTATTCAAATTGGTTCAATAGACTTTAAATCAATCTTCCTAAATCAGCCCCTAAAGACTAAATTAAGTTTCAATTTCAGTCCTACATTTTAATGCACTTTTAGGCATGAAATGGTCAAAATATCGAAATTTTCCATTAGTACAATTATTGTTGTTATCTTTCTTAGCTTTCGGGAAAGGTTTAGTTTTCAAAATTCTGATTTAAAATGAATGAGATGTCATGATTTTACTAAACATAGGTCTAAATGGGAATTTAATCCGACCAGCGGATTTAGAAAATCTATTTATCAAAATCTATAATTCTAGAAAATGTTTTTTTTGGTCACAAGGCAGAAAATATACCCAAATACAACATACTTAAAGATCATCTTATTTGGATAAGTAGTTAGGGAGTTATTTCCTTAACAAGTTTAGTTTCAAAACTTTCCTTTTTAATTCCTAGTACCAATTTGTTAAGCATGTTTAGATATAAAAACATTTGAATCAGAATATCTTCAGCTAAGAAAAGTTATTTCCCTTTAAATAAGCTTTCAAATTCCATTGATTTGGATCAATTTGGATCTAAAATGGGCAGATTATGACCAAATTACCCTGGTTGACTCCTAATACAACATGCAAAATTCTAGTTTTGATGTTGCAACTTCAAAAATTCATATCTTTATGATTTCAATACTAAATTAAGAACTTCAATATAGCTGAATTGTCAGCTTGAAATGAGGAATCTAAATATATAAATAAATTGCAAATACTCAATCATCTACCATCTGAAATTAGCCTAAAATCAGAATTTGTTCTAATTTCAACTAAAAAGATGTGTACCTAGTTGATGTAGCACCCTAGCTTGAGAACTTCTCACTAACTCCCATGGGTTCCTTCAACACCTTGATGATTCACTCCTCTCCAGCAATTCCTTCTTCTACTCCAGCAAAAATTAATGAGCGATTTGGTTTGCATGTTGTTTGATCACTAATATTATATATTAAGGTGATGTTCCTTCTTAGCCCTTGATCTCCATGAATTTATGTATCCCGAGGAACATCTAATGGTCCACCTCTTGCCATATATCCCACTAACACCCACTATCTTAACCTCAAGTGACACCATTTCATTACTCACCTAGTTCCTAGATGTGCCAATGTGTATCTATAGACCAATCTTATGCTTTCCATTTAACTTACTCAACTATAGGCCTTTAATTTGATTTACATTAACAAACACAACCATAGGCTTATAAGTAATTCCTTATTTCATATAAGTATTAAATAAGACTTACCAAAATGCTAACTACCTGGTTCCCCAGCTCGCACGCTACTCGAGGCGTGTCCCCGCACTCGTCTCGACGCCTACAACTGTACAAACCGACTTACTAAGTCTAGACAATACATAACACTAGGCATACATCAATACAAAAATATAATATACCTCGGCCACGTGCCTCGGTCGGTGCACGTATCACAGTGTAGCTCCTACGTCAAGGGTCGGTGATCCTGATTAAGGAATTAAAACGAGGGTTAGAGATTTGGGCCGTGACAACTTTTTCCCCAGCTACCGTGCTGAGAATCAACAGTATGCTAACTTCAATTGGTGTTAACCCTAACACTCTTATCATATGTCAAGATATAAATGGTACGGTGGGACCAAAATCAATTAGTGTATGCATAAAAGGACGACAAATCAAAATCACACCTCGACGAACTGTCTGGTGGCCTCGCGGTCTTGCTGTGCTACCGCGTGTAGCCACTATCTAACCTAATTTGGTGGTACTGCAATCGGTGCTACGAAGCTCTCGAACATTCTTTCATAAAGTCTTCAAGTTGTCTACATTTGAAACAAGTAACATTCCAGTGCCCTGACCCTTCACCCTAACCATTGTCTGACCTCTGGCCCTGACCCTTACTATATTGTCCTTGATTCCTGCTTCACGGGTCAAGAGTCAGTCTTTGTCCTTGTTGCTATGTACAACCACCAGCTAAAGTCTGCACTAGCTATGAGGGTACTATAGAACTACCACTAACTTCTTGGTAGTCATCATATCAGGGCCTATGTCCCCGTCCATCTCTAAGATCTAGAATCATCCTTCCCTTCCTGTTAGGTTTGGCGTCGCGCTCGAAAAACCCTGATGCCAGCAGTGGTTTGGGCATCGAGACGTAGTAGAGAAGATATTTATTAAAGGCTAAGCCTCTCTCATAGATCTCCTTTAGTGTACAAGCTCTATTTGATACGATAACACTCGCTATCTCATCTATAAGACCCATTACAAAGTAGTGAACTAGAACTCGATCCATAGAAGCCAAGGCCCTGGCGAGCTATAAATTGTAGTGGTACCTCACCATATAATGAACAATTGTGCAGCTACCTCGCCTAAAATACAAAAACTCCTGTCTCAGATGTAACAGTATTTCCCTCGGAATATACATATATGACTTTTCTAAAAATTGCCCAAGTAATCAATTTTTCTTCTCGGTATGGGCGGTCCATAAAACACTGGCTTCTCCTCAAAGCTTATATCTAGAAATCCTGGGCTAGATGCTATAATGAATCCTCTGAAGCTTATGGAGCTTCTCATGTGCAAGAACCCACATCGCAGCTGTCTCTAGGTCTCCACCTTTTGTAAAATATCTCGACTGAAATTTCACAAACTCCTTTATTAGCTTAGCCTAAACTAAGAAGGAGGTCTCGAATGTGATCTCCTATGGGGTCTGTGTTAGTGTCGCTGTAGGCGTAGACATTAGAAAGGAAACCTTAATACGAGTTTGTAAAGTTGTAGCCGATATGGTACTTCGTGCCAAAACTTCAATCACTGGCATGCTCTGGATAATCACCGTGACTGTCGTCTCTACGACACTTAGTGTAACGGCACCTGTATGAGTCGCGATTGCCATTTTCTGGCACGGAGTAAAGCCATCATCCACTTTAACGATCGATTATGTGTTGTGATCTGGTCGAGTACACTTTAATCGATCGCAACAAGCGTGGTACCACTCGTCTGTCCACCATCCTCTAAAGGTAAAGTCTGATGTATGTCCGTGTCGTATCTGCAATAGCGAAAACATGTCTGAAATAGCCTTGTATACACGTATATACTTCTACAATCAAACTATATAACATTTAAGCCTGGGTACTACAGGCCTCATGTTCGTTTCCTAATTAAAGTTTTACGGATCTTCAAGTTTCCACCTCTAAGTTTGTTTTGTTAAGTTTTATTCGTTCTCTTAAACTTTCGCCTAAGTTTGCTTGAACCTTGGATCTGATACCAACTGTGAAGGCTCCAAATTTCGAGGCATACCAGGTATAGCTACGTCGAAAGACATGTCAGTAAGCATGCCACAGCACTGCACACTTGACCTTGATGACCTACGACCTAAACCTTCATTTGTATTTTATCCTCATTAACTTAGTATTTAACATGTATTTATGATCATTTATGATAAGCTAACCTAGTTAAGTTTTTCATGACTTACTAAATCATTATAAGTTAATTATCTTTGTGGAAGTCTATAAATCATGCAACTATTATAAAAATGAAAAGTTTGCATTTTATAAACAACCCTATAGTGTGGAAACTCGACATGAGATACCATGTAGATAAAAAAGGGACAAAAATACAAAAAATGCTCATATACATGTATTGGGTGCACAAGTCCTCCTACAATCTCATAAAAATAGTAAATAATATATACAAGCACCTACGTAAAAAGTGGACGGGGCTCTCCTAGCTCAGAGGTAGTCACCTAAGACTCCCTTGCACTAGCTCATTGCAGGATCTGTGATTAGTAACTAAAAAATGATGAATCCTAGAGAGCAAATCCGATAGAAAGTTAGCTAATATTCATGAAATTCAATAAAAATGGCTACAATTCATGCCATTTAAATAAGGAACAAAAAAGAAAGTGATCGTATTACGATAAGTCACAAAGAAATTGAAATTGGATATAAATGTATTGTGACAGAAAAAACCTGGTCGACATCCGGGAATCGACTTAGCTAAATTGAAAGGAACCCATGACAATCATCTCACAATCATCTTACAGTCGAATGAGAGGAACCCATGAACGGTATAACCCCATCCAAACATCTATCGAAAGGAACACATAACGGAGACTTAGGTCACCGTCCAACATCACTCAACCTAGTGGGTTTGAAGAAATAGTTACTGCGTGGCCTCTACATGGGCAACTACTCGAACAACGCCAGGGTGTGAGTCTGTGCCATGCCCAACCTTGTCAGCAAACACACATACTTACGTGGGAGTGGATGAGCAATAAGTGGTTAGCAATAAATAGCGCGATAGAATAAATGAAATGTAAAATAAATCAAGTGCTCTAAATGAATTCTAACTAATTTTGTCATGGGTTTACTTACCTCTAGCAATCGTAAATCGCCTGCAAAACGTCTTGCTCATGCATCAAGATGCACCCAACACTCGATTATGTCTCATATGTTTCTGGTGTCCAATTATACCATTTTAATTATTTTAAAGTCAATGTGAGACCAAAAATTTAAAATTTTCTTTCAAAAAGTGCAGTTCTGGCACACTTTTCATGTTATACCAGGGTGCCAAACGGCCGAAAAACCCTCGAAACTTATTTTCCTAGCTTTTGCTTATTTATAATATTTTCTTTGCTTTTTTTAGAATTTTCCATAATTATATCTATTTTTATCCATTTCCTATAATTTGTTATATTTAAAATCAACTTAATTTAGTTTTTAATTAAATTTTAAATTATTTAATGGGTCCAACTGGACCTAGGTCAGTCAGACCCTGTCCATCCGTGCTAGGGTCGGCCCGGCTTGTTTTAGCGTGGGTCATGTTGACCCAGCTCGTCATGGCTTAGGTCGGGTCGACCTTGCTCATGACCGACCTTTTCGTTTTGTCTTTTCTTCATAAATGAAATTCGTCTCGATGGAAGAGGTATCAATTGTTTTTCTTTTCTTTTCTTTTCTTTTCTTTTCCACACATCAATAACAATACAACTAAACCAACAATAACCATTAAACAACAACACTAACACCACCTCCATTAACCCATTTTCATAAAAATTCATAAGAAAAATGAAGCAGGAAATACCTTACTTATGTTGAAATCCATGATGATTAGCTCCAACAAATTTGAAAGCATGCATGCCCTTCTCAAATTCCTCTTGCATTTCTTTCAACTCTTCAACCTTTCCTATTGCTCTCAACTCTCCAAGCCCAACACATTTTTTCTTCATTAGAGAAAGGGAGAGAAGAGAAAACATGAGGGGTAGGGGGAGTAGGAGGGAGTGTGTGAGAGATAAGATGAGTGATTGTCCTTATTTCAAGGGAATTAGGTGGTAAGGTCTCAAGCCACCATGAAGAGGGAAAAAGGTAGGTGTATGTGTGTTATCTAAATCATTAACTACCCTATATACCCATGTTACGCGCACCCCGCGACGTCCTACGCATTCAGTAATATACGTGCACAACTCGATCAATCGAGTCCTGACACTAGTGTATTGTAACTATCGAATAATAATATAATAGTTAAACACGCATCACACAAAAATTACTATATAAATCTTGGTTGGTGTACCCTAGACTTATCTCTAGCGTCTACGTGAACAAGACAGATTTCTAAGAGCCTTGTTATGCAAAGATTATTGATCAAGTATTATATATATATATATATATATATATATATCTATTGAAAAGAATTTATGCCACATTTGATGAGAAAAAATTTGAAATAGCCAATAAACTTAACATAGTTAGAAAGAATGCTTCTTTGACTATAATGAAAGTGACGAGAGCAAACAAGAGTTTTGAAATAAAAAAATAGAGAGACTACAGATTCCAAAGGAAATGGAGTAGGAAATCTAGTAGTGGGATGTTGGGGCATGTGCCCTAGGTCAATCCATTAGCTGTCTTTATGAATACTTTTAGTTAATAAAAAAGAGGATTTCATTTGTTGTTTATTATAATTAATTTGCATGTTTACATTATAATAAGATCCATGGGTATTTACAGAAATATCCTAAATGTCCTTAGTCGGTCATTATACTGGGAACTATAATGAATTAAGACTAGTGTGAGTCTTGATTGATGATCATATGATGATTATACGTATAGGGATACGAATCAAGATCACGAGTACTTGTTAGGGAACAAAGTACTGGACCGACCCGCTATGAGAACATCACATGGATTAAGTCATAGTTGTTTCTCATGATAGGTATATTTTTCAGTCCTCTGACTTGAGAATACCAGAGACTTCAACATTAGGAACACAATGATTTGACACAATCAAACGTTGTCTTTAACCGGACGATTATAAAGATTGTGATTGGTTATTGTGTGAGCAATGTGATGAAGTTGTGTAATCGAGATAGAATTTGTCCCTCTCCTATAAAGAGAGATATCCAGTGGATCTCTCGATGTGTTAGACTGTTAAAAGGCCTAGTCTAAGTGAATTGATATTGATCAATGTCACTTGGATATTTTCAGTCTACCTAGAGATCGATACTAGTACGATTGAACATGTTGGATGACAATTCCATGCCTTATGTTTGATCAAAAGGATATCGTGTGACAAAAGGATGTTATATACATTATTGATTAGGTTGTATCGATCTGATATTCGTACAACTTGGGTAGTCATAATGTCTTGCTAGAGGCCGCTTATGACTTGTATACCAAAATGTGTTTTGGTACACTGCCAACGTTGTATGAGCCTATTGGGTCGTACACTAAGAATGGTTTTGCGAGATTTTAAGATGGTTCAGAAAAACGAATTTTATATGATAAAATTCATGACAAAAACATCCTTGTAATGTATTACACTTATACTTCTTTTAAGTAGGGGTATATGTGTAATTTACTTAATCGTCTATATACAAGGGTTGTATAAATAGACGCTTTAAGTTAGAACACACGTATGAAAGATTAAGGGCCGAAACTCTATTTTTGTTTCAGAAACGAATTAGGGTTTTCTGGTACGCTCTAGATCGTCTTCGAGAGAAACAAAAAGGTTTGGTATTCTCTCAAAGCTAGCACTTCGAATCTCGACCGCCGTTCGTGTGTGGATTCCAGGTAGAGGGCGTTCGTCGTTGGCAGCGCCTTAGAGATCGATCAACCTTCAGAAAGGTATATTGCGACCGAGGTATGATTAAGTTTTCATGGTTTAAATTTTTTTAATGGAATTAGATTCGGATCCTGTTGGGGTTTTGTCAAAATTGTTTTGTAATTTCTGCTGCGTATGAACCCCAAAACCTAACATGGGAAAATTAATAGGAATAATCCCTACAAAAAAATGATAGATTCGAAAGGAAATAGAGTAGCGAATCATAGGAATACAAAATAAAGAAGAAAATTAATATATATTTGTATATAATTGAAGAAGAAAAAAAGTGAGATATAGAAAATGAAGGATGCTTATGAAACTTTTCAAATAAAAGATTTAGCTCGAGTGCTTATAGCTAAGTTAAGTGAAGTATATATTTTTTTCAAACAAATGAATAGGAAATGATGATTATTGGATAATAAAATTTCATATCGACTTTAATAGTGTTGATATTTTAAATATTATTTGAAATTGTGATTGATTTAGTAATTTTTGTATCATGAGATTAAATATTAGTTATCGCAAACTTGATGCTTGTAAGTGGAGATTGAGAAAACCGATGTAGTGCCTTGACCTTGGTGATTGGTTTGACTTAGAATTATGCGGTGTATTGCACAATTAGAAGGTTGAAATGTCAAATAAATGGATTGTGGTTTAGTTCTTTCTATTATATCATGATTCTCATTTTTATGAGGGTAATATTTTTTTTATTTTAAGATCATTTCTATTTATGAATAAGAATGTATAATTATGAAATGAGAACAAGGGAATAAAAGAACATATGATTGAGAGTATTCCTTTGCTCTAGACGGCAAAGTGGTGAGTTTGAGTGTATTCGAGAAGTCAATAATTATGCATGATTTATAGTTCATTTAGGATGATTTTAAATGTAAAAGACTATATTACACGAGATTTTCTCTTATTTTTGTTATTTGATGTAATAAATAGAGAATATGAAGAAATTAACAAAAAATGGAAGATTATGAAGAAATTAATGAAATGGAAAGTGTATGCAAAGAATTATCTCCAAGGAATCAATGAAGAACGTGTACAAAAACCCAAAGATTTATAGCAACTCCCGGGGACACATAATCGCTAGTCAAATCAGTGAAAACATGGACTTCTGTTTTATGAATCTATTAGTGATTCCACTTACACATGAATCGCTGAGAATCGTTGGAGTAGATTTTAAGAATTTATGAAAATTACGAGTTTTTTGAGTTGGTTAGGATGTTTACTACTTATAATACTATAAATATAACCATAGGGTTACAAGATTAGTTGCCCTTGAGTACTTAGATCAATATTCCATTGCTCTAGGAGTCATTCCTTATTGTTTTAGTTTATGGTTTTGTTGTTCATTGCTTTTGGAGAAGTTTTGAAGATTTAATGTATTTCAACTTAAGGTATTTATGTTTGTTATGATACTTTATTTTTTCCCTTTTTCATAGGTGTTTTGCTATGTAAATCAAGTCCATAGTCTGGTTTTATGGCTCTATATGTTTACTTTGGAGATTTACAAGATATTTGAGCATTTGTGAATGATTCGGGAAAAATCGAGAAAGAAGTCAAACATCGGTGAAAGTTCACCAGGCTTGATGTTACAAGAGTGGACAGACGGCACCAATGAAGACCCATGGCGCCAAGCAAGGTGTCATGGCAAGACAACACACGACCCCATAATTGAACGGACAGTGCCACACAATTAACTGACGGAGTCACCCACAGTGCAAGGTTTCGAAATAGAATTCTCAAACTGAATTGCTTCCTAAAACTTTCAAATTTTTAACGTTGCCACCTGCCATCGTACGAACATAACAACATTTCCATGGACGGCGCCATCAACATATAATAGAAGTTTTGGGACTTTTTAGAAGGTTCTTATTCTTGGGAGTTGCTATTCTAATACCGAAGCACACCTAAATAAATGAGGCACTTCTATGAACGAAATTATATTTTATTCAAAATGATTTAGGAGTAGAGCAAGGTAGAGTAGCCAGGTTAGGCTAGGTTTTTTAATACGTAGGTCAGGGATGAAGCTCTTTAGCTAATAGTAGGTTATTTTCTATGTCTTGTTGAGATTTTTAATAACAAGAGTGTTATATTCCAATAGGCATACAAGTAATTTACCTTTATAACTTAGTATTGGTAAATGCAAAATAGGGTTTCAGAACTTAACACCCTTCATTCATGAACATAGCATGAGTTCTAGTAAGTTTTAATGGTTACCACTGTCCATTTTAAATGATCCAGCAACCGCCGAAAATTCATTTCTAAATATATCCATAACTATGATCATACCATTGTGAAAACTAGATCTCAACTAACTATTAAGAACAACTTATTTCATCTTATTATCAGAATGATTTGTTAATC
This sequence comes from Stephania cephalantha, assembly GCA_039657325.1. NCBI lineage: Eukaryota > Viridiplantae > Streptophyta > Magnoliopsida > Ranunculales > Menispermaceae > Stephania > Stephania cephalantha. The sequence goes on along the minus strand of CM077578.1, from coordinate 28,202,381 downwards.
ATGGGCAATGAATATTCATTCTCGGTACTTTACATTATTCTTTAGAATCCTCAAATCCTCAGATTCTTTGACCGCTAATTCTCCCTAATTTATACTATACCAGTCTAAAATATCAGACTAGGGTATCTTGCCAACTCACTGCATTGTTCTTGAACAAACTGTCTTCAAATTGTACTAGTTTAATATTCTAAACTTTATATGTCATTATCCAACAATTTGCTTGTCATTCCAATATGGATTCACTCTACAACTAAAATTTTCTACTTCATAACATCTTATGAACCTCAAATATGCTATTGCCATTAACCACTAATTTATCTACTAAATAACTTTCATTAATTCACAACTAGTCTCTATACTAGTATTCAATTATATCTCAAAGTGGCTTACCATCTTTGAGTTTCACTTAAAGTCATTCAATATTTCATTATTTGATAAATTTCGTTCTCCTAATTTATTGCTTCTGATATATCTTAGTAGCATACCTTCTGATCTAATAGATACTTCTTAACTGACTATTATTTGTCTAATAATATCATTGATTACAAAGACCACTAAAGATAGTTACTCAAAGAATGAATTTAATTTTTATCTTTGTAAATTTTCCTTATATGTTTCCTTTTTCAAAAACCTCAAGGATAATGTTATCTTGAACTCTTACCTTCAATACTTTCCCATATCATGAAAAATCAATGGACTTTAACCATCTTATTGTCATTTAGGTAAGATATAACTCTTATATCTAACACGTAGTTATAATATAACATAAAAAATAACATATCTTAGTCTTCTATATTTTGGTTACCCCCCGAAATCATGATAAAAACTGTTTATTACGCCATAAGCTTCTTTGTAACTCGAGACAACTCTAAAAGTTAGTAAACATAAGGTATGCTACTAAGATATATCAGAAGCAATAACCTTAAACTTCGATACCAAATCGTATCCTAGTTATCACTCATCACTTGTTTCCAAGTGATAAGGCGATTCTTTGAAATGATCTCTAATACCACACTATATCAAAGTTGATTACCTCAAGATTTGTAGTAGGCTCTAACAAGTCTCTGATACCAAACTATATCAGTGTTATTAAATGTAATAAAGCCCTTAAATTCAGTTTCTGATACTAGACTGTATTAGAGTTACAACTTAATATGAAAGTGATAAACTTTAGGAGTGATAAACCTTAGGCTCTTAAATAGGATCTGATACCAAGGTGTGGCATCCACTAACCCGATTAGGGCGATAGACTGAAACCCTAATTAAGAATAGTTAATCCCGCTAGAATTTAATAGAGCCAATAGTTTCTCTTCTTACACTTGATAAACACTACTATATATCGAATATCATTGTAAAATAAATAATAAATGCAGCGAAAAGTAAAAACTTTTTCGATAATAAATACGATATACAGTACCAAATCAAACCGGAATAAAACTAAGTTGAATAAAACCTCCCATCCCTTATGATATTACAAAACATGTAATTCAATAGAAATATATAAGACAAGGCGAGATTCATTAAACCAAAGAGAAGATCAAGACTCCTAAATCTTCTCTATCCCATAGTCATAGCGCTCATTGATTTTCCTGAAATACTAATTTTGGGTGAGCGCTCCAACTTGCTCATTAAGTAGGGATTCTTATAACCATCACCATTCCATATAATAATAAAGAACGTTAAGCACTAACAATATGCACAAATGTTAACTAACAAGAATATAAAAAGCATATAATTCAATAAATAACGGATGCAAATAAAACTCACAATGACTATTACACTACAATTCCCATTTATTTATAAAACTTGGATCGATTACCCTTTGATGCCATTAATGCGATCGCTAGACCAGCATATTGGCCGATGTGCTGTCTAACAAATCCATTAATGCCTAATGGTTCTATCTGAAACCCTCTATTGAATATGTAATCCATGCAACCTATCTAACTTAGTAAGAAGTTACATATTGTCCAAGAGATCAACCCTGCATCCTATATACCATGGTCCTAGTCTCAGGAACTTACTCTCGTGAATCACATCAAACACCAATTTTAACTTATTAAAATCATCACAATGTACATAGACCCCCTATTCAGTCCATAAACTACATGAACTACATATACTATGATAGTCAGACAACATTGATAAATAAGCAAATCCATACTTACTTCAGTTTAGGTCTCCATTACCAAATTCCTAACTTTTCGGTTATCACACACTTTCTCGGTGTTCCACAACCTATCACAAACCATTTGTGATCAATATAGGTCTAATACCATATATTTGAAACCCCTAGTTCATTCACTAAGTCCTCCATAAATTATAATAAAAAATCAATTCATATGCAATTTTTTAGGGTGGGAGCGCGCTTCCAAACTGGGTTGAGTACGTTCCATGAACTATAATAATCCCAATTGTTGGAGGAGTGTGCTCCTCTGCTCGATGGAGCGCGCTCCACCCCTGCACTGCCACGTTAGTGAATAGGCCAACAACCACTTTTCCATTACTAAATCATCACCACGACCTAAAATACTCCCAATTCATTTGGAGGACCTCCAGTGAGGTAACAAAACGTTTCGAATCAACGACAACAATTCAAAGAAAATCATCACTAAATATCGAATTGAACTTGAAACTCAAAACTCAACTCACCAAAATGACGATCTTTGAGCCCTAGGTTGCTTAAGTAACTCATGTCCACTAGGAAATCACTCCTAATCCACTATTCAATTGCCCCAAATCCTCGGGTACTCTCCTCTCTCACTTCTCGAAAGATCAAAATAAAATAATGAGGATAAACTTGATGATTTTAGATTCTTATATATATATATATATATAAATGGATTTTTCTCGAGATAAGCATTGCACATTCTCAAGGTTGATTAAGTGATTGATGTGTTAAAATTACACTCCTTAAAGTGAAAAGCATTTTGACACCATCAACACTTACACTCATCTCGAGATTGATCAAACGATCCATATAATTTAACTAACTTACAGTTTATTATATATATTTAAATATCAATTAAATATTAATATATAAATTTTGTGTATTTTCTTGCCAGTTAATTCACCAAATATGCCTACAAGTGTTCTCGAGTGTGCACATTTATTTCACGACCCTTTCGTCGCACTTGGTGTACCGGATATTTATTGTTTATTTAATTATTTTCCGTTTATAGGCTTCTATATAAACTTTCCACTTTTTATAATACAACCTATAAAATACATTAATATTCCAAATGAACACCCATAATCACACAAACCCACGCATATGGTAACCAAGGTATGCCAGACTTAACCAAGGGCCTAACTCGGGTTAATTAAGATTGGAATTAACACTAATCACCAGATTAATGTAAAAGTTTGTTATAGATTTTACACCTACAAAATCTGCCATAAATATACAAACTCTAAACCACCATTGAGACATCATTAAAAAAACATCAGAAAGATCGAGAATTGAAATAAAATAATATTACAAAAGAAAATTTTCAACAAGACATAGAAAACAACCCACTACTTGTTAGAGAACTTCATCTCTGACATTGGTATTGAAGAACCTAGCCAGACAATGCTACTTTACCTTGCTGTACTACTAAATCACTATGAATACAATATGTTTTTGTTCATAGAGGTGCCTCCTTTATATAGGTGTGCCTGGGTACAAGAATAGCAACTTCTAGGAACAAGAACATTCTAAAAAGTTCCACAACTTCTATTCTACAATGTTGGTGTCATCCATCGCGTTGTATTTACGACAGTACCGCTCCAGATGGCAATGTGGATATATATAGAAAGTTTTAGGCAGAGAGTCGATTTAAAACTTCTATTTTTGAGTTTGGCGTTGTGGTTGAGTTTGTCTATTCAAGTCCTTGCACCGTCCATTCAAATTTGGCACCATGTGTTGATCCGTCCTGACACCTTGGTGGCGTCGTTGCTCTCTGCTGGTGTCGTCCATTCTCTTCACGACATCGACCCAAGTGTTGCTTTGACCAATAGTTGACTTCTTACGGAATTGTCTAATTGAAGCAGAAATGCACAAATACCAATGTAAATGTTCACTAGTAAACATATAAAGCCATAAAACTTGACTTTGGACTTGATTTACATATCAAAATACCTATGAAAAAATGAATGACTAAATACTAATCAAATACCCCCAAACTTAGAACTTTGCACTTCCCGAGCAAAGGTTATTTGCTACGACGATCAAACATATTGTGACAAAATTGAGTGATGCTTTCCTAAAGACCTTATACCTACTTTGCAAAACAATAGAGTCCTCTTGCTCAAAACTTAGTCGATTTGTTTTATAAGAGACTTAGAATTTTTGTAGGCAGATCAAACATGGTCACATTTCCAAGCCACCTATTTTTTCAACACTTGAAGAAATTTAAAAAACCATAACCTTCAACTTACTTATAGGTTTTCTAAGTCTCTTTACCAAAGTAATAAATCCAAATTGATTTCTTTATTGGTCGAATTCTTTTAAACAAACTTTATCACCACTTTTTCCTTATTTTCATATCTTCACTTCATTAAGAGTCGATATGGCTTATTTAGAGGTAAGCTATTATTTGGTTCTTTTCATTGGAAATACTCATTTAAGCTAGCTACCAACACTCGAGCTAAATCTTTACTTTTTTATAAAAGTTTTTTTTATGAACTTTCCCCTTTCATGCAATTAAAGATAAAGACTTTTTCCCTTAATATGGTTTTTTTATTGTACGGTCCCTACTCAGTTTTCTTTGGATACATATTTTTTATTGTTTTTCCAACAATCTAGTTTCTTACTCCATTTCTTGCATAACTTGTGGGACTCTCAAATTTTTTAGAAATCTCCTGTTAGCACTTCTCACTTTTGCTAAAGTGAAGTTAATTCTTTAATGTACAATCATCAGACCCAAAATATAGTGAATAAGCCTACTTCTTCCTCTTATAATTGCAAGATATTTAACAACTACACTCTAAGTGGATTATTCCTAGTTTCAAAATCCTTGCAATTTTGAATTTTCCTACAAAATGGATTTGACCAACTACTTACTTTTTTTCCATGTCATGACTCATTCATAATCCACGTATCTATTAATGTTTCCAAGTAGGTGAAAAGCTCTTGTACTTCTTCTAAATCTAAAGGCATACCAGTTTGACTAAGTTTTTACTCCAAGAATCGAAAGCAAAGTTTCACTCATAGGTAAGACTTTATAAAACAGTGAATACACTAAACTACCTAAGATATGCATACATTATTGTACTTTCTAAGTGATGAATGAAGTGGGAGATAAGGGGTAGGATGAACGAGGGGAAATATCACCATGATTCCATTGAAATCGCAAGTAAATTGAAAAAAATATAACGCCTATACCTGCTGGTCTTCAACCAATGATTCCCTCCAACAGTCCACTTACCTAAACACCCCCAAACATATTCTGAACCTTATCCTTAAGGTTTGAAATAAGCAGGGCAAACCAAACATAAAGGAAATGGTGGAAATAGATAAATAATATATATAGAACTTAGTACAATACTTCATGTATGATTAGGAAAAATAGCAAATCAAAAAATTGATTACTAACTACAAAATTGTTCATGGGTTGCCTCCATGTAGCGCTTTTTGTATTACATCGCTAGTTCTACGAATTTACCTCCCCCCTAGAACATCGTTGGCTCGATGAATGTAACTCTCCCTAGTCAAGGTCCTAATCGATTACCTTGATTAATGGTACCATAAATCGTGCGAAGACAGTCTCTTTGTCTGGTATGATCTTACTACCGTCCTTAAAGAAAGTTGTCATCCTTACTACCCATATGCTAATGTACCGCAACTGCCATCGATCAGTTTTCTAGCTGTCGCTAAGAATAGTAGTCCCAACAAAAATATTTTTCATTTGCTATTACTTCCATTGACTATACAAAAGTCCATGATGAACACGAAGTCTCCTATGTGGAGAGATACATTCTTCAACATCTCTCTGAGTTTCTCCATCGTCCAATTTGGATATTTCACAATAGTCTCTTCATCACCGATAATATATAGTCCTTACAATTTGAAGAACTTGGAAGACATGACATTAACTGTAGCACCCATGCCACATAGCACTCTAAGAAAGCTCTTGTATCTAATATTGCATGAGGACATGATCTTCCTAGCGGTCTTACAAGATTGCAACTGGTAATGAAATATGTTTGGGAGTAGAGTCATTTTCTCTTTGCTATCATCCATCTTCTCATGTTTGGTCCCTCGCTCAGCGATAGGCAGGTTCTATGGAGGCTTGGCACTGATCAACGTAGCTCTCTGCAGAGACCCTCCTCTTGGGACTATTTCTGGCTTGATCTCTCAGGGGGTCTTCTCGCTCCATGCATACGCATCCCTAAACATCATGTTTTGCACTATAGTTGAACAAGCAAAAATGTATCAGTCAATGAATTGACGATATATGGAATTTGAAAACTTACTACTCTTCCTTTATGCTCAAGGGAGAAAAAGGCCCAAACTAAGTCAATGTTGGCTCTGCACGTTCGCGTAATGGGCCTGCCAAAAAGAACAAAAAATGGCTTGGACTTGTGTGACTCTGTCATGTCGATGACGTGAAAGTCTTAAAGGAATTTCAAATATCCTACATGTAGCATTTGGTATTGGATTACTCCTTTGGAAGATATTTCTTATCGTGAATGGCATGAATTTGAGTCTTCATCTCTATTTACTCACCAATCTCAACAGGATTATGAAAATTTGAGGACATCACATTAATTGATGTTCCTAAATAAAGTATTACGTTTTCCAAATAGATTCCACCTATTTTCAAGGGATACCTACTACCCCCGAATCAGCATATTTAAGCAGGATGTTGTTAGGACTTCCCTGGGTTGTTCGTTAGGCATCTAATCTGGTTGCTCTTAGGGTAATGGTTTTGTAGACCTCATTCTCTGAGGTAGCGTATCATGAAAAATAGCATTCACTAGCGCGCCTAGCGAGTTAGTACTAATATTTGAATTGAAGTAGGGTTGCGATGGAAACTTCCCCCTCTCCTCAAATTGACTAAGTTCTTTTGTAGTTTAGTCTACTTGGACTTCCAGGTTTTGAACCGTAGCATTCGTGTCACTGAGAGCTTTCTTAGTGCTTGCCTGGAACAGGATCACGTTTCTAGCAAATTAGCCTTATTGAGTCGCTACAATTTTAATCATATCCTCTAGTATGGATTGACTAGTCACTATATCTAGGCAACGGTTGTCCTCGAGGGACAAAATATTGGTAGTTCTATTTTCTAGGCCAAAACTAATTTTGGATTATTCCTCACCATTGCTTAATTATAGGTGCTGAGTCAATATTTATGCACTTTTTCATAGATGTTTTGCTACGTAAACCCTGTCCAAAGTTTGGTTTTATGGTTTTATATATTTACTTTGGAGATTTATAGGGTAATTGAGGTTTTATCCATGAAATGGACAATTTTGGGTAAAAAAATTCAACAATTGGTTAAACCAGCAGCTCTATAGACGTCGTACTAAAGAATGGATGGCGCTAGTAAAGGAGCAGCGAGACCACCTAGGCGTTAGACTTTGAATGACATTAGGACTTGCAGTAATAGTGTCACGATGGCGCATGACTCAGAAATAGAAGTTTCAGATAGACTTGCTCTTAAGACATTCTATATGTCCACATCCCACCTGGCACTATAACAACATAACCATAGTGCCATGGATGGATGTAGCATCGCAAAATATAAGTTTTAGGACTTTTTGAGAAGTTCTTATTCTTGGTAGCTGCTATTCTTGTACCCAGGCACACCTATATAAAGGAGGCACCTCTATGAACCAAAATATATTTTATTCATAATGATTTAGTTGTAGCGCAATGTAGAGCAACCAGGTCTGGCTAGGTTCTCCAATACCTAAGTCGGGGATGAAGCTCTTTAGTTAGTAATAGGTTATTTTCTAAGTCTTGTTAAGATTTTTATAATAATAGTGTTTTATTTCAATTTTCTATCTTTGTGTTGTTGTTTTAACGATGTCTCAATTGTGGTATAGAGTTTTTATATTCATTGCAAATTTCTAGGCATAAAATCTATGAGCTTGCTATCAATCTAGTCAAATCAATGATACCAATCAGGCTTAGAAGTGGCAATCACCTTGAGCAAGAAACATGACACACTTGTTAATGTTGCACACTTGCTAAATCTCAAGAGTGGTCGCCCAAGGTTGTATAGTGGAGTAAGTTAAGTATTTAGAGGGTGGAAACAACATGAGGCTAGATTGCGGAAACAACATAAGGCTAGATTGTGGATTCCTGGACTTAGGTAAGTTTTTATTTCTCTATTTTACAACTATTTTACTTTCTTGTTAAGAAGGCTTTTAGATCAAACTCTTTCAAAAATCCGTAAGATTTACTGCTCTGATACCAACTGTGACGGCCCCAGTTTCCCACAAACCGAGCCCCGCCCGGCCTAAGTCCACGTGGGCTTAGGCTCGGCGGGGCCCAGTTCGTGGGAAACTGGGGTCATCACAGTATTAACCGATCGATCCCTGACGAGACATGACAACAGTGGACAACGAGGCATGACTTCGACAAAGCTCTTCTTCGCGATGGATTGCTCGCGAAGAAGACGAGAGGTGTAGGCCATGGGACTTAGGAGGCTATTTGGGTGTCGAGTGCGCATATCGAGGCATGAGCGGGACGTTTTGAGGACGATTTGTGATTTCTCGAGGTAAGTAAACCAGTTAGGAAATTGTACAGTTATTTCATTTTGAGCTATTTAATATTGTTGTTCATTGCTTTGATATCTATCTTTGAAATTGCTATTGGTTGAGTGGTCCATTGGTAAGTGAGTCATGGCTACTATTCTCTGTGATATGAGCTCTTACATGGACGCCGTTGATATCTCCTAAATGAGTGTATGTTGGGGGCACTTATCCGGGTATGTGGATATCTCATAGTCGTAATGGTTAGGGCTGGTAGGCAGTGTCTCGTCCTGAACCCGAGTTTGCTAGGCTTTTGTCGTGACTCAACGACCTTTTGGTTAGGACTCCTTGCTATTCGGCTTTCGTATTCGGGACCCTCACTTATGAATTGATTTGTTTACAGTCGTTTATATTCATGCGTTCCCTGTTCAATTCTTTCTAATTGCATGAGTTCGATTGATTTATTTATTTCGAAATGTTGTATATATGTCCTACTAGCGTTACTTACCTGGGCTCATCATTCTTGTGTTTGACGGAGTACAGATCCACAGTCCTGCAAAGGGAAGGCTCCATAGCTAAGTGATTCTTTTGTACTATTAGATATACTTGTTTTGAAACACTGGGAGTTGGGTTTTTAAGAGAATTTGAGCATGTATATCTTGTATTTACTCTCCTCTGAATGTTCATTAATGAAGAGATACATGAATGTACATGTTTACAGGGTTCCACAATTAGGTTGTCCAACTATTTTACAATTATTGATGAGTTATTTACTGTATTAATTGCTTCCGCTAAAATTTTAAAACTTGAAAAATACTAATAACTCAACTTAAAATTATTAATTTACTTATAATGATGGATTGAAAGGCTGACTAGGCTTGCGTTGACCTTGCAAGACTGGCTCGGGGGTCCACGTAGGCTTAGGCCGGGCGGGGCACAGTTTGTGCGAAACTGGGGCCGTCACAGAAAACCCGCAAGTATAACTGATACATTTTTTCAATTTACTTACAATTTCAATGGAAAAATGTTTGTATTTATCCCCTTTATTCCATTCCTTATCACCCACTTCTTTCATCACTTAGAAATTAGTACAATAATACATGTATGTCCTAGGTAGTTTAGTGTATTTACTATTTTATAGAGTTTTAAATACAAGTGAAACTTTACTTACGATTCTTAGAGTAAAAACATGGTCATATTGTTTGCCTTGAGACATAGAAGAAGTAGAAGATCTTCTACTTGATAACATTAATAGATTTTTTGACTATGGATGAGTTATGACTTGAGACCAAAGTAAGTAGGTGGTCAAATCAACTTTGCAAAAAAAATCGAAAGCTGTAGGATTATGAAACTAGGACTAATCAACTTAGATTGTAATTGTTAAAGATCTAGCACTTTTAATAAGAAGAAGTAGGCTTATTCGCGATATTACAGGCTTGATGATTCTACATTAGAGAACTAAATTAACTTTAGCAAAAGTGAGAAATGCTAATAGGAGATTTATAAAAACTAAGAGAGTCCCACAAGTTCTGTAGGAAATGGAGCAGGGAAATTGATAGTTGGAAAAACAATGAAAATTCAGTATCCATATAAAATGGAGTTGGGACCGTACTAGTAAAAAACCATATAAAGGGAGAAAGTAAGGATCTCTAGTTGAATGTAAGGCAAAGGTTGAAAAAAAAAACTCCTAAAAAGAAGTAAAGATTTAGCTCGATTGCTTATATCTCGATTAAGTGAATCTATCCAATGCCATGAACCAAATAATAGCCTACCTCTAAATAAGCCATATGGACTCTAAAAGGTGTGGAGATCTGCAAGTAAGCAAAAAGTGGTGATAAAGTTTGTTTCCCGAATCCGTCTAATAAAGAGATCAATTTGTATCCACTGCTTTGATAAAGAGACCTAGAAAACCTATAAGTAAGTTGAAAGTTATGGCTTTTAATGTTTTTTGCGTTGAAACAATGTTGTCTTGGAAAGGTCACAATGTTTACCAACCTTCAAAAATTCTAAGTCACTTGTTAAATTGATGGACCAAGTTTCGATTGAGAGGACTCTATTGTTTGGCAAAGTAGGTATAAAGACTTTAGGAAAGCATCACTTAATTTTTTCATACTACGTTTAATTGTTGTAGTCATATAACCCTTTTCTCGAGACATGCAAAGTTCTATGTTTGGGTATTTGATGAGTTTTTATTTATGCACTTTCTCATGGGTGTTTTGCTATGTAAATCAATTCCAAAGTCGGGTTTTATGGTTCTATATGTTTACTTTAGATATTTATAGGGTATTTAAGCCTTTGAGCAGGAATTAGACAATTCCGGGAAACAAGTCAACTTTTGGTCGAATTAGTAGTTGGGTTGACGCTGTACAGAAGAATGGATGACACTAGTAGAGGAACAGTGGCACCACTGAGGCGTTAGGGTGGATCAACACACCGCGCTTGGATTTAAACGAATGGTGTCACCAATGGCGCCAGATTCATAAATAAAAGTTTTAGAATAACTTTTTGCCAGAGACTTTCTATATAACTCCACATCCCCACCTGGCACCATACCCACATAACCACTACGCTATGGATGACGCCAACATAACAGAAAAGAAGTTTTAGGACTTTTTAAAAAATTCTTATTCGCGAGAGTTGCTATTCTTGTACCAAGGCACACAGACGTAAAAGAGTCACCTTTATGAATATAAATATATTGTATTCATAGTGATTTAGGAGCAGAGCAAGGAAAGTAGGCATGTCCGGCAAGGTTTTTTAATAACAAGGTCGGGGATGAAGCTCTCTAGCCAATTGTAGGTTGTTTTCTATGTCTTGTTGAGATTTTCTGTAATAATAATGTTTTATTTCAGTTCTCCATCTTTGTGTTGTTTTTTTAATGATCTCTCAATTGTGGTTTAGAGTTTGTATATTCATTACAAATTTCAAGGGTTAAAATCCATTGGCCTACTTTCAATTCGGTTGAGTCCGTAATACCAACCGTATTGAGAAGTGGCAATGACCTAGAGAAAGGAACTTAACTTGCATGTTGTTATAGCTGAGTAGCATCGAAAACTAGGCTAAATCTTAAGAGCGGTTGCCCAAGGTTGTCTAGGGGTCAGTGTTCCCATACAAATTTTAAAGCTACACACTGCTAAATCCTGAAAGCGATCGCCAAGGTTTTATTGTGATGTAAGATAAGTATTTAGAAAGTGGTTGCCCTATCAATCGAGAATAGGGGACTAAAGTGTTTGTGACCCCAACACCTATATCCTATCAGGGGAATATTGTTTTGAAACCCATCTTTTAAAATTATACTTGAGATGGAAACAACACGATGCTAGATTATGGATTTCTAGACTTAGGTTTGTCTTTATTTCTCTATTTTACCACTATTTTGATTTCTTGTTTAGTATGCTTTTAGATAAAGCTCATTCAAAAATCACCCAGCTATTTGTTGAATTTAATTTGATTGAATCATATTGATTTGACCTAAAACTCATTCAAAAATCACCCATATTTACTTTTCTATCTATTGAACTCAATTTGACTAAATCATATGGATTTTACCTCGTTCTTACCTAAACTACATTCCATTTAGACTTGGTACCCATAAGGATTTATATTTGACACGCACGACACGTGCTCAGTAGGTATTTTCGAAGGGTACTTTAGTTTTCCCTTGGAATTGGTTACCTACCACATTGACTTGTTGATAGTCCTCAAAAAAAGTGGGACATTCATCACTCGCATGGCTTGTAGATGAGTGGAATCCAAAAGCTTCTACATGCACTTGGCTATTATTCTGAAGATTATCCACTAGGGAAGTTAACTGATCAATTTTTTTTCGTCAGTGGAACTAGTAGTAGCTCCAACTAACGGACTCTAGTGCGCGTCAACACTAATATCCTTGTATAGTCGAGACTGTTCCACTCGGTCCTCCTAAAGTTACTTCTTCTGCGCTAGGTTTTTGTCAAGAATATGACCACTGCAAGTGTTATCAATTATAGAACTCTCGAAAGGGGACATACCGACATAGAAGAACTGAATAATTGCCCATTTGGATTTCCCATGTTATGAACGATGGCAATTAAGCGCTTATAGTGATCTTAATAATTACAAAAAGGCTCACCGATCTTTATCTTAATATTGCATATTTGATAAGTGATTAATTAGACTTATATATAGGGTTACTTTAGTAGTATATTTTGTATAAATATCCCGAAATGAGCTCGAATTGATGGTGTTTACGTATGTTCATGTACATAAGGCATAAAGGAATAAAATTAGTGAATTCGAAAAAAATAATGCTAAAACACATAAAAGTAGGTTTGGCGTCGCGGCTAAGCAGAATTTGCACTGTGGGAAACATAAGCATAGCATGCGAGTTGCATGCACGGCGTGGCAGAGCAAGGCAAGGAAGAAAAGTTGGTCATGATATCTCTAATTTATTCTTGAGTTTTAAGAAAATTTGTAGGGAAAAGACATTGAAGACACACATGTAGTGATTCAGGTAATTTTTTTATAGATTTAACTGAACATTATTTTGTAATATCTCTGATTTCCATGAATACCAATATGTGAATTTTTGTTTCAATGAAGTGTCAGTAGGTTATTAATCTTAGGGATCAATAGGTCCTATGGTATGAATGTTGTGTTATAAACATGAGTAGATTAGAAAGATAAATAGTGCAATGTTTAGAATTTGTATTGATTATGAGCGTAATACTGCGAACATCTTGATCACGTGTTTGTTGATATTAGGTTTTGGAAGTTATCATGGTCATTGAAGTATTTTTGCTGGATATAGGTGGTACAACTTTAAAATATACAACATCGACTGATAGTTGTTGATTAGGAGGTATGAATAGTAAACTTTATTTGTTATGAATCTCAAGATTTGGAACATTAAAGAAATGAGGAGCTTACGTTATTCACACTGAAAGGTGGAATTCTAGTTTGCACATTAGAATTTTTTCCATCACGATGGTGGGTTGAATTGGGTTTGAAGGAAATCTGTATATTTTAATTAGGAATTGCACACACAAAATAAAAATGATAAGGTGAGTTGAAAAACATAGTATTTCATTACTAGGTGAAGTTGTGAACTAAGATAATATTAATATAAAAGTTAAAGTAATTTGCATTGATTTGTTAGCATTGAATAGTTTAGTTTTAAAAACTAATAAAAATGTTATTTCCTTAGCAATAGACTAATTTTGTCCAGGTACATACTAATTGCAAATACTTTTCCCAGAGGACGATATCCATAATCAATGTAAGTTTATCACACTATTACTATAATCGGGCCGCTATACTTGTGGCTGCGATCAAGTTTTTAGCATTGTTGTCGTGGATAGGTACCCACTTAGAATTACTTAATTTGAAAAGTTACTAAGTTTTATTTTACGTTTAGAAAATAAATAAAAGGCTTAAGTCTCAAGTTTGACTTTCTTCACTTGATCTTTTGTGTATTCTTTTAAAGGATAACTAGTGCATGAGTAGCAAATGAGAGAAGGACTTAGTTCCTTACGATCCTGAGATTGACAAAACCAACAATGGAAAGAAAAAGAAAGGAATCAAGATGGCTAAGGATCAAGCAAGAACCTATTAACTGGGATGAGGGAATGACTAACCCAATGGTGATCTGGTAATGCATGATAGAGTGCGGGGACAGAGATGCCTTCGTGACTACTTGAAGCTAAAATTTCGAGAGACTTCCAACTGAGTGATGAGGCTTCCAACCAACATCACCGTGTTCGAACTGAGAACGTCTCTAATCAAAATCGTGTAAAGTAGCCTATTTAATGGGCTAGCCAATGAAGATCCCTTTGTACATGTAGAGGATTATTTTGAGAAGTGTGACGCCATGCACATTACCGGAGTTATAAAAGAGGGTGTTAAGATGAAACATTTCCCATTTTCATTGGGTGGAAAAGCCAAATCCTGGTTCCAATAACTAAATACAGGGAGTATGACCTCTTCGGCCAAAATCAATGAAATATTTCTTGATAAGTTATTTCCCCTAGTGAAGGTCAATGAAAGGAAGCTGGAAATAAATCAATTCAAGCAAGAAGATGCCGAGTTTCTTGGTAAGGCTTGGGAAAGACTCAAGGAGATGGTGAAGATTTGTCTAGGACATGGATACGTAAAATGGGCACAACTTTACATTTTCTACTATGGGATGAACCACAACATGAGAACACAAGTATATGTCGCAGCAGGTGGTTCTCTACTAACCAAGGATGTGGATGGAGCATTGGATCTTCTAGATCTTATGTCTCAAAAATTTACATTTGTTAATCGTTCCACAAAGAGGAAACCAACAGGCATATATGAGATTAATTTGCAAGCTGCGATCATGGCACAAATATCCAACTTAAGTAGTCAAATGGCGAAAATTCAAATGGATACCAAAGTCTACAAGTGCAGGCAATACACTAACTCATTAATCACCAAAACATGGTGGTTAATCAAATGGACATGCAGCAAGGAATGGAATATAAAGACGTAAATTTCATGAACAACCAAGGTTATGAAAACACGTTCAGGCCGAGAAGAATGGCTCCATAAAGGTTTTCTTGAGGTTTTCTTATGGAAATCATGATGAAGCAATGAAGTTGACTCTAGCCTTTGATCAACAAGTCCAATAAGGAAAGCTAGGGCAAAGCGAGGAGCTGACTTTATTGACGCCAATTGAAAAACTCTTGAAGTTCATCGACATGAAGAACAGGGAACACCATGAGAAGCACGAGAAAGAGATGGAGGAAGAAAAGCAAGCTATAAAGATGATGGATGATGAGAGATCATAATCCATCACAAACTTAGAAAGATAGATTGGTAAGTTATCCATTGCCTAGAATTCAAGGAAGGAAGGAAATTTTTTAGCAACATGATCACTTATCCCAAGGATAACATTAGTGCTATTGACATGATGAGCACTATGGCAATGAATGAACCATGACCAGGGCAAATGATGTACAAGCAAGAAAAAATGATGCTTTATTTAATCCTTAGTAAAGCTTCAAAACTAAATTTATATCCTCAATGAAACTTAATACTTGTTTTACTTAATTGGAGCAAATTAAGAAATCATACAGATTATGCTCAAAATTTTTGTAAGAATTTCAGCAGAACCTCCCTTAAAAGTGGCCTGCTGGAAAACTTTCAACTAATAGACAGTAAAATTGGAGCAAATTAACAAATTTATATAACAACGAGGATCTCTCATTTCCTGTTCTAAGTTCATAATAAGCGGGCCCACTCACTATAAACCTAGAACATTCCTATGAGTTCAATGCATGTTACCCTGGAATCAACATTCCCTACCTTAGATGCCTGTAGTACATCTAGTTTGGAGTAGAGCACCTCACACTCTTATGACCGAAAGCGGGGGAAACTCTATCGGGATGTCATGCATGCATAACTAAGAATGATGTGAAATGCAATGCAGACTAAACACAAATGCAGGTACAAAGATAAATTTCATAAATAGTAAAGATCATTGTAGGGTTTACTTAAAACAAACCAACTTTGACCTAAGTTCTCGGGGTCCTCGATACGTTGGATCACCTAGAAAATGGATCAAATAACTTCCCTGCATACCCAATTAAATTAATGGGTCAAGCTTCAAGTGAAAGAAAATCACGAAACCCAATGAAAACTATGGCCAAAGTACAATTGAGTACAATTTCCAAAACCTCAATATTTTTCATGATGACCTGAAAGGAACTTGTAGTACTCATGTCCTACTTTCTATAGACTCCATGAACACTCAAATCTAATCACTGATGAAGAAGTTATAAATTTTCCAATATGGTCTGTCAACTAGACAAACTTTAATAATTTTGAACTAATAAAACTTCTCCAAATCAATATTTTCGAAATTAAATCCTTAAAACTTGACATCAAACACCTTGAAACCACTCGATACCAAAATTAAAATATTTTCCATAGCCCATGGAGTCAATTTGGATAAAATTCAATTATCCAATTCATCTAGAAACCCAATTTAAATCAATATCAACTATAATAACATCTCAAAAATAGTTATCAAATGAAATGCATCAATTAATTTCACCAAAACCCTAACCTACGTTGTTGGAATTTATTTCAAATTGGAGCAAATTAACTTACAACATCAATTCTCAATAATCCCTATTAATTCCTATCAAAACTTGTGTGAAACTTATCAAAAAATTGCAAGAATTCAAACTAAAGTTTCAAGCTCAATAATTTATTTTCACCGAGGAAACTTGGCTCGAACTCCCCTTCTCAGGATGCTCTACTTTTTTATAGAAATAAATCGGGCTAAAATCGGAAGTAGGGAGATCACAAAGCAATAGAATCAACGAAGAGGGTTAGGAATGAACGTTCGGTTGAAATCAAAACATTACGTTTTGATTTTTTTTATTTTGATTTTTTTATATATTTATGTATGAACCCTCAGTTGCTTGTTAGAAGCTTAATTTCTTTTGCTTTATTAAATCCCGTAATCTTTATTTTGACATGTTTTGAGTTCCAGCACTCGTTTTTGCTCCGGTTTTTCACCAAATTGAACCAAACATCCATAACACTAGTTTTGGCCATGTGAAAACCCTAAAATTCTAAATTTTTTCCACGACATGCTGAACATTTACGGACCAATTCTCTTTCCATACTTAGTGAAACCTTCACTAATTTGGAACCCAATGTCAATCCCCACCACCGCCAACTGATACAAAACTCGAGATAAGGTCTTATACCAACTTTGTTCTTATTTTAGAATACCACCGATTCCAACTTGCTTGTAAACCAATGGAAAATCCCCACTGATAATTAACGCTTGTTTACTAGTTTTCGAGCGACCGATAATTTTTATTGCACTTGCACTCTTTAGAGACACACTTACAACCCCTAATTATGACAAATTGAGAATACACCTCAACACACCATGACTTCGAGGCAAAATACCATATAATGAACACACTAAGCACACGACAAATAAAAATAAAATATACCTCATGATCCCCAGTCTATAATGCGTGGGTCCCACCTCGGATACTTAAATTCCAAATAAAATATGTAAATACTTAACTAGTCGCCTAATGAAGTTATAAAATTCTCGAATTTCATAATAAACAAGGTCGAACTTAAGCACGAAATCTTCATCATTTGGTGGGATGTTTATGAAGAGGGGCTATCGAGCAATAGGATTTTAGAGATTTTCATTGATGCGCCCCATGGTAATATGGCGATCACCGCCACTGTGGTGAGCATCATCAGCCAAAATAGGTTGGGAGAAACTGGACTCTCTATTTAGAACATCCCTAGCCATCCTTTTGTGGGTTCTAGCGATATCTGAATCAAAAGGAAAGTGTAAACTAGTCGATTTAGATTGAGTGATCCAAATGTGTATAAATTGGTTGACTCAAAGAACAAAACAAAAAGAAAAAGAAAAAGTCAAACTCAATTAGGGATCGAATCCCTGGCAACAGCGCTAAAATTTAATCACATATCGTGCATGTCAGATATAACCATTTATAGGTTACCAAATCCTTTGGGTCGAATTCAAAGGATTTACTCAAACTGAGTTCAACAAATAGAAAAGTAAATATGGGGGATTTTTGAATGAGTTTTATCTAAAAGCCTACTAAGCCATAAAGTAAAATAGTTATAAAACAAATAAATAAAGACATACCTGAGTCTAGCAATCCTAAACCTCGTGTTGGTTCCATGTCTTGTATGATTTACTTTAAAAGGTGAGTTTTAAAGCAATTTTCCCTAAATTGGATGTAGGTGTTAGGGTCACCAACACCCTAGTCCACTTTTCTCGATAGATAGGCAACTGCACTCTAAATACTTCTCTTACTCCACCATACATTTTTGGGTAACCGCTATCAAGATTTAATACGTGAGCAGCATTAACAGCTTTTTGGGACACCTACCCCTGGAGAACCTTGGGCAACCGCTCTTACGATTTAGCCTACATCTAGATGCTACTCACTAAGAACAACAAGTGTGTATGGTTTCTCCCTCTAAATTATTGCCTCCTCTCAACCCAGTTGGTATCACGTACTCAACCGGATCGATAGTAAGCCCATGGATTTTACGCCTAGAAATATGCAATGAATATACAAACTCTAAACCACCATTGAGACATCGTGAAAACAGCAACACATAGATAGAAAGCTAAAATAAATCATTATTATTATTGATAATGTCAACAAGACATAGAAAATAACCTACTTCTTGCTAAAGAGCTTCATCCCCCACATAGGTATTAAAGAACCTAGCTGAACATGGCTACTATACCTTGCTCTACTCCTAAATCACTTTGAATAAAATATATTTTTTTATAAATATGCCTCCTTTATACAGGTGTGCCTGGGTATAAGAATAGGAACTCTCGAAAATAAGAACCTTCTAAAAAGTCTAAAAACTTCTATTCTGTGATGTCAGCACCGTCTATGGAGTCGTGGTTATGTGCGTACGGCGTCAGGTGGAGATGTAGAGATATATAGAAATTCTTGGGCAGCAAGCTGATCTAAAAATTCTATTTCTGAGTTTGGCGTTGTGGGTCACTCCATCTATTAACATTCATGTGATGTCCATTCAAATCAGGCATCGTGTGTTGATTTATCCTGACACCTTGGTGGCGCCACAACTCTTCTACTAGCTCTGCCCATTCTAATTCACGAACAAAAGCTCAATTACCCCGTATATCTCCAAAGTAAACATAGAAACCCATATGACCTGAATTTGGATAAGATCTACGTAGCAAAATATCTATGAAAAAGTGCATAAATAAAGTCTCATAATCCTGTGGATTCGACCCTGTGACATATGATCACTATGTCTTTTATTTATATTATTCCAATGTTAGTTTTAATTATGAGTGAGTAATTTATTGATTTAAATCTAATGTTGAAGTGGCTTTCCAAAGATGTTGGATATATTTGTTCGAAGTTTTCATAAAGTGTGATGTGATTTTATTAAGTGAAGTTAATGTCTTTGTGTATTCAAAGGGGTTAGTTAAATAAAATTAAAACGTGGCTTTTTACACCGGTATGAGGAGAACAAATGCCGGCTAAAGGCTATTTACTTACTTATGATTGGAGTTTAGTGATCTAAGGTGTTTGATAAAGCATACTCATAACTATATTGATTAAAGTAACATGTTTGGAATTCAAAATGGGTTTATTTTTCATTGTTCTGGATGTTTGTTCAGATATATATATTTTACTATTGAATTGAATTCATTTTGATTGATATTGAA
This sequence comes from Stephania cephalantha, assembly GCA_039657325.1. Taxonomy (NCBI): domain Eukaryota; kingdom Viridiplantae; phylum Streptophyta; class Magnoliopsida; order Ranunculales; family Menispermaceae; genus Stephania; species Stephania cephalantha. The sequence continues at coordinate 28,182,463 of CM077578.1, read as the reverse complement.
TTTGTATTGTGTTAATTAAGTTAATATAGTTAGTAAATTATTATTATATTATAGAGCAAATTAGTTAGTTTAGTTACTGTTTTTAATTATTTAGTTAAATTAAAGTAAAAAATTAATAAAACCTTTAAATGTCCATTTTCTTAGTGAAATTTGATGAATCCCTGTAAAGACGATTTCCACTTACAACTATTACAAAATATTGAAAGTACAATACATAAAAGAAATTCATTGTAAACGCCTAACACGTGTTAAGGAGCTATCCTAGGAGCAGGAATCTTATATGAAGGAGTATTTTCCTTTTCTCTTCAAAACTACAAGTAACTGATATTTCTACTTTAATTTTTTGGATGAAATTTCTTTAAATTAGGGAGACTAATTTTATATATGCCTATGTTTGAAAAATAACTTATTAATTAATAAAAATTTAGTACACCGAATGTGACGAGGAGGTTGTGGAATTAATATCCACGCCCCAGAATATTCGTCGGTATGTTCGGTGAGTTTATCGGCGATAAAAATACATAGGGATATACATATTTATATATAATACATATATAATATATATAAATAAAACAGTATTTTGATTTGATTATTATGGATCATTGGATCACCTCGAGATGAGCCTAAGTGGAGGACGTGTTAAGATATATGTCACTTTATGGTTGAGTCACATCAACTCAATCACCATTAGGTCAACCTAAAGATAGCGCGATGCATTTCTTGAGGAAAATCCATGTATATATATAAATCAAAAGCGTCTAACTTATCTCATAGTAAATTCAATTTTTTAAGAGGAAGCAAGCTGAGCAGGGAGTCCCTCTAGGGGACAAGGAATCGTCGCAATGGGGACAAATACGAAGAATTTAAATGGGGATGGAGGCAGGAATGGGAAAAAATACCATATCTGCACAGGTATAGGGATGGGGATGGAGAAAAATTAAACCATGGGAATCCCCGTGGGTATCCCCATTGGAAGAGATCGATAAGGATCCTCAAATATCAATTTTATATATATATTAATATTTTATAGTTTCCACTCCAAAAAACTAGTGATCGATACACATAACAAGCAAACTCTAATGAGATTTATAGTATTAACTTAATTAGTTAAATAAATAAAATATTTTCATTACCAAACTACATTAATTATATGTTTTGTTTGGAATTGTTTGTAATTGTATTTACATTTTACAAATTTAGTATCAAATGAGAAAATTGCAACACCTTATTATAAAAATTATCAAACTACATTAACTATATGTTTATGGTACCAATTGACATATGTATAATATGAATATAAATATCATTTAAAAGTATCAATACACCTAAATATATGTATATGACTTTCAGACTTTACTTTTTAAAATTCTTTTAAAAAAATTTAAGTAGGGAAAAACATTTCCCCACGGTGACTCCCCACGAAAATCCCCAAGGGGATTCCTAATGGAGAAAAAGTTTTCCCCACGGGGATTCCCCAACCCTGTGGGGATTAGAGATGGAGATGGGGATGAAGATTCATCTCCACATAGGGATGGGTACGGTGATAAGGGAATGAATTCTTGAGCGGGGATTGGGATGGAGATGGGGTCCCCATTCCCTACCCTCCCCATTTGCATCCCTAAGTGAGGGTTTGGTTTATGGAGATAGGTGATCTAGGAAAGGATTTTTCGAGCGACTTAGAGTGTTTAGGAGGAAATCAAACATCTATTGAAGTAGTCAGCATCATAGTTAGTAAGTTTAAGCTTTTTTGTTCAGTTGAATTTATGAACTTAGGATAGAAATCTTGTTAATTTTAATGATTAATGACTAGAAATAGTATAAGACCACAATAGAGGCCCACCCTAAGCTTATGGGGAAGTAATTGTTGATTTGGTGATGAGTTTGTGATTGAAGAGGGGCTACCGCCCTATTTTCTATCGAGACACTTGATGATGGAGCGTGCTCCCTTTAGTTTGGAAGTGTAGCCCTTTCATGAATATTGATTAACCTACTTGGTGGAGCGCGAACTAGCAAAGTAGGAGCATGTGTTGGGGCATGTGCCCTAGTTCAATCTAGAAACATTGTGTGTCTTATAATTTTAGTTAATAAAATTGAGGTTTCATTTGCTGTTTTATTATAAGTGATTGCATCTTTACCTTATAGTAAGATCCATGGGTATTTGTTAAAATATCCTAAATGCCCCTAATCGATCATTATACAGTGAAATATAATAAATTAAGACTAGTGTGAATCTTGATTGATGGTCATATGATGATCATGCATGTAGGGATACCAATCGAGATCACGAGTACTTTTTAGGGAATAAGGTGCTGGACCGACCAGCTATGAGAACACCACATGGATTAAGTCATAGGTGTTACTCATGATATATATATTACTTAGTCTTTCCACTTGAGATTATCATAGACTTCAATATTGTGAACATGGTAATTTGACACTATCAAACGTTGTCTTTAACTGACGATTATAAAGATTGTGATTGATACCATGTGAAAAATACGTGAAGGTGTGTAATTAAGATAGGATATGTCACTCTCGTATAGAGAGAGATATTACTTGGATCCTCGTTATGATAGACTGATAATGGCCAAGTCCATGTGAATTGATATGATCAAAGTCACTTGGATGTTTTTAGTTTTCCTAAAGATCAAGACTAGTGCGATTGAACATTAAGGGTGACTTTCCATGCCATATGTTTAGTCAAAGGAAATCGTACGACAAAAGGATATGATATATGTTATTCATTTGGTTGTATCGATTTTGATATTCATGCTACTTGTGTAGTCACAATGCCTTGCTAGAGACAACTTATAACTTGTGTACCAAAATGGTTTTGGTTCATTGCCAACATCGCATGAACCTATTGGGCCGCATACAAAAAATGGCTTTGCGCAATTTCAATTGGTCTGATGTAATGAATTTAATATGATAAAGTTCATAACATAAAAGCCCTTACGATTTGTTATATGATAAGTTATTAATATGGGCGTATGTGTAATTTTCTTAAACTGCTTAAATACAATAGTAGTATTATGAATAAGATTTTAAGCAAGGGCTTATCTACACATATAAATAAAGGGTGAAACCATAAAACAAAAGAAGATTTTCGTTTCTGTAAGCACTCCAAATTGTGGTCACCATTCGTATATGGATTTCTGATAAATGACGTGCCCTTGAACGTCTTGGAGATCAAAAAATTACAGAAGAAAATCACGGATTAAGGTATGGTTTACTTTTTAAATTTAGTTTAATGGAACCTATTTTCGATCCTGTTGGGGTTTTTCGAAAATTGTTTTGAATTTTTCGCTGCGTATGAACTCCGAAAACCCAATAGTGGTATTAGAGCCTTAGGCTCGATTCTATTAAACATTTACATATTTGCTCTGATGTATACAAGTTATTTTATTGAAAACATGATATTGATTCATGTTTATGTATGATGTAGATATAGCTTTTGTGATAATTGTTATCAAGAATTGGTTTTAAAGCATGTTGTTAATTCATGTATATTTATACATACGCATGCTTTGATTTAATGATAGTATTCATGTTTTAATATTGAACGATGCAAATTTTATACGTTCGTGGTAGAAGTCATGTTTAGGTTAATGTGATTCTAGTGTTGAATACATATTTCGTTTTTGTTCAATAATTATGTATGTCTCCATGATAGAAATAATGATTAGGTTAATATGATTTTGGTGTTGATTGCATGATAAATATTTCAAAATTAATTTTGATCATATATCTCATTATGGTTATCCTTAGTGTATTCTTATTAGATAAGAGATAAACTTGTAACCATATAAGAATTAGAAATCCTATAAGATAGGTGAGATATATAACAAATTCTGATTGGATAAGGATTCAAAGTATTTTAAATTCTAATTGGATTAGTATATGATACTAAATTAAAGGTGGGCCCGAGTTAATTAAAAATGTTTTAATTAATATTTTCAAAATTAAAATAAGGGGCAGTTTTAGTTAATTAGATTGGCTAAAATAATGACAAATTTTAGGCGATTTTTGATTTTCCAAATTGAAATTCGTTGTCTAAAAAAATCCCTCTTCCAAATTTTAAGTCAAATGTCATCAATTCTCAAACACTTATCAAGGCTTCGATCACATCAATATAGATATGCCTCCGCATATGGTATTATGTTATCTTTGCGAGGCAAGTTGAGTAACGGTTACTTTATTGTTTGAAATGGTTAGACTTCATAAAGCTATCAAAATTGTTTTAGGATTTAGGCACTAAATGACATAATACATGCCAAAACATAAAATGTCAAAATCTTATAAAAATTACTAAAATTTACTTATGATATAATTAGTAATTGGTACCTACCTAAATAACCTAATTCAAAATGTCATGCCTTAGCTGTCTTGAAATTAGGTGAAACATGGATTTTAGTCCTTTAAATTAACATAGTGTTTTCAGGAGAGTTATTAATTTAATGGAAGTCTACTCATCTATACTAAAATGAACTTTTGCATAATCTTTGTTGTATATCTATGGCCTCTTCAAATCACACTAATCCCTTGTCACCGAAATCCATCCTTAAGAAAGATAAGTGGTTCGGGACAAACTTTCTTGATTGGTTTAGAAATTGAGTAATTGTTCTTAAGCATGAACACAAGTTGTATGTCCTGGATAATCCTATTCCTGAAGAGCCACCAGCCAATACTTTAAGAGCCGTGAAGGTTGCATATACTAAGCATGTCAATGATTCAACTTATATTGCATGCATTATGTTGGCGACCATGATTCCTAAACTTCATAAGGACTTAGAACACATGGAAGTTTACTACATGGCAGTGATGCTGAAGGAAATGTTCCAACAGCATGCTAGGCAAGAAAGGTTTGAGACAGTCAAGAACCTTCATTCTTGCAAAATGGATTAGTTTGCATAAGTTAGTTCTCATGTTCTAAAAATGAAGGGCTATATTAACCATGTTGACAGACTTGGATTTCGAAAAGCCAAGAGTTGGCTACATATTTGATCCTTAATTCATTGCATGATAGTTATTCACAATTTGTGATGAACTGTAACATGAATAACATAGAGAAGTCTATCTCATAGTTGCATTTGATGCTTAAAACTACTGAGCAGAATGTCAAGAAACCTATTACTAATGTGTTAATGGTTCAGAAAAGAAATGCTCTGAAGAAAAAAAGGCAAAGATAAGGCTAAAGTTGTTAAGGCTGTTGTGACTATCACAAAGCTTATGGAACAAGTTAAGCCTCATGATGCTTCTACTTCACAGTCCCAGAAGGAAAAGGAAAAAGAAGAAAATGGTCATTTATGCCATGTACCTGGGCATTGGTTCAGAAAATTGCAAGCTCTATCTTGAAAATCTAAAGAAAAATAAGAGTAATGCGACTACTGCTTCAGGTATTTACGTTATTGAAGTTAACTTGTCTACTTATGATTCCTATTTATTGGATACTAGATGTTGATCTAACATTTGTATTAAAGTCCGGGGTCTCACCAAAAGTAGAAAGCTAAAGATAGGAGACGTAATCTTACGAGTTAGAAATGGAGCAAAGGTTGTTGCGATTGTTGTAGAATATTATGAGTCAATTTTACCTAGTGACCTTGTTCTAGTTTTAAATAATTTTTATTATATCCATGCCTTTATCAGAAAATCATTTTAGTTTCATATTTGGAATTGGAGGATTTTAATCATTTAAGATTGGCAACTACCTCTGAGCTAGTGGAGTGTTGCTACACCAAATTTTCTAGGTTTTGATTTTGATGTATTAGTTTTATAGGTATTTCATATACTTTAAGGGTTGTTTATTATGGGTTGAGAGATTAGTATGTTTACCAGACATATGATGATATATTAACGTTGTTTGTTATATATGTATACATGTATGAGATCTTTATTTCCTTGGTTTTTTCCATAATTGTTAGGTATCACATTAAAAGCTTCTGATAATTTGTTAAGACTTCTGCTGAATAAAATCTCAAGTAAGTAAAGTTTTAATTAACTCTAATTTATGAATTGACATAAGAATAAGTAGATGTCTATTTGAAAAATAATAGGTAAGTAATGATGTTTTTGAAAGGCTGACTAATTCCTTGTTAAGTCCTATATGGTAAGATTAGGGCTTAGTGACGGGATTAGGCCGGGCGGTGCCCTAATTTGAGAAGGGTCATCACAACTTCACTTAACTTAAGCTAAAAGAACTCGAGCTAAATCTTTTATTTGAAGAGTTTTTAAGAAACTTCCTTCATTTTCTATATCTCTCTTTCTTCTTCAATTATATAAATATTCATTTCTTCTTTATATTCTATTCCTATGATTCCCTGCTCCGTTTCTTTTGGAATCAGTTATTATTTTTATAGAAATTATTCCTCTCATATTTCTCACCACTAGATTCCCTGCACTATTTCCATTGAAATCTGTAGGTCTCTCTATTTTCATTTAAAAACTCTTGTTTGCTCTTTTCACTTTCAGTATTGTAAAAGAAGTACACATTCCAACTAAGTAAAGTTTATTGGCTAATTCCTTATTTTTGTCCTCAATTGTGGCATAAACTTTTTTTCAATACATACATATATATACTTGATCAATAATCTTTGTATAACAAGATTCTTAGATATTGATCTTGTTCATCTTGCACTATTGTTTTGATCTTCTACCTATTATAATGTCTAACACAAAGCAATCAATTCCCTCTAAACTCCTCTAGTGTATAGACAATAAAAGTAAAGTCAAATAGGGTATAAAAATTCCTTTCCATCATAAAATGTCTATTTTCAGGGGCTATAATAATATATCACTTCCATTTCTATTCAAATCCAAATTATATTCATTTCCTAACTAAATAAAAGAAATGAAATCTATTCAAATCCACAATCATATTCATTTCCTAACTAAATAAAAGAAATGAAATGGGAAAATATTACATATATTGTGTGAATTTTAAAAAATTCACAATGTTCAACTCGATTCTACCTCTCGTTTCTTTCATACTTTGCATATTCATACTTCACTTCACCTAATACCCCCAAACTCATTCAAATCCTTGTCCTCATGGTTGAAAAATTTAGTCGGGTTTCCCTCGAAATAAAAAAAATCTTGTGAAGCATAAACAAATAAATTAAATAATTAGTAATCTTAAGAATGAATTGCATAAGCAAAGATAATTTTAATATTTCCAATCATCATAAAATTTAAATTGACAATATCAATTCATTATATCAAATTTTGGAATATACCAAAGCAATTTTATCAAAATAGCAAATATACCACATTATTCAAAATGTAGTATTACAAACATAGACCTTTCAATGATAACACTCATAAAAAGATTACACATAAAAGAATAAAAATATTAGAACCCCCTTCCATGTGTCGCATCATTACCATCATCCCCACAATCAAGATGTTAAGATTTGTAGCTCGCTACATGATCATATAGGGTGTAGTCTAATCTTTCCATCGGGTTATCTTTTGTAAAGACTCCCTAGTTTGGCATTCTCAATTGGAGTAACGGAATGTGAATGTTGGCTCACTCGGATCCATAGATGTTTCTAGCGATCTCGTGTTGGTTCTGGAACATGAAATCTTAAATTATCAAAGTTCTTATTTGATTGTGCAATATCGACCCCATCATAGCCATTTCTATTTCTTATGCATACATGTTAGTAAATTCCTCAATGGGTGGCTCTAGTCTGTGGTTCATCTACTCATTGAACACATCATTATGTATTTCTTCCAAATTTCTTTGGTTTTGTACCTGTATTATTCTTCTCATTGTGCTCTATCTCATTTGTGTGGTGTCGCTCTATCGTTCCTCCTCTGAGTCAATATATCTCGGCAGCTTCTTAGTTTTCTCAATGACTTCATCGGTGATGGTCTTATCGAGGAAAACATCTTACTCTACTCCTCTTATCGAAACTCGATCTTACTTGTAAAATCCAATAATCATCAAGGGAAAAAACATTCTTTCATTTTTTCTCAGTGGTCATGCAATTCCTAATTGAGTCATAGATAAAAGAGCCTCCTTATATTTTATTATGTCATGGTGTTGTAAACTAGGATGTAGGCTCGCATTCAAGAAAAAGCTTCAATATTTGGTTGTTTTCCTAAAGTATTTGGATTGGATATAAGTAAATAACTCAATAATGGACAGTTAAACAACTGAAAAACAAGGAAAGTATTATTAATCCATAAGATTCAAAAGTTAAAAAAGGATAATAAGATGGAGATGCAGAGTTTAGTTCCTTTGACGTTGCGTAACCACTCTTGGTCAATTTAAACATTAAGATGGTAAAAGGACAAAATTATATCAATTGATTCTTTATGAAGGAACCAAAAGAAATAACTAATACGAATAATAATGATAAATCAAGAAACGTAACAATCTCTATTGTTATCAATATTAAGAGATTTGAGAATGTCAAATGTGACTCCAACGCATCATATAACACCCTACCTTTCTATTATCTTTTAGAACACGATTTTTTCAGTTAAAAATATGGTGAAGATCGTAATATTATAGTTTATTTTGCTAATGGATCTTTAATAGATAATAAGGGTATAATTAGAGATGCGGAAGATAAAATTGGAAAATTTAGTTTCTTATTAGATCACATTATTTTGGATCATAAGCCTAAGGATGATGTATGAATTACATTAGGAATACTTTTCCTAAAAACTACTAATGCAACCCTTGACATCAATCGACTAACTATTAAAATACATGTTGCGAATGAGAAAATTATTTTTAAACATGTTATAGAAAAACAACTTCTTAATAAAATAGAGGTTTTCATTTGATGTTTTATTATACGTGATTGCATGTTTACCATATAATAAGATTCATGGGTATTTATTAAAATATCCTAAATGTTCCTAGTCGGTCATTATACTGGGAACTATAATGAATTAACACAAGTGTGAATCTTGATTGATGGTCATATAATGATAATGCGTATAGGGATACGAATCAAGATCATGAGTACTCGTTAGGGAACAAAGTACTGAACCGACCCACTATGAGAACACCACATGGATTAAGTCATAGGTGTTACTCGTGATAGGTATATCATTTAGTCCTTAAACCTGAAATTACCATAGACTTTAATATTAGGAGCATGGTAATTTGACACAATCAAATGTTGTCTTTAACCGGACGATTATTAATATTGTGATTGGTTACCATGTGAATAATATGTGAAGGTGTGTAAACAAGATAGAATTTGTCACTCTCGTATAAAGAGATATATCAGTGGATCCCTCGAAATGATAAACTGATAATGGCCAAGTCCATGTGAATTGATATGATCAATGTAACTTGGATGTTTTTCTGTTTATCGAAAGTTCAAGTCTAGTACGATTGAACATTAAAGGTGACATTCCGTGACTTATATTTAATCAAAGGATATCGCACGACAAAAGGATATGATACATGTTATTCATTAGGTTGTATTAATTTTGATATTCATGCTACTTAGGTAGTCATAATGTCTTGCTAGAGATCGCTTATAATTGGTGTACCAAAATGGTCTTGGCTCACTACTAACATCGCATGAACCTATTGGTTCGCACACAAAGAATGACTTTGTGCAATTTCAATTAGTCCCGAGGATTGAATTTTATATGATAAAACTCATGACATAAAAGCCCTTACGATTTATTATATGATAACTTATTAATAGGGGCATATGTGTAATTTGCTTAAACTGCCTAAATACAATTGTTGTATTACAAATAGGGTTTTGAGTGAGAGCTTATCTACACATATAAATAAATGGTGAAACCTTAAAATGAATTGAGATTTTCATTTTACTATTTTCGTGTTCACTGGATTTTGGGAGGGAGAAGAAAATAATTTTATGTCTCTCTTGGGGCTAACAACCCAAATTTCGGTAACCGTTCTTGTGTGGATTTTTTATAGAGGACGTGCACTTGAACGTTTTGGAAATCGAATGATCAGAGAAGGAAATCATGGATTATGGTATGGTTTACTTTAGTAGATCTTGTTTAATGGAACTTATTTTTGTTCTTGTTGATGATTTTCAAAAAGAATTTGTTTTGAATTTTTCGTTGCGTAAGAACCCCAAAACCCAATAGTGGTATCAGAGCCTTAGGCTCGGTTCTATTAAATGTTTGCATGTTTTCTTTGATGTATATATAATATATGTGTGAAAACAGGATCTTAATTATATGATGTATATATAGATTCTGTGATAATTGTTATTAAGAATTGGTTTAAAGCATGTTGTTGTTAATTAATGTATATTGATACATACGTATGATTTGATTCAATGATATTATTCATGTTTAGAATATTTCTATTAACATATATTTTAATATTGAACGACGTGAATTGTATATATTTATGGTAGAATTCATGTTTAGGTTAATATGATTCTGATGTTGAATACATATTTCATTTTGTTCAATAATTATGTATTTCTCCAGGATAGAAATCATGATTAGGTTCATATGATTAATTTAATATGATTCTAATGTTGAATGGATGAACCACTGCCCGCATAATGGCCAGCGGGACAGCCGCCCGCTGACCAGCCAGCGAGACCGCCGCACTAAGTGTTCGCAGTGCAAGGAAATTCGTATAATAGTCAATATCACTAAAATTTCCCAACTTGTTTAGTGATTTTTTTATGCATTACAATATATGGTATTTATCTTGTTTTAATTATGATCACTAAAACAAATAAAAATCCCTCTTACAAATTTTAAGTCAAGTGTCATCCATTCTCAACCACTTGTCAAGGCTTCGATCACATCAATATGGGTCTGCCTCTGCAGAGTGTATTGTGTTATCTTGTTGAAGCAAGTTGAGTAACGGTTACTCTATTATTTGAATGGTTAGACTTGATGAAGCTATCCAAACAATTTTGGGCTTTAGGCACTAAATGAAACAAAACATGCTAAGACATAAGATGTCATAATCTCATAAAAATAACTAAAAGTTACATATGATGTAATTGGTAATTGGTAAATACCTAAATAACCTTATTCAAAGTGTCATGCCAAAGTTGTCTTAGAATTAGGTGAAACATGGATTTTAGTCCCTCAAATTAACATAGCGTTTTAAGGAGGGTTGTTAATTTAGTGGGAGTTTATTCCTCTATACTAAAATGAAATTTTTTGCATAATCTTTGTTGTAGATCGATGGCCTCTTCAAATCATACTAATCCCTTGTTATTGCGATCCACCCTTGAGAATGATAAGTTGTCAGGGATAAACTTTCTTGACTGGTTCAGAAACTTGAGAATTTTTCTTATGCATAAACACAAGTTGTATGTCATGGATAACGCCATTCCCCAGGAACCACTAGCCAATGTTTTAATAGCCGTAAAGGATGCACATACTAAGAATGCGAATGACTCAACGGATGTTGCATGCATTATGTTGGCAACTATGGTTCCTCAACTTCAGAAGGACATGAAACACATGGAAGCTTACGACATGGCTACAATGCTGAAAGAAATGTTGCAACAACGAGCTAGGAAAGAAAAGTTTGAGACTGTCAAAAACCTTCATTCTTAAAAAATGGCTGAAGATGCATCAATTAGTCCTCATTTTCTGAAAATGAAAGGCTATATTGACCATCTTGACAGACTTGGACTTCCTATAAGCTAAGAGTTGGCTACGGACGTGAATTCATTACCTGATAGTTATTCATAATTTGTGATGAACTATAACATGAATAACATGGAGAAGTCTATCTCAGAGTTGCATTTGATCCTTAAAACTGCTTAGCAGAATGTCAAGAAACCCATTTCTAATTTGTTCATGGTTTAGAAAGGAAAGGCTCTGTAGAAAAAGGGTAAAGGCAAGGCTAAAGTTGCCAAAACTGTTGTGACTGTCACAAAGCCTATGGAACAAGTCAAGCCTAATGCAGCTTCTACTTCACAGACCCAGAAGGAAAAGGAAAAAGAATGAAATTTTCATTTCTACCATGCACTTGGGCTTTAGTTTAGAAATTGCAAGCTCAATCTAGAAGATCTAAGGAAAAAAAAGAGTAGTGTGACTACTACTTCAGGTATTTATGTTATAGAAGTTAACTTGTTTACTAGTAGTTTCTAGGTATTGGATACCATATGTGGATCTCACATTTGTATTAATGTGTAGGGTCTCACCAAAAGTAAAAAAACTAAAGAAAGGAGAAGTCATCTTATGAGTTGGAAATGGAGCAAAGGTCGATGTGTTGGTTTTAGGATGCTATGAGTTAATTATACCTGGTGGACTTATTTTAGTTTCAAATAATTGTTATTATGTCCCTGCTTTGAGCAGAAACATCATTTTAGTTTCATGTTTGGATTTGGATGGTTTTAAGTTCATTATTACGAATAATAAATGCTCCATTTCTCGTAATGATGTTTTCTATGCGAATGCTAATTTGTGTAATGGTCTTTATATTATATACATGAAAAGGTCCAGAGATACTCCTATTCTTAACGTAAATACAAAGAGGTTCAAGTCAAATGATTTGAGTCAAACCTACCTCTGGCATTGTCGTCTTGGCCACATAAATGAGAAATGCATTTCTAGACTCCATAAAGATGGACTTTTAGATTCATTTGATTTTGAATAATATGAAACATGTGTATCTTGTTTACTAGGCAAGATGACAAAGAGTCCATTTACTGGACACAGTGAAAGGACAAGTGATTTATTAGGTCTAATACATACTGATTTATGTGGTCCTATAAACACAATGGCTAGAGGTGGTTATCAGTACTTCATTACATTCAATGATGATTTCAGCATATATGGTTACGTGTATCTCATGAAACATAAAGGTGGTTCTTTTGAGATGTTTCAAACATTTTAGAATGAAGTGCAAAATCAACTTGGTAAAACTATTAAAGCACTTCAATCAGACTGAGGTGGTGAATATTTGAGCCAAGAGTTTCATTATCATCTTAGAAACTGTGGGATTGTCTCACAGTTAATACCTCTAGCAACTCCACAATGGAATGGTGTTTGTGAGAAGGGAAATAGGAATTTATTGGATATGGTTCGATCTATGATGAGTTATGTAGATCTTCCTATTTCCTTTTAGAGTTATGCCATAGAAACTGTTGCGTTGACACTGAATCATATTCTTCTAAAGCGGTTGATAAAACACCGCATGACATGTGGTTTGGGAAAAGACCAAGTTTGTCTTTATTTAAGATTTGGGGCTGTGATGTTTTTGTACGACGACAAATCTTACAAAAATTATCAGTCTAATCAACCAAGTGTGTATTCGTTGGTTATCCTAAAGAAACTAGAGGATACTACTTTTATAATCCCACTGAGAATAAAGTTTTTATTGCTCGGAATGGTGTCTTTATGAAAAAGAATTTCTTTCAAAAGACAACAATGGGAATAAAGTAAGTCTTGAAGAAGTTCAAAAACTACAAATAAACACTAAACCGCCAGTGGGAGATCAACAAAGTCTTGAACTAGTTGAACCTCCACAGGTATCACATGGCTCGCGTAGGTCTAATAGGGTTAGACATCATCCTTAGAGATTTAGATTTCTTATTACTGATAGTAGTGAGGTGTTGCTTATGGATTAAAATGAACCTACAACTTATCAAAAGGTTGTGTCTAGTCCTAAGGCACATAAATGGCTTAGTGCCATGAATTCTGAGATGCAATCCATGTATGATAACCAGGTTTGGAACTTGGTTGATTTACCTAAAGGTGGTAAGACCATTGGATTTAAATTTGTTTTCAAAAAGAAAACTGACGTGGATGGCAATTTGCATACTTATGAAGCACTGCTAGTAGGAAAAGGTTTCAAACAAACTCAAGGTGTTGATTATGATGAAAAATTTTCTCTTGTAGCCATGCTTAAATCCATTAGAATTCTAATTGCCATAGCCGCATATTATGACTATGAGATATGGCAAATGGATGACAAAACAACTTTTCTAAATGGAAAGTTACTTGAGGACGTGTATATGATACAACTGCCTGAAGGATTTGATCATCTTAAGAATTCTAGTAAGGTGTGCAAGCTTCAAAGATCTATTTATGGATTAAATCTAGATTCTTAGAGTTGGAATTTTTGTTTTGATGAAGCAATTAAGGAATATGGTTTCATTAAAAAGGAATATGAGCCTTGTGTATACAAAAAGGTCACTGGGAGCATGTTGTTTTCCTGGTACCGTATGTTGATGATATATTACTCATTGGAAATAACAACCCAACCTTGCAGAGTGTCAAGTCTTTGATAGGGAAGTGTTTCTCTTCATTAGGATCAAAATCTATAGGGATTGATCTAAAAGGATGATCGGTCTAAGTCAGAGTGCTTATATAGACAAGGTATTGAATAGATTCAATATGCAAGACTCTAATAAAAGGTTGTTGCCAATTCTTATGGTGTAAGTCTCAGCAAGACTCAACGTGTAAAGACTAATGATGAGCGAGAGCGCATGAATACAATTCCATATGCATCAGCTATTAGATCTATCATGTATGCCATATTATTCACTCGACCTAATGTATCATATGCTTTGATCGCAATAAGCAGATATCAGTCTAATCCCGGTGAGAGTCACTAGATAGCAATAAAGAACATTTTTTAGTACATAAGAAGTACTAAGGAAGTGTTCTTTATCTAAGGAAGTTTAGAAGACGAGCTTGTTGTAAATGATTACACAGATGCAAGTTTTCAAACAGATATAGATGACTTCGGATCGTAGTCTAGATATGTGTTCACTTTGAATGGAGGCGAGTGAGCTGGAAAAGTATGAAGCAAGAAACTGTCATAGATTCTACAATGGAAACGAGTATATTATAGTGACTGATGCAGCTAAGGAGGCAGTTTGGATCAAAAAGCTCATCTTTGAACTTGGCCTAGTTCGGAGTATTGCTAACCCCGTTTGCTTGTATTGTGAGAAGAACGGGGTGATAGCATAGGCCAAGGAACCAAGATCCACCATAGATCCAAACATATACTTAGACGTTTTCATCTCAATCGAAAAATCATTGAGATGGGAGACATGAAGATTTTCAAAGTCCTTACAGAAGACAATTTTGTTGATCCTTTGATGAAGGCTCTTCCACAAGTGAAACATAATGGTCATGTTAGGTCATTAGGTATTAGATACATGATTGATTGGCCCTAGGGCAATTGAGAGATGTTGGGGCATCTACCGTAGGTCATTCTAGAAACATTGTTTATCTTATAATTTCAGTTAATAAAATAGAGGTTTTCATTTGTTGTTTTATTATAAGTGATTGCATGTTTACCATATAATAAGATCCATAGGTATTTGTTGAAATATCCTAAATGTCCCTAATCGGTCATTATACTAGGAACTATAATGAATTAAGACTGGTGTAAATCTTGATTGATAATCATGCGTATAGGGATACGAAGAAAAAATATGAGTACTTGTCAGGGAACAAAGTACTAGATCGACCCACTATGAGAACACCACATGGATTAAGTCATAGGTGTTACTCATAATAGGTATATCATTTAGTCATTTGATTTGAGATTACCGTAGACTTCAATATTAGGAGCATGGTAATTTGACACAATCAAAAGTTTTCTTTAACCGGACGATTATAAATATTGTGATTGGATACCATGTGAATAATATGTAAAGGTGTGTAATCAAGATAGAATCTTTCACTCTCGGATAGAGAGAGATATCAATGGATCCCTCGAAATGATAAACTGATAATGGCCAAGTTCATGTGAATTGATATGATCAATGTCTCTTGGATGTTTTTCAGTTTACCTAATGTTCAAGACTAGTACGATTGAATATTGAGGGTGACATTCCATGCCTTATGTTTAATCAAAGGATATCGCACGACAAAATGATATGATATATGTTATTCATTAGGTTGTATCGATTTTGATATTCATTCTACTTGGATAGTCATAATGCCTTGCTAGAAATCGCTTATGATTTGTGTACCAAAATGGTTTTGGTTCACTACCAACGTCGCTTGAACCTAATGGGTCGCACATAAAGAATGGGTTTGCGAAATCTCGATTATTCCAGAGGAATGAATTTTATATGATAAAATTCATGACATAAAAGCCATTACGATTTGTTATATGATAACTTATTAATAGGGGCGTATGTGTAATTTTCTTATACTGCCTAAATACAATAGTTGTATTAATATGGCTATATATTGGGCATGCCACATGGCTCGTTGATAAGATTTGAAAATGTTGCATGGGCAACCAGGATAATACTTTAATATATATATATATATATATTAGAGTTGGAGTTGATAACACGGTGAAAGATGTGATGATGTGGCGATTTAATTTCTATATTTATTAATGTTTAATAAAGTTTTAAAAAAGTAAGGTAATAAGGTTTTAAATATGGCTATATATTGGGCGTGTCAAGTGGCTCATCGAGAAGCTTCAAAAGTTCTTTTCGACCACCCAAGATACAACTTTAATATATATAGAGATTAGAGTTGGAGTTGATGATGTGGCAAAAGAGTTGACCATATGGTTATGGGGATTCTACATATAAGATGTATCTTTATTTTCATTAGAGTTGGGGTTGATGACATGGCGAAAGAGGTGATTATGTGGCGATTTAATTTCTTTATATCGTGATGTTTAATGGGGTTTTTAAAAAGTAAGGAAATGAGGTTTTGAATAATGCTACATATTGGGCAAGCTACGTGGCTCGTCGAGAAGGCTTATAAATGCCACGTAGCACAACCAAAAGACAACTATAATATATATCGATATATATTAGAGTTAATGTTGATGACACGACGAAAGCGGTGATGATGTGGTGAATTAATTTCTATATTTAGTGATGTTTAATGGGGTTCTAAAAAGGAAGATAATGAGGTTTTGAATAAAGGTACATATTAGGCATGCCACTTGGCACGTCGAGAAGGCTCAAAATTGTCACGTTGCACACTCAAGATACAACTTTAATATACATACATAAATATATAGATTTATATATATTTGTGTTAAAGTTGATGACACGGTGATAGAGGTGTTGATGTGGCGAATTAATTTCTATATTTAGAGATGTTTAATGATATTTTAAAAAAGGAAGGTAATGGGGTTTTGAATAAGGCTACATATTAGGCATACCACGTGGCTCGTCGAGAAGGCTCGAAAATGCCACGTGGCAAACTCAAGATACATCTTTAATATATATATATATATATATAGATTGGGCATGCCACGTGGCTCGTCGAGAGGGTTCGAAAATGTCGCGTGGCCAACTAAGATACTACTTTGATATTTATATATATATATATATTAAAGTTGGAGTTGATGACACGATTAAAGAAGTGATGATGTGGTGATTTAATTTCTATATTTAGTAATGTTTAATAGGGTTTTAAAAAAGGAAGGTAATGAAGTTTTAAATATGGCTACATATTGGGCATGCCACGTAGCTCCTCGAGAAGGTTCGAAAATGCTACGTGGCCACCCAAAAAACAACTTTAATTTGTATAGAGATTAAAGTTGGAGTTGATGATGTGGCAAAAGAGTTTAATGTATGGCGAGGCGGATTCCACATGTAAGATGTATTTTTATTCTCATTAGAGTTGGAGTTGATGACACGGCGAAAAATGTGATTATGTGGTGATTTAATTTCTTTATTTCATGATGTTTAATAGGGTTTTAAAAAAGTGAGGTAATAAGATTTTCAATAATGTTACATATTGGGCATGCCACGTGGATCATCGAGAAGGCTTGAAAATGCCACGTGGCACAACCAAGAGACAACTTTAATATATATTTATATATATTAGAGTTAATGTTGATGACACAGCAAAAGGGGTGATGATGTGACGAATCTATTTCTATAATAGTGATGTTTAATGGGGTCTAAAAAAGGAAGGTAATGAGGTTTTGAATAAAGGTACATATTAGGCATGCCACTGGCTCGTCGAGAAAGCTTAAAAATGCCACGTGGCACACTCAAGATACAACATTAATATATATACTTAGATATATAGATTTATATATATTTATGTTAAAGTTGATTACACAGCAAAAGAGGTGTTGATGTGGCGAGTCAATTTCTATATTTAGAGATGTTTAATGTAGTTTTAAAAAAGGAAGGTAATGGGCTTTTGAATTAGGCTACATATTAGGCATGTCACGTGGGTCGTCGAGAAGGCTCGAAAATGCCACGAGACACACTCAAGATACATCTTTAATATATATATAGATTGGGTATGTCACGTGTCTTGTTGAGAACGTTTGAAAATGTTGCGTGGCCCCCACGGTACTCTTTTTTAATATATATTAGAGTTAGAGTTGATGACACGGTGAAAGAGGTGATGATGTGGCGATTTAATGTCCATATTTAGTAATGTTTAATAGTGTTTTAAAAAAGGAAGGTAATGAGGTTTTAAATATGGCTACATTTTGGGCATGCCACGTTGCTCGTCGAGAAGGTTCGCAAATGCTACGTGGCCAATACAACTTCAATTTATACAGAGATTAGAGTTGGAGTTGATTATGTGGCGAAAGAGTTGACTGTAAGGCTAGGCGGTTTCCACATGTAAGATGTATCTTTATTTTCATTAGAGTTGGAGTTGACGACACAGTGAAAGAGGTGATTATGTCGTGATTTCATTTCTTTATTTCGTGATGTTTAATGGGTTTTTAAAAAAGTGAGGTAATTAGGTTTTGAATAATGTTAAATATTGGGCATGCCACGTGGCTCGTCGAAAAGGATTGAAAATGCCACGTTGCACAACCAAGAGACAACTTTAATATATATTTATATATATTAGAGTTAATGTTGGTGACTTGGTGAAAGGGGTGATGATGTGACAAATTAATTTCTATAATTAGTGATGTGTAATGGAGTTTTATAAAAGGAAGGTAATGTGATTTTGAATAAAGGTAAATATTAGGCAAGCCACTTGGCTCGTCAAGAAGGCTCAAAAATGTCACGTGGCACACTAAAGATACAACTTTAATATACTTACATAGATATATAGATTTATATATATTTGTGTTAAAGTTGATGACATGGTGAAAGAGGTGTTGATGTGGCGAATTAATTTCTATATTTAGAGATGTTTAATGGTGTTTTAAAAAAGGAAGGTAATGGGGTTTTGAATAAGGCTACATATTAGGCATGCCACGTGGCTCGTCGAGAAGAATCGAAAATGCCACGCGGCACACTCAAGATAAGTCTTTAATATATATATAGATTGGGCATGCCACGTGGCTCGTCAAGGAGGATCAAAAATGTTGCGTGGCCACCCAAGATACTAATTTATATATATATATATATGTATAATAAAGTTGGAGTTGATGACACGGTGAAAGAGATGATGATGTGGTGATTTAATTTCTATATTTAGTAATTATACATAGGGTTTTAAAAAAATGAAGGTAATGAAGGTTTAAATATGGCTACATATTGGGCATGCCACATGGCTCCTCTAAAAGGTTCGAAAATGCTACGTGGCCACCTAAGATACAACTTTAATTTATATAGAGATTAGAGTTGGAGTTGATTATGTTGCCAAATAGTTGACTGTATGGCGATGGGGATTCCACATTTAAGATGTATCTTTATTTTCATTAGAGTTGGAGTTGATGACACGACGAAAGAGGTGATTATGTGGCGATTTAATTTCTTTAATTCATGATGTTTAATGGGGTTTTAAAAAAGAAAGGTAATGAGGTTTTCAATAATGTTACATATTAGGCATGCCACGTGGAACGTCGAGAAGGCTTGAAAATGCAACGTGGCACAACCAAGAGACAACTTTAATATATATTTATATATATTAGAGTTAATATTGATGACACATCAAAAGGGGTGATGATGTGACGAATCTATTTCTATAATAGTGATGTATAATGGGGTCTTAAAAAATAAAGGTAATGAGGTTTTGAATAAAGGTACATATTAGGCATGCCACTGGCTCGTCGAGAAAGCTCAAAAATGTCACGTGGCACACTCAAGATACAACATTAATATATATACATAGATATATAGATTTATATATATTGGAGTTAAAGTTGATAACACGGCAAAAAAGGTGTTGATGTGGCGAATTAATTTCTATATTTTGAGATGTTTAATGGAGTTTTAAAAAAGGAATGTAATGGGCTTTTGAATTAGGCTACATATTAGGCATGCCACGTGGGTCGTCGAGAATGCTCGAAAATGCCACGTGACACACTCAAGATACATCTTTAATATATATATAGATTGGGTATGTCACGTGGCTCGTTAAGAACGTTTGAAAATGTTGCGTGGCCCATTACGGTACTACTACTTTATATATATATATATATATATATTAGAGTTAGAAAGGATGACATGGTGAAAGAGGTGATGATGTGGCGATTTAATTTCCATATTTAGTAATGTTTAATAGGGTTTTAAAGAAGGAAGATAATGTGGTTTTAAATATGGCTACATTTTGGGCATGTCACGTGGCTCGTCGAGAAGATTCCCAAATGCTATGTGGCCACCTAAGATACAACTTCAATTTATATTGAGATTAGAGTTGGAGTTGATTATGTGGTGAAAGAGTTGACTACATGGCGAGGCGGATTCCACTTGTAAGATGTATCTTTATTTTCATTTGAGTTGGAGTTGACGACACAGCGAAAGAGGTGATTATGTGGTAATTTCTTTTCTTTATTTCGTGATGTTTAATGGGTTTTTAAAAAAGTGAGGTAATTAGGTTTTGAATAATGTTACATATTGGGCATGCCACTTGGCTCGTCGAAAAGGGTTGAAAATGCCACGTTGCACAACCAAGAGACAACTTTAATATATATTTATATATATTAGAGTTAATGTTGGTGACATGGTGAAAGGGGTGATGATGTGACAAATTAATTTCTATAATTAGTGATGTTTAATGGGGTTTTAAAGAAAGTAGGTAATGTGGTTTTGAATAAAGGTAAATATTAGGCAAGCCACTTGGCTCGTCGAGAAGGCTCAAAAATGTCACGTGGCACACTAAAGATACAACTTTAATATACATACATAGATATATAGATTTATATATATTTGTGTTAAAGTTGATGACATGGTGAAAGAGATTTTAATGTGGTGAATTAATTTCTATATTTAGAGATGTTTAATGGTGTTTTAAAAAAGGAAGGTAATGGGGTTTTTAATAAGGCTACATATTAGGAAGGCTCGAAAATGCCCATGTGTCACTGGCTTCGAATGATCGAAAATGCCACGTGCCACCCAGATACTTTATATATATATATATATATATATATATATATATATATATATGTATATTAAAGTTGGAGTTGATGACATGGTGAAAGAGATGATGATGTGGTGATTTAATTTCTATGTTTAGTAATTTTTCATTGGGTTTTAAAAAAGGAAAGTAATGAAGTTTTAAATATGGCTACCTATTGGGCATGCCACGTGGCTCCTCGAGAAGGTTCGAAAATGCTACGTGGCCACCTAAGATACAACTTTAATTTATATAGAGATTAGAGTTGGAGTTGATGATGTGGCCAAAGAGTTGACTGTATGGCGATGGGGATTCCACATTTAAGATGTATCTTTATTTTCATTAGAGTTGGAGTTGATGACACGACGAAAGAGGTGATTATGTGGCGATTTAATTTCTTTAATTCATGATGTTTAATGGGGTTTTTAAAAAAAATAAGGTAATGAGGTTTTGAATAATGCTACATATTGGGCATGCCACGTGGCTCGTCAAGAAGGCTTGGAAAAGCCACGTGGCACAACCAAGAGACAACTTTAATATATATTTATATATATTAGAGTAAATGTTGATGACACAGCGAAAGGTGTGATGATGTGACGAATTAATTTCTATAATAGTGATGTTTAATGGTTTTAAAAAGGTAGGTAATGAGGTTTTGAATAAAGGTACATATTAGGCATGCCACTAGCTCGTCGAGAAGGCTTTCGGAAAAGGCCACGTGGCACACTCAAGATACAACTTTAATATATATACATAGATATATAGATTTATATATATTGGAGTTAAAGTTGATGACACGGCGAAAGAGGTGTTGATGTGGCGAATTAATTCCCATATTTAGAGATGTTTAGTGGAGTTTTAAAAAAGGAAGGTAATGGGCTTTTGAATAAGGCTACATATTAGGCATACCACGTGGCTCGTCGAGAAGGCTCAAAAATGCCACGTGGCACACTGAAGATACATCTTTAATATATATAGATTGGGAATGCCACGTGGCTCGTTGAGAAGGTTCGAAAATGTCGCGTGGCCACCCAGGTACTACTTTATATATATATATATATTAGAGTTGGAGTGATGACATGGTGAAAAAGGTGATGATGTGGTGATTTAATTTTTCCATATTTAGTAAAGTTTAATAGGGTTTTAAAAAAGAAGGTAATGAGGTTTTAAATATGGCTACATTTTGGGCATGCCACGTGGCTTGTCGAGAAGGTTGAAAATGCTATGTTGCCACCTAAGATACAACTTTAATTTATATAGAGATTTTAGAGTTGGAGTTGATGATGTGGCGAAAGAGTTGAGCGTATGGCGAGGCGGATTCCACTTGTAAGATGTATCTTTATTCTCATTAGAGTTGGAGTTGATGACACGGCGAAATAGATGATTATGTGGTGATTTAATTTCTTTATTTCGAGATGTTGAATGGGTTTTTAAAAAAGTGAGTTAATGAGGTTTTGAATAATGTTACATATTGGGCATGCCACGTGACTCGTCGAAAAGGCTTGAAAATGCCACGTGGCACAACCAAGAGACAACTTCAATATATATTTATATATATTAGAGTTAATGTTGATGACACAACAAAAGGGGTGATGATGTGATGAATTATTTCTATAATAGTGATGTTTAATGGGGTTTTAAAAATAAAAGGTAATGAGGTTTTGAATAAAGGTACATATTAGGCATGCCACTTGGATCGTCGAGAAGGCTTAAAAATGCCAAGTGGCACACTCAAGATACAACTTTAATATATATACATAGATATATAGATTTATATATATTGGAGTTAAAGTTGATTACACGGCGAAAGAGGTGTTGATGTGGCGAATTAATTTCTATATTTAGAGATGTTTAGTGGAGTTTTAAAAAACAAGGTAATGGACTTTTGAATAAGGCTACATATTAGGCATACCACGTGGGTCGTCGAGAAGGCTCGAAAATGCCACGTGGCACACTCAAGATACATCTTTAATATTTATAGATTGGGTATGTCACGTGGCATGTCGAGAAGGTTTGAAAAGATTTGTGGCCACCCAGGGGCACTACTTTAATATATACTTATATATATATATATATATATATATATATAGAGTTGGAGTTGATGACATGGTGAAAGAGGTGATGATGTGGCAATTTAATTTCCATATTTAGTAAAGTTTAATAGGGTTTTAAAGAATGAAGGTAACGAGGTTTTAAATATGGCTACATTTTGGGCATGCCACGTGGCTCGTCGAGAAGGTTCGCCAATGCTACGTGGCCACCTAAGATACAAGTTTAATTTATATAGAGCTTAGAGTTGGAGTTGATGATGTGGTGAAAGAGTTGACTGTATGGCGAGGTGGATTCCACATGTAAGATGTATCTTTATTCTCATTAGAGTTGGAGTTGATGACACAGCAAAAGAGGTGATTATGTGGTGATTTAATTTCTTTATTCCTTGATGATTAATGGGTTTTAAAAAAGAGAGGTAATGAGGTTTTGAATAATGTTACATATTGGGTGAAAATGCCACGTGGAACGACCAATAGACAACTTTAAAATATATTTATATATATTAGAGTTAATGTTGATGACACAGCGAAAGGGGTGATGATGTGACAAATTAATTCTATAATAGTGATATTTAATGGGGTTTTAAAAAAGGAATGTAATGATGTTTTGAATAAATGTACATATTAGGCATGCCCCTAGCTCGTCGAGAAGGCTTTAAAATGCCACGTGGCACACTCAAGATACAACTTTAATATATATACATAGATATATAGATTTATATATATTGGAGTTAAAGTTGATGACACGGCGAAAGAGGTGTTGATGTGGCGAATTAATTTCCATATTTCAAGATGTTTAGTGGAGTTTTAAAAAAGGAAGGTAATGGCCTTTTGAATAAGGCTACATATTAGGCATACCACGTGGGTCGTCGAGAAGGCTCGAAAATGCCACGTGGCACACTCAAGATACATCTTTAATATTTATAGATTGGGTATGTCACGTGGCATGTCGAGAAGGTTTGAAAATGTTTGTGGCCACCCAGGGCACTACTTTAATATATATATATATATATATATATATATATATATATATATATATATATATATATATATATATATTAGAGTTGGAGTTGATGACATGGTGAAAGAGGTGATGATGTGGTGATTTAATTTCCATATTTAGTAAAGTTTAATAGGTTTTAAAGAAGGAAGGTAATGAGGTTTTAAATATGGCTACATTTTGGGCATGCCACGTGGCTCGTCGAGAAGGTTCGTAAATGCTACGTGGCCACCTAAGATACAACTTTAATTTATATAGAGCTTAGAGTTGGAGTTGATGATGTGGCGAAAGAGTTTAATGTATGGCGAGGCGGATTCCACATGTAAGATGTATCTTTATTCTCATTAGAGTTGAGTTGAGTGATGACATGGCGAAATAGATGATTATGTGGTGATTTAATTTCTTTATTCCTTGATGATTAATGGGTTTTAAAAAAGAGAGGTAATGAGATTTTGAATAATGTTACATATTGGGCATGCCACGTGGCTCGTCGTGGCTTCGAAAGGCTTGAAAATGCCACGTGGGAACAACCAAGAGACAACTTTAAATATATATTTATATATATTAGAGTTAATGTTGATGACACAAAAAAAGGGGTGATGATGTGACAAATTAATTCTATAATAGTGATATTTAATGGGGTTTTAAAAAAGGAATGTAATGATGTTTTGAATAAATGTACATATTAGGCATGCCATAGCTCGCTCGTCGAGAAGGCTTTAAAATGCCACGTGGCACACTCAAGATACAACTTTAATATATATACATAGATATATAGATTTATATATATTGGAGTTAAAGTTGATGACACGGCGAAAGAGGTGTTGATGTGGCGAATTAATTTTCATATTTCAGAGATGTTTAGTGGAGTTTTAAAAAAGGAAGGTAATGGCCTTTTGAATAAGGCTACATATTAGGCATACCACGTGGGTCGTCGAGAAGGCTAAAAAATGCCACGTGGCACACTCAAGATACATCTTTAATATTTATAGATTGGGTCTGTCACGTGGCATGTCGAGAAGGTTTGAAACTGTTCTGTGGCCACCCAGGGTACTACTTTTATATATATATATATATATATATATTAGAGTTGGAGTTGATGACATGGTGAAAGAGGTGATGATGTGGCGATTTAATTTCCATATTTAGTAAAGTTTAATAGGGTTTTAAAGAAAGAAGGTAACGAGGTTTTAAATATGGCTACATTTTGGGCATGCCACGTGGCTCGTCGAGAAGGTTCGCCAATGCTACGTGGCCACCTAAGATACAAGTTTAATTTATATAGAGCTTAGAGTTGGAGTTGATGATGTGGCGAAAGAGTTATTTGTATGGCGAAAAGGCGGATTCCACATGTAAGATGTATCTTTATTCTCATTAGAGTTGGAGTTGATGACACAGTGAAATAGATGATTATGTGGTGATTTAATTTCTTTATTCCTTGATGATTAATGGGTTTTAAAAAAGTGAGGTAATGAGGTTTTGAATAATGTTACATATTGGGCAAGCCACGTGCTCGTCGAAAAGGCTTGAAAATGCCACGTGGAACAACCAAGACAACTTTAAAATATATTTATATATATTAGAGTTAATGTTGATGACACAACAAAAGGGTGATGATGTGACAAATTAATTCTATTATAGTGATATTTAATGGGGTTTTAAAAAAAAGGTAATGTAATGATGTAATGATGTTTTGAATAAATGTAAATATTAGGCATGCCCTTTAAAATATATTTATATATATTAGCTCGTGATGAGAGAAGGCTCGTACATAAATGCCCATGGCTCGTCGAGAAGGCTTTAAAATGCCACGTGGCACACTCAAGATACAACTTTAATATATATACATAGATATATAGATTTATATATATTGGAGTTAAAGTTGATGACACGGCGAAAGAGGTGTTGATGTGGCGAATTAATTTTCCATATTTCAAGATGTTTAGTGGAGTTTTAAAAAAGGAAGGTAATGGCCTTTTGAATAAGGCTACATATTAGGCATACCACGTGGGTCGTCGAGAAGGCTCGAAAATGCCACCACGTGGCACACTCAGATATAATCTTTAATATTTATAGATTGGGCATGTCACGTGGCATGTCGAGAAGGTTTGAAAAAATTTGTGGCCACCCAATATACTATATATATATATATATATATATATATATATATTAGAGTTGGAGTTGATGACAAAGTGAAAGAGGTGATGATGTGGCAATTTAATTTCCATATTTAGTAAAGTTTAATAGGGTTTTAAAGAATGAAGGTAACGAGGTTTTAAATATGGCTACATTTTGGGCATGCCACGTGGCTCGTCGAGAAGGTTCGCCAATGCTACGTGGCCACCTAAGATACAAGTTTAATTTATATAGAGCTTAGAGTTGGAGTTGATGATGTGGTGAAAGAGTTGACTGTATGGCGAGGTGGATTCCACATGTAAGATGTATCTTTATTCTCATTAGAGTTGGAGTTGATGACACAAAGCGAAATAGATGATTATGTGGTGATTTAATTTCTTTATTCCTTGATGATTAATGGGTTTTAAAAAAAGAGGTAATGATATTTTGAATAATGTTACATATTGGGCAATGCCACGTGGCTCGTCGAGAAGGCTTGAAAATGCCACGTGGAACAACCAATAGACAACTTTAAAATATATTTATATATATTAGAGTTAATGTTGATGACACAGCGAAAGGGGTGATGATGTGACAAATTAATTCTATAATAGTGATATTTAATGGGGTTTTAAAAAAAGGAATGTAATGATGTTTTGAATAAATGTAAATATTAGGCATGCCCCTAGCTGGCATGCCCCTAGTCGAGAAGGCTTTAAAATGCCACGTGGCACACTCAAGATACAACTTTAATATATATACATAGATATATAGATTTATATATATTGGAGTTAAAGTTGATGACACGGCGAAAGAGGTGTTGATGTGGCGAATTAATTTCCATATTTCAAGATGTTTAGTGGAGTTTTAAAAAAGGAAGGTAATGGCCTTTTGAATAAGGCTACATATTAGGCATACCACGTGGGTCGTCGAGAAGGCTCAAAAATGCCACGTGGCACACTCAAGATACATCTTTAATATTTATAGATTGGGTATGTCACGTGGCTTGTCGAGAAGGTTTGAAATGTTCGTGGCCACCCAGGGTACTACTTTTATATATATATATATATATATATATATATATATATATATATATATATATTAGAGTTGGAGGTGATGACATGGTGAAAAAGGTGATGATGTGGTGATTTAATTTCCATATTTAGTAAAGTTTAATAGGGTTTTAAAGAAAGAAGGTAACGAGGTTTTAAATATGGCTACATTTTGGGCATGCCACGTGGCTCGTCGAGAAGGTTCGTAAATGCTACGTTGCCACTTAAGATACAACTTTAATTTATATAGATTTTAGAGTTGGAGTTGATGATGTGGCGAAAGAGTTGAGCGTATGGCGAGGCGGATTCCACTTGTAAGATGTATCTTTATTCTCATTAGAGTTGGAGTTGATGACACAGCGAAATAGATGATTATGTGGTGATTTAATTTCTTTATTTCGAGATGTTGAATGGGTTTTTAAAAAAGTGAGTTAATGAGGTTTTGAATAATGTTACATATTGGGCATGCCACGTGGCTCGTCGAAAAGGCTTGAAAATGCCACGTGGCACAACCAAGAGACAACTTCAATATATATTTATATATATTAGAGTTAATGTTGAGGACACAACAAAAGGGGTGATGATGTGACGAATTAGTTTCTATAATAGTGTTGTTTAATGGGGTTTTAAAAATAAAAGGTAATGAGGTTTTGAATAAAGGTACATATTAGGCATGCTTTGGATCGTCGAGAAGGCTTAAAAATGCGACATGGCACACTCAAGATACGACTTTAATATATATACATAGATATATAGATTTATATATATTGGAGTTAAAGTTGATGACACGGCAAAAGAGGTGTTGATGTGGCGAATTAATTTCTATATTTAGAGATGTTTAGTGGAGTTTTAAAAAACAAGGTAATGGACTTTTGAATAAGGCTACATATTAGGCATACCACGTGGGTCGTCGAGAAGGCTCGAAAATGCCACGTGGCACACTCAAGATACATCTTTAATATTTATAGATTGGGTATGTCACGTGGCATGTCGAGAAGGTTTGAAACTGTTCGTGGCCACCCAGGGCACTACTTTAATATATATATATATATATATATATATATATATATATATATTATAGAGTTGGAGTTGATGACATGGTGAAAGAGGTGATGATGTGGTGATTTTAATTTCCATATTTAGTAAAGTTTAATAGGGTTTTAAAGAAGGAAGGTAATGAGGTTTTAAATATGGCTACATTTTGGGCATCCCACGTGGCTCGTCGAGAAAGTTTGTAAATGCTACGTGGCCACCTAAGATACAACTTTAATTTATATAGAGCTTAGAGTTGGAGTTGATGATGTGGCGAAAGAGTTGACTATATGGCGAGGCAGATTCCACATGTAAGATGTATCTTTATTCTCATTAGAGTTGGAGTTGATGACACAACGAAATAGATGATTATGTGGTGATTTAATTTCTTTATTTCGAGATGTTGAATGGGTTTTTAAAAAAGTGAGTTAATGAGGTTTTGAATAATGTTACATATTGGGCATGCCACGTGGCTCGTCGAAAAGGCTTGAAAATGCCACGTGGCACAACCAAGAGACAACTTCAATATATATTTATATATATTAGAGTTAATGTTGAGGACACAACAAAAGGGGTGATGATGTGACGAATTAGTTTCTATAATAGTGTTGTTTAATGTTTCTATAATAGTGTTGTTTAATGGGGTTTTAAAAATAAAAGGTAATGAGGTTTTGAATAAAGGTACATATTAGGCATGCCACTGGATCGTCGAGAAGGCTTAAAAATGCGACATGGCACACTCAAGATACGACTTTAATATATATACATAGATATATAGATTTATATATATTGGAGTTAAAGTTGATGACACGGCAAAAGAGGTGTTGATGTGGCGAATTAATTTCTATATTTAGAGATGTTTAGTGGAGTTTTAAAAAACAAGGTAATGGACTTTTGAATAAGGCTACATATTAGGCATACCACGTGGGTCGTCAAGAAGGCTCGAAAATGCCACGTGGCACACTCAAGATACATCTTTAATATTTATAGATTGGGTCTGTCACGTGGCATGTCGAGAAGGTTTGAAACTCTTCTGTGGCCACCCAGGGCACTACTTTTATATATATATATCTATATATATTATAGAGTTGGAGTTGATGACATGGTGAAAGAGGTGATGATGTGGCGATTTTAATTTCCATATTTAGTAAAGTTTAATAGGGTTTTAAAGAAGGAAGGTAATGAGGTTTTAAATATGGCTACATTTTGGGCATCCCACATGGCTCGTCGAGAAGGTTCGTAAATGCTACGTGGCCACCTAAGATACAACTTTAATTTATATAGAGCTTAGAGTTGGAGTTGATGATGTGGCGAAAGAGTTGACTGTATGGCGAGGCGGATTCCACATGTAAGATGTATCTTTATTCTCATTATAGTTGGAGTTGATGACACAGTGAAATAGATGATTATGTGGTGATTTAATTTCTTTATTTCGAGATGTTGAATGGGTTTTTAAAAAAGTGAGTTAATGAGGTTTTGAATAATGTTACATATTGGTCATGCCACGTGGCTCGTCAAAAAGGATTGAAAATGCCACGTGGCACAACCAAGAGACAACTTCAATATATAGTTATATATATTAGAGTTAATGTTGAGGACACAACAAAAGGGGTGATGATGTGACGAATTAGTTTCTATAATAGTGTTGTTTAATGGGGTTTTAAAAATAAAAGGTAATGAGGTTTTGAATAAAGGAACATATTAGGCATGCCACTGGATCGTCGAGAAGGCTTAAAAATGCGACATGGCACACTCAAGATACGACTTTAATATATATACATAGATATATAGATTTATATATATTGGAGTTAAAGTTGATGACACGGCAAAAGAGGTGTTGATGTGGCGAATTAATTTCTATATTTAGAGATGTTTAGTGGAGTTTTAAAAAACAAGGTAATGGACTTTTGAATAAGGCTACATATTAGGCATACCACGTGGGTCGTCAAGAAGGCTCGAAAATGCCACGTGGCACACTCAAGATACATCTTTAATATTTATAGATTGGGTCTGTCACGTGGCATGTCGAGAAGGTTTGAAGCGTTTGTGGCCACCCAGGGCACTACTTAATATATATATATATATCTATATATATTATAGAGTTGGAGTTGATGACATGGTGAAAGAGGTGATGATGTGGTGATTTTAATTTCCATATTTAGTAAAGTTTAATAGGGTTTTAAAGAAGGAAGGTAATGAGGTTTTAAATATGGCTACATTTTGGGCATCCCACGTGGCTCGTCGAGAAGGTTCGTAAATGCTACGTGGCCACCTAAGATACAACTTTAATTTATATAGAGCTTAGAGTTGGAGTTGATGATGTGGCGAAAGAGTTGACTGTATGGCGAGGCGGATTCCACATGTAAGATGTATCTTTATTCTCATTAGAGTTGGAGTTGATGACACAACGAAATAGATGATTATGTGGTGATTTAATTTCTTTATTTCGAGATGTTGAATGGGTTTTTAAAAAAGTGAGTTAATGAGGTTTTGAATAATGTTACATATTGGTCATGCCACGTGGCTCGTCGAAAAGGCTTGAAAATGCCACGTGGCACAACCAAGAGACAACTTCAATATATAGTTATATATATTAGAGTTAATGTTGAGGACACAACAAAAGGGGTGATGATGTGACGAATTAGTTTCTATAATAGTGTTGTTTAATGGGGTTTTAAAAATAAAAGGTAATGAGGTTTTGAATAAAGGAACATATTAGGCATGCCACTTTGGATCGTCGAGAAGGCTTAAAAATGCGACATGGCACACTCAAGATACGACTTTAATATATATACATAAATATATAGATTTATATATATTGGAGTTAAAGTTGATGACACGGCAAAAGAGGTGTTGATGTGGCGAATTAATTTCTATATTTAAAGATGTTTAGTGGAGTTTTAAAAAACAAGGTAATGGACTTTTGAATAAGGCTACATATTAGGCATACCACGTGGGTCGTCGAGAAGGCTCGAAAATGCCACGTGGCACACTCAAGATACATCTTTAATATTTATAGATTGGGTCTGTCACGTGGCATGTCGAGAAGGTTTGAAACTGTTCTGTGGCCAACCAGGGCACTACTTTAATATATATATATATATATATAATATAGAGTTGGAGTTGATGACATGGTGAAAGAGGTGATGATGTGGCGATTTTAATTTCCATATTTAGTAAAGTTTAATAAGGTTTTAAAGAAGGAAGGTAATGAGGTTTTAAATATGGCTACATTTTGGGCATCCCACGTGGCTCGTCGAGAAGGTTCGTAAATGCTACGTGGCCACCTAAGATACAACTTTAATTTATATAGAGATTAGAGTTGGAGTTGATTATGTGGCGAAAGAGTTGACTGTATGGCTAGGCGGTTTCCACATGTAAGATGTATCTTTATTTTCATTAGAGTTGGAGTTGACGACACAGTGAAAGAGGGGATTATGTCGTGATTTCATTTCTTTATTTCGTGATGTTTAATGGGTTTTTAAGAAAGTGAGGTAATTAGGTTTTGAATAATGTTACATATTGGGCATGCCACGTCGCTCGTCGAAAAGGCTTGAAAATGCCACGTTGCACAACCAAGAGACAACTTTAATATATATTTTTATATATTAGAGTTAATGTTGGTGACATGGTGAAAGGGGTGATGATGTGACAAATTAATTTCTATAATTAGTGATGTGTAATGGAGTTTTAAAAAAGGAAGGTAATGTGATTTTGAATAAAGGTAAATATTCGGCAAGCCACTTGGCTCGTCGAGAAGGCTCGAAAATGTCACGTGGCACACTAAAGATACAACTTTAATATACTTACATAGATATATAGATTATATATATATATATATGTGTTAAAGTTGATGACATGGTGAAAGAAGTGTTGATGTGGCGAATTAATTTCTATATTTAGTGATGTTTAATGGTGTTTTAAAAAAGGAAGGTAATGGGGTTTTGAATAAGGCTACATATTAGGCATGTCACGTGGCTCGTCGAGAAGGATCGAAAATGCCACGTGGCACACTCAAGATAAGTCTTTAATATATATATAGATTGGGCATGCCACGTGGCTCGTCAAGAAGGTTCAAAAATGTTGCGTGGCCACCCAAGATACTACTTTAATAAATATATATATATATATATATATATATGTATAATAAAGTGAAGTTGATGACACGGTGAAAGAGATGATGATGTGGTGATTTAATTTCTATATTTAGTAATTATACATAGGGTTTTAAAAAATGAAGGTAATGAAGTTTTAAATATGGCTACATATTGGGCATGCCACGTGGCTCCTCTAGAAGGTTCGAAAATGCTACGTGGCCACCTAAGATACAACTTTAATTTATATAGAGATTAGAGTTGGAGTTGATGATGTGGCCAAAGAGTTGACTGTATGGCGATGGGGATTCCACATTTAAGATGTATCTTTATTTTCATTAGAGTTGGAGTTGATGACTCGACGAAAGAGGTGATTATGTGGCGATTTAATTTCTTTTATCCGTGATGTTTAATGGGGTTTTAAAAAAAGTAAGGTAATGAGGTTTTGAATAATGCTACATATTGGGCATGCCACGTGGCTCGTCGAGAAGGCTTGAAAATTCCACGTGGCACAACCAATAGACAACTTTAAAATATATTTATATATATTAGAGTTAATGTTGATGACACAACGAAAGGGGTGATGATGTGACAAATTAATTTCTATAACAGTGGTGTTTAATGGGGTTTTAAAAAAGGAATGTAATGATGTTTTGAATAAATGTACATATTAGGCATGCCACTAGCTCATCGAGAAGGCTCTAAAATGCCACGTGGCACACTCAAGATACAACTTTATTATATATACATAGATATATAGATTTATATATATTGGAGTTAAAGTTGATGACACGGCGAAAGAGGTGTTGATGTGGCGAATTAATTTCCATATTTCGAGATGTTTAGTGGAGTTTTAAAAAAGGAAGGTAATGGGCTTTTGAATAAGGCTACATATTAGCCATACCACGTGGGTCGTCGAGAAGGCTCGAAAATGCCACGTGGCACACTCAAGATACATATTTAATATTTATAGATTGGGTATGTCACGTGGCTTGTCGAGAAGGTTTGAAACTGTTCCGTGGCCAACCAGGGTACTACTTGAATATATATATATATATATATTAGAGTTGGAGGTGATGACTTGGTGAAAGAGGTGATGATGTGGCGATTTAATTACCATATTTAGTAAAGTTTAATAGGGTTTTAAAGAAGGAAGGTAATGAGGTTTTAAATATGGCTACATTTTGGGCATCCCACGTGGCTCGTCGAGAAGGTTCGTAAATGCTACGTGGCCACCTAAGATACAACTTTAATTTATATAGAGATTAGAGTTGGAGTTGATGATGTGGCGAAAGAGTTGACTGTATGGCGAGGCGGATTCCACATGTAAGATGTATCTTTATTCTCATTAAAGTTGGAGTTGATGACACAGCGAAAGAGGTGATTATGTGTTGATTTAATTTCTTTATTTCTTGATGTTTAATGGGTTTTAAAAAAGAGAGGTAATGAGGTTTTCAATAATGTTACATATTGGGCATGCCACGTGGCTCGTCGAGAAGGCTTGAAAATGCCACGTGGCACAACCAAGAGACAACTTTAAAATATATTTATATATATTAGAGTTAATGTTGATGACACAACGAAAGGGGTGATGATGTGACAAATTAATTTCTATAATAGTGATGTTTAATGGGGTTTTAAAAAAGGAATGTAATGATGTTTTGAATAAATGTACATATTAGGCATGCCACTAACTCGTCGAGAAGGCTCTAAAATGCCACGTGGCACACTCAAGATACAACTTTATTATATATACATAGATATATAGATTTATATATATTGGAGTTAAAGTTGATGACACGGCGAAAGAGGTGTTGATGTGGCGAATTAATTTCCATATTTCAAGATGTTTAGTGGAGTTTTAAAAAAGGAAGGTAATGGGCTTTTGAATAAGGCTACATATTAGCCATACCACGTGGGTCGTCGAGAAGGCTCGAAAATGCCACGTGGCACACTCAAGATACATATTTAATATTTATAGATTGGGTATGTCACGTGGCTTGTCGAGAAGGTTTGAAACTGTTCCGTGGCCACCCAGGGTACTACTTATATATATATATATATATATATATATATATATTAGACTTGGAGGTGATGACTTGGTGAAAGAGGTGATGATGTGGCGATTTAATTACCATATTTAGTAAAGTTTAATAGGGTTTTAAAGAAGGAAGGTAATGAGGTTTTAAATATGGCTACATTTTGGGCATCCCACGTGGCTCGTCGAGAAGGTTCGTAAATGCTACGTGGCCACCTAAGATACAACTTTAATTTATATAGAGATTAGAGTTGAGGTTGATGATGTGGCGAAAGAGTTGACTGTATGGCGAGGCGGATTCCACATGTAAGATGTATCTTTATTCTCATTAAAGTTGGAGTTGATGACACAGCGAAAGAGGTGATTATGTGTTGATTTAATTTCTTTATTTCTTGATGTTTAATGGGTTTTAAAAAAGAGAGGTAATGAGGTTTTCAATAATGTTACATATTGGGCATGCCACGTGGCTCGTCGAGAAGGCTTGAAAATGCCACGTGGCACAACCAAGAGACAACTTTAAAATATATTTATATATATTAGAGTTAATGTTGATGACACAACGAAAGGGGTGATGATGTGACAAATTAATTTCTATAATAGTGATGTTTAATGGGGTTTTAAAAAAGGAATGTAATGATGTTTTGAATAAATGTACATATTAGGCATGCCACTAGCTCGTCTAGAAGGCTCTAAAATGCCACGTGGCACACTCAAGATACAACTTTATTATATATACATAGATATATAGATTTATATATATTGGAGTTAAAGTTGATGACACGGCGAAAGAGGTGTTGATGTGGCGAATTAATTTCCATATTTCAAGATGTATAGTGGAGTTTTAAAAAAGAAGGTAATGGGCTTTTGAATTAGGCTTCATATTATGCATACCACGTGGGTCGTCGAGAAGGCTCGAAAATGCCACGTGGCACACTCAAGATACATATTTAATATTTATAGATTGGGTATGTCACGTGGCTTGTCGAGAAGGTTTGAAACTGTTCCGTGGCCACCCAAGATACTACTTTAATAAATATATATATATATATATATATATGTATAATAAAGTTGGAGTTGATGACACGGTGAAAGAGATGATGATGTGGTGATTTAATTTCTATATTTAGTAATTAAACATATGGTTTTAAAAAATGAAGGTAATGAAGTTTTAAATATGGCTACATATTGGGCATGCCACGTGGCTCCTCTAGAAGGTTCGAAAATGCTACGTGGCCACCTAAGATACAACTTTAATTTATATAGAGATTAGAGTTGGAGTTGATAATGTGGCCAAATAGTTGACTTTATGGCGATGGGGATTCCACATTTAAGATGTATATTTGTTTTCATTAGAGTTGGAGTTGATGACCCGACGAAAGAGGTGATTATGTGGTGATTTAATTTCTTTAATTCTAGATGTTTAATGGGGTTTTAAAAAAAAGGTAATGAGGTTATCAATAATGTTACATATTGGGCATGCCACGTGGAACGTCGAGAAGGGTTGAAAATGCCACGTGGCACAACCAAAAGACAACTCTAATATATATTTATATATATTAGAGTTAATATTGATGACACAGCAAAAGGGGTGATGATGTGACGAATCTATTTCTATAATAGTGATGTTTAATGGGGTCTTAAAAAATAAAGGTAATGAGGTTTTGAATAAAGGTACATATTAGGCATACCACTGGCTCGTCGAGAAAGCTCAAAAATGTCACGTGGCACACTCAAGATACAACATTAATATATATACATAGATATATAGATTTATATATATCTGAGTTAAAGTTGATGACACGGCAAAAGAGGTGTTGATGTGGCGAATTAATTTCTATATTTAGAGATGTTTAATGGAGTTTTAAAAAAGGAAGGTAATGGGCTTTTGAATTAGGCTACATATTAGGCATGCCACGTGGGTCATCGAGAATGCTCAAAAATGCCACGTGACACACTCAAGATACATCTTTAATATATATATAGATTGGGTATGTCACGTGGCTCGTTGAGAACGATTGAAAATGTTGCGTGGCCCCCTACGGTACTACTTTATATATATATATATATATATATATATATATATATATTAGAGTTAGAAAGGATGACACGGTGAAAGAGGTGATGATGTGATGATTTTATTTCCATATTTAGTAATGTTTAATATGGTTTTAAAAAAGGAAGGTAATGTGGTTTTAAATATGGCTACATTTTGGGCATGTCACGTGGCTCGTCAAGAAGGTTCCCAAATTCTACGTGGCCACGTAAGATACAACTTCAATTTATACTGAGATTAGAGTTGGAGTTGATTATGTGGCGAAAGAGTTGACTGCATGGCGAGGCGGATTCCACTTGTAAGATGTATCTTTATTTTCATTAGGGTTGGAGTTGACGACACAGCGAAAGAGGTGATTATGTGGTGATTTCATTTCTTTATTTCGTGATGTTTAATAGGTTTTTAAAAAAGTGAGGTAATTAGGTTTTAAATAATGTTACATATTGGGCATGCCACTTGGCTCGTCGAAAAGGGTTGAAAATGCCACGTTGCACAACCAAGAGACAACTTTAATATATATTTATATATATTAGAGTTAATGTTGGTGACATGGTGAAAGGGGTGATGATGTGACAAATTAATTTCTATAATTAGTGATGTTTAATGGGGTTTTAAAGAAAGTAGGTAATGTGGTTTTGAATAAAGGTAAATATTAGGCAAGCCACTTGGCTCGTCGAGAAGGCTCAAAAATGTCACGTGGCACACTAAAGATACAACTTTAATATACATACATAGATATATAGATTTATATATATTTGTGTTAAAGTTGATGACACGGTAAAAGAGGTTTTAATGTGGCGAATTAATTTCTATATTTAGAGATGTTTCATGGTGTTTTAAAAAAGGAAGGTCATGGGGTTTTTAATAAGGCTACATATTAGGCATGCCACGTGGCTCGTCTAGAAGGATCGAAAATGCCTCGTGGCACACTCAAGATAAATCTTTAATATATATATAGATTGGGCATGCCATGTGGCTCGTCAAGAAGGTTCGAAAATGTCGCGTGGCCACCCAAGATACTACTTTAATATATATATATATATATGTATATTAAAGTTGGAGTTGATGACATGGTGAAAGAGATGGTGATGTTGTGATTTAATTTCTATGTTTAGTAATTTTTCATTAGATTTTAAAAATGGAAAGTAATGAAGTTTTAAATATGGCTACCTATTGGGCATGCCACGTGGCTCCTCGAGAAGGTTTGAAAATTCTACGTGGCCACCTAAGATACAACTTTAATTTATATAGAGATTAGAGTTGGAGTTGATGATGTGGCCAAAGAGTTGACTGTATGGCCATGGGGATTCCACATTTAAGATGTATCTTTATTTTCATTAGAGTTTCAGTTGATGACTCGACGAAAAGGTGATTATGTGGCGATTTAATTTCTTTAATTCGTGATGTTTAATGGGGTTTTAAAAAAAGTAAGGTAATGAGGTTTTGAATAATGCTACATATTGGGCATGCCACGTGGCTCATCGAGAATGCTTGGAAAAGCCACGTTGCACAACCAAGAGACAACTTTAATATATATTTATATATATTAGAGTAAATGTTGATGACACAGCGAAAGGTGTGATGATGTGACGAATTAATTTCTATAATAGTGATGTTTAATGGTTTAAAAAAGGTAGGTAATGAGGTTTTGAATAAAGGTACATATTAGGCATGCCACTAGCTCGTCGAGAAGGCTCGAAAATGCCACAAGGCACACTCAAGATACAACTTTAATATATATACATAGATAAATAGATTTATATATATGGGAGTTAAAGTTGATGACACGGTGAAAGAGGTGTTGATGTGGCGAATTAATTTCTATATTTAGAGATAATTTATGGAGTTTTAAAAAGGAAGGTAATGGGCTTTTGAATAAGGCTACATATTAGGCATGCCACGTGGGTCGTCGAGAAGGCTCGAAAATGCCACGTGGCACACTCAAGATACATCTTTAATATGTATAGATTGGGTATGTCACGTGGCTTATCGAGAAGGTTTGAAAATGTTGTGTGGCCACCCACGGTACTACTTTAATTTAAATAATATATATATTAGAGTTGGAGTTGATGACATAGTGAAAGAGGTGATGATGTGGCAATTTAATTTCCACATTTAGTAAAGTTTAATAGGGTTTTAAAGAAGGAAGGTAATGAGGTTTTAAATATGGCTACATTTTGGGCATGCCAAGTGGCTCGTCGAGAAGGTTCGCAAATGTTACTTGGCCACCTAAGATACAACTTTAATTTATATAGAGATTAGAGTTGGAGTTGATGATGTGGCGAAAGAGTTGATTGTATGGCGAGGCGGATTCCACATGTAAGATGTATCTTTATTCTCATTAAAGTTGGAGTTGATGACACAACGAAAGAGGTGATTATGTGGTGATTTAATTTCTTTATTTCTTGATGTTTAAGGGGTTTTAAAAAAGAGAGGTAATGAGGTTTTCAATAATGTTACATATTGGGCATGCCACGTGACTCGTCGAGAAGGCTTGAAATGCCACGTGGCACAACCAAGAGACAACTTTAAAATATATTTATATATATTAGAGTTAATGTTGATGACACAACGAAAGGGGTGATGATGTGACAAATTAATTTCTATAATAGTGATGTTTAATGGGGTTTTAAAAAAGGAATGTAATGATGTTTTGAATAAATGTACATATTAGGCATGCCACTAGCTCGTCGAGAAGGCTCTAAAATGCCACGTGGCACACTCAAGATACAATTTTATTATATATACATAGATATATAGATTTATATATATTGGAGTTAAAGTTGATGACACGGCGAAAGAGGTGTTGATGTGGCGAATTAATTTCCATATTTAGAGATGTTTAGTGGAGTTTTAAGAAAGGAAGGTAATGGGCTTTTGAATAAGGCTACATATTAGCCATACCACGTGGGTCGTCGAGAAGGCTCGAAAATGCCACGTGGCACACTCAAGATACATATTTAATATTTATAGATTGGGTATGTCACGTGGCTTGTCGAGAAGGTTTGAAACTGTTCCGTGGCCACCCAGGGTACTACTTGAATATATATATATTAGAGTTGGAGGTGATGACATGGTGAAAGAGGTGATGATGTGGCGATTTAATTACCATATTTAGTAAAGTTTAATGGGTTTTAAAGAAGGAAGGTAATGAGGTTTTAAATATGGCTACATTTTGGGCATGCCACGTGGCTCGTCGAGAAGGTTCGTAAATGCTACGTGGCCACCTAAGATACAACTTTAATTTATATAGAGATTAGAGTTGGAGTTGATTATGTGGCGACAGAGTTGACTGTATGGCGAGGCGGATTCCACTTGTAAGATGTATCTTTATTCTCATTAGAGTTGGAGTTGATGACACAGTGAAATAGGTGATTATGTGGTGATTTAATTTCTTTATTTCGTGATGTTGAATAGGTTTTTAAAAAAGTGAGGTAATGAGGTTTTGAATAATGTTACATATTGGGCATGCCACGTGGCTCGTCGAAAAGGCTTGAAAATGCCACGTGGCACAACCAAGAGACAACTTCAATATATATTTATATATATTATAGTTAATGTTGATGACACAACAAAAGGGGTGATGATGTGATGAATTAGTTTCTATAATAGTGTTGTTTAATGGGGTTTTAAAAATAAAAGGTGATGAGGTTTTGAATAAAGGTACATATTAGGCATGCCACTGGATCGTCGAGAAGGCTTAAAAATGCGACATGGCACACTCAAGATATGACTTTAATATATATATACATTGATATATAGATTTATATATATTGGAGTTAAAGTTGATGACACGGCAAAAGAGGTGTTCATGTGGCGAATTAATTTCTATATTTAGAGATGTTTAGTGGAGTTTTAAAAAAGAAGGTAATGGGCTTTTGAATAAGGCTACATATTAGGCATACCACGTGGGTCGTCGAGAAGGCTCGAAAATGCCACGTGGCACACTCAAAATACATCTTTAATATTTATAGATTGGGTATGTCACGTGGCTTGTCGAGAAGTTTTGAAACTGTTCCGTGGCCACCCAGGGCACTACTTATATATATATATATATATATATATATATATATATATATATATATATATATATATATATATATATATATTAGAGTTGGAGTTGATGACATGGTGAAAGAGGTGATGATGTGGCGATTTTAATTTCCATATTTAGTAAAGTTTAATAGGGTTTTAAAGAAGGAAGGTAATAAGGTTTTAAATATGGCTACATTTTGGGCATCCCACGTGGCTCGTCGAGAAGGTTCCTAAATGCTACGTGGCCACCTAAGATACAAATTTAATTTATATAGAGATTAGAGTTGGAGTTGATGATGTGGCGAAAGAGTTAACTTTATGGCAAGGTGGATTCCACTTGTAAGATGTATATCTTTATTCTTATTAGAGTTGGAGTTGATGACACAGCGAAAGAGGTGATTATGTGGTGATTTAATTTCTTTATTTCCTGATGTTGAATGGGTTTTTAAAAAAGTGAGGTAATGAGGTTTTGAATAATGTTACATATTGGGCATGCCACGTGCCTCGTCGAAAAGGCTTGAAAATGCAACGTGGCAAAACCAAGATACAACTTTAATATATATTTATATATATTAGAGTTAATGTTGATGACACAACAAAAGGGGTGATGATGTGACGAATTAGTTTATATGTCTTAAAAATGGAAGGTAATAAGGTTTTGAATAAAGGTACATATTAGGCATGCCACTGGATCGTCGAGAAGGCTCAAATATGCGACATGTTACATTCAAGATACAACTTTAATATATATACATAGATATATAGATTTATATATATTGGAGTTAAAGTTGATGACACGGCAAAAGAGGTGTTGATGTGGCGAATTAATTTCTTTATTTAGAGATGTTTAATGGAGTT
Source organism: Stephania cephalantha (assembly GCA_039657325.1). NCBI lineage: Eukaryota > Viridiplantae > Streptophyta > Magnoliopsida > Ranunculales > Menispermaceae > Stephania > Stephania cephalantha. Next base: position 28,140,949 of record CM077578.1, on the reverse strand, counting down.
TTAAAAAAGGAAGGTAATGGGCTTTTTAGTAAGGCTGCATATTTGGCATGCCACGTGGGTCGTCGAGAAGGCTCGAAAATGCCACGTGACATACTCAAGATACATCTTTAATATATATATAGATTGGGTATGTCACGTGGCTCGTCGAGAACATTTGAAAATGTTGCGTGGCCCCCCACGGTACTACTTTAATATATATATTAGAGTTAGAGTTGATGACACGGTGAAAGAGGTGATGTTGTGGCAATTTATTTTTCATATTTAGTAATGTTTAATATGGTTTTAAAGAAGGAAGGTAATGTGGTTTTAAATATGGCTACATTTTGGGCATGCCACGTGGCTCGTCGAAAAAGTTCGCAAATGCTACGTGGCCACCTAAGATACAACTTCAATTTATATAAAGATTATAGTTGGAGTTGATGATGTGGCGAAAGAGTTGACTGTATGGCAAGGTGGATTCCACATGTAAGATGTATCTTTCTTCTCATTAGAGTTGGAGTTGATGACACTGCGAAAGAGGTGATTATGTGGTGATTTATTTATTTATTTCGTGATGTTTAATGGGTTTTTAAAAAAGTGAGGTAATGAGGTTTTGAATAATGTTACATATTGGGCATGCCACGTCGCTCGTCGAAAAGGCTTGAAAATGCCACGTGGCACAACCAAGAGACAACTTTTATATATATTTATATATATTAGAGTTAATGTTGATGACACGGTGAAAGGGGTGATGGTGTGACAAATTAATTTCTATAATTAGTGATGTTTAATGGGCTTTTAAATTAGAAAGGTAATGTGGTTTGAATAAAGGTACATATTAGGCATGCCACTGGCTTGTCGAGAAGGCTCGAAAATGCCACGTGGCACACTTAAGATACAACTTTAATATATATACATAGATATATAGATTTATATATATTGGAGTTAAAGTTGATCAAACGGCCAAATAGGTGTTCATGTGGTGAATTAATTTCTATATTTAGAGATGTTTATTGGAGTTTTAAAAAATGAAGGTGTTGGGCTTTTGAATAAGGCTACATCACGTGGGTCGTCGAGAAGGCTCGAAAATGCCACGTGGTACACTCAAGATACATCTTTAATATATATAGATTGGGCATGTCACGTGGCTCGTCGAGAAGGTTCGAAAATGTACAACAATACTACTTATATATATATATATATATATATATATATATTGGAGTTGAAGTTGATGACACGGTGAAAGAGGTGATGATGTAGCGATTTAATTTCTATATTTAGTATGTTGAAGGTAATGATGTTTTAAATATGACTACATATTGGGAATGCCACGTTGCTCGTCGAGAAGGTTCGAAATGCTACTTGGCCACCTAAAATACAACTTTAATTTATATAGAGATTAGAGTTGGAGTTGATGATGTGGCCAAAGAGTTGACTGTATGGCGATGGGGATTCCACATTTAAGATGTATCTTTATTTTCATTAGAGTTTGAGTTGATGACACGACGAAAGAGGTGATTATGTGGCGATTTAATTTCTTTAATTCGTGATGTTTAATGGGGTTTTAAAAAAAGGTAAGGTAATGAGGTTTTGAATAATTCTACATATTAGGCATGCCACGTGGCTCGTCGAGAAGGCTTGGAAATGCCACGTGACACATCCAAGATACAACTATGTAATAGAGTTGGAGTTGATGATATGGCGGATGAGTGGATGATAGAGGGAAAAGGAAGCTTGATAAGAAGGCACGTGGCAAATCAAGATGTAGGCTTTTAAATATGTCAAGTGACAATATAAGATGTAACTTTATTTCCATTAGAGTTGGAATTGATGATGTGGCGAATGAGTTGATGGGGCGATGGGGATGCCATGTGTAAGATGTAATTTCATTCCCATTAGAGTTGGAGTTGATTACACGGGGAAAGAGGTGATGATGTGGCGATTTAATTTTTATATTTAATTATGTATATTGGGGTTTTAAAAAAAAGAAAGCTAATGAGGTTTTAAATAAGGCGACTTATTGGATGCCACGTGGCACGCCAAGGATACAACTTTAACATATATATTACAGTTGGAGTTGTTGACAAGGTGAAAGAGGTGATGATGTGGCGATTGAATTTCTTTATTTTGTGATGTTTAATGGGGTTTTGAAAAGGAAGGTAATGATGTTTTGAATATAGCTACATATTGGGCATGCCACTTCGTTCGTCGAGCAGACTTGAAAATGTCACGTGGCATACCCAAGATACAACTTTAATATATTTCTATATTAGCGTTGTAGTTGATGACAAGGCAAAAAAGATGATGATGAGGCGATTTAATTTATATATTTAGTGATATTTAATGGGGTTTTTAAAAAAGGAAGGTAATAAGGTTTTGAATAAGACTATATATTGGGCATGTCACGTGCCTCATCGAGAATGCTCGAAAATGACACGTGGCCACCCAAGATACAACTTTAATATGTACATATTAGAGTTGGAGTCGATGACATGGTGAAAGAGATGATGATGCGGCGATTTAATTTCTATATTAAGTGATTTTTAATGGGGTTTTAAAAAAAGAAGCTAATAAGGTTTTTGAATAAGGCTATATATTGTGCATGCCACGTGGCTCGTCAAAAGGGCTCGAAAATGCAACGTGGAACTACCAAGATACTACTTTAATATATATATATATATATTTATATAGATTAGAGTTGGAGTTGATGACACAGCGAAAGAGGTGATGATATGGCGATTTAATTTCTATATTTAGTTGTCTTTAATGGGGTTTCAAAAAATGAAGGTAATGAAGTTTTGAATCAGGCTATGTATTGGGCATGTCACGTGGCTCGTTGAGAAAGCTTGAAAATGCCACGTGGCACACCAAACATACAACTTTAAAATATATATATGTTAGAGTTGGAGCTGATGACATGGTGAAAGAGGTGATGATGTGGCGATTTGATTTTTATGTTTAGTGATGTTTAATGGAGTTTTAAAAATGGAAGGTAATGAGGTTTTAAATAAGACTACATATTGAGAATGTCACGTGGCTCATCGAGAAGGCTCGAAAATGCCACATGGTCTCCCAATATACAACTTTAATAGATATATATATATATATATATATATATATATATATATATATATATATATTAGTGTTCGAGTTGATGATGTGGCATAAGAGTTGAGGGTGTGGCGATGGGGATGCCACGTGTAATATGTAACTTTATTCCCATTGGAGTTGCAGTTGATGACATAGCGAAAGTGGTGATGATGTGGTAATTAAATTTCTATATTTAGTGATGTTTAATGGGATTTTAAAAAAGAAAGGTAACGAGATTTTGAATAAGGCTATACATTAGGCATGCCTCGTGGCTCGTCAAGATGGCTCGAATATGCAACGTGGCACACCCAAGATACAACAATATATATATATATATATATATATATATATATATATATATATATATATATATATATATATGAAAATGCTAGAATGACACCTTAATTGACACCCCCAAGTGACACCCCTATGATGTGGCGTGCAGGCCCCATGAAAAAATGAATGTGCGCAAAATAGTTTTCATGCATAACACGCTGGGTGTATATCTCGAGACGCACTCGGACGGCTCCCATGGATGGGCCCGCACGCCACGTCACAGTGGTGTCACTTAGGGTGTCATTCTAGCATTTTCCATATATATATATATATAGATTAGAGTTGGAATTGATGATACGACGAAAGAGGTGATGATGTGGCGATATAATTTTTACTTTTAGTAATTTTTACCAAGGTTTTAAAAAGAATAGTAATGATGTTTTGAATAAGGCTACATATTGAGCATGCTACGTGGCTCGTCGAGAAGGCTCGCAAATGTCACGTGGCACACCCAAGATACGACTTTAATATATATATTAGAGATGGAGTAAATGACACGACAAAAGATGTGATGATGTGGCGATTGAATTTCTAAATTTCGTGATGTTTAATTGGATTCTAAAAAAGGAAGGTAATGTGGTTTTGAATAAGAATACATTTTGAACACGCCACGTGGCTCGTCGAGAAGGCTTGAAAATGCCACATGGCTACCCAATATACAACTTTAATATATATATAAATATTTATATTAGAGTAGGAGGTGATGATACGACGAAAGAGGTGATGATGTGTCGATGTAATTTTTATATTTAGTTACTATAAATGGGGTTTTATAAAAGAAAGATAATGAGATCTTGAATAAGGCTACATATTGAACATGCCATGTGGCTCGTCGAGAAGGATAGAAAATGCCACGTGGCCACCCAAGATACAACTTTAATATATATAGAGAAAGATTAGAGTAGGAGTTAAAGAGACGGCAAAAGAAGTGATGATGTGGAGATTTAATTTATATATTTAGTAATCTTTAATAAGGTATGAAAACGCTACGTGGCCACCCAAGATTCAACTTTAATATATATAGAGATTAGAGTTGGAGTTGATGATATGGCCAAAGAGTTGTCTGTATGGCCAAGGAAGGTAATGAGGTTTTAAATATGGCTACATTTTGGGCATGCCACGTGGCTCGTCGAGAAGGTTCACAAATGCTACGTGGCCACCTAAGATACAACTTTAATTTATATAGAGATTAGAGTTGGAGTTGATGATGTGGCGAAAGAGTTGACTGTATGGCGAGGCGGATTCCACATGTAAGATGTATCTTTATTTTCATTAGAGTTGGAGTTGATGACACGGCGAAAGAGGTGATTATGTGGCGATTTCATTTCTTTATTTCATGATATTTAATGGGGTTTTAAAAACGTAAGGAATGAGGTTTTGAATAATGATACATATTAGGCATGCCACGTGGCAGAACCAAGAGACAACTCTAATATATATTTATATATATTAGAGTTAATGTTGACGACACAGCGAAAGGGGTGATGATGTGACGAATTGATTTCTATATTTATTGATGTTTAATGGGGTTTTAAAAAATGAAGGTAATGAGGTTTTGAATAAAGGTACCTATTAGGTATGCCACTTGGCATCGAGAAGGCTCGAAAATGCCACGTGGCACACTCAAGATGCAACTTTAATATATATACATAGATATATAGATTTATATATATTGGAGTTAAAGTTTATGACACAGCAAAAGAGGTGTTGATGTGGCGGATTAATTTCTATATTTAGAGATTTTTAGTGGAGTTTTAAAAAAGAAAGGTATAATGGGGTTTTCAATAAGGCTACATATTAGGCATATCACGTTGCTATTCGAGAAGGCTCAAAAATGTCACATGGCGCACTCAAGATACATCTTTAATATATATATAGAGATTGGGCATGCCACGTGGCATGTCGAGAATGTTCAAAAATGTCGCGTGGCCACCAAAGATACTACTTTATAATATATATATATATATTAGAGTTTGAGTTGATGACATGGTGAAAGAGGTGATGATGTGACGATTTAATTTCTATATTTTATAATGTTTAATATGTTTTTTTTTTTTTTAAAGAAAGTAATCAGGTTTTAAATATAGCTACATATTGGGCATGTCATGTGCCTAGTCGAGAAGGTTCAAAAATGCTACATGGCCACCCAAGATACAACTTTACTTTATATAGAGATTAGAGTTGGAGTTGATGATGTGGCAAAAGAGTTGACTCTATCGTGATGGGCATTCCACATGTAAGATGTATCTTCATTCTCATTACAGTTGGAGTTGATGACACGGTGAAAGAGGTGATTATGTGGCGATTTAATTTCTTTATTTCGTGATGTTTAATTGGGTTTTAAAAAAAGTAAGGTATTGAGATTTTGAATAATGCTACATCTTTGGCATGCCATGTGGCTCGTCGAGAAGGCTTGAAAATGTCACGTGGCACAACCAAGAGACAACTATGATATATATTTATATATATTAGTGTTAATGTTGATGACACGGCAAAAGGGGTGATGATGTTGCGAATTAATTTTTAAATTTAGTGATGTTTAATGGGGTTTTAAAAAAGTAAGGTAACGAGGTTTTGAATAAAGGTACAAATTAGGCATGCCACTTGGCTCATCGAGAAGGCTCGAAAATGTCACGATGCACACTCAAGATACAACTTTAATATATATATATATATATATATATATATACATAGAAATACATATTTATATATATCGGAGTTAAAGTTGATGACTCGGCAAAACAAGTGTTGATGTGGCGAATTAATTTCTATATTTAGAGATGTTTAATGGAGTTTTAAAAAAAGTAATGGGGTCTTAAATAAGGCTACATATTAGACATGCCACGTGGCTCGTCGAGAAGGCTCGAAAATGCCACGTGGCACACTCAAGATACATCTTTAATATATATATATATATATATATATATATATATATATAGATTAGAGTTGGACTTGATGACACAGTGAAAGAGGTGATGATGTGGCGATTTAATTTCTATATTTAGTGATGTTTATTGGAGTTTTAAAAAAAGAACGTAATGAGAATTTGAATAAGGCTACATATTGGGCATCTCACATGGCTCGTCGAGAAGGTTAAAAAATGCCTTGTGACACACCCAAGATACAACTATGTATTAGAGTTGAAGTTGATGATGTGGCGGATGAGTGGATGATGTAGGGAGAAGGAAGCTTGATAAGAAGTTACGTGACAATTCAAGATGTTGGCTTATAAATATATCAATTGACAATACAAGATATTACTTTACTTCCATTAGAGTTGGAGTTGATAATATGGCGAATGAGTTGAAAGGGCGATGGGGATGTCATGTGTAAGATGTAATTTCATTCCCATTAGAGTATGAGTTGATTACACGGGGAAAGAGGTGATGATGTGGCGATTTAATTTCTATATTTAATTATGTGTATTGGGGTTTTAAAAAAAGAAAGTTGATGAGGTTTTAAATAAGGCCACTTATTGGACATGTCACGTGGCTCGACGAGATGGCTGGAAAATGCCACGTGGTACGCCAATGATACAACTTTAACATATGTATGTATATATATATATATATATATATATATATTAGAGTTGGAGTTGTTGATAAGGCGAAAGAGGTGATGATGTGGCAATTTAATTTCTTTATTTCGTGATTTTTAATGGGGTTTTGAAAAAGGAAGGTTATGATGTTTTGAATAATGCTACATAATGGGTATGTCACTTCGTTCGTCGAGAAGACTTGAAAATGCCATGTGCTACACCCAAGATACAACTTTAATATATTTATATATTAGCGTTGTAGTTGATAACAAGGCAAAAGAGATGATGATGAGGCGATTTAATTTCTATATTTAGTGATATTTAATTGGGTTTTAAAAAAAGAAGGTAATAAGGTTTTGAATAAGACTACAAATTGGGCATGCCATGTGGTTCATCAAAAGGTTCGAAAATGCCACTTGGCCACCAAAGATACAACTCTAATATGTACAAATTAGAGTTGGAGTTTATGACATGGCGAAAGAGATGATGATGTGGCGATTTAATTTCTATATTTTGTGATTTTTAATGAGGTTTTAAAAAAGGAAGCTAATAAGGTTTTGAATAAGACTACATATTATGCATGCCACGTGGCTCGTCGAAAAGGCTCGAAAATGTCATGTGGCACTACCATGATATTATTTTAATATATATATATATATATATTTATATAGATTAGAGTTGGAGTTGATGATACGGTGAAAGTTTAATTTCTATATTTAGTTGTCTTTAATAGGGTTTGAAAAAAAAGGTAATGAAGTTTTAAGTAAGGCTACATATTGGGCATGTCACGTGGCTCATCGAGAAAGCTTGAAAATGTCACGTGACACACCCAAGATACAACTTTAATATATATATATATATATGATTTGGAGCTGTTGACATTGCGAAAGAGGTGACGTGACGATTTGATTTTTATGTTTAGTGATGTTTAATGGAGTTTTAAAAATGGAAGGTAATGAGGTTTTGAATAAGACTACATATTGAGAATGTCACGTGGCTCATCGAGAAGGCTCGAAAATGTCACATGACCACTGAATATACAACTTTAATAGATAGATATATATATATATAGATTAGTGTTCGAGTTGATGAGGTGGCGTAAGAGTTAAGGGTGTGGCGATGGGGATGTCACGTGTAATATGTAACTTTATTCATATTGGAGTTGCAGTTGATGACACAACAAAATAGGTGATGATGTGGTGATTTAATTTATATATTTAGTGATGTTTAATGGGATTTTAAAAAAGAAAGGTAAAGAGGTTTTGAATAAGGCTATACATTACGCATGCCACGTGGATCGTAAAGATGGCTCGAAAATGTCACGCGGCACACCCAAGACACAAATTTAATATATATATAGGAAAATGTTAGAATGACACCTTAATTGACACTCAAGTGACATCCCATTGACGTGGCACGCGGGCCCCACAAAAAATAAATCTGGGCAAAATAGTTTTTGATGCATAACACTAGTGGTGTGTATCTCGAGACGCACTCGGACGGCTCCTATGGATGGGCCCGCGCGCCACGTCAAAGGGGTGTCACTTGGGGTGTCAATTAGGGTGTCATTCTAGCATTTTCCATATATATATATTAGAGTTCGAATTGATGACACAACAAAAGAGGTGACGATGTGGCGATATAATTTTTACATTTAGTAATTTTTACTTGGTTTTTAAAAAAGAATAGTAATGAGGTTTTGAATAAGGCTACATATTAAGCGTGTCACGTGACTCATCGAGAAGGCTAAATGTCACGTGGCACACCCAAGATACGACTTTTATATATATATATATATATATATATATATATATATATATATTAGAGTTGGAGTGAATGACACTACGAAAGAGGTGATGATGTTGTGATTAAATTTCTAGATTTCGTGATGTTTAATTGGGTGTTAAAAAATGAAGGTAATGAGGTTTTGAATAAGACTACATTTTGAACACGTCACGTGACTCGTCGAGATGGCTGGAAAATGCCATGTGGTACGCCAATGATACAACTTTAACATATGTATGTATATATATATATATATATATATATATATATATATATATATATTAGAGTTCGAGTTGTTGATAAGGCGAAAGAGGTGATGATGTGGCAATTTAATTTCTTAATTTCGTGATTTTTAATGGGGTTTTGAAAAAAGAAGGTAATGATGTTTTGAATAATGCTACATAATGGGTATGTCACTTCGTTCGTCGAGAAGACTTGAAAATGCCATGTGCTACACCCAAGATACAACTTTAATATATTTATATATTAGCGTTGTAGTTGAAAACAAGGCAAAAGAGATGATGATGAGGCGATTTAATTTCTATATTTAGTGATATTTAATGGGGTTTTAAAAAAAGAAGGTAATAAGGTTTTGAATAAGACTACAAATTGGGCATGCCACGTGGCTCATCAAGAAGGTTCGAAAATGCCACTTGGCCACCAAAGATACAACTCTAATATGTACATATTAGAGTTGGAGTTTATGACATGGCGAAAGCGATGATGATGTGGCGATTTAATTTCTATATTTTGTGATTTTTAATGGGGTTTTAAAAAAGGAAGCTAATAAGGTTTTGAATAAGGCTACATATTATGCATGCCACGTGGCTCGTCGAAAAGGCTCGAAAATGTCATGTGGCACTACCATGATATTATTTTAATATATATATATATATATATATTAGAGTTGGAGTTGATGACACGGTGAAAGTTTAATTTCTATATTTAGTTGTTTTTAATAGGGTTTGAAAAAAAAGGTAATGAAGTTTTAAGTAAGGCTACATATTGGGCATGTCACGTGGCTCATCGAGAAAGCTTGAAAATGTCATGTGACACACCCAAGATACAACTTTAATATATATATATATATATGATTTGGATATATATATGATTTGACATTGACATTGCGAAAGAGGTGACGTGACGATTTGATTTTTATGTTTAGTGATGTTTAATGGAGTTTTAAAAATGGAAGGTAATGAGGTTTTGAATAAGACTACATATTGAGAATGTCACGTGGCTCATCGAGAAGGCTCGAAAATGTCACATGACCACTGAATATACAACTTTAATAGATATATATTAGTGTTCGAGTTGATGATGTGGCGTAAGAGTTGAGGGTGTGGCGATGGGGATGTCACGTGTAATATGTAACTTTATTCATATTGGAGTTGCAGTTGATGACACAACAAAAGAGGTGATGATGTGGTGATTTAATTTATATATTAAGTGATGTTTAATGGGATTTTAAAAAAGAAAGGTAAAGAGGTTTTGAATAAGGCTATACATTACGCATGCCACGTGGATCGTAAAGATGGCTCGAAAATGTCACGTGGCACACCCAAGACACAACTATAATATATATATATATATAGGAAAATGTTAGAATGACACCTTAATTGACACTCAAGTGACATCCCTTTGACGTGGCGCGCGGGCCCCACAAAAAATAAATATGGGCAAAATAGTTTTTGATGCATAACACTAGTGGTGTGTATCTCGAGACGCACTCGGACGGCTCCTATGGATGGGCCCGCGCGCCACGTCAAAGGGGTGTCACTTGGGGTGTCAATTAGGGTGTCATTCTAGCATTTTCCATATATATATATATTAGAGTTCGAATTGATGACACAACAAAAGAGGTGATGATGTGGCGATATAATTTTTACATTTAGTAATTTTTACTTGGGTTTTAAAAAAGAATAGTAATGAGGTTTTGAATAAGGCTACATATTAAGCGTGCCACGTGACTCATCGAGAAGGCTAAATGTCACGTGGCACACCCAAGATACGACTTTATATATATATATATATATTAGAGTTGGAGTGAATGACACTACGAAAGAGGTGATGATGTTGTGATTAAATTTCTAGATTTCATGATGTTTAATTGGGTGTTAAAAAATGAAGGTAATGAGGTTTTGAATAAGACTACATTTTGAACACGTCACGTGACTCGTCGAGAAGGCTTGAAAATGCCGCATGGCCACCCAAGATACAACTTTATATATATATATATATATATATTAGAGTTGGAGTTGATGACACGACGAAAGAGGTAATTATGTGGCGATGTAATTTTTATATTTAGTGACTATTAATGGGGTTTTATAAAAGAAAGGTAATGAGGTCTTGAATAGGATTACTTATTGAGCATGTCATGTGGCTCGTCAAGAATGCTCGAAAATGCCACATGGCAACCCAAAATACAACTTATATATATATATATATATATTGAGATTAGAGTTGGAGTTAATAAAACGGCGAAAGAGGCGATGATGTGAAGATTTAATTTCTCTATTTAGTAATGTTTAACAAGGTTTTAAAAAATGAAGGTAATGAGGTTTTGAATATGACTACATATTGGGCATGCCACGTGGCTCGTCGAGAATGTTCGAATATGCCCTATGACACACCTAAGATACAACTTATATATATATATATATATATATATATATTTATAAATAAAAATAGCAAAAAATTGCAAAAATAAGGTTTTTTTCTTTTTTTTTTTGGAGTCGAACCACGACCTTCAAAAACTTTTATTTTTTAGCAAGTGATGTCTCAAGTATCTCACCCAAGTTGCTTCAACAATTCGATACAATTTTTTTTAAAAAAACTAGCATAAATATATAAATAAATATAGAGCTGACAATTTGGGTAATGAAACGTTTAACACGACACGACACGACACCTAATAAACATGTCATGACTTTGACATAAGTGAGCTTGTACATAGTTGATAAATGAGTTATTAACAAGTTAACATGTGCGACTTGTTTATGACTCGCTTAATTATAAACATATATAAAACTATAATTTATACATAATTTACTATTCATATAAATACAATTTTTTACGCCACTGTAACTTTCTCTCATTTTCTCAATTCGATGATGATGAGGAAGAGCAATAACAAGAGCTCCACGATAACTTCTCAAACCCTACAAGAAGGAGATTACCTCACCTTAACCTGAAGTAACAATCTCCCTCTCCAGAAGAAGCATCAGAAGGCCTCCCCCTCCACTGTTCGACTGTTCCTCAACCTCACCCACCTCCGCCTCCGGTCCTCCACCCATCTCTCCCCCTAGCTATCTCTCCCCCCGATCCCCAACCCATCTGCCCCCGGTCCCCCTCCCATCTCTCTCTCTAGATCAGTAGATCTCGGCCGCTCTCGCACCCTCCTCTATTCCTCAGTCCGGCCGTCCCCCACCCATCTCTCCCACCGGTACGCCGCCCATCTCGCCCCTAGTCCGCCACCCATCTCCGCCTCTGGTCCCCCATCCATCTCCGCCCCTGCCACCTTTTCTCCAACCTCGCCGCTGCCTTCAACCCTCTTCCCCAACCCCCCAACCTGCCTTCGTCCTTCTTCCCTAACCCCAACCAACCGCCGCCACTTTCGGCCCTCTTCCCCAACCTCGCTGTTGCCGCTGTTGCTACCTTCGTCCCTCATGTTTGGGTTTTGTTGTCTTAAGTTTTTTAGGTTTTTGAGGTATGCTTTTGATAATTTGGTTTTGTTATGTTTGTGTTGTTGGGGTTTCTATTGGATTGTTCATAATTTGAGAGATGGATTTATCTAGGGAGTTCAAGATTTTTTTTTTTTTTTTTTTTTTTTTAATTAAAAGTGAAGAGGTATGAGGTTTTATTTTTATTTTACTTTTTTTAAGTTTTGATTTCTTTTAATTTTGGAGTCATTTTGATTGATCTGATGTTCGTGGTGTAAATGTTGTAAAATTGATGAGAGGGAGCTATAAAGAAATATATGCAAAAAATAAATTAATTAACTTATTGGCAGAATTGGGGTTAAGATATATCTGTCATAGATATAGGTACATATCAATTTGATACATTTTTTTTTTTTTTGTTAAGAAATAAAAATCTTGGCCCAATCGGGGTTTAAACTCATGACTACTTACTCCTAAATTTCATACCTTTCCATTAAGCTGCTCAATTAGTTGATCAATTTTATATGATTTGTGCAACAAATGAAAATTAGGATGAATGAGGTGTCAAAGGTAGTAAGAATTAGTCTTTACAATTTTACTTAAACTAAAATACAACACTCACTAAATATATCATTTTCTTTTTTTTTTCTTTTTTTTTGTAGAGATATGTGTAGCTTTCTTTTTAAATAATCTAATATATCATGCATGTAGTGTAACGGCCTGAATATAATTTGCCGTTATTTATGATGTGTTTGCAGACGTGGCGGACAGCTTAGACGCTTGTGGGACCAGCATTAGGCTTGTGCGCGTCTTGAGCTAGGTAAATAGTAATTTTTGTGTGCTGAATTGTTTAGTTGCGATGTTCATATTGAACTAGTGTACATGACATCGCAATGTGTGTTATTATAGTACATTTGACGTGCGAGATCGTGTGGTACGTATTCGCCTCAATATGCGTGTCGACGCGGGTACCGAGTAGTCTAACCGACTTAACACTAGGCCGGGGGAACTAAAACACGCAAAATGAATAAAATTGGTTAAATACTTAATATGAGATGTATATTTGGTGGTTAGGGACATGGTAGTACACGAATGTCGCGGATCGGGACGCGAAATCGGGCGTCAGAACACCCGAAAGGGCACTTTTTGAGCTAAATACAAGGGGAGTGTACCATTAGAGTCACAAATGGAGTCATTAGAGAGTATAAATGGAGCAAATACATACCATTTGAAGGCCTAGTGATGCACATGTGATTAGTGGTTCATAATGCTTAATATGGTGGATGAGTTGGCATGTAGGCCACATCTGGCGCTGGTAGGCCAGGTTGTGGACCTGCATCGGCCCCCGTTGTGATCCATTTGGAAAATGGATTGTTACACGTAGTATCTAATAAATAGAAGATTCCAAAAAAAGAATGAAAAACCAAAAATCCTATTTGTATAACAATTAAAAACAAAACCTAAAAAATTGCACAAAAAAAATAAATTTAGAAAATTAAAATTTTAAATTTTTTAGAGCTTCTCAAATAAATAGTTCATTTATAAATATAGAAACAAAATAGCTAAAAATAGCATAAATAAGTTTTTTTTTTTTTTTTCTTCAATGGGAGTCGAACCACAACCTCCAGAAATTGTCTTTAGGCAAGTGATGTTTCAACCATCTCGCTAGAGATAGTTTGACAACTTGATACAATAAATAAGTTAAAATAATCAAAAAATGAAAACATAGATCAATTCATACAAATTTTTTTAATTGCATAAATACAAAGATAGATATAGATATAGATCCATTTGATATGATTTCTTTTATAAGAAATAAACATCTTGCCCTCATCGGGGTTTGAACTGATGACTACTTACTCATAAATCTCATACCTTACCATTGGCCCACCCAATTAATTGGTCAATTTGATATGATTTGTGCAATGCACGACAATTAGGATGAATAAGGTGTCAAAGGTAGTAACAATAAATACTTATAATTTTATACAAACTAAAATAAAACACTCACTATATATCATTTTCTTTTGTTTTTAGAGATATGTATAGCTATCTTTTTGAATAATTTAATATTCCATGTACGTAGTATCTAATAAATAGAAAGTTTCGTAAAAAAATTTAAAACCAAAAATTTTATTTGTATAACAATTAAAACATAACCTCAAAAATAGCAAAAGAAATGAAAATTAGAAAATTCAAATTTAAACACCAAAAATCTTATTTTTATAAAAATTAAAAACATATCCTAAAAATAGCAAAAAAAGTTAAATTTAAAAACGAAAAATCCTATTTTTATAGCAATTACAAACATAACCTAAAAAATAGCGACAAAAATTAGAAAATTATAATTTAAAAACCAAAAATCTTATTTGTATAAGAATTAAAAACATAACCGAAAAAATAGCAAAAAAAAAATTGAAAAATTAAAAATTAAAATCCAAAAATCCTATTTCTATAACAATTAAAAAACATTACCTAAAATCCGAACACAGTAAATCTCAAATCCAAACATAGTAGACCTTAAACATAACCCAAACAAAGAAAAAAAATTAAAATTAAAAAATTACGGAAGAAATTTTAAAAGCCAAAAATCCTATTTGTATAACAATTAAAAAATAAACTATAAAATAGCAAAAAAATGAAAATGAAAATTATACTTTAATGACGTCACGATGTCACAATCAAATCTTATTTTGTGTGTTTCACGATCCTAGCCCTTAAGTGCGAGAAAGATCAATGGCTTGTGTTTTTTATTTTGTCTTTTAAATCCCAATTATGTTATCATAATGCTACATGTCACGTTGTTAGAGTTTCTCACATGCCACATGTCACGTTGCGAGAGCTTCCTTAAGAAACAGTTCCTTTATAAATTTATACTAGTCCGAATCGCGCGCTTCATAGGCAAGCAAGACAAAGTATCATATATTAGATAAAAATGAATTTGATAGAAAAAATTACTTCTTTTTAAGTAAAGTCTTTGTTGAACGTCAAACTAATAACAAATCATTCAATTTTCTTCTAGGAGAAAAAAGAAGAATTTACAACTTAAAAGATGATTTTTCTAAGACCAAAAGTTGATTTTTTGTATATCTATTGTGCTCTTGTTCGGAGAAATCTAATCTTCTTTTAAAACCACAAACTTGCTTCAATCACCTCTAAAACCTTGAAAAGCACAAAAAATAACCATAAGCACACAATTCACAATTCACACAATTAGAACAAAAGGTATTGGTTTTCAAAAAAAAAGGTCTTTGATACATATAAATAAATAGATTTAATATATCCTAATGTATCACTTTATTAATTAATCGTATAATAATATACATTGTATTATATGCATTATCCTAATATATCATGTCAAATATTTTTATCTTAACATATTAGGTTAATATAAATAGGTGTAATTGTACATGTTAAAACTAAACAATAATAAATTACTTCAAAAATAAAATAAAAAATATTCAACAAAAATAATCATGTATACAATTATTGAGTAATATCATTATTTAAAAATAAAAAGATAGAAAGAAACACTTTAAATCGTAAGAAAAGAGAGAAAGAGAGAGACACTTAACCATGTGCGTGTCTGCCTTGTTATGTTTCTCAAAAGACTCAAGGCAGTGACAAATGTTTATAAAATTAGATACTGAAAAGAGTTTTGAGAGGTGAGTGAGTTCTTGAGATGGTTTGACTTATATAGTCGAGATAATGATTAGGGCACATCCAAGAGACCAATGCTACGTTGCGTGACTAGATAGGAGATCAAGAGACTAAAAACAAATAATTAAGAAACAATAAAAAATGGTTACATATACATACAAAAGATTTCTTAAGATGCAATCAAAAAATGGCTCTATTGATATAGAACATGGTTTCTTCAATTACAAATAATAAATTTCTCAATTGTACTATTACGTAACATTTCATAAATTAATCATGAAATGTTTGTCTTAATTGATTAGTCACCAAACATTTCTTTCTTTTATATAAGGAATAATAAGGCAACATATTTGGTTTGCCACGTGGCACATCAAGAAGACTCGAAAACGTGATGTGACACATATCATATATAGCTTGACGAAACCTACATCTTAGGCATGCCACGTGGTGATGCAACAAGGCTCGAAACTGCCACGTGAAACATCCAAGATGTAGGCTTAATTAATAATAATATAATATATATAGATATATAAATAGATGGATAGATAGATGTGCTCTCCTTAACTGTTTTACATGCATGAATGAAAAGTTGTAACATATATATGTAGTATAATGATATGCCGTCTTAAATGTATATGTAACGTATATATAATAAATTCACTATAATCAACTTATTTCAACCAGTACTAACTAGAAATTAAAGTCTTATTATTTAGTTAGAGTTAAGCTCAAATCTGGCAAGGTTTTGAATTTAATGTGTGATAATGAGGCTAACAATTTGGGTATAAAACGTGCAAACATTTTGGGTATGACAAATGGCACGTCGAGTAGGCTCCAAAATGCCACGTGGTACATACCATAAGTAGCTTCACGAAACCTACATCTTAGATATGACACGTGGCATGTCGAGAATGCTCAAAAACGCATTTTGGCACATACTATATATAGCTCGATAAAACCTACATCTTGGATATGACACGTGGAGCGTCGAGAAGGCTCGAAAATGTCATGTGGCACATACCATACGTACCTTGATGAAATATACACCTTGGGCATGCCACGTGGCGCTACGAGAATGCTCGAAATCGCAATGTAGCTTGACGAAACCTACATCTTGGATATGACATGTAGCACATCGAGAATGCTAAGCACATACCATGTCTACCCCAACATCATTAAGATGACTAATCGGTCTAGATTATCTTAATCCTCTAATAATCTAGTTAGCCTAATCTACTCTTGTAACTTTGACCTCAAAATAATCATGATTTCAATCCCCACAATTCACAATATGTATCAGATTTAAATTAATAAACTAACTTAGAGTCTCCGATAACTTAATTTCAACTTTACAATCCCAAATAGACCTAAATTGAATAAAAACCTTCTCAACTTATTTAAAATTTCTAACTTAGGAGACTCTCATAATTATTCAAAGTATTTTCACGTCCTACACTCACTCCAAGAGTCCCAAAACAATATGTATAAACTATTTATTAAATTTTAAAAACTTAAAACATATCACCAAAAGTTTCAAGGTCTTGTTCGTTCTTCCTTGTCTTCACATAGAATCTGACACCATAAAAACAACTCGAAGATGTCGGGTAAGTAAATTTCTACGTTGATATGTACTCTTGTAATTGTTGGTCTGATACATGGAGACATGTAATTGCATCTCCAAATAAACAATATGATATATGCATAAACATGACATGCAATCCAATCTGTCGCTGTCTCCTAACTATAATTAGATGTCGACTTCCAAATATAGTATAGAGATAGTATTAAGAGATCATGAAATGTAGAGATAACTTGTCGGTGTTAGACTTCGCTTGTAACGACCCAAAACCCAATAAACCTGCCCTAGGGGAAAATTGATAAACCCTAAACTAATTTAGCTCTAATATAAAAATCAAAGTGAAAACCTAGCCCTTTTTGTTCAAAATAAACACATTTGAGGCAAAAGAGAAATTGGTATCGGTTGGATTGACTAACTCGAAGAGATCACTTCGAAGGTAACCCTCATCCTTATCTTCTTCATCATGCTTTCTTTTTAAAAGTTTTCAATGGTTTACACATGTTTGGGTTTGTACAAAAAAAAAGAAAAGAAAACCTTATCAAGGGGTGGCGCCACCGCGACGCCGTCGAAAGTGGGCAGTGACACCGCCATCATAAGGGACATCCCAGTAGGGGCGCCCTTGGCACCGCTCCCCAAGGACGCCGGGTGCCCAGTGGCGACGCCCTTAGGTAGACTGTGCGTTGGGCAGGGACGAAGTCCCTTTCTTCGTCCCTGCCCAACGCATCCAAGGGTTGTTTGGCCCTTAGACATTAAACTAAGCGCCAAACCCCCTGGTCTAGTCAATGTTCAGTTGACCGGTCAACACCCAAAAAAAGAAAATAAATTAAAATAAAATACAATAAAATAATATATAGATATATATCATAAATAAATATAAAAATAATTTATTTTCAAATGGGTTGGAATGGGCCCCACCCTCGACCCTTTCATGGGGGATGGGGCCCTATCCGAAGTAATTGAATAGACAATTAATCTTAGATTTTGAATTGTTGAATAATGCGATTGTTATTTAAATTATCTAGAATTGGAAGGAGGTTTACATCGAGCCCGAGCGTGCAAGGTCAAATGAGAGGGTTTAGTTTGACGAATCGAGGTAAGTGGGGAGCTTCGCTCATGGATTAAATATTTGAATATTTGATAAATAGAAATATCTTTTTCTATCAAAAGACTTGGGATTTGGTTGCATTTAGTTAATGGTATGAATATGCTTATCTATGGAATGCGTGTGATATGAACACGTGTGTTATTCGATCAAAAGCGGTAATGTGGCAGTATGCTCATCAAAAGAGAGTGGTCCGCACCACGAGTAGCGATGGTGTGGCAGTGTGCCCACCAAAAGAGAGTTGTCTACGCCACGAATTGCAGTGGTGTGGTTATGATCCTACCAAAAAAAAGAGTGATCTACACTGCGAAATATCAAATTTGCAAGTGGTCACAATCGATGATGTCTCGAAAACACTTACTGTTGGTTTGGTGGAACTAGATGGAGGTCACAATGGCCATTATGACCACCAGTGGTTCACATCACCTCGAGGGTAAGTGTTTCGGCCACCGGATTCATACCATTATCTACAATCCATTGAATGGAACAATGACTTATATTTATTACTATTTTTTTGGTAAATCTTTTGTTGGACCCCGTTGCATGAATAAATGGAATTTATTTACGAATTATGAATCCTCTTTTATGCTGTGGTTTCAAAAGATTGCTCACTTTCTTGCTTATTGAATTATGAATCTACCTTTATGTTTTACTTGACTTGGAACTTATTTACGCCCCCTTCATGAACAAGAACCATGTCTCCATTTCTTTTTATTATATGATTTACAATTCGAATTACTATTTCATGTGTACAATCGTTTTGCTTGATGAGGAATACTTGCATGTTTAGTTTTTGAGCGAGTCTTCTCTCTTATTGAGCTTTGTTGGTTCTTTAGCTCACCCCGCTTACATCTCAGGTATCTACGTTGGCGCTAAATTGAGAAAAGGGAAAGGCAATAGCTTGAAGCCTTCTCTCTTAATGCGAGCCTTGTATTATATTATCTATATATTCATTTTTGAGACTATTAAACTTAGGTTGTATTTTAAAATATGTATTTTGGGTAGTTTGAACGATATTTCCCTTATAATCGAGTTATCTAGGAGCCTTTGGATGACCCTACATGGTTGCACAAAATGAAAACCCAATTTACAGTTCTTTGGTAAACATATGGATTTGTTTTAAATTTTATTCCGCAAATTTTTATTTCCATATTGTCTTTATGATTATTCCACAAGTTGGATTAGGCGTGCCAAGCCATTATTTAGGCCTGGTTCAGATATTGGGCATGGGTAATTGTTTGGGCCAGGCGGCCTGACCATAGGTCGGGGGATGGTTGTCACAGTTGGTATCAGAGCATAGGGATTAGAACCTAGGAAAACGTTTGGTTAATGGAACCAAAGTTTTTAGAGCCTTGAGATTTAAAGGTCAAGGTTGAGTTAGACGAATCAATGGTATGAGATATTGGTTCAAAGTCAACTTAACATACAAAAATGATGAATCCTAAGATGGGAAGAAATAAAAGAAATTTGACAAAAGATTTATTATATTGATTATTTGTTGCCTTGTATATATGAATATATCGTTAGATATATAAATAATTGTCTTCCCTATTAGCCTAAATGTCTCTGATGGCTTCCACGAACGGATAAGGAACTTGAGTTCCACGGGACAGTGGAGGGAATGACAATGAACGGCGCCATGAAATCAAAGCGAACCCCTAGCCCACATGCGCTTCAAGTGATATTTGCAAAGAGTACTATGAAAACGAATAAGCTTTGATTTTGGAATTACACGGAGATGCGCCTACACATTATGGCAGAGTAGCAAATAAAATAATTAAACAAGAATCATGAGACTTGAAATGGCAATGAGACACCACGCTACAAATACAAAAGGGAGTAGTGACATGGTGACACTTTAGAGAAGCAACTTTGACTCTTGAAATTCTAATATGACGGTTAAAATTCATAATACCTATTTAAAAGAAGTTAATGATTCTAGCAAGGATGCCAATGAGTCTTGGTCATAAATAAATCAATTTAAGATAGTTGGCTATGAAGCTAAACTTGAAAACTTAATTCGAGAAAGTGAGGACACATGTACTTTAAAACGTCCAACTCTTGATTAAAGATGCAAATAATTGGTCTATAATTCAACTAAAAGGTTAATACTAAAATCTATTTTTTTGTAATTTTATGTAATCTATTTTCCTTGAAAAATTATTTTTTGACTATATTGGATCATGATTTTTGCGTTGATCTAAGTTGATGCTTATCACACTTTAATGAAGTTTTAAGGAAGAACTCTACTTGTTTTACAAGTTTTGAAAACGTAAGCTAGTATAAAAGGAAATGACTCATTTTCCTTAGTGTTCAAAAAATTGAAAATGGAATGAATAGACATCTATGTATTTAAAAAAAAAACACATTGTCGGAATTTTGCTCGAAATCTAAACTAAGTGATTTGTATCATTGAAATGGGATGAACTCGACTTATGAGTTTTCAACTCGTGGTGAGAATCCGAAAGGCTATTTAAATAAAATGAAGTATCTTGAAATGAGTTTTGCAAACGTGGTTGAGATTTCTTGGATGATTGAATTTAAGACAGTTTGAACCTAATTCGGTTGTACGAAAGAGTTTTTTTTCAATTTGAAGTTTGACTTAATGAAATGCAAAGTAATGGTTTGGACCTAAACTATCATCCAATGAACAGATACAAAAAAACCTATATGTCGTGTTATGATCTATATTTTTTAAAATTGCATCAACCAAATTGATTTGAAAAGGCATTTACAGTCACCTGAAACGCGTGGATAGTTTTATATTCTCCCGTGAAAATAACTCTGTTTCGAGAATATGGTTTTAGATGAAAACTCAAGACTTTGAAAAGTTTCGATTTGGATTTGATATATAGGTAATTGAATCACCTTACTCAAGTTTTAATCGATCTTATGTAAAAAAAAGTTGCATCTAAACTAGTATTCAATGAGTTGAATATCGAAATTGAGGAATCCTAAAATGAGAGTTAATGCGAAATATAAGTACATGACATATTGATCAATAAATAAGAAGTTAAAGAGTTCCTCAAACCAACTCAATGAGAAAATCTAGTCAACACAAAATGAATGTGAGACGTGCGCTGACGGTACCATAATTGAGAGAATTAAGAAATGCCTCTAAACTATTTATATGACTCAGAATTTGTACAGTTTGAAGGATGCACATCATTGTTAATGATGTTCTAATAAATCCAATGATAAGTGAATTATTAAAATTTGGGACACCCAGCTAAAAGATTATCGTTGGTATGATTGTCCGGTAATGAACACGTGAACTAACGACTATTAAGGCAAAGTGGAACCTAACATGATTATATTGGTAGTCGAATGAAAATAATGTCGAGGATTAAATAATGTAACTAATATCACGAGAAATCATAATAATTGCTTGAGAAAAGTAGCCCGAAATTTCTCAATAAGAGTGAACGTTATTGTAGGAACCCATACTACTAAATTAGACAGTTTTGGGAAGGATAAGGGATCGAACCAATGATAGGTTGACAATTTCAAATTGGGGATCCTAAGCTAGGATCGACTCCTTATAAAGATCATATTGTGTAACACGAACAATATGATAACTAGCAAAGATGAGAAAATATCTTAAACTAATTATGAAACATGTATCTCTAGGTGGAGACGAGAGCTTCTAAATCTGACACCTTTATGAATTGCTAAACAAATTTTTTCTAGCACTTGAGAGCCTTAGGATTAGTGTAAATTTCAAAGTGAAAATCATAACTGAACGGTATAAGAGAATTTGAAATGCAACCTAAATGCAATTGTTGAGGATATTGACAAGTGGTGAAAGACACAAAAATTTTAAAGGTTGACACCTTAATTAGTGACAATATAAGAGTTTAAAACCATAACCGATTATGTTGGTGAAGTAAAGTCGATCATTTCTTCACATGAAAGCAAAATTTGTGAATGCATATAATTTAGAAGTCAGGGTACCCTTGGTTCAAAGTTTTAAATGGCATAACGTGCAAGTTACGCTCATATAAGTACTAAGTACACAGTCGTGTACATTTATTTTGAAGTATCCGAAGAACAACTAAAAAAAAAGTGCGGCAGTAGTAATGCACACGAGTAATAAATTGAATCGTTGATAGTGAATGATGAACTGAAAATAATTAGATCGTAGTGAGTTACGAGTCCTTAATGACAAAGCCCGAGACTAGGGTTATTTATTCTCAAGAAATGTCATAAAAGTTAAACAACCATTGATTTCTCAATGAGAGAATTTCTAAATAAACTACAAGAGCAAAGAGTTAGCTTAGGAGGACGATAATAGACGATTGTTCAATAAATGTGAACCTTGACTACGTCAAAAGAATTTAAAACGTCTGCCAGGGATTGTGAGAGTCGATTGTACGAAGACGCGATGTGACAAGTCTCCAGAAATTTGAGTTATTACAATAGGAGACCTTGGTATGGAACAAAAAAAAATCACGATGTAATAAAGTGCATACAAATGAGTAATGAAAGCTGCTTAGGGATAGCGACGTTGATGATTGTTCCATAGCTTACCAAGAGTGGAAGCTTACTCTGTAAGTAAACGGTTAAAAGTGACAGAGGAATTACAAAGTGTGCCGTTGATCAAGAGTTGACTTGAATTAAGAACCTACACGAATGAACGTAGATAAACGTGTAAAACAATGATGGTGTTAAGGTATAATTCCAAAAGAAATACTATGACTGCTCATTTGTTGCCTCCACATATAAGTCGCAAGGACATGATGAGTTATTAATTGATATGTGTAACCGAGACAATGATAGAGATGGTGTGCTAGTGTTCATAGTATAGCAGAAAACTATCCCTGTTCCTACTACCAGTTGGCGGTATGGATTTGTTGCCAGATAGGCAAAGATATTTTCGACACAAGTAGGCACCAGATCACATCTCAGTATGGTTATCTTTACTTGTTGGTGGGATAATTTGTGTGCACGTACTGACTTCGAAGGAGATTACAAAAGAATACCCAAAAATGCGTGATGATATAAGGACTTGGCATGTAGCTAAGGTATAATGACTCTATTGAGACCTATACGACACGTTCCTTGTGAATGTTGGCTTTTGGGATGGAAATGATACTACTGAGAAATTGGAGTTAAAAGTAAGATTTTATTCACGCGGGGTACAATTAGATTTCACATATGCGGATTTGCATCAGTAAAAAATGGTTGTAAAAGAAATCATTACGAATAGACACTTCGGACTATGGATGTACCTTATTTTTACTTTCGAGGACAAAAGTTCTTTAAAGTTGGGGATGTTGTGATGACCCAAAACCCAATAAATCTGCCCTAGAGGCAAATTAGTAAATTTCCAAACTCTAAAATAACTTATCCCTAATATAAAAATCAAAGTGAAAACCTTAGCCCATTTTATTCAAAATCAATACGTTTGAGACAAAGGAGAAATTGGTACCGGTTGAATTGGCTAACTCAAAGAGATCACCTAGAGGGTAACCCTCACCCTCATCGTCTTCATCATGCTTTCTTTTTAAAAGTTTTAAATGGTTTACACATGTTGGGGTTTGTACAAAATAGAAAGAATAAAAAAACCCCATCTAGAGCAGCACCACCGCGACGCCACCGGAAGTGGGCAACGATACCACCGTCAGCAAGCACCGCTACTCGAAGACGCCGGGCGCCCAAAGGCGGCGTCCTTGGGCAGCACGTGTGATGGGCAGGGACAAAGTCCCTTCCCAACGCATCCAGGGCCTGTTTGGCCCCTAGACATTAGACCAGGGGCCAAACTCCCCTGGTCTGGTCAACGTTTAGTTGATCGTCAACACCCGAAAAAAAAATAAAAATAAATTAAAATAAAATACGATTAAATAATATATGTAGATATAAATCATAAATAAATATAAAAATAATATATTTTCAAATGGGTTAGAGCGAGCCCCACCCTCGACCCTTTCACGGGTGATGAGGGCCCAGCGTGGACCACACAAATGGGCCCCACTCAGAAGTAATTAAATAGACAATTAATTTTAGATTTTGAATTGTCGAATAATGCGATTGCTATTTAAGTTGTCTAGATTCGCAAGAGGTTCACATCGAGCCTCGACCGTGCGAGGTTGAACATGAGGGTTTAGTTCGGCGAATCGAGGTAAGTGGGGAGCTTTGCTTATTCATTAAATATGACTTGAATATTAAATAAGTAGAAATATCATAATTATATCGAAAGACTTGGGATTGGGTTGTATTTAGTTAATGGTATGAATATGCTTATCTATGTAATGCATGTGATATGAACACTTGTGTAATTCGATCCAAAGCGGTGATATGGCAATATGCTCATCAAAAAAGAATGGTCCGCACTGCAAGTAGCAGTGGTGTAGCAGTCTGCCCACCGAAAGAGAGTGGTCCGTGCCACTAATTGCAGTGGTGTGGTTATGATCCCACAAAAAAAGAGTGGCCTGCACCATGAAATATCAAGTTCGGAAGGGGTCACAATCGGTGATTGCTTGGAAACACTTACTGTAGGTTTGATGGAACTAGATGGAGGTCACAACGGCCATTATGACCACCAATGGTTAACATCACCTCAAAGGTGAGTGTTTCGATCATCGGATTCATACCATTAGCTAGAATGCATTGAATGAAACAATGACTTATATTTATTACTATTTTTTGGTAAATCTCTTGTTGGACCCCGTTGCATGAATAAATTGAATTTATTTACGAATTACGAATCATCTTTCATGCTGTGATTTCAAAAGAATGCTCACTTTCTTGCTTATTGAATTATGAATCTACCTTTATGTTTTACTTGACTTGGAACTTGTTTACACCTCCTTTATGAACAAGAACCATGTCTCCATTTCTCTTCATTAAATGCTTTACAATTCAAATTACTATTTCATGTGTAGAAGTGTTTTGCTTTATAGGTAATACTTGTATGTTTAGTGTTTGAGCGAGTCTTCTCTCTTATTGAGCTCCGTTGGTTCTTTAGCTCAACCCACTTACATATCAGGTATCTACATCGGCGCTAGATCGAGAAAAGGGAGAGTCGATAGCTTGAAGCCTTTTCTCTTAATGTGAGCTTCTATTGTATTATCTATATATTCATTTTTGAATCTTTGAAACTCGGGTTATACTTTAAAATAGGTCTTTTGGATAGTTTGAAAAATATTTCCCTTGTAGTCGAGTTATCTATGAGCCATTGGATGACTCTACATGGTTGCACAAAATGAAAACCCAATTTACAGTTCTTAGGTAGACATGTGGATTTTTCTTATATTTTATTCCTCAAATTTTCATTTCCATATTGTCTTTATGATTATTCCATAAGTTGAATTAGGCATACCAAGTCATTATTTAGGCCTGGTTCAGGTATCGGGCTTGAGTAATGGTTTGAGTCGGGAAACCCGACCCTACGTCGGGGGAAGAACGTCACACTGCTAATCTCACTAGATGGAGTAGATGGAGGACTAAAACCTAGTTTCAATCAAACCAGACTTCGAAACAAGCTTATCCCCCTTAACTCACTCTATGTGTGGTTGACCAAGAACGATAAAATGCAATGCTGACTATGATAGAATTGCAGGTACATAAATATTCAATCAATAGTAAAGATCACTTTAGAGTTTACTTACAACCAAACAAAATCTTAGTGTAATTTTCGTGGTTCCTGGAGCATTGGATCACCTTGAAAATAGATCTAATAGCTTACCAACATACCTAATTATATTATGAGTTAAGCTTCAAGTGAAAACAAATCACTAAACCCAATGAAAACTGCGGCCAAAGTACGCTTAAGAACAATTTCCAAAAATATTAATTTATATAACTTTTTCAACTTCCTTTCAACTAGCAAACTTGGAGTAACTTTTTAAAATTTAAAACCTCAATATTTGTCATGATGACCTAAAAAGAACTTGTAGTACTCAAGTCATACTTTTTATAGACTCCAAAAACACTCAAATCAGATCACCAACGTAATAGTTAAAAATTTTCCAATATGGTCTGTCAACTAGGCAAATTTTATTTTATTTTGAACTAAAAAACTTTTCCAAATCAATATTTCACTATTAAATCTTCAAAACTCGACAACAAACACCACAAACCACTCGATTCTAAAACCAAAATATTTTCACAGCGCTTGGAATCAAGTTGGATTAAAACCAATAATCCATTCATCCAAAACCTAATGTAAATCAATATAGACTCTAAAAACATCTCCAAAATAGTTATCAACTAAATCACATTAGTTCAATAAAAATCTAACTCACGTCGGTGGGATTTATTCCGAATTGATCCAAATCAACCCGATATACCTATTAACAACAATTCCTACTAATTTCTATCGAAACCCCGCGAAAGAAATCAAAAAATCGCAAGAATTCAAATTGAATTGTGGAAAAATACCTTGCATTGAGGATTTACTAAATTGCAGGTCGAATACCTCGTTTCCACCGCATAAACTTAGCTCAAAATGACCATTTTGCGATGTTCAACCATTTTGCAAAAAGAAACTGGACAAAAATCAGAAGTAGGGAGCTCGCGGAGTGAAAACCCGAATGTGAGGGTTTAGAGAACGAACAACAACAGTTCCTTATGTTGAAAAAATGAAATGAAACGATTCATTTCACTTCTTTTTTCCTTTTATATATAAAATCTCAGCTGCTTGTCAGCAGCTTAATTTCTTTTTATTTATTAATGCCCGAAATCACTATTTTGACATGCTTAAACTTTCGGCTCTCGTTTTCAATCCAGTTTTTCACTAAATTAAACCAAACTCTTGACAAAATAGTCCATCTTCATAAAATTCTCATAACACTGATTTTGTTCACACAAAAACCCCAAAAATTTTAACTTTATCCACGACTTACTAAAATCTTATGGACCAGTATTCTTACCATACTTGGCCAAACTTGCAACAATCTGGACTCAATCTCAATATCGACAATCGCTAATCGTCAAGAAACTCGAGGCAAAGTCTTGTACCAACTTCATTCTCACATTACATTACCACCAATCCTGACTTGCATGCAAATCGAAACAAAGTCTTAATGTGAGGATTAACACTTAGTTAATTAGTTTTCGAACAACTAATAATTTATTTTCACTTGTGTTATTCAGACTCGCACTTGCAACCCCGAGTATGACAAACTGAGGATACACCTCAACACAACCCGACTTCACCATAAAATACAAGATAATACACGCAATAATCATACATCATACATAAATAAATAATATCTTATGATCCATGGTCCATAATGCGTGGGTTCCACCTCGGATACTTAAATTCCAAATAAAATTCGAAAATACTTAATTAGTCACCTGATCAAGTTTATAAAATTCTCGGATGTCACATACCATATATAGCTCCACAAAACCTACATCTTGAATATGACACGTAGAACGTTGAGAAGGCTAAAAAAGGTCATATATCATGTACCATATATAGCTTGATGAAACCTACATCTCGGGCATGCCAAGTGGCGCTACAGAAAGCTCGAAACTGCCATGTGGTAAATTTAAGATGTAGGTTTATATATATAATCTTATAAATCCTAATTATAATATCATAATGTCACACGTCACGTTGTAAGAGCTTCTCATATAAATAGTTTCTTTATGTATATATATAACTATATTAAAAGCTTTAATGTTGGCCGTAAGTAAATACCATATTTACCCTTTTCATCTACCGATTTCTAGCATTTCAATCTTCTCATTTCACACTTGGAAACCCCTTATTTGATCAACTTGGAGACCCCTCATTTGATCAAAATTGTTGATGGTCAAATAAAGAAAAAATAATTCATTGCTCAATGAATAGTCTCATTGAAGAGCATTTCACTCTAAGCCTGTCAATGAGTACATTCAGAACTGCACAATGTTGCTTTCACCAAATCTAATATGAGCCTAACTTTTGGGTAATGTCTCTTGTGATTTATCACCAAAAATATCATATGCTAGAACAATCACTTATTACATAATTAAGTTTTCCATGCTTAACCCTTTAAATTTATTTGGGTGTTCTTCCTCTGCATCTACTTGCATATTAGTCAGATATGATTAATTAGGCCTTGTTATGCTTTAATTATAGCATTTTTTAATTATTATTGGAGATTTGGGTTTTCGTCCTTGTTGTTTCGTTTCTTATTTTAGGCGTTAAAAGTGTAATATTATTTTATTCATAATTCGACTTGTAGGAAGGACTTATTTTTTTTTTCCTTTTTTTACTTTTTTTGGAAATGTTAGTGTTTGTTTTGATGTTAGTTTATTTACTAGGTCTAGGAAGATGGGTTATGAACTTATTTGATCAACCTTGGTATTGCTATTTTAATATTTGTTTATAATTATCTGATTATTTTTGGGAGTTCCTATCTTCAATTTCTTGAATAAATGCTATTCTCCTTGTATATATGCCCAGAAGTGATGATAAGTTGTAGTCAATTGTGAATTCTCTACTTCGGCATCTGGCAACCTGCTTTATTTATAAGGTTAAGATTATTAACAAGGTCCATTGCTTATCGACTATTATAAAAATAAAATAGAGGGAAGAGATGAAGGAAAAACTTCCTTTTTCTTCTTTAATTATATTTGGTGCTTAAATGCATATATATAGATACATAATAACTAGATGACAACTACATACAAAATAATACTAACTAACATAATTGATATAAAATCATAAACAATCCAAACTAATATATTTGATATAAACCCTAACTTCCTCACACGTGATTTATAAACAAAATATCACGTAATACCCTCCTGCAAGCTGGAGCATACAAACTTTGGATGCCCAACTTGATCAAAAATATCTTTAATCAAAATAGAAAAGTCGCCTATGAACATGATAACTTGTTAGATGTTGTCGTCGTTGTGATCATTCTTTGAGAAGGTTGGTTTTCAATCACTGAAGTAATAAAAGAATGATTCATCGATGATTACCAAGAATACCTTTTTACTTCTTTAGGCTCTTCCATGTGTCTTTGAACAAGTATTCACTTCTATTTTCTTAATAATAAATTAGTATTATTACCTATGGTAATTATCGGCACTACCTCAATGTTACACTTGTTAGAATTGCCTGAGATGTAGCCTACAAATTTCAACTTGAATTTAATTTACGTAGTTCTTTGTAAGAACAGTTATTAAGAGTGGGCTTGAAATTTAATGGATCTTAGGATCATTTCAACACTCTGTCCCAATTTTCCAAACAAATAAATATTGTATATGTTTCCAAATTTTGCCATTATAATACCTTATTTAGTTCACCGGTGCACGTGTAGAAGAAGCCCCAGATCTTTAACTCGAGTGTGGCCTTATTATACAAATTGTTTTCCTATAAAGACAAATTTAGCTCTCTTAATTAGAGTTTTTTTGTTTTAGCATCTTATAATAGATTTGTTTGTTAGTCTCATTGAGGGGCTTTACACAATTACTGATTAAATTGAGCTTCAAGATTGTTGTTCTTTTTTCTTGAAATGATGTATATATATATATATATATATATATAATTTTTTTTTTCTTTATTATCTTGTATGATTTGTTAAAATATGAGCAATATAATTTATTTACCACAATAGTTTTGAAATAGTATATAATTAGTTTATTTTTGTAGATAATTATAGTTAAAAATCCTTATAATCTTTTTTGTAACAAACAAATAAAAAACAAATAAAAAAAACTCATGTAGCGACGTGAGCACGTATTGATGACTAGTATATATATATATATGCAACCCATGGAATTATAGCGCATGCTAAATTAAATTAACTATCATAGATTAAGTAGCATCCCATATATATGCACGTGTTATGAAAGCAGTTAGATCTTGAAAAGATTTTATCACAACCCTTATCAGCTTGATGGGTCTTGTTAAAACACGTGTTGTATTTTATTGAAATAAAAAAGAAAAGAGCAAGTATGAAATCGTAACCGACTTATATTTATCCGAATTAACATGACGTGAACATAACCACTATATCTAACTTATTGGAACAAAATTGGGAGCTTACCAAATTCACGCGTTACGTATAATAGCAAATTAAAGATTAGGATTCCAAAAATTAGGAACCACTATGGTTGAATTGTGTGCGACGTTTGTCTTAATGGTGGGACCCTTTCTTCAAACCAATGAATGTGCATACGCAGAGAGAACAGGACAAAAATTTACATTGCATGTATCCATAATGGAAGACCATGCATCACAACCATTTTACAAATCATATATATTCGCATGATCCCATCCCATGGGAAGGTCATGATCACGAGAACACTGTTGACATAATCCTCGATCTAACAATAAAGAGTAAAGCATGACAAGCAAATTATCCATGCTCCCTCCACAAGCATGTCTAGGAAATATGTATTAAAGTTGAATCCATTGAACCAAAATAATAGAGAAATCATAATACCATTGTTGGGTTTCAGAGATCAAGGGCAACGAAAGTTTTTCGAAACCCTTTCGAGAATCCCTAAACAGGGATTCTTTATATCAATTACATTAAACTGAAAAATAATAGAGAAATCATAATTTTCTCGAACGAAAAATCTCCATGTCTATTATTATTGGTTGATCGATCTTCAAGACGCTGCCAGAGACGAACATCCCTTACCAATACCCACACGTGAACGAACGACCACAATTCGATGTGCTAGTTCCGAGAGAGTTCATAAACTTTTTCTAATCTCTTTCCGAGTCCACAACCTCCAGAGACAACCCAAACCCTTTTTAAGTTTCTCCCTAGATTCTTATGTATGTTTTAATTCCCTCTGAACACCTATTTATTCAATGATTGTAATGTGGCGGTCAAGTAAATTAAAGATGTACCCCTAGTTAAAGGAATAATAATAATAATATAACACACTATAAGGGTATTTCTATCATTAATTTTACCATATAAAATTCATAATTTTAGAATATTTGAAATCACACATATTCGTTCTTTTTGTCCTACCTAATATGTTCGTACAATGTTGGCAGTGAACGAAAACTCTATTCGGCACAAAAGTCATAAGCAGCCTCTAGCAAGACATTATGCTACTCAAGTTGCATGGAGATCAATAAATCGACACAAACTAAAAAATACTATATATCTGTACCGACCCTAAAATTTTAACTCATGCCATGTGGCATCTCAGGATTGTGACTTGGACCTGTCGTGATGTGGCACACTTGGTCAACCCTCGGGAGTCGACATTGAGATTAGGACCCGTAGTTCGGACCTATGTGGACACCGCCGATAAGTCCCGGGGCACGCCAATCAAGGTATAAATAGTTATTTTCATGTGATGCGTGTTAATTGGTTGTATTATTATTTAATTTGCGTCACACTAGTTAAATTCTTATTTGGTCGCGTTGTGCGTGTGTATTGACCAGAGTGTACGATGTCGCGGGGTGCGCATAACGCGGGTGTATGGGGTAGTCAGGGGTTTATAAGTCACATCACTTGTCACATCACACCTACCCATCACATCACCCCATGCCTCATTTTTCTTTTTTATACTTTCTCTATCTTCTTAAAACCAAACCCAACATAACTTCCCCCTCTCCAACGAGCTTCTCCTTCTTCCTCTCACCCTTTCCATTTTTTCTCCATCACCAAGCTTTCCGTCACCAAGCTCTCTTAATACTTCATGGTCTTAAGAGGTCGGCAATCTTTCTCGCGAAGTTTTTACTCTTGGCGGCTCTCGCGGTGGTCTCCCTAGACCAAGGTGAGTAGTGGTTAATGTGGTTACATTTTTGAAGAAAATTTGGAGTTTTAATGGTGAGGTTTAGATGGTTGAATTGTAGTGTTGTTGATTGTTGTTGTTAGTTGTAAAAAAAATAAAAAAAATGAAAAAAAACATAAAAAAGGAGGTGATGAACGAAAAAAAGTGCATTGTTCTCTATTCGTTCAAACAGAGAGGGGGGTACCCAGGCGGGTCAGGCTTGGCTACCCCCATGGAGGCCGGGTTGGGTCGACCGGGGCTAGAGTGGGCCGAGCCGAGTGGATATCAGAGCGGCCATCCTCTACATACTTTTGTAGGTTTTTGACTTTTTTATTATTTATATATGTTCTTGTCACACTTGGGATACTTGTTTGGCTTGAGAGATACACATGACTTGTATATCGGTTTTGCTTAGTTATAACACTTAATACAAGATATACATGAATATACTTGTTTACAGGGTTCTACATTTAGGATGTCCGACTCTTTTACTTTATTCTGAGTTATTTAACGTATTAATTGCTTCTGCTAACTTGTAAAACTTGAACAAAAAATAATACAAATAACTCGACTTAAAATTATGAACTTACTTATATGGATGGATCGGAAGGTTGAATAGGACTGCGTTGACCTTGCGAGACTAGCTCGGGGGTCCATGTGGGCTTAGGCTGGTCATGGCCCAGTTTAGTTAGTATCAGAGATTAAGTTTTTACGTCTACCTCGTGATTAACCCACAACCAATATAAGACACAAATAAAAAATATAGTTAGGACATGGTTGGAACTTAGAGTGGAACCCCATGATCCTGACTTAGGGTCTTAGTTGGGAAGTGATGAGAGTTGGGAAAATAAAAACTTGGATCCTACATATGATAATTGTTGTATTGTACTATACTATATGATTAACTATATGCCGATTAGAGACTCGCTTGCTATTGCAGATCGTGATGGCAAATCAGCCTGGTTCAAGTGATGATAGTGGGGCTGCAGGTCCTTGATTCATGAGTATTAAGAAGGTACAGTCATTGACTCAGAGAGTCACATCTCAGGATTAGTGATTAGACGAGATCTTGAGGAGACTTCAACTCTTCATGCAAACCAACTAACATTGCCATAGCTTAACGAAGGTCCCACGCGACTGCCTCAGATTTGTGCTTATGTGCTTTTCAAGGAGAACACCAAAAACACTCCAAAATAGCTTCACTTTTATTCTTTTTTATTAAACCAAACATTGTACCTACAATTGATAATAATAGGTAATTTGGGTTCATTTTGGATACTTACGCACATCAAAATATAATATTTACACACTAAATAAGGGCATAAATCTACAACTATCAAAGATGATGAGTTTTAACTTGAACATGTTTTTATCAATCTTGTTAAGGTGATTAATGAATTCTTTATAAATCCATGGGATGTGTTGCTTTAAATGCTTTGTCATTCAACTTCAAGTCATGCTAGCCTTGCATGCTTATGAGGTATTACTTTTTCATTTGATGGTTGAGCGTGTTTTCTGCATTACTAAGCTATGTTGTCCCTATTAGCTCACCCTACTTACATTTTACGACCATGCACTTTTGTGGTAGATCGGACAAGGGAAAGGTGATTGTTTACAGTCTTCTATTGTTATGAGCCTTATATTGCTATATTACATATATTTGTTTTTGAAACTATTAAACTTAGGTTGTATTTTAATCGTTCTTCTAGGTAGAATGTCTCTTACTCTCATTTAGTCTAAAGTATATGGTGGTATTTGAATGTCTTAAGTTGTTTTAAGGATTTGAAACCCAATTATAATTTTATGGTACGACATATGGATTTCCTTTATTAAATTCTGCAATTATTTATCCATACACACTAATTTGATATTCCACAAGTTTTAAAGTGAAATAGACCATTCGCACGCGACCAATTTGGGTATTGGGCCTAGGTGCCAGTCGGGGGGATCGACCCTAGGTCAGGTGAGCTTCGTCATAGTTGCTATTAGAGCATAGGTATTAGAACCTAGGGAAAATGATGAGGTTAGTGAAACCTAAGTAGTAGAGCCTTTATGTTTAAAGGTCAAGCTTAATTCAGACAAATCAATGGTATAGGACTTTCATTCAAAGTCGACTTAACATATACAATGATAAATCCTAGGATGGGATGGAATAAAAGAAGTTTAATAAAAGATCTACTATAATGATTATTTGCTACCTTGTACATATAATATATTGTTAGATATATGATAAATTGTCTTCCTTTTGTTTGATTGCCTTTGACGATTTTCATGAGCCGATGAGGAACTTGAATTCTACGAGACTATAAGGGGAATGACAATGAATGGTGCAAGGAAATCGAGGCAAATTCTTTTGGAGATCCCAAATGCACTTCAAGGATGGTTTCGATGATTGCTGCAATGATGAATCAACTTCGAACGAAATTTACATAGTGTGTAGTGTGCCTATATTTATAGGTAGTGTAGCAAATAAAAAACGTAAGAAAGGATCATTAAACATGAAAGGGCAATGAGTCGCCAAGCTGCATAGTAAAAGGAAGTAGTACGTGGTCACACTTCGAGAAGTAACTATGATGCTTGAAACATAAATAAAATGGTTAAAATTTATGATACCTTGTTTAAAGAGAAGTCATTGATTCTAGCAAGGATACCAATAAATCATGGTCTTAAACAATAAAATTAAGTCGGGTTAGCTAGAAAACTAACCTTGAAAGCATAATACGAGTTTGAAAAGACACATGTAATCTTAAAACGTCTAAATCTTAATTTAGAATTACAAAGTATCTTTTAGAGCTATAGAGCAAGCATTAGTTGTCTAAGTACAACAAGGATGGATAATGGGAGCTGAGAATGTACCGAAGTACATAAAAATGGAGAGTGTGAGGAAAGTTTTTAGAATGTTGCAACACTTTCTAGTTGCTTCATTATACCCAACCACTTAGCAGGGCAAGATGAAGAAGCCCAAGGCGGCTTGTTTGTATGAAATTATAAAGAATGGGAGGATTAATGTTGGGAGATCATTTATAAGAACTTGAGGAAGTATATCATGATTGTGGGAGACAACAGATTATTGTTCCCAACCCTAATAACCTAAATGTGCTTGCAGGCTGGAGTGCATTTGATTCAGGACAAATAATTTGATATATGGGCCCAAACAAAAATAGGTAAGGAGTTTATGCTCATTTTGAAATCACCGATTGAATAAATAGACTGTAAGTATGAAAAAAAAAAGAGTCGAGAGGGATATACGTGAGGTTGAATTGTTAGCCAATAAGCAAGAGGATCATGCAACGGTAGTAGCAGCAACAGCAGCGGAGCTGGCTTAAGAATAGCAGAATGAAGGATATGGAAAGGAAGTGGACCACCATCAAGGATTTACTATGGACTACGAGTTTGTAGACCCATTAATAGAAGAACAGGACTTGAATGGTCCTTATGTTTCTCCACCACCTCCACCACTACAGGCACCAATACCACAACATGAGGACTTGACGCCACGACAGGACAGGTTATGGAATGTTGAGATAAGGAGACAATATAGAGAGGATGGGGCTCAGTATCTAGAAGCCATGTCTAGATATGAGCAAGACATGCAGAGAAAGATTCAATACTAATTGAATGGATAAAGAAACTTCATGTTATTTGCAAATCATCAGAGGGACATAGCTAGATACAAGTGGAGCATAAGGTTGAGACCTATTCATAGGTCTATTGGCTATCTAGTAGCACCAACTACATGTTTGATCATGATGTGGTGCAGAGCAAAAGGGTAAAGCGTCATTTGACACCATCTTATGCCTGAGTTAATGATGATGGTGCTAATGATGATGACGACGATGATGCACAGTCCTAGAGTTTGAGTCTTAGGATTTCTTTAGACCTTAGGGAGATGAGCTATACTTTTATACTGATTATCTAAACATTTGGGGTATTTTGTCATTTTATTAGTTGTTTAAATTTTATGTTTAAGCATTTTTATGTTTGGATAATATTATTGTGTTTGTGTGTTTAGTGCTTTTATGTTTCAGGTTTATTTTTAAACCTTGAGGATGAGGTTTGGTGTAGGCATCAAAACTAAACATTGAGAAGTGGTATGAAAGGATGAAATAAGGATAAAAACTGATGGTATGATTGTAAATTTTTATTTTTGAAGTGGTTAAAGAGGAAAGAATGGCAGTGTATATTTTTTCATTTTCATATTATTTGAATGTGTATACCTAGAATATATTAGGTTATATATAGTAATATATAATAAATAAATGACTCATTCACAAAGCTCATGCCTTTACTTAGGGATGAGTAAGAATACAAGTATCTTGTTGACATGAAACTCTAGAGAGTGTTAAATTTATGAAGAAAGTAAGAAATGAAGCAAACAACAGTATAATTTCATGATTAGAAACTTAGAGTAAGGCAACACTATGAACTTGAAAAAAAGCAAGAAGAATACTAGAACATTTCTTGTGAAAAAGTTAGATCTCTAAGGAATTCTATAATAAGTATGAATCTTATTTAAGTATGAAATAAATAAAGACTTGTGCTATAAAAGAGATATATATAGGCATGGTGTTTAATTAAAATTTTGAGTTAAAACTTGCTTGATAAAGTGAATGTGAGAAGTGCTAGCAAGATTTTATTTTATTTTTAAAAAATAGAGAGTCCCACAAGTTTTATAGGAAAAGGAGCAGAGAACTTGATGGTTGAAAAAAGAGAGAAAAATGGAGTCCATAGGAAAAGGAGCAGGGACCGTACAACTAGAATATATGGTGAGAAAAGAAAAGAAAAGATATATATATATATATATATATATATATATATATATATATATATATATATAATCAAAGAAATGGGAAGTTAGATCAAAACTCTTCAAATGAAAAGATTTTGTTCTAGTATAAGTAACTTTGTTAAGTTTTCTTTCCAACTATGTTAGGTCCTATAGACTCCTGAAGTACTAAAGTCTACAAAACTAGTATGATTTATGATTAGTTGTGAATTCTTGAGCTTAATAAGAAATCATGAGATTGTACACTTGCTACTTGAGTGTTGAGGTGAAATAAACTTGCAAGTAGTGATGGTTTTGGTTGTGAGCTACGTTTAAGTTTCGAAAGTGAATTATGTGTTGTTAAAGCTATATGTTTTTGAAAATATTAGTTTTTGCAAAGAAAAACTCTTGAGTGGATTATTAACTTGAACTTATTTGAATTAAAGGATACTCCCTTAATTATGTAAATTAAATAAGGTATTATAAGTAGTAGTTGTAAAATTACTTTGTTTAATACACGTTTTTCTCAGGAAGTGCAAAATTCTAAGTTTAAGGGTATTTGATAAATGTTTAGTTAGTATATAGGACTAGTTTAGTAGTATATTTAGTACAAATATCCCAAAATGAGCTCTAATTGATGGCATTTATATATTTTCAGGCATACAATGTATAAAGGAGACAAAGAATTTAGTTCGCAATGAAATAATGAGAAAATGCACAAAAGTACACTTGACGCAGTGGCATTGAGGCTTGAAAATATGGGAAGAGTGCACAAGGCGAGGGCAAGGCGTAGACAAGGAGTGAAGACAAGAGTAATAGTGCAGTAGAGGTGACATAGTGGTGGCGCCATGGGGATGAACACAAGGCGTCAGGGCAACATACACAAGGTGTCAAGCTCACTGAATGGAGAAAACACAAACAAAAAGATCGAAGCTATGGTGGCACCATATTTAAAGGATTGAGACTTTCACACACATAATGAAAATTAAGGAAATGAGATATGAGAGCATAGTAATTCATTACCTAGGTGAAGGTGTGAACTAAGAGACTTCTTAATATAAGAGTACAAGTTATTTTACATTGTTTTCTAGAATATAGATAACCATTCTGCTGTAATCATGAGTAAAAGTAATGGAGTACCGATAACCTCCACTAGCTACAATACTTATAGGACAACATAAATCAATATGTATTAGACTTAATAAATCACTGGCTCTTTCACTATATCCAGTAAAGGGACTCTTAGTCATCTTGCCTAACAATTAAGGCTCGCATGTTTCATATGATTTAAAATCAAATGAATCTTAAAATCTATCCTTATGGAGCATATAAATGTGTTTATCATTCATGTGGTCAAAACAACAATGCCAATGGTAGATATGATTTAAATCTTTTGACTAGAATCTCTTTGTATTTATGTTAAAATAGTAGTATATGTGGACTTTTTCATGTTAAGAATACAAAGGCCATCACACAAATCAACATTTGCATAAAATACACATTTACGAGAAATGGAGCATTTATTATTCGTAATAATGAAATTTAAACCATCCAATTCCAAACATGAAACTAAAATAATGTTTCTGCTCAAGGCAGGGAAACAACTATTTAATGATGAAACAAGTCCACTAGAAAGAATAAAATCATAACATCCCACAACTAGGGCAACAACTCTTGCTCCTATTCCCAATTGTAGGATGATCTCCTCTTTCTCCAACTTTATACTTCTTGTGAGCCCTGTACATTAATACAATTGTGAGATCCACATCCAATATCTAATACCTAGGAATCACTTGTAGATAAGTGAATATCAATAACAAAAATACTTGAAGTAGCAGTTGCACTACCTTTCATCTTTTTCTTCAGATCTTCCAAGTAATGGTCACAATTTCTAAACCAATGATCAGGAGTATGGCAAATGTGACAGTTAGCTTCATTTTCTTTCTCTTTTTGGGGTTGAGAAGTAGAAGCTGTTTTGGGCTTAACTTGTTCCACATGCTTTGTGACAGGCACTATAGCCTTGGCAACTAGAGCTTTTCCTTTAGCATTCTTTTTCTTCATGGGCATTCCCTTTTGAACCATTAACACATTAGTAGAGGGTTTCTTGATATTCTTTTCAGCAATCTTAAGCATTAAATGAAACTTTGAAATGAATTTGTCCATGCTATTCATATAATAGTTCATCATAAACTATGAATAATTATCTAGCAATGAATTGAGAATCTGATTCGTAACCAACTCTTGGCTAATGGAAAATCCAAGTTTATCAAGTTGGTCAACATTTTCCTTCATCTTCAAAACATGAGGAATAACTGAACAACCCTCAGCCATCTTGCAAGAATGAAGGTTCTTTATTGTCTTGAAACTTTCTTGCCTAACTTGCATTTGTAACATTTCCTTAAGCGTCAAAGCCATATCATGTGCTTCCATGAGTTCCACGTCCTTCTGAGGTTCAGGAATCATGTTAGCCAACATAATTCATGCATCATCTGTTGAGTCGTTCACATGCGTAGAATGTGCACACTTAAAACTTTAGTGGCATTGGCTTGTGGTTCCCCAATGATAGGGTCATCTAGGAAATACAACTTGTATTCACGCTTAAGAAAAATTCTCAAGTTTTTGAACCAGTCTAGAAAGTTTGTCCCAGATAAATTATCCTTCTTAAGGTTGGATTGCAGTGATAAAGGATTTGTGTGACTTCAAGAGGCCATTGATCTACAATAAAGATTATGCAAAGTTTATTATAGTATAGAGGAATATGCTCCCACTAAATTTACAACCCTCTTAAAATGTTATATTAATTTATGGGACCAAAATCCATATTTCATCTGGTTCTAAGACAGCTATGGCATGAAACTTAAACTAGATTATTTAGGTAGGTAGCTTTTACTAATGACATCTTATGTAACTTTTAGTTCTTATGAGATTATGATACCTTTTATCTCAACATGTTTTATCTCATCTTGTGCCTAAAGCCCAAAACTCTTTTAATAGCTTTATTAAGTCCAAAGATTTAAAATATCTGGGTAACTCTTGCATTGCTTGCCTCACCAAGTAACACAATACACCCAGCTATGGCTGAAACTATATTCATGTGATCGAGGCCTTGACAAGTATTTAAAATTTAGATGACAAGTGGCATAAAGTTTTGAAGAGGGACTTTTATTAAAGTTTTATGATTCTAGTAATTTAAGTTTAACAATTAAATATCACATATTTTCATGTTTGTAGAATCATTAAACAAGTTAGGAAACATAAATACTATTCACCAATAGACGAATTTTCTTGGGCTACGATTAGTTAGACAACAGTCCCACTGACAAGTCAGCGGACATGGGTAGAAGGGCCAACACCCTTTTTTTTAGACAACATATTTCAGTTTCAAAATTGAAATCCACATAAGATTTCTCATTATTTTAGTCAATCTCATTGACCAAAATAACTCATTTATTTTGGTTAAGTTAATTAAAATGTTTTTAATTAAACCAACACGTCTAACTAATCCAAGATTCTAATCCAAATTAAAATGATTTCACAAATTGTAACTTACCAGGGTTATCTAAATCATGTGTTAAAATTATTTCATATCTGACAGGTGTGAATTCTGAGAATTTCATAATCTTGATCAAGATGATAATTAAGTATTTTCAAATTTAATTTGGGATTTAAGTATCCATGGTGGGACCCACACGTTACGGACCAGAGATCATAAGTTTAAGTGTTATTTTTTGTAGTGTGCCTAGTAGACGTATTATACTCTATTTATCGCGAAATATTGTCAAATTAGGGCTAAGAAGCGGTGTCCGCTTGTTTTCAAGCGCGTTGAGAAAGTTTTTATGGTTTAATTCAGATCTAAAAATAAGAGATAATCATTTGATTAAATAGAATATTTAAAAATAATTAATAATTGGTGGGCGCTTAGTGACGTGCGGGGTCAAGGGTAATATGCGTCAGATGTACAATAGTGTGCACGCTCGAGAGTGCTCGTTTAAGCGCCAGGAGGATTTAAATGTCGAAAATACAAAGTTATAAATATAAATGAATCCTAAATTTTAATTCAAATTAAATTATAAATTGGATTCATCACGAGATATGTGTAGCATAGATCTCGAGGAAGTTAATTGTTGACATTGTAATGCCTCGAGATGCACGCAACATCTCAAGGAAACAAAGTGATGCATAATGGTGATTATACGGTTAGTTATAAAACGACAAGATCTACCTCGAGTTACGCGATACATATCTTGATGAGATCAATATAATTGATGTTATTTGAGTCGTTCAGGAGATGATGGGTTTGTTAATAGCCATAAAGATTGACCTCGAGATACGCAACATGTATCTCGAGAAAGACCAAAATATAAATCAAAATAAATGAACTATAAGATCGGCCAAGAGATTTTTGTGATATGAATCTTAAGGAAAACTCATATTTATTGCCAAGAAACTAAATGGAACCACCTCATTAATTTCATAATTCGGTAGTGAGGTCAAATTCATTGAGAGAACAAGAGATGTCAAGACTGAGGAGATCAAACAAAGGATGGATCAATGATGGAGAAGGTTAGTTCTATTTGTTGTCATTGTTATGTTGTGGGTTTCTGCTGATGTTGTTTATTGTTGTTGTGTCGTTCTAAATAGCAGATGGGAGATGTGAGGCTTGACTTGGTCTTATAAAATGGATGGTTGAGGTCATCTCCCCTGCACAAATGACACTTGGGGTTGGGTTTGATCAAACCCTAATCCAAAAAGAAAAGAAAAAAAATAGAGATTGGCTGCTGAAGAATAAAGGAGCAAGACATGAGGAAAAATGGGGGGTTTGATTCCACAGACCAGATTGAAATGGGTCCCGTTCGGGGGTCAAACCCCACCTAAAAAAAACAAAATAAAAATAAAAGGATGGAAATTTGAGAAAATTCTAGAAAAAAAAAAGAAAAAAACTAGAAAAAAATATATTTTTGAGCCAAATCAATAGAAATTATGGATTTCTATGAAAATAGAGAATTTGGAACTTTCTAAAGGATTTGTACCAGGGTTTTTCCTCGTAATATCACTACGACACCAAAAGATATTCAAAAATTTGAAAAATTATTTTAAGTCCTAGTCAAGGTTAATTTTTATGTCGAACAACATTTTAGAGTCGGAATTTGGATTCTAACATTTGAGGAGTTGATTTGGAGTGATTCAGGGTTTTTAGAACTTGTGAATACCAAAACAACTTAGAAATTAGTCGAAAACTTAAGAAATTAAAATAGGAAAATTATCTGCATTTCTCAATGGATTTTGGTAACGTCAGGGATCCCGAAACCACTCGGAATGTGCCTCGTGGAATAGGTTAAAAGTACATGAAATCTGGGGAATGTTGTGTGAGGCTTCGCAACTAACTTTGAGTTAGTTTGTCGCAAGTAAACCCTATAGTGGTCTTTACTTTTTATTGAATATTTTTGTACCTATAATTGCATCATAATCTACATTGCATTTCATTATTCTTTGTCATTCATGCACGGGGAGAGGGAATAAGCTTGTTTCGGGGTCTGGTATTCTTGAAATTAGATTTCAATCCTACCTTAGATGCCGGCTAGTGAGACTACTTCCGGAGTTAAACGTTAATAAGTTCTCGACATTTCTTGATCTCTTAATACTTTTTATATACTATTTTTGGATGTCAAGATCTTATTATAGATAAGAGACAAAAACAGTCGATTGCATGACACGTTCGCATATATCTTTTTGATTAATTAGAAATGCAATTACATAACTCCATGTATCAAACTAACAATTGCAGGGTTACAGATCAATGTTGATGTCTGCCGATCGTAGCCGCAAGTATAACGGTTCGATTGTAGTAATAGTGTGATCAACTTACGTTGATTATGGATATTGTCCCCAGAGAAACGTGTATTGCACGTAGTATACTTTTTAAGATCTATGTTATTGATAAGAAAATCCTTTTTTTAATTGAATTTTAAATTAAACTTTTCTATTCTAACAAAACTATGTAAATATTTCTAAACTCTTATATTAAGAAAATCTTAGTTCATAACTTCACCGAGGTAATGAATAACTATGCTTTTCAACTCACTTCTTTTATCTTTATTGCGTGTTCAATGCCTAATTAGAATAAACAAATTTCGTTCAAATCCACTTCAACTCACGGTTGTGACCTAAAAGATTCTAATGTGCAAACTAGAACTCCGACTATCATTGTGAATAACGGAATCTGCACATTATTTTAAGTTCAAAATTTTAGATTTATAACCAATTAATTTTACTGTCTGTGCCTCCCTAATCAATAACTATCTATCGATGTTATATTTTTACGGTTGTACCATCCACATCCAGCTTAAAAGCCTCGATTGTCAAGGTAAGTCCTATAACCAAATATAAACAAACACATGATCAAGATGTTCATAGCATTATGCTAAAAATTAATACAAATTCTAACCATTTC
Source organism: Stephania cephalantha (assembly GCA_039657325.1). Classification (NCBI taxonomy): domain Eukaryota; kingdom Viridiplantae; phylum Streptophyta; class Magnoliopsida; order Ranunculales; family Menispermaceae; genus Stephania; species Stephania cephalantha. Next base: position 28,097,310 of record CM077578.1, on the reverse strand, counting down.
ACTTTTACTCATTATAATCCATTCAAAACTACTTTAGCATAGCATTCATACCATATGATCCATTGATCCCTAAAATTAATGAACTACTCACACATCATTGAAATAAACATGAACATAATGGTATTCATTGCAATTAGAGATTAAAAGAATAACTTTAGTTAAATCAATGAAAACACTACCGAACAACTACATTTGATTCTTCAATGTCTTCTCCTCAACAAATTGTTTTAATACTCAAAACAAAGTAAGAAAAAAGTATTAATATATGATAATTGGTTCCTCTTAATCACAAATGGTGAACTTACCGTGTTCTAATTCCTATTAATACTACTAAAACACTATAGAACAAAATTAGAAACCTTAATAGACAATTCTACATGAAATACAACTCTAACTTTATATTTTTTTCTCATCTCGGCGCTATCCATAAGTGATCAGGTGTCGTTTGTGTAAATTCACGATGCCATGACAGCTTTGGACACATTTGTGCAATTTTCCTCACTCAGCAAACTCGGCGCCTTGTAAAGTCCTCCCTGGCACTGTACCTTATAACTCACTGCGCTGACACTGTGCCAGCTATGCTGCCCCTCTTTTACTCCTCTTCTTCGTCCTTCATGCCTATCCCATGCTGTCTAAACTCTTCCCACCATGTCAAGCCTATGTGCCATAGCGTTAATTGTGGTTTTGTGCATTTTTACCTTGTTTCTTCACAAAATCATTCATTTGTCTCCTTTATACCATTATAAATACCATAAATTAGATCTCATTTTGAGATATTAATACTAAATATGGTACTAAACTAATACCACTTATCAAATATCCCAAAAATTAGAATTTTGCACATCCTGAGCAAAAGTGTATTTTACTAAGTATTCTTACTACTACTATTACTACTACTACTACTTAAGTTCATGATCATTTTACATTGTTCATAGAGTATCCTTTAATTCAAATAGGTTCAAGTTAATAATCAACACAAGAGCTTTTATTTGCAAGAACTTATACTTTCAAAAACACGTAGCCTTAAAAACACCTACGATTCACTTTTGAAACACCTAAGTAGTTCACAATCAAAACCATTACTACTCACAAGTTTATATCACATCGACACACGAGTAGCAAGTGTACAATCTCATGATTTCTCATTACGCTTAAGAATTCACAAATAAGCATATAACATACTAGTTTTGTAGACTTTAGCACTTCAAGAGTCCATATGACTTATAATTGGAAAAAAACCTAGCTCAATTAAACTACTTGTACACGAGCAAAATCTTTTATTTGAAGAGTTTTAATCTAACATTCACCTTTCTTTCATTAATTTATCTTTTCTTTTCTTTTCTTCAATATATTTTGTTAATGCACGGTCCCTGCTCCTTTTTCTATGGATTATGTTTCTCCTCGCTTTTTCTAACCATTAAGTTCTCTGCTCCTTTTCTTTTAGAACTTGTAGGACTCTATATCTTATCTTTTAAAACTCTTGTTAACACTTCTCACTTTCATTCTATCAAGCAAGTTTTCACTCCAACTTTTTCATTAAACATCATGTCTATGTCTTCCCCTCTTAGTACTAAGTCTTTATTTACTTTTTTTACTCAAGTAAGATTCATACTTATCATAGAGTTGTTAGATATCTAAATTTTTCCACAAGAAGTGTTCTAGTATTCTTCTTGCTTTTTTTTCTAGTTTATGGTATTCCCAAAGTCTAGGTTTCTAATCATGAAATCATAACGTTGTTTGCTACATTTCTTATTTTCCTCACTCAGCAAACTCGGGGCCTTGTAAAGTCCTCCCTGACACTGTACCTTATAACTCACTACGCTGACACTGTGCCAGCTATACTGCCCCTCTTTTACTCCTCTTCTTCGTCCTTCATGCCTTTCCCATGCTGTCTAAACTCTTCCCACCATGTCAAGCCTATGTGGCATAGCGTTAATTGTGGTTTTGTGCATTTTTACTAGCCTTAAGAACACCTACGATTCACTTTTGAAACACCTAAGTAGTTCACAATCAAAACCATTACTACTCACAAGTTTATATCACATCGACACACAAGTATACAATCTCATGATTTCTCATTACGCTTAAGAATTCACAAATAAGCATATAACATACTAGTTTTGTAGAATTTAGCACTTCAAGAGTCCATATGACTTATAATTGGAAAAAAACCTAGCTCAATTAAACTACTTGTACACGAGCAAAATCTTTTATTTGAAGAGTTTTAATCTAACATTCACCTTTCTTTCATTAATTTATCTTTTTTTTCTTTTCTTCAATATATTTTGTTAATGCACGGTCCCTGCTCCTTTTTTATGGATTATGTTTCTCCTCGCTTTTTCTAACCATTAAGTTCTCTGCTCCTTTTCTTTTAGAACTTGTAGGACTCTCTATCTTATCTTTTAAAACTCTTGTTAACACTTCTCACTTTCATTCCATCAAGCAAGTTTTCACTCCAACTTTTTCATTAAACATCATGTCTATGTCTTCCCCTCTTAGTACTAAGTCTTTATTTACTTTTTTTACTCAAGTAAGATTCATACTTATCATAGAGTTGTTAGATATCTAAATTTTTCCACAAGAAGTGTTCTAGTATTCTTCTTGCTTTTTTTCAAGTTTATGGTATTCCCAAAGTCTAGGTTTCTAATCATGAAATCATAACGTTGTTTGCTACATTTCTTATTTTCTTCAAAAATTTAAAAACACTCTCTTAAGTTTCATATTAACAAGACACATGTATTCTTACTCCTCCTCAATGAAAGGAATGTAATTTTGAAATGAATTTCTTATTCATTACATATTATTATATATAACATAATCTATACAACTTAAACATTCAAATAATAAGTAAATAAATGAAAAAGAATACACTACCACAATATAATAATAATGCATAAACATAAAATTTAAAAAACTAATAAAGGTACAAAATATCCCAAGTAATGTGTCTCTCATTTCCCGAAGGTCTAAAGAAATCATAAGACACTAACTCTAACACTGCTCATTATAATCATTATTAGTTTCAGTAAAATATGGTGTCAAAGAACGTTCCACCCATCTGCTGTACACCACATCTGGATCAAACGTGTAGGTTGGTGGTGCCAAAAAATAAATAGACCTATTTGTAGGTTTCCTACGTCTGTTCCTCTCATATCTAGCTACGTCTCTCTGATGATCAGTAAATAACAAGAATTTCTATTGTCTGTTTAGTCGATCTTGCTCATATCTCACTAAGGCTTCACGATACTGAGCCTTGTCTTTTATGTATTGTCTCCTCATCTCAACAATCCACAACCTCTACTGCCATAGAGTCAAGTCCTTTGGTGGCGGTACTGGTGTCTATGGTGGAGGAGGTGGTGGAAAAACCTCACGACCATCAAAGTCGTGCTTTCCTATAAGTGGGTTTAAAAACTCGTATCTCATAGTAAATCCCTACTGGTGATCCTTTCCTCTCCATATCCTTCGTTTTGCAATTTTTGGGCTAACTCTACTACTATTGGTATTGTTGCATGATCCTCTTGCTCTTTAGCCAACAACTCGGCCTCAAGTCCGTCCCTCTTGGCTCTTTCTGTCTCGTCCTCAGAGTCTTGATACCCATTTAGTGATTTCAATGTGAGCCTCATCTATGGTTGGTTGGGCCTTAATATCAAATTGTTCTTCTTGAATCAATTGCACTCTGATCTTTAATGACATTTGAGTTATCAAAATTAAATCAACATTTTGTTGTATTTCACTGACATTATAGACTCCCTCAAATTTTTGTAGATGATCTCCCCGTACTCTGTAATCTCATACAAACAAGCCGCCTTCGACTTGTTGATCTTGCCCTGTTGAATGGTTAGGTACAATAAAGCAACAAAAAGGTGTTGCCACATTCTATGAACATTTCTAACACTCCCTCTCTTAATGTGCTTCGACACATTATCAACTCCCATTACGCATCCTTGTTGTCCTTGACAACCAATGCTCTCTCTATAACTTTAAAAGGTTTTAGGTTAAAGGGTTTCTCATATAAATCAATTGGGAAACTTTATGGGGCTACTACCAAACTCATATGCTCTAACCCATAGATGGTATCAATAGAACGTTCATTGAAGGGGACAAATACCCCTCTCAACTTCATTGGATCACTCTTCTTGGTAAACTTTGCATTGGCGGAAAATTCATAAAAAATTTCTCTCAATCCTTTAAACTTGTTCTCTCTGTAGTCTTGAGTGAGTTCCTCCCAACCATGTTGCCTAATGAAGTTGTTTACTCTCTTATCATACTTAGCCAACAAATTAATTCCTCTTTCATAAATGAATTCTCTATACTTAATGACATCGTATCTCGACATCGTATCTCACCTAAGCCACTCTACTAATGTACTACTTTGACTTGAAAGGTCTTTGTTCATACTCATATAGATCTCAGAAGGATCTTACATCACAATCATTTACTTTTCACTTCACTTACTTGACTTGCTTGCCTTCTTGTTCATAGCATTTTCAAAAATTTCCACAACACCACAACTAACAACACATGACTTAAAATCAGCTAAAATCCAAATTTTCAATCACAAGGATCATTCACATGCTAAATAATGCAAAAGATATATACTAGGTCTCTATAAGCCTCATTGATGCTCTAAATCTACACAACTTAAAATTTATATCCAACAACCTCATGTCCACAATTCATGTTATTTCCTCCAAGTTTCTCAAGAATCTCAAAGCATAACTAATGAAATTGTAAGTTTACCTCAATGCCGAACTACTTTTCGGTATAAATTACTTCTCCAAGAATCTATCAACCCAAGCCCTTTCACTTTGCTCACAAACTAAAACCTAGTGCTCACTTAAATTTCTTCTTCAAATAAATGCCATAGCTTTCCTCTTTGTGAAATCCACAATTTACAGTCTCTTTTCACCCTTGATCACTATGACTACTCTTTTCTTAGTTAGATTTGATCAAACATGGGTTATAGAAAGAGGTATGCTTGTTTGGAAGTGTATGGAATTGATTTTTAGTGTGCAAGATGTGGGTGAAAGGGGTTTAAAATCCTTATCTCAACACTGGCGCCGTCCCTTATAGGTATGGCATTGCCACTGTGTCGTGACTGCGTCAAGTCTGGTGTGAGCATTTGTTGCTTACACCTCGACATCTTGCTAGCACCGTAACTTATGCCCACGACACCGTGTGTTTACTCAAACGGCATCGACCACTATGCCTATATAATTTTGCATATTTTTCTTTAACTCCCTATTGGCGTTCTCTTGGGCTTCTGTATTACAACAGAAAGCATCGTGAAATACGACATATATATATAAATTCCATAAAACCTTACCCATTATTTGCCTATGCACCTCACCTTTACAATTTGAACTCTTTTACTCTTTTACACTCTTTATCGAGTTAGTAGAGACTTTTCCATTATGATGAATCGTCACCCGAAAAATGGTCTCTCCTGTATAATTAGCACAAATTTTCAAAAGTTAGAAAACTAAAATATTTGGATTATACTTTTAAACTACCTAAATAACTAGTCAACTAAAATTTAAAAACTTGAATTTTTTTTTAAAAAAACCTTGGGATGCCTCCTAGTAGCGCTTAGTTTAATGTCATCGGCCTAATGCATGTTCGCTCATTTAGTCTAAGTCTAAATCAAGATACTCTATTTGTAAGTCGAAGATAATGATATCTCTCACATTCGGATGTACATCTTGCCCTTCAACAAAGAAAATCTTCTCGGTATAATCATCCTCCTCGATACTCATTGTGATCATTTTCTTGATCATATTTAATACTACATTGCTAGTGTTCAAAAAATGGATGCCCAAATATCATTGTCACACCATCATCTATGTCATGATCCATAATCTCAAAATCCGTGAAATATGTGAATCTAGCCACTTTCACATGTAAATTAAAGACTTTCCTAAATATTAGTACCATGTTACCATCAACTACTTGCAAATTTGTTATATTAAGACAATTGGTGTTCAAATCAGCTTATATCATGTCCTATATTCGCATGACATTGACTGAAGCTCCTAAATCACATAAGTTGTTTCTAAATTAGTTCTCATCGATGCTTAATGGTATGCATATATCTCCAGGATCTCTCCTCTTGATCGCTTGAAGTCTAGTTGTGAACTTAAATTTTAGTTCCAGCTTCTTTGGAACAAACTTTATATTATTTCCTTTCGGTGCTTCTTTAGAAGGTTTTTCATCCTATTTCTTTGTTATCAATTATTTCTACCCCTATTTTTGAATTTTGAAAGCATTAATATGTTGTTGCTTGAATCCCTCAAGTTCATCTTTCCACACTTTCGTTCCACTCTCATGCATCACTTCATACTTCCTCATAGCCAAAATGTTAACTCTTTCGGGGTTGTACATCACATGCTCTTGCATTGGGTCATTCGTTGCTGTAGTGCTAATCTTGTGAATAGCACTAACATTCTGTTCGGGATTTATGTTAGCGTTAGTCAGAAAATGTCATTTTTCCTTGAATTCGAAGCAATGGCTAGCTAACTAATTTGTCTTTCCATGTTCTTGATGGATTGTGATCTCTCATCCTTCATTCCTTTCATAGCTTTCTTTATATTTTTCATCTCTTTTACATGTTTCTCATGGTGTTCCCTATTGCTCATGTTGATGGCGTGCAAAAATTTCTCTATTGACTTCAATAAAGAGATCTTTTCGCTCTAACGTAGCTTCCCTTGTTCGACTTGTTGATCGAAGACTGGAGGTTACTTCAGTACATTATCAGGGTTTTCATATGAGAAGTTAGGGTTATTTTTGTATCCTTAATAAAACCTTTGAGGAGCCATTACTTTCGTCCAAACGTTGTTTCCATTGCTTTAGTAATTAATGAAGTTGATCTCCTCAAGCTCCATTCCTTGTTGCATGTCCATTGCATTAACCATCAAGGCTTAAGGATTAACAAGTTGTTGTATAGACATCACTTGTAGACTTTGTTATCCCATTTGAAGGTTCGCCATTTGATTGCTCAGGTTGTATAGTTGCGCCATAATCGCAGCTTGCGAATCAATCTCATATACGCCTAATTTTTTCCTTACTGTGGAATAAGTACCAGCTGTAGAGTTCTTACACATAAGATTTAAGATATATGATGCTCCGTCCTCATCCTTTGTCAGTAGAGAACCACCTGATGTGGCATCTACTAGTGTTCTGGTGATGTGGTTCATCCAATAGTAAAAATTTATAGTTGTGCCCATTTTATGTATCCATGTCTTGGACATATCCTAGAATCATTCCCAAACCTAGCCAAAAGACTCGACATCTTCTTGGTTGAATTGATTGATTTCTAGTTTCCTGTCGTTGACCATTCTTGGGGGAAATAAATTGTCTAGAAGTCTTTCATTAATTTTTGCCTAAACAGTTAATCTCCCTGTCTTCAGTCCTTGGAACTGGGATTCAACTTTTCCACCCAACGAGAATGAGAAAAGTCTCATCTTGATCATTTCCTTTGTAACACCAGTAATATGCACGATGTTGTAATTTTCAAAGAAATTTTATAGATGGCAACTGGATCTTCATTTGCTAGCTCGTTGAACAAGCTATTTTGCACCATGGTGATTAGAGATGGTTTCAGTTCAAACAGTGGTGTATGCTAGAAGCCTCATCATTCGTTTGTAAGTCTTTTAAATTTCTAGCTTGAAATAGTCACGAAGACATCTCTTTCCTCGCACTGTCCCGCACTACATGATCACCTTCGGCTTGGTTATTCCCTCGGCCCTATTATCGATTTCATGTTTGATCCTCACTATCTTGATTCCTTACTTTTTCTTTCCTTTGTTGGTTCTATCAATCTTAACGTCGTAAGGCACTAAGTCCTTCTCTCATTTGCTACGCATGAACTAATTCTTTCTAAAAGAAAGTACCAAAGATCAAATGCATATTTCTAAACTTGAAACTTAAACATTTAATGTTATAAATATTTATATATTTACATTTTTACGAAATAGAAAGTAAATTACATAAACTAAAACTTAACAATTTTGCAAAATAACTAAAATAAAATGGCTACCTGTCCCCAACAACAGCGCGAAAAACTTGTTCGTGGCTAAAAGTGTAACAAGTCGATTGTAGTAATAGTGTGACCAACTTACGTTGATTATAGATATTGTTCCCAGGGAAAGGTGTATTGCACTTAGTATACTTAGTCAGATTTATGTTATTGCTGAGGACATCCCTTTTTAATTAAGTTTTAAACTAAACTATTATATTATAACAAAATAATGAAAATACTTGTAAACTCCTATATTAAGAAGATCTTAGTTAACAACTTCACTTAGGTAATGAATAACTATGCCTTTCAACTAACTTATTTCAACTTTATTATGTGTGTGCAATGCCTAATTAGAATAAATAGAATTCCTCTAATCCACTTCAACCCACTATCGTGACAGGAAAAGATTATGATGTGCAAACTAAAACTCCTCCTATCAGTGTGAATAATGTATGCTCCACATTGCTTTAAGTTCCAAATCTTTAGATTCATAATTAATTTAGCTTGCTATTTGTGCCATCCTAATCAATAACTATTTATCGATGTTATATATTTTATGGTTGTACCATCCATATCCGGCTTAAAAGCTTCAATGGCCATGATGACATCTAAAACCTAATATTAATAAACATGTGATCAAGATTTTCGTGGCATTACGCTTAGAATTAATACCAATTCTAACCATTGCACTTTTACTATTATAATCCATTCAAAACTACTTTAGCATAGCATTCATACCATAGGATCCATTGATCCCTAACATTAATGAACTACTCACACATCATTGAAATAAACATGCACATAATGAGATTCATTTCAATTAGAGATTAAATGAATAACTTCTATTAAATCAAAGAAAACATTATTGAACTACCACACGTAAGTCTTCAATGTCTTCTCCTTCAGAAATCTTCTTAATACTCATGAACAAAGTAAAGCTAATCTAATATATGATAATTGGTTGCTCGTAATAACAATTGGTGATTTTACCAAATTCAAATACCTATTTATACTCCTAAGACAATGTAGAACACATTTAGAAACCTTAATAGACCATTATACACAAAATAGAACTCTAACATTCTATTTTTTTTGTCTTGGCACTGTCCATAAGTGACCCAGAACTATGTGTTTAAAGCCACAACATCATGATAACATTGGACACTTGTGTGCAATTTTCCTTACTCTGCATGCTCGGCGCCCTCTTTATACCTCCTTAGCGTCGTCCCTCATGACTCACGACATCACCAGTATACCGGCTTTGTTGTCCACTTTTTCTCTTTTTCTCAGTCCTCTATGCGTTGCCCATGTAGTCTAACCTCTTCCTATAATGTCACGACTATGTGTTATAGCAATAATTGTGGTTTTATGCATTTTTGCCTCATTTTTTCATGAAATCACTTGTTTGTGTCTTTAATACCTCATATACCTTAAAATACATAAATACCATCAATAAAAGATCATTTCAAGATATTTATGCTAAAAATATTACTAAACTAATACTAATATAAGTCTAAATAATCACTTATCGTTTACTTACCTAACATCGTCAAGTCGTTTGTTATGTTGTCAGATTATGAATGAACACAAGCAAAGAATGGATAAGACTCGAAGATAATTGTTTTCAATTTTGATTTACTTTGGGATTGTAAAGTTGTAATTAAGCTATAGAAGTCTTTAAGTTAGGTTATAAATATTAATTTTTTATAAATTATAAACTGCGAGGATTTGTGAGTCCTTCTAGGCCTCTCCCCAACTTCTACTGCAATTAGGTGGAAGTTTTTTGGCAGGCCAATTTTAGTGGAGGTGTTGTCGGAATTTTTACAAAATATGAAAAATAATACGGATATGATTTATTAATTTGCTCCAATTGAAAAAATTATGAATTGAGTTCATTGAGGATATAAATATAACTTTGAAGCAATATTAAGGATCTTAATGAAAAGTATTTTGAGGTCAAAGTTTAAAGAATGGATTAAGCAAACTATATTATCATGGGATTAAGATAATCTAGGCTAGTCGATCATCTTAATGACTAGGGGCCTTACATAGGAATCTCAAATAGTATATGATTTTATATCTATTTCAATTCTTATCAAATAGAGACTTCTCAACAAAATAGATATTACCAAAACAAGTATATGTGATTTCAAAATCGATAAGAATAGTTTCGGTCGTTAACAAAATCAATACAAAACATGTATGTGAATCACAAATTACTCCTCTCAATCCATTCTAATCATATTAGTTTTGAATTGATATTCAGGCTTATACAATTTAAGAAATTTAAAATAATATAACTTAAATATTTATGCCAAAAAATAGAGATTTCATCCATTCATCAATACATGAAAGGTAAAGATTATACATATTAGTATCATAGATCACAAAACACGAAGTTTAATCTTTTCAATCATATTTCGAATTAACTTAAGCATTGTTACTAGCATTAAAGCAAACTAACTTGCAATTAAATCCTGAATATACATCACATGCATCATTCAAGAAGATGCCAATAATCATCACAGAGACATGCATATCAAATATATATCTATTATTAACATGCTCTCATCAATATATCATATATATAACAAAGAAAACATGCATCTGATTCAATGGATTTGAACCTAAAAGCTTTGATACCATTGTTGGGTTTTGGGGTTCAAAAACGTGGCAGAATTTTAAATTTCGTTTCCAAAACCCCAACATGATGAAACTAAATCCATTGGTCTGTTTATCATAATTGAAACCATACCTTGAACACTAGTTTCCTATTTGTGTTGATCGATCTTAAAGATATTCACACGAACACTCTCTTTCAGCAATCCACTCGCGAAAAGTAACCACGAGTTGGTGTGCTAGCTCCGGGAGACTTGGAAAACATTTTTCTATTCTCCCTAAAGTCCAAAAAACTCATAAAAAGCCAAAAACAAAAAAAACTAATTCGTTTTAAGGTTTCAACCTATTTTGTATTTTTTATGCTTTCACTTAAACACATATTTATACAACTATATGTAGGGTTTTTCAAGTGAATGACATATATGCCTCTGCTTAAATAAGCAGTAATATAGTAAAATGTAAAAGCTTCTCTGATATGAGTTTTATCCCATAAAATTTATTAATCTTGAACACTTGAAATCATGCAATGTCGTTCTTTGTGTGCGACCGAATAGGTTCATGCCACGTTGGTAGTGAACCAAAGCCTCTTTTAGTACATAAGTTTTAAGCGGTCTCTAGCAAGGCATTATGACTATCCAAGTTGCACAAAGACCAAAATCGATACAACCTAATCAATAATGTATATCACATCCTTTTGTCATACGATATCCTTGATAAAACATAAGACACGAAAGTTTCATCCTTAATGCTCACTTGTACTAGTCTCGATCTTAACGTAGACTAAAAACATCCAAGTAACATTGATCTTATCAATTCACTTGGACTTGGCCATTTATCAGTCTATCATATCGTGGGATCAACTGATATCTCTCTTTATGCAAAAGTGACAAATTCTATCTTGATTACCACCTTCACCCCTTATTCACATAATAGCCAATCGCAGCTTTTATAATTGTCTAGTTAAAGACAACGCTTAATTGCGTCAAACCACTATGCTCTTAATAATATAGTCTATGGTAATCTCGAGTCAAAGGATAAAATTATATACCTATCATGAGTAACACTTATGACTTAATCCATGTGGTGTTCTCATAGCAGCCTGGTCCAGTACATCGTTCCCTAACAAGTACTCATGATCTTGATTTGTATCGCTATACACATGATCATAACATGAACATCAATAAAGACTCACACTAGGCTTAACTCACTAAAGTTCCTACTATAATGACTGACTAGGGACATTTATGATATATTTCAGTAAACATGCATGGATTTTATTATAATGTAAACATGTAAATCAATAATAATAAACAACAAATGAATAATATATCTCATTAACCAAAATAGTAATAGAAACAATGTTTCACATAAGGCAAATTCCCCAACAAAAATATCTTAAGCTAGTTAGGAAACATGTATCTCTAGGTGGAGATAAGATCTTCTAAACTCGACAACATTAGGAATAGCTAAATAAAAATTGTTGCTAGCAATGGGGAGCCAGAGAGCTCAGTGTAAGTTCAAAAGTGGAAATTCTAACCAAATGGTGTTAAAGAACTTGAAATGCAACCAAAATGGGAAGTGATAGGTGTACAAAGATGACCAAGGGTTGAGGATATCGACAAGTGGTGAGATGCATGAAATATTCAAGGTCGACGCCTTAATAAGTGACAATTGAATAGTAATTCATATGGCATGAAATATTTCCCTAGGTATGGGTTACATACGAGATGTGTAAAGGAGTTATATACTGATAAGTGATTAGACTTATATATATGGATATTTTAGTAGTATATTTAATATAAATATCCCTAAATGAGCTCTAATTAATGGTGTTTATGCCTTTTTAGTTATATAAGGGCATGAACGAAGGAAATGAGTATTCGAGAATAAATGTTGCAAAAACACATCTTAGGAGGTTTGGCACTGTGGCTATGCAGTGTGGCAATGTGGGACATCAATAAACAATGTGGGAGTTTAAAGCACGATGTAGGAGAGCAGGAAGAAAAGAAAATTGAGATAGGATGCTCGGCGTAGTGGCGGTGTCGTGGAGGTCAGGGGATGGCATCGGCGAACCAAAGGGATAGAGCTAAGAACACTAAAGAGAGAAAATGCACACAAGATGCTTGATCTTATGGCAACGTCGTGGGAGTGTACAGATAGTGCAAAAACTTATGTGACAACGCCGAGAAAAAAAGAAAATAGAAAGTGGAGTTTTATTTCGTGTTAAATTGTTATGTAGGGTTTCTAATTGTTTGGAAAAATCATTAGGTAGTATAAATAGATAAAAGAACATGGTAAACTCATAACTTACATTAGATTAACCACCAATAAAATACTTTAGCATAGGTTTACTTTATTCTTGTGTATTAAGACAATTTGTGGAGAAAACACATTAAAGACTCACGTGTGGTGACTCAAGTATCATTTTTATTGATTTAATTGAAAGTATTTCATTATATCTCTAATTTCAATGAATACCACTATGTGCATGTTTGTTTCAATGAAATGTGAATAGTGTAATAATCTTAGGGATCAATGGATCCTATAGTATGAATGTTATGCTATAAACATGAATGAATAGAAATATAACAAATGCAATTGTTAAAATTTGTATTGTTTCTAAGCATAACGCTATGAACATCTTGATCTTGTATTTTTTGATATTAGGTTTTAGAAGTTATCATGGTCATTGAAGCATTTATGTCGGATATGGATGGTACAACTGTAAAATTCACAATATTCAGCGATAGTTGTTGATTAGGGAGGCACGGATAGTAAACTTAATTGTTTATGAATCTTAAAACATGGAACATTAAAGTAATGTAGAGCTTACGTTATTAACGCATATAGGTGGAGTTCTAGTTTGCAAATTAGAATATTTCTCTGTTACGAAAGTGGATTAAAGTGGATTTCAAGGAAATCTGTCTATTTTAATTAGGCATTGCATACACATAATAAAGATGATAAAGTGAGTTGAAAACCATCGTATTTCATTATCTAGGTGAAGTTGTGAACTAAGAACATCTTAATATAAGAGTTTAAGTAATTTGCATTATTTTGTTAGTATTGATTAGTTTAATTTAGTTATAAAATCAATTACAAGGATTTCATTAGCAATAGAATAATTGTAGCTAAGTACGTACTAAATGCATACACCTTTCCCTGAGAACGATATTTGTAGTCAACGTAAGTTGGCTGTAGTATTACTACAAGTGAGCTATTATACTTGCGACACGTACACCAAGTATTCAGCGCGATTCTGTGGATACGTAGCCACTTGGACTTGATTAGTTAGTTTGAAAAGTTGCTAACTTTATATTTTTTTCTCATCTCGGCGCTATCCATAAGTGATCAGGTGTCATTTGCGTATATTCACGATGCCATGACAGCTTTGGACACATTTGTGCAATTTTCCTCACTCAACAAACTCGGCGCCTTGTAAAGTCCTCCCTAGCATTGTACCTTATAACTCACTGCGCTGCCACTGTGCCGGCTATGTTGTCCCTCTTTTATTCCTCTAATTGGTCCTTCATGCATTGCCCATGCTGTCTAGACTTTTCCCATCATGTCAAGCCTATGTGCCATATCGTTAATTGTGGTTTTGTGCATTTTTACCTTGTTTATTCACAAAATCACTCGTTTAACTCCTTTATACCATATATACCTTAAAATACATAAATACCATAATTTAGATCTCATTTTGAGATATTAATACTAAATATACTACTAAACTAATACCATATATAAGTTTAAATAATCACTTATCAAATATCCAAAAAATTAGAATTTTGCACATCCCGAGCAAAAGTGTATTTTACTAAGTATTCTTAATACTACTATTACTACTACTTAAGTTCATCTTCATTTTACATTGTTCATGGAGTATCCTTTAATTCAAATAAGTTCAAGTTAATAATCAACACAAGAGCTTTTCTTTGCAAGAACTTATACTTTCAAAAACACGTAGCCTTAACAACACATACGATTCACTTTTGAAACACCTAAATAGTTCACAATCAAAACCATTACTACTCACAAGTTTATATCACATCGACACACAAGTCGCAAGTGTACAATCTCATGATTTCTCATTACGCTTAAGAATTCACAAATAAGCATATAACATACTAGTTTTGTAGACTTTTGCACATCAAGAGTCCATATGACTTATAATTGGAAAAAAACCTAGCTCAATTAAACTACTTGTACACGAGCAAAATCTTTTATTTGAAGAGTTTTAATCTAACATTCGCCTTTCTTTCATTAATTTATCTTTTTTTTCTTTTCTTTTCTTCAATATATTTTGTTAATGCACGATCCTTGCTCCTTTTTCTATGGATTTTGTTTCTCCTCGTTTTTTCTAACCATTAAGTTCCCTGCTCCTTTTCTTTTAGAACTTGTAGGACTCTCTATCTTATCTTTTAAAACTCTTGTTAACACTTCTCACTTTCATTATATCAAGTAAGTTATCACTCCAACGTTTTCATTAAACATCATTTCTATGTCTTCCCCTCTTAGTACTAAGTCTTTATTTACTTTTTTTACTCAAGTAAGATTCATACTTATCATAGAGTTGTTAGAGATCTAAATTTTACACAAGAAGTGTTCTAGTATTCTTCTTGCTTTTTTTTTTCAAGTTTATGGTATTCCCAAAGTCTAGGTTTCTAATCATGAAATCATAACGTTGTTTGCTACATTTCTTATTTTCTTCAAAAATTTAAAAACACTCTCTTGAGTTTCATATTAACAAGACACATGTATTCTTACTCATCCTCAATGAAAGGCATGTAATTTTGAAATGAATTGCTTATTCATTACATATTATTATATATAACATAATCTATACAACTTAAACATCCAAATAATAAGTAAATAAATGAAAAAGAATACACCACCATGTTTTCCTCTTTAACTGCTTCAAAAATAAATTTTTGCGATCATACCTGCAGTGTTTACCCTTATTTCATCATTTCTTACCACTTCCCATAATGTAGTATTGATGTTCCCAAAATTAAACCAAACCTCGTCCTCAAGGTTTATAAATATGCCTCAAACATGAAAACACAAAACACAGAAACATATAACTACACAATATAATAATAATGCATAAACATAAAATTTTAAAAACTAATAAAGGTACAAAAATATCCCAAGTAATATGTCTCTCATCTCCCTAAGGTCTAAAGAAATCATAAGACACTAACTCTAACACTGCTCATTATCATCATTATTAGTTTCGGTAAAATATGGTGTCTAAGAACGTTCCACCCATCTGCTCTACACCACATCTGGATCAAACGTGTAGGTTGGTGGTGCTAAAAAACAAATAGACCTATTTGTAGGTTTCCTACGTCTGCTCCTCTCATATCTAGCTACGTCTCTCTGATTATCAATAAATAACAAGAATTTCTATTGTCTGTTTAGTCGATCTTGCTCATATCTCACTAAGGCTTCACGATTGAGCCTTGTCTTCTATGTATTGTCTTCTCATCTCAACAATCCACAACCTCTACTGCCATGGAGTCATCAAGTCCTTTGGTGGTGGTACTGATGTCTATGGTGGAGGAGGTGGTGGAAAAACCTCACGACAATCAAAGTCGTACTTTCCTATATTTAAAAACTCGTATCTCATAGTAAATCCCTACTAGTGATCCTCTCATCTCCATATCCTTCGTTTTGCAATTTTTGGGCTAACTCTACTACTATTGGTGTTGTTGCATGATCCTCTTGCTCTTTAGCCAACAACTCGGCCTCAAGTTCGTCCCTCTTGGCTCTTTCTGTCTCGTCCTCAGAGTCTTGATAACCATTTAGTGATTTCAATGTGAGCATCAACTCCTCATCTATGGTTGGTTGGGACTTAATATCAAATTGTTCTTCTTGAATCAATGCAGTCCGATCTTTAATGACATTTGAGTTATCAAAATTGAAAACAACATTTTGTTGTCTCTCCCTGACATTATGGACTCCCTCAAATTTTTGTAGATGATCTCCCCGTACTCTGTAATCTCGTACAAACAAGCCGCCTTCGACTTGTTGATCTTCCTGTTGAATGGTTAGGTACAATAAAGCAACAAAAAGGTGTTGCCACATTCTATGAACCTTTCTAAAACTCCCCCAATTAATGTGCTTCGGCACATTATCAACTCCCATTACGCATCCTTGTTGTCCTTGGACAACCAATGCTCTCTCTAGAACTTTAAAAGGGTTTAGGTTAAAGGTCTCTTATATAAATCAACTGGGAAACTTTATGGGGCTACTACCAAACTCATATGCTATAACCCATAGATGGTATCAATAGAACGTTCATTGAAGGGGACAAATACCCCTCTCTACTTCATTGGATCACTCTTATTGGTAAACTTTGCATTGGCGTAAAATTCATAAAAAATTTCTCTCAATCCTTTAAACTTGTTCTCTTTGTAGTCTTGAGTGAGTTCCTCCCAACCATGTTGCCTAATGAAGTTGTTTACTCTCTTATCATACTTAGCCAATAAATTAATTCATCTTTCATAAATGAATTCTCTATCCTTAATGACATCGTATCTCTCTTTAGCCACTTTACTAATGTACTACTTTGACTTGAAAAGTCTTTGTTCATCCTCATATAGATCTCAAAAGGATATTGCTTTACAATCATTTGATTTTCACTTCACTAACTTGACTTGCTTGCCTTCTTGTTCCTAGCATTTTCAAAAATTTCCACAACACCACAACTAACAACACGTGACTTAAAATCAGCTAAAATCCAAATTTTCATTCACAAGAATCATTCACATGCTAAATAATGCAAAAGATATATACTAGGTCTCTATAAGCCACATTGATGCTCTAAATCTACACAACTTAAAATTCCTATCCAACAACCTCATGTCCACAATTCATGCTATTTCCTCCAAATTTCTCAAGAATTTCAAAGCATAACTAATGAAATTGTAAGTTTACCTCAATGCCGAACTACTTTTCGGTATAGATTACTTCTCCAAGAATCTATCAACCCAAGCCCTTTCACTTTGCTCACAAACTAAAACCTAGTGCTCACTTAAATCTCTTATTCAAATAAATGCCCTAGCTTTCCTCTTTGTGAAAATCCATAATGTACAGTCTCTTTTCACCCTTGATCACTATGACTACTCTTTTCTTAGTTAGATTTGATCAAACTTGGGTTTTAGAAAGATGTATGCTTGTTTGGTAGTGTATGGAATTGATTTTAAGTGTGCAAATGTGGGTGAAAGGGGTTAAAAACCATTATCTCAACACTCGCACCGTCCTTTATAGGTATGGCATTGCCACTGCGCCGTGACTGCGTCAAGTCTGCTATGAGCATTTGTTGCTTACACCTCGACATCCTGCTAGCACCGTCACTTATGCCCACGGCGCCGTGTGTTTACTCAAACGATATCAACCACTATGCCTATATAATTTTGCATATTTTTCTTTAACTCCCGATTGGCGCTCTCTTGGGCTTCTGTATTACTATAGAAGGCATCGTGAAATACGACATATATATATAAATTCCATAAAACCTTACCCATGATTTGCCTATGTACTTCACCTTTACAATTTGAACTCTTTTGCTATTTTACACTCTTTATCGAGTTAGTCGAGACTTTTCCATTCAGATGAATCGTCACCCGAAAAATGGTCTCTCCTGTATAATTAGCACAAATTTTCAAAAGTTAGAAAACTAAAATATTTGGATTATACTTTTAAACTACCTAAATAACTAGTCAACTAAAATTTAAAAACTTGAATTTTTTTTTAAAAAAAAAACCTTGGGATGCCTCCTAGTAGCGCTTAGTTTAACGTCATCAGCCCAATGCATGTTCGCTCATTTAGTCTGAGTCTAAATCAAGATACTCTATTTGTAAGTCGAAGATAATGATATCTCACACATTCGGATGTACATCTTGCCTTCAACAAAGAAAATCTTCTCGGTATAATCATCCTCCTCGATACTCATTGTGATCATTTTCTTGATCATATTTAATACTACATTGCTAGTGTTCAAAAAATGGATGCCCAAATATCAAAGTCACGCCATCATCTATGTCATGATCCATAATCTCAAAATCCGTGAAATATGTGAATCTACCCACTTTCACATGTAAATTCAAGACTTTCCTAAATATTAGTACCATGTTACCATCAACTACTTGCAAATTTGTTATATTAGAACAATTGGTGTTCAAATCAGCTTATATCATGTCCTATATTGGCATGACATTGACTGAAGCTCCTAAATCACATAAGTTGTTTCTAAATTAGTTCCCATCGATGCTTAATGGTACGCATATATCTCCAGAATCTCTCCTCTTGATCGGTTGAAGTCTAGTTGTGAACTTAAATTTTAGTTCCAGCTTTTTTGGAACAACTTTTATATTATTTCCTTTCGGTGCTTCTTTAGAAGGTTTTTCATCCTATTTCTTAGTTATCAATTATTTCTTCCCCTTCTTTTGAATTTTGAAAGCATTAATATGTTGTTGCTTGAATCCCTCAAGTTCATCTTTCCTCACTTCCGTTCCACTCTCATGCATCACTTCATACTTCCTCATAGCCAAAATGTTAACTCTTTTGGGGTTGTACATCACATGCTCTTGCATTGGGTCATTCGTTGCTGTAGTGCTAATCTTGTGAATCGCACTAACATTCTATTCGGGATTTATGATAGCGTTAGTCATAAACTGTCCTTCTTTCCTCGAATTCGAAGCAATGGCTAGCTGACCAATCTCTCTTTTCATGTTCTTAATGGATTGTGATCTCTCATCCTCCATTCTTTTCATAGCTTTCTTTATATTTTTCATCTCTTTTTCATGTTTCTCATGGTTTTCCCTATTGCTCATATTGATGGCGTGCAAGGATTTCTCTATTGACTTTAATAAAGTGATCTTTTCACTCTTACGTAGCTTCCCTTGTTCGACTTGTTGATCGAAGACTAGAGGTTACTTCAGTACATTATCAGGGTTTTCATATGAGAAGTTAGGGTTATTTTTATATCCTTAACAAAACCTTTGAGGAGCCATTCCTTTCGTCCAAACGTTGTTTCCATTTCTTTAGTAATTAATGAAGTTGATCTCCTCAAGCTCCATTCCTTGTTGCATGTCCATTGCATTAACCACCAAGGCTTAGGGATTAACAGGTTGTTGTATAGCCAGCACTTGTAGACTTTGTTGTCCCATTTGAAGCTTCGCCATTTGATTGCTCAGGTTGTATAGTTGTGCCATAATCCCAGCTTGCGAATCAATCTCATATACGCCTATTTTTTTCCTCACTGTGGAATAAGTACCAGTTGTAGAGTTCTTAGACATAAGATCAAAGAAATATGATGCTCCGTCCTCATCCTTGGTCAGTAGAGAACCACCTGATGTGGCATCTACTTGTGTTCTGGTGTTGTGGTTCATCCAATAGTAGAAAATTTATAGTTGTACCCATTTTATGTATCCATGTCCTGGACATATCCTAGAATCTTTCCCAAACCTCGCCAAAAAACTCGGCATCTTCTTGCTTGAATTGATTGATTTCTAGTTTCCTGTCGCTGACCTTTACTGGGGGAAATAAATTTTCTAGAAGTCTTTCATTAATTCTTGCCTAAGCAGTTAAGCTCCCTGTCTTCAGTCTTTGGAAGTGGGATTCAACTTTTCCACCAAATGAGAATGAGAAAAGTCTCATCTTGATCATTTCCTTTGTAACACCAGTAATATGCATGATGTTGTAATTTTTAAAGAAATTCTATATATGGGCAACTGGATCTTCATTTGCTAGCTCGTTGAACAAGCTATTTTGTACCATGGTGATTAGAGACGGTTTCAGTTCAAACAGTGTGCTAGAAGCCTCATCATTCTTTTGTAAGTCTTTTAAATTTTTGGCTTGAAATAGTCACGAAGACATCTCTTTCCTCCCACTTTGTCCCGCACTACATGATCACCTTCGGCTTGGTTATTCCCTCGGCGCTATTGTCGGTTTCATGCTTGATCCTCAGCTATCTTGATTCCTTACTTTTTCTTTCCATTGTTGGTTCTATCAATCTTAGCGTCGTAAGACACTAAGTCCTTCTCTCATTTGCTACGCATGAACTAATTCTTTCTTTAAGTAAGTACCAAAGATCAAGTGCATATTTCTAAACTTGAAACTTTAACATTTAATGTTATAAATATTTATATATTTACATTTTTACGAAATAGAAAGTAAATTACATAAACTAAAACTTAACAATTTTCCAAACTAACTAAAATAAAGTGGCTACCTATCCCCAAAAACGGCGCGAAAAACTTGATCGTGGCTAAAACATTATTGAACTACCACACGTAAGTCTTCAATGTCTTTTCCACAACAAATCTTCTTAATACTCATGAACAAAGTAAAACTAATCTAATATATGATAATTGGTTGCTCGTAATAACAATTGGTGATTTTACCAAATTCTAATACCTTTATACTCCTAAGACACTTTAGAACACATTTAGAAACCTTAATAGACCATTCTAAACAAAATAGAACTCTAACATTCTTTTTTTTTTTTGTCTTGGCACTGTCCATAAGCGACCCAGCGCTATGTGTTTAAATCCACAAAATCTTGATAACATTGGACACTTGTGTGCAATTTTCCTTACTCTGCATGCTCGGCGCCCTCTTTATACCTCCTTAGCGTCGTCCCTCATGACTCACGACATCACCAGTATACCAGCTTTGTTGTCCACTTTTTCTCTTCTTCTCAGTCCTCTATGCGTTGCCCATGTAGTCTAACCTCTTCCTATAATGTCACGACTATGTGCTATAGCAATAATTGTGGTTTTATGCATTTTTGCCTCATTTTTTCATGAAATCACTCGTTTGTGGCTTTTATACCTCATATAACTTAAAATACATTAATATCATCAATAAAAGCTCATTTCAGGATATTTATGCTAAAAATACTACTAAACTAATACTATATATAAGTCTAAATAATCAATTATCGTTTACTTACCTAACATCGTCAAGTCGTTTGTTTTGTTGTCAGATTATGAATGAACACAAGCAAAGAATGGATAAGACTCGAAGATAATTGTTTCCAATTTTGATTTACTTTGGGATTGTAAAGTTGTAATTAAGCTATAGAAGTCTTTAAGTTAGTTTATAAATATTAATTTTTTATAAATTATAAACTGCGGGGAGTTGTGAGTCCTTCTAGGCCTCTCCCCAATTCTACTGCAATTAGGTGGAAGTTTTTTGGCAGGCCAATTTTAGTGGAGGTGTTGCCGAAATGTTTACAAAATATGAAAAATAATACGGATATGATTTATTAATTTGCTCTAATTGAAAAAATTATGAATTGAGTTAATTGAGGATATAAATATAACTTTGAAGCATTATTAAGGATCTTAATGAAAAGTATTTTGAGGTCAAAATTAAAAGAATGGATTAAGCAAACTATATTATCATGGGATTAAGATAATATAGGCTAGTCGATCATCTTAATGACTAGAGGGCTTACATAGGAATCTCAAATAGTATATGATTTTATATCTATTTCTATTCTTATCAAATAGAGACTTCTCAACAAAATAGATATTACCAAAACAAGTATATGTGATTTCAAAATCAATAAGAATAGTTTCGGTCGTTAACAAAATCAATACAAAACATGCATGTGAATCACAAATTACTACTCTCAATCCATTCTAATCATATTAGTTTTAAATTGATATTCAGGCTTATACAATTTAAGAAATTTAAAATAATATAACTTAAATATGTATGCCAAAAAATAAATATTTCATCCATTCATCAATACATGAAAGGTAAAGATTATACATATTAGTATCATAGATCACAAAACACGAAGTTCAATCTTTTCAATCATATTTCGAATTAACTCAAGCATTGTTACTAGCATTAAAGCAAACTAACTTGCAATTAAATCCTAAATATACATCACATGCATCATTCAAGAAGATGCCAATAATCATCACAGAGACATGCGTATCAAATATATATCTATTATTAACATGCTCTCATCAATATATCATATATCTAACAAGAAAACATGCATCAGATTCAATGGATTTGAACCTAAAAGCTTTGATACCATTGTTGGGTTTTGGGGTTCGAAAACGTGGGAGAATTTTAAATTTTGTTTCCAAAACCCCAACATGATGAAACTAAATTCATTGGTTTGTTTATCATAATTGAAACCATACCTTGAACACTAGTTTCCTATTTGTGTTCATCGATCTTAAAGATATTCACACGAACACTCTCTTTCAGCAATCCATAAATGATACCAATGCAACATTCCGCAACCTTAAAAATCAAGTAGGCCAAATAGCATAGCAATTGGGAAATCTCCAGGTTTAAGGAAAGTTGCCTTTGCAATCTTACCCTAATCCTAACGTGAATGCTGACGCGGTTACACTCAGAAGAGGCAAAAAACATGAGGGATCCAAAAAGAACGTTGGACCATCTAATGCCATAAACAAGGCAAATGAGGAAAAGCTTGAGTTAGTAGTAACCCCATATACTTCTAAACAAGGAAAATGAGGTAGAGAGAAATTCTCGAGACCTTTTAGAGAGTGGAAATAAATATTCAACTCCTCGATGCTCTAAAACAAGTCCCTAGGTATGCAAAGTCTTTAAGGAACCATGCACTAACAAAGTAAAACTAAATGCAATGAAAAAGCCAAATAGGAGAAACCTTCATGGCTATCCTACAAAAGAAGTTGCCCCCTCAATGCATGGATCCTGAGATATTCTTGGTGCCTCCCTTCAATGCATGGATCCTGAGATGTTCTTGGTGCCTTGTGTTATAGGTGATGTAAATATTCAAAGAGCCATGTGCGACCTATGGATTTCCATTGATGTCATGCCACTGTCTATTTATGAGACATTGAATGCAGGCCCACTAGAGAGGACTGGTATTATCATTCTATTGGTAGACTATTTAGCTGTCAAACACGTTGGTCTTCTTGAAGTCGTTCAGAGTAAATGAATTTTTGTTTCTTGCTTATTTCTACGTATTGGATACAAAGGAGGAACCATTCCCCAATTCTTCATTAGTGCTACTTGGATGCTCATTCCTATAGAAGGCGAAAACGAAGATAGATGCGGATGATAGATCTCTTACCATGGAGTTCGACATTGAAGTCATCAAATTCAACATCTAATATGCAATGCGATACCTTAATGAAGTTTCTTCTGTAGTCTATACCATGGACAGTGTGGATCTACTCATTAAGCAGACTTTGCTTACGAGCGGTGATAATGTACTTCAAGTAGTGTCAGAGAATTTTCTTGACACTACTCATATAAAAAAGACTGTTCTAACCCTCGATACTAATGTCAAGGATGTTATTTAAGAGTTAAATTCATTCCAACCTCTGCCCCTAAATAACTATTATTTGGATTTGCCAGTATTTGAGAACATGAAGTTCATGTTTCTGAGTGAGAATGACACACTCCATATGATCATCTCAATAAGACTTTCACAATTGGAGGAGAAGATACTCTTGCGAGTACTCTGGGAATTTAAACAAGTTATTGGTTAGACAATAGCAGATATTAAAGGTTTGAGCCCTTCCACTTGCATGCATCATATACATATGGAAGAAGAGTCAAAAAATATAAGAGAAGCTTAGAGGAGGCTCATTTTGCCTATGATGCATGTCGTAAAGAGGGAGACACTAAAGCTCCTTGATGTTGGAATGATTTACCCAATCTCTGATAGTAAATGGGTAAGTCATGTCCAAGTGGTTCCTAAGAAATAGGAGTCACAATAGTCACCAATTCACATGGTGAGTTGGTTCTAACCTATATTAAGAATGGATGGGTAGTATGCATTGACTACAAGAAGCTAAATGCTTCCACTCGAAAAGACCCCTTCCCTCTTCCATTTATCAATAAGATGTTGGAAAGAGTAGTCGGTCGTTCTCATTACTATTGTCATGACGGTTACTCCTATTTTTCTCAGATATTGATAGTACCTAAATACTTAGAAAATATGACCTTTACTTGTTCGTTTGGAACTTTCGCCTATCGATGCATGCCTTTTGGGTTATGCAACACACCTGCCACCTTTCAAAGGTCCATGGTGAGTATCTTTTCAGATTTAATCGAGCATTTCATAGAATTCTTTATGGATGACTTTACTATTTACGACGATTCATTCGGTAGTTCTCTCATGAATCTGACTAAGAAGCTCAAGTACATTTATTGAGAGGAACTTGGTTCTAAACTATGAAAAATGTCATTTTATAGTAGACCAAGGTCTTATATTGGGACACATTGTCTCAGCTAGGGGTATAAAGGTAGATCAAGCTAAAATAAATGTTATCAAGAAACTAACCTTCCCTACGAATGTACAGGAGACTAGATCTTTCCCCGGACATGCCGATTTTTATTGACATTTCATCTAGGACTTTTCGAACATCTCACAACCTCTATGCCATCTACTCCAAGAATTCATGCCTTTTGTGTTTGACAAGGCATGTAAGAGTGCATTTGGTGCACTCAAAGACTCATTTACTAGCACACCAGTTATGCAAGCCTCCAATTGGGAGTTTCCATTTGATATTATTTGTGATTCTAGCAATCATGCAATAGGTGCGGTCTTAGGAAAAAGAGTCGAGAAAGCTTCACATTTAGGAAAAATGGTGATCATCTACTCTGATCACGCAGCCTTGAAGTACCATATGAGAAAAAAGGATCCTAAACCTAGGCTCATTAGATAGATACTTCTACTACAAGAGTTTGACATTACAATTAAAGATAAAAGTGGTGTAAATAATCTAGTCGCGAACTATCTTAGCAGGATTGAGAATAGTGACTGTCCTAGTCCTCTTAAGGATGACTTCCCTAACGAGCAATTCTATTCTTTTACAGAAGGTTTTCCCTAGTATGCAGATTTGGTGATCTATATAACTTATAACGAACTATCCCCTCATCTTTCTAAAGCCCAAAAGAACAAAGTTAGGAGGGATGCTAAATATTATGTATAGGAAGACCCATACTTATGAAAATTATGCTCTAACCAGGTTATCAGGCATTGTGTTTCTCAGACTTAAAGTCACTCCATCTTGTCATTCTGCCACACTTACGCATGCGGTTGGTATTTCGGTCCTCATAGGACAACTAGGAAAGTTCTTATGAGTAGGTTTTACTTGCCAACTATTTTTCATGATTCATACATCTTCCCCAAGACTTGTCCTAACTGTCAAAAACCAAGTAACCTCGGTCATCACGACTAAATGCCACTTAGCCTGATCCATATCTATGAAATATTTGATGTATGGGGTATTGATTTCATCAGACCATTTCCAGCATCATTTGTTAATGTTTATATACTTCTAGCAGTGGACTACATGTCTAAATGGGTAGAAGATAAATCTACCCGCATTAATGACTCTAAGTAAGCGAATTCGTAAAATCAAATATTTTTACAAGATTTGGTACCCCACATGCCCTAATCAGTAATAAAGGCACTCACTTCTGCAACCATATGGTAGAAAGTCTTCTAACCAAGTATAATGTCTCTCATAGTACATCTATGGCAAAAAATCCCAAATAAGTGGCCAGGCGGAGATCTCTAATAAGGAGATCAAATCTATCTTTGAACAGATGGTGGATCCCATTCGAAAAGATTGGAGTACGCGACTTGATGATGTGGTGTTGGCTTACTGAAAGGCTTCGAAAACCCTAATTCGAATGTACCCTACTATCATGTCTTTAGAAAAGTGTGTCACCTGCCAGTTACGCTTGAACATAAATCTTATTGGGCTGTGAAGTAAATAGCTTGATATGAACCTCGATGAAGTAGGAAAAGAGCGAATACTTACTCTCCAAGAATTGGAGGATACCAGAAACAACGCGTATGAAAACATGCGAAGTTACAAGGAAAAGACCAAATTGTTCTGTGATCGTACAATCTCCAGAAAATCTTTTTGTTTGGTCTGGAAATGCTTTTATTTCATTCTCGTCTGAAGATTTTTGCAACTAAGCTAAGATCGAGGTAGATATGACCATATGCGGTGGAGATTCAGAGTTTGGAGACTAGTAAGTCTTTCAAAGTAAATGGCCACAGATTAAAGATCTTTTATAAAGACTTCCCTAGTCATAATGTGGAGGGTGTATCACTTGCAGGACAAATCTATACTGATTGACAGACTCAAAATAAGTCGAGCCAAGCACTGTATAGAAAGGCGCGTTAAGGATGCAGCCCAAATTTCTGTTTATCATATTTTTTTCTTTGTTTTAGTACTATTATCAATACGCATCAACTCGTATCATTTCATTAATTATATATTTATTATGTTCTTTCATTTTCTTGTTTGTTTATGTGTGAACCTCTTGACTTGTTTTGAACCTTAAGGACAAGGTTCAGAATAAGTTAGGGGGTATTTTAGGGATTGTGCATTATATTGGATGGATCTTTTTGCTAAAACCGCAAGTATGATCGTCGATTTTTTAAAATTATGCGGTTAAACGATTGTAATGATGGTGTTATTTCTCTCATTTTCTTGCATTTCCATTTCTTTTCCTTTCCATTCAAACATATATCTTCCATTTCTATAGGATATGAAACATTTTAATGATTGTATTTAATATAGTTATTATTATTGTTTAGATTTATTCGAAACTATGTGTCATGCCTTTGGTTGTGGATGAGTATGAAATCACACCCAATAGGGGGTTGAATTGGGTATACCGAGAAGTTATGACCTTTTAAAACCTTTTAATGGACATTGATGCTCTATGCACACACAATCAACAATTATAGAAGCAATGCAATAATCGAGGAGGTAGAAGAGATGAAAAAGAGACAAGATTTATAGTTGTTCGATTCGACCAACCTACATCAACTACCTAACCTCCTCGGTTAGAATATTCAAACCCCCACTTATATTAATGATAAGTGTTACAACCTAAGCGTAAAATCCTAGAATGCCTAATCAAAATTAGGACTTCCCACCTAACCTCAACTACGTTTTATGTCTTGTCTCAACTAGGTCTTCCCTTGACTTAGATCCCACTAAGTCATACAATCAGCCACTAACAAGAAATTGATGAATACAATGAAAATCGACTTTATGAAGGAAACCGATAATAATTTCAACCACTAGCAAGCCACCTAGAGCCTAATAACTCTAATGCATGCAAGTATGAATATGAATGAGATATAGAAATATATCACTGATTTTGCACCAATCTTAAACATGAAACTAATTAAACCAATTTGATGACAATCAAAACGGTTTTAAATCAGAAGAACAAGAAGTTTGATAAAAATCAAGTTTAAGACCTAACTCTTATTCAAATCTGTCTCGGGTTTAGAAAACAAAGTTTAAGTGTGAGACCCAAGATAAATGTGTTCAAGAACACAACAAATGATTTCCACACACCAATCACAATAAAAGATATAATTTAAGCACAAAAGAACTAGGAAATCAAACTTTCTTACAACCCCAAATGAGAGTGATTAAAATCAGTTCTAGAGAAGTGGTTGCAAGCCTTAGAACATCTCAGGAACGCTAGCTTCAAGGATGATTTAGTAGCCTCGAAAGATTCCAAGTGGTCACTTACAAAAATTTAGAGTATTTGATGAGAAAACTTTGACATAAGTGAGTTTTTAAGCTTGAGAGGATAATAAAATGTTCTAAGTCGTTTTTGAATGTTTTCTAAGCCTATTTAATAGTTAATAGTCATTATGTCGATACAAGGTCCACAAAATCAATGATCGATTCAAAATAAAGCAAAAAGTGTAAGCTTTAAAAAAAATTGTTAGGAGATTAGTTAGCGCGCTAGGTTACATCATTAGCATGCTAACAACATATAGCGCGCTAACCAGCAGGGACTAGAGACTAAATAGTTTCTTTCTAACACAACTACGACTGAACTAAACCTCTAGGAATACATTAAACATGTTTAGTATGAGTCATTGGACCTATTTGGAGTGCCCGAATGATTTCACAAATCCCGAATATCAAAAATCCCGATTTCATAAACAAGTAGGCACTTTTTTGCAAATATTTTGCTTACTATTCAAGAAACCATTCAAATTGAGGTTGGTGCATTCAGAACCAATCAAAACAGTTTTTCCAAATCCAATGCATGTTTAAAAACATGTTTTCACAATGTAAAAACATTTCAAGTTGTAAAGTTTATATATTGTAAAAATTGAAACTTGAAACTTAGGAGAAACGTGTAAAGCGTTATATGCATGTATCTAATGCATTTGACTTACATAATTGGACTTATATACCTTACATGGTGTCTAGGAGATTTTTTGTCCTTGTATACTTATGTGAGCTGAATCTTGAATTTAACTGGCTACATTTGACTTGAACTTTTAAGACTCCATCTTCCTTTTAAACTTGTGATTCCTAGCCAAGTTTGGTATTCTAAAGACACTTAGCAATTTTTTTAGAATCCTTTCATTGTGTTTATTGCCATCAAAATCTCGAATGGAGTATAAGTGATTATCCGCTTAGTCCGACAATCTCCCCCTTTTTTATGATAACAAATAACATGAAGTTGACAAACAAAGGATATATATTAAGTGCATATCAAGTCATATCAAGTTCATAATCTCAAGTTCAAACCATGAATTTCTCCCCTTTTGATAACATCAAAAGGTAGGAACGGAGCTCCCCTCACAACCTACATCAATGGAAATACAAACAAGGAGAATGAAATCAATCCATCAAAATAATCTAATGCGGAGAACAATATAATTCAAAGATACACAAAATAATCATCCACGTCATTAAGTACCAAAAAAAATAATGACTAACAAAGTTTTAGAGCATGCATAAAACTAAAAAGTACATGACTAATCATGTATGAATGTACAACAAAAAAATTGACTAACAGAACTTAGCCTAATGATCCCCCTATCAAATCTTATCCTAGCCTCTCCTCCTAATGAGACGAAGTCCGACATGTAGAGCCGGAGGCGCCGTCGTCTCACGCTGGTCGAGCTGTTAGTAGGTGTCCCTTAATGCGATGAAGACGATCCCCCTAATGATCAAGGCAGGAGTCGATAGCCATGAAGGTCCACATCGTGTACTCGTGCATATAGCCGAGCTAAGCAAAGATGTAGGCCAATGAGGGAGCATATTTGATGTAGGAGCATTGCCAAAGTATGATTGATAGGGCGGATTCTGTAGCAGTAACAAGCTGCAGTGTTGCGAAGGTGGTAAAGCCTGGTGAGTCGGGGTTCCTATTGAACCTCATGGTTGCCACTATCGTCGTCTGGGTAAAAAAAGTTGTAGTCCAAGTAGTCACCTTCGTCAAAGTACATGGGAGGATCAGTCTCATATGGGGACTCATATCATCATAGTGCTCACCCTTAGGGATGTTCTCCTCGCATATCCACCGTTACTTGATACGAATGTAGCGATACTTCATGGCCTTCCGAGTAACCATGTAGATGGTGTCGATATCAGAAAGTGGGCGACCCCTTAGATGAAGATCCACCTGTATTGTCTCAAGAAAGATGGTGATGATGTGGGCATAGGAAAGATGGTGACTTGAGCTAGACATAGATGTCATATAGCCTATCATGATATACGGCAAGCTGATGGGTATCTCTCATATAAGGGCGTCGAGGACATATTGGTCAAAAAGAGTGACGCAGTTCTTACTACCTCTACAAAGAAAGATGACCTTATAAAGTATCTTATACTAGAAGATGAGGTATGAGTTTGAAGTCAGTGTCAGTGACTCCAGATGAATAAACAAAGATCTCCCTATCAGACTGTGTAAAAGAATTAAAGACCTCAAGCCGTTCAAACAACCACTATCGAATCTTACACCCTGAAGTAGAGGTGGGTGTAAAAGAGAATGCCAAAGAGCTTAGCTAGACTCTTTTGAGTGATCGTGGCAAAAAAACCTCCAACTACCAATCGAATGACATACTCATTGATGGTAACAAGGTTCTAGTAGAAAACCTGAACAAAAGGGGTGTTGTAGGTGTCCTTGTACTGACAAAAGGACACCTGATAAGTCGGTATTTATAGGTTTTTAGTAGTTTATTTTAGTATATTTAAATATAGAAAGTCTTTAAAATATATATTTAACTATATTTATTGATCATTTTTAGGTAACGAAGTGCGCGGATGAATTCGTGGCGAAAAAATACTCAAAATGGAGTATTTACATGCACTGATTGGACACCGGACAGTTTGCCTCGAGTTTCGCATTGCGCGATGGGTAGAATAGAGGATCAGGAGACCAATTAACACTTGACAGCATACTATTTGTCCAGCTCGCCTCAACGTGCCACATGTCAGCCGTTCATTGGTCCAACTTGCGAAGCATTCCATGCATTTCCTGCAACGTGCCACGTTTCGATTCTCTATTGGCCCAGCTCGTTTCCACCTGCCACGTGGCTCCAATCAGGTTCTGCAATCTCATCAATCAGCCCCACGTGTCACAGTCTAATTGGTCCACAGCGTCACAAACAAATACAAGCCGTTAGTTCTTCCTCGAGACATGCATCATCTGCGGTCTCCCAGATTTTCATCGAATCTATGCGAGATTCTTCAATACCATCTTGCAACCACGTGTCGCGCTCCCACTACACTAGCACGTCATCACAACGTTTCTTCACCAATCACATAGCGCCACGTCAGCGATTAAGATCAGATGCGCCTATCACATTTTGACACGTGGCAGACATCAGTTTTCAACCCAAAAACAGTCCATAGATCATCTTCGGCGCACGAATCACCTCCCCAACACCCAAAATTAGTTTCTCTCACCTCCCGGGACCAATTTTTAGTAGTTTTATATGTTAGGAACCTTAGGTTCAGTTGAAAACACAAACTATTATATTTTTGGCATTGACTTCTCTCGACGATTGCCTAGGTCGGCAGGAAAACAAGTCGGGATTATGGATTCTAGGCATATTATGTGAGATCTTTTATTTTATTATTTAATTTAGTTTAAATTCTCCTATTTCATTATTGTTGTTTTTAAGGAATATTGTTTAGATCTAAGGTATGTATGTGGCCACTGCATGCTTTTAGGGGGATAACCTATAGTTATTTGGACCATTAGTATCTGTGTAATTGCACTTTTAGACCAATAAAGTGACAAACACAAACCTGTTTGCTGTCAAACAATTTCGGTTCTTGAGTGTGCAACAATTGAATCTAGGTTAAATCAGAAGCGGAAACGATCCGATTATTTTGGATTAGTGTTCCCACTGATCCATATTATTGCAGTTAGTGTGTTAAACATGATTGGCGGGTGTCTAGGGTTGTACATTAATTAGGGAAGTAGTTAGTGGCGGACGTCCTGGCTATCGAGATTAGGGGAACGAGGAATTTCTGGCGGATGTCAATTTTCTATAGCTAATCTAGGAGAAATTAAATTAATAACTTTTTGGGAAATATTGAAGACCATGATTGCCATTGAATCTTGATCCTGATTAGTGGAACTGCAGACCTAGGTATTACTTAGGTGTTCATTAGTTTTTTTTTAAATTAGTTTAGCTACTTTATTTATTTATTTAGTTTAATTATATTAGTTAGTTAAATTATTTATTTTAAAACCACCAATTTTTCCTTTTTGTTATGTTTAACCTTAGAAAGACCACCAATCTCTGTGGGATCAACCCTTTGCCACTATTCTACTAAATAGTTGGTTCAGGAAATTTTATTTTATTCACGCGTTCGGCGCGCATCAATTTTTGGCGCCGTTGCCAGGATTGGTTTCTTTCTTTGGTGTTTTTATTTATTTATTTATTATTATTATTATTGTTACTATAATTATTTTAATAAATTGGAGCACCACGAATGTTTTGTAGGACTTTAGATTACATTTTTTAGCATAATTTGAGCATTTTTTTAAGAATTAAAATGTTTATAGAATTTTAGGTGTTTTGAGACTTGGTTGGGACATCCAACTTAACTCGCCGCATTAGTGGCGGGTTTTTGAGTAGACCCAAAACCCTAGACTTCATTCCATCATCTTGTTGGTTTCACCTTTAGTTGAAAAACTTTAGGCTCGCAAGATTTAATATGAATCTTTTCAGTTAACTCCTATGTTTACTAGTTCTTGCTCTTGTTATGATTGTTCTCTTATAGTTTCCTTAGTTACCTACACATGAGAGATTTTGCGCATTCATTAGTTTTTAGAGACTTTTTTTCATGCATGCATTTGTATCATCTTCTTATCCATGTTCGTCTTCACCACTGACTTTTTCTTTTTGTTATATGGATGTCTTGACTTGGTTTGAACCTTGAGGACAAGGTTTGGAATACGTTTAGGGGTATTTTAGGGATTGTGGATTGATTTGGATGTATTCTTTGCGAAAGACCGCAGGTGAGATAATTTTTTTTCATGCGGTTATATGCGATTAATGGATGGTAATGGTGGTATTTTATATCATTTCTTTCATTTCTTTCATTTCTTGTCCCTTCATATTTCTTTCTCATTTCATTAGGAGTTGATACACTTTCATGCATGTATTTAGTATAGTTTTTTTATTTTTATTTTTTATTTTTTTTATTTAGAGTCACCCGAGACTTTGTTCATGCCTTTGGTTGTGGATGAGTAAATTACAGTTGCCTTTTTAACTTGAAACTTAGGGAAAACTAGGAGAAACACTCAATCGAGCCCGTACCTAGCATTTTTATGATTTTATGATTAGGGATGTAGTATGATGGTTAAACTTTGTGCTAGGTAACAAAAATGAGTAGATGGTCAAATAATTGTGCAAGTTAAATAATTTTAACCCGTATTGGGGAATTTGCTTGATTATAGTGAAAGTGAGAAGGGCTAACCGGAGTTTTCTTAATATACAGAGTCCCACAGGTTTCCACAGGAAAAGGAGCGGGGAAACTTATGGTGGGAAAAAGTGAGAAAAGCGGTCCATAGAAAATGGAGCAGGGACCGTATTTATTGAAAAAATGAAGAAAAAAATAAAATAAATAAAGGCGGATGTTTTGAAACTCCTCAAATAAAAGATTTAGTTAGAGTGGTTTCACTAGATTAAGTGAGAATTTTAAACTTGCGTGCTTGAATGTATAGACCAAGAAAACTTATGAGTAGTTGATGGCCTTTGTTTTGACGGAGTCTTTGTCTTCAAAGTGATATCTTAATTGTGTTTGGGTTGCGAGTCTAGACATATCGTAACTCCAAAATTTCTTGAGTTGCTTGTTAACTTGGTTACTATGTAAATCAAAGGAACTCCATGAATTTTGAGTTAGGTGTAGGATTATAAGTCAGTGCATTACTATATTATGAGTCTAGTTTAGTCTGTGTTGTCATCGACACCTTTTCTCGGGACGTGCAATTTCTTAAGTCAGGGGTTATTTGATAAGTCGGTATTTATACGTTTTTAGTAGTTTATTTTAGAATATTTAAATATAGAAAGTCTCTATAATATATATTTAATTATATTTAATGGTCATTTTCAGGTAAAACGGAGTGCGCGATTGAATTCGTGGTGAAAAAAAACTCAAAATGAAGTACTTACATGTAGTGATGGGACACCGGATACTTTGCCTCGAGTTACGCGTTGCGCGGTGGGTAAAGTAGAGGATTAGCAAACCAATGAACACGTGGCAGCATACTATTTGTCCAGCTCGCCTTAACATGCCACATGTCGGTCGTCCATTGGTCTAGCTCGCCAAGCATTCCATGCGTTTCCAGCAACGTGCCACATGTCGATTCTCTATTGACCCCTCGTTTCCACCTGCCACGTGGCTCCAATCAGGTTATGCCATCTAATCAATCAGCGCCACGCATCACAGTCCAACTGGTCCATAGCGTCACAAACCAACAGCAGTCGTGAGTTCTTCCTCGAGACACGCATCAGTGTGGTCTCCCAGATCTTC
Organism: Stephania cephalantha; assembly: GCA_039657325.1. Taxonomy (NCBI): domain Eukaryota; kingdom Viridiplantae; phylum Streptophyta; class Magnoliopsida; order Ranunculales; family Menispermaceae; genus Stephania; species Stephania cephalantha. Next base: position 28,062,858 of record CM077578.1, on the reverse strand, counting down.
GCCGATTCTGCGCGAGCTTCTTCACCGCCATCTCGCTGCCACTTGTCGTGCTCCCACTACACTAGCACGTCAGCACAATGTTTCTTCACCATTCACATGGCGCCACGTCAGCGATCAAGATCAGATGCACCACTCACGTTTTGACACGTGGCGGACATCAGTTTTCAACTCAAAAACAGTCCAAAGATCGTCCTTGGCGCACGAGTCACCTCCCTAACACCCAAAATTAATTTCTCTCACATCCCGGGACCAATTTTTAGTAGTTTTATATATTAGAAACCTTATGTTTAATTGAAAACACCGACTATTATATTTTTCTCATCGACTTCTCTCAACAATAGGCTAGGTAGGCGGGGAAACAAGTCGGGAGTTTGGATTCTTGGCATATTATGTGAGATCTTTTATTTTATAATTTCATTTAGTTTAAATTCTCCTATTTCATTGTTGTTGATTTTAAGGAATATGGTTTAGATCTAAGGTATGTATGTGGCCAGTGCATGGTTTTAGGGGGATTACCTATAGTTATTTGGACTATTAGTATCCGTGTAATTGTACTTTTGGACCAATAAAGTGACAAACACTCACCTGTTTGCCGTCAAACCCTTTCGATTCTTGAGTGTGCAACTATTGAATCTAGGTTAAATCAGAAGCGGATGTGATCCAGAAGCTGATGCGATCCAGTTATTTAAGATTAGTGTTCCCACATATCCATATTACTGTGGTTAGTGTGTTAAACCTGATTGGCAGATGTCTAGGGTTATACATTAATTAAGGAAATAGTTAGTGGAGGACTCCTGGCTATCGAGATTAGGGGAACGAGGAATTTTTGGCTGATGTCGATTTTCTATAGCTAATCTAGGAGAAATTAAATTAATAACTTTTTGGGAAAAACTGAAGACCATGATTGCCATTAAATCTTGATCCCGATTTGTAGAACTATCGACCTAGGTGTTACTTAGGTGTTCATTAATTGTTTTTAAAATTAGTTTAGTTACTTTATTTATTTATTTAGTTTAGTTAGATTAGTTAGTTAAATTATTTATTTTAAAACCCCCGATTTTTCCTTTTCGTTATTTTTAACCTTAGAAAGACCACTAATCTCTGTGGGATTGACCCTTTGCCGCTATTCTACAAAATAGTTGGTTCAGGAAATTTTATTTTATTCACGCGTTTGGCGCGTATCAATTTTGTCGCCGTTGCCGGGATTGGTTTTCTTTCTTTAGTGTTTTATTTATTTATTTATTTATTTTATTATTATTATTATTATTATTATTATTATTATTATTATTTTAATAAATTCGAGCACCTCGAGAGTTTTGTAGGTTTCACTTTGGATTACATTTTTTAGCAAAATTTGAGCATTTTTTTAGGAATTAACATGTTTATAGAATTTTAGGTGTTTTGAGACTTGGTTGGGACATATCCAATTTAAGTCGCTGCATTAGTGGCGGGTTTTTGAGTAGACCTAAAACCCTAGACTTCATTCCATCATCTTGTTGATTTCACCCTTAGTTAAAACACTTTGGGCTCGCAAGATTTGATATGAGTCTTTTTAGTTAACTACTATGTTTACTAGTTATTGCTCCTGTTATGATTGTTCTCTTATAGTTTCCATAGTCACCTACACATGAGAGATTTTGCGTGTTCATTAATTTTTAGAGACTTTTTGTCATGCATGCCTTTGTATCATCTTCTTATCCATGTTCTTCTTCACCACAGTCTTTTTCTTTTTGTTATATGGATGCCTTGACTTGTTTTAAACCTTGAGGACAAGGTTCGGAATAAGTTTGGAGGTAATTTAGGGATTGTGGATTGATTTGGATGGATTCTTTGCGAAAGACCGCATGTAAGATAGTTTTTTTTTATGCAGTTATATGCGATTGATGGATGGTAATGATGGTATTTTATATCATTTCTTTCACTTCTTTCATTTCTTGTCCCTTCATATTTCTTTCTCATTTCATTAGGAGTTGATACACTTTCATGCATGTTTTTAGTATAGTTTTTTTTATTTTTTATTTTTTATTTTTTTTATTTAGAGTCACCCGCAACTTTGTTCATACATTTGGTTGTGGATGAGTAAATTACAGTTGCCTTTTCAACTTGAAACTTAGGGAAAACTAGGAAAAACACTCAATCGAGCCCACTGAGACAAATCGGGATGAGTAAATTACAGTTTCCTTTGTATCCCAAATTCATCACCTAAGGCATCATCTATTTTAGTAGGCTCGTTCGTGACACAAAGGAAATATGCCCCTCATCCTGATTTGGTGAAGATCTAGTAGTTATGCCTTCGTTTGGATCACCTATGATTTGTTGAGAAGGATGTCCTAAAAGAATTTTTGAGTTCTTAGGTACACTAGGTTCTATTTTCGTTCTCACTCCTATTTCTCTACCATTTGATGCTTGAGCTTGAATCATACCATCATCATCATCAAGTCTCATTTTCTCCAAGGTATGCAACATTTGCACTTTAGGATCTAACTCATCAAGCTTAAATTGGATTGACTCCTCTATGGTCTTAGTTGATTTATTGAACACTTTATATCCCTTACTATGCATGGAATATCATTGAAAAGTGCATACATTTGACTTTGGATTAAACTTGTCCAAATGATTCTTATCATTTAAGGCATAGCGGTGCATCTAAACACCTTAAAGTAATTAATATTAGGTTTTTAACCTTTCCATAGTTCATAAGGAATCTTTTCACCAGCTTTCGGACATTCACCCTATTCAAAACATCTCATACCTTGTTTGTGGCTTCGACCTAAAAGTGCTTAGCTATGTTATACTCATTAAGCATAGTTTTACACATTTCTTGGAGAGTTCTATTTTTCCTTTCAACCACTCTATTTTGTTATGGTGTTCTAGGAGAGGATAATTAGTGTGTATATACTTGTCTAGCATAAAACTCCTTTAAGTTCTTATTGACAAACTTACCACCCCTATCACTCCAAATGATAGTAATTTTGTAACCATTCTCATTTTCAACTATTGAACAAAATTTGACAAACACCTACAAAGTGTACCAATGTATATCTAGTGAAATCATTAATAATAACAAAACAATATGATTTCCCCCTATATTTTATGTTTGGGTAGGTCTGAATAAATCCATGAGACGACCCTCCTTCGACCTAAGGTCAGGTCGCCCGGCCCAAACCGTTACCCAAGCCCGATACCTGAACCAGGCTCAAATAATGGCTTGGCATGCCTAATTCAACTTGCGAAACTACACAACTGTACATATGAAGCAATAATTACTGAATTTAAAACTAAAAGGTTCCATATGTTAAACAATTAATTCTAGACAAAGGTGTTCAATTATCCCTAAGTAATTGCAAACTATACTACCAAGGTACTAAGTCAACAAGTCTCGGGGATTAGAATCTACCCCATTTAGTGCTTATACAACCCATGTTTAGATGTTTTGAATATCATTAATATAAATAGTATGCAATGTTCACATCAAAAGCAAAGCTATACGCTATCGTCTTCCCTTTATCCCGCGCTGTTATCGATGAAGATGGACCTGGATAGTAAGTGGGGTAAGCTAAAAACCAACGGAGCTCTGTAATGCGGAAAAACCGCTCAACCATTAAACATACAAGTAATACCTACTAATCATGCAAGTCTATCATGAATTGAAAGTAAATATAAAGAAAAGAGTATTTCACGAGTATCCTTAGTAAACTTCATAAATCATCGCATCAAGAACATAAAAGCATTTATAGATCAAATCATCATGCAAGGGTGAATTCAAGAGAAATATCATAAAAACATAATGATATAGTAAGTTGTGTCACATTCAATGCGTACTAGTTATTGACAAGAATTTGGTGACCGATTTACCTACTCTCCAAGTGATGCAAAGCATTAGTTGACATAAAAGCCTTTATGTCCCCTAACTAGCCTCATCAAAACCACAGTAGGTTCGTCCAAAGCCATCACCGTTGTGTGCACCAATTTCATGCTTTAGGCTCAAGGTATAATTCAGGTAATGGCGACGACCATACAATATTTAAGTAGTGGCGACAACCACATAAATATTCAATTGAAACGACAACCACGAGATAGTCAATTAAAGGTGACTACCACAAATGTGAGATAAAGACAACATGAGCAATGGGCAACACATTCACAATCCATAGATAGTCACATTCAAGTCAATAATAAGTCGCAACCCATTCCCCAAGTCTTGAATTAAAATCATGAGACCTAATTATATCTAATAGAATGTCATGTTTGATAATTGAGCAAGCTCCCCACTTACCTTGATTTGTCTCGATATTCTTCCCCAGTCCTTGGGCGCTCGGGGTTCTATGTGAACCTCTTGGTGAATCAATCCAATTTAAACAAAAATCGCGTTATTTGACGATTCGAAATCCAAAATTGATTATTATTCAATTACTTATGGGTGGGCCTACTAGGGTGGTCCTGTGGGTCCCTCATCGCCCGTGACAGGGTCGAGTGTGGGGGCCCACCCCATCCCATTTGAAAACATATTATTATTATATTTATTTATATTATATCTATATACATTATTTTATTATATTTTGTTTTTTTTATTATTATTTATTTTTTTGTTGACCGGCCAAGTGATAGTTGACAAGTCAACTGTTGAGCGGTCAACTACAGTTGACCAACCCTATTGGTTGATCAAACCAGGAGCATAGCTCCTAGTTCGTCAACTATGGGGGATAGGGAGCAAATGCTCCCCTTCCCCAGTTGCTGGTCGGCGACGTCTAAGCGCGGCGGCACTGGGGCCTCCGCTGCAACTAGCCGGGGGCGCGAGAGCACTCCGGCTAGTTGTGGCTCCGGCAGCCGCCTAGGGAGGGGTGGCTTGCCACCCCTTATCGTCTTCTTCGCGGTAAATAAATTGCATTAAACTAGATTAAAAGAAGTGTGGGGAATACCTTGTTTGTAGAGTATTTTGCTTTGATCCTTAAGCACCTCTTATATCTCCCTCTTCTTGTTCTTTTTCCCTTTTTTAATCTAGGGTTTGTTAATAACTTGTGGTGGCTAGGGTGCAAAATTTGATTTATTTTATATTAAGGTTAATTTAATGTAGGGTTTGGGTTAATTACAGAATTGCCCTTATAGTGGGTCAATTTGATTTGTGGGTCGTCACAACATCCCCAATTTTAAAGAACTTTCGTCCTCGAAAGTAAGAACAATGGTACGCTCATAGATCTAGATGTAAAAATGTTCGCCATCAAAATTTATTTATTTATTTATTTATTTTATACCTTGTCTGTATCATTTCATAACTTGTCCGTTGCAACTTTAATGTAGCATCGATCCTTAAGCGATGATCGCCACATCAGTCATTTTCTTTTCTTTTTTTTAGCGACGACTAACCTTTAGCAAAGATATATCACGACTTTCGTGACTACGATTACAATATCCCTTCGTAGCGACGACAACAAAGCATTTATTTCTTTCGTGTGTCAGCAACAACTAACACGACACCCTTATTATTATTGTTATCATCCTATTCTTTTAACACTTTTATGTAATTACTCATGCGACTTCAGTTTTCATGTCCTTTCGTGGCGATGAACTCAAAAGTCCCTAAGTCTCTGGTTTTAGTGCCTACTACTTTGATGACATAGATGGATCATGACTCCTACGACGACAGTTGTCTTGTCCTCGTGCGATAACAACTGACATAGCTCTCCAAGTACATCAGGCTTTGCATTCACATTCATTTATGTATCTCGATGGAGTAAACTTTGCTCTTGCGGTATTGACGACTACCAATACCTTAATCTTAACGTTTCGAGACCTTAAAACGATTGTATTTTTGTTTAAAGTTCAACGTAGTCTTTTTATCTACTCAAAATCAACCCTTTGGTACCACTAAAATCTTTTGAATTTTACATGTCTAAGTTCGGATAATGGCTATATCGACATTCCTTTATTTAGGTATCCCCGATGCTAATGGTTCTCTTATCATTATATTAATTATGATTTCACTACATCTGAGGAACTCTTCAAACTATATATGTTTGACTTATGTTTCGCGTTCAATGTAAAACATTCATTTGTCTCGTAAGAAGATTTTCATTTTCATTTTTTTATCCCCTTTTTTAACATAGCCATCATACGAAACAATTAATAGGTTCGAATGACTTAAAAACGCACATATCTCGACTACGAAATGTAAATGTTACTTGTCATAAATACTTCAGTGGGTCTCGAGTCTCGCTCGACTTTTGCATGCAATCCACTCCTTGTTATCTGGGTCGCTCTACCCTCGAGACGTGCTCGTAACTCCGGGCACTTTCTCTTAAAATGACATTGCCCACAATTAAAACATGTTGGTCGTGGTGTTTGAGATGTTTGCAATGACCGTTGTGGTGGTTATGGCAGTCCATACATTACATTCTGTATAGTTGAGGGTACAGGGACATGTGAGTGTGTGGTGGTCCCTATTAAGGTAGGTGGTGCTCTCGATGCTACACCATAAAGTGCATGACCACCTGAAGATCATGCAAATAGGTGTTTCTTGAAACTGTCGCCCTGACCATTCTGGTAACCCTCAAAGCTACGTTTTCCATATCCATATCCATCAGATCCTGGATGAAACTGCATGAAACCCCCACAGAGTGATGCCTCACACTCTAAGGCTCGATGGTGTGCCTAGTGATAAGTCTCAGATCCAGATATCGTTACCATAGCACTAATATTTGGCATCACTCCATCAATAAATCTCCTCTTATAAATCTTATGTGTCAGGACATACTCATGTACAAACTCTAGCAACTCGTTGTACTTTGATGCATACTCAGCCACTAACATATCGCCCTATACTAAAGCTAGGAACTCTCAAATCTTCGCATCCCTCACTATCTTTGGGAACCATTGTTCGTAAAATAGACGCTTGAACTGGAGCCAATTCATATTAGTTCCCCGTGTTCTCTCGATAGTCATCCACCACTTGTAAGCCTTGTGTTCTAACAAAAATGCCACATGTGGTACTATTGTCCACTCATCAATATTCACCGTCTTCATCCTCTTATCCATATTTAGTATCCACGCCTCAGCCTCAATGGGATCTTGCTCTCCATAAAAGTGTGGCACGTCATATTTCATAAATTCTTTCTGTATCTTGCCCCTCCGACACGCCTTTGGATCTCCTTCAACTATAGGTACAGCCGATGTAGCTGCAGCTGTAGCAGAATTGAACCCTTCCTCCAAAGGGTGATCTTCATGTATAGGCGCTAAGGGAAGGTTAGGTCCCTGCTTCTCAGGTGCTCGCTCCGTCGTCCCTGTGTTTCCTTGTTGCATCAACTCTAGTATACATGTCATATTCCTTTCCTGTAATTGCGTCATGTCTACCAACCTTTGGTCTTGAGCAGATCTCATGTCGTGAATGGCCTTCTGATACGTTTCCACCATAATAGTCATGTGCTGCTCCATTTAAGCAAGCCAATTACTTTCATCCCTATCCGTTGTTTCCTTTAGATTGTAAGAGTTTCCGCTTTGATTGCTCATTATGCAACTGCAGAGCAAACAAGAACGAATTAATCCTACAAATTAAGAGAGTGAATAAAATATCTAAACACGATAGAATTTCATATCATAAGGCAAATAACATTATTCAAGTGTTTTATTCAAGTTTTTAATCCCTTCCCATCCAAATATTGGTCATTTATGCTCATTAAGTCAACTTGAACCAATGTCTCATACCATTGATTTTTTTTTACTTAAACTTGACTTTTAACTTAAAGGCTCAACAACTTATGTTTCACTTCCTAACCATTTTCCCTAGGTTGTAATACCTATGCTCTGATACCAACTGAGACGACCATCCTCCGAATTAAGGTCAGGTCGCCCCGCCCAAACTGTTACCCAAGCCTTATACCTGAACCAGGCTCAAATAACGGCTTGGCACGCCTAATTCAACCTAGGAAACTACACAAATGTACATATGAAACAATAATTGCGGAATTTAAAACTAAAAGGTTCCATATGTTAAACAATTAATTCTAAACATAAGTGTTCTAGTATCTCTAAGTAATTGCAACTGTACTACTAAGGTACTAAGTCAACAAGTCTCAGGGATTAGAATCTACCCCATTAAGTGCTTATACAACCCATATTTAGATGATTTTGAATATTGATAATATAAATAGTATGCAATGTTCACATCAAAAGCAAAGCTCTACGCTATCTTCTTCCCTTTATCGTGCGCTGTTATCGATGAAGATGGACCTGGAGAGTAAGTGGGGTGAGCTTAAAGAACCAACGGAGCTCAGGAATGCAGAAAACCCGCTTAACCACCAAACATACAAGTAATACCTACTAATCATGCAAGTCTATCATGAATTGAAAGTAAATATATAGAAAAAAATGTTTCACGAGTATCCTTAGTCAACTTCATAAATCATCGCATCAAGGACATAAAAGCATTTATAGATCAAATCATCATGCAAGGGTGAATTCAAGAGAAATATCATAAAAGCATAATAATATAATAAGTCGTGTCACATTCAATGAGTACTAGTTATTGACAAGAATCCGGTGACTGATTCACCTACTCTCGAAGTGATGCAAACCATTAGTTGACATAGAGGCCTTTATGTCCCCTAGCTAGCCCCATAATATCCACAGTAGGTTCATCCAAAGCTATCACCGATGCGTGCACCAATCTCATGCTTCGATCTCAAGGTATAATTCGAGTAATGGCGACGACCATACAATATTCAAGTAGTGGCGAGGACCACACAAGTATTCAATAGTGGCGACAACCACGAGATAGTCAATTAATGGTGACGACCACAAATGTGAGATAAAGACAACATGAGCAATGGGCAACACATTCACAATACATAGATAGTCACATTCAAGTCAATAATAAGTCGCAACCCATTCCCCAAGTCTTGAATTAAAATCATGAGACCTAATTATATCTAATAGCATGTCATGTTTGATAATTGAGCAAGCTCCCTACTTACCTTGATTCGTCGTGATATTTTTCCCCGATCCTTGTGCGCTCGGGGTTCTATGTGAACCTCTTTGCGAATCTATCCAATCTAAACAACAATCGCATTATTCGACGATTTGAAATTCAAAATTAATTATTATTCAATTACTTCAGGGTGGGCCTACTAGGGTGGTCCCGTGGGTCCCTCGTTACCCGTTAGAGGGTCAAGTGTAGGGGGCCCACCCCAACCCATTTGAAAACATATTACTATTATATTTATTTATAATATATCTATATATATTATTTATTATAATTTGTTTTTATTATTTATTATTTATTTTTTTGTTGACCGGTCAACAACAACTGACTAACCAGGAGCATAGGTTTTGGTTCGTCAACTATGGGAGATGGGGAGAAAATGCTCCGCTCCTCCCTAGTCGCTGGCCAGCGACGTCCCAGCGTGCGGCGGCGCTGAGGCGTTCTCTGCGACTATCCGGGGGGCGCGAGAGCACTCTAGCTAGTCGTGGCTCCAGCAGCCGTCTAGGGAGGGGTGGCTTGCCACCCTTTTCATGTTCTTCGCGGTAAATTAATTTCATTGATCTAGATCAAAAGAAGTTTGGGGAATACCTTGTTTGTGGAGTCTTTTTTGTTGATCCTTAAGCACCTCTTAGATTTCCCTCTTCTTGTTCTTTCTCTCCTACTTTTTGATTTTGGGTTTGTAAATAACTTTTGGTGGCTAGGGTTCACAATTTGATTTATTTTATATTAGGGTTAATTAAATGTAGGATTTGGGGGTAAATTACCGAATTTCCCCTAAAGTGGGTCAATTTGATTTTTGGGTCGTCACAATCCATGTGGATTAGTTCAAAGGCTCTAGTTATATCACTAGCTATTTTCATCTTGAATGATGATTTTACTTATTTTCCATGAATACAAGGTTCACATTCCCTGCCTTTTCTTGTATGTGCATTTTGGGAGACCTTTAACTAAATCATGCTTGGTCAATTTTGACAAATTTGCCATACTAGAATTTCTTAGTCTAAGGAGCAACAACCATGCATCACATTTATTTTGAACACTCAAACATGAAACATTTTGCCTATGCATCTTAATAAAGTTAATAGCATAGACATTCTTATTTCTATATGCAATTAACAAAATTTCCTTATTCTCATTCCTAACAATGCATTTTGATGATTCAAAAATGAAAACCTTTTTCACAAAATTGACTAATGCTTAGCAAATTATGCTTCAAACCATCAATAAAGTAAACATTTGAGATGGATAGGGAATCATTACCCACGGTACCAAGAACTATGACTTTTCCTTTGTTATCATCTCCAAATGTGACCTTTCTACCATTATGTCGCTTTTGTTCAATGAATTGACTTGCATATCTGGTCATGTGTTTTGAGCATCCACTATCCAAATACCATTGGTTGCTCTTCCTTGCATCCTTACTTTATGAAATGAGACAAAGTATAGCCTTCTCATTTTGCAACTCCGAGTTGGAGCTTGATGGAGATGAGTCATCCCATGTTGCCTTGAAGCTCTTTTGCATTTTCACTTGTCCATAACTTTCTTGGACTTGCAATCGACCTTGATGTGGCTCGGTTTGCCACACCCGATGGAAATGATCTTACTTGATTTTCCTCCTTTGCTTCCATCCTTGAATTTCTTCTTCTACTTGTCACGCTTGTACATTGCCTTGTTAAGCTTTCTTGAAAGCATGGCTACTTCCTCCTCAAGATCACTTTCATGACTAGATTTTTCATTCTCAATTATCTCAACCGATGAAGCCAGTTGGCTATTTGCCTTCAAAGAAATCTCTTTATTAGAGTTCTTGGTACCACCATCAAGTGATTTCAATCATGCTTAGTCCTTTAGTTCAAACTCATGGACCATCAACTCTCCACATAATGCATCGAAGGTGTAATCTTCAAGATTTTGTGTTGATTAGAGTACATGTTTCATTGCATCCCATTCCTTAAGTAAGCCTCTAAGGAACTTGTACACAAAATTCTCTTGATCATAGTTCTTTCCAAGATTTTTTATCTCATTCAAGAGCTTAGTGAACTGAGTGATGGCGGTAGCTATGTCTTCATCGGAATGTTTCATAGTGCTCCTCAAGAATCCTCAATTTGATCTTCTTCACTTGAATTGTTCAAAGTCTACTTCAAGCTTCTATCATACTTCCTTGGCCATTTGACATGCATTAACTAAGTTGAACTCTTTTTCACTTAGTGCACAAAACAAGTTATTCATAGCTTGATCATTTTAGAGGTCAACCCTTGTCTCCTTGACAATGTAATCCATTGTGAGCTTATCCGGTGGAGTGTAGACATTTTGGATTGTATCCCATAAATGCCTACTTTATGCTCTTATGTAGAACTTCATCCTTACTTTTTAATGAGCATAGTTTGTTCCTTCAAAGTACGGAGGCCTACTCGATGACTTACCTTCTCTAAGGCAAGCTAGATCTAGAGTTTGCATCCTTGCTCAAAAACACTAAAAGATATGTAAGTAACACTTTAAGCACTTATCCACTTTGATACCAATTGAAATCACACCTAAGAGGTGGTGAATTGGGTGTACCGAGAGGTTATCTTTAAGCACTTATCCACTTTGATACCAATTGAAATCACACCTAAGAGGTGGTGAATTGGGTGTATCGAGAGGTTATCGCCTTTTCAAACATTTCAATGGACAATGATGTTTTATGCACACACAATCAACAATTATAGATGCAATGTTATGGTGAAGGAGGTAGAAGAAATGGAAAAAAGACACAAGATTTATAGTGATTCGATCCAACCAATCTACATCCACTACCTAACCTCCTCGGTTAGGATTTTCAAACCCCCCACTTATATTAATTATAAGTGTTGCAACCTAAGTGTATAAGCCTAGAATGCCTAATAACTAATTAGGACTTCCCAACTATTCTCAACTAGGGTCTATGCCTAGCCTCAACTAGGTCTTCCCTTGACTTAAATCCCATGAAGTTTTACAATCAGCCACTTACAAGGAATTGATGAATATAATGAAAATCGACTTTACAAAGTAAACCAACAATAAGTTCAACTACTACCAAGCCACCTAGAGCCTAACAAATCTAATGCATGCAAGTATAAATATGAATGAGATATAGAAATATATCACTTATTTTGCACCAGTCTCAGACACGAAACCGATTAAACAAATTCGATGAGAATCAAAATGGTTTCAAATCCAATGAACAATTAGTTTGATAAAAATCATGTTTAAGACCATACTCTTATTCAAATCAGTCTTAGGGTATAGAAAAAAAAATTAAGTGGAAAACCCGAGACAAATGTGTTCAAGAACATAATAAATGATTTTCACACGCCAATCATAATAAAATAATATAGCTTAAGCATAAAAGAACTAGAAAACCAAACTTTCTTAGAACTCTAAATGAGAGTGATTAAAATCTATTTTGAAGAATTGGTTGCAAGTTTTAGAACACCTTAGTAACGCTAGCTTGGATGATGATTCAGTAGCCTCGAAAGATCCCAAGTGGTGAAGCACAAAAATCTAGAGTATTTGATGTGAAAACTTGGACACAAGTGAGCTTTTGAGCTTGAGAGGATAATAGAATGTTCTAAATGGTTTGTGAATGGTTTCCAAGCATATTTAATAGTTTATAAACTTTATCTCGATCTAAGGGCTCAAAATCAATCATTAATTCAAAATAAAGCAAAAGGTGTAAGCTTTTAAAATAGATGTCAGGAGGCTGGTTAGTGCGCTAGGTGACATCATTAGCGCACTAACTGCAGGTAGCGTGCTAATGAATTCCATTAGCGCGCTAACCAGTAGGGAACAAAAACTAAATAATTTATTGTCTCAAGTTAGCAACTCCCTAACACACCTACGACTCAACTAAACCTCTTGGAATACATTGAACGTGTTTAGTATGAGTCATTTGACCCATTTGGAATGCCAATTGATTTCACAAATCCCGAAAATCAAATATCCCGATTTCATGAAACATGTATGGGTTTTTCTGCAAATATTTTACTTGCTATTTTAAAAACCATTCAAAATGAGGTTGGTGCATTCAAAACCAATGACAATAGTTTTTCCAAATCCAATGCATGTTTCAAAACATGTTTTCATAATGTAAAAACATTTCAAGTTGTAAAGTTTTTTAGTGTAAAAACCAAAACATGAAACTTAGGAAAAATATGTAAAGCGTGATACGCATGTATCTTATGCATTTGGCTTGCGTAATTGGACTTATATACCTTACATAGTGTGTACAATTTATAGTATGAGTTTTCGGTACTTGTATCCTTATGTGAGCCGAATCTTGAATTTAACCAGCTACATTTGACTTAAACTTGTAAGATTCATTCTTCCTTTTAAAATTGTGATTCCTAGCCAAGTTTTGTTTTCTGAAAACACTTAGCAAATTGTTAGAATCCTTTCACTTTCATTGTTGCCATCAAAATCCTGGGTGAAATATAAGTGACTAACCGCTTAGTCCAACATAGTAAACTATGGTTTTCTTTTTTACTTGAAGCATAGGGAAAATTATGTGAAACAATCACTCTAGCTTATAGTTCAGCATTTTTATGATTTCATATTAGGGACTTAGTATGAAGGTTAAGCCTTGTGCTAGAGACCAAAGGAGGCTGACAATCAGAACTGTGCAAGTGGAAAAAAGTCACCCACTCGATGCTGAATTCCTATGATTAAACCACTTTTGGGGAAATGATTTAGGCCATTTTTTAATGAAAACCCTAAGCCTTAATCCTACCTGAAGTCATTTCCATAGTTAACCCGTTTTGAACCAACCCAACCTTTAATTCTTTCATACCTAATGTTAAACCCATGGTCGTAGCCTAATATAATCCTTTACCTACTTGGAATCTAGTCTTATACTTGAAATATTTAGGACAATACATGAAAAGAGAAGGAGAGAAAATTTGAGGAAAAAATTGGTTATATACCCAAAATAAGGGGAAATTAGTCATGGTGAAAAAAATTAAGTCATGATTAGAGAGTCCTGCCTAAAATGGTATCAGCATGAAATGGAGCAAGGAGCTGGTGGTTGGAAAAAGGTGAAAACTGCACATATTAAAAGAAAATTGAAGCTAAGTGTAGTATAAGTCACATTCATGTTCTAGGGGATTATTTTGACGATTAAAGTTTTATTTTTCCAATGCTTCATATTACCTTTATATCATTTCCTTGGTAGTTTATCCTAGCCATGTTACGACCTACTTAAAGTCCTATTAATCTCCTTTGGTGCTAGGTCTACTGTAATGGAGAGTGTGGTTGCTTTTCTCGCTTATGGTACCTTCTAAGCGTTGATATGCCATTTTTACAGAGATTGTAAATTGCATCCTTGAGTTTATAGATCAAGAAAACTCGTGAGTAGTTGATAGCCTTTGTCTTGATCGAGTCTATGTCTTTAAAATGTGATCTTAATTGTGTTTGGATTATGGTTTTAGACATATCATAACTCTGAAATTTCTTGAGTTGATTGTTGACTTGACGACTATGTAAATCAAAGGAACACTATGAATTTGTAATCGAGTATATGATTTGTTAATTTAGGTTCATAACAATATTAGGAGTCCAATTTACTTTTTTTTGTCACTTACACTTTTGCTTAGGACAATCAAAGTCCTAAGTTTGGGGGTATTTGATAATTTTGTAATAATAATATATTTTAGGTTTATTTTATGTTTTTTTAGATCTCAATGCCTCATATTATTAACTAATTATCTTTTATTTATCTTTTCAATTTTTTTAGTGGCAATTTGATGAAAAGGAGATGAATTGGTGTCTTCTGATGTGTAATTAGTGTTCGGCATTAAAAAGTTAGTTTGCACGCACTTTAAGATAGCTTGGTGGGACTCACATTGGTCTGTGTTGATGATATAGTGGTTTAGAAGAAGTTTGGTGGTGCATTAGTTGAGAAAAGTAATAAAAAATAACTAAATATAAGTCATTCCTACAATGTGTTTAGCTACACTTTGATCTACCTCGAGAAGCGCACTGCAAAATAGATGTAGAAAGGAGTAGCTACCAGGTGACACAACTCACAGACACAATTGAAACACAACCCTTCAGCAACGGTTCATAACGCCTCGAGATCGGCATAGAAATCAAAATGAAATAAAAAATAAAGGCATTGATCTTACCTCGAGATGCGTGTTGCATCATCTCCCACAAGTTTGTTAACTCCTTGCAACAAATTTTATTCATTGCACAGCTGCCACGTATTTTCACCACATTTGCGTGCCATGTCCTGTCCACTAATATGTGCTTGCCATGTCAGCAGCGTTGCCTCCTTCAGCCAATTAGCAGTTGACACGTGTCCAATTCCAATAGCAAAACAGCAGCCATAAAATTGTCCTAGGCGCATGAGTCACCAAATAACCCACAAATTCATTTTTTCTCTTTTAGAGACTGAATTGAAAGGATTTATTTATATAGAACTAAGGGTTTAATTTAGACTCTCTAAACAAACAACCGAATTCTCTCTTTTCTCTTTTATTTTCTAGTGAGTTTTTTTTAATGAAGTTCGTCAAGACGATGTCCGGCTAAGCACTTTTGTCTTAGATTGGAGACGAAACAAGTCCAAATTCTTGGTCGATAGCATGTTTATGTGATATTTTTTTATTTATAATTTAATTTGTTTTAATTCCTTCTATTTTATTCGTCATTGTTCTCATAATTATGGTGCAAACTTAAGGTATGTATGTGGCCAGTGCATGCTTTTAGGTAGAAGATCTATAGCTAATTGGGATAACGTACCTATAATTGTACAATTTGATTAATACAAGTGACAATCACTCACCAATTTGTCGTCAAAACCTTTCAGTTCTTGAGTGTGCAACAAATAAATCTAGGTTAAATTGGAAGTTCACGCGATCTGGTTATCTAGGATTAGTATTCTGACGGATCTTTATGTGGTTAATGCATTAAACATGATTGACGGATGTCTTGGGGTATGTGTTAATTAAGGAAGTAGTTAGTGGAGGACGTCCTAGCTATTGAGATAAGGGAAATTATGGATTTCTGGTAGATGCTGATTTCTTATAGCTAATCTAAGAGGAATTGAATTAATAATCTTTTGGGATAGATTGAAGATAATGATATGCTATTGAACTTTAATTTTGATTTGTGGAACTGTAGACCTAGGTGTTTTCTCATATTGAATTTACCTATAAAATTTTAATTTGTAAGTAGTTTTAATTAATTAGTTAATTAATTGTTTTCGTAAAATCACAAAGCCACCCCCGAACCTTTTTAGCTAACTCAAAGTAAAACCTATGTCCTGTAGATTCGATCTTGTATTTACCACTACTACATCCCTATTGGATTAGTAACTCGAGCAAGGGTTATATCTGCCACAAATGATACTTGAACATTAGGCCTTGTAGTGATAGTCTTCCCTTCTTTTTGAATGAAATTCCACCACTTACGAGCAGATTCGATCAGAAGAAATGTAACCAATTTGACCTTAAACCAGTCCTCTACAACAACAAAAATTAAATATCGCTCCATCTTAAGTATCTAAGCCTCCGTTACTTTATCCTTCATTGTGTCATTGAATCTCATGATAATGTATTTCATGTTCCTTACGTGTTCTGAGAAACGCGACCTTCTCAAAATCCGTTAGCACTACCATTGGTACCTTAAATACTTGGACCTGTACCACAACTGGCTTTACTGGATCTGTACTATTTCAAGTCCACCCTCAATCCCGTTAACCTCGGAACTAGCTATAGGCTGAGTCTCAGGTCGTTATAATGGTGGTCACGTATATGCCATCAACATTTCAATAAGTTTTGCCTAAGATTCCATCAACTCTTGCATTTGTTGCTCCACCCGGGTTTTCTACTGTGCTTCTATATTAGCACTGGCCATAGGTTCGAGCCTAGATAGGCACTTTCCCTATTCAGCAAAGAGAAATAAGAACATTAGGGCAATGTTCAGAGAAGACATGGAAATCAAACCTATACTATAAATAACAATAAATACAACAAATAATGTATAATAATTCATTCATTTTCATTTCCCCCCAAAACCACGATAAAAACTGATTATCACATCTTAAGCTCCTTCATAACTCGAGACTATTCTCAGAGTTAGTGAACTTAGGTTCTGGTATTAAACTGTATCAAAGCCTTTTAAACTCAATCATTGATACCAAACTATATCAAAGTTATTCCTTAATTTCAAAACAAGGAATAATATGAATATGGGTTCTAATACCAAGCTGTAGCATACCAAGCTGTAGCATCCCTTATCTCGATAAGGGAGATACTCGGCCTAAAACCTTGATTAAGCTTCAGTACACCAACAAGACTTAACTAGAATCAACAACCTCTCCTTCCAGTAGCTGATAAACTCAACCTGTATATCGATATTGAAATAAGAATCAAAGTAAATGCATCGAGAAATTTTAGAAAAATTTGATAATATAAATGATACACATAAATATAGAGTTTATCGAGTCAAAATTCGATTATACAAAACCTCAAAATCCTTATTATATTACAACGATGTTATTGAGAAATTATACATATATAAAGAAGGTTCATTACATTATAGAAGACTAAAAGACTCATATGCCTTATCTTTCCCTTTAGCCTAAGCGTCAGGCTGTGAACCTGAAATGTTAAGAGGGTGAGTGCTCCAATTTGCTTAGTAAGCGATGCTCGTAAAGATATCAATCATCAACTAATATCAATGATCAATAAATTGCAATATGAATCCAAAACGTATCTATTCCGGCATTGAAATTTATATAAACAATACATAATTGAATGCAAGTTAAATAAGCATACACAACAGTACATGTGATCTTTAATTTGAACTTTAGAATAGACTCATACTCTCACGTCACTCGAAAATACAACCACAAAATCCATATGTTAGCTGACATGTAATTCTACTAGTTTATTAAAGCTTGACTGAACCACCAAGTATAACTAGACAATGACGACAAAGCTAAGACTTTGGCTACTAATGTAGAAAGAGCGGAATCCATTTCCGAAATAACCTTTCCATCCCTCATTCCCGACCTATCTGATCGATCATTTTTGAGAATTTAATATATAAAATAGTCAAATTACAGTATGTTGCTTCATTCCCAGTCTATAATGCTTTATAAACTAAATATACTAATTACGAAGCATCATTAATAAGAATACGAGTCCAACTTACCTTGGTTAAGTTTCCTTAAGTTTTATTTCAACTTTTCTAGCTCTCGATTTACTCAAACCTCTCCACATGTTTGACAACCTATCGCAAACCATTTGCGACTAATTTTGATGTTTTACTAGTCCTAATATGACTCTAGAACCTAGGTCTGAATCTCGTCCGAATTCATAAATAAAAACTCGACTTTCTCATTTTTTTCCAAATTTAGGCCCACGGCACTGTAGGTGGTGTCGTGGACTTAGGATTGGAAGCTCTAGCCATGGTGTAACTTGACTAGCAATTGGCAATGCGAGTGGCACCGTGGGTTACCTACCCACGGTGCCGCCGACGGTGCCAATCGTTGTAACTCCATAACGTAGTTGCAGCCTACTCTAGCAACTCACATACCTCTTTGGACACCTTGGCCATCTGGAAACAAGTCAAAAATACTCCAAGGAGTCCACACACAGGTAATACCACCTTTATAACCCTTCCGACAAGATCAAACCTCATCATTTACATCAATAACAATAACTTCAAATAAACAAGTTCAACAACAAAAACAACAACAAGAACCTCAACATCCACCATTAACCACCCAGCACAACCCCTATATAGAGGTTCTAGCAAACCTCTAGACCTCCCTTATCATCGTTACTATCATGGAAAACATCATTATAGTACACACAAACCACTGGTCCACAACAGTCCCAACTCTCATGAAACACCAAGAAATAGAGAAAAAACTTACCAAGCCTACTACTGCTCCATAACAGTCCCATTAAACACACTATGCATCAGATCCATGAACATAGCAGGAGCATTAGTGAGCCTAAATGGCATCACTGTAAACTCAAAGTGCCCATAGCGTGTACTGAAAGTTGTTCGAGATATCCTCATCCCTGATTCTAAGTTGATGATAACCAGACCTCAAATCAATCTTCGAGAAATATCTGGCACCCTTCAATTGATCAAATATATCATCAATGTTGGGCAATAGGTATTTGTTCCTGATAATCACTTGGTTCAACTATCTATAATCGATGTAAATTCGTAGGGTTTCATCCTTATTCTTCACAAAAATAACAGGTGCTCCCCACGGTGACATACTAAGACGAATAAACTCTTTCTGAAGCAATTCCTCAAGCTGAGTTTGCAACTCACACAATTCCTTCTGTGCCATAGGGAACGGAGATATATATATATATAGGTTTGGTACCTGGAATAAGATCAATGATGAAGTCAATGACACGTGGCGGTGGTAATCCAGGTAAGTCAGATGGAAAAACTTCTAGGAATTCACAAACCATAGGTATCTCATTAACTTTAAGTTATTGTCCAGGCTCTCCAAAGGTAACAACTCCCACTATAACTTCTAAATCTCGAGGTGTAGCTTCTGTTCCACGAGTTGCAAATCGTGAAGGATTATAGCCTTTATATATTATAATTTTAGAAAGGTTAGGAATGTGAAAGATCACTGTCTTATGGAAATAGTCAATACTGGCATGGTACGCTGATAACCAATCCATCCCTAGTAATGCATCGAATTCCAAGAACTCCATTACCCTCAGATCAATTGGAAGTTCGTTCTCCCCAATATTGACTACACATATCTCACAGATCAAGTTAGAATAAACCTTCTCACTCACTACTGTGCTCAGAATCAAAAATGTATTTGCTCTAACAGGTTTCAATTTCAATTCATCAACCATTGCTCCAACAATAAATGAAACTATAGAACCAGCATCAATTAAAGTATGCATATCTCGACCACAAATATTTAATATACCTTCCACTAGTCTACGGTTGGCCTCTTGGTCATCCTCTGCTACTGCATGAGCCTGTCCTCGTGCAAGTAGTGTGGTACCGCCTACTGATGTGGCTGGCGGTATGGAACACTCCCTCACAATATGCCTCGATTACCCACACCTATAGCATATAATTGGTGCCCTCTGCAGTAAATTACTGGCGTGTAAAGCCTGTTCCGATCCATTAGGTCTTTGTGAAGACTGTGCTCTACCTTTGCCTCTACCTCTAGATTGAGATGGCGACAACGGTCGTTTAGCTACTGAAGCCTGAAAAACTAGCAAAATGGGTACACTAACAAATTTCATTCCCACATATCCTGATTGTGTAGTTGTGCCTCCTACACTCCTCCTCCTCCTTTTACCAAGCCAAAAATGAATAAATTCATGGACTCTCTGACTTCCAGGATATTGTGGTACTGGTTGTGGTGGTGCAACAATTATTCCTAATAGTTTGGCTAGAATGGTGCTTCTACTTCCATCGCACTCTAAAATATAAAAGCGTAGCTAGTGCGAGGATGAGAAGAAATAACAATCATAATCTCATTGTTCAGCCCATCGAGAAATAAGTCAATCTTGTTCTCTTCCAACTCTACCATCTCCGGAGCAAACTCACTCAGCTTAGAGAATCTCCAGTCATACTCCCTAACAGACATCGCTACCTGTTTCAGTTGAATGAATTCAGTCTTCTTCCTATTCCTGACTGATTTAGGGAAATATTGCCTGTAGAATACTATCCTAAACTGCGGCCGCGTAGTGATAGTCTTCCCTTCTCTCTTTAGGGAATTCCACCACTTCCTCGCAGAATCAATCAACAAAAAGGTAACCATTTTAACTTTAAACCAATCCTCAACATCGACAACAACAAAACATTGCTCCATTTCCAATATCCAGGTCTCATTCACCCCTTCCTTCATAGTACCATTGAACCTCATAATATCATATTTCATGAATTCCTTACGATTTTTAAGGAATGCGGCCTTCTCATAATCCTCTACCACCTTGGCAGCTATTTCTGGTACTTGAACACGTGGGACTACCAGCTGAACTAACCTCAACTGCTACTAACTCAGCTCCTTCCTCAGCTCTACTAACCTCGGGACTGGTTGCAGGCTGTGCCTCAGATCGTTGTACTAATGTTCTCATATGAGCCATCAACATCGCCATTAACTTGGCCTGAGACTCCATTAACTGTTTCATTTGCTGCTCCATTCTAGATTTCCACTGATTCTTTGTCTCCCTATTACCTTGAGGTTCAGACCTTTGTGATCTTTTCCCTTGATCCGCCATTAGATTATTGTGGTCAAAGGAGGATAAAATCATCGGGTAACATTTAAACAATTCAAGGAAATCATAACTATACATTATATATCAATATGTGCAACAAATAACATATAATAGTGTTTTCATTTTTATTTCCCCCCCCCCAAAACACGATGAAGACCATTTATCAAAGTCTAAGTTCATTCATAAATCGAGACAAATCTCAAAGTCAATAAACTTAGGTTTCGGTACAACATATTATGTTATCATTCACTTTTAAAACCATTCAAAAGTGAAATAGGATCAGAGCCTAATTCAGGATACCTAACTGTATCAACATTACCACTTTACTACTAAAAGTGATAAAACTAAGGCTCTCATACCATTATGTTACATCCCCTATCCCGATTAGGGACAATTCTTGGCCCGAAACCCTAATTAAGCCCGCTAACCCTGCAAGACTTAACTAGAGCCAACACCTTCTCCGTCTATACTAGATAAACTCAACCTGTATATTCATATTGAAGTAATAAGTCAAAGTTTTACGCAGCGGAAAATTTAAAAATTCTTCAATATATTCTAATATATGGAAATACAAAGTTTATCAAAACCTAGAACCATAGTTAAATTACCCCACCCCTATTTATATACATCAAAATATGTCAAAAAGAGTTTATATATACAAATAGGCTCATTACATCGGAAAGATTACAAGAGACTCCTAAATCTTCTCTTTCCCTTTGGTTGAAGCACTTGGTTGCGAACTTGAAATAATTAATTTGGGTGAGCGCTTCAACTTACTCAGTAAGTATGGATTCACACTAATCATCAATATTCCATATAATAAACAAAGATATCTTGCAATAACAACATGCACCAATGATATCTAACAAGAATATGGATATCATATAAATTTAATACATAATCATATGCAAAGCAAGTAATTTGGACTATTACGCTGTGATCCCCATTTATTTTATAAAACTAGGGTCGATTACCCACTAACGCTATTAATGCGATTGCTAGACTAACATATTGGCTTATATGCTCTCTAGCCCATCCACTAATGCCCAATGGTTCTATCCCAAACCCTCTGGTGTAAATGTAACCCACGCCATCTATAAACTGAGTAGGATGTTACGGATAGGCCGGGAAGCTAACCCATATCCTATATCACCTCGTCTCAGTTCCAGGATTTTACTCTCGTGAATCACAGTAAACATCATTTTCCTTTTATTAAAAACAATCATAGTATAAATAGTCCCCTATTGCATTCTAATAATTGTATGAGCTATATATACTAAATAGCCAGGACAATATTGATAAATAAGAGAATTCGTACTTACCTAGGTCTAAATCCTCGTCCAATTTCCTAACTTCTGGGTCAATAACTCTCTCCCAGGTAACCAACACCTATCATGGACCAACTGTAGTTAATATAGGTCTTTATACTATTTTAAAACTCCTAAAACAGTCCCTAAAGCTCTTTGACAAACCACCCAGTTTCCAATCAGTTCTGCACTGATCTAGGTGTGGGTAGCGCGCTACCTAACATGGATAGCGCGCTATCTACATGTCAGTTCATCCTCCTAGTACGCATAACGCGCTATGGCCAAAGCCTAACGCACTATGTGCACCAGACCTGCAATAACAACACTATTATACTCATCCAAATAGATCCAAAACACATCCAAATCATCCCAAACATTCACAAATTCATCAAAATTGATCCATAACAACCTCTAGTGAGGTGAGAAACCATAATTGATCAACAAACGGCTTAAAAAACCGTAATCCTAGCATCACCTACAATTCCAACTTTGATAAACACTAAAACAAATTATACCTATATGATACCCACAAGCTATGTGATCGATAGAGCTCCTCAACTTAGCTTAATTATGCACCTAAGACAACTTGTCTTGATCAATTTCAAACCCCTAAACCCTCGGTTTTGATTTCGATCAATCGTTAGTTGATAAACATCAACTTCGATTTTTTATATTTTCCTCAAGATACGCGTCGCATCATTTCGAGATTGATCGAGTCGTTGATGTGTTTAACATGACATAAATTTTGACACATCTTGTACTTTCGCATCATTCGAGAAGATCAAGAAAATCTATATAATTTCATTTTTCTTTGTAATTCTAAAATATATATTTATATATATCCTTATATATAAATATATATAACTCGCGTATTTCTTCGCCAATAAATTCACCGGACATGCCTACGTGCACATTCATGCCACGACTCCTTCGTCGCTCACAGTGTACCGGTATTTCATGACTTATAGTGTATTTTATCAGTTATAGGTTTGTATATATCCCATTATTATATACAACCTATTTATATTTAGATTTCACAATCCAAACAAACACAAAACGTCATGCAAACACACACATGCACGTTAATCGAGGTACGCCGATCATAACCATGAGCCTAACTCGGGTTAATTATTATTTGGGTTAGTACTAATCACCAACTTAAGGTTATAGGTTCTTACATTACACGAGGTATTCTCTTATTTTTTTTATTTAAGGATTTAATTAAGAAAAATGAAGAAATGGGAAAAAAATGAAAAAGAGCAAATCAGACAACTAGTGAACAATGCCAACAATTAGCTAGCGATACAAGACTAAATAGGAATCACTATCAAATTTGGTACTAAAGAATTGCCAGCGATTTCATAGTGAATTGGGAAATACACAGGAATCGTTGGATGAGTCGGTGGAGCATAAAGAACCATTTTTAGTGATTCACTCAATGATTTATGTACAATATAGGAATCTTTGACAAATCGCTAAGGTCAATAACAAGTTTTTTACATAAGAACAAGAAATTTGTGTTCATCTATAATATGTATACTTAAGGAAACTATAAATAAGACCATAGGGCTTTGAAATTAAAGGTCTCTATTAGCCTTTATTACTTTTAAAGTATTTTCAATTAAGTTTTAGTTTATCGATTTTGGAGCTCTTTGGATATTCAAGACTTATTTAATAAAGGTATTTTACATTAATGTCTTTCAATTTTTTGTTTATTGCAATTTGTATTTTTAATATGTGTGAGTAGTTTATTATTTTAAACAATACTCTTGACATGATTGTAAACCGTTCATTAATTTAGTCATAATGCGGAGTTTAGTTGCTTAATTATTTAAACCAATCACACACGTCAATCATAGTTTTTATAAGTTATTTTTGTTTATTACAACTAATGATTATTTGTATTGAGTGCATAGTGGCCAATATATTTCTTAGTATAGGGTATCTAAATCAATGTCTATGATTTTTGACAAAAATTATAGAAGTAATAACTTTGATTAATCTATAGGGCCATATGACTTGAGTGGATGTTCTTGGTAATTGTGTTCTATGTTATTTAATGACTAGCATAATTCTAGTTTTTATTAAGTTTGGATTTGGTATGAATTTTATTAAGTGTTAATGCTATCGTAATTACTAGTTTATTACGTTTTATCCAATAAGTAGAGCTATAATGATAAGGATATGGCTTATTTCCATTGAATATAGGATAGTCGATAGTTTGCTAAAGGTTATCAACCTATTGTGAGTGGAGTTTAAAGATTTATGCTTATTATATAAATATGATGATTTAATTATGACTATGCTTTAATGAAAATTTTTGGATATGACGGATTACATATCATTGTCTAAGATATATTGTTTAGATATTTAATTTATATTGATTTATAGATTATTTGTTTGAATTCCAATAGATTAGTTTATTGAATTTAAATTGTTTATAGTTTGATTATTTTAATTAATTGATTGTTTTGTTTTTAGATTGATAATGTTTAATTCCTATTTTAATTAGATTAGTTAAATTAAATAAATTAAATCCAGTAAAACTTTAGGGTAACCTTAATTCTGAAGAGATTTGCAAAATCGTTGTGGAGACGATATCTCATTTACCACAACTACAAATAATAGGAAAATAAGAGAAACTATTGTGCACGCTCGACATGTGTTAATTTTGGGCACCGTTGCTAAAGATTTTTAAAATAATCTATTGGAAACCTTCTTGTTGAATATCATAGAATATGACTAAAGACGAGGAAGAACTGACTTTTAGACAATCTGATGGGAATGTCATGGCATATGACCCTATGTGTATAACTTTTACAACAGAATTTCTAGAAATCGAATTGAAGTTTGGATTCATAAATTCTTTATCGTGTTGCTATGATGAAGATAATATATATGCTCAAAAGTTTATTAGGGAGTTTGCTCATAAAGTAAGCACATTAAAACCTAAAGATATAGAAATATATTATGTTAAATTAAAGGCTTTTTCTTTTGTATTAAATGGCCAAGCTTTAAATTGATTATTTTACCGCCCTTAAAATTCCATAACCAATTGGTCAAAGATGCTACAAGTCTTTCTTGATCAATATATCCCAGCAAGATCAATTAGTTTATATAGACAAAAATCAATAATGCTAGGATGGAAATTGGAGAAACTTTTGATGAATTTTTAGATAGGTATAAAATATTGATTTCATTATGTCCAATGCATGAATTTACACAAAAACCTTTAATACAATATTTTTTTAAATGATTAAATCAGTTAGAATAAAGATTATTAGACACAGTATGTGGAGGGTCTTTGCTCGATACAACACCAACTTTAGTACGAGAAGCTATAAATAAAATGGCTAACTATCTTAAGCAATATGGTGAGAAGAGTGAGTTAATTAAGGAAGATCTCAGTGAAATGAATAGAAGGACATGTAAGAAACCAAATGATAAGATAAATGAGCTAAAAGCCATGGTTGAATTATTACTAAAGGATAGATCAAGCAAAGTAATACCTTGTTTTTTCGTAATGAATTAAGTCATTCTAATTATGATTGCCCTTTGAAAGAACAAACCAAAATAGAAGAAGCTAATGCTATAATGAACCAATATGATGGATTTGTAGATCTCATTTATAACTTTAATAGTGACACAAATTACTCACATCGTATTAACAATCAGGGTTATTAAAAGTATAAAACATCAAATAATTCGGAAAGAGAAAAAGAACAAATAATTCAAACATTTACAAAATGATATGACCGAGTTGAAAAACAAACTGAGTTAGATGGCAACACAAATGAGTGAATTTGTAAATCAAGGGTGACACTGTCGAGCATGCACAGTACTTTCCCGTATTTTCCTATTATTTGTAGTAGTGGTAAATAGGATATCGTCTCCATGGGAATTTTTCGAATCTCAAAGGAAAATGTTTTTTATTTTGTTTTAATTAACTTAGCTAAACTAATTAAACGAGAATTAAAATATTAAATAACTAAAAACTTTAAATATTAACTTAATTAACCAAATTAACTAACTTAATTTAAACAATTCATCTCAAATTATATTAAACAATACTCAAATTCAATATAATTCAAATATCTTTAACAAAATCTACACGTTTCCTACTAAACAATGTAACATACTTGGATTACTTTCAAACACTAGAACATAACATCACTTTATATTATAGTTATAATTATCTCATATGGAGCCTTAGAATCATTAAATCCTACTTCATGATAGGTTGATAGCCTTTAGCCAGCCATTGATTTTCCCAAATTCAATGGAAATTCTACATTCTTATCATTCTCAATCTACCCATTTGATAAAACACAACGCCGTAAAAAATGATATCATTACACTTAATGAAAATCATGCCTAATCTTATCTAATATTAATCGAAGCCGCATAATAAACAACTTAAAACATAATCAACTAGAACATTCACTCGGAAAAAGCCTTATTGATTAATCCTAGCCAATACTTCTATAATTGTTGTCAATAACTACAGATATAGATTCATAATCAAAATACCACAATATACATTTGCAACTATGCATGCAATATTAATCTTCTTTAGTTGTAATACACAAAACAACTTGTTAAATCCGTGATTGATGTGTATGAATAGATTTAAAGCATTAAGTTCATGATTCCTTAATTATAACTATCTAGCAATCCAAAATATATACATGTCTGGGTTTGTTTAAATTGATATACGACTCACTCATGTTGGAAATAATTAATACAAATATATAATTAAAAGACATAATTAATAAATAAATACCTTAAAATAAATCAAAGCTCCAATGTATCTTCAAACATCAACTAGAAATATAGAATAGGCAATAGAAATAACGTCGAGCAAAAGGAAAATAGAGTCATTCAGAAGCTCTATGGCCTTTTTTATAGTCTCCCTACATATACATATCCAAGATAAACTCAAATTTTTTATATTAATCTAAAAAAGATGTGACCAACCTCAGCAATTTGTCAATGATTCCTAAGTTGTACACAAATCGCTTAGTAAATTCACTGGAAATAGCTTTCAGTGCTTCACCGATTTAGCTGGCGATTTTTAGTTCATTCTCCAATTCGCTGTGGATTCACTGACATTCTCGTACTGCAGATTTAGTTGGCGATTCCTAATGTAATTATAAATCGCTGGTTAATCTCTGGACTTCTTTTCTAGTTGATTGCTTTGCTCTTCTTTCTTTTTTCTTCCATTTCTTCATTTTCCTATTTAAATCCTAAAATAACAAAAAAGAATACCTAGTGTAATATTATATATAATCAACCTAAATTACACTATAAAATATGTCTAATTATTGACTTGTCAAATACCCCCAAACTCAGCATTTTGTTGTCCCGAGCAAAGTAATAATCTAAATCATATTCTCTTTTTCATTCTTTTTAAACTGATTTCAATCTAATTCATCTTAACTTTAAATAATAGAAATTCTAAATAGAGGTAATTTTAAAATGAAAACATATTACACACAAGTAAATGAAAGTCATGATAGAATATAATGATTTATACAAAATGAAACATCCTTTAATGATAACTCAGCCAACCAATATAATACCCTTTAAAACTTAAAGTTCATTAACAAGGCCAACACATAGTATAGGTTTTCTCAATCTCCAGTGGCAAGCATCAAGCTTACGATA
The DNA here is from genome assembly GCA_039657325.1 of Stephania cephalantha. Lineage (NCBI taxonomy): Eukaryota > Viridiplantae > Streptophyta > Magnoliopsida > Ranunculales > Menispermaceae > Stephania > Stephania cephalantha. The sequence goes on along the minus strand of CM077578.1, from coordinate 28,034,671 downwards.
ACTAGATAGAATTTCAAAACACAAAAACTACCAGATTAATCTTAATTTTTAAAAAATACTTTATAATATTGCCTCAATCAAAATAAATAAGATTTTTGCTAAAATACCTATGAATATATCATTCAAACCATGTTAGATTAAGAAATACTTCATTCAACTCTAGCTTTAAGTACTCGAGTTTAATATTTTCTTGTAAGAGTTTATGAACATCCATTTTTTCATCTCTCATTTTCTTTTCTACTCAATTCAAATTATTTCTTTTTAACGTTTTTCTTTTGCTTTTGCTTTTGAGTCCCTGCTCCATATTTTATGGACATTCTCATATTTTCCCCACTATAGATTCCCTACTTAATTTCCTTTGAAATCTATAGGACTCTCTATTTATTTGTAAATTCTGGTTAATACTTCTCACTATCCAATAATGTTGAAGAAAATATTGTTTCTAAATTATAGAATTTCATCAGTTTCTAACCCATTTCTTCTTTCAATTATGGCAAAACAACTTTCTATATAAATATTATAAAATACTCAATCAATAGCTTTTTTATCACAAGATTCTTAGAAATCTATCTTGTTCATTTCGCACTATTATTTCGATCTCCTACTCATTATCATCACTAACACAAGGTATTCAATTTAGTGTATACATCAACTAGTAAAGTTTATCAACAAGGGCATAAAAATTGATTCCTTCTATCATAAAATTCAATTGGGTAATAAAAATATTACTTTCATTCAAAAATCTATTCATTATATATTCATATATATATATATATATATTAATTTTATATTCCTAACTAAAAATAAAGTAAAATGAAATTCATGCTTACTTGAATTTCGAAGAAATTTTAAAAAATTTGTCAGCTTGCTTGAAAATCATTTAAACTTTTTTGATCAAATTTGAACTTATCTTCTACCTTTCTTGTCTTTTCCTTTCTTTATTTTCTATCTTTGTTATACTTCACCTAAAATACCCTCAAACTCAGTTCTAAACCTTGTCCTCAAGGTTTAAAAATGAAGTCAGGTTTCCAACATAAGAAACATACCATCAGAAGTATAGAAGAAATGATATAATCATAAATTTGACAATCGAGAAATAATTAAAGTCAATTTAGAATTTTAATAAGATAGAGTGCATAAAAATTATATGTAAAAACATCACTATTATATGTTAAATGTATCAAACTTCACACCAAAACACTGAATCAGATTTATCACATAATATATCACCACCATAAACAAAAGTAGCATCATTAAGCACAAAGAATATAACTAAGACAGAGTTACATAGAAGACCTCACACAATATCATTCAAAAGAGAAAGAAGATAAATAGAATAAGGCAATCAATATCGTTGTCTGAAAGTTACATCATCATCATCCTCCTTTGGATTAATCTTATGGGACTGATAACTCACAGGAGGGTCGTAGAGGTGGTATTCCTGAACTTATAGCATTGGAACATCAAGCTTACTACTAAATGGTAATTTCATCAGAGTAGATGGTTCAGGAACCTCTGCCCCTCCTCAACGTCCATTTCTCCTGGACATTGTACACTCCATCCTATGGATGCTCCTTGCTAAAGTTCTCTAGTTCTTAAACACCAGTTCTTGATTACAGAGAGTGGTCATCTGATTACGCAAAATTGCACCTATGAAGGCCAACTCTGATTCTTCCATGTATAGTCCATCATAATCCCTAGCTGGCTGCTCTATGTTCAGATCATTTCATGCTTTCGACATGTCCTCAAGAATTCTTCTCGTGTCATCTCTTATTTTCATTCTCTACTCAGTTTCTCTTCTGGCTATTTCAACCCTTTCTTTTCATCCTCTTTATCATAACCATTAACTCTTCCATATCTCTTTATAACCTCGTCAGTAATGGTTTTTTCGTTAGAACATCCATGACAAGCCCTGCCATGTTCACCTTATCTACTCTACAAAAGGTTATAATCATTAAAAGGAGAGGCAGTCCATCATTCTTATTAGTGGCAATGGCACTCCTAATCGACTCATAAATGATTTTACCAACATCCAGGTATCTTAATCCCATGACAATGTGGTAAAGTAGTGCGGCCTTGTAGTTCACTATCTCGTAATACTGCAAGCTCGATTGGCTGGCGTTGATGAAATAACACCAAGATTTATTAATTTTCCTAAAAGCTTCTATATTTATATGGTTGGGGTACTACTCTGTGTCAAAAAAAATCCAACTCTATGGATTGCCTCAAGACAAACACTAATTATCTCGGTGGGGTAGTTGTACTTAATGCCATATTCGGGTTTGGGCTACGCATTGTTTTGTTTTTGGTGAAAATCCAGAAAATCAAAATAGAGGTTTATTCTTACATTGGAATAATCCATTGTTCTCCATCAAACTTGTGATTTGGTTTTGCTCTCACTTCCATATGCATTGGCGTAAGACTCTCTCACCAATATATCACAACCTCTCTCACTGGGAACATCCTTTAAGTCTAAGTGGTTAAGTCCCTAGTCCACAACTCTCAGTTCCTGGCCTCAATGATATCTAAGACCCTCGGTATGTATTTCAATTCGTTCTTCACATTAAATCCCCTCTCTGGGATTAATTTCCTATCCTTCACTATGTTATTCCTAAATTCTTCATATGCCTTCTCATCGACAAAGTTCTTTTTCCTTAGTACGTAATTTCTCTCCCCCGTTGGTATCTCTTGTTTAACTTTCTCTATATCCTCCTCCTCTTTTACATAATCATTCTTAGTATTGAAAGTAAATGAAAGTGAAGTAGGTTCTCTTTGTGGTCTAATCCTAAGTGTGTTAAAGGAGATCGATGTGGGTTGGACTTGGGAAACTTTAGGTTTGGTCTTTATCTTCCCTATTAACTTTCCCTTTCCTTTCTTCTCTCTTAAACCTCTACCTTTTCCACCTCCGGCCATTTGGACAAGTATAAGTAAACGAATAAACCTTCTTGAAAGTGATATTTTCAAGTTTGAGATTCAAAACTCTTCTCTAGAACACTCCTCCAAACTCCAATTCGAACTCCCTTGCTCAAGCCCTAGGTGGCTCTACACTCCTAAACTCACCAAATTTTTGGTTCAATGTGTGAATATTAAGGAGGCAATCACTTAAATACACTAAAATTAAGCTTTGAAAGGTTGAATCTAGTCAAAATTTGGACTCTCGATCAAAAGGTTGCAATGGGTTGTGAGTGTAAGGGGTTGAAATGTGGCAATTTAGGTTCTATTTTTAAAAACTCGAATTCATTCTCAGCGAATCAGGGTTTAAGTGGATTCGATGAGAAATCACTGACAAAACTGCTAAAAATGAGCCTCGGTGGCTCAACGATTTGTTCAGTGAATTCAAGTTATAATGTCGAATAAATGAGAAATCGCAGATTCAAAATTATACTAAAAACTTTACACACTGTTGTCGATTTTCCAAATAATTTCCAGTATAAATTTGAATCGCTGAAAGATTAACAACCTATTTTTACTATTTTTCCAATTAAATTGATTTTCCCATTTAATTATAACATATATATTCAATAAAGGTAGAATTATTTAAAATTTTTAGAATTTAACTATGATATGTATTAAATAATAATTTCATTATTATAAATAGCTAATTAGCATAAAATTAATGCATAATATAATACGAATATAAATTGGCTCGATCAACCCCCTTACATGAAATTATTTCATAATTAAATTCTTAAAATATTACCATTTTAAGAGTCAAAAGTTGAGTGAATATAAAAACAACTAACTAATCCTAATAGTAAAACTGAAAATAAAGATAGAGTATGGCTTGCCTCCTATAAGGCACCTTTTATTTATTGTTGTTGACTCGACTGAACCACGTAGTTCTAAACTGGTTCTATGAACGTAGACGTAGGATTATCCACTCTTATGCCATTACAGAAAGTGATTGCTCGGCCATGCACTGGAAAAATAACTATCTCGTTTAGAGTATTTATGACAGCTTGCGAAGTGGCTAAGAAAGGTCATATTAAGATTAATGGAGGATATCCGTTGATAAAGTGCAGCGTAACCAAAAAAGTATGTGGGAATAATGTACTTGTTGATTTGAACTAGTACATTAGTAAAAACACCTATTGGTTTTACTAAATAACCGTTATGTAGAGTAACATTTTTGAAAACAAGTACATCCAAATCCAGTTGAGTATAAAGAAAACTATGAATTGGCATGTAGTTTGCTCTAGAACCTACGTCACAAATGGCTTTAAAGTACCAAGCCCATTTAACCTTTATGTTTATGTATATATATTTTGGATCATCGAGCTTGACAAATGTAGGATTTTTCTTTTTCTTCTTCTTATTCTTCGTAGATTTAAATTCCTCCATATTATTAAGATTATTTGGTTGCTTAACCTTCCATTCTCGGGTTATTGTCTTTTGATTTGAAGTATCTTCAACTTGCTTATTCTTGGCCATAGCATTTTTGTCTTCCATTGTTACATCATTAATGGTATATACTTCAGCTTCATGATGATTTAATTCTAAGGATTCATTATTATTCGTTTGTTCATTATCAAATTCATTAAAATTTCCATAGATATCTTCATCATTGAAATAGAAAATGACAATTTTGTTTTCAAATTCCATAGACATTGTTCCTTCAAAGATATCTAACTTTGTTTTAGCTATTTTAAGAAATAGTCTTCCTAAAAGTATAGGTGGGGACTTAGAAGATATTGAGTCTCCCATTTCCATGACATAGAAGTCAGCTGGAAATACTAAGTCATTTACTTTAACTAAGACATCTTCTAGTAAACCATAAGGTTTAATATCGGTGTTGTTAGCTAAGGTAAGATTGATAGGTGTATTAGTCAATGAACCTATATTCAATTACTCGTATAGTTTATGTGACATTATGTTTATTGATGCTACAAGATCACACTTAGCAAAATCTATTAAAGAAGTCTCTATTGTGATAAGAATTCCAAACATTCATGGGTCGAAACATTTCTTAGTTATTTTCTTTTTAATTAAAGTAGACACTTTTTGCCCTAAGTTTTCTTTAGATTCTTCTAAAAGTTTATATTTTGATTGAGAGAATTATTTCAAAACTCCATCATAATTAGAAATTTTTATGATTGATTCAATCAATGGTTTTTTATTTCTATTTTCTTAAATGCTTCAAGAATGTCTTCATTGTTTTCTTCCTCCCCAACATCAGCTAATCATTGTGGAACGGTAGAATAGGAACACATTATGGCAGCCCCGCGTCCCTAGGCCGCTGGGTAGGCTACTACGCGAGTCCCATAACCTTGCTGACGTCCGTTGCCACATCAACTCTCCTCAATACGCGAGCTAGTCGTTGTATTATCTATTATTTTTTGCTAATTATTTGAGTTATACATTAAATTATAAGTATGGCTTGTTTTTCTCAGAATTGCAAGTAGGTAATCAGTAAATTTACGGTGGAAGTCTTAAAGTACATGAACATGGATTTTCATTAAGTTTTAAGTTTTATAGAGCATTAGTCATACTGTGGAAAACTCAGAATATAGTACAATGTATATAAGGTGTCAAAAGTAAATATATACAAGTACATGTGTCTCATAAGTCTCCTATAAACCCAAAATATATAACACGACATGTAAATACAAACACCTACAAGTAGTATGCCGAACAGTGGGCGAGCTCAGAGATAGTCGTCAAGAATCCCCTTACCTTTACTCATAGAAGGATCCGCACTCAGCCATCATAACAAAACAGATGACGAGTCCAGTGAGTAAAATCGTAAGGAGATTCACTGAGCATTCATATGATAAAGTAAAGGAAGTTTAATAAATACTATAAAATAAACATGCAGAATGTAAACACGTAACTATAAATAGATCATCGCATGCATAAATAACAATAAAGCGCAAACATGTGTGCCTGTCCTCATCAGACTAGACCATACTTTATATACCGTCCCCAGATCCCTCTAGTGGGTGCACCCTATTGTCCCATCACCAAGTCCTCTCGGTAATCTGCGTAGACCCATGACGCACCAATACATGTAGCGACAAAATAGCTCGGGTCGTTATTTACTAAGGAATATTGATACACATGCTATGGTCTAGCGTGTCATAGACACACAACGGAATACCTAGAGGGAGTAAACTCAACCAATCGTTTAAACAGTGACATGAACATAGATAACTGAATTAAATAAGGAATAGCACAGGAATACATAGAACATAATAAAGTAAAATAGTAATGAAAACAAGTAAATACTCAAGTGACGTTCCATTGGGTTTTATAGACCTCAAACACGCACTCTGAGTTCAATAGATTCTCGAATCCCACCCCGCCTACCTCTCGGTACCCGAGTTACGGTCTCTTAGTCCCCTGAAGTCCAAATGTATCTTTTTATTTGATTTAAAGCCACATTAAGTTAAATTAATAATATTAAACTAAAAATTAGAGTTTTATTTAAATTTTTAGTTGTGACACATTTTTCGAGTTACACCGAGGTGCCAAACGTTCGAAAAATTATCGAAGTCCAATGTTCTACCTTTTCACAATTTCTTATATTTTCTTTGATTTATTTTGGATTTTTTTGTAAATTTTTGTAAATTTTATCTATTTTTCTATAATTTATTTTATTTATTATGTGTTTAATTTATTTTTTAAATAATTTTAATATTTAATTGGGTTGGGCCCATTTGAACCGGGCTCGACCCGGCCCAGGGTCCCATGGATGCGGCATGCGGCCTACCCCCTATTTTGTCTCTGCCTTCCCTGCATGATTTTTTTTCTCTTATTCCTCATCATCACAATAACCCAACAACACCAATAATAATAATTACAACAACAACCAAAAATCACCATTAAAACCCCAAATTTTAAAATATCATTTTCATGGAAACACAAGTTGGAGAAAATGAAGTGAATCGTGAGGGAGTGGATTACCTTGATTGATCTCTAAATTCCAGCTCCAAATTAAGCTTCTTGGCCCTCAATTCATCTTCTACAACTCTGATTTCTCACTGGTTTGCATGAAATTTAAGTGTAACTCATAGATTAAAAAAATCACTAAGTGGGGCTTTTATAGTTTGATGGAAATCAAATGTAAATACGTATCTCGAGGAAGATCTTGGGGTCCTTGTAAAGGCTGTCACACACCACTTAATGACTTCATTGAGATACTAACAGCCTAGGATTGCACATTCTAGGATCATCCTAATGCCCATCAATGCCCATCAATGGATTGGAGAAGAAGCACCCTTGTACCAATCTTCGAAAACAAATGAGACATTCAAAGTTGCTCAAACTATCGGGGAATTAAACTTATGAGTCACACTATGAAACTTTGGTAGAGGATAATTGACAATAGGCTAAGGAGAGAAACAACAATATTAAAGAACCAATTTGGTTTCATGTCTGAGAGGTCAACTATGGAGGCGATTTTCCTTGTAAGACAATTGTTGGAAAAATATAGAGAAAATAAAAAAGATCTTCATATGGTATTTGTAGATTTAGAAAAAGCATATGATGGGGTCCCTATAGATGTTCTTTGGTTGGTTCTAGAAAGAAAAAGTGTGAATGCTAGATACATAGACACTATTAAGGATATGTATGATGGAGTAGTAACGAGTATAAAGACATTTGGAGGAGCTACAAAAGAATTTTCCATTACGATAGGACTACATTAAGGATCGGCTTTAAGCCTATATCTATTTACTTTAGTTATGGATGAACTAACTAGACATATTCAAGAGGATATACCATGGTGTATGCTATTTGCAGATGATATTGTCTTAATGGATGAAACAAAAGATAGAGTGAATAGGAAATTAGAACTCTGGAGGAATACATTAGAATCTAAAGGCTTTAAGTTGAATAGGACGAAAATCGAATACATGCACTGTGAGTTTAGAAACACTAGACATCGAGATGACGGAGTGGTAAAATTAGGGGAAGTAGAAGTTCCTAAGGTAAACCACTTTAGATACCTAGGATCAATCATACAAAATGGTGGTAACATTTAGAATGATGTCACACATAGAATTCAAATTTGGATGGAAGAAATGTGAGTGCAACAGGGGTGATTTGTGATTGAAATGTTCCTACTAAGTTAAAAGGAAAATTTTATAGGACCGCAATTAGGCAAGCTATGCTTTACGGAAGTGAATGTTGGGCGGTAAAGCAACAACAATTAAATAAAATGAATGTAACAGAAATGTGGATGTTTAGGTGGATGTGTGGTAAAACTCGTAAAGATAGAATAAGAAATATAGAAATTCAAAGACAAGTAGGGTAGCACCAATTGATACAAAGATTAGGGAAGGGCGGTTGCGGTGGTTTGGTGACCTGCAAATACGGCCTACAAATGCCCCAACTAGAAAACTTGACTTAATAGAAACTGTAGAAATTCGACGAGATAGGGGCAGACCAAAGTTAACATGGGATGCATTAATTAGGAGGGATTTGAATGATTTGAAAAGCTCACCATCAATTGCACTTAATCGAGCACAATGGAAAAGTTTGATCCATGTAGCCGACCCCAGTTAATTTGGGACTGAGGCTATGTTGATGTTGTTGTAGCCAACTTAGATACAACAATAAAATATTTTATATATTTAATCACATAATTAACCCAATTGTGGTCTCACTCACTCCCGACTACTCGGCGCCTAGTGCCCCGCATCTCAGCATGCATCTCGAGGTGCGCCAATCCTTGAGTACCCAATTATTTTCACTTAGCCTAATGTTTGATTCTCATTAAATGGCACATATTCACCTTAATTCTTAGCCATTTTATTCAAGTTCATATTATAAAAACTTAGAGTATCCGTACTAAGCTTACACGATACCCATGTTGACACGCTTTATGAGGCGAGCATTCGTCACATAATCTCGCATGTTAAATTAATATAACTGCCAACATGCGATGAAATATGAAGTAATTTAAGAAATTAACATCACAAATAAGCAATCAACAAACAAAATAACTATTCAAGCCCAATTGGGCGCTTCCTAGCCTCTTCGAGGCATCCACGTAGGATTGAACTGGCGTCCGAGTCTGAAAATAATCTAAATAATGATGTCAATAAATATTAGGCCATTACACTTATCTTCATTCAAATTATCAAAAATCTTATTATTTTTATCCTTATCAATTAATTCAAACTTTTGCAATGATTTTTCATATGTTTTAATAATGTGGATTTAGTCTTCCAAGAAAATGTTTATATTTGAATTGTTCACCCATCCATTCTTAAGTAGGAATGACATTAGCCTTCATTTCTTCTTCTTCTTCTTCTCTTCTTCTACTTCTTTTTCAATAGTTTTATGAATCTTGTTTTTATTACTTTGTTTAAGTATCTTCCAAGTTATAGGTGTGTTTTTCTTATCACTTAATAAGGCATTAACTTGTGCTTCATTAGTAGGTTCAACATTAGCTTGAGTAGGTGCTTTATTTTGATTACTCTGTTTATTACTTAACCTATTTATTCGTAAGTTCATTTGACTTAGTTGGTTTTTAACTTCATTAATAGTAGTATCAGTCTTAATCTGATTTTGAGAAATTTGTGTAGATTTTTGATGACTTTGATTCATAAAGTTATATAATATTTGCTCTAGATTTGGATTCATAGGTTGAGTATTTTGTTGAGGTGGTTGATTAGATATAGATAGCATTCGAGCCCTTTGTTTATAAGTATTATAATTCTAATTTTGAGGACCATAACTAAGATTTGGATTCGGTCTTCTAAGATAATTAGTATTATTATTATATTGATTTCTTGGGGAATCAAAAAACTGATTCATTATGGCATTAACCTCTTCAGTATTTTCTTCATGTAGAGTCGGACACGCATCCAAAGGATGTGTAACCTCATTATAGAATCCACAAGCCTTGAATTGATTTGATCTATCATTAACTAATAGCTTAACCATCTTAGATAGTTCATCGATTTTATCATCAGATGCATTATTTCTTTTATTATCCATTTCATGGAGTTTCTTTCTTGAGGATTCTACCTTTTCACCATATTGCTTGGATTGTTTTGCCATTTTAAAAATTGCTTCTTTTGCTAAAGTAGGTGTTGTCTCAAATAAAGACCATCGCATACTATGTCTAATAACCTTTGTTCAATGTATAAAAATATTCTAGTAAAGCCCTTTGGGTATATCCATGTTGTGGACAAGAAAAAATTAGTCTTTGGAATCTATCGCAAAATTCATTAAAGTTTTCATCGTCTATCATTTTTGCTTGTGATTTGTTTTCTACAAGAACTAAATTTTCTAGCAAGCATATATTCATATAGGAAAGCTTCTAACATTTGAGTCCATGTAGTTATTGAATCTTGTGGAAGGTAGTACAACCAATCTTGTACTTGATATTTCAATGCAAAAGGGAAAGCCTTAAGTTTGACTTGTTCTAAAGTACCTTATTTCGATTTCATCCCATTAACTTTATGTTGATACTCCTTTATGAATCCTTGTAGGTATTCATTTTTCTTACCATAGAAGTTATGTAAGGCACTAATAAATCCAGATCTAAGTTCAAATTTAGAAAATCCATCGGGTTATGCTATGCACATAGGCTCATATATTGTAACATTTTGATTTGCTTGTTTAAAAGTGAGTTCTCTATTATTGTTATTATTATTGGTAACTTTGTTATCATTATTATTATTAATGACATTATCGTTATTATCATTATTGTTGTCTTTCATCTTATTAGCTAAATGTTCCCTAAGTTGTTGTTATCTTAAAATCCGATTAAAAGTTCTATTCGTTTCAGGATCAAACGGATGTAAAGATCCGGTTGAATTAACACAACAAAGTGTGTAGACCGTACAATGTCTAAAACCTATAGAAATTATTTAAAAATCTCCGACAACGATGCCAAAAATTAACACATGTCGAGCGTGCACAATAGTTTATCGTATTTTTCCTATTATTTGTAGTAGTAGTAAATGTGATATTCTATCCACATGGATTTTTCAAATCTCAAAGGTAAGTATTTTTTCTATTAATTTTATTAACTTAGTTAATCTAATTAAACGGGAATTAAAATATTAAATAATTGAAAAATATAAATACTAACTTAGTTAACCAAATTAACTAACTTAATCTAAACAATTCAACTCAAACTAAATTAAACAATTCTCAAATTCAATATAATTCAAATATCTTTAACAAGCATCTAAACAAACCCCTATCAAACAATCTAGTATACTTGGATTGCTTTCAAACTCTAGAACATAACATCTCTTCATACTGTAGTTATAATTATATCATATGGAATCTTAGAATCATTAAATCCTACTTCAAAATAAGTTGATAGCCTTTAGTTAGCCACCAATTTTCCTAAAGTCAATGGAAATGCCACATTCTTATCATTGTAAATCTACCGATTGGATAAAAAGCAACACCATATAAATATGATAGCATTACACTCAATGAAAATCGTACCTAATCTAAGCCAATATTAACCTAAGTCGCATAATAAACAACTTAGAACACAATCACCTAAAACATCTACTCGGGAAAAGCCCTCTAGATTAATCCTAGCTACTACTTCTATAATTGTTGTCAATAACTATAAACATATATTTAGAATTAAAATATTAAAATACACATTTGCAACTATGCATGCAATATTAATCTTCTTTAGTTGTAATACGCAAAAAAACATGTTAAATCTATAATTGATGTGTATGAATAGAATTAAAGCATTAAGTTCATGATTCCTTAATTATAACTATTTAGAAATCCAAAGTATATACATGTCTAGGGTTTGTTTAGATTGATAGACTACTCACTCATGCTGAAAATAAACAACGCAAATATATAATTAAAAGACATAATAAATAAATAAATAAATACGTTAAAATAAATCAAAGCTCTTATGTATCTTGAAACATCAACTAGAAATATAGAATACGCAATAGAAATAATGTAAAGCCAAAGGAAAAAAGAGTTATTTCAAAGCTCTTTGGCCTTTTTTATAGTCTCCCTGGATATACGTATCCTAGATAAACTCGAGTTCTTTATGTTAATCTAAAAAAACCTATAACCGACCTCAAGGATTTGTCAACGATTCTTAATTTGTACACAAGAGGCTGAGTAAATCACTGAAAATAACTCTCGGTGCTCCACCGATTCAGCATGACATTTCTAGTTCATTCTCCAATGCGTTATAGATTCACTAACATTTTCCTGCTGCCAATTTAACTGGCGATTCCTAATGTAATTGTAAATTGATGGCTAATCGCTGGACTTCTTTTCCAATTGACCGTTTTGCTCTTTATTCTCTCTTTTCCATTTCTTTATTTTTCTATTTTAATCTTGAAATCACAAAAACAAGATAACACCTAGTGTAATATCATATATATATATATATAATCAACCTAAATTTCACTATAAATATGACTAATTATTAATTGGTCAAAGGGAAATTTCCATCTTAACCTTATTCTTACTTTATACGAAAAGACACCAGCCATAACATTAAAAAGTGGTAAGCAAATGGATGAACCTAAAATGCCAGACCAATTAGTTTCTAGAAAAGAAATACAAACAGAATTAGAGAAAGAAATTGAAGTTACAAATAATAGGATTCCCAATGAAAAGGGTAATGATCTTGATAAAGACATACCAGTTAATATAAAATCACCATTCCCTCATCATTTGGAAGATAATAGAAATGCTAGAAAATTGTAGGAAGAAAAACAAATCTCTAATACAATAAAGAAAGTAGTAGTTAATATACCTTTATTTGAAGTCATTCAAAATGCACCTAAGTATCAAGAAATTATAAAAGATTTATGCACTAATAAGATTAAAACTAATGAAAATGTGAGTTTAGGAGAATATATATCAGCACTAATTCTAAAGAAATTACCTCCTAAATGTTCTGACCCTGAAATGTTTTTTGTTCCATGTATGATTGAAAATATAGGAATTTTGAAAGCATTTTGTGATCTTGGAGCTTCCATAAATGTTATGCCTTTATCTATTTATTTGCAAATGATGGATATACATTTAGAAGAAACTAGTATAATGGTACAATTAGCAAAAAGATCCACTATTAAACTGGTAGGTTTACTAGAAGATGTACTGGTCAGGGTTAATGATTTGGTATTCCCAATAGATTTCTATATTTTAGATATGAAAGAAGATAATTTCTCTAATAGAAATTCTTTAATTTTAGGAAGACCATTTTTTAAAATAGCAAAAGTAAATATTGATGGCTCAAATGGAACATTGACAATGGAATTAGATGACGATATAAAGAATTTTAATATATATGACACAATGAAATACCCAATGCATGTCTCTTTCTTATGCATAATAGATATGATAGTCTCATTAATAGACAAATCTTTTAGAAAAGAGAAAACAAATAAATTGGAATTGGTAATAGAAGATTTAGAGGAAGATAATGATAGAGATAAGGAAACAAAAGAGATAGTAAGTACCTTGGAATCATACAATGAATTACTAGAACTTACTTATTACCTAGATTTATCTAGATCTCATTCAAAACTTTTACCTTCTATTGTTACAACCCCATAATTAGATATAAAACCTTTACCAGATCATTTGAAATATGTTTATATATGGGACTGTAATAATTTACCCGTGATATTTTCTAATAAACTGACAAGTTTATAAGAAAATAGATTAATAAATGTACTAAAAGAATTTAAAGAAGCAATAGGATGGACAATAGATGATATTAAATGAATAAGTCCAGCTACGTGTATGCATAGGATAAATCTAGAAATAAACACAAAAGCTTCTAGACAAGCTCAACGTAGATTAAACCCGCCTATGATGGATGTAGTAAAAGCTGAAATATTAAAATTACTATATGCATGAATATTTTTTCAATAGCTGATAGCAATTAGGTAATCCTAATCGAAAGAGTTTGTAAAAAGACATGAATTGCATTCATAACAAGTGAGCATGGAGAATTAGTACTAGCTAGAATGCAAAACGATTGGAGGGTATGTATAGATTATAGGAAGTTGAATGCCTCAAACTAGGAAGGACCATTATCTACTCCCATTTATAGATTAGATGTTAGAAAGATTAGCTGGAAAAACCCATTACCGTTGTCTAGATTGTTATTAAAGGTATCATCAAATACCTATAACCCCAGAAGATCAGGAAAAAATAACTTTTACTTGCCCCTTTGGTACATTTCCTTATAGATGTATGCCTTTTGATTTATGTAATGCATCTGCAACTTTTCAAATATGTATGCTTAGTATTTTCTCTGATTATGTGAAGATTTTTATTGAAGTCTTCATGGATGATTTTACTATTTATTGTAATTCTTTCGATGAATGTTTAGTTAATTTAACTAAAGTGCTTAAGAGATGCATAGAAAAGAATTTAGTATTAAATTATGAAAAATTTCATTTCATGGTAGATCAAGGACTTATATTATGGCATATAGTGTCACATACATGAAAAGAAGTAGATCCAGCCAAAATTCAAGTAATCAAAATGTCACTTTACTCTACCGCGGTGAGAGAAATACGTTCATTTCATAGCCATGCAAGATTTTATAGAAGATTTGTAAAAGACTTTTCTAAAATAAGTAAACTTTTATAAAAAGACGTTCCTTTTGAATTTACCAATGATTGCAAGATAGCATTTAATAAATTATAGAATTCTTTAACAACCACACTTGTGATTAAATCACCAGATTGATCGTTACCTTTTTAAATAATGTGTAATGCAAGTAACTATGCAGTTAGAGTTGTTTTAGGTCAAAAAGTAGGAAAAGATTCTCATGTTATATATTATGCTTCTAAGACATTAGATTCGGCCCAACAAACCTATACGACAACTAAAAAAGAACTTTTAGCGGTAGTGTTTGCCTTAGAAAAATTTAGACCTTATTTATTAGGAACAAAAGTGAAAGTTTATTCAGATCATGCAGCATTGCGATATTTAATGACAAAATAAGATTCTAAACCAAGACTAATATATGGATATTACTTCTTCAGGGATTCAACCTTACTATAAATAAGAAAGGACCCAAGAATCTAGTAACAGATCACCTAAGTAGGTTAAAAAATGAAGAACCACCTATACCATTAAGAGATGAATTTCTAGATGAACATTTATAAAATATAAAGATTTATGGCTTATGGTATGCGGATATAGTTATTTATCTTATCACTAATAGTTTATCACCTTATTTGACGAGAGCTGAAAAGAATAAGATTTAAAAGGATTTTAAACATTATTTATGGGATGATCCCTATTTATGGAGATTTTGAACTGACATAATAATTAGGAGATGTATACCAAAGTCAAAAGTACAATCAATTATATCTCATTGTCATACTTATGCCCGTTGAGGACATTCTAGTCCACGCAGAACTGCTCGTAAAATTTTAGATTCCAGATTCTTTTGGCCCACTCTATTTCATAATTGTTTTTTTATACAAAATCTTGTTCAAATTGCCAACTAACTGGAAACTTAGGACGAAGAAATCAAATGACTTTACTTCCTATTCTTTTTTGTAAAGTGTTTGATGTATCGGGTATAGATCTCATGGGACCTTTTCTAACATCGAATGGTTAAGTTTATATTTTACTTGATGTAGATTATGTATCTAAGTGGGTAGAAGCAAAAACTACTAAAACTAATGATTCAAAAATAGTGGTTAATTTCCTTAGATCAAAGATTTTTACAATTTTTGGAGCACCTATAGCACTTATTACTGATAGTGGTTCACATTTTTGTAATCAATTAGTTGCTAATCTTCTTGCTAAGTACAACGTCACACATAAGACATCTACTGCATATCACCCACAAACTAGTAGACAAGCTGAAATTTCAAATAGAGAAATTAAATCAGTATTGGAAAAAATAGTTAGTCCAACATGTAAATATTTGAGTCTTAGATTAGAAGATGCTTTATGGGCATATAGAAGAATATTAAAGACGCCCATAGATATGACACCTTATAGGTTAGTATTTGGAAAAGCATGCCATTTACCAGTAGAACTAGAACATAATGCCTATTGGGCAATAAAAGCACGCAACATGAGTTATAATGAAGTAGGAAACCAATGTAAGTTGAGTCTTCAAGAATTAAAAGAATTTAGGAATGACGCTTATGAAAATGCATCAATTTATAAAGATAAAAGCAAAGCATTTCATGATAAGAAATCAGTTCCTAAAAATTTTCAAGTAGGAGATAAGGTTCTACTCTTTTATTCAAGCCTTAAATTGGTTCCTGAAAAACTCCGTTCAAGATGGATAGGAGCTTTTATGGTCATGAATTTATTGCCTCATTGCGTAGTAAAAATAGAAAACTTAGAAATATGAAAAATATTTAAATTAAATTGTCATAAGTTAAAACCTCATTATGAAAATTTTATTGAACGGGATATAGAGATCTAGGATAAAAATATGCTCAGTAAGAAGAAGAAATAAAATAAGCAACTACTTGAAGAGCAACAACCTAAAGTGCAACGAGAAACAGGAAAGCAACCAGCGGAAGAAGAATTTACTAATGAGCAACTAAAACTTCAAGATCTAGGATATCTGATTAAAACTTTCAAAGATGATCCAGGGACACTCTTCTTCCACATGTTGATCAATGAACTCAATTTTTTTGGTGTTCTACTTGACACATAAGCTGATATGAATATGATACCAAAATAATGGTTCAGAAAGGGCAAGTTGAAGATTGGTTTTCTACTACCTTTGGTTGTCAATTAACCAAATGGTGTTAAGATCTTTCCATTACGAATGTCAACGAATGTGCCAGTGCAAGTGGGATGGTTCAAGTATCTCACCAGCTTTTTGGTGGTACCAGAGATTGAAAAGGATGACGTAATATTGATGGGATGAACTTTTTTAAGAAGGCTAGAGCTATTCTCGTCACAGATAAATGTATAGTTACGCTTAAAATGGGAAATGATTATATGTGCCTTCAGGATGGTTACGAGATGACTGATTACATCAAAGACAACAATTATTACAATGGATATGAAGGGGAGAATTACTATCATGATGATTACCCTGAAGTGGACAACTACTATGAGTTTAGCGGACCTATCGAACGACGTTATACAGATGATGAGAATGATAAAGAAGTTGAAGATGTCAAGAATGATGAAGAATAGGTTGATGTTCAGTTTTACTCGCTGAAGGTGTGCGATGAGTAATCTCATTTATCAAGTCGAGCCAATGACTATAAACGACAGTGCTCTATGAGAGGCATCCCATACTCTACCTTTACTTTCAATTTTAGTATTAGGATTATTTAGTTATTTTTTATATTCTCTCGACTTTTGACTCTTATGATGGGGATATTTTGGGAATATAATTCTAGAATAATTTCATATTAGGGGGTTGATCGAGCCAATGTCTTTCTGTATTAGTAGATTTAGGATAGTTATAATATTTATTTTCTCTCACCTTTTAATTTTTTTTGAGATATTTCCAACTAAGAGGGGGACGATCGTGTTGTCTTTCAGTTGAACTATATTTTTCTTTAATAAAAGTGTTAGTTAGTAGTATAATGTTTCTAGTTACAAATTAGATTTCATTTTATAATATTTCTTATTGAAAATTGATCAATTCTACCTTAAATATGATGAATATGTGTGAAAAATTAGTATAATATTTATATATTGGAAACCAGTTAAAATTGGTTAGCAATTTCCCAACGATACTTAATAACACTAGGAATCGCTGGGAAAATCAGTATCAATTTGCGAAATTTTGGTGTAAAAATAAATCAGCGATTTGTCAATGTTTCACGTTTACACTAGGAATCGCCAAGTTAATCGGTGTACCACCAAGACTAATTCTCGGAAATTTAACTAGCAAATAGTTAGTGAATCCACTTAAACTCTAATTTCTAGAATACGAATTTGTGTTTTTTAAAAATAGAACCCCAAATTGCCAAACCATCATCCAAAACCCTTGCACCCATTCGATTGTTTATCGATTTTTATCTAGATTCAACCCTTCAAAGCTTGAATTATAGCTTATTTTGTGTATCCCACCTTGTTTAGGAGTGATTCAGCCCTAGAAATTTTGAATTCAAGTTTATACAACCAAATTAGGGCTTAGGTGGGTATTTTTCAAATTGAAGGTTGGAGAGGGAGTGTAAGGAGATAATAGAGCATATTACTTAAAGGATTCACTCCCAAGAAGGTAATGAATCGATACTCTAAAGTTCTTTTGATTTCGATGTTTTTTAAAAAAATCAATTTTTAATGATATTTTTGACGAATGTGGATGATGAATTTTTATTGCAAAATTGTTTTTGAAAAATGGGTTTTGGTGCAAATTCTCAATTTGGATACAATTTTTCAAATGATTTTGGGACTTTTATGAATTTTCCAATATATACATGATTATGATAGGAATAAGTCGATGAAATTATTTTAGACGTACTATTTTTAACTCTTTTCGAGATTCAATGATAAAACCTTTTCATAAACTTGTTTTCTATACCTTAATAGTTTAAATTTTCAAATAAAGGATTTTAATTTACCTATTTCATCATATTTTTTGTATTTCCATGGCAGGAGGAGGTAGAGGAAGAGGTAGGAGTAGTAAGCAAGATAAAGGGAAGGGCTAGTGCAAGAAAAACCTAAGCAGAAGTATGCAGGCCGCCTAATGAATATTATACCTACTGAGGTTAATATTAGAGAACCTAGACCTGAGGGGGGCCGAGCTTAAAGAACAATCTCCATTGTCATATGATGAGGTAGAATATTTTGATAATCTAGACCCTAGTCATTTAGTGCCTTATAACATTTTATTGTTTGTGAGACCTAAAGCTCAGATGAGGTACTATAGTGATAAGAAGAGAATAATAATTCTTGAGATAGGGTTTGATATTCAAAATGTATGTAAGTAAGTAGGAGGGCAAGATTGTGACCATCATCAGAGATCGAGGATGGGAGCATCTTCTGAGGGACTACGCGAGTATAGGAGAAAGAGGATGTTCAATAATTGTGCCATAATTTTGTGCAAATAGGTTTGTTAGTAAAGAATAGGATAAAATTATAGTGCAAGGGAAGAGAATTGATATTTCGCCTGCGAAATTGAATAAATTTTTCGGTCTACCATGAAACAAACAAAGAACGGAGGAGGATTACCTGAATGTCATTTATGTCAATATGGAATCCTATCTAAATGAGATGATCCAAGACGCATTGGAGATACTTCCAGAAAAGAGATTTGCATTTAATAATAAAGGACACCTGAAGTTTATTGAAACCACCTATTTTAGAAAAATTACAAAGAGTTGGAGTTATATTATAGATGCGTGTTTTTATCTAATTACGCAACACATAGAAGTAAAGAGTCCTAGAGCTGCTTTACTTTTTCATACAATGATGAAGAAGGTTTATATCGATGTTTGGAAGATTATACACGATTCTATGAAGTTTGTGATGAAGACCATGAAGAAAACAAAGGACTACCGTTCCCAATTTTGATCATTAAATTGTTTAGGCAAGCAAGGGTGGGTTTCGATACTAAGTTTGATGTATTACCCGAGAAGACAATAAATGATATGCGAGTACAAAGAATGAAGAAAGTGGAAAGATACGATGACTCAAAAGATGAAAGAGAATCATTTTATGCAAGAATGCATAACATCAAAGAAAATAAAAGGAAGACAAAAAAAAAGATCCACGGAAAGCGGCAAGATTGATGGCTCGAATGAATGTGCCAAGTGTTGAAACGACTTAGGCACCATCTTCGTCACAACTTAGGATAGGAGGATTTTTCAGACCATATTTTCTTCACTTATGTGTAGCCAAACGAAAATTCATTGAAATGAAGAAATGATAGCAACACATAATAAGACTTTACAACATTATCATTCTATGTCTGAAAGAAGGCATGAGAGTCGTTTGCAAGATTCGAGGATAAGTGTCAACATTCCATCTTTGCAGTTACAATTTCCAACTGGAACTTACAATCTAGCTAATAGTTATGTTTCATAACTTTCTGCAAGAATGGGTGAAGATGATGAAGATAACGATGAATTTACATCTAGACACCGCCATGTGTAGTTTATTTTCTTTTGTATGAAATAAATGAATGACGATTAATTGTATTGCTCTTGCTTAAGTTTTTGCTAATGAGTGAATATGTGTCCTTTGCATTCCATTCATTTGAAGTTTGTAGAATTACATATTTGTCTATTTAATTATTTTTATTACACATATTAATTCGTTTATGCCTTACGAGGTATATTTGTTTTGTTGGAAGCCCAACTTAGTTTTTCAACCTTGAGGTTAAGGTTTGGAATGAGTTTGGGGGTATTTTAGGTGAAGTGTGTCAATGATAGCAAAGAAATCAAGGAAAGAAAAGAAAGGTGGAAAAAAAGTTCAGAATTGATGTAAAGTTCAAACTTTTGATCTAATATTCAAGTGAGTTGATGAAAAGTTTCAAATATCTTCTGAATTTAAGTAAGTATGAATTTCATTTACTTTATTTTTAGTTAGGAAAAGAATGAAAATGAAATTATATATAGTAAATCTTGAATGAAAGTGAGATTTTTATTACCCAAGTGAATTCTATGATAGAAGGAATCGATTTTTATACCTTTTTTTATTAACTTTACTAGTTGATGTATACACTAGATTGATTGCCTTGTGTTAGTCATGAGAATGGGTAGAAGATCGAAACAATAGTACAAAATGAACAAGATAGATTTATAAGGATATTGTGATACAAAAACTATTGAATAAATATTTTTAAGGTTTATGTATAAATATATAGAAAATTATTATGCCACAATTGAAAGAAGAAATGGATTAGAAACCATTGAATTTCTATAAGTTAGAAAGAATAATTTCTTCAACTTTAGTGGACGGTGAGAAGTGCTAATAGGAGTTTACAAATATATAAAGAGTCATATAGATTCCATAAGAAATGAAGTAGAGAATCTATAATGGGAAAAATGAGAGAATGTCCACAGGAAATGGAGCAAAGACTTAAAAAGCAAAAGGAAAAATAATAATAAAGAAAAATAATTAGGATGAAGTAAAAAAGTGAAAGATGAAGGTGGATGTTCTTAAACACTTCGAAGAAAAGATTTAGCTCGAGTACTTGAAGCTAGGGTTGAGTGAAGTACTTCTTAATCTAACACATTTTAAACGACATTCATTGGTATCTTGCAAAATTCCAACTGGTTTTGATTATGGTGCTATAATAATGTATTTTTAAAATTAAGATTAATCTAGTGTTTTTGTGTTTTGAGATTCTACACTAGTTATCATAAGCTTGAAGCTTGTTACTGGAGATTGAAAAATCCTATATTGTGTATAGGCCTTGGTATTGAACTTTAAGTTCTAAGGGGTATTCCATTTGGTGGTTGAGTTATCATTAAAGGATAGCTCTTTCTTCAAAATCATTTTATTCTATCATAACTTCCATTTACTTGTGGGCAACATATTTTTATTTGAAGATCACTTCTATTTAAAAACTTATAATATTTAAAGTAAAGATGAATTAGATTGAAATTAGTATATAAAGAATGAAAAGAGAATATGATTGAGAGATTGCTCAAGACAACAAAGTGTCGGAAGTCAAAACATGTCAAAATAAAGATTTCAGGAATTTATCAATAAAAAGAAATTAAGTTGTTGAAAAGCAATTGAGGGTTTAGATATAAATATATATATAAATCAAATGAAATTGATTTCATTAGAAATGTTCAACATAATGTTTTGTTCCTTCGATACGTAACCCTATCAATTCCGTCTTTTGCTTCGAAGTCTGATTTTCACTCGATTTCTTTTTGCAAAACAATTGAGCATCACGAGACGGTCAATTTGAGCTAAGTTTCTGTGATGGAAACGAGTTATTCAGACTGCAATTTGGTGAATTCTCAATTCAGGGCATTTTCCTCAATTCAATTTTAATTGTCACGATTTCTCGATTTCTTTTGCTGAGTTTTAATAGAAATTGGTTGGGATTGTTGTGATTTGGTTTATTGGATTTATTTGCGCCAATTTGAAATAAATTCCATTGACATAGGTTAGGGCTTTGATGAATTGAAATAATGTGATTCAGTTGATAACTATTTTGGAGATGTTTTATAATTGATATTTATTTACATTGGGTTTCCAGATGAATCAATTATTGGTTTTGATCCAATTGGAGTCCACGGGCTGTGGAAATATTTTGATTTTGGTATCAAATTATTTTATGATGTTTGTTGTTGAGTTTTGATATTTAATAGTGAAAATATTGATTTGAAAAAGTTTTTCAATTCAAAATAAATGAAGTTTGCCTAGTTGACAGGTCATATTGGAAAATTTATAACTTCTTCATCGGTGAACCGATTTTAGTGTTCTTAGAGTCTATGGAAAGTAGGGCATGAACCATACAAGTTCCTTTTAGGTCATCACGACAAATATTAAGCTTTTTAAGGTTAAAAGTTACCCCAAGTTGACTAGTTGAAAGCCAATTGAAACAGTTATATAAATTAATAATTTTGGAAACTATTCTTAAAACGTACTTTAGCCGCAGCTTTCATTGGGTTTTCTTTTTTGGTTTCACTTGAAGCAAAATATAATTGGGTATGCACGAAGCTATTGAAACCATTTTCAAGGAGATCCGATACTTCAGGAACCTTGAGAATTAAGCTCAAAGTTGTTTGGTTTTAAGTAAACCCTATAGTGGTCTTTACTATTTATGGAATTTATCTTTGTACTTGCATTTATTTTAAGTGTGCATTGCATTTCGCATCATTCTTGGTCATCTATTCTTGTCATTCCGGATGATGACTTGTTAGTGCTCTGGTTCATGAGCAGGACTCAGGGCTAGGTTTCCTGGTCAGATAGACTAGAACAAGGAAGACCCAAGGCATGCAATTTTTTCGATAAGCCTTCATTGATTGAAAGGGATGTGGTTGGAGTGTGGTCAGCTATTGCCCTAAGGTATTAGTAGTCGTGCTTATCAGCTATTTCACTAAGTTTAGTAGTAAATGCGGACGACTGAGCTGATGCGTATGGCTCTGGAATCCATTTCGACACATTGTCTTTGCATTTCATGAACTTCTAGTACCATTTTTGTACTATATTTGAAAGTTGACGTCTGAGTATAGTTAGGAAACAAGAATAGAGGGATTCACCTTGTTATTTATATTTCTTGTTATTTGGAAATGCAATTATATGTCTCCATGTATTCAGATTAACTTTTGCAAGAGTACAAAGCACCGTAGGAGTTTACTTACCTGACATCTTCAAGTTGTTTTTGATGATGTCAAGTTTTTAATGAAGACAAGGAAGAACGGACAAGACTCAAAGATTATGGTGATTGTTTCTCAAATTAAAAGGTTAATTCTTTTTGTAAATTATTGATATATATATATATATATATATATATATTGTTTTGGGCTTTGTGGTGAGTATGTGACGTGAAATACTCATGAACATGTTATGAAAGTTTCTTAAGTTAGTTTAGATTATTTAAGTTGATAAATATTGTAAACGGTAGGGAGTTGTGAGTCCTTCCAGGGTTCTCCCCATTCGCTGTTTATTAGGTGAATTTTTCGGCAAGCCATTTTAAGGGGAGGTGCTGTCGAATTTTTTATAAAAATATAGAATACGTTCAATATAGTTTCCTAATTTGCTCCAATAAAATCAAACAAGAACTGAGTTTCATTAAGGAGATAAATTAAAATTTGGAGCATTATTAAGGATTGAAATCAAAATTATTTTAAGGTTGAAGTTAATTGAATGGATTAAATGCCTATTAAAGGGAATTAGGTTAAGTCTAGGCTTAGTAAGATGGGTCTTGACAAACTTGGTATCATAGCTAAGGTTAAGCTTAATCAAAGAAATGTTAAAAATGATAATGACATTGAGTTTAGGATTTAGTCGATCATAAATTTTGGGTTAAGGCTCTTATATTATATTAAATTACATGAATTTAAGTGACGGTCTTGAGGAATAAGGCTCAGTAATAAGGTCGTAATTAGTTAGGAAGTGACTGTGAGTTAGTATACATTGTTATTGTGATATGTTTGTTGTATGCTATTGTATCGTCACCAAATATGTGATAAGACGTTTATTCTCCTTGTTAGTTTGATACTTAACTTGTATGAAATGACGAGTAAAGTTATGAACAGAAAGTAAAAGAGAGAATAGACTTACGAAATGAAACTGAGCGTGATTGGAAGTGAAATAGACTCGGGAAGTTCGAATTCATAAAGGTGTTGTAAGTAGTTCGATACTAATATAACTAATGAAATTTATCAGTTATGAAACCAATAGGAAGTTCGTTGAGAAAGATGTCTAAGTGATTCAAGAACACAGGATCTGCGCATGGATTTCTGTAAAATTGAAAGTATCAAACTATTACATTTATAAAATGCTTAAGAAAATGCCAAAATGGACTTAATTTAAGTCTTAAATGATTGAGAATGGTTTGTTAAAATAAAAAAAATGAAGTTGAATTTTAGAATAAAGTAAATACCGGTTGAATTAGTAACTCAAAAAGACATTCTATGAAGCATTGGTGTAATGCATTACCAATTGCGAGTTGCTTCTAAAAAATATTCTCAGCAAGGAAAAAAGAGACACATGGTTTCAAAATAAAAAATTGATGTTTTGACTTGGTAAATCACAATGTGATTGTGATATGATCAGTCAAGTTGTTTAAGTGGGTTTCTATTAAACTATAATACTTTGAAGAAAAGTATTGTCACATTTCTGAAACAAAGTGAAATGTGGAATAGAACTACATTTGAAAACAATCAAATGACTTCTAAAAAAAAGTACTGTATTTTTTTGATTGTCTATCACTCAAGTGCTTAATCTAAAGTAACATTGAGTATATTGGTTCCATAAGTTATGTAAAGTAATGATAAAAAGAATGAAAATACACTAGTTAGAAGAAATCTTTGTTAACACAAGATTAGGTGTTGTTACAAAACAAAGATCGATGAAATTTTTTACTTGAAAATGAAAGGGTTTAGTGATAAGATCAACATGTTAGAAGTTGAGATTGGGGAAATGGTATGAAAATGGCTAGGATTAGCTATTAAATAAAAAACAAGTAGCTGTGTTCTGAAATTTAAAGTACTCAATAGTAACTTCGAACCTAAAATACAACTCTCGTCGTTTATTCATGCTTAGTTAAATTTCTTCACTTTGACATTCAAAGCACTGGGTAGAAATCACATTGCATTAGCATCCACAGGGACCATTGCAATGCTTTGTTTTAATTAAACGGTCGGATTCCCCTTGTCCGTACCAGTTCTAAGTTGATTGTTCGACGCCCGAGGAAAGCCCTCGAAAGAGACGTTTCAAGTCCATCCCCTGACAGGCACATGGTAGCCCGCTCTCGCCACAGGAGCAACTCGAGCAGTCCACTAGCAGCCGACGGGTTCGGGACTATGACCCCCGTGGCCAACCCTAATATGTCTAATTATCGACTTCTCAAATACCCCCAAACTCAGCACTTTGTTGTCCTAAGTAAAGGAATACTCTCAATCATATTCATTTTTCATTCTTTATAAACTAATTTTAATCTAATTCATCTTAACTTCAAATAATAGAAATTTTAAATAGAAATTATTTTCAAATGGAAACATGTTACCTACAAGTAAATGAAAGTTATGGTAGAAAGTTATGGTAGAATAGAATGATTTAGATAAAATGAAACATCCATTAATGATAACTCAACCACCCAATACAACACCTTTAAAACTTAGAGTTCATTACCAAGTCCAATACAAAATATAGATTTTGTCAATCTCCACTAACAAGCATGAAGCTTATGATCTAGTATAGAATCTTAAAACACAAAAACCATTTTAGTATTTTTATAAGGTATAGTCTCGTAAATATGGTCTTAATAGCTTATATTTGTCTATTTCAGGTTTTTAAGGAGTATAACTAAAATCAGGGCAAAAAGTGGTATAAAATACATATATAATAGTCCTATGTTGGATTTACCTTGAAAAATGTGTTGTGCGAATCCCGAGGCAGTGAATCAAGAGCCATAAGTCTGGAGACGTCGGTGAGGGCCACGGGAAGAGTTTTTTTTTCTGTTTAACAGACTACCCACCTTGGAAATGGCTCAATTGGACCTAGCGGCTCGAAGAGCAGCGCACGTTGGTGGTGTCCAATGCGCCCTCGGCGGCCCTTGAAAATCCGGAGGATAGAGTATCGTTGGCGCCCGGTCGTACTCATAACCGCATCAGGTCTCCAAGGTGAACAACCTCTGGTCGATGGAGGAATGTAGGCAATGGAAGTTGGCAAAATGGATCTGTAACTTCGTGAAAATAAATTATCTGTTGAAAACAAGTTATCCACATTGTGAAAACAAGTTATCCAAGGTCCGCAAGTGCATGCAATAAAATAACCTATTAATCACCAAGGCATGGTGGTTAAACAAATGGAAATACAGCAAGGAATGGAGTATGAGGACATCAACTTCATGAACAACCAAAGCTACAATAACAACTTCAAATTAAGAGGAATGGCTCCTCCAAGGTTTTATCAATGATACATGTATAACAACCCAAACTTCTCATATGGAAATCTTGATAATGCATTAAAGTTACCTCAGGGCTTTGATCAACAAGTCCAATAAGGAAAGCTAGAGCAGAGCAAGGAGATTACTTCAGTAAAGTCAATTGAGATGTACAAGCAAGCCATGCACATGAGTAATAGAGAATATCATGAGAAGCATGAGAAAGAGATGGTAGGAGTGAAGCAAGCCATAAAGAGGATGGATGATGAGAGATCACAATCCATCAAGAATTTAGAAAGACATATTAGACAATTAGCCATTTCCTTGAACTTGAGGAAGGAAGGATAGCTTCCAAGCAACACCATCACCAATCCCAAGGAAAACATTAGTGCTATTCACATGATGAGCATAACGACAATGAATGAGCCAAGACAAGAGCAAGTGATTTACAAGCCAGAAAAAGTCAACATTTTGGTTCTGAAAAAAGATGAAGAGACGCACGACTACAGAACGAAAGTAATGAAAGATGAACTCGAGAGCTTCAAGCAACAAAGAATCAATGCCCTGAACAGTGATAAGAAGGGAAAGAAATAATGGAAGGCCAAGCAAAAAGATGAAGGACCTTCTGAAGAAGCTATGAAAGGCAATGTCGTCAAGGTAGTTCCAAGGAAGCCCAAACAGAAGTTCATGTTCATCCCGAGACTTCAACCAATCAAAAGGAGAGATTCGGGAGAAATATGGATACTATTTAGCATCGATGGGCACCAGTTTAGAAATATATTTTGCGATACAGGAGCCTCAATCAATGTCATGCCACTTATGGACATGTTGCACAGTGATTTGAATATTAATTGTCCTAATACAATAAATTTTCAAGTAGTAGATGGCAAGTTAATACCAACTATAGGAAGAGTCTTGAATGTGCATGTGAAAGTGGGTAGATTCGCATTCATCGCGGATTTTGAGGTTATGGATCACAATATGGATGATGATGTGTCTATGATACTTAGGCAGCCATTCTTGGACTCTACCAATGAGAACTTTTACACAAGAAATAAGAAGATCACAATAAGTATCAATGACAGCGTTGATGCAGAGAAATTTATCTTTTTCGATGGCGAAAACGTACATCTGATGCGCGTCGTACGCGTCAATAATTTGAGTATCAGTAAGGGATGTGTATAGAACGTCGGTTATAACTCCTATATAATGAGAATTTCCATTAATAAGAATTAAATGATTGAAATAGCATCTTTTAAGAGTTTGATTAGTCTTAAGTTGATCAATAGTTTGAAAATTCTGATTCATCTATCTCTTCAATTGAACAATAATGGAAACATGAATTTATCAAAAATGAATTGATGAATAGTAAGATACTTTGATATTTTACATAACCTCTTGAAAAGTGCCAAATTTCTTTTTGAGAAAAAGAAAAAGTCGGGAAATCTTAGACTAATGTAAATAACTTAAGGCAATAACAAACAATTCAACTATTTGAGTCGTAACATTTCTCTGTTTAGAACAAAGATTAGTTGAGGAAGACTTAATTGATAAATGATCATAAGAACTCGTACCGTCCTTAACTAAATTTTCAAAAAGAGAAGTGGTGAGAAGAATTGACTTTGTAAGTCAAAACTAAGAAGCTGTAAGTGGCCTAAGTGTTGAGCAAATCATGGTAAGTTTGAAAAGGGATAAAGAACGAGATAAATTTGAGAATAGACAAGATTGACAAAAACCAAATCGAATGGACTCTGTATAGAAAATAAAATGAAACGTTGAGATGACTTACGAATGTGGGAAGTGTTACGAATAGACTCCTTTAGTCAAGGTAAGGCCCTGGAGTAGTTGTGCGTGACCAAAAGCCCAAGTAACTTTGTTTCATAATCCCGATTCATTCACAGTGTAGAAAATGGTGTGAGGGCCCCACGTGTCCTTGAATATTGCTACCAAATGTTAACTACAATTTATTTGTAGTAGTGGTAAGCACAAGTGTCAATCCACAGGGATTGGTAATCTACACTTTGGTCAAAATGAGGTTTAAGAAGAGAGATTTAACTAACTAACTAATTAACTAATTAAGCTAATAAGATTACAACTATGAAACTAACAAACATGATAACCACTAATTTAATACTCATAAAAATAAATAAAAACAAGTAATTAAACTAACTAACATGATGCGCAAGAAAACTAAGAATGAATTAACTACAACGACAATAAAGAAAGAGGAAAATAACTAATCTAATTGCATAAAAGAAACATAAATTGCGTAAGACAAGTTATGTAAATTCCTAGGTTGGGAAAATCAAGTTTAACTCAACATCAAGGATTTGGTCGTCGATTCTACAAAGAATAATTCAGCTCAATTTTAATAGACTAGTTATAGAGCTGCAGAGAGCACCTAACACTCCTCAGTTTCCTAATTTTGGTAAGAGGCTCTCTAACAAATGTACAACCCTAGGTAGAGCAACCAATGGATTAGGCACACTCACCGCATTAAGATTCGTGAAACCACTGGCCCTAGAGAACCAAGTTACGAAGCATGCTCGATTTAGCCTTGACCATATTATTATGCAAGATAGACTAAAAAGGAGCGAACCAATAGGGTTATTCGCTTGCCACTTGGTGTTCAACGCTCCACACAATTATAGATGCAAAATAATCAAACTAGCAACATATTTAAATAAAAGATAATGCATTTGCAACTATACAATCGATTATTCAAACCATGATGATCAAACAATAATAAGAGTGATACTAAAACATAAACCAAATTTGAAATTAAAGTAGGTAGAACCTCACAAATCCCATAGTGATGTTGAGCTTCCCTTGAAAAATCTCAATCCTAGGCCATGAGGCTTAGTGCTTCATGACCCCTAAAAATCCAATTACAAAGCTTGAAAATGGAGAGATAAAATGTTTCATAGAGAGTTTATGGAGAGAGGAGAGATAAAAGTTGACTAATGAAAAGTTAAAATGGGGGAGAGAGTTTGTGTTGTATGAAAATCGAAAACAAGGGGAGGAGCCCCTGATTTTCATTTTATGGTCTTTTCCCAAATTGGTTCGAGAGAAATGAGATGATATGTTGATAAGTGGGGGGTCAAAACCCTTATTTTCCATGAAATTCCCAGTATGTCCTTCGTTTCACATGAATTTGGTGAGAAATTAATGAAACCCGCATCGAGGAAGATTTGTGGTGTATAAACACCGAAGAGTGAAACATTGAGTCATTCGATGCAGATCTAGGCGTCCAAAAGAATTGTACAGACGAGTGTGGACCACGAACATGTAAGTAAGGGGCTGATGAGTGTGCATAGGCTAACTGACAGTGGTTGATCACAGTTAGGTGGATGATGCCCGGTTCGAGGCAAGATCGGTAAGGCAGCAGAGACACACGAAAGGCGTAATCGTCATGGGTGTCTTGGCGAGTGCGTCGAGGCACATCTGTGTGGCTGTTGAACAATCTTAGGATATTGATGCTTCGTTCGAGGCATGATGAAAGGGTAAAAACAGAGTCGCATCTTGATGAGGGGAGAGAGCATTAGGGAGTGAAATAGAGATTTCTCGTATGCCTAGGATCAACTACGGCTAGTGATTGTGGATAGGAGGCTATCACATCGTTCATGGTAGATCTGAGGATGGGAGGAGACGTACGGTGCTGAGAGAACAAGTAAATGCAAATGGGGATGTGGTAGGCCCAGCTTGTTCAATAAATTATATTATCCTCATCCGATCTTGCTAGTGTCACGAGTCTCAAGGCTTGATATGTGGCTCCTGAAGTTGTTGTGTTGCTGATTTGTCACGTTTATGCGTCACTTCAATGCTTCCCTAGTCTTATGATCTACTACACAAAGCGTGTGTCGAGCCATAGATTAAGGGCTCCTGAACCACCCCATAAATAGTTTGTGTACTTAGCCAAATTTCTTATAATTTATTGAATTTTAGGTATTCCAATCCTGTCGCACATCAACAAATCATCGCCACAGCTTAACATGGGCCCAAGCGACTGCCTCGGGATGTTTGCTAGTACATTTCAAGGATAACACCAAAAACACTCCAAAAAAGCCCCATTTTTATTCTTTTTGGTCAAACATAGCCTAAAACACAAAACAAACAATAATAAGTATTTATTAACTAAAATTGGAGACTTTGGCGCATTAAAATAAAATAAACACACACACACACACACACACACACACACACAAATAGGGTGCAGAATGAACTCAACAACATCCGAATTGAATGATATCATAATCTCCAATTTACAATTGGAGTATCTCGATTTAGCCTCGGACTAAATGAGTGAAAAGGCATCAGGCTAATGATGTTAAACTAAGATAGTCTTAATATAAGAGTTAAGGTAATTTGCATTAATTTGTTATATTAGATTAGTTAGTTACAACAACCGTTTCAAAAAGGATTTCCTTAGCAATAAAGTAATTTTAGCTAGGTATGTATTAAGTGCATACACCTTTCTCTAATGATGATATTTGTAATCAAAGTAAGTTGGTCACACTATTTCTTCAATCAAACCGTTATACTTGTGGCCGCGATCAAGTTTTAGGGACGTTGTCGGGGATAGGTAGCCATTTAGATTTAGTTAGTTTGAAAAGTTGTTAAGTTTTATTTTAAGTACTTTACTTTCATGTTCATAAAAATAAAAATAAAAGGCTTAAGTTTCAATTTTGACTTTCTGTACTTGATTTTTTATGTTTTCTTTTCAGGGATAACTAGTGTATGTGTAGCAAAGGAGAAAAGGACTTAGTGCCTTACGATCGTGAGATTAACAAAACCAACAAAGAAAAGAAAAAGAAAGGAATTAAGATAGGTGAGGATCAAGCACGAAATCAACAACAGGGTCGAGGGAATAACCAACCCAAAAGGTGATCTGGTAGTGCAGGACAGAGTGCGAGGACAAAGATGCCTTCGTGACTACTTCAAGCCTAAATTTCAAGAGATTTACAACGAAGTGATGAGTTTTCAAGCCAACACCATCGAGTTCTAACTAAGACCGTCTCTAATCAATATGATGCAAAATAGCTTGTTTAACGGGATAGCCAATGAAGAGTCAGTTGAACATGTAGAGAATTTTTTGGAGAAGTGCGACACCGTGCACAATACCAAACTTACAAATGAGGTGATCAGGATAAGACTTTTCCCGTTCTCATTTGGGTTGAAAATCCAAATCCTGGTTCCAAGGGGTTAATGTAGGGAGTGTGACCTCATGGACGAAAATCAATAAAAGATTTCTACATAAGTTATTTCCCCCAGTGAAGGTCAGTGAAAGGAAGCTTGAAATCAATCGATTCAAGCAGGAAGATGTTGAGTCTCTTGGCGAGGCTTGGAAAAGTTTCAAGGAGATGCTAAGGAGATGTCCAAGACATGGACACGTGAAATGGTCATAACTCCAGATTTTTTACTCCAGATTTTTTACTATAGGATAAACCACAACACGATAACACTAGTAGATGGCGCAACAGGTGGTTATCTACTAACTGAGGATGAGGATTGAGCATTGGATCTCGTAGATCTTATGCCTTAAAACTCTACAGTCGGTAATAGTTCCACAGTAAGGAAACTAACAGGCGTATATGAGATTGATTCGTAGGATGTAATTATGGCATAACTATCCAACCTGAGTAATTAAATGGTG
This sequence comes from Stephania cephalantha, assembly GCA_039657325.1. NCBI lineage: Eukaryota > Viridiplantae > Streptophyta > Magnoliopsida > Ranunculales > Menispermaceae > Stephania > Stephania cephalantha. The sequence continues at coordinate 28,002,578 of CM077578.1, read as the reverse complement.
AAAGGTCAAATGGTACAACAAGTTCCACAAGTGTAGGAGATATTGCAACCCATTAATTACCAAGCCATGGTGGTTAATCAAATAGACATGCAACAAGGTATGGAATACGAAGACGTAAACTTCATAAACAACTGAGGCTATGGAAACAACTTCAGGCTAAGAGGAATAGCTCCTCAAAAGTTTTATAAAGGACATAACAACAACAACCCCAACTTCTCGTATGAGAATCATGATAATGCACTAAAGTTACCTTTAGGCTTCGATCAGTAAGTCCAACAAGGGAAGTTAGGACAGAGTAAGGAGATGACTTCATTGAAGTCAATTGAGAAATTCTTGCATGCCATGGACATGAGCAATACGGAACGCCATGAAAAGTACAAAAAAGATATGGAAAGAGTGAAGCAAGCTATGAAGATGATGGATGATAAGAGATAAGAATCCATCAAGAACCTTGAAAAACAGATTGGTTAGTTAGCCATTGCTTAAATTTAAGGAAGGAATGATAGTTTTCGAGTAATATGATCACCAATCCCAAGGAGAACCTCAGTGCTATTCACATGATGAGCACTATAGCAACGAATGAGCCAAGACAAGAGCAAGTGATGTCCAAGCCATAAAAAGTCAACACTTTGGTTGTGAGGAAGCATGAGGTGATGCATGAGAATAGAACGAAAGTGAGGTAAGTTAAACTTGAAGAATTCAAGGAACAAAGAATCAATGCCTTAAAGAATAAAAAAAAGGTGGAGAAACAATGGAAAGCTAAGCAAAAAGATGAAGGACCTTATGAAGAAGCACCAAAAAGAAATAGCATTAAGGTAATTCCAAGGAAACCAAAACCAAAGTTCTAGTTCATACTGAGATTTCAACCAAGCAAAAGGAGAGAATCAGAGAAATATGCATACCAATAAGCATTGATGGGCATCGGTTTAGAAATGTTTCATGTGATATGGGAGCCTTAGTCAATGTTATGCCAATAATGGACATGTTGCACATCGATATGAAGATCAATTGTCCCAATACGACCAATATGCAAGTAGTTTATGGCAAGTTGATACCAACTATAGGAAGAGTTCTGAATGTGCATGTGAAAGTGGGTAAATTCACATTCGTTGCAGATTTTGAGGTTATGGATTACAACATGGATGGTTATGTGCTTATGATACTTGGGAGGCCATTCTTGAATAGTGCCAATGCAAACTTGTACACAAGGAAGAAAAAATCACAATGTGTATCAATGAAGACAATGATGAAGAGAAGATAGTCTTTGTTAATGGAGAATAGTCTTTATTGATGGAGAATATGTACATCCAAATGGGAACGATATAATTATCTTCGGTCTATAATTGGAGTATCTCAATTTAGACTCGGACTAAACGAGGGAAAAAGGCATCGGGCTAATGACGTTAAACTAAGTACTACTGGGAGGTAGCCCATGGGTTTTTTAAATTTCAAGTTTTCAATTTGAGTTAGTCAGTCAAGTAGTTAGTTAGTTATTTAGTTTAATTAAGGACAATTCACACGAAATAGTTTCTAACTTTTGAAAATTTGTGATAAACGTATAGGAATGACCATTCGCCGGGTGACAATTCATCGGAATGGAAATGTCTCGATAAACTCAGCCAAGAGCGTAAAAGAAAGAAAGAGTTCAAGCGGCAAAGGTGAGGTTCATAGGCAAATCATGGGTAAGTTTAATGAGATTTTTATATTTACATGGATTTCACGTGATCATGACACTTTGTGTGCTAAAATACAAAGTCGAGGGAGCGCTAAATATAAATTAATGAGAAATATATGCGAAAAACTTAGAAATACAGGTCGAAGACGTATGTTTTAACATACACCGCCGTGGGTAGTAGGCGCGGTGCCAGCAGGGTGCCAACAAATTACATAAAAAATCCACACAGTACACTCGACGCCATCATGGCTGTCACGGCGCCATGCCTTATAAGGCAATGCGCCAGTGTCGAGGAATGGGTTTTAAACTTCATTTTCACCCTAGTTTACACACTTGCATCCAAACCCGACTACAACCACCCAAGCATGCATCCCTCTAGAACCCAAGATTGATCATTTCTAAGTGATGAAAGAGAGTTCATATTGATTGAGTTTGAAAGGAGAGAGTGCATTATGGGTTTGCTCAAAGTGGAGAGCTAGGGTTTATATTGAGGATTTGATGCAAAGAAAGGATTAGGGTTTAAATTTGTAAGCAAAGTGAAAGGGCTTGGATTGATATAGACTTGAATGAGTATTCTACACTAGAAAGTAGTTCAACGTTGAGATAAATTTACAATTTCATTAGTTATGCTTTGAGATTTTGAGAAATTTGATGAAATTGCATGAATTATGGATATGAGGTTGTTGGATAAGATTTTCTAGTTGTGTCAATATTAAGCATCGATGTGACTTATGGAGACCTAGTTTATGTCTTTTGCATTATTTGACATGTGAATGATCCTTGTGATATAAATTTTGATTTTTAGGTGATTTCAAGACCCATATTGATAGATGTGTTGTTATGTGAATTTAAGAAAATGTCGAGAGCAAGGAGGCAAACAAATCAAGTGAATTAAGTGGGATCAAATGGTTTTGAGGCATCAACCTCAAGAGATCCCAATGAAGAGGAACCTAAGCCATTCAAGTTGAATTACTTCATTAGTAGATAGGCCAAGGATAGATATGGGGATATTGAAAATAGAGAGTTCATTTGCGAGAGAGCTAATAATCTACCAACAAAGCATTATAAACGAGTGAACAACTTCATAAGGCAACAAAATTGGGAGCAATTCACTCAAGACTATAGAAAGAATGAAGTTAAAGGAGTGAGTGAAATTGTGTACGAATTTTATGCCAATGCGAAGTTTACTAGGACGAATAATCCAGTGAAAGTGAGAGGGGTATTTATCCCCTTTAATGAGCATGAGATTAATACTATCTATGGATCGGAGCACTTTAGTAAAATTGAAACCGACCAAAGTTTCTCGGATAACTTATATGAGAAACCCTATAACCTATACCTTTTTAGAGCCATAGAGCGAGCATTGCTTGTCCAATGACAATAAGGCTGGGTAATGGGAGCTGAGAATATGTTGAAGCACATCAAGAAGGAGAATTTAAGGAAAGTCTACCGAATGTGGCAACATTTTCTTGTTACTTCTCTATACCCTACCACTCATTTGAGAGAAATCAACAAGCCAAATGCAACTTATTTATATGAGATTATGAAGAATGGGGAGATCAATATCGACGATACTATCTACAACAATCTAAGGGATTCCATCATGTCAAAACGAGACAACAAATTGTTGTTTCCAATTTTGATTACTCTGATGCGCTTGAAGGTCGGAGTGAGATTGATTAAAGATGAAAATTTTGATATTGAGGCCCAACCAACCATGTATGAGGCGTTTAGGCTCACACTCAAATCACCGCTTGGTTATCAATATTCTGAGGATCAGAATGAGAGATCCGAGGGAGATAAACTTAAGGCCGAGTTGTTGACCAAGCAGTAAGAGGATAACGCAGCAACGCAGCCACAGCAGAGTTAGCCTAGGAGTTAGAAGATGAAGGATATGGAGAAGAGGAGGAGCAACAACAGGGATTCACCGAGAGCTACGAGTTTGTAGACCCACTTATTGGAGAGCAAGACTTAGATGGTCATGAAGTTTTTTTCACCACCTCCTCCACCACAGCCACCAGTACCACCATCAAAGGATTTGACTCCATGGCAGCAAGGACTATGGATCGCTGAGATGATGAGACAATACCAGAAGGACGTGACTCAATATCGTGAAGCCTTGATGAGATATGAGTAAGACAGACTAAATAGGCAGTGGAACTTCATGTTGTTTATAGATCATCAGAGGGACGTAGCTAGATATGAGAGGAGCAAATGGATGTGACCGACTGATAGGTATTATGGCTTTCTAGCAGCATCAGACTACGTATTTGTTTCGAATGTAGTGCAGAGCAGGAAGGTAGAACGTCCTTTTAAACCATCCTATGCTAGAGCTGATGATGCAGATAATGGTGATGATGATGCACAGTCTTGATGTCAGTGTCTTAAGATTTCTTTAGCCATGAGGAGATGAGAAATACATTGATACTAATTTACTTTAAATTTGGGATATTATGTACTTATTTTGTCATTTCAATTCTATATTTAGTTTGTTATTTTAATATCTTGTGTTATTATTATGTTTATGTTTTAGTGTTTTCATGTTTCAGACTTATTTTTAAACCTTGAGGTAAGGTTTTGTTTAAGTTTAAGGGCATCAACACTACACTATGAGAAGTGGTAAGAAATGATGAAATAATGATAAACACTGCAGCTATGATCTTTTCAATTTTATTTTTGAAGAAGTTAAAGAGGAAAGCATGGTAGTGTATTATTTTTTTCATTTACTTATTATTTGAACATGTTTTGGTAGTATAGATTAGCTTATATATAGTACTATGTAATGAATAAGTAATTCATTTGCATGTTCATGCCTTTAATTGAGGATGAGTAAAATACAAGTGTCTTGTTGATATGAAACTCAAGAAAGTATTATAATTTTTTTAAGAAACTATGAAATGTAGCAAATAATAGTATGATTTCATGATTAGAAACCTAAAGTTAGAGAAAACCATGAACTTGAAACAAAAGCAATGAAAATACTAGAACACTTCTTGTAAAAAAGTCAAATCTTTAAAGAATTTTATAATAAGTGTGAATTTTACTTGAATGTAAAAAGCAAATTAAGACTTAGTGCAAAGAGGGAAAGAAATAGGCATGTTTAATGAAAAAGTTGGAGTTAACTTGCTTGATAGTGAAAGTGAGAAGTGCTAACATGAGTTTTAGAAATAAAAGTAATAGAGAGGCCCACACGTTCTATAGGAAAATGAGCAAAGAACTTGATGGTTGGAAAAAAGTGGGAAAAAATGGAATCTGTAGGAAAATGAGCAGAGACCGTGAAATTAAAAAAATTATAAGGAGAAAGGAGAAGAAGAAAAGAAAAGAGAGGTAAAAATAAAGAAAAGAAGGCGAAAGTTAAAACAAAACTCTTCAAATAAAGATTTAGCTCGAGTGCTAGTAGCGTGATCGAGTTAAGTATTTTTTCCAACTATGTTAAGTCCTATAGACTCTTGAAGTGTTAAAGTCTACCAAAAACTAGTTTGATCTATGCTTATTTTTGAATTCCTGAGCTTAATGAGAAATCATGAGATTGTACACTTGCTACTTGTTGTCAAGGTGAAACAAACTTGTGAGTAGTGATGGTTTTAGTTATGATCTACTTTCGTGTTTTGAAAGTGAATTGTATGTGTTGTTAAAACTACATGTCTTAAGAATATAAGTTTTTGAAAAGAAAACTCTTGAGTTGATTATTAACTTGAAACTTAGTGACTTGAAGGATATTCCATTAATGATGTAAAATGAATGAGAACTAGGTAATAGAAGTAGTTAGGATACTTAGTAAAATACATTTTTGCTCGGGACATGCAAAATCCTAAGTTTGGGGGTATTTGATAAGTGATTATTTAAACCTATACACAGGGTTAGTTTAGTAGTATATTTAGTATAAATATCTCCAAATGAGCTCCAATTGATGGTGTTTATGTATTTTTAGGTACATAAGGCATAAAGGAAGGAAATGAGTGAATTCGAGAATAAACAAAGCTAAAACATACCAAAGTAGGTTTTGCATCATGGCTAAGCTGTGTTGGCGTTGTGGGAGACATAGGCACAAAATGGAAGAAGAATGCACAATGTGAAGGCAAGGAAGAAAAGTTAGTCGTGATGGTCAACGCAATGGCAGCGTTGTGGAGATTAAGGGACGTCACCGGGGACTGATAAGGACAGCGCCAGGACCACTGAAGGGAGAATTTCCACACAAAGATACCAGCGTAGTGGCAGCATCGTTGGATTGTACACACAACGTTGGGACTTAAGTGTCAGCACTGAGAAGAGAAGAAAATAGAAAGTATAGTTCTATTTCATGTTAAATTGTTAAGTAAGATTTCTAATTGTTTTAAAACATGTTTAGGGAGTATAAATAAATAGGAGAATGTGGTAAACTCACAAATTACTATATATTAGCCACCATTAACATAATTTAGCATATGTTTACTTTCTTTTTCTGTATTAAAAAGATTTGTGGAGAGAAGAAATTGAAGAGTCACGCGTAGTGATTCGGGAATTTTTTTTATTAATTTAATAGAAAGTAATTTCATTATATCTCTTATTTTAATGAATACCACTATATACATGTGTGTTTCAATGAAATGTGAGTTGTTTATTAATCTTAAGGATCAATGGATCTTATGGTATGAATGATATGCTATAAACATAAGTAGATTAGAATGAATAAAAAGTGTAGTGGTTATAATTTGTATTGATTCGGAACGTAATGTTGCAAACATCTTGTTGGGTTTTGGGGTTCATACGCAACAAAAAATTCAAAACAATTTTTAAAAAACCCCTACAGGATCGAAAATAAGTTCCATGGAACTAGATCTACAAAAGTAAACCATACCTTAATTTGTGATTTTATTCTCTGATTGTTTGATTTTCAAAACATTCAACTTTGCGTCCACTATTAGAAATCCACACATAAACGGTGGCGACAATTTGAAGTGCTGGCCCCAAGAGAGATTGAAAACGTTTTTTTTTTCTCTCCCTAATTCTAGAGAACTCGAAAATAGTAAAAACGAAAATCTTATTTCGTTTTAGGGTTTCAACCTCTATTTATATGCGTAGATATGCTATCTTTTAAAAAACCTATTCGTAATATAACTATTGTATTTAGGCAATTCAAGCAAATTACACATACGCCTCTATTAATAAGTTATCATACAAAAAATCGAAAGGGGTTTTATGTCATGAGTTTTTTCATATAAAGTTCATTATTCTGGACCAATTGAAATTGTGTAAGTCATTCTTTGTTTGCGACCAAATAGGTTCATGCAACCTTGGCAGTTAACCAAAACCATTTTGATACACAAGTCATAAGCGATATCTAGCAAGGCATTATGACTACCCAAGTATCATGAATATCAAAATCGATACAACCTAATGAATAATATATATCATATCCTTTTGTCGTGCAATATCCTTTGATTAAACATAAGGTATGGAAAGTCACCCTTAATGTTCAATCATACTAGTCCCAATCATAAGGGATACTGAAAACATTCTAGTGACATTGATCATATCAATTCACTTGGACTTGGCCAATTAACAGTCTAACCTATCGATGGATCCACTAATATCTCTCTCTATACGAGAGGGACAAATTTTATCTTGATTACATGCCTTCACATATTATTCACATGGTAACCAATCACAATTTTTATAATCGTCTTGTTAAAGACAACATTTGATTGTGTCAAATTATCATGCTCCTAATATTGAAGTAATATTAGTCTCAAGTCGAAGAACTAAATGATATAGCTATCATGAGTAACACCTATAACTTAATCCATGTGGTGCTATCATAGGTGGTCGGTCTAGTACCTTGTTCCCTAGCAAGTACTCATGATCCCGATTCATATCCCTATACGCATTATCATCACATGATCATCATTCAAGATTTACACTAGTCTTAATTCGTTATAGTTCCCAATATAATGACCGACTATGAACATTTAGGATATTTCATCAAATACTCATGGATCTTATTATAAGTTAAACATGCAATCACTTATAATAAAACGGCAAACGAAAACTTATTTTTTATTAACTAAAATTATAAGATAAACAATGTTTGTAGATTGACCTAGGGCACATTCCCAAACATCTCCCACTTGCGTTAGGGCTAATCATTCATTTATTAAATAACTAATGACCTAGCATGACCATCATGTTTCGCTTATGGAAGAGCCTTCATCAAAAGATCTGCAACATTGTCTTCTGTAGGAACTGTGTAAATCTTCACATCTCCCCTCTCAATGTTTTCTCAAATGAGATGAAAACGTCTAAGTATATGTTTGGAACGATGGTTGATCTTGGTTCATTGGCCTGTGATATTGCCTCGTTCTTATCAAAATACCAGCAAATGGGGTTTGCTATACTAGGAACCACACCAAATTTCGAGATGAACTTTTTATCTAAACTGCCTGCTTACCTGCATCGGACGCTGCAATATACTCAACTTCTGTTGTAGAATTTGTCATAGTTTCTTGCTTCGAACTTTTCCAGCTTATTACGTCTCCATTCAAAGTAAACACATATCCAGGCTGTAATCTAAAGTCATCTATATCAATTTGAAAACTTGCATCTGTGTAACCATTACAATAAGCTCGTCTTCTAAACTTCCATAGACCAATAACACTTTTTTAGTCCTTCTTAAGTACTTAAGAATATTTTTTTACTGCTATCCAGTGAATCTCACCAGGATCAGACTGATATCTACTTGTTGCACTCAAAGCATATGATACATCAGGTCAAGTGCATAACATAGCATACATAATAGATCCAATATATGATGCACATGAAATCGTATTCATGCGTTCTCAATCTTCATTAGTCTTCAGACATTGAGTCTTACTGAGACTTATACCATGAGACACTGCAACGACCCTCTTTTAGCGTCTTGCATACTGAACCTATTCAGTACCTTGTCTATATAAGCATTCTGACTTAAACCGGTCAACCTTTCAGATCTATCCCTATAGAAATTAATCCCAATGATATAAGCTACATCTCTCAAGTCCTTCATTGAGAAACACTTCCCTAACTAAGACTTGACACTCAGCAAGGTTGGGATTTCAATTCCAATAAGTAATATATCATCAACATATAGTACCAGGGAAACAACCACACTCCTACTGACCTTCTTGTATAGACAAGGCTTATCTTCAATTTTTAATGAAACCAAATTCTTTAATTGCTTCATCAAAATGAAGACTCCAACTCTGAGAAGCTTGCACACCTTCCTAGAATTCTCAGGATTAACAAACCCTTCAGGTTGTATCATATACACTTTCTCAAATAATTTTTCATTTAGAAAAGTTATTTTGACATCCATTTTTTATATCTCATAGTTATAATATTCAGTTATGGCAATTAGAATTCTAATGAATTTAAACATGGTACAGGAGAAAAAGTCTCATCATAATTAATACCTTGAGTCTATTTGAAACCTTTTAGTACTAGTCGTGCTTTATAAGTATGCACATTGCCATACATGTCGATTTTCTTCTATCACTTTTAGGTAAATAAACCAGGTTCAAAACTTGGTTCTAATTCAAGGATTGCTTCTTAGAATTCATGGCACTAAGACATTTATCTACCTCATGGCTAGACACAACCATAAGAAACACCTAGGCTAATATTTTATCGTATCAGACCTATGCGGGCCTTATGATACCTGTGGAGGTTCAACTAGTTCAAGACTTTGTTGATCTCCCACTGGCGGTTGAGTGTTTGTTTCTGGTTCTTGAACTTCTTCAAGACTTACTTTATTCCTATTGTTGTCTTTTGAAATAATTTTTTTTCCATAAAGACATTATTCCAAGCAACAAACACTTTGTTCTCATTGGGATTATAAAATAGTATCCTCTAGTTTCTTTAGGATAACCAACAAATACACACTTAGTAGATTTTGCGGATAATTTTTTTGAGATTCGTCTTCGTACAAAACCTCACAACCATAAATATTAAAGAATGACAAACTTGGTCTTTTCTCAAACCACATCTCATATAGTGTTTTATCAACCGCTTTACAAGAAACATGATTCAGTGTAAATGCACCAATTTTGCATAGCCCCAAAAGGAAATAGGAGGATCTGCATGACTCATCATATATCGAACCATATCCAATAAAGTCTTATTTTTCCTCTCAGAAACACCATTCCATTGTGGAGTTGCAAAGGGAGTTAACTGTGAGACAATCCCATAGTTTCTAAGATGATCATAAAACTCTTGGCTCGAATATTCGCTACGTCGATTTGATCGAAGTGCTTTAATAGTTTTACCAAGTCGGTTTTACACTTCATTCTGAAATGTTTGAAGCATCTCAGAATATTCACCTGTATGTTTCATGAGATACATGTAACCATATCTATTGAAATCATCAGTGAAAGTAATGAAGTACTGATAACCACGTCTAGCCATTATATATATAGGACCGCATACATCAGTATGTATTAGACCCAATAAATCACTAGCCCTTTCAATGTGTCCAGCAAAGGGACTCTTTGTCAACTTACCTAGTAAACAAGATACACATATTTCATATGATTCAAAATCAAATGAATTTAAAAGTCCATCATTATGGAGTTTAAAAATGCGTTTCTCATTAATGTGGCCAAGGTGACAATGTCAAAGGTAGGTTTGACTCAAATCATTTGACTTGAATCTCTTTGTATTTACGTTAAGAACAGGAGTATCTGTAGGCCTTTTCATGTTTAGAATATAAAGACCATCACACAAATCAGCATTCGCATAGAAAATGTCTTTACGAGAAATGGAGCATTTATTATTCATAATAATAAATTTAAAATCATCCAAATCCAAATATGAAACTGAAATGATGTGTGACGGCCCCAAACTCCGAGGCAAACCGGTTAGCGCCACGTCACCAGACACGTCACCAAGCATGCCACGTCACTGCATACTTACTTTTAACTGTCCGCGACTTAAACCTTTGCACGTATCTTATTCCCCTTAACTTAGTATTTATAGATATTTTATGGATATTCATATTAAATTGACTAAGTTAAGTTATTTACGATTTATTAAATTATTAAATATCAAGCGGAAGCCTTATAAAACATGCGAACACCGTATGAAAGAAAAGTTTGCATTTGTATAAATAACCCTATAGTGTGGAAACCCGGCATAGATACCATGTATATTAATGAGCGACAGAAGTACAAAAGGTGAACATATACATGTATCAGGTATACGAGTCCTCCCAAAACATTTATAAAAACAGTAAATAAATACATACAACACCTACGCAAAAATGACGGGCTCTCCTAACTCAGACATAGTCGCCTGAGACGCCCTTGCCCCGGCTCGTCGCAAGATCTGCGATTTGTCACCAAAAACAATGACAAATCCCAGGTGAGTAAATCCCAGAGAACGTTAGCTAATATTCACGAATTTAAATGAAACGGCTACAGTTCATACAATTTAAATAAAGGACGAGAATAAAGAAAATTTGCATGAAAATAAGTCGTTGAGAAGTCAAATTTGGACACGAGTGTAGCGTGACAGGTAACCCTAGGTCGACATCCGGGAATCGTCGTAGCTAAACCGAGAGGAACCATTGACGACCACCTCGCCAAACATCTCACGATCGAATGAGATGAACCATTGAACGGAAGAAACACCGTCCAAACATCTCTCGAGAGGAACCATTGACGTAGACTTACGTCTTCGTCAAACATCTCTCAACCTACGGGTTTCGCGGAGAATAGTCGCCGCGTAGCCCTAACATGGCCAATTACTCGAACAGCGCGGGGTAGCTAGCCCCGGGGTGTGAGTCCGTGCCATGCCCGACCCCGTCGACAAACACACATACACACGTGGGAGTGGATGAACAGTAAATGAACAGCAATGGAAAACACAATGGAATAATTTAGAATGCAAATAAAGTAAGTGTCATAAAAGAATTTTAACTAATTTTCTCGTGGGTTTACTTACCTCAAACAAGTCGCAAACTGCCTTCGAAACGTTTCGCACACGCCTCGAGATGCGTACTCGACACCCGATTATGGTAGCCTAATTCCCTGGTGTCAAATTATATAGTTTTTATTATTTTAGAGTCACATTAAATAAATTTATAATGAGAGACCAAAATTTGAGATAATAATTTTTTATTCCAAAAGTTTATTTTTTTTTGCACGTTTTTCGAACCATACCGGGGGATCGATTATTCCGGCAACGCGCCACCACGCCGCTGCCGCTGTTGCGTCGGTGCTGGCGCCGCCACCACCTCGCCACCACCGTTATCGCGTCACGCGTCGCCGCCGCCGCCTTGCTTGCTGACGCCGCACCGGCATCGCTGCCGCTCCCGATCTTCCACCGTCGCCGCTACTCTCTCTCTCCTCTCTTCTCTCTTCCTCGCCGCTGCGCAACCGTCGTCCGCCATTGGTGGGCTACGCCGTCCGCGCGCCTGCCGCCTCTCTCTCGCTTGGTCGTTCGCGTCGCCGCGAGCCGCTGTCCGTGGTTTGGCTGCTGCTGCCATCGCTGGGCGCTATCCTCGCCGCCATCTTTGGATCCCTCTCCGCCATTGTTGGAGCCGCGACACCGTCGCGCGCTGTTGGTCGCGTCCGGCTCGCCCTCGCCGGAGCCGCTCTCACCGCCACCGTCCCTCTCTCTCTCTTGCTCTCTCTTTTTCACTCTCTTTCCTCTATGGTTCTCTCTCTCTCTATCTTTCTCTCTCTTCTTTTCTTTCTCTCTTCCAGATTTAAAAGAGAAAATAATAATTTTATTTTTTTTTATTTTTTATTTTTTTGAAAGAAAAAGACAAAGTGAAATGATGAGGGATGGGTTGATGTGATGTGTGATGTGATGTGACAACTCAATCCCATACAACCCCGTACACCCGCGTTACGCGCACTCCGTGACGTCGCACGCTTTCATCACTACACGCGCACAACGTGACTAAGAAAAATTCTTAATTAACGCGGCGCGAACTATTAAATAATAATAAAATAACTAAACACTCGCCATACAAAAATAACATATTTCCCCGATTATGCGTGTCATAGACTTTTCCACGACGTCCACGTGGGTCATAGCTTATGATATTAACCCGTAATTTATCAGTTAATCGGGATTGGTTAAAACGGGCCGTTACATGATGTTTCTACTTAAGGCAGGGACCTAATAACAATTATTTAAAACTAAAACAAGCCAACTTGGTAAAATTAACTCATAGCATCTTACAGCCAACGCAGCAACCTTTACACCATTTTCAACTCGTAGGAAATGATGTTTCTCCTTTCTTTAGATTTCTACTTTTGGTGAGACCATACACATTAATACAAATGTGAGATTTACATCCGGTATCCAATACCCTAGAATCACAAGTAGACAAGTTAACTTCAATAACATAAATATCTGAAGTAATAGTCGCACTACTCTTTTTTTCTTTAAATCTTCAAGATAAAGCTTGCAATTTTTGAACCAATGCCAGGTGCATGGCAGAAATGGCAATTTCTTTCCTTTTCCTTTTCTTTTTGGGACTATGAAGTAGAAGCAGCCTTAGGCTTGACTTGTTCCATTGGCTTTGTGACAGTCACAACAGCCTTGGCAAGTTAAACCTTTCTTTTGGCCTTCTTCTTCATAGCCTTTCCTTTCCGAACCATCAACACATTAGCATAAAGAAATGTTTGACATGATGTTGGGAGCTTTCACAACGACGTGCACTCAACAAAGAGGCATAAAGTTTATGGAGCAAACTTGTTAAGTTACAAGAAATTGCTAAATGATGATCGTAGATGCTCTAAATGCAACAAGACTCATGTGGTCGTGGAAATGTGCATTACAAAAAGGCCAAAGTGGGTAGACTAGCACATGGGTAGTTAAAAATGTTTACTACATTAACATTACTCGGACCCAAAGGTGTTTGGGTACCAAAATTCTAGCCGTGTTTCCATTGTGTAGGATGAAAGGGAAGAGCACCCCATGGTACTTGGATAGTGGGTGCTCAAGACACATGACCTGGAGATGCACATCAATTTATTGAACTAAAGCGTGCCATGATGGTGGAAAGGTTACATTTGGAGACAACAACAAAGGAAGAGTTATTGGTCTCGGAACTAAGAGTTTCGGTAACAATTCACTTTCTATTTCTAACGTTTATCTTGTTGATGGATTGAAACATAATTTGCTTAGTATTGGTCAATTGTGTGACAAAGGATTTCATGTTATGTTTGAATCATCGAAATGCATTGTTAGGAATGAGAAGCATGAAACCTTATTTATCGTACATATAGAGATAAAAATGTTTATGCCATTAACTTTTGATGAGATGAATATGCAAATGTCTCATGTTTGAGTGCACAAAGTGAATGTGATGCATGGTTGTGGCAACCGTAGATTAGGACATACTAGCATGGAGAACTTGTCGAAATTGACTAAGCATGATCTAGTTAAGTATTCACCCAGAGTGCATCGTTTAAGAAAGACAAGAGGAGTGTGAACCTTGTATCCTCGGTAAACAAGTGAAATCGTCATTTAAGGCGAAAGTAACAAGTGATGTGATCTCGAGCCTTAGAACTTATCCATATATGTATTTGTTCGGACTCCACCCAAACACTGTGAAAGCCTAGGAGGTAAATCATATTGCTTTGTCATTGTTGATGATTTTACTAGATATACATGGGTGTATTTTCTCTGTCATAAGCATGAAGTGTTTGATGTGTTCGTAAAATTTTGTGCAGCTTAGTTGAGAATGAAAGGGATCTGAAAATCACCATCATTGAAAGTGATAGAGGTGGTAGGTTTGTAAATAGAAACTTGGAGGATTTTGTGCTAAATGAGTTATACACGCAATTCATCCTCTGAACACCCAAAATAAAATGAGTTGTTGAAAGAGAAAAAAACAGGACAGCTCAGAGATGTGTGGGATACTAACTATTGTTTAACATAGCTAAGCATTTTGGGCCAGAAACCATTAACACGACATCTTTTATGTTATAAATAAAACAAATATCAAGAAAGCAAGTGAAAAAGACTCATGAACTATGGAAGGCCAGAAAGCTAAGTTGCCTTTGGCAGGTGTTCGGTTGTACCTGCTATATTCTAACGATAAGGATCAATTAGACAAATTTGACCCCAGTCGATATGTACTTTGCTTAGGTACACTCTATGAAGTAAAAACCTTGTAGGGTGTTTAAATAAGTCAACCAAAACCATAGAAGAGTCTATCCATGTGAAATTTGATGAAGTGGGTCCCAAAGTTAAGATGATGCAAAACTTGGAAAAATTGAGGATCGATGATGAAGATGATGGCACCCTAGGACAAACTTCAAATAGTCAAGAAGTTGAGGCATGTAAAGAATCCGACACAAGTGCGCCTAAGAATTCAAGACTTCTAATTGGCCATTCATCCCAACAAATAATAGGTGATCCAAACAAAGGAGTAATCACTAGGTCCACATTACATCGAGATGAAGGACATATAGCTTTTGTATCACAAACCGAGCCCACTAAGATAGATGATGCCTTAGGAGATGAATTTTGGGTAATGGCTATGCAAGAGGAGCTAAGCCACTTTGTTAGGAACAAGGTATGGACATTAGTACCTAGACCCAAGGACCACACAACCATAGGCACCAAATGGGTTTTTAGAAACAAAAAGAATGAAAAAGGTGAAATTGTAAGAAACAAGGCTAGGTTGGTTACGCAGGCTACAATCAAGAAGAAGGAATTGATTATGAGGAAGTATGCACAATCAACAGAACTAGAAGCAATTGAATGTTGCACTATGCACTTCATTCTACAATGGATTCTTACATATCAAATGGCTGGTTAAAAGTTTTATTCTAGCAAATGGCTTCATTTCTAATTTGTAAAGACAGTATATGTAGAATCAACCATAGGGTTTCAAAGATCATGAACAACTCAGGTCATGCACACACTCATGTTCAAGAAATGCCACAGAGGGACTCACACAAACTTTGAGCTTAGAAGGGATAGGCTGGTAGTATTCTACTTGAAAAAGGATTCTAAAGAAGTGAACTGTTGGAATCTCAATTTATTAATGATTTGATCTGAAAACCTAGATATGTTGCCATGTCTCAAACTTTATGTTTGATGAGATCAGCTTTCAGTCATTCAAGCTACGAAATCTATGTAATGAATTCACTCATGTGTAATTTAACAAGTAATTTGAAATTAGTTATGATGGGATAAACAATATCCTTTTCCAGGCTTGCAAAAATAAAACAATCCAAACGTGGCACCGTTTACATAAATCACACATAAGTATGTGACAGACTATAAGTTAAAGAAATCTGCAAACTCAAAACTGGCAGCCATAGTGTATCACCTGCTGCAGTAGTTCCAATCATGGAAATGGACAAGAGACAAACTAGGAAAAACCATAGATCTCTAAACTGCTCACAGAATGATGGGAAGCTTCCTACTACTAACTGCTTATGTGAATCAATATTAACTTCTTTCATATTAGTGTTGATTTAATCCATGATCCCAAGAGTCCCACTTAAATGTGTAAAGTTGATATTTTCATGATCTTTATGGAACACAAGACTTGAGATTTAGTGTCCAACAAATGGAGCTTAACCTGAAGTTGAGATGACCTTATTAAGGAAGTCTGAATGACAGAAAAGTATCTTATTTTATCACTTTTTGCTATGAAAATACTTATCTAATAATCAAGAAAAAGTAAAATTTCATATTATCTCATTTTTACAATTTAATATGTGTCTACGGAGTTGTTGTGCTCAAGTTCTATACATGAAACAACAACTTGAGGATTATCAAATCCTAGTTGGGTGTGCTGAAATTTATTGTGATAACACAAGTGCGATAAACATATCGAAAAATCGGTGTTACACTCAAGAACAAAACATATTGAGATTAGACACCATTTTCTTCGTGATCACGTCCAAAAGGGCGATGTTAAACTCATCCATGTGCCCACAGAGGATCAACTAGCCGATATATTCACTAAGCCTTTGCCTAGAGATCAATTTTCTAAAATTCGCGCGTAGTGAGTCGGGCATGTTTCGAGAATCGGACCTTCTACATATGTTTTAGCTATTCCAAACCTTTTTATATGGTGTTAGTGAAGTGTCCATGAAGTTTGAGGAGAATCGGAGCTATATTGCAAAAATCCAAAATTTTTTGTCAAAAAATTCGAGAGAAGGAATTAGCGCGCTAATAGTTAAAATTAGCGCGCTAATGATGTACCGACCAGGTTTCTTGACATTCTACTCGACAGTTGTAAGCATCAAATGCAACTCTGAGATAGACTTCTCCATACTATTCATGTGATATTTCATTACAAATTGTGAATAACTATTACGTAATGAATTCAGGATCAAATCCGTAGCTAACTCTTGGTTTAAGCATCAAATGGGAAATCTATTCATGTGATACTTCATGAAAAAGAATAACTATCGTAATGAGATGGTCAAATTATAGTCTTGGTTTATGGGAAATCTAAGTCATCATTATAATCTTAAGAACATGAAGACTAACCAACGCACCCTCAACCATTTTGCAAGAATGAAGGTTCTTGACTGTCTTGAACCTTTCTTGCCTGGCTTATTGTTGGAACATTTCCTTCAACATCGTATCCATGTCGTAAGCTTTCATGTGTTTCATGTCCTTCTGAAGGAACTATGGTTGCCAGCATAATGCATGTAACATATGTTGAGTCGTTAACATGCTTAGTATGTGCATCCTTCACGCTCTTAAAACATTGGTTGGTTGTTCCTCGGGAATAAGATCATCTAGGACATACAACTTGTGTTCATGCTTAAAAACAATTCTCAAGTTTCTGAACCAGTAAAGAAAGTTTGTCCTAGATAACTTATCATTCTCAAGGATGGATCGCAGTGATAAGAGATTAGTGTGATTTGAAGAGGCTACAGATCTACAACAAAGATTATGCGAAAATTCATATTAGTATTGAAGAATGGACTCCCACTAAATTAAAAACCCTCCTTAAAAATTCTATGTTAATTTAAGGGACTAAAATCTATGTTTCACCTAATTCCAAGACACTTAAGGCATGACACTCTGAATTAGGTTATTTAGGTATGTACCTATTACCAATTACATCATATGTAACTTTTAGTTATTTTTATGAGATTATGACATCTTATGTCATAGCATGTTTTATCCCATCTTGTACCTAAAGCCTGAAACCTTTTTGATAGCTTTATCAAGTCTAACCATTTTAAATAATGGACTAATCGTTACACAACTTGCCTCACCAAGATAACACAATACACTCTGCAGAGGCAAACCCATATTAGTGTGATCGAAGCCTTGACAAGTGTTTGAGAATGGATGACACTTGACTTAAATTTGGAAAAGGGATTTTATTTGTTTTAGTGATTATAATTTAAACGAGATAAATTTCATATATTACAATGCATGTACAATCACTAAACAAGTTAGGAAATATTATTAATATTGACTATTATATGAATTTCTTCGTGCTACGAACAATTAACGGTGGTCTCGATGGCCGCCACCCGGGCAATGATTTCGCGGACCAATTGGCGGATAAAGGTACAGGGGCAGCACCCCCTTTTTTTAAGACAATAAATTCCAGTTCTAAAAATTGAGAATCGCCTAAAATTTCTCATTATTTTAGTCAATCCAATTAACTAAAATTGCTCATTATTTTAATACCAAAAATATTAATTAAAATGTTTTTAGTTAACTTTTGCCCACCTCTAACTTAGTATCTTATCCTAATCTAATTAGAATTTAAGTTACTTTGAATCCTTATCCAATACGAATTTGTTATATATCTCAACTATCTTATAGGATTTGTAATTCTTGTCCGACTACAAGTTTATCTCCTATCTAATAGGAATATACTAACGGATAACCACAATGAGATATATGATCAAAACCAATTTCGATTCTTATTCATACAAAACAAGCAATTGAATCAAGGAATGAAAAATTAATCATGCATTCAAAACCAAAATCATATTAAATTAATCCTATTAACCTAATCATGATATCTATCATGGAGACATATATAATTATTGAACAAAAATGAAATATGTATTCAATACTAGAATCATATTAAATTAATCATATTAACCTAATCATGATTTCTATCATGGAAACATACATAATTATTGAGCAAAAATGAAATATGTATTCAACACTAGAATTACATTAACCTAAATATAACTTCTACCATGAACATACGAAATTCGCATCGTTCAATATTAAAAACATATGTTAATCGAAATTCAACACTAGAATCACATTAACCTAAACATTACTTCTACAATGAACATATGAAATTCGCATAATCAATATTAAGAACATATGTTAATCGAAATATTCTAAACATGAATTATATCAATGAATCAAATCATGCATATGTATCGAATACATGGATTAACAATATGCTCTAAAACTAATTTTTTATAACAATTATCACGTAACCTATATGTACATCATATATACATTAATCAAGATCATGTTTTCACACATATATCATATATACATCAGAGAAAACATGCAAACATTTAATAGAATCGAGCCAAAGGCTCTGATACCACTGTTGGGTTTTTGAGTTCATACACAACGAAAAACTCAAAAAAATCAAGATCAAAATAAGTTCTATTAAATTAGATCTATAAAATTAAATCATACTTTAATCCATGATTTCCTTCTCTGATTGTTTGATTTCCAAGATATTCAAGTGCGTGTCGTCTATCGGAAATCCACACACGAATGGTGACCACAATTTGAAGTTCTAGCCTTAAGAAAGATTGAAAACATTTTTCTTTCTCTCCCTAAATCCAGAGCACTCGAAAATAGTAAAAACGAAAATCTTATTTTGTTTTAGGGTTTCAACCTATATATATATATATATATATATATATATATATATATATGTATATATGCTCTCTCTTAAAAACAATATTCATAATACAACTATTATATTTAAGCAATTCAAGAAAATTACACATACACCCCTATTAATTAGTTATCATGTAACAAATCGTAAGGGCCTTTATGATATGAACTTTATCTTAAAAATTCATTATTCTTGACCAATTGAAATTGCGCAAAGCCATTCTTCGTGTGCGACCCAATAGGTTCATCCGACTTTGGCAGTGAACCAAAAACCATTTAAGTAAGTCACAAGCAGTCTCTAGCAAGGCATTATGACTACCCAAGTAGCATGAATATCAAAATCGATACAACCTAATGAATAACTTATATCATATCCTTTTATCGTGCAATATTCTTTGATTAAACATAAGGTCAGGAAAGTCACCCATAATGTTCAATCGTACTAGTTTCAATCTTCAATTAAACTAAAAACATCCAAGTGACATTGATCATATCAATTCACTTGGGTTTGGCCATTTAACAGTCTAACATATTGAGGGATCCACTGATATTTCTCTATATACGAGAGGGACAAATTCTACCTTGATTACCACCTTCACATATTATTCACACGGTAACCAATCACAATCTTTATAATCGACCGGTTAAAGACAATGTTAGATTGTGTCAAATTATCATACTCCTAATATTGAGTTCTATAGTAATCTTAAGTCAAAGAACTAATGGCCTGTTCGCTTCACCGTCTTAGGTCGGATTAGGCACACTGGACTGGTTAATTCGGTGTTCGCTTGGAGGATTAACTAGGCCACGGGATTAGCTAATGGGCATGAGAGGGGACTAAACAATACCATCAATTTTGGTGGGATTAGTTAATCCCAAGTGGGTGGTTATTGGAGATTACCAATTTACCCCTCACATATTTATCAATCTTCACCGAATCACCACTGCTTCACTGATTCACCACTACATCACCACTGCTTCACCGAATCACCACTGCTTGCTCGAGAAGGAGAGGAGGAACTGAGGAGGAGGAACCCTATTTCGTCACCAGCGTTGTCGCGAAGAAGAAGACGATCGTGCTTGCGCCGAAATCAAACAACGACAAACACGAGAAGGAGAGGAGGAACTGAAGATGAGGAACCCTATTTCTTCACCAGTGTTGTCGCGAAGAAGAAGACGATCGTGCTTGCGCCGAAATCGAACAGCGACAAACGCGAGAATGAGAGGAGGAGCTGTAGAGGAGGAACCCTATTTCGTCACCACCGCTGTCGCAAAGAAGAAGATGATCGACCAACAGCAGAAATCGAACAGCGAGAAACGCGAGAAGGTAAGCTTCGTTCACTGGTATTCTTCTTCAGTTGTGTCATGCCGTTCGATTGGTTTTGTCAATGTATTTAACATGTTTCCCTTATCTTCGTTCACTGTTCTGCTTCTTCTTCTTCACCGCTATTCCGACCTTTTGGTCACTACAGCTGTTTTAACAAACTACAATTAATATATGAACACACACAATGAAACAAGTTTAATGAAATTTTACTAGCATGGGGTGAATGACAAGCACTATAGTCCAATGAATTGCATTAATTTTGCGAAATACTGATTTCTATTAAAATGTAGGAGCTTAATCGATCGAAAGATCACATCGATCGGGCTTAAAATATTGCCTATTCGAAGAAGAAAGCCATGAATTGCATTAATTTTGCATATTGTCTAATACGGGTAGAAATGAACCGAATATAGAAGTACTCGTAGAAATTGTAGTAATTACCACAAGGAAAGTAAAAAAAATCATATCTAAGCTGCATTCACAAAATCATGAATACCTTTCGTATGTAGACATTCATGTTTTAGTATAGTCTATTTTAATAATGAAAACTTAAATTTTCTGGGTATTTGAAATGTTTACTCACTGGTGTATATGTAAAATATTGAATCTTATTTGTTTTCCCTTGCAAGATGAGGCTTCAAAAATGGCATGTTTTCAAAGAATAAAACAGTAGTAGGATCAAGAAGTTTATTTGGAACTGGATCATAGCATTTCTAAACCTCTTGTACCTTATAAAATATGCTTATTTTATGGTTTTTGAGACTCATTTTTCTTGAGGAGTTTGGGTGCATGAACTTTGTGAGACTCATTTTTCTTGAGGAGTTTGGGTGCATGAACTTTGTGAGGATTCATTTGTGCATGTGAAATCAGAGTGTTGTTGTTATAACCTTTTTCCATGGTTTGTATTTAAGGTGTCAAATTTCTTCATACGTATATTTTGTTGTTAAGGAGGCCTAAGAAATAAATGCATGTTTGGTCGAATTTGATGGATTTTCTTGGTGGATTTTGTTGAGCAATTATGCCTTCCTTTTATAATGGAAGAGATTCACCAATTATTTTATGAAATTGGGTTTCAAATAGATTACCCACCTATGGATTCAAATTCATCAAGCGGTCGACCTCGTGCAAAGGATTTGGTAATGAACCACATCCACATTTGTCTGCGATTCATTGAACTCCTCGAACATATGTTTAGAATTATGGCAAGTCGTAGGCGTCGTGTGGAACGAACTTACGAACTAGGTTATGACAAGCATCGACAAATTATCCATAACCTCGTCTACAAGTCCGATGAAACTTGCTACAAAATGCTTCGGATGAAAAGGAAGCCATTTAAAAAATTGAGAGATATGTTGTACGAACATGGAAAATTTAGGGATAAGCGTTGTGTGCTTGTTGATGAGCACTTGGCCATTACCCTCCACATACTAGGGCACAACATACGCAATAGGGTCATTTCAACATGGTTCCAAAGGTCGGGAGACACTGTAAGTAAGGTCTTCAGGAGAACTATTCGCGCGCTCATACGATTGCAAAGTATGCTTTTGAAGCACCCTATGCCAATTGGTCTTGAAGAAACTGATTTGAGATGGAGTTATTTTCAGGTACAAATTATGGCAAACTTCCTCGTTTACTTTGCTTTAGTCATAGAAATTCTCCTTCGTTATGACTTATGTAATTCATTGGTTTTGTCAATGTAGGGATGCCTTGGTGCTATTGACGGGACGCATATACCAATCATCGTTCGTAACAATCAAAAGGCTCGATTTAGGTGTAGGAAAGGCTTCCCAACGATGAACGTCATGTGCGCTTGTACACCATCTAAGCTAATTACATACATCCTACCGGGTTGGGAAGGGTCGGCCGCCGATGGGAGAATTCTGAGGGATGTTTTATCACGCCGTAATGGTTTAAAAGTTCCTAATGACAACTACTATTTGGTCGACGCAGGGTACTCTAATTGTCAAGGGTTTTTGGCACCTTTTCGCGGTCAACGATACCACTTATCTGAGTGGGCAAGTGGCAAACGTCCAGCACAAACACCCGAAGAAGTTTTCAATCTGCGTCACGCAAAGGCAAGAAACATTATTGAGACTTGCTTTGGAGCGTTGAAACAACGTTGGGTCGTGTTACGTAGTCCTTGTTTCTACGATGTGAAAATGACTACACTTATAATCATTGCATGTGTCGTTCTTCACAATTACCTAACAATGGAGGTACCAGATGACTTGTTGGATAACGTGGTGGTTGAGGGGCAAGAGTTAGGGGCTGAAGACGACGCGTCGAATGAACCGCCTGAAGTCATCAGCCAAGTGGGACAAACTGATGCGTGGACTGCATTTCGCAACAACCTTGCCATAGATATGTGGGATTCTTACCATTGAGAGGAAGCGATTAATGTCGAACACAGTTGAAGTCGATGAGCTTTTTTTTATTGTGGGATACCACTTATGTGCCCATAATATTTAAATGTGAACTGCTACCATTTTTATGATCCTTGTTCAGTACTTCTGTTTGACATCATTGCTATGTGCCATATGTTATTTTTAATTTCAACATTACTTGTTACGAGAAACGTCATGTTTCATGCAGGACATGAGAAGCAACTGGAAATGGTACACTGTGTTTCGTGGTTGGGACCCTGGTGTATATGGAACGTGGTACGAGTGCTACAAACAAGGGATAAACTTCGACAGATTCTACTATGCTCACTTTGACATGAAAGAGGAAGCAATAGCCGGTTTTGACAAGTACAACCACGCTGCGACAATTGCAAGGGAGGTTCATGATCAACTTACACTAGAGGAAGCTCTTGCATAACTAGATGAGATCCCCCCACCACCGCTACCACCGCGAATGTGGATTGAAGAGTTGTACGAGGCGAAAGGAGTACCTCTACCACGATCACCATCTATTGATGAGGAACCCCGTATTGACTTGTTCTCTCGAGACCGAACCCTTTACCAAAGAGTTGGCTCGGGTTATGAATATGTTATGGATCCGTGGTGGTCTGACTAGATGTATTTTGTATTTGGTAATCTTGTATGAACAAGAAAACATTAATCCATGTAATAGATATATGTGGAGTTTGGTATATTTTTGTTGCATTTAAGGCATCTGAACTCCTCCATATTTCAAAACTTGTTCTTGCATTGAGCTTAAAAAAATGTACAATATTTTCTTGCAAGGAAATTACCCCAGCACAGTGAAGGCTTATCGTCTATCTTCAGCATCCTATGATCTTCCTCTATCTTCTCCCATTTAAGACTCATTACATGAACAGGAAAATATACCACTAGATATTATTACAGTACAAAATGAATCAAAGAAATCAGATTTATATATAAATGATCAGACTTATGCTGCTCATGACATCTCTTCTATGGTTGTCCTAATTCAACATAATTGGAAGTCGACTGCTCGTCTAGCTAATGGTTGTCCATCACGGTCTTCCAATTCTTTGAGTAAAGTGAAGCTAATATCTACTATTTCTCATTCTCGTTCCCTTAATCTTATGAAACTTAAAATAAAGATTAAGGCTAATAAAGGTTTAGTCTAATTCTGTTCATTTTTACCTATATCGGGAGCCTTGGAGATCAAGGCTAATCGAGAACTAGAATACAAGTCTATAATTCAACAACAAAAAATAAAATTGGAGACAGAAGAAGCGATGCCAAAGAGATGATGTTCATGTTACATATCTGGTAAAATTACAATACAAAAATATAAGTTGGTACCAATACGTAAACTGTCAAAAAGGAAGCCATTGTTACTGCAGTTGGATTACGTAAACTGTCAAAAAGTTTACACCCAAAAAAAGACCACCAAACAACATTGTTTACAT
The DNA here is from genome assembly GCA_039657325.1 of Stephania cephalantha. Lineage (NCBI taxonomy): Eukaryota > Viridiplantae > Streptophyta > Magnoliopsida > Ranunculales > Menispermaceae > Stephania > Stephania cephalantha. The sequence goes on along the minus strand of CM077578.1, from coordinate 27,977,888 downwards.
CCAAAAAAAGACCACCAAACACCATTGTTTACATCCAAAAAAGACCAGCAAAAAACATGACTATGCCATAAGTCAATTAAACATCGCATGTAGCAAGGAAGTCTGGACTCGGGTTGCAAAGTCATGAAAGCCGCCATAAGCTCCACGCGACCCATAATCTTGCTGCCATAAATTGCTCTCTCAACGTCTGTCAATTCGTGCACTTCGGCCATAGCATTAATAAAAGAGTCACGCAAGTCGTGTTCAACACGAATGGCACTAGTCACCTTGGAGATTTCGTTCTCAACGATTTGTGCCGCCGCCACCATTTGGTCACCTATGTAAACATCATTGCTCACCTTTCTCTTATTCTTTGCTTCATTCCCACGACCATCAGCCGTAGTAGTCTGCGTTCTCGATGATGTGGGAGTAGCATCAAACTCTTCAGTGGGCGTCGTTAATGGCTCACTAGTACTGCTGGAGTCATGGACATTGTCGACATCCTCAAAAGCATCCTCTGGTGCACGTGCATCCTCGCTTGTGGCCCTATCATTCCCAAAAATTATACAACAATTTTCGTAATGCGGGAATGACTTTAGACGCCAAGGTCTTGCTTCCGGGTAGTTCTGCAACCAATAATACTAGATTAGTCATGACATTTGGATGAAATAAAACATTAGGATGCATTCATAAATAATTCAAACTTCAACGACAATGACATACCCTAAGGTAATCTTCCCATACATCATCGGGAGCGGTGACCATGTTGGAAGTCGAGTCGAAGCCGAATCCGCTTGTACCATGTCGAATGTCGCATATCATATCATTAACTATGAACCAATCTTTCTTCAAGGATTTTAGTCTAGACTCAATATGTGGTCGGGCCTTGATCCCCGAGTTCGGGCATGTGATTTTCAATGCCTCCTCAACATGGCTCAAATATCCGGGCTTGAAGCCATTGTCGCATTTGTACACGCCACTGGCCACCATCTCAACCATGGCATTTACGAGGGCAACATCCTCTGCATGGATCCACTTACGTCGAGATGTTTTGGAATTATCGGCCGAGTCTTCATGCGAATCTTCACGCCAACACCTTCCTTTGCCCTGCCCCCTTTTCTTTGTTGAGGCACCTGCACATTGTTGAAGGAGCTTGGAAGGTCTACCCCTTGTATTCAATATTTTTCTCGGGGTTGAAATGACCCTCCACTACGAATGCGTGATTCTAGTGAGCCAGGTTGATCCATGTCTACTATAAGCAAAGAAGAGGTTAAGTACTTGTGTTTGACATCATTACTAATTTACTGCATACAAAGCAAATAATTATAAAACCAACATATGGTTGTCCTAATTCATGAGTTGCTAATTTTTCTCGGGGGTAAGATTAATAGGTTTAAAATGATTGACCAACAATAAAAAATCAGTAAACATATGATTAACAGTCCTGCAGAGGCAACATCCTCTTCATATAATTTCACTATCTAGCAAGTATCTTGCTATTAGCCCAGCTAATTTTGATTTTCCCAAACCTGTAAATGAAGCAATCTATCATCAATATAGTTTTCAACCTTATGCATTGAGTTTCATATATCCTATCTCAAGTACCAAATCATTCTACACATATTAAAGAATGGCATGTAAATTAAGCAATCTATCATCAGTAATGTTGATATAGCATCTACTGTTAACAAAATATCAATATTAATATATCAAATTTGATTAAATTCCATTCCACGGTGCTAAAGCGATGAGAGGAGCATTAGAAAACAACTTTAAGAAGAACAACTCAAAATTCTTATCCTTAAAGAACAAAAAGACATGCAAAGATTATCAACCCTTCCAGAGAAAATGAACTCCTTCATAGCACCACCAAGAACACTCGGTTGAGTATCACAAGCTTGTAACTCAAAATCACATATATCATCTGGTTCACAGCCTGCTTCAGATGCAAGCAGCTGAAATAAAGAAGAAAATAATTAAATAGAACATCAAGAAGATTGGTTTTCATAGACTGTTATCCCCAACTCCTCGTTCAAGTAAAGTCCGATGGGGTGGGTGAGTTGGAGTTTCTAGACTTTACTACGGAGGCTTTCTGGATACAAATGCACCATGTTCCCCTGGAGTGCATGACTGGGAATATGGTGGAGTATTTGGGAAACAAGATTAGGGAGGACTATGAAGCCATTGCAGGTTGGATTTAAGATCCAAACTGAGAAAATGACAGATCTCCCTGAACGACAACACGGCAGTAGCTCACCAACAAGAACATAAACCCTAACAACACAACAAATCATTCAACAGCCATATGTAGGTGAAGAGAGTCATCATTTATCAAGTTAAACTTACCTCGGATGAAAGAGACACCTTCACTACGAATGCGTGATGAAGAACACAGCACTAGCAGCAGATTGAGCTCGCGATGGAAGGAAGGAAGAAGGGGATGAACGCGTGAACATGAGGTGAGGAGGTCGCGATGGAAGGACAACAGAAGGGGATGAACGCGTGAAAATGAGGTGAGGAGGTGTAACTTATGCAAGGGTATTTTGGTAAATGTACCATTACAACCACATTTAATCCCAACCTTAAAACTCCCAACCAAACAAGATACACAAATGGGACTAAACCATCTAAACCCATGTGTTAGTCCCATCACAAATTAATCCCATGACCTTAGGACTCACTAAAATATGAAGCAACAGGCCATAAATGACATAGCTATCATGAGTAATATTTAAGACTTAATCCAAGTGGTGTTCTCATAACGGGTTGGTCCAGTACCTTGTTCCCTAATAAGTACTCCTGATCTGATTCTTATCCCTATACGCTTGATCATCACATGACCATCAATCAAGATTCACACTAGTCTTAATTCATTATAGCTCCCTGTATAATAACCGACTAGGGACATTTAGGATATTTTAACAAATACCCATGGATCTTATTATAAAGTAAACATGCAATCACTTATAATAAAATAGCAGACAAAAACCTCTATTTTATTAACTAAAATTATAAGATAAACAATGTTTGTAGATTGACCTATGGCACATTCTCCGCCATACTTTGATCATGTGTTTGTTGATATTAGGTTTTAGAAGTTATCATAGCCATTGAAGCTTTTAACCAAATATGGACGGTATAGTCGTGAAATATACAACATCGAGCGATAGTTGTTTATTAGGGAGGCACATATAAAAAACTTAATTGGTTATGAATCTAAAGATTTGGAACATTAAAACAATGTGGCTTACTTTATTCACACCGATAGGTGGAGTTCTAGTTTCCACATTTGAATATTTTCCGTCGCGACAGAGGGTTGAATTGGAATTGAAAGAAATATGTCTATTCTAATTAGGCATTGCACATATATAATAAAGATGATAAAGTGAGTTGAAAAGCATAGTATTTTAAAACTTAAGTGAAGTTGTGAACTAAGATAGTCTTAATATAAAAGTTAAAGTAATTTGCATTGATTTGTTAAATTAGATTAGTTAGTTATAACAACCAATTTAAAAAGGATTTCCTTAGCAATAGAGTAATTTTACTTAGGTATGTATTGAGTGCATACATATTTCCCTAAGGACGATATATGTAATCAACGTAAGTTTGTCACACTATTACTACAATCGAGCCATTATACTTGCGGCCACGATCACTAATCACTTACTTAATGTAACGGGTCGTTACGGAAAGACTATGTGCCTTACTTGACCTTTTGGGTAAATCTTTTTATATAAACTCATTGTTATATTTAGGTGAGTTTCCTATTTCCATTGGATTTAAGGTCTGAGATATATCATTTTCAAGTTCTTGGATTCTAGATTCTAAAGCAACTAATCACATGACTAATTGTCCTAATTCCTTTCACTCTCGTAACCCTTGTCCAAGTAATAGGAGAATAGCAACTATAGATGACTTGTTAACCACAGTTGCAGGCACAAGAGACGTTCACCTTACTCTAATATATATACTTAAAGATGTTCTTCACGTTACAATGCTCTCGACAAATCACATCTCTATACACAAACTCACCAAAGATTCACATTTAATTGTGTTATTTTACGCTACTCATTGTGTATTTTAAGATCAGTGCTTAGGAAAGACAATTGGACTTGCTAAGGAACAAAATGGACTCTATTACCTTGAGTTACAAATAGATTCTACATGAAACACTGGCTCATTTATTTCAGATCACAACATTTCTAGTAAAGATGGTTTATGGCTTCATATCATCGACTTATGCATCCCTCTTTTAGCACCCTTAAGGTCATGTTTCCTCTCTTGTTTAAGTCATTAAATGTTAGTCATTTTCATTGTGAAGTGCGTGAACTTGCAAAACACAAACGTATGTATTTTTTCATTGAGTGAAACACAAACGTCTGTATTTTTCACTGAGTAATAATAGAATTCCACTCCTTTTCACCTAATCTATAGTGATATTTGGGGACCTACATCTATTTTAAATATTTCTTGTGCATGTTGGTTTGTATCCTTTATTGATGATTGCGCTAGTGGCATTTGGATTTTCTTGCTTAAAAACAAATCAGACTTAAGTCTCATTCTCCGACAATTCCATATGATGGCAAAAATTCAATTTGGCACTAGGATTAAGAAGTTTTGGTCTAATAATACTATATATTATTTTAATTAAACTATTAAATCATACTTTCAAAAAATGAATCATTCAAGAATCCTTATGTGTTCACATTTCACAACAAAATGGTGTGGGTGAAAGAAAGAATGGTCACTTATTGGATACAACGCGTGCCTTCCTATTTAAGCACCATATACCTAAGTCATTGACAACGACATCGCAAGTATATCGGTTCAATTGTAGTAATAATGTGATCAACTAACACTGATTACGAATATCATCCTCTATGAAAGGTTTATCTGGACACGATTCACTTAGTTAAGCTCAATCTACTGTTAAGAAGGTCTTTTTTTAATTGGTTTTAACTAAACTACTTTATTCTATAAAACAATGTAAAAAAACTTGTACTCTTATATTAAGAAGAGTCTTAGTTCACAACTTCACCTAGATAATGAATTACTATGCTTTCATATCCCACTTCTTTCATCTTCATTATGTGTGCAATGCTCAATTAGAATAAACAGATTTCCTTAAGATTCACTTCAACCCATTTTCGTGGTGGAAAAGATCATAATGCGCAAACTAGAACTCCATCTATCAGTGTGAATAACATAAGTCTCACATAGCATTAAGTTTCAAATCTTTAAACTCATGACCACTTAAGTTTATTATCCATGCCTCTCTAATCAATAACTATTTATCGATGTTATATATTTTATGGTTGTATTGCCTATATCTTACTTAAAAGCTCTAATGGTCATGGTAACTCCTAAAACCTCTAATCAACGAACATGGGATCAAGATGTTCATAGCATTACGTATAAAATCAATACAAATACTAACAATTGCATTTTTTAATCAATATAATCCACTCATAATTCCTTTAACATAGCATTCATACCATAGGATCCATTGATCCCTAAGATAAAAAAAAACTACTCATTCATCATTGAAATCAATATACACATCATGGTATTTATTGCAATCAAAGATTAAATCAAATAACTTCAATTAAATCAAATAAACAATACCGAATAACCACAAGTAGAGTCTTCAATGTCTTCTCCTCCAAAACTCTTCTCAATACTCAAGAACAATGTAATACTATTGTGGTGGCTCATAAACTATGGTAAACTATGATATTCTATGTATTTACCATGTTCTAATACCTAATTATACCCTTAAGACTCATTAGAATACAATTAAAAACTCTAATTAACAATTCCAAAAGAACTAGAACTCTCAGACTTTCTTATTTTATTTCCCGGCACTGTCTATTAGTGATCCATGATGTGTGTGTAATGTCACAGTGCCACCACAGCTTCGACCTTTTGTGTGTAGTTTCTCCTCATAGTGGGCCCGGTCCTGTGTGTAATGTCCTGGCGCAGTGTATGTTCCCCATAGTGTCGTCACTGTGTGAACTATATTGCACCTATTTTCTTGTCTTCTAGCCTTCTCACGCCTTGCCTACGCCTTGTAATCTTTTTCCATGGCGTCAAGTGTCTATGCTACGGCGTCAAGTGTACTTTTGTGCTTTTTCTCCTCATTTCATTATGAAGTCACTCCTTTGTCTCCTTTATAACTTTTAAACCTGAAAACACATAAATACCATCAATTAGAGCTCATTCCGAGATATTTAGTCTAGTTATACTACTAAACTAACCTTATATATGTCTAATTAATCACTTATCAAATACCCCCCAAACTTAGGATTTTTCAAGTCCCGAGCAAAAGTGTATTATATTAAGTACTCTTACTAATACTACTTATAATACTTTATTTATTTTACATAGTTAATGGAGTATCATTTAATTCAAATAAGTTCAAGTTAATAATCCACTCAAGAGTTTTTCTTCATAAAAACTAATATTTTCAAAACACTTAGCTTTAACAATACATATAAATCACTTTCAAAACTCAAAAGTAGTTGATAACCAAAACCATCACTACTCACAAGTTTGTTTTAACTCAACACTCAAGTAGCAAGTGTACAATCTCATAATTTCTTATTAATCTCAAAAATTCACAAATAAGCATAGATCATACTATTTTTATAGATTTTAGTACTTTAAGAGTTTATAGGACTTCATATAGTTGGAAAGAAAACTTAACTCAACTAAGTTACTTATACTCGAGCTAAATTTTTCATTTGAACAGTTTTAATCTAACTTTCGTCTTTCTTTATTTCTATATTTCTCTTTTCTCCTTACATTTTATAGTTGTACGGTCTCTACTCCTTTTTCTTTGGATTTTGTTTTTCTCACTTTTCCAACCATTAAGTTCTCTGCTCATTTTCCTGTAGAACTTGTGAGACTCTCTATTTTTTATTTTAAAACTCTTGTTAGCACTTCTTACTTTCACTCTATCAAGAAAGTTTTAACTCCAACTTTTCATTAAAAACCATGAATGTATTTTTCCTTTTTAGTACTAAGTCTATATTTACTTTATACTCAAGTAAGATTCATACTTATCATAGAATTTCTTAGAGATCTGACTTTTCCACAAGAAGTGTTCTGGTTTTTTATTGCTTTTGTTTCAAGTTCATGGTCTTCCTTAACTTTAGGTTTCTAATCCTGAAACTATACCATTATTTGCTACACTTCTTCTTTTCTTCAAAACTTTATAACACTCTCTTTAGTTTCATATCAACAAGATACTTGTATTCTTACTCATCCCCAATTAAAGGCATGAACTTTGCAAATGATTTATTCGTTCATTACGTATTACTATATACAACCTAATCTATACTACTTCTACACATTTAAATAATAAGTAAATGAAAAAATACAATACCATTCTTTCCTCTTAATTGCTTCAAAAATAAAATTTTATGATCATACTTGCAATATTTATCTTTCTTTCATCCTTTCTTATCACTTCTCATAGTGTTAATGCCCTCAAACTTAAACCAAACTTTATCTTCAAGGTTTAAAAATAAGCCTGAAACATAAAAACACTAAACACTTAAATATATATAATATAATTTGATAACTAAACATAAAAATGCATAAACATAAAATTTAAACAACTACTAAAGTGATAAAATATCGCAAATGTAAAAATAATATGTATAAATGTATCTCTCATCTCCCCAATGTCTAGATGAATATGTTGCATATGTTGAGACTTCTCCATTTCGATGAACATTTACCCGGCAAATGTTCTTTCCAACACATTTCGCACAAAACTTTTTTAAAGTTAGAAAAACACTAAAACATTTGGATTGTTCTATCTAATAGAAATAAATAACTGAAATTCAAAAACTTATGGGCTGCCTCCCAGTAGCTTTTCACTTAAAGTCAATGGCATGATGTCTTTTCGCTCGTTTAGTCCGAGTCTAAATCGAAACACTCCATGACTTTGGATGTTTGAAATTACTGCTCATCCATAAATGCTTCAGTAACTTGTTTCCATATATCACCTTCTTTATAAGGTAACCTAGATAGATGATCTGCAACCAAATTTTCACTTCCCTTTTTATCTTAAATTTTGAAATCAAACACTTGCAATAATAAGACCCATCTAATCAACCTTGATTTTGCATCCTTTTTTGCAAACAAATAATGGATTGTTGCATGGTCAGTGTACACAATGACTTTTGATCCCACTATGTAAGATATAAACCTATCACACGCAAACACTATTGCCAATAGCTCTTTTTCTGTAGTAGTATAATTTTGTTGTGTTCGATCCAATATTTTGCTTGCATAGTATCTAGCTATAAATGTTCTATCTTTCACTGGCCTAACACTGCTCCTACCGCATAGTTATTTGCATCGCATATTATTTCAAAGTTAGACTCCCAATCTGGTACTATCACTATTGGTGCTTAAATCATAGATACTTTAAAGGTCTAAAATGTAACGACCTGTTACCTTAAGTTGGTGATTAGTACTAATCCAAATCCTAACTAACCCGAGTTAGGCTTGTGGTTAAGTTCAGCGTACCTCGATTAGCGTATGCGTGCGTTTGCATGACGTTTTATGTTTGTATGAATTGTTAAATCAATTTATATATAGGTTGTCGTATAATACGAAAATTATACACAAGCCTATAAACGAAAAATACCCAATAAACTATGGTTTACTGGGACACCAAGTGTGACGAGGGAGTTCATGGCATGACTGTGCACGCTCAAAGACACTCGTAGGCATGTCCGGTGAGTTTATTGGTGAATAATAAGTGATATATATATATATATGTGTTTTTAAATACATAAATACATATATTGGAAAATAAAAGAATATTGAAAATATATGGATTATTGAATCCTCTCAAACGAAGCGTAAGTGCTTGACGTGTCAAAATTCATGTCACTTTAACGCATCGACCTGGCGATCGGTCTCGAGATAGTGCAACGCGTATCTCAAGGAAAATCCATATATAAAAATAAAATTCAAAGCTTATCCATTCATTTCGATCAAGAAAAGGTTCGAGAGGGTTCGGTCGATTCCGGATCGAAGGGAAGTCGTTTTGGGAGCCGAATTCGATCAAGTTGAGGAGTATAATTGATCACACAGCTCGTGAGCATCACATTGGTATGATTTGATTTAGTGTTTATCAAAGTTGGGATTGTTGGTGATGCTAGAATTGTTGTTGTTTGAGTTGTTTGTTGATCAATTATAGTCCCTCACCTCACTAAAGATTATTTTCGATTAGTTTTGAGTAGTTTGTGAACGTTTAGGACGATTTGGAGGTGTTTTGGGTTGATTTGGTGTAGCAGAACTAGGCTTCTGTTGCAGGTCTGGTGCACATAGCATGCTAGGCACTAGCCACAGCACGCTGTGTATTGGGGAGAATGAACTAACATGGGTAGTGTGTTATCCATGTCAAGTAGCGCGCTACCAAACCCTTGAAACCAGCAATGGTGTTGTGTTTTATGAATTATCTATGGAGGACTTAGGGATTGGTCTAGGGGTTTTAAAAGTAATATAATGAACCTATATTAATCCCAAATGATTGGTGATAGGACGAACACCGAGAAAATGTGAGATGACCGGAAAGTTAGGAAATTTGGATAGAGACTTAACCCGAGGTAAGTACGGATTCGCATAATTATCAATATTGTCTGGCTATTTAGTATATATAACTCATGTATTTGTTGGGATGGAATGGGATATTATGTACACTGTGGTGGTTTTCAATAAATGAAAAACGGTATGTAATGTGACCATGCTATAACTTCCGATTTTGAGAATAGGTTTATAGGAGATGGGTTCCCTTCCCGGCATATATACAACTCCTGCTCAATTCGATAGGTTGTATGGATTACATACACACTATGAGGCTTAGGATAGAACCATTGGGCATGAATGGATTGGCTAGAGAGCACATGAGTGCGATTTGTTGGTCTAGCTATCGCATTAATGGCGCTGATGGGTAATCGGCCCTAGTTTTATAAATAAAAAGGGGATCACAATGTACTAATCCAAGACATTTGCTTTGCATCTATTTATGTATTGATTTATATGATTTCCATTTTCTTGTTAGATATCATTGGTGCATGTTGTTATTGCATGATATCCTTGATTATTATATGGAATGTTGATGCTTAGTGTGAATCCCTACTTACTGAGCGAGTTGGAGCGCTCACCCCAATTAACATTACAAGTAGATCCGACGAGCGCTACAACTATGGGATGGAGAAGTTATAGGAGTCTTGAACTTCTCTTCGATGTTATGATTTCCTCTAGTCTTATATATTTGTATTGAATTACAGATTTGTAATGTCACATAGGATGGGTGATTTATATAATCAAGGTTTATTCCGATTTTGTTTTAATATTGTATATCATATTTTGATTATCGAGAAGGTTTTAAATTTTGTTGCGTATTTTAATTGTTTTATTTCAATAGTCGATATACAGTAGTGCTTATTAGGTGAAGAGGTAAGGCTGGTAAGGGTAATATATGCTTAATTAGGGTTTCAGGCAGGGTATTGCCTAATCAGGTTAGAAGATGCTACAGCTTGGTATCAGAGCATAGGTTAGGCTAAGTTAAAGCCTAAGATAAGTTTGGTTTCATTATTCTGAGATTTATTAGAATCAAAGAATACCTCTGATACAGAAAAGGTCCAGAGTACTAGGTTTAAAGCTTGTTATAACCTTGATGGTAGGGACAAGGTTTAAGAGCTTTGTTACATTGAATAACTCTGATACAATGGGGTGCCAGAGTTTATGGTTTATCACTTTTAGAGATAAAGTGGTAACATTGATATAGTTGGGCATCATGGACAATGCTCTGACCCTAAATTCACTTGTGGATGGTGTTTGAAGTGAATGTTATCCTACTTTGAAGTTTAAAGTATTCTAATTACCCTAATAATGGAACCTAAGTTTATCGACTCAGAGAATGGTCTCGAGTTATGAATAAGCTTAGGGTTTGATAAACGGTTTTCATCGTGATTTTAGGGGTAACCAAAAGATAAAAGACTGAGATATGTTATTTGTTGTGTATACTATATCTACGTGGTAGATATGATAGTATGTCTGACCTGAATGGTAATAAGATGGCTAAAGTCCATCTATTTCTCATGATATGAGAAGGTATTGGATGTAAGAGCTCTGGAGAGTCTTAATCTCGGGGAGATAAGAAGGAAAGACATAAGAGAACTTATAAAGATGAAATAAAACTCTTCTCCAAGTAACATCTTCAATGGTTTTTGTTCTCAATGATATTATCAAATAAATAATAGTCAGTGAAGAAGTATCTATTGGACCAAGACCTTGAGGTGTGTAATAGGGGAATGGAAATTGTGAAATCATGATGTACTGAATGACTTTCAGGATAAAACTCAAAGGTGGCGGACCACTTTAAGAGATGATTTAATGCTAGTATTAGGACTAGTATGGAAGTAATGAAAGTTATTCAGTAAACAAGTTAGTGGTAAATGATATAAGCCTAATGGAAGTTAGGAAACCACTAATGCAGTTAAACTTTATAAGTTGTTATGAAGTTGACATTCCAGTTATGGTTTGAATCCATATATGAATAATAAGTGGTTTATCAGATAATAAAATAAGGTTAAATTCAGAATATAGCGGTTAGTTGGTAAGATATCCTAGTCTGATCTATTAGACTGGTATAGTTTAAATTGGGAAAATGAGTGGTCAATGAATCTTAGAATTTGAGGAATCCAAGGACTAACGTGTAATAGTCAGAATGAGTATTCATTACTTAGAATTGACAACTCATTCTGAAAATAAGTGAAATCAGTGGTTCTTCATAGGTAGTTGAAATCTGATTTTCATAGTGAAATGATCAGAGCCAAGGATATATATATATGTCTTTATTAGATGATTGCAGGCGGGTGCTTGATCATTTTAAGTGGATGGTGAAACCACTAGAACTTACTAAAATCATGTTATTTTCATAAATTAAGGGTGTCAAGTGAAGGAAAACCCTATTGTAATGAAGTTTTTATTGTGTTATCAATTATAACATAGAATCTTTGAAGACTTAGAGAATGCACGAGCAATTACCGTACAAAATTGTAAATTAGTAACGGTAAATTAGTTTAGACCAGATTTATGCAAATGCTAGTACTAAGTTTCAAAGGTTAATCAATGGTAAGAGTGTTGAATATTAATAGTAAATCAGGGGATTTGAATGTAATTGAGACAATATGAGGTTGTCCCATATTCAACACAAAGGTAAAAATGAGTGAACTTGAGTTGACTGAATAAATTAAAAGGGGAAAGTAAACTTGAAATAATTGGATATTACCAACGATTGATACAAGGATCTAGGGTATCGTTATGTGGTTTATTCAATTAACTCAAGTATGTGATGGTTATAAGTTGAAATCGAATATAAGGGTGCATTGGGAGAAAGTGGAAGTATAGTTAGACTACAATGTTTGCTTGATGAAACTTATATTTTGAAAGAAGTTAAAGACTTATCCTAAGAGTTATATATGTGTGGAAGAGTTAAGAGTTATGGAGAACCAGTATTGTTATTTCGGTAAAGAACCGAAAATCTACTTCTCAGGGGGAAGAGGTGTATAATAGCTGGGAGGGACCTTTTCTCAATCTTAACACAATATATCTAAAGTTGACCATGGTTTCCAGAGAATAGAGTTTCCAAGCTTGTGACTTGGAAAGTATGAATTACTGGAAGAAATATTTACTTTGTAAGTTCTCTGGTGTGAATTTTAGCAGGCTATATATGAGGTTAAGGTATTTACCTTAAGAATTTGTATGTTTTACTTCAAAGTTAATTGGTAGGATGGGAAGTAAGTAGTTAGAGCCTGAGTAATATAGAAATACACAGAAAGGTGTTATCAAACTGTCAATATACAACTGCAATTTTGGTATATGGAGAAATGTAGCTATTGATAGAGCTTCTTAGTTTAGACTTCATGAGGAAGTGATGGTGATGATGATTTGTGTGAGTTTAGCTGACACGTCATCAACTTTGAGAGCTAATTTTGAAGCTACTAATCTGATTTTTGGAGTTCAAATTCAAATTGAATTGGAGAGAATTCAGTGGTGATTGGTTTTCTGAAAGCTATTCAGGATTATATAGAGCGTTATATGTTAACGGCTAGTGTAGATTATCCTGATTAGTCAATTTCTGATAATGGTGTGTTACGGTTCAGGGATAGATTATGGATTCCAATTCAGGATCAGGTGAGGTATGAAGTGCTACGAAAATCTCATAGATCTCTTTATTGCATTCATCCTGATAGTAGTAAAGAATATCATTAAATGAGGCACCTTTATTTATTGTTAATCTGGGATGAAAAAATGATGTTGTGGAGATAATAAAGAGATATGAGATATGTCAACAAATTAGGGCTGAGCACAGAAACCCAAAGGGTTATTGCATTCGCTGCCTACTCCTGAATGGTAATGGGAACATAGATTGGTGGATTGTGTTTGCAGTTTATCTCGAGTTTGCGTAACCACTATACGATAAGAATTCTCGTTAACAGGTTGACGGAGTCTACGCATTTCTTGCCAGTTTCTATGTGAAATCCTCTTGACTGATTATATAAAGTATGCATAATGAATTGTTGGATTTCAGGGCGCTTCAGTGTCAACTATTTCGGATAGAGATCCAAGATTCACGTCCAGATAATAGAGTGAGTTACTGCGATAGCTGGAGAACTGATCTTAACCTCAGTATGGTATACTACCAGTAGACCGATGGGTAACCAGAGTAATTGATTTTGATACTAGAGGATATACTTCGAGCTTGTGTCTTGAAGTTTGATAATAACTGTAAGAGATACATTTCTCTGTGTGAGTTCGTTTTGTGAAAATAGCGTCAAGCTTGTATTGGAATGTTCCTTTGAAACTTTGTATGGTCAACCATGTCATTCACCGGAGTGTCTGGACAGGGGTTGAGATGCAAGTTTATTGGAGTCGAAATTAATTTAGAACTACACAGAGGAAATGCAGCAGATACGCCAGCGTTTAACTACAACATAACAGAAGAGATACGCCAATAAATATAATAGGTGGTTGGATTCTTCAAAGGACAAATATGTTATGTTGAAAGTATCACCTATGAAATGAGTCGTATAAATTTGGATTGTGAAGTAAACTAACTTCAAAGTTTATTAAGTCATTCAAAGTACAGGAACGGATTAATCCTGGTACTTACATGTTAAAGTTGCCTCCTCAGCTAGTTGGAGTTCAAAACATCTCCCACGTGTCAATGTTATGTAAAAATGGAGACTCAGTTCATTCCAAGGATTGGTTGGAATGAATCTGATCTTTGGGAAGACTTATCTTACGAAAGGTAGTTAAGTGGATTAATTGATCGTATGATGAAAAAGCTGAGAACCAAAGAGATTCTTTTGGTTATAGTGAAATGAGGGTTTCACAAAGATGAGGAACTAACCTGAGAGCAGATGTATGAAAAACAGTTTCCATTTCTATTTGAAACTGTAGGTAATTTCATATTACTTTAATTTTGAGGACGGGATTGCTTTAAATTGGGAAGACTGTAACGACTTGTTACCTTAAGCTGGTGATTAGTACTAATCCAAATCCTAATTAACCCGAGTAAGGCTCGTGGGTTAAGTTCGGCGTACCTCAATTAGCAAATGCGTGCGTTTGCATGACGTTTTGTGTTTGTATGAATTGTTAAATCAATTTATATATAGGTTGTCGTATAATATGGAAATTATACACAAGCCTATAAAATGGAATATACCCAATAAACTATGGTTTATCAGGACATCAAGTTTGACGAGGAAGTCGTGGCACGAGTGTGCACGCTCAAGGACGCTTGTAGGCATGTCTGTTGAGTTTATTGGTGAATAATAAGCGATATATATTTATATATTTTTAAATATATAAATATATATATTGGAAATAAAAGAATATTGAAAATATATGGATTATCGGATCGTCTCAAATGAAACGTAAGTGCTTGATGTGTCAAAATTCGTGTCACTTTAACTCTTCGACCACGCTGATTAGTCTCGAGATAGCGCGACGCGTATCTCGAGGAAAGCCCATATATAAAAACAAAATTCAAAGCTTAATAATTCAATTCGATCGAGAGAAGATTCGAGGGGGTTCGGTCGATTCCGGATCAAAGGGAGGTCATTCCGGGAGCCGAATTCGATCAAGTTAAGGAGCTTAATTGATCACACAACTCGTGAGCATCACATAGGTATGATTTGATTTAGTGTTTATCAAATTTGGAATTGTTGGTGATGTTAGGATTGTTGTTGTTTGAGTTGTTTGTTAATCGATTATACTCCTTCACCTCACTAAAAGTTATTTTCGATTAGTTTTGATGAGTTTGTGAATGTTTGGGATGATTTGGAGGTGTTTTGGGTTGATTTGGTGTAGCAGAACTAGGCTGATGTTGCAGTCTGGTGCGCATAGCGCACTAGGCACTGACCATAACGCGCTATGTGTACTGGGGAAGATGAACTGACATAGGTAGCGCATTATCCATGTCAGGTAATGAGCTACCAAACCCATGAAACCAGCAATGGTGCTGTGTTTTATGAATTATCTCCGGGGGACTTAGGGACTGATCTAGGGGTTTTAAAAGTAGTATAATGAACATATATTGATCCCAAATGATTGGTGATAGGTTGAGGAACACCGCGGAAACATGAGATGATCGAAAAGTTGGGAAATTTGAACAAAGACTTAACCCGAGGTAAGTACGGATTCGCTTGTTTATCAATATTGCCTAACTATTTGGTATATATATAACTCATGTTGTTGTTGGAATGGAATGGGGGATTATGTACACTGTGGTGGTTTTCAATAAATGGAAAACGGTATGTAATGTGACCATGCTACAACTCCTAGCTTTGAGAATAGGTTTATAGGAGATGGGTTCCCTTCCCGGCCTATAGATAACTCCTGCTCAATTCGATAGGTTGTATGGATTACATACACACTATGGGGCTTAAAATAGAACCATTGGGCATTAATGGATGGGCTAGAGAGCACTTGAGCATGATGTGTTTGTCTAGCAATCGCATTAATGGCGCCGGTGGGTAATCGGCCCTAGTTTTATAAATAAGAAATGGGGATCACAGTGTACTAATCCAAGACATTTGCTTTGCATCCGTTTATGTATTGATTTATATGTTTTCCATATTCTTGTTGGATATCATTTGTGCATGTTGTTATTGCATGATATCCTTGATTATTATATGGAATGTTGATGCTTAGTGTGAATCCCTACTTACTGAGCAAGTTGGAGTGCTCGCCCCAATTAACATTACAGGTAGATTTGATGAGCGCTACAACTACGGAATGGAGAATTTATATGAGTCTTGAACTTCTCTTCGATGTTATGATTTCCTCTGGTCTTATATATTTGTATTGAATTATAGATTTGTAATGTCACATGGGATGGTGATTTATATAACCGAGGTTTATTTTGATTTTGTTTTAATATTGTATATCATATTTTGATTATCGAAAAGGTTTTAAATTTCTGATGGATATATTAATTGTTTTATTTTGATAGTCGATATACATTAGTGCTTATCAGGTGAAGAGGTAAGGCTGTTGGCTCTAGTTAAATCTGGTAAGAGTAATTTGGGCTTAATTAGGGTTTCAGTCCTGGTATTATCCTAATCAGGTTAGGGAACGCTACATAAAATGCATTTACACATACAGACTCATTTCAAATGGAGCATCTTTCCCAACAACGTTCATAGTGGTTTAGTGATCTTTGAAAAATCCTCGATAAACCTTCTGTAGAAACCGCATGTCCCAAAAAGCTCTTTATATCTTTAATGTTTCTTTTTATAGGAAATTTATTCATTGGCATTATTTTTTCTCTATCGACCTCTAATCCATGAGCAAACACTTTATGTCCCAAAACAATTCCTTCTCGAACCATGAAGTGACATTATTTCCAATGAAGTACTAATTTCATATCTTGACATCTTTTTAATAACAAGGCCAAATTTTGTAAATATAAATCAAATGATGCTCCAAATACTAAAAAATCAAACATAAACACCTTCATAATATCCTCCACCATATAAAAAATAGTCATCATACATTTCTGAAATGTCGCTAGTGCGTTGCATAATCCAAATGACATCCGTCTAAATGCAAATGTTCCATAAGGACAAGTAAACGTAGTTTTCTCTTGATATTCTGGAGCTATAGCGATTTGATTATATCCCGAATACCTATCTAGGAAACAATAGCATTCATATCTTGCTAACCTATCCAACATTTAATCAATGAATGATAAAGGGAAGTGATCTTTCTTTGTAGCCTTATTTAATTTACGATAATCAATGTAAACTCTCTAACCAATCATTGTTCTAGTGGACAAGGACTCTCTATTTTTCAATCTGAATAATGGTCATTCCTCATTTCTTTGGTGCCACATGTATTGGTGAAACCCATGAACTGACTAGGATAGCATAGATGATTTTTTCGTTCAACCATTTTAAAATATATTTCTTTACCATTACTTTCATCGTTAGATTGAACCGCCTTTGAGCTTCAATCGATTGTTTATGATTCTTTTCCATTAAGATCTTATGCATACAAACAGTTGGACTAATTCCTCTTAAATCTTTGATTGTGCATCCTAATGTTGACCGATGCTCTCTCAAAACTCTAAGCGGTTTTTTTCCTCCAATCTGTCAAAGCTGCAGAAATAATAACAAGATATGTTAAATTTGCTCCTAAGTACGCATATCTGAAATGTTTGGCAAAGGTTTTAACTTCACTATTGGTTCAATAATTGCACTCTCCACTTCTGTCTTTAGTTTCTCAACTTTTATGAAACTTTAGGGGTTTTATTGGAGATAGAACATTGACTACCTCCTGACGTTCACCCTTAATTGTAGAGCTTGTTGTTATGCTTTGAACTAGACAATGTTGGCAAGTCAATAATTAGACATGTTTTATAGTGTGACTTAAGTTGATTTTAGATATAAATGATGATATTACACTAGGTATTCTCTTGTTTTTGTCATTTCAAGATATAATTAAAAAATGAAGAAATAAAGGAAAAAGAGGAAGAAGAACAAAACATCAATTGAAGAATAATTCCAGCGATTAGCCAGTAATTTGCATTTACACTAGGAGTCACCACCTAAATCGGCAGTAGAGAAGTGCTAGTGAATCCTCAGCGAATTGGAAAATATACTAGAAATTGCAAGCTAAATCGGTGGAGCACAGATAGTCAATTCTAGTGATTAACTCAACGATTTGTGTACAACTTAAGAATCATTGACAAATCACTGAGGTCGGTTATGAGTTTTTTAGATTAATATGAAGAATTTGAGTTTATCTAGGATATGTATAACTTAGAAGACAATAAATAAGGCCAGAGGGCTTCAAAATAAAGCACTTTCCAACCTATTTCACATATTCAATAAGTCTTTTATTAGTTTTAGTATATGTTTGAAGCTATATTAAAGCTTTGATTTATTTAAGAGGTATTTATTGATGGGGCATGTGCCCTAGGTCAATCCATTAATTGTCTTTATGAATACTTTTAGTTAATAAAATAAAGGATTTCATTTGCTGTTTATTATAACTAATTTGCATGTTTACATTATAATAAGATTCATTAGTATTTACATAAATATCCTAAATGTCCCTAGTCGATCATTATACTGGGAACTATAATGAATTAAGACTAGTGTGAGTCTTGATTGATGATCATATGATGATTATACGTATAGGGATATGAATCAAGATCACGAGTACTTGTTAGGGAACAAAGTACTGGACCGACCCGCTATGAGAACATCACATGGATTAAGTCATAGTTGTTTCTCATGATAGGTATATTTTTCAGTCCTCTAACTTGAGATTGCCAGAGACTTCAACATTAGGAACACAGTAATTTGACACAATCAAACGTTGTCTTTAACCGGACGATTATAAAGGTTGTGATTGGTTACTGTGTGAGCAATGTGATGAAGTTGTGTAATCGAGATAGAATTTGTCCCTCTCATATAAAGAGAGATATCTAGTGGATCCCTCGATGTGTTAGATTGTTAAAAGGCCTAGTCTAAGTGAATTGATATTGATCAATGTCACTTGGATGTTTTCAGTCTACCTAGAGATCGAGACTAGTACGATTGAACATGTTGGATGACAATTCCATGCCTTATGTTTGATCAAAAGGATATCGTGTGACAAAATGATGTTATATACACTATTGATTAGGTTGTATCGATTTGATATTCGTACAACTTGGGTAGTCATAATGTCTTGCTAGAGGCTGCTTATGACTTGTATACCAAAATGTGTTTTGGTACACTGCCAACGTTGTATGAGCCTATTGGGTCGCACACTAAGAATGGTTTTGCGAGATTTTAAGATGGTTCAGAAAAATGAATTTTATATGATAAAATTCATGACGAAAACGTCCTTGTGGTGTATTACACTTATACTTCTTTAAGTAAGGGTAAATGTGTAATTTACTTAACCGTCTATATACAGGCGTTCGTCGTTGGCAGCGCCTTAGAGATCGATCAACCTTCTGAAAGGTATATTGCGATTGAGGTATGATTAAGTTTTTCATGGTTTAAACGTTTTTAATGGAATTAGATTCGGATCCTGTTGGGGTTTTTGTCAAAACTGTTTTGTAATCTCCGCTGCGTATGAACCCCAAAACCAAACAAGTGGTATCAGAGCCTTCGAGTTTGATTCCATTAAACTCATTGCATGTTTTCTTCTGATATATACATGATATATGATTGAAAGCATGTTAATAGTTGATGTATATGTGATATACATAAGTTTTCTGTGAGATTTATTATCATGTTTTGTGTATATGATACATATATTCGTGATTTAATTGAAATTAGTTTCAGTACATGCTAGTAACCATGTTAGGTTAATTTGAATAATTTTAATGAATTGAGTTTCGTGTTCTATGATCCATGACACCATTAGGTTCGATTGAGATAGTAGTTCATGATTCAATTACATGTTTGTGATTATTTGGATGAAGACCGAAATTGTAAATAATTAATTTTCGAAATTATTTATTTATAAATAATTAATTTTCGAAATTATTTATTTATCTTGTTATATCTATTTTGTTATGAAGTTTCTATTTGATAAAGATTGATAACAAATTAGAATAGGAGATAAATATCAAGAATCTTGTTATTGGTGATATACTAGGATTCAAATATCTTAAATCCAAAATAATTAATTAATTTTTGAAATTATTTATTTATCTTGTTTTATCTATTTTGTTATGAAGTTTCTATTTGATAAAGATAGATAACAAATTAGATTAGGAGATATAAGCAAAATCGGTTTCGTTATCCCTATTGGATAGGAGATAAATATGGAGAAGTTTGTTATTGGTGATATGGTAGGATTCAAATATCTAAAGTCCTAATTGGATTAGGATAAGATGATTAGTTAGATGTGGGCCCGGGTTAATTAAAAATGTTTTAATTGACTTAATTTTGGATAAATTAAGGGGTAAATTTAGTATAGTAAAATCAGCGAAAAATATGATTTTCTATAGCGAATTTCAATTTTCGGAACCATCGCCCGCTGACCGGCCAGAGGGACCGCCGTCTAACTAATCCTAGCGCACAGAAACTCTTTTATTAATGAACAGTATAAAAAATCTCCAAATTGTTTAGTGATTTAAGAAATCAATAAAATATATGATATTTCATTGTTTACATAAAATCACTAAAAGCGAATAAAATCCCTCTATTAAATTTTAAGTCTCACGCCATCCATTTTAAACACTTGTCAAGGCCTCGATCACACTAATACGGTTTTAGCCATAGTGGGTGTATTGTGTTATCTTGGTGAGACAAGTTGGGTAAGAGTTACCTAAATGTTTAAAATGGTCCGACTTAATAAAGCCATCAAAATAGTTTTGAGCTTTAGGCAAATGATGAGATAAAAACATGCTAAGACATAAGATGTCCCATATCTCATAAAAGGATCTAAAAATTACATAAGATGTAATTGGTAATTGTTACCTACCTAAATAATCTAGTTCTGTGTTTCATGCCATAGATGTCATAGAATTAGGTGAAATATGGATTTTAGTCCCCTAAATAAACAGTGTGTTTTAGGAGGGTTGTTAATTTAGTGGGAGTCTATTCCTATATGCTAAAATAAACTTTGCATAATCTTTATTGTAGATCAATGGCCTCTTCAAGTAACAATAATCCCCTGTCACTGCGATCCATCCTTGAGAAGGATAAGATATCTTGGACTAACTTTCTTGACTGGTTCAGAAACTTGAGAATCGTTCTCAAGCATGAACGCAAGTTGTATGTCCTGGATGCTCCAATCCCTGAGGACCCACCAGCCAATGCTACGAAAGTTTGTGAAGGATGCGCATAATAAGCATATCAACGATTCTACCGATGTTGCATGTATTATGCGGCAACTATGGTTCTGAACTTCGAAGGACATGGAACTAATGGAAGCCTACGACATGGCTATAATTTGAAGGAAATGTTCCAACGAGCAAGCTAGGCAAGAAAGGTTCGAGAGACAGTCAAAAACCTACATTCTTGCAAGATGACCGAGGGTGCGTCGGTTAGTCCTCATGTTCTGAAGATGAAGGGCTATGTTGACCAGCTTGATAGACTCGGATTTCCCATAAGCCAAGAGTTGGCTACGGATTTGATCCTAAATTCATAACCGGAAAGTTACTCACAATTTGTGATGAACTACAATATGAATAATATGGAGAAATCAATTTTAGAGTTGCATTTGATGCTCAAAACTGCTGAACAAAATATCAAGAAGCCCTCTAGTAATGTGTTGATGGTCCAAAAGGGAAAGGGAATGAAGAAGAAAGGCAAAGGCAAGGCTAAAGTTGTCAAGGTCTTGCTGCACCTGTCGCAAAGCCTGTGGAACAAGTCAAGCCCCAGCCTGTTCTGCTTCAAAACACCCAAAAGAAAAAGAAGGAAATTGTCATTTCTGTCATGCACCTGGACATTGGTTCAGAAATTGCAAACTCTATCTGGAAGATCTAAGGAAGAAAAAGGGTAGTGCGACTACCACTACAGGTATTTATGTTATTGAAATTAATTTATCTACTAGTGATTCCTGGGTATTAGATACCGGATGTGGATCTCACATTTGTATAAATGTGCAGGGACTCACCAGAAGTAGAAAGTTGAAGAAAGGAGAAGTCATCCTCCGCGTAGGGAATGGAGCAAGAGTTGCTGCCCTGGCTGTTGGATCATATGACTTAGTTTTATCTAGTGGACTTATTTTAACTTTAAATAATTGTTATTTTGTGCCTGCCTTGAGCAGAAACATCATTTATGTTTCATGTTTGGATATGGATGGTTTTGATTTTATTATTGCAAATAATAGATGTTCCATTTCTCGTAAAGGCATATTTTATGCAAATGCTGATTTGTATGATGGTCTTTATATTCTAAGCATGAAAAAGTCCATTGATACTCCAGTCTTTAACATAAATACAAAGAGATTCAAAACAAATGATTTGAATC
The DNA here is from genome assembly GCA_039657325.1 of Stephania cephalantha. Lineage (NCBI taxonomy): Eukaryota > Viridiplantae > Streptophyta > Magnoliopsida > Ranunculales > Menispermaceae > Stephania > Stephania cephalantha. The sequence goes on along the minus strand of CM077578.1, from coordinate 27,955,389 downwards.
AAACCTATCTTTGGCATTGTCGTCTCGGGCACATAAATGAGAAACGCATAACGAAGCTCCATAAAGATGGACTTCTAGATTCATTTGATTTAGAAACATATGAAACGTGCATATCTTGTTTACTGGGCAAGATGACTAAAAGTCCCTTTACTGGACACAGTGAAAGGGCAAATGATTTATTGGGTCTAATACATACTGATGTATGCGGTCCTATAAACACAATGGCTAGAGGAGGTTATCAGTACTTCATTACATTTACTGATGATTTCAGCAGATAGGATATGTATATCTTATGAAACATAAAGTTGAATCATTTGAGATGTTTCGAACGTTTCAAAATGAAGTGCATAATCAACTTGGTAAAACTATCAAAACACTTCGATCAGATCGAGGTGGTGAGTATTTAAGCCAAGAATTTGATGATCATCTTAGAAATTGTGGGATTGTCTCCCAATTGACTCCACCAGCAACTCCACAATGGAATGGAGTTTCTGAAAGGAGAAATCAAACCTTATTAGATATGGTTCGATCTATGATGAGTCATGCAGATCTTCCATTATCCTTTTGGGGTTATGCATTACAAAGTGCAGCTTTGACTCTAAATCGAGTTCCTTCTAAAGCGGTTGATAAAACACCATATGAGATATGGTACGGGAAGAGACCTAGTTTGTCTTTTCTTAAGATTTGGGGTTGTTGGGCCTTACGTAAAGCGACAAGTCTCAGAAAAACTAGCACCTAAATCTGATAAGTGTTTATTTGTGGGGTATCCTAAGGAAACAAAAGGATATTACTTTTATAATCTCGCTGAGAATAAAGTGTTTGTTGCTCGGTATGGTGCCTTTATGGAAAAACAGTTTATTTCAAAAGACACTAGTGGGAGAGAAATAAATCATGAAGAAGTTCAAGAATCACAGATAAACACTGAACCGCTACTGGAAGTTCAACAACGTTCTGAACCAGTTGAACCTCCGCAAGTGACACAAGGCCCACGTAAATCTGGTAGGGTAAGACATGAGCCAGAGAGATTCGGATTTCTCATTACTGATAGTCGTGATGTGTTGCTTATGGATCAAAATGAGCCCACCACTTATCAGGAGGCTATGTCTGGACCAGACTCAGATAAATGGCTAAGTGCCATGAATTCCGAGATGCAATCCATGTATAATAACCAAGTTTGGAACTTGGTTGATTTACCTGAAGGTGGTAAGACCATTGGATGTAAATGGGTTTTCAAAAGAAAACTGACATGGATGGCAATGTGCATACTTTTAAAGCAAGACTTGTAGCAAAAGGTTTCAGCAGACTCAATGTGTTGATTATGATGAAACTTTTTCACCAAAAGAGCCATGCTTAAATCCATAAGAATTTTAATTGACATCTTTGCATATTATGACTATGAAATATGGCAAATGGATGTAAAAACAAAGCATTTCTTAATGGAAAGTCTGCTTGAGGACGTGTATATGACACAACCTGAAGGTTTTGTACATCCTGAGAATTCTAGGAAGGTATGCAAGCTTCAAAGATCCATTTATGGATTAAAGCAAGCTTCTCGGAGTTGGAATCTTCGTTTTGATGAAGCAATCAAGGATTTTGGTTTCATTAAGAACGAAGATGAGCCTTATGTATACAAGAAGGTCAGTGGGAGTGTAGTTGTTTTTCTGGTACTGTATGTCGATGATATATTACTCATTGGAAATGACATCCCAACATTGCAGAATGTCAAGTCTTGGTTAGGGAAGTGTTTCTCAATGAAAGACTTAGGAGATGCAGCCTATATCCTAGGGATAAGGATCTTTAGGGATAGATCTAAGAGGCTAATCGATCTAAGTCAGAGTGCTTACATAGACAAGGTCTTTGAATAGGTTCATTTGCAAGACTCTAAAAGAGGATTGTTGCCAATGTCTCATGGCATAAGTCTCAGCAAGAATCAATGTCCTAGGACAAATGATGAGCGAGACCGTATGAATAAGATTCCATATGCATCGGCTATTGGATCTATCATGTATGCCATGCTATGCACTCGACCTGATGTATCATATGCTTTGAGCACTACAAGCAGATATCAGTCAGATCCTGGTGAGAGTCACTTTGGATAGCGATAAAGAACATCCTTAAGTACTTAAGAAGGACTAAGGAAACGTTCTTGGTCTATGGAGGTTTTGAAAATGATCTAGTTGTAAATGGTTACACAGATTCAAGTTTTCAAAGCGATATAGATGATTTTAGATCGCGATCTGGATATGTGTTTACTTTGAATGGGGGTGCGTAAAGTGGAAAAGTTTGAACTAAGAGGCGTGGCGATTCTACAAATGAAGTTGAGTATATTGCGGCGTCCGATGCAACAAAGGAGGCGGTTTGGATCAAAAAGTTCATTTCGAACTAGGTGTGGTTCCGTGTATTGCTAACCCTGTTTGTTTGTATTGTGACAATAACGGGGCAATAGCACAAAGCCAAGGAACCTTGATCACACCACAGATCCAAACATATACTCGGGCGTTTTCATCTCATCGAGAGAAATTATTGAGAGGGGAGACGTAAAGATTTGCAGAGTACCATCGAAGACAACGTTGCGGATCCATTGACAAAAGCTCTTCCACAAGCAAAACATGATGGTCATGTTAGATCATTAGGCATTAGATGCATGTATGATTGGCCCTAGTGCAAGTGGGAGATGATGGGGCATGTGCCCTAGGTCAATCCATTAGCTTGTCTTTATGAATACTTTTAGTTAATAAAATAGAGGATTTCATTTGTTGTTTATTATAATTAATTTGCATGTTTACATTATAATAAGATCCATGGGTATTTACATAAATATCATAAATGTCCCTATTCGATCATTATACGGGAACTATAATGAATTAAGACTAGTGTGAGTCTTGATTGATGATCATATGATGATTATACGTATATAGGATACGAATCAAGATCACTAGTACTTGTTAGGGAACAAAAATCTTTGGACCGACCCGCTATGAGAACATCACATTGATTAAGTCATAGTTGTTTCTCACGATAGGTATATTTTTCAGGTCCTCGACTTGAGATTGCCAGAGACTTCAACATTAGGAACACAGTAATTTGACACAATCAAACGTTGTCTTTAACCTAGGAAGATTATAAAGGTTGTGATTGGTTCTTGTGTGAGCAATGTGATGAAGTTGTGTAATCGAGATAGAATTTGTCCTCTCATATAAAGAGATATCTAGTGGATCCCTCGATGTGTTAGATCTGTTAAAAGGCCTAGTCTAAGTGAATTGATATTGATCAATGTCACTTGGATGTTTTCAGATCTACCTAGAGATCGAGACTAGTACGATTGAACATGTTGGATGACAATTCCATGCCTTATGTTTGATCAAAAGGATATCGTGTGACAAAATGATGTTATATACACTATTGATTAGGTTGTATCGATTTGATATTCGTACAACTTGGGTAGTCATAATGTCTTGCTAGTGACTACTTATGACTTGTATACCAAAATGTGTTTTGGTACACTGCCAACGTTGTATGAGCCTATTGGGTCGCACACTAAGAATGGTTTTGCGAGATTTTAAGATGGTTCAGAAAAATGAATTTTATATGATAAAATTCATGACGGAAACGTCCTTGTGGTGTATTACACTTATACTTCTTTAAGTAAGGGTATATGTGTAATTTACTTAACCGTCTATATACAAGGGTTGTATAAATAGACGCTTTAAGTTAGAACACAGGTACGAAAAAAAAAAGGCCGAAACTCTATTTTCGTTTTAGAAACGACTTAGGGTTTTTGGTATGCTGGATCGTTTTGGAGAGAAACAAAAAGGTTTGGTATTCTCTCGAAGCTAGCACTTCAAATCTCGTACGCCGTTCGTGTGTGGATTTCTTGATAGAGAGGCGTTCGTCGTTAGCGGCGCCTTAGAGATCGATCAACCTTTCCGAAAGGTATATTGCGATTGAGGTATGATTAAGTTTTTCATGGTTTAAACGTTTTTAATGGAATTAGATTCGGATCCTGTTGGGGTTTTTGTCAAAACTGTTTTGTAATCTCCGCTGCGTATGAACCCCAAAACCCAACATTTATTTATTTATTTTATTATGAATTTCAATTGTATTATTGTGTTATTTATTTCCAGCATGAGTGAGTACTATATCAATCTAAACAAACCCTACACATGTATATACTTTGGATTGCTAGATAGTAGTAGTTAAGGAATAATGAACTTAATGCTTTAAATATATTCATAAACGTCAATCACATATTTAATAAGTTGTTTTTGCGTACTAAAACTAATGATGATTAATATTGCATGCATAGTTGCAAATGTGTATTGTGGTATTTTGATTTTGAATCTATGTTTATGATTATTGATAACAATTATAAAAATAGTAACTAGGATTAATCTATAGTGTTTTTTCCCGAGTGGATGTTCTAGGTGATTGTGTTCTAAATTATTTATTTATTAGCATATTTTGATTTATATTTGATTTAGATTATGCATGATTTTCATTAAGTGTTAATGCTATCGTATTTCTATGGTATTGTATTTTATCTAATATGTAGATCTACAATGATATGAATATGGATTTTCCATTGAAATTTAAGAAAATCCAGTGGCGGCTAAAGGCTATCAACCTATTATGAATTAGGATTTAATGATTCCAAGATTCCATGTGTTACGATTATAACTTTGTTATGAAGTGAAGTTATGTTCTACTATTTGAAAGCAATCTAAGTATTTCACATTGTTTAGTGGGCGTTTGTTTAGATGTTTATTTAGATATTTATATTTTATTGAATTTAAATAATATTTAATTTAGTTTGCATTGAATTTCTTGAATTAGTTTAGTTAGCTTGGTTAATTAAGTTAGTAGTTATAGTTTTTAGTTATTTGGTATTTTAATTTTCGTTTAATTAGATTAACTAAATTAAGAAAAATAAGAAGAAAAATAATTTCCTTTAAAGGTTGCAAAATCCATGTGGAGACAATATCTCATTTACCACTACTACAAATAATAGGAAAATATGGGAAAATATTTTGCACGCTCGACGCGTTTCAATTTTTGACGTCGTTGCCAAAGATTTTTAAATAATTCTTTAAGATTTTAGATGTTGTATTGTCTACACACTTCATCGTGTTAATTATACCGGATTTTTACATCCGTTTGATCCTGAAATAGATAGAACTTTTAATCGGGGTTTAAGACAACAACAACTTAGAGAAGATTTAGGTAATAGGATGGACGATAAGAACAATGATATTAATGACAATGTCATTAATAATAATAATAATGATAATAAAGTTACCAACAATAATAGAGAACTCACTTTTAGACAAGCAAATCAAAATATTACAGCATATGAGCCTATGTGCATAGCATACCTCGATGGATTTCTTGAATTTAAACTTAGATCTGGATTTATTAGCGCCCTTAACTAAGTTCTATGGTAAAGACAATTAAGACCCACAAAGATTCGTAAGGGAGTATCAAAATAAAGTTAATGGGATGAAATCGAACAAAGGACCTTAGAACAAGTCAAACTCAAAGCTTTTCCTGTTACATTGAAAGATCAAGCGCAAGATTGGTTGTTTTATCTCCCACAAGATTCAATAACTACATGGAATCAAATGTTAGAAGCTTTCCTAGATGAATATATGTTTGCTAGAAAAATTAGTTCCTATAGAAAGCAAATCACAGTTGCAAAAATGAAAGGTGAATAAAAATTTCATGAATTTTGATATAAATCCCAAAGATTAATTTCTTCTTATCCACAACATGGATATACTCATAGAGCTTTATTATAATATTTTTATGAAGGACTATATCAGTTTGAACAAAGGTTATTAGACACAGTATGTGGTGGATCTTTATTTGAAACAATACCTACTTTGGCAAAAGAAGCAATTAATAAATAGCAAAATAATCTAAGCAATATGGTAAAAAGGTTGAGTCCTCAAGAAAGAAACTTTATGAAGTTGATAATAAAAGAAATAATACGATTGATGATAAAATTGATGAACTATCTTATATGGTTAAGTTGTTAATTAATGACATATCTAATCAAGTTAAAGCTTGTAGATTCTGTAATGAGGTTACACATCCTATGGATGTGTGTCCTACTCTACATGAAAAAATACTGAAAAGGTTAATGCAATGATGAATTAATTTTTTGGTGCCACAAGAAATAAATAAAATAACAATACTTATTATCCTGGAAGACCAAATCCAAATTTTAGTTATGGTCCTCAAAATCAAAATTATAATACTTATAGACCAAGAGCTCTGATGCAATCTGCACCTAATCAGCAACCTTAACAATATGTTCAACAAACAAATCCAAATTTAGAGCAAATCTTGCATAATTTTATGAATCAAATTTGTTAGAACTTTACACATATTTCTCAAAATCAGATTAAAACTGATGCTACTATTAATGAACTAAAAAATCAATTAAGTCAAATGAATTTAGAGATAAATAGGTTGAGTACTCAACTGAGTAATCAAGCTAAAGCTCCTACTCAAGCTATTTTTGCTCCTACTAATCAAGCACAAGTTAATGTTTTATTCGGTTATGAGAAAGATATACATATAACTGGAAAGTGACTTAAACTGAGTAATAAAAAAGCACATCAAACTATTGAAGAATAAGAAGAAGAAAAATGAAGAAATGATGGCTAATGTCATTCGTACTAGAGAATGGATGGTTGAACAATTGAAATATACACCTTTTTCCTGGAAGGTCATTCCCATGGTATTTAGCTAGAGTTGAAGCATATAAAAAATCTTTACACAAGTATTAGTTAATTGATAAAGATAAAAATGATAAGATTCATAATAATTTGAATGAAGATATGTATTCATATTATACTATTCCACAACGATTAGCTGATGCTAGGAAGAATATAACAATGAAGACATTCTTGAAACATTTAGAAAAAAGAAATCAATAAACCATTGATGGAATCAATTATGCAATTTTCTAATTATGTTGAAGTTTTGAAAGAATTCTCTGAATCAAAGGATAAATTTTTAGAAAAATCTAAAGAAAACTTGAGACAAAAGGTGTTTGTTTTAATTAAAAAGAAAATACCATAGAAATGTTCCGATCTAGAGCTAGAACTCAGTCTTCTCTTCCTTGAAAAATCACAGTGACAGCGATTGGAGTATAACCTGGCTACTCATTTTTAGCAGGAGTCAAGTTCGTTTCTCCTTACCAGAATTCACCAAAGGATTCTAACTTTAGCTCACTAAATTCCCTCATCGACCAAATAACGAAAATAGGCAAAAGGATCGAAGCCAAAATCTAGACTTGAGTCAGCCCCTATAAGCTATAAAGGCGAGCAAGCAGCTGACTACACTAGACTATAAGCTAAGTGCTCGCTTCTTCAAGCTTCGCTCGTTGCTTTTTGCTTTTACTTTCTGTGTAGTGCAGTCACCTGCCTATTATGTTTTTCATGCTCCACGCACTAGCGCGCGTACTCTTTTGCTATCAATGAAACCAAAAGAAACACAAAAACCCCTGTGCATTTCGTATAGATCGAGACTTGTAGCTTGTACCAGGCGATATTGTGAAAATTGAAGTAAGTCGTATTTGGAATATCTATTACATGAGGAACTTCTTTTATAGTTTTTGGTATGTGTGATCTTGGAGCATCAATTAATGTTATATCACTTAAACTATATGAGTCATTGAGAATAGATTCGTTGACTAATACACTAATTAACTTTGCTTTAGCTGATTACACAATTATTAAACCTTATGGTTTACTAGAATATGTCTTATTAAAAGTAAATGATTTAGTATTTCTAGCTGACTTCTATGTCATAGAAATGAGAGACTTAATATCATCTAAATCTCCGCCTATACTTTTAGGATGACTGTTTCTTAAAACAGCTAAAACAAAGTTAGATATTTTTTAAGGAAAATTGTATATGGAATTTGAAAACAAAATTGTCACTTTTCATTTTAATGATGAAGATGTCTATGAGATTCTCATGAATTTAATAATGAACAAACTAATGATAATGAATCAATAGAATTAAATCATCATAAAGCTGAAGTATATGTTATTAATGCAGTAACAATGGAAGATGAAAATGCTATGACAAAGAATAAGTAAGTTGAAGACACTTCAAATCAAAAGACAATAACCCAAGAATGAAGGGTTAAGCAATCGAATAGTGTTGAGAATGATCTTAAAATGGGGGAATTTAAATCTACAAAGAATAAGAAAAAGAAAAATAAGAATTTAGCATTTGTCAAGATTGATGATCCGGGAGATATATGCATAAGCATAAAGTCAAATGGGCTAGGTATTTTAAAGATATTTGTGATACAAGTTCTAGAGCAAACTACATGTCAATTCAATTCTTTTTTCATACTCAACTGGAGTTGGATGTACTTGCTTCTGAAAAAGTTATTTTACCAAATGATTATTTAGCGTAACCAATAGGTGTGATCACTAATGTATCAATCCAGATTGACAAGTACATTATTCTCATAGACTTTTTGGTTATGCCACACTTTACAATGAAAATCCTCCATTAATCTTAGGACGAACTTTCTTAGCCACTTCGCAAGTTGTCATGGATATTCTGAACAAGATAATTATTTTTAGGTGCATGGCCGAGCAATCACTTTCCGGGATGGTACTATAGTGAATAAGCTTACACTTAAGTTTATAGAACCAGTCTAGAATTGCGTGGTTTAGTCGAGCCAACGAAAGTAAACAAAAGTGCTATATGAGAGGCAGCCCATACTATATCTTTACTTTTAATTTTAGTATTATGATTAGTTAGTTGTTTTTATATTCACTCAACTTTTGATTCTTATAATAGGGATATTTTAGGAATTTAATTTCGGAATAATTTCATGTAAGGAGGGTTGATCGAGCCAATTTCTTTTTCGTATTATTTTATTTTATTTTTTATGCATTATTTTATGTTAGTTGGCAATTTATAGTATTGAAAATATTATTTAGTACATATCATATTTAAATTTTGATCATTTGGAATAGTTCTACCTTTTTATTGATATATATGTGATAAATATATGGAAAAATCAATTAAATTCAAAAAACAGTAAATATAAGCTAGCGATTTCCCAGTGATTCCAGTTTGTACTTGAATTCATTAAGAAAATCAGCAGCAGTGTGCAGAAATTTCAGTTTAATCTTAAGTAGCGATTTGTCACCGATTTGAACTTATAGCTATGATTTGGTAAACTAATTGTTAAGTCGCTTAGGCTCATTTTTAATGATTTTGTCAGCGATTGCCCAGCGAATCCACTTAAACCCTGATTCGCTGAGAACGAATACAAGTTTTTAAAAATAGAAACCTCAAATCGTCACATTTACCCATTTCACACTCACAAAACCGTTGTAACTTTTTCATCAAGAAACCAATTTTTGACTAGATTCAACCTTCACACATTTAACTAAAAATTTGGTGTGTTTTGAGAGTGTAGAGCCACTTAAGGCTTAAGCAAGGGGAATTTGAATTGGAGCTTGGAGGAGCGTTTTAGAGAGGAGTCTTAGAATTCCAATTTTGAAAGAATCACTTTCAAGAAGGTAATCAATGGAAGCCCTAACCTTTTATTGATTAAATTTTATGTTTTTCATCAATTTCGAATTTTATTAGGATAGAAGCTAAATTTCAAAATTTTTTACTCTAAATTGGTTTCGGTATCAAATGTTTTCAATTATAATACTTGTATGGGAGTAGTGTGATTATTTGCTTATTGCTATCGAATTTTTGAAATATTTTTATATGGCGAATGGATTAAGTTTTACGCGCAAACAAATTTGAGACTAAGTTTCAAATGAGTTTGGGGGTTTTCATGTTTGCCTATCGCATGATTTATATTACTTATGAACGATTATTTTTCTCAATAATGTTTTATTGATAAATTTCATATGAATTTCAAACTCTTGATTTATAAACAACTTTTCGATGAATTTCTCCTTATTAGATAGATATGTTGAATTTTACCAACCACTTTTTTGACAAATTTGATTTTAAATGGTTTTACAAGTTCATTCCTTTACTTGTACTTATCTAAATGGCCGAAAGTGGAAACGTATAGGCTTAAGGGAGGAAAAAGGAAAGAGGAAATGGTAGAGAAAACAAAGAACAAATCCAAAGTTTCCAAAATCCAACCCACATCAATTTCTTTTAACACACCTAGAATTAGACCATAAAGAGAGCCTACTCCACCTTCATCATTTAGCTATAATATTGAGGATGATTATGTACTTAGGAAGGAAAACTTTGTCAATGAGAAGGCCTTTGACAAATTTGGGAATGATTAGGTGAAAGATAGGAAGTTGATCCCGGAGAGGGGATTCAATGTGAAGAATGAATTGAAATACAAGCCTAGGATCCTAGATATCATTGAGGCAAGGAACTGAGGATTGTTGGCTAGGACTATAACCACTTAGACCTAGAGGATGTTCCTTGTGATAGGGGATGTGATATTCTGGTAAGAGAGTTTTATGCAAATGCATATAAAAGTAAGAGTAAGATAAAGTCACGAGTTCGAGGAAGAACAGTGGATTATTTCGCTGCAAGAATAAATCGGTATTTTGGTTTACTAGAATTTTACCAATAATAAAATGATGAGTACCCAAAGCCTGAATACGCAATTAAGTACCCCTACCCAGCTGAGATAATTAGGGAACGTCTAGAGGCAATCTATGGTGATGGATTCATTTTTGATATGGAAAGGCACCCAAAGCACATAACCACCTGATTTTATAGGAAAATCACTAAAGCTTGGTGTAATTTTATTAACGCTAGCTTACAGCCAAGCCTGCAATATTATGAGATAGTGAACTACAAAGCCGCCCTACTTTATTACATCGTCATGGGATTAAAGACGTTGGCAAAAATTATTTATGAGTTGATAAGGAGTGCCATTACCATGAAGAAGAATGATAGATTACCTTTCCCTTTGATGATCACGACTTTGTATAGAGTAAATCAAGTTAACATGGTAGGGCTTGATATGGATGTTCTACCAAAGAAAACCATCACGAACGAGGTTATAGAGAGATATGGACAAGTAAATGATTATGAATACACCAAGGATGAAAGAGAGAAGGCTGAGATAGCCAGAAGAGAGACAGAGCAGAGAAGAAAAATCAGAGATGACACGAGGAGGATTTTGGAAGAAATGTCGGAAGCTAGACATGATCTAAATGGAGAGCAACCTACTAGAGGTTATGATGGCATATACATGGAGGAGTCAAAGCTGGCCTTCATGGGTACAATTTTGAGCAATCAAATAACAACTCTGAGAAACCAAGAACTGGTGTTCGAGAACCAGATGGCCTTAGCAAGGAGTATTCAAAGGATGGAGCTAACAATGTCTAGAAGACATAGACGACAAGGAGGCGCAGAAGTTCTTGTACCATCTACACAGATGAGGCTACCACTTAATAGTAGTCTTAATGTTCTAACACTACCAGGTCGGGACTACCACCTATATGACTTGCGAGTTATCAATCACAGAGGATTGATCCAGTGGAGGATAATGATGATGCGACTTGCGGACAACAACATTGATTTCCTTATTCTATTTATCTTCTTTGTCTCTAAGTGATATTGTGTGAGTTTTTCTATGTAACTCTGGTAATGGTTATATACTTTGTGATCTATGGTGATACTTTGTGTTTTTGGTGGTGTTGTACTATGTGCTCTATGATTGGCGATTTGATACATTTGTTATACAATGATAATAGTTTATTCATATATTCTTAATGCACTCTGTTTGACGACATTTCTTTATTGAGTTTATTCTTATATTGATTGTCCAATTTATGATTATATCAATTCATTTTTACTTCACGTGGTATATTTGTTCTGTTGAAAATCTCGACTTCATTTTAAAACCTTAAGGATAAGGTTTGAAATGAGTTTGGGGGTATTTTAGGTAAAGTATGACAATCATATTAAACAAAGCAAAGAAAGGAAAGGAAAAGTAGAAAATAACTCAAAAATAAATGCAAAGTTCAAAAAGATCCGATATTCAAGTAAGTATGGATTTCATTTTACTTTGTTTTTAGTTAGGAAAAGAATAATAATAAAATTGAATATAATGAATAGATTTTTAAATGGAAGTGATATTATTTTTACCCAAGTGAATTCTATGATAGAATGAATCAATTTTTATACCATTTTTTATTAACTTTACTAGTTAATGCATACACCAAATTTAATGCCTTGTCTTATTTATAAGAATGGGTAGAAGATCGAAACAATAGAGCAAGATAAATAAGAAATTTTTATAATATATATATAGAAATTTATTATACCATAATTGAAAGAAGACATGGGTTGGAAATCGTTTAATTTTTATAAGTTAGAAAGAATACTTTCTTCAACTTTAGTGGATAGTGAACAGTGCTAACAAGAGTTTACAAATATATCAAGATTCTTATAGATTCCATAAGAAATGGAGCAGGGAACCTATAGTGGAAAATATGTGAGAATGTCCATAGGAAATGGAGCAGGGACTCAAAAGCAAAAGCAAAAGAAAAATAATAAAGAAATAATAATTAGGATAGAGTAGAAAAGAATGAGAAATGAAAAAGATGGATATTCTAAAACTCTTCAAAGAAAAGATTTAACTAGAATGCTTGAAGCTAGGGTTGAGTAAAGTGTTCCTTAATCTAACACGTTTAAACGATATATCCATTGGTATCTTGGAAAAATTTCTTATTAATTTTGATTGTGGTGCTATTATAAAGTATTTTCTAAAATTAAGGTCAATCTGGTGGTTTTGTGTTTTGAGATTCTATACTAGCCATTGTAAGCTTGATGCCTGCATTGGGTGGTTGAGTTATCATTATGGGATGTTTCGTTTTGCCTAAATCATTCTATTCAATCATAACTTTCATTTACTTATGAATAATATGTTTCCATTTGAAAATCACTTCTATTTTAAACTTTTTATTATTTAAAGTTAAGATGAATTAGATTGAAATCAGTTTATAAAAATGGAATAGAGAATATGATTAAGAGTAGTCATTTGCTCGGGACAACAAAGTGCTGAGTTTGGGGGTATTTGACAAGTCAATAATTAGACATGTTTTATAGTGTAATTTAGTTTGATTTTAGATATAAATGATGATATTACACTAGGTGCTCTCATTTTTTGTGATTTCAGGATTTAATTAAGAAATGGAAGAAATAGAAGAAAAATAGGAAGAAAAGCAAAACAGTCAATTGGAGAAGAAGTCAAGCGATTAGCTAACGATTTACATTTACACTAGGAATCACCACCTAAATCGGCAACAAAGAAGTGTTAGTGAATCCTCAACGAATTGGAAAATATACTAGAAATCGCCAGCTGAATCGGTGGAGCACAGAGAACCAATTCTAGTGATTAACTTAGCGATTTGTGTACAACTTAGGAATCGCTGACGAGTCGCTGAGGTCGGTTACAAGTGTTTTAGATTAATATGAAGAATTTGAGTTTATCTAGGATTTGTATAACTTAAGAGACTATAAATAGGGCTAGAGGGCTTCGAAATAAAGCACTCTCCAACCTATTTACATATTTAATTAGTATTTTATTAGTTTTAGTCTATGTTTGAAACTACATTGGAGATTTGACTTATTTAAGAGGTATTTATTTATTTATTTTATTATGTCTTTCAATTATATTATTATGTTATTTATTTCCAGGATGAGTGAGTAGTTTATCAATCTAAACAAACTCAGACACGTATATACCCAGACACATATATATTTTGGATTGTTAGATAGTTGTAATTAAGGAATAATAAACTTAATGCTTTAAGTTTATTCATACACGTCAATCATAGATTTAATAAATGGTTTTTGCGTATTACAACTAATGAAGACTAATATTGTATGCATAATTGCAAATGTGTATTGTGGTATTTTGATTTTGAATTTATGTCTATGATTATTGACAACAATCATAGAAGTAATAACTAGGATTAATCTATAGGGCTTATTCTCGTGTGGATATTCTAGGTGATTGTGTTCTAAGTTATTTATTTATTAGTATATTCTTATTTATATTCGATTTAGATTATGCATGATTTGCATAGAGTGTTAATGCTATCGTGTTTTTATGATATTGCGTTTTATCCAATAGGAAGATCTACAATGATAAGAATATGGCTTCTCCATTGAATTTAATAAAATCGGTAGTTGGTTAAAGGCTATCAACATATTATGAATTAGGATTTAATGATTCCAAGATTCCATGTGATATGATTATAACTATGTTACAAAGTGATGTTTTGTTCTAGTGTTTAAAGCAATCCAAGTATATTACATTGTTTAGTGGGGTTTGTTTAGATGTTTGTTTAGATATTATATTATATTGAATTTGAATATTGTTTAATTTAGTTTGCATTGAATTATTTGAATTAGTATAGTTAGTTTGGTTAATTAAGTTAGTAGTTATAGTTTTTAGTTATTTGGTATTTTAATTCTCGTTTGATTAGATTAACTAAATTAAGAAAAACAAGAAAAATATACTTTTCTTTGCAGTTTGCAAAATCCCTATGGAGACGATATCCCATTTACAACTACTACAAATAATAAAAATAAAGGAAACTATTGCGCACGCTCGACACTTGTCAAATGCTCTTGCAGGTCTTCTGACGTATATTCCTTGGCTATCTCTGAAACAAACTCAGATACTAGATCTTTGACTTCAATACTTTTTCAATTCGCTCCCTCGCTTGGAAATTTTAAAGTCCTATAAATATTAAACAGAACTTCCACATCATTTACTCATAACCTTAATTTTCCCTCTTGAACATCTATCAAAGCTCATTCTATTTCTATAAATGGTCTTCCTAAAATTAATGGTACCTCTATATCCTTTTCCATGTCCAACACTAATAAATCAACGAGAAAAATGAACTTATCCATTTTTACTAATAAGTCTTCAATCACTCCTTTTGGATAAGTTAATGATCGATCTGCTAATTGCAAGGTCATGTTGGTTGGCTTCACTTCTCCCAAACCTAGCTTCTTAAAAACTGATAAGGGCATCAAATTTATGCTTGCTCCCAAGTCATACAAAACCTTATCATATAAATGTACTCCTATAATGCATGGAATGGAAATGCTTCCCGAGTCCTTCAATTTTAGAAATAATCCTTTGTAAATAGCACTTTATTCTTCTGTCAAGTTTACCGTTTCATTTTCTTCCAATTGCACTTTCCTTGCCATTATGTCTTTCAAAAACTTTGTATAATTCGGCATCTGTTCCAATGCATCAGCGAACAAGATGTTTATGTGTAGTTTCTTGAACATTACTACAAACTTCTTGAATTGTTCTTGATCTTTTTATTTCTTGAATCCTTAAGGATATGGTAGCGGTGGATTGACTAATGGTGGATTGTCAGGAAATGTCACTCTCCCTGGTACCGCATCTTTTTTCTGCCTTTCTCCCCTTACCTTCTTTTGAGCCAATTCTTATTCTTCTATTAGTGAAATTTCTTTTTGATTACTTATACCATTTTCAACTTGTTGTGAGTCCTTTCGGTGTTACTCATCAATTTGTTTCCTTGTGTCATTCTCTGTATCTTTTGGTTGCACCGGATCATTGGTTGTTTTTCCACTTCTTGGTTGGATTGCATTTACGTTCCCCATAAGGTTCCTACTTGTGTTACTCAAAAAGTTTCCTTCCTTCCTTGAATTCAAAGCAATGGCTAGCTGACCAATTTTTCTTTCCAAGTTCTTAATGGATTGTGTTTTTTCATCATCCATCCTTTTAAGAGTTTGCTTCACATCTTCCATCTCTTTCTCATGCCTCTCATGACGTTCCCTATTGTTGATGTCAATGGCTTGCGAGAATTTCACAATTGACTTCAATAAAGTCATTTCTTCACTTTTTCCTAGTTTCCCTTATTGGACTTGTTGATTAAAACCAGGAGGTAACTTCAATGCATTATCAGGATTTCCATATGAGAAGTTCGGGTTGTTGTATCCTTGATAATATCTTGAAAGAGCCATTCCTTTCGTCCTGAAGTTGTTCCCATAGTTATGTTGTTTATGAAGTTGACATACTCAAACTCCATTCCTTGTTGCATGTCCAATGGATTAACCACTATTGCTTGGTGATTAATGGGTTGTTGTATCGCTTGCACTTGTGGACTTGGTTGTCTCATTTGTATCTTCGCCATCTAACTACTCAGGTTTGATAGTTATGTCATGATCGATGCTTGTGAATCAATCTCATATGACATCCTCAAACTCCATTCCGTGTTGCATGTCCAATGGATTAACCACTATTGCTTGGTAATTAACAGGTTGTTGTATCACTTGCACTTGTGGACTTGGTTGTCCTATTTGTAGCTTCACCATCTGACTACTCAAGTTTGATAGTTGTGCCATGATCAATGCTTGTGAATCAATCTCATACACTCTTATTGGCTTTCTCACTGTGGAACGAGTTCCTACTGTAGAATTCAAAGACATAAGATCTAGAAAATTAAATGTTCCATCTTCATCCTTAGTTAGTAGAGAACCACCTGCTGCGGTATCCACTACTGTCCTCATATTGTGATTCACTACGTGGTAGAAGATTTTTAGTTGTGCTCATTTCACATATCCATGTCTTGGACATCTCTTCAACATTCGTTTGAATCTTTCCCAAGCCTCACTAAGAGACTTGATATCCTCTTGCTTGAATTGGTTGATTTCAAATTTCCTTTTGTTGACCTTCATTGAGGAAAGAATTTGTCTAGGAATCTTTCATTAATATCCACCCATGAAGTCATATTCCCTGCATTCAGTCCTTGGAACTAGTATTTGGCTTTTCCACCTAATGGGAATGGAAAAAGTCTCATTTTGATTACCTCCTTTGTAACTCTAATAATGTGAACAGTGTCACACTTTTCTAGAAAATTCTCCAAATATGCAACTGGATCTCGCTTACCAGCCCATTAAATAGGCTATTTTGCACCATGTTGATGAGAGACTGTCTTAACTCAAACTCGGTGGTGTTGACTGGAAGCATCATCACTCTGTTTTATGTCTCTTGAACTTTTGATTTGAAGTAGTCACAAAGACATCTTCGTCCTCTTACTCTATCTTGCATTACTAGTTCACCTTCGGATTGATTATTCCCTCAGCCCTGATTTTGGTTCTGGTTCCCTGTTTGATCATCTGCTATCTCGATTCCTTTCTTCTTCTTTCCCATGTTGGTTCTGTCAATCTTTGGATTGTAGGCAGTAAGCCCTTATCACCTTAACTACGCATGCACTAACTGGTCCCTGAGAAAGAAAAGATAAAAGATCAAATGTAGATTGTCAAATTTGAGACTAAGACTCTCTTTTTTATTTATTTTTATGTATAAACTTGAAATTAAATTACTTAAGATAAAATCTTAACAATTTTGTAAACTAACTAAACTAGTATGTTGATACCTATCCCTGGCAACGACGCCAAAAACTTGACAACGACACTGCAAGTATAACGGTTCAATTATAGTAATAATGTGATCAACTAATGTTGATTACGGATATCGTCCTGCGGGAAAGGTTTATCTAGACAAGGTTCACTTAGTTAAGCTTTCTATATTATTAAGAATATCTTTTTTTTATTGGTTTTAATTAAGCTACTCTATTCTACAAAATAATGTAAAATAACTTGTACTCTTATATTAAGAAGACTCTTAGTTTACAACTTCACCTTGGTAATGAATTACTGTGCTTTAATATCTCACTTCCATCATTTTCATAATTTGTGTGCAATGCTCAATTAGAATAGACAAATTTCCTTAAGATTCACTTCAACCCATTGTCGTAATGGAAAAGATCCTAATGTGCAAGCTAGAACTCCACCTATCGATGTGAATAATGTAAGTCTCACATAGCATTAATGGCATGTTCGCTTCATGATCTTAGGGTGAATTAACTCCAGTGGAGTGGCTAAGCCGGTGTTCGCTTCGCGGATTAACTAGGTCATGGGATTAGCTAATACTCAGCAGAGGTGATTAAAGTAAACCACCAATTTTGGTGGGACTAACTAATCCCAATGTTTGGCCATTACAGATTACCCAAATACCCCTCATCTCTACACACTCTTCTTCTCTCCCAACTCAATCGACCAAGACGATAGACCGAAATAGAGAGAGAACATCGTTCCCATCGACTAACCTTAGAAACAGAGAGAACATCATTGCAGAGTCTTCTTAGGTGGTTTTGCAGAGCCATTAAAGGAAGACACATGCATTCGGCCAAAACCGCGAGAATGTAAGCTTGGGTATGTGTCGATTTAGATCGACTGTGTGTTTTGTGAAATGGTTATTTGTTGTTGTTGTTGGTTGGCTTCTTGGGTGGTTTTGTTGATGGTTCAGTGGTCTTCTTCTTCTTCTTCAGTTTGGTGTTTTGTGTCATGATGTTTCTGTTTGATTTGGAGGGGGATTTGTCGAGGTTGCTACTTCTTCATTCGATGGTTCATTGTGTGTTTTTCTTTTTTTGTTGAAATAGCATATTAATGTGATTGTAGTGTATGTCAAAATAGAGGAAGAACGTGTAATTGGAAAGTATTGATATAACAGAAAGTGTGGAGTTCCACTGCCATGAATAAGCTCTGATATAACATAGTATGGTCCATGTATGTGCCAATTTTCTAAATACACTTGCTTCTTGTTTTTGTTGTGGTCCATACCTGAATTCGTCAAGACTTGTCACAATGTTGAATTGAATGACCACTCTTTCTTGGAATCAACTGACTTGTCGAGTGTTGGGATGAACACATGAAGAAGAATAAGAAGAATAACACAAACCCAGTCGCAGCGATGACGTAGACTTACCTCGAATGAAGAAGACGTCCAGACACAGCGATGACGAAGATGCAAGTTAAATAGAGGGGTATTTCAGTAAATTTACTTATTAGAACCACATTTATTCTCAAGCTTAAACCTTCCAACCAAACAAGTCCCATAAAAGGGATTAATACATAAATTCATGTGTTAGTCTCATTACAAACTAATCCCGTAGTCTTGGGTCTTACTAATATTTGAAGCGAACGGGCCATAAGTAACAAATCTTTAGACTCATAACCACTAAAGTTTACTATATGTGCCTCCCTAATCAATAACTATCTATCGATTTTATATATCTTACGGTTGTATTGTCCATATTCGGCTTAAAAGCTCCAATAGCCATAGTAGCTCCTAAAACTTATAAGCAACAAACACGTGATCAAGATGTTCATAGCATTACGTATAGAATCAATAGAAGTTCTAACAATCTTTTAATCATTATAATCCACTCATACTTCCTTTAGCACAGCATTCATTTCATAGGATCCATTGATCCTTAAGATAAACAAACTACTCACTTATCATTGAAATCAACATGCACATCATGGTATTCATTTCAATAAAAGATTAAATAAAATAACGTCAATTAAATCATAAAAATAATTCCGAATAACCACAAGCTGAGTCTTCAATGTCTTCTCCTCCAAAACTCTTCTTAATACTCAAGAACAACGTAAAACTTGTTGGGGCATGTGCCCTAGGTCAATCCATTAACTGTCTTTATGAATACTTTTAGTTAATAAAATAGAGGATTTCATTTGTTGTTTATTATAATTAATTTGCATGTTTACATTATAATAAGATCCATGGGTATTTACAAAAATATCCTAAATGTCCCTAGTCGATCATTATACTAGGAACTATGATGAATTAAGACTAGTGTGAGTCTTGATTGATGATCATATAATGATTATACGTATAGGGATACGAATCAAGATCACGAGTACTTGTTAGGGAACAAAGTAATGGACCGACCCGCTATAAGAACATCACATGGATTAAGTCATAGGTGTTTCTCATGATAGGTATATTTTTAAGTCCTCTGACTTGAGATTACCAGAGACTTCAACATTAGGAACACAGTGATTTGACACAATCAAACGTTGTCTTTAACCGGACGATTATAAAGGTTGTGATTGGTTACTGTGTGAGCAATGTGATGAAGTTGTGTAATCAAGATAGAATTTGTCCCTCTCATATAAAGAGAGATATCCAGTGGATCCCTCGATGTGTTAGACTGTTAAAATGCCTAGTCTAAGTGAATTGATATTGACCAATGTCACTTGGATGTTTTTTAGTCTACCTAGAGATCGAGACTAGTACGATTGAACATGTTGGATGACGATTCCATGCCTTATGTTTTATCAAAAGGATATCGTGTGACAAAAGGATGTTATATACATTATTGATTAGGTTGTATCGATTTGATATTCGTACAACTTGGGTAGTCATAATGTCTTGCTAGAGGCTGCTTATGACTTGTATACCAAAATGAGTTTTGGTACACTGCCAACGTTGTATGAGCCTATTGGGTCGCACACTAAGAATGGTTTTGCGAGATTTTAATATGGTTCAGAAAAACGAATTTTATATGATAAAATTCATGACAGAAACGTCCTCGTGGTGTATTACACTTATACTTCTTTAAGTAGGGGTATATGTGTAATTTACTTAACCGTATATATACAAGGGTTGTATAAATAGACGCTTTAAGTTAGAACACATATAGGAAAGATTAAGGGCCGAAACTCTATTTTTCGTTCAGAAACGAATTAGGGTTTTCTGGTACGCTCTGGATCGTTTTGGAGAGAAACAAAAAGGTTTGGTATTCTCTCGAAGCTAGCGCTTCGAATCTCGGCCGCCGTTCGTGTGTGGATTGCTGGTAGAGAGCGTTCGTCGTTGGCAGCACCTTAGAGATCGATCAACCTTCAAAAAGGTATATTGCGACCGAGGTATGATTAAGTTTTCATGGTTTAAACGTTTTTAATGGAATTAGATTCAGATCCTGTTGGGGTTTTTGTCAAAATTGTTTTGTAATTTTCGCTGCGTATGAACCCCAAAACCCAACAACTATTATGGTGTCTCACAAACAATTATAAACTAGGATATTCTATATGTTTACCATGTTCTAATACATATTAATGCCCCTAGGACTCATTAGAATACAATTAGAAACCCTAATTTATAATTCTAAATGAACTAGAACTCTCTAACTTTTTATTTTTATTTCTCGTCGCTGCCTATAATTGATCCACGCCATGTGTGTAATGCCACTGTGCTGCCACAGCTTCGACCTTTTATGTGTAATTTCTCCTCATAGTAGGCTCGACGCCCTGTGTGTAATGTCCCGGTGCCATGTGTATTCCCCACAATACTGCCACTGCATCAACTATACTGCACCTATTTTCTTGTCTTCAAGCCTTCTCCACGCCTTGCCCACGCCTTGTAGTCTTTTCCCACAACGTCAAGTCTCTATGTCACGGCGTCAAGTGTACTTTCATGTTTTTTCTCCTCATGTCATCATGAAATCACTCATTTGTCTTCTTTATACCTTGTAAGCGTGAAAACAAATAAATGCTATCAATTATAGCTCATTTTGAGATATTTAGTCTAATTATACTAGTAAACTAACCCTATATATAAGTCTAATTAATCACTTATTAGTCATATTAGAGGGAATGTCTTAACAGTCACACATCTTATAAGTAGACTACATTCTCGTGTCCTTGGCCTTAAAAGTATGATGGAAGTACTATCCCAATTTTAATCTAACTTTAGAACCTTAAACAATTTAGTTCCTAAAATATTCGGATGCGTCACTTTCTTTTATATCCACCATTCAAATAGGAAAAACTAAATCCAAGTGCTCTTAAGTGTGTCTTCATAGGCTATTCCTCCAATCTAAAAGGATATAAGTGTTTTATCACCCACCTTCTCGAAAATTTTGTCTCATTAAATCTAACCTTCAATGAACACGAGTCATATTTTCTTGCTCCAAGGGGAGAATTGCATTCATGGTTCGTGATGAATTATTCTTTACCCCTTTAGACATATGTATCACTTGACTCACCAATCAGGTCGAAAGTCACAAAGCCTAACACCTCTTAGCCCAATACTAATGAATCAGAACCAACTACTCTTGAGAATCACATGACATGACAGGTCTACTCAAGAAAAAGAGTTATCGCACCTGAATTAATGCAAGTCCAAGAGTCTAAAACAACTCCTAAAAATTAAGTATCAATTTTTGAGTCACAACCTATTAAATAGTACAAGTCCAACAATTTGGACAGGTAGCTAAAAAATGAGGTATCAATCTTTGAGTCCCAACTTAATAAATAAGTTGATTTGGATCTCCCTATTGAGAAAAGAAAAAGAACGTGAGCATGCACTGAACGTAACTTGTACACTCTCTCCCATGTTATCTCATTCGAGAAATTATGTAATGGCCCAAATTTCTAAATAGTAAATTTGGTTCTTAATTAAGAGTCATCGACCCATGATGTGGCTCGAGAATGGGTACACGATCCCAACACTCGGCACGAAGACCGAGTAATATATTATTTGTGGTATGATGAATGTTTAATGCATTATATATGTGTAGACTTATTAAGTCATTTCTACGTGTATATGTAGACATTGAGACGCAAGCGGTGACGCGCCTCGAGAAGCGTGCCAACATAAGATCGGGGTAGAGAGTGATGTGGTAGTAAAATTAAGTTATTATGGCTTAAATAGCTAATTAGATGTGGCTATAATTTGATTCACATTAAATATAACCTAAGTTAGCTAAATAAAACATCAGTCATTGATTCCTCGAGATACGTGTGAACACATCACAAGACCAATTGAGTTGCAATTGGTGTTATCAAGAGTAAGTTAAAATAGAGTTAGTGGATTTGAGATCAAGATTTGAGTCGTTAGATTAGCCTAGAGATGTGTATACACACTAAGATCAATGGCTATTAATCAATCTTATCTTATATATAAATGGAATGAGATAAAGCATGCAAATCATTTGCAAACTATAACTTATGAAAGAAGAAATCTAGAGAAGGGAAATTTAGAGAAGAATATCAGTAGAGGTGAAGAAATTCTAGTGGATTTGATGGTATGAATTAAGCTAGGGGTGTTAAACTTAGAATTTTACTTCAGTTCTGATTTTTGCTTAATTTCATAGGGTAAATGAAATAATTTTTGAAATTGGTTGATAGATTTGGATTCCTCGGAAAAAACCAATAAATTTGCTATCAAGAAATTTTGAATTTTGATTTGAATTGACAAAGTTATGGAGTTTTGAAGTTATAGGTGTTCTTGAAGGATTCGTTTAGCAAAAGCTGAGTTTGGGGTTTTTCTAATTGATTTACTCCAATTTGATAGTTTGTATAAGTCCCAGAACATCCTACTTAACCTCAAAAAACTAGGGAGTAGTCTGGAGAGGTTGTTAGTGAGATACAAGGTGTCGGGAGGCCGAGTTAGCCTAAAGACTTTCGAGGATTGTAAGTAAGTTGATTGAGATATTTTTCTCCATTTCATTCATTGATGTTGCTTCATGTATATAGTGATTGTATTGTTATGCTTGATGTATTCTTAGTAACATGAATTGTATGTCTTGTCTTGATATATGATTGTTGATAAGCTAGAACATGTACTTAGAATTCATGAGTTGTTTTGGCTTGTATGCGACACACGGGGTATAGGACTTGGGGATGTTGGTATAATGATTAGTTAGTGTCACATACCTACTATATGAGGTTGATGAAATGATTAAGAGGTGATCAATCAGGGTAATACCGAAGTACTATGTGTGCTTACCTATTACACGAGGTCGATAAGCCGTGTTTCACAACTAATAAGGATAGTACCTACATGCGCTACTAAATAAGTTACTACTGAAAGTCTATATGGCTAAGAGGGTAATATATGGGCTAAAGGGTTAGATACACAATTTAATGAATTTAGTTCATGCTTAATGGTTCTATTAATGTCACATTGTTTAGCTATAATGTTTGGTAATGTGTTTATGTTTCAACATTGTATATGTGAAGTAAATATATGTATTGTTAGGTGTATTTTCTGTTGTGTTTGGAAATGTGGATAAATGTCTCTCAGTGTTACTTTCTACATTATTGTACTCACCGTCCTTTTTATGACGTTGGGTGCAGATCCATCAAGTAGAAAACTAGGCAAAGAGAAGATCGACGACTACCTCTGAGCCATTGGAGTGTTGTTACTTCAGATTATGTAGGTTTTGGATATTGTATTGTATGACTTACTTTTTGTCGTTTATATACTTTTTGTATACATTTGGGTTGAGTGATAGTTTTTCGTATAGACACATGTTATTATATTGTTTATCGTTGTTATATTGTTTATAAACATGTGATCGTTGTTTACTAGTTTCCATAGTAGGTGTTTTTTTAAGTCTTTCGTTGATAAATTTAAAATGATAACGACTTAATAAATAACTCTGAAATACGATGACTTGTAAAATGGTTATTTTCAGCATGAATAACGAGGAGAATATAGTGAAAAGGCTGACTAATATGTTGTTAAGTTCTATGTAGCTGGGATTATGGCTTAATGACAGGATTAGGCCAGGGGGTGCACTAGATTAAGGGAGGGGTCGTCACAAATTCTCTCCCACTCACAAGAATTTTCTCATAAGCTTGAACAGTGTTCAAATCCCAACCACTTTATCTGAGGCTATATCTAAAGAACATTGGGTGCAAGCCATGAATAAAAAAAATGAAGGCCTTAGAGAAAAATGGAACATTTAAATTAGTTGATCTACCTGTATGTAAGAAGCCAGTTGGATGTAAATGGGTTTACATATTAAAATACAAGGTAGTCATGTCACTAGAGCGATATAAGGCAAGATTAATAGCCAAAGGGTATACTCAGACATATGGTGTGGACTATCAAAATACAGTTGTTGCAATTGCAAAGATGAATACAATAAGAATTTTGTTGGCCTTGGCAATTAATTGTGATTGGAATTTGCAACAATTTGATGTCAAAAATGTGTTTCTTCATGGTGATCTAGCGAAGGAGGTTTATATGGAGGTGCCCCTCGGGTACTAGACACGACTTACTACCAAGAAAGTGTGTAAATTAAATAAGGCCATATGAACTTAAGCAATCTCCAAGAGCATGGTTTGGTAGATTCACTAAAGTGATGACCAATATGGGATATAAACAAAGTCAAGGAGATCATACTATGTTCATCAAACACTCGTCTTCGAGGGGAGCTACGGTTCTTTTAGTTTATGTGGATGATATCATTGTAACTGGGGATGATGAGGATGAGAAGCAGAAATTAAAAAAATGTTTGGCTAAATAATTTAAATCAATGAACTCGAAAAGCTTAAATATTTTTTGGGAATCAAGGTCGCACATTCGAAAGAGGGTATCTCCATATCTCAGCACAAAATATATTAGAGATCTTCTTAAGGAGACAAGGAAGCTAGCATGCAGATCAGCTAGTCCACATATTGATCCTGATCACAAACTTGGAAAAACAGAAGAAGCTACTTTCGTTTATCGAAATAGGTATCAAAAATTGGTTGAAAAACTAATCTACCTGTCACACACTAGACATGACATTACATATGCAGCGAGTGTGATTAGTCAATGTAAGCACAATTCTAAAGAAATCCATTTACGGGCTGCATATAGAGTGTTGCAATATTTGAAAAGGAACTCTAGGACAAGGTCTTTTGTTAAGAAGACATACATGGATAGTATTGGAAGCTTATTCTGATGCTGATTATGTTGGCTCAGTGGTTGACATAAGCTAAACTGTCGGATACTGCACATTTATTGGTGGAAACTTGGTAACTTCGCACGGTAAAAAGTAGAATGTGGATGCTAGATCAAGTGTTGAAGCAAAATTCCAACCAATGGCTCAAGGAATCTGTAAACTTTGTTGAAGGTTATCTTAGAAGATCTCAAAATCAAGTGAATGGATCCATGAGACTTTATTGTGATAACATGTGCAATCAACATAGCTCAAAATATAATACAACATGATCAAACCAAGCACATTGAGATTGATCGACATTTTATTCAAGAGACATTGGATAATGGCTCATTTGTATTCTTTATGTTTCAAATCAAAATCATTTTTGCGAATGTGCTCACTAAAGATCTAACAGTTCTTCATTTAAAATAAATGCCTCTAAGCAGGGAATGACAAACATTTATTCACCATATGAGTGTTGGAAAGAAGGAAATGATTGATTGATTGATTGGAAATTTTGTTGGAAGTTTCCATAATTGTCATTGTCCTTGTAACTCTGTAAATATGGAGCTATTGTGAAGCACGAATGAAATCACGCCCCTCCTTTCTCCCGTGGATGTGGGTCTAAAATCAAACAACGTAAATCATTTTTTATTTCTTTAGTTTTAACAATAACAATGGTGTTGATGCCCAAAAAGGAAAAACAAATGACCTCAAATATGATAAGTGTTTGCACTTCACAAAAAGAAGGGAACTCCTAGCGCAACCACTCCAATACCTTAAATTCCAGCCACCAAGGTGGCAGGAAGAGCTTGGGCAACGCCATGTCCAGACATCAATCTGTTGAGATAACAACAATGACAACATGGTACTGAGGTGAAAAGGACAATAAATACTGCGACTTTCGAGCAAATAAACAGAACACAAGATTGAAAATTGGCATTCTCCTCTACCCTCTGCGCGCTTGCAGAATCTAACTACCAGATGCTTCACTGCAGACAAAAGAAATGCCAAGAAATTCAAACTTGTAAAAAACAAGAGGATATGTACAATCTCAGACCTTATACACAAACGTGACATTACAGAATCACCTTTCCATCTTCAATGCCACCTGCTCTGGCCGAGCTTTCAATTTTCTGGGCATCTTCTATAATTACCAATAAGCAAGTAGAACAAATTAGGAAAAGAAAAGAAGCGCTTGTCAGATATATGGAACATGTGAAACAACAGGGTAGCTACACAACAATGACTGATAAATAAGCACACCTAAGCATCATCTCACTAATACGGAAAATCCCCTAGATATCAGCTTTCATGCCTTTACAATACTAGCTAAGATTCATATTTTAGACGGTTACATTGAAGAAATTTCTTCAAGAGAATTATCGCTAGGAAAAGGAAAGGATGAAAACGAGATGGGAAATTAGAGATCATATGTATTGAAGAATAAATAATGACCATGTGATGGAATAGAATTCAGAAACTCGAGTACAGACAACCTACAAAGAAGAAAGAAAAAAGAAGAGCAGGATCACAGACCAGAGAGAGTAAGTGAACTTCACTTTCTTGAAACAATTACTTTCTTTTATGCTCTGATGTATTTTTATACACTTTTGGCAAACAATACCACTAAGCTGAGAGTATTTTCCATATTAGGGATTCTGCAACAACTGACGGAAAAAGAATAAAAAAAATATAGGCAATCAGAGAACCCCAACAACAACAACAACAACAACAACAACATAGGCAATCAGAGAACCCCAACCCCAACCACTAACCAAAAAAAATTTAAAGACCTGATTGCATAATCTTACATTATACAAGTCTACATAGTTTAATGCTTTACCTCCATCTTCTGGAATGTCAGATGTCCACAAGGTAAGGTTGTCCCTCAAAAGTTGCATGATTAAAGTACTATCTTTGTAAGATTCCTCACTTAGTGTATCGAGCTCCGAGATAGCTTCATCAAATGCCTGCTTAGCAAGATGGCATGCCCTGAAATGTCACAAAGTTATCAGATTTTATCATCTACTTGTTCCGCAATTCTAAGTAACACGCATCGTGTGCATAATCATCAAGAGAGAAAAATATCTGAGGGAACAAGGATATCAAAAATTATAATGCTGAAAAACAAGTGATAATATCCATACCTTTCAGGTGAGTTCATGATCTCATAGTAAAAGACTGAAAAATTCAATGCCAAACCCAAACGAATTGGATGGGTGGGAGACAAATCAGCTTCTGCTGTACTGGAGGCCATCTGCAGGAAGATTGCAAGAAAAAAGTAAGAAACATTATTTAAGTTACAGAAAACGGGGAGTTGTAAAATTTCATATTAATAATGAAATAAAAAAGTAACACGCACACGTACGTATATATGATGAACAACGCATTTGAAATAAAAAGAAAGAGAACTAGCGAAACACTTGAACTGAAGACCAAATGTATGCCATTGCAATTTACTGATGGTCCTAAACCAAAATGTTTAGCACCAAATAGTCGAGCAAATCCAATTTTTAAACTATCTAAATGAAGACCAAACTTAGAGCCTAGCACTCACCCAAAGAAGCATGTAAGGTGGGTTCAATTCTTTTGTATTAGAGGTCTCCAAAAAAATCAATTCTTTAACCCAAAAAAAAAAAAAAATTGGAGCCACCACAGTTCTCAGCCTCCAGCACATGAGGGCAGTGAGGTTGTTGCCCCAACAGAACGAGGTTTGAAATTCATACCGACCAAAGACATTATATCAGTATTATTGGCATAGGAATTTATTTTCGTTATCAAAATGGAGTGTATAGAGAAGTATATGCTTGACCATTAATATGACACGATGAGCATCACCAGCCAACCCAGAAAGCTAACTACGCAACAACTCTTGGGTACAATATTTGTTCAAAACCAAATACATCAACTCGTGTTGACTTACAACCTGCTACTAGCTTTAGATGAGCACTCAATTTCTAGAATGCCCATTAATTGTTGCCAGCATTGTTGGGAACATCTAGGTCGACTGGGCATTGATAGGCATCAACAAGGGAATGAGAATAGATGAATTGAGTTTGGCAATTAATATTACACACTTCCAAATTGGGTGACAAGTAACTTGAAGTTATTCTATTCATATAAACGGTTATTTACACAGTTAAAATGTGAAAAATGAAGCTCTAAACTTAATTGATTTGGATAAGTGTTTCAAAGTAACCCTTTATTTGACTTGTTGAGAAGTTGGTGAGTTTTTTTGCAATGGCTTTGGTAGATTTTGAAAGTGACAAGCGAAGAAGGAACTCTCACCAAAACTAATAAATTTACCAGACAAAGCCTTAGCAGGTTTTTTTTATTTTTTTCTCTCCGCTTTCTTAAGTTTATACCATTTCGGATAGCCATGCTTCTTCCAACAAACATCAATTGTCTGTGTATTCTTATCGCAATGGGTGCAAAATCGACACTGAGAGGCTATAGAATTTCCATTGATGGGAATATGAGTGCTCTTCTAGACAGTTAGAGTTGAAGCCTCAAGATGAGATTCTGCTGCCGCAGCAACTTGTCGTCGCAGTTCCTGGCGTACCATGGAATAGACTTCTTCCAACCGTGGTAAAGGAGAAATACCTAGAACCGGGCTGCGAACATGATCTAACTTATTATCAAGACCAACAAGAAAAATATAGACTCGATCTTCGACAATGCGATTTCTATATTTCTCAATATCAGCAACACATGTCATGTCATTGGGTCGTCAGTAATCAAGCTCCATAAAGGTTAAATTTAATTCGTTGTAGTAGTCTATTAGAGACCAACCAATTTGTTGTAGATGGAAAGACTTCTTATTAGTTCATAAACTTCAGAAGAGTCAGATACATCAAGGTAACTTCTTTTTACAGCATCCCAAACTTCCTTTGTTGTCCCACATTGCACAAAGTGCGACATCAGACTATCACTCATTGAATTAATGAGACAAGATTTGACA
Organism: Stephania cephalantha; assembly: GCA_039657325.1. Taxonomy (NCBI): domain Eukaryota; kingdom Viridiplantae; phylum Streptophyta; class Magnoliopsida; order Ranunculales; family Menispermaceae; genus Stephania; species Stephania cephalantha. The sequence continues at coordinate 27,925,869 of CM077578.1, read as the reverse complement.
AGAGCATCATCTGCTTCCCATTCATCATAACCTGGATCATCTCTTGCAAGTGCAGCCTTTCTTCCATTGATATGTTCCATTCTTTTGTCTTCCAGCAATATGCATCTTCAAAATCTTAGACCAAACTCCAGAATTAGTGCCATCCAATTTAACATGGATGGATGAAGAAGCATCTTGAATGGTCAGTGTGGAGCAATTCTTGTTGTTAGAAGGTTCACCATTAGTTTTGGTGGACATTGTGGTGTGATTAGGGAAGAACCACCAGCTGTAACATGGTTATTGGAAATGGTGGCTGAAGATTTTTTAGAGTCAAAAGAGCAAGGGGAAACCCTAAAGCTCTGATACCAAGTTATCTAATATGTTGAAAAATTCTATCTCCCATATATTTCACTAATCTATATATACTAGACTACTTGGAGACTAACAACCATATACAGCTGTATTTACAACAATTTCCTAGACTAAGTAATTAATATTCTTAGAATAGATACAACTAATACATTGACTAATTAATTACAGTTGATTCCCAATACTAATTAATTAATTCCCTCTAACTACACCAAAATTGGTTTTGCTTATATTCTAAACAGAATTATGTTAGTAAAAGTACTTTTTCATATGAGGAACCAAACACACCAAAACTGCTTGTAGCATAATTGCTTTGCTAGAAGTAATAAGCAATAAGAAAAAGCTAAACCAAATAGAGCCATATTCATACCAGGAAAAGTTTTGTTGGATGTTTAAGCCTTTCAACAACAATGATGAACGATGCAAGAGACATCTAGGAGTCTAGATTCGTAAAGAAATGAAAACGAACAGAAAAATATGATCAAGAAAGGGAAACTTCCCTGTAGAAAACTAACCATAACTGACGGCAAGTGAGACGAGAAGGAGATTGAATCATTTATTCTTCAACATATATTAGAATAGGAAAATGATTGGGTGACCTGTTTTTGGACACCCAGTAGTTGGTATCCATTGATTTGTGCAGCAATGATTGTGCGAAAATAAATCGATGTGTATTTAAGGGACACCAATAACCAAGTGTCCATTTCGGGTGTCCAAAGTGGGTCACCCTAGCACTGCTCATAAGAATACAGGCAATACATATTTATTGGTCCTTGAAGTCTTGAAATTTGAGTTTTTTTATGTGTTTGGTCGCTGAACTTTCATTAGTGTACATTTGGTCTCTGAACTTTCATTGTTGTACATTTGGTCCCTGAAATTTTGAGTTTTTTATGCTTTTGGGGAAATTTGGTTTTTTTTTTGTTTTAGTTGGTTAAAGTGAACCGTCCAATTCAGTAATATAAACCACTTTACTCTTCTTGATTAGCCACATGACATTTATGTTAGCCACGTAAGCGTGATTTAACACCTTAATGATGGAAGGATCAAATGTACATCTTTATTCAGACACCAAATGCATAGAAAACACAAAGTTCAGGGACCAAATGATGGGCTTTGTCTAGACTGTAGGCGACAACGACAACAACAACAACAACAACATAGCCTCAGTCCCAAATTAATTGGGTTCGTCTGCATGGATCAAACTCTTACATTGTGCTCGATTAAGTGCAATTGACGGTGAGCTTTCCAAACCATTCAATTCCCTCTTAATTAATGCGTCTCATGTTAACTTTAGTCTACCCCTACCTCGTCGTATTTCTACAGTTTCTATTGAGTCAAGTTTTCTAGGGGGGGGCATTTGTAGGCCGTCTTTGTAAGTGACCAAACCACCGCAACCGCCCTTCCCTAATCTTTGTGTCAATTAGTGCTACTCTTACTTGTCTTTGAATTTCTATGTTTCTTATTTTATATTTACGAGTTTTACTACGAATCCACCTAAGCATCCTCATTTCTGCTACACTCATTTTATGTAATTGTTGTTGCTTTACCACCCAACATTCGCTTCCATATAGCATAACTGGCCTGATTGCGATCTTATAAAATTTTACTTTTAACTTAGTAGGAACATTTTGATCACAAATCACCCCTGTTGCACTCCGCTATTTCTTCCATCCAGCTTGGATTCTATGCGTGGCATCATTCTCAATATTACCATCATTTTGTATGATTGATCCTAAGTATCTAAAGTGGTTCACCTTAACAACTTCTACTTCCCCTAATTTTACCACTCCATTATCTCGATGTCTAGTATTTCTAAACTCACAGTGCATGTATTCGGTCTTCGTCCCACTCAACTTAAAGTCTTTAGATTCTAATGCGTTTCACCAAAGTTCTAATTTCCTATTTACTTCATCATCTATTGTTTCATCCACTAAGACAATATCACTCCGTCTAGACTGTAAGCAAAACCGATTTATGACACAAAATAATCAAAGAATAATCAATCTCCAAGCACCTCCTTTAATGAGAACAACTATATGTTCTACTACAAAAATGTTCTTTCAGACAGCTAATTTTAAAGCCTAAAATTTCCAACTTCCCTAAATTCAAATTTTTTGATAAAAGACAAAATCTGATTTTTTTTTAATTAAAAAAAGAACATCTTACGGGAAATTAGAAAAAGCTGAAATTTCTACATAGTACAGCAGTGGCCTTTAATTTAGTCCAATTGGAAATATCATTCAAGTATTAGTAAAGCTATCAAACTAATTCTTCAAACAAGAAAGAACAAATGATCCGAAATTGACTAAACGGTACCCAAAAGCAATATGTAACCAAACTCCGTAGCAATTTGCAACACATGATCCAATTACTAGTCCGCCTCATAAATAAAGAGAACAATTATTAGCCCCCCTATACCTTATAATAGCCCCCATTTAATTTAACGTTATTTATCGCTCTCAATAAGTTAGTTCATGTTCTAAGCACCCCCGTTCATTGTTAGTAAATTCCCCTAGATTATATTTGTCTCCCTCACTCCTCAAAGAAAACCCTCTTTTCATCTTTGTGATCCCCAACCTCCAACCTCTTGTTACGCATCATCTTCTTCTCCCCTGGCCTCAATTTGCTCTGTGTTGCATTCCAAAATTGATTCTTTGATCCTTAACAGATAAGATTAACACATATAAATATTCTAACCATTCAAGAATGTGAATCAAATCTCTACCAAATACTATAATCAAGATGTTGCATTTGATGGTGCGTTGTTTAATCTATGCACAAAGGTGTAGAGATTAGAAAGTAAAAGAGAAAATGAGATGACTTTATGGTTTAATTTAGGGTGGGGTATAGAAAGTGAAAATTAAGTAGAAGAGGAGAAGGGTTGGGTACTTGGGTTTAATTTGGGGTGGGTGTAACGAGTGAGGTAGGAGTTGGGGATGAGTTTAAGGTTTCATTTAGGGAGGGGAGTAGAGAGAGAAAAGGGGTGTAGAGAATGAAGAGTAGACGGGGAAAAGGAAATGGGTTTATTATTTAGAGTAGGGTTTAAGTGGGGGATGATATAGGGTAGTGGGGGGGATGATAGTCGCTCCCTAAATAAATTGTCTAAACCAATAGTCCAAACATACCTCATACGCTTTAAGCGACTGCTCCGCAGCCTCTTTCTTCTCATTCCCTGTCTTAAACTCCGCGAGGTAGCGATAGTAATCACCCTTCCTGCAACCAACCATTCCATCAAACCTTCAGTCGCTATACGATGAAAAAAGAACACCAAAAATCAGAACTTGACAACAAAACATCGATAATTAGCAGTAACAAAAGCAAGATTCCTCACATCTTATAGTAGAAAACAGTCGATTCCCCAGCGGACGATGACGGAATAAGATGCTCATCGATCACAGTCATTATATCGTTACAGATGCTCGAAAGCTCAGATTCAACCTTCTGCCTATAATCCTTGATCCTCTTAACATTCTGTTCGTTCCCTTTTGCCTCTTCTTTCTGCTCAATCGAAGACAAAATCCTCCACGAAGCTCTCCGAGCCCCAATCACATTCTTGTAACCAACAGAGAGCAGATTCCTCTCTTCAACAGTCAATTCGACATCCAGCATCGCGACGCTCTTCATCGCTTCCACCATTTCTGCCACAACAGAAACCGAATCAAAACACTACAGCACTCCAGTCACTGTAAGCCTAACCCTAATGAGCTCAAAATCAAGATCTGCAGAGATGGAAACTCAACTCACCTTCGTGTCGCTCTGCCTGCTCGGCGAGCTTGGCGACGTAAAGGAAGCTCTCGCGCTCTTTCGAAGATGTCATGGCCGATCTGCGAAGTTAGGGCTTCTGCAGATATTCGCTTCTGTGATTCGTCTCTGCTTTTCAGAGAAAAAAATCAAAATCAACAAAGATGAAAATCTAGAGAAAGAGAGAGTTGAAATGAAAGCGCGAAATGGCCGGCCGAAGCCCTCCTTGAAGCGGCGCGGATTCTACAATAGATTCAGTAAAATCTATCTATATATCTACATATCTATTTATCTATATCTACCTATCTCAAAAGGTTCATTGGTCACTTTGAATTATTTTTTTTACCTTTTAATTATTTATCAAATACCGATTTCCTTTTTATTAATTTCTTCCATGTTTAACTTACATATTAAATAGGCTATTCTCATCGTTTGATCACCTAATTTTTTTTTTTTAGGAGTTTGATCACCTAATTCATTTTTTACTTTGCATATAGAGATATATTAAGAAATTGATTCGGTTGTTATTTTTTTTGTTAAGGGAGAGACCGGCCCAAATTGAAGACTCATGTTGATGGATTTGGCTGCATTAGCTGGAATCTATAGGATAAGTCAATAGCCTTAGATTAATCTCCCATTAGATTAAGTAGAGTGATATGTATTCAAATTAGGATACATCAACGTTAGCGATATTTGAATTAGACTAGAATAGATATTTTGGTTATTTATGTGTAATCCTACTTAGACTAGGATACATATTTGATTACCAATCAATTGGATAAGTCAATATCCTTAGATTAATTTCTTATTAGATGAAGTAGATTGATATGTATTCAGATTAGGATACATATCAATGTTAGCTATATATTGGAATAAGACTAGAATACATATATTTTGGTTATTTATGTGTAATCCTACTTAAACTAGGATACATATTTGATTACGGATCAAATACATAGGATGTAATACATATATATAGCTTTCAATTATGAATAAAACGTTTGATGGAGAAGATGATGACTCTCATGAAGTGTCAAACAATATAAGTTAGGTTAGTGTTTTGGTCCATATTGTATTTCTACAAGCTCATAAATGAGTCCTCGATCCTATATATTTCTACAAGTGAGTCCCATGGTTCATGTTTATGTTTTGGTTCATGTCTGGTACTTATATCCTTTTTCAAAGCCTACTATGATAATAAGTGAGTCCTCTTACATATCAGCTTGAGTTGAGTGACAACTAACTTATGGTTATATTCTATGCATGTGTGTCTTGCTGCAGTACTTTCTATACATACTAGATTCTTCATGGTCTTTAATACATACATTCGGCTAATGCTATTAATAGAGATCTAAAGCCTATCAAGCATCAACCGATTGCGTAATGCAACATGTGATCTTTAAATTTGTGATTTTGTTTTAGCTTGGCCAACTTTAGATACTGTCGATTTTTGTGATTGATTCATGCCGTAGTTTCTAATCTTTTGATATCATTTTATTGTGCCTATTTCAATCTGATATTGTTAACTGAGGAAAAAATTTGGGAGTCCTTCTTGTTGTTAGCTAACATAATGATCTCAATTTTACTAAGCCTTTTGAACTTGTATATAGCTAATGTTGTCCTAGGTTGGAATGCAAGTTGATGTTCAAATGAATCATAGATAAAGCAAATCATTAAGCAGTTCGACTTTATTTTATAATAGAATTTTTTTTAAGTATATTGAATTAAACAATTGTAAAATATTGAGATTTTTAAATGTTCAACTAAATATAACTTTATTCTCTGTATAAAAAAAAAGGTTACCAAGAACTTTTTAGCTACTTTATTGGTTGTTGTTTATGAATTTGTATTTGAAATGAAAAAATAGAGGTAGTATTCTAATCAACAAATGCATCACCTTGTTAATTTAGATCCACTTTTTCAAGTCTGTTAGTTAAGATTTAATTATTTAAATTTATACAAATGTTAGTTACTAAATTTCATTTTATATATTATTATATATTCTTTCAAATCATAAAAAATTTAAGTGTAAGTTCATAGTTAATTCTCGTGAGCGTAGCGAGAAAGTTCATTCGTGCAAAGCACGTTCTCAAAACTAGTCTATATATATATATATATATATATATATCATATATATAAAAGCACGAATCACAAATTTTTGAGTGGTAATGAAATTTACCTATTTGCCCATATTTCTTTTTTTTTTTTTCATCTCCAAATCAACCTTTTCTTTTGTCTCCAAATCAAACTATAACTCTTTATCAATCCACCACACGTTTTTTTTTTCTTTATCTCCAAATCAATCCCGAACTCCTTCTCATCAATCCAATACACGGTTTTCTCTTTCTCTCAATCTTCAATCGATCACTCGCTCGTGTTCCGGACAAAATCATTCTCATCGATCCAACACACAAACTCCTTCTCATCAATCCAATACACGGAGACGGAGAGGTTGATAAATTGAGGGAGACTTCTAAATTGGAGTGTGCACTTGTTTCGGGGCAAATCGATTTATATGAACATTGTATATGTTGAAAGCTTGAATTGCATTCTCACCCAAACCCTCATTGTCTCATCTCTCTCTCTCTCTCTCTCTCTCTCTCTCTCTCTCTCTCTCTCTCTCTCGGTTGGAGATCAAATTCAAGGAGAGCCGTGAGTGTTGGTGGCGTTGTTGAAGAACAGTTGAAGGTGATATAATATTTCAATTTTTGATTTCGGTGACTGTGGGATTGGTTTTGTCTATGAATTCGAAATTGGAATTGGGAGGGGTTGTTGTGGTTGGTTGTTGATTGTGTGATGCAGAGAGGAGAAGGTTCGGTTATATATATATATATATAAACGGTGAAGAAGAGAGAATTCGAGAGGGAGAAGAAGAAGGTGGGGGTTGAAGAAGAATGTGGTTTGAAGGTGTTGGGGGAGGGAACAAACCCAAAACCCAGAAGAAATTTGAATGAAAAAAATTTTGTTTAATCATGTGAAAAAAAAGGTGTCTAAAGCTTTAATCCCAACAAATTCAATTATTTATATTCATAATTTCAAAGTTATCATTTTTATCTATAGAGTTTGAGGTAAAGATTGAACTTTATGAACAATTCTACGGAATCTCCACAAGCAAGTGTTCACAAATTGATGGGTCAAACCACTTGTGTTTTTTTTTTCTTGTTTCCTTTTTTTTTGAGGAAGTAATTTCCTAGCATGACTAGCTTATTTTTTCATTCACATCTTATCTCAATCACATTAGAGAATATTGATAAGCTAAAAAATGTACTTGTATTTCTAATTTTTAAATTTTAATTACAATTTTGAATTTTATTAATAAATTCTTAGAAATTAATTCCCGCGAGCGAAGCGAGCGGTCAATCGTGCGTAGCACGTCCTGAAACTAGTATATATATATATAAGTTGGAGCTAGCTGAGAGAAAGTTCACATGCATCCTCCTTTCATCATTTTAATTTTTTAATTTTCTAATTTTTTCTATTTTAAGGTATTTATTTATTTAAAGTATTTAAGGTGTTTGGTTGTTTCAAGGAATATATTAATTCCCCCATTTATTAATTGACTAAAGCAAAAATCTAGCTCTTAAAATTTACGAGCATCTATTTCGGTCTCATAATTATTTAATTAACTGTTAATTAAATAGAAATACACCCATAATTAATTAATTAACTGGGTGCACGCATTTACATTGACCGGTTATAGTTGTGCATGCATGGTGTCATCTTGCTTGCAAGTCACTCGAATGAGAGATAAAGTTTCACCTGCTCTCTCCTTCCACCATTTCATTTTAAGGATTTTCTCAATTTTTCTATTTTCTTATTTTAAGATATTTGTATATTTGTGTTATTTATTTTTTAAAGATATATTCATCCCCCATATTCTTGAAAAACGAAAAATCCAACTTTGAATAACCAAACAACTGGTCTAATTAATAAATTATTCATCAATGCATTAAGTCTCTACTTCGAATCTTACACCATCAATTTGGTTACCACAACATTATTTATATATATATTGTTTAGGGCACTGAAATAATAATTAAGCTCATTTGAATTCATTCTTTTGTTAATAAAGGGTTACTTCAATTATTTATAAGTAAACAATTTTTTTTACCATCTATTGTATATTTTCTCCTAAGAAATATGAGTTGATTATTGTGAATTATAATTTTAATTGTAAAAATATTACAATATATTCATGTAAATTTATTTATTAACTTCGTCTTAAAGTTTTAATAACTTATGCGCATAGCGCAAGAAATCGACTAGTGAATTAATAACCCCAACAACAAAGAATATGTCTTAACACACATTGTAACACAGACAATCTGACGGGAGTCATTAAGGTTCATCGAGATATGCACCACGCAATATCACTCATGTCTAACTAGGGTTGGGTATGGGATGGGGAACCATCTCCATCCCCATCCTCATCCTCATCCTCATCCCCATTTAAGAATTTATCCTCCATTCCCATCCAGGATTGAATTTTCATCCTCATCCTCGTCTCTATCTAATCTCCACGGGATGGAGAATCCTAGTGGGAAAGTTTTTATCCTTGTTTAATTCTTCATTGGGGATCCCCGCGGGGATTCTCGCGACGAATCACCATAGGAAAATATTTGTCCCCACTTAATTTTTCTCCAAAAAAATATAAAAAGTAAAGTGTCACAGACACATATATATGTATATGTGTATTGGTATTTTTAAATTGTATTTATACACATAATAGACATGTCTATTTTTAGCATAGACATATAGTTAATGTAGTTTGGTAATTTGTAAAATAAGGTTTTGCGATTTTTTTCATTTGATTCTTAATTTGTAAAATGTAAATATAGTTGCAAGAACATCAAAACAAAACATATAATTAATGTACTTTGATAATAGAAATATTTTATTTATTTAACTAAATAAGCTAAAATTATAAATCTCATTAGAGTTTGTTTGTTATGTGTATCACTAGTGTTTTGGATGAAAACCATTGAATATACATATATATATATGTGTGTGTGTGTGTGTGTGTTTGCATGCACGTGCTACCATGAGTATCAAAAAGATACCCATGGCATGGAGACTTCTAATTGACCTGCTATAGGAGGTAATGTTGGTAATAAAACAATTAACGAATATAAATTTTGCTTTGGAACTTTCAAAAACATTTAATGTAAGCTTGACTTTTATTTTCAAAAAGAAAAAAGAGAAGTACTTAAGTCAAGCCACTTGTTATTTTTATTGATAAAAATTACAAAATATATTATTTTTTTTTCATGAAGAAAACGAATTGTTAATATTGTTAAAGAATACTACATGATTTAAAACATTAACAGTTAATTAAAATTATGATGCATATTTTGTTTGTATTCTTTTTTAAAAAATATATATTTCGTATGTGAAAAATATATAGTAACAAAATAAAATATTTTAACATCAAAAAAATATGCTACACTTAAACTTAATTTTTATTTTGATTTTCAACATAAGAATATTATTTATTGTTAAAAATAAGAATATTATTTTATTTCCGTTTATAATCATATACCTATTAAGTATTAAATTACTAAGTTTTTTATGATCAATGTTTATTAAATTAAGATATTCTAGTTTGACAAATATACATATCACATAGTATTCAATATATATGTATATGTATATAGACACACACATGCATTACTTCTTTGGGCCTAAAAAAAACTTGTGTATGTTGTTTCTCAAAAAGAAAGCTTGTATATATTGAATAAGAATATAGATCTTGATTAATTTTCTTTAATTTTTTTTGACTTCTTTTAATATTTTTTTGAAGTCCTTTTAATTTTTTATTGTTACATTATTATTTTTTTGAGAGCCACAATGCATTATTTATTATTGCAAAAAAATGAACCATAATTTTTACTTTTTTTTTCTCAAAGTTAAAGACCATTATTTACAAAAAAAAAAAAACAATAGATTGCACATGGTTATTGATGCCATACATATAGTTTTTAAATTGCATGTATAAACATGATGTTTTTGATTAGTGACACTAACACCATATATTTTGTTATAATAATAATAATAATAATAATAATAATAATAATAATAATAATAATAATAAATAAGATAATTATAATTATAATTATAATTATAAGTATAGCAACAGCTTCAACAATAATAGCATGAATTCAACCTCAAATAAATTAGGGTCGGTTTTCACTGATTCAACGTTTCATTTAGCTCAATTTAATGCAATTGATATTTTTTTATTTTTGAACTTCCTTGTGATTGATGATATAAATTGGTATAAAAAAACTCAAATTATGTTAATAACAAATGGGTTTAAGTGATTGAAATTTTGCATTTTAGTAATTAAAATAGCATTAGAAATTTAGTTTGTATAGTAAGTTATTTTTTGTATGTTGTTTATCAATACATCTACGGTTTAAAAAAACTCAGTTCAAATAATATATTTATCATTTTAAATTTAATCTGGATTAATTATCATTTTATGTTTCAATTGTTAAATAAAATAATTGTGAGAAAAATTATAAAAGATCGAGAAACAGGAATCTTACTTAAATTTAATTTTAATGTATATTTTTTATATTTTATATTTTTAATAATTTCATAGCTTGTTCCACCAAATTATATAAGTATATAGTTTGGTATTTATTAATAGTAGTATATCTAAATAAATTCCGTTTTGTTTAAAAAAAATATATTTACATTTTTGTTTTCTATTTCCATCAATCTATTTTATGTTTAGTCAAACTCTTACATTTATTAGGTTGAATAAGTAATTAATGGGTATAATTTTCCGTGCATTATATTTATATGCATTAATTGTTGATTTACAAAGTCGATAGGTTACACAATTTTTAAACTTATGTATTACATTTAATTTAAACACTTAAATTTTCATCTAATGGTCATTATAGTTCTCATACCATGGGTATCTTTTTGATACCCATGGTAGAAGCATATATATATATATATATATTTGTATCATTTAATTCTTGTTATTTAATTATGCTTGGGAATTGTCCATTGCATTAAATGCAACATACTTTTTTAAATTGTTGCTCCTTAAAAAACAAGTTCACTAATGTCATGTGGCAATTGGCAATGATTAGGAACAATTACAATTAATGTAATTTCAAATTAATACTTATATTATGTACTACACCTTTATAATATATATCAATAATTTTTTTGACAATATATCAACAATATTGACTTAGATTGAAAATACTACAATATAAGTAAGCTTGTTTGAGTAAGAAATATAAACGTTTTTTTATATAAAATTAATTATTTATATTACTTAATCAAAATATGATAATATGTATGATACTTATTCATTTTATTAAAATTTTTAACAAAAAAGTCTTTTTATTTTCTATTTTTAGATTATAAAATTATTAATTTTTAAAATCAATGTTTTAGTTGTGGTCGTGTATAATTTATTAAAATTAAGAAATTCTTATTTATTTCGAAGCTACAATAATAAAAATAAATAATAAAAATAATACTAATAAGTCTTTTTATAGAAAAAAATGATATATTTTGATTTTCTTTAAATCATTATATAACACTATTAATTATCATAAAATTATATCACCAATTAATTTACAATTTGAGATCTTTTATAAGTGTAGACTAAAATTACCACAAATTCAAATTTGATTTCATTTTTTCCTTCTTTTTAAAAGACAATAGAAAATACATCAATCGTAATTGATATTAAAGAATTGATAATCTAATATCACGTGTCTGAACTAGATTATTTTGAAGTAATAAATGTAATTATAAAAAATGCAATTATAAATAATTAATGATGATTGCTATAATAACAATATATAACAAATATTTGATCGATTTTAATAAATAAAGCCCGACTACATGAATCTAATGATCAATTGAGTTCGATTTAATGTAGTATTATTACATTTCGGATAACTTTCAAATTCATTAAATTATATTTTTATAATTTAAACACTTTAATGTGATTTAATTTAATTTGATAATTTAATTATTATTATTTTTTAAATTATTTTGTACTATCTATTAATTATTTCTTAATCATATAAATGCATTATGTATGATGTGAATATTAATGCACCAAAATAAAAAAAGAATAATAACTGAAATTATTTCCTTAATTTCCTCCGATATATTTTTAAAAAAATTCTACTTGACATTCGGCTTTAATCACATTGAGTAATCCATGCTTGGATATTGTCGATACATGTGGTGGCCTTCTCAACTCAACTTTTTCATTTATGAAAAAAACTCAAACTCAATAGGAAAACCAAATCACTTATCATTCTAATTAATACTATATTTTACTAATATATCTTTGTCTTTTTATGTGATTCATATATAATTTTAGAAGGTAAATTAATCGTTATATAGTAGCATATTAAAATTTAATTGTTTTCCAACGTAAAAGGTTCAATTGTTTTAATTTGATTCAAATAACTTATTTATCTATTCTACTTTTTGTGTTGTAAATTTATGTTTAATTGTTTTTCATTTGATGATATGGTTGATTATTTAATTTATAAAGTAATTAAGTTTCAATTATTTCTTCAAAAAAAAGACAAATTATAAATAGCAATGTTACAAGGAGTTGTATCAGAACTTATTTTTAAAAATAACTTTTATTATTGATATTAGGTAATGCACATTTGCTAGTAAATTCTTAGCTTGAAGGTTACAAATAAATTCTAAAAATGTCTTTATCGTCCACAAATTAAAAAAGAAATAACATTTTTAATTTTTAAAATTTTCATTAGTAAAAGTAAATAGCAAATGGTCAAACTTGTGAATTTTTTTTTATTGAAAATGCATTTAAATGTCATTAATTATATGTGAATCACATTAATGTGCATTAATTAGTGTTTTACAACCATTATCTCTTTTGATGTTAATCCAATGGTTGAGAATTGGTACCCATGCCATGAGTATTTATTTGATACTCATGGTAGAAGCACCCTATATATATCATATAGTATGCATGTATGCATATATAAAACTGATATATGGACTGCGAAGATCTTCGCAAGGATCTCCAATAGGGATACCCATGGGGATCCCTGCGGGGATTACTAATGGGGATTCCTGTTGATATATTATTTTTTCCATTCTCATACCCGTACCTGTGTGTATATCAGATTTTTCTTCACCCCCACTTTCATCCCCATTTAAATTCCTCATACACATCCCAATTGAGGGATTCCCCGTCCATTCCGGGGATTCCTCAACCCCCATGAGGATTTCTTGTCCATTGCCGTTATTAATTTTGTTTTATTAAGAGTGTTTTACTTGGTTGTTTGGTAGGTTGGAATTTAGGGTGAGAATTTAATTCTAATGAAAATAAATTGGTAAAGGAAAATGCTTTTGTAACTAATTTTGGACACCTAGTAGGCTCAAGTGGATGTATCTCAATATGATACACATCGAGAAGTGTGAGCGCATATCTCAAGGCCTTACGCACATATCTCGAAGTGTATCATACCGCTGGACACGCACTTGGGCCTACCAGGTGCTCAAAGTGGGTATCCAAAGTTGGTTACTCCTGCATCTTCCATTAATAAAAGGCAAATTTAAACTACAAGTATGTCAAGTAATGATTGGGCAACAAATTTGGATGAGGTATGCTATTTAGACCCTCTTCGAGAACGTTAATTTGGCACACGCTTATTAAGCGTCCCTTAAATGCACCACGAGTTTCCATTAACGATGACAGTCAAGTACGTACCAGATTGACGAACCTAAATTGATATAAATTCAAGATTATTTTTGGTTTGAGATAAAATTTTTTTAATGGCTTCAAAAAAGATAAAAACTTAAATTACATGCAATGATTCGATAACAATTTTTTTTAAGCTCATTCGGTAACGAATTAGGATACCGTAAAACTAACATGGATTTCATTAGACTTGTGAACTGGGTGAGTATGGGCAGTCACGGCCGAGCCTAAGTGGGCCTAATTTTTTAAGGCCATGTCAAGGTCTGCCAAAACTCAAAATCAAATGTGGCACGCCTAAGTCTGCCCAGGTGTGACGCCCCCATACCTCACAACTGGGCCTCGTCCGACCTAAACTTACGTGGACCCCTGGCCAACTCCCGGAGAGTCAATGACACGTGTCGAACGTGTGCAATAAATTTTGAGGGCCGCTAAGGGCACCCCACCTTTTAATGAAGGCACCCTGTTAATGTGGGCACAAACCAATTTACCTGGGGCACCCGAAAATTAGACCCGAAATACCCAAAATACCCCTCGTGGAAATCCCTGAGCACCCCACCACCCCCACCACCACCTTCACTGAACTGTTGTGAAAGAACCCATTTGCTTTGAACCGACCAGTGAGAGGAATCCCCGAAATCGTGTTTCCCGTGTCTCGCCTTGTGTTTCTCCTTCGTTGTACGGCTTTTTTGCAGTTCGTAGGGTCGTGGTGTGAGCCGATTTCGTCTCCAAGTTAGGGTTCCGTTGAAGATCGTCGAACACACATTTTTTGCGCGAAATCGCTCGTTTGAAGGTACATTTTTAGTATAATTAAGTTACATTTGCTAGAGTAGTTGTAATGTGTGCGTGGTGGTTTGTTCAATAGTTAAAAAAATGGTAATTCGCGGTTCTCGGCACACAAAGCCGAGATTGTGCTAAGCTGTCTCGCCAAGCATGGCCGAGACGAAGCTACATTTTGGGAACTCGAAGTCTCGCCACAAAGGCGGAAGAGTTCACAAAGTGGCTCGGTTACGCATGGCCGAGAGTACTCTAGTTCTCTCGGCCGAGACATGACGAGAGCTAGAATTAGTGCTAGGTAATGTGGTGTCGGTGGTGTACAACCGAGAATTTGCTCATACTCTCGGTTGTACACTGGCGAGAGTGTTAGAGTAGGCTCGGTCGTGATTGGACGAGAGCAAGGCGAATTGAAATGGTCAACCCATCTCGGTGGTGCACAACCGAGACCTTTCTATTGGACTCGGTTGTACACTGCCGATATATTGGAGGCATTGTCGGTCATGGGTGACCGAAAATATGGGTTGTTTCACGAACCTGCTTGACCGAGACATCAGAAATGGATGAATTTGAACATTTTCTTTTGTAAATCTTTTTTGGGTTCTGTTCCATGCGCTTATATGTTGTAATTTTTTCAGGTATGGCTCGTCCGAAGGTACCGGTGACTAGGGAGGAGGCTGGTGTTGAGGTGTCGACGCCTAACCGGGGGCGAGGTGGCTGGAGACCACCGACAACATCGTACCGGAAAGAGAAAGAGAAGGAGAATGAGGATGTCAAGGGCAAGGCGAAGGTAGATGGTACTCGTGGAAGGTTACATTTGCACGATGAGGGTTCGACCCTCGATGCTGGGCGACCTGAGGATCTTGTTGTTACCCGAGGGGAAGAGGAGGGGCATGCATCGGAGTCTAGTAGCAGTGACTCTTCAGAGGCGGGGAACACGACAGAAACAAATAGTAATGTGGGCGGGAGTAGTAGTGGTGGAGCTGCCATAATGAAGGAGAGCCAGAAGTGCCCGTTGAAGCGCGTGCTCCATTCCCCGGTGGTCCTATAGACGGGGCGTTGTTGAAGAGCTTCAAGGATCATGTGGCGTTATCGATTTGGAGCAATGAGGTAATTTCAATTTCATTGAACGAAGTAACTTAATACTCATGGTTTTAACATACTTACGAGATGTATTTATTTGTTGCAGGAGCGTCCCGTTCTCAAGTGTATCAATCACGGAGCTCAAATACAAGAATGAGATTTACAGTCGTGCCACCCGGACACGGCGGGACTTCAGAGGATTACTCAGCGTTCCGGGTTGAATACGCGATAGATCGCTCATACCGCAAGGCCAACAAGGAGGTGATCTCTGCATTTGTGGAGCGGTGGGGCGGAGATGAACACATTTCACCTACCTTTTGGTGAAATGTCTATCTCATTAGAGGATGTCAGCTTCCTCCTGAAGATTCCTGTGACGGGCAAAGTTGTGGCAGTGGAGAACTTTGCGAGGTACACGGAGGAATCTCGCTCGGACGCGATTAAGATGGTCTCGAACCTACTTGGGGTTAGCGTCGAGGAGGCTGAGGAGGAGGTGAATATTAGCAAGGGGCTCACAGTGCGCAAATGTTGGCTGAAGAGTCGATGGTGCCCCAAAGCTGGTTCGAGACCCATAAATTATCCTCCTGTGGAATGCACCGCCCGAGCGTACCTGCTGTACTGTTGTCCTGCACTCTATTTGCCGATAAGAGTGGGTCTCGGGTGTCGATCGCGCTGCTGAAGCTTCTTGAGGACTTGGACAACGTAGGAAACTACGCATGGGGTGCGGCTGCGTTGGCCTACTTGTATCGACACTTGGGGTCCGCCACGAGAGTGAAAGTGTCTCAGATTGCTGGCTACCTCACATTGCTTGAGGTTTGTTATAAAATAGACTTAATTTTCTTTTTGTATTTCAATTAGGCCAACTTGCAATTGTGGACTAACTAACATTGTATGTATTTGCAGGGATGGGTGTACGACCATTTCAAACTTGGTCTAGCCACACCCAATGCGAAGTACATGGACTACGTGCAACCTCGTGTCTGCAGATGGATTCAAAAGCATGAGACGGTGGCGAATGTAGACAAGCTCGGGGCCATTAGGAGAACCTTGGATAGGTTGCACCCAAGTGAGGTGAGATGGTTATCCATATCCTCTGATGGTTGATGTTTTAGTAATTATTTTTTGCTAACAATGGTTGTTGCATTTTGATTAGGTCACTTGGGACCTATATGTGAATTTCAGGGAAAATGGAGTTGTGCAAGCGATGGCCTTTTACAGTGGGACGATCAAGTACATGGATGTGGTGGAGCCCTACCACCCGGAGAGGATTCTGAGACAGTTTGGGCATGTGCAATCTATACCAGATCCTCCGTACCGTCCATTGGAAGCACACCGAGGCCCATCTGCGAACAAGTACTCCGTCAAGTATGGGTTCCAGCAAGACAATTGGGAGCGATGGAGGAACCATTTGTTGGCTCCTGAAGTTCGGGGCGACAAGGCAGAATTTGAGTTTTTGGCTACACCAGACTACCTGCCTTGGTTCCTCAAAGTGTCTCATCCCGTTATCACCAATCCGAGCATCGAGGACCATGACATGGTCGCCACAACCATCGCAGATAACGAGCTACTTGAGGTATTTAAGTGGTTATATAGTTGTATTTTGCATGTCTTATTCATCCCGATATGTTTTACACTAACACTAACTCGATTATTTCATCAGCGTAATAGGCGTGCGTTGGATGCGGCGTTGCGATGGATGGACCTCCCGCCGGAGTTGTGTACTATCGAGTCTGCGAGGACAATGGCGAGTGACATCGTCAATTTTCTTTCGGGGAGGAGTATCGGTCCCACCACTACGAGTACGACTCCGGCGACCACAACCGGCACAACCGCCACATCCGGCCCTACCGAAGCAGGCCCGAGGCAGTCCCAACATGGTAGCACTTCCACACACTCCACCCCAGCCACAGCTCAGCCCGCCACGGTCGATGCTCGCCCTCCGAAGAGAATGCTTGGGAAGGAGTATCAAAGGAAGAATCTGAAGAAACCAAAGCAATGACCGTTTTGCATGAGGCATAGACATTTTTATGACATTTTTATGTCCCAGCATGGGGAACATAGACATTCTTTGAGTTTTATGATGTTTGCGGAGACATTTTTATGACAGTTTCTAATGTGTTATGACAGTTTGTAATGTTTCATGAGTACTTGTTGCCTATTGACTACATGTTGCCTATTGACTACATGTGTTATGACAGTTTGTAATGTTTCATGAGTACTTGTTGCCTATTGACTACATGTGTTATGACAGTTTGTAATGTTACATTGCCTATTGTTGTATTTTGGTCTTATTTTGTTCTAGGATACTTGTTTTTTCTGATTCTGAGGGTGTCTCGGTCAAGCAGGGCCGACTCTCATGTGGAATTTTCGGTACTGAACAACCGACACAAATGCAGGATTCACGGTGTTACCCGGCCGAGAATGTCGCTGATTCCATTATTTAAATATGTGTCGGTCATTGATGGCCGAAACCTTTCAAAGACTGTCGGTGACTCATCACCGACATCATACGATGGAGTTCGGCCACTACTCGACGAGATAAGCCGACGCATTTGGTGAACGTGGAGACCAATTGCTATCGGTCAGACGGTAACGAGACGGTGGAGCAAGTCGCGGTTACTCATGGCCGAGAAGCCATGAGTAAGGTCGCGCATAGGTCGACGAGAAGAGACAATTTCGGCATTGTGCGACCGAGACTTAACGTTAGTTCTCGGTGGTGTATGGCCGACACTGTACCGTATGTCTCGGTCATTCAGGGCCGACACGTCTGTTCCAGCAACAATTTCCAACTAACTTGACAACTAACTTTCCAACTAACTTTACACGAATGAAAATCCAGCACGACAATAGCCACGAAAACGAAAGTAATTATATATCAATGTAGTAGGATAAAATCACTATACAAGAATCAAAATGTACAACAATACCCCAAAGCCGATACGATATATACCTCATTGTATATCCATACAACTTGACAACTAACTTTCAAAATTGCTAAATGTACAACCATCAAGAATTTTAGGTACAATTTCAACACTACGGTGTACCTAAATCTACAACGGATATGGTGGCTTCATCAACAGTTGCAATGGGCGCGATGTCTCGAAAGACGAATCCATCACGCCAACCTTTCGCGCAGTCCTCAACATACCGGTCCCACGAAGGATATAAGGATGGCAATGGTGCATTCACACGCAACATCACCTGTCAAAGTGAACAGTATAACATAAAGATATTGTCACAACCCCGCTCAGGGGGAAAAAATAACAATTCGACAAAATTCATAGCACTTACCCTAACCCGATGGATATTCCTGTCATTTATCATGGCAATGACAAGTCTGTTGTGCAACGACGACGGTGGAGCACTACATAGAGGTAAAAATGTGGAGGCACTCCCATGCGAGAGGTTGACAAGAATGACATTGAATGCCGTGGATACTAACAATCCCATGTCTGGAAGTGTCAACCATTCTTTGAAAGATGCACCAACTTGATTCTCTGGGCAATGCACCGCAATCTTGACACTCTCGTAACTCGAGCCTAGCACTTCCCGCCAAAGGTTTTCATGCCCGATAATCTCATCATACATCCTTCTACGAACAATCCTCCACCCGTCTACATCGGCAAGTCCAAGCCCAGACGCAACACACCGATATCCACAATTTCCATCGGCAACCACATCGATAATGCCCTCAACATGTGGCAACCAATTCGGTTCTACGCAATGACCGTAGGCCATGTTAGTTGCACTTTGCGTGCGTCGACTGACACGACGCATTTTAGGAACAACTTTACTTTTCTTCTGCCTAGAACTGGAGGCCTCCTTCGCGGATAACACGTACTCAAATCCGCTCGGCAACCGTCTCGTTGAAGAATCGTCATCATCGTGTTTTCTCTTCGAAGAGCCCGGTGTCCTTCCCTTTGTCTTAATTTTCGCCGGCGGCACAACACCCGGTGTAGACGAAGGACGACTAATCTCCCTGAGCTGTTGAATAATCCTGAGTCGATCGTCCTCATCAGTGCAAGCATGAAACTTTTCCAACACCCATTCAATCTCATCGTGCACGTTGTACCCAGACGGGTCCACCGGATTCTCAGCTATCATACTCAACTTTCGCCAGTAAACATGAATGTCCTCGAGAGGGATGGGCGACCGAGCAAATATTTGATGGTTTAGCTCATGTGCACAAGGAAGGCCATGTGTGGTGCGTATCTCGCAACCACAACGAGTGGAGTCGTGACCAACATCCTCTCCACGTGTCAATTCATCTCTAATTAGCCTAAGCGCCCGTTGAGAGACATAACCACGCAATCGTCGATACAACTCATCAATGTACTCATGTTGGACCACATTCAAACTTAGCTCAAACGATGCCTTGATATTGTTGTGTTGGATTCTAAGGAGGCCATCAACCACATTCCACAGAGTCTCAAAATTGGCCTGACTGTTCCCAAGGTGTAGCTTTAGAATAGAATGCGCAGACTCCACCCTCTGCGTTGTCGTTTCCCCAAAGTGCATAATTCTATTTGTCCAAGCGGAGACAAATTTCTCCTTGTAGTTCTTTAACCATGTGTTTTCCAAGTACTCAGTAAGACCCTTGACATTCCCAAACTCACAACGCAGGTCATTCATCCTAACTTCGAATAAGGCCTCCGAGTTGGCATACATCACGCTCGTCCACCTATCCATAAAACGCGCAAAACCATCGTTCTCCCCAAACATCTTCTTAGTCTTGGCCAATACTACTTTGTTGATGTGCCAAGAGCAAAGGAGGTGAGACGAGGCCGGAAAAACTTCTTCTATGGCACTAATAAGGGCTAAGTCCCTATCGGTAACAAACACGTCAGGCTTAGGCCACCCATCCAATATGGATATCAACTTCTCAAGTGCCCAAACATAATTCCCATGACTCTCGATGATATGAATGCAAACCCAACGGAGAACGTCAAGTGCGTAGAGTGATGCCAACAATCTCCAACAAAGGCATTCGGTACTTATTTGTCTTGTACGTGCAATCCATCAAAATTATCGATGAGAAACACCTTAGCAACTTTATTGAGTCGGGATGTGACCAAAATAAGTCGGTGACAACATTCGTAACTGGATTCTTCCTATGCCATGACATCCACTTATTCTTCTCTAATATGTGCAACATTTGTTGCATTTGACTCCTCCCACCCGCATCCTCATTTCGGACTTTTTGTCTTGCATTATATATTGTCCTCATTGTCGATACGTTTCTAACATCTCTTTGCTTCAACGTATTTAGGATGTCTCTTGGCTTCACATTCCCCTTTGTCATTTGCACCACAACTTCCTGCTCCCCTTATCCAATCTTACGGCAAATGAATGGTCGTCCAAGTTTTTTGCGGGCTCGTGATTGTGCCTCCCACATATAACAGTGACATACCACAAGGAGTCAGCATTTTCCTTTACGTTGATAAGGAAAGGGCATCCACATTTCTTCGTACCAGTTTGAGTCCTCGCCTTTTCCTCTTCTTCATCATTTCTTGATTTCAAAGAAATTTTGGCCGCTTTTCCCTTCCCTACTCTATGAGACATTCCCCTATATGTCTCAGACCTCTCACAGGCAAGTTTCACCCTTCCCCTGCGCTTAATGCCCCCGGCATCAGAGTGCTTTGTCACTAGCACAAACATGTTCTCACGGCCTATCATTTGAAGTCATGAAACAACCGCTTCTCTAGAGGGGAATGGCCTACAAGGTGTAAACATGTCCTTGTAGTCTGGAAATAGGGTAGAAATCGGCATTACCTACAATACAAACAGTGTAACATTATAATCAACCAAAATGTACAGCACAATCACAACAAAACCCAAAAAATAGGTTCTCGGTTGTACAGGTCCGATACTTTCTTCAGAGTCTCGCTCACGTACGACGACCGGAGTTACTGAGTACTCTCGGTTGTACCATTCCGTGACCTACGTACACCTCTCGGTCCTCTACGACCGAGACATCACCATACATCTCGATCCTGCGAGGCCGATACAATCGCGCACATCGACATAAACTTTGGATAACCGCAAAAAAAACACAATAAATTTGCAAAATTACCTCAAGTTCGACCTCCTCTTGCACCGTAGCAGTACAATCCTCCATTATATAGTGGAAACAAGTTCGGATTTGAGGAAATTACCAAACCCTACGTTGACAACAAATCATCATTTTCACGAGTTTTTCACAACTAAACAGTTCTAAAAAACCATCATATGGTTGTCAAACATTGTTACCTCATTTGTCGGATGATGTCAATCCGCAAGAATCGATAAACGCTCGACAAACGCAATGTGGCTTTGTGGTTCAACCTTGTGGTGGGGTGCCCTTTTTCTTTGTCAAAATGATTTGTGGGGTTTGAATCATTATATATACAGGGGCAAAAGGGTCTTTTCCAGTTTTGCTGGAATTTTTACAAATAATTTGGGTGCCTTCATTAAAAGGTGGGGTGCCCCTCCTTTATTTTACTTTTAATATTTTATTGTAGTGGTAAGTGAGAATCGTCTCCATGAAGATTTTGCAAATTCCTTCAGAAAAGAAGTTTTATTATTATTTATTTTTAATATAATTTAATAAAAATCAGAATTTAAATTAATACTTTTTAAATATAAAAGTCAACTAAACTAACTAAACTTACTTAAATAACACAAACCGAAGTCACTAAATTAAAAGCAATTAAATTAAATGTAACACAATAATAAATAAACAACTAAATAAACCTCCTAAACAATGAAACTTCAATCGCTTTGCATCCAAACATGTTACTTTAATAACATAGTCATGAATATACTTTGTATAGTATCCTACATCATTAAACACTAATCATAAGTATGTAAACAGTCTTTAGCTAGCCATTTGTTCTCCTTATACCAGTGGAAAACCATGTTCTAATTTTATTCAGCTAAACTCTTTGAATACACAAAGACATTAACTTCATGCAATAAAACCGTATTACACTTTATGAAAACTTCGAATTACTAAATCTAACACCTTCGAAAAGTCACTTCAACATTAGATTTAGATCTCAAATTCACATGTGACGTCTAAACGGTTATACATTTCAAACAATCATAGTTACTACTTTAAAATAGATAATGAATAAAAAATCACAATACATCTTGGCCACTATGCATATATCACTTAGATTCATGATTGCAATCCGTAAATAACAATCTATAAAAATAGTGAATCAATGAATGCGATTGGTTTAAAGCATTAAGCACATAATCTTCTCATCATGACTGCATTGCAAAACAAATCTAGTTCATGTTTGGAGTTTTGTTTAGATTAACAAACTACTCACTCATGATAATAAATTACACCATAACATCAGAATTAAAAGACAACTAAAAATACCTTAATGATAACTTGAATCTTCAATATTCCCCAAAAGCAATAAAAATAATAAAGAATGACCTCCAAACTAAAGCAAAATGTGTAAAACTATAAAAAAACTCCTAATTTCATAGTATATAGTAGGGGTGGGTAGCGGTTTTCGAGAAACCGCCCAAACCGACCAAACCGCACGGTTTGGTCGGGTTTTTAAAGCTCGCGGTTTGGTCGCGGTTTGGAAAACGACCAAACCGCAGAATCGCGGTTTGGTCGCGATTTTCATTTTGGGAAAACCGCGGTTTAACCAAACCGATGACATTTGGTAAATACAAACCAAAAACCCTAAAAATAAAAGGTAAACAAAAAAAAACCACTAATCTTCCTCTTCATCTCGTTCACTTTCATTCACAGCCGCTCCTCACTCACCTCCCTCTCGCCGCCGCTCCTCACTCCCATCCTCTCACCGCCTGTTCCTCCTCTCACCGCCGGCTCCTCTATCCTCTACCGCCGGCTCCTCTGTCCTCTCACCGCCGGCTCCTCCCTCCTCTCACCGCCGTCTCCTCCCTCCTTTCATTCACAGCCGCTCCTCACTCACCTCCTTCTCACCGCCGCTCCTCACTCACCTCCCTCTCACCGCCGCTCCTCACTCCCGTCTCTCTCACCGCGACACCTCTCTCTCACCGCCGTCTCTCCTTTCCTTGGCGGGCTTTTTTTTTTTTTTTTTTTTGCAATTTAATCTTCTTTTGTTGTTATAAATTTCTATGTACATATGGCTTGGCAGAGCTTTGCTTTTTTTTTTTTTTTTTTGCAATTTAATCGTCTTTTGTTGTTATAAATTTCTATGTACATATGGCTTGGCGAGCTTTTTTTTTTTTTTTTTTTTTTTGCAATTTAATCTTCTTTTGTTGTTATAAATTTCTATGTACATATGGCTTGGCGAGGCTTTGTTTTTTTTTTTTTTTTTTTTTTTTTTGCAATTTAATCTTCTTTTGTTGTTATAAATTTCTATGTACATAACTACATATGGCTTGGCAGGCTTTCTTTTTTAGGGTGCATGAAAACCGCGAAACCAAACCGACCAAACCGCGCAAACCGCGGTTCGGTGTGGTGCGGTTTTGGTGATTCGCGGTTTGGTGGTGGTTTGGAAAATCACCAAACCGTAGACCCTCGGTTTGGTCGCGGTTTGGTGGTTTTCACCACCAAACCGCGGTTTGCCCACTCCTGGTATATAGTTTATATTTAAAGCATATTATGTAATGCATATCCTAAACCGACTCAAAATCCTTGTTGTAATTTAAAATCCTTGATATCGTAACCAGCGATTCCTCAACGATTCTGATTTAAGTGGAATCGCTGAGTAAATCTGTGAAATTGAAGTCTTTATTTTCCACCAATCTATGTAGCGATTCTAAGTGTAAAGGAATCGCTAGGTGTAAAATTCAATTTTTCTTTGATTCCTTTGTGAATCTTCGTTCAATCTTTTCACTTGGTCAATTCCTTCATTTTCTTCCATTTTTCAACTATTTCTTCAAATATTCCAATTATCACCTAAAATATCAAATACAAGAGAAAACTCCATGTAATATAGTATTTTACATCTAAAATCGTTCTAAAATGTATTATAAAACATTTCTAATTATTGAATTGTCAAATACCCTCAAACTCAACATTTTGCTGTCCCGAGCAAATGAATACTTTCAATCAAATTCGTTTTTCTTCCCTCGTTTTGATTTCATAATTATGTATTTCTATTCTTAAACAGAAATGATCTTTAAATAAAAATACATATTACATTCATAAAAATAAGAATCATGATAGAATAGAAAGAATTAAAGAACAATACTTGTTATTTGACGATTCAACCTCCTAATTCTGTAATATAAATCATAATTTAAACTTAATCAATCACCAAGGTTGAGCCACTACATATGTTTCCTCAATCTCCACTGACAAGCATCAAGCTTATGATAACTAATATAGCATTTCAATTGCGAAATGGTGGTAAGACATCGTGGTTTAATTTGTCATCATCGTTTCTTGGAGAAGTCATCACCATTAAGGAAAGACAAAAAATTTCATTAGAGGCAAAATGGTCATAAATGATGATCCGCCCGCTTTGCTTGTTCGGTGAAGAAATTTTGGCAGAGAAATTGAATCGTTTGGCTTGATGAAGGTGACGAAATGCGGCTGAATGTGAATGGGCGGATAGCTAAGAATTCGGGATGGAGGAAGAAAAACATATTACAGGACTTGCCGTATTGGAAGACAAACTTGATCCGCCACAACTTAGATGTCATGCACATCGAAAAAATGTTTTTGACAACATATTCAACACTATTATGTGTATGCAAAAAAAGTAAGGACAATGCAAAATCGAGGCAAGATATTCGTGAATATTGTCACCGACCTTCTCTACACATTGATTCGGCGACAAATACTTACGTCCTTGGGTGCTATGCTCTTGATACATCAAGAAGACAAAAATTGTGCGAGTGGGTTGAAAAGTTGCGTTTTCCGATGGTTACGCATCGAATCTTGGTCGATGTGTAGATCCAAAGAAAAGCTACGAATGTTCGGCATGAAGAGCCATGATTGTCATATATTCATGCAACGGTTGATACCAATTGCATTCAGAGAACTTCTCCCAAACCCGGTTTGGGTTGCAATTAGCGAATTAAGCCTATTTTTCCGGTCCCTTACTTCGAAATGTGTCAGTATCCAAGATATGGAGGTCTTAGAGTCTGAAATACCAAAAATCATTTGCAAGTTGGAAAAATTTTCCCTCCAAGCTTATTTGACTCTATGGAACACCTACCAATCCACTTGGCCTACGAGGCCCGTCGTGGCCGGTCCGTTCAATTTCGATGGATGTATCCATTTGAGAGGTACTATCTTGAGCCCTTGATATTATTTTCCCATTCAATAGGTTTTATATCAACATTTCCTATAACATTCATATAGGTACCTTAAACATTTGAAGAACAATGTGCGAAACAAAGCGAAGGTTGAGGGCTCCATGTGTAATGCTTATTTGGTCGAAGAGGTCACATCCTTTTGTTCTTACTACTTCGAAGATCACGTCTTTACGTTGCATGACAAAGTGCCACGTAACGACGATGGCGTCTCGGCCCACACCGAACTTCGTTGGCAATTTCTCAATTTTCACTTATCCTGGTCGACCCATGGGCAAGTCGAAGGAGCGGTACTTATGAAAGAGCGAGAGTATAATGCCGCTCATTCGTACATCTTTCAATTGTCCGAGATCGCTCTTCACGTTTCAATTATGTCCATCACTTTCTTTCAATAATGCGGTACATTCATTGTTCATATTTTATTAAGACATCCGAACTTACACGTTCGTTTCTTCTAGGATATTCGTCGAAGAAATCACTCAAGCAATGGGGGAGTCGCAAGTTGATAGTAGTCTAGAGCACAACTTTCCCATTTGGTTTCAAACATATGTAAGGTCATTACTTTTTACGTTAAAGATTCAAAT
Organism: Stephania cephalantha; assembly: GCA_039657325.1. Classification (NCBI taxonomy): domain Eukaryota; kingdom Viridiplantae; phylum Streptophyta; class Magnoliopsida; order Ranunculales; family Menispermaceae; genus Stephania; species Stephania cephalantha. The sequence goes on along the minus strand of CM077578.1, from coordinate 27,899,358 downwards.
GTTTCTCCCATAACTAATGTGTCATATTGCATCTCTAATTTTGACGAATAGGCTCGGAATTCTATAGTTGACGAGACGCTCGTTGATCTTTCTGTTGGTCCTAGTCGATCATGTCTTATGTACTGCCTTACCCTGGTTACCTTGTTAATGGGTATAAGTTCCACTCCGCAACATATGACGTTAATAGATCGACGGAAGCAGCGGTGTTTTGGTGAAGGGTTCAAACTACGCTGATGTTTCCCATAACTATTATGGAGTACTCGCAAGAGGTTGTGGAGATTGAGTATACCGGCCTCAAACGTGTGGTCTTGTTTAAGTGCGAATGGGTATGACCCTACACCGAATCATGGTGTGAGGACTCACCCAACACTTCAATTGGTAGAGGTTCACCGAAGTCGACGATATAACAACTACGAGCCATTTGTACTAGCAATGCAAGCCACTCAAGTCTACTACCTTTCGCATTCTTCTATGCGGAGCGATCGACAAGAATGGCTAGCGGTTTGTTGGCTTGTCGACCAAAATTACGACGAGGAAACTAGCAAAGACGATAATGACCAGGGCTCGGCGCAGAGATTGCTTTCCAAGATGGGATGCCCACCACGTGTGTAGTCGATGATGGAGACGCCGATATCAACAATCCGGATGTTCGAGTCGGGACTCGATTCATTGTTGAAGCGGGTCCCAGCGATGAAGTTTATAGTGGAGATGAATCGAGAAGAAGAATCCTCACCTTCTACTCATGAGAGTGAATTTGAAACGGATGATAGCGAATAAAGTATGTATATGATATGTCAACGACCAATAATGTAGTTACTTTTATTTGCATGGATCTGTGTTATTAAGTCCAATAATTTAGAGTTTGAATTTCTACTTTTGTATGCCCTTCTTTTCGATGTTTTACTCATGAATATTGTTAGGTATCATGGCGGACGTGGTCGTAGGGGATGTCGAGGTTTGCCATTAGGAGGCCATCGTCCGAGGCGGAATAGGTGCGGCACCGACATGCGGCGGCGAAATACCTGGCGCCAGCCCTCGTGGTCGGGGCCAGAGGGGTCCATAGAGGTCGTGGCGTCGAGGTCGTGGTTCGATACTGCATTATCGATTCGACTTCTCGGTCTCTCGAGCACGATACTGCCCGCAGCGTCACCTTCCCCTTCCATACCGAGTCGGGTCGTCGTGCCATCATCGTCGTCATCAAGGACTATGCCTAATATACGTTCCCCACACCTTCTCCGACATCAATGACTCCTTTACCCACGAGGCTGCACCCCCGACCCACGGCATCACCGTAAAGCATCCCGACAAGAAGACGTAAGAGCGTGGTTGGAGGTGACAGGCCCTCCGCGGCCACCTCGGAGGACAGGGATGGAGCCCCCTCGCGTGCGGGGGATCCCTATCACGCGATTGCCAATGATACGTAAGTTTGTGTTTGACTTTTATATGTCATTTTCAATATGGATGTCAAATATTGGAGAAGTAGTTAAGGTGATATCCATGTTCATGAAACACGGGGAGTTGCATCCTTCGCACTTTTGTGCACGGAGGATGACAAAGTTTTAAACGATGGATGATTCTGAAGGGTATTGTTGGAAGTCGCACCGCCTCATCATAATGACCAATACCGGCGCCAATGGAAGGTAAACAAGACTACCATATGCCTTATGATTTATACTATTTTCTCAAATAAGTGCTAACAATAGCAATCGCCAATTTGTAGATATTTTTTAGATGGGATGATGCGCTTTCCCAGAGGATCTCGTGCGAGCGGCGTACGACATGCTTGCGAGGCCTGAGTAGGTACACCGCGTTGATGCACAAGTTGAAGAAGAATCGGGTGCGAACGGTTTATGTTACGAGATGAGGCATGGAGGAGATACTTGCGATCAAGATCGGGAGAGCGAGGACTTCCAGCTAGGTCTAGGCAAGCGACGGAGAATAGGAACACCGAGGTCGAAGGCCACTGGGTGGACCGGACCCTCGAAGCACGGTGGTGGTTCGTGTCATTTGTGACTACCAAGAAAGATTGGTAAGTTTTTTGTAACATCTAGGATATTTTGTACATTTATACTCTTGTTCACTATGCTTGCAGTCGCACGCAGGGCCGATTCATCCGATACGCCACCCATTGTGAATGACTTGTATTTGCATCTCCACACCGTTAATCACGACAGGATGACATTCATCGATACTAGATCGAGTGGTTCTATGTAAGTATAGAAATGATGTGTAAAATATTAGTAAGTCTTTCACTTACCCCATATCATGTATTTTGTTTGTTTGTGCATATATGCGGGATGGGCTCCAGACGACGTCGGGGAGGTGACCCGAGGCTGCCGGAGCAATCGGTGGATGATGAGGCGGTGTACCTCAATGTGGCGGGTGAGTCTTCCAAGGACGTGTCTACGGACTCGGGTCCGTAGGAGAAAGAAGAGGAGATACGGAGCTCCCGGGTGCTAGCACGTCGCGAGGCCGGATGTGGTGCGCGGGCGAGTTCGATGTCGTTGCGGAGCAACTACGAAAGGTTATGGAGTTCATGCATCGGCGTCTTGGGATGGACATGGACGAAATAGGCCTAGCTCTCAAGCAACAACCACCACCACCGCCACCACCACCGCCACCTCACGACCAGCAAGCAATGTACGCCTTAAATAGATCCGGTCGATCCACCCCAACAAGGGACAATGTTGGGCGTGAGACGTAAGCGTGGCTCTCGAGAGATGAGCGGAGTTGGTGATACATAGGTACTTCACTTGTTGTTTGTTTCAAATTCTTAGATTAAACGTTTTATAGTGTAGACAACTTTAATCTCGTGATACAAGAATCATTAAATCAATTTCATTTTCAAATAATATTTAAAATATCACCACAATCAAAGTTGTATTTCTATTCTTACAATGATCTTTAAATAAAAATACATATTACATTCATAAAAATAAGAATCATGATAGAATAGAAAGAATTAAAGAACAATAATTGTGATTCAACCTCCTTTCGTAATATAAATCATAATTTAAACTTAATCAATAGGTTTACATATGTTTCCTATCGACAACATCAAGCTTATGATAACTAATATAGAATATAAACTAATATTCACTAATAATTATCATTTCATATTCATTTGTTGGAATGTTGGAACAAGAGATACTTCACTCAACCTAGCTATAAGCACTCGAGCTAAATCTTTTATTTAGTGTTTTTCATAAACATCCTTCCATTTTTATATATCACTCTTTCTTTCTTCATATAAATATATTCTTTTCTTCATATTGTATTCATACGGTTCCCTGCTCCATTTCCTTTGGATACTGCCATTTTATTTTTTTATATAGGAATATTTCTCTCATTTCCCCACCACTAGATTCCCTGCTCCATTTCCTCTGGAATATGTTGATCTATCGATTTTTTCTTTAAAAACTCTTGTTAGCTCTTCTCATATTCACTATAGTCAAAAAAATATTTTTTCCAACTTAGTAAAGTATATTGACTATTTCCTATTTTCTCTTCAATTGTAGCATAAACGTTTTTTGATATATATATAAATACTTGACCAATAACTTTTGTATAACATTATTCTTACAAATCTATCTTGTTTATCTTGCACTTTCAGTTCAATCTTCTACCTATTATAATGTCTAACACAAAAAGTCAAACCCTTCTAAACTCCTCTTGTATATGCACAACCTAGGTTAAGTCAAATATGGTATAACAATTCTTTTCTATCATAAATTTTTTATTTTCATGGGCAATAATAATGTATAACTTCTATTTAAATCTAAATTGTATTCAATTCACGTTTCTAACTAAATAAATGAAAATAAAGAAATGTTACCTGAATTGTGGAAAATTTTTCAAATTTTTAATCAAATAAATTCTACCTCTCGAGTCTTCTCCCATACTTACCTTTTTTATAGTTCCCTTCACCTACATACCCCCAAACTCATTCCAAACCTTGCCCTCAAGGTCTAAAAAATAAAGTCGGGTTCTTTAACAAAATAAATATACCTCATGAAATATAAAAGAATGGAATATGAAACATAAATTGCTTGTTAAAATTAAAGCAATAAACATCATATAAAAGAGATACATAGTGGAGTAAAGCATTCAATTCTCATTAAAGGTTCAAACAGAGTTCATATTCCACACATAAAAGCAAATACTGAAAAATTACAATGTACTTTGCGCAGAACTAAAACTCATCGTCAGTCTCTTCAGTTTCATATTCATTCCTCGCTGCAGTAGGTTGTGAAGTGTAGCTATAAGCGGGGATAAACTTCCAATGTTATCTTAACTACATTGAAGGAACATCGATGCTCCTCCTAGGGTCTAGTAAATGTTCCATCTTCCTCCTTTTCGACATGAAATGGTGGCGCACCAAAGTTCTTTCATTCTCGTCTAACATCTCACGATTCCTCAAAATTTGCTTCTCATTGTGCCGAAAAGCTAAAAATAAGGATTTCAAAAATCATTTCCTTTCTAGTCTTTAAGGGAGACGAAGAACTGCCCTCTATTCCTGGAATATGTACTCAAGCCATCAGACTCACTTCTCGCATTACTTCCTTTTGTGTGCTTGTATGCTTGTGTAGACTCTCTGCCTAATAGTTCGGTCTTCAATTTTATACCTTCTTATCTTGTTGATCTCCCTCTCTTCTTCCGAATCATTATCTCCATTATCTACTCTCATCCTCTTAACTGTACTGCCTGCGATAGTCCTCTGAGGTAGCACATCAAATTCCATCTCAAGGAAACTAACCTTGGCCTTCATACATAACTAAGTGGTTAAAATTGGGAATTGTAGGCCATCATGCTTCATAGTCGTCATTGCTTGTCTCATTGAATCATGAATTATGTATCCAATGTCAATATACCTAATTTTCATAACAATGTGGTAGAGTAGAGCGACTATATGGTTCTTCACTTTAAAATATTGCTTAGTGGGGTATAGGCAAGCATTTATGATGTAGCTTCAACATTTGGTGGTTTTCTTAAAATTGTTGGTTTCGATGAACCTTGGATGACCGTAAATATCAAGAGTAAACCCATATCCGAGAATCACCTCTGAGGCTTCTTGAATTTGTCTGGATGGGTAAACTTCCTTAAGGATTTAACTTATGTTGGGATAGTCGGAATATTGTCTAACTCCTACATCCAGGAGTCCATAATGTTAGTTCAGTGCCTTGGTTGAAATATCAATCTTCTTTACTTAAACAATCACTTATTTATGATTTCCACTCACATATCCATTCGCGTAGAGTTGGCGAACTAATTCCGAGCATCCCTTCTCTAATCTACCTTCGTAATCCCTAAGAAGGTATTCCCACTGTCTTTCCCGTATGATGCTCACGATTTTGTCTTCATATTTGTTCACATTTTGGATTTTGAGTTTTCTCTTATGTATGATAACTTTTTTCATGTCTCGAAAATATCTATTTTATGCTTTGGGATTGACAAATTCTCATGGGATCATATGGGACTTGTGTGTTTGGGTCTATGTAGTTAGAATCCTCATTAGAGTTAGGTGGAGTAGGTGTTCTCAACTCAGCCATTTCGGTACTTGATTCTCTAATACTAATACCCGTGGGTTGAATGTACATTTGTTGGCTCGAGTGGTTCTTCTTAGATTTTTCTATCATAACCCTTTTCCTTTCTCTTGTGCATTACTCCTACCTCTTCCCATAACTCGTTTCGTCATAATGATCAAATCACTATTATGAAAGGGTAAACAAAAATACTTGGTTTGATAGAAAAACGAACTAAAGGCGGGTGATTTGTTGAAAATCAAATTGCTATCAAGAAATTTGAAAAGATTATGAATATAAATAAGATTTTTGAAAAAACTTATTTAAAAATTACGGGAGTCAAAAATATGAGAACAAATCTATTGAATGGTCTTTCAAAAACTCTTAAATTACACCTTTGATTTGTGAAAAATTCAATTTCAAACTTGTTGCGAACATTTTCTACTTTGTGAAAACTCCAAAAATATCGAGAATATGCTATTTGTAGAACAATGGGCATTGTCATTACGATACCGAATCGATTAGAACGAATTCATTCAATGTACCAAAATAGAATTCACAAAAATCTTCGAAATTGATTTAAGAATTTTCAAAAATCCATTAAAAATCGAGATTTCTTCAAAATAAAGGGATAGGGTTGTGTAATTACCTTCTTGAGAGTGAATCTCTCAAGATATGTGCTTTTGAACTCCCCTTACCCAGTATCCCAAGCTCCAAGTCTGAATTCCTTAAACCCTAGCTCGGCTCTACTATCTCAAATTCGACCTTTTTGGTGTTGAATGAAGTTAGGTAGAGGTGAGAATCACTTAAATAGACTAAGATTGAGCTTAGGAGGGTTGAATCTCGACAAGAAATTAAGATTTTATGAAATGGTGCAATGGTTTAGTGGTGTGTGTGTGTGGTAAATTTGGGGTTTTGGTTTGAAAATCAAAAATCATGCCTAACGATTCCTATGTTAGTGAAATGGCTATACGAATCAGTATTAAGTGAGTGGTAGTGAGACGCATTGACCTACCGATTTGAGCAGTGGTTCCTGTGTAAGCCGAATCGTTGGGATTCACCAGACTCCAAATTTGCACTAAATTTCATGTGTTCTGCTACCAATTTTGTCAGCAATTCGTAGTGATATTTGAAATCGGTGGGGATTCGTTAAGCCTAAATTTTTCTATTTTGTAATTTTATTTCATAAGTAACTTTATACCCTTCCTAAAGGTGAATGTAAAGGTAAGATTGACTGAAAAATTCAAAAATTTTGCAAATTTGATCGGGATATGTATCTGACTAATAATTTTATTAATAAAATAGATAAATAAACAAATAAGGAAGTTTATAATGCGAACTTGCATAAAGGCTATAAAAATAAAACCAACTCAATCATCCCCCTATTAGAAGCTACTCAGGAGCGTGACTTCCGAAAGTAATTCCAAAAGAGAGTAAAAAGGAAAGAGAATAAAAACAAACTATACTAAAGCTAGGTGTCTACTAAAAACTAAAATAACATAAAGAAATAACAAATATAGGCTACCTCCTATAGAGCACTGTTGTTTATAGTCATTTGCTCGACTGATAGAGGATTTAATCTTCGTTGAGTGCGAGTGAATGACACGTATCGAATGTGCACAATAGTTTCTCATATTTTCCTATTATTTATAGTAGTGGTAAATGAGATATCGTCTCCACAGAGATTTTTCAAATCTCAAAGGAAATTATTTTTTTTTCTTTTGTTTTTATTAACTTAGTTGATCTAATTAAACGGGAATTAGAATATTAAATATCTGAAAACAATAAATACTAACATAATTAACCAAACTAACTAACTTAATCTAAACAATTCAACTCAAACTAAATTAAACAATACTCAAATTCAATAAAATTCAAATATCTTTAACAAACATCTAAACAAACCCCCACTAAACAATGTAATATACTTAGATTGCTTTCAAACACTAGAACATAATATCACTTCATACTATAGTTATAATTATATCATATGAAATCTTAGAATCATTAAATCCTATTTCATAATAGGTTGATATCCTTTAACCAGTCACTGATTTTCCTAAATTCAATGGAAATGTCACATTCTTATCATTGTATATCTACATATTGGATAAAATGCAACATCATAGAAATACGATAGCATTACAATCGATGAAAATCATGCCTAAGCTAATCCAATATTACCCGAAACCGCATAATAAACAACTTAAAATGCAATCACCTAGAACACCCACACGGGAAAAGCCCTATAGATTAATCCTAGTTACTACTTCTATAATTTTTGTCAATAACTATAAATAGAGATTCAGAATCATAATACAACAATACACGTTTGTACTATGCATGCAATATTAATCTTCTTTAGTTGTAATACGCAAAAACAACTTGTTAAATCCGTGATTATCGTGCATGAATAGATTTAAATCATTAAGTTCATGATTCCTTAATTATAACTATCTAGCAATCCAAAATATATACATGTCTAGGGTTTCTTTAGATTGATAAACTACTCATTCATGCTGGAAATAAATAATGCAAATATATAATTAAAAGACATAATGAATAAATAAATAAATACCTTGAAATAAATCAAAGCTCCAATATATCTTCAAACATCAACTAGAATATAGAATTGGCAATAGAAATAATATAAAGCAAAAGGACGAAAGAGTTATTTCGAAGCTCTCTAACCTTTTTATAATCTCCCTACATATACATATCCTAGAAACTCAAATTCTTCGTATTAATCTAAAAAACTAGTAACCGACCTCAGTGATTTGTCAGCGATTCTTAAGTTATACATAAGTCGCTACGTAAATCACTGAAAATAGCTCTTTGTGCTCCACCGATTCAGCTGTCGATTTCTAGTTCATTCTCTAATTCGTTGTAGATTCGTTGAAATTTTCCTACTGCCGATTTAGGTGGTGATTCCTAGCATAATTGTAAATCGTTGGCTAATCACCAGACTTCTTTTCCAATTGACAGTTTTGCTATTCTTTCTCTTTTCTTCCATTTCTTCATTTTCTTATTTAAATCCTGAAATCATAAAAAACAAGAGAATACATAGTGTAATATCATCATCATATATATATATATATATATATATATATATATAAAATCAACTTAAATTACACTATAAAATATGTTTAATTATTGAATTGTTAGCAAGTCAATCTTTGCTTCAAATGGTTCCTCATTGAGAATGTCTTCACTAGATCTGAAAAATGACCCTCGCCATTGATTTCATCACCAACATTAAATTGTGCTTCTTCCATATCATCACAAAGTTCTCTCTTATTTTTGAATGATATTACTTCATCACTTGTCCTTAGTGTAACTATGCACTCACGTATTTCGATGATAGCTCCGATAGTTGATAAAAATGGCCTACCCAATAATATTTGATTATGTGAGGTAGTTGTTGGCATGACTAGAGAATTCGTAGTGATGGTGAGCCTACCCACTCATACATATACGTTCTTTAATGCTCCTAATGGGACTATGTAAGTACCATTTGGTTTGTACACCATAATAGGAGGTTTGCAATGAATCCTTAGTTTTGTTGGAAGAAACAAATGTTCAGGTATAAGATTCATATTGGCTCTTGTATTGAGTTGAACTCCGTAGAGGACATCTCATTAATTTTTATGTTGAGGTAGGTGTCTCCCGGATCCTCTAAAAGTTCAGGATTGCCATTTCATAAAACTCCTCGTAATTTGAGTCATCTTCGTCACATTCGTATGGGTCTCTGGCGCGTTATATCTCCTTTTATGATTTCTTATTCTTTAGTGTTTCAACCATCCTTATGATGAATGTTTCATTGGAATTAATGGTTATGATATGCTCCTCCATGGTGTTCAATTCATCTAGTGAGTGGTCAACTGGGTCAAAGTTAATGATCTCCATATCCTGTGAGACAAAATTTTCATGATAAGGTTTTAATCTATGACCATTAACTTTAAAGATTCTCCACGTATCTCTATTTTTGATTTCTATATCACTATGAGGAAACACATGTGTGACTACAAAAGGTCCCGTCCATCGTGAACAAAGTTTTTTGGGAAATAATTAAAGAAGTAAACAAAAAAGTAAAACCTTTTGTCTTACTTCAAAATTCTTTGTATTCAATTTATCATGAAGTGCTTTAGTTTTATTTTAATAAATAGAAGCACTTTTATATGCATCATTTCAATTCTTTTAACTCTTATTTTTTAAGTTTACATTGTTTTCTTACATTTTCATAATTCATATTACTTGTCTCGATTGCCAATATGCCTTATGCTCTAGTTTTACTTGTAAATTATTTCCTTTACCCAAAACTAATCTATAATGTGTCATACCTATAGGTGTCTTAAATGAAGTTCTATATGCCCATAATGCATCTTCTAAATGAAGACTCTACTATTTATATATTGGACATACCATCTTTTCTGAAATTGATTCGATTTTTCTGTTTAAGGTTTCGGCTTGTCCACTAGTTTGTGGATGATATGCGATAAATGCTTAATGGTGACATTATATTTATGAAGTAGAGTAGCAACACTTCTATTGCAAAATTGTGAACCTCTATCATTAATTAACACTCTAGTTGCTCCAAAAATAGTAAAGATCATTGATTTTAGGAAATTAACTATTATTTTAGAACCATTAGATTTCATGGTTATAGCTTCTACCCACTTAGACACATAGTCTACAGCTAATAAAATGTAAATACTTTCTTTAGATGGTGGAAAAGGTCCCATAAAGTCTATTCCCTAAATATCAAATATTTTGCAAAATAGAATAGGACACAAGGGCATTTTGTTCCTACGCTTTAAGTTTTCTGTTCTTTGACAATTTGGACAAACTTTCGTGTAAACATAACGATCATAGAATAAAGTACGCCAAAAGAATCCTGAGTCTAATATTTTACGGGCTGTACGACATGGACCAAAATGTCTTCCTCAAGCATAAGTATAGCAATGAGCCATGGCGAATTGTATCTCTGTTTGTGGAATACATCTTCGAATTGTTTTGTTGGAACATAAATTTCATAAGTAACGATCATCTTATAAATAATGTTTAGAATCATGTTTAATCTTATTCTTTTGGGCTCTTGTTAAATGAGGTGATAGCCTATTGGTAGTAAGATAGTTGACTATATTAATAGCTATCTTATATAAGTGTTCATCTAGTAATTTATCTTTTAATGGTATTGGAGGTTCCCCATTTTCTAGTCTACTTATATGGTATGCTACTATGTTTTCGACACCTTTCTTATCTCTTATAGTGAGATCAAATTCTTGTAACAATAAGATCCATCTTATTAATCTTGGTTTATCATCTTTCTTTGCCATCAAATATCTTAATGCAATATGATCTGAGTAAACTATTACTTTTGTTCCTAGTAATATGGTATAGATTTTTCTAATCCAAACACAACAGTTAGGAGTTCTTTTTCTATGGTGCTATAGTTTAGTTGGATGGGATCCAAAGTTCTTGATGCATAATATATGACATGAGAATCCTTTCCTAACTTTTGACCTAGAACAACTCCAACTACATAATTGCTTGCATCACACATTATATTTTAAAAGGTTATGACGAGTCTGGTGACTTTATCCCGGGTGTGGTAATCAAAAAATCTTTTAATTTATTAAAAGCTATCTTGCATTCAGGTGTAAACTTGAATGTAACATCTTCTTACAAAAATTTGCATAAAGGTTGTGTTATTTTAGAAAAACCTTTCACAAAATGTCTGTAGAATCCTGTATGGCCAAGAAAAAGAGCTTACCTTCTATACAACAGTGGGGTAAGGTAATGTTTTTTATAACTTGGATTTTAGCAGGGTCCACCTCTATTCCTTTTGCTGTCACTATGTGTCCTAATATAAGTCCCTGATTTACCATAAAATGACATTTTTCATAATTCAATACTAGGTTTTTCTCTATACATCTTTTAAGTACTTTAGTTAAATGAAGTAAGTATTCATCAAAAGAATTACCGTAGCCGTAAAATCATCAATGAAAACCTCAATAAAATGCATAGTTCAAACGACATGCGCTTGTAAGCAAATGTTCCAAAAGGAGAGGTGAAGGTAGTCTTCTCCAGGTATTATGGTGCAATGAGAATATGTTGAGACCCTGAATACCCATCTAAACAACAATAATGAGATTTTCTGCAGACACTCAAGCATCTGTGACACGTGTCAAACATCTATGATAAATTTTCCGTATATCCTTATTATTTGTAGTAGTGATAAGTAGGATCGTCTCCACAGAGATTTTGCAAACTTCTTTAAGAAAAAGGGTTTTCCAAAGGTTTTATTATTATTTTTAATTAACTTGAACTTAATCAATTAAAATGGGAATAAAAAGTCACTTAATAAAACTATAATAATTAATTAAACTAATTAGATTAACTTAACTAACACAATTCAAATTCTCTAAATTCAAATTAATTCAATTCAATAGAAAATATACATCTAAACAAACATCCAGAACAACGAAACATTAATTAGTCTTGTATCCAAACATATTACTTAAATCATAGTCATAGTCATACTTTAACCTTTATAAAGTATTTTTAGATCATTAAACCTAAATCATAAGTAAGTAGATATTCCTTAGCAAACGATCAGCTCTCCTTATATCAATGGAAAAACCACATTCTTATTTTATTGTATTAATCCTTCGAAAGCTCAAAGAAATTAATCAAGCAATAAAACAATATTAAGTTCCATGAAAACTTCGAGCTACTAAGCCTAATACCTTCGGAAATCCATTTCAACATTACACATAGATCTCAATCCACCAATGACATCTAAATGGTAAAAAACCTCTTTAAACGATCATAGTTACTACTTTAAACTAGATATATATCCAAATATAACAATACACATTCTAGACTATGCATGCAATATAAAGCTTCATGATTATAATCCACAAATAATAATCTATTCAATCAATGAATTGAATAATACGATTAGTTTAAAGCATTGAATACAAATCAATCTTCAATATGTCTAAATCACAAAATGGATCAAGTTCATGTTTGGAGTTTGTTTAGATTAATAAACTACTCACTCATATTCATAATAAACATTATAATAAAGTAAATAAAAGACATAAATAAATACCTCTTATTGAATACTTTGAATATTCAAATCGTCTCCAAAAGCAATGAACAATAAATCTAAACTAAAACTTAAATATAGAAATAATAAAAACAAAATAACTTGGCTCCAAGAGTAATGAAATATTGATATAGGGTACTCAAGGGCAATTGATTTCAAAGCCATAGGTTCACATATAATATTCTAGTTAGTACGTATTCAATCAAAACCAAAACTCTTTGTAGTTATCTAATATTCTCGAAATCAACTCCAGCGATTCCCAATCGATTCTACTTAAGACGTGATTCGTGGACAAATCGGTGGTAATATATCTATGTGCTTCACTGATTTTTTTGGTAATTTACATTTAAACTGTGATTTGCTATCGAATTAGTAGCAGTGATTTCTTGTTCATTCTTGATTCGCTCTTGATTCGTTATGCATTTTCTCCACTCGACTAAATTCTTCATTTTCTTCCTTTTTTCTATTTCTTCACATAATCTAATTTTAATATGAAATCACAAAAACAAGAGAAAAACCAGTGTAATAAAGCCTTTTACATCCAAAATCAACCTAAAATATACTACGAAACACTATCTAATTATTGACTTATCAATCTGATCTATGAATGGCAAAGGGAAATGATCTTTCCTTGTGGCCGCATTAAGTTTCCTGTAGTTAATACAAACATGCCATCCATTTTGGACACGAGTAGATATCAACACTCCTTGGTTGTTGGTCATAATAGTTACTCTAGTCTATTTGGGTACAACTTGCATTGGACTAATCCACTTGCCATCGGAAATAGGATATATCATCCATGCATTGAGTAGCTTCAGAATTTCCTTTTTTACTACTTCCATCATAGGCGGATTCAATCACATTTGGGCTTGTTTTGAGGGCTTGCAATCATCCTCAAAGGTTGGGGCATGTGCCTTAGGTGAATCTTATAAACACTGCTTCTAGTATTATTTTGGTTAATAAAATGGAGGATTACATTTGCTATTCGTTATTAGAATTGGTTTGCATGTTTACATTATAATAAGATCCATGGATGTTTATTGGAATATCCTAAATGTCTATAGTCGGTCATTACACTGGGAACTATAATGAATTAAGATTAGTGTGAGTCTTGATTGATGGTCATATGATGATCATACGTATAAGGATATGAATAAAGACCATGAGTGCATTTTATGTAATATGGTACTGGACCGACCCACTATGAGAACACTACATGGATTAAGCCATACATGTTATTCATGATAGATATATCATTTATTCCTCTGACTTGAGATTATCAAAGACTTCAACATTACGTCATAGTGATTTGACATACTTAAACATCGTCTTTAACCAGACGATTATAAATATTGTGATTGGTTACTATGTGAATAATGCGTGAAAGGTGTATAATCAATATAAAATTTTCCCCTCTCATATAGAAAGATATCAGTGGATCCCTCGATATCATAGATTGATAATGGCCAAGTCCATGTGAATTGATATGATCACTTGGATGTTTTCAGTCTGGCAAGAGTTCGGAACTAGTACGATTAAACATCAAGGGTGCCTTTTCCATGCCTTATGTTTGATCAAAGGTTATTGTACGTCAAATAGGTATGATACACACTATTGATTAGGTTGTATTGATTTTGATCTTTGTGCAACTTGGGTAGTCATAATGCCTTGCTAGAGACCGCTTATGACTTTGTACCAAAATGGTTTTTGGTTCACTGCCAACATTGCATGAACCTATTGGGTTGCACACAAAGAATGATTTTGCGAGATTTTAAATGACTTGGAACAACGAGTTTTATATGATAAAATTCGTAACATAAAAAGTCCATATGGTGTGACATTAATACCTCTTAAAAAGGGGTATAATGGTAATTTACTTATCGAATTTATATAAGGGTTGTATAACTAGGCGTGTTAAGTGAATTCACATCATGAATGAAATTAGGGTTGAAATCTAATTTTCATATTTTTTGAGAAAACAAGTTAATTTTTCAGCCGTTTTTAAGTCTTAGGGTGAGCAAAAAATTGTTTTCATGTTCTCTCTCAGGCTAGCACTCGGATACTCGGTCGCTACTCGTGTATGGATTTCTAATAGAGGACGATCGTCTCTGGCAACATCTTATAGATCGATAAACATAAAGAAGGAAACTTGCGATTAAGATACATTTTAGTTTCAATCAATCAGTGTAATGGAACTAGAATTTGATCCTGTTGGGGTTTTTCGATTTAAAATTTAAAATTTCTGCTGCATTTTGAACTCCAAAACCCAATAGTGATATCAGAGCCTTTGGGTTCGTTCCAATAAATTTGATGCATGTTTTCTTGAGTTATACATGTGATATATTGATGAAAGTATGTTGTTAGATGTATATTTGATATACATATAGGTTATGTGGTAATTGCTATCATGAATCATTTTTAAAGCATGATGATAATTCGATTAACATATGCTTTGGTGTTTATTGATACAAATTTTGTATGTTCGCAAGGTAAAAATCATGTTTAGGTTAATATGATTAATTTGATGTGATTCTGGTGTTGAATATATAGTTCATATTTTCATTCCATAATTATGTATGTCTTCATGGTAGAAATCATGTTTAGGTTAATATGATTAATTTGATGTAATTCTGGTGTTGAATACATGTTTATATTTTCATTCCACAATTATGTATGTCTTCATGGTAGAAATCATGTTTAGGTTAATATGATTAATTTGATGTGATTCTGGTGTTGAATACATAGTTTGTATTTTTATTCCATGATTATGTATGTCTTCATGGTAGAAATCATATTTAGGTTAATATAATTAATTTAATATGATTCCAGTATTGAATACATAATTTGTATTTCATTTCTTGATTCAACTGCATGAGTTGTATGGATAAAATCGAAATTGGTTTATAGCATATATTTCATTGAATTTATCAGTTAGTATTTATTCTGGTTTTATATTCCTATAGGATAAGAGATAAACATCTAATCTAGATAATACTTGTAATTCCTATAAGATAGAAGAAATATATAATAAATTTGAAATTGATAAGTATCATATTAGATAGGATTTAAATCGTAATTGAGATAAGTTAGGATTTAAAATATCTAGAATTCTAATTGGATTAGGATAAGATATTGTTGTTAGAGGTGAGCTCGTGTTAATTAAAACGTTTAATTAACAATATTTCAGACTTAAAATAAAGGGTTTTTTGGTCAATCAGCAGCACTGCCGTCTAACTAATTCTAGCACAAGGAAATTCGTCTATTCGTGAATAGTATTTACATTTCCCAACTTGTTTAATGATTCTACAAACATAAAAATATATGATATTTAACTGTTTAAATTCAAATGACCAGAATCATAAAACTATATAAAAACCCACTTTAAAATCACGTGTCACCTAAATCCTAAACACTTGTCAACGCCTCAATCATACAAATATAGTTTCAGCCATAACTAGGTGTATTATGTTATCTTGGTAAGGAAAGCTAGGTAAGAGTTACCTAGATGTTTAAAATGGTTGGACTTTATAAAGCTATCGAAAGATTTTTGGGCTTTAGCCACAAGATGAGATAAAACATGTTGAGATATAAGATATCATAATCTCATAACACAACTAAAAGTTACTTAAGATGTAATTGGTGAAAGCTACCTACCTAAATAATCTAGTTCTATGTTTCATGCCATAGCTGTCTTAGAACCATATAAAATATGGATTGTAGTCCCCTAAATTAATAGAGTATTTTAAGAGGGTTGTTAATTTAGTGGGAGTCTATTCCTCTATACTAAGATAAACTTTGCATAATCTTTGTTGTAGATCAATGGCCTCTTCAAGTCACACTAATCCTTTATCACTGCGATCCGTCCTTAAGAAGGATAAGTTATCTAGGACAAATTTTCTTGATTGGTTCATAAACTTGAGAATTGTTCTTAAGCATGAACGCAAATTGTTTGTCTTGGATGATCCTATCCCTAAGGACCCACTAGCCAATGCCACTAAAGCTATGAAGGATGCACATTTTAAGCATGTGAATGACTCAACCGATGTTGCATGCATTATGTTGGCTACCATGATTCTTGAACTTCAGAAGGACATGAAATTCATTGAAGCCTACAACATGGCTTTGACTCTGAAGGAAATGTTCAAACAACAGGCTAGGCAAAAAAGGCTCGAGACAGTCAAGAACCTTCATTCTTTTAAGATGGCTGAGGGTGGGTCAGTTAGTCCTCATGTTTTGAAGATAATAGGCTATGTTGACTAACTTGATAAACTTGGATTTTCCATTAGCCAAGAGTTGGCTACAGATCTGATCCTAAATTCATTGCCAGATAGTTATTCACAATTTTGATGAACTATAATATGAATAAGATGGAGAAATCCCTTTAAGAGTTTCATTTGATGCTTAAGGCTGCTGAACAAATTATTAAGAAACCATCTACTATTGTGCTGATGGTCCAAAAGGGAAAGCCCATAAAAAAAAGAAGGCCAAGGGCAAAGTTATAGTTGCTATGGCAAGGCTGTTGTGCCTGTCACAAAACTTGTGGAACAAGTCAAGCCTAAGGTTGCTTCTATTTCTTAACCCCAGAAAGAGAAATAAAAGAAAGGTAACTGTCATTTCTGCCATGCTCTTGGTCATTGGTATAGAAGTTGTGACCTTTACTTGGAAGATCTGAAGAAAAAGAAAAAAGTAGTACGACTGCCGCTTCAGGTATTTGTGTTATTGATATTCACTTATTTACTAATGATTCCTGAATATTGGCTCACAAAAAGTATAAAGTTGGAGAAAGGGGAGATCATCCTACGCGTGGGAAACAAAGCAAGAATTGTTGCCCTAGCTGTGGAATGTTATAATTTAGTTCTCTCTCTAATAGACTTGTTTTATCTTTAAATAATTGTTATTATGTTGCCTTGAGCGGAAACATCATTTCAGTTTCATGTTTAGATTTGGATGGTTTTAATTTGATTATTGCGAATAATAAATGCTCCATCTCTCGTAAAAGCGTATTTTGTGCAAATACTGATTTGTGTGATGGTCTTTATATTCTTAACATAAAAAGGTCCATAGACACTCTCATTTTTAACATAAATACAAAGAGATTCAAGTCAAATGACTTGAATCATACCTACCTATAGCATTGTCATATTGGTCACATAAATGAGAAATGCATTAATAAGCTCCATAAGGATGGATTTTTTGATTTATTTGATTTTGAATCATATGAAAGATGCGAGCCTTATTTGTAAGGAAAGATGACTAAAAGTCCCTTTAATGGAAACAATGAAAGGGCCAGTGATTTATTAGGTTTAATGCATACTGATGTATGCGGTCCTATAAATACTATGGCTAGAGGAGGTTATCAGTACTTCATTACTTTTACTAATGATTTCAGTTGATATGGTTATATATATATATCTCATGAAGCATAAAGCTGAATCATTTGAAATGTTTTGTTCATTTCAGAATGAAGTTGAAAAACTTGGTAAAAATATTAAGGTACTTCGATCATATAAAGGTGGAGAATATTTGGGCCAAGAATTTGATGATCATCTTAGAAACTGTGGGATTGTTTCACAGTTAACTCCGCTAGCAACTCCACAATAGAATGGCATTTTCGAAAGGAGAAATGAAACTTTATTAGATATGGTTCGATCTATGATGAGTCATGCAGATCTTTCTATATCTTGTTGGAGCTATGCCTTAGAAATTGCTGCGTTCACATTAAATCAAGTTCATTCTAAAGCGGTTGATAGACACCATATGAGATATGGTATGAGAAGAGACCTAACTTGTATTTCCTAAAGATTTGGGGTTGTGAGGCTTATGTTTAATGTCAAGTTTCAGAAAAAATTAGGCCCTAAATCTGATAAGTGTAAATTTGTAGGTTATCCTAAGTAAACTAATGGATACTACTTTTATCATCCTATTGAGAACAAAGTGTTTATTGCTCGACATTGTACCTTTATGGAATATCAATTTATTTCAAAAGAATACAAGTGGGAATAAAATAAATCTTGAAGAAGTTAAAGGACCACAAATAAACACTGAACCGCTAGTGGGAAATCAACATAATTCTGAACTAGTTGAGCCTCCACAAGTATCACAAGGACCACACAGGTCTAATAGGATAAGATATAAGCCTAAGAGATATGGATTTCTCATTACTAGTAGTAGTGATTATTTCTTATAGGTCAAATTTAGCCTACTACTTATCAGGAGGTTGTGTATTCCACAAGTCAGATAAATGGCTTAGTGCCATGAACTCTAAGATCTAATCCATGTATGATAACCAAGGTTGGAACTTGGTTGATTTACCTGAAAGTGATAAGACCATTGGATGTAAATGAGTTTTAAAAAGAAAATTGACATGGATGGCAATGTGCATACTTATAAAATACAGCTAGTAGCAAAAGGTTTAAGATTTACACAAGGTGTTGATTATGATGAGACTTTTTCTCATTTAGCCATGCTTAAATCCATTAGAATTCTAATTGCCATAGCCGCATATGGGTGTCAAAACAACTTTTCTAAATGGAAAGTTACTTGAAGACGTGTATATGATACAACTTGAA
Source organism: Stephania cephalantha (assembly GCA_039657325.1). NCBI lineage: Eukaryota > Viridiplantae > Streptophyta > Magnoliopsida > Ranunculales > Menispermaceae > Stephania > Stephania cephalantha. The sequence goes on along the minus strand of CM077578.1, from coordinate 27,880,153 downwards.
GGTTTTGTTCATCCTGAGAATTCTAAGAAGGTGTGCAAGCTTCAAAGATCTATTTATGGATTAAAGCAAGCTTCTCTGAGTTGGAATCCTTGTTTTGATGAAGCAATTAAGGAATTTGGTTTCATTAAAAATAAAGATGAGCATTTTGTATGCAAGAAGGTCAGTGCGAGCGTGGTTGTTTTCCTGTTACTGTATGTTGATGATATATTACTCATTGGAAATAACATCCCAACCTTGCAGAGTGTCAAGTCTTGGTTAGTGAAATGTTTCTCAATGAAGGACTTAGGAGATGCAGCCTACATCCTAAGGATTAGATCTATAGGGATAGATATAAAAGGCTGATCAGTCTAAGTCAAAGTGCTTATATTGACAAGGTACTAAATGGGTTCAGTATGCAACTCTAAAAGATGGTCGTTGCAAATATCTCATGGTATAAGTCTCGGGAAGACTCAATGTCCAAAGAATAATGACGAGCGAGAGAGCATGAATACGATTCCATATGCATAAGCTATTGGATATATCATATATGTCATGTTATGCACCCGACCTGATGTATCATATGCTTTGAGCACAATAAGCATATATCAATTTGATCCAAGTAAAAGTTATTGGATAGCAGTAAAGAACATTCTTAAGTACTTAAGAATGACTAAAAAACTGTTCTTGGTCTATGGAAGTTTGGAAGACGAGCTTGTTGTAAATGGTTTCACTCATGCAAGTCTTTAAACTAGCATAAATAACTCCATATTGCAGTCTAGATATGTGTTTACTTTGAATGAGGGTGCAATGAGCTGAAAAAGTTTAAAGCAAGAAACTGTGGCAGATTCTACAACATAAACTGAGTACATTGTAGCTTCTTATGCAAATAAGGAGACACTTTGAATAAAAAAGTTCATATCTAAACTAGGTATGGATCCAAGTAATGCTAACCTTGTTTGTTTGTATTGTGACACCTATTGGGAAATAACACAGGCCAAGAAAACTAGATCATTCCATATATCCAAACATATACTCAGACATTTTCATCTCATTTGAGAAATCATTGAGCAGGGAGACATGAACATTTGCAGATGTGACGGCCCCAGTTCCATAACCCAAACTGGGCCCCGCCCGACCTAGACTTACATGGACCCCGAGTCAATCCTCATGACATCGACGCAAGCCTAGTCAGCCTTCCCAACCATTTTTCATTACAAGGCAGCGAAATTTAACATTTATAGTGAGTTATTGAAATTTGTAAGTTATAAAAGGTTAGGCGGAAGCGATGCCAACTTAAACAAATTTGAACAACTCTAAACCAATATGTCAGGACATCCTAGAGTGTGGAAACCCCGCATAACACAATCAACATGTATAATAAACAGAGGAGAGAGAAATCATATCATATACATGTCCCAAAGTATCTCACAAACCCATATACCCCATATTATCAAAATAATATACATAAGTAATACAAAACCTACAAATGTACGAGAGGAAAACCGCTCCAAAGTCCTTACAATAGTTCTCCCAATACTGCCCCGTTTCCCTTTCTTGAATGCGGATCTACACTAAGTCAAGCACAAAAATGACGAGCCCAGGTAAGTAATGCCAGTTGGATACTAAACAACATTTCAAAATGAATAAATCAGTCTATATTCATGCAGATAGAAAGAAGGATATAAGAACGTATGAATAAATAAAAGACTGTAAATAAATCAAGAGTAATCGATACATGAGTGTCCAAGAATGAAAACAGAGAGGAGCAAGTAGTTCCATCTAATAGGTCGTTGAGTATTGGCAAACCATCAGGACGCGGGGTTCTAGGACTTTGTACACTCACAAGCCCTAAACCCACGAGATAGTGAGACTTCCTAGAACAACCACGCTAAGAACTCGCACCCCGTTAAGAACCAATATCCAGTGTAGTGCTTCCTGATGTCATAACTCTGATATGTTACCTCAGGCAGGCACTCCTTCCAAGGATCACCGTTAACTCACTTGCCCTCGGACAACTAAGTTAGAATGGAATTCCAATGATAGATTTCAAAGCAATGAACAACAATATTTAATAGCTTAAAATGAAATAATTATGCATTTCCTAGCGGTTTACTTACCTCCAAGCTATGCAAAAACACACTCTCGCGGTTCCCACATGCCTCTAAACCAATCACTGATACTCGACACTAGTTAGCTTGGTCCCTGATATCATTTTGAAGTAGTTTAAACATGTTAGAGATTATTAAGTTTGGTTTACTTATTGTTTTAGGTATGTTCTAATTTTATATCAGTTGGGTTTTGAGCAAACTCGAAACTTAATTGAAACAGTCTTAAACTGATTCAGTAAACTTAAAAATTTAGAGCATGCTTAATACTATTGAGCAAACTCAAAACTAGTTTTGAGCAAGCTTGAGACTTATAACTGACTTACTATTACTGAGCTTGCTCTAAGACCAACTTCAGCAAGTTCAAGTTGTAGGGTAGTCGAAAATGCCTCGAATCGAATTTAGTCTCGGCTCTACCACCTAAATTCGTCTTAAAACTTCATTAAACCTAAAAGTGATCAGAGCTGACCCAAATACATTTATAATGGTCTAAGTAAGGTTAACCCATCACTAACATAATTTAGGTAAAAGAAGTTCAACAATGAAATCTAGTTCCTCAAGGACAACAACAAACCTCCAAAAATCATGAATTCATTAATTGGATGTCAAAAAGTTGATTTAGTTTCGTACAAATAATTCACATATCATCTCGATTCAACACCTACTTAACAACATCATAAACTTTGATCTCAACTAAGATGTTTCATACAATATATACCCATTTTCTTAAATAAAAATGTAAACATTTTGAGGAAAGAACTTGGGGCTTCAATGGTGTTGTCTTCTAGCTTCCTCCAAGTTCGATCTATGCTACCAAGCATCAACTTCTCTTTGATCTTTAAGAACTCTAACAAATTTTTTTCTCACCGCACCACCGATTCTACTTTCTTTTTCTCATTTTCGCCATTGCACTCTTATTATTTCTCTTATCTTTTGTTCAAATGGGACAAAAGAAAAGAAAACTTGGTGCTTAAGTTACTATCCCACTTGGACTCACATGAGAGTGTTTCTAGAAACTTCTCATGGTCATTAGTGCTCCAACACCTTTTTTATTATGTGGCTAGGAATCACTCTACACTTTGTGTGGTTTTAAATGAGACAACACACCCACTACATCATCACTAACAACCACTTGTCCTTTTTGGTATGACACTTAGCATGCACACACACTTTCCTATTGGTCCACCTACACAAGACATAAAGTTTTTTTTTTCCATTTTGTCCATGAACTTTTAGAATAATTACATGCAATCTAATTCCACCAACTTAATAGTTGCTCTTGGATTTCATTATAGTTAAAATAAAATCATACACACATTTTATTACTATATCAACGCTAACTTAGGCAAATCTAAAATAATTTTTTTAATTAACTACGAGATTCCTTATTAAATAAATTTAAAAGCCTAAGTTAATTTAACCAAATTCCATCAATCCATCTAAGTGTTCATGTTCTCTTTCATCATGATGCATTCCATACCCGCGTTTGCACACTTTCCTAGGCGGACCTCACATTCAAAAGTAGGCAATTTGTAACGACAAGTTGGTGTATTGGTATAAATAACTACTACAGACATCACACAAAAGTAAAATATACCTCAGTGTTGACTCCCAAGGATTGACTACGCTCGCCACTTTAGGTCGAGTCCATGCCACTATCCTGAAATTGACCGTGGCACGAGTTAGATTTTAGGGTCATTACAGTCTTCCCAACTAATTAGAATTTTGTCCTCGAAATTGAAACAAAACACAAGGGAAAAACTTACCAAAACTCAGAAGAGATAGGAAAAGTACTCGCACATATATGACTCAAGCTCCCACGTCAGCTCCTCTTCTCCATAATGCTGCCATTTGACAAGAATTGATGGGATCTCTTTGTTCCTCAGAATCTTCACCTTACGGTTCAGAATCTGAATAGGCTACTCGTCATAAGTAATATCATCCCTCATGTCTTATTGGCTCAAGTCCACTGTTCGCCATCTGCCCTCTCTCGACATATCCAGTCGCAACATAGAAACATGAAATATAGGGCGGATCCCAAACAACTTAGGTGGCAACTCCAGCTCGTACGCAACTTTGCCTATTCGCTTTTTCACTCTGAACGAACCAATGAACCTCAGCGCAAGCTTTCCTCTAATTCCAAACCTCTTGTGACCCTTCGTTGAAGAAATCTTCAGATACACATAGCTCCCGACATCATACTCTAACTCGCTATGATACATGTCATAATACTATTTTTGCCTCTCCTGTGCACTTTTCAGCATCGATCTAATCAGTTGTATCTTCTTTGTGTGATCCACTACAATCTCTGGCCCGATAACTGCTACATTATTAGGCTTCACCCAGCAAGATGGAGATCGCACTGTTTATCGTAGAGTGCCTCAAATGGTGCCATACCAATACTGGCTTGATAACTGTTATTGTAGTCAAACTCACATAAATGAGGATACTCCTCCTATGATCCACTATACTTTAACATACATATCCTCAGCATATCCTCGAGAATCTGAATCAGTCTCTCTGATTGTCTTTTAGTTTGTGGATGATAGGTTGTACTGAGATCCAACTGTATGCCGAACTGTGCCTGCATGCTCCACCAAATCTAAGATGTAAATTGTGGCCCTCTGTTTGATACAATTGATAACGGAATGCCATGTAGTCGAAAAATCTCCCGCTCGTACAAACTCGCCAACCTATCCATTCGATGTGTGGTAGAGATCGATAAAAAATGTGCAGACTTTGTCAACCTATCAACTATCACCCAGATACTATCATGTCCATGCTGAAATCGAGATATGCCACTAATGAAATCCATGACAATATGCTCCCACTTCTACCGAGGAATGGGAAGTGGCTATAATAACCCACCGGGCCTCTGATGCTAAGCCTTAACTCGCTGGCATACCTCACATGATCGAATGTAATAAAAAATAGCGATCTTCATTCCCGGCCACCGAAAAGACGACGCACATCAGCATACATCTTGGTTCGACCTGGATGAACCGTAAAACATGAGCGGTGAGCCTCATCAAGTATCTCATCACGTAACTCAGCTACTGATGAAGTCCACAGCCGACCTCTAAATCTCAGGCATACGTCTGTTGACCGACTCTAATCTGGATGATCTAGACTCTGAGCAAACTCTAAGAACCTCAGGTACTACTCATCTGCGTACTGAACCTCAAGTACACTCTGAATCGACACGCCTGAGTCCTCATCTTCCCACAAATCAATAGTTTGGTACTGGTAGGGATATCAACAGAATACATCAACTCGACCACCTCGAGTAACCCATACTCGTGTGTCATGTGGCAAGTAATAATCTCTAAGTTCGCCCCTTTGCGGCTCAATGTGTTTGCAACATCATTGGCCTTCCCCTGATGGTAATCCAATGAGAAATCACAGTCCTTGAGGAACTCAAGCCAACGACTCTGTTGCATGTTCAACTCTTTCTGGATGAAGAGGTACTTCAAACTCTTGTGGTCAGTAAACAACACAAACTTCTCTCTGTAGAGATAATAAGCCAAATCTTCAATGCAAAGACCACTGCAGCTAACTCCAAATCATGTGTTTGGTAATTCTTCTTTTGAATATTCAGCTGTCGGGACGAGTAGGCAATCACTCTACCTCCCTGCATCAAAACACAGCCCAAACCGACCTAAGAAGCATCGGTGTTCACCTCAAAACCCTTCTCTGACGCTGGTAGTACCAAAACTGGCGTGGTAGTCAATCTTTCCTTCAAAGTCCAAAGGCTTGCTGACAACTGTCGTTCCACTGAAAACTTGTATCCTTCTTCGCCAATTGCGTCATTGGTGCCGCAATCTTTGAGAAGTCTTAAACAAAACGCCTGTAATATCTTGCCAACCCCAAGAAACTACGCATATCTGTCACTGATCGCGGTGTAGGTCAATCTATCACAATTCTGATCTTAGCGGGGTGCACCGACACTTCGCTGGCTCCGACGATGTGCCCAAAAAATTCGACCTCTGTAAGCCAAAACTCCCACTTACTGAATCTTGCATACAGTCTGTGCACCCTCAAAGTCTGTAAAATCATCTAAAACTGCTCCTCGTGACCCACACGAGTCCTGGAGTAGATAAGGATGTCGTCGATGAACACAATGATGAACCTATCCAAGTACTCTCTCAACACTCGATGCATGAGATCCATGAACATCTTTTCGCCGTTAGTTAACCCGAAATGCATGACTCTAAACTGGTAATACCCGTATCGAGTGCGGAAAGCAGTCTTCTCCCTGTCTTCTGCTCTAATTCTCAGCTAATGGTACCAAAATCTCAAATCAATCTTTGATAACCACTGTGCTCCTGTAAGCTGGTCGAACAAGTCGCCATTACGAGGAAGCGGGTACTTGTTCTTCATTGTAACCCTGTTGAGCTGTCTATAATCAATGCATAATCTCAGGCTGCCATCTTTCTTCTTAACCAATAAAACTGGCGCGCGCCAAGGCGACATACTCGGGTGGATGAACCCTAATTCTAATAACTCATCAAGTTGTCCTTTCAGCTCCTCTAGCTCCTTCGAAGCCATCTGGTATGGCGAAATAAATATAGGTTTGGTCCCGGGACCAAATCAATGATGAAGTCAATATCTCTAGGTGATGATAATCCTGGTAGCTCTGCGGGAAAAACATCTGGGAACTTGCACACAATAGGTACCTCCTCCAACTTAGTCTTGACTCTCTCAATCGTACTTAAAACACTAGCGAATGTCTCAACATCTACGCTAGAAGCTACTACGCCTTTGGTAATCGGCGAACTAGTCGAAGTCCCCTTAAAACTGAACTCAAGATGTCCGAAAATCCGAAACGCAACTCTCTTGCTGAAACAATAGATCTGTGCATGATGAGCACTTATCCAATCCATGCCCAACAATGCATCAAACTCTAAGAACTCCAACACCCTTAGGTCTGCTGGCAAAACTTAACCCTCCATCTCTACCTAACAATCAACACATAATAAGTTCAGGCATACCTTGTCCCCAACAGCCGTGCTAAGGATCAAGGGTCTCTCTAGTGTAGTGGGTTTCAAACCAAACACATCAACCATGCAACCAAAAATAAAGATACCATAGAACCAGAATCCAACGTAGTGTATATGAAACGACTGCGAATGTAAATTATACCCTCTATTATGTTAGATTAGCAGCCGAATCTTGTGCGACAACAGCATGAACTTGCTCCTGGCTCTGCTGTGGCCGTCCTTTGCTCAGTCGTGGACACGTACTAGCGAAGTGACCTGGCTGTCCACACTCCCAATAAGTATGCTGAAATCTCGATTTAGATGGAATACTCTGTCCCTGCCTCTGTACCTGACTGGAACTCAGACCTTGTCCACACCTCTGCCTCTGAACCCTGCCTTTGCCCTTGCCACTTCCACTGCACACAGCCCTCTAATACTACTGTCGCTGAGGGCCTGACTGTGTCGACTACTATGGTGTACCGGCATAACTCTATACTAGAGCTGATGGCATTGGTGTAGTACGCGCTGTATAAGGTGGAAATGCAATAGATCCTACACTCTGAGCTTGATACCTCAGCCTCCACTGTTTGGGCCTCTTCCTCTTCATGTCACCTCTAGGTCTGACATCTGACTGTGAAGGTGGTGGAGCCGCGACTACTGCACCGGTGCGCATGCTCAAAAAGGTCTCACTGGCCATATTCCTCTCGTAGGACTCTTGTAAAGTCCCTGGAGATGTGGTCACCACCATAGTCCCGATCTCACCCTGAGTGACAAGTGCTGTAACAGTGTCCTGTATTATAGGCGCACTCCCACCCTGAGTGACAAGTGCTGCTGACGTAGAAGGCGATAGTGTAGCCCATGCCCTCAATAGTCAAAAAATTTCCTAAAGTTGCTGGCCATGTGATGCAACCAGCTGGGACATGTCATCCAACCTCTCATAAACGTCGCCCAAACCGTTATCGCTGATCTCGGGCTGATCGACCATCGCAATCTACAAAAAATGTGATTTCTCAATCAACACATAACTATCGATAGTAGTAATATACAACACATTAAATAGCTCATATAGTCCAGTTTTAATTTCCCCAACTCTCATCACTTCCCAACTAAGACTTAAGTCATGATCATAGGGTTCCACTCTAAGTTCCAACCGTGTCCTATCTCTATTATTGATTTGTGTCTTATGCTAGTTGTGGTTTAATCAAGATTTAGGCGTAAAACCTTATGCTCTGATACCAACTGTGACGGCCCCAGTTTCATAACCCAAACTGGGCCCCGCTCGGCCTAGACTTACGTGGACCTTGAGTCAATCCTCGCGACATCAACGCAAGCCTAGTCAGTCTTCCCTACCATTTTTCATTATAAGGCATCAAAATTTAACATTTATAGTGAGTTATTCAAATTTGTAAGTTATCAAAGGTTATGCGGAAACAATTTCAACTTAAACAAATTTGAATAACTGTAAACCAATCAGTCAAGACATCATAGAGTGTGGAAACCCCGTATAACACAGTCAACATGTATAATAAATAGAGGAGAGAGAAATCATATCATATACATGTCCCAAAGTATCTTAAAAATCCATATACCCTATGTTATCAAAACAATATGTATAAGTAATACAAAACCTACAAAAGTACAAGAGGGAAAGCCGTTCCAAAGTCCTCACAATATATATCCCAGTACTGGCCCCTTTCCGTTACTCGACTACGGATATGTACTCAGTCAAACAGAAGAATAACGAGCCTAGGTAAGTAATGCTACTAGGATACTTAACAACATTTAGAAATGAATAAATCAGTTTATATTCATGCAAATAGAAAGAAATATATAAGGACGCATAAATAAATAAAATTCTATAAATAAATCAAGAGCAATCGATACATGAGTGTCCAAGAATGAAAACATAGAGGCGCAAGTAGTCCCGACCAATAGGTCATTGAGTATTGGCAAACCATTAAGACTCGGGTTTTAGGACTTTGTACACTCATAAGCCCTAAACCCATGAGATAGTGAGACTTCCTGGAACAACCACACTAAGAACTCACACCCCGTCAACAACCAATATCCAGTGCAGTGCATCATGTCCATAGCGCGCTACCTGGAACAGTTAACGCGCTAATCGTTCGGGTTTCCAACTGTTCTTCAGGATGAAGAACAGTAGCGCGCTACATCCTGTCCATAGCGCGCTACCAGCACATAACAAACTACTCTATTTACATAGCGCGCTAACGACATACATAAACTGAATTTAAAGGGTTGTTTTGAGATTTTTTGAATTAAAACATATCCCAAACACCTATAAATATACTAAACATGTAAAATTGGACTTCAGGGACTTAGAGGACCGTAGCTCGGGTATTGGGGAGCTAGTCGGGTCAGATACGGGAGTTCGGGGAAGTCGGAGCACAAATTGAGATGCGTAAACCCATTGAGAATACTTCATAGAATTCATGGTTTTGATTTATCGATATCGCATTTCATGTGTGACTGCTGGTGGGCGCACATGAGGTTTCTCTCCTATTTCGGTTTGCGTATATATTGGTTGTGGCTAAATCACTTGCACAAGTTACTTGTGTTTAATACTCGTGTCGATGGCGTTAAAATATATCTATGACTATCGAGAGGGATTTAGGGTGTTCCCTTGACTTGAAATAGCGTATGGAGGAGTTCATCTGGTAAATGAACTTGGGGTTTAGTCACTGTAAGCCTGTAAGTATATACGTGGTTCTTATTCAATTTATCCATTGCTGGCTATTGTAGGTCGGTGTTTTTTCATGACTATGCAGATGTTTACTGATTTATGCTTTATTTCTGGACTGGTTGAGTTGGTATATGCTATTTATTCATTTCACGCTACTACTTTTGCTTGTCGTGTGCTACCTACATTCATGGGAATATGACGTACTGTTGCTAGGTGTTATCTTCGCATGTCTCGTAGTTTATCAGTTTTATTTCATGAATATTGTGTGGACTGCTCATGGGATGTTACTCACTGGACTTGTCACTGTATTTGTTGGGTGGCTGAGTGCAGATCCTTTGACGAGCAAGGGTAAGGGCAAGGGCAAGGAGGTACTGGGCGACTACCTCTGAGATTGTGGAGCCAGCTCACGTGTGATATCCTTTTGTACTTATTTTACTTTTATTGGGTTTTTGGGACCATAGAACACTGATTACATGTATATGGATATTTGTTATACTTACCTTGCCTTGATATATACATGGTATCTTTTGCTAGGTTTTCAACTACTTAGGATTGTTAAATATTGCACAAGTTACTCATTAAAAGACTTCCGCAGTAAAATTATAATATAACCTAATAAATTGAGTAACCGACTAACTAAATTATTAATACTTATGTAAAGGTTAGTTAGCATAACTAGGGTAAGCCGAAAAGTGTAAGCATCTCGTTAGGTCTCGATGCGTCAAGGATAAGCGGGCCATGACGTGGCAAGGCTAGTTGACGTGAGATGCAACGTGACAGGTAGCAAGGCGATATTGAATTTGGGGCCGTCACACTAGCACTCAAAATTCTGGTCACCGTTCTTGTGTGGATTCTTGATAAAGGACATGCACTTGAACATCTTGGTAATCAAACAATTAGAGAATGAAATCATAGATTAATGTATGATGTACTTTTTGTAGATTTAGTTTCATGGAACTTATTTTCGATCCTGTTGGGGTTTTTCGAAAAATTGTTTTGAATTTTTCATTGTGTATGAACCCCAAAACCCAACAGTGGTATCATAGCCTTAGGTTCGGTTCTATTAAACGTTTACATGTTTTCTCTGATGTATATATGATATGTGTGTGTGAAAACATGATCTTGATTAATGTATATATGATGTACACATATGTTTTATGATAATTGTTATCAAGAATTGGTTTTAAAGCATGTTGTTAATTTATGTGTTCAATACATACGAATGATTTGATTCAATGATAGAATTCATGTTAAGAATATGTCGATTAACATATGTTTTAATATTGAACGATGCGAATTTTGGATGTTCACATGGTAGAAATCATGTTGAGGTAAATGTGATTTTCGTGTTGAATGCATATTTCGTTTTTGTTAAATAATTGTGTATGTCTCCTTGATAGAAATCATGATTAGGTTAATACGATTAATTTAATATGATTCTGGAGCTGAATGCATGATTAATATTTAGTTTTTTAATTCAATTGCTTTTTTTTTGTATGGATATGAATCAAAATCAATTTTGATCATATATCTCATTATGGTTATCTGTTAGTATATTTCTATTAGATAGGATATACACTTCTAATCCAATAAGAATTACAAATCCTATAAGATAGGTGGGATACATAACAAATTCGTAATGGATAAGGATTCAAAGAATCTTAAATTCTAATTGGATTATGATAAGATGTTAAGTTAGAGGTGGAATTCATTTTAGTCAATTGGATTGACTAAAATAATGAGAAATTTTAGGCGATTTTCAATTTTCAGAACCAGAATTCGTTGTCTAAAAAAAATGGGGGCGCTGCCGCCTATACCTTCGTCCGCTTACCAGGAACCACCACCTGCTGACCAACCAACGGGACCGCCGCTAACTATTTGTAGTAAGAGGAGATTCGTGTAATAGTCAATATTTGTAAAATTTCCTAACTTGTTTAGTGATTTTACATGCATTCTAATATATGATAATTATCTTGTTTAATTTATGATCACTAAAACAAATAAAAACCCCTTTTCCAAATTTTAAGTCATATACCATCTATTGTCAAATACTTGTCAAAGCTTCGATCACATCAATATGAGTCTTCCTCCGCATAGTGTATTGTGTTATTTTAGTGAGCCAAGTTAAGTAATGGTTACTCTATTGTTCGAAATGGTTAGAATTGATAAAGCTATCAAAATAATTTTGGGCTTTAAGCACAAGATGGGATAAAACATGCTAAGATATAAGATGTAATAATCTCATAAAACAACTAAAAGTTACATATGATGTAATCGGTAATATGTACCTACCTAAATAACCTAATTCAAAGTGTCATGCCTTAGTTGTCTTGGAATTAGGTGAAACATGGATTTTAGTCCCTTAAATTATCAAAATGTTTTTAGGAGGGTTGTTAATTTAGTGGGAGTCCATCCCTCTATACTAAAATGAACTTTTGTGTAATCTTTGTTGTTGATTTATGGCCTCTTCAAATCACACTAATCCCTTTTCACCGCGCTCCATCCTTTAGAAGGATAAGTTGTTTGAGAAAAACTTTCTTGACTGGTTCTGAAACTTGAGAATTGTTCTTAAACATGAATGCAAGTTGTATGTCCTGGATGATCCTATCCTGAGGAACCACCAGCCAATGCTTAAAAAGCCGTAAAGGATGCACATACTAAGCATGTCAACGACTCAAGTGATGTTGCATGCATTATGTTGGTAACTATGATTCCTAAACTTCAGAAGGACATGAAACACATGGAAACTTACGACATGGCTATGATGCTGAAGAAAATGTTCCAACAACAGACTAAGCAAAAAAGGTTCAAGACAGTTAAGAACTTTCATTCTTGCGAAATGATGACGGTACATCAGTTAGTTCTCATGTTCTGAAAATGAAAGGCTACATTGACCATCTTGACAGACTTTGATTTCCCATAAGCTAAGAGTTGGCTATAGATTTGATCCTGAATAAATTACCTGATAGTTATTCACAATTTGTGGTGAACTATTGTTGGGTTTTGGGGTTCATACGCAGAGGAAATTACAAAACAATTTTGACAAAAACCCCAACAGGATCCGAATCTAATTCCATTAAAAATGTTTAAACCATGAAAACTTAATCATACCTCGGTCGCAATATACGTTTCTGAAGGTTGATCGATCTCTAAAGGGCTTCCAACGACGAACGCCCTCTACGGCAAGATCCCACACACGACGAACTATGGTGAGATTCGGAGTGCTAGCTTCGAGAGAATACCAAACCTTTTGTTTCTCTCCAAAACGATCCATAGCGTACCAGAAAACCCTAATTCGTTTCTAAAACGAAAATAAAGTTTCGGCCCTTAATCTTTTCTCTATGTGTTATAACTTAAAGCGTCTATTTATACAACCCTTGTATATAGACGGTTAAGTAAATTACACATATACCCTTACTTAAAAAATATAAGTGTAATACACCACAATGACGTTTCTGTCATGAATTTTATCATATAAAATTCGTTTTTCTGAACCATCTTAAAATCTCCCAAAACCACTCTTAGTGTGCGACCCAATAGGCTCATACAACGTTGGCAGTGTACCAAAACACATTTTGGTATACAAGTCATAAGCGACCTCTAGCAAGACATTATGACTACCCAAGTTGTACAAAATATCAAATCGATACACCCTAATCAATAGTGTATATAACATCCTTTTGTCACACGATATCCTCTTGATCAAACATAAGGCATGGAATTGTCATCCAACATGTTCAATCGTACTAGTCTCGATCTCTAGGTAGACTGAAAACATCCAAGTGACATTGATCAGTATCAATTCACTTAGACTAGGCCTTTTAACGATCTAACACATCGAGGGATCCACTGGATATCTCTCTTTATATGAGAGGGACAAATTCTATCTTGATTACACAACTTCATCACATTGCTCACACAGTAACCAATAACAACCTTTATAATCGTTCGGTTAAAAACAACGTTTGATTGTGTCAAATCACTGTGTTCCTAATGTTGAAGTCTCTGGTAATCTCAAGTCAGAGGACTGAAAAAATATACCTATCATGAGAAACAACTATGACTTAATCGATGTGATGTTCTCATAGCGGGTCGATCCAGTACTTTGTTCCCTAACAAGTACTCGTGATCTTGATTCGTATCCCTATACGTATAATCATCATATGATCATCAATCAAGACTCACACTAGTCTTAATTCATTATAGTTCCCAAGTATAATGATCGATTAGGGACATTTAGGATATTTCTGTGAATACCCATGGATCTTATTATAATGTAAACATGCAAATTAATTATAATAAACAGCAAATAAAATCCTCTATTTTATTAACTAAAATTATTCATAAAGACAGTTAATGGATTGACCTAGGGCACATGCCCCAACATCTCCCACTTGCACTAGGGCCAATCATACATGCATCTAATGCCTAATGATCTAACATGACCATCATGTTTTGCTTGTGGAAGAGCTTTTGTCAATGGATCCGAAATGTTGTCTTCAGTAGGTACTCTGCAAATCTTCACGTCTCCCCTCTCAATAATTCCTCTGATTAGATGAAAACGCCTGAGTATATGTTTGGATCTGTTGTGTGATCTAGGTTCCTTGGCCTGTGCTATTGCCCCGTTATTGTCACAATACAAACAAACAGGGTTAGCAATACTTGGAACCGCACCTAGTTCTGAAATGAACTTTTTGATCAAAGCCTCTTTTTTTTGCGCACGGACTGCAATATACTCAGCTTCTGTTGTAGAATCTGCCACAGTCTCTTGCTTCGAACTTTTCCAACTAATGCACCCCCATTCAAAGTAAACACATATCCAGACTGCGATCTAAAATCATCTATATCAGTTTGAAAACTTGCATCTGTGTAACCATTTACAACTAGGTCATTTTCAAAACCTCCATAGACCAAGAACACTTCCTTAGTCCTTCTTAAGTATTTAAGAATGTTCTTTACTGCTATCCAGTGACTCTCACCAGGATCTGACTGATATCTGCTTGTAGTGCTTAAAGCATATGATACATCAGGTCGAGTGCATAGCATGGCATACATGATAGATCCAATAGCTAATGCATATGGAATCTTATTCATACTGTCTCGCTCATCATTTGTCTTAGGACATTGAGTCTGCCTGAGACTTATGCCATGAGACATTGGCAACAATCCTCTTTTAGAGTCTTGCAAACTGAACCTATTCAGCACCTTGTCTATGTAAGAACTCTGACTTAGACCGATTAGCCTCTTAGATCTATCCCTATAGATCCTTATCCCTAGGATATATGCTGCATCTCCTAAGTCTTTCATTGAGAAACACTTCCCTAACAAAGACTTGACATTCGCAATGTTGGGATGTCATTTCCAATGAGTAATATATCATCAACATACAAGCACGAAAAACAAATACACTCCCACTGACCTTCTTGTATACACAAGGCTCATCTTCGTTCTTAATAAAACCAAAATCCTTGATTGCTTCATCAAAACGAAGATTCCAACTCCGAGAAGCTTGCTTTAATCCATAAATGGATCTTTGAAGCTTACATACCTTCCTAGAATTCTCGGGATGTACAAAACCTTGAGTTGTGTCATATACACGTCCTCAAACACTTTCCATAAAGAAATGTTGTTTTTACATCCATTTGCCATATCTCATAGTCATAATATGCAAAGCAATGGCAATTAAAATTCTTATGGATTTAAGCATGGCTCGGCGAAAAAGTTTCATCATAATCAACACCTTGAGTCCGCTGAAACCTTTTGCTACAAGTCTTGCTTTAAAAGTATGCACTTTTCCATCCATGTCAGTTTTCTTCTTGAAAACCCATTTACATCCAATGGTCTTACCACCTTCAGGTAAATCAACCAAGTTCCAAACTTGGTTATCATACATGGATTGCATCTCAGAGTTCATGGCACTTAGCCATTTATCTAAGTCTGGCCCAGACATAGCCTCCTGATAAGTGGTGGGCTCATTTTGATCCATAAGCAACACATCACAACTATCAGTAATGAGAAATCCGAATCTCTCTGGCTCATGTCTTACCCTACCAGATTTACGTGGGCCTCGTGTCACTTGTGGAGGTTCAACTGGTTCAGAACGTTGTTGAACTTCAAGTAGCGGTTCAGTGTTTATCTGTGATTCTTGAACTTCTTCAAGATTTATTTCTCTCCCACTAGTGTCTTTTGAAATAAACTATTTTCCATAAAGGCACCATAACGAGCAACAAACACTTTGTTCTCAGCTGGATTATAAAAGTAATATCCTTTTGTTTCCTTATGATACCCCATAAATAAACACTTGTCAGATTTAGGTGCTAGTTTTTCTGAGACTTGTCACTTTACGTAAGCCTTACAACCCCAAATCTTAAGGAAAGACAAACTAGGTCTCTTCCCGTACCATATCTCATATGGTGTTTTATCAACCACTTTATAAGGAACTCGATTTAGAGTGAAAGCTGCAGGTTTATAATGCATAACCCCGAAAAGATAATGGAAGATCTGCATGACTCATCATAGATCGAACCATATCTAATAAGGTTCGATTTATCCTTTCAGAAACTTCATTCCATTGTGGAGTTGCTGGTGGAGTCAATTGGGAGACAATCCCACAATTTCTAAGATGATCATCAAATTCTTGGCTCAAATATTCTCCACCTCGATCTGATCGAAGTGTTTTGATAGTTTTACCAAGTTGATTCTGCACTTCATTTTGAAACGTTCGAAACATCTCAAATGATTCACTTTATGTTTCATAAGATATACATAACCATATCTCTTTGAAATCATCAGTGAATGTGATGAAATCATCGATAACCTCCTCTAGCCATTGTATTTATAGGACCGCATACATCAGTATGTATTAGACCCAATAAATCACTTGCCCTTTCACTGTGTCCAGTAAAGGGACTTTTAGTCATCTTGCCTAGTAAACAAGATACGCACGTTTCATATGTTTCTAAATCAAATGAATCTAGAAGTCCATCTTTATGGAGCTTCGTTATGCGTTTCTCATTTATGTGCCCGAGACGACAATGCCAAAGATAGGTTTGATTCAAATCATTTGACTTGAATCTCTTTGTATTTATGTTAAATATTGGAGTATCAGTGGACCTTTTCATGCTTAGAATATAAAGACCAACACACAAATCAACATTTGCATAAAATATGCCTTTACGAGAAATGGAACATCTATTATTCGTAATAATAAAATCAAAACCATCCATATCCAAACATGAAACAAAAATGATGTTTTTCGCTCAAATGAGCACAAAATAACAATTATTTAAAGTTAAAATAAGTCCACTAGGTAAGACTAAGTCATATGATCAACAAACTGAGGCAAAGAACTCTTGCTCCATTCCCTACGCGGAGGATGACTTCTCATTTCTTCAACTTTCTACTTTGGTGAGTCCCTGCACATTTATACAAATGTGAGATCCACATACGGTATCTAATACCCAGGAATCACTAGTAGATAAATTAATTTCAATAACATAAATAACTGTAGTGGTAGTCGCACTAACCTTTTTGTTATTTAGATCTTCCAGATAAAGTTTGTAATTTCTGAACCAATGTCCAGGTGCATGGCAGAAATGACAATTTCCTTCCTTTTCTTTTGGGTGTTTTGAAGCATGAACAGATTGGGGCTTGACTTGTTCCACAGGCTTTGCGACAGGTGCAACAACAGCCTTGGCAACTTTAACCTTGCCTTTGTCTTTCTTCTTCATTCCCTTTCCCTTTTGGACCATCAACACATTACTAGATGGTTTCTTGATATTTTGTTCAGCAGTTTTAAGCATCAAATGCAACTCTGAAATAGATTTCTACATATTATTCATATTGTAGTTCATCACAAATTGTGAGTAACTCTCTGGTAATGAATTCAGGATCAAATCCGTAGCCAACTCCTGGCTTATGGGAAATTCGAGTCTATCAAGCTGGTCAACATAGCCCTTCATCTTCAGAACATGAGGACTAACTGACGCACCCTCAGTCATCTTGCAAGAATGTAGGTTCTTGACTGTCTCGAACCTTTCTTGCCTAGCTTCTTTGTTGGAATATTTCCTTGGCGTTACATGACCATGTCGTAGGCTTCCATTAGTTCCATGTCCTTCTGAAGTTCCGGAACCATAGTTGCCAGCATAATACATGCAACATCAGTAGAATCGTTGACATGCTTATTATGCGCATCCTTCACGGCTTTTGTAGCATTGGCTGGTGGGTCCTCAGGGATTGGAGCATCCAGGACATACAACTTGCGTTCATGCTTGACAACGATTCTCAAGTTTCTGAACCAGTCAAGAGAGTTAGTCCCAGATAGCTTATCATTCTCAAGGATGGGTCGCAGTGACAGGGGATTATTGTTACTTGAAGAAGCCATTGATTTACAATAAAGATTATGCAAAGTTTATTTTAGTATAGAGGAATAGACTCCCACTAAATTAACAACCCTCCTAAAACATACTATTTATTTAGGGGACTAAAATCCATATTTCACCTAATTCTATGACAGCTATGGCATGAAACACAGAACTAGATTATTTAGGTAGGTAACAGTTACCAATTACTTCTTATGTAATTTTAAATACTTTTATGAGATACGAGACATCTTATGTCTTAGCATGTTTTTTATCTCATCATGTGCCTAAAGCTCAAAACTATTTTGATAGCTTTATTAAGTCGGACCATTTTAAACATTTAGGTAACTCTTACCCAACTTGTCTTACCAAGATAACACAATACACCCAGCTATGGCTAAAACTATATTAGTGTGATCGAGGCCTTGACAAGTGTTTAAAATGGATGGCTCGAGACTTAAAATTTAATAGAGGGATTTTATTCAGTTTTAGTGATTTTATGTAAACAATGAAATATCATATATTTTATTGATTTGTTCAATCACTAAACAATTTGAAATTTTTTTATATTGTTCTCTAATAAAAGAATTTCCGTACGCTAGGATTAGTTAGACGGCGGTCCCGCTGGCCGGTCAGCGGGCGGTCATATTTAGGAGACGAATTTCAATTCCGAAAATTAAAATTCGCTATAGAAAATCATATTTTTCGCTGATTTTATAATCCTAAAGTAACCCCTTAACTTATCCGAAACTAAGTCAATTAAAACATTTTAATTAACCCGGGCCCACATCTAACTAATCATCTTATCCTAACCCAATTAGGACTTAAGATATTTGAATCCTAGCATATCACCAATAACAAAATTCTCGATATTTATCTCCTATCCAATAGGGATAACTAAACCGATTTTGCTAATATCTCCTAATCTAATTTGTTATCTATCTCTTATCAAATAGAAATTTCATAACATAATAGATATAACGAGATAAATAAATAATTTCAAAAAATAATTATTTGCAATTTCGGTCCTCATCTAAATAATCACAAACATGTAATTGAATAATGAACTACTATCCCAATCGAACCTAATCATATTAGTTTTGAATTAATATTCAGACTTATACAATTTAAGAAACTTAAAACAATGTAACCTAAATATGCATACTGAATTACAGAGATTTCATCCATGCATCAATACATGAAAAATAAAGATTATACCTAATGGTGTCATGGATCACAGAACACGAAATTCAATTCATTAAAATTATTCGAATTAACCTAACATGGTTACTAGCATGTACGAAACTGATTTCAATTAAATCACGAATATATGTATCATATACACAAAACATGATAATAAATCTCACAGAAAATTTATGTATATCACATATACATCAACTATTAACATGCTTTCAATCATATATCATGTATATATCAGAAGAAAACATGCAATGAATTTAATGGAATCGAACTCGATATCTCTGATACCAATGTTGGGTTTTGGGGTTCATACGCAGCGGAAATTACAAAACAATTTTGACAAAAACCCCAACAGGATCCGAATCTAATTCCATTAAAAACGTTTAAACCATGAAAACTTAATCATACCTCGGTCGCAATATACCTTTTCGAAGGTTGATCGATCTCTAAGGCGCTGCCAACGACTAACGCCCTCTACCAGCAGTCCACACACGAACGGCGGCCGAGATTCGGAGTGCTAGCTTCGAGAGAATACCAAACCTTTTGTTTCTCTCCAAAACGATCCAGAGCGTACCAGAAAACCCTAATTCGTTTCTAAAACGAAAATAGAGTTTCGGCCCTTAATCTTTTCTCTCTGTGTTCTAACTTAAAGCGTCTATTTATACAACCCTTGTATATAGACGGTTAAGTAAATTACACATATACCCTTACTTAAAGAAGTATAAGTGTAATACACCACAAGGACATTTATGTAATGAATTTTATCATATAAAATTCATTTTTCTGAACCATTTTAAAATCTCGCAAAACCATTCTTAGTGTGCGACCCAATAGGCTCATACAACGTTGGCAGTGTACCAAAACACATTTTGGTATACAAGTCATAAGCGACCTCTAGCAAGACAATATGACTACCCAAGTTGTACGAATATCAAATCGATATAACCTAATCAATAGTGTATATAACATCCTTTTGTCACACGATATCCTCTTGATCAAACATAAGGCATGGAATTGTCATCCAACATGTTCAATCGTACTGGTCTCGATCTCTAGGTAGATTGAAAACATCCAAGTGACATTGATCAGTATCAATTCACTTAGACTAGGCCTTTTAACAATCTAACACATCGAGGGATCCACTGGATATCTCTCTTTATATGAGAGGGATAAATTATATCTTGATTACACAACTTCATCACATTGCTCACACAGTAACCAATCACAACCTTTATAATCGTCCGATTAAAAACAACGTTTGATTGTGTCAAATCACTGTGTTCCTAATGTTGAAGTCTCTGGTAATCTCAAGTCAGAGGACTGAAAAAATATACCTATCATGAGAAATAACTATGACTTAA
The DNA here is from genome assembly GCA_039657325.1 of Stephania cephalantha. Classification (NCBI taxonomy): domain Eukaryota; kingdom Viridiplantae; phylum Streptophyta; class Magnoliopsida; order Ranunculales; family Menispermaceae; genus Stephania; species Stephania cephalantha. The sequence goes on along the minus strand of CM077578.1, from coordinate 27,859,465 downwards.
TCCATGTGATGTTCTCATAGCGGGTCGGTCCAGTACTTTGTTCCCTAACAAGTACTCGTGATCTTGATTCGTATCCCTATAGGTATAATCATCATATGATCATCAATCAAGACTCACACTAGTCTTAATTCATTATAGTTCCCAGTATAATGATCAACTAGGGACATTTAAGATATTTCTGTAAATACCCATGGATCTTATTATAATGTAAACATGCAAATTAATTATAATAAACAGCAAACAAAATCCTCTATTTTATTAACTAAAAGTATTCATAAAAACAGTTAATGGATTGACCTAGGGCACATGCCCCAACAACTATAACATGAATAATATGGTGAAGTCTATCTCAGAGTTGCATTTGATGCTTAAAACTACTGAGCATAATGTCATGAAACCTACTTCCAATGTGTTGATGGTTCAGAAAGGAAAGGGTATGAAGAAGAAGGGCAAAGACAAGGCTAAAGTTGCAAAGGCTATTGTGAATTTCGTAAAACCTGTAGAACAAGTCTAGCTTAAGGTTGCTTCTACTTCACAGTCCTTTAAGGAAAAGGAAAAAGAAGGAAATTGTCATTTCTGCCATGCACTTATACATTGGTTCATAAATTGCAAGCTCTATCTTGAAGATCTAAAATAAAAGAAGAGTAGTGCGACTACTATTTCAGGTATTTAAGTTATTGAAGTTAACTTGTCTACTAGTGATTCCTGGGTATTGGATACTGAATGTGGATCTCGCATTTGTATTAATGTGCAGGGTCTCACTAAAATTAGAAAGCTAAAGAAAGGAGAAGTCATCCTACGAGTTAGAAATAGAGCAAAGGTTGCTGCGTTGGCTGTAGGATGTTATGAGTTAATTTTACCTAGTGGATTTGTTTTAGTTACCTTTAGCAGAAACATCATTTCAGTTTCATGTTGGATTTGGATGGTTTTAATTTCATTATTACGAATAATAAATGCTTCATTTCTCATAAAGACATTTTTCGTGCAAATGCTAATTTTTGTGATAGTCTTTATATTCTAAACATGAAAAGGTCCACAGATACTCCTATTCTTAATGTAAATAGAAAGAGATTCAAGTCAAATGATTTGAGTCAAACCTACCTTTGGCATTGTCGTCTTGGCCACATAAATGAGAAACGCATATCTAAACTCCATAAAGATGGACTTCTAGATTCATTTGATTTTGAATTATATGAAACATATGTATCTTGTTTAATAGGCAAGATGACAAAGAGTCCCTTTATTGGACACAATGAAAGGGCAAGTGATTTATTGGGTCTAATACATACTGATGTATGCAGTCCTGTAAACACAATGGCTAGAGGTGGTTATCATTACTTAATTACTTTCCCCTATGATTTCAATAGATATGGTTACGTGTATCTCATGAAACATAAAGGTGAATCTTTTGAGATGTTTCAAACATTTCAGAATGAAGTGTAAAATCAACTTGGTAAAACTATTAAAGCACTTCGACCGAATCGAGGTGGTGAATATTTGAGCGAAAAATTTGATGATCATTTTAGAAACTGTGGGATTGTCTCATAGTTAACTCCTTCAGAAACTACATAATGGAATGGTGTTTATGAGAGAAGAAATCAGACTTAATTGGATATGGTTCGATCTATGATAAGTTCGATCTATGATAAGTCATGAAGATCTTCCTATTTCCTTTTGGGGCTATGCCTTAGAAACTGCTACATTTGCATTGAATCTTGTTCTTTCTAATATGGTTGATAAACCACAATATGAGATGTGTTTTAGGAAAGACCAAGTTTTTCTTTCCTTAAGATTTGGGGCTATGAGGCTTTCGTACGTCGACAAATCTAAAAAAAATTAACAGCCAAATTTACTAAGTGTGTATTTGTTGGTTATCCTAAGGAAACTAGAGGATACTACTTTTATAATCCTATTAAGAACAAAATATTTGTTGCTCAGAATGGTGTATTTATAGAAAAAAAGTTTATTTAAAAAGACAACAATGGGAATAAAGTAAGTATTGAAGAGGTTCAAGAACCACAAATAAACACTTAACCACCAAAGAGAGATCAACAAAGTCTTGAACTTGTTGAACCTCCAAAGATATCACAATGCCCGTGTAGGTTTGATAGGGTAAGATATCAGCCTAACAAATTTGGATTTTTTTTATTACTGATAATAGTAAGGTGTTGCTTATGGATCAAAATGAGGCAACTATTTATCAGGAGGCTGTGTCTCGCCTTAAGGCAAATAAATGGCTTAGTGCCATGAATTCTGAGATGCAATCCATGTATGATAACCAATTTTGGAACCTGGTTGATTTACCTGAAGGTGGTAAGACCATTGGATGTAAATAGGTTTTCAAAAGAAAAACATGGATGACAATGTGCATACTTATAAGCACAACTAGTAGCAAAAGGTTTCAGATAGACACAAGGTTTTGATTATGATGAGACTTTTTCTCTTGTAGCCATGCTTAAATCCATTAGAATTCTAATTGCCATAGACGCATATTATGACTATGAGATATGACAAATGGATGTCAAAACAACTTTTCTAAATGGAAAGTTACTTGAGGACGTGTCTATGATACATCCTGAAGGGTTTATTCATCCTGAGAATGCTAGGAAGGTGTGCAAGCTTCAAAGATCTATTTATAGATTAAAGCAAGCTTCTTGGATTTGGAATCTTTGTTTTAATGAAGCAATTAAAGATTTTGGTTTCATTCAAAATAAAGATGAGCATTGTGTACATAAGAAGGTCAGTGGGAGCGTGGTTGTTTTCCTTTTACTGTATGTTGATGATATATTACTCATTGAAAATGACATCCCAACTTTACAGAGTGTCAAGTTTTGGTTAGGGAAGTGTTTCTCAATGAAGGACTTAGAAGATGTAGCCTACATCCTTAGGATTAAGATCTATAGGGATAGATATAAAAGGATGATCGGTCTAAGTCAGAGTGTTTATATTGACAAGGTACTGAATAGGTTCAGTATGCAAGACTTTAAAAGATGGTCCTTGCAAATGTCTCATGGTATAAGTCTGAGGAATACTCAATGTCCAAAGACTAATGATGAGTGAGAGCGCATGAACATGATTTCATATGAATAAGCTATTGGATCTATCATGTATGCCATGCTATGCACCCGACCTAATATATCATATACTTTGAGCGCAACAAGCAGATATCAATTTGATCACGGTGAGAGTCACTAGATAGCAGTAAAGAACATTTTTTAATTACTTGAGAAGGACTAAAGAAGTTTTCTTGGTCTATTGAAGTTTGGAAGACGAGCTTGTTGTAAATGGTTATACAGATGCAAGTTTTCAAATTGATATAGATGAATTTAGATCTTAATCTAGATATATGTTTACTTTGAATGGAGGCGCAGTGAGCTGGAAAAGTTCAAAGCAAGAAACTATAACTTATTCTACAGCAAAAAGCGAGTATATTGCAGTGTTTGCTGCAGTCAAATATGCAGTTTTGATAAAAAACTTCATCTCTAAACTTGGTGTGGTTTCGAATATAGCTAACCCCGTTTGTTTGTATTGTGACAACAACGAGACAATAGCACATGCCGAGGAACCAAAATCACACCACCGATCCAAACATATAGTTAGACATTTTAATCTCATTTGAGAAATCATTGAGAAAGGAGACGTGAAGATTTGTAGATTTCCTACGGAAGACAATGTTGCAGATCCTTCGACGAAGGCTCTTGCACAAGCGAAACATGATGGTCTTGTTAGGTCATTAGGTTTTAGATACATGAATGATTGGACCTAGTGCAAGTGCGAGATGTTGAGGCATGTGCCCTAGGTCAATCTATAAACATTGTTTATCTTATAATTTTAGTTAATAAAATAGAGGTTTTCATTTTCTATTTTATTATAAGTGATTGCATATTTACCTTATAATAAGACTTATGGGTATTTGTTGAAATATCCTAAATGTCCCTAGTCAATCATTATACTGGGAACTATAATGAATTAAGACTAGTGTAAATCTTGATTGATGGTCATGTAATGATCATGCATATAGAGATACGAATCGAGATCATGATTATTATTTAGGGAACAAGGTACTGGACCGACTCGCTATGAGAACACCGCATGGATTAAGTCATATGTTTTATTCATGATAGGTATATCATTTAGTCATTCGACTTGAGATTACCATAGACTTCTATATTAGGAGCATAATAATTTGACACAACCAAATGTTGTCTTTAAGCGGACGATTATAAAAATTGTGATTGGTTACCATTTGAATAATATGTGAAGATATTTAATGAAGATAGAAATTTTCCCTCTCGTATAGAGAGAGATATCAATAGATCCCTCGATATGTTAGAACTTTACATGGTCAAGTCTAAGTGAATTGATATGATCAATGTCATTTGGATATTTTTAGTCTACCTAAAGATTGAGACTAGTACAATAGAACATTAAGAGTGACTTTCCATGCCTTATGTTTAATCAAAGGATATCACATGACAAAAGAATATGATATATGTTATTCATTAGGTTGTATCGATTTTGATATTCATGCTACTTGGGTAGTCATAATGCCTTACTAGAGACCACTTATGACTTGTGTACCAAAATAGTTTTGGTTCACTGCCAACGTCGCATGAACCTATTGGGTCGCATATAAAGAATAGCTTTGCGAAGTTTCAATCGGTCCAAAGTAATGAGTTTTATATGATAAAATTCATGACATAAATTCCTTTACGATTTGTTATATGCTAACTTATTAAAAGGGGCGTATGTGTAATTTGCGTGAATTGCCTAAATACAATAGTCGTATTACGAAAAGGTTTTCTAAGAGAGCTTATCTACACATATAAATAGATGTTGAAATCCTAAAACGATATAAGAATTCATTTTTGCTATTTTCGAATTCTCTAAATATTGGGAGAGAAAGAAAAACGTTTTCTATCTCTCTTGGGGCTAACACTCCAAATTATGGTCACCGTTCATGTGTGGATTTCTGATAAGGGAGGTGCACTTGAACGTCTTGGAAATTGAACAATCAGAGAAGGAAATCACGGATTAAGGTATGGTTTACTTTTGTATTTTTTTAATGGAACTTATTTTCATTCTTGTTGGGGTTTTTCACAAAAACTGTTTTGAATTTTCCGACGCGCATGAACCAAAACCTAATAGGTATTTCATTTATTCCTCTGACTTGAGATTACCAGAGACTTCAATATTACGATCATGGTGATTAGACACAATTAAATGTTGTCTTTAACCAAGCGATTATAAATATTGTGATTGGTTACTCTATGAATAATGTGTGAAGGTGTGTAATCAAGATAAAATTTTCCTTTCTAGTATAGAGAGAGATATCAGTAGATCCCTCGATATGATAGACTGATAATGACCAAGTTCATGTGAATTGATATGATCAATGTCACTTAGATGCTTTCAGTCTGCCAAGTGATCTAGACTAGTATGATTAAACATCAAGGGTGACTTTTTCATGCCTTATGTTTGATCAAAAGATATCGTACGACATAAGGATACGATATACACTATTGATTAGGTTGTATCGATTTTGATATTCATGTAATTTTGGTAGTCATAATGCCTTGCTAGAGACCACTTATGACTTGTGTACCAAAATAGTTTTTGGTTCACTGCCAACGTTGAATGAACCTATTGGGTCGCATACAAAGAATGGTTTTACGGGATTTAAATGACTCGGAACAACGAATTTTATACGATAAAATTCATAACATAAAAGCCTATATGATGTGATAAACTAATACCTCTTTAAGTAGAGGTATAATGGTAACTCACTTAGCCGACTTTATACAAGGGTTGTATAAATAAGCATGTTAAGTGAATTCTCATCACGAATGAAATTAGGGTTGGAATCTAGTTTTCATTTTTCTTAGAAGATGAGTTAGGTTTTCACTCATTCTTGAGTTTTAGGGAGAATAAAAAATTGTTTTCGTGTTCTCTATCGGGCTAGTACTTGGAATCTCGATTGCCACTCGTGTGTGAATTTTTAATAGAGGACATTTGTCTCTGGCAGTGTTTTACAAATCGATCAACACAGAGAAGCAAACTTGTGATTAAAGTTCAATTTAGTTTCGATCAATCAGTGTAATGGAACTAGGATTTGATCTTGTTGGATTTTTCCATTTAAAATTTAAAATTTTCGCTACGTTTCGAAACCCAAAACCCAACACCAAATGTATTCCGTGTTTATATATGGAAGGATTTAATCCATTGACATGAGCTAGTGTCCATCCTTTAGCTTTTTTGCAGTCTCTTAAGATACACACTATTCTCTCCTCTTCCAATTTTGTTAACTTGCTTAAGAAGATCACTAGAAGTGTTTCATCCTCATATAAGTAAGCATACTTTAAGTGATTAAGAAGCTTTTTAAGATTGAGGTTAGGGGTTTTTTAAGTGAGGAAACGAGTTTGGAACTAGGATAGGGGCTTCAGAACGAAGTTTACATGATTCTTACTCCATTGAGACATCCTCAACATAAATGTCGAGTGAACAGATGGACTCCAAATTATCAGGAGTCACTCCATGATATATGACTAAATGCAATGTATCCTCTGTAGGATAGTCTATACTTCCTTGTACAAGAGGATCAATCGCATCCATTTTACACATGGATGAGACATCAATAGGATATTTAATGGCATATTAAACTTCACAACATTAACATCAAACTCTACAGTTAAACATCCATCTACAATGTCGATTTTTTGCCTGTGTAGTTTTGACAAAAAGATGTCCTAAGAGAAAAAAAGAAGAGTTGGGGAATGGTTCCTCTTTCATATCTATGATGAAGAAATATGAAGGAAAATACAACAAACCTACCACCATAATCACATCTTCTAAGACTCGTATAGGATGTACAATATACTTATTAGCTAACTGGATCACTATCATTGTTTCCCTTAGTGTTTTATGATTGAGAGACTCAAACACGAACAAAACATGATATTTGAAGAAGCTTCTAAATCTAACATAGCCTTAGCGAAGTGTTTCTTACCAATGGTGATCGACACTGAAAACATTCTTAGGTATTCACACTTAGATGGGAGTTTCTTTTGAAGGATGATTGAGACAGTCTCACATACAATAACCTTTTCATATTCATGTAGTTTTGAATTGTTGCTGCATAGATCCTTCAAAACTTTTGCATACTTAGGAATATTGGCTGCAACGTCTAGCAAAAGAATATTGATCTGTACATTTTAAGGGTATCTAGGATTCCTTTGTCTTGCTCTTCTTTCTTTGAATTTGCAAGACGTTAGGGGAAGGGAGTACGAACAAAAATAGGTTTCACGATTAGTTCTACCTTTGGCTCATCAGGTGGTGTAGCAGTAATTTCTATTTCATGCCGAGCCTCTGCCTTTACCACCTTCGGATTACTTGGTCGCTCCGGTTGTGTTGGTCCTTCAAGTTCAACTCCACTCCTCAAAGTAATCTTCCTAGCATCAACCAAATGTTGTATACATTGCGTTCCTTCCCCACTTACTTGATTCTCATATCTAACTTCCTCGATTTTCCTTGCAATCTCATTAAACCTCATATCACACTATTAGGTATAAGACTCAAACAACTACTAAATGTCTTTGAAAATAGCCTTCTCTTGTGGAGGTGATTGTTGATCATTACTATGGAAACCATAGCTCTGATCCTCATAACTTCTCTCACGACACATAAAACATTTTGACGAACTTGGATATCTCTCTTAAGGTGATCCTGGAAATTGCCCAGCTACGTTGACTTGATGTCTCTCCCTCAAATATGAAGGACATTCATTTGTAACGTGTGTGTATTCTGAAAATATTCCACAAACTTTAACTTTCCCTGATCCTTTGAAAAACTACTTCATCAATAATTTCAATTCTAACATTCACTTTCTAGCCTATCCTCTCGCGAATCGACCTAGCTCGACTTCGATAAATATTGTCTGTTACACTATAATGCCTAGATTGATCTACCATTTTTTCAATGTTTCTTTTTGCTTTAAATCGTGTAACTTTCGAAATACTTCCATTGCATACTGTGTCCACCTATCATTTCTCATCATTAGTTAGTCCTTTATATAACATTTCTGATGATATTTTTCAGAGAAACCATGCTGTGGGCAAGTATGACAGTGTCTTTTGAATTTCTCTCAATACTCAAAAAAAGATTCTCCTTTATGTAAATGGTGGAGATTTATCTTTTAAGGAAGGGGATCTTGCTCGCAACATATAGTGTTCCTAAAATTCGAGGTCTACATCATTCTAATAGTGGATAAATCTAGGTGATAAGTGGAACAAGTCTTGATTGTTGCATTTTAGACAAAATGGAAAAGCCTTCATGTGACGACCATGTCCCCGAATTTAGGAATAAATTCATATTTTGAATAGTTAAATAAATAAATATGATTTTTTGTGTTAATATGCCTAAACTATGTGTATTATTTACTAATATAATATGATTACTTATGGAACAAGTAAGGGTAAATTGGTAACAATCCAAATTGGATGGACTTAAGTAAGGACGTTGGATGGTCCTAGAACTAATAGGCACAACACAAGATAATGGGTTAGGAGTAAGTCACTTAAACCCTTTATCTTGAGACACATATAAATACTACTTACTAACTAAGTTGTAACCCATTCATCACACCAAACGTGGAGGCTAGGGTTTAGTGTAGAAGAGGTGGAGTTGGAATGCTAAAGAGCTACAACGATCTCCATAAGTTGGAAATCACTAAAACAAGGTAAATCTCACAACCTAAATTGTAAATCTAGAATGGAATCATTGATTGTGGGCGTGTAATCTCAGATTTGTGTTTACCTTAAGTTTTCAAAGTGGATTTGCAAGGTTTTCACACTTCTAATTGTGTTCTTCATGGTTCCAATAGTTGTATATATGGTTTTGGAGTTCAATTTGATGTTTTGATTCAAATTGGTGATGAACACATGATTTTTGGTGAAATGTTTATTTAAATCCAAAGGTCTAGTGTTTTGAAATCATGGTTTCGATGTTTTTTAATTGTATTTTTAGATTTAGAAAGGTTTTGCAACAAAACTAGATTCTTGACATGTTTTCGCACAAAATTCGTTTGAAAAGGTTTTGATAGTTATGGGTTTATGGAACCTTTGATTTCAGACTATTTTTTATTTATTTGAAGTCCCAAAGTGGTCGGGAATTGATTGTAAGTCAAGAAGTAAAAAATCAAGAAATTTTAGGCTTCCTCGATGTTGACGCCATCCCAATGCTGTGCATGTATGCACGGAGCCGTGTGTGTAAAACACACGGTGTTAACATGAGGCGATTTGGAGATCACAGTGGTGGTGATGATGTCCCGACGTCGTGTGGGTAAACTCATGGTGCAATCACATTGATTTTCACTAGTTTGTAAAAGTGGCATAACCTCTTCATTTTCACTTTGTTTTCGACGTTTCAAACACAGTTGAAAACCTTGTGGAAAACTTAACAACATGGAATTGATAAATCACTTAAAATAAGACTTTAACTAACTCAAAAACGTGTTGGAAGTCACGAGTATGGTTTGCCATAGAAACTTACCTAGCGTTTATATAATATAGATTTGACGGACGCCACCAAAGACTTCTCGAGGCTAAGGATTTGGTTAGGAAAGCAGCGCTAGAGGTAAATGGGGTTATCTTTATCTTCAATCATGCCATGCTATTAGTTATGCTTGGATTAATGATAGAGAATGGTTGATATCTTGTTAGAATCAAGTTGAATATATCTGGTCTTCCCATTTCATCTTGTCCTTTGAGCTATCTATTTGTGAATGCTTGTGGAACTAATGTGCTTGAAATGAATAATTGTAATGGTATCTCAGACTAGAGAGCTGACGGCCACCGGTCATCTCCCCTCGTTATGCTTGGACACTAATCTATTAATGCCGGGTCCTATGGGATAGTGTTGAAGCTAGTTGGTTGTTTAGACACCAATCTGTTGAAGTCAGATCATTTATGACACCGTTAAAGCCAGTTGGTTGTCACATCACACAATTGTATTGATTTCCACTTCATTGACTCTATAACATTCATGTTATCATTATTATCTTGTTGACTATCTTGTTCGGGCTTGTTTCATTATGTCCTTCCTTATATATTATACTTGTTAGATTATTCCTTCATGCCCGAAATGATAGTAGGAATTGATGAATAACCTTGTTCATGCTAGTTGTTAAGCATTAGGTATTACTGGATGATTGAAGGTAAATCATGCTTCTAATTTATTGAGCCTGTTGAAATATTGCTCACCCTCTATCTTTCCCCTCAAAGTACTTTAACTACTACTCAGGATAAAGGAAAGAGCAAAGTCATAGCGTAGAAGCTATTTTCTTGTTTGCAAGGTTGTTCTATTTATATTTTATGGATTTTGAGACATTATGTAATAAACAGGGGATTTTACCAGGGGTATACTTTGTGAAACCCATAGGTTAGTTGTTAAACTTTTGTAAGACTCTCTACTTTATTTCTGCACCTAATAAACTTAGAAGAATTTTATTTCCACACTATTTATAAGTCTTAGTAGTCGTTGGTAGAATGTCTTGTATTATTTCCACAGGTTAAGGCTTACTAGTTCATCGCCCGACTCGTTGGGTTATCTCAAAGGGTTTAGTAATGGTTTAGGCCAGGGGCCCCTGGTTATAGGAATTAGGGTCGTCATATTTTAGCTTAACCAGATCAGTTTCGGCGGCAGTAGGTTTCATACCTACCACAACCCATTCAAATTTCACTAAAAATCTATGTGGATTTTCATCATCTTTTCCAAAAAATATTAGAAGTTTATGGACAAGTCCAAGTATTAACATGAAATCTTTGGCTTGGGTGGGAAATTCTATACAAAAGGGGGTTGAAAACCTTCTTGGGGTTGGTTGGCTTCCCTAAAAGTGAGTTCTTTTTCTTCATGGCTCATCATTCTTTTTTTATGTTTATTTAGGAAATCCTTTGACACAGTCCTTGACAACAGAGCCAAAAATTGGTAGCCGCATCAAAGGCACCAATAATAATCTCGAATTAATCGACTACTATAGATTTGTAGTGAGGTAAGTATGAGGTCGAACCCACAGAGACCGTGAATAATACCTAGGCTATAAACTGAAGGGAAATATCAGGTTTTCTAACAAGCTTAACCTGAAAGAAATTTAATTAACAAGCTATCATAAGATAGCTAAAACATGCATTAAAAAATAGAAATAATGACTTGAACAATATAAATAAAACATGGATAAAGAATAGTTTCATATCTTGCAAACATTTGAATTAATCATTGGTCACTAAAAATACCTTTTTCCATTCTGAATTCTTATAGACAAGCTTAAGTTAAATCACCCAATTTTATATGGTCAGTGGCAGTAACGTGCGACATAACCACATACTAACTAGACCCTCAAACTGCTAGAGCTCCGTAGATTTTCAACGCAATAGTAGCCTTACACTTTATGAAAACACTTGTCCCAAATGGTAAGTAGCATGAACTACTACCCTCCTTATACTCCAAAAGCACAAGAGCACATCGATTGCACACATACAAGGCTCTATTTGTCACCTAACATAATCCCCTTACCGAGCAGCGGTAAGATCACTAACGAAGATCTTCTACACTGACACATGTATTGGCCACTACATATGACGAATGCGGCTAATCTAATTTACTGTAAACATTAGATTTATAATCAATGCAACCAAAGTTACAACAATCAAATAAATAAGGTTATCAATTAAATAATCAAAGCCCCATAAATTAACCTTGCAAGTGTGAAAAACCTACAATCCAGAGAGGACTTAGTGATTACTACTCATAAAAATTAATTAAAACATGAAAACAAATAAAATCTTACCTTTAATGCAAATCAAGAACTCCTGTAACTCTCTAGATCTAAAAAAAAACATAGCCAAAAGTTAAAAGAGTGGTTTTTTTGAACGTCTAAACCCTAGCTATTTATAAGGAAATGAAATAAAACGAACTAGAAAGTGGGAATCTTATGAATCCACCAAATTTGGAATTGTATATCTTTTGATTTGTCTTACGCCATATGTACAAAACTTCAAGGCACTGGGAATCGATGAGGAGGCTCTACGACACTCTATTTTCCATTTAATTCTGTCCCGACTCGAGTCAAGTGCTACGCCAGCGCCATCAAGTCATTCTTAAGGCGCTTGAAGGAGCTCGGTGTATTCTTAGAATTTGAGCTCTGGCTGCCTCGTAGGTCTTCACAAGGCTTTATACGCAACGTCCCCAGTGAGTTTCCACTAACCCAATCAAGTTTTGTCTAGTGATACCTTGACAATTTTTGCATTATTGAAGGTACCCAACCTATTACCTTAAGCAGGTGATTAGAATTAATCCAAATTCTAATTAACCAAATTTAGGCTCGTGGTTAAGCCTGACCTGTCTTAATTAATATGTGTGGATTTGCTTATCATTTGGTGTTTGAATGGATTTTATTTATAATTATGGAAATAATTTAATTAATTGGCTTATAATTGAATAATTGACAATTATGTGATGTGTAATACCATGTGTAGGTCAAGGGTGGTGCACATGGGTTGTAGGGTAGCATGCACGCCCTAGTGTGCTCGTTGGCGCGCACGACGGAATGATAAATGCATTAATTTAGGCGTATATATATATTTATAAATATATATATTGTATATATAAATATATATTCAAAATAATTAATTAAATGATGGGTGCCTAGTAAAACGCGGGGTCGAGGGTGACACGCGTAGGGTGTACAATAGTGTGCACACCCGAAGGTGATCGTTAGCGCGCGCAAAATACAAATTTAACTGTATATTTATATATATAAATGAATACTAAAGTTAAAATCAAATTAAATTATACACTGGATTCACCTCGAGATATGTGTAGCGTGGATATCTTGGAAGTGAATAAGTTGTACGTTGGTACGTTGGAGAATTTATCCACACCTCGAGATATGTGCAACCACATCTCAAGGAAAATCAATGTGTATGTGTATACATTATGGATCTCGAGGATGTGTATACATCCCACTTTTATTTGGTGTCACTTTAAGGAGCTGATTCGGGCCCAAACCCTTTTTCCAAATTTAAAATAGAAAATGGAGAAAAAACTGTTGGTAATTGGGAATAATTTTTGAAAATAAAAAAATCAGAAAATATAATATTTCTGGGCCAAATCAATAAAAATTATGGACTTCTATGAAAAATAGAGAATTTGGAATATTTTTGGGACTTAATACCGGGGTTTTACCTCGAAAAATGTGAAATGGTCGGATTGACCTAACTAGTGATAAATTAGTTTCGAGTGGGACAAGTTTAAGGGTTTTATCTAATGAGTATTAAACTCAAATTGATGATGATCAATCTATTTAGGTTTTTGATCAACGGGAAAAGATTTATGGATTTTTTAGGAGTTGTGTAAGTTGGTATAAAGTTAAGAAAGCTCGTCACAAGTAAGTGAAACTCGTACTCGTATAAACTATGCAACGTAATTAGTATATTTAGTTCATATAGCATTATGGACTGGGAATGGGGCAATGTACCACGACTTGATTGTATTTGCTTTTAAATGTGAAAATCCCTAGAAATGTCGATAAGGCGGACCGAGACTGAGAGATGTGAAGGTATGCTGGGAAATGGATTCTGCCATTTGTCCTAATAAAAGGAAAAGGTTAGTATGGAAATGAATTTTTGCCTTTCATCCTCAGTAGGCTGGAGTTTTACCTTAGTTGTTCATTGTCCATTTAGGGTTGGTAGCTTAGTTACATTTAAATACACTGACAAAATCACATGATGACCAACATTGGGTTTCTGGGTATCATATTCTTGGGGTAAGATGAGAGTACGACTCTCCAGTTATTAAGAGTTGATAGCTAGATTACATTTGAATCCACTGGCAGAACCCCATGTCTGTGAACATGTGGATCCTTTAGACGTATTTTTATGTAAGACGAGAGTATAACTCTAAAATGAAAATCAAAATACAAGTCAAGACTACAGTTGTAATTGACCTTTGAACTTGCATTCTATTATGTATTTTTATATCATTTTTCATGCCAAAATAGATATGTTTTGGATTTATATTGCTATTCATTAGTTCTTGATAGTAGTTGATAATTGATATGTTTAGGAGCATCACTTATTGAGCAAGTTGGAGCACTCATTCCCCAATCAACATTTCAGGTTATTGAAGTGCACTTCGACTCATGAACGGAGAAGATTAAGAGTTTATAGTCTTCTCTACGGTGAATTGATTTCTCTAATGTTTTATATGTTGTATTGAATTACTGTTTTGTAATAAATAGAGTGGGGATATGGTTTTACGACCGAGATTGACATCGCTTTTAGACTCTATAGTTTAGTATATCATTTGAATTATTGAAATTTTTTTAATTCTGCTGCGTTTTCAATTATTTAGTCGATATACTATATACTGTATTATGATTATCAGGTATGAAGGACGACTGTATTGTTACCCTTATTAGGTCTACTTGTGTACTGGGGCTTAATTAGGGTTTCAGGCCGGGCATTCTCTTAATCGAGATAGGGGACGTTATAGTTGGTATCAGCCTATGCATAGGTTGTTTATAGTAATAGCTCTGATACAAGTATGACATGAGAGCCAAGACTTATAGAGTTTGGTCTCACTATTCCAAGATTTAGTGGAATTAAGGAATAGCTCTGATACAATTAAGTATTAGAAATTGAATAAAAGGCTAGGTTTACTAATTTGAAGATTTTTTCTTAAATTATCGATAACCTAGGACTTTATAAATGATTTTTATCGATGCTTGTGAGGGGGTAATGAAAGATAAAAGCTTAAGTTACGATATTTGTTTTGATATATTATATTTGTGCGATAGATATAGCTATCTTGTTTTGCCTATATGTGATCCTGAAGATATTTTCTCCCATATATGTCTTACGAATCCAAAGATTATTGATGGTGAGGGTTGTGAAAACCTGAACTTCAGGGCTGTTCCAACAAGGAAGACAATATAAATGTAATCAAATGGTTTGTATCCATCAACATCTCAACAGTTGAAAGAGTGTTAAGAATTAGGGTTTGTAGAGACTTAAATCCTAGTGATGTTTGAAACAAGGAAAGTCATAAGAAATTTTATGAAGACAAAAGTAAAATCTTCTCTTATTAAAATACTTTCTATTAGTCTTTATTCCTACTAATATTTTTTGATAAATGATAGTCAGTGAAGAAGGTTTTGTTGGACCTGGACTTTGAGACAAATGTTAGGAAAATGGACATTAAGAAGTAAATAAATGATTTCTAGGGAAATTAAAAGGTGATGAGTCACTTTCAATAGAATACATACGAGTGTCAAGACTAGTTAAACAAGATTAAAGGTCATTCAATGAGGAAATTAGTAGTAAAAGATGATAAGAACCTAGCTGAGGTTAGATAAATACTAACTATTCACACTTAATAAGTTGTTATGAAGTGTAAGATTCTAGATATGGTGCTAGTACATATTGGAATAATGAGAAGAAACTTGTCATTGTTGTTGTGGTTAAACTACATTCACTACTTGAGGTTAAATAAACACTAACTATTCATACTTAATAAGTTGTTATGAAGTATAAGATTCTAGATATGGTGCTAGTACATATTGGAATAATGAGAAGAAACTTGTCAATGTTGTTGTGGTTAAAGTACACTCACTAATAGAATGATAAAAGAGAAGAGTGACGTTGTGGTGGATCCACATGTTGGGAAAGGAAACATGCAATTACCAGATTGATGTGTAGATCAATACTGGGATATAAGAGAATGATCTTAATGGAGAAATTACACTAAAAGTGGAGATTCTCAGAGAAAGATAAGAGTTGAAGAATTATGAAAAATCCGCGTTGTTAGTTAACTCTAACTTATCTATTAGACTTTTATCACTTTTATGGTAATTTTATATAAAAACTTAAAGTTGAAAACTTGTATAGTTAAGTTAGAACATGGCAGTCTAGTTAGATGTCCTAGTCTGATTTTTTAGAGTGGAATAGTCTAAATTAGGGAGAATGAGTGGTCAACGAATATGATGATTAGAGAATTGTAGGAAGACCATATGATATTGGGAATGAATGAGTAAGCAGTATAACAAGAGATTTGTATTAACTGCTACTCTTAATAAACATATTGTATAATTGAATTTATAAATTTCTACTGATAGTGATTCGTGGAAATAGATTTATCATTCAAGATTCAATGGTTTGGACTTATTTTAGAATAGTATGGTAAGTTCATAATGATAATTCAAGCTTGATGAACGAAAATTGTGGTTCCAAAAGTTTCAAGAAGTTTGTTTATCACATTTTCTTGAAATTTAAATTCATCAATTACTTGATTTTCGATGTCAAATTAATGATCAATTCTGTTTTACTTAGTATATTATGGAAATTATGAGTTTGAGAACTCAACTCGAGTGATGAACTAATTTAAATTAAGTCTAGAATGAATATTCATTGCCTAGAATCGACAACTCATTTGGGTATATTACATGAAACCAGTTGTTCTTAAAGGTTGGTTGAGATCTAGTTTTCATTAAATTAAGATCTGAATTAGGAGTATGTGAAAATGAAGTTAGGCAATGGCTTGTTTATATTGAAAATCATGGTGGAAACCATGAAAACTTAGTAGAGCTCATGCTATATTCATAAATGGAAAATGTTGAGTTGTTGAACTCTATTGGAATGAGATTATCATTGTGTTATCAATGATGATATAAAAAGGTTTGAAGATTTAGAAAAGATACAAGCAATATCATAGTCATATGAACTCTAACGATAAATTGGTTTATGCTAAGGGATTGCAAGTGTAAATACTAAGCTTTAAATGCAAACTTCTCAGATATGTATTGAATGTGAATCGCAAGTCAATGGATTTGACCAGAATTGAGATAATTAGAGAATTATATTACATTCAACAAAGATTAGAAAAAGTAGTGTTATTGTGAAATAATTGAATAATACAAGCAATGTATAGAAAGATTTGTGGTATCGATGTGTTGTATATTCACTTAACCCAAGAGTGAAAGTGAGATGAGTCATAAATAACACAAGGATGCCTTGAGAAGAAATTGAAATGTAGTTTGACTACAATAATTACCTGGAATATGGAAAAAGTTAAAAGTTTAGCCTAATACTTTATTTTCCAGGTTGTTATGTGTTGACACAACAAAACAAGAAATTGAAGTGTATACTATTATATAGTTCAAGGAAGGTTGAGAAGAACTATTGTGAAATAATTATTTTGATAGACATACCAAACAATTTAAGGTATCACTTGTAGAATACAAGCTTGAAATGTATTTCAAACGATAAATGGAATGAATTGCAAAAATAAATCCTAGAGCTGAGACTTAGGAATATAAAATATGGGTGTAGATCCCAATGTATTTATGAATCCATTCAATTGAATAGGTTGCATAAGTTCATCCATTCATCGTAGGGTTTGAAATACTGATTTACCTAAGTTAAAGGTATTTGGAGAAACTTTTAATTATCCTTAAGATTAGAGAATCTTAGAGGAAACACTAGAAGACAAATGAGAAGTATGAAAACAAAAGAAATAGCGCAATGTGATTTGGAGATCTTTAAGCTATGAGAGTTTGAAGAGTATAGTTATCAGATTGAAAAAAATTAAAGGTGGGGTGAGTAACCTAAATTCATGAATATAATGAATTCGCTCAAAGAAATAACCCACACAAAATGATTAATATGATCAATACTTTGAATATAGAAAATACCTAGAAGTGTAATTATAATAGGAGCTTCTCAATGCTTTCTCTTAAAAGAGACATGTAATAATGATGATGGAATGAAGTCTTGCAGGCACATCATCAACTGAGTTGTTGGTATTGATAATTACAAATATGTTCTTTGAAGTTCAGATTGGAGCTAAACTAAGTACATAATTAACAGGGTGATGGTTAAAACGTCTAATTGGAACTATTTCATATTTCAAGATTTGGTTATTAATGGTTAGTATCCAGTTTAAAATGTCTAATGAAATTATGCTGAATGCATTAGTTGCTTAAATGAAAATCTTACTATGAGTAATGTCATATTGTATTGAAGTATACGATGAAAAGTGTTGATTGTCTGAGATAATGAACTATATCATGAAATTCATAAAGAGATATGAGATCTATTTAGTAAGTTAAGCCTGAATATTGAGAACCTGAAAGGTAAGGTAAATTCTTGTCTATATTTGATGGTAAAAAGAAAACATAAATTTAAGTTATGAAATAAGATTAGTCAGATCTTGGCGTCAGCACAATGATGTATGAGT
The DNA here is from genome assembly GCA_039657325.1 of Stephania cephalantha. Lineage (NCBI taxonomy): Eukaryota > Viridiplantae > Streptophyta > Magnoliopsida > Ranunculales > Menispermaceae > Stephania > Stephania cephalantha. Next base: position 27,841,180 of record CM077578.1, on the reverse strand, counting down.
TGTGGTAGATAGATTGACAAAAGTCTACATTGTCTTGTAAGTGTCACTATTACATCTAAAATGCTTGGAAGTGCGATGTAGTAAGCCTGATTAGGCTGGATGAGGAAAAGGTTAGCCTGGAAAGAAACTTTGCCTTTTATCATCAGTAACCTTGAATCACCCTAAATATTCACTGTCCATTTAGAACATAAATCTCTAAGCTTGTGTCTTGGAAATGTATAACGGCTGAAAGAAAATAGATTCCTTTGTGTGAGCTCTTTGATAATAAAGGTAATCAGATGAATTACATCGTCAGATGATAAAGTTTAATATGCTTAATCTTATTTTTTATTCATGTATAGAACTAAGATTAAAGATATAGTTTTTGCGAAAAATGAGATAGTTAAGAGCTATACAGAGAGGGTATGAAACATTAGGTGATTTATAACTACAACTAGGTTAAGATAAAAATATTGAGGAGATAAATCTCATAGATTATTGGAGAGTTCAAAAGACAATTTTGTTGTGCTTTTGAAAGTCTCATTTATGAAAGGGCATTGTAGGTTAAGATTAAGGTGAAATAATAGTTTCATGAAAATGAAAAGATAACTTGGGAACGGGAGTAATACATGGAAGAGCAATTTCCATTTCTCTTCAGAAATACTGGTAACTTGTACATTTCCTTTAATCTCGAGGATGAAATTGTCTTAAATTAGGGAGACTGTAATGACCTGTTACCTTAAGCATGTGATTAACATTAATTCAAATTCTAATTAACTCGATTTAGGCTTGTGGTTAAGCTTGACTTGTCTTAATTAGTGTGTTCATAGATTTGCGCCGTTTGGTGTTTGTATGGATTGTATTTATAATTATGGAAATAATTGGATTAATTGGCTTATAATTGAATAATTGCCAATGATGGGTCACCTAATACTATGTGTGGGTTAAAGGTGATGCACATGGGTCGTTGGGGTAGCGTGCGCAATGTACTCATTGGCGCGCACGATGAAATGATAAACGCATCAATATAGGTGTATATATTGTATATATAAATATATATTGAAAATAATTAATAAAATAAGGGGTGCCTAGTGACACGCGGGGTAGAGGGTGACACGTGTGGGATACACAATAGTGTGCACGTTCGGGGGTGGTCGTTGACGTGCATGGTGAATTTATAGGCGCAAATATATTTATATATATAGTTTGTATATAAATATATAAAAATGAATCCTAAAGTTTAAATCAAATTAAATTATATATTGGATTCACCCCGAGATACATATAGCGTGGATCTCGAGGAAGAGAATGGGTTGAATATTGGTATGTTGGAGAGTTTATCAACACTTCGAGATACGTGCAACTACATCTCAAGGAAGATCAATGTGTATGTGTATACATGCGTCAAATTCGGTGTTAATTTAAGGAATGTGACTTTAGTTCTTTAAACAAAACTACACTGCCTCACCCAGTTTCGTTTCGAAATAGAGAAATCGAAAGAGAGAGATATAAATAGTGGAAAGGAAAGAGAGATTGTTGGAGACAAATAGAGGGGTCGAAACTAAATGAGAAGGTGAGGCTGTTATGTGTGTTGTTGTTTATAAACGTTGGGTTGCTATGTTTTTTCATTGTAGTTGGTTGTGTGGAGGTGAATTTGGGGAGGCTCAGATCCGAGGAAGATGATGGCAGGGGAGTCGTCTCCCTTGCCCAGACGTGACTTGGGATTGGGCTTGACCCAACCCCGATCGAAAAAAAAGATTTGATATATTGAAACATAGAAACGAAGAGGAAGAAGGGGATGGGCCCCTGAACCGGGCCTTGTTCGGGTCGATTGAGGTGAATCCGAGTCGGCCTAAAAACTTTTCCAAATTTAAAAAGAAAATAAAGAAAAAAATGCTAGAAATCGGGAAAATCTCAAAAAATAGAAAAAATCAAAAAATTATATATTTAGGCCAAATTAATAGAAATTATGAATTTCTATGAAAAATAGAGAATTTGAAATTATTTTGGGACTTTATGCCGGGGTTTTACCTCGAAAAATGTGAAATGGTCAGATTGACCTAACAAGTGGTAAATAGGTTCCAAATTCAAGTAAGACCAATTTAAGGGTTTTAACTAATGAGTGTTAGACTCAAATTTATGATGATCAATTCATTTTAGGTTTTTGAACAACGGGAAAAGATCTATGGATTTTTGGGAGTTATATAAGTTGGTATAAGTTTAGGAAAACTAGACACAGGTAAGTGGGACTTGTATTCTTATCAACTATGCAACATAATTAGTATATTTAATTCATATAGCATTATGGACTGGGAATGAGGCAATTTTGAATGTGAAAATCCTTGGAAGTGTCGATACGGTGGACCGGGACTGAGAGATGTGAAGGTATGCTTGGGAAATTGATTCCGCCCTTTTTTAAATAAAAGGAAAAGGTTAGCATGAAAATGGATTTAGCCCTTTCATCCTCAGTAGGGCAGAGTTGTACCTTAATCGTTCACTATCCATTTAGGATTGGTAGCTCAGTTACACTTGAATACACCGACAAAATCAATTGATGACCAACATGGAGGTTCTGTAGATCGTATTCTTGGGGTAAGATGAAAGTACAACTCTCCAGTTATTAAGAGTTGGTAGCACGATTACATTTGAAGCCACTAGCAGAACCCCCATGTCGGTGAACATGTGGATTCTGCAGACATATTCTTATGTTAGACGAGAGTATACTCTAAAATGAAAATCAAAATAAAATTCATGAGTATAGTTACTATATATTGTTATATCATTTTTAATGTTTGAAGACATGTTTTGGATTCATATTGCTATTCATTAATTCCATGATAGTAGTTGATAATTGATATATTTATGAGCATTACTTACTGAATTTGTTGGAGCGCTCATTCCCCAGTAGACATTTAAGGTTATTGACGTGCGCTTCCAATCAAGAACGGAGAAGATTAGGAGTTTATAGTCTTCTCTACGATGAATTTATTTCCCTTATGTTTTATATATTGTATTGAATTACTGTTTTGTAATAAACATGGTTGTGATATGGTTTTGCGATCGAGGTTAATACCGATTTTGGAATCTGATTAGTATAATTTAGTATATCGTTCGTGTTATCAAAAAAGTCTTAATTTCGCTGCGTTTTTAATTATTTATTATACGATATATTGTATTGTGATTATCAGGTATGAAGGATGGCTGTACTATTACTCTTATTGAGTCTGTTTTGTGTCCCAAGGCTTAATTAGGGTTTCAGGTCGGGCATTCTCTTAATCAGGATAGGGGATCTTATACCAAGCCTTCATTAAGATTTTGACTAGATTTTGGTGGGAAATCACTCTTTGTGTTCAATAGCATGTATTTATCTTGAAAACACAAAAATAAAGGTCTTATAGTATAAATGGAGACATAAGTCTTGGAATTTATAAAAAAAATGTATCAAAACATAGCATAATTAGTAACTTATTAGACACTGTATGTGGTGGATCTTTATTCTATGTAACACCAACTTCAATAAAAGAGGCTACTATTCATGAAATGGCTAACAATTAAAGCAATATGATGAAAATAATGCGACATCAAGGAAGAAACATTATGAAGTTAATAATAAAAAAGTAGTATATCTGATGAAAAACTTGATGAGTTAGCTAGCATGCTTAAGTTGCTATGAAAAGATAGATAAAACCAATTAAATCCATGTGGATTCAGTAATGAAGTTACACATCCTATTGATGCATTCCCTAATTTACATGAAGATAATACTGAAAAGGTTAATGCAGTTATGAACAAATTTTCGGTCCTTCAGGAATCAATATAGTAACAATAGTTACTATACTGGAAAACCATATTCAAATCTTAGCTATGGTCTACAAATACCACTTATAGACCAAGAGCACATATACAATCTGCACCAATTCGTCGATCTCAACAAATGGTTCAACCTATGCAACCAAATTTAAAACAACCAAATTTAAAACAAATCTTGCATAATTTTATGACTCAAAGTCATCAAAATTTTACGCAAATTTCTAAAAATAAAGTTAAAATTGATACATCTATTAATGAGTTGAAAAATCTATTAAGTCTGATGAACCTTCAAATTAATAGTCTAAGTAATCAAACTAAAGCATCTACTCAGACTGCTACTCTTACTAATCAAGCACATATTAATATTTTATTTTGTGATAATGAAAAATAAACACATATACCATAATAGATACCTAAAAGGGTTATAAAGAAAAAGAAAATAAAGAAAATAATATAAGAAGAAGAAGAAGAGATGATAGCCAATGTCATTTCTACCAGAGAATAGATGGCTAAACAATTGAAATATACACCGTTTCTTGAAAGGTTGTACCTATGGTATTTAGCAATAGTTGAAGATTATGATAAGTTTTTACAAACTTCTAAAATAGTTAATAAAGAAAAAAATGATAAGATTCCTGATAAATTAAACGAAGATATGTATTCTATTTCACACTTTCCACAATGATTTGCAAATACTAGGAAGGAAGAAATCTATGAAGACATTCTTGAAGCATTTATATAATAGAAATTAATAAACGTTTGATGGCATCAATTATGAAAGTATCAAATTGTGATGAAGTTTAGAAATGATTTTTTGAATCTAAAGATAAATTTTTAAAAGAATTTAAAGAAAACTTAAGGCAAAATGTGTCATCTTTAATAAAAAAGAAAATACTTAAGAAACTTTTCGATCCAGGAATGTTTGAAATACCTATCATAATAGGATCTTCTTGTATTAAATTTGCTATATGTGATCTCAAAGCATCAATTAATGTGACGTCACTTAAATTATTTGAATCATTGAAAATAAGATCTTTGGCTAATACACCTATTAATCTTACTTTAGCTGATAATACAATTATTAAACCATATGGATTAGTAGAAGACATTTTAGTGAAATTTAATAGCTTAGTATTTCTAGCTAGCTAACTTTATATCATGAAAATGGGAGATTCAATATCAACTAATTCTCCACCTGTATTATTAGGTAGACATTTTCTTAAAACAACTAAAACTAAGTTATATATATTTGAGGGGACGGTGTCTATGGATTTTGAAGACAAAATTGTCACGTTAAAATTTAATAACAAGGATAATTATGATGATTCCAATTAATTACTTGATAAAGAAATTTATGATAATGATTCTTTAGAATTAAATCATTATGATAGTTTAAGCGTTGAAGTATATGCAATTAATGCAATAATAATGGAAACTGAAAATGTTGTTTCAAAGAAAGAACAAGTTGAAGAAACTTCAAATGAAAAGAAAGTAACTCAAGAATGGAGAGTTACGCAACCAAAGAATTGGAAGAGTATTAATAAATCAAAAGATCTTAAAGTTAAAAAGAATAAGAAGAAGAAAAAGCTGAGTTTAGGTCCTTTAAAGCTGAATGATCCTGGAGATATTCTTTTAAATATAAAAACCAAATGGGCTTAGTACTTTGAAGCTTAGTGTGATACAAGTTCTAATATGAATCTCATGCTAGTACACTTTTTTCAACATACTCAATTTAAGTTTGATGAACTTGCCTCTGAATGAGTTCATTTACCAAATGGCTCTTCAATTAAATCAATAGGGGTAGTTACGAATGTACCAACTCAAGTACACAAGTACATTTTACCCATAGACGTTTTGGTTACGCCACATTTGTCAATGAAGATCTTCCTTTTTTTTACAAGAAGCACTTTCTTAGCCACTTCTCAAGCTATCATGGATATTCTGAATAAAACAATCACTTTAAGAGCGAATGGTCAAGAAATTACTTTATGGAATAACACTAGAGTGGACAATCCTAAATTAATTTTATAGATCCAATTTAATACTGGAGTTCAGTCGAGTCAATGACAGTAAACAAAAGTGTTCTATTGGAGACATCCTATATTCTATCTTTATTTCCATTTTATGAGTATAATATGTTTTTAATCTCTCACTTTTGACTATCGTTTTGGAAATATTTTTGAAATTTAATCTCTGACATAGCTTTAAATGACGGGAGATAATCGAGTTGTTATGTACTTTATGCAATTTATAGTATTTGTCTATTTATTTATTTAATAAAGTAATAAATTTATTAATTTGTTACATATCCTACTCAAATACTGGAATTTTTAGTGAATTTTACCTTTATATTGATTATTATAAGTGATATTTATTATAATTATGAACTTAATTAGATAAACAAGATTTACTGTCTAGTGAAACATGAGTGATTTAAGTTTATACTGTAAATCCCTGACCAAATCGATAACAGTGAGTAGAAATTTTTAATGAAATTCAAGTATATCAATTTAGTAGTGAATCAACATTATAATAGTAAATCGTTGAGCAAATCGATGGGGGCACAGAACCTTATTTCCACTGATTCAAATAGCAAATCACCAGCAAATCCACTTCAATCCTTGATTCTTGGGCCTGAATCCAAGTTTTTAGAACAAAATCTCAATTCGACACACATAACTCATTTCACACACATACAAACCATTGCACACACTCGATTAAAGACCAAATTCTTGCCAAGATTCAACATTCATAAGCTAGATTTTAGTGTATTTAAGTGATTCCCACCTCAATCTCATTTCGTTCAACCTAAAAGAAGACCAGTTTGAGAGTGTAAAGTCATATTATGGCTTAGGCAAGGGAATTTCAAGTAGAAGCTTGGGAGAGATATTTAGAGGAGTTCAAGAGTTTATAACTTAAGGGACTCGCTCTGAAGAAGGTAATCATAGAAAAACTTTAGTTTTTTAAATTGAAATTTTTGGTTTTTAATGAATTTTTGAGAAATTTTTATGAAGAATCGATTTCAAAAATTATTTATTGGAATTCGTTTTACTACTATTAGTAAATGATTTCATTGATTTCAATAGAATGGAAATTGTGAATACGATGATTCTTAATTTATAAAGCAAAATTCGGTGAAATTTTGGTATTTATCAATTCAAAGATTTTTCTATACAATTAGTTTGAGATTAAGTCTTCAATCAGTTTCGAGGTATGTTTTGTTTTAGAAAGACTTGAACTCATTGCAAGATTATATCTTGCTATGAAAGCTTTGTTTATGAAAAATTTATTCATATAGTAATTTGTTCATTAATTTTTATTTTATATAGTTCGTTTATGTTTCACGAGGTATATTTGTTTTATTGAAAGCCGGACTTAATTTTTAAACCTTGAGGACAAGGTTTGGAATGCGTTTGGGGTATTTGGTGAAGTGAACTATAAAGAAGCGAAGTATGGAAGATTTGAGAGGTAAAATCTATTTATTCAATATTCAAAGTTGACTGAAATTCTCAAATTTTTTATGAAGATGCATATAATATTTCTTCATTTTACTTTATTTAGTTAGAAAACTATGAATTAAATATAATTTGGATTTAAATAGAAGTGATTTTTATTGGAATGTTGGAACAAAAAGATATACTTCACTTAACTTAGCTATAAGAATTTTAGCTAATTCTTTTATTTGAAGAGTTTTTTATAAACTTCCTTCCATTCTTTATATCTCTATTTTCCTTTTCCTTTTCTTTCTTCTATAATTATTCTTTTCTTTATATTCTTACGGTTCACTGCTCCATTTCCATTGGAATCAGTTATTCTTTTTATAGGAATTCTTTCTCTCATTATTCCCACCACTAGATTCCCTACTCCATTACCTTTGGAATCTGTGGGTCTCTCTATTTTCTCTATTTAAAAACTCTTGTTAGCTCTTCCCACTTTCACTATAGTTAAGGAAGCATTCTTTCCCTATTTTCCCTTCAACGTGGCATAAACTTTTTTCATTACATATACATAAAATACTTGATCAATAATCTTTGTATAACAAGATTCTTAGAAATGTGACTTGTTTATCTTACACTTTTGTTTCGATCTTCTACACATTATAATGTCTAACACAAAGCAATCAATCCCCTATAAACTCCTATAGTGTATACACAATCTAGGTTAAGTCAAATTGGGTGTAACAATTCATTTCCATCATAAAGTTTCTATTTTCATGGATAATAAAAATATATATATTTTTAATTTCAAATTATATTCAATTCCGTATATTCATAACTAAATAAAGTAAAATGAAATGGAAAAATATTACCTGAATTGTGAAAAATTTGAAAAATTCACAATATTCAATGTTCTAATAGATTCTGCATCTATTTTCTTCCATATTTCAATTTTTCATACATCACTTTACCTAAATACCCCCAAACTTATTCCAAACCTTGTCCTCAAGGTTTTTAAAAAAACTCGAGTTTCCAACTAAACAAAATACCTCGTGAAGCAAAAAATGAATAAATAAATAACTTAAGAATGAATTTCATAAGTAGAGAAAGGAAAATACTAGAATGACAACAACAAAATCACACCACAAGACACATTGCCTCACAAGAGCTATCCATGCGGCCTCGACCCACGTGTTATGTATCGAAAGTTATGTATGCCCGCATCTCGATGCGCACATGGATGGCTCTTGTAAGTCAATGTGTAATATGGACCACATCATAGAAATTGTAACATAATTTCACACCACATCAAATATATCATCATATTACAAACTAAGACCTCACATATAATCACTCAAAAATAAACTAAACATAGAAGAATGAGTAGATTAGAATTGCCGTCTAAAATTTGCATCATCACCATTAATGCCTTGGTCTTACTATTGAGATTGGAAGCTTACTGTAGGGTCATAGAACCTGTAGTCCACTCCAGCCACTGGAGTAGTTTCTAAAAAGAATCTTTGATTGGAAATTCTCAGTTGGGTGGATGGTATTTGAATTTCAGCTTCCAATTTTGCATTTTTCTGTCATGCATCTCTCGAACCCGTGTATGCTCATAGCAATTTCGTGCTGGTTTTGAAGCATTAACTCTTGATTTCATAGAGTTCACATCAGGTTCTATAAGATCGACCTTATCTGCAACATCCCCTAACTTAATTAGGGCAACGCCTGACCTAAAACCTTAATAACGCTCCGATACACTAGTCTGACTCAATTAGAGTAATAGTACATTCATCATTCATACATGATAATCGTAATACAATATATCATATATCGAATAAATAATTGAAAACACAACGGAATCAAAACTTTTTTGATAATACAAATGATATACTAAAATCGAAATAAATCTCAATATGAAAACCATATCCTAACCCTGGTTATTACAAAAAATAATTCAATACAATATATGAACCAGGAGAAAGATCAAATACATCATAGAGAAGACTATAACTCTCAATTTTCTCCGTCCATTAGTCGAAGCGCATGTCGATAACCAAAAATGTTAATTAGGGAATGAGCGCTCCAACTTGCTTTGTAAGTGATGCTCGTAAATCGATCAACTATCATCTTATATCAATGAATCAATCAATAACAATATGAATTTAAACCATATCTATTCAGGAATAAAAAATGATATAACAATAAATAAAGGATGTAAATAACAGGTAAACTGCAATCGTAGATGTGACTGTTAATTTAAGTTTAAATACAAAGTCGTACACTCGCATCATTAGAGAATACAATCACATAATCCACCCGCTATTCTTCGTGTGATTCTGTTGGTTTATTAAAGCTTGATCAAGCTACCAACTCTAACTGGACAGTGTTGTCTAAGGTAAAATTTCAGCTTACAAAGGATGAAAAGGCAGAATCCATTCGAGGTGTACATTTTCCTTTTATTAGGATAAAGGGCAAAATTCATTTCCAGGCTTATCTTTCCAACCTCAGTCCTGATCTGCCTTATCGCACATTTTCAATCATTTTCATATCGCAAACATTTTAGTCGCGGTGTGTTACCCCATTCCTAGTACATTATGCTATATGAACTAAATATAATAGTTTATGATGCATAATTGATAAGAATACGAGTCCCACTTACCTGTGTTGAGCTTTCCTAATTTTTCCATATTATTCGAGCCCCCAAAAGAACTCCCGACTAAATCTACATTCAAATATAATCATTTTAGTCAATCAAGGTTTTTTGTAAGTCATACACCGACCGTAAAGTCCTCGATTCAAATCCCACCTTAAATTAGGAACCCCGAGACCTATTTTTAATTTTTCAATTTATTTTGACCATTTTTACGCTTTACAATGTAAAAACCCCAATATAAAGTCTCGCACGAATCCTGAATTCTTCATTTTCATCGAAATTCATCAATTTCTATTTATTTGATCAAAATATTATTTTTTTCAGAATCTTTCTTTATTTTCCAACAATTTTTCTCTTTTTTATTTTTTCTTGTAAGGTCGGATCAGGTTGGACCTAACCCTGGCCATGGCATAGGGCCTGGCTCATCCCATGGGCCGAGCCTAGCTAAGGCCCCTGGCCCGGTCTAGGGAAGGGGAATGCACACGCATGGCCCATGCGTGTGCAGCCCTTTCCCGAAATCAAAGATCGATTTCAATCTTTTTTTTATTAATCACTAGGGTTAGGTTTGGCTCCCAGGTCACTTTTGGGAGAGGAGACAGCTCCCGTGCCGTCTCCTTCCTCGGACTAACTACTTTGTAGTTCGTCCGAGCCTCCCCTCCATCTCCGCACAACAACAACGCCAACGACAACAACATCGAGCAACATAAAAAACACAACAACCACAACAACACAATACAACTCACCTTCAATCTTTGTTATGTTTGGATCTCTTTCTCTTTCTCTCAGTTTTCATTTCTTTCTGCTCTAGAAATCTCAATTTTTGATTTCTCAATCGAAACAAAAATATAGAGGAAGCGGTTTAGTTTTGTGATAAATATTAGAATTTCTCGAGATTTGCATTGCATGAACCTCAAGGTAGATTTAATGGTTTTTTCTTTCTTATTTTATATTTTGATCTTTTTAGAGATACATGTTGTGTATCTTGAAATTGATCATGTGTCTACTTGCAAATCAATAAAACCCTCATCACATCCTGACCGACTTATTATGATCGAATATGTTGATCTCCTTGAGATACGTATCACATATCTCGAGGTAGATCTTATGGCTTTATAATTAACCATAATCACCTATTTAAGGTAATGGTTCATTACAGTTTCACCAATTTAAGATAATTTCTTCTTTAAAATTAAAGAAAACATACAAGTTACCAGTAGTTTCAAAGAGAAATGGAAATTGATATTCTATGTATAACTCCCGTTCCCAAGTTATCTTTTCACTTTTATGAAATCATTATTTTCCCTTAATCCGAACCTGCAAAGCCCTGTCATAGATGAGACTTTCAAAATCACAACAAAAATGTCTTTTTACTCTCCAACAATTTATGATGCTTATCTCCTTAATCTTTTTTGCAGTTATAAATCACCTAATTGATTATACCTTCTCTGTGTAGCTCTTAATTATCTCATTTTCTACAAAAACACAACAAAATTGTCTTTTGAACTCTTTAACAATCTATGATGCTCATCTCCTCAATCTTTTTATCTTAACACAGTTGTAGTTATAAATCACCTAGTTGGCTATACCTTCTCTGTGTAGCTCTTAATTATCTCATTTTTTTACAAAAGCTATATCTCCAATCTTAGTTTTATACCTCAATGTACAATAATATTGAGCGTATTCAAATTTATCATTCGACGATGTAATCCACTTGATTATCTTTATTGCAAAAGAGCTCACACAAAGGAATTTGTTTTCTTTCAGCTGTCATACATTTCCAAGATACAAGCTTTGAAATTTAAGTTCTGAATGGATAGTAAATGCTTAGGGTGATTCATGGTTACCGATGATAAATGGTGGAGTTTTTCTCGTGGCTAACCTTTTCCTTATCTAAACCCAATTTGCCTTAACACATCCCACTTCCATGCATTTCAGATAAACTATTGACACTGACAAGAAAATGCATACTTTGATCAATCTATCAACCAAAACTCATACATCATTATGCTGATGGAAAAATCAGGCTAATCTTATTACATAACCTACCATTATGTTTTATTCTTTTACCATATAAAATAGACAAGAATTTACTTAACCCTTCAGGTTTTTATTATTCAGTCTCAACCTACTGAATAACTCTCATATCTCTTTATGAATTTAACAACATATATCATCACCTCAGATAATCCATAATCTTCTTGTATACTTAATACAATATCGCATTGCCTGTGTAACCAGTATAAAGAGATTCATGATGTCATCGAAGAAATTCTTGCTTAAAATCCTTTCTAAATTGGGATTTTCATCTTAGAATCTAATGCGTCTAGCACAATCTCATTAGACAATCTAATCTAGATATTAACTCTTAATAGCCAAATCCTGACATGTCAATTTGCTCCAAGTAGACTTCTAAATCACCATATCACCCAATTAATCAAACATTTGGCTCAGCTCCAATCTGGGCTTCAAAGAACTGATTTGTAACTACTAATTCCAATAACTCACTTGATCATGTGCGCAGCGTATGACTTTATTTGGTGTTCTTTTCTCTACTCAAAGTATTGACCACGTCAATCACTTTGTGTGGGTGATTTCTTAGAGTGATATGTAATAATTTAAGGTACTTATTTCACCTTTAGTTCTTTCACTCTGACAACTATCTTCTTCAAAATCTCATTGTTTGAAGACTTTCAAATCAAATTCCACCAACTCATTGGTTTTCTTACTTCTCATCTATCTTCTAATGATTTCTCTAAGACCCTCGATCTTAAGAATGATTAAAAAACTCTCCAAATCTCTTTCATTTGGGTATATATGAACTTCAAACCCTATAAAGAATGAATGAATTTATGCAATATATCCAATTGAATGGATTCATAAATAAGTTGGGATCTACACCCATATCTTATAACCCTAGATCTCAGCTTTATGACTTATATTTGCAATTCATTCCATTCATTGTTTGAATTACATTTCAAGCTTTTATTCTATAAGTGATGCCTTAAATGTCTGGTATGGCTACCAAAGTAGTTATTTCGCAATAGTTCTTCTCAAACTTCCTTGAACTATATAATAATATAAACTACAATCTTTTGCTTTGTTGTGTCAACATGCAGCTACCTGAAATAAAGTATTAGGCAAAAACTTTAGCATTTCACATTTTTCAGGCATAAACAAGCAATTATTGTAGTCAAGCTACATTTCAATTTCCCATTTAAGGCATCCTTATGTCATTTATAAGTTATCTCAATTTCACTTTTAGGTCAATTGAATATACAACACAATGATATTACAAACTTTTATATAACTTGCTTGTATCATTCAATTATTTCAAGATAACACTACCTTTCTAATTTTGTGTTAAATATAAGATAGTTATCTAACTATCTCAATATTATTCAAGTCTATTGACTCGCAATTCACATTCAACACATGTCAGAGTGACTTGCGTTTGAAGCTTAGTATTTGCACTTGCAATCTTTTAGCATAACCAATTTATTGTCAAAGTTTACATAACTCTGCGATAATGCCTGTGCCTTTTCTAAGTCTTTAATACTTTTATATTATCATTGATAACACAAAGATAATCTTGTTCCAATAGAGTTCAACAACTATACTTTTCCATTTATGAATATAGCATGAGCTCTGGTGAGTATTCATGGTTTTCCACCATGATTATTAACATAATTAAACCATTTCCTAACTTCATTTTCACATACTCCTAATTCTAATCTTAATTTAATAAAAACCACACCTCAACTAACCTTTGAGAACAATTGGTTTCATAAAATAGACTTAAATAAGTTCTCGATTCAGGGCAATGAATATTCATTCTTCATTTAATTCAAATTAGTTCAACACTTGAGTTGAGTTCCCGAACTCATTTAATTTCCATAATACACTAAGCAAAAATGAACTGATCATTAGTTGAATATCAGAAATCAAGTAATTGATGAAGTTAATCTCAAATTGTGACAAAATTCTAAGAGAATCTAAATATATAAAAATTTGATAAACGAATCTCTAAAAACTTTTGGGGTCATAATTTTCCTTCATCAAGCTTGAACTCAAATTGAGGATTTGCTAAATTTCTACAACAAGTTCAAACTATTTGAATCTCGAGTGATGGATTTATTTCCACGAATTGCTATTCGTAGAAATTTGTTAATTTATATAAAATAAATTTTTTAATTAAAAATAGTAGTTAATACAAACCTTTTGATGTACTACTCACCTAATCATTCCCAATATCATAAAATATTTCTTCAATTCTTAAACCTTCAATTTCATTAACAACTCATTCTCCCTAATTTAGACTATTCCATTCTAAAAAAATAGACTAAGACGTCTCACTAGCTCACTTCCATGTTCTAATCCAGACTATACATGTTCTTACAAGTTATTTAATCTTAACTTCTCCCTTAATTTCCTTTTTTTGTGTGCGCTTCCACCACAATATCACTATTTTGTTTTATCATTCTATTAGTGAGTGCGGTTACACAACAACAACACTAATAAGTTTTTTCTTGCATTACCTTCAGTATGTGCGACTACACCACAACTATACTGTCAGGCTTCTTCTCATTATTCTAATTTGGACGAGCACCATATCTGAAATCTTATACTCCATAATAACTTATGAAGGATGAATAACTAGTGGTTTTCTAACCTCATTAGGTTCTTATCATCATTTACCACTATTTTTCTCAATGAATAAATCTTAAATCTTATTTAACGAGTTTCACTACTAGTATATATTCCACTCAAAGGGAATCGTCGCCTTTAAGCTTTAGTGGAAACCATTCCATGTTTCGTTAACTCCTTAATGTCCATTCTCGTAACATTTTCTTAAAGTCGAGGTTCAATAAATCCTTCTTCACTGACTATCGTTAATCAAACAATATTAGTGAAAATAAAAACCATTAGAGACTATTCACTAGGAGAAATCTTTACTTTGTCTTCATAAAATTTCCTATGTATTTCCTAATCATTAGAAAAGACATGTTATATATATATATATATCTATCGCATAGATATAATAAAATTCAACAAATAGCATAACTTAAACTTTTATCTTTCATTACTCCCCAAAATATCGATAAAAACTATTTATTAAGTTCTAGGTTATCAATAACTTGAGAATCAATCTTCAAGTTAGTAAACCTAAACTCCAATTCAGTTCACAGGTAATGAAATCATGTTCCAACACTAAACTGTATCAGAGTTATTCTTGATTCTTAATCAATTCAAGAATAGAGAAGCTCGCACTGGCTCTAATACCAACTGTAACATCCCTTGACTCAATTAGGGAAATGCTCAGCTTGAAATCCTAATTAAGCCCCGGTACACCAGTCAGACTCAATTAGAGTATCAATATAATCGTCCTTCATACCTAATAATCACAATACAATAAATTGCATATCGAATAAATAATTGAAAACACAACGAAATTAAAATTTTTTATAATATAAATGATATACAAAAATCGACGTAAATCTCGGTATTAAAACCATATCCCAACCCTAGTTATTACAAAAAATAATTCAATACAATATAAGAACCAGAAGGAATATCAAATACATTGTAGAGAAGACTATATACTCCTAATCATCTTCATCCCAGAATCGCAGCGCACTCTGATAACCTAAGATGTTAATTGGGGAATGAGCACTCCAACTTGCTCAGTAAGTGATGCTCGTAAACTGATCAACTATCATCTAATATCAATGAATCAATGGATAACAATATGAATTTAAACCATATCTATTAAGCCATAAGAAATGATATAACAATAAATAAATGATGCAAATCACAGGTAAACTGCAACTGTAGACGTGACTGTTAATTTATGTTTAAAGTTAGAGTCATATACTTGCATCACTTGAGAATACTACCACAAAATCCATACGCTGCGCTACGTGTGATTCTATTGCT
The DNA here is from genome assembly GCA_039657325.1 of Stephania cephalantha. Taxonomy (NCBI): domain Eukaryota; kingdom Viridiplantae; phylum Streptophyta; class Magnoliopsida; order Ranunculales; family Menispermaceae; genus Stephania; species Stephania cephalantha. The sequence goes on along the minus strand of CM077578.1, from coordinate 27,825,364 downwards.
TTATTCAAGCTTGATCAAGCTACCAACTCTAACTAGACAGTGTCGACTAAGTTAATAATTTAGCATACTAAGGCTGAAAGGGTGGAATCCATTTCCAGGCGTACCTTTCCAGTCTCAGTCCTGATCTGCCTTATCACACACTTCTGATCATTTCCACATTTCAAACATTTCGGTTACGATGCGTTGCCTTATTCTCAGTCTATTATGCTATATGAAATAAATATACTAGTTTAAAATGCATAATTGATAAGAATATGAGTCCCACTTATATGTGCCGAGCTTTCCTAAGTTTTTCTTATTATTCGAGTCTTTGAAAGAACTCCCAGCTAAATCTACATTCAAATATATTCATTTTAGTCAATTTAGTTGTTCTATGAGTCATATAACGATCCTAAAGTCTCGATTCAAATCCCATTAAAATCCGGAAACCCGAGACCTATTTTCCAATTTTACCATTTATTTTGACTATTTTCACGCTTTACGAGGTAAAAACCCAGATATTAAGTCTCGCACAAATCCTAAATTCTTCATTTTTCATAGAAATTCATCAATTCATATTTATTTGATCTAAATATTATTTTTCTAGGTTTTTCCTTATATTTTTAAATTTTCTCTATTTTCCAGTAATTTCTTTTTTTTTTTTTTAATTTTTCTTATTTGGTTGGGTCTAGTCTGACCCGACCCTTTTTAGGGCATTGGGCCTGGCTCACCCAGGGGCTGAGCTTGGCCTAGGGTAGGGGAATGGACATGTCTAGCCAATGTGTGTGCATCCCTTTCCCTAAATCAAAACTAGGAACATTATCTTTTGTTCGATTTCAATTTTTTTATTAATAACTGGGGTTGGGTTCCCCATGACACTCTTGGGAGGGGAGACGCCTCCCATGCCATCTTCTTACTTGGAAGAACCGCTATGTAGTTCGTCCGAGGCTTAAGTGACAACAACAAAGCTAATGCAACAACATCAACAACATAACAGCCACAATAACACAACACAACTCACGTTCAATCTTATTTGGGGTTGGCTCCCTCTCCCTTTCTCTTGGTTTCCATTTTTGAAATCTCAATTTTTGATTTCTCGATCGAAACAAATACAAAGGAGGTTGTTAAGTTTTAGGATAAATATTAAATTTTCTCAAGATCCGCATTGCAAGAATCTCATAGCAGATGTGATTGTTTGGTTCTTCTTGTTTTATATCTTGATCTTTCTCACGTATCTTGAAATTGATCTTGGGGCTATTTGCAAATTAATAAAACCCTCATCACATCCTGTCTGACTTATTGTGATCAAATATGTTGATATCCTCGAGATACATATCACATATCTTGAGGTAGATCTCGTGGCTTTATAATTAATCATAATCACTTACTTAAGGTAACATGTCATTACACCATCACGGCCATCTCCGTCTCTTCCACATACATGCCAGTGAAAAACTTCGCAGGTGGCTTTTGGCTTTGGTTCATTCTATCAGGATCTGGGGCAGATTGCATCTCTACCAAAACTCTTCTATTTTTTGATTGTATTTTTCTTCTCTTTATGGTCTCTCTTCTACATATTTCATTTCTGTCTTACTCTTCCTCCGAATCCACATAACCTGACACCTTCTTCGTGCTTTCTATGAGTTCATCGGTGATGGTCCAGCCAAGGTAAACATCTAGCCATAAACCTATAAGAAGAGCTTGGTCTTATTTGTGAAATTCGGTGATCATTAGGGGAAAGGCAATCCTTCGTTTTTCTTTGTGGTCATGAAATTCCTAATTGAATCATAAATAATTTTGCCAACATCGATATAACCTTTATGTTGGACAATGTTGTACAACAACACCACCTTTTAGTTCACAATCTTGTAGTGTTGCAAACTTGGCTATAGGCTGGCATTTATGAAAAAGCTCCATGTTTTGGTGTTTTTTCTAAAGTTTTTAGTCTGAATATGTTTCAGGTACACATCCGTATCGAAAATAATGCTAATTACTACTTTAAACTAGATAATGAATCCAAATATCATAATACACATTCTAGACTATGCATGCAATACAAAGTTCATGATTAAAATCCGTAAATAATAATCTACTAATTCAATGAATCAAAGAATACAATTGGTTTAAAGCATTATGAACAAAATCATCTCATCATGACTAAATCGCAAAACGAACCAAGTTAATATTCAGACTTTGTTTAGATTAGTAAACTACTCACTTATTCATAAATAACATCGCAATAAGGTAAATAAAAGACAAATAAATACCTCTAGAATAAATACTTTAAATCTTCAAATCATATCCAAAAGCAATAAACAATAAAGCAATAAACTAAAACAATAAACAATGGCTCCTAAAACAATGAAATATTGATGTCTAAGTACTCAAAGGCAATTGATTTCGTGGCCCTAAGGTTGTATATATAGTATTCTAAGTAGTATACATCCTAAACTAACTCAAACATCTCATGGTTATCTAAAATTCTTGAAATCGAACCTATCGATTCCTCACTGATTTGTTTTTTAAATGGAAAACCTTTAGAAATTGCCGCAGTGCTTCCCCGATCTGAGTAGTGATTCCCATTACAAATCCCAATTCACTCAAGAAACGCTGGCTTTAAATTCTTGTTCTTCTAGATTTATTGATATTTCTTTGCGTACCATAATAAGTGATTATTTAGACTTATATATAGGGTTAGTTTAGTATTATATTTAGTATAAATATCCATAAATGAGCTCAAATTAATGGTGTTTATGCATTTTTAGGTATACAAGGTATTAAGGAAATGAGTGAATTCGAGAAGAAATGGAACAAAAACACACTTAATGAGGTTTGGCACCATGGCCAAGTAGTGTGGCACTGTGAGACATCAAGGCATAGCATGGGAGTTCAATGCACGGTGTAGGAGAGCATGGAAGAAAAGAGAACTGAAATAGGAAGCGCAGCGCAATGGAGGTCAAGGGATGGTGACGGGGAGCCAAAGGGACAACGCCAGGATCACAAAAGAGAAAAGCATACAGGATGCTTGGCACAATGGTGGCGCTGTGGGATTGTATAGACAACACCGAGGCTTAAGTGACAGCGTCGAGAAAAGAATAAAATAGAAAGTAAAGTTCTATTTCTTGTTAAATTGTTAAGTAGGGTTTTTAATTATTTGGAAACGTGATTATGGAGTATAAATAGATAGGAGAACGTGGTAAACACATAACTTACAATAGATTAGTCACCAATAATATAGTTTAGCATAGGTTTACTTTATTTTTGAGTATTAAGAAAATTTGTGAAGAGAAGACATTGAAACTTACGTGTGGTGATTCGGTTATTATTTTTATTGATTTAATTGAAAGTAATTCATTATATTTCAAATTTCAATGAATACCACTATGTGCATGTTTGTTTCAATGATGTGTGAGTAGTTCATTAATCTTAGGGATTAATGGATCCTATAGTATAAATGTTATACTATAAACATGAATAAAATAGAAATATAATAAGTGCAATGGTTAGAATTTATATTGATTTTAAGTTTAATGATACATCCATCTTGATCACGTGTTTGTTCATATTAGATTTTAGAAGTTATCATGGCGATTGAAGTTTTTAAGCCGGATATGGACGGTACTACCATGAAACACACAACATTGAGCGATAGTTGATGATTAGGAAGGCACGGATAGTAAACTTAATTTGTTATGAATCTAAAGATTTGGAACATTAAAGCAATGTGGAGCTTACTTTATTCACACCAATAGGTGGAGTTCTACTTTGCATATTAGAATCTTTTTCATCGCAATAGTGAGTTAAAGTGGATTAAAAGGAAATCTGTCTATTTTAATTAGGCATTGCACACACATAATAAAGATGATAAAGTGAGTTGAAAAGCATTGTATTTTATTACCTAGGTGAATTTGTGAACTAAGATAGTCTTAATATAAGAGTTTAAGTAACTTGCATTGATTTGTTAGTATGTATTAGTTTAGTTTAGTTATAAAACCAATTAAAAGGACTTCCTTAGAAATATAGTAAGATTAATTAAGTATGAATCGAGTGCATATACCTTTCCCTGAGGATGATATCCATAGTCAACATAAGTTGGTTACACTATTACTACAAGTGAGCTATTATACATGCGGTACGCACACCAACCGTCTTATTATCAATTCCGTTCCCATTTGTATAAGATTTTAGCACTAGTATTTCATAACCCATCTCTATCAAGGACCCTGCATCATTGTCGAGAAAATAGTCCTTAGTCAACAATCCCTAATTCCTCACCCTTATTACGTTCAAAGTTTTAGGCCCATACTTTACTTCGTTCTTTACAATGAAACCCCTCTATTGTATAATTTTCCTATTCTTAATAATATAGCACTTCATCCGAGCAAGAGCTTTGACATTTATTAAATTGTATAGTGAAAAAGAATGCTTGGTGTCTCTTCAACTTCTTCATCTCTTTCTGACTCATCAGTGGAAGCTAAGGGCGGAGAAGGTTCTCTTAGTTTTCTAAATCTGAGGTAATTAATTGAAATCCCCATTAGCCTAATAGGTGTAGGTGGAACTTTGGATTTTTATTTGGGTTTCTCTACTTAAGGTGCCTTCCCTTTCTCATCTTGTGAAATTCTACCTTTAGCACTAAGGGCCATTTCCAAAATAAAAAACTCACAAGTCTGAGTAACAAATAAACCTTTGGATCATAAAAACAACATTTGTTGGAAATAAATCAATAAAAGTTCAAGAATTTATTTTAAAAGGAGAAATCATTTGAAAAACTAGCTTAAAAATTCATCGAAAACTTAAAAATTGGCATCGAAGTGTTAACTCAGTTATAAACTTTAAATCACTTTTCTAAATCTTGTAAAGCAATTGTGTGAAAAATTCTAGTCTTTTCGAAAACAAACAAAACAAAACAAAACCCTAAAGTCAATTTAAACTCAATTGTCAAACCATTTGCAAATATGTATAAATATATCGTGAATTAAAAATCATTAAATTTGTAAACCAACGATTAATGTAGTCGCAATGCCTAATCTATTGGAATCAATGAAATCCTTTATTCAAGTTAATAGAATGAATTCTAATAAAACACTTACAAAATCACTAATTTTTTTGCAAAAACTCCCTCCAACCAAATATTTGTTAAAGTAAAATGCAAGGGTTATCGTGATTACCTTCTTGATAGTGAATCACTCAAGATTTAATCCCTTGAACTCCTCAGGATCATTCTTCCAAGCTCTAGGCCGAAATATCTAAAACCCTAGTTTGACTCAACACCCTCAAAATAAATTTTTTTGGGGTGAATGAAATTAAGTTGAGTTGAGAATTACTTAAATATATAAAGGTTGTGCTTAGTAGGGTTTAATCTAGGCAAGAAATTGAAGTGTGGGTAGAGATATGCAACAGTTTGGATGCGTGCATGAGTTTATGTTTGTGGCGATTTGGGTTTGTTTTTTAATCTCAAAATCATGTTGAGTGATTCCTGTATTTAGTGGAATCGCTAGAAAATTGCTAGGCGAATCAGTGAGTTATGAGGTGTTGTGACCCACCGATCAGAGTAGCGAATCTTATTGAAGGGTTGAATCGATGAGGATTTGCCATACCAAAATTTTCACTTAATTTTTTGGTAACTATCACCGGTTTTGCTAGCGATTCCTTGTATTATCTCATTTCGCTGGGAAATCACTAGGCCTAGTTAACTGTTTTTTCAATTTATTTCACAATTAACTTATATATCATTCATAAAAACTTATATTAAGGTAGAATTGAATGCAATCTCGAAAGTTTGATTATGATATGTAACTAACTAAATAATTTTATTTAATAAATAAATAAATAAACAAGCAAGTGAAAAATGTAACTTAAATAAAGGCCATATAAACAAAAACAACTTGATCACTCCCTCTAAATTGAAATTACCTCGGAGTTTAGGTTCCAAAATAATTTCCAATACAAGATTCAAAAAGTGAGAGAATGAAAACATACTATACTAAACTAAAGAAAACTTCCAATAAAACTAATTAAATATAGAATATGGGATGCCTCCTATAGAGCACTTTTGTTTACTCTCGTTGGCTCGACTGAACATTTCTAGAATTAGGTTAGATCTCTATAGTTGAATTTAAGGTTATCCACTCTAGTACCATTCTAGAAAGTGAGTGTTAGGCCATTACTCATCAGAGTAATTGTTTTGTTCAGAATATCCATAACAACGTGAGTAGTGGCTAAGAAAGGTCGTTCTAAATTTAAAGGATGATCTTTATTAATAATGTGTGGCATGACCAAAATGTCTATGGGTACGATGTGGTTGTTCACTTGAATTGGTACATTCGTGACCACTTTTATTGGTTGAATTGAAGTACCATCAAGTAAAGAAACTCGTTCAAAAGCAAGTAAGTCTAACTCCAATTAAGTGTGTAGAAAGAAATGTATGGGCATGAGATTTATATTAGAGCTCGTATCACACTAAGCTCTGAAGTACCAAGCCCATTTGATTTTAATTTGCAAGTGTATACCTTCAGGATCACTAAGCTTCACAAGACTTAAATCTGGCTTTTTTTTCTTAGTCTTCTTGGATTTAGATTTTCCCGGCTTGTGAATATTCTTCCCATTCTCGAGCTGCTTAACTCTCCATTCTTGAGTTACTTTCATTTCTTTTGAAGTTTCTTCGACTTGTTCTTTCTTTGGAATATCTTTTGTAGTTTGCATTATTACTACATTAATTGCATAATAGTTTAAATCTAGAAAATCATTATCATCAATTTCATTATCAAATAATTCATCATATTTTTCATAGGTATGTTCGTTATTGATTTTGAATTTATCAATTTTGTTTTCAAATTCTATAGACATTGTTCCTTTAGAAATATCAAACTTAGTTCTAGCCGTTTTAAGAAAGGTTCTACCTAATAGTATATCATTTTACTTTAGAGATTCACTCTAAAAAATGTAATGAATCAATACTTTACAACCCTTTTGATTTCCATGCTTTGAACAAAAATCAAATTTTGATAAATTTTTAAACTTATGAAATTTTTGGGTTTTATTTACAAAATTATTTTTGGAAATAGTTTTTATGCACATTCCCAATTTGATTATGGGTTTTCAAATGAGTTTGGGGGTTTCTACAAATTTTTTCAATACATACATACATATGAAAGGGGTATATTGATACAAATATCTTATACGAGTCCCTTTCAAATCTTTCAAATTTTACACAAAAACCTATACATAAATTGTTTTCCTTACCTTGTTATTATGGAATTTAATTGATAACATTTCACTTTACCTATTTTGTCATAGTTTAATTACCCTATGGCGGGACAAGGTAGAGAAATAGGTAAAGGTAGTAAAAAAGACAAAAAAAAGGTGTAGTGCAATCCAAACAAAAGTAGAAGTATACGTGTTACCTAAAGAATACAATACCTACTAGGATTAGCATTAGAGAACCTTGACCTAAAAGAGTTGAACTCAGAGAACAATCTCCATTATCATTTGATGAGGAAGAATATTTTGAGAATCCATACCCTAACAACTTATGGTCTGTTCGCTTCATGGTCTTAGGGTGGATTAACCTCACTGGACTGGCTAAGCCAGTGTTCGCGTTTCGCGGATTAACTAAGCCGTGGGATCAAGTAATACTCTATAGAGGTGACTAAAGTAAACCACCAATTTTGGTGGGACTAACTAGTCCCAATGCTTGGCCATTACAGATGACCAAATTACCCCTCCTCTTTACACACTTTTCTCTTCAACTCAATCGATCAAATGAATTGATTGTTGGTTTGGAATAAAAGAATTTGGGTCCATGTTGGTGGTAGCACATATTAGCTGTTTCTTTGAATTCAATTTTGTTAAAACCTAAAATCAAAAGTGAGCACCGAAAGAAGTCCGTCACTTATATGGTATGGACAAAGTTATTCTCTGATCAAAGATGCCACTAAATAGAGCGATCGAAAACATCAATCTTTACATCTAAACTAGATCTGGAAGAACATCAAAGTCGATTTTTTTTATACATACATATATATATATATATATATAGAAAGAGAGAGATTCAGATCTGAAATCGACTTACCTCGAATGAAGAAGAAGCCCAGACACAACAACACGATGATGAAGATGCGGAGGATGAATCTTGCGAGATCGCAGACTCGGCCAGACGAGCGAAAGTGATGAAGACCGAAATCGACTTTGATGATTTTGTTGGAGATGTATGTTAAATAAAGGGGTAATTGGTAAATGTACTTTTTAGAACCACATTTATTCTCAAGCTTAAAACTCTCAACCGAACAAGTCCTATAAAAGGGATTAATACATAAACCCATGTGTTAGTCCCATTACAAACTAATCCCATGGTCTTGGGTCTTGTTAAAATTTGAATTGAACAGGCCATTAGTATCTTATGACCCTTCTTTATTTATGAGACCTAGAAATCAAATGAGGTATTACAGTGATAAAAATAGAGTCATCATTCCGGAAAAAAAGGTTTAACATTCAAAATTTGAGCGAGTATGAGGATAGAATTGTAAGCATCATCAGAGATAGGGGATGGGATCGACTTCTGGGAGATTATACGGGAAGAGGAGAAAATGGATGTTTTGAAATTATACGATAATTTTATGCTAATGGACATGTTAGTAGGAAATGGGACAAAATGTTCATTAAAGGGAAGAGAATCCATAATTCACCTGCGAGGTTGAATATAATTTTTGGTCTTCCATGAAATAAAAATAGAATGGAGAGGATTACCCGAATGTCAAGTATGAAGATAAAGAATCCTAGCTTTTTCAAATAATCCAAGATGCGTTAGAGATACTTTTGGGGAAGGGATATGCACTTGATAGCAAAGGCCACCCGAAATTTATTGAAACCACCTATTTTAGGAAGATTACAAAGAGTTATATAATAGAAACGTGCTTTTACCCAACCAACCAGTAGTTCGAATAGAAGAACCTCAAAGCTGCTTTATTGCACCATATAGTGATGAAAAAAGGTTATATTGATGTTGGGAAAATTATACATGATTCTATGAGGTTTCGATACCAAATTTGATGTATTTCCTAACAGGACCATAAATGATGTGAGAGTAAAATGAATGAAGAAGTTGGTAAGATATAATGACTCAGTAGATGAACGAAAAGCATACAATTCAATAAATGCGAGGGAAGCAAGGAAGCGAAGCACCACTGAAAATAGAAGGAAGACAGGAGAAGATGCACAAAGAGTGCCAAATTTAATGGCTGGAGTGACAATACTGAATATTCCTATGAGTTCGGCACCATCTTCATCACAGCCTAACATGAGAGGATTCTTCCGAACTATGTTTTCTTCATTAAAGTGTAGCCAGACAATGATCCGTCGCAATAAAGAAATGATGGTGGCAAACAAGAGGACTCTACAACACTACCATTCTATGTTTGAAAGAAGACATGATAGTAATTTGTAGGACTCGAGGAGGAGCATTGACATCCCATCTCTACAATTGCAATTTCTAACTAGGACTTACAATCCAACTGATATCTATATTTCTCAACCTTCTATAGATATGGTTAAAGATGATGAAGTTGATAATGAACTCACTTCTGAACATCACCATGCGTAATAATTTTCTATTATATGCATTAAAGATTGAAATACAATGTATTACTCTTCGTGATATTTTTGTTAATGCCAATTTATGTTCCTTCTACATTCCATTCATTTGAAATGTTTGACTTGTATATTTGCATATATATATTTACATCTTAATTACACATATCAAATTGTTTATGCTTTACATTGTATGTTTGTTATGTTGGATACCCAACTTAATTTTAAACCTTGAGGAAAAGATTTAGAATGAGTTTGGGGGTAATTTAGGTAAAGTATGACATTGAAGGCAATGACAGGAAAGAAAGGTAGAAGTAAAGTTCGGAATTACTTTTAAATCTGATATTCAAGTAAGTTGATAAAATTTTTCATACTTCTTTCGAAATCAAGTAAGTATGAATTTCATTTTTTTATTTTTAGTTAGGAAAAGAATAATAACGAATATATAATAGATCTTGAATTGAAGTGATATTTTACCACCCAAGTGAATTTTATGATAGAAGAAATTAATTTTATACTCTTTTTGATTAACTTTGCTACTTGATGTGAACATTAAATTGGATACCTTGTGCTAGTCATGATAATAGGTAGAAAATCGAAACTATAGTGCAAGATGAACAAGATAGATTTCTAAGAATCTTATATTATCAAAAACTATTGGTTGATTATTTTTATAGTATATGTAAAGCTATTATGCCACAATTGAAATAAGAAATAGGTTAGAAAATGATGAATTTTACAAGTTAGAAAGAATACCTTCTTTAAATTTGGTGGATAGTGAGAAGTGTTAACAAGAATTTATAAAAATAAATATATAGAGAGTCCTATAGATTCCAAAGGAAATGAAGTAGAGAATCTATAGTCGAAAAAATGTGAGAATATCCAAAGGAAATGGAGCAGGGACTCAAAAGCAAAAGTAAAAGATATATGTTAAAAGAAACAATGGAGTAAAAAAATTTGATGAGAAATGAAAAAGATGGATGTTCTTAAACTCTTCAAAAGAAAAGATTTAACTCGAGAACTTGAAGCCATAGTTGAATGAAGTATTTTTTAATCTAACATGTTTTAATTGACATTTCATTGGTATCTTGAAAAAACTCTTATTGATTTTGATTGTGGTACTATTATAAAGTATTTTCTAAAATTGAAACTAATCTATTGATTTTTGTGTTTTGAGATTCTATATTAGTTATTATAAGCTTGATGCTTGTCAATGGAGATTGGGAAAACCTATGTTATGCACTAACCTTGGTAATGAACTTCAAGTTCTAAAGAGTGTAATATTAAGTGGTTGAATTATCATTAAGGGATGTCTAAATCATTCAATTCTATCATCACTTTCATTTACTTATGGGTAATTTATTTCCTTTTGAAAATAACTTCTATTTTAAAATTTATATTATTTAAAGCTAATATGAATTAACTTGAAATCAATATATATGAATGAAAAGAGAATATGATTGATAATATTCCTTTGCTCGGGACAACAAAGTGCTGAGTTTGGGGATATTTGACAAGTCAATAATTAGACACATTTTATAGTGTATTTAAGTTGATTTTTAGCATAAATGATCATATTACATTAGGTATTCTCTTATTTTTGTGATTTCAGGTTTTAAATAGGAAAATGAAGAAATGGAAGAAAAGAAAAAGAAAAGCAAAATAGTTAACTAGAAAACAACACCAGCGATTAGCCAACGATTTGGAATAACACTAGGAACTGCCATATAAAATGGTAGCAGTAGAAGTCCAGTAAATCCACAGCGAACTGGAGAATGAATAAGAAATCGACTGCTAAATCAGGAGAGCACAGAGAGCGAAACTCAGTGATTTACTTAGCAATTTATGCATAAGTGAAGAATCGCTGATAAATAGCCGAGGTCGGTGATAGTTTTTTTAGATTAATAAGAGGAATTTGCATTTATCTAGGATATGCATTCCTAAGGAAACTATATATGGAACAAAGAGCTTCGAAAAAACTCTTCTCAATTACTCTTTAACTATTCTTCACTTTTTCTTTTCTCTTTTATTAAGTTTTATATGTTTAGCAACATTGGAGCATTGATTTAAATGTATTTATTTACTTAATTATGTTTTTTAATTACCTATAAGCATTATTTATTTGCAGCATGTGTAAGTAGTCTACCAATCTAAACAAACCCTAAGCATTTAATATACTTTGGATTGTTATGTAGTTATAATTATGGAATCATAAACTTAATGCTTTAAACCGATTCATACACGTCAATCACAGATAAAACAAGTTGTTTTCCATATTACAACTAGTAATTCTCTATGTTGAGTGCATATTGGCCAATGTGTTCCTTAATATAAAGTATTCAATTCTATGTCTATAGTTATTGACAACAATTATAGAAATAGTAACTATGATTAATCTATAGGGCATTTCTTGAGTGCATGTCTTAGGTGATCATGTTCTAAGTTTGTTTATTATGCGTCTTTGGTAATATTGGTGTAGATTAGGCATGATTTTCATTGAACTTAATGCCATCATATTTCTACGGTGCTGCATTTTATTTAATAGATAGACTTACAATGATAAGAATGTGGCATTTCTATTGAGTTTAGAAAAATCAGTGAATAGCGAAAGGCTATCAACCTATTATGAATTAAGATTTACTGATTCTAAGACTCCATATAAAATAATTATAGCTATATTATAAAGTGATGTCATGTTTTGGAGTTTGAAAACAATCCGAGTATATTATGATGTTTAACAGGGGTTTGTTTAGATGCTTGTTAGATATTTTATTTAAGTTAATTTATCAATTATTTATTTATTACTTTGAGTATATTAAGTTAGTTTATTTAATTTAAGTTGTTAACATTTTAGTTATTTTAATTAATTGTTTAGTTTCTTCGCATATTGTTAAGTGTTTATTTTTTCGTTTAGTTAGAGTAATTAAATTAAAACAAGTTAAATCCGATAAAACTTTAGAGTAACTTAAATTTTTAAGAGATTTGAAAAACCAGTGTGGAAACGATATCCCGTTTACCACTGCTTCAAGTTAAGAGTAAGATATGAGAAATTATTGTGCACGCTCGACACGTGTTAGTTCCATCCCATCTCATTAAGAATCAATGGGCATACAATATGAAAGTGTCGAAGTTGGTGCCACTTTAGTTCATGTCCTTTGGATCATCCTCAAGATTCATGCGTGCCAATCTCGAGATAATTTTGTATTTGATCTTAAGCAAGTCAGTCAGGAGGTGTTGGTTTCGTGCCATGCGAATCTAAAGGAGATCTCATCTTTATCTCCAAATAAGAACACCGCCTCCTCTGTTTCACACTCAAAAATAAAAAAAAAAATTGAAAGAGAGGAAGAGAGGATCAAAATTAGGGAGAGGTTGGAGGAGATCCACGACGGAGGAGATGACGATGTAGGTGAGTTGTTGTTGATTGTTTTCGTTGTTGTTCGGTTGTTGTTGTTGATGGCGATGTTGTTGGTGTTGTTGTTAATGAAGATGATGATTTAGGAAGGAGGAAGGAGATGCAGGGGAGCGATCTCCCTTGCTGAAATCAACCAAGGGGTCTTGCCAAGCCGTACCCCAAATTAAAAAAAATAAATTTGAAATCGAAACAGGGACATCCCTAGTTTACATTTGGGAAGGGGATGCAACGCATGAGCCATGTGTGTGCATCCCTGCCTTGGGCCGAGCTTGGGGCCAGGCTCGACCCATGGCATGAGCTCGGCCCAGTGCCCTGGCGAGGGTTAGGTCATACCTGTTAGGGTCGACCTGACCCAGCAAGAAAAAAATAAATAAATAAAGAGAGCAATTGCTAAAAAATTGGGAAAGATTTCAAAAAAATAAGAAAAAATCCAAAATATAGTATTTTGACCAAATAAAAAGAAATTGATGAATTTATATGAAAAATAAAGAATTTGAGATCTGTGCGAGACTTTGTGATGGAGTTTTTACATCGAAAAACGTGAAATGGTCGAATTGTCCTTAAAAGTAGCAAATTGGTTTAAGATTCGATTAGGACCCCATTTAAAGGTTATAATTAAAGAGTATTGGACCCAAATTGATGACAATTGGTTTGATTTAGGTTCTTGGTCAACGTGGAATAGTATATGGGTTTTGAGAGTTTAGTAAATCGGTAAAAAGTTTGGAAAGCTGGAAACAGGTAAGTGAGACTCGTATTCTTATCAATTATGCATCATAAATTAGTATATTTAGTTGATATAGCATGATGGAGTGGGATTAGGGCAATGTAATGTGACTTGAATGTTTTAAATGTGAAAATGATCGAAATTGTGCGACAAGGCGGATGGGGAATGAAGTTGGAAAGGTACACTTGGAAAGGGATTTTGCCCTTTATCCTAATAAAAGGAAAAAGGTATGCTTGGAAATGGATTTTTCCATTTTACTCCTTAGTAAGCCAAAGTTTTACCTTAATCGACATTGTCCAATTAGAGTTGGCAACTCGATCAAGCTTGAATAAACCAATAGAATCACACGTAGCGCACCGTATGGATTCTTTGGTTGTATTCTCGAGTAAGGCGAGTTTACACCTTTATCTAGAAAATCGAGTTTACAAGTCACGAGTTCGGTTGCAATTGATTTTTGAACTTGCATTATGTTAAGTATTGATATATCATTAGTAGTAGGTTCTTTACAGGAATTCAAGCTCGATGAACGAAAAAATTGTGACTTCAAAAGTCTCAAGAGACTTGTTTATCAAATTTTTATATATTTAGATTCGTTTAGGATTTTGTCACAATTTGAGATTAAATTCATCAAGTACTTCATTCCTAAGGTTAAACCAATGATCGATTCCATTTTTTTTAGTATATTATGGGAATTGTATGAGTGTAAGAACTCAAATCGAGTGATGACTAATTTGAATTATGTCTAGAATGAAAATTCATTGCGCAGAATCAACAACTCATTTAGGTCTATTACAAGAAACCATATGTTCTCAAAAGTTGGTTGAGATCTTGTTTTCATTAAATTAAGATTAGGAATAGGAATGTATGGAAATGAAGTCAAACAATGAGTTGATTATGATAGAAACCATGGTGGAAACCATCAAAACTCACTAGAGCTCATGCTATGTTCATAAATGGAAAGTAGAATTGTTGAACTCTATTGGAATAAGATTATCATGTTGCTATCATTGATAATATAAAAAGGGTTGAAAACTTTGCAAAAGCATAAGCAATATGGCAAAGTCATGTGAACTTTGACGATAAATTGGTTTATACGAAAGATTGGAAGTGCAAATACTAAACTTGAAATGTAAATTACTCAAACATGTGTTGAATGTGAATTTTGAGTCAATGGATTTGACCAGGATTAAGACAATTAGAGAATTATTTTACATTCAACATAGAATTTGAAAAAAATAGTGTTATCATGGAATAATTGAATGATACAAGTAAGGTATATAAAGATTTGTGGTATCGTTGTGTTGTATATTCAATTAACTCAAAAGTTATATTGAGATAAATTATAAATAACGCAATGATGCCTTGAGAGGAAATTGAAATGTAGTTTGACTATAATAATTGCTTGGTTATACTTAGAATATGGAAAAAGTTAAAGGTTTAACCTAATAATTTTTTCAGGTAGCTGAGTGTTGATACAAAAAAGCAAGAGATTGTAGTTCATACTATTATATAGTTCAAAGAATATTGACAAGAACATTATGAAATACCTGATTTGGTAGTCCTACCAAATAGTTTAAGGCATCACTTGCAAAATAAAAGCTTGAAAGATATTTCAAATTATAAATGAAATGAATTGCAAAGATAAATCCTAGAGCTGAGACATAGGATTATAAAATATGGGTGTAGATCCTGGCTTATTTCTGAATCCATTCAATTGAATAGGTTGTGCAAGATCATTCAATCATTGTAGGGTGTGAAATAATGATATACCCAAGTGAAAGAGATTTGGAGAGTCTTTTAATTATTGTTGAGAATGAGGATGTTAAAGAAATCATTAGAAGATAGATGAGAAGTATGAAAATCAAAAAGTTGGTGCAATGTGATTTGCATATTTTCAATCTATGAGAGTTTGAAGAGTATAGTTGTCAGAGTGAAAGAAATTAGAGGTGACGTAAGTAACTTAAATTCATAAATATAATGAATTTACTCGAAAAAATTTCCCACACAAAGTGATTTATGTGATCAATGCTTTGAGTAGAGAAAAGAAAACCAAATGTAATTATAATAGGAACTTCTCGAAAATATCTCTTGAGAGAGTTGTGTGATGATGAAATAAAGTCCTGCAGGCACATCATCAACTGAGTTGTAAGAACTGATAATTACAGACCTGTTCTTCAAAGCTCAGAGTGGAGCTGAGCCAAGTGTTTAACTAACTGGGTGATAGGGTGATTAAGAAGTCTAATAGGAATTACTTGATATGCCAGGATTTGGCTATAAAGGATCAATATTCTGATTAGTCTGTCTAGATAAACTGTGATGGACACATTAGATTTTAAAATGAAAATCCTAGTCTAGGAAAGATATTTTGCAATAATTATTTTGATAATCTCATGAATCTATTTATATTGATTATATAGGTAATGTCATATCATATTGAAGTAGACAATGAAAAATTTAAATTGTCTGAGATAATGAACCATGTCATGAAAATCATAAAGAGATATGATATCTATTCAGTAAGTTAAGACTAAATATTGAAAACCTAAAGGGTTAAGTAAATTCTTGTCTATATCTGATGGTAAAAGAAAACATAACTGTAAGTTATGAAATAGGAGTAGCCAGATCTTGGTGTCAGCAAAATGATGTATGAATTGTAGTTGATAGATTGAATAAATCTGTATTTTCTTGTCAATGTAAATAATTTATCTGAAATGCATGGAAATGGGATGTGGTAAGGCAGATTGGACTTGGATTAGAAAAAGGTTAGCCAGGAGAGAAACTCTGGCCTTTATCATCAATAACCCTAAATCACCTTAAGCATTTACTGTCCATTCAGAATTTAAATTCCCAAGCTTGTGTCTTGGAAATGTATGACAACTGAAAGAAAATAGATTCCTTTTTGTGAGCTCTTTAATAATAAAGGTAATCAGGTGGATTACTTCGTCCAATGATAAAGCCGAATATGCTCAATCTTATCGTACATTGAGGTACAAAAATAAGATGAAGATATAGTTTTTATGAAAAATGAGATAATAAGAGCTACACAAAGTGGGTATGGCAGATTAGGGGATTTATAACTACAACTGGGTTAAAAAAATATTGAGGAGTCAAACATCATAGATTGTTGGAGAATTCAAAAGAAAAATTCATTATGCTTTTCAAAGTCTCATATATGAAAAGGCTTTGCGAATCTGGATTACAGTAAAATAGTTGTGTCATGAAAAAAATAGATAATCATGTAACGTGAGTTATAAATAGAAGAGCAAATTCCTTTTCTTTTCGAAACTACAAGTAACTTGTACATTTTCTTTAATTTCGAGGACGAAATTATCTTAAATTGGGGAGACAGTAACGACCCGTTATCTAAAATAGGAGATTAGCGTCAATTTGAGTCCTAATTGACCCGAGCTAGGCTCATGGTTAAGCCAGGTTGTCTCGATTAACGTGTGCATAGATTTACGTGCGTTGTTTGGTGCTGGTATTGATTGTAGTATTATTTATTGGAATTAATCAGATTAATTGCCGTATAATTAAATATATATAATAAATTATGGGATGCCTAATGCCGTGTGTAGGTGAAGGGTGACACATATGGGTCGTGGGGTGATGTGCACGCCCGAGTGTACTCGTTGGCGTGCACGACAAATTGATAAATGCATTAATATAGACGTATGTAAATATATGTATTTATATATATTGTATGTCTAAATAAATATATTTAAAATGATTAATAAATTGGTAGGCGCTTGGTGACACGCGGGTTATGGGTGATACATGTGGGACGTACAATAGTGTGCACGCCTGAGGGTGGCGTTGGCGCGAGTGGTGAGTTTATAGGCATGAAAATACATAGCTATCTATATATTTATATAAATAGTTATACATATAAAGAATCCTAAAGTCTAAATTAAATTAAAGTATACATTAGATTCACCTCGAGATACATGTTACGCTTGGGTTTAGGAGGTGAATTGGTTGTACATTTGTGAGTTTGGGAGATTATACATGTCTCGAGATGCATGTCATCCAATCTCAAGAAGTATAAATGTGCATGTGATATGAAAGTGTCAAAGTTGGTGGCACTTTAGTTCATGTTCCTTTCAATCGTCTACGTGATTTGTGCATGCGAATCTCATCATAAGTTGTATTTAATCTTAAGCAAGTCGGTCTGGAGGTGTTGGTTTGTTAATAGCCACGAAGATCGACTTCAAGATATGCAATACGTATATCGAGAAATATATAAATATATGAACAATCAAAGTTGCCTCGAGATTCGTGTGATGTGAATCTTGAGGAGAACTTATCTTAATCTCTAATTAAGAACACCACCTCTTCTATTTCACATTCGATAGAAAAGAAAATTGAAACAGAGGAAGAGAGGATCGAAAATGGGTGGAGGAGATCCATGATGGAGGCGATGACGATGTTGGTGACTTGTTGTTGATCGTTGTCGTTGTTGTTCGGTTGTTGTTGTTGTTGATGGCGATGTTGTTGGTGTTGTTATTAATGAAGATGATGATTTGGGAAGGAGGAAGGAGATGCAGGGGAACGATCTCCCCTATTGAAGTCTAAACCCCATATTAAAAAAATAAAAATAAATAAATTTGAAATCAAACCAAGGACGTCCTTGGTTTTGATTTGGGGAAGGGGATGCACACGAACGACTGTGCGTGTTTACCTCCAGCCTTGTACGGTGCCGGGGGCCTAGACAAAGCTCGACCCATGGGGCGAGCCAGGCCTAGTGCCCTGGCTAGGGTCTAGTAAGACTCGTTAGGGTCGACAATACCACAGTAGAAAAGAATAAATAAAAAAAGAGAGATATTGCTAGAAAATAGGGAAAACTCCATAATAATAAGGATAATCTAAATAAATAATATTTTGACCAAATAAATAGAAATTGATAAATCTCTATCAAAAATAAAGAATTTGGGATTTGTGCAAGACTTTATAATAGGGTTTATCTCGAAAAAAATGAAATAGTCATATTGAACTAAAAACTGGCAAGTTGGTTTCAGATTCGATTAGACCAATTGAAGGGTTCTAATTAAATAATATGGGACCAAAATTGATGAGAATTGATTTACTTTAGGTTCTTGGTTGACGAGAAAAAGTCTATGGATTTCGGGAGTTGAGTAAATAAGTAAGAAAGTTGGGAAAGCTCGGCACAAGAAGTGGGACTGGTATTATTATCAATTATGCATCGTAAATTAGTATATTTAGTTGATATAGCATTATGGACTAGGATTGAGTCAACACATTGTGACTTGAATGTTTTAAATGTGAAAATGATCAGAAGTGTTCGACAAGGCGGATCGAGACTGAGGTTAGAAAGGTATTTGTTGAAAGGGATTCCACTTTTATCCTAATAAAAGGAAAATGTACGCCTAGGAATGGATTTTGTTCTTTTCGTCCTTAGTAAGTCGGATTTTTACCTTAGTTGAAACTGTCCAATTAGAGTTGGTAGCTCGATCAAGCTTGAATAAACCAACAAAATCACACGTAGCGCAGCGTGTGGATTCTGTGGTCGTATTCTCGAGTTAGGCGAGTGAACGACTCTATATTTAAACTCAAATTTACAAGTCATGAGTACGGTTGCAATTGACCTTTGAACTTGCATATATCATTATTAATGCTGGAATAGATATGTTTTAGATGCATATCATTATTAATTAATTTAGATAGTTGATAATAGATGTGTTTACTAGGATCACTTACTAGCAAGTTGGAGCGCTCATTTCCCCATTCACATTTCAGATTATTGACGTGCGCTATGACTCAGGAACAAAAAAGATTAGGAGTTTATAATCTTCTCTACGGTGAATTGATTTTCATATTGGTTTATATAATGTATTAAATTATTATTTTGTAATAACCGGGGTTAGGATAAGGTTTTAATATCAAAATTTATGTCGATTTTATTATATCACTTGTATTATCGAAAAAGGTTTTAATTCAGCTATGTTTTTTAATTATTTATTCGATATACGATATATTGTATTATGATTATCATGTATGAAAGCCGACTCTACTGTTACTCTAATTGAGTTCGACTGGTGTACCGAGCTTAATTAGGGTTTTAGGCTGGGGCCATGCCATAATTGAGTTTGGAGATGTTACTAATTTCATGTTTTTAGGCTTATTTTAAACCTTGAGGACAAGGTTTAGTTTAAGTTTGGGGGCATAAATACTACAATACACTGAAGTGGTAAGAAAGGATGAAATAAGGATAAATACTGCACTGATATGATCACTTAAATTTTATTTTTGAAGTAGTAAAAGAGGAAATCATGGTAGTTTATTATTTTTTACTATTTCATTTACTTACTATTTGAATGTTTAGTTAATATAGATTATGTTCTATATAGTAACATGTTATTAATTAGTAATTCATTTGCAAGTTCATGTCTTCAATTGAGGATGAGTAAAATACAAGTGTCTTGTTGATATGAAACTCAAGAGGGTGTTTATAAATTTTTGAAGAAATTATGAAATGTAGCAAACAACTGTATAATTTTATGATTAGAAACCTAGAGTTAGGGAAGACCATGAACTAGAAACAAAAGATAGAAGATTACTAGAACACTTCTTGTGGAAAAAGTTAGATCTCTAAGGAATTCTATAATAAGTATAAATCTTACTTGATAATAAAAAAGTAAATAAAGGCTTAATGCAAAAAGGGGAAGAAATATGCATTTTGAATAAAAAGTTGGAGTTAACTTGCTTGATAAAATTGAATTGATAAGTGCTAACAAGAGTTTTAGAAATAAAAAACTAGAGAGTCCCACAAGTTCTACAGAAAATGGAGCAGAGAACTTGATGGTTGGAAAAAAAAAGAGGAAAAACGAAGTCCATAGGAAAAAAAGCAGAGACCTTGAAATAAAATTAATAAGGAGAAGATGAAAAGAAAAGAGATAAAAATAATGAAAAGAAGGTAGAAGTCAAAATAAAACTCTTCAAATAAAAGATTTAGCACGAGTGCTAGTAGATTTATTGAGTTAAGTTTTCGTTTCCAACTATGTCAAGTCATATAGACTCTTGAATTACTAAAGTCTACCAAAACTAGTTTGATCTCTTACTTGTGGATTCGTGAGCTTAATGAGAAATCATGAGATTATATACTTTCTACTTGAGTGTCGAGGCGAAATAAACTTGTGAGCAGTGATGATTTTCGTTGTGATCTACTTTTATGTTTTGAAATTGAGTTTTATGTGTTGTTAATGCTGCATATTTTGAAAATAAAGTTTTTGAAAAGAAAAAACCCTTGAGTGGATTATTAACTTGAAACTTAGTTTAATTAAAGGATACTCCATGAACAATTTAAAATGAATGAGAATTGAAGTAATATGAGTAGTTAGGAAACTTAGTAAAGTACACTTTTGCTCGGGACGTACAAAATCTTAATTTTAGGGGTATTTGATAAGTGATTATTTAGACTTATATAATCGAGAGGCGGATCGAGACGAATTTGATCCGTTTTCGATTTCGTATCTAACATAAACGAAAATTAGAGACGGAAATAGCAACGGAATCTTTGGATTAGTTGCTATTTCCGTCTCTAATTTTCATTTTTGTTTAGTTTTTAAAGTCTTACATATATAGGTCTCAATCCAAGCACATTTAACTCGCCAATATATAATAAAAATCATAGCTAAATAATATATTGATATTACACAATTTATATAAACTTAACATATCCTTAACATTATCTTTTCTCAATGTATTGTACACGAAACAACAAAAACAATCTAAAAAGTTTCTATATCGTATCTTTCTACAAAAGTAAAAGCAAAAATTGTTCTAAATGAAAAAAATAAAAAAATGAAGTGTTCCGAGATTATATAAAGTTGATTGTGCTTCAAATAATACTTGACTTCGTACAAAACACCGAAAAAAGATCGAAAAGAAAAAAATCACTAAATTATACAAACAATAATAGGAATATAAACAATATTATGGAATATAAACACAAAGATAAATAAAGTAATAAAGAAAAAGAAATTCATCATTATCCGAAGGAACATGGTGTTATTTAGCAAATTATCTCTCGCTCCAAACTATAACATAGCAATGGTTTGTGATGCTTATATATATAATCTTAAGGTTTCATGATCAATATTTAAGACTCGCAACATACACAAGCTATCATGCATGATTACGTTTAAGAATTAAAATTAAAAGAAAAATATTTAGGCTCGACAACAAAGAAAATAAAACCTAAATTGCAAATTAATTAATTAGAGTCGACTAGTTTATTCTTATAAAAATAAAATAAAATTAAGACTTGTTTACAACTTTTAGAAATCACGGCCAAAACCATGGATGTCGATGTATCACTAGAGACCTTGTTTTCACAAGATGTGGTTTAAAACCTCAAATAGAACTAGGAACAATTGGAAACAAGGAACGATATGAGGGCATATAAGGTCCAACGCATGTAAAAACCATGAGATGAAACGAAGGAAAGAGAACTAAATGGTAAATCCACATTGCTATTATATCCAATTAATCGGAGTAATGGAACTATGCAAATAGATCAAAGCTGTTAATCGATATCATATCTCTTACTCTTACCTTGTGAAAGCTGTCACACGACGAAGCTCCAATAACAAGCATGCTGATTTGGGACTTAGACACTTCATTAGATATTGCAAGCGGTACATCATCTGCTTCAATTTGTACAATCTCCGCTTCCACCTTCATGTATCGCATTAGAGTGAGTTCATTTTTTTTTTTTTTTTTTCTCTTTCATAATATGCTTTTTTTAATAGGCTTGAAGGTTAACATAGAAAACTTTACCTTTTTCTCACTACAAAGTTGCTTGTATGGGAGAAGCATTTTCTTGGCTTTCCATTCCATTCCCTTCTTGTATGCAAACCGCTACATCATCCCGTCTTTGGCGAAATTGGAATATAGTTTCCCACTTGAAGGACAACAATTTCAAATGGCATTATAAATTAAAGGATTGACATAATGCGAGACATGAGCTCAAAACTTTACCTTTTTTTATTCCTTTTTTCACCCAAGGTCTTTAAGAAGCCTAGAAGTGCCTCTTTGGTGCTTGCTTGCATTCGTTTCATAATAGACATCTTTCTATGACAGAATTTATTTAGCTTCAATGAAAAAAGAAATACAAGCAAAATCAAAATTAAACCTTGGAAAGCAAGCCGAAAAGCTGGTTGTTCCCTAAAGTCTATTGACGGTCAAGACAAAGTGTCTAACCGATTCTTCTCACACGCACCCTTATTAATTACAGGAAGTGAAATACTGAGAACCATCTCAAATATTATGTTGTTGTAGCATTGCGCATACACATTTCAAAATAACTATGATAGTGTGATAAAAAAAATACCCAACTGAAAGAGTAAAAAGACATTAATAAAATATAGCACAATTTAACTCATACATGAATTCTTCAATTTCCAAATAGCACGGCTACCAACAATCAAGGAGAAGCGCAAACCAAAAATCAAAAGTTGTTTGCACAACCGCCTATTAGCATGAGACATAGTAAACGTTCGTGCCTGCATAAATAATCTTGAAGAGAATAATTGTTGAAGCATTATTTGGTTACCAACTTACAATTGAAGAAGAACTAATCAAATGAAGAGTCTAAAACCCAACTACCAAACAATTACATAAACAAGAAGAAGAGGAAGCTTAAGGAAATGATGGAAATCATATAAATATAATACATTGTTCGTGCTTCTCCCCATATATTCCATGACTTGCGCAAAACTAACTCTCGAGCACAGTTCAGATTTTCCTAGATTGAAAACTTCTCCACCTCTACCAACTTAATCGCAAAGAAGAAGAAGCTACACAAAATAAAACTCTCGAGCACGGTTGATTTTTGGCAGAATTTGTTTTGAACAAGCAACTCAAAAGAAGAAGCTTGTAAGAAGGGAGTATGATTAGAAAAGAATTGGTGTAAAACAAAACAGAAGTGTTGGTCAACTCGCTATCACCGAGATTATTGTTAAAGTTATCCAGTAAAAGTACATAAATAAATAAGTTAAGGTCTCAAATTCTATGCAATCAAAGGAACTAAGCACAACAATTTGTTTCAAGTTTCGCCTCAAAGACACTCAGTAGAACCATTTACTTGTACTCCAATTTTAACCTTTTTTGAACCGTGACTCCACAACTAGCTCTCTTTTTAAAATATGATTAATAAAGTAAGGCAACATTACATGGCGTATATCCAACAAGGAAGGCTTTCCGAGGGAAGTCGTTGTCCTGTGAAATCCAAAGCACGTCGTCAATGAGCCGATATGCCAATCCCCGAAAGCATGAAAATACCCAATTATGCAAAGAACTCCATGTTAATGGGTCTTCATAATGTGCGCCGATCCCATGAATTTATTTATTCTAGGCAACTTATATTTTCATGACTCGGTAACCAACATAAAATGAAACTTGAAACTAAGGTACGAAGTTACAAACCAGATTCTTCCCATAATCATAAGCAAGCATTGAGACTTCTCGTTAATATAAATCTTTTAGAAACATAACGAGTTTCTCATTTGAGAGTTGAGACCTAGCAAAAGCGCACTAGAACAGTCTAGCATGGAACAAAAAGAGAAAAGTTCCTATCTACACCGTTGCTCGAAGTGCTTGTCATTTGCATGGTTTCACCTGTTACAAGATGCTCCACAACTTTTGCAAGTAAGCTCACGATTGTAGATGCAAATGTTCATTGATACACCTAGTAAATCTAAAACAACAGACAATAAGAAAAAACAACATAAGCAATACAAAAAGCCTACGATGAGCCATTATATAACTCAAGAAGGTTCACTCGCCGAGCATCACTCGTAGCGATAATACCATATACATGACAGAATTCATCACTACAATAAAACAAGTACCTAGCCAATACACCCTGGCATTTAAAAAGATAAGGATCTTGTTCAAGTGAATAACTATAAAAGTAAATGAAGTAAGCTGGAAAACTATAAGATGAATATATACCTCAAGGTGTTTCTCAATGAAGCAAGTGCTACACAAGCTCTAGAGAGCGAGAAAATCTCAAACAGAACCGATAGCTTGGCATCATAAAAAGAAAATAGTTCAGGGCATAAGGCCAAAATTAAGATCATCTTGAATATATGGTATAGCATAGAATGAACATGTTGAAAGATTTTGGACAAAATTGCGAGTCTTATTGCAATAGCTAGGGAAGCATCAACAAGGTCGTAACAGCGCTAATAAGGATCGATGTGGAATCCGAACTAAGACCAATGTTTGTACAAACCTCAAGATCAACAAAACCCCAAAGATCAACAAAACCTCTAACAAATTTCAAGGTTCGACATTCAACCTAACATCTATCCAAACAACCTAATCGCATGAAAAATCAAACAACACAGACGATCGGAAACGCTAGAAATTGAAACCCTAAAAAAAGGCACAAACAACTAGCTAGGGCATCGACAAAGCAATCTCAATAGAAGCATCGATTGAAGATGCTTACCAGAAATTTCATCAACGCGAAGGTTCGAGACGAATCGGAAAGCGAATCCCGGACGAAGAGAGGAATTTGAGACGGAGAGAGTGAGAGCAGAGAGCACGAGAGAGAGAGAGAGCAGAGAGCGGCGACGGTGAGAGAGAGAGAGAGCGGTGACGAGAGAGAGAGGAGAGAGCGGTGACGAGAGAGAGATGAGAGAGCGGTGACAGTGAGAGAGAGCGGTGACGGTGAGAGAAGCGGTGACGGTGAGGTTTGTCGAGAGAGAGAGCGCGGTGAGGTGAGGGAGAGAGCTTTGTCGAGAGAGAGAGAGCGATGAGGGTTTGGTCCCCTTTTTGTATCGAGATCAAAGCACTCACGAATCTCGAGACGTAATGGACGATTGAAAAAAAAAAAGGTTTTGGTGGGAATGTTGGCGCCATTTTTTAGAGACGGAATTAAATTCCGTCTCTAATTGCGTCTCCGATCCGTCTCATATAGGGTTAGTATAAATATCCCTTAATGAGCTCAAATTGATGGTGTTTATGCATTTTCAGTATATATGGCATGAAGGAAAGAAACTAGTGAATTTGAGAAGAAACGAAGCAAACATACCTAAGGAGGTTTGGTGATGTGGATAAGCAATGTGGCGTTGTGGGACATAAAGGCACAACCTGGGAGTTCAATGCGCGACGTGGGAGATAAAGGAAGAAAAGAGAATTGAGACAGGAAGCTCAGCGCAGTGGCAGTGTCGTAGAGGTCAAGGGACGATGAGTGAGAGCCAAAGGAACAGTACTAGGACCACTGAAGAGATAAAATGCACACATGATGCTTGGCGTAGTGGCAGCACCGTAAGAGTGTATAGACATCACCGGGATTTAAGTGACAGCACAGAGAAGAGAAGAAAATAGAAAATAAAGTTCTATTTCGTGTTAAATTGTTAAGTAAGGTTTCTAATTGTTTAGAAATGTGATTAGGGAGGATAGATAGATAGAAGAATGTGGTAAACACATAAGTTACAAGAGATTAGCCGCCAATAACATATTTTAGCATATGTTTACTTTATTCTTGAGTATTAAGACAATTTCAGGAGAGAAGACATTTAAGACTCATGTGTGGTGATTTGGGTATTGTTTTTATTGATTTAATTGAAAGTATTTCATTATATCTCTGATTTCAATGAATACCACTATGTGCATGTTTGTTTCAATGATGTGTGAGTAGTTCATTAATCTTAGGGATCAATGGATCCTATGGTATGAATGCTATGCTATAAACATGAATAAAATAAGTTATTGGCGGCTAATCTCTTGTAAGTTATGTGTTTACCACATTGATCACGTGTTTGTTGATATTAGATTTTAGAAGTTATTACGACCATTGAAGCTGTTAAGCCGGATATGGACGGTACAACCTTAAAATACACAACATCGAGCGATAGTTGTTGATTAGGGAGACACGGATATTAAACTTAATTGGTTACGAATCTAAAGATTTGGAACTTTAAAGCAATGTAGAGCTTACATTATTCACAACAATAGGTGGAGTTCTACTTTGCACATAAGAATATTTTTCATCACGATAGCGAGTTAAAGTGGATTAGAAGGAAATCTATATATTTTAATTAGGCATTGCACACACATAATGAATATGATAAATTGAGTTGAAAAGCATAGTATTTTATTAGCTAGGTGAATTTGTGAACTAAAATAGTCTTAATATAAGAGTTTATCTAACTTGCATTGATTTGTTAGTATGGATTAGTTTTGTTTAGTTATAAAACCAATTAAAAGGATTTCCTAATAAATAGAGTAATATTAATTAAGTAAGTACGAATCAAGTGCATACATTTTTCTCTGAGGATGATATCCGTAGCCAACATAAGTTGGTTACACTATTACTACAAGCGAGCCGTTATACATGCATGCCGCATGTATTTCACAATCCATCTCTATCGAGGACCCCGCATCATTGTCGAGATAGTAGTCCTTAGTTAACAATCCCTAATTCCTCACCCTTATTACGTTCAAAGTTCTAGGCCCATACTTTACTTCGTTCTTTACAATGAAACCCCTATACTGTATAATTTTCCTATTCTTACTAATATCGCACTTCATCCGAGCTGAGCTTTGAAATTTATTAAATTGCGCAGTGAAACGGAATGTTTGGTGTCTTTTCAACATCTTCCTCTCTTTCTGACTCATCAGTGAAATCTAAATCTAAGGTAATTCATTGAAATCCCTGTTGGCCTAATAGCTGTAGGTGGAACTTTGGATTTTTATTTGGGTTTCTCTACTAAAGGTGCCTTCCTCTTCTCATCTCATGAGATTCTACCTTTACCACTTAGGGCCATTTTCCAAATAAAAAACTCACAAGTCCAAGTAACAAATAAACCTTTGGATCATAAAAACAACGTTTGTTGGAAATAAATTGATAAAAATTCAAGAATTTATTTCAAAAGGAGAAGTCATTGAAAAACTAGCTTAAAAATTCATCGAAAACTTAAAATTTGGCATTGAAGTGTTAACTCAATTATAAAACTTAAAATTACTTTTCTAAATCTTGTAAATCAATTGTGTGAGAAATTCTAGTCTTTTTGAAAACAAACAAAACAAAACAAAACCCCCAAAGTCAATTTAAACTCAATTTTCAAACCATTTGCAAATATGTATAAATATACTATGATTTCAAAATCATTAAATTTGTAAACCAACAATCAATGTAGTCGCAATGCCTAATCTATTGGAATCAATGAAATCCTTTGTTCAAGGTAATAGAATGAATTCTAATAAAACACTTTCGAAATCACTAAAAAACTTGCAAAACTCCTTCCAACTAAAAATTTGTTAAAGTAAAAGGCAAGGTTATTGTGATTAACTTCTTGAGAGTGAATCACTCAAGATTTAAGCCCTTGAACTCCTCAAGATTATTCTTCCAAGCTCTAGGCCGAAATCTCTAAAACCCTAGTTTGACTCAACACTCTCAAAATCAAAAATCTTGGGTTGAATGAAACTAAGTTGAGTTGAGAATCACTTAAATATATAAAGGTTGTGCTTAGGAAGGTTCAATCTAGGCAAGAAATTGAAGTGTGGGTAAAGGGATGCAATAGTTTGGGTGTGTGCATGAGTTTGTGTTTGTGGTGATTTGGGTTTTTATTTTTAAAAACTCAAAATCTTGTTGAGCGATTCTTATATTTAGTGGAATCGCTAAGAAATTGCTAGGCGAATCAGTGAGTTATGAGGTGTTGTGACCCACCGATCAGAGTAGCGAATCCTATTGTAGGGGCGAATCGATGGGGATCCGCCATACCAAAATTTTCACTTAATTTGTTGGTAACTATGACCGATTTTGCTAGCGAATCCTAGTGTTATCTCATTTCTCTGTGAAATCACTAGGCCTAGTTTACTGTTTTTTCAATTTATTTCATAATTAACTTATATATCATTCATAAAAACTTATATTAAGGTAGAATTGAATGCAATCTCAAAAGTTTGATTATGATATGTAACTAACTAAATAAATTTATTTAATAAATAAATAAATAAACAAGCAAGTGAAAAATGTAACTTGCATAAAGGCCATATAAACAAAAACAACATGATCACTCCCCCTAAATTGAAATTACCTCAGAGTTTAGGCTTCAAAATAATTTGCAATACAAGATTCAAAAAGTGAGAATAATAACATACTATACTAAACTAAACAAAAATTCCAATAAAATTAATTAAATATAGAATATGGGTTGCCTCCCACATAGCACTTTTGTTTATTGTCATTGGCTCGACTGCACATTTCTAGAATTAGGTTGGATCTCTATACTTGAATTCAAGGTTATCCACTCTAGTACCATTCTAGAAAGTGAGTGCTCGACCATTAATCATCAGAGTAATTGTTTTTTTCAGAATATCCATAACAACGTGAGTAGTGGCTAAGAAAGGTCGTTCTAAAATTAAAGGAAGATCTTTATTAATAATGTGTGGCATGACCAAAATGTCCATGGGTACGATGTGGTTGTTCACTTGAACTGGTACATTCGTGACTACTCTTATTGGTTGAATTGAAGTACCATTAAGTAAAGAAATTCATTCAAAAGCAAATATGTCCAACTCCAATTGAGTGTGTAGAAAGAAATGTATGGGCATGAGATTTATATTAGAGCTCGTATCACACTAAGCTCTGAAGTACCAAGCCCATTTGATTTTAATTTGCAAGTTTATACCTCTAGGATCACTAAGCTTTACAAGACTTAAATCTGGCTTTTTTCTTATTATTCTTGGATTTAGATTTTCTCGGCTTGTGAATATTCGTCCCATTCTCTGGCTGCTTAACTCTCCATTCTTGAGTTACTTTCATTTCTTTTGAAGTTTCTTCAACTTGTTCTTTCTTTGGAATCTCTTTTGCTGTCTCCATTATTACTAAATTAATAGCATAAAAAGTTATTATAATAGTTTAAATCTAGAAAATCATTATCATCAATTTTATTATCAAGTAATTCATCAAATTTTTCATAGGTATGTTTGTTATTAATTTTGAATTTATCAATTTTGTTTTCAAATTCCATAGACATTGTTCCTTCAGAAATATCAAACTTCTAGCCGTTTAAGAAAAGTTCTACCTAATAGTATATGTAAAGGGTTAGGTGATATTGAATTTCCCATTTCCATGACATAAAAGTAGGCTGCAAATATAAGCCATGTACTTGTACTAAAATGTCTTCTAATAATCCATGTGGTTTAATAATTGTATTGTTTGCTAAAGTAAGATTTATAGGTATAGTAGTTAACGTCCTATCATCAATGATTCCTAAAGTTTAAGTGACATAATGTTAATTGATGCTTCAAGATTAATCATAGAAAACTCAATAGAAGAATTTTCTATTGTGATAGGTATGACAAATATTCCTGGATCAGAACACTTATCAGACACTCTCTTAATTAAAGATGACATCTTTTGTCCTAAATTTCCATTAGATTCTTCTAAAAATTTATCTTTAGATTTAGTGAATTCTTTAGTAACTTCATCATGATTTGTTTCCGTTAAAAGCTCATTAATTTCTATTTTCTTGAATGATTCCAAAATGTTTTCTTAAGTTTCTTCCTTCCTAGCATTTGCTAATCGTTGTGGAATGGTAGAAATAGAATGCATATTTTTATTCGATTCATAAATATTAT
The DNA here is from genome assembly GCA_039657325.1 of Stephania cephalantha. Classification (NCBI taxonomy): domain Eukaryota; kingdom Viridiplantae; phylum Streptophyta; class Magnoliopsida; order Ranunculales; family Menispermaceae; genus Stephania; species Stephania cephalantha. The sequence continues at coordinate 27,795,050 of CM077578.1, read as the reverse complement.
TATTTTATTTATATTGATTAACTAATTCAAAATTTTGAAACAATGATTTATAAGCTTCAACTCTAGTTAAATACCATGAGTATAACCTTTTGTGAAAAGGTGCGTATTTCAATTGTTCAGCAATCAATTTCCTGGTGGGAATGACATTTGCCATGATCTATTCTTTTTCTTATTCTATAGTCTTATGTACTTTGTTTTTCTTTTTACCTTTTTTTGTCTTTTCTTGTGTGCGTTTCTTTTTCATTGCCACAAAATAAAGTGTTAACTTGTGCTTTATTAGTACTGTCTGTGTTTTGACTAGATCTATTAGTTTGATTACTTAACTTATTAATTTGTAGAGACATTAGATTTAATTGGTTTTCAATTCGTTAATAAACGTATCGATTTTAATTTGATTTGGAGAAATTTGTATAAAGTTTTGATGACTTAGGCTAATAAAGTTATGTAATATTTATTCTAAATCTTGTTGCATAGGTTGAATAGTTTGTCGAGATTGTTGAATTGTTGTAGGTTGTATTGGTGCTCTCGATCTATAAGTGGTATAATTTTGATTTTGTGGACCATACCTAATGTTTGAGTTTGGTTTTCCAGTGTAATAATTGTTATATTATATTGATTTCTAGGAAGACAAGAATATTGGTTCATAACTGCATTGACTTCTTCAGTATTATCTTCTTGTAATGTAAGGCACGCATCCATAGGATGTGTAACTTTATTGCAAAATCCATATGGTTTCACTTGATTTGATCTATCCTTTAGTAGTAATTTAACCATGCTAGATAATTCATCATCTTTTTCATCAAATTTATTACTTGGTTTATTATTACCTTCATAAAGTTTCTTTCTTAATGTGTTAGTCTTTTCACCATATTGTTTAGATTGTTTGGCCATCTTGTTTATAACTTATTTCCCTAAAGTTGGTGTAACATCGAATAATGATCTACCACATACAATATCTAATAATCTTTGTTCAAAATGATTAAGTTTTTTACAAAAGTATTCTAATAAAGCGTTTTGGGTGTTTATTGTGGACAATATGAAATTAATATTAGAAATCTATCCCAAAATTCATTAAAAATTTCATCATATTTCATTTTCACGAATGTGATTTGTCTTCTATAAGTACCAGTTTGTCTTACAGGCATATATTTATCTAGGAAAGCTTTTAACATTTGAGCCTTTGTGGCTATCGAATCTTGTGCTTGATATTTCAATACAAAAGAAAAAGCTTTAGGTTTTACTTATTCTAACGTGCAATCTTTAGGTTTCATCCCGTTGACTTTATGTTGGTGTTACCTTATAAATTTCTAGGGGTCTTCATTGTCTTTACCGTAAAAAGTTAGGTAAAGCACTAATGAATCTAGATCTAAGTTCAAATTCAGGAAATCCCTTAGGCTAAGCAATACATATCGATTCATAATGAGTGATATTTTGATTGGCTTGCCTAAAAGTAAGTTCTCTATTATTATTATTATTATTATTATTATTATTATTATTATTATTATTATTATTATTATTATTATTATTATTATTATTATTATTATTATTATTATTATTATTATTATTACTATTATTATTATTATCATTATCATTATTATTAATATTATCAAGGTTATTATTGGCTTCCATTGTGGTAGCTTGATGTTCTTTAAGTTGTTGTTGTTGTTGTTGTTGTTGTCTTAAATTACGATTGAAAATCCTATCTACCTAAGGATCAAATAGATGTAAAGAACCCGTGGAATTAGAACGACGAAGCGGGTAAACCATACAACGTCTAAAACTCCTAAGAAATTATAAAAAATTCCCTACAACGGCGCCAAAAATTGACACGTGTCGAGCATGTACAATAAGTTTTCCTTATATCATTATTATTTGTAGTAGTGATAAATGGGACCGTCTCCACATGGATTTATCAAACTTCTCTAAGAAAAAGTCTTTCAGTGGTTTTTATTATTTTTTACTTTAATTTAATAAATATAATTAAAAAAGGGAATCAACAATCACTAATTCAATCTATAAAATTATAATAATTAAGAAAACTAATTAAATTAACTTAACTATCACAATTCAAATTCACTAATACTCAAATCAATTCAATTCAATATTAAATAAATGTCTAAATAAACATTCAGAACAATGAAACATTAATTCGTTTTGTGTCAAAACATGATACTCAAATCATATAGTCATGAATATACTTTGTAAAGTTTTTTAAAACATTAAACTCTAATCATAATTAAGTAAATAACTCTTATCAAGCCATTAGTTCTCCTTATACTGGTGGAAAAGCCCAAGTTCAGATTTTGTTGAGCTAACCCTTTGAATACATAAATAAATTGACTTTAAGCAATAGAACCATATTATACTTTTTGAAAACTTTGAACTACTAAATCTAATACCTTGAAAAAGCCACTTCAATATTAGACTAAAATCTCAAATTGACCTAAGATATCTAAAAGGTAAATACACCTTTCAAAAAGTCCTAGTTACTACTTTAAACTAGATAATGAATCAAAATATCACAATACACATTCTAGATTATGCATGTAATACAAAGTTCATGTTTAAAATCTACAAATAATAATCTATTAAATTATTGAATAAAAGAATACGATTTGTTTAAAGCATTTAGCAGAAAATCATCACATAATGACTACATCACAAAACGAATCAAGTTCATGTTTGGACTTTGTTTAGATTAATAACCTGCTCACTCATATTCATAAATAACATCGCAATAAGGTAAATAAAAGAAATAGATAAATAACTTTGTAATAAATCATTTGAATATTCAAATTGTCTCTAAAAGCAATGAACAATAATGAAATTAACTAAAACGATAAACAATGGCTGCTAGAGCAGTGAAATATTGATCCAAGTACTCAAGGGAAACTGATTTCATAGACGTACAGTTGTATATATAATGTTCTTAGTAGTACAAATCCTAAACTAACTCAAACGTCTCGTGGTTATCTGAATTCTCGAAATCAAACCAAGCTATTCCCCAGTGATTCGTGTTTTAAGTTGAATCGGTGGGAAAATCCTTGGAAAATTGTCTCAGTGCTCCACCACTCTGAGTAGCAATTCCAAATACAAATCCCGATTCACTTAAGAATCACTTGGTTTAAATTCTAGTTCTTTCTTGATTTGCTGATAATTCTTTGCGCACTACTTCCATTCGAGCAAATCCTTCATATTTTTCCCCTTTTTACTCTATTTCGTTATATATTCCAATTATCACCTTAAATAACATAAACAAGAGAAAACCCCATGGAATATAGTCTTTTACATCTAAAATCATCCTAAATTATACTATAAAACATGTCTAATTATCGACTTACCATGGATTAGGGAACCGTAAGAATGAAAAAAAAAAAATATGAGAAAAAAGAGAGAGATACAGAAAAATGGAAGAATGGTCATAAAAACTTTTAAAAATAAAAGATTTAGCTCGAGTTATTTTATCTAAGTTAAGTGAATTATTATTTTCCAACATTCCAACAATTGTACATGATAATAATATTTATTAATATCTAAAAAATTCATATTGACTTGGATTGTGGTGGTATTTATAAATATTATTTGAAATTTAGAATGAATTAGTGATTTTTGTATCTGGAGATTCTATATTAGTCATTGTAAGTGTGAGATCCAAGAGTTTCATAAACTTGATTAGACGACTAATTAAGTATTTTTCATATTTTATGTCTTTAAGTATCCAAGGTGGGACCTACATGATATGGAATGAAGATCATAAGTTTAAAATATTATTTTTGCATGCCGAGTGCCTTGTTGGTCTATTATACTCTATTCATCGCAAAATAGAGTCAAGTTGAGACTTAGATGCGATGTCCGCGTGTTTTGGAGCGTGTTAGGATTTTTCCCAATTTTTGACAAAATTTGGGTAGATTTTTGGGTTAAATTTGGATTTAAATATAAGGAGATAAACATGAAAAAGAAACAAAAAATGCGAATGACACATAAGGTCAGTTGGTGTGTAGAGGGATATATATAGGGATAAGGGCATTTTAGTCTTGTTACTAAGAAAACTAATCCCCTCTTCTTGATTCTTTTTCATTTACTGTGTACACTGACGTCATCCACCGGATGTCGCAAGGCATCGTATATGTCAAACTTGATAACCTATCCATCGAATTCCATGGTTAAAGATATGTTGTGTACGTCTATCTTAGTTCTAACAGTCTTCAAGAATGGTCGTCCGAGGAGCACCGATGACGATCTAGATAGTTCTTCCCTTTTCATGTCCATTATGTAGAAATATGCTGGGAACATAAATCCATTTACTCCAACTAGTACATCTTCTAATACAACCACAGGTCTGACCACCAATCGATTTGCTAACGGTATCACGATCCCCATCTCCTCTAGAGGTCCTGCTTTATGTGTCTCGTAAATGGATAATGACATCACATTTATAGAGGAACCAAGATCGCACATTGCTTTAGGAATGTTGACATCCCCTATAGTGTTGGGTTTTTGGGGTTCATATGCAGTGGAAAATTCAAAACAAATTTTAAAAACCCCAACAAGATCGATAATATGTTCCATTAAACTAAATCTACGAAAGTAAATCATACCTTATTCCGTGATTTCCCTTTTGATTGTTCGATTTTCAAGACGTTCAAGTGCGCGTCCTCTATCAGAAATCCACACATGAACGGTGACCACAATTTGGAGTGCTAGCCCCAAGAGAGATTGAAAATGATTTTTCTTTCTCTCCCTAAATCCAGAGAACTCAAAAATTGTAAAACGAAAATCTTATTTCATTTTTAGGGTTTCATCCTTTATTTATATGTATAGATAAGCCCTCACTTAAAATCCTATTCGTAATAGAACTATTGTATTTAGGCAGATTAAGCAAATTACACATATGCCCTATTAATAAGTTAGCATATAACAAATCGTAAGGGCTTTTATGTCATGAATTTTATCATATAAAATTCATTACTCTAGACCAATTGAAATTATGCAAAGCCATTCTTTGTGTGCGACACTATAGGTTCATGCGACGTTGGTAGTGAACCAAAAACCATTTTGGTACACAAGTCTTAAGTGGTCTCTAGCAAGGCATTACGACTACCCAAGTAGCATGAATATCAACATCGATACAACCAAATTAATAACATATATTATATCCTTTTGTCGTGTGATATCCTTTGATTAAACATAAGGCATGGAAAGTCACCCTTAATGTTTAATCAAACTAGTCTCGATCTTTAGGTAAACTGAAAAACATCCAAGTGACATTGATCATATCAATTCACATGGACTTGGCCATTATCAGTCTATTTTATTGAGGGATCCACCGATATCTCTCTCTATACGAGAGTGACAAATTCTATATTGATTACACACCTTCACATATTATTCACAGGTAACCAATCACAATCTTTATGATTATCCGATTAAAGACAACATTTGACTTTGTCAAATTATCATGCTCCTAATATTGAAGTTTATGGTAATCTCAAGTCAAAGGACTAAATGATATACCTATCATGAGTAACACCTATGACTTAATCCATATGGTGGTCTCATAGCAGGTCGGTCCAAACCTTATTCCCTAACAGGTACTCATTATCTTAATTTGTATCCCTATACGAATGATCATCACATGACCATCAATCAAGATTCACACTAGTCTTAATTCATTATAGTTCCCAGTATAATGACCGACTAGGGACATTTAGGATATTTCAACAAATACCCATGGATCTTACTATAAGGTAAACAAGCAATCACTTATAATAAAACAACAAATAAAACCTCTATTTTATTAACTAAAATTATAAGATAAACAATGTTTGTAGATTGGCCTAGGGCACATGCCCTAACATATAGTGCAATGTACTGAGAATGTCTTGAGATCTTTGCATTTAGGGGAGAGTTTCTTTTTTCAAGATTGTCGTGACAATTTCTCCTACTTAACTCTTTTCGTTGCCCTTCAATCTCCCTTTGTTGGTGCAGAGCTCCCTGAGAAACTTTACGTACCAGGGTACTTGTTTTAATGCATCAAAAAGTGGAATGTTAATTTCTACTTTCCTAAAGGTCTCTAGAGTCTCTCTTTCTTCCTCCCTTTTTCTGTCTATCATTAAGAGTTAGGGAAAGGGAGGTTTGACCTAATAAACAAGTAGATTTTCCTTTTAAGGAATCTCCATTTGTTTAGAGGCTGGTCCTAAGACCTCAAGTTCATTTTCCTCCTCGTTGGACAGTTCCTTTAAGGTAGGTAATCTATTAGGATCGGGGTTTTTCGGTCCTTCGTATCCTCTACCACTACGAAGTGTAATGGCATTGACACTTGCGTTTAGGTTTGGGCATGTTTGTATAGGCGAATTCTTTTTTTCGCTAATTCTCCTAGTTGTTGTGTGATTTGGCCCACCTAGACCTCCAAGTTTTAGACCATGAAATTTGTATCACTAAGAGATTTCTGAGTGTGTACTCAGAATCGGTCGAGGTTTCTAGCAAATTAACTCTATTGAGCCGCTAGAGATTTAATCATGTCCTCTTGTAAGGAATGATTAGTCCCTGGTTTAGCCATGGTTGTCATTTTGGGGTAAAAGTAAAATAATTATGGTTTTGAAGCCCATAACTGAAGTTATGGATGTTCCTTGTCATTGCTTGATTATAGGTATTTTCGAAGGGCGCTCGAGCTTTCCTTTCGAATTGGTTACCTACAATATTGGCCTGCAGATGATCTTCAAATTGAGTAGGACATTCATCAGTCACATGGCTTAAGGCTGGGAGAATCTAAAAGCTTTAACATGCGTTTGTCTATTGTTTAGGAGACGCTTCCCCACAAAATTCAACTGATCAATTCTTTTGTCAGTGGAGCTAGTAGTAGTTCCAACTGACCGACCTCGACGAGTGTCAACACTAATATCCCCATATAGTCGTGACTATTGCACTATATCCTCGTAGAGTTGTTTCATCTGCGCAAGGATTTTATCGCGAATGTGACTGCCAGAAGCACTATCAATCATATGCCTCTTTATAGGGGACATTCCGTTATTGAAGAACCAGACAATGGTCGTATTAAATTGGCCATGTTGTGGGCAATTAGCAATTAGGCGCTAGTAGCGGTCCCAATAATCAGCAAAAGACTCATCGGTCTTCAACGTAATGCAACATTCTCATAGATGAGTTGGGCTATTTTATCCGTAGGGAAATATTCCCTGAGGAACTTATCTATCATGTCATGTCATGAGTTAATGCAGCCAGGGTGGAGATCAAAATGCAATTGTTTCGCTTCATTTTTTAAGCATAATAGGAAAGTTTTAAGCTTTACATCATTTTCTTTTGCTCGAGGAGGTTTCATAGACTGGCAACTTGTTTGAAACTCCTTGAAGAATGCAACTGGGTCTTCACTCTTCATGCCATGAAAGGTGGGTAGGAGGTGAATAAAACCTGACTCGAGCTTGAAAGCTTCGTCGTTTAGTGGGAAGTTTATGCAGAGGGGCTGCCGAGCATGAGCATTTTGGAGATTTTTGTAAATCCACCCCATGGTAATCTAGCGATCACTGCCAGTTTGGCAAGCGTCATTAGCTATAGTAGGTTGGGGGAAACAAGACTCTCTGTTTAGAGCTTCCCTAGCCAACCTATGGTGGGTTATGTCGATTTCTGAATTGAAAGGTAATAGTGTATCAATCAATTTAGATCGAGTTATCCGATCGTGCATAAACTAGTAGAATCAAAATAAAAACAAAAACAAAAAAGTCAAACTCAATTTGGAAATGAATCCCTGGCAACTGAGCCAAAAATTGATCACGTGTCATGCGTGCCAAATATAACCTGTTATAGGTTACCAAATCCTACTGGAATATAGTAGAGGTAAGAGTGGGGTCGACTCTATAGGATTCAGTCAAACTGAGTTCAATAAACAAAAAAAGTAAATCTGGGGGATTTTTGAAAGAGTTCTATCTAAAAGCCTACTAAACAAGAAAGTAAAATAGTTGTAAAACAAAGAAATAACGACATACCTAAGTCTAAGAATCCATAATCTAGACTCATTTTGTTTCCATGTCTTGTATCATTGATTTTAAAAGATGGGTTTCAAAATAGTTTTCCCTAGATAGGCTATAGGAGTTGGGGTCACCAATACCCTAGTCCCCTATTCTCAATGGATATGGTAATCACTCTCTAAATACTTACTCCACTATACAACCTTGGGTGACTACTTTCAAGATTTAGTACGTGAGCAACGTTAACACCTCTTTTGGAACACTTATACCTAGACTACCATAGGCAACCACTCTCCATATTTAGTCTGGTTCTTGATGCTACTCACTTAGAACAATAAGTGTGTCAAGTTTCTTGCTCTAGGTTATTACCACTTCTCAACCCGATTGGTATCACGGACTCAACCGGATTGATAGCAGGCCCATGGATTTTATGCCTAGAAATATGCAATGAATATACAAACTCTAAACCACCATTGAGACATCGTTAAAACAACAACAAAAAGATAAAGAATTGAGATAAAACATTATTATTATAGAAAATCTCAACAAGACATAGATAACAACCAACTATTGGCTAGAAAGCTTCATCCCTAACCTAAGTATTAAAGAACCTAGACGGACATGGCTACTCTACCTTGCTCTACTCCTAAATCACTATGAATACAATATATTTTCATTCATAGAGGCGCCTCCTTTATATAATTGTGCCTGGGTAAAATAATAGCAATTGTCGGGAATAACAACCTACTAAAATTTACTAAAACTTCTGCTCTGTAATGTTGGCGCCATTCATAACGTCGTGGTTATGTGGGTACAGCTCCAGGTGGCAATGTGGAGATATATAGAATTTATTGGGCATCAATTCGGTCTAAAACTTCTATTTTTATGTCTAGCGCCATGGGTGACGCCATCCATTCAAGTCTTGGAGCCGTGCATTCAAGTTTGGCGCCGTGTGTTGATCCGCCCTGACGCCTTGGTGGTGCCGCTGGTCCTTTGTTGGCACCGTCCATTCTTTTGTATGGCGTCAACCCAGCTACTGCTTTGACCAATAGTTCACTTCTTTCTCGGAATTGTCTAATTCACACACAAAAGCAAAAATACCCTACAAATCTCCAAAGTAAAGATATATAACCATAAGACCCGACTTTAGACTTGATTTACATAGCAAAACACTTATAAAAAATTGCATAAATAAAGACTCATTAGTAGTATTTATTGTTATTTGTTCTCTCATTTATTTCCCAACTTGTTAAGTAATTAGTAATAAGTTTGGGTACCCCCTTTTGTAACCTAAAGTTATCCCAATTCTTTGTGGATTTGACCCTGCTTATCGCTACTGCAAATCAATAGTAGCTCCATATATAGGATTATTATTGGTTCCGTTCGGCGCGACATCAATTGTTCATGCCATTACCGAGGACTGGTGTAGATTATTTTTTGGTTACTATAAATATTATAATAATAATAATGAAATTTTTTTATGCATAAGGTATGCCATGTTATGAATAAGATTTTTGTAATCGAATTTTTTTATGCATAAGGTTAATGTTTGTTAATTTTGTGGAGATCACTCTCATTATACTAAAGCCTGCCAAGAACTTAAATATTTTGTGTGGCTATTGAGTCAATTTGGTGCAATGCAGATTGGATTTTTAAGGATTTACTATACGTGATGCAAAAAGATGAGAGAATGAAGTTGTATTTGTAAACCTTTCCTAGCATCGAACTTGAATGCAACCAATTTCTAATCTAGAGGAATCCTCGAGTAATGCTACTTGTGTTATGATAAATGAGCTTGCATTTATTGTTGATTATCTAAGTGACGAGGAAGAGGAATCAGGTGAAGAACTTGAGTTGATCTGCATGACCATTTATCATGATCGCACAACTTATGATGAAAAGAAAGTCGAGAAGGAATTTGAAGTCAATTTTGATAGGTTAATTGAGCCACATAAAAAAAGCAAGGAAGACCAACCTCTAGTATTGGTGAGACTGCCCGCCCTAGCATGTATAAGAGTTGAATTCTACACAAGGATGGAATAAAAGGGGCAGTTAGAGATTTTCTACACTGTCGTCACCTTTATGTTGGACGGTATAGATAGCCAGAAACTTATGTGTTAGAGGTCCTTGATTAGCTCCAAATTCTAAATGAGGGTAGGCTAATTTCATTGCACAAAACCACGGTGAAGCAGTTTGTTCAAGACTACTCCTAAGTAGTGGGCATCATGTGATCGTTCACGCTATGCCTAGCCAACGACTCGAAAGAAATATGCTTGTTTTAAAGCAACCTAACTTTATTTTATTTATTTCATGCATTTAATTTCAATTTAGTTTAGTTTTAAGTTTCTCGAATGTCTAATAAAGTATATGAAAATAAAAGAGAACCGAAGAAAGGAGAAAGTACATTGTGTTTGGTGTCAGGTTTGATTTTGGATATCAATAAAAATTTTTTGGATGTTGACTGCGTATTCGGATTAACTTGTTTTAAGACTTGGTTGGAAGTTAAAAACCAACTTAAGGTGCTGCTTTAGTGGCAGGTCTTTAAGTAGAACCCAAGACCGTCAAGTCCATTTCGCCATCTTGATTATTTTACCCTTAGTTGGAAGATTTCGGGGCTCGCAAGTTTGGGTTGGAACCTTTATAGTCAACCCCTTTGTTTAATAGTTCTTCCTCTTATCATGTTATTGCTTTGAAGTTTTTCCTTAGTCAGGTAGATTTGAGAGATCTTGTATGTGTTTTTTATACATCTAAGAAATAATGTGATACTTTTGTGCTATAATCTTGACACACTACCTTGCTCATCACTCATTTTGCATACTTCACAACTTCTTATATAAATATGTTTCACTCTATTCATTTCATTTATATTCTTCCATTTCTACTTTCACTTGTTCTTTTGGAATGTGTATTGGTTGTCCTGCTTTCTTGAACCTTGAAAACAAGGTTCAAGATTTGTTTGGGGGTATGCAGGTTGGATGGAATGTAGTGGATGAACAGTGAAGGGTTACGGTAAAATTTTTGCAATTTTCAGAATTTTTTCAAAATTTCTGGCGAAATATAGGTAATATGGTTTTATTTTATTTTAAAGATTGATATGTTGGTAGGTTGGTTACACACTTTCATACTTGTGAATTCTTTCTTTTTTTCTCTATGTTTTTTTGAGCTTAAATGAATGCCCAATTCTAGCTTAGGATAATGGTGGACAATTTGAGAATTCAAATATGGACTGATGTTGCTATGAATGGACAAGACCATAAGTAGAGTTTAGTTAAAAAATTTATTCTTGTGATTGGTTTACCATACCGAGTCTACAAAAAAAATACTAGTGTGGAGTTAAGGAAAAAAGCCAACTAAATCTCTACAGATTCCAAGATAGGTTTGCAATCCATTTACAACATAGTAATAACTAAAGAATAAGTTTGGTGGAAGATATAGGCCATGTTTATTTAAAGCTCTTAACTATTAACCTACTTATTAAGTTATCCCTAGTTAACCTAGTTGAGCGAACACAACCTAACTCTTTCATCACCTATAATGAAACCTATAACCATTAGCTTATAATCTTTTACCTAGTTGGAAGTTAGTCTTAGATTTGAAATCATTAAAAAGAGACATGAAAAAAAGAAAAAGAAGGAGAAAATAAAAAATATTTTAGGAGTGAATTATTGTTTATGTACCAAAAATAAGGGGAAATTGTTCTTGATGAAAATATAATCAATCAAGTCATGTCTAGAGAGTTCCACTTAAAAACACTATCTATAGGAAATGGACTAGGGAGCCTTGTGGTTAGAAAAATGATTATTCCACTTAAAACAGTATCCACATGAAATGAAGTATGGAATCAGATGGTTAAAAAAGGTGAGGAATCCATAATGTGAAAACAAAAATTAAGTAAGGTGAAGTGTAAATCATTTCATGTTCTCTGAAAATCTTTTGACAACTTTATGTCTAAAGATTTCCAACGTTTCGAATCCATGAATTACTTCTCCTTGTTAACCAACCAAACCATTACAACCCAAAAGAAAGTCCTATTAACTTCAAACAATGTTTTGAATGTGTTAGTGGAGTGGTTGTATAAGTTCTATTTGTGGAGTCTTAGTGTTCGATGTTTAATTTAGAGATTGCAATTTTTTAGCTTGTTAAAAACTCCTTACTCGTGATTAATTGATGATTTTAGTCTTGAAAAAGCCTAATGTTTTACAGAGTATTCTTCGAGAAAGTAGCCAAAATATCTTAACTTAAAGTAACTGGCTTTCTTGAGTGTTCTTGTTTCAATTTAGCAAATTGCTTGAGTTGGGAATTAATGAAGCAAGAATGTATCTTGTGAATGCAATTTGAATGTTTTATACACCATTACTCGGGAAGAGAAATTGTTTAAGTTTGGGGGTATTTTATAAGTCGTCAATTATGCTATATTTTAGTGTGATGTTACTATGAATTCCAAGACTTTTATCTCCATTTATAGTCTAAATCCTTTATTTTGGTATTTTCGGGGTAAATATTAGCTATTAGACAAAAGAAGCAATTTTCCACAAAAATCCAATCAAAAAGAAAGAGATAGGCATAGCGCCTTCCCATCGCCTCCAAGTGCACTCAAATTGCCAAGTAATTGATGGACCAAATTTGACCGGATTAGAGGACACCCACTGGAAACATTACGTATGAAGCCTTGTGAAGATCCAGGAGAAAACAAAGTTCAAAATCTAAGGGGAAGGTCAGCGCCTTCACAACACCTTGGGGTTATACACAAGGCGCTAGCAAGGCACTAGGCTCGGATCAGGACAAAATGAAAGGAAAAATAGAGTATCGTAGCTCTTTCTTAACAATTTCTAGCACTTTGGGAGTTTTGCACATACGTTTTTAAACAAATCCTAAGATTGGCAATTCTGTATTTTACAGAATCGCAAGATTCAGTATTAGATTATCTTTTATCACACTTCTACTATAAATAGGAAATGCTAGAATGGCTTTGGGGACCTCTCTAATCTATTTTCCCCTCTTCTCATCTCTTATTTGCCTTTTTTCTTTTATCATTATATTTTGATTTCCATGACCATAATTAGCTAAACTACTATATACATCAAGGAGACTTGTAAGTGATTTATGAGATTCATATGTTAAATTCCATATTTTTCATTATGGTCTCGTATTTTTGATTGCACTATTTATAATAGATTAGATTGATCACAATCATCATATACAATGGCCAATGCATGTGTGAGTGTAAGAGATATTTGCTAGTGATCGTACCGTCTCTCGGTAAGGGGGATCAGGTTAGGTGGCAAGTGGGGCCTTGACTGTTGGCAATCAACGTGCCCTTGTGCAATTGGGATATAAGAAGGGTCGCGGTGTTTTTAATCTCCACGTGACTGGTGAAAGAATTTGACGCTAGTTACTACTATTGATAGGGGTTCTCCAGAGTTTAATTTTGCTAGTTCATTGAAAATCTACGGCATATCCTACAGGTTTTGAGGTCTAGTTAGTATATGGTGTCGGACATTCCTTCGATTGATATGAAGAGAACGAGGTGGCGTGAGTCACTGTAAGCCTATTTATAAGAGTTAATGAAAAATAATCTTCTTGAATCGAAGACTAATTTATACTTAAATTGGTCTAAGTGTCTCTTTGATCTAGAATTATTATAATAATGTTAATTTCATAGTATTTATAGTTATTTGTTCTCGCATTTATTTTCGAACTAGTTACCTAATTAGTAATTAGTTTACATTAATATAATTAGTTAAACCCCCTTTTTGTAACCTAAAGGTATCCCCAGTCTCTATGGATTTGACCCAACTTATTGCTACTACAAATCAATAGTAGCCCAATATTTGGGCTTATTATTGGTGTCGTTCGACATGACATCATCAGAATTTTGGACAAAGTGATGAGTTTCAGGGTATTTGATAAATCAATAATTATATAATGTTTTATAGTACATTTTAGGAAGAAATGGAAGAAAAAAAGGAAGAAAAGTAAAGAATTGAACTAAGATTAAGGTTATATGAAGTGTGATAAGAGGTAATCTAATACTGATGATGTCGCTACACAAATCGATGAAGCAAAGAGACTTATTTCCATCGATTTTCTCAACGATTTAGCTGAGAAGGAGGATTCGGTGAGAATTCGGTAATGTAGATTGACACATGTCGAGCATGTACAATAAGTTTCCCGTGTATCCTTATTATTTGTAGTACTGATAAGTGAGATAGTCTCCACATGGATTTATCAAAATTCTCTAGGAAAAGTCTTTTAATGGTTTTTTATTATTTTTACTTTAATTTAATTAATTTAATTAAAATGGAATTAAAATCACTAATTCAATTTATAATATTATAATAATTAACTAAACTAATTAAACTAACTTAATCATCACAATTAAAATTCACTAATATTCAAATCAATTCAATTTAATAATAAATAAATATCTAAACAGACATCCAAAACAATGAAACATCAATCCGTTGTGCATCCAAACATGTTAATTCAATTATATAGTTATGAACATCCTTTATAAAGTATTCTATATCATTAAACTATAATCATAAGTAAGTAAATGCCCTTAGCAAGCCATTAGTTCTCCTTATACAGGTGAAAAAATCTATGTTCTAATTTTATTGAGCTAACCATTTTGAATACACAAAGAAATGAACTTTAGGCAATAGAACCGCATTGCACTTTGTGAAAACTTTGAAATACCAAATTTAATACCTTCGAAAAGCCACTTCAATATTAAACTTAGATCTTAAATTCACTTAGGGCATCTAAATAGTAATAGACCTTTCAAACAAAATGAATCCAAATATCAAAATACACATTCTAGACTATGCATGCAATCAAAGTTCATTATTAAAATGCATAAATAATAATCTATTAAATCAGTGAATCAAACAATACGATTGGTTTAAAGCATTAAGTACAAAATCATCTCATCATGACTACATTAAAAAATATATCAAGTTCATGTTCGGACTTTGTTTAGATGAATGAACTACTTACTCATATTCATAAATAACCTTGCAATAAAGCAAATAAAAGACATATATACATACCTTTGGAATAAATAATTTGAATCTTCAAATCGTCTCCAAAAGCAATGAACAACAAAGTAATAAACTAAAACAATAAAAAATGACTCCTAAGGAATGAAATATTGATCTAAGCACTCAAGGACAACTGATTTTGTAGCCTTATAGTCGTATATATAGTATTCTAGGTAATACACATCCCAAACAAACTCAAACATCTCATGGTTATCTAAAATTCTTGAAATCGAACCCAACAATTCCTCAACGATTCATGTTTTGAGTGGATCACTGAGAAAATCATTAGAAAATAGCCTTAGTGTTCCACTGATCTGAGTAGTGATTCCTAGTACAAATGCAAAATCGCTTACGAATTACTGGCTTTAATTTTTAGTTCTTCCTTGATTTGCTGATGGTTCTTTACATACTCTTTCCACTTGATCGAATCCTTCATGTTCTTCTCTTTTTACTATATTTCTTAATATATTACAATTGTCACCTGAAATAACAAAAACAAGAGAAAACCCCGTGTAATATAATCTTTTACATCAAAATCCTTCTAAAATATATTATAAAATATGTCTAATTATTAAATTATCAAATACCCCCAAAATCAACACTTAACTATCCCGAGCAAAGGAATACTATCAATTATATTATCCTTTCTTCCCTTATTTTGGTTTCATAATTATATACTCTTATTCCTTGACAAGTTAATAATTAGACACATTTTATAGTGTAATTTAGGTTGATTTTAGGCATAAAGGATGATATTACACTAGGTATTCTCTTATTTTTGTGATTTCAGGTTTTAAATAGGAAAATTATGAAATGAAAGAAAAACAAAACAATCAACTGGAAAAATATACCAGCGATTAGCCAGCAATTCGAAATAACACTAGGAACCGCCTTCTAATTCAACAAGTGAAGAAGGCCAACAAATCCACAGCGAATTAGAGAATGAACTTTAAATTCCCAACTAAATCGGTGGAGCAATGAGAGCTAAATACAAGGATTTACTCAACGATTTTTGTATAAGTTAGGAATTGCCGAGAAATCGCTAAGGTCGATTACGGGTTTTCTAGATTAGTATGAAGGATTTGAGTTTATTTAAGATATGTATACGTATGGAGACTACAAAAAAGGCCAGAGAGCTTCAAAATAATTCTCCTAATTCTTTCTTTTTGCTTACCTTTTGCTCTATATTAGTTTTATTGTCTATCTTTAAAGATACTTTAGAGCTTTGATTTATATTAAGGTATTTAGTTATTTATTATTTCTTTAATTATATTTATGCGTTGTTTATTTCCAGCATAAGTGAGTAATCTATAAATCTAAACAAACCCACAAACCCTAGACAATGTAATATATTTTAGATTTCTAGATTGTTATAATTAAAGAATCGTGTGTTTATGCTGTAAATCTATTCATATACGTCAATAACAGAATTAACAAGTCACTTTAGCGTATTACAACTAAAGGAGATTAGTATTGCGTGCATAGTTGCAAATGTGTTATGTGATATTATAATTCTAAATCTATCTTTATAGTTATTAACAACAATTACAGAAGTAGAACCTAGGATTAATCTATAGCGAATTTTTCAAGTGGTTGTTCTAGGTGATTGGGTAGCTATACAATGACAAGAATGTAGCATTTCCATTAAATTAAGGAAAATCCGTGGCTGGCAAAAGGCTATCAACCTATTAAGAAGTTGGGTTTAATGATTCTAAGATTCCATGTTTTGTGATTAGTGATATTATGTTATAGTGTTTAATAGTAATCCAAATATATATTATATTGTTTAGTGGGGGTTTTTTTAGATGTTTATTTATTTGTATTGAATTGAATTTGAATATTGTTTAGTTTTCTTTTGAATTTGAATTGTTTAGATTAATTTAGTTAGTTTGGTCATTTAAATTGGTAATCATAGTTGTTAGTTATTAATATTTGAATTCCCCTTTAATTAGATTAACTAAATTAATAAAAAAGGAAAATAATTCCTTTCCTTTGAGATTTCAAAAATCCTTGTGGAGACGTTATCTCATTTACCACTACTACAAGTTAATAGTAAAATACTAGAAATTATTGTGCACGGTTGACATGTGTCAGTTTTTGGCACTATTTCCACTGATTTTTAGATAATTTTAAAGGATACTAGACGTTTAATGGTCTACACACTTCTTCGTGTCAATTCAACTAGATCTTTACAATCGTTTGATCTTGAAATAGATTGAACTTTTAATCGGAGTTTAAGACAACGACAACTTAGGGAAGATTTAGCTAATAGAATGGAAGTTAATAATAATGATATTAATGACAATGTCATTAATAATAATAATGATAATATAGTTACCAATAATAATAGAGAACTCACTTTTAGACAAGCAAATCAAAATGTTAAAGCATATGAGCTTATGTGTATAGCATACCCCAATGGATTTCGTGAATTTGAATTTAGATATGGATTTATTAGTGCCTTACCTAACTTCCATGATAAAGACAATGAAGACCCACATAAATTCATAAGGGAGTATCAACATAAAGTTAATGGAATGAAACCAAAAGAAGGAACTTTAGAACAAGTCAAACTTAAGGCTTTTCTTTTTGCATTGAAAGATCAAACACAAGACTGGTTATTCTATCTTTCCACAAGATTCGATAACTACATGGACTCAAATATTAAAAGCTTTCCTAGATGAATATATGCCTATTAGAAAAATTAGTTCCTATAGAAAGCAAATCACAGTTGCTAAGATGAAAGATTATGAAAACTTTAATGAATTTTGGGATAGATTTCAAAGACTAATTTCTTCCTGTCAACAACATGGATATACTCAAAGAGCTTTAATAAAATATTTTTATGAAGGACTCAATCACTTTGAACAAAGACTACTAGATACAATATATGGTGGATCTTTATTTATGACAACACCTACTCTAGCGAAAAAAGCAATTAATTAAATTGCAAAACAATCTAAACAATATGGTGAAAAGGTTTAATCACTACAAAAAATGGATATTTAGAAACGGAATTGCTAAGAAAAAATGGTTTGAGACGAAATCGAGACGGAATAATTCAGATACGGAATAGAGAGAAATCATAGACGGAAATAGAGACGGAATAGAGACGAAATTAAATTCCGTCTCAAAAAAATGGCGCCAACATTCCAACCAAAACTTTAATTTTTTACAACCGTCCATTACGTCTCGAGATTCGTGCGTGCTTCAATCTGGACGATTGAAGAATGGGGACGGATGTCAATAGAACTCTCTCTCTCTCTCTACCGATTCTCACCATCAACTCTCTTTCTCTCACCGAAATCTCTCTCTCTCACCGCCATCAACTCTCTTTCTCTCTCACCGAAATCTTTCTCTCTCACCGTCGCTCTCTCTCACCGGAATCTCACTCACCGTCAACTCTCTCTCTCCCACCGGAATCTCACTCACCGTCAACTCTCACTCTCTCTCTACCGATTCTCACCATCAACTCTCTTTCTCTCTCACGGAAATCTCTCTCTCTCTCATCGCTCTCTCTCTCTCTCTCTCCGCTCTCTCTCACCGAAATCTCACTCACCGTCAACTCTCTCTCTCTCACCAGAATCTCACTCACTGTCAACTCTCTCTCTCATCAAATCTCTCTCCCAAACCCTGAAATCTCTGTCATCGCTGCGATTGAGACTGCAACGAGGTCGTCGAGTCTGCCATCGGCGTCTGCCAGAGATTGGAGCCTCCGAAGCCTTCGCCGTCTGCCCTCGCCGCACCCTTAGCCTTCGCCGCTGTTCGCCGTTGTTCGTTCGCTGTACCTCGCAATCTCCAAAGCCCTCACCGTCTGGCCTCGCTGCACCCTAAGCCTTCGACTTTGAATAAGGAATGACAGATTAGGCATTGGATTTGAAGAAGGAAGGACAGAGAACGCGTTGGATTTGAATAGAGGTAGGCGTCGGGTGTTGAGGGTTTTGGGGTTTCATTGAGATTTTAGAGACGGAATTGCTGTGATTTCTGGTTGTTTGCTGTTGATTGCTATGAATTCCGGTTGTTTGTGAAATAAGATTTTTATTTTTTTGGGTTGATTATTAGGGTTTAAGTTTGATGATCAATTACGGGTTTTTTTTTTTTGCCTTTTTTATTTGTTGTTGTTTATTTTGATTCAGTATTTCTGTCATTATTGATGTAAAAATGGAGGATTTTGGGTTTTTTTTGTCCTTTCATTTGTCGAGTTGTTTATTTGGATTTTGGGTGTATATTCTCTAATTTATTTAGTTTCCTAACTTACTTTAGTTTCCTAGTTAAGAAATGTTGAATACGGTATTGTTTGTGTAAATAGCCAAGTTAGAGGTTGACAAATTATATAGCATATTCTTAGGATTGATTTTGGGCAACACAAGAAGCTGCAAAATAAAACTGAAATGATGCTCCTTCTCCTTCATCATTCAAACCCCCACAAATATATCAGTTGTTAGCATCACTGCTGCCACCACGCCTTAAACATGTGGAAATAAAACTGCCTCCATCAAACCATGTCCCCAATGCTATAATTCCCAGATCTGGTACCGAAGATGAGGGAGTACGTTATATCTATGCCAATTAATTTTGGGATAAGAACCTTGAAGATATATGATAAAGTGGTTAAGAAATTGAATGCAACACTTGGGTTTCGCGAGTGAATTTGATGTCCCTGCAATGAACATAGTGGGCACATGTCAATGGTTGATGCCTTTGGAGTTAGAAACTCAGTAACATGAATATATACCCAAAGCTTTTATTTCTCTATCTGCACTTAAAGATGTGGTAGTACAACACAAGATTGGTAATATTTCTTGGATAGGCAATCCAATGCTCACACATTCTGTTTTTGCTACAATGCCTAATATCCTTGATGAGAGTGCACTTATTTTTATTTCTTTCTCTCTAGTTTGTAAGATTTCAATCAGTTTTTGTGATATTCGATCTCAATTTTTCCATTTACATATTTTTATTTGTTCTTATATTTGGTATGTTGAAGTTGGAACAAAACTTTAGGGTTTATGCTGATTTGTCTTGTAGCGTTGGTCAATTTGGGTTTGATGATCTAGTGATTTATGTTGCTCAACATTTCATTGACATATTTTTTATTTGTTCTTATAGAGGGTTTTTTTTTGTAATTTGTATAGCATTTGTTCTTATATCTTTTTTTTAGACCATGGAAACTTGTATGTTTTTTTAAGTCAACTTGTATGATGTTTTAGCCTTTTAATCATAAAGACTTTTAAGTTATGATCACTTCTTCTTCTTTTCTTTTTTTGGTTTTTAATTTTTGATCTCTTATTGATTTAATTCATGCTTTTATGATCATGTATGGATTCTTTCTCTCTAGTTCGTTAGATTATGGTTTTATGGTTTTATTGTTTTTAATCTCACTAGTTTTTCAGATTTTGATGAGATTGTGTGTTTAAGTTGGTTATAATTTGTTGTTGCTTTGATGGGTAGTTACCAGGTTGTAGTGAACATGTTTTATCGATTTAATTTACATCAAGGCTTATGTTAACAAGCTTGTTGGATCCCTGCAATTATAAGAATGTCGTATGAGTCTATATTTTCGAGGTGGTTTGGTGTGTAGTGTTAGATTTCCAGGTGGGTTATGCATGTATTCATGCAATTAGTTCAGTTATGAACAACGGAGAAATGTATCCTTGAAACCAGGGAAAACATGGATACTTTGAATAATGCAGCGAAGTTAGGGTTCTTTTTAATTGGAACTTAGAGGGAAAAAATAATTTAGGGAAAAGGTTTAGTCTAAGCAAAACTCCATACCAAGTTAGTAGTTCAACCTGAAAACTAAAGCCATCAAGTATGGTAGAACAACGAATATCATGCCATTCGAAATTGTTTTCATCAATTTATTTCTAACAAACTCGTGTAATGCATCATGTATCCCTAAAATTCTTGTTCCTGGTAAAGAGCTTTAATTGCATCAATAGAACTTCAATAATAAGCAAAGCTAAGATAATCTATTCAGTTCCATTTGTGCTGTTACATGATGAATTCTTTCATGATTTGTTCACACATTCACTATTGAATTCCACTATATTTTGAGCTGTTTTATTATTGAGATCTTTTCTCTTCTCAAATGAAAATCAGATTACAACAACAACAATCAAGCCTCTCGCAAGGGCCGAGCGGGCGGACCCTAAAATGAAAACCAAATTGATCCTGAAAAATGTTGAGTTGTCGTTTTTTTTAGAGGAAAAGAAGGTAGCAAGGGCCAATGTAGCTGAAGTACTCTCTTTGACCCATTAAACATTTCGTTTAACTAAACCTTATATAAAGATCCACTACTTAGGAGGCCAAATGGTTATAAAATTATGCGGTGGTAGTATCTAGAGATGGCAACATCGTTTTGGCATACATCCAGAGGAGCCAAAAACTGTCTTAAAAATCCAAAACCCGACTTAGCATAAATATTTTATGAGATTGTGTTGTACCCTAGGAAGTAAGATCAGGTAAAATTAACTATCAGTTTAGAGAGTAAAGATGCATTGATCAGTTCCTACATTTCCAATACCGCTCTATTGTCAAGGTAGAAATTTCAGATTATATGTGTAATATACTAGCGTATTTGGTTTGGTAGGACATTGAATTGTTTTGGTTTTGGGTTTGGTTTTGATGCAGATGAGCGTTAGGGAAGTGGCTGAGCTATACGTAAGCGAGAAATCCTTCATAGTCGAAGTGCAACGTGCTTTGTCTGGATTGCATTCTACTGCTCTAATTGCTCGGAGAGGTAAGGTTTTGTGCTATATTTTATTTTTAATTTACATTCTTTGATCTCTTCATGCCACATTTTTTTATGTATTTCCTACTATATTTGGTTCAATTGTGTGTATATGCGTGTGTTTAGATAAAACTACCTAAAGAGTAGGTATAGATGAGTAGTACCTATAATTATATATTTTCTACTACTAGGTAGGGTTCTACCAACTATGATTACTCTTTGAGTTAATGTTGCTATTTCACATAAAACGTCAAGAGATTTGAATTAACCACAAACATACATGAAGTTGAAATCAACAAAAGGAACAGAAGCCACAAACATACATGAAGTTAGACATATTTTTCCAGAGATTAGGAGTAGTACATTCAATCCACAAACAAACATGAAGTTAGAACTCAACAAATGTAAAGTTTGTTTTGGTTTATGTTATTTGTATCAAACCACATTTATTCAATGCGTAAAAACAAAGCTTTTTGTTCATGTAGTTAGGAAGGTTCTCAGATTCCCCCTTTTAATAAATAGTGTAAGTTGGGCACACAAGTAGACTTGTACCGTCAGGAATTATGAAACTAGTTGACTAATTTAATTGCACAATTACAATAGGAATGTCGTCTACAAGTCGAGACTGGATGTACAACCGTCTCGACAATGGCTTCGTTCGAATTGAATTCGCGGCGAGGGTTAAAGAATTCATAGCATTTGCTAAGCAACATTGTCCTACATACCAAAGTGAAAGGAAGATTAGATGTCCGTGCAATTATAAGAAATGTCGACTTGTACCGTACCTGGACGTCGAAACGGTTAAATACCATATATGTAGGTACGGATTTGTTTCGGGATATCACTGTTGATACGAACACGGTGAGAATGGAGATGAAGACCCGCAAAACTTCTACCAATTTGATAACAATATTGATGATGCTGATGTGGGAGGTTTTGATACGACAACTTACCACAAGATGCTACACAACGTGGCAGATCCAAGTTTCAAATGGAATCACGTGGAAGAATCACCAAACCCCCAAGCACGCCAACTATATGACATGATTGAGGCTAGTATCGAACAATTGTGACCGGGTTGCGAAACCATGACAACGTTGTCCGCAATGGCAAGATTACTTGCGATCAAGTCAGAACATCATATATCTGAACGAGGGTATAATGAAATCATAAAATTCGTGAAGGATTGTTTGCCAACTGACAATTCATTGGTTGAAAATTTTTATGCCACTAAAAGACTAATGCGAGGTCTAGGTCTACCTGTTGAGAAAATAGATTGTTGTGAGGACCAATGTATGATTTATTGGGGAGTGGACTCTGAATTGACATCATGTAAATTATGTGGGACTTCACGCTACATTGCACAACAACGAGGTCGTGGACGGAACACCAAAAAGTGCCCTTGCAAGCAAAAAATGTACTACTTCCCTTTGGGCCCTCGATTGCAATGATTGTATGCGTCTGAGTCAACGGCAAAACATATGCGATGGCATGGAGAACATTCATCGTCAGAAGATGTTATGCAACACTGTTCTGATTCGATAGCTTAGAGGCATTTTAATGATGTCAATAGAGACTTCGCCGCCGAGGTTCGGAATGTTCGTTTAGGATTGTGCACTGATGGCTTTCAAGTATTTGGGATTTCAGGAAAATCGTACTCTTCATGGCCCGTAATTTTGACTCCGTACAATCTTCCACCATCGATGTGCATGAAATCTGAGTTTATGTTCTTAACGGTTATCGTTCCTGGACCGACCAACCCAAAATAGAAAATTGACGTGTTCCTTCAGCCGCTTGTGAAATAGTTGCAAGATTTATAGAACAACGGGGTGATTACTAACGACGTGTCCACAAAGACGAATTTTCGGATGCGAGTTGCCCTTTTATGGATTGTTAGTGATTTCCCTGCGTATAGCATGTTGTCCGGTTGGAGCACATAGGGTAAGATGGCTTGTCCATATTGTATGGAGGATACAAATGCATTTCAATTGCGAAGTGGTAGAAAGACATCGTGGTTCGACTGTCACCGTCGTTTCTTGTCGAAGGCCTCACAATTTAGGAAAGACAAAAAAAATTTTCTTAGAGGCAAAATGGTACTAAATGATGAACCGCGCGCTTTGCGATCTGGTGAAGAAATTTTGGCAGAAATTGAATCGTTAGGCTTGATGAAGGTGACAGAAATCGGAGCTGATTCTGTGAATGGGCATATAGCTAAGAATTCGGGATGGAGAAAAAAAGCATTTTCTGGGACTTGCCGTATTGGAAGACAAACTTGATCCGACACAACTTAGATGTCTTGCACATCGAGAAAAATGTTTTTGACAACATATTCAACAATATTATGTGTGTACCGGGCAAGAGTAAAGACAATGCGAAAGCGAGACAAGATATTCGTGAATATTGTCACCGACCTTCTCTACACATTGATTCGGCGATAAATACTTACATCCTTGGATGTTATGCTCTTGATACATCAAAAAAACAAAAATTGTGCGAGTGGGTTGAAAAGTTGTGTTTTCTTGATGGTTATGCTTCGAATCTTGGTCGATGTGTGGATCCAAAGAAATTGTGAATGTTCGGCATGAAGAGTCATGATTGCCATATTTTCCAGCAACGGTTGATACCAATTGCATTCTAGAGAACTCCTCTCAAACCCGGTTTGGGTTGCAATTAGCGAACTAAGCCATTTTTTTCGATCCCTGACTGCGAAAAGTGTATGTCTCAAAGATATGGAGGTCTTAGAGTCTTAAATACCAAAAATCATTTGCAAGTTGGAAAAAATATTCCCTCCAAGCTTCTTCGACTTTATGGAACACCTACCAATCCACTTGGCCTACGAGGCCCGTCTGGCCGGTCCAGTTCAATTTCAATGGATGTATCCATTTGAGAGGTAATATTTTGAGCTCCTGAAATTGTTTTCCCATTCAATAAGATTTAAATCAACATTAACTAAACTTCGATAGGTACCTTAAACATTTGAAAAATAATGTTCGGAACAAATCGAAGGTTGAGGGCTCGATATGTAATGCTTATTTGGTCGAAGAAGTCACATTGGTTTGTTCTTACTACTTCGAAGATCACGTCTTTACGTTGCATGACAAAGTGCAACGAAACGACGATGGTGGTGTCGGCCCAACACCGCATTTTGTAGGCAATTTCTCAATTTTCACTTATCCTGGTCGTCCCATGGGCAAGTTAAAGGAGCGGTACTTAACAGAGCAGGAGTATAATGCCGCTCATTCGTACATACTGCTCAATTGTCCAGAGATCGCTCCTTACATCCAGTATGTCCGTCACTTTCATTCAATAATGCAGTACATTCATTATTCATCTTTTACTAAGACATGATATTTACATGTTCGTTTCTTCTAGGATCTTCGTCGATGAAATCACTCAAGCAATGGGGGAGTCGGAAGTCGATACTAGTGTAGAGCGCAACTTTCCCATATGGTTTCAAACATATGTAATGTTATTACTATTATAGGTTATCGCTTCGTTAATTTCTTTCATAAGTAATGTGTCTTACATTTCTAAATTTTCGTAAATAGGCTCGGAATTCTATCATAGATGAGACGCTTGTTGATCTTTCGGTAGGTCCTAGTCGATCTTGAAATGTGTACCCATGTTACCTAGTGAATGGGTATAAGTTCCACTCCGCAACATATGATGTTAATAGATCGACGCAGAGCAGCGGTGTTTTGGTGAAGGGTTCTAACTACGCCGATGTTTCCCATGACTATTATGGAGTACCGCAAGAGGTTGTAGAGATTGAATATACCGGCCTTAAGCGTGTGGTCTTGTTTAAGTGTGAATGGTATGACCCTATACCGAATCATGGTGTGAGGACTCACCCAACACTTCAATTGGTAAAGGTTCATCAAAGTCGACTATATAACAACTACGGGCCATTTGTCCTTGCAATGCAAGCCACTCAAGTGTACTACCTTTGTACCCTTCTTTGAGGAACGAACGACAAGAATGGCTAGCAGTTTGTTGCTGTCAACCAAAATTCGCCAACGAGGAAACGAGCAAAGAAGATAATGACCAAGGCTCGGCAGAGATTGCATTCCAAGATGGCCTACCCACCACGTGCGTAGTCGACGATGCAATTTAGGATTTCAACAATTTGGATGATCCGAATGGGACCCGCATCATTGTTGAAGCGGGTCCAAGTCAAGAAGACAATGACTTCATTGTTGATAGTGGAGATGATTCAGAAGAAGAATCATCAACTTCATTATCGATAGTGGAACCGAAATACCGACTGGGCCTCACGGTTAGGCCACACGAAGTGGTCAAAGAGGTCATGGCGGTCGAGGTCGTGGGTCGATTCCTGTCTTATCGATTCCGACTTCTCGTTCACTCGATCATGAGTTACAGTCACCGTCACCTTCGCCTTCCATACCGTCCGCGTCGCCTGTACCATCGACCTCGTCATCTAGAACTATACCAAATTGGCCGTTGCAGTCACCATCGCCGACATCGAGACAAGACACTCCTGTACCTACGAGGCTGCGCCTCCAACCACCGCATCACCAGGAGCATCCCCATCTTATGACGACAGAGCAGGCTTGCAGGTGACAGGCCCTCCGTGGGCTCCTCAGATGAAAGGGACCGAACCCCCTCGCGTGCATAGGATCCCGATAACACTTATTGCCAATAATACGTAAGTTTGTATTTGATTCATATATGTATTTCTAATTATCGATGTAAATTATTAAGTAAGTTTTTAAGATGTTATGCATTTTAATGAAACACAGGGAGTTGCATCCTTCTCATTCTTGTGCACGGAAGATGACAAAAGTTTTCAAGAGATGGATGATTCCACAAGGGTATTGTTGGAAGTCGGTACCGAATCATCATAAAGACCACTACTGGCGCCAATGTAAGGTACGCATGACTAATAAATGTCTTAGGATTTATACTAGTTTTTCAATGTCTCGTAACAATTGCACTCGCCATTTTGTAGGTATATTTTTTGATGGGATGACGCGATTCACGAGGATCTCATTCGTGCGGCGTACGACACGCATGCAGGCACAAGGTACACCGCATTGATGCACAAGTTAAGGAAGAATCGTGTTCAGCCAAACTTTGTTACAGATGAGGCGTGGAGGAGATACTTGGAGTACTGGGAGAGCGAGGACTTTCTTGCCAGGTCTAGGCAAGCGTCTACGAATAGGAACACTGAGGTCGAAGGACCTGGGACTAGACCCTCGAAGCACGGTGGTGGCTCGGTGTCTTTTGTGACTACCAATGAAAGATTGGTAAGTGTTTTTTACACTCTTGTTTATTTTTTTCATTTCTACACTTGTTCACTATGCTTGTGTTTGCTTTTAATCTTGTTTTATTTAAAAAAATTTCTTACACATTGATGCTAGTTTAACACATGCATGCATTGTACTGATTACATTCACTTCAGTTCATTTCACTTCTATGCAATTGATTTGTGTTTGGCGAATATACGTGCGCCGACCTACTACTAATTGACATATTTCACATTTTTATAACTTTTGTATGCAGACTAATACATCCGAGACGCCACCTATCGTGAATGAAGTGTATTTGCATCTCCACACCGTAAATCACGACTGGAGCTGACCCAGGCTACACCGGACCAGCTGGTGGATGATGAGGCGGTGTACTTCAATGTGGCGGGTGAGTGTCCAAAAGACGTGTCTACGGTCTCGGGTCTTTAGGGATAAAGAAGAGAAGATATGTAGATCCTGGTGCTAGCACATCCCAGATGTCAGAGATGGTGCCACGTTCAGAGTTCAATAGTGTTGCCGAGCAATTACGACATGTTGTGGCGTTTATGCAGAGGCAATTCGGGATGACTATGGACGGAGCACGCCTATCTCAGCCACAGCCACCACCACCACCTCATGAGCAGCATCAGCCGCCGCAAATAGATCCCACCGATCCACCACAGCAACAGGACAATGTTGAGCGAGAGATGCAAGATTGGCTTACGAAAGATGAGCAGCTTGGTGATACTTAGGTATTTTTCTTGTTGTTTGTGTAACTTTTGAGATTATAATTTTGCTTTTATAGATAACTTTTATAGTTGTTTACATAACTTTTAGATTGATAGTTCTTTTTTTGCATATTTAGAGGATTGGAAGTTTTTTGTTGGTGGTTGTTGAACAATAGGATTGGTGCTTTTTGTGAATACTTAGAAATTTGGAACATTTATTATACTTGACAAGCTTTCGTGGATATATAAATCTTTTTCAATGTCGAATTGTACATTTTTTCCCTCATTTGAATCTTTGTTGTTGATATATATTGTTGATGTATGTATGTCAAATTCTACTTTTTTGGGGGATATTAGCACCCCCAAAGAGTTGTTGGAGGGGGTGCAGGCGATGGAGTAGGTTCTCTGGTTGTATTTTCAGGTTTAGATGTTATGGAGAACCAATTGGATTGATCTTAGATGTGAAAAGTAAACAAAGAGTACAAACGGAATTGAGACGGATTAGCAACGAAATTCAGAGATTCCGTTGCTATTCCGTCTCTAATTGCCGAGGAAATTGCCGCGCCAAACTGGGTAAGACTAAAATTTGATTCGAAATAGAGACGGATCAGAGACAGAATACTTGAATTCCGTCTCTGATCCGTTCCTAATTAGAGACGGATCAGAAACGGAACTCAAGTATTCCGTCTCTGATCTGTTGCTAATCAGAGACAGATCAAAGACGGAATACTTGAATTCCATTTCTGATCCGTCTCTTATTAGCAACGGATCAGAGACGGAATGCTTGAATTCCGAATCTGATCCGTTTCTGATCAGAGACGGATCAGAGACGAAATTCAAGTATTCCGTCTTTGATCCGTCTCTGATTAGCAACGGATCAGAGACGGAATGCAATTAGAATTATACCCTTAGGAAGAAATTCCATTTCTGTCCTGTCTCTGTTCCGTTTCTAAATCCGTATGAAATCCGTCTCTAATCCGTCTTTAATCAGAGACGGAAACACATTTCCATTGCTGACTTAATTAGCGACGACAATTTTAGAGTTGGAATAGATTCCGTCTCTGTTCCGTTGCAGAATTGAATTAGATATGGAATTTATGCTAATCAGCAACGAAATTTTTCGTTTATGACCTAGTTTTTTTGTAGTGAATCCTCAAGAAATAAACTCTATGAAGTAGATAGTAAGAAAAATAATGCAACCACCAATAAAATTAATGAATTATCTAAGATGGTTAAGCTGTTAGTTAATGATAGATCTAATCAAGTTAGGCTTGCAGATTATGTAATAAGGTTACACATCTTATAGATGCGTGTCTTACTGTATAGGAAGAAAATATTGAAGTGGTTAATGCAATGATGAATCAATTTTCTGGTCCCCCAAGAAATCAATATACTAATAATACTTATTATCTAGGAAAATTGAATCCAAATCTTAGTTATGATCCTCAAAATCATAATTATAACACTTATATTCCAAGAGCTCAGATGCAAACTACACCCAATTAGCAACCTCAACAAAATACTCAATCTATAAATCCAAAACTAGAGCAAATACTGCATAACTTGATGAGTCAAGGTCATCCAAATTTTACATAGATTTCTCAAAGTCAAATTAAGACTAAAACTAACATTAATGAATTGAAAAACTAGTTAAGTTAAATGAATTTACAAATAAATAGGTTGAGTACTCAACAGACTAATCAAGCTAAAGCACCTACTTAAGCCAATGTTGCTCCTACTAATCAAGCACAAGTTAATGCTATATTCAGTGATAAGAAAGACAACTATAATTGGCAAGAGACCTAAAAAAAGTAATAAAAAGAATGTTCATAAGATTATTTTTTTAAAAAAGAAGAAGAAATGATGGTTAATGATATTCCTACTGGAGAATCGATAGCTGAACAATTGAAATATACAACTTTTCTCGAAAGGTTGTACCTGTAACGACCTGTTACCTTAAACTAGTTATTAGTGTTAATTTAATTCCTAGTTAACCTGAGTTAGGATCTTGGGTAAGTTTGACATACCTCGATTAGCGTGTACATGTTTTTGTGTTATGGTTTGTTTTTGTTTGGAATGTTTAATGAATTCATAGGTTGTACAAAAGAGAATTTATATACAAGCCTATAATTTTAATAAATATGTAATCAAAAAATAAATAGCTGATACACAAAGTACGACGAGGGGCCGTGAAATGAATGTGCACACCCGAGAATACTCGTAGGCATATCTGGTGAATTTATTAACAAAAAAATACACGAGATATATATATTTATATATACATATATATTGAAAGTATAAAATTAATTTGAATTATATTGATCATCGGATCGCCTCGAGATGAGCGTAAGTGTTGATTATATCAAAATGTGTGTAACTTTAGGAGTGTTATGTTAGCACATCAATCATTCGATCTGTCTCAAGATAGCGTAATGCATATCTCGAGAAAATTCATATATTTAAACAAAAACCTTCAAACTTATCCTCACAATTAGTCGAGTGAGAGAGCAGCTAAAGGTTTGGTGTTCTAATCTTGAAGGAATCAATAAGAGGAGTTGTTTTAGTATGAATTGATGAGCTAAAACAAGTGGAAATATGAGATCATCACTGTTAGTAAGTTTGGTTTTGATATTTTTAAAGTTCAATTCGATAGTGGGTGATGATATCTCTATAAATTGTTGTGTTTGATTATTGGAAATGGATTGTTACCTCATTAGAGGTCCTCCCTTATGTATTTTGGGATTGTTGGTTGTTGTTGTAATGATTTGTGGATGGAACAGTGGCTGCGGCCTTATGCACTATCGAGACAGTATATGCTAGAGCATGCTACACCTAGCAGAGGAGCGTGCTTCTTCTTCCGTTAAGATGAACTCAACTAATGGAGTGCACTCCACCAATTGAGGTGGAGTGCGCTCCCCACCCAGAAAATAACAACTATGTTGTAAATTGGATAGAACTTCTTAAGGTCTTAGGGACTGATTTAGGGGTTCAAAACACAGGGTATTAGGCCTATATTGATGACAAATGGTTTGTGATAGGTATTGGATCACTAGCAAAGCGTGAGTGACTCGAAAAGTTAGGGAATTTCTTAACGAAAACTTAAACCAAGGTAAGTGTGGATTCGATTATTTATCAATGTTGCATGGCTATCTAAGTATATATAGTTCATGTTGTTCATGGACTGAATACGGAGACTATGTACACAATGATGGTTTTAATAAATGGAAAACGATGTTTAATGTGATTCACGAGAGTAAGCCCCTGGAACAGAGACCAAGTTATATAGGAGATGGTTTACCTTCCTAGACTATATGTAACTTCCTACTCAATTTGATAGTTACATACTCACTAGAGAGTTTCTGATAGAACAATTGGATATTAATGGATTAAGTAGAGAACACATCAGCCAATGTGTTGGTGTAGCAATCGCATTAATGGTGTCAGTAGGTAATTGACCCTAGTCTTATTAATAAAATGGGAATCACATTGTAATAGTCATTGACGGTTTGACTTGCATCAGTTACTTATTGAATCATATACTTTTCATAATCACGTTAGTTAACTTTTGTGCATATTGTTATTGCATAATGTTGTTGATTATTATATGGAATGAGCTTTCCTGTATATATATACACTGTTTAAGTTATTTTTTTATATGAATAGGTTTGGAGAGGTTTATAAACAAGGTTTTCAGTTTAGATAAACTCTGTACTTATATATATAATTTAACTATCAAAAAAAGTTTTAATTTTTTGCTGCGTATATTTTGAATTATTTATTTGATATCGATATACATGTTGAGTTTATCAAGTATAGACAGAGAAGGTGCTTGGCTCTAATCAGGATATGGGATGCTACAGAACCCGTGGTATTTAGCCAGAGTTGAATCATATGGAAAATCTTTACAAAAAGATGAATTAATTGATAAGGATAAAAATGATAAGATTTCTAATAATTCTAATGAAGACCATTCCTTAAAATAAATAAAACGAAGCTAGATATCTTTGAAGGAACAATGTCTATGGAGTTTCAAAATAAAATTGTCACTTATCATTTTAATGATGAAGATATATATGGAAACTCAGATGAAATTGATAATGAACAAACCAAGGATAATGAATCTTTAGAATTAAGTCATCATGAAGCTGAAATATATGCGATTAACGCAGTAACAATGGAAGATAGAAATGCTAAGACCACGAACAAGCAAGGTGAAGATACTTTGCTCACGTGTCGTGCATGCCAAATATAACCCGCAATCGAGTTACCAACCACATGGGTGTAGTAGTGGTAAATACGGGTTCGAATCCACTGGACTTGAGTTTTACTCCAAGTTAACTAAAAATGGGCGGTTTTCAGAAAGTTCAATGAAATAATTAACTAGACTAGCATAAATAAAGAATTCGCAAAACTATTATCAATGAGAAGAAATCACCTAAGTCTACGGTTCCACAAGCGAGAATCAATATTCAATGGCATTTAATGGTCCTCAACCATCCCAAAAAGTTATTAATTCAATTTCTCCTAGATTAGCAATGAAAAATCGACATCCGCTAGAAATTCCTAGTTCCCCTAATCTCGATAGCTAGGACGTCCGCCACTAACTATTTCACTAATCAATGTATAACCCTAGACATCCGCCAATCGGGTTTAACACACTAACCGCATTAATTTGGGTTTGTGGGAACACTAATCCTATATAACCGGATCGCATCTGCTTATGATTTAACCTATATTCAATTATTGCACACTCAAGAACCGAAAGGGCTTGACGACAAACGGGTGAGTGTTTGTTACTTTATTGGTCCTAAAGCAAAATTACACGGATACTAATGGTCCAAATAACTATAGGTTGTCCACCTAAAAGCATGCACTGGCCACATACATACCCTAGATTTAAACCATATACTTTAAAATCTACAAAATTGAAATAGGAGAAATTAAATCAAATTAAATAAAAATCATAGATCTCACATAGTATTTGCCATGAATCATGAATCCCACTTGTTTCCCCTCGACCTAGTCAAAGATTGGTCTAGCCGGACATCATCTCTACAATCTCCAAGTATGAAAAGTTGTGTGTGGAGGCTCCAATGTGTTCTGCCCGTATGAATACCCTTGTTTTTAATATGAAAAAACACTAAAAATTGCTCTCTAGAGGTGAGAGATACTAATTTTGGGGGTTGGTCTCGTAACACCTGTGTCAAAGAGCATCTAGGGACTGTTTTTGGGGTAAAAATCACTTATATCTACGTGTCCGCTGCCGATTGGTTCATTTCCTGCCGAGCAACTGACGTGGCATCTTTTGATTGGCTGAGAGAAGTGCTGATGACGTGCTGGTTTAGTGGGAGTGCGCCACGTGGCAAACAAGGAGGCGGAGTGAAAATCGCATGAATTTATCAAAATTCTGGGAGCTTGTGCTGATGCGCATCCTGGGGACGAACTGATGGAGGTTGAAGAGTTTTGTTGTGATGTGATGATGTGAGACGCCACGTGGTGACGTCTGATTGGTGGAGTAAATGGAGACGCCGACGTGGCGATTGCCTATTGGATAGAAACGCTGCTGTTTCGCACGGTTTTGTGCTACTGTGCATATCCTCGAAGCTACATGTGTCCCAAGCTGGCCAATGGCACGCTGCCACGTGGCAGGCATTTCTTAGTCTACTATCTTTTATTCTACCCACCGCGCAACACGTAACTTGAGGCAAACTGTCTGGCATCCGGTCACTGCAAGTAAATACTCCATTTTGAATATTTTTCACCATGAATTCAACCGCGCACTCCGTTTCACCTGAAAACGACCAAAAAATATAATCAAATATATATTATAGAGACTTTGCATAATTAAATATACTAAAATAGCCTACTAAAAGCATATAAAAAGCAACTTATCAAATACCCCCAAACTTAAGACTTTGCATGTCCCGAACAAAGGTATAAATGACAAGACAGACTAAACTAACCTATGCCTATACCAATACCTACACCTACACCTACACCCGATTCCAAATTCATGGCGTCCCTTTGATTTACATAGTCACCTAATTAACAAGTAACTCAGAAAATTTCAGAGTTATGATATGTCAAGACTTGTAACTCAAACATAATTAAGATCACATTTTAAAGACATAGTCCGGTCAAGACAAAGGCCATCAACTACTCATGAGTTTTCTTGGTCTATACATTCAAGCACGCAAGTTTAAAATCTCACTTAATCAAGTGAAAGCACTCAAGCTAAATATTTTATTTGAAGAGTTTTCACAACTTCCACGTTTATTCATCTTATTTTCTTTATTTTTCCTCAAATTTTTCTTTCGAGTAGTACAATCCCTGCTACATTTCTTGTGGACCGCTTTTCTCACTTTTTCCACCACAAGATTCCCTGCTCCATTTCCTGTGGAAACCTATGGGACTCTCTATTTTTTAAAAAACTCATGTTAGCCCTTCTCACTTTCACTATAATAAAGCAAATCCCCCGATGTGGATCAAAATATCAATACATACGAAAGTCTGACCGTGTACTCCCTTTCAGTATCTAGCACAAAATCCAACCATCAACTAAGTCCCTAATCATGAAATCATAAAGATGCTGAGCCACGGACTCGATTGAATGTTTCTCCTAGTTTTCTCTAAGTTTTAAGTAAAAAAGGCAACTGTAACAAAGGCATGAAAAAAGTTTCGGGTGACTCTAAATAATTAATAAAAAATAAAAAAAATATACTAAATACAAATATGCATGAAAGTGTATCAAATCCTAATATTCGAAAGGAATATGAATGGAAAGAAATGAAAGAAATGGAAGAAATGATATAAAACACCACCATTACCATCTGATATTCGCATATAACCGCATAAAAATAAATAAATAAATAAACGATGTCACCTACTGTCTTTCGCAAAAGAATCCATCCAAAACAATCCATAATCCCTAAAACACCGCCAAACATATTCCGAACCTTGTCCTCAAGGTTCAATGCAAGTCGAGAGGTCCACACATAGAAAACAAACAAGATGGTGAAAGAACATGATATATATAAGATGATGGAAATGATACAAATTCATGCAAAATGATAAAAAATACAAAAATAAGTAAACCAAATGATATTTATCAAAGTTTGGGCCGCCTCCTAATAACGTTTTTGGTTAAAGTCGTTGGCTCGACTTGGTCTGAGTCTGTCAATCAATATAGACTGGTGTTGCAAGTGAAACGACCTCCACATTATGGCTCGGGAAGTCTTCATAGAAGATCTTCAATCTGTGGTCGTTCACCTTAAACGCATTACCAGTCTCAAAACTCTGAATCTCCACTACTTATTGATCATACACCGCAGTCACAACATATGGTCATGTCCACCTCGATCTCAGCTTACTTGCAAAAATCTTAAGACGTGACTAAGATAAAAGCACTATCTGACTAACAAGAAAAGATTTCCTAGAGAGATTGCTATCATGGAAAGCTTTTTTTTCTTTATAAATCCGCGCATTTTCATACGCGTCGTTCCTGATTTCCTCCAATTCTTGGAGAGTAAGCTTTCTCTATTTTCCTACCTCATCGAGCTTCATATTATGTGGTTTCACAGCCTAGTTGGATTTGTGCTCGAGCTTGAGTGCCAGGTGGCAAGAATACCAAACACAAGGTGATACGGGGACATCCCAATAGGCGTTTTAAACGTCGTTCGGTAAGCCCAAACTGCATCATCAAGACGTGAACTCCAATCTTTACGAGTAGGATTCACCATCTTTTCCAAGATGGATTTGATCTCCCTATTAAAGACCTCTGCCTGGCCACTCATTTGGGGATGATACGATGTAGACGTTCGATGAGTGACATTGTACCTCCTCAGAAGACTTTCAACTGTACGGTTGTAGAAGTGATTGCCTCTATCACTGATCAGGGCACGTGGGGTATCAAATATTGTGAAAATCCTTGATTTGAGGAATTCACAGACCACTTTAGAGTCGTTAGTACATGTAGCCTTAGCTTCCACCCACTTAGACACGTAGTCCACTGCCAAGAGTATGTAAATATTACCAAATGACACTGGAAACGGTCTCATAAATTCTATACCCCAAACGTCAAATATCTCACAAATATGAATCGGGGTAAGTGGCATTTGGTCCCGATGACTAAGGTTACTTGTTTTCTGACAGTTAGGACAAGTCTTGGTAAACATGTATGAGTCATGGAAAATGGTGGGCCAGTAAAACCCACTCTCAAGAACTTTCCTAGCTGTTCGATGGGGACCAGTGGCCACCGCAGGCGTAAGTATGACAAAAGGTCAATATGGAGTGACTCTCTGTCTAAGGAACACAACACCTGATAACCTGGTCGGAGCAGAATTTTCATAAGTACGGGTCATCCCATACATAGTACTTAGCATCGCTCCTTAATTTATTCTTCTGAGCCTTCGAAAGGTGAGGAGATAGCTCGCCCGAGGTGATATAGTTCACCAAATCGGCGTACCAGGGGAAATCTTCCATAACGGCATAGATGTAATCGTCAGGGAAATCATCCTTAAGAGGGGTAGGACTCTCAGCATTCTCAATTCTGTTGAGATGGTTTGCGACTAGATTCTTTGCACCACTTTTATCTTTGATTGTGATGTCAAACTCATGTAGTAGGAGTATCCATCTAATGAGCCTAGCTTTGGCATCCTTTTTGCTCATCAAGTACTTCATGGTAGCATGATCAGAGTAAATGATAACCTTGGTTCCAAAGAGATAAGGCCGAAACTTCTCAAGTACGAAGATAACGGCAAGGAACTCCTTCTCAGTAGTGGTGTAGTTCATCTGAGCCGCGTCTAGAGTACGAGACGCATAGTTAATGACATGTGAAGCTCTCCCGACTCTCTGTCCTAAGACTGCACCCACTACATAATTACTAGCATCACATATAATTTCAAATAGAAGCTCCCAATTAGGGGCCTGAATCACTAGTGTGCTAGTAAGTGAGTCTTTCAGTGCATCAAATGCACTCTTACATGCCTTATCAAACTTAAAAGGTACGTCCTTTTGAAATAGATGGCATAGGGGTTGTGCGTTTTTCGAAAAGTCCTTGATGAAACGACGGTTAAAATCGGCGTGTCCAAGGAAAAATCTAATATCCCGCACATTCGAAGGGTAGGGAAGTTTCTTGATAACATCAATTTTAGTTTGGTCTACCTCTATGCCCCTGGCTGAGACAATGTGTCCCAAAATAAGACCTTCATCCACCATAAAATGACACTTTTCATAGTTCATAACTAGGTTCTTCTCGATACACCTGTTGAGTACTTTTGTCAGATTGATGAGACAACTATAGAATGAATCACCGTAAATAGTAAAGTTATCCATGAAAACCTCAATAAATGCTCATCGAAATCTGAAAAGATACTCACCATACACCTTTGAAAGGTGGCAGGTGCATTGCATAACCCAAAGGGCATGCGCCGATAGGCAAAAGTGCCAAACAGATAAGTGAAGGTCGTCTTTTCCTGGTCTTCAGGCACTACCGCTATCTGATGAAAACCAGAATAACCGTCAAGATAATAGTAATGAGAACGATTGGCTAGTCTCTCCAACTTCTGATCAATGAATGGTAGGGGGATGTGATCCTTCCTGGTGGAAGCGTTTAACTTCCCGTAGTCAATGCATACCCGCCATCCATTTTGAATGCGGGTTGGAACCAACTCACCATGTGAATTGGTGACTACCGTGACTCCCGTTTTCTTAGGGACCACCTGGATAGGGCTTACCCATTTCTTATCAGAGATGGGGTAAATCATGCCAGCATCAAGGAGCTTCAGTATCTCTTCTTCACGACATCCATCATAACTGGATTGAGCCTCCTCTGGGCTTCTCTCGTAGGTTTTGACCCCTCTTCCATATATATAAGATGCATGCAAGTGGAAGGGCTCAAACCTTTGATATCCGGTATGGTCCACCCAATCCTGGAGTACTCGAAAGAGCCTCTCTTCCTCCAAATGTGTAAGTTTGGCTGAGATGATCACAGGGAGTGTGTCATTCTCACCCAAAAACATATACTTTAGGTGCTCAGGTAATGGTTTCAGCTCAAGTGTGGGAGCTTTAACCAAGGAGGGAGAAAGTTCAGAGTCAATACTAAGCAACTCCAAATGATAGACACTTGGGGGCAGAGGTTAGAATGAATCCAACTCGAAAACAACATCCTTGAAATCGGTATCGAAGGTCAGAACACTCTCGTAGATTTGAGTAGGTCGAGATGATGCTCTAACACTACTTTAACTTCATCATCGCCACTTGTGAGAAAGGTCTGCTCAACGAGTGGATCAACACAGTCCATGGTACACATCACTGGGGTATCGCATCGCGTCATAGATGTTAAACTTGATGCTTCACCATCAAACTCCATGGTGAGAGATCCATCATCAACATCTATCTTCGTCTTCACCGTTTTCAAAAACGGACGTCCAAGGAGTACTGACGAAGCATTGGGGAATGGTTCCTCTTTCGTATTTACCACGTAGAAGTCAGCAGGAAACACAAACTCGTTCACTCGAACTAAAACATCCTCGAGAACACCAACGGGTCTGACAACTGAACGGTCTGCCAACTGAATGACAATAGCAGTCTCTTCTAATGGGCCTGCATGCAATGTCTCATAAATAGATAATAGCATGACATTAATGGAAGCGCCAAGGTCGCACATAGCCCTTTGAATGCTTACATCACCTATAACACAAGGTACTAAGAACATCCCAGGATCCTTGCATTTAGGAGGCAACTTCTTATGTAGGATAACCGTGATAGTTTCTCCCATTTGAACTTTTTCGTTGCGTTTCAGTTTCCCTTTGTTAGTGCATAGTTCCTTAAGAAACTTTGCATACCAAGGGACTTGCTTCAGAGCGTCGAGGAGTGGAATTTTGATTTCCACTCGCTGAAAGGTCTCGAGAATTTCTATCTCTTCCTCCTTTTTCTTATCAAAGATGAGTCATTGTGGAAAATGAGGTTTGACCTTAAATGTGGGTGGTGCTTCCATTTGAGTAGTTACCATCTATTTAGGGACAAACGAAGTCACTACTAACTCGTGTTCTTCCTCATTTGCCTGGTCTTTGGCATCAGATGACCCATTGTTCCTTTTGGGTCCCTCAGTTCTGTACCACTTCGGAGTGTAATTGCGTTAACACTCACGTTAGGATTCGGGTAAGGTTGCGAAGGCAACTTTCCCTTATCCTCGAGACGTCCATTCTGCTTTGTCGTTTGGTCCACTTGAACTTGAAGAGTACGGACCGCCGATTTGGTTTCGCTGATGGATTTCTCGGTGGTAGCCTTGAATTGGGTCATTTCACTCATAAATTGGCTATGTTGGCCCATAAAGGCTTTCAACATATCCTCAAGTGAAGAGGAATTATTGGAGGGTGTAGGCAACAGTCCCTAGATGCTCCCTAGCAACAGCGCCAAAATTTGGTCACGTGTCGTGCGTGCCAAATATAACCCACAATCGAGTTACCAACCACATGGGTGTAGTAGTGGTAAATACGGGGTCGAATCCACAAGACTTGAGTTTTACTCCAAGTTAACTAAAAATGGGGGGTTTTCAGAAAGTTCAATGAAATAATTAACTAGACTAGCACAAATAAAAAATTCACAAAAATAATATCAATGAGAAGAAATCACCTAAGTCTACGGTTCCACAAGCAAGAATCAAGATTCAATGGCATTTAATGGTCCTCAATCCTCCCAAA
Source organism: Stephania cephalantha (assembly GCA_039657325.1). Taxonomy (NCBI): domain Eukaryota; kingdom Viridiplantae; phylum Streptophyta; class Magnoliopsida; order Ranunculales; family Menispermaceae; genus Stephania; species Stephania cephalantha. The sequence continues at coordinate 27,755,616 of CM077578.1, read as the reverse complement.
AAGTTATTAATTCAATTTCTCCTATATTAGCTATGGAAAATTTACATCCGCCTGAAATTCCTAGTTCCCCTAATCTCGATAGCTAGGACGTCCGCCACTAACTATTTCACTAATCAATGTATAACCCTAGACATCTGCCAATCGGATTTAACACACTAACCGCATTAATTTGGGCCGGTGGGAACACTAATCCTAAATAACTGGATCGCAACCGCTTCTGATGAAACCCAGATTCAATTGTTGCACACTCAAGAACCGAAAGGGCTTGACGGTAAATGGCTGAGTGTTTGTTACTTTATTGGTCCAAAAGCACAATAACACGGATACTAATGGTCCAAATACCTATAGGTTGTCCACCTAAAAGCATGCACTGGCCACATACACACCAAAGATCTAAACCATATACTTTAAAATCAACAACAATGAAATAGGAGAAATTAAATCAAATTAAATAAAAATCATAGATCTCACATAATATTTGTCATGGATCATGAATCTCACTTGTTTCCCCTTTGACCTATTCGAAGATTGGTCTAGTCGGACATCATCTCTACAATCTCCAAGTATGAAAAGTTGTGTGTGGCGGCTCTAATGTGTTCTCTCTGTATGAATACCCTAGTTTCTAATATGAAAAAACACTAAAATTTGCTCTCTAGAGGTGAGAGAAACTAATTTTGGGGGTTGGTCTCGTAACACGTGCGCCGAGGAGCATCTAAAGACTGTTTTTAGGGTGAAAATCACTTATGTCCACGTGTCTGCAACCGATTGGTTCATTTCCTACCGAGCAGCTGACGTGGCATCTTCTGATTGGCTAAGAGAAATGCTGCTGACGTGCTGATTTAGTGGGAGTGCGCCACGTGGCAGACAAGGAGGCGGAGTGAAAGTCACATAAATTTATCGAAATTCTGGGAGCTTGTGCTGATGCGCATCCCGAGGACGAACTGATGGAGGCTGAAGCGAGGAAAACTGGTTTTACTGTGATGTGATTATATGAAACGCTATGTGGTCTAATTGGTGGAGTAAATGGAGACGCTGACATGGCGATTGGCTATTGAGAGAAACGCTGCTATTTCGCACGGTTTTCTGCGACTGTGCATAACCTCGAAGCGACACGTGTCCCAGGCTGGCCAATGGCACGCTACTACGTGGCAGGCTTACTTGGTCTACTATATCTTATTCTACCCACCTCGCAACACGTAACTCGAGGCAAATTGTCCGGCATCCGATCACTACAAGTAAATACTCCATTTAGAATATTTTTCCCCCACGAATTCAACCGCGCACTTTGTTTCACCTAAAAATGACCAAAAAATATAATTAAATATATATTTTAAAGACTTTGCATAATTAAATATACTAAAATAGTCTACTAAAAGCATATAAAAATCGACTTATCATACTTCTAATCAACATACAATAACCCAAGAATTAAGGGTTAAACGATAAAACAATTTGAAGAATAATAACATGGAGGAACCTAAATCTCTGAAAAATAAGAAGAAAAAGAAGAATCCAACAATTGTCAAGCTCGAAGATCTTGGAGACATATATATATATATATATAAACATAAAGGTCAAATGGGTTTGGTACTTTAAAGATATATATCATAAGGGTTCTAGAGCAAACCACATGCCAATTCATTTTTCCTTCACGCTTAATTAGAATTGGATGTACTTTCTTTTGAGAAAATTTCCCTACTAAATGGATATTTAGTAAAATCGATAAGTGTTGTTACTAATGTACCAGTTCAAATTGACAAGTATATTTTTCCCATAAACTATTTGGTTATGCCACACTTCATCAACGAAGATCCTCCATTAATATTTGGACAACTTTTCTTAGCCACTTCGCAAGCTTTCATGGATACTCTAAACATGACAATTAGTTTTTGAGCGCATGGCCGAGCAGTAACTTTCTGGAATGGCACAAGAGTGGATAATCCTGTATTTAAGTTTATAGAACCAGTCTAGAACTACATGGTTATGGGAGGCATCCCATACTCTATCTTTAATTTTAGTTATAGTATTAAGATTAGTTAGTTGTTTTTATATTCTCACAACTTTTGACTCTTATAAAAAGGATATTTTAAGAATTTAATTCGGGAATAGTTTTATGTTAGGAGGGTTGATCGAGCCAATTTATTTCCCTACTATATTGTTTTTTGCATTAGATTTATGTTAATTAGTTATTTATGGCAATAAAATAGATTATTTAGTACATAACATAGTTAAACTCTGAAAATTTGGAATATTTCTACCTTTATTGAATGTATATGCGATAATTAAATGGGAAAATAGATTAAATTGGAAAAACATTAAAAATTAAGCTGTTGATTTCCCAGCGATTACAGTTTGTACTAGAAATCGTTGAGAAAATTGGCAGTAGTATGCAGAATTCTCAGTGCAAATTTGAGTTAGCGATTTCTCACTGAATTAAGTTTACAACTAGAAATCACTAGGTAAATCCCTGAGCCACTGAAGCTCATTTCTAATGATTTCATTAGCTATTCCTCAAATCCCCTTAAACCCTTATTCGCTGAGAACGAATTCTAGTTTTTTAAAATAAAAACCCCAACTTGCCACATTTTAACCTTTCACACTTACAAACCATTGCAACCTTTCAATTAGGAGATTAATTCTTGACTAGATTCAACCTTCCAAAGCTTAATTTTATTGTATTTAAGTGATTCTCACCTCAATCTTAACACATTCATCCCAAAAAGTGGTGAGTTATGAAAGTGTAGAGCTACCTAGGGCTTGAGCAAGGGAGTTCGCATTGGAGCTTGGAGAAGTGTCATAGAGAAGAGTTTAGAGTCCCATACTTGAAAGAATCACTTTCAAGAATGTTATAAACTAAAACCTTAACTTTTTATGGATTAAATTTTTTATTTTTAGTCGGTTTTGGTTTGATTATTAGGATAAGAACTCAATTTTAAATATTTTTAAATGGTTTTGATATCAAACAATTTCTATTATACTAATAGTATGGGAGTGATGTGACGATTCGTTTACACATGTCGAATTTTTGAACTATTTTTCATATATGGCGAGTAAATTAACTATATACACAAACTAATTTTAGACTAAGTTTCAAATGAGTTTGGGGTTTTATTTACAAATATTTATCGATTGATTTAAATTACATTCAAGGTATGTTTTTCCTAATTTTGTTTTATTAACAACTTACATATAAATTTCAAACTCTCAATTTGAAAATGTTTTTCCTAATGATTTCTTATTCTCGATATATAAGTTGAATTTCATCGAAACCTTTTCAGACAAATTTGGTTTCATAAGATTTTACAGGTTAATTCTTTTACTTACAATATTTCAAATGGCTGGAGGTGGTAAAAGTATAAGTACACGAAAAGAGAAAGGGAATGGAAAGTTAATCGAGAAATCAAAAACAAAATCCAAAGTCTCCCAAATCCAACCCACGTCAATATTTTTCAACAAACTTAGGATTGGACCGCAAAGAGAATGTACTCAACCTTCTTTATTTAGTTACAACTTTGAGGATGATTATATGGATAAAGAGGACATAGAGGAAGTTGAACGAGAGATACCGATGAGGGAGAAAAACTATGAACTGAGGAAAGAAAATTTTATCAATGAAAAGGCCTATAAAAAATTTAGGAATGATGTAATTAAGGATAGGAAGTTGACCCCAGAGAGAGGATTTAATTTGAAGAACGAATTGAGGTATAGGCCTAAGACCCTAGATATCATAGAGGCAAGAAACTGAGCTTTATTGACTAGGGATTACAACCACCTAGACCTAAAGGATGTTCCTAGTGAACGAGGTTGTCAAGCCTTAATGAGAGAACTTGACGCCAATGCATATGGAAGTGATAGTGCGACTGAGTCCCGAGCTCAAGGAAGGATTGTGGACTATTTTGCAGCAACAATAAATTGGTATTGTGGATTACCAAAGTTTCACCAAAAATAAAACAATGAGTACCCCAAAACTTGATTATGGAATTTAGTACCATTTCCCCACCTAGACAATAAGGGGAGGTTTAGATGAATTCCATAGAGATGGATTTATCTATGACATGGAGGGGTATCCAAAACACAATAACATATTTTTTAGGAAAACCACTAGCTTAAAGCTGAGCCTACCATATTATGAGATAGTGAATTACAAGGCCGTCTTACTTTACCACATTTTTATGGGAATAGGATACTTGAATGTTGGCAAAATCATTTATGAATCTATTAGGAGTGCCATCACCATCAAGAAGAATGATGAACTTCCTTTCCCCTTGATGATTACGACCTTTTGTAAGATGTACCAAGTGAACATGGCAAGCCTTAAAATGGATGTTTTGTCAGAGAAGACCATTAGTGTTGAGGTTATAGAGAGATAAGGAAGAGTGAATGGTTATGAAGACACAGAGGATGGGAGAGAAAAGGATGAGATAGCCAAAAGCGAAACCAAGCAAAGAGGGAAAATCATAGACGACATGAGGAGAATCTTGGAAGAGATGTCGAAAGCTAGGAATGATCTCAACATTGAGCAGCCTGCTAGGGATTACGACGGATTATACATGGAAGAATCGTAGTTGGCTTTCATCAGCACGATTTTGCGCTATCAAATGACCACTCTCCGTAATCATGAACTGGTGTTTGAAAATCCATATAGCCTTACCAATGACCATCCATGCATAAAATAAAGAGTACGATTTCCAGAAGAAGCATACCTCAAGGAGGTGTAGGGATTCTTGTACCATCTACACAGATGAGATTACACTTTAGCATCAATCTTGATGTTCTGATATTGCCAGATCAGGAATATCACCTCTACAACTCCTCTGTGAGCTACCAGTCCCAAAGGATTGATCCAGTGAAGGATGATGACGACGCGACTTCTGGACGCCGACATTGATTCCCTTATTACATTTTTTTTTCTTTTTCTTTGAGTTATATTGTGAAAATTCCACTATGGAGTGTCGTTAGTGGTTATATACTTTGTGTGTCTTGATGATACTTTGTGTTTATGGCGATATACTATGTGGTACATTCTATTAAGTGTTTGGTTATGATAACTAATTTCACTTGTTATTTAATGGTGATGTTTATTCATTAAGTTTTATGCACTTTGTCTTATTATACTTTTAAATTAAATTAATTCTTAATTGCCAAATTATGATTTTTTTCAAGTTATTTATACGTCACATTGTATGTTTGTTATGTTGAAAATTACACTTTTTTAACCTTAAGGACAAGGTTTATAATGAGTTTGGAGGTATTTTAGCTGAAGTATGACATTGATAGAAATTAAAGAAAAGAAAGGTAGAAGAAAAGTTCAGAATTACTTTTAATCTTATATTCAAGTGATTTGATGAAAGTTCTCAAATTTCTTTCAAAATCAAGTAAGTGAATTTCATTTTACTTTATTTTTAGTTAGGAAAAGAATGAAGATGACTATATAATAAATATTGAATTGAAGTGATATTTGGTTACCCAAGTGAATTTTATGATAGAAGGAATCAATTTTATACCATATTTGATTAACTTTACTAGTTGATGTATATACTTAATTAAATGCCTTGTGTTAGTCATAATAATGGGTAAAAGATCGAAACAATAGTGCAAGATGAACAAGATAGATTTCTAAGAATCATATGATACAAAAGCTATTGATTAAGTATTTTTACAGTATATATAGAAAGCATTATGCCACAATTAAAAGAAGAAATGAGTTAAAAATTGATAAATTTCTATAAGTTAGAAAGAATGTTTTCTTCAATTTTAGTGGACAGTGAGAAGTGTTAAATTTTTTTTAAAAAAAAAAGATAGAGAGTCCTATAGATTTCAAAAGAAATGGAGCAGGGAATCTATAGTGGAAAAAAGGTGAGAATGTCCCAAGAAAATGGATCAGGGACACAAAAAGAAAAAGTAAAAGGATTATGTTACAAAATTAATAATAATTAGAATGAAGTAGAAGAAAAAGAACGAGAGGAGAAAAAGATGGACGTTCTTAAATACTTCAAAGAAACAATTTAACTCGAGAACTTGAAGCTAGAGTTGAATGAATTATTTTTTAATTTAGTATATTTTAAAAAGACATAATCATTGGTATCTTAGCAAAATTCTTATTGATTTTGATTATGGTACTATTATAAAGTATTTTCTAAAAAAGAAATTAATCTAGTGGTTTTTGTGTTTTGAGATTCTATATTAGTTATCATAAGCTTGATGCTTGTCAAAAGAGATTGAGAAAACCTATATTGTGCATTAGCATTGGCAATGAACTTTAAATTCTAAAGAGTGTTACATTAGGAGGTTGAGTTATCATTAAGGGATGTTTTGATTTGACTAAATCATCCTATTTTATCATAACTTTCATTTACTTGTGGGTAATATATATTTTCATTTGAAAATTATTTCTATTTTGAAATTAATATTATTTAAAGTTAAAATGAATTAGATTGAAATCAATTTATAAAGAATGAAAAGAGAATACGATTGATAGCATTCCTTTGCTCGAGATAACGAAGTGCTGAGTTTAGGGGTATTTGACAAGTCAATAATAAGACACATTTTATAGTGTAATTTAGGTTGGTTTTAGGCATAAATGATGATATTACGCTAGGTATTCTCTTATTTTTGTGATTTTAAGTTTTAAATAGGAAAACGAAGAAATGAAAGAAAAGAGAAAGAAAAGTAAAACAGGCAACTAGAAAAATACAACAACGATTAGCTAGCGATTTGAAATAACACTAGGAATCGCAATTTAAATCGACAATAGAAGAAGGCCAGCGAATCTACAACGAATTGGAGAATGAACTATAAATCGCCAGCTTAATCGGTAGAGCACTAAGAGCTAAACTCAGTAATTTACTTAGTCATTTTTGCATAAGTTAGGAATCGCTGAGAAATTGCTCAGGTCGGTTATGGGATTTTTAGAATAGTATGAAAAGTTTAAGTTTATTTAAGATATGTATACATTGGGAGACTATAAAAAAGGCCATTGATATTCAAAATAACTCTCCTAATTCTTTCTTTTTCCTTTGTCTTTTGCTCTATATTAGTTTTATTGTCTATGTTTGAAGATATTTATATTAAGGTATTTATTTATTCATTATGTCTTTTAATTATAGTTATGCATTGTTTATTTCCAGCATGAGTGAGTAGTCTATAAATTAAAACAAACATAGGACAATATAATATATTTTAGATTGCTAGATAGTTATAATTGAGGAATCATGTGCTTAATGCTTTAAATCTATTCATATATGTCAATCACGGAATTAACAAGTTATTTTTGCGTATTACAACTAAAGGGGATTAGTATTGTGTGTATAGTTGCAAATGTGTTATGTGACATTATGATTCTGAATCTATCTCTATAGTTTTTGACAAAAATTATAGAGGTAGTAACTAGGATTAATCTTTAGGCCATTTCCCTAGTGGATGTTCTAGATGATTGTGTTTTAAGTTATTTATTATGCAGCATCAATAATATTAGCTTAAATTAGCCATGATTTTCATTGAACTTAATGTTATTGTATTTCTATGGTATTGCATTTTATCCAATGGGTAGATGTACAATTATAAGAATGTGGCATTTCTAATGAATTATGGAAAATCGGTTGCTGGCTAAAAGCTATCAACATATTAGGAAGTAGGGTTTAATGATTATAAGATTCCATGGTTTGTAATTATAACTATAGTACGAAATGATATTATGTTCTAGTGTTTGAAAGTAATCTAAATATATATTATATTGTTTACTGGGGGTATGTTTAGATGTTTATTTATTTATATTGAATTGAATTTAAATATTGTTTAGTTTAGTTTGAATTTGAATTGCTTAAATTAATATAGTTAGTTTAATCATTTAAGTTAGTAATCACAGTTGTAAGTTATTTAATATTTTAATTCTCGTTTAATAAGATTACCTAAATTAATAAAACAAGGAAAAAATTTCTTTCCCTTGAGATTTCAAAAATCCCTATGGAGAAGATATCCCATTTACCACTATGAAAAGTTAATAATAAAATATGCGAAATTATTGTGCATGCTCAACATGTGCCATTCCTAAATAGAAGTGATCATTAAATAAAAAACATATTACCCTCATAAAAATAAAAGTCATGATAAGTTATGCAATATACCTCAGAATTTTAAGTTAAATCAATCACCAAGGTCAAGCCACAGTATAGGTTTTCTCGATCTCCACTGACAAGCATCAAGCTTATGATGACTAATATAGAATATCAAGATAAAAACTCACTAAATAAATCTCATTTTCAAACAACATTTAAAATAACACCACAATCAAAGTCGATAGGAAGTTTTAATTACTAATAATCATCATTTCATATCCATTTGAATGTTGGAATAAACATTTGAATGTTGGAATAAAAAGATATACAGCCTTTAACTTAGCTATAAGCACTCGAGCTAAATCTTTTATTTGAATAGTTTTTCGCAAACATCCTTCCATTCTTTATACATCTTTTTTTCTTTCTTCTGTAGTTATATATATTTGTTCTTCTTCTTTATATTCCTACGGTTCACTCCATTTCCTTTGGAATCTCTTAGTCTCACTAGTTTTTTTCTTTTAAAAACTCTTGCTAGCACTTCTCACTTTCACTATAGTCAAGGAAGTATTCTTTCCAACTATGTAAAGTTTATTGGCTATTTTCCTTTTTTCCTTTCAATTACGGAATAAACTCTTTTCATTATACATATATAAAATACTTGATCAATAATCTTTGTATAACAACATTCTTAGAAATTTGTCTTGTTTATCTTGCCTATTGTTTTTGATTTTCTACCTATTATAATATCTAACACAAAATAATCAAACCCCTCTAAACTCTTCCAGTACATACACACTCTATGTTAGGTCAAATAGGATATAACAATTCCTTTCCATTATTAAATTCTATTTTCATGGGTAATAAAAACATATCTCTTCTATTTAAATCCAAATTATATTCACTTCCATATTCCTAACTAAATTAAGTAAAATGAAATGGAAAAAATATTACTTGTATTTTGAAAATTTTGAAAAATTCAAAATGTTCAACATTCAAATAGATTCTACCTCTCGTTTCTTTCATATTTCACTTCTTCATACTTCACTTCACCTAATACCTTCAAACTCATTTCAAATCTTGTCCTCAAAGTTCGAAAATAAAGTCAGGTCTCCAACAAAATAAAAATACATTGTGAAGCATAAAAAATAAAATAAATAAATAAATAACATAAGAATGAATGTCATAAGTGAAGAAAACATGATAAATTGAAAAATTTCCAAACATCATTGTTAAAAATTTGAACACATCAAACCAGTGTATAAAATAAACCAAACCATAACAATTGTATCACAAATTCACACCACATCATACATATCAAAATATTACAAACTGCGACCTCACGCATAATCACTCGGAGATATACTAATCACAAAAGAATGTAAAGATCAGAACCATCGTCTAAAGTTGCATCCTCACCACTATCCTTTGGGCCTTCCTGTTGAGACTGGAAGCTCGCTGCAAGATTATAGAACCTGTAGTCCACTCCATCTACTTAATTACTTTCTAAAAGATTTTTTGGTTATGCACTCTCATTTGGGTTTATGGTATCGAAATATCATCCCCCTGCCATGCATTCTCTTGGTTATGCGTCTCTTGAAACCATGTATGCTCCTAGCAATCCCGCGCTGGTTCTGAAACATTAACTCATGATTTCTCTGAGTTTGCATCTGGTTTCACAAGATCAACCCCATCATGGCCATCTCTGGCTCTGGGCTTTGGTTCATTCTATCATTATACGCGGTAGGTTGCATCTCTTCCAAAACTTCTCCTTTTCGTGGTCTCTCTAATTAGTATTTCATTCCTTTCTCGTTTCCTCCTCCTAATCCACATATCCTGAATACTTCTTGGTGCTTTCTACGAGTTCATCGATGATGGTCCTGTCAAGGTAAACATTTAGCCCTTGACCTATAATGGGAACTTGGTTTTGTTTGCAAAACTCAGTGATCATCAAGGTAAAAGGCAATCCTTTATTTTTCTTTGTGGTCATGGCATTCCTAATTGAATTATAGATAATTTTGCCAACATTGATACAGCCTATAACTTGAACAATGTGGTAAAACAATGCCACCATGTAGTTTACAATCTCATAGTGTTGCAAACTTTGTTGTAGGCTCGCATTTATGAAAAAGATCCATGCTTTTATAGTGTTACTAAAGTTTTTGGTTTGAATATGTTTTGGGTACCCATCCGTATCAAAAAGAAATCTAAACCACAATATTACTTTTAAACCATTTTTAATGGTTTCGTGGGGAAATCCGGGTCTAAACCCATACTCGAGTTTCAAGTACTCATTATTTTGTCACCTATGGAATTATGAAAAACTATAGTACTGGTTTATTCTTGTAGGTGAGTAGTACACTGGTCTTCCTCGGACGATGGCTATCGTCTTATTATCATCATATCCGTGGCCATTTGCGTAAAATTCCCACATTAAGATTTCACAACTCGTCTCTACCGTGGTGTGGCAGCCCCAGCTGCCCCGGGGTGACGTGTCTCCGTGTACTCCTTGCAGGCTGGCCCAACTACACGAGTCCTGAACCTGCCCGTCCTCTTTATGTCTCGTAACTCGTGTCTACAAGTGTAATATTAGATAAACTAGTAAATCATCCTTATACTCTTTGTCCAATACCAACTGTGGCATTCTAATTGTTTCAGCTGTTACTTAGTTGACAATTTATTGAGATCCTAACCATACTAATGGGTTGTATTTTAAGGTTAACATATTCAGCATAAGTCTTACTTAATACCATTTAAACAAGATAATTTGGCATGATAAACATTGTTCAAAGGCAAAACCTACTATGGAAAACCCTGGAAAGTACTCTGTATATAAGTGACATCACCACAACAGGTATATATACATGTACTGTGTTATCTCAAGTCTCCCAATACCCAAAATATACAAAATATCAAAAATAAACACATACAAGTAGGTCCTCGATAGTGGGCAATCATATGTAGTTGCCTAAGATCCCCTTGCCTCTGCTTGTACTAGGATCTGCACTCAATCATCACAAAAAGACAGATGACGAGTATAGTAAGTAAAATCCCAAGGAACTCCTCTAAGCATTCATATAATAAAATAAAGGAAATTCAAGGAATGTTGTCAATTAAACATGCGGAATGTAAAACAGGCAATTGTAAATGGCTCATCGCATGAATAAACAACAGACAAGATAACAAATGTGTGTGCTCACTTTAGAGGGACTAGACTGCACTTCAGGTCAAAGAGTTCCCACCAGTGGTCGCGTCCAACAGGCCCAACACTTGGTCTCTCGCGGCACTGGCCAAATCTTTTGAGTCACTGACACGTGCACCAAGGCAAGCCCAGGTCGCCATTCACTGAGGGTCGGGTCACACGTGCTACAATCCAGTGCCTCATGAACACACAACAAGAAAATTCGGGGAAGTAACCTCAACCCACGTCCAAATATCCAAATAAAAAGATGAAAAACAAGGAATAATAGAAACAACATGTAAATAGAATAAATAGTCAGAGTTTTTCAGTTGGGTTTTACAAACCTCACACCGCTCTCCGACCTCCCGGACTCCCGTACCCGACCCGTCAAGCTCCCTGGCACTGAGCTTCTGTTCACTAAGTTCCTGAAGTCCGTTTTTACCAGTTTAGTTTTTTCACAAAGGTGTAAATATGTTTTAGGTGGAAAATCTCTAAAACAATCCTAAATTCCCATTTTCATCTATCATTAGCGCGATAATTTGTCTACCTAGCGCGCTAGTTTTGAGTTAGCGCGCTAAGGGGGTGTCCTAGCGCGCTAGATGGAATTATCGCGCTAGAAATTTTAATTAGTGCGCTATTGTTCTTCGTTGCGAAGAACAGCGGCACACTCAGGACAGTTAGTGCGCTATTGTTCTTCGTTGCGAAGAACAGAGGCACACTCAGGACATTTAGCGCGTCTTCTACTCTTCAAGTTCTTCTGGTTTTGCATGAAATGAATGTGAGTGTTTGTGATCAACACTCCACTAACTCTTATATATATATATTTATGGAATCAATTGTGCGTACGTATCCTGAGGCATATCTCGTGGTTCATAAGTATGATGTCTAATGCTTCCTGGTGACTCCAATAGTAAACTCATCATCTAGTACCACTCACTATGCTAATCTAGATGTCTATCTCATGGCCCCTTTTATTTAATTGAAACTATATGCTTTCATTTATTTTACTAAATTTCACATTACATTAAGCCTTATCCAACCATATGGCTAGTGTTTTATTTATCAAATTAAACCAACTCATTGTCACACTAACCCTCGGCTACCCGTACCTGTTGCACCGCATCTCGACATGCATTTCGAGGTGCGCCATAGCCTCTCGTTTGAATTAATTTAATAAGCCTATGGTTACATTAATCATCTCAATTTGATGACCTATGGTTACATTCACTATGCCAAATTGATAACCTTGACATTGTTTATGTAAATTTATTGAGTTTTCTCTAGTGTACCCGTATCTTGCCTCTTGATACCTGTGTTAGCACGCACTTCGAGGCAGCTACCCGTCATACAACCTCACACGCTCTCGTGATTCAACATACACACATGCGATGTATTTAACTAATAATTGAATAAACTGCACCGCAATTAAGCCATCCAACATACAAATAAACCAGTGTACCTAGGTCGACGTGTTTCTTAGCCTACCCGCGACATCTACGTGGATCTGAGCTGGCATCCATGTCTGCAATTTCAAGATAATTAACGACATTATTAAAATGGGCCATTACAGTTCTTCCCAACTAAATAAAAATTTCGTCCTAAAATTTAACCGTAACTTAAATCTCATACTAGAAAATAGATGAGGCTTTCGCTCTCTCATTGTCGACTCGAGCTCCTTGGTGCGTCCCTCTGTCTTATGATGCTGCCAACGAACTAAGACCTTAAAGAGTTCCTTGTTCCTAAGAATATGTACTCTGCGGTCAACGATCTCTATCGGCCTCTCCTTGTGAGTCACGTCAGGCTGAACCTTAATCTGTCCCAACTCAATAGTCGGTCTCGGTCCTGCCCTAGCTAGTCTCAACATCGAAATATGAAATATAGGATGAACATTAGCTAACTTAGCAGGTAGCTCTAATCGATATGCAACACTGCCCACTTGCTGTGCAATCCTGTATGGCCTAATGAACCTCGGCGCCAGTTTCCCCTTAATACCAAACCTTTGCTGACCTTTCTAAGGGGAAACCTTCAAATACACCATGTCGCCCTCCTCATAGCTCAATCCCTCGTGATAACGATCCGCATATTTCTTCTGTCTATCCTGTGCAACAACTATCTCAGGCCCAACTGTCATTGTATCTTCTAGCTCCGCCCAATAGGCAGGTGATCTACATACAGTGCCTCAAATGGTGGCATGTCAATGCTCGCCTGATAGCTGTTATTATATGCAAACTCACATAAAGGCAGATAGTCCTCCCACGAACCCCCAAACTACAAGATACAAGCCCTGAGTATATCCTCCAAAATCTGTATCAGTTGCTGTGATCAATCGGTTTGAGGATGGTAAGCCGTACTAAATTGCAACCTTGTGCCAAACTGATCCTGCATAGCTTCCCAAAGCTTCGATGTCAACCTGGAATCTCTATCTGATACGATGCAAATCGGCACTCCATGCAATCTAATAATCTCCCGCTCAAACAATATGCTCAGCTGAGGAAACGTGTATGTCATAGAAATCAAAATGAAGTGAACCAATTTCATCAGTCTATCAATCACTACCCATACTGCATCATGATGCCTCGATGTCTATGGTAGTGTACTGATGAAATCAATGGTGATGTGCTCCCATTTCCACTATAGAATGGGCAATGGCTGTATCAATCCACCGGGCCTCCTGTGCTCAGCCTTCACCTGCTGGAAAATGTGACAACTCCTGACGTATACGCCTACGTCATCCTTCATCCATGACCACCAGAATAATCATCTCAAATCATGGTATATTTTGGTCCGACCAGGATGAACTGTGTAACGAGACCGGTGTTCATCTTCCAGAATCCTGTCTCGTATCTCCTAATCTGCAGGTATCCATAATCTTCCTCGGTGTCTCAAACAATGATCGTGGTCTCTGGCCAATTAGTGCACTCCGGATCCCGAGCCAGACCATTGAACAGCTCATAAAGTCCATCAACCCTCTAACACTCGGCAACCATTTCAATCGATACGTTTGGAACCCTCATTTGACAACAAATGTGTTGCTCGCTCGTACTGGATACCTCTGTCATGAACATAATTGATGTCGCCTATAACAGACTATGCTCATGTGTCATAGCTCGCAAACCAGGCAGACTGTCAATCCCACTTCGACTCAATGCGTCCGCTACGACGTTCGCCTTTCCAGGGTGGTACTCAATAGCGAAGTCGTAGTCCTTCAACAACTCCAGCCATCTCCGCTAGTGCATGTTCAGATCCCTCTAAGTAAAAATATAATGTAAACTCTAATGATTTATACACAAGATGAACTTTTCCCCGTAGAGATAATGCCTCCAAGCCTTTAGTGCAAAGACGACAACGCTTCAAGCTCTAGGTCATGCACGGGGTAATTTCCCTCATGGAGTCTCAACCGTCTGGAGATATATGCAACTGGTCTACCATCATGCATCAACACGCATCCAAGACCAATGCTCGACGCATCTGTATAAACTGTTAAAGTCTTGCCCGGTTTCGACAATGTCAATACTGGTGCGGAAGTCAACCTATTCTTCAGCTCACAGAAGGCCTGCTCACACTTCTTTGACAAATCAAAACTAACATTTTTCTTGGTCAGTCTCGTCATCGACGCGACAATCGAAGAAAAATTATGTACAAATCGCCGAGAATATCTTGCCAGTCCAAGGAAACTCCGTATATCGGCAACAGACTTAGGCATCCTCCAATCAATGATAGCCCAAATCTTCTCTGAGTTCACCGAGATACCCTGGTCACTGATGACATGTCCCAAAAATCTCACCACACTCAGCCAGAAGTCACACATACTAAACTTCGCGTACAATCTGTGCTCTCTCAGTGTCATCAAAACTGCCTTTAGATGTCCCTCGTGATCCTCACGAGTCCTTTTGTAGATCAAGATGTCGTCGACGAACACTACGACGAATCTGTCTAAATATGGTCTTAAGACCCATGGATCAAATCCATGAAGATCGTTGGGGCGTTGTCAACTCAAACGGCATGACTGTGAACTTAAATAGCCCGTATCTCATTCTGAAAACAGTTTTCTGGATATCCTCTTCTCGAATCCTCAACTGATGATAACCTGAGCGAAGGTCAATCTTCGAGAAGAATCTGGCACCCGCTAACTGATCGAACAAATCATCTATCCTAGGAAGTGGGTAACGGTTCCTAACTGTCACCTGATTCAGCTTCCTATAGTCTATGCACATCTTCATCGACCCATCCTTCTTCTTCACAAAGAATATTGGAGCTCCCCAATGTGACATACTAGGGTTAATAAAACCCTTCTCCGCAATTCAACCAGCTGTCGTCTAACCTCCTCCTGCTCCGATGGTGACATATTATATGGTCTATTGGCAATAGGCTGCGTCCCTAGTATTAATTCGATGATAAACTCGATAGCTCATGGCGGTGGCAATCCGAGTAGGTCATCCGAAAATACATCGAAAAAATCTTTCACTACTGGAACCTCCTCAATCTTGACCTCCATCCTAATCTCCGGCTCAACTATCGCTGCAAACGCCTCCATCTCATGTGTTGTAGCTAGTCGACCTCTAGTGATAGGTAAGTCAGTCGCAGATCCAACCAGTCCAAACTCTGGTATCCCTAGAATACGAAACTCTATCCTCTTACTATAAAAATATATCCGTGCATGATAGGATGACAGCCAATCCATCCCGAGAAGCGCGTCAAACTCTAGGTACTCCAATACTCGAAGATCGGCTGGTAATTGATGTCCTTCAACCTCTATCATCACGTCTCTACATATCAAGTTAAGGTATATCTTGTCCCCAACGGTCGTACAGAGGACAAGGTGTGTATCTAGTGTTTGTGTATCTAACCTTAACACTCCAACAACACGTCCATCAATAAATGATAAAGTACTACCAGAATCAAACAAAGCATGCATAGGTCATCCAAAAATACGCAACATACCCTCGATTAGCTGTCTGGTTGCTCCACCATCAGGCTGTGCTACCGCATGAGCTCTGTCTCTGGCCTGCTCTGGCTCTCGACGTGGTGACGGTGGCATCCTGCAAGCGGCCCTCAAGTGTCCCCTCAGACCACACCTGTGGCATCTGCGGTTATCCTGCCTCCTAATCTGTCCATCTCCAGATCTCGGACCCTGATCCCGGTCTCTCTGACCCCTGTCATGTCCCCTTGATCGACCCTGATGGTGTATCTGCGACTCTGGCCTATGCTTGATCTACTGGCCTTGATGTGATGGCATGTACCGGTTATCTCTCCTCACACTGGAACTGACTGCCCTGATGATCATCCCTACGGCCCTGTCCCGTCTATCATCCCTCCGACCTTTATCTTGACGATCCCTATGTCTCTTCGACCTCTGATCCGACCGAGAACTCTGCTCTGTCTGTACCTTAGTATCAGCCACACGTTTGCCATCTCTCTACATCAGATATGTCTCAAGTGCTAATGCTTTGTCGAATATGTCCTGCAGAGTAGATGCCTAGATGATACAACTACTAAAACGATCCTGTCATCAACCCCTCTAGTGAAATAGTAGATCTGCAGGCGCTCCGTCCCGGCGACATCCATCGAGAACTGAAGTAAATGTCAGAACCTCTCCCTGTACTGCATGTAGTTTCGGTTACCTACTCTCAGGGTCAAGAACTCCTCTTTTAGTCTCAGTCTAACATCCATAGGTATGTACTGGTTGTAGAATACCTCTCCAAACTCAGCCCACGTCGTCAGTTTTGGATGTGTATCCTCATACGTAGTCCACCATACTGCGGCGTGACCTCTCAAGCATGCTCCCAACACTCTTGCCTGAACACTCTCATCATTCCTCATCAGCTTATGGAATCGCTAATGAGATATAATCAACTTCCCCACAGCCTCTGGGTCACCACCTCCGTAAAAAAAGTCTTGCTGAAACTTTGGAAATTCCCTCAACAGTTTCACCTCTGGAGCTAAAAAAAATCCCTATGTAGTAGCAGTAGTAGTGGTAGTAGTCGTCTCACCAATAGCCGTGAGTGGAGTCGTAAGAGTCGGCGTCTCCAAGGGAACGACAACGGTTGTGGCTCTCTCCGTCTGTGCACCCTCTACTACTCTCTCAACTGATGTTTGGGGTGTAACAGGGACGATAACTGTCCCCATACGTGCCGTAATTGCTACTGGCTCTCTAAATGTAGCAAATGTTGTAGCCAATGTTGTCAATGCAGCAGTCTGATCCTGTAGCAAACGAAACACCTCAGCCATCTGCCTCTCCTAAGCCGAGAGTCGGTCCTCCATACTAGGTGCAATTAGGGAGTCTCTAGCTGTACCATTAGGTTGACCAATATCCTAAGGCGTCGTCGACTGTCCGTTCATGATCTGCATCGAGAAGCGTGCTCCAGATAAGTCTTGGTATATATACAAATATTATATATATATAATGGAAATATAACAAGTTTATAGATTCTAACTCTACCCGCCTCACATCACTTCCCAACTAAAGTTCTAAGGCAATAACATAGTGTTTCCACAACTAAGGTTTATTTATTACGTCTTATGCTCTTTCATTGTAAATTTTCCCAAGTTCCTCAAACTCTGGCTCTAATACCAACTATGGCATTGGTATCAGGTTAAGGACACCTCCGTTTCCTCCCATGGGCTCAAACCTCGCTCTGATACCAACTGTAGCTACCCCAACCGCCCCGGGGTGACGTGTCTCCGTGTACTCCTTGCCGACTGGCCCAACTACATGTGTCCGGCACCTGCCCGTCCTCTTTATGTCTCGTAACTCGTGTCCACAAGTGTAATATTAGATAAACTAGTAAATCATCCTTATATTCTTTGTCCCATACCAACTGTGGCATTCTAACTGTTTCAACTATTACTTAGTTGACAATTTATTGAGATCCTAACCATACTAATGGGTTGTATTTTAAGGTTAACATATTCAACGGAAGTCTTATTTAATACCATTTCAAAAAAGATAATTTAGCATGATAAACATTGTTCAAAGGCAAAACCTACTGTGGAAAACCCTGGAAAGTACTCTGTATATAAGCGACATCACCACAACAGGTAGATATACATGTACTGTGTTATCTCAAGTCTCCTAATACCTAAAATATACAAAATATCAAAAATAAACACATACAAGTAGGTCCTCGATAGTGGGCAATCAGATGAAGTCGCCTAAGATCCCCTTGCCTCTACTGGTACTAGGATCTGCACTCAATCATCACAAAAAGACAGATGACGAGTATAGTAAGTAAAATCCCAAGGAACTCCTCTGAGCTTTCATATAATAAAATAAAGGAAATACAAGGAATGATGTCAAGTAAACATACAGAATGTAAAACACGCAACTGTAAATGGCTTATCGCATGAATAAACAACAGACAAGCTAACAAATGTGTGTGCTCGTTCTAGAGGGACTAGAATATACTTCGGGTCACCAGGTTCCCACTAGTGGTCGCGTCTAACTGGCCCAACACTTGATCCTACGTAGCGCTGGCCAAATCCGCTGAGTCACCGACACGTGCACCAAGGCAAGCCCAGGTCGCTATATACTGAGTCACGGGTCACACGTGCTACAGTCCAGTGCCTCATGAACACACAACAAGGAAATCCGGGGAAGTAACCTCAACCCACGTCCAAATAGCCGAATAAAAAAATGAACAGCAAGGAATAATATAAACAACATTTAAACAGAATATATACTCGGAGTTTTTTAGTTGGGTTTTACAAACCTTACACCGCTCTCCGACCTCCCCGGACTCTCGTACCCGACTCGTCAAGCTCCCCGACACTGAGCTTCGGTCCACTAAGTCCCTGAAGTCCATTTTTACCACTTTAGTTTGTTTACAAAGGTGTAGATATGTATTAGGTGGAAAATCTCTAAAACAATCCTAAATTCTCATTTTCATCTGTCATTAGCGCTCTAATTTGTCTACCTAGCGCGTTAGTTTTGAGTTAACGCGCTAAGGGGGTGTACCTAGCGCGCTAGAAATTTTAATTAGCGCTTTATTGTTCTTCGTTGCGAAGAACAGTGGCACACTCAGGACAGTTAGCACGCTAATTGCCTTCTGAGACAGAATTTTTATTTCGAGAATTATGTCCAAGCACTCTCAATTAGCTATTCTAACTGGTCTATTACCCTCTCCTCATCAAAATAACCTCAATCCATGAATTCGAACACTCCAAACATCAATGTACATCAATTTTCCATAAATCATGCATTTACCACCATCTCCATTAACAACCAATTTCATCAAAACTAAATAAAACAATGATAAATTCTCCTTATATATGATCTAATGACATGAAATGCATCATATTTACACAGCAAACCAAAGGCTAAACCATCAACTCGAATTTCACTAAACACGACCCAAAAATGGGTTCATTTGCAAGCTTAAAAGGTGGAGAAGGTGATTACCTAGGTTAGGTCACTTGGTTTGATGCCTAGGTTGTTGAATTCCTAGCTAGAAGCCTCTTCTCCCTCCTCAGATTCTTCAGGTTTTGCATGAAATGAATGTGAGTGTTTGTGATTAACACTCCACTATCTCTTATATATATGTTTATGGAATCAATTGTGCGTACGTATCCCAAGGCATATCTTGCGATTCACAAGTATGTTGTTTAATGCCTCTTGGTGACTACAATAGCACACTCATCATCTAAAACCACTCACTATGCTAATCTAGATGTCTATCTTATGGCCCCTTTTATTTAATTGAAACTATAGGCTTCCATTTATTTTATTAAATGTCACATTACATTAAGACTCATCCAACTATATGGCTAGTGTTATATTTATCAAATTAAATCAACTCATCGTCACACTAACCCTCGGCTACCCGTAGCCGGTGCCCCGAGTCTCGACATGCATTTCGAGGTGCGCCATAGCCTATCGTTCAAGTTAATTTAATAAGCCTATGGTTACATTAATCATCTCAATTTGATGACCTATGGTTACATTCATTATGCCAAATTGATAACCTTGACATTGTTTATGCAAATTTATTGAGTTTTCTCTAGTGTACACGTATCTCGCCTCTCGATACCCTCGTTAGCAAGCACTTCGAGGCAGCTACCCGTCACACAATCTCGCACGCTCTCGTGATTCAACATACACACATGCGATGTATTTAACCAACAATTGAATAAATTGCATCGCAATTAAGTCATCCAACACATAATTAAACCAGTGTACCTAGGTCGACATGTTTCTTAGCCTACCCGCGGCGTCCTCGTGGATCTGAGCTGTCGTCTATGTCTGCAATTTCAAGATAATTAGCGGTATTATTAAAATGGGTCGTTACACAAGGACCCCACGTCATTGTCGAGATAATAGTTCCTTTTCAACAATCTTCAATTCATCTCCCTTATTATGTTCAAAATTATAGGTCCATACTTAATCTCATTCTTAATATTGAAACCCCTATTCAGTATAATTTTCCTATTCTACTTATATTGCCCTTCATCCTAGCAAGAGCTTTGGTGTTTATTAAGTTGTACAGAGAAAAAGGAATGCTTTGTGTCTCAATTTTTTCTTATCTCTCTGACTCATTAGTAAAATCTAGGGGTGGAAAAGGTTCTCTTGGTGTTCTAGTTCTTGGGTAATTTATTGCAATTCTTATTGATCGAATAGGTGTGGATGGAACTTTGGATTTTTGTTTGGGTTTATCAACTAAAGGTGTCTTCCCTTTCTCCTCTCGTAACCTTCTACCTATGCCACCTTTGGTAATTTTCTTAAGTGAAAAACTTATAGGTTCGAATAACAAATAAACTTGTAGATCAGAACAACAACGTTTATTGAAAAAATTCTATAAACCTCAAGATTTTTTAAAAAAATTGAGAGATCATTCGGAAAGCTAGCTTAAAAATTCATTATAAACTTTAAGTAAAACTGGTATCTAAGTGTTAACTCAATTATAAACTTTAAATTGGTTTTGTAAATAATGTAAACAATTATGTGAAAAATTCTATTTTTTAAAAAACAAAGCAAAACAAAACAAAATAAAACAAAAACCAAACCCCCAAACTCATTTTAAACTCGATTTGTCAAACCATTTGCAACTACGTTTAAATATACTGTGATTTCAAAATTATTGAATTTGTAAACCAATGATCAATGTAATCGCAATGCCTAATTCATCAGAATTAATGAAATCAATTGTTCAAATAATAGAATGAATTTCAATAAAACAATTTTAAAAATCATTGAAAAATTTGCAAAAATCCTTCAAACCAAATAGCATAGATCTTCTCATCAGGGAAGTCATCCTTAGAGGGATAAGACGTTCACCATTCTTAATCCTACTGAGATGGTCAACATCTAGATTCTCATACACTATTTTATCTTTTATTGTGATGTCAAACTAATGTAGTAGGAGTATTCATCTAATGAGGCTAGGTTTACCATCCTTTTTGCTCATAAGGTATTTTAAAGCTATGTGATCAGAGTAGATAATCACATTGATTCTCTAAAGAAAAGGCTAAAACTTCTCAAGTGTAAAGATAACAGTTAATAGCTCCTTCTCAATAGTAGTGTAGTTCATCTGAGCAACGTCTAAAGTATGAGTAGTGTAGTAAATCATATGTGAAGCTCTCCTAAATCGCTATCCTAAGATTTCACCCACTGCATAATTACTAGCATCACACATAATTTCAAATGGAAGCTCCCAATTAGGGGCATGAATCACTGGTGTGCTAGTAAGTGAGTCTTTGAGTGCATCAAATGCATTCTTACATGCCTTATCAAACTCTAAAGTCATGTCTTTTTGGAGTAGATGGCATAGGGGTTGTGTACTCTTCGAGAAGTCTTTGATGAAACATCGATAAAAACCAGTATGTCTAAGGAAAGATCTACTATCCTACACATTCGTAGGGTAGGGTAGTTTCTTAATAACATAAATTTTGCTTGATCTACCTCTACACCCCTGGCTGAGACAATGTGTCCTAAAATAAGACCTTGGTCCATCATAAAATGATATTTTTCATAGTTTAGAACCAAGTTCTTCTTGATACACCTATTGAACACCTTAGAAAGATTCATGAGACAACTATCGAATAATTCACCATAAACAATAAAGTCATCCATGAAGACCACGATGAAATGCTTGACGAAATCTGAAAAGATATTCACCATGCACATTTAAAAGGAGGTCGGTGCATTGCATAACCCAAAGGGCATGCATTGATGGACAAAAGAGCCAAACAAACAACTAAAGGTCATTTTTCCTAGGTCTTCACAAGCTACTGGTATCCAGTGAAAACCAAAGTAATCGTCAAGACAAAAATAATGAGAACGATCGACTAGTCTCTCCAACATCTGATTGATGAATGGAAGAAGGAAGTGGCCTTTTTAGCGGAAGCATTTAGCTTCCAGTCATCAATGCATACCCGCCATCCATATTGAATACGTGTTGCAACCAACTTACCATGTAAATTGGTGACTACTGTTTCTCCCATTTTCTTAGGAACCACTTGGACAAGGCTTACCCAATTACAATAAGAGATTGGGTGAATCATACCAATATCTATCAAGGAGATCAACATCTCTTTATTTACGACATCCATCATAGGTAGATTGAGCCTCCTTAGGGATTTTCTCGTAGGTTTTATCCCTTCTTCCATATGTATATCAAACATTCAAGTGGAAGGGCTAAAAGCTTTAATATTTGCTATGGTCTACCCTATAGCCTGTTTAAACTCCTGAAGTACTCGCAAAAGTCTCTCCTCCTCAAATTATGTAAGTTTGGTTGAGATAATCACAAGGAGTGTTTCATTCTCTCTTAAAAACACGTACTTTAGGTGCTCAAGTCGTGGCTTCAACCTAAGTATGGAAGCTTTAACTACAGAGGGGGAAGTTTGGAATTAGTAGTAGGTAACTCTAGGTAACAGATATTTTGTGGGCAGGGGTTGGGATGAATCTAAATTTGAAATAACATCCTCGACATCAGTATCGAGGTTCAGAACAATCTGGTAGATATGAGCAGTGTAGAGAAAATTCTCTAACACTACTTGAACTACATCGTCGCCACTTGTGAGCAAAGCCTGCTCGATGAGTGAATCTACACAGTCCATGGTACAAACTAAAAAAGACACATCATTAGGGTATCGCATTGCATCGTAGATGTTGAACTTGATGACTTCACCATCAAAATTTATGGTAAGAGATCTATCATCCACATATATCTTTGTCTTCTTCGTCTTCAAGAATGGGCTTCCAAGTAGCACTGATGAAGCATTGAGGAATGGTTCCTCTTTCGTATCCACTATGTAGAAATCAACAAGAAATACAAATTCATTTACTTGAACAACATCTTCAAGAACAACAACAAGTCTAACAACTGAACGGTCTGCCAACTAAATGACAATACCAGTCTCCTCTAGTGTGCTTGCATTAAATATCTCATAAATAGACAATGGCATGACATTAATGGAAGTGCCAAAGTCGCACATAGCCTTCTGAATACTTATATCACCTATAACACAAGGCATCAAGAACATCAAAGGATCCTTGCATTTATAGGGCAATTTCTTTTATAGGATAGTCATGACTGTTTTACCCATTCAAAAGTTTTTTTTATCTTTTAGTTTCCCTTTGTTTGTGCATAGTTCCTTAAGAAACTTTACATACTTAAGGACTTGCTTCAGAGCATCGAGGAGTGGAATATTCATTTCCACATGCCGAAAGGTCTCAAGAATTTCTTTCTCTTCCTCTTTTTTCTTATATAGTATAAGTCATTGTGAAAAAGGATGTTTGACCTTCAAGGTAGGTGATGCTTCCTTTTGAGTAGTTATCGTATGTTTAGAAGCAGGCGGGAGCAGTACTAACTCATGTTGTACCTCATTCGCCTAGTCTTTGGCATTAGATGGCACATTGTTCACTTTGGGTCCCTCCGGCTTCTTGCAACTTCTGAGTGTAATTGCGTTAGCACTCGCGTTTGAATTCGGGTAAGGCTGCGAAGGCAACTTTCACGTATCCTTGAGATTTCCCAATTGCTTTGCTATTTGGCCAAATTGAACTTTAAGGTTGTGGAGCATCAGATTGGTATCACTGATGGATTTATTAGTGTTAACTTGGAATAGGGCAATATCTCTTGAAAATTAGCTATGTAGAGCGACAAGAGCTTTCATCATATCCTTAAGTGTAAAGGGATTATTGGAAGGTGCATGCAACGGTTGACCTAAGGGGACAAAGGTCTGGTAGTTCTGGTTTTGAGGCCCGTAACTGAAGTTCGGGTTGTTCCTCGCTATCGCATGATTATAGGTATTGCCAAATGGGGCTCTAGATGGTCCCTGGAACTGATTACCCTTGGCATTGGCTTCTTGATTATCCGAAAAGAGAGTGGGACATTCACCAGTTGCATGGTTTGTGGTTGAACACAAGCCATAAGCCTGGACTTGGACATTACTAGAGGTGAGGAGACACTCCATCATGGAGATCAGTTGCTCATTTTTTCAGTCAATAGAATTTAAAACTACTCCGTATTGAGACTTCATTATGCAGTATCATCAAGATCTCCATAAAGGTGTGACTGCTGCACGATGTCCTTGTATAACTGCCTCATCTAAACTGGTGTCTTATCTAGAATGTGACCCCTACATGCGTTATCGATCATATGTCTTTCAATGGTTGTCATGCCAACATAAAAGAAATGGATTATGGCCTTCTCAGTCTGGCCATGTTATGGGCAACCAACAATCAATCGCTTATAGCGATCCCAATATGCACCAAATGATTCTCCAGCTTTCATTTCGATGTTGCATATTTCCTTAATGAGCTGAGCAACACTATACTCGAGAAAATACTCTTTTAAAAACTCAGTAGTCATCTCATTCCAGGAGTTAATGCAACCAGGAGAAAAATACAAAAGTCATTCATTGGCTTATCTTTATGAAAAAATGAAAAAGGCCTAAGCTTAATTTTGTCCTCATCCGCTTTATGTAGTTAGTCTGAAACTTCTTGAGAAAAGCAAATGGGTCCTCATTCTCGATACCACGAAAGGAAGGTAGGAGATGAATAAACCACGAGCTGAACTCAAAACCTATGGAATTCTCCAATAATTAATGCAGAAGTGTTGTTGTGCCAAAAAAGCTTGAAGGTCTTGATTGACCTGCCCTATAGTGACTTGGCGATTTCTAGCTTGCACCATGTCTAGAGGGTTTTGGCCTTGTTATTGCCTAAGCTAGGGCTCTTTTATTTAACCATTGGAATGTTCTCTCAGGTTCAGGATTGAAAGGAAACAATGAACCAATCAATTTTGACCAAGTGAGTCTCGGGAGCATAGAACTAAGACAAAGAAAAATAAATAATCTAAATTCATAATAAAGGACTATGTCCCCGGCAACGGCGCTAAAATTTGTTCACGTGTCGTTTGTGCCAAATATAACACATACTCGAGTTACCAAACTCACTTGGGTGTAGTAGTGGTAAATACGGGGTTGAATCCACACGACTTAGGTTTTATCCTGAGTTAACTAAAATGTGAAACTTATGGGTTTTTAGAGATTTTCAGAAAATAATTAATTAAAACTACTAGAAATCAAAAATTGTAAAAATTAATTCAATGTGAGAAAATGCCTAGGTCTATAGTCCCACAAATTTAAATCAAGATTTAATAGCATGTCATGGTCTTCGATCTTTCCCGAAAGATTATTAATTAAATTCCTCCTAGATTAGCAATAGGAAATCGACATGCGCAAGAAATCCCTAATTCCCCTAATCTCGACAGCTAGGACATCTACCACTAACTACTTCCCTAGTCAACACATAGCCTTAAACATCTGTCAATAAAATTTAACACATTAACCGCATAAATATACGTGGGAACACTAATCCTAAGCAACTCGATCACGTCCGCTTCCAATTTAACCTAGATTTATTTGTCTTACACTCCAGAACTGAAAAGTTCTGATGGCTAACTGGTAGGTGATTGTCACTTGTATCAGTTTAACCGTACAGTTACAAATAGGATTGTCCCGATTAACTATTGGTCTTCCATGTAAAAGTATGCAATGGCCATACTACATACCCTAAACTTATACCATAATCATGAAAATGACAACAAATAAAACAAAAAGAATTGAAATAAATTAATTATAAATAAAAGATCTTACAAATCATGTTATCAATTAAGATTTGGGACTTGCTTTGCCTTCGACCTAGGAAAAGAGTGCTTAGCCGGACATTGTCTTGAAGAATACCATTAAATTCTAAATAAAATAATCTCCTTCTATTCTCCTCAATCCCCTTTGTGTATACCACGTCTTTATGACTATTTATACTCAAAAGACCCATGAAATACAATTATAAACCCTAATTAGCAATCCTAAACGAAATCGAACTCCAAAAATTTCTCTTTTCATGTCTTGGCGTCACTTGTAAGTGATCCACGTCGTGTGTGTAAATGTCAAAGTATCGCCACTGCACCAGCATTTCTTGTGTTTTTCTCCTTTCAATGGTCCTGATGCCTTCTACGTATTTGCTCAGTCGTCTATGTAAATCTAAAACTTAGTGTTTTGTATATGCGTATACTACTAAGTCACTCCTACTTGTGTTTAGATGTCGAGATGTGAGTGGGAATGCACCTCGAAATGCGTGCCAACATAGGACTAGAGTAGAGAGTGATGAGGTAAGTTTAATTTAAGATTAATGTGGATTAAATAGCTAATTTATGGTGATTATAGTTTAATTTGTATAAATGAAACATAAGTTAGTAAAATAAAATATTAGTCATTGATGTTCCTTGAGATACGTGTGGACATATCACTAGATAAATTGAGTTACATTGTGTGTAATAAAGGATGTAATAATGGAAAGTTCATGGATTGCGAGGTCATAATTGAAGTCATTATATTGTATTAAAGATAGGTGATGTACATGAGATCAAGGGCTATAAATACACCTTACCATATATATATATATATATATATATAAACGATTGAATGGAATGACATGCAAACACTTTCATTTGCTCTAAAGTAGATAAAGAAAGATCAGAAAATGAGATCAGAGATTGTAAGGAGATTCTGGTGAATTTGAGAGGATGGATTGATCAAGTTAGTGATGTTCTACAACTAGGTAAGCTAGTGTACACTATTATTTTGTAAACTTTTATTAAGAAAATTAAAGTTTTACTTCAGTTCTGGTTTTTGCTTGATTTTATAGAGTAAATGAAATCAATTTCTAAATTGGATTATAAATTTGGATTTCTTGCAAAAAACCAATAAATTTGCTACCAAGAAAATCCAAATTTTAATTTTAAAGTTATGGTATTTTGAAGTTGTACATGTTCTTAATGGATTTTTTAGCAAAAGCTATAAGTTTTGGGTTTTAAATGGTTCAGGATATGAATTCTAGGTACTTGGTTGTTAGGAAAGTTTCATTTGGGTGTAATTAAGTGGATAAGGAGTCATAGGGAATAGGGTTTGAATGTTAAGAAACTAGGGTGTAATTTAGGTTTGACGTCGTGGCGGCGCTAAGCCATAGCGTCAACCTAGCTTGGAAAATGTGGGACAGTTGACACGGCGACATCGTGGCACCATGCATTTGTACCCATGGCGCCACCACAGCGTTGTGCCCTCTAGTGTGATACAAAGGTGACGCCCTGGCAGTGCCCTGGCTTTTTTACACACAACGCCACAATAGCTCCAAACCTGATCAATGGTAAAATTTATAATAAATGTTTGGGGTTTTTTTAATTGGTTTAATCCAACTTTGATAGTTTGTATAAGTCCTAAAATACCCTAATTAACCTCAGGAATTTAGGGAATCGAGAGGTTGTTGGTGAGATATGGGGTGTCGGGAGGCCGGATTATTCTAGGAACTTTGCTTGGATTGTAAGTAAATTGATTGAGATTTATATTTCCATTTATTTCCTATTATGTTTTTCATTTACAGTCATTTGGACTTATTTACCTATTGTACTTTAGATACCATTCCTTTGTTGTTCTACCCAACTTCATGAGTTTTTTTATCATGGCATTGTTTGATGTTTAAATAATTTCATTGATTCTAAATCACGAGCTATGTCATTTTTAGTTGTTTAAGAAGTTAGCCAAATGAAATAGAATTCTATTAGATAGGAGATTTGTGGTATTGTAAATCTAAATTATTTGTGCATTAGTTATGAAATTACACTCATGAGTTCCTAAGTCGTGTTGTTTCTTGATTTATGAAAGTAGTTCTTATATCTAGGGCCATGATGTTACAAAGATGGGTGACACACAGGGTCACTAGATTTTCACGGTTGTTGTCATCTCACCACTAGCTTGTGAAACACATGAGTTATGGGACCCAGGGTTGTTGATAAGTATATATACTTGTGTGAAAGGCATTTGTGAGAATATATGTAGGCATTTGTAAGATTGTCTACGCCCTATATAATGGAATAAGGTTGATATGATGTAACTCACGGTCGAACGACCCTAGATCATTACTGCTAAATCGAGTGTCAGTTTCATATTGTTTAACATAAGTATCTTATAGCATGAATCTTTTTCAGCTTTAGTTGCTATTATTTTGCTTTTACATATTTGTTGTACTTTTTTTTAGAAATGTGGATAAATGTCTCTCAATGTTACTTTCTACTTTCCTGTACTCACCATCCTTTTTATGACGGTGGGTGTAGATCCATCGATAGCAGATAAGGCAAAGAGAAGATTGGCGATTACCTCGAGCCAGTGGAGTGCTACTACCATTGATTTTGTAGATTTTGGATTTTTTTGTATTGATTATAAGTATTTTATATACTTTTGGGGTTGAATATTTAGGGTTGAGAGATAGTTTTCCGACCTGACACATGTTAGATATATTGTTATTATTGTTTTATCATATATTAGCATGTGATCATTGTTTCCCGGTTTCCATAAATTTAAGAATCATATTAATGGCTTTCGCTAATTTATTAAGAATTATGCTGAATTATGATTAATCTTGAAGTTTCTAAAAACTTTTAATCAACTCTAAAATGTTAAATAACATAACAAGGGTGTAATGCTTATTGTAAAAGTAACTAATGGGTAGATAAGTTTGAAAAGGTTAACTAATATGTTATTAAGTCCTACGTGTTTGAGATTATGGCTAAATGACAGGATTAGATCGGGCGGTGCCCTGGTTTAAGAAGGGTCGTCATAGATTATGTCCAATAGTCCACATACCTAAACACCCCCAAACTTATTATGAACCTTGTCCATAGGATTCAAAACAAGCTGGGCAAACTAAACATAAGAAAAATGGAGGAAATATATGGATAATATATATATATATATATATAATTTAGTACAATACTTTTGTGCATGGTTAGGAAAATAAGAAAAACAAGAATTAAAACGGGTTACTAACTAGAAAATTGTTCATGGGCTGCCTCCCAGTAGCACTTTTGTTTAACGTCATTGGCTCACGAATTTACTTCCCCCTAGTCGGGGTTTATATTGATGAACTCAATTATCGATACAGAGAATCTTGCAAAGACTCGCTCTTTGTCATGTAGGATGTCGTTTCCATCCTAGAAAAGCTTCGTCTTCTTCCCTATTCGGATACTAATGTATCGTAACTATACGTTGATCAATGCTCTACTATCGCCAAAAATGGTAACCCCAACAAAAGTGTTTCACATTGGGTATACTCCTGTTGAGCACATAGAAGTTCGTGGAGAACACAAAATGTCCTATACGAACGGATACATTCTCAGCCATCCCTCTGGGTTTTTCAACCGTCCTGTTTGGATACATCACATTGGTCTCAGTATCACTAGTGATACATAATTGGCATAAATTGAAGATTTTGGATGTTATAACATTGAATATAGCACCTGCATCATTTACCACCCTAGAGAACCTCTTGTATCTGATCTTTTAAGGGAGCACGACCATCCTAGGGTGTTTATCGGATTAGAACTTGTAATGTAATGTGTCAGGGGTTATAGTCCTCTTCTCTTTGTTGTCATCCATCCTCGCACGTTTAATCCCTCATCTGGCGAGTTGAAGGTTTTGTGAAGGCCTAGATACTAATAAGCACACCTTTCTATAGAGGATTTCCTCCTGGGAATATAATTGACTCGATCTCTCTCGGGGCCTCCTTGCTTCATGCATAAGCATCCATAAACATCATGTTTATGATAATAGTGGAATAAGCAAACAAAGTGTTTGTCGAAAATTCAAGATATGTGGAATTTTAAAGCTGACTACTCTTCATTTATGCTCAATGGATACATAGCCCTTCCCTATGTCAATGTTTGCTCTACATATTCGCATAAAGAGCCTACCAAAAAAGGGTGAGAATGGCCTGGACTTGTGTGACTTTATCATGTTGATGACGTGAAAGTTTGCAGGGAATTTCAAACCCCCTACATGTACCATTAGGTCTTGGATTACTCCTTTGGAAGAGATCTCCTTGTTGTTAATGGCATGAATTTTAGTCTTCGTCTATATCAACTTACCAATCCCTATGGAATTATGAAAATCTAAGGACATCACATTAATTGATGCTCCCAAATCAAGCATTATGTTTTCCAAATAGGTTCCACTTATTGTGCAAGGGATACCTACAACCCATAAATTGTCACCTGTAAGCGAGATGTCATTAGGACTTCCCTAGGGTGTAGGTTGGTCATCTAATTAGGTTTCTCCTAGGGTAATGGTTTTGCAGACCTCATTCTCTGAGGTGGTGATATTACAAATAATAGCGTTCACTTGTACGCATGGCAGGTTAGTACCCAAATTTGGATTGGGTAGGTTTATGTAAGAAGCTTCCCCCTCTCCTCAAATCGACCATGTTGTTGTGCGATTTGGCCCTCTTGGACCTCCAGGTTTCATACTGTGGCTTTAGTGTCACTGAGAGCTTTCTCAGTGTTAACCTAGAACTGGCTCACGTTTCTAGCAAATTAGCTTTGTTGAGCAGCTAGAGTTTTCATCATATCATATGGTGAGGAATGATTGGTAGTTCCTGTTTTGAGGCAACGGTTGTCCTATAGGGAAAAAAGATTGGTAGTTCCTATTTTGAGGCTTATAATTAGTTAGGGTTGTTCCTCGTTGTTGCTTGACTGTAGATATTTCCAAAGGGCGCTTAGATTTACCCTTAGAATTGGTTACCTACTACATTAACCTTCTAATGGTCCTGAACCAGAGTAGGACATTCATCCGTTGCATGGCTCATGGCTGAGTAGAATCTAGAAGCTTTAACATGCGCTTCGCCATAGTTCAGGAGAAGTTCCACTAGGGAAGTAAATTGATCAATTCTCTTGTAATTTGATCTAGTAGTAGCTCTAACTAACAAACTTCAACGTGCGTCAACAACAAAATCCCCGTATAATCGGGACTGTTACGCTATGTCCTTGTAGAGTTGTTTCATTTGCACAGTAGTTTGCCACGAATATGACAACCATAAGCACTATCAATCATATGTCACTCTAAGGGGGACATGCCGACATAGAAGAACTAGAAATGGCCCTATCGAATTGGCCATACTGTGGGCAATTGGCATTTAGGTGCATATAGTGGTCCCAATAGTCACCAAAAGACTCTCTGGTCTTCATCTTAATGTTGCATATCTATGAGATGAGATGGGCTACCTTATCCTCAGTGAAATATTCCCTGAGGAACTCATCTATCATGTCGTCCCATGAGTTAATGCAGCTAGGAGAGAGGTAAACGAGCCATTGTTTGGCTCTATCCTCTAAGCATAATGGGAAAGCCTTAAGCTTTACCTCATTCTCTTCTACTCGAGGAGGTTTTATAGACTTGCAACTTGTCTGAAACTCCTGAAAAACACCATCGGGTCTTCACTCTCCATGTCATGGAAGGTGGGCAGGAAGTGTATAAAGCCAAACTTAAGCTCGAAATCTTCGCCGTTTGGTAGGAAGTTTTTGCAAAGGGGCTGCCGAGCTAGAAGATTTTGGAGATCTTCATTGATGCACCCCATGGTAATTTGGCTTTCATCACCAGCATAGCAAGCATTGTCAGCCATAGTAGGTTGGGGGAAACTGGACTCTCTATTTAGATCTTCCCTAGCCAACCTCCGGTGGGTTCTGTCGATTTCTAAATTAAAAGGTAATAGTGAACCAATCAATGTAGATCAAGTTATCTGACCGTGCATAAACTAGTAGACTCAAAAAACAAAACAAAAAGAAAATAAAATCAAACTCAATTTGGAACCGAATCCTAGGCAATGGCGCCAAAAATTGATCACGTGTCGTGCGTGTCAATATAACTTGAAATAGGCTACGAAATCCCATCGGAATATAGTAAAGGTAAGAATGGGGTCGAATCCACAGGATTCGGGCAAACTGAGTTTAGGAAATAGAAAAGAAAATTTTAAGGGTTTTTGAAAGAGTTTTATCTAAAAGCCGACTAAACAAGAAAGTAAGTAAATTGTAAATAGGAAAATAAATACATACCTAAGTCTAGGAATCAACAATCTAGTCGTGTGTTGTTTCCATGTCATGTATCATTCACATTAAAAGATGGGTTCCAAAATAGTTTTCCCTAGATAGGTTATAGGTGTTGGGGTCACCAACATCCTATTCCCCCTATTCTCAATAGAAAGGGTAACCACTCTCTAAATACTTCTCTTACTCCACCCTACAACCTTAGGCAGCCGCTCTCAGGATTTAGCATGTGAGCATCATTAACAGCTCTATGGAAATATCTACCCCTAGACAACCTTGGGTAACTGCTCTCAAGATTTAGCCTAGTTCTCGATGTTACTCACCAAGAATAATAGGTGTGTCAGGTTTCTTGCTCTAGGTGATTGCCACTTCTCAACTCGGTTGGTATCACGGACTCGAACCGATTGATAGTAGGTCAATGGGTTTTACGCTTAGAGATTTGCAATGAATATACAAACTCTAAATTATCATTGAAACATCGTTAAAAATAACAACACAAAGATAGAGAACTGAACAAAAGAATATTGTTATAGAAAATCTCAACAAGACATATAAAACAACCTACTACTGGCTAGAGAGCTTTATCCCCGACATAAAGAACCTAGCCGAACATGGCTACTAAACCTTGCTCTACTCCTAAATCACTCTCAATAAAATATATTTTCATTCATAGAGGTGCCTTCTTTATATAGGCGTGTTTGGGTACAAGAACAACAACTCCCAAGAATAAAACCTTTTTAAAAGGCCCAAAACTTTTTATTCTGCGAAGTAGGCGCCGTCCATGGTGCTATGGTTTTGTGGGTATGGTGCCGGTGGCGACGTGGAAACATATTGAAAATTTTTGGGTAAACTTCTATTTCTGAACCTAGCGCCGCGGGTGACGTCGTTCGTTCAAGTATGGTGCCATGTGTTGTACTACCGTGATGCCTTGCTTAGCGTCGTGGGTCTTCACTGGCACCGTCCGTCAAGCCTGCTGAACTTTCATTGAAGTTTGACTTCTTTCCCGATTTTTCCCAAGTTACGCACAAATGCTAAAGTACCCTGTAGATCTTCAAATTAAACATATAAAGCCATAAAATCCAACTTCGAACATGAATTATATAGCAAAACACCTATAACAAAGTTTATAAAGAAAGACTCATCAAACTCCCAACTCATTTTTAAAATATGAAAGGTTGTTTAAATAAAATAAAGTCATTTGAAATAAGTTTTACCTATTATATTTTGATATGGTTAGGATTTCTCGAATGAATGATTTTAAGACTATTTGGACCCAGTTCATGTTGCATGAAATAATTTGACTGAGCTTAAAGGCTTTCGACTTATAGATAGTATAAAATATTGTTTTGAATTTAAGTAACCATTTTGTGAATGGGATAAAAAGTTTCATACATTTATGATTTCTTGTTAATGGATTGTCAAAATAAAGAAAATAAACAAATTGATTTGAAATTACTTTTGCAGTTAGCTTGCAATGTGATCGGTTCGTATTATTTGAATATAAGTTTATCTTAGTTAGAAATGAACATAGTTTGGATGAAGACTCAACGATTCGAGAACATCTTAATTGAAATCGACTTCTTGATAATAAAAAATACGCTTCTTAAGTTTTAATCGATCTTTTAGAAAAGAAAGTTAATTTTAAACAAGTTTATAACGGGTATATTATTAAAATTGGGGATCCCAATTTAGGAATTAATCTTGGTATAATTGTTTCATACAAGACAAGTGGTAGGACACTTGAGGAGAGGATCGATATCCTAACCTACCTATGATCAATTAGATGAGGTAATACAAGATTGTAAAGTGAATATCATGTTAGTTTCACTTTAATTAAATGAACAATGGGTGAAAATTTTAAATTGGGGATCCTAAGTAAATTAGGATCGACATTTGAAAAAATTGACGTGAGTAATATTTTTGGCAGACAATTGAAGTTGTAAGAGAGTGCAACAAAAAAATCCATAATAGAAATGATGACAAAAAGAAGTAATATAGAAATTGGATACAAATAAAGTCTAATTTCTTGAGGATCATAGTGGATCAAATATAACATCTTAAAATGAACAAATATGATACTTGAAGCTTAAAGCGATAAGAGTTTGGCATAATATCCAATAGTCTTCGAACTTCAATTGGGTACGAATACCGTATGAAGCTATTGTGATGAGCATGTGTATAAATCCCGCGGGTATATCTCATTGTGTGTTAAAGCAGAAGTCATATACAAGATAATATAAGAACGATCAATTGTCCAAGGTTTGACATGGGTTATGAGAATCACCAGATGTGGTTGAAAATTGTAGAGGATGATTTTCTAAGTTTGCGTATTTTTTTCAACTTTTGTTGAAGTGCTTGGAATTGATGTCAATGCATGAATGTACTATTAGTTTGATGGGACAAATGCTGCCGGTACATTCCACCATTATTATTATGATATTTTGATGGACTTATAGTTGTTCGGTTGTGTGACCTTTGATGTGCGTGTGTTCATCGAATATAAGGAGTGTTTGCCTTGATGTCATGGTTAGTCTGTTCGGGATTTTCCCTTGATGTGCTATGTGGGTGTTTGGCTTATGCAAATGGGCTCATCTAGTTTCCACTTCTTTGAATAAGATTGGAACTCTCAAGAAGAGATTTGGAATTTGGTGGTCGCCGAGACCAAGTTAGTGATATCGAATATTAGAATAGACGAATTACATGTGAATCATGCAAGGAAGGACAAACAGATTAGACAACGGTTGGAGTAGCATCAAACAAACTGATTGGTCATGTAGACCGTTGCGAAAGAGCACTTAAGATAAGGATGAATGACACCAAAGGTTTGAGATGAGAAAAAACTGGTATTTAATGACGTTATCTACTTAATCCAAGGGCCTACTTCCTCTTAATTTCGAGGAAGAAATTTCTTGAAGTTGGGGATATTGTAACGACCTAAAATTTGAAATTAACAATTAACTCAAATTTCAAACCACTGGTGATCCCAAGTCTCGACTGATGGCTATGAACTATCGAAGTGCTCGAAAATAAATAAAATGGTTTTATTTGAGTTTGGTGTGCTAAGGTATGTACTATATGTTAAGGCGACTTGGCTTAGCTTAATTAAATTGAGTTTGCACAACGATGAGACCTTAGACTGTAAATTTAATTAAAATTGACTAAGTAAAAGTTTAAGCAAAGGTGGTTTGTGCTAAACATGTACATTTTAGATTCATAAAGTGGACGGGAGAGAGGTAGACCCTTAGATCTTAACTTAAATGGATAATTTAAACCATAAGATCTTGTTATTTAATGGGTCGAGGAAGATATGAGTTGATAAGACTTGGCCTCAATAAAAGAAAAATAATATATATATATATATATATATGGCTTAATAGGCAAATACATCCTGACGTTTCAAAATTTTTACAAAAATATCTTAACGTTTCAATTTTTGCAAATATATCCTAACATTTTAGTTTAATGCAAATTGTATCCTTGTATGTAATTATTATATATCAAACCACAATCAAAGTGATGAATGATCACTAGATTACATACCAATTCTATTTATATGATATAATATTCTCAATTGTATGCATAATTTATTATATTTTTATGTGTAATTCACTAAAAATAGGAAGTATGGATACAATTTACAAGAAATCAAAAGGTTAGGATATTTTTGCCAAAACTTTAAAAGTTAAGATATATTTGTCTATTAAGCCTCTATATATATATATATATATATATATATATATCTATAAAAGTCGGAGGAGATAGAAGGTTTAAAAGTTACCTTATCTCACCATTCTATTTTTCTATTTTTCTTAATTTTTTTATTTTTTGTTATTTATTTATTTATTATTTCAAGAGATATAATTATACATTATGTGTACATTTATTAATAATAATTAATAGTGGTTATCTTATCATTAATAGATTAAGTACGTTGAACTAGAAATCATAGGTAAATACAAGGAATTGAGTTATTTTTTTGTTATTTATTTATTTATTATTTCAAGAGATATAATTATACATTATGTGTACATTTATTAATAATTAATAGATTGAGTACGTTGAACTTGAAATCATGGGTAAATACAAGGAATTGAGTGTAGTGCAAGTTACATTCTCCCTATAAATTTCAACTCTCATCCATTCTTCTTGCAATCGACTTGATTTTTTTTCCCTTCACCATTCAAAAAATCACAAAAAAACCAATTTTATTATACCTAACCTTAGATTCCTCCAGTTCTCAACCAATTATCACCCAATAAATTCAAGATAGGATCGATGGATTTCAACATCGCCTGTTCAAAAGTTGTTCTACTTACCCATAGCTTCATGCATCCAGTGATATAACAACCATTCACAACGCTTATAAGCTAAACCACTTTTGATCGCCCTCCTTTAGGTATGTTTGCTCTATATTGGATCTAATCGTTTGATACATTTTCCATAAGTTCAAGACTGAAGTGAATCATTATATCTATAACACAAATCAATGATCACGTGACCTTTATGCTGCCTTTGTTATGTTGTCTGTTGGTTTAAATTCTTCAATTGGAGTGAACAGACGATATGGAGGAATTTATATTTAACGGTTATAGT
Source organism: Stephania cephalantha (assembly GCA_039657325.1). Taxonomy (NCBI): domain Eukaryota; kingdom Viridiplantae; phylum Streptophyta; class Magnoliopsida; order Ranunculales; family Menispermaceae; genus Stephania; species Stephania cephalantha. Next base: position 27,718,432 of record CM077578.1, on the reverse strand, counting down.
GGATCAATATACACTACTGCATGGGATTACCATTGCTTAAAGATGTTGTTCAGTCCATAGAATGCTACAAAAGCTAAAGAAGGCAATATAGTGTTTTGCTCTTTCTTATTATTATTGTTCTTTTATGAACATTTCGTTTGACTCGATGATAATAACTATGAATATAGTGTTTTTTATTATTATTATTATTATTATTATTATTATTACACCTGCGCGAAGCGCAGGGAAACGACTAGTATATATATAAGAACAAGAGAACAACACAAAAATAATGGGGTTTTAAACCCTACCCCCATCCCCAACGCAAGGAACGCCAAAGGTGGGAGGCGCGTCACCAACCAGCAGACTAGGGTGATGGGGGGGGGCGACGACTTCCTCGGCGCGGCTCCAGCACGACGAACCAAGGCACCGTTGGATTACTTCCCCGGCGAGACTCTAGCAAGAGGTGGCGGCTCCGACGCGGACAGCAGCAACAACGGGCTTGTGGACGTCATTTCGATGAGACTTCGACGGTTAACAGTAGCGTCGCAACTACGGCGTGCTAACTTGCAAAGAAGATAGGAGAAATCATAGAGGTTTTCAAGGATTTGATGCTTTGTAGGTCAATACTCCATGGTTAAAGTTAGAAGGACTAAATCTCAACTAGATTTGGTGTTGAGGACTCCATTGAAGGCATTGTGAGATTTCAACCTTCTAAATTCTACTTTAAACATGACTTTGCTGATAAAAGTTAGCAAATTTTACAGGCTTTGCTCCTTGTTCTTGTGTTTAAGTTCGAAAAAAAAATTTATATTGGTCAATTCGCATTATAATGATTTTATCGATGATTTGAACTTGTTTTCGAAAGTATTTATACTTAGTAAATGGTATTGGTGGATAATGAACTATATGTGTTCAATGAAATTACCAAGATGGTCTCTACCCATTCAAAACAGTTTTGAAACAATGATTTTGGATTTTAATAGTAGAATTTGATTTCTAATTAATTTCTATGGATTCTTTGGCTAAGGAATGAGTTGTAGGATTCAAAGAAATTCTCATGAAACTCTAGTTTTATTTTAAAGTTTAAACACATGTTTAGTTTAATTAAAGTTAAAAAGGGGTCTCGCATTGGTGAAATTATGATAGAATGTATATGACCAATGTGTTGGTATATTGCTGCATTTTGATTTCAACTCACATAAAGGATTTGGTCATCATTTATCAATTGAACTTATTTTCCAAAAACTTCAAGTTTTCCAAATGATTTTAAAAGGGAGATGAACTCCAAATGTTTGAGGAAACGTTTAAAAAAGAGCATGACTTGTTTAAATAAGCATTTTAAGTTATTTAGTCCTACTTTTATCCTAAGAGCCTGGTGAAATAGAACTCCATGATTTTCAAGTTGTTCTCATGAATTTTGAGTGAGAGTATTTTGCTTTAAGTTGTATTGGTTCAAATAAATATACTTGAATTATGAACTTCTTTAATAATGGATTTAATCATTATTTATAAAACATGGATGAAATAAATCGATTTGGATTGGTCTTGATCTAAGTCAAGAAATAAAAGAGATTTTAATTCATTTTTCTAAAAAATAAACTTAACTTGCTCAAGTTATGAATTTCTAAGAAAAATTGGTGAATTGAGGATTCTAAGTCGAACTTAACCCTTGTGTGTTGACTTAGATTTCTTTTGGTCGAGATTAGTCGACTTGAATCTATTTAAGTTGAAAAACCAAGTTTTATGGTCCTTACCTTGTTTTGTTTCACCACATTCTTATTTTACGTGAATCATCGGTTTTGATTTGAAATGTTGGTTTTAGAGTCTCGAACGACCTAAGTGAACTTAATTAAGAATAAGGATGAATTTTTATGGTGTAAGCTACTCTAAACAAGTGATAGACAAGTCTAAACAATAATTAATGTACTTATACTTAATGAGGCAAGGAAGGTAAGTGGGGGTTTCTCTATTATCAATCATGTCATGCTAGTAGATATGTTAGAATTCATTTTCGTAATGATTGATGTTTTACTTGGAATCCACCATGGTTTCTCTTCATTGAACACTCCTTTTCATGTACCTTTTGAACTCCTTATTGTGTGAATGCCTGTGAAACTGATATAACGTTGAATGATTATATTTAGTACCTTGGAGAAGAGGGTCGGTGGCCATTGGTGACCTCCCTATGCTATTTTATGATATCTTGAGGCGCATAGCTTTTAAAATATCATAAGTGATGCCTTTGATGTCCTTCATGATCGGTTCAGGGTTTCCTTTTGATGAGTCATGTTTATGTGCGCGCATCAGTGCCCTTGCTACCCGGTTCGGGGTCTCCCTTGATGTGCTATGTAGGTGTTCGGCTCACGTTTATTGAAATATCAAGTTTCCACTTCCTTTGACTCAAAGACATTCATGGATCTTCGTTGTGTATGCTTGTTTCAAATTTATCATGTTCGACATTATTGTTTCTTTTATTTTGCTATATATTATTATGCTTGGTAATGATATTTTGGAATGCTTGGAAAATGATAATAGGTCCAATGACCCGAAATGTGATAATCTATTTTTGAATATACTAGGGAGTACTTTGATTATCGATGGGAGAGCGGACTACCGCTTTACTAAGCCTGTTGATATTTTGCTCACCTCACTTCTCTCCCCAAGCACCTTGGTTGCCGTGAAAGGATTGCGAAAGGGAAGGCGAAGGATAGACATAAAGCCTTCTTATTTGCGTGTGAAAATCGTTGTAATCATATTATCTATTTATGTATTTAAACATGTATGACATAGGGATTGACTCGAGTATTTGCTTGTGATGAAATAAGTCCTAGAACTAAATGTTAGACTTAGAAATCATGTATGTAGATAAATAGATCTTATTGCATTTAGTGTTGGGTTTTGGGGTTTATACGCAACGGAAATAACAAAACAATTTTGACAAAAACCCCAACAGGATCCGAATCTAATTCCATTAAAAATGTTTAAACCATGAAAACTTAATCATACATCGGTCGCAATATACCTTTCTGAAGGTTGATCGATCTCTAAGGCGCTGCCAACGACGAACGCCCTCTACCAGCAGTCTACACACGAACGGCGACAGAGATTCGAAGTGCTAGCTTCGAGAGAATACCAAACCTTTTTGTTTCTCTCCAAAACGATCCAGAGCGTACCAGAAAACCCTAATTCGTTTCTAAAACGAAAATAGAGTTTCGCCCTTAATCTTTTTTCCGTGTGTTCTAATTTAAAGCGTCTATTTATACAACCCTTGTATATAGACGGTTAAATAAAATACACATATACCCCTACTTAAAGAAGTATAAGCGTAATACACTACAAGGACGTTTTTGTCATGAATTTTATCATATAAAATTCATTTTTCTGAACCATGTTAAAATCTCGCAAAACCATTCTTAGTGTGCGACCCAATAGGCTCATACAACGTTGGCAGTGTACCAAAACACATTTTGGTATACAAGTCATAAGCGGCCTCTAGCAAGACATTATGACTACCCAAGTTGTACGAATATCAAATTGATATAACCTAATCAATAATGTATATAACATCCTTTTGTCACACGATATCCTTTTGATCAAACATAAGGCATGGAATTGTCATCCAACATGTTCAATCGTACTAGTCTCGCTCTCTAAGTAGACTGAAAACATCCAAGTGACATTGATCAATATCAATTCACTTAGACTAGGCATTTTAACGAGTCAACACATCGAGGGATCCCTTTGGATATCTCTCTTTATATGATAGGGACAAATTTTATCTTGATTACACAACTTCATCACATTGCTCACATAGTAACCAATCACAACCTTTATAATTGTCCGGTTAAAGACAACGTTTGATTGTGTCAAATCACTGTGTTCCTAATGTTGAAGTCTCTCGTAATCTCAAGTCGAGGATGTAAAATATACCTATCATGAGAAACAACTATGACTTAATCCATGTGATGTTCTCATAGCGGGTCGGTCCAAAGACTTTGTTCCCTAACAAGTACTCGTGATCTTGATTCGTATCCCTATACGTATAATCATCATATAATCATCAATCAAGACTCACACTAGTCTTAATTCATTATAGTTCCCAGTATAATGATCGACTAAGGACATTTAAGATATTTCTGTAAATACCCATGGATCTTATTATAATGTAAACATGCAAATTAATTAGAATAAACAGCAAATGAAATCCTCTATTTTATTAACTAAAAGTATTCATAAAGATAGTTAATGGATTGACCTAGGGCACATGTCCCAGCATTTAGATATACCTCGCATAGGTCATGGAAGAACAAATTACATGTATTTTGGTATTTTCGGATAGCTCAAAATACAAAGGAAACTTTGACGAAATTTCATTAGAAGTGTAGAGTTAAGATAATTGAAATAACTAAAATTACTTAATATACCTTAAACTAATTATGCAATAAAAATTTTAATTGGCATAGGAAATAGTTAGTTGATGAGTCTTTATACATGCACTTTTTCATAGGTGTTTTGCTATGTAAACCAACTCCAAAGTCGGGTTTTATGACTTTATATGTTTACTTTGGAGATTTACAAGGTAATTAAGCATTCGTGCATGAATTTAGAAAAATTAGGAAAGAAGTCGAGCATCAGTCAAACTTCAGCAGGCTTGACGCCGCTAGAATGGACAGACGACGACAGTGAAAACCTATGGCGCCAAGTGAGGCGTCATGACAGGATAACATATGGCACCAGACTTGAACTGACGGTGTCGGACTTTGAATTGAAAATGTCACCCACGGTGCAAGGTTTGGGAATACAAGTTGCAGACTGACTTGCTGTCAAAGACTTTCTATATATTTCCACGTCACCACTTGGTGTTGTACCCACATAACCACGACGCTAACATCGCAGAATAGAAGTTTTGGAACTTTTTTAGAAAGTTCTTATTCTCCAGAATTGCTATTCTTGTACCAAAGCACATCTATATAAAGGAGGTACCTCTATGAACGAAAATATATTTTATTCAGAGTGATTTAGGTATAGAGAAAAGTAGAGTAGTCATGTCCGACTAGGTTCTTTAATACATCATCACCTGTTTCACCGTGTCATCAAATCCAATTCTAATATATATATATATATATATTAAAGTTGTATCTTTGGTGGCCATGTGGCATTTTCAAGCCTTTTCAACGAGCCACATGGCTTGTTCAATATGTAGTCTTATTCAAAACCTCATTACCTTCTTTGTTTAAAACCACATCTACAAATATAGAAATTAAATCGTCACATCATCAGCTCTTTCGTCGTGTAGTCAACTCCAATTCTACTATATATATTAAAGTTGTATCTTGGGTGTGTCACGTGGCCTTTTCGAGCCTCCTCGACGAGCCACGTGACATGCCTAATATGTAGCTTTATTAAAAACCTCATTACCTTCCTTTTTTAAAGCTCTATTAAACCTCACTAAATATAGAAATTAATTCACCACATCATCACCTCTTTCGTCGTGTCATCAACATTAACTCAAATCTATATAAATATTAGGGCTGACAATTTGGGTCATGAAAAGATTAACACGATAAGAAATAAACATGTCGTGGGTTTGGCTTAAGTGGGTCTGGGTCATAAACATGTTAACACGTTTATACACGGTTAATAAACGAGTCATTAACATGTCAATCTGCTTAACTCGTTTATGACTTGCTTAACACGACCAAAGAATAATGTATAAATAATAAATATGGTATAATAAATAGATTGGTACAAAATTCACCCATTTGAATGCATATTAATAGCATGATTTATTTATTTTATTTATAAACATCTTTTATCATATTTTATTTTATATTTGAGAGGAAATATTCATTTTACTTTTAATATAGTATTTATGTTTTAGATTTGATTAATAATTATTTATTAAGAAAAAATAAAACTTTTCACCAAAGTAAAACTTAGATTTTTTTTAGATGATTCTTATAATTTTGTTTATGTTATTATTACGAGTCATTTTTGCTTTATGATTAAGAATAATAAAGACTTGAATGAAAAAAAGTAAAGTAAAACTAACGACTATATAAAACCACATTATATTTTATTGGTTATTTTAGTATTTTTGTTCGAATTTAATCATTAAGTTGTATTTTAAAAATTAGTAACCAAATTATAAAAGTTTAAATGAAATATAATTTTTAAATACAATATTTAATAAATGGGTGACACGAATACACGACATGTTTAACACGACCCACTTAGACACGAAAACGATTAACACGATTAATAAATATGTCATGTGATGGGTTTGCATTATATGGGTCATGACCTGTTTATGACACGACACGTTTACGACTCCCGGACACGAATTGCCACCCCTAATAAATATATATTAAAGTTGTTTCTTGGTTGTGCCATGTGGGAATCACAATTTGTATCATTATTCAAAACCTTATTGCCTTCCTTTTTTAAAACCCCATTAAACATCACTAAATAAAGAAATTAAATCACCTAGTATCATCAATTGCAACTCTAATAGGAATAAAGTTACATTACACATTGCATCTCCATCGCCACACCCTAAACTATTTCGCCACATCATCAAATCCCGCACTAATCTATATATGTATCTATCAAAGTTGTATATTAGGTGGCCACGTGGCATTTTCGAGCCTGCTTGATTAGCCACGTGGCATTCTCAACATGTATTCTTATTCAAAACCTCATTATCTTTCTTTTTTAAATCCCAATTAAAAATCACTAAATATAAAAATTACATCGCCACATCATGACCTCTTTCATAATGTCATCAACTCCAACTCTAATATATATATATATATATATATATATATATATATATATATATATATATATATATATATATTAAAGTTATATCTTTGGTGTGCCACGTGATATTTTCGAGCCTTTTCGTCGAGCCACGTGACATGTCCAATAAGTAGCCTTATTCAAAACCTCTTTACCTTCCTTTTTTTAAAACCCCAATAAACATCACTAAATGTAGAAATTAAATCACCACATCATCACCTCTTTCCACGATTCATCAACTCCAACTCTAACGGGAATGAAATTACATCTTACACATGGCATCCTCATCGCCCCATCAACTTTTTCGCCACATCATCAACTTCAACTTTAATGGAAATAAAGTAACATCTTGCATTGTTAATAGACACACTTATAAACCTACATCTTGAATTGTCATGCGACTTCTTATTAAGCTTCCTTCTCCCTACATCATCCACTCTTCCGCCATGTCATTAACTCCAACTCTCATATATAGTTGTATGTTGTATGTGTCACGTGGCATTTTCGAGCCTTTTCGACGAGCCACGTGGCATGCCCAATATGTTGCCATATTTAAAACCATATTAAACATTACTAAATATAGAAATTAAATCGCTACATCATCACCTCTTTCACCGTATCATCAACTCCAACTCTAATATATATATATAAATATTAAAGTTGTATCTTTGGTGGCCATATGACATTTTCAAGCCTTCCCGACGAGCCACATGGCATGTTCAATATGTAGTCTAATTCAAAACCTCATTACCTTCTTTGTTTAAAATCCCATTAAACATCTACAAATATAGAAATTAAATCGCCACATCATCAGCTTTTTCGTCATGTCGTCTACTCCAATTCTACTATATATATTAAAATTGTATCTTGAGTGTGTTACGTGTCCTTTTCGAGCATCCTCGACGAGCAACGTGACATGCCTAATATGTAGCTTTATTCAAAACTTAATTACCTTCATTTTTTAAAAGTCTATTAAACATCACTAAATATAGAAATTAATTCACCACATCATCACCTCTTTCGTCGTGTCATCAACATTAACTCAAATCTATATAAATATATATTAAAGTTGTCTCTTGGTTGTGCCATGTGGGATTCACAATTTGTACCATTATTCAAAACCTCATTGCCTTCATTTTTTAAAACCCTATTAAACATCACTAAATATAGAAATTAAATCACCAAGTGTCATCAACTACAACTCTAATGGGAATAAAGTTACATATTACACATGGCATCCCCATCGCCACACCCTCAACTCTTTCGCCACGTCATCAAGTCCCACAGTAATCTATATATATATATATATATATATATATATATATATATATATATCTGTTAAAGTTGTATATTAGGTGGTCACGTGGCCTTTTCAAGTCTTCTCGATTAGTAAAGTGACATTCTCAATATGTATTCTTATTCAAAACCTCATTACCTTTCTTTTTTAAATCCCCATTAAAATTCACTAAATATAAAAATTACATCACCACATCATCACCTCTTTCATAATGTCATCAACTCCAACTCTAATATATATATATATATTAAAGTTATATCTTTGGTGTGCCACATGACATTTTCGAGCCTTTTCGTAGAGCCATGTGACACGTCCAATATGTAGCCTTATTCAAAACCTCATTACCTTCCTTTTTTTAAAACCCCAATAAACATTGCTAAATATAGAAATTAAATCACCACATCATCACATCTTTCCCCGTGTTATCAACTCCAACACTAACATGAATGAAATTACATCTTACAAATGGCATCCTTATCGCCCCATCAACTCTTTCACCACATCATCAACTCCAACTTTAATGGAAATAAAGTAACATCTTGCATTGTTACTTGACACACTTATAAACCTACATCTTGAATTGCCATGCGACTTCTTATCAAACTTCTTTCTCTCTACATCATCCACTCTTCCGCCATGTTATTAACTCCAACTCTAATATATAGTTGTATCTTTGTGTGTCACGTGGCATTTTCGAGCCTTTTCGACGAGCCACGTGGCATGCCCAATATGTTGTTATATTCAAAACCTTATTACCTTCCCTTTTTAAAACCATATTAAACATTACTAAATTACTAAATATAGAAATTAAATCGCTACATCATCACCTTTTTCACCGTGTCATCAACTCCAACTCTAATATATATATATATAAATATTAAAGTTGTATCTTTGTTGGCCATGTGACATTTTCAAGCCTTCTCGACTAGCCACATGGCGTGTTCAATATGTAGTTTTGTTCAAAACCTCATTACCTTCTTTTTTTAAAACCCCATTAAACATCAACAACTATAGAAATTAAATCGCCACATCATCAGCTCTTTCGTCATGTCGTCAACTCCAATTCTACTATATATATATATATATATATATATATATATATTAAAGTTGTATCTTGGGTGTGCCACGTTGCCTTTTCGAGCCTTATCGAGGAGTCATGTGGCATGCCAAATATGTAGTTTTATTCAAAACCTCATTACCTTCCTTTTTTAAAACCCCATTAAACAACACTAAATATAGAAATTATTTCACCACATCATCACCTCTTTCGTCGTGTCATCAACATTAACTCAAATCTATATAAATTTATATTAAATTTGCCTCTTGGTTGTGCCACAAGGGATGCCCAATTTGTATCATTATTCAAAACCTCATTACTTTCCTTTTTTAAAACCCTATTAAACATCACTAAATATAGAAATTAAATTGCCAAATCATCACCTTTTTCGTTTTGTTATCAACTGCAACTCTAATGGGAATAAAGTTATGTATTACACATGACATTCCCATCGCCACACCCTTAACTCTTTTACCACATCCTCAAATCCACACTAATCTATATATGTATCTATTAAAGTTGTATATTGGGCGGCCACGTGGCATTTTCGAGCATTCTCGATGAGCTACGTGACATTCTAAATATATAATCTTATTTAAACCCTAATTACTTTTCTTTTTTAAATCCCCATTAAAAATGACTAAATATAAAAATCACATCGCCACATCATCACCTCTTTCGTCGTGTCATCAATTTCAACTCTAATCTATATCTAAATATATATATTAAAGTTGTATCTTGGGTGGCGACGTGGCATTTTTAAGCCTTCTCGACAAAGCCTTGTGGCATGCCCATTATGTAGCCATATTCAAAACTTCATTACCTTCTTTTTTAGAACCCCACGCATTGAACATCACCAAATCTAGAAATTAAATCGCCACATCATCACCTCTTTTGCCGTGTAATCAACTCCAACTCTAATATATATATACATATATATATATATATATATATATATATATATATTAAAGTTGTATCTTGAGAGTGCCACGTGAAATTTTAAAGCCTTGTCGACGAGCCACGTGTCATGCCTAATATGTAGACTTATTCAAAACGTCATTACCTTTCTTTTTCAAAACCCATTAAACATCACTAAATATAGAAATTAAATCACCAAATCATCACCTTTTTCACCGTGTCATCAACTGCATATCTAATGGAAATAAAATTACACATTACACATGGCATCTCCATCGACAAACCCTCAACTCTTTCGCAACATCATCAAATCTAACACTAATCTATGTATATCTGTTAAAGTTGTATCTTGGGTGTACCAGGTGGCATGCCCAATATGTAGCCTTATTCAAAACCTCATTACCTTTCTTTTTAAATCCCCATTAAAAATCACTATATGTAAAAATTACATCACCACATCATCACCTCTTTCGTTGTGTCATCAACTCAAACTTTAATATATATCTACATATATATATTATAGTTGTATCTTGGAAGACCACGTGGCATTTTCGAGCCTTCTCGACGAGCCACATGGCATGCTCAGTATGTAGTCTTATTTAAAACCTCATTACCTTTCTTTTTTATAACCCCATTAAAAATCACTAAATATAAAAATTACATTGCCACATCATCAGCTCTTTCGTCGTGTCATCAACTCCAACTCTAATCTTTGTATATTAAAGTTGTATCTTGGGAGTGCCACGTGGCATTTTCGAGCCTTCTCAAGGAGCGAAGTGGCATGGGCAATATGTAGCATTATTCAAAACTTCATTAATTTCTTTTTTTAAACCCCATTAAACATCACTAAATAAAGAAATTAAATCGCCACATCATCACCTCTTTCCCCTTGTCATCAACTCCAACTCTAATATATATACATATATATATATATATATATATATATATATAAATTAAAGTTGTATCTTTAAAGTGCCACATGGCATTTTAGAGCCTTCTCGACGAGCCACGTGGCATGCCTAATATGTAGCCTTATTCAAAAGCTTATTACCTTTTTTAAAAAAACTCTATTAAACATAACTAAATATAGAAATTAATTCGCCACATAATCATCTCTTTCGTCGTGTCATCAACTTTAACTTCAACCTATATAAATCTATATACATATTAAAGTTGTATTTTGTGTCTACCACGTGACATTTTTGAGCTTTCTCGATGAGCAACGTGGCATGCCTAATATGTAGCTTTATTCCGAACCTCATTACCTTTCTTTTTTAAAACCATATTAAACATTACTAAATATAGAAATTAATTCACTACATCATCATATCTTTCGTCGTGCCATCAACATTAACTCTAATCTATATAAATATATATTAATGTTATATCTTGGTTGTGCCACGTGGCATATTCAAGCCTTCTCGACGAGCCACTTGGCATGCCCAATATGTAGCCATGGGAATGAAATTACATTTTACACATGGCATACCTATCGCCCCATCAACTCTTTCGCCACATCATCAACTCCAACTGTAATGGAAATAAGGTAACATCTTGCATCGTCACTTGACACATTTATAAACATACATCTTGTATTGCCATGCGACTTCTTATCAAGCTTCCTTCTCTCGACATCATCCACTCTTCTACAACGTCACTAACTCCGACTCTAACATATAGTTGTATCTTGAGTGTGTCACGTGGCATTTTCGAGCCTTCTCGACGAGTCACGTGGCATGCCAAATATGTTTACATATTTAAAACTTCATTACCTTCCTTTTCTAAAACCCTATTAAACATTACTAAATATACAAATTAAATCGTTACATCATCACCTCTTTCACCGTATCATCAACTTCAACTCTAATATTTATATAGCTTAAAGTTCTATCTATGGTGGCCATCTTGAATTTTCAAGCCTTCTCGACGAGCCACGTGGCATGCTTAATATGTAGCTTTATTCAAAACCTCATTATTAAACATCACTAAATATTGAAATTAAATCACTAAATCATCACCTTTTTCGCCTTGTCACCAACTGCAACTATAATGGGAACAAAATTACATATTACACATGGCATCCTCATTGCCACACCCTCAACTCTTTCGCCACATTATCAAATCCCACACTAATATATATATATATATATATCTATTAAAGTTGTATCTTGGGTGTGCCACGTGATATTTTCTAGTCTTCTCGACGAGCCACGTGACATGCCCAATATGTAGCCTTATTCAAAACTTCATTACCTTTCCTTACAAATCCCCATTAAAAATCACTAAATATAAAAATTACATCGCCACATCATCACCTCTTTCGTCATGTCATCAACTCCAACTCTAATATATATCTACGTATATATATTAAAGTTGTATCTTGGGCGATCACGTGGCAATTTCGAGCTTTCTCGAAGAGCCACGTGACATTTTTGTGCCTTCTCGACGAGCCACGTGGCATGCCCAATATGTAGCTTTATTTAAAACTTCATTAGCTTTCTTTTTTAAAACCCCATTAAAAATCACTGAATATAAAAATTACATTGTCACATCATCACCTCTTTCGTCGTGTCATCAACTCCAACTCTAATCATTATATATTAAAGTTGTATATTGAGAGTGCCACGTGGCATTTTCGATCCTTCTCGAGGAGCGAAGTGGCATGCGCAATATGTAGCATTATTCTAAACTTCATTACATTCCTTTTTTAAAACCTCATTAAACATCACTAAATAAAGAAATTAAATCGCCACATCATCACCTCTTCACCTTGTCATCAACTCCAACTCTATATATATATATATATATATATATATATATATATATATATATATATATATTAAAGTTATATCTTTGGTGTGCAACGTGACATTTTCGAGCCTTCTCATTGAGCCATGTGGCATGTCCAATCTGTAGCCTTATTCAAAACTTCATTACCTTCATTTTTTTAAAACTCCAATAAACATCACTAAATATAGAAATTAAATCACAACATCATCACCTCTTTTCCCGTGTCATCAACTCCAACTCTAAAGGGAATGATATTACATCTTTCACATGGCATCCCCATCGCCCCATTAACTTTTTCGCCACATCATCAACTCCAACTTTAATGAAAATAAAGTAACATCTTGCATTGTCACCTGAAACATTTATAAACCTACATCTTGAATTACCACGTGACTTCTCATCAATCTTGCTCCTCCCTACATCATCCACTTTTCTGCCACATCATTATGTCCAACTCTAATATATAGTTGTATCTAGAGTGTGTCAAGTGGAATTTTTGAGCCTTCTCGACGAGCCACGTGACATGCCCAATATGTAGCCCTATTTAAAACCTTATTACCTTCGTTTTTTTAAACCCCATTAAAAATTACTAAATATAGAAATTAAATCCCCACATGATCACCTCTTTTGCCGTGTCATCAACTCGAACTCTATATATATATATATATATATTAGAGTTGTATCTTTGGCGTGCCACGTGACATTTTTTAGCCTTCTTGTCAAGCCACGTGGCATGTCCAATAAGTAGCGTTATTTAAAACTTCATTAACTTCCTTTTTTAAAACCCCAACATAAATCATTAAATATAAAAATTAAATTGCCACATCATCACCTCTTTCCCTGTGTTATCAACTCTAACTCCAATGGCAATGAAATTACATCTTACACATGGCATCCCCATCGCACTATCAACTCATTTTCCACATCATCAACTCCAACATTAATGGAAATAAAGTTACGTATTCTATTGTCACATGACATATTTATAAGCTTACATCTTGAATTGTCAAGTCATTTCTTATCAAGCTTTCTTCTCCTTACATAATCCACTAATCTGCCATATCATCAACTCCAACTCTAATATATAGTTGTATCTTGGGTGTGTCACGTGGCATTTTCGAGCCCTTCTTGACGAGCCAGGTGGCATGCCCAATATTTAGCTTTATTCAAATTCACATTACATTCCTTTTTCAAAACCCCATTAAACATCACTAAATATAGAAATTAAATCGCCACATCATCACCTCTATTGCAGTGTCATCAACCCCATTAAAGTTGTATCTTAAAAGTGCCACGTGGAATTTTATAACCTTCTCGACGAGCCACATGGCATGCCTAATATGTAGCCTTATTCAAAACCTCATTACCTTCCATTTTAAAACTCCATTAAACATCACTAAATATAGAAATTAATTTGCCACATCATCACCTCTTTTGTTGTGTCATCAACTTTAACTCCAATCTATATAAATCTATATATATATATATATATATTAAAGTTGTATCTTGTGTCTGCCACGTGATATTTTTGAGCTTTTTCGACGAGTCACGTGGCTTGCCTAATATGTAGTTTTATTCAAAATCTCATTACCTTTCTTTTTTAAAACCCCATCAAAACAATACTAAATATTGAAATTAATTCACCACATCATAACATCTTTCGTCGTGTCAACAACATTATACTCTAGTCTATATAAATATATATTAAAGTTGCCTCTTGGTTGCGCCACGTGGTATTTTCAAGCCTTCTCGATGAGCCACGTGGCATGCCCCATCAACTCTTTCGCCACGTCATCAACTCTAACTCTAATAGAAATAACGTAACATCTTGCATTGTCACTTGACATATTCAAAACCCTATTAAAAATTACTAAATATAGAAATTAAATCGCTACATCATCACCTCTTTCACCGCGTCATCAACTCCAACTCTAATATATATAAAGATTAAAGTTCTATCTTTGGTGGACATGTGGCATTTTCAAGCCTTCTCGACGAGCCACGTGGCTTGTTCAATATGTAGTTTTATCCAAAACCTCATTACCTTATTTTTTATAACCCCATTAAACTTCACCAAATCAAGAAATTAAATCACAACATCATCAGCTCTTTCGTCGTGTCATCAACTCCAACTATACTCTATATATAGATATTTATATATTAAAGTCGTATCTTGGGTGTGCCACGCGGCATTCGAGCCTCGTGGTATGCCCAATATGTAGCCTTATTAAAACCTCATTACTTTTCTTTTTTAAATCCCCATTAAAAATCACTAAATATAAAAATTACATCACCCCATCCTCACATTTTTCGTATGTCATCAACTCCAACTATAATATATATCTATATATACATATTAAAGTTGTATCTTGGCTGTGCCACTTGGGATTATTGAGCCTTCTTGACGACCCACGTGGCATGCCAAATATATAGACTTATTCAAAACCTCATTACATTTCTTTTTAAAATCCCATTAAACATCACTAAATATAGAAATTAAATCACCACATCATCAACTCCTACACTAATCTATATATATCTATAAAAGTTGCATATTGGGTGGCCACATGGCATATTCGAGCATTCTCGATGAGCCACATGGCATTCTCAATATATATTCTTATTCCAAACCCCATTACCTTTCTTTTTTAAACCCCATTAAAAATCACTAAATATAAAAATTACATCGCCACATCATCACCTCTTTCGTCGTGTCATCAACTCCAACTCTAATATATATATTTATATATTAAAGTCGCATCTTGGGTATGCCACGTGGCATTTTCTAACCTTCTCGACGAGCCTTGTGGCATGCCTAATATGTAACTTTATTCAAAATCTCATTACCTTTCTTTTTTAAAACCCTATTTAAAATCACTAAATATAAAAATTACATCGCCACATCATCACATGTTTGGTCGTGTCAACAACTCCAACTCTAATATATATATATATATTAAAATTGTATCTTTGGTGGCCACGTGGCATGTTCGAGCCTCCTTGACGAGCCACGTGGTATGTCCAATATGTAGTCTTATTCAAAACCTCAGTACCATGCTTTTTTTAAAACCTATTAAACATCACTAAATATATAAATTAAATTGCCACCTCATCACCTCTTTTCCCTTGTCATAAACTCAAACCCTAATATATATATGTTAAAGTTGTATCTTGAATGTGGCATGTGGCATTTTCAATCCTTCTCGAGGAGCGAATTGACTTGAGCAATATGTAGAATTATTCAAAACTTCATTACCTTCTTTTTTTAAAACCCCAATAAACATCACTAAATATAGAAGTTAAATTACCACATTATCACTTCTTTCCCCGTGTCATCAACTCGAACTCTAATGGGAATGAAATTACATCTTACACATGACATCCCCTTCGCTCCATCAACTTTTTCGCCACATCATCAACTCCAACTCTAATGGAAATAAAGTAATATATTGCACTGTCACTTGACACATTTATAAACCTACATCTTGAATTGTCATGCGACTTCTTATCGAGATTCCTTCTCCCTACATCATCCACTATTCCGCCACGTCATTAACTCCGAGTCTAATATATAGTTGTATCTTGAGTGTGTCAAGTGGCTTTTTCGAGCCTTCTCGACGAGCCACGTGGCATTCTAAATATGTAGTCTTATTCAAAACCTCATTACCATGCTTTTTTAAGACCTCATTAAACATTACTAAATATAAAAATTATATTGCCACATCATCACCTCTTTCGTCATGTCATCTACTCCAACTCTAATATATATATATATATATATATATATTAAAGTTGTATTTTGGCTGTGCCACGGGGCATTTTTTAGCCTTCTGGCCATGTGACATGCCTATTATATAGACTTATTCAAAACCTCATTACCTTTTTATTTTTAAAACTCCATTATACACAACTAAATTTAAAAATTAAATCATCACATCATAACTTATTTTGTCGTGTCATCAACTCCAACTCTAATCTATATGTATATTAAAGTTGCATCTTGGGTGTGTCACTAGGCATTTTAATTAGAGTCTTCTCAATGAGCTACGTGTCATGCCCAATATGAAGCCTTATTCAAATTATTATTACCTTTCTTTTTTAAATCCTAATAAACATCACTAAATATAGAAATTAAATCGCCACATAATCACCTCTTTCGATGTGCCATCAACTCCAACTCTAATGAGAATAAAGTTACATCTTACATGTGGCATCCACATTGCCGCACCATCAACTCTTTCCCCGCATCATCAACTCCAACTTTAATCTATATATATTTTAAAGTTGTATCATGGGTGGCCACGTGGCACTTTAGAGCTATTTTGACAGCTACGTGACATTCCCAATATGTAGTCTTATTCAAAACCTCATTACCTTTCTTTTTCAAACCCCCTTAAATATCACTAAATATAAAAATTAAATCGCCACATCATCAAAAGTTATGTCGTGTCATCAACTGCAACTCTAATATATATCTAAATTAAAGTTGTATATTAGGTTGCCAAATAGGATTTTCGAGCCTTCTCGACGTGGCATGCGTAATATGTAGCTTTATTCAAAACCTCATTACCTTTCTTTTTTAGAACCCCATTAAACATCACTAAATATAGAAATTAATTCACCACGTCATCACCTCTTTCGCCGTGTCATCAACATTAACTCTAATCTATGTAAATATATATTAAAGTTGTCTCTTGGTTGTCCAACGTGGCATTTTCAAGCCCTCTCGACGAGCCACGTGGCATGCCCCATCAACTCTTTCGCCACATCATCAACTCTAACTCTAATGGAAATAACGTAACATCTTGCATTGTCACTTGACACATCCATAAACCTACATCTTGAATTGCCATGCAACTTCTTATCAAGCTTCCTTCTCCCGACATCATCCACTCTTCCACCACGTCATTAACTCCGACTCTAATATATAGTCGTATCTTCAGTGTATCACGTGGCATTTTCGAGCCTTCTCGAGGAGTTATGTGACATGCCCAATATGTTGCCATATTTACAACCTCATTACCTTCCTTTTTTAATACCCTATTAAACATTGCTAAATATAGAAATTAAATCGCTACATTTTCACCTCTTTCACCATGTCATCAACTCAACTCTATTATATATAGATTAAAGTTCTATCTTTGGTGGTCATGTGGCATTTTCAATCCTTCTCGACGAGCCACGTGGCGTGTTTAATAAGTAGTCTTATTGAAAACCTCATTACCTTCTTTTTTTGACACCCCATTAAACTTCACCAAATCTAAAAATTAAATCCCCACATCATCAGCTCTTTCATTGTGTCATTAACTCCAGCTCTACTATATATATATATATATATATATATTAAAGTTGCATCTTGGTTGTGCCACGTCGCATTTTCTAGCCTTCTCGACAAGCCTCGTGGCATGGCCAATATGTAGCCTTATTCAAAACCTTATTAATTTTCTTTTTTCAATCCCCATTAAAAATCAATGAATATAAAAAATAACATCGTCCCATCCTCACCTTTTTTGTTGTGTCATCAACTCCAACTCTAATCTATATCTATATATAAATATTAAAGTTGTATCTTGGGTGCGCCACTTGGCATTTTTGAGCCTTCTTGACGAGCCACGTGTCATGCCAAATATGTAGCCTTATTCAAAACCTCATTACATTTCTTTTTAAAATACCATTAAACATCACTAAATATGGAAATTAAGTCACCACATCATCACCTTTTTCGCAGTGTCATCAACTGCAACTCTAATAGGAATAAAGTTACATATTTCACGTGGCATCTCCATCGTCACACCCTCAACTCTTTCACCACATCATCAACTCCAACACTAATCTATATATATATATATATATATATATATATATATCTATAAAAGTTGCATATTGGGTGGCCACATGGCATATTCGAGCCTTCTTGATGAGCCACGTGGCATTCTCAATATATATATTCTTACTCAAAACCTCATTACCTTTCTTTTTTAAACCCCATAAAAAGTCACTAAATATAAAAATTACATCGCCAGATCATCACCTCTTTCATAGTGGCATCGACAAAAAATCTAATATATATTTATATATCAAAGGTGTATCTTGGATGTGCCAGGTGGCTTTTTCGAGCCTTCTCGACGAGCCATGTGACATGCACATTATGTAGCTTTATTCAAAATCTCATTACCTTTATTTTTGAAAACCCTATTTAAAATCACTCAATATAAAAATTACTTCGCCACATCATCACATGTTTGGTCGTGTCATCAACTCCAACTCTAATCTATATATATTTCTATATTAAAGTTGCATCTTTGGGGGCCACGTAGCATTTTCGAGCCTCCTCGACGAGCCACGTGGCCTGACAATATGTAGTCTTATTCAAAACATCACTACCATGCTTTTTTAAAACCCCATTAAACATCACAAAATATAGAAATCCACCTCTTTTGCCTTGTCATCAACTCAAACCCTAACCTATATATATATTAAAGTTGTATCTTGAGTGTGCCATGTGGCATTTTTTATCCTTCTTGAGGAGCGAAGTGGCATGAGCAATATGTAGAATTATTCAAAACTTCATTACTTTCCTTTTTTAAAACCCCATTAAACATCACTAAATAAAGAAATTAAATCGTCACAAAATTCCTTATTTTGTCTTATCATTAACTCTAACTCTAATATATATATATATATTAAAGTTATATCTTTGGTGTGCCACGTGGCATTTTCAAGCTTCTCGTCGTTCTACGTGGCATGTCCAATATGAAGCCTTCTTCAAAACCTCATTGCCTTCCTTTTTTTAAAACCCGAATAAACATCACTAAATATAGAAATTAACTCACCACATCATCACCTCTTTCCCCGTGTCATTAATTCCTACTATAATGGGAATGAAATTACATCTTACACATGACATCCCCTTCGCCTCATCAGGTCTTTCGCCACATCATCAACTCCAACTCTAATGGAAATAAAGTAACATCTTGCATTTTTACTTGACACATTTATAAACCAAATCTTGAATTGCCATGCGACTTCTTATCAAGCTTACTTCTCCCGACATTATCCACTCTTCCACCACGTCATTAACTCAGACTCTAATATATAGTTGTATCTTCAGTGTGTCACATGGCATTTTCGAGTCTTCTCGATGAGTTATGTGACATGCCCAATATGTTGCCATATTTAAAACATCATCACCTCTTTCACCATGTCATCAATTCCAACTCTAATATATATATCTATAGATTAAAGTTCTATCTTTGGTGGTCATTTGGCATTTTCAAGCCTTCTCAACGAACCACGTAGCGTGTTCAATATGTAGTCTTATTCAAAACATCATTACCTTATTTTTTTAATACCCCATTAAACTTCACCAAATCTAGAAATTAAATCACCACATCATTATCTCTATCGTCGTGTCATCAACTCCGACTCTACTTTCTCACTATATATAAATATCTATATATTAAAGTTGTATCTTAGGTGTGCAACGTGGCATTTTCTAGCCTTCTCGACAAGCCTCGTGGCATGCCCAATATGTTGCCTTATTCAAAACCTCATTACTTTTATTTTTTAAATCCCCATTAAAAATCACTGAACATAAAAATTATATCGCCCCATCCTCACATTTTTCATCGTGTCATCAACTTCATCTCTAATCTATATCTATATATATTAAAGTTGTATCTTGGTAATGCCACTTGGCATTTTTTAGCCTTCTTGACGAGCCACGTGGCATGCCAAATATGTAGCCTTATTAAAAATCTCATTACCTTTATTTGTAATATCCATTAAACATCACTAAATATAGAAATTAAATCACCACATCATCACCTCTTTAGCTATGTCATCAACTGCAACTCTAATAGGAATAAAGTTACATATTTCATGTGACATCCCCATCGTCACACCCTCAACTTTTTCGCCACATCATCAACTCCAACACTAATCTATATATATCTATAAAAGTTGCATATTGGGTTGCCACATGGCATTTTTGAGCCTTCTCGATGAGCCACGTGGCATTCTCAATAAATATTCTTATTCAAAACCTCATTACTTTTCTTTTTTAAACTCCGTTAAAAGTCATTAAATATAAAAATTGCATCGCCACGTCACCACCTCTTTCGTTGTGTCATCGACTCCAACTCTAATATATATATATTTATATATTAAAGTCATATCTTTGGTGTGCCACGTGGCATTTTCGAGCCTTCTCGACGAGCTACGTGGCATGCCCAATATGTAGTTTTATTTAAAATCTCATTACATTTCTTTTTTAAAACCATATTTAAAATCACTCAATATAAAAATTACATTGCCACATCATCACATGTTTGGTCGTGCCGTCAAATCCAACTCTAATATATTTATATATATGTTTCTATATTTAAGTTGTATCTATTGTGGTCACGTGGCATTTTCGAGCCTCCTCGACGAGCCACAAGGCATGACCAATATGTAGTCTTATTCCAAACATCACTACCATGTTTATTTAAAACCGCACGAAACATCACTAAATATAGAAAGTAAATCGCCACCTCATCACCTCTTTTGCCTTGTCACCAACTCAATCCTTAATCTATATACATATAATAAAGTTGTATCTTGAGTGTGCCACGTGGCATTTTCGACTTCTCGAGGAGCGAAGTGGCTTGAGCAATATGTTAAATTATTCAAAACTTCATTACCTTCCTTTTTGAAAACCCCATTAAACATCAATAAATTAAGAAATTAAATCGCTACATCATCCCTTCTTTCGCATTTTCATTAACTCTAACTCTAATATATATATTAAAATTATATCTTTAGTCTGCCACGTGGCATTTTCAAGCCTTCTCGTCGAGCTACGTGGCATGTCTAATATGTAGCCTTCTTCAAAACCTCATTACATTCCTTTTTTTAAAACCCCAATATACATCACTAAATATAGAAATTAAATCACCACATTATCAGCTCTTTCCTTTTGTCATCAACTCGAACTCTAATAGGAATGAAATTACATCTTACACATGACATCCCCTTCCCTCCAACTTTTCCCACATCATCAACTCCAACTCTAATGAAAATAAATAAATATCTTGCATTGTCACTTGACACATTTATAAACCTACATCTTGAATTGCCACGCGACTTATTTTCGAGCTTCCTTCACCTCTTTCCTCTTGTCATCTACTCCAACTCTAATCTATATATATATATATTAAAGTTGTATTTTGGGTGTGCAACCGGACATTTTCGAGCTTTCTCGACGAGCCACGTGGCATGCCTAATATTTAGCGTAATTTAAAATCTCATTACCTTTCTTTTTAAAACCCAATTTAAAATCATTAAATATAAAAATTACATCGCCGCATGATCACATGTTTGGTCGTGTCATCAACTCTAACTCTATATATATATATATATATATATATATATATATATTTCTATATTAAAGTTGTATCTTTGGTGTCCACGTGGCATTTTCGAGCCTTCTCGACGAGCCACGTGGTATGCCCAATATGTAGTCTTATTCAAAACCTCACTATCATGCCTTTTTTAAAACCCATTAAACATCACTAAATATATAAATTAAATCGCCACCTCATCACCTCTTTTGCCTTGTCATCAACTCAAACCCTAATCTATATATGTATGTTCAAGTTGTATCTTGAGTGTGCCATGTGGCATTTTCGATCCTTCTTGAGGAGCGAAGTGGCTTGAGCAATATGTAGAATTATTCAAAACTTCATTACCTTCCTTTTTAAAACCCTAGTAAACATCACTAAATAAAGAAATCAAATCACCACATCATCCCTTCTTTCATCTTGTCATCAACTCTAACTCTAACATATATATTTTAAAGTTTTATCTTTAGTGTGGCACGTGGCATTTTCAAGCCATCTCATCGAGCCATGTGACATGTCTAATATATAGTTGTATCTTAAGTGTGTCAAGTGGCATTTTCGAGCCTTCTCGATGAGCCATGTGGCATTCTAAATATGTAGTCTTATTCAAAACCTCATTACCATGCTTTTTTAGACCCCATTAAAAATCACTAAATATAAAAATTATATCGCCAAATCATCACCTTTTTGTCATGTCATCTACTCCAACTCTAATATATATATATATATATATATATATATTAAAGTTGTATCTTGGGTGTGCCACGGGGCATTTTCGAGCCTTCTTGCCATGTGACATGCCTAATATATAGCCTTATTTGAAACCTCATTACCTTTC
Source organism: Stephania cephalantha (assembly GCA_039657325.1). Taxonomy (NCBI): domain Eukaryota; kingdom Viridiplantae; phylum Streptophyta; class Magnoliopsida; order Ranunculales; family Menispermaceae; genus Stephania; species Stephania cephalantha. The sequence goes on along the minus strand of CM077578.1, from coordinate 27,695,366 downwards.
TATTTTTAAAACCCCATTATACACAACTAAATTTAAAAATTAAATCGTCACATCATAACTTCTTTTGCCATGTCATAAACTCCAACTCTAATCTCTATGTATGTTAAAGTTACATCTTGGGTGTGCCACTTGGCATTTTAATTAGAGTCTTCTTAACGAGCTACGTGTCATGCCCAATATGAAACCTTATTTAAATTCTTATTACCTTTTTTTTAAAATCCTAATAAACATCACTAAATATAGAAATTAAATCACGACATAATCACCTCATTCGATGTGTCATCAACTCCAACTCTAATGTGAATAAAGTTACATCTTACATGTGGCATCCCCATCGCCGCACCATAAACTCTTTCGCCGCATCAACAACTCCAACTCTAATCTATATATATTTTGAAGTTGTATCCTGGGTGGCCACGTGGCACTTTAGAGCCTTTTTGACAGCTACGTGACATTCCCAATTTGTAGTCTTATTCAAAACCTCATTACCTTTCTTTTTTCAAACCCCATTAAATATCACTAAATATAAAAATTAAATCGCCACATCATCACTAGTTTCGCCGTGTCATCAACTAAAACTCTAATATATATCTAAATTAAAGTTGTATCGTAGGTAGCCACATAGGATTCTTAAGCCTTCTCGACGAGCCAAGTGGCATGCGTAATATGTAGCTTTATTCAAAACCTCATTACCTTTCTTTTTTAAACCCCATTAAACATCACTAAATATAGATATTAATTCACCACATCATCACCTCTTTTGCCGTGTTATCAACATTAACTCTAATCTATGGAAATATATATTAAAGTTGTCTCTTAGTTGTGCATTTTGGCATTTTCAAGCCTTCTCGACGAGCCACGTGGCATGCCCCATCAACTCTTTCGCCACATCATCAACTCTAACTCTAATGGAAATAACGTAACATCTTGCATTGTCACTTGACACATTTATAAACCTACACCTTGAATTGCCATGGAACTTTTTATAAAGCTTCCTTCTCCCAACATCATCCACTCTTCCACAACGTCATTAAATCCGACTCTAATATATAGTTGTATCTTCAGTGTGTCCCGTGGCATTTTCGAGCCTTCTCGACGAGTTATGTGACATGGCCAACATGTTGCCATATTTAAAACCACATTACCTTCCTTTTTTAAAACCCTATTAAACATTACAAAATATAGAAATTAAATCGCTACATCTTCACCCTCTTTACCGTGTCATAAACTCCAACTCTAATATATATAGATTAAAGTTTTATCTTTGGTGGTCATGTGGCATTTTCAATCCTTCTCGACGAGCCACGTGGCGTGTTCAATATGTAGTCTTATTCAAAACCTCATTACCTTATTTTTTTTAAAACCCCATTAAACTTCACAAAATCTAGAAATTAAATCACCACATCATCAGTTCTTTCGTTATGTCATTAACTCCAACTCTACTATATATATATATATATATATATATATATCTATATATTAAAGTTGTATCTTGATTGTGCCACATGACATTTTCTAGCCTTCTCGACAAGCCTCGTGGCATTCTCAATATATATTCTTATTCAAAACCTCATTACCTTTCTTTTTCAAACCCCATTAAATATCACTAAATATAAAAATTAAATCGCCACATCATCACTAGTTTCGTCGTGTCATCAACTAAAACTCTAATATATATCTAAATTAAAGTTGTATCGTAGGTAGCCACATAGGATTCTTAAACCTTCTCGACGAGCCAAGTGACATGGGTAATATGTAGCATTATTCAAAACCTCATTACCTTCTTTTCTAAAACCCTATTAAACATCACTAAATATAGAAATTAATTCACCACATCATCACCTCTTTCGCCGTGTCATCAACATTAACTCTAATCTATGTAAATATATATTAAAGTTGTCTCTTAGTTGTGTCATGTGGCATTTTCAAGCATTCTCGACGAGCCACGTGGCATGCCCCATCAACTCTTTCGCCACATCATCAACTCTAACTCTAATATAAATAACGTAACATCTTACATTGTCACTTGACACATTTATAAACCTACACCTTGAATTGCCATGCAACTTCTTATCAATCTTCCTTCTCCAAACATCATCCACTCTTCCACCATGTCATTAACTCCGACTCTAATATATAGTTGTATCTTCAGTGTGTCCCGTGGCATTTTCAAGCCTTCTCGACGAGTTATGTGACATGCCCAATATGTTGCCATATTTAAAACCTCATTACCTTCTTTTTTTAATACCCTATTAAACATTACTAAATATAGAAACTAAATCGCCACATCTTCACCTCTTTCACCGTGTCATCAACTCCAACTCTAATATATATAGATTAAAGTTCTATCTTTGGTGGTCATGTGGCATTTTCAATCTTTCTCGACGAGCCACGTGGCATGTTCAATAAGTAGTCTTATTGAAAACCTCATTCCCTTCTATTTTTAGCACCCCATTAAACTTCACCAAATCTTGAAATTAAATCACAACTTCATTAGCTCTTTCGTTCGTCATCAACTCCAACTCTACTATATATATCTATATATTAAAGTTGTATCTTGGGTGTGCCACGTGGCATTTTCTAGCCTTCTCGACAAGGCTCGTGGCATACCCAATATGTAGCCTTAGTCAAAACCTCATTACTTTTATTTTTTAAATCCCCATTAAAAATCACTGAATATAAAAAGTACATCGCCCCATCCTCACTTTTTTTTTCATGTCATCAACTCCAACTCTAATTTATATCTATATATATTAAAGTTGTATCTTGGGTGTGCCACTTGAAATTTTTGAGCCGTCTTGACGAGCCACGTGGCATGCCAAATATGTAGCTTTATTCAAAACCTCATAACTTTTTTCTTTTTAAAATCCCATTAAATATCACTAGATATATAAATTAATTCACCAGATCATCACCTCTTTTGTCGTGTCATCAACTGCAACTCTAAAAGGAATAAAGTTAGATATTTCACGTGGCATCCTCATCGTCCACCTTCAACTCTCTCGCCACATCATCAACTCCAACACTAATCTATATATATCTATAAAAGTTGCATATTGGGTTGCCACATGGCATATTTGAGCCTTCTCGATGAGCCATGTGTCATTCTTAATATATATTCTTACTCAAAACCTCATTACCTTTCTTTTTTAAACCACATTAAAAGTCACTAAATATAAAAATTACATCGCCACATCATTACCTCTTTCATCGTGTCATCGACTACAACTCTAATATATATTTATATTTTAAAGTCGTATATTGGGTGTGCCACGTGGCTTTTTCGAGACCTCTTGATGAGCCACGTGGCATGCCCAATATGTAGCTTTATTCAAAATCTCATTACCTTTCTTTTTTAAAACCCTAAATAAAATCACTTAGTATAAAAATTACATCGCCACATCATCACATGTTTGGTTGTGTCATCAACTCCAACTATAATCTATATATATATTTATGTATTAAAGTTGCATCTTTGGTGGCCACGTAGCATCTTCAAGCCTCCTCGACGAGCCACATGGCATGCCAAATATGTAGTCTTATTCAAAACATCACTACCATGCTTTTTTAAAACCCCATTAAACATCACTAAATATAGAAATTAAATTGCCACCTCATCACCTCTTTTGCCTTGTCAACAACTCATCTACGAATATATATTAAAGTTGTATCTTGAGTGTGCCACGTGGCATTTTTTATCCTTCTCAAGGAGCGAAGTGGCATGAGCAATAGGTGGAATAATTCAAAACTTCATTACCTTCCTTTTTTAAAACCACCATTAAACATCATTAAATAAAGAAATTAAATCGCCAAATCATCCCTTCTTTCGCCTTGTCATTAACTCTAACTCTAATATATATTACAGTTATATCATTAGTCTACCACGTGGCATTTTCAAGCCTTATCCTCGAGCTACATGGCTTGTCCAATATGTAGCCCTTTTCAAAACCTCATTGCCTTCCTTTTTTTAAAATCCTAATAAACATCACTAAATATAGAAATTAAATCACCGCATCATCACCTCTTTCCCCGTGTCACCAACTCCAACTCTAATGGGAATGAAATTACATCTTACACATGACATCTCCTTCGCCCCATAAGCTCTTTTGCCACATCATCAGCTGCAACTCTAATGGAAATAAAGTAACATCTTGCATTGTCACTTAACACATTTATAAACCTACATCTTGAATTTCCACGCGACTTCTAATCAAGCTTCCTTATCCCGACATCATCCACTCTTCCGCCACGTCATTAACTCCAAGTCTAATATATAGTTGTATCTTGAGTGTGTCACGTGTCATTTTCGAGCCTTCTTGACGAGCTATGTGGCATTCTCAATATGTAGTCTTATTCAAAACCTAATTAACATGCTTTTTTAAGACCCCATTAAACATCACTAAATATAAAAATTATATCACGACATCGTCACCTCTTTCGTTGTGTCATCAACTCCAACTCTAATCTATTTATATATATTAAAGTTGTATCTTAGGTATGCCACGGGGCATTTTCGAGCCTTCTTGCCATGTGGCATGCCTAATATATAACCTTATTCAAAACCTCATTAACTTTCTTTTTCTAAAACCCCATTATACACAACTAAATCTAAAATTTAAATCGCCACATTATAAGTTCTTTTGCCGTGTCATCAACTCCAACTCTAATCTATATGTATATTAAAGTTATATCTTGGGTGTGCCACTTGGCATTTTATAGTCTTCTTGACGAGCTACGTGTCATGCCCAATATGTATCCTTATTCAAATTCTCATTACCTTTCTTTTTTAAAATCCCAAAAAACATTAATAAATATAGAAATTAAATTGTTTCATCATCACTTTTTTTCACAATGTCATCAACTCAAACTCAAATGGGAATAAAGTTACATCTTACACATAACATCCTAATCGCCAAACCATGAACTCTTTCGCCACATCATCGAATCCAACGCTATTATATATATTAAAGTTGTATCCTGGGTGGCCACGTGGCATTTTCGAGCCTCTTCGACAGCCACAAGGAATGCCCAATAAGTAGTCTTATTCAAAACTTCATTACCTTCTATTTTTTAAAACTCCATTAAACATCACAAAAATATGAAAATTAAATCGCAACATCATCACCATTTTCGTCGTGTCATCAACTACAACTCTAATATATATATATATATTAAAGTTGTATCTTGGGTGTGCCACGTGACATTTTTTAGCCTTCTCGATGAGCTACGTGGCATGGCAATATGTAGCCTTATTCGAAACCTCATTACCTTCCTTTTTTAAAACCTCATTAAACATCAATAAGTATAGATATTAAATTGTTCCATCATCACTTTTTTTGTCGTTTCATCAACTCCAACTCTAATGGGAATCAAGTTTCATCTTACACTTAGCATCCCCATCACCACACCATCAACTCTTTCTCCACATCATCAACTCCAACTCTAATCTCTGAAGATATATTAAAGTTGTATCCTGGGTGGCCATGTGGTATTTTTTAGCCTTCTTGATGAGCCACGTGACATGCCCAATACGTAGCTTTATTCAAAACCTCATTACCTTCCTTTTTCAAAACCCAATTAAACATTACTAAATATAAAAATTAAATCGACACATAATCACCTCTTTCGATGTGTCATCAACTCCAACTCTAATGGGAATAAAGTTACATCTTACATATGGCATCCCCATCACCACACCATCAACTCATTCGCCACATCAATAACTCCAACTCTAATCTATATTATATATTTATTGATGATGTATCCTGGGTGGCCACGTGGCATTTCGACCCAATTGGACAACCACCTGGCATGCCCAATCTGTAGTCTTATTCAAAACCAAATTACCTTCCTTTTTTAAAACCTCATTGAACAATACTAAATATGAAAATTAAATCGCCACATCATCACTTTTTTGCCATGTATCAACTGAAACTCTATATATATATATATATATATATATATATATATATTAAAGTTGTATCTTGGGTGTGTCACGTGTCATTTTCGAGCCTTCTCGATTAGCCATGTGGCATGCCAAATATGTAGACTTATTCGAAACCTCATTACTTTCCTTTTTTAAGACCCCATTAAACATCAATAAATATAGAAATTAAATCGTTTCATCATCACTTTTTTGACAATGTCATAAACTCAAACTCTACTGGGAATAAAGTTAGAGCTTACAAGAAGCATCCCAATCGCCACACCATCAACTCTTTCTCCACATCATCAACTCCAACTATATATATATATATATATATATATATATATTAAAGTTGTATCCTGGGTGGCCAAGTGGCATTTTCGAGCCTTTTTGATAGCCACGTGGCATGCCCAATATGTAGTCTTATTCAAAACATCATTACCTTCCATTTTAAAAAACCCCTTTAAACATCACCAAATATGAAAATTACATCGCAACATCATCACCCTTTTGTCATCAACTGAAAATCTAAAATATACATATATTAAAGTTGTATCTTGGGTGTGCCACATGTCATTTCTGAGCCTTCTCAATGAGCCACGCGGCATGTCAATATGTAGCCTTATTCGAAACCTCATTACCTTCCTTTTTTAAAACCCCATTAAACATCAATTAGTATAGATAGTAAATCGTTCCATCATAACTTTCTTTGTCGTTTCATGAACTTCAACTCTAATGTGAATCAAGTTTAATCTTACACGTAGCATCCCCATCGCAACACCATCAACTCTTTCGCCACATCATCAACTCCAACTCTAATTGATGCAGATATATTAAAGTTGTATCCTGGGTGGCCACGTAGTATTTTTCAGCCTTCTCGAAGAGCCACTTGGCATGCCTAATATGTAGCTTTATTCAAAACCCCATTACCTTCCTTTTTCAAAACCCAATTGAACATTACTAAATATATAAATTAAATCGACACATAATCACCTCTTTCGATGTGTAATCAACTCCAACTCTGATGAGAATAAAGTTACATCCGACATGTGGCATCCCCATCGCCACACCATTACCTCTTTCGAGACATCATCAACTACAACTGTAGTCTATACATATGTATAAAAGTTGTATCTTGGGTAGCCATGTGGCATTTTCAAGCCTTTTTACAGCCACGTGGCTTGCCCAATATGTAGACTTATTCAATACCTCATTATATTCCTTTTTAAAACATCATTAAACATCACTAAAATGGAAATTAAATCGCCACATCATCACTTCTTTCACTGTTTCGTCAACTGCAACTCAAATATATATATTAAACTTGTATCTTTGGTGTGCCCCGTGGCATTTTCGAGCCTTCTCAATGAGCCACGTGACGTGCCCAATATGTATCCTTATTCGAGCCCTCATTACCTTCCTTATTTAAAACCTCATTAAACATCAACAAATATAAAAATTAAATCATTTCATCATCACTTTTTTTGCAGTGTCATCAACTCAAACTCCAATGGGAATATGATAAGTCAATATTTATATATATTAAGTAGTTTATTTTAGTATATTTAAATATGGAAAGTCTCCAAAATATATATTAATTATGTTTATTGGTCATTTTCAGGTGAAACAGAGTGCGCGGTTGAATTCGTGGCGAAAACGTACTCAAAATGGAGTATTTACATGCAGTGATCGGATGTCGGACAGTTTGCCTCGAGTTTGTTGCGCGGTGGGTAGAATAGGAGACAGCATATTTTAACCAATTAGAAGCTGCCACATCAGCGCATATCTTCTCTAGGCCAATCACGTCTTGCCACGTCAGTGATCTCTATTTTCTCCTCCAATAAGGAACCGCCAAATTAGCGCTTAAAGGAAAACGGACCAATCAGAAGCCGCCACGTGGTGTCTCACAACACACATCACACCACCATTTCTTCTCCTCGCACAGTTGCTCTTCGATTTCCTCGGGATGGCCTCAACACCGTCTCCTACATTTTCGCCGATTTTGTGAGATTTCCTTCTCTGCCTCCCGTGAGCCCGTGTCAGTCTCCCACTACACCAGCACGTCATCAGCAGGAGTCTTCTCCAATCAGACGACGCCACATGGCGCGCGATAACACTCTTGACCAATGCGGTCAAGACATGTGCCGAACACTAGTTTTTGAGCCAAAAACAACCCTATGATGCTCCTCGGCGCACGAATCATTTCCCCAACACCCAAAATTAGTTTCTCTCACCTTCCGAGACTAATTTTTAGTACTTTTATACATTAGGAACTTAGGTTTTATTATTTTTATGACCGACTATTATTGTTTTGTTATCGACTTTCTTAAACGACGATGTTCGTCTAACAACTCCTTGCCTAAGTCGGAGGGGAAACAAGTCGAGATCATGGACTCATGGCATATTATGTGAGATCTTTTATTTTATTATTTAATTTAGTTTAAATTCCCCTATTTCATTATTGTTGCTTTTAAGGATTATGGTTTAGATCTAGGGTATATATACTGATGCATGCTTTTAGGTTGACAATCTATAGTTATTTGGACCATTAGTATCCGTGTAATTGTGTTTTGGGACCAATAAAGTGACAAACACTCACCCGTTTGCCGTCAAACCCTTTCGGTTCTTGAGTGTGCAACAATTGAATCTAGGTTAAATCAGGAGCGGATGCAACCCGGTTATTTAGGATTAGTGTTCCCACAGACCCATATTATTGCGGTTGGTGTGTTAAACCCGATTGGTGGATGTTTAGGGTTATACATTAATTAGGAAAGTAGTTAGTGGCAGACGTCCTGGCTTTCGAGATTATGGGAACGAGGAATTTCTGGCGGATGTCGATTTTCTATAGCTAATCTAGGAGAATATAAATTAATGACTTTTTGGGAAAGATTGAAGACCATGATTGCCATTGAATCTTGATCTTGTTTTGTGGAACTGTAAACCTTGGTGTTACTTAGGTATTAATTAATTGTTTTCAAAATTAGTTTAGTTATTTTATTTATTTAGTTTAGTTAGATTAGTTAGTTAAATTAATTTATTTCAAAACCCCCGATTTTCTTTTTTTGTTGTTTTTAACCTAAGAAAGACTACCAATCTCTGTGGGATCGACCCTTTGCCACTATTCTACAAAATAGTTGGTTTAAGAACTTTATTTTATTGACGCGTTCGGTGCGCGTCAATTTTTGGCACCGTTCCCGGGGATTGGTATTTTTCTCTCTTTGGTTTTATTTTTATTTTTATTTTTATTTTTATTTTGCCTATCTAGTCCCTTGCTCTTTGCATGTATGCAGGCAACCCCACGATAGACTCCTCCTAGCCCTTTAATTATAGTCGATTCGAATACTCACATTATTATAATGTGAATGGGGTAGGTATGTCACATAATGGATATCAATTTTCTAACATGCATTCTTTTGTGCAACAGGTCGAGGTTTGCGAAATTTGTGGAGACTATTCTCATTTTGCACATAATTGTCCCTATTATCCATAGTATGAGAATTATCACTATTATATCTATGCATCACCACAACCCGACTTCTTTGGGCTCATGTCAAACCCACAGGTTCTCAACATGAAGAAAATCATTAGTTCATCTAAGCACCTCCTTGGAAGATATGATGAAGCAATTGATAGATAGTCAGCAACAGTTTCGACAGCTTTTTGAAGAGATCCAACAAATTGATTTTAAGATTCCAGGCTTGAAGGACATGGAAACTCAATTTATTCAATATAATGACAAGCTTCAGGATATGACTGATGAGTAAGAGTTGTGTAGTGCACAACCAATTTTTAACCCAGAAGAGGACATGAGTGTTGATACGTTGAAAAATTCTGAGGTGAATGAGGTTACACAGGTGAAGGACTATTGGAGAGAAACATCGGAAGAATGTGAAGTCTTTCAAATTGTGCCAGAAATTGTCATTTCACTAAATGAGGGGGAAAATGAGATGAAAATTGATGTCATTTCAGACAAGCCAGAGAAGCCGCAGATAGAGAGCGAGGAAGACCAACCTCTGATGTTGGTGCAACCACCCACCTTCCCATGCACATTTGGTACACCTTATAAGGGGGTGGAAGTAAAGGAGCGTTAGCAGATCTTCTACACTACCGACACCTTTGTGTTGGACGATCCTGATGCGACAGATTCTTTCGTGTTGGAAGTCCCGAATGAGTTCCTAAATATGAAAGAGGGCGTGCATGCTTCATTGCCCAAATACGTAGATGCGCCATTCGTTGTTGACATCTCTAAAGGAGAGGGCATCACGTGATCAATCACGCCAAGTCTAGCCAAAAACTTAAAAGAAAAACGGCTCGTTGGGAGGCAGCCCAGCTTTATTTTTATTTTATTTTATTTATTTCTTGCATTTATTTTAGTTTTGGTTCAGCTTTAGTTTTTTTTTTATTATTTCTAATAACACTCTAATTTGGTCTCTTTATTTTTACAGGTTATATGTTACGTTTGACGTTCATTAGAGGATTGGAGCACCGAGTTTTGTAGGTTTGACTTTGGATTACATTTTTTTAAGCATAATTTGAGCATTTTTTTTAGGAATTACCATGTTTATAAAATTTTAGGTGTTTTGAGACTTGGTTGGGACATATCTAACTTATGTCGTCGCATTAGTGGCGGGTTTTTTAGTAGACCCAAAACCCTAAACTTTATTCCATCATCTTGTTGATTTCACCTTTAGTTGACAAACTTCGGGCTCGCAAGACTTGATTGAAATTTTTTTGAGTTAACTCCTTGTTTACTAGTTCATGTTCTTGTTATGATTGTTCTTTCATAGTTTCCTTAGTCACCTACACATGAGAGATTTTGTGCGTTCACTAGTTTTTAGAGACTTTTTGTTATGCATGCATTTATATCATCTTCTTATCCATGTTTTTCTTTACCACCGTCATTTTCTTTTTGTTGGATGGATGTCTTGACTTGTTTTGAACCTTGAGGACAAGGTTCGGAATAAGTTTGGGGGTATTTTAGGGATTGTGGATTGATTTGGATGGATTCTTTGCCAAAGACCGCAGGTGAGATCATTTATTTTTTTAATTTTATGCGGTTATATGCGATTATGGATGGTAATGGTGGTGTTTTATATCATTTCTTCCATTTTTTCATTTCTTGTCCCTTCATATTTCTTTCTTATTCCATTAGTAGTTGATACACTTTCATGCATGTATCTTGCATAGCTTTTTATATATTAATTTTTTTGTATATAGAGGCACCCAAAACTTTGTTTCATGCCTTTGGTTATGGATGAGTACATTACAGTTGCCTTTTTAACTTGAAACTTAAGGAAAATTAGGATAAACACTCAATCAAGCCCGTACCTGGCATTTTTATGATTTCATGATTAGGGACTTAGTTGATGGTTGGACTTTGTGCTAGATAACGAAAATGAGTAGATGGTCAAATTTGTACAAGTGATATTATTTTAACCCACATTGAGGGATTTGCTTGATTATAGTGAAAGTGAGAAGTACTAACAGGAGTTTTCTTAGTGTAGAGTGTCCCACAAGTTTCCACAGGAAATGGAGCGAGGAAACTTGTAGTGAGAAAAAGTGAGAAAAGCGGTCCACAGGAAATGGAGCAGGGACCGTATTAATTGAAAAAAAAAGATTTGGAGAAGAAAAAAATGTGAAAAGAAAATATATAATAAATAAAGGATGAAGTTGTGAAACTCCTCAAATAAAAGATTTAGTTCGAGTGTTTTCACTATATTAAGTGAGAATTTTAAACTTGCGTGCTTTAATGTATAGACCAATAAAAGTCGTGAGTAGTTGATGGCCTTTGTTTTGGCCGAGTCTTTGTCTTGAAAGTGGGATCTTAATTATGTTTGGGTTGCGAGTCTTCACGTATCATAACTCTGAAATTTCTTGAGTTTCTTGTTAACTTGGTGGCTATGTAAATCAAAGGAACTCCATGAATTTTGAGTCTGGTATAGGATTAGTTGAGTCAGTGCATTATTATATTAGGAGTCTAGTTTAGTTTGTGTTGTCTTTTACACCTTTGCTTGGGACGTGCAAAGTCTTAAGTTTGGGGGTATTTCATAAGTCACTATTAATATATATTTAGTAGTTTATTTTAGTATATTTAAATATGAAAAGTCTCTAAAATATATATTAATTATATTTATTATTCATTTTCAGGTGAAACGGAGTGCACGGTTGAATTCGTGGCGGAAAAATACTCAAAATGGAGTATTTACATGCAGTGATCGGATGTCGGACAGTTTGCCTCGAGTTATGTGTTGCGCGGTGGGTAGAATAGGAGACAACATATTTCAACCAATTAGAAGCTGCTACGTCAGTGCATATCTTCTCTCGACCAATCACGTCTCGCCACATCAGCGGTCTCTATTTTCTCCTCCAATCAGGAACCGCCACATTAGCGCTTGTTGGAAAACGGACCAATCAGAAGCGGCCACGTGGTGTCTCACAACACACATCACACCACCATTTCTTCTCCTCCCACAGTTGCTCTTCGATTTCCTCGGGATGCGCGTCAGCACCGTCTCCCACATCTTCGCCAATTCTATGCAATTTTCTTCTCTGCCTCCCTTGCGCCACGTGTCGGTCTCCCACTACACCAACACGTCATCAAAAGGGGTCTTCTCCAATCAGACGACGCCACATGGCACGCAGCAGGACTCTTGACCAATGCGGTCCGGACAAGTGGCCGACACCAATTTTTGAGCCAAAAATAGCCCTACGATGCTCCTCGGCGCCCGACTCACTACCCCAACACCCAAAATTAGTTTCTCTCACCTCCCGAGACCAATTTTTAGTAGTTTTATATATTAGGAACTTAGGTTTTATTATTTTTTTGACCGATTATTATTGTTTTGTTATCGACTTTCTTCGACGACGATGTTTGGCTAATCAACTCTTTGCCTAGGTCAGAGGGGAAACAAGTTGGGATCATGGACTCATGGCATATTATGTGAGATCTTTTATTTTATTATTTAATTTAGTTTAAACTCTCCTATTTCATTGTTGTTGCTTTTAAGGATTATGGTTTAGATCTAGGGTATGTATACGGGCGATGCATGCTTTTAGGTATACAATCTACAGTTATTTAAACCATTAGTATCCGTGTAATTGTGTTTTTGGACCAATAAAGTGACAAACACTCACCCGTTTGCCGTCAAACCCTTTCGGTTCTTGAGTGTGCAACAATCGAATCTAGGTTAAATCGGGATCGGATGCGACCCGGTTATTAAGGATTAGTGTTCCCACAGACCCATATTATTGCGGTTAGTGTGTTAAACCCGATTGGCAGATGTCTAGGGTTATACATTAATCAGGGAAGTAGTTAGTGGCGGCGTTCTGGCTATCTAGATTAGGGGAACGAGGAATTTCTACCGGATGTCGATTTTCTATAGCTAATCTAGGAGAATATAAATTAATGACTTTTTGGGAAAGTCTGAAGACCATGATTGCCATTGAATCTTGATCTTGATTTGTGGAACTCTAAACCTAGGTGTTACTTAGGTATTAATTAATTGTTTTCAAAATTAGTTTAGTTATTTTATTTATTTAGTCTAGTTAGATTAGTTAGTTAAATTAATTTATTTTAAAACCCCCCGATTTTCTTTTTTTTTTGTTTTTAACCTAATAAAGATTACATCTCTGTGAGATCGACCCTTTACCACTATTCTACAAAATAGTTGGTTTAGGAACTTTATTATATTGACGCGTTCGGCGCGCGTCAGAATAAAGTTACATCTTAAACGTAGCATCTCAATCGCCATACCATCAACTCTTTCGCCACAACATCAGCTCCAACTCTAATATATATATATATATATATATATATATTAAAGTTGTATCCTGGTTGGCCACGTGGCTTTTTTGAGCCTTTTTGATAGGCACGTGGCATGCCTAATATGTAGTATTATTCAAAACATCATTACCTTCCTTTTTAAAAACCCCATTAAACCACACAAATATGAAATTTAAATAGCCACATCGTCACCCTTTTTGCTCTGTTATCAATTGCAACTCTAATATATATATATATATATATTAAAGTTGTACCTTGGGTGTTCCACCTGGCATTTTTGAGCTTTCTCGATGAGCCACGTGGCATGCCAATATGTAACCTTATTCGAAACCTCATTACCTTCCTTTTTTAAAACCCCATTAAACATCAATAAATATAGATATTAAATCGTTCCATCATCACTTTTTTCGCCATGTCATCAACTCCAACTCTAATAGGAATAAAGTTTCATGTTACACATAGCATCCCCATTGCCACACCATCAACACTTTCACCACATTATCAACTCAAACTCTAATCTATGTAGATATATTAAAGTTGCATCCTGGGTGGCCAAGTCGCATTTTCGAGCCTTCCGGACGAGCCATGTGACATGCCCAAAATGTAACTTTATTCAAAACCACATTACTTTCCTTTTTAAAACCCCATTAAATATTACAAATTATAGAAATTAAATTGATACATAATCACCTCTTTCAATGTGTCATTAACACCAACTCTAATGAGAATAAAGATGCATCTTACATGTGGAATCCCCATCGCCAAACCATCAACTCTTTCGACACATCATCAACTCCAACTCTAATCTATATATATATTAAAGTTGTATCTTGGGTGGTCACGTGGCATTTTCGAGCCTTTTGACAGCTACGAGGATTGCCCAATATGTAGTCTTATTCAAAACCTCATTACCTTCCTTTTTTAAAACCCCATTAAACATCACATGAAAATTAAAGCGCAACATCATCACCCTTTTCGCCGTATAATCAATTGCTACTCTAATATATATATATAAATATTAAAGTTGTATCTTGGGTGTGCCACATGGCATTTTTGTGCCTTTTCGATGAGCCACATGGTATGCCAATGGGTAGACTTATTCGAAAACTAATTACCTTCCTTTTTGAAAAGACCATTAAACATCGATAAATATAGAAATTAAATTGTTCCATCATCCCTTTTTCGCCATGTCATCAACTCTTACTCTAATGGGAATAAAGTTTCATCTTACACATAGCATCCCCTTCGCCACACCATCAACGCTTACGCCACATCATCAACTCCAACTTTAATCTATGTAGATATATTAAAGTTGCATCCTAGGTGGCCAAGTGGAATTTTCGAGCCTTTTCGACGAGCCATGTGGCATGCCCAATATTTAACTTTATTTAAAACTTTTTACCTTCCTTTTTCAAAACCCCTTTAAATATTACTAAATATAGAAATTAAATCGCCACATTATCACCTATTTCGATGTGTCATCAACTCTAACTCTAATAGGAAAAAAGGCATTATCGCCACACTATCAACTCTTTCGACACATCATCAACTCCAAATCTAATTTATATATATATATATATATATATATATTAAAGTTGAATCTTTGGTGGCCACATGTCATTTTCGAGCCTTTAGACTGCCACGTGGCATGCCCAATATGTAGTCTTATTCAAAACCTCATTACCTTCCTTTTTAAAATCCCATTAAACATTACTAAATATGAAAATTAAGTCGCCACATCATCACTTCTTTTGTCATGACATCAGCCGCAACTGAAATATATATATATATATATATACATATATATATTAAACTTGTATCTTTGGTGTGCCACGTGACATTTCGAGCCTTCTCAATGAGCCATATGGCGTGCCCAATTTGTAGCCTTATTCGAACCCTTATTACCTTCCTTATTTAAAACCTCATTAACCATTGATAAATATAGAAATTAAATCGTTTCATCATCAGTTTTTTCGCAGTGTCATCAACTCAAATTGTAATGGGAATAAAGTTACATCTTACACGTGGCATCAAAATCGCCACACCATCAACTATTTCGCCACATCATCAACTCCAAATATAATCTATACATATATATTAAAGTTGTATCCTGGGAGGCCACGTTGCATTTTCAACCCTTTTTAACAGCCACGAGGAATGCCCAAAATGTAGTCTTATTCAAAACCTCATTACCTTCCTTTTTTAAAATCCCATTAAACATCACTAAATATGAAAATTAAATCGCAACATCATCACCCTTTTCATCGTGTCATCAACTGTAACTAACATATAATATATATATATATATATATATGAAAGTTGTATCTTCGGTGTGTCATGTGCCATTTTCGTGCCTTCTCGATGAGCAACGTGGCATGCAAATATGTAGCCTTATTCAAAACCTCATCAGCTTCCTTATTTAAAACCATTTAACATCAATAAATATAGATATTAAATCGTTCCATCATACTTTTTTTTGCCATGTCATCGACTCCAACTCAAATGGAAATAAAGTTTCATGTTATACGTAGCATCCCCATCGCCACACCATCAACTCTTTCGTCATATCATCAACTCCAACTCTAATTTATGTAGATATATTAAAGTTGCATGCCGGGTGGCCCAAGTGGCATTTTCGTGCCTTATCGACGAGCCATGTGGGATGCCCAATATGTAACTTTATTCAAAACCTGATTACCTTCCTTTTTCAAAACCCCATTAATTATTACTAAATATTGAAATTAAATCGCCACATGATCATTGTCGTGTAATCAACTTGGACTCAAATATATATATTAACCTTGTATCTTTGGTGTGCCACATGGCATTTTTGAGCCTTCTCAATTAGCAACGTGGCATGCCCAATATGTAATCTTATTCGAAACCTCATTACATTTCTTATTTAAAACCCCAATAAACATCAATAAATATGGAAATTAAATCGTTTCGTCAACACTTTTTTCGTAGTGCCATGAACTCAAACTCTAATGGGTATAAAGTTACAACTTACACGTAGCATCCCAATCGCAACACCATCAACTCTTTCGCCAGATCATCAACTCTAACTCTAATCCATATAAACATATATTAAAGTTGTATCTTGGGTGGCCACATGGCATTTTCGAGACTTTTTGATAGCCAAGTGGCATGCCCAACTGCAACTGTAATATATATATATATTAAAGTTGTATCTTGGGTGTTCTACTTGGCATGCCATTATGTAGCCTTATTCGAAACCTCATTACCTTCCTTTTTTTAAAACCCCATTAAACATCAATAAATATAGATATTAAATTGTTTCATCATCACTTTTTTCGATGCGTCATCAACTCCAACTCTAATGGGAATAAAGTTTCATGTTACACGTGGCATCCCCAATGCCACACTATCAACTCATTCTCCACATAATCAACTCCAAATCTAATCTATGTACATATATTAAAGTTGCAACCTGGGTGGCCAAGTGACATTTTCGAGCCTTCTCGACGAGACATGTGGCATGCCCAATATGTAATTTTATTCAAAACCTCATTACCTTTTTTAAAAAATCTATTAAATATTATTTTCTATGAAAATTAAATCGCCACATCATCACTTCTTTCGTCGTGTCATCAACAGCAACTCTAATATATATATTAAAGTTGTATTTCGGGTGTGCCACGTGTTGTTTTCGAGCCTTCTTAATGAGCCACGTGGCATGCCAAATATGTAGACTTATTCGAAATCTCATTACTTTCCTTTTTTAAAACCCAATTAAACATCAATAAATATAGAAATTAAATCATTTCATCATCACCTTTTTAGCCGTGTCATCAACTCCACTCTAATGGGAATAAAGTTTAATCTTACATGTAGCATCCCCATCGCCACACCATCAATTTTTTCGCCACATCATCAACTCCAACTCTAATCTATGTAGATATATTAAAGTTGTATCCTGGGTGACCACGTGGCATTTTGGAGCCTTCTCGGCGAGCCACGTGGCATGCCAAAATTGTAACTTTATTCAAAATCTCATTAATTTCCTTTTTCAAAACCCCATTAAACATTACAAAATATAGAAATTAAATTGCCACATAATCACGTCTTTCCATGTGTCATCAACTCTAACTCTAATGGGAATAAAGTTACATCTTACTTGTGGCATCCTCATTGCCACTCCATCAACTCTTTCACCAAATCATCAACTCCAACTCTAATCTATACATATATTAAAGTTATATCTTAAGTAGCCACGTGGGATTTTCGAGCCTTCCCAATGAGCAACGTGGCATGCCCAATATGAAACCTTATTCAAAACCTCATTACATTCCCTTTTAAAACCCCATTAAACAACACTAGATATGAAAATTAATTCACCACATCATCACTTCTTTCGCCGTGTCATCAACTGCAACTCTAATATATATATTAAAGTCGTATCTTAGGTGTGCCAAGCGTCGTTTTCGAGCCTTCTCGATGAGCCACGTGGCATGCCCTATATGTAGAATTATTCGAAACCTCATTACTTTCCTTTTCAATAACCCCATTAAACATCAATAAATATAGAAATTAAATCGTTTTATCATCAGTTTTTCACCGTGTCATCAACTCCATCTCCAATGGGAATAAAGTTTCATCTTACACGTAGCATCCCCATCGCCACACCATCAACACTTTCGTCACATCATCAACTCCAACTCTAATCTATGTAGATATATTAAAGTTGCATCTTGGGCCAAGTGGCATTTTCTAGCCTTCTCGATGAGTCACGTGGCATGGCCAAATGTAACTTTATTCAAAACCTCATTACATTCCTTTTTTAAAACCCCATTAAACATTACTAAATATTGAAATTAAATCGCCAAATAGTCTCCACATTCGATGTGTCATCAACTCCAACTCTAATGGGAATAAAGTTACATCTTACATGTGGCATCCCCATCGCCACACCATCAACTTTTTTGCCACATCATCAACTCCAATTCTAATCTATATATTATATATATTAAAGTTGTATCATGGGTGGTCACGTGGCATTTTCGAGCCTTTTTTGACAGCTAAGCGGCATGCACAATGTGTAGTCTTATTCAAAACCTCATTAATTTCCTTTTTTTAAACCCCATTAAACAACGCCAAATATGAAAATTAAATCTCCACATCATCACTTCTTTCGCCGTGTCATCAACTGCAACTCTAATAGATATATTAAAGTTGTATCTTGGGTGTGTCACGTGTCGTTTTTAGCCTTCTCGATGAGCCAGGCGGCATGCTCAATATGTAGCTTCATTCAAAACCTCATTACCTTCCTTTTTTAAAAGCCCATTAAACATTACTAAATATATACGTTAAATCGCCACATAATAACCTCTTTCAATGTGTCATCAACTCCAACTCTAATGAGGATAAAGTTACATCGTACATGTGGCATCTCCATCGCCACACCATCTACCTTTTCGCCATATCATCCACTCCAACTCTAATCAATATATATATTAAAGTTGTATCTTGGCTGGCCACGTTGCATTTTTTATCCTTTTGACAGCCACGTGGGATGCCCAATATGTAATCTTATTCAAAACCTCATCACCTTCATTTTTTAAACCTCATTAAACATCACTAAATATGAAAATTAAATCGCCAAATCATCACTTTTTTCATCATTTCATCAACAGCAACTCAAATATATAAATTAAAGTTGCATCTTGGGTTTGCCACGTGGCATTTTCGAGCCTTCTCGATGAGCCACGTGGCAGGCCCAATATGTAGCCTTACTCGAAACCCCATTACCTTTCTTTTTAAAACCCCACTAAACATCAATAAATATAGAAATTAAATCGTTTCATCATTACTTTTTTCGTCGTGTAATGAACTCCAACTCTAATGGGTATAAAGTTTCACCTTACACGTAGCATCCTCATCGCCACACCTTCAACTCTTTCGCCATATTATCAACTCCAACTCTAATATATGTAGATTTATTAAAGTTATATCCTGGGTGGCTACGTGGCATTTTCGTGCCTTCTCGACGAGCCACGTGACATGCCCAATATGTTGCTTTATTCAAAACCTCATTACCTTCCTTTTTCAAAACACCATTAAACATTACTAAATATAGAAGTTAAATTGGCACATAATCACATCTTTCGATGTGTCATCAACTCCAACTCTAAGTGCATCTCTAATAGGACCAAGGATTGTGGTGGAAATGGATCCACCTAGGATACAATCCACATCCAACCCAAAAAATGATCTCCAATGGGAACATAGATTCATAATGTCCATCTTATGTGGTATGGAATCAAAGTGGTGTATTTCTACTACAACGACTTCTTTTAGATATTGTTGTAGACTACCACATTAGCATTATTAATTTCTTAAAGTTTTTATTTTTTTCAAGCCTTTATTAATATTATGAAAATTGAAAATAAAAATGCCAACTCATCAATCCATGGTTTAAATACATGTTACCATTGGAGATGCTATAATGAGAATAAAGTTACATCTTACATGTGGCATCCTCATTGCCATACCATCAACTTTTTCACCACATCATCAACTTCAACTCTAATCTATATATATTAAAGTTGTATCTTGGGTGGCCACGTGGCATTTTTTAGTCTTTTTTACAGCCACGTGGCATGCCCGATATGTAGTCTTTTTCGAAAGAAAATTATTTTCAATTTTTTAAAACCCATTAATTATCACAAAAAATGGGAATTAAATCGCCACATCATCACTTCTTTCGTCATGCATTCAAATGCAACTCTAATGTATATATAAATTAAACTTGTATCTTGGTTGGCAACAAAGTATTTCCGAGCCTTCTCGAAGAGCCACGTGGCATGCCCAATATGTAGCTTGATTTGAAACCTTATTATCTTCCTTTTTAAAACCCCATTAAACATCACTTAATATGGAATCAAATCGCCACATCATCACTTCTTTCGTCGTGTCATCAACTACAACTCTAATATATATATATTAGAGTTGTATCTTGGGTGTGCCAAATGGCATTTATGACCCTTCTCGATGAGCCACGTACCATGCCCAATCTGTAGCCCCTATTAGAAACCTCATTACCTTCCTTTTTTAAACCCCATTAAACATAAATAAATATAGAATTTCAATCGTGTCATCATCACATTTTTCGCCGTGTAATCAACTCCAACTCTAATGGCAATAAAGTTACAACTTACACGTAGCATCCCCATCGCGACACCATCAACTCTTTCACCACATCAACAACTCCAACTTTAATCTATAAACTTATATTAAAGTTGCATCCTGAGTGGCCACGTAGTATTTTTGAGCCTTCTCGACGAGCCAAATGACATGCCCAATATGTAACTTTATTCAAAACCTCATTACCTTCTTTTTTCAAAACCCCATTAAATATCAAAAAATATAGAAAATTAAATAGCCACATTTGTGCCTCTTTCGATGTGTCATCAACTCCAACTCTAATGGAAATAAAGTTACATCTTACATGTGGCATTCCCACCGCCATACCATCAAATCTTTTGTCACATCATCAACTCCAACTCTATTCTATATATATTAAAGTTGTAACTTGGGTTGCCACATGGCATTTTCGAGCCTTTTTAACAGCCACGTAGTATGCCAATATGTAGTCTTATTTAAAACCTCATTACCTTCCTTTTTAAAAACCCCATTAAAGATCAATTAATATGAAAATTAAATTGCAACATCATCACCTCTTTCCCCATATCATCAACTGCAACTCTAATATATTTATATATATTAAAGTTGTATCTTGGGTAGGCCACGTGGCATTTCGAGCCTTCACGATGAGCCACGTGGCATGCCCAATATGTAGCATTATTCGAATCCTCATTACTTAACTTTCTTACAGCCCCATTAAACATCAATAAATATAAAAATTAAATCATTTCATTATCACTTTTTTCGTCTTGTAATCAACTCCAACTCTAATGGGAATAAAGTTTCATCTTACATGTTGCATCCCCATCGCTGCACCATCAACTCGTTCGCTACATCATCAACTCCTACTCTAATCTATGTAGATATATTAAAGTTATATCCTAGGTGGCCCAGTGGCATTTTCGAGCCTTCTCGACGAGCCATGTGACATGCCCAATATGTTGCTTTATTCAAAACCTCATTACCTTCCTTTTTCAAAGCCCCATTAAATATCACAAAATATAGAAAATTAAATAGCCACATATGTGCCTCTTTCCATGTGTCATCAACTCCAACTCTAATGGGAATAAAATTACATCTTACATGTGGCATTCCCATCGCCATACCATCAACTCTTTTGTAACAATATCAACTCCAACTCTATTATATATATATTAAAGTTGTATCTTGGGTTTCCATATGGCATTTTCGAGCCTTTTTGACAGCCACATAGTATCTCAATATGTAGTCTTATTCAAAACCTCATTACCTTCCTTTTTTAAAACCACATTAAAGATCACTAAATATGAAAAAAAAATTGCAACATCATCACCACTTTCATCGTGTCATCAACTGCAACTCTAATATATTTATATATATTAAAGTTGTATCTTGGGTGTGCCACGTGGCATTTCGATCCTTCTCGATGAGCCACGTGGCATGCCCAATATGTAGCCTTATTCGAATCCTCATTACTTTCCTTTTCTAAAACCCCATTAAACATCAATAAATATAAAAATGTAATCGTTTCATTATCACTTTTTTCGTCGTGTAATCAACTTCAACTCTAATGAGAATAAAGTTTCATCATACACGCAGCATCCCCATCGCCGCACCATCAACTCTTTTACTGCATCATCAACTCCTACTCTAATCTATGTAGATATATTAAAGTTATATCCTAGGTGGCCCAGTGGCATTTTCGATCCTTCTCGACGAGCCACATGATATGCCCAATATGTTGCTTTATTCAAAACCTCATTACCTTCTATTTTCAAAACCCCAATAAATTTCATTAAATTTAGAAATTAAATCGCCATATAAGTGCCTTTTTCGATGTGTCATCAACTCCAAATCTACTGGAAAAAAAGTTACATCTTACATGTGGCATCTACATAGCCATATCATCAACTCTTTTGTCACATCATCAACTCCAACACTAATCTATGTATATTCAAGCTGTATCTTTGGTGGCCACATGGCATTTTCGAACCCTTTTTACAGCCACTGGTATGCCCAATATGTATTATTATTCAAAACCTCATTGCCATCTTTTTTTATAACCCATTAAACATCACTAAATATGAAAATTAAATCGCAACATCATCACCTCTTTCGTCGTGTCATCAACTGGAACTCTAATATATATATTAAAGTTGTATCTTGGTGTACCACGTGGCATTTTTTAGCCTTCTCGATGAGCCACGTGGCATGCCCAATATGTAGCCTTATTCGAAACCTCATTACCTTCCTTTTTAAAAGTCCCATTAAACATCACTAAATAAGGAAATCAAATCGCCACATCAGCACTTGTTTCGTCGTGCATTAAACTGCAACTCTATATATATATATATATATATTAAACTTGTATCTTGGGTGTGCCACGTAGCATTTTTTAGCCTTCTCGATGAGCCACGTGGCATGCCTAATATGTAGCCATATTCGAAACCTCATTACCTTCCTTTTTTAAAACCCCATTAAACATCACTTAATAAGGAAATTAAATCGCCGCATCATCACTTCTTTCGTCGTGTATTCAACTGCAACTTTAATGTATATATATATATATTAAAGTTGTATCCTGGTTGGCCATGTGGTATTTTCGAGCCTTCTCGATGAGCCGTGTAGCATGCCAAATATGTAATTCTATTCGAAACCTCATTACCTTCATTTTTTAAAACCCCATTAAGCATCAATAAATATAGAAATTAAATCGTTTCATCATCACGTTTTTCATCGTGTCATCAACTCCAACTTTAATGGGAATAAAGTTACATCTTACATGTAGCATCCCCATCGCGACACCATCAACTCTTTCACCACATCAACAACTCCAACTCTAATCTATAAACTTATATTAAAGTTGTATCCTGAGTGGCCACGTAGTATTTTCGAGCCTTCTTGACGAGCCACGTGACATGCCCAATATGTAGCCTTATTCAAAACCTCATTACCTTCCTGTTTCAAAACCCCATTAAATATCACAAAATATATAAATTTTAATAGCCACATATAAGCCTCTTTCGATGTGTCATCAACTCCAACTCTAAAGGGAATAAAGTTACATCTTACATTGGGCATTCCCATCGCCATACCATCAGCTCTTTTGCCACATCATCAACTCCAACTTTATTCAATATATATTAAAGTCATATCATGGGTGGCCACGTGGCATTTTCGAGACTTTTTGACAGCCACATAGTATGCCAATATGTTGTCTTATTCAAAAACTCATTACTTTCTTTTTTAAAACCCCATTGAAGATCACTAAATATTAAAATTAAATCGCAACATAATCACCTCTTTCGCCGTGTCGTCAACTGCAACTCTAATATATATATTAAAGTTGTATCTTGGGTGTACTATGTGGCATTTCGAGCCTTCTCAATGAGCCACGTGGCATGCCCAATATGTAGCCTTATTCGAGTCCTCATTATCTTCCTTTCTTAAAACCCCATTAAACATCAATAAATATAAAAATTAAATCATTTCATTATCATTTTTTTCGTCGTGTAATCAACTCAAACTCTAATAGGAATAAAGTTTCATCTTACACGTAGCATCCCCATCGTCGCTCCATCAACTCTTTCGCTACATCATTAACTCCTACTCTAATCTATGTAGATATATTAAAGTTGTATCTTGGGTGGCCCAACGGCATTTTCAAGCCTTGTCGACAAGCCACGTGAAATGCCTAATATGTTGTTTTATTCAATACCTCATTACCTTCCTTTTTCAAAACCCCATTAAATATCATTAAATTTAGAAACTAAATTGCCAAATAACCTTCTTTTTCAATGTGTCATCAACTCTAACTCTAATTAGAATAAAGTTACATCTTACGTGTGGCATCTCCATCGCCATACCATCAACTATTTTGTCACATCATCAACTCCAACTCTAATCTATATATATTCAAGTTGTATCTTAGGTGGCCACATGGCATTTTCGAGCCTTTTTTTCAGCCACTGGTATGCCTAATGTGTATTCTTATTCAAAACCTCATTACCATTTTTTAAAAAACCCCATTAAACATCATTAAATATGAAATTAAATCGCAACATCTTCACCTCTTTCGTCGTGTCATCAACTGGAACTCTAATATATATATTAAAGTTGTATCTTGGGTGTGCCACGTGGCATTTTTTAGCCTACTCGATGAGCCACGTGGCATGCCCAATATGTAGCCTTATTCGAAACCTCATTACCTTCCTTTTTAAAAGTCCCATTAAACATCACTAAATAAGGAAATCAAATCGCCACATCATCACATGTTCCGTCGTGAATTAAACTGCAACTATATATATATATATATATATATATATTAAACTTGTATCTTGGGTGTGCCACGTAGCATTTTCAAGCCTTCTCGATGAGCCACTTGGCATGCCTAATATGTAGCCTTATTCGAAACCTCATTACCTTCCTTTTTTAAAACCCCATTAAACATCACTTAATATGGAAATTATATAGCCCCATCATCACTTCTTTAGTCGTGTATTCAACTGCAACTTTAATTTATATATATATAATATATATATATATATATATATATATTAAAGTTGTATCCTGGTTGGCCATGTCGTATTTTGGAGCCTTCTCGATGAGCCGTGTAGCATGCCAAATATGTAATTCTATTCGAAACCACATTACATTCCTTTTTTAAAACCCCATTAAACATCAATAAAAATAGAAATTAAATCATTTCATCATCACGTTTTTCACCGTGTCATCAACTCCAACTTTAATGGGAATAAAGTTACATCTTACACAAGCATCCCCATCCCGACACCATCAACTCTTTCGCCACATCAACAACTCCAACTCTAATCTATAAACTTATATTAAAGTTGTATCCTGAGTGGCCACGTAGTATTTTCGAGCCTTCTCGACGAGCCACGTGACATGCCCAATATGTAGCTTTATTTAAAACCTCATTGCCTACCTATTTCAAAACCCCATTAAATATCACAAAATATAGAAAATTTAATAGCCACATATGAGCCTCTTTCGATGTGTCATCAACTCAAACTCTAAAGGGAATAAAGTTACATCTTACATTGGGCATTCAAATCGCCATACCATCAGCTCTTTTGCCACATCATCAACTCCAACTCTATTCAATATATATTAAAGTAGTATCTTGGGTGGCCACGTGGCATTTTCGAGCCTTTTTGACTGCCACATAGTATGCCAATATGTAGTCTTATTCAAAAGCTCATTACCTTCCTTTTTTAAAACCCCCTTAAAGATCACTAAATATTAAAATTAAATCGCAACATAATCACCTCTTTCGTCCGTGTCGTCAACTGCAACTCTAATATATATATATATTAAAGTTGTATCTTGGGTGTACTATGGAGCATTTCGAGCCTTCTCGATGAGCCACGTGACATGCCCAATATGTAGCCTTATTCGAGTCCTCATTATCTTATTTTCTTAAAACCCCATTAAACATCAATAAATATAAAAATGAAATCATTTCATTATCATTTTTTTCGTCGTGTTAATCAACCCAAACTCTAATAGGAATAAAGTTTCACTTACACGTAGCATCCCCATCGTCGCTCCATCAACTCTTTCGCTACATCATTAACTCCTACTCTAATCTATGTAGATATATTAAAGTTGTATCTTGGGTAGTCCAACGACATTTTCAAGCCTTGTCGACAAGCCACGTGAAATGCCCAATATGTTGCTTTAATCAATACCTCGTTACCTTCCTTTTTCAAAACACCATTAAATATCATTAAATTTAGAAACTAAATTGCCAAATAACCGTCTTTTTCAATGTGTCATCAACTCTAACTCTAAATGGAATAAAGTTACATCTTACGTGTGGCATCTTCATCGCCATACCATCGACTCTTTATTCACATCATCAACTCCAACTCTAATCTATATATTCAAGTTGTATCTTAGGTGGCCACATGGCATTTTCGAGCCTTTTTTACAGCCACTGGTATGCCCAATATGTATTCTTATTCAAAACCTCATTACCATCTTTTTTTAAAACCCCATTAAACATCATTAAATATGAAAATTAAATCGCAACATCATCCCGTCGTGTCATCAACTGCAACTTTAATATATATATTAAAGTTGTATCTTGGGTGTGCCACGTGGTATTTTTGAGCCTTCTCGATGAGCCACGTGGCATGCCCAATATGTAGCCTTATTCGAAACCTCATTACCTTCCTTTTTAAAAGTCCCATTAAACATCACAAAATAAGGAATTCAAATCGCCACATCACCACTTGTTTCGTCGTGATTTAAACTGCAACTCTATATATATTAAACTTGTATCTTGGGTGTGCCACGTAGCATTTTCGAGCCTTCTCGATGAGCCACGTGGAATGCCTAATATGTAGTCTTATTCGAAACCTCATTACCTTCCTTTTTTAAAACCCCATTAAACATCACTTAATATGGAAATTAAATTGCCACATCATCACTTCTTTTGTCGTGTATTCAACTGCAACTTTAATGTATATATATATATATATATATATATATATATATATATATATATATTAAAGCTGTATCCTGGTTGGCCATGTGGTATTTTGAGCTTTCTCGATGAGCCGTGTAGCATGCCAAATATGTAATTCTATTCGAAACCTCATTATCTTCCTTTTTTAAAACCCCATTAAACATCAATAAATATAGAAATTAAATCGTTTCATCATCACGTTTTTCGTCGTGTCATCAACTCCAACTTTAATGGGAATAAAGTTACATCTTACACTTAGCATCCCCATCGCGACACCATCAACTCTTTCGCCACATCAACAACTCCAACTCTAATCTATAAACTTATATTAAAGTTGTATCCTGAGTGGCCACGTAGTATTTTCGAGCCTTCTCGACGAGCCACGTGACATTCCCAATATGTAGCTTTATTCAAAACCTCTTTACCTACCTGTTTCAAAACCCCATTAAATATCACAAAATATAAAAAATTTAATAGCCACATATGAGCCTCTTTCGATGTGTCATCAACTCCAACTCTAATGGGAATAAAGTTACATCTTACATTGGGCATTCCCATCGCCATACCATCAGCTCTTTTGCTACATCATCAACTCCAACTCTATTCAATATATATTAAAGTCGTATCTTGGGTGGGCATGTGGCATTTTCGAGCCTTTTTGACAGCCACATAGTATGCCAATATGTAGTCTTATTCAAAAGCTCATTACCTTCCTTTTTTAAAACACCATTAAAGATCACTAAATATTAAAATTAAAACTCAACATAATCACCTCTTTCGCTATGTCATCAACTGCAACTCTATATATATATATATATATATTAAAGATGTATCTTGGGTGTACTATGTGGCATTTCGAGCCTTCTCGATGAGCCACATAGCATGCCCAATATGTAGCCTTATTTGAGTCCTCATTATCTTCCTTTCTTAAAACCCCATTAAACATCAATAAATATAAAAATTAAATCATTTCATTATCATTCTTTTCGTCGTGTAATCAACTCAAACTCTAATAGGAATAAAGTTTCATCTTACATGTAGCATCTCCATCGTCGCACCATCAACTCTTTCGCTACATCATTAACTCCTACTCTAATCTATGAAGATATATTAAAGTTGTATCTTGGGTGGCCCAACGGCATTTTCAAGCCTTGTCGACAAGCCACGTGAAATGCCCAATATGTTGCTTTATTCAATACCTCGTTACCTTCCTTTTTCAAGACCCCATTAAATATCATTAAATTTAGAAACTAAATTGCCAAATAACCGCCTTTTTCAATGTGTCATCAACTCGAACTCTAATTGGAATAAAGTTACAACTTACATGTGGCATCTCCATCGCCATACCATCAACTCTTTTGTCACATCATCAACTCCAACTCTAATCTATATATATTCGAGTTGTATCTTGGGTGGCCACATGGCATTTTCGAGCCTTTTTATAGCCACTGGTATGCCCAATATGTATTCTTATTCAAAACCTCATTACCATCCTTTTTTAAAACCCCATTAAACATCATTAAATATGAAAATTAAATCGCAACATCATCACCTCTTTCGTCGTGTCATCAACTACAACTCTAATATATATATTAAAGTTGTATCTTGGGTGTGCCACGTGGCATTTTTTAGCCTTCTCAATGAGCCACGTGGCATGCCCAATATGTAGCCTTATTCGAATCCTCATTCCCTTCCTTATTTAAAGTCCCATTAAACATCACTAAATATGGAAATTAAATCGCCACTTTATCACTTTTTTCGTCGTGCATTCAACTGCAACTCTCTATATATATATATATCAAAGTTGTATCTTGGGTGTGCCACGTGGCATTTTCGAGCCTTCTCGATGAGCCATGTGGCATGCCCAATATGTAGCCTTATTCGAAACCTCATTACCTTCCTTTCTTCGAACCCCAATAAACATCAATAAATATAGAAATTAAATCATTTCATCATCACGTTTTTCATCGTGTAATCAACTCCAACTCAAATGGGAATAAAGTTTAATCTTACACGTAGCATCCCTATTGCAACACCATCAACTCTTTCGCCACATCATCAACTCAAAGTGATGGGTGTCTACTACAATGTCTACTTTAGACTTTATGGTAGACTACAACGTTAGCATTATTAGTTTTTTCAAGTTTTTATTTTATTAAAGTATTTATTAATATTATGAAAATTGAAAATAAAAATGCCAACTCATCAATCCATTGTTTAAATTCACATTACCATTAGAGAATATTTTAAGAGGTGAATGTCTATCTAGTAACACATAAGATAGACATCTTCTCCACATCCATGATGTGGCACAAATCCATAGTCTAAATACATTTTACCATTAGAGATGCTTTAATGGGAATAAAGTTACATCTCACATGTGGCATCCTCATTGCCACACCATCAACTCTTTCGCCACATTATCAACTTGAGCTCTAATATATATATATTAAAGTTGTATCTTGGGTGGCAACGTGGAATTTTGAGCTTTTTTTACAGCCACGTGGCATGCCCAATATGTAATCTTACTTAAAACCTCATTACCTTCTTTTTAAAAATCCCATTAATCATCACTAAATATAGAAATTAATTCGCCACATCATCACTTCTTTCGTCATGTATTCAACTGCAAATTCAACATATATATATATATATATATATTAATGATGTATCATGGGTGGCCACGTGGTATTTTCGAGCCTTCTCGACGAGCCACGTGACATGCCTAATATGTAGCTTTATTCAAAACCTCCTTACCTTCCTTTTTCAAAACCCTATTAAAAATTAGTAAATATTGAAATTAAATTGCCATATAATCACCTCTTTCGATGTTTCATCAACTCCAACTCTAAGTGGAATAAAGTTACATCTGACATGAGGCATCCCCATCGCCACACCATTAACTCATTTGCCACATCATCCGCTCCAACTATAATATATATATATATATATATATTAAAGTTGTATCCTGGGTGGCCACACAACATTTTTTAGCCTTTTTGACAGCCATGTGGCATGCCCAATATATAGTATTATTCAAAACCTCATTAACTCCCTCTTTAAAATCACCACATCATCACTTCTTTTGCTTTGTCATCAACTGCAACTCTAATATATGAATATTAAAGTCATATCTTGCATTTTTTAGCCTTCTCGATGAGCCACGTGGCATGCCTAATATGTAGCCTTACTCGAAATCTCATTACCTTCCTTTTTCAAAACCCCATTAAACTTCACTAAATATAGAAATTAAATCGTTTCATCATCATTTTTTGGCCGTGTCATCAATTCCAATTCTAGTGTGAATAATGTTGCATCTTACACGTAGCATCCCCATCGCCACATTATTAACTCTTTTGCCACATCATAAACTCAAACTCTATTATATATAAATATATTAAAGATTTATCCTAGGTGTCCACATGGCATTTTCGAGCCTTTTTGATAGCCATGTGGCGTGCCCAATATATAGTCTTATTAAAAACCTTATTACCTTCCTTTTTTAAATCCCTATTAAACTTCACTAAATATGGAAATTAAATCGACACATCATCACTTCTTTCGTCGTTTATTCAACTGCAATATCTATATATATATATATATATATATATATATTAAAGTTGTATTTTGGGTGTGCCATGTGACATTTTTTAGCCTTCTCGATGAGCCACGTGTCATGCCCAATATGTAGCCTTATTCAAAACCTTATTACCTTCCTTTTTTAAAACCCCATTAAACATCAATAAATATAGAAATTAAATCATTTCATCATCAGTTTTTCGCAGTGTCATCAACTCCAACTCTAATGGGAATATCGTTACATCTTACACGTAGCATCCCCATCGCCACACTATCAACTCTATCGCCACGTCATCAACACCAACTCTAATCTATATAGATATATTAAAGTTGTATCATAGATGGTCATGTGGTATTTTCGAGCCTTCTCGACGAGCCATGTGGCGTGCCCCAATATGTAGCTTTATTCAAAACCTCATCACCTCCTTTTTCAAAACCCCATTAAACATCACTAAATATAGAAATTAAATTGCCACATAATCACCTTTTTCAATGTGTGATCAACTCCAACTCTAATCTATATTGATATATTAAAGTTGTATCCAGGATAGCCATATAGTATTTTCTAGCCTTCTCGATGAGCCGCTTGGCATACTCGATATGTAGCTTTATTCAAAACCTCACTACCTTTCTTTTTCAAAACCATTAAACATCGCTAAATATAGATTTTAAATCGTCACATAATCACCTATTTCTATGTGTCATCAACTCCAACTCTAATCTATATAGATTTATTAAAGTTGTATCCTGGATGGCCACGTGACATGCTGAATCTGTAGTTTTATACAAAACCTCATTACCTTCCTTTTTCAAAACACCATTAAACATCACTAAATATAGAAATTAAATTGCCACATAAGAACCTCTTTCGATGTGTCATCAACTCCAACTCTAACAAGAATAAAGTTACATTTTACATGTTGCATCCCCATCGCCACACTATCAACTTTTTTGCCACATCATCAACTCTAACATATTAAAGTTGTATATTGGGTGGCCACATTACATTTTCGAGACTTTCTGACAACCACGTGGCATGACTAATATATAGTCTTATTCAGAACCTCGTTACTTTCTCTTTTTAAAACCCCATTAAACATCACTAAATATGGGAAATAAATCACCACATCATCACTTATTTCGTCGTGTCGTCAACTACAACTCTATATATATATATATATATATTAAATTTATATCTTTGGTGTGCCATGTGGCATTTTCGAGCATTCTCGATAAGCCACGTGGCATGCCCAATATGTAGCCTTATTCGAAACCTCATTACCTTCCTTTTTTAAAACCCCACTAAACATCAATAAATATAGAAATTAAATCTTTTCATCATCACTTTTTTCGTCGTGTAATCAACTCCAATTCTAATGGGAATAAATTTGCATCTTACACGAAGCATCCTCATCGCCACACATTCAACTCTTTCGCCACATTATCAACTCCGACTCTAATCTACGTAGATATATTAAAGTTGTATCCAGGGTGGCCACGTGGCATTTTTGAGCCTTCTCGAAGAGCCACGTGACATGCCCAATACATAGCTTTATTAAAAACCTCATTACTTTCCTTTTTCAAAACCAAATTAAACATTACTAAATATAAAAACTAAATCACCATAGAATCACCTCTTTCGATGTGTCATCCACTCCAACTCTAATGGGAATAAAGTTACATCTTACATGTGGCCTCCCCATCACCACAACATGAACTCATTCACCACATCATCAAATCCAACTCTAATCATATATATATATATATATATATATATATATATATATATATATTACATTTGTATCATGGGTGGCCACGTCGCATTTTTGAGCCTTTTGGACAACCATGTGGGGTGCCTAACATGTAGTCTTATACGAAACCTCATTACCTTCCTTTTTAAAAACCTCGTTAAACATCACTAAATATGAAAATTAAATCGTAACATTATCACCTCTTTCGCCGTGTCATCAACTGCAACTCCATATATATATATTAAAGTTGTATCTTGGATGTGCCACGTGGCATTTTTGATCCTTGTCGTTGAGCCACGTGGCATGCCCCAATATGTAGCCTTATTCGAAATCTCATTACCTTCCTTTCTTAAAACCCCTTTAAACATTAATAAATATTGAAATTAAATCATTTCATCATTATTTTTTTCGTTGCACAATCAACTCCAACTCTAATGGGAATTGAGTTTCATCTTACACGTAGCATCCCCATTGCCACACCATCAACTCTTTCGCCACATCATCAACTCCAACTCTAATCTATGCAGATATATTAAAGTTGTATCTGGGTGGCCATGTAGCATTTTCGAGCCTTCTCGACGACCTATGTGACATGCCCAATATGTTTGTTTATTCAAAACCTCATTACCTTCCTTTTTCAAAACCCCATTAAACATTACTAAATATAGAAATTAAATCACCACATAATCACCTCTTTCGATGTGTCATCAACTCCAACTCTAAAGCATCTCCTATGGGACCATGGATTTGGGTGGAAATTGATCCACTTGGGATACAATCTAATCCAACCCAAAAATATTCTCCAACGGGACCAGGGATTCATAAATTTCATCATATGTAGTATGGAATCAAAATGGAGGGAGTTTACTACAATGTCTACTTCTAGACATTGTGGTAGTTTAGCACGTCAACATTATAAATTTTTTAAAGTTTTTATTTTTTCAATCCTTTATTATTATTATGAAAATTGAAAATAAAAACTCATCAATCCATGGTCTAAAATCACATTACCATTAGAGAACATTCTAAGAGGAGAATGTCTATGTAGTGCCACCTAGATAGACATCCTCTCCACATCCATGATGTGACACCAATCCAAGGTTTAAATCTATGTTACCATTGGAGATGCTCTAATGGGACTAAAGTTACATCTTACATGTGGCATCCCCATTGCTACACCATCAACTCATCCGCCACATCAACTCAACTCCAACTATAATATATATATATATATATTAAAGTTGTACACTGGGTGTCTACATGGCATTTTTTAGCCTTTTTGATAGCCACGTGGCATGCCCAATATGTTGTCTTATTCAAAACCTTATGACCTTCCTTTTTTAAAACCCTATTAAACATCACTAAATATAGAAATTAAATCACCACATCATCACTTTTTTCGTCGTGTATTCAACTGCAACTCTAATATATATACATATTAAAGTTGTATTTTGGGCGTGTCACGTGGCATTTTCGAGCTTTCTCGATGAGCCACGTGCCATGCCCAATATGTAGCCTTTTTTGAATCCTCATTACCTTCCTTTCTTAAAACCCCATTGAACATCAATAAATATAGAAACTAAATCGTTTCATTATCACTTTTTTCGTCTTGTAATCAACTCCAACTCTAATGGGAATAAATTTTCATCTTACACGAAGCATCCCCATCGCCATACCCTCAACTCTTTGGTCACATCATCAACTCCAACTCTAATCTATGTAGATGTATTAAAGTTGTATCCTGGGTAGCCACGTGGCATTTTTTAGCCTTCTCGACGAGCCACGTGACATGCCCAATATGTAGCTTTATTCAAAACCTCATTACCTTCCTTTTTCAAAACCAAATTAAACATTACTAAAAATAGAAATTAAATCACCATATAATCACCATTTTCAATTTGTCATCAATTTTAACTCTAATGGAAATAAAGTTACATCTATTATCGCATCCCCATTGCCTCACCATCAACTCATTCGCCACATCATCAACTCCAACTCTTATCTATATAGATATATTAAAGTTGTATCATGAATGGCTACGTGGTATCTTCGAGCCTTCTCGACGAGCCACGTGGCGTGCCCGATATGTAGCTTTATTCAAAACCTCATTACCTTCCTTTTTCAAAACCAAATTAGATATTACTAAAAATAGAAATTAAATCACCATATAATCACCTCTTTCGATGTGTTATCAACTCCAACTCTAATGGAATAAAGTTACATCTTACATCTGGCATCCCCATCACCTCACCATCAACTCATTCGCCACATCATCAACTCCAACTCTTATCTATATATATATTAAAGTTGTATCATGGGTGGCCATGTGGTATCTTCGAGCCTTCTCAACAAGCCACGTCCGTACCCAATATGAAGTTTTATTCAAAACCTTTTTACCTTCCTTTTTCAAAACCCCATTAAACATCACTAAGTATAGATTTTAAATCGCCACATAATCACCTCTTTCGATGTGTCATCAACTCCAACTATAATCTATATAGATATATTAAAGTTGTATCATGGGTGGCCTCGTAGTATTTTCGAGCCTTCTTGACGAGCCACATGGCATGCTCGAAATGTAGCTTTATTCAAAACCTCAATACCTTCCTTTGTCAAACCCCATTAAATATCACTAAATATAGAAATTAAATCGCCACATAATCACCTCTTTCGTTGTGTCATCAACTCCAACTCTAATGGGAATAACGTTACATCTTATATGTAGCATCCCCATTGCCACAGTATCAACTCTTTTGCAACATCATCAACACCAAATCTAATCTATATAGATATATTAAAGTTGTATCATAGGTGGCCACGTGGTATTTTCGAGCCTTCTCGATGAGGCATGTGGCGTGCCCAATATGTAGCTTTATTCAAAACCTCATTACCTTCCTTTTTCAAAACCCCATTAAACATCACTATATATAGATTTTAAGTCGCCGCGCAATCACCTCTTTCGATGTTTCATCAACTCCAACTCTAATCTATATAGATATATTAAAGTTGTATCCTTAGTGGCCACGTAGTATTTTCGAGCCTTCTCGACGTGCCACATGGCATGCTCAATATGTAGCTTTATTCAAAACCTCATTACCTTCCTTTGTCAAAACCCCATTAAACATCAGTAGATAAAAAAATTAAATCGCCACATAATTACCTCTTTTGATGTGTCATCAACTCCAACTCTATTGGGAATAAAGTTACATCTTGCATGTGGCATCCTTATCGCCACACCATCAACTCTTTCACTGCATCATGAACTCCTACTCTAATCTATATATGAATTTAAGTTGTATCCTGGGTAGCAACATGGCATTTTTTAGCCTTTTTGACAGCCACATGGAATGCCCAATTTGTAGTCTTATTCAAAACCTCATTACCTTCCTTTTTTAAAACCTTGTTAAACATCACAAAATATGAAAATTAAATCGCAACATCATCACCTCTTTCACTGTGTCATCAACTACAACTCTAATATATATATAAATATATTAAAGTTGTATCTTGGGTGTTCCACGTGGCATTTTCAAGCCTTCTCGATGAGCCACGTGGCTTGCCAACTATGTAACCTTATTCGAAACCTCATTACCTTCCTTTTTTCAAACCCATTAAACATCAATAAATATATAGAAATTAAATCGTTTCATCATCACTTTTTTCGCCGTGTCATCAACTTCAATTCTTATAGGAATAAAATTACATCTTA
Organism: Stephania cephalantha; assembly: GCA_039657325.1. Taxonomy (NCBI): domain Eukaryota; kingdom Viridiplantae; phylum Streptophyta; class Magnoliopsida; order Ranunculales; family Menispermaceae; genus Stephania; species Stephania cephalantha. The sequence goes on along the minus strand of CM077578.1, from coordinate 27,658,982 downwards.
CACGTCACATCCCCATCGCCACACCATTAACTCTTTCGCCACATCATCAACTCCAACTCTAATGGGAATAAAGTAATATCGCACATTGTTACGTGAGACATTTATAAGCCTACATCTTGAGTTGCCATTTGACTTCTTAGCAAGCATCCTTCTCGCCACATCATCCACTCTTCCACCATGTCATCAATTCTAACTCTAATATATAGTTATATATTGGGCGTGCCATGTGGCATTTTCGAGCCCTCTTGACGAGCCACGTGTCATGCCATGTATGTAGCCTTATTTAAAGCTGCATTACCTTTTTTAAAAGAAAACCTCATCATACATCACTAAATATAAAAATTAAATAGTCACATCGTAACATCTTTCGCCATGTCATCAACTCCATCTCTAATCTACATGTATATTAAATTTGTATCTTAGGTGTGCCACTTCCATTTTTGAGCCTTTTCGACAATCCACGTGGCATGCCCAATATGTAACCTTATCTAAAACCTTATTACCTTCCTTTTCTAAAACCCTATTAAACATCACTAAATATAGAAATTAAATCACCACATCATCACCTCTTTCACTGTATTATCAACTCCGAGTCTAATGGGAATAAAGTTATATTTTACACATATCATCCCCATCTCCATACCATCAACTTTTCTTCCACTTCATTAACTCAAACACTAATGGCAATTAAGTAACATCTTACATTGTCACTTGACACATTTATAAGCCTACATCTTGAGATGCCACGTTACTTCTTCCCTCTAGACACATCATCCACTCTGTCGCCACGTCATCAACTTCAATTTAATGTATAGTTGTATCTTGGGTGTACCACGTGGCATTTTTTAGCCTTCTCCATGAGTCACGTGGCTTGATCAATAGGTATCCTTATTCGAAACTTCATTACCCTTTTTTTTAGAACCCGTTAGACATCACTAAATATAGAAATTAGATCAATACATCATCACCTCTGTTGCTGTGTCATCAACTCCAACACTAATTTATATACATATAAATAAATATATATATATTAAAGTTGTATCTTGGGGGTTCCACATGATAGTTTTTAGCATTTTTGACGAGCCATATGGCATGCTCAATATGTAGCCTTATTTAACACTTATTACCTTCCTTTTTTAAATTCCCATTAAACATCATTAAATATAGAAATCAAATCGCCACATCATCACCTCTTTCGTCGTGTCATCAACTCCAACTCTAATCTATATGAATATAAAAGATTTATCTTGGGTGTGTCACTTTGCAATTTTGAGCGTTCTTGACGAGTCACATGGCATGCTCAATATGTAACCTTATCTAAAAACTCAATTCCTTCATTTTTTAAAACCCCATTTAACATCACTAAATATAGAAATTAAATTGCCAAATCATCACCTCTTTCACTGTATTATCAACACCAAGTCTGTATTATATAATATATATATATATATATATATATATATATATATATATATATTAATGTTGTATCTTGGGTGGCCACGTGGAATTTTTTAGCCTTCTTGACGAGCCACCTGGCATACTCAATATGTTGTCTCATTCAAAACCTTATTACCTTCCTTTTTTTGAAATCCCATTAAACATCACTAAATATAGAAATTGAATCGCCACATCATTACCTCTTTTGTCGTGTCATCAACTCTAACTCTAATCTAAATGTATATTAAGTTGTATCTTAGGTGTGCCATTTGACAATTTCGAGCCTTCTTGACAAGTCACATAGCATGCTTAATATATAACCTTATCCAAAACCTCAATTCCTTCCTTTTCTAAAACCCCATTAAACATCACTAAATATAGAAATTAAATCGCCACATCATCACCTCTTTCACCGTATTATCAACTCTAAGTCTAATGGGAATAAAGTTATATTTTACACATGGCATCCCCATCTCCACACCATCAACTTCTTTGCTAGTTCATCAACTCAAACACTAATGGCAATTAAGTAACATCTTAAATTGTCACTTGACACATTTATAAGCCTACATCTTGAGATGCCACTTATCAAGCTTCCCTCTAGACACATCATCCACTCTTCCGCCACGCCATCAACTCCAACTCTAATATATAAATGTGTCTTGGGTGTGCCACGTGTCATTTTTTAGCCTTCTTGATGAGCCACGTGACATGCACAATATGTAGCCTTATTCAAAACTTCATTACCTTCCCTTTTTAAAAACCCGTCAAACATCACTAAATATAGAAATTAAATTGATACATCATCACCTCTTTCGCGATGTCATTAACTCCGACACTAATCATATACATATATATATATATTAAAGTTTCATCTTAGGTGTGCCACATGGCATTTTCGAGCCATTTTGACGAGCCACGTGGCATGCCCAATATGTAGCCTTACTCAAAACCTCATTACCTTCTTTTGTTAAAACCCCATTAAACATCACTAAATATAGAAATTAAATCACCACATCGTCACCACATTTGTTGTGTCATCAACTCAAACTCCAATCTATATATATTTAAGTTGTATATTGGGTGTGCCACATGGCACTTTCGAGCCTTCTCGGTAAGCCATGTGGCATGCCCATTTTATAGCCTTATTCAAAACCTCATAACCTTTTTTATAAAAAAAACTCATTAAACATCACTAAATATAGAAATTAAATCACCACTTTTGCCACCTCATCAACTCCAACTATAATCTATATATATAAGTGTTGTATCTTAGGTGGCCACGTGGCATTTTCAAGCCTTCTCGATGAGCTACGTGGCATGTCCAAGATGTAGCGTTATTCAAAACCTCAATACCTTCTTTTTTTAAAACCCCATTAAACATCACTAAATATAAAAATTAAATCATTACATCATCACCTCTTTTACCGTATCATCAACTCCAACTCTAATCTATGTATATATATATATATATCTTAAAGTTGTATCTTGAGTGTGCCACGTGGCATTTTTTAGCCTTCTCGACGAGCCACGTGGCATGCCCAATATATAGCCTTATTCAAAACCTCATTACCTTCTTTTTTAAAAACCACATTAAACATCACTAAATATAGAAATTAAATCGCTACATCATCACCTATTTCGTCGTGTCATCAAATCTTACTCTAATCTATATTTATATTAAAGTTGTATCTTGGATTTGCCATGTTGCATTTTTTATCCTTATGGACGAGCCACGTGGCATGCCCAATATGTAGCCTTATTCAAAATCTCATTACCTTCTTTTTTTAAACACCATTAAACATCACTAAATATAGAAATTAAATCACCACATCATCACCTCTTTCGTCATGTCATCAACTCCAACTCTAACGGGAATAAAGTTACTTCTTAAACGTGACATTCCCATCGCCACACCATCAACTCTTTCGCCACATTATCAACTTCAACTCTAATGGGAATAAAGAAAAATCTTACATTGTCACATGACACATTTAAAAGCCTACATCTTGAGTTGCCACGTGACTTCTTATCAATCTTCCTTCCGCTAAATAATCCACTCTTCTGTCACGTCATCAACTCCAACTCTAATATATATTTAAATATGCATTTATATATTTATAAAGGATACATCTTGTGTTCACTTTCCTTTCTTAATAAAAGTTACTTTCATTGAGTTATACATTTATGTATTTTGAACTAATACTAATATTTGGTTTCGTCCGCGCGCAAAGCGTTGGACAACAACTAGTTTATAAAGGAACTGTTTCTATGAGAAGTTCTCACAACGCGACATGCGGCTTGTGAGAAGCTCTCACGACATGACATATGGCATTATGATGTTATAATTGGGATTTTATAAGAAAAAATAAAAAAAACATAAGCCATTTATCTTTCTCGGATTTAAGTTAGGGGTAGGATAGTAAAATACACAAAATTCGCAATTAAGATTTTATAAGAAAAAATAAAAAATATAAGTCATTGATCTTTCTCACACTTAAGTGAGGGGTAGGATGGTAAAACACACTAATTAGGGTTTTAACTGTGACATCGTGACGTCATTAAAGTATAATTTCTATTTTCATTTTTTTTGCTATTTTTTTATGTTTTTAATTGTAATACAAATAAGATTTTTTGTATTTAATTATGTTTGTAATTTTTTATTTATTAGATATTACGTACATGATAGCATAAATTATTCAGAAAGAAAGTGTTATCTCTACAAAAATAAATGATATATAGTGGGTGTTGTATTTTAGTTTGAGTCGAATTATAAGAACTCATTGTTGCTACCTTTGGCACCTCTTCATCCTAAATATTTTGTATTACACAAATCGTATCAAATTGACTAACCAATTGGGTAGCCCAATTATATGGTATGAGATTTAAGAGTAAGCGGTCATGGGTTAAAATCCCGATGGAGGCAAGATGTTTCTTTCTTATCAAAAAAATCATATCAAATTGATATATATATATATATATATCAATATATTTATGCCAGTTCTTTAAAAAAAAAAAAAAAAAAAATCTGTATCAAATTGATCTATCTTTTTATTTTTTTTCGGCTATTTTGACTTATTTATTGTATCAAATTATCAAAGCATCTTTGGTGAGATGGTAGAGACATCACTTGCCAAAAACAAGATTTTAGGAGGTCATGGTTCAACTCTCACTAAAGTCAAAAAAACTTATTTATGTTATTTTAGCTATTTTTATTTCTATATTTGTTCCTTCTAAACATCAAATATAATTATAAAATAGTTTTAGCAATTTTTTTAGTCTCTTAACATTAGCTATCTTTTCGAGAATTATGTATTTCCGATATCTCAACATTCTTTTTAAAAAACTTTTCTTTTCACATTAGTTCGATTATTTTAATGTAAAGTTGTTTAACTAAAGTTTTAACATAATTAAGATTACATTAGTCGATGCCAAGGCATCTTTGGTTTGCATAAGGCATCATTTTCAAAAAATAAGGTTTAAGAAGTAAAAGGTTTAAAGTCAAAAGACAAAAAATTTATTAGGTGATCGAACACAAAAATAGCTATTAATTAAGATTTTCTACTATGTTCTTGAAACTAATATATCAAATTTCTTTGATCCATTGGCCTTAAAAATTATGTTAAGGACTAATGTTTTTATCTAGATTTGTAAATTTGAATAGTGTTTGTAAGTATTTTTTTATTAATTTTTGAGGGACGTAAAAGGAACGACTTTGAGTTCATATCAGAAACTACATAATAATTGTTTTTACATTTTCCTTCAACGTTTTTTATATAACATTTTGATACTTAGTCTTGCCTGCGTACAAATCTCGGGATGCTGACTAGTATAGTTAATTGGATTAACTAATGATTGATATGCATTGATTTTTAATGTGTGTCACAGATCCTCAGGTCTCCAAGTCTTGAAAATCATACCATGCACGTGCACACGTAAGAATTAAGTGATGACACAAATTTCATGGTGCTTTGTCCAAACACATTAGGCCTGCTTGACGAGTAAGTTTGATGAAAATATGTTCAATTAAAATTCTATGAATAGAACCTAAAGGGGTAGTGGTGTGTTGGTAAGGTGCACACTATCCATAACTAGTTGTCTCGGTTTTGAGCCCTAGGGATGGAGCTGCTATTAAGAATCCATGAGGGAGAAGTTATCGTCCATTGTGGTCCTACCAGCCTTAGATCCGGTATTAATCCAGTCGAAGGCTTGGATACCGTGATCAAAAAAGATAAAAAAAATTGAGGGCCGCTAAGGGCACCCCACCATTTAATGAGGGCACCCAGTTAATGTGGGCACAAACTGTTTTACCTGGGGCACCAAAAATTAGCCCCGAACTACCGAAAATACCCCTCGTGCAAACCCCCGAGCACCCCACCACCCTCGTGCAAACCCCCGAGCACCCCACCACCCTCGTGCAAAAACCCCGGGCACCCCACCACCCCCACCACCACCACCACCCTCGTTCACCGAACTCCTTGTGGAAGAATTCATTTGTTTGAGTGAGAGGAATCCCCGAAATCGTGTTCTCCGTCCCTCGCCGTGTGTTTCTCCTTCGTTGTTCGAGTTTTCTGCATTTTGTAGGGTCCGGTGTGTGAGCCGATTTCGTCTCCAAATTAGGGCTCGGTTGAAGATCGTCGAATTAAGTTACATTTGGTAGAGTAGTTGTAATGTGTGTGTGGCGGTTTTTTCAAATGTAAAAAAATTGGAAAATCGTGGTTCTCGGTCACACGAGCCGAGAGGCGTGTCAACTGTCTCGGTCTTGGCAACAAGCTTAATTTTTTGGGAACTCGATGTAGGCTCGCCCACGAAGACCGGAAGAGTTAAGCTGCGTATTGGTTGTCCACTTAGAGAGGATCTCGTAGGCTCGGTCGTAATAGGACGAGAGTCGGGCGAATTGAAATGGTCAATCCATCTCGGTGGTGTACAACCGAGACCTTTCTATTGGACTCGGTTGTACACGGCCGATATATTGGAATACTTGTCGGTCATGGGTGACCGAAAATATGGGTTGTTTCACGAACCTGCTTGACCGAGACATCAGAAATGGATGAATTTGAACATTACAGTTTGAAAAAAAATTTGGTTGTATGTCAAACTAACAATACAAGATTGAAAATCCATAACGACAATTTGCACCGAAACTTAATTAATTATAAATCTCCGTAACATTCAAACCGACTCAAAAAGGGTCCATCCATAAGTAAACAACAATCAAAACACAACAACAATCAAAACACAGCACAACATTTGCATATACATAGAACATTCGGACGAATTGGCAAAATTTCTAAATGTTTAGCCGTCTAGGTACAAGCTTTAACCTACGGTGTATCTAAATCTACAACAGGTATGGTGGCTTCATGATCAGCAGTTGCAATGGGCGCGATGTCTCGAAAAACGAATCCATCTCGCCAACCTTTGGCGCAGTCCTCAACGTACCGATCCCACGATGGATATAAGGATGGCAGCGGTGCATTCACACGCAACTGCACCTGTCAAAGTGAACAATAGAACATAGAAGATATTGTCACAAACCCGATTAAGGGGAAAATCAATTCACAAAAAATCATAGAACTTACCCTAACCCAAATGGATATTCCTTTCATTTGTCATTGCAATGATAAGTCTGTTGTGCAATGACGACGGTGGAGTACTACGTATACGTAGGAATGTGGAGGCACTCCCATGCGAGAGGTTGACGAGAATGACATTGAATGCGGTGGATACTAACAATCTCATGTCTGGAAGTGTCAACCATTCTTTGAAAGATGCCCCTCTTGCTTCTCTGGGCAATGCACCGCATTCTTGACAGTCTCGAAACTCGAGCCAAGCACTTCCCGCCAAAGGTCTTCATACCCGATAATCTCATCGTACATCCTTCTACGCACAATCCTCCACCCGTCTACGTCGGCAAGTCGAAGCCCAGAGGCTATACACCGATATCCACAATTTCCATCGGAAACCACATCGATAATGGCCTCAACATGTGGCAACCAATCCGGTTCTAAGCAATGACCATAAGCCATGTTAGATCCACTTTGTGTGCGTCGACTGGCACGACGCATTTGTGGAACATTGACTTTCTTCTGCCTAGAAGCTTTTGTGGAGTGGGAGGACTCAAATCCGATTGGAGACTGGGGTGCCTCCGACACTGGGGCTCCTCCGATTGGAGACCCCGGTGTCCTCCCACCCGCATCCTCAACTTCCTGCTCGCACTCTACAAAAGACGAAGGTGGACTAATCTCCCTAAGCTGCTCACTTTCAGTCCTCCCCCGCATCCTCAACTTCCTCCTCCCCCTTATCCAATCTTCCTGTGGTGTCGTGATTGTGCCTCCCACAAATCACAGTGACATACCATAAGGAGTCAGCATTTTCTTTGACGTTAATTTGGAAAGGGCATCCACATTTCTTCGTACCAGTGTGACTCCTCGCCTTTTCATCATTCCTTGATTTCTTTAAATTTTTGCCGCTTTCCCCTTCCCTACTCTCTCGAGCGGTTCCCTATATGTCCCAGGACCTCTCACACAGCAATTTTCACCCTTCCCCTGCGCTTAATGCCCCGCATCCGAGCGCTTCGTTACTAACACAAACTTGTTCTCACCACCAATCATTTGGAGCCATGAAATAGCCGATTCTCGAGAGGGGAATGGCTTAGAAGGTGTAAAAACACATTTGTAGTATGGAAAATTACTAGATAACGGCATTACCTGCAATACAAACAGTGTAACATTATAATCAACCAAAATGTACAGCACAATCACAAAAAACCAAAAAAACATGTTCACGGTTGTACAGGTCCGAAACTTTCTTCGAGTCTCGCTTACGTACGACCAAGAGAGTTACTCAAGACTCTCGGTCGTTCTGCACCGTGACCTACGTGAAACTCTCGGTCCTCTATGACCGAGACATTACCATACATCTCGGTCCTGCGAGGCCGAAACGATCGCGCACCTCAGACGAAACTTCGGATAACCGCAAAAAAAAAACACAAAAAATTTGCAAAATTACCTCAAGGACGACCTCCTCTGGCACCGAAGCATTACAATCCTCCATTATACAGTGGAAACAACTTCGGATTTGAAGAAATTACCAAACCCTACGTTGACAAACAAATCATCATTTTCACTGTTATACACAACTAAACAGTTCTAAAAAACCCGAATATGGTTGTCAAACATTGTTACCTCGCTGTCGGACGATGTCAATCCGCAAGAATCGATCAGCTCTTCGCCAAACGCAATGTGGCTGTCGCTTTGTGGTTCAAGCTTGCTGGTGGGGTGCCCTAACTCCTTGTCAAAATGGTTTGTGGGGTTTAAACCATTATATATATACAGGGGCAAAATGGTCTTTTCCATTTTTGTTGGAATTTTTACAAATAAGTTGGGTGCCCTCATTAAATGGTGGGGTGCCCTTAGCGGCCCTTAAAAAATTCTATGAATATATCCTAACATTACGTACTTCTTTTCCAACAAGACTTTCGGTGCACTGGTTGAGACACTATGCGTATCGATCCTAGACCAACCAATGGACATGCAAGCAAGGTTTGTCTGGACTAACAATGCATGCCATTAAGCTACTGTGATTAAGTTAAGATACCTAGATACCCATACTTGTGCCTAGCATATATACCATGTGATTCAAGAAACTATATGCCAAAATAAATTAAGTTAGTTAATATTGTTTTGATTAAATTTAAAGGTAGTTATTTAAAAAATGTGTATATTTGATAATTTTTTTAATTAATATGAGTTAATTAAATAAGTATTGATTCATGTATACAAGGTTCAATTTTATCAATTATATTGATTATAATTTTAGGGGTCGTTAAATATATTAAGTAAATCTCTCTTATGATTCTTAGTTGATATAAATAAAAATTGTTTCCTATTTTGTTTATGATCCTTATTCTATGCATAACTTGATGTATTGGATATTTTATTATTAGAATGCTAGAATTAATCATCATAAAATACAAAAAATGATCATAAAACTGATACACCCCAACTCATGGGTCGAGCTGTGACACCAAATTCTCATGGGCCCTCTAGCAATAAGCCCCACCCTAAGCCCAAGCGCGAAACAAAGAAACCCACTTGGGCCCCTGATTACCACATGTAAAAAAAGCCCAATTTATAAGGGCCTGCATCCTTTAGTTACTACACCCTAGTTATGGTCTATCTACCCTAAAATTCAACATATATTTAGAAAAAATTACAAATGTACTGTCAAAATTAATATAAATGAGTAAAATAAGTTAAGTTTTTTTTTTTTATTCCAAAAGTAAGGTAAAACCCATTTTGAAAATGCGCCATTAGTTGGAGAAAAATTAGTCCGCTCAAAATACACGAATGGCGCATTTTCAAAATGCGTCATTCGTGTATTGTGGAACAATCTACGTGGCGCCCACGTGGATGTTCCCTAACATGAATGGCGCAGTTTGGAAATGCGTCATTCATGTTTTCTGAACACGGGCACCACGCGGAGCGTTCCACGTGGGCGCCATGTGGATGCCAAAATAATGTGGGATTGTCCACCTCGAGATACGTGTGTGACGTTTGCATGGGTTGCACGAGGTTGCATGAGTTGCACACCTTACGATACGTGTGTCACGTTTGCATGAATTGCACGAGGTTGTATGGGTCGACCACCTCGACATATGCGCGTGTCGTTTGCATGACTTCTCCACCGCGAGATACATGTGTGGCGTTTGCATAAGTTGTCCACGTCCATATATGTGCGTGTCATTTACATCAGTTGTCTACCTCGAGATACGTGCGTGATGCGGGTTGTCCATCTCGAGATTCGTACGTGATGCGACTTGTCCATCTCGATACGTACATGACGTTTCCATGAGTTCACCGCTTCGAGTTGATTAAAGTACTCATTTTGAGGAGTAAAATAAAGGTTGTGTATTTTGTATAGATGACTCATTTTCAAAAGGTGTCATTCATTTTGTATAGATTACTTATTTTCAAAAGGAGTCATTCACTCCACCTCATCAACACACATCGCCACATGGAGCCACATCATCACCAATGACTCCTTTTTAAAAAGAGACTTACCTTAGTTTTGTAAATTAAATGTAGTCAACCTTATTTTTGGAATAAAAAATTATTCCTACCTTAGTTTTTGAAAAACCCCCATATATTTAAGCAAATCACTTTATCAATACAAGCTAAGAAAGTAGTTATTGTTGTAAATTGGATGACCCTTTAACCAAGCTTATGAATGATCACATTGTCAAGCATGACTCTCACATTGAATTGTAACATCAAGTATGACTTCTACATTGAATGTAACTTGTACACTCTACATAACTTGTATTCAACTCCAATATATAATCACTTGTCTATGTATTGTCATGTAACTTGCAATCTTGTATGACATGAGACTTTGGTGTAACTTACACACTTTGTGCAAGTACTTATTCTCATCATGACTAAGAGCCTATATAAGGGGGTTCATTCACATGTAAAGAACACACCAATATTGGAATGAAAATCTCCACATTTCTCAACTCTAGCTCTCTTCTCTCTTGTCTCATCTTCTTTACTTGTTCTAGTAGTTCTTAGTTTATGTCTTCTATGCTTAAGTCTCTAGCAAGTCCAACTTAAATTCTAGTTGACTTACTACTTAGTTTACAACATTTATATCTTTTTTTTGTCGTTATTTCCTGCATTTTAATTTAAACCCCTACCATTTTGGTGCTTTCATCCTGAACAATGAGCAATCACCGTCGGGCTCCAGCGCCATCGAGACTCAGCCAGCACCAACAGTGCTAGAGGACGCCATTCCTGCCATCCGACATCAGTTGCAAACGCAAATGTAACTCATCCAAAAGCTCCACCTCGACAACAAATCTTACCTGGAGACGGTGCCCGCAATGTCCACATACACCTGTGACTACCCAATCTGGGCTCGGAACCCCATGACTTTGGAAGTACAGCGTCTCCCAAGCACTAGCACAGGACCCTCAAAGGCACAAGCCGCCACTACAGCGGCTCCATCAACCTATACAGGTCGCCTACAACTCTTCTTTGGGTCCTCACCCTCCCCTAATTCGATATCCTTTCACCCTACCATCCCTATGCAACTCAAGCAGTATATTCAACTCTACCCTATCATGCTCGAGCACCGCCTACCTCTCACCGCCTTCTATAGGCAAGGGGAAGCCCTAAGCTGGTTTCAATGGATGCATAAAAACAACCAGCTATCTAAATGAGAAAAATTCTACCGAACCCTTGAGCTCTGATTTGGGCTGTCGACCTATGGAAACCACCAGATCTCCCTCTTCCACTTGAGGCAAACTAGATCTCTTGCGGACTACATCCTCGCCTTTAAGCAGCTGACTAACCTGATAATAGGGTTACCAAAAGAGACAACCAAAACAACGTTCATCGCTGGCCTCAAAATAGAGTACTAATGTGAACTTGCCATCGCCAAACCACCAAATCTAGTAAAGGCGATCAGCATGGCGAAGCTCTTTGTTGATAATTTTGCTAATGCAAAGCGGTCAGCCTACACCCCTAAAACCAAAACTCTAACACCCAAACCCTCACCACTAGTGGCCTCACCAAACACTACAAATCCTTTACCCATTCGCTGTCTTACACCAACCGAAATGCAAGAGCACAGATTGAAAGGTCTCTATTTCAACTGCGAGGAAAAATTTGTTCTAGGCCATAAGTGCAAGGCTAAGCAATTTTTGCTCTTACTTAACAACCAAGTAACCAACCATACCGAACCCCCTCCCACTAATGACCTAACCACACCATCTCCGACCCTCCTCATACTTACCCAAGCACCTTCAGGCCCCTATCCGACCTAGAACTAGATCCAGTACACTTCCAATTATCTGTAACAGCCCTAATTGGCTCAGTTGATCCTATGACACTGAGACTATGGGCAACATAGTAGACCTATATTCTCGGTCTTACTGGAAAATGCAAGTTTGTATAACATCCTCCAACCCTATTTGCGACATACCTCAACCTCTCTATACTTTCGGTGTAGCCCTTTTTCAGTTAGGGTAGGGAACTATTTGCGACATACCTCAACCTCTCTATACTTTCGGTGTAGCCCTTTTTCAGTTAGGGTAGGGAATGGTGCTGCAATTCCCTATTCGGGTTACTGTCCTAAAACAACCATAAAAATTCAGCCTCACACATTCTATGTCGACTTGTATGTCTTGGTGATTCAAGGTGTCAATTTTTTTGGGTTTTAACTGGTTGCGCTCTATTGCTCAGTTCCTCTTAGACTATAATAGCCTGTTCGCTTCATGGTATTAGAGTGGATTAACCCCACTGGACTGGTTAAGCCGGTGTTCACTTCGCGGATTAACTAAGCCACGGGATTAACTAATGCTCAGTAAAAGTGACTAAAGTAACACACCAATTTTGGTGGGACTAACTAGTCCCAATGCTTGGCTATTACAATTACCAAATTACCCCTCATCTTTACACACTCTTCTCTCCAACTCAATCGAATTCCCATCGAATGAAGATGCGGGAATGAAGATTGCAATGAAGACGGAGGACGATGACGAATATGCGAACTCGGCCGAGGAGCGAAGACGAAGACGGTGACGATGACGAAGACGATGATCGAGGACGATGATGAATATGCGGACTCGGCCGAGGATGATGACGAAGACGATGACGAGGACGAAGATGCGGGAATGAAGACCGAGGACGATGACGAAGATGCGGGAATGAAGATTGCGAGATCGCGGACTCGGCCGAGGAGCGGAAGTGATGAAGACTGAAATCGACTTTAATGATTTTGTTGGAGGTGTAAGTTAAATAGATGGGTACTTTAGTAAATGTACTTATTAGAACCACATTTATTCTCAAGCTTAAACCTTCCAACCGAACAAGTCCCATAAAATGGACTAATACATAAACTCATATGTTAGTCCCATTACAAACTAATTCTATGGTCTAAGGTGCCTCAGATGTAATTCTATCATGAGGGTTCTCTCATTAAAGGTGAACCTACCCCTACCCTCAACCTTTTTCCAACTTCGTCGATTACACTCCACCCACTCAATAGCCTCATTCCATGCCTTTACTGTGATTCCCACCACTAAAACCCTCTTAATTCAAGACTCCCCTAAATTGTTAAACCCTACTGCCTTTCGACCAGACCTCTATAACCTCATCACCAAATACTGCCGACTTTTCCAACTCCCTATCAAACTACCCCTACCTTGCCCTCACGACCATCACATTCACCTACTTCTTAGTACCCCAGCAGTGAACATAAAGCCTCACCGCTATCCACATTGTCAAAAAGATGCCATGGCCATCATCATCGTAGAGATGCTCAAACGGGGGTATATTAAACCTAGTACCAGTCCTTTTTCTTTCCTAGTGATTCTAGTTACGAAAAAGGACGGCACATGGTGCTTTTGTATGGATTACAGAGCCCTTTAATGTAATTATAGTTCTAGATCGATTTCCTATAACAATGGTGGACGAGTTGGATGAATTCCATGGTGCGAAGTATTTTACCGAGCTCGGTCTACGCACAAGTTATTTTCAAATCTGTTTAACACTGGCTGACAAATTCAAGACTGCATTCAAGAGAGTTGATGGGCATCACGAGTTTCTTGTTATACCCTTCGGGCTCTTGAATGCCCCCTCAATCTTCGAGGGTGCTATGAATGATATGTTTCGACCTTAATTTCAAAATTTTGTTTTGGTTTTCTCTGATGATATTATGGTCTATAGTAAGACGTGGGGCAATCACCTATTGCACCTAAGGTCCATGTTTAATTTACTTGTTACTAACAAGTTTAATGCCAAATTGTTGAAGTGTGCTTTTTCGATTAGCTCGGTGGAATACCTTGGGCACATACTGTCTGAAGAGGGAGTCTCAACTGATCCCACTAAGCTACTCGCTATTCAGTCCTGGCTCGTGCCCGTAAACACTACCATGTTGCATGGATTCTTGGGTCTCACAAACTACTATCATGGCTTCGTGCATCATTATGCTATGGTAGCAAGACCACTCACCAACCTCCTCAAATTACAAACTTATACATGGATAGAAGCGGCTCAGTAGGCCTTTACATTTTTTAAAGCAGCTATGATCAAATTGCCTACACTACAACTACCAGATTTTACCAAGCCCTTTGATCTTACCATTGATGCTTCAGCACTCTAATTGGAGTCGTGCTCTCGCAATCCAAACTGCCCATCATCTTCTTCAGTAAGAAATTATGCCCCCGCCTTCAGTCCTCTTCAGCTTAAACCAGGGAGATGTACGCCATTACTGAATCTGTTAAAAAATGGCGTCAGTACTTTCTCGTCCAAAAGTTCAATATATATTCACAGATCAAAAGAGACTTAAATGCCTATTAACACAAGTCATTCAAACACCAAAAAATAAAAAATGGCTTACCAAATTACTAAGCTTCGACTATGAGATCTTCTACGCCCTTGGCCACGAGAATGTAGTCGCGAATGCTCTCTCTCTTGCCACTCTGATCCCCCTTCAGAATCAGTTCCCTTGTTCATGGCCATCTCATCCATCACTACGCCATTCTTGGACAGCTTCCACAACTTTTACTTTACATATCTACAAGAGTAGAAGTTACTAACAAAGCTTGATTCAAATTTACAAATGCAGCAAGGTCATACGTAGAAAAATGTTTTTCTCCTCTATAAGGACCGAATCTATGTATCTAATGAATTGAACCTCTGTCATGCACTCCTCTCTGAGTTTCATTCGTCCCCATCAGTAGGACACTCGGGCGTTTTTTCTACTGCTGCTTGTCAGAGTGCTTTGTTTTTCTAGTCAGGATACTTACAAGACATAAAAAAAATTTGTTAGCTGATGCAATACTTGTTAACCAAACACGTACTCAACTGGAAAACCCTATAGTATTCTCCAACCTTGCCTATTCCTAATCATGTTTGGAAAGATCTCTCCATCGATTTCATTATAGACTTCCTAAACTCTCATGGAAAAACTATGAATTGGGTGATCGTTGATCGGCTAACCAAATATGGCTATTTCATTGCCCTATCGACTCGATTCACTACAGTAGAACTAGCATCTACTTACATCAGGGAAATTCTTCGTCTCCATCGCATCTCTAAATTGATTGTCAGTGAAAGGGAAAAATACTTTATGAGTAGATTTTGAAAAGAATTATTCACACAAATAGGTACACAAGTACACTATAACACAACATATCACCTAGAAAGCGATGGACTAACAAAGGTACTTAATAAGTGTGTGGAAACTTATCTTAGATGTTTTTCCTCTGAGGAACCCCCTCGTTGGTTAGGTTTTCTTCCCTTCGCCAAGTACTAGTATAGCACGGCTAAGCACTCCGCCATTGGCATGTCATCCTTCCTTGCTCAGTACGGTCATCCACCACCATTGCTTCCCTCTTTTTTGGATGAATCTGTGACAACTGACTCCCTCGAAGGGATGATAAAGCAAAAAGATAAGATTTTAAAGTTGTTGAAGGCCAACTTACTCAAAGCTCAACAACGAATGCAGGCTCAAGTTTAGTTATAGATGTTTCTTTCACATCACTCAATAGAACATTAACTTGTGCTTGATTAGTAGGAGCAATAGTAGCTTAATTTGGTGCTTTAGATTGATTACTCTATTGAGTTCTTAGCCTATTTATTTGTAAATTTATTTGACTTAATTGATTTTTAGTTCATTAATAGTAGTATCAGTCTTTATCTAATTTTGAGAAACCTGTGTAAAATTTTGATTACTTTGGTTCGTAAAATTATGCAAGATTTTCTCTAAATTTGGATTTTTAAGTCGAGCATTTTGTTGAGGTTGCTAATTAGAAGTAGGTTGCATTTGAGCTCTTGGTCTATAAGTATTATAATTTTGATTTTGAGGACCATAACTAAGATTTGGGTTTGGTCTTCCAGGATAATAAATATTGTTGTTATATTGATTTTTTAGGGGACCATAAAATTGGTTCATCATTGCATTAACCTCTTCAGTATTTTCTTCGTGTAGAGTATTCCGTAGGATGTGTAACCTCATTACAGAATCCACAAACTTTAACTTGATTAGATATATCATTAATTAACAACTTAACCATCTTAGATAATTCATCAATCTCATTATCAGACACATTATTTCTTCTATTATCAACTTTATAAAAACTCTTTCTTGAGGATTCAACGTTTTCACCATATTGCTTAGATTATTTTGCTATTTTATTAATTGCATCTTTTGCGAAAGTAGATATTGTTTCAAATAAAGATCCACCACATACTGTGACTAATCACTTTTGTTCAAAGTGATTTAGTCCTTCATAAAAAACATTCTAATAAAGCTTTTTGAGTATATCCATATTATGGACAAGAAGAAATTAATATTTGGAATCTATACCAAGATTCATTAAAATTTTTGTCATATTTCATCTTTGCAATTGTGATTTGCTTTCTATAGGAACTAAATTTTCTAGCAGGCATATATTTATCTAGCAAAACTTCTAACATTCGAGGCCATGTAGTTATTAAGTCTTGTGGGAGATAGAACAACCAATCTTGTGGTTGATCTTTCAATGCTAAATGGAAAGCCTTAAGTGTGACTTGTTCGAAAGCACCTTCTTTCGATTTCATCCTGTTAACTTTATGTTGATATTCTCTTATGAATTTTTGTGGGTCTTCATTGTCTTTACTATAGAAGTTAGGTAACGCACTAATAAATTCAAATCTAAGTTTAAATTTAGGAAATTTATTAGGGTATGCTATGCACATAGTCTCATACACTGTAACATTTTTGATTTGCTTGTCTGAAAGTGAATTCTCTATTAATAACATTGTCATTAATATCATTGTTCTTATCCTCCATCCTATTAGCTAAATTTTCTTTAAGTTATTGTCATCTTAAACTTCGATTAAAAGTTCTATCTATTTCATGATCAAACGGATATAAAGATCTGTAGAATTAACATGATGAAATGTGTAGACCATACAACGTCTAAAATCCTAACAAATTATTTAAAAACCCTTGATAATAGCACCAAAAATTCACAAATGTCGAGCGTGCACAATAGTTTCCCATGTTTTCATATTATTTGTTGTAGTGGTAAATGAGATATCGTCTCTACATGGATTTTGCAAACTTCAAAGGAAAGTATTTTTGTTGATCTAATTAAACGTGAATTAAAATACCAAATAACTAAAAACTACAACTACTAACTTAATTAACCAAATTAACTAAACTAATTCAAACAATTCAATGCCAACTATATTAAACAATATTCAATTTCAACATAATGTAAACATCTAAACAAATCCCCACTAAATAATGTAATACACTTAGATTGCATTCAAATACGAAAACATAACAACACTTCGTAACATATTAATAGTCGTAACATATGAAATATCGAAATCATTAAATCCTAATTCATAATAGTTTGATAGCCTTTAGCCAGCAACCGATTTTCCTATATTCAATGGAAAAGCCATATTCTTATCATTGTAAATCTACATATTGAATAAAACTATATAACATAGAAATACGATAGCATTAAAACTCAATAAGAATTATGCCTAATCTAAATCAAATATAAATTAGAATATGCTAATTAATAAACAACTTAGAACATAATCAACGAGAACATCTACTCAGAATAAGCCCTACAGATTAATCCTAGTTACTACTTCTATAATTGTTGTCAATAATCATAGACATATATTAATAATCAAAATACCGCAATATATATTTGCAACTATCCTTGCAACATCAATCTTTATCAGTTGTAATACACAAAAACAACTTAATAAATCAAGGATTGACGTTTATGAATAGATCTAAAGCATTAAGATCATGATTCCTTAATTATAACTATATAGTAATCTAAAGTATATACATGTCTAAGGTTTGTCTAGATTGATAAACTACTCACTCATGCTAGAAATAAATACACAATAATATAATTGAAAGACATAATTAATAAATAAATACCTCTTAAATAAATCAAAACTCCATTGTAGCTTCAAACATAGACTAAATAAAAACTAATAAAATACTTATTAAATATGTGAAAGAGGTTAGATAGAGCTTGATTTGAAAGCCCTCGAGTCATATTTATAGTCTCTTAAGTTATACATATCCTAGATAAACTCAAATTCTTCATATTAATCTAAAAAACCCGTAACCGACCTCAGCGATTTGTCACCATTTCCATTTTATACACAAATCACTGAGTTAATCACATGAATTTGGTCTCTGTACTCCACTAATTCAGCTAGCGATCTCTAATATATTTTTCAATTCGCAAAGGATTTGCTGACACTTCTTTGCTGCCGATTTAGGTGGCGATTCCTAGCGCATTCTGTATCAGTGGCTAAGCGCTGGACTTTTTCTCCAGTTAATTGTTTTGCTTTTCTTTCTCTTTTTCTTCCATTTCTTTATTTTCCTAATTAAATCTTGAAATCACAAAAACAAGGGAATACTTAGTGTAATATCAACATTTATATATAAAATCAACATAAATTACACTATAAAATATATCTAATTATTGACTTGTTAATAAACTTCCCGTATATCCAATATTTATAGCACTGATGAGTGGGACCGTCTCCACAGGGATTTAGCAAACTTCTTTAGGAAAAAGGTTTCCAAGGTTTTTATTATTTTTTACTTTAGTTTAGTTAAGATAGGAATTAAAAATCACTTAATAAAATTATATAATTAATTAAATTATTAAACAAATTTAATTAACTGAACTAGCACAAATCAATATTCACTAAATCCAAATCAATTCAATTTAATAGAAAACAATTTAAATTAAACATCTAAACAAACATCCAGAACAATGAAACATTAACTTGTTTTGATTCCAAATATATTACTTAAATCATAGTCATAATCACACTTTAATCTAATTAATAAGTATTCTAGATCATTAAACTCAAATTGTAAGTAGTAGATTGTCCTTATCAGTTCCCCTTATATCAATGAAAAAACCACACCCTTATTTTATCAGATTAATCCTTTGAAAGCGTAATAATTAATTAAGCAATAAAAAAACATTAAGTTCCATGAAAACTTCAAGTTACTAATCTTAACACCTTCAGAAAGCTACTTCAATGTTAAACTTAGATCTCATTCTACCTAGGACATCTAAACAGTAAAATACCTCTTTAAACAATCCTAGTTACTACTTTAAATTAGATATTGAGTCCAAATATCACAATACACATCCTAGACTATGCATGCAATTTAAAGCTTTATGATTATAACTTGCCATTAATAATCTATTAAATTAATGAATCAAAGAATACGATTGGTTTAAAGTATTAAGTACAAATCAATCTTTATTATGACTACATCACACAACGAATCAAGTTCATATTCAGACTTTGTTTAGATTAATAAACTACTTACTCATATTCATAATAAACATCACAATAAAGTAAATAAAACCCATAAATAAATACCTCTGATTATATACTTCGACTCTTCAAATCGTCTCCAAAAGCAATGAACAACACATCTAAACTAAATAAAAAGTAATAAATATAGCTCCAAGAGCAATAAAATATTGATCTAGGTACTTAAGGGAAATTGGTTTCGAAGCCTTATGTTCATATATATAGTATTCTGGGTTGTACATATCCCAAACTAACTAAGACTCTTCAGAGCTATTTAATACTCTCAAAATTGACTCCATTGATTCCTAACTGATTCCGCTTAAAATATAATCACTGGCCAAATTAGTGGAAATGTGTCTTGAGACTTTATCAATTTGTTTGGCCATTTGTGTACAAACTAAGAACGGTGCCAAATTGCCATCATTGATTTTTGGTTCTTTCTTTATTTGCTACTAACTCGTTATGCATTTCTCTCACTTGATTAAATCTTTGATTTTCTTCCATTTTTCATCCATTTCTTCATATTTTTTAATTATAAACTGAAATTAAAAAATAAGAAAAAATCCAGTGTAATATAGCTTTTTTTTTAACTATAATCAACCTAAAATACACTATAAAACACCGTTTAATTATTGACTTAAAGAATATATTCAAACTCAATACTTTGTTGTCCCGAGCAAAGGAATATTCTTCGTTATATCTTCTTTTCATTCCCCATTCTAATTTCACAATTACTTACTATTTTTCTTAAACTGAAGTGATCATTAAAAAGAAAAGTATTACCCTCATAAAAAAAAAATTATGATAGAGTAGAAAGATTTAAAGAACAACCCCTTATTTGACAACTTGATAAATCAATAATTAGACATGTCTTATAATTTATTTTAGGATGATTTTAGTTGAAAAACACTATTATATAGGATTTTCTCATGTTTATGATATTTTTGGTAATAAATATATGAAGAAAAGAACGAAAAAGGGAAGATTAAGAAAGAATTAATCAAGTGGAAAAGTATGCAAAAAATCATCACCAAGGAACCAAGAAAAAATAAGATTTTATGCCCAGCAATTCTCTAGCAATTCCTGTGCACTCAGAATCACTACAAAGATTGGTGGATACAAAAGAAAAATAGAGAGTTCAATTTTAAGGATGTATCCAACGATTCTACTTACACATGAATCGTTGAGGAGTCGTTAGAGGAGATTTCAAGAATTTAGATAACCGCAATTAGTTTGAGTTAATTTGCGATGTTTACTACCTAAAATATTATAAATACAACCTTAGGGTTTCGAAATTAGTTGTCCTTAAGTACGTAGATCAAAATTCCATTCCTATTGGAGCCATTGTCCATTGCTTATTTTCATTGTTTATTTTTATATTTTATTGTTCATTACTTCTGGAGAAGACTTGAAGATTTAAAGTATTTAATTCAGTGGTATTTCTCTATGTCTTTTATTTATATTATTGCAATGTTATTTATAATTATGAGTGAGTAGTTAGTTGATGTAAACAAAGTCGAACATGTAATTGATCTGTTTTGCGATGTAGTTATGATGAGATGAATATGCACTTAATGCTTTAAACTTAATTGTATATTTGATTCATTTTTTATATGTTATTATCTTTTGATTTTAATCATGAATTTGGTATTGCATGCATAGTCTAGAATGTGTATTGTGATATTTGGATTCATTATCTAATTTGAAGTAGTAACTAAGATTGTTTTAAAGGCAAACACCATTTTGATATCCTAGGTGAATTTGAGATCTAAATATGATGTTCAAGTGGCTTTTCGAAGATGTTGGGTTTAGTAGTTCGAAGTTTTCATAAAGTGTAATGCGGTTTTATTATGTAAAATTAATGTCTCTATGTAAATAAAAAGCTTAGCTTTATAAAATTAGAATGTGGCTTTTTTACCGGTATAAGGAGAACAAATGGCTGGCTAAAAGGTTGTTTACTTACTTATGATTATAGTTTAATGATCTAATATGTTTTATTAAGTATGCTCATAACTATATTGATTGAAGTTAGATGTTTGGAATGCAAAACAGGTTTATGTGTCATAGTTCTGGATATTTGTTTAGATATTTATTTATATTGAATTGAATTGAATTTATTTAAATGATATTGAAATTAGAATTATGTTAGTTAAGTTAGTATAATTAGTTTACTTAATTATTAGTGAGTTGAATTAGTGTTTTTAATCATTTAATTAAATTAATGTAAAAATAATAAAAATCATTAAAAGTCTTTTTTCCTAGAGAAATTTAATATATCACCGTGGAGACGATTCCAACTTACCACTACTACAAAATATTAAAAGTATGATATAGGTGGGGAACTTATTGTACAAGCCCAACACATGTCAACTTTTGATGTTGTTGTCGATGATTTAAACACGATTTCTTAGGAGTTTTAGACGTTGTATGGTCTATCCACTTCGTCATTCTAATTTCACAAGATCCTTACATCCATTTAATCCTGAGGAGGTTGGAGATTTAATCGTAATTTAAGACGACAACAACATAAAGAACACCAAACTACCATAATGAAAGCCAATAATAACTTTAATATTATTAATAAAAATAATGATAATAGAGAACTTACTTTTAGGTGAGCTAATAAAAATGTCACTGCTTTTGAACCATTATGTATTGCCTATCCTGAGGGATTTCCTGAATTTGAACTTAGATATGGATTCATTAGTGCTCTATCTAACTTTTATGGTAAGGACAATGAAGACCCACAAAAATTTATAATGGAATATCAACACAAAGTCAATGGGATGAAACCTAAACACTACACGTTAGAACAAGTCAAACTTAAAGCTTTTCCTTTTGTACTAAACGATCAAGCATAAGATTGGTTGTTTTATCGTCCTCAAGAGTCGATAACCACATGGGCTCAATGTTTGAAGCTTTCCTAGAACAATATATGCCTGCAAGAAAAATTAGTACTTATAGAAGACAAATAACATTCGTAAAAATGAAAGATGATGAAAATTTGATGAATTTTGAGAGAGATTTCAAAGATTAATTTCATCTTGTCCACAACATGGATACACTCAAAGAGTTTTATTAGAATACTTCTATGAAGGACTAAATCATTTTGAATAAAGACTATTAGATAATGTATGTGGTGGATCATTATTTGATGTAACACCAACTCTAGCAAAAGAAGCTATTAATAAAATGGCCAAACAATCTAAAGAATATGGTGAAAATACGGATATATCAAGAAAGAGAGTTTATGAGGTTAATAATACAACAAGTAATAAATTTGATGAAAAAGTTGAAGAATTATCTAAAGTACTATTAAAAGATAGATCAAATCTATTTAAACCATGTGAATTTTGTAATGAAGTTACACATCCTACGAATGCATGTCCTACTTTACAAGAAGATAATAATGAAGAAGTCAACGCGGTTATGAACCAATATTCTGGTCCTCTTAGAAACCAATATAATAATAACAACTATTACAATGGAATACCAAATTCAAACCTTAGCTACGATCCACAAAATCAAAACTATACCACTTATACATGAGAGCACCAACACAACCTACGTTAATGCAACAACCACAACAAACTATTCAACCTACGCAACAAAACTTAGAACAAATATCATATAACTTTATGACCCAAAGTAATCAAAACTTTATGCAAATTTCTCAAAATCAAATTAAAACTGATATGTCTATTAACAAGCTGAAAAATAAATTAAATCAAATGACTTTAGAAATAAACAAGTTAAGTAATCAAACTAAAGTAACTACTCAACCTACAAACACTACTAATCAAGCACAAGTTAACACTTTATTTTATGAAAACGAAAAAAAAAAGTATACATGCAAGAAAAGACACCAAAAACATGTAAAAAGAAAATAAAAGTACCTAACACAATAGAACAAGAAGAAGAAATTGTGGCAAATGTCATTCCTACTAAGGAATAGACGACCAAACAATTGAAATACATTCATTTTCCTAAAAGGCTATACTCATGGTATTTAGCAAAAGTGGAAGCCTACGAAAAATCTTTCCAAAATTTTAAATTAAGTAACCAAGACAAATTAATTGATATTTATAAACCAAATGAATATATGCATTTTAATTTTACTATTCCACAACGATTAGCAAATACTAGGGAGGATGAACCTAAAGAAGAAATATCTGAACAATTTATGAAATTAGAAATTAATAAAAATTTAGAACAAAAGACATCAGGCTTAAAGAGAATGTCTGAGAAAGGTTCTAACCCATGAATGTTTGTCATACCCATCACCATAGGCAATTCTTCTATTGAACTTGCTATTTCTGATCTCGGAGCATCAATTAATATTATGTCACTCAAACTGTAGAATCATTAAAAATATGATCGTTAACTAATATGCCTATAAATCTAACTTTAGCAAATAATACTTTTATTAAACCATATGGATTATTAGAAGACATCTTAGTATAAGTATATGATTTGATATGTTTAGCTGACTTTTACGTCATGGATATGGGAGAATCAACATCACCCATTCCCTTGCATATACTATTAGGTAGACCCTTCAAAAGACAGATAGAACTAAATTAGATATTTCTGAATAGACAATGTCTATGGAATTTGAAGATAAGATTGTTAAACTTCATATTAACAACCAACATAACTACAATACTTATGAAGATATGATGAATTACTTGATAATGAAATAGATGATAATGATTTTTTAGACTTAAATTATTATGATAAATTTAATGCTGAAATTTATGAAATTAATGTAATAACAATAGAAACTAATAAAGTGATTTCAAAGAAAAAATCGGTTGAAGATGCTTTAAAAAAAGAAAGTAACTCAAAAATGAAGAGTTTAGCAATCGGAGAATTGTAAAAGCATTAACAAAGCCAGAAGTTTCTAGATCCAACTCTAATACGAAAAAAAAAACTGGATTTGAGTCCTATAAAGCTTAATGATCCTGGAGGTATACATTTGCACATTAAATACAAATGGGCTTGGTACTACAAATCTTAATATAATAAGAACTATTATGCAAATCTCATGCCCATACATTTCTTTCTACATACTCAATTGGAGTTGAATTCACTTGCTTCTGAATGATTCTTTTTACCAGATAGAACTTCAATTTAACCAATAGGAGTGGTCACGGATGTGCCAGTTCAAGTGGACAACGACACCAAACCCATGGACTTCTTGGTAATGCCACACTTTATCAATGAAGACCCTCTTTTAATTTTAGGACGACATTTCTTAGTCACTACACATGCTTTTATGAATATTATAAACAAAACAATTACTATGACAATAAATGGTCTAGCACTCACTTTCTAGAATGGAACTAGAGTGGAAAATCATAAATTCGAGTTTAGAGATCCAAACTAATTTTGAAAAGGTTTAGTCAAGCAAACGACATTAAACAAAAACGCTTTATGGGAAGCACCCCATTTTCTATGTTTTATTTATGTTTATTTAATTTTTTAGGAATTTAGTTTAGTCTAGTTTAGTTTGTTTTTATTCTCTCGCTTTTTGACTATTGTATTAGAAATATTTTCAAAATTTAAAATTCGAAGTAATGTCAATTAACGGGGAGTGATCGAGTTTTTTTTTTCTTATATGGCCTTTACGGAAGTAGCATTATTTACTTTCTTATTTATATGTTTATTTATTTTATTAAGGCAAAACATATATTTTGGTCCTTGAACTTTGAGTCTTTTATGCTTTTGGTCCATTAACTTTCATTATTGTACATTTGGTCCTTGAACTTTCATTTTTATATATTTGGTCCCTAAACTTTTGAATCAATTAACTCTTTTTAAGGAGTCACGCGACACTTCTATTATTCACGTCAGTGGAATTTAACACTTTAAATGGTGGAATGACTAAACGTAGATCTTTGTAAAAGTTCATGGACCACATATGTAGTAATAAAAGTTCAGGGACCAAAAGCATAAAAAACACAAAGTTGAAGGACCAAATGATAGGTTTTACCTTTAATTAATAAAAGTGTTTTTAGTTAGTTATATGTCTCACTCAAACTTTCAAAATTTTAGTCAATTTTACCTTAATATAAGTTTAAATTAATGATGTATAGGTTAATTATGAGATAGCTTACAAAATAAACAAGATATTAGGCCTAGCAATTCCCCCAGCAATTTGAAATAACACTAGGAATCGCTGGTAAAATCGATAGCAGAAAACATAAACTAATGTGCAAATTTGGAATCTGACGAATCCCTAGCGATTCGCCTTATAAAGAATCGCTACTAAAATCACTAGGTCATTGCATTTTCCACCAACTCATTTAATATCGATTCACATAGCAATTCTAAGTGATTCCACTTACATAGGAATCGTTGGGCACGATTTTTAATTTTTAAAACCAAAACCTAAAATTGTCACACATACTAACTAATTCATATAACAAACTGTTGCACCCTTTCACAAAAATCTCAATTTCTTGACTAGATTCAACCATTCGAAGATCAATCACATAATATTTAAGTGATTCTAACCTCAACCTAGTCCCATTTAAACCAAAATTTTTGATTTAGAGGTTTTTTGAACAAAACTAGGGTTTTAGAAAATTTCGACGTAGTGCTTGGAAGGATGATTTAGAGGAGTTCAAGAGCTTCAATATCGAGAGATTCACTCTTAAGAAGGGAATTACACCAACCCTAGCTCATTACTTTAACAAATTTTGGATTCGAGGGATTTTCGCAATTTCTCAGTGCTTTTCAAAATTGATTTATTGGAATTTATTCGATTGACTTGGAATTGTGACCGTTGATTCACAAATTCAACAATTTTAAAATTTTAATTATATTTACCCATATTTGTAAATGGAAGGAACTTTAAATTTAGTTTGAGGGTTTGGTCATGGTTTTGTTTTATTTTAAGTTGCTATGTTTTTGAAAGACCTGCAATTTGTTACCTAATTGCTTTATGATATTTAGAAAACTGATTTTCAAGTTTACATTTTAGTTATCTCTTCGATGCCAATTTTATTTCAAATTTATGATGAATTTCAAACTAGCTTTGCAAATAGATTTCTCCTTTTAAAATAAAGTCTTGAATTTTATCAAATCATTTTCTAAAACTTTGTTTCTATTATTTACATGTTTATTTAGTTTTTAGGCTTGTGAGTGTTGAAATTTGAGACAGTGGCTGGAAGTAGAGGTAAAAGTTTTTGAAAGGAGAAGGGGAAGGCACAAGTAGTAGAGAAACCCAAGCGAAAATCAAAAGCTCCACCCACACTAATTAGGCCAACGGGGATTTTAATTAATAACCCCCGAACTAGAATACCAAGAGAACTTTCTTCACCTTTAAGTCTTACCTATGAGTCAGAGGGAGAGGAAGAGATTATGAAGACACCTAGAATCCCATTCCATGTTGACAACCTCGTCAACGCCAAAGTTATTGCTAGGATGGACACTGACAATAGGAAGAATAGAAAAAATATATCGAATAGGGGTTTCAACGTGAAAAATGAAGTTAAGTATAGGCCTAAGATCTTGAAAATAATAGAGGAAATTAACTGGGGATTGTTAACTAGGGATTACAATGCCGATAATGACGTGAGGTTCTCGGTTGAAATGGGTTGTGAAATTTAAGTAAGAGAGTTTTATGCAAATAGGGACAAAGATGAAAATTAAATAAAATAGTAGGCATAGTCTGAAAAAGACCCATGGAATTGGTCACGTGTCGTGCGCCGAGAAGCATCTAAGGACTATTTTTGGGGTGAAAATGGGTTTCGTACACGTGTCTGCACCGCATTGGTTGAGAGTGCTGCCGCGCAGCTAACGTGGCGCTCTCCTATTAGCTAGATTGGCTGTGATGACGCTGTTGGCGTGGTGGGCGAGCCACACGTGACGGGCAAGAGGCGGGTGGAAGAATTCGCGTGAATCGACCAAAATTCTGGGAGCTTGTGCTGACGCGTATCCCGAGGACGAACTGATGAAGGCTGAAGCGAGGAAAACTGGTTTTGTTGTGATGTGATGATGTGCGACGCCCCGTGGCGACGTCTGATTGGTGAAGTAAATGGAGACGCTGACGTGGCAACTGGCTATTGGAGAGAAACGCTATTTTTTCGCATGGTTTTGTGCGAAGATGTGGTCGCCTGTCAAAGCGACACGTGTCCTAGGCTGGCCAATGGCACGCTGCCACGTGGCACACATTACTTGGTCTAGTGTCTCTTTTTTTACCCACTGCGCAACACGTAACTCGAGACAAACTGTCTAGCGTCCGATCGCTATGAGTAAATACTCCATTTTGAGTATTTTTTCACCACGAATTCAACCGCGTACTCCGTTTCACCTGAAAACGACCTAAAAATATAATTAAATATATATTTTAGAGACTTTGTATAATTAAATATACTAAAATAGCTTACTAAAAGTATATAAAAAACAACTTATCAAATACCCCCAAACTTAAGACTATGCACGTCCCGAGCAAAGGTGTAAATGATAAGACAGACTAAACTAACCTATGCCTATACCTATACCTACACCTACACCCGATTCAAAATTCATGGAGTTCCATTGATTTACATAGTCACCAAATTAACAAGTAACTCAGAAAATTTAAGAGTTATGATATGTCAGGACTCGCAACTCAAACACAATTAATATCACACTTTAAAGACATAGATCCGGTCAAGACAAAGGCCATCAACTACTCCCGAGTTTTCTTGGTCTATACATTCAATCACGCAAGTTTAAAATCTCACTTAATCAAGTGAAAGCACTCGAGCTAAATCTTTTATTTGAGGAGTTTTCAAAACTTCCTCCTTTATTCATCTTATTTTCTTTATTTTTTCTCAATTTTTTCTTTCAAGTAGTACGATCCCTGCTACATTTCCTGTGGAAACCTGTGGGACTCTCTATTTGTTTTTTTGAAAAACTCTTGTTAGCCCTTCTCACTTTCACTATAATCAAGCAAATCCCCCTATGTGGGTCAAAATATCAATAAATGCGTAAGTCTGACCGTCTACTCCCTTTCGTTATCTAGCACAAAATCCAACCATCAACTAAGTCCCTAATCATGAAATCATAAAAATGCTGAGCTACGGACTCGATTGAGTGTTTTTCCTGGTTTTCTTTAAGTTTCAAGTCAAAAAGGCAACTGTAATTTACTCATCCACAACCAAAGGCGTGAACAAAGTTTCGAGTGACTCTAAATAACTAATAAAAAAATATACTAAATACATATATGCATGAAAGTGTATCAAATCCTAATGAAATGAGAAAGGAATATGAATGGACAAAAAATGAAAGAAATGGAAGAAATGATATAAAACACCACCATTACCATCCGATATCCGCATATAACCGCATAAAAAAATAAACGATCTCACCTGCGGTCTTTCGCAAAAGAATCTATCCAAAACAATCCATAATCCCTAAAACACCCCCAAACTTATTCCAAACCTTGTCCTCAAGGTTCAAAGCAAGTCGAGAGGTCCACACATAGAAAACAAACAAGATGGTGAAAGAACATGATAAATGTAAGATGAAGGAAATGATACAAATTCATGCAAAATGATAAAAAATACGAAAATAAATAAACCAAATGATACTTATCAAAGTTTGGGCTGCCTCCCAAAAGCGCTTTTGGTTAAAGTTGTTGGCTCGACTTGGTCTAAGTCTGTCAATCAGTATAAACTGGCATTGCAAGTGAGACGACCTCCACATCATGGCTCGGGATGTCTTAATAGAAGATCTTCAATCTGTGGCCGTTCACCTTAAACGCATTACCAGTCTCCAAACTCTGAATCTCCACTACTCCGTGATCATACACCGCAGTCACAACATATGGTCATGTCCACCTCGATCTCAGCTTACCTGCAAAAATCTTAAAACGTGACTGAAATAAAAACACTTTCTTACCAACAAGAAAAGATTTCCTAGAGAGATTGCTATCATGGAACGCTTTATTTTTATTTTTTATAAATCCGCGCATTTTCATACGCATCATTCATGATTTCCTCCAATTGTTGGTGAGTAAGCTTTCTCTCTTTTCCTGCCTCATCGAGCTTCATATTAAGTTGTTTCACAGCCCAGTAGGATTTATGCTCGAGCTCGACTGGCAGGTGGCAAGCTTTACCAAACACAAGGCGATATGGGGACATCCTAATTGGCGTTTTAAACGCAGTTCAGTAAGACCAAAAATCATCATCAAGACGTGAACTCCAATCTTTACGAGTAGGATTCACCATCTTTTCCAAGATGGGTTTGAAATCCCTATTAGAGACCTCTTTTTGGCCACTCGTTTGGGGATGATACGCTTTAGACGCTCGATGAGTGACATTGTACCTCCTCATAAGACTTTCAACCGTATGGTTGCAGAAGTGAGTGCCTCTATTACTGATCAGGGCATATGGGGTACCAAATGTTGTGAAAATCCTCGATTTGAGGAATTCACATACCACTTTAGAGTCGTTAGTGCGTGTAGCCTTAGCTTCCACCCACTTAGACACGTAGTCCACTGCCAAAAGTATGTAAACATTACCAAATGACACTGGAAACGGTCCCATAAAGTCTATACCCAAACGTCAAATATCTCACAAATATGAATCGTGGTAAGTGGCATTTGGTCCCAATGACTAAGGTTACCAGTTTTCTGACTGTTAGGACAATTCTTGGTAAACATGTATGAATCATGGAAAATGGTTAGCCAGTAAAACCCACTCTCAAGAACTTTCCTAGCTGTCCGACGGGGACCGAAGTGGCCACCGCCGCCAATATGGAGTCACTCTTAATCTGAGGAACACAACGCCTGATAACCTGGTCGGAGCAGAATTTTCATAAGTACGGGTCATCCCATACATAGTACTTAGCATCGCTCCTTACTTTATTCTTCTGAGCCTTCGAAAGGTGAGGAAATAGCTCACCCGAGGTGTTATAGTTCACCAAATCGGCGTACCATGGGAGATATTCCATGACGGCATATATGTACTCGTCAGGGAAATCATCTATAAGAAGGGTACGACTCTCACCATTCTCAATTCTATTGAGATGGTTTGCGACTAGATTCTCTGCACCACTTTTATCTTTGATTATGATGTCAAACTCCTGTAGTAGGAGTATCCATCTAATGAGCCTAGGTTTGACATCCTTTTTACTTATCAGGTACTTCAAGGCAGCATGATCAGAGTAAATGATAATTTTGGTTCCCAAGAGATAAGGCCGAAACTTCTCAAGTGCGAAGATAACGACAAGGAGCTCCTTCTCAGTAGTGGTGTATTTCATCTGAGCCGCGTCTAGAGTACGAGAAGCATAGTAAATGAAATGTGAAGCTATCCTGACTCTCTGTCCTAAGAATGCACCCACTACATAATTACTAGCATCACACATAATTTCAAATGGAAGTTCCCAATTAGGGGCCTGAATCACTGGTGTGCTAGTAAGCGAGTCTTTCAGTGCATCAAATGCATTCTTACATGCCTTATCAAACTAAAAAGGTACGTCCTTTTGAAGTAGATGGCATAGGGGTTGTGAAATTTTTGAGAAGTCCTTGATGAAATGACTGTAAAAACCGGCGTGTCCAAGGAAAGATCTAATCTCCCGCACATTCGTAGGGTAGGGAAGTTTCTTGATAACATCAATTTTAGCTTGGTCTACCTCTACACCCCTGGCTGAGACAATGTGTCCCAAAATAAGACCTTGGTCCACCATAAAATGACACTTTTCATAGTTCAGAACTAGGTTCTTCTCGATACACCTGTTGAGTACCTTTGTCAAATTGATGAGACAACTATCGAATGAATAACTAGTAAACAGTAAATTCATCCATGAAGACCTCAATGAAATGCTCATCAAAATCTGAAAAGATACTCATCATGCACCTTTAAAAGGTGGCAGGTGCATTGCATAACCCAAAGGGCATGCGCCGATAGGCAAAAGTGCCAAACGGACAAGTGAAGGTCATCT
Organism: Stephania cephalantha; assembly: GCA_039657325.1. Taxonomy (NCBI): domain Eukaryota; kingdom Viridiplantae; phylum Streptophyta; class Magnoliopsida; order Ranunculales; family Menispermaceae; genus Stephania; species Stephania cephalantha. The sequence continues at coordinate 27,627,231 of CM077578.1, read as the reverse complement.
TTTCTTGGTCTTCAGGCCCTACCGGTATCTGATGAAAATTGAAATAACCGTCAAGACAATAGTAATGACAACGACCGGCTAGTCTCTCCAACATCTGATCAATGAATGGTAGGGGGAAGTGATCCTTCCTGGTGGAAGTGTTTAACTTTCTGTAGTCAATGCATACCCGCCATCAATTTTGAATGCGGGTTGGAACCAACTCACCATCTGAATTGGTGACTACCGTGACTCCCATTTTCTTAGGGACCACCTGGATAGGGCTTACCCATTTACTATCAGAGATAGGGTAAATCATGCCAGTTTCAAGGAGCTTCAGTATCTCCTTCTTCGCGATATCGATCACGAGCGGATTGAGCCTCCTCTGGACTTTTCTATTAGGTTTTGACCCTTCTTCCATATATATATATATGATGCATGCAAGTGGAAGGGCTCAAAACTTTGATATCCGCTATGGTCCACCCAATAGCCTGTTTAAACTCCTGGAGTACTCGAAGGAGCCTCTCTTCCTCCAAATGTGTAAGTTTGGCTGCGATGATCACAAGGAGTGTGTCATTCTCACCCAAAAACATATACTTTAAGTGCTCAGGTAATGGCTTCACTCAAGTATGGGAGCTTTAACCAAGGAGGGAGAAAGTCCGAAGTCAGAAGTAGGCAACTCCAAATGATAGACACTTGGGGTTAGGGGTTGTAATGAATCCAACTCGAAAACAACATCCTCGACATCAGTATCGAAGGTCAGAACACTCTCGTGGATTTGAGTAGTGTCGAGATGATGCTCTAACACTACTTTAATTTCATCATCGCCACTTGTGAGCAAGGTATGCTCAATGAGTGGATCCACACAGTCCATGGTACACACCACAGACGACACATCACTAGGGTATCGCATCGTGTCATAGATGTTAAACTTGATGACTTCACCGTCAAACTCCATGGTAAGAGATCCATCATCAACATCTATCTTCATCTTCTCCGTTTTCAAAAACTGATGTCCAATGAGTATTGACGAAGCATTGGGGAATGGCTCCTCCTTCGTATCTACCACGTAGAAGTCACCATGAAAGATAAACTCATTCACTCGAACTAGAACGTCCTTGAGAACACCAACGGGTCTTACAACTGAACGGTCTGCCAAATGAATGACAATATCAGTCTCCTCTAATGGGCCTACATCAAATGTCTCATAAATAGACAATGGCGTGACATTAATGGAAGCGCCAAGGTCGCACATAGCCCTCTGAATGCTTACATCACCTATAACACAAGGTATTGAGAACATCCCAGGATCCTTGCATTCTGGAGGCAACTTCTTCTGTAGGATAGCCTTGACGGTTTCTCCCATTTGGACTTTTGGTTGCCTTTTAGTTTCCCTTTGTTAGTGCATAGTTCCTTAAGAAACTTTGCGTACCTAGGGACTTTCTTCAGAGCGTCGAGGAGGGGAATATTGATTTTCACTCGCCGAAAGGTCTCGAGAATTTCTTTCTCTTCCTCCTTTATCTTATCTAAGATGAGTTATTGTGGAAAATGAGGTTTGACCTTAAATGTGGGTGGTGCTTCCTTTTGAGTAGTTATCATCTATTTAGAGACAAACGGAGTAACTTCTAACTCGTGTTCTTCATCATTTACCTGGTCTTTGGCATCAGATGACCCATTGTTCCTTTTGGGTCCCTCCAACTCTTTACCATTTCGGAGTGTAAGTGTGTTAGCACTCGCGTTAGGATTCGGGTAAGGTTGCGAAGATAACTTTCCCTTATCCTCGTGACGTCCATTCTGCTGTGTCATTTGGGCCATTTGAACTTGAAGAGTTTGAACCGCCGATTTGGTTTCGCTGATGGATTTCTCGGTGGTAGCCTTGAATTGGGCCATTTCACTTATAAATTTGCTGTATTGGCCCATAAAGGCTTTGAACATATCCTCAAGTGAAGAGGAATTATTGGAGGGTGTAGGCAATGGTTGACCTCTAGGGATGAAGGTCTGATAGTTCTGATTTTGAGGCCCGTAATTGAAGTTCGGGTTGTTCGTCGACGTTGCATGATTATATGTATTCCCAAATGGGACTTTAGATGGTCCCTGGAACTGATTACTCATGGCATTGGCCTGTTGATTGTCCTTAAAGAGAGTAGGACATTCATCAGTTGCATGGTTTGTGGCAGTACAGAAGCCCTAAGCTTTGACTTGCACTTTGCTAGGAAGAGGAGACGTTCCATCATGGAGGTTAGTTTGTCAGTTTTTCGGTCAGTAGAACTCGAGACACTCCCTGCAGTCACATTTTGGTAAGCAGTAGCATCAAGATCACCATAAAGGCGTGACTGTTGTGCGATGTCCTCATACAATTACTTCATTTGGGCTGGAGTTTTGTCTCGAATGTGACCCCCACATGTATTATCAATCATGCGCCGTTCATGGGCGACATGCCAACATAGAAGAATCGAGCTATGGCCTTCTCAGACTGGCCATGCTGCGGGCAACTAGCAATCAATCGCTTATAGCGATCCCAATATGCACCTAATGATTTGCCCAACCTCATTTTTATGCTGCATATATCCTTGATGAGCTGAGCAACTCTATCCTCAGGGAAGTATTCATTCAAAAAAGCGGTTGCCATTTCATTCCAGGAGTTAATGCAGCCATGCGGAAGGTAGAAAAGCCATTCCTTGGCTTTGTCTTTAAGGCAAAATGGAAAAGATTTGAGCTTAACCGTTTACTCGTCTGCATTGAAGGGTTTCATTGACTTGCAGTTAGTATGAAACTCCTTCAAGAAAGTGAAATGATCTTCATTCTCGCCACCATGGAAGGATGGTAGGAGATGAATGAACCCAGACTTCAACTCAAAGTCTCCAGCATTATCCTGGATAGTTGATGCAGAGGGGTTGTTGTGCTAAAAGAGCTTGAACCTCTTGATTGGCGTGACCCATGGTGATTTGGCGATTTGCAGCCATGTTCAGAAGATTTTGGCCTTCTTGTCGCCTAAGTTCGGTCTCTCTAATCCACCTATGAAATGTTCTCTCTAGTTCAGGGTCGAAAGGTAGCAATGAACCAGCCGATTTTGACCAAGTGAGGTGTGGTAGCATAAAACTAAGAAAAAGAAAAGAAAAGAAACCTAAATTTAGAGTAAGGACTAAGTCCACGGCAACGGCGCCAAAATTTGGGCACGTTTCATGCGCCGAGGAGCATTTAGGGACTGTTTTTGGGGTGAAAATGGGTTTTGTAGACTTGTCTGCACCGCATTGGTTGATAGTGTTGCCGCGCAGCTGATGTGGCGCTCTCCTATTGGCTGGACCAATTGTGATGAAACTAATGGCGTGGTGAGCGAGCGACACGTGGCGGGCAAGAGGCGGGTGGAAGAATTTGCGTGAATCGACCGAAATTATGGGTGCTTGTGCTGACGCGCATCCCAAGGACGAACTAATGGAGGGTGAAGCGAGGAAAACTGGTTTTGCTGTGATGTGATGATGTGAGATGCCACGTGGCGATGTTTGATTGGTGAATTAAATGAAGACGCTGACGTGGCGACTGGCTATTGAAGAGAAACGCTGCTGTTTCGCACGATCTTGTGCGAAGATGTGGTCGTCTGTCAAAGTGACATGTGTCCCAAGATAGCCAATGGCCGCTACCATGTGGCAGACATTACTTGGTCTATTGTCTCTTATTCTAACTACTGCGCAACATGTAACTCGAGGCAAACTGTCCGGCGTTCGATCACTACGAGTAAATACTCCATTTTGAGTATTTTTTTGCCACGAATTTAACCGCGCACTCTGTTTCACCTGAAAACGACCAAAAAATATAATTAAATATATATTTTAAAGATTTTGCATAATTAAATATACTAAAATAGCCTACTAAAAGCATATAAAAACCAACTTATCAGGACTACTAACTCAAAAGAATAAATCAATATTATGGTTTACTGAATTTCATTTGAGGCAAAATAACGAGTACCCCAAAACTGAATATATGTATAAACACGGATTTGCACACGAGACCATTAGGAATGGTTTATAAGTAATTTCGAGCGATGCTTTCCTTATTGACAAAGACGAATACCCAAAACATATCCAAGCCAAATATTTTAAGAAAACCACTAAAGCTTGGAGTTTTTCCTAAACACAAGCCTACAACCTAGTTTACAACATTATAATATAGTGAACTATAGGGCGACTCATTTATAATACCTATTCCAAGGGATCAGTTAAATCTATAAATCAATTAGGAATGCCATGACCACCGATAAAAATGAAGGATTGTCTTTTCCCTATATGATTACTGAATTTTGCAAGTAAGACCGAGTTTCAATTAGAGGAGTAAAGTTAGATGTTTTCCTGAATAAGACCATTACCGATAAAGTCATTGAAAAAATAAAAAAGGTGTTAGGATATATCAATTCGGAGGAGGAACGAGAGAGAAACACTACACAAATGAGAGAGGCCATCGAGAGAAGGAGAATACAAGCAGAAAATCGAAGAAATTTAGAAGAAATGCAGAATATCGCTTATAATGGGCAAACAAAAAAGGGCCCAGAGCCACCTACTGAGGACTTCATTGGCATGTATACAGATGAAACATAAATGGCCATTATTGGGCTAATCTTGCACAATCAGATGAGAACTCTAAGACATCAAGAGTTCATGTTGCAGAGCCAATACGAGATTGCCAGAAGCATTCATGGATCTGAGCGATGCATGACCAGGCGGATGCAAGGCAGGGGAGCTAATATTCACATTCCATCATCCTAACTAAGAATGCCCAAACAGGGAGCCTTTTTAGAAGATAACTCAGTGTTGGGAATGGACTGCACCTTATATGATCCTGTAATAAGCTTCCAATCTCAACAACCTGATCGTGGGAATGATGGTGATGATGTGATATCTGGATGACGGCTCTGATATCTCTATTTTCTCTGTGTAATCTTTTTTTGAGTGTTATTATTGAGAGGTCTATGTTTGTAATCTTACGATTTGAATAATGCCATATATGCGCAACTTTGATACAATTGCTTTGGTATGTTAACATTTGATACAATGGTTTAGTTTGATGTGCTGAATTTTTTTCTCATATGATACTTCCAAATATTTCAATCTATCAAAATTGTTTTTACTTGTTCAATTCATTCATATTTTATTTATTTACTTATTTACTCGTTTATGATTTATGAGGAATTTTTATTTTTTGATAGAAACCCAACTTAATTTTTAAACCTCGAGGAAAAGGTTTGAAATGAGTTTGGGGGTATTAGATGAAGTGAAGTAAAATGAAGCAAAGTATGGAAGAAACGATAGGTAGAATATAGTTGAATATTATGAATTTTTCAAAAATTTTCCATAATACAAATAATATTTTCACATTTCATTTTGTTTTATTTTATTTAGTTAAGAAAATGGAATTAAATATAAATTGAATTTTAATTGAAATGATATATTTTTATTACACATGAAAATACATATTTTATGATGGAAATGAATTGTTATACCCTATATGACTTCACCTACATTGTGTACACACTAAAGGAGTTTAGAAGGGATTGATTACTTTGTGTTAGACATTATAAAGGTAGAAGATCGAAATGATAGAAAAGGACATAGCCAATAAATTTTACTTAGTTGGAAAAATCCTTCGTTGACTATTGTGAAAGCGAGAAGAGCTAACAAGAGTTTTTACAAGAAGAAAATAGAGAGACCCACAATTTCCAAAGGAAATAGAGCAGGAAATCTAGTAATGGAAAATTTGAGGAAGTATTCCTATAAAAATAACGGATACCAAAGGAAATGGAGCATAGAACTATATGAATATAAAAAATAATATAAAGAAGAAGAAAATGAATATATGATTGAAGAAGAAAGAAAGAAAGATAGATATAGAAACAATAAAGGATGTTTATGAAAACTTTTCAAATAAAAGATTTAGCTCGAGTGCTTATAGCTAACTTTAGTGAAGTATATCTTTTTATTCCAACAAATGGATATAAAATGATGATTACTTATGAATAAAAGTTCCTATCGACTTTGATTGTGGTGATATTGTAAGTATTATTTAAAAATGAGATTGATTAAGTGATTTTTATATCTTGAGATTCTATATTAGTTATCGTAAGTTTGATGCTTGTTAGTGGAGATTAAGAAAACCTATATAATGCCTTGACCTTGGTGATTCGTTTAACTTTCAATTATGTGGTGTATTGCACAATTAAGAGGTTGAATTGTCAAAAAAAGGGGTTGTTCTTTAATTGTTTCTATTTTATCATGATTTGTATTATTATGAAGGTAATAAGTTATAACTTTAAGATCATTTCAATTTAAGAATAAAATTATATAATTATGAAATCAAAACGAGGGAAGAGAATGGAATATGATTAAGAATATTCTTTTTCTCAGAACAACAAAGTGCTATGTTTGGGGGTACTTATTATGTCAATTATTATACATGTTTTATGGTTCATTCTTGGATGATTTTAGATGTAAAAGGCTATATTACATGGGTTTTTCTCTTATTTTTTATATTTCAGGTAATAAATGGAATACATGAAAAAATGAATGAAAAAAGGGAACATTATGAAGGAATTAATCTAGTGGAAATAATGTGCAAAGAATCATCACTAAGGAACTTAGGAAAATTTGGGTTTTATAGCCAGCGATTCTTGTACACTCACAATCGCTACACAAATCGGTTGACACAAGATGAAAATAGGAGTTTAGTTTTACGGATGTATCCAGTGATTCCACACATGAATCGCAGAGGAATCGCTGGAGGAGATCTCAAGAATTTTAAATAACCACAATTAGTTTGAGTTAATTTGGGATGTTTACTACCTAAAATACTATAAATAGAACCTTTGTGTTTCGAAATTAGTTGCTCCTGAGTACGTAGATCAAAATTCCATTACTCTTGTAGCCATTGTCCATTGCTTATTTTCATAGTTTATTTTTATATTTTTAGATAAGACTTGAAGATTTAAAGTATTTAATTCAGAGTTATTTATCTATGTATTCTATTTATATTATTGCAATGTAATTTGTGATTATAAGTGAGTAGTTAGTTGATCTAAACAAAGTCCTAATATAAACTAGATCAGTTTTGCAATGTAGTTATGATGGTATGAATATATGCTTAATTCTTTAAACTTAATTATATTCTTTGATTCATTGATTTAATAGGTTATTATCTATTGATCTTAATCATGAACTTTATATGGCATGCATAGTCTAAAATGTGTATTGTGATATTTTGATTCATTATCTAATTTAAACTAGTAACTAGGATAGTTTGAAAGGCGAACCCCATTTACATATCTTAGGTAAATTTAAGATTTAAATCTCATGTTGAAGTGGCTTTTCGAAGATATTAGATTTAGTGGTTCGAAGTTTTCATAAAGTCAAGTCCGATTTATTGCATGAAGTTAATATATTTGTGTAAATAAAGGGGTTACCTCAATAAAATTAGAATGTGACTTTTTCACTGGTACAAGGAGAATAAATGGTTGGCTAAAGGTTGTTGCCTTAGTTTTGATTAGAGTTTAATCATTAATATGCTTTATTAAGTATGCTTATAACTATATTGATAGAAGTTACATGTTTGGAATGTAAAACGGGTTTATGTTTCATAGTTCTGGACATTTGTTTAGATATTTATTTATATTGAATTGAATTGGATTTATTTGATTGATATTGAAATATTAAATGGAATTAATTTAGTATAATTAGTTGAGTTAGTTATTAGTGAGTTTAATTATTTAATCAAATTAAAGTAAAAATAATAAAAACCATTAAAAGTCTTTTTTCTTAGAGAAGTTTGATAAATCCCTGTGAAGACGATTCTCACTTACCAATTGATAAGTGTGTAATTGTGCTATATTTTACTATGTATTTATGTGCTTTATAAGACTAAAATTTCCAATTTATAGCACTAAATCTTTTTTTTTTGTATTTTCAGGACCAAAAGAGGCAATTTGATGGAAAAGAATAAAATTGAGATCTTTTGGAGTGTATTTCATGATTGGCATTGAAAAGTGCACTTGCACATATCTCAAGACAGTCACGTGGGAGCCACATTGTCCATGTTGATTGTTTGGTGGTTCGGAAATAGTTTTGTGATGCTTTGGTTGAAGTAATTGAGCAAAAAATGGCTAAGTACAAGTGTTAATGTAGTGTGGTTCAACATCTCTTTGATTCTCCTCGAGACACGCATTTTATATAGATCAAGAAGGATGGAAAGTCGAGTTGATGCAACAACAGACATACATAGAGCACATAATGAACAAGAAGCTGTCTAGAGACGCCTTGAAATCTGCACCAGATTCGGATCTGATGAAGAAACTAATTAAGTTGAAGTGGGCCAATACGTTTTCCCATCTTCACATGTTTCCATCACTCATGATCTGCCTCGAGTTTTGTGGATGATCCTAGGCGTAAGAGTTCTCATATCCGTCCCTCTCTCTTTCTATGAGCGACTCCTACTGAGCTCCCCCATAATTTGACTCGATCCACGTGCCAGCCCTTCCAACAATGATAAAAGACTATATATCTCTCCTCGGTGCATGTGTCATCTTGATAAACCCAAGATGCAACGAATTACAAAAAAATTCGATTCTTAGGAATCAAACTTGAGAAATATTTTCTCTTTTCAAGGGATGAAATACACAAAAAAATCTCCTCTCCTGTCTCAGTCATTCTATTTTCTTCATCTTTTTTTCTTTTATTTTTAATGGTGATTTCCAAGGCCGCACTCGGCTAACCTATTATCTAGGTCAAGGAGACCAGTAAGTGATTTATAAGATTGATGTATTAAATTTCATATTTTCCATTATTGTTTTGTATTTTTAATTGCACTGCTTTATATATTCAAATAGAGTCTTTACTTTGCTGATGTGTAAATGCATTGTAAATTAGTTAGGTTAGAGATTATTGTCAGTGATCCTAGCGACGCTCTGTAAGGGGGATTACGTTTGGTGGCAAGCGGGACCTTGTCTGTTGGCAATCGATGTGCCTTTGTGTCGTTGAGATAAGAGATAGTTGCAGTTTATTCTAGTAACAACTTATGGTAGGTGTTCTCATAGAGTTTAATGTTGCTAGTTCATTGAAAGTCTACAACATATCTGAGAGGTTTTGCGGCTTAGTTAGTATATGGTTGTGTCGCACATTCTTTCCATTGACATAAGGAGAACAACGTGGCGTAAGTCATTATAAGCCTATCTATAAGATTTTACGAAAAATATTCTTTTTGAATCAAAGACTAAATCATACTTACATTGGTCTATGTGTCTCCTTGATTAGTAGTATTCATAGTTATTTGTTCTTGCATTTATTTCCTAACTTGTTAGTTAATTAGTACCTAGTTTAAATTAATATAATTTGTTCAAAATCCGTTTTTATAACTTAAAGCTATCCCCAATCTTTTTAGATTCGATCATGCTTACTGCTACTGTAAATTAATAGTAGCTTGGTATTTGGGATTATTATTGGTGTCGTTCGGTGCGAAATCAATTTTTGTCATGCTGTTACTAGGGACTGGTGCTGATTAGCATTAGGTTGCAATTAAAATAATAAAAATTATAATAATATTATTAATAATAAATATATATTTATACACCCTTATCTCAATTTTTGCAAGTTCACTTCATGGCTTACTACTCCCATAATCATGATTCATATCGAGACTCACGCTACTATAATGTAAAATGGGTTGAGCCAATTGGGCAGCAATGCAGATAGGATTCACAGGGATGTACCATACTTTGCTAAAAGAGGAAATAATGAAGTTGTCTTTACAAACCCGTCCTAGCACCGAACTTGAGAGACCTAAGCATCCTGAACTTCTTGAGCCAGAGGAACACTCTTTATCAGTTGTTGTCCATCTAAGCGACAAGGAAGAGGAATCAGATAAAGAACTCAAGTTGATCTCCATGACCAATTCTCATGATTGAACAACTTCTTATAAAAAGAAAGTTGAGAAGGAAGTTGAAGTCGCTTTTAAAAGGTTAATTGAGCCTCATAAAGATAGCAAAGAAGACCAACCTATGGTGTTGGTTAAACCACCCACCAAATCACACATACGAGTTGAATTCAACATGGTGGTGGAAGAAAATGATCACTCAGGATTTTCTATCGACACCTTTATGTTGAATGGTCCAGATGAGCCAAAAACTTATGTCTTAGAGGTCCCTGATGAGCTCCAAATTCTGAAGGAGGGTAGGTCAATGTCATTGCTTAAAACCACGGTAAAGCCGTTTTTTTGAGTCTACTCCCAAGTAGTGGGCGTCATGTGATCATTGACGCTAAGTCTAGCCATAGACTTGAGAGAAGGTGCTTGTTAGGAGGCTGCCCAACTTTTATTTTATTTATTTAATGCATTTAATTCCAGTTTAGTTTAGTTTAGTTTAGTTTAGTTTAGTTTAGTTTAATTTTTAGTTTCTTAGATGTCTAATAAACTCCTTCATTTTTTGGACATTTCAGGTTTATGATAATAAAGGAGCATTAAAGGAATAAGTAAGTACTTTGTGTTTGATGTCAAGTTTAATTTTGGATATCTTTTATGTTTGCATGATAGAGCATTTTTTAGGATATTGACTACTTATTCAGATTTAAATGTTTTGAGACTTGGTTGGAAGTTAAAAACTGACTTAAGTCGCTGCTTTAGTGGCAGATCTTTAAGTAGACCCAAAACTATAAAATCTATTCCACCATCTTGTAGATTTTACCTTTTGTTGGAAGACTTCAGGCTCGCAAGTGTTGGTTGGAACCTTTTTAGTCAACTCCTTTGTTTAATAATTCTTCCTCTTATCATGTCACTTCTTTGGTGTTTTTCCTTAATCACCTAGTTTACAGAGAGATTGTATGTGCTTTTCATACTTTTTGGAAATAATGTGATACTTTTGTGCAGTTATTTTGACATACTACCTTGCACAACACATCATTTGCATACATTTGCAGTTTTTCATATATTTATTTCATTTCATTCCAATTTCTTTTCTTCTATTTTTACTTTCACTTGTTCTTTTGGAATGTATATTTGTTGTCCTACTTTCTTGAACCTTGAGGATAAGGATTGGGATAAGTTTGGGGTATGTAGCTATGCAGGTTGGATGGAATGTAATAAATGAACAAGATGTAAAGGATTATTGTAAGATTTTTGAAATTTTCAAAAAAAAATTTCAAAAGTTTTGGCAAAATATAAGTAATATAGTTTCATTTCATTTTAAAGATTGATGTTTTGGTAGGTTGGTTAGACACTTCCATACTTGTGAATTCGTTCTTTTTATTTTTCCATTCGTTGTTTTGAGCTTAAATGAATGCCCAATTATAGTTTCGAATATTGGTGGACAATTTAGAATTGAAATGTGGATTGATGTTGCCATGAATGGACTAGACCTTGACTAGAGTTTAGGTGAATAAATATATTCTTGTGATTGGTCTACCGTACTAAGTCTACATCAACGAATGCTAGTGTGGAATCAAGGAAAAAGAGTCAACTAAATCTCTACATATTCCAAGGTAGGTTGCAAAAACATTTACAACTGAGTAATAACTTAAGAATAAGTTTTGGGGAAGATATAAGCCTTGTTTGTTTAATGCTCTTAGCCTTTAACCCTCCTATTAAGTTATCATTAGTTAACTCACTTGAGCCAACACAACCTAACTCTTTCATCACCTATCATGAAACCTATAAACCATTAGCCTATAATATTTTACCTAGTTAGAAGCTAGTGTTAAGACTTGAAATCATAAAAAAGAAACATGAAAAAAGAAGAAGAAGAACAAGAAGAAGAAGAAGGAAAAAAGAAAGGAAGAAAATATAAGAGTGTAATATTGTTTATATAACCAAAACAAGGGGAAATTGATCTTGATGAAAACTTAATAAATGAAGTCATGATTAGAAAGCTCCACATAAAAATGGTATCTAATGGAAATGGAGTATGGAGCCATGTTGATAGAAAAATGAGAGTTTTACTTAAAAGGTATATCCACAGGAAATGGAGCAGGGAGCCGTGTGGTTAGAAAAACAAGTGTCCCCTCTAGGATGATATTCGCAGGAAATGGAGCGAGGAGCTGGATGGTTGGAAAAAGGTGAGGACCGCATAATGTAAAAAGAAAAATTGAGTAAGGTGCAGTGTAAATAAATTCATGTTCTGAAAATCCTTTGACGAGTCTAAGTCTAAAATTTTCCAACGTTTTAAATCCCTGAATTACTTCTCTTTTACAACCAAAACCAGTCAGTATAACCCAAAAAAGAGTTATATTGACTCCAAACGATATTTTAAATGTGTTAGTGGAATGATTGTATAAGTTATATTTGTGGAATCTCATGATTCAATGCTCTATTTAGAGATTGCATGTTTTTGGCCTGTTAAAAGTCCTGAGGTAACTAGTGATTAGTTGATGACTTTATTCTTGATAAATCTTACTGTTTTGCAAAGTATACTTTGGGAATGTAGCCAAAATATCTTAACTTAAACGAATAGGCTTTGCATAAGTGTTCTTTGTTTCCATATGACAAATTTGTGAAATATTGGATGAAATTATTTAAGTTAAAGTGGGGTATTACTTAAGCTGGAATGTATTTTGTGAATGCAATTTAAATGTCTTATACTCCATTGCTTGAGACGAGCAATTGTCTAAGTATACGGGTATTTGATAAGTATGCAATTGTGCTATATTTTACTATGCATTTATGTGCTTTACAAGACTAAAATCTCCAATTTATAGCACTAATCCTTTGTTTTTATGTTTTCAGGACCAAAAGAGGCAATTTGATGAAAAAGAAAGAAATTAGGAACTTTTGGAGTGGATTTTATTATTGGCATTGAAAAGTGCACTTTCACATATCTCGAAGCAGTCGCGTGAGACTCACATTGGTCCATGTTGATTGTTTGGTGGTTTGGAACTAGTTTTGTGATACATTGGTTGAAGGAATTGAGCAAAAAATGGCTAAATACAAGTGTTAATGCACTGTGCTTCGGCATCTCTTGCATTCTCCTCGAAAAACGCATTATGTGCAGATCTGGAAAGATGGATAGTTAACGCATGAACAAACATAGATGGAGCACACAATGAATAAGAAACTATCCTGAAATGCCTTAAGATTAGCACCAAAGCCGGATCAGATGAAGAAAATAATTAAATTGACGTCGGGCCTACACGTTTTCCCATCTTCACATGTTTCCATCTCCCGTGATCCGCCTCGAGTTGTGTAAGCCCCCTAGTCATTAGGATGACTGACCAACCTTGATTATCTTAATCCCCGATAATCTAGTCAGCCTAATCCATTATTTTAGCTTTGACCTTAATATACTTTTCATTAAGATCCTTAATAATGCTCCAAAACTAAATTTATATCCTTAATGAAACTTGATTCATGATTTGTTCAATTGGAGCAAATTAAGAAATCATATTAGTATTGTGTAAAAATTATTGCAGCACCTCCACTAAAAAAGGAATGTAGGGAAACTTCCACCTAATAGACAACAGAATTGGAAAAAGGCTTAGAATGACTCACAACTCCCAACAGTTCACAATATATATCAAATTTAAATTTATAAACTATCCTCGTGCACGCATGACTAAGAATGATGAAATGCAATGCAAAATATGATGCAATTATAGGTATAAAGATACTCAATAAATAGTAAAGACCACTATAGGGTTTACTTACCACTAAACCAACTCAAAGTTTGTTGCGAAGCCTCACACAATGTTCAGAAACTTTCACATATTTTAAAACTATTCCCCGAGGCTTATTCTGAGTGGTTTGGAATCCTCAACGTTACCTAAGACCATTGAGAAATCAGGATAATTTATATTCGAATTTCTTAAATTTTCAACCACTTTCTGAGTTATTTTGGTATTCTCAAGTTCTAGAACCCGAAATCACTCCAAATCAACTCTTCAGATGTTCAAGTCCCAATTTCAACTCCAAATACTAGTTCATTATTGAAAATTAACCTTGACTAGGCTTTAAATAATTTTTGGACATTTTCAGACATTTTCGAGTATCGTAGCACGTATTACGTGGAGACCTCGATAAAAATCCTCAAGAAAATTCTAAATTCTCATTTTTCATAAAAATCTAGAATTTCAATTTATTTGACTCATTATATTTTTTTATTTTTTTTCTATTTTTGTGTAATTTTCCTAACTTATAGCCTTTATTATAAAGTGAGGTTTAACCACTGACCAGGACCGGTCCAGTCTAGGGATCAAACCCCCTTTCTTCCTCCCGTCTCCTTTATAGATCATTCTCTCTCTTCTATTTTTTTCATTTTTTTTTCATTTCGGGTTGGGTTAACCTAACTCCTAAGCATGTCTGGGCAGGGGAGACGACCCCCTGCCGCCTCTTTCTTCAGACGAGCTGCTACCAGTTCGTCCGAGCCTCCCAATCCACCTTCCATCTCCATCGTAACAACCTCACTAACCAACATCGACAACAGACAACAACCCAACACCAATAAATAACAACACACAAATTGCATAACTTTCTCTTATAGTTTTGACCTCATCTCTTTCTGGTTCGTACCATCTCTCCTTCCCTTCTCTCACTTTCGACTTCGATTTCGATACACTAACGAGGTGGTGTGTGTTCTATTTAGATAAATATTAGATTTCCTTTAGGTTCACATGTATGAATCTCGAAGCCGATCCTAAAAACATAAATAAATGTGTTACTACTTAAAGTGAAACGGAATTGAACGCATGTATACACTTATACATTGATTATCATTGAGATGTGGTTGCACGTATCTCAAAGCATCACAATGCCGACCACACCATCGTACGCACATCTTATTACAATATTCATTGCCTCGACTCAAATGTAACACGTATCTCGAGGTGAATCTAATGTATGATTTAATTTGATTTAAAATTTAGGATTTATTTTTGTACATTTATATGTACAAACCATATATATGTATACCTATGTGTTTTCACGGCTATAAATTCTCCACGCGAGCCAATGAGCAACTTAGGCGTTCACACTATTATACATCACACGCGTGTCACCCTCGACCCCGAGTGTCACTAGGCACCCATTAATTTATTAATTATTTTATTTAATTTCATAATTATCTCTAATTTTCAGGTCCAAACTAAATCTATAAAAATACCCCAATTTCGTCAAAATTGGAGAAAGTTCCCAACGCGCTCCGAAACTCGCTGACACCGCGTATACACTTCAACTTAACCCTATTTCATGTCGAATAAAGTATAATACACCAATTAGTCACGCAACACACAAAAATAATATTTAGACTTTTGATCTTTGATCCGTAATGCGTAGGTCCCATCTCAGATACTTAAATCCCAAATTAAGTCTGAAAATACTTAAGTAATATCATATTCAAGTTTATGAAATTCACAGATTTTACAAGTTGCGTGGATGATCCTAGGCTCACGAGTCCTCCCATCTGTCTCTCTCTTCTCCTGTGAGCGACTCCTGCCGAGCTCCCCCATGATCTATATCGATCCGCATGCCAGCCCTTCCAACTACGATCAGATACCACAAATCCCTCCTTGGCGCATTTGTTATCTTGATCACCCTAAGATGCAACGAATTACAACAAACTTGTTTCTTAGGAATCAAATTTGAGATTTTAAGGGATATTTTATCTCTCTTCCAAGGACGAAATACATAAAAAAACTCTCCTTCCCCTATCTCAGTCATCTATTCTCCTCCTCATTTCTTTGTCATTTTTTCCTTTATTTTTAATGGTGATTTCCATGGCCTCACTCGGCTAACCTATTGTCTAGATCAAGGAGACATGTAAGTTATTTATGAGATTCATGTATTAAATTTCATATTTTTTATTATTATCTTGTATTTTCAATTACAATCCTTTATATTTTCAAATACAACCTCTACTTTTCTGATGTGTAAATGCATGTGCACATTAGTTAGGTTAGAGATTATTGCCAGTGATCCTACCGCCGCTTGGTAAGGAGGATTACGTTAGGTGGCAAGCGGGGCTTTGTATATTAGCAATCAAAATGCCTTTGTGTCATTGAGATATGAGATGGTAGTAGTTCATGCTAGTTACTACTCATAGTAGGTGTTCTCACAGAGTTTAATGTTGCTAGTTTGTTCAAAATCTACAGCATATCTGCCACGTTTTGCAGTCTAGTTAGTATATGATTTTGTCACACGTTCCTTCCATTGACATGAGGAGAACGAGGTGGTGTGAGTCACTATAAGCTTATCTATAAGATTTTATGAAAAATAATCTTGTTGAGTTGAATATTAAATTATACTTACATCAGTCTTAGTGTCTTATTGATATGGAATTATTATAGTATTGTTACTTTAGTAGTATTTATAGTTATTTGTTCTCACATTTATTTCCTAGCTCATTAGTTAATAAGTACTTAGTTTAGATTAGTATAATGAATTCAAAACCCCTTTTGTAACTTAAAGTTATCCTCAGTCTCTGTGGATTCGACCCCACTTACCGCTACTGTAAATCAATAGTATTCGGGTATTTGGAATTATTATTGGTGTCGTTCAGCTTGACATCACCACTACTACAAAATATTAAAAGTATAATATAGGTGGAGAATTTATTGTACATGCCCGACATGTGTCACAACTCAACCTTCTAGTTGTGTAATACACCTCAGAATTCAAAGTTAATTCAATTACCAAAGCAAAGCCACTATATAAATTTTCTCAATCTCCACTGACAAGCAACAAGCTTACAATGACAAATATAAAATCTCAAGATACAAAAATTACTAAATCAATTTCTTTTTCAAATAATATTTAAAATGCCAACACAATGAAAAAGATAGTTCAATTAACTTAGCTATAAGCACTCGAGCTAATAAACATAATTCCATTTTTCTATATTTCTCTTACTTTTCTTCCTTATATACACACACACACACACATATATATATATATATATATATATATATATTCTATTTTATATTATATTCCTACAGCTTCCTGCTCCATTTCCTTTGGATACTGTTATTCTTTTTTAGGAATTCTTTCTCACTTTTTTCCCACCACTAGATTCACTGCTTCATTTTCTTTGGAATCCGTGGGTCTCTCTATTTTTCATTTAAAAACTTTTGTTAGCTATTCTCACTTTCACTATAGTTAAGGAAGTATTCTTTCCAACTAAGTAGATTTTTATTGGTTGATTTCCTATTTCTTCCCTTAATTGTGGCATAAATTCTTTTCATTATATATTTATAATACTTGCTCAATAATCTTTGTATAACAAGATTCTTAGAAATCAGTCTTGTTTATCTTTCACTTTTGTTTCAATTTTCTGCCCATTATAATGTATAACATAAAGCAATTAATCCCCTCTGAACTCCTCAAGTGTATACAAAACTTATGTTAAGTTAAATAGGGTATATTAATTCCTTTCTATCATAAACTTTCTATTTTCATGAGTAATAAACATATAACTTCTATTTAAATCCAAATTATTTTCAATTCATATTCTTAACTAAACAAAATAAAATGAAAAAATATTATATTAATCTTTAAAAATTTGAAAAATTTGGGTCAACTTTTAACATTGAATAAATAGATTCTACCTCTTGAATCTTCCATGCTTCGATCATTATACTCTACTTGACTAAAATACCCCAAACTCATTTCAAACCGTGTCCTCAAGGTTTAAAAATTCAGTCGGGTTTCCAACAAAACAAATATAACTCCTGAAGCATAAATGAACTGTATAAAATAATAAATAAATAAATAATGAATAAATTATCAAAAGAATGAATTTCATACTCAAAGAAAATATGACAAATATAAAAATTTTCAAGCATCATTAACAATGCATCATAAACACTTCAAACATGGTAGAAACCATAGCAGTAGCACAATATCACATCACATCGCACAAATCAAAGTATCATATTACATCATAAGATCTCACACATTTTCACTCAGAGATAGACAAAACAGAGAAGAAAGTAGACCTGAACCGCCTTCCGAGTCGCATCATCACCACCATCCCCTTGCTCATGCTGTTGAGACTATAGCTCGATGGAATATCATAGACCATGTAGTCCAGTCTCTCCACCAGAGTACTTTTTGAAAAGACTCACTCATCGTGCTATCTCAATAAGGTTGATGGTATTGGAATTTTAGCTCTTTTACATTACATTGTACTGGCAATACATCTCTCAAAATCGTGCATGTTCCTTATGATTTTACGCTGGTTTTGACACATAAACTCTTGATTTCTTAGAGTTCGCATTTGGTTCCGCATGATTGACCCCATCATAGCCATCTCCGTATCCTTAGTGTACATGCTAGTGAAATCTTCAGCAAATAACTCTGAGCTTTGGTTGACAAGTCAATAATTACACATGTTTTATAATACATTTTTGGATGATTTTAGATGTAAAATACTATATTACATGGGGTTTTCTCTTGTTTTTGATATTTCACGTAATAAATGGAGAGTATGAAAAATGGAAAAAATGAAGGAATAGATAAAGTGAAAAGATTGCACGAAGAATCAACACCAAAGAAGCAAGGAAAATTGGGATTTTGAACTAGGGATTCCTAGCAATTCACAGGATACTCGAACCGCTGGCTAAATCAGTGGACACAAGAAATGACCAAAGAGCTTCAAATTATGGATTTTACCAACGATTCCACTAATATGCTGAATCGCTAGGAATCGTTGGGTACAAATTCATGGATTTTGGGTTACAACATCGGTTTTGAGTCAGTTTAGAATATGTATTATATAATATACTTTGAGTAAAACTCTAGACTATGAGATTATGGATTTTGATATTTTTACAATTTTCATTTTAGTTGTGGAGATCATTATTTATTGCTTTACTTTTTGGAGAAGATTCAAGTTTCTATTAAGGTATTTTTAATTATAATATATTTTAATTATAAAATTATGATGTTTATTATCATGAGTGAGTAGTTTGTTAATCTAAACAAAACTCCAAACATAAACTAGATCTATTTTGCAATGTAGTCATAATAGGATGAATATGTGATTAATGATTTAAACCTATTTTGTATTCTTTGATTCACTGTTTTTATGGATTGCAATCATAGATTTGAGTATTATGTGCATAGTGCCCAGTATGTATGTGATGTTTTGATTCATTAACTAATTAGATAAGTAACTAGGATTGTTTGAAAGGTAAACATCATTTAAATATCCTAGTTGAATCTGAGATCTAAATTTAATGTTAAAGTGGCTTTACGAAGATATTAGATTTAGTAGTTTGAAGTTTTCATAAAATTGAATGTGATTTTATTGCGTGACGTTAATGTCTTTTATGTGAATGAAGGGGTTAGCTCAATAGAACTAGAACATGACTTTTCCACCGGTACAAGGAAAATAAATGGTTGGCTAATGACTGTTTACTTACTTATGATTGGAGTATAATGATCTAGGATGCTTTAAAAAGTATATTCATGACTGAGTAATTGGAATAACATGTTTGGAATGCAAAATGGATCTATGTTTCATTGTTTAGGAGGATTGTTTAGATGTTTATTTATATATTTTTTTAATTGAATTGATTTTTAAATTTAGTGACTTTGATTTATGTTATTTAAGTAAGTTTAGTTAGTTGAAATTTTGTTTTAATTCAATTAAAAAATAAAAATAAAAAATAATAAAACTTCTTTTTTATAGGAATTAGAAAAATTTAAGTGGAGACGATTCCCACTTATCACTACTACAAAATATTTAAAGTATAATATAAAAGAGAAATTAATGTACACGCTCGACACGTGAAAGGTTTTGGCTCCGTTGCTGAGGAAATTAAAATAATTTCTTAAGAATATTTCTCCTTACAAGTCATATGATATGGCAAACAAGAACTTACTTTTAGGCAAGACAATAAAAAATATCACAGCTTATGAATGCATGGGTATTGCGTTTCCCGTGGATGTCACCCACGTGACAGGCGGGAATACTTACCACTATACTGCAATAACTATAAACAACAACGCTTTATGGGAGGAAGCCCATATTTGTTATTTCTTTAAGTTATTTCAATTTGTAGTAGAATACCTAGCTTTAGTATAGTTTGTTTTTATTCTTTCTCCTTTCGACTCTCTTTAAGATTTATTTTCAGAAGTTATGCTCCGGAGTATCTTCATTATGAGGGGGAATGATCGAGTTGTTTTTTTTTTCGATGGCCTTTATGCAAGTTCACATTATAAACATGTTTATTTGTTTATTTATCTATTTCATTCATTAATAAAATTATTAGTTAGGTACATATCCCAATGAAATTATGAAGATTTTCAAATTTTCAGTCAATTTTACCTTTATATTCACCTTTAGGAAATATATATAAGTTACACATGAAATAAAATTGCAAAAATAGAAAAATTGAGGCTTAGCAATTTCCAACGACTCCAAATAATACTAAGAATAACTGGCAAAATCCGTAGCAAAACACATGAAAATTATTGTAAAATTTAGAATCTAGCGATTATCATCGATTCCACTTACACAGGAATCACTAGTAAAATCGATAAGTCATCAGATTCTCTAGTAGCTCACTTATTTTTGACTCAAATAGCGACTCCACTAACACAGGAATCGCTAGGCAGGATTTTTGGTTTTTGAACCCAAAACCCCAAATCGCCACACATAACACCTCATTCACACCTTCAAACCATTGCACTCGTTCACGAAAATTCCAATTCCTTGCTAAAATTCAACCCTCCTAAGCTCCATCTTAGTTTATATAAGTGATTCCTACCTCCACTTAGCTTCATTCAACACCAAAAACATAAAAAACGTATGAGAGTATTGCCAAACTAGGGTTTAGAGAACTCAGATTTGGAGCTTGGAATACCATGTCTAAAGGAGTTTAAGAGCGCATTTCTTGATAGATTCACTCTAAAGAAGGTAAAGATCACGACCCTAGCAGTCTATTTTGATTAAACTTTGATTTTTGTTGGGTTTGTGAAAATTCTTCAATTAATTTAAAAAATTCTTGGTAGAACTCCGTTTTGATACATAGAACGAATTATTTTGGATTGGGTATAGCAATAGTATGAGTGATGATTTACAAATTCCATAATTTTGAGAAAATATGGAGAATGAAATTTGAAGGAGTATTTGAAAAATATTTGAGATTGCATTTTCCACGAAACAAAAAAGGTGTGATTCATGAGTTTTTGAAAGAACATTTATTAGATTTATTCTCATATTTTCGACCACTAAAATTTACAAATAAGTTTTGTCAAGAATCTGCTCCTTATTCATAATATTTTCAGATTTCTCGATAGCAATTTGATTTTCAATAAGTTCCTCGCCTTAAGTCCATTTTGTATTGAATACATGATCTTGATTTACCGATTCACAGTAGTAATTTGATCACTATGGTGAGACGAGGTATTGGAAGGGGTAGGAGTAGTGCACAAGAGAAAGGAAAAGGGGTTATGGTAGAAAAAACCAAAAAAGACTATTCAATTCAACAAATGTACATTCTACCTACGTGTATTTTTATAAGAGACTCGAGACTCGAAAGGGTTGATTAAAGAACACCCACCCTACCTAGCTCTTATGAGGATTCTAACTACCAAAACCCAAATAGACAATTCCCCTATGACCTCTTGAGATTTGTTAGTCCTAAAGCACACAATAGATAAATTTGAGATATGAAAAGAGTTATCATACTAGAAAGAGGACTTCAAATCCAAAATGTGAACAAATATGAAGATAAAATGGTGAGCATTGTATGAGAAATATAGTGGAAACACCTTGTTAGGGATTACGAAGGAATGTTAAAGAGAGGATGTTTAGAATTAGTTCACCAATTCTATGCAAACGGATATATGAGTGGAAATCACAACAAAGTGATAGTTCAAGGAAAGAAGATTGATATTTCACCAATGGCACTGAATAGACATTATGAACTTTCAGTGCTTAGAGTTAGACAAGATTATATCGACTATTCCAGCTGGCATTACCAAATGAAGGAGGGTTAACCATACACTAAAATTTAAAAAGCCTTATAGGTAATTCTAGAATGAGGATTTGTTCTCGATATTAAAGGTTACTCCAGATTCATCGAAACCATAAATTTTAGGAGGACTACCAAGTGTTGGAGCTACACCATAGATGCCTACCTACACCACACTAAGCAACATTCTGAAGTGAGCAACCATAGAGCCGCTCAGCTTTACCACATAGTTGCAAAGACTGAGTATATCGATGTTGGACACATAATTCATGATCCAATGTGCCATGCAATAATGTCTAGGAAGCACGATGGCCTACCATTCCCAATTTTAATCACTTAGCTATGTATGAAGGCCAAGGTTGGTCTCCGTGAGATGCAATTCGATGTGCTACCTCAGAGGACTATCACTGACGTTACAATTAAGAGGATGAGAGCAGTGAATGGATACACAACGATTTGGAAGAAGAGAGGGTGACCAATGAGATAAGGAGGTATAGACTGGAAGACTGAACTAATAGACAAAAGCTCCATGCAAGCATACAAGAAGAAGCGAGGCGAGTAGCAAATCTAATGATTCAAGTATATGTTCTAGTGGGAGAGACTAGTTCTACATCTACTAAAAAAGGTAGAAGGAAAGGATTGTTAAAATCCTTATTTTTAGTTTTTCACCGTAATAAGAAAAAAAAAATCTCGAGTAATAGCGAGATGTTAGAAGCAAACGAAAGAACTCTAGCACGCCACCATTCCATGTCGGAGAGGAGGATGGAAAACTTAAAAGATCGTAGGAGAAGCATCGATTTTCCTTCGACGCATATGAGATTTCCAGTGGGAGTTCATAACCCTGCTATTAACTATGCTTCCTAATTTACTACATTAAGTAATGAAGATGAAGTTGAAAAGACGATGAGGAATTTACTTCCATTTAAAGTACTTTGTGATTTTTGAAATATTTGTTAATATGTGTGAAATGTGAACTTTATTTGAATTTTGATGAGAATGAATGTTTTATCTATTGCGTATTTCTTTTATATGATGCTTATTGATTAAATTTTGAAAAGTAATTTATATTTCATATTCAGTTCTTTTATGTTTCATGAGGTAAATTCTTCTTGTTGAAAAACCCAACTTAATTTTTAAACCTTGAGGATAAGGTTTGGAATGAGTTTGAGGGTATTGTAGGTGAAGTGAACTATAAAGAAGCCAAGTATGGAAGACTTTAGAGGTAGAATTTATTTGACTGAAAATTTTTCAAATTTTTTCACAAATGCATATAACATTTCTTCATTTTTATTTAATTTTAGTCAGAAATGTAAATTGAATATAATTTAAATTTTAATAAGTGATATATCATTATAACCCATTAAAATGAGAGTTTTATGATAGAAAGGAATTCTTATACCCTATTTGACTTAACCTAAGTTATGTATAGACTAGACGATTTTAAAGGGGATCGATTGCTTTGTGTAAGACATTATAATGGGTAGAAGATTGAAACGATAGTGTAAGATAAAAAGATCGATTTCAAATAATATTGTTATACAAAGATTATTGATCAATAATATTTTTTATATGTATTGAAAAAAGTTTATGCCACAATTGAAGTGAAAATTAGGAAATAGCCAATAAACTTAGTTTAAAAGAGTACTTCCTTGACTATAGTGAAAGTGAGAAGAGCTAACAAAAGTTTTTAAAGGAAAAAATAGAGAGACCCATAGATTCTAAAGGAAATGGAGCGGAGAATCTGGTGGTGAAAAAAATGAAAGTAATAATTCATATAAAAAGTATAACAAATTTCAAAGGAAAAGGAGCAGGAAACCATAGGAATACAATATGAAAAATGGAATATATTCATATAATGAAAGAAAGAGCGATATTAAGAAATATGGAAGGATGTTTATGAAAAAAAAACTCTAAATAAAAGATTTAGCTCCAGTGCTTATAGCTAACTTGAGTGAAGTATTTCTTGTTCCAACACTCAAACAAATAAATATGAAATGATGATTATTAGTGAGTAAGAATTCCTATCGACTTTTATTATGGTGATAGTTTAAGTATTATTGGAAAATGACATTGATTTAGTGATTTTGTATCTTAAGATTCTATATTAGATATCATAAGCTTGATGTTTGTCAGTGGAGATTAAGAAAACTTATGTAGTGCCTCGACCTTGGTGATTGGTTTATGATCGTAGCCGCAAGTATAACTGCTCGATTGTAGTAATAGTGTGACCAACTTATGTTGATTACGGATATCGTCTTCAGGTGAAAGGTGTTTGCACTCAGTTTGTACCTAGTCAAAATTACTCTATTGCTAAGGAAATCCTTTTTTTTTAATTAGCTTTTATAACTAAACTAAATTAATCTATCAAACCAATGCAAATTACTTTAACTCTTATATTAAATTTTAGTTCACAACCTCACCTAGGTAATGAAATAATATGCTTTTCAACTCACTTTATCATCTTTATCATGTATGCACAATGCCTAATTAGAATAGACTTGTTTCCTTCAAACCACTGTCATGACAGAAAAGACTCTAATGCGCAAACTATAACTTCACCTATCGGTGTGAATAACGTAAGCTCCACATTGCTTCAATATTGCAAATCTTTATATTCATAACCAATTAAGTTTATTATCCATGCCTCCTTAATCAACAACTATCGCTTGATGTTATATATTTCATGGTTGTACCGTCCATATCCGCCTTGAAACCTTCAATGGCCATGTTAACTTCTACAATCTAATATCAAAAGACACGTGATCAAGATGTTCGTAGCATTATTCTCAGAATCAATACAAAATATATTCATTGCATTTTTTCTCTTTCTTATCTATTCATATTTATTGCATAACATTCATACCATAAGATCCATTAATCCCTAAGATTGATGAACTACTCACACTTCATTGAAACAAACTTGCACATAATGGTATTCATTGAAATCAGAGATATAATGAAGTACTTCAATTAAATAAAAAATAATAATACCCGAATCACCACACGTGAGTCTTCAATGTCTTTTCTCCACAAATCTTCTTAATACTATGCTTTGTGTTCATTTTTACATCTTCATATGTTGTGTGCAATGCTTAAGTAGAATAGACAGATTTCCTTCAAATCCACTTCAACCCATTATCGTGACGGATAAGATTATGATATGCAAACTAGAACTTTACCTATCAGTGTGAATAATGTAAACTACACATTGCTTTAAGTCCCAAATCATTAGATTCATAACCAATTAAGTTTACTATCTGTGTCTCCTTCATCAACAACTATCTCTCAATGTTGTGTATTTTACGGTTGTACCTTTCTTGTATGGATTAAAAGCTTCAATAGCCATAATAACTTCTAAAAACTAATATCATTAAACATGTGGCTAGTATGTCTAAAGCGTTATGCTTAGAATCAGTTCAAATTCTAACCATTGCACTTTTATATTTATTTTTTACTCATATTCAAAACATAGCATTCATACCATAGAATCCATTAATCCATAAGATAAATGGACTACTCTCACTTCATTGAAACACACATATCACAATATATATTGGAAATAATTTCAAATTTGAGATGAATATAAATATTACCTTGAATTTATCACCGAAACCAAACTTGAATTGCAAACGTGAAGTCTTCAATGTTTTCTTCACATAAACTCCTTAATACTCAAACTATAAGTAAAACCTAAACTAAATTACTCTAATGGTGGCTAGTAGGTGGTAAGTGATAAGTTTACCACGTCTTAATACCTATTTATACTCCTTAATAACAATTCGAAACCCTACTTTACAATTTAACTCGAATTAAAACTCTAACTTTGTATTTCCTGCCTGTCTGGCCTTATCACTTACTACCTCGCGTCGTGCCATATAACCCACTGCGCCGCCACTGTGCTATCACTGCATGTGTATTTCCTTGCTCTCTGGTGTCTCGACGCTGTCATCTCATCCTCCGGCGCCGTCCCCTACACTCCATAGTGCTGCCACTGCACCTAACCTCCAGAGTTGGTTTTCATCACTTTTTCATCTCTCCCACGCCGTGAATATCCTTCCCACGCTGTGCCTTGTATCCCCACAACATCAACACATGTGCCTACGACACCAAATGTATTTTTTTATTCCATTTCTTCTCATTTTTCCTCAATTCCTTCCTTTACACATTAATTCCCTGAAAATGTAATAATACCATTATTTAGAGCTCATTTAAGGATATTTATACGAAATATACGACTAAACAAACCCTATATATACATATAAATAATCATTTGTCAATAATCCCTAAACACGTTTTAAAGCAATTAGAAACCCTACTTGACAATTTCACTAGAAATACAACTCTACATTCTATTTTCGTCACATCTCGCCACTATCACTTATGTCCCAGTGTTGTGTGTACAAACCCACAACACCGCTACTGCGTCAGTCAATCAGTGTGCAATTTCTCCCTTTAGTAGCCTCGACATTGTGCATGTTTGTCTCCAGCGTCGTCCCTTGACCTCCTCGGCACCATGATAGCACCAACCATCCTTGCCTCTTTTTCTTCTTTTCCTCGGTCTTTGGCTCTGTGTATTCATCTCCCATGTTATGCCTATGTGTCCCATAGCGGCACACCTGGGTGCCATGTCGTCAACCTCTATTTTGTGCGTTTTGGCGATGTTTCTTCTCGAATTCACTCATTTCCTTCCTTTAAGCCTTGCATACCTGAAAATACATAAGCACCATCAATTTGATCTCATTTTAGGATATTTATACTAAATATACTACTAAACTAACCCTATATATAAGTTTAAATCATCACTTATCAAATACCCTAAAACTTAGGATTTTGCACGTTTTGAGCAAAAACGTATTTTACTAAGTATCCTAACTACTCTTATTACTCTAGTACTCATTGATTTTATATCGTTCATGGAGTATCCTTTAATTCAAATAAGTTTCAAATTAATAGTCCACTCTACATTTTTCTTTTCAAAAACTTATATTTGGGATATGTAGCTTTAACAACACATACAATTCATTTTCGAAACACCAAAGTAGATTACAACCAAAACCATCACTACTCACTAGTTTGTTTCACCTCGACCCTAAAATAGCAAGTGTACAATCTCATGATTTCTCATTAGGCTCGGGAATTCACAAATAAGCATAGATCAAACTGACTTTTGTGGACTTTAGCACTTCAAGAGTATATAGGGCTTAATATAGTTGGAAAGAAAACTTATTTCAATCAAGCTACTAGCACTCGAACTAAATCTTTAACTTGAAGTGTTTTATTCAAACTTCTTCCTTCTTTTCTTTATTTTTATCTCTCTTTTCTTTTCTTCTACTCCTTTTTATTTTCTAATTGCACGGTCCCTACTCATTTTTCTATGATTCCATTTTTCCTCACTTTTTCCAACCATCAAGTTCTATGCTCCATTTCCTGTAGAACTTGTGGGACTCTCTATTTTATTATTTATTTTTCAAATTTTTATTAAAACTTCTCATTTTCACTCTATCAAGCAAGTTAACTCCAACTTCTTATATTAAACATGTCTATTTCTTCCCCTTTTAGCAATAAGTCTGTATTTACTTTTTATATTTAAGTAAGATTCATATTTGTTATAGAATTCTTTAGACATCTAATATTTTCCACAAGAAGTGTTCTATTATTCTCCTTGTTTTTGTTTCAAGTTCATGGTCTTCCATAACTCGAGGTTTCTAAGCATGAAATCATACCATTGTTTGCTACATTTTATTTTTTTCTTCAACAAATTTAAAAACACTCTCTTGAATTTCATATCAACAAGAGACTTGTATCTTACTCATCCTCAATTAAAGGTAATAACATTCCAAATGAACTACTTATTCATTACATATTACTATGTATAACCAAATCTATACTACTTAAACATGTTCACATAGTAAGTAAATGGAAAAATAATACACTACCATAATTTCCTCCTTAATTACTTCATAAATATAATTTAAACGATCATACATGCACTGTTTATATTTATTTCAACCTTTCTTACCACTTCCTATAGTGTAGTGTAGTGTAGTGTTGATGCCTCTAGACTTAAACTAAACCTTGTCCTCATTGTTTGAAAATAAGCCTGAAACATGAAAACACTAAAACACAAACCTAATAATAATAACACAAGATATATAAATTAACAAACTAAACATAAAAGTTGAAAAACTAAATAAGTGAAAAAATATCCCAAATTTAACGTTAAATAATATCAATGTATCTCTCATCTCCTTAAGGTCTAAAGAAATCCTAAGAGTTTGATAGCTCATCATCATCATCTGCATCATCAGCTCCAACATAGGAAGGTGTCAATGGATGCTCCACCCTCTTGCTCTGCACCACATCTGGATCAAATACGTAATCCGGTGATGTTGAAAAGCTAGAAGACCTATCAGTAAGTCTTATCCTTCAGCTCCTCTCATATCTACCTACATCTCTCTGATGATCGGTAAAAAAACATGAAGTTTCGCTACTCATTCAGTCAGTCTTGCATTCTCCTCTGCCTATACTGCTCATAACGTAACAAGGCTTCCTGATACTGAGCCCTGTCCTCTTTATATTGTCTCCTCGTCTCAAGCAATCCACATCCTCTACTACCGTACAGTCAAGTCTTCTGGTGGTGGTACTGGTGGCTGTGGTGGGGGAGGTGGTGAAAAAACCTTAGGACCATCCAAGTCCTACTCTTCAATAAGTGGGTCTACAAACTTGTAGCCCTCACCGAATCCTCGTTGTTGCTCATCCTCCTCTCCATATCCTTCATTTTCCAATTCTTCGGCTAACTCCGCTATTGCAGCTATGTGATCGTCTTCTTACTGCTTAGCCAACAACTCAGTCTCAAGTCTACTGCCCTCGGCTCTCTCCTTCTCATCCTCAGAGTCTTAATAACCAAGTGGTGATTTCAGTGTGAGCATAAACGCCTTATCCATGGTTTCTTGGGCCTCAATATCAAATTCTTTATCTCGAGTTAGTTTCACTCAAGTCTTCAAGTATATATGAGTGATCAAAATTAAAAAGAAACAATTTGTTGTCTATCTCTAACATGATAGATTCACTCATATTGTTGTAGATGAACCCACTGACGTTGATGTCCCCGTACTTTGTGATCTCAAATAAACAAGCCACCTTTGGCTTGTTGATCTCGCCCTGCTAAGTGGTGGGGTATAGAGAAGCAACAAGAGAATGTTGCCACCTTCTATAGACTTTCCCTACACTCGCCTTCTTAATGTGCTTCAACACATTCTGAGCCCCACCCGGCTTTGTTGTCCTTTGAAAACTAATACTTGCTCTATGGCTTTAAAAAAGTACAGGTTATAGGGTTTCTCATATAAGTTATTCGAGAAACTCTGTTCAGCTCCAACTCTACTCATATGCTCTAATCCATATATACAATTAATTTCACGATATTTAAAGGGACAAACACCCCTCCCACTTCACTGGGTCATTCTTCTGAGTAAACTTCACATTGGCATAAAATTCATATACAATTTCACTCACTCCTTTAACTTTATTCTTTTCATAGTCTTAAGTGAATTGCTCCCAACCTTGTTGCCTAATGTAGTTGTTTACTTGTTTATCATACTTGGCTGAAAAATTAATGCCTATCTCGCAAATGAACTCTCTACGCTCAATATCCTCATATCTATCATTAGCCTATCGACTAATGACGTACTTCAACTTAAATGGCCTAGGTTCCTCCTTATTGGGATATTTTGAGGATGATGCCTCAAAATCATTTGTTTTCACTTCACTCACTAGACTTGCTTTCCTCCTTGTTCTCGGCATTTTCTCAAATTCACACACCTCAACAACAATGCAACTAGCAATGCAGGTCTTGAAATCACCTAAAAATTAAAATTAATGTCACAAGCATTCTTCACATGCCAAATAATGCAAAAAAATATTTACTAGGTCTCCATATGTCACATTGATGCCTAACGTTCACGCAACTTGAAAATCCTATCCAACAAACTCATATCCGCAATTCATGCAATTTCATCAAAATTTCTTAAAACTTCAAAGCATACCTAATGAAATTATAAATTTACCTTAATGTCGAACTATTTTCTATTGTAGAAAACTCCTCCAAGTCTCTACCAATAAAAGCCCTCTCACTTTGCTCACTAACTTAAACCCTAGTGTTCTTTTAAATCAAATCCTAAATTTAGGCCCTAGCTATCCATGTTGTGAAAATCCACAATGCACTCTCTCATTTCACTCTCAATCATAAGGAACTTTCTTGCCTCATTAGAAATGATTAGTCTTGGGTTTGGTTGGTTATAGTTTGAATTGGATGGAAGTGTGCAAACTATGGTGAAAATAGGGTTTAAAACCCATTCCATGACACTAGTGTCGTGCCTTATAGGGCATGTCGTCGAGACCACTGTAAGGGTTTTTTGTGCACTTAGTTAGCACCTTGTTGGCTTCATGCCCAGTACACACAGCGTTGTGCCTAGTACATACATGGCGTCGATCTATAGGTCCATGTGATTCGCATATATTTTTTTATTAATTCCTATTTGGCGCTCTCCCGAATTTGTGGATTACAACATATGGTATCATGATCACGTAAAATCCATGTAAATATAAAATTCCATAAAACCTTACTCATGATTTTCCCATGCACCTTACCTTTGCCATGTGAACTCCTTCGCTCTCTTACACTCTTTACTGAGTTTGTCGAGACATTTCAATTTCGATAAATCATCACCTAGTAAATGGTCTTTATGCACATATAACACAAAATTTTAAAAGTTAAAAACTATAACTTGTTAATTTTCCTTTACTAAACTAAATTACTAACTAACTACTTGACTAACTAACTGAAATTAAAAAACTTGAAACTTAAAAACCCTTTGGCTGCCTCCTAGTAGCACTTAGTTTAACATCATTAGCCCAATGCCTTTTTACTCATTTAGTATGAGTCAAAATCGAGATACTCTAATTGTAGATTGAAGATAATTATATTGTTCCCATTTGGATCTACTTTTTCCCTATTAAAGAAGACTATTTTCTCTACGTCACTATCCTCATTGATACTCATTGTAATCTTTTTCTTCTTTGTGTTTAAGTTTGCATTGGTAGTGTTCAAGAATGGCCTCTTCGTATGATAGACAAATCATCATCCATATTGTGACCCATAACCTCAAAATCCGTGATGAATGTGAATCTACCCACTTTCACGTGCACATTCAGGACTACTCATATAGTAGGTATCAACTTTCCATCAACTACTTGAAAATTTATTGTATCGAGACAATTGATCTTCAAATCGATGCGCAACATGTCTATTATTGGTATGACATTGAATGAGGCTCTTGTATCACATAAGACATCTCTAAATCGGTGGCCATCAATGCTTATTGAAATGCATAATTCTCCAAGATCTCCTCTTTTGATTGGTTGAAGTCTCGATGTGAAATTGAACTTTGAATCCAGCTTCCTTGGAACCACCTTGATATTATTTCCTTTCGATGCTTCTTCAGAAGGTCCCTCATCTTTTTGCTTAGTTTTCCAATTTTTCTTCCCCTTCTTGTTATTCTTCAAGGCATTGATTCTTTGTTGCCTGAATCCTTCAAGTTAATATTGCATTAGTTTCGTTCCATAAAATAACTTAACCCTTTGGGCATTTACTTTAAATGCCTTACCACTATTGGTTATTACCTCTACCACTCCATAAGGCCAAGTAGCAACGACCTTGAATGGTCCTGACCATCGTGATCTCAATTTTCTCAGAAATAATTTCAATCTTGAATTGAATAACAAGACCAATTGTCCTGGCTCAAAGGATCGGTATTCAATCCTCTTGTCGTGCCATTATCTTGATTTATTTTTATATAACTTTGCATTTTTGTACGGGCCTAGTCTAAACTCATCCAGTTTTATTAGTTTCATTAATTTGGCATTTCCTGCAACTTGAAGATCTATGCTGAGCTTTTTAATAGCCCAATATGTTTTATGCTCTAACACTACTAGTAAGTGACATGTTTTTCCATAGACTAACCGACACGGAGACGTGCCAATTGGTGTTTTGAATGCCATCTTGTATGTCCACAATGCATATTCATGATGGAATGCCCAATCTTTTCTCTTGATGTTTATAGTTTTTTCCAAGATATGTTTCACTTCTATGTTGCTTACTTCATCTTGTCCATTTGTTTGAGGATGATAGGCAAGTGAGGTCTTATACCTTACCCCATATTTTTTAGTAGCGTGTCCAAGTTTCTGTTACAGAAATGTGATCCCTCATCATTGACTAATGCACTAAGTGTTCTGAACCGATAGAATATGTTATTCTTTATGAATTCATTGACTACTTTTGCATCGTTGGTTGCGATTGCTACAACTTCCACCCATTTGGAGAAATAATCCACAGTATATATTCTTTCCCATTTGAAGTAGGAAATGGTCCCATGAAATCCATTATCCATACATGAAAGAGCTCAACTTCTCGAAAAGTGGTTTGTGGAAACTTCTGCCTTCTAGAAATATTTCTTGTTCTTTGGAATTCATTGCAAGTTTTCACGAAAATTTACGAATCCTTAAATAGGTTTGGCCAATAGAATCCACATAGCAACACTTTTGTTGTCATCCTTTGCACTCTAAAGTGTCCCTATATGGTGACGAATAACATCTTTTTAGAATGCCAACAAATTCCTCATCTCCTACACATCGTCGAATTAACCCATCATTACATCTTTTGAATAGACATGGCTCGTTCTAAAAGTACAACTTCACATCACTCAGGAATTTCTTTCTTTGTTGCACTTGTTAAATCTGGAGGGAACACTCCGCATGCCAAATATTTAACATAGTATGCAAAACATGGTGCATTTTTCTGAACCTCTAGCTTTTGCACTTTTTCTGATATCTCTAGCTTCTTAACTACCATTGTATTGACTTTTTCTGGCTTATACATCACTTGATCTCTTCTTTGCTCATTCGTTGCCGTAGTGCTCATCATAAGAATAGCACTAACTTTCTTCTTATAACTTTTTATATTGTTGCTCAGAAATTGTTATTCCTTCCTTGAACTCGAGGCAATAGCTAATTGAACAATTTATCTCTCTAAGTTTATGATGGATTGTTATCTCTCATTATCCATACTCTTCATAGTTTGCTTCACATTTTCTATCTCCTTCTCTTGCTTCTCATAGTGTTCCCTATTGCTCATTTCCAAGAGTTTTTCAATCGACTTCAATAAAGTCATCTCATTGCTTTGCCTTAGCTTCCCTTCTTAGACTTATTGATCAAAGCCTGGAGATAACTTCTATTGGGGCATATTCCCTATGTCAATCTACAAAGATTATTTATCATATGATTTTAGTTAATAAAATTGTGATTTTTCATTTGCTGTTTTATTATAAGTAATTGCATGTTTACCTTATAGTAAGATTTATGAGTATTTGTTGAAATATCTTAAATGTCCCTAGTTGATCATTATACCGAGAACTATAATCTATTAAAGCAAGTGTGAATTGTGATTGATGATCATGTGATGATCATGTTTATAAGGATACGAATCGAGATCATAAGTACTTGTTATGGGAACAAGGTACTGGACTGAGCCGCTATGAGAACACCATATAGATTAAGTCATAGGTGTTACTCATGATAGGTATATCATTAGTCCTTCGACTTGAGATCACCATAGACTTCAATATTATGAGCATGGTAATTCGACACAATCAAACGTTGTCTTTAATTGGACGATAATAAAGATTGTGATTGGTTACCATGTGAATAATATGTGAAGTTGTGTAATCAAGATATAATTTCTCACTCTCGTAAAAAGAGGATATCAATGGATCCCTTGATATGACAGACTGATAATGGTCAAGTCCATGTGAATTGAAATGATCAATGTCACTTAGATGTTTTTGGTTTACCTAAAGATCAAGACTAGTACGATTGAACATTAACGGTGACTTTCAATGTCTTATGTTTAATCAAAGGATATCACACGAAAAAAGGATATAATATATGTTATTCATTAGGTTGTATCGATTTTGATATGCATGCTACTTGGGTAGTGATAATGCCTTACTAGAGCCGCTTATAACTTGTATACCAAAATGGTTTTGGTTCACTGCCAACGTCGAATGAACATATTGGGTTGCACACAAATAATGGCTTTTCGTAATTTCAATTGGTCCAGAGTAATGAATTTTATATGATAAAATTCATGAAAAAATAGCTCTTATGATTTGTTATATGATAACTTATTAATAGGGGCATATGTGTAATTTGCTTAAATTGCCTAAATACGATTGTTGTATTGCGAATAGGATTTTTTAAGTGAGGGCTTATTTACATATATATATAGAGGTTGAAATTCTAAAACAAATATAAAATTTTTGTTTTTGCAAATTTTGAGTTCTCTGGATTTTAGGAGAGAAAGAAATCTCTTAGGGCTGGCACTCCAAATTTTGGTCACCGTTCGTGCGTGGATTTCTGATAGAGAATGGGCGCTTGAACGTCTTGGAGATCAAAAAATTAGAGAATGAAATCTTGAATTCAAGTAAAGTTTACTTTTGTAGATCTAGTTTAATGGAACTTATTTTCGATCCTATTAGGGTTTTTCAAAAATTGTTTTGAATTTTTCGCTGCATATGAACCCCAAAACCCAACAATGGTATCAGAGACTTAGGCTCGATTCTATTAAATGTTTGCATGTTTTCTTTGATGTATATATGACATGTGTGAAAACATGGTCTCAATTAATGTATATGTATGATGTGCATATAGGTACTATGATAATTGTTATCAAGAATTGGTTTTAAAATATGTTATTAATCCATGTGTTTGATACATACGCATGATTTGATTCAATGATAGAATTCATGTTTAGAATATTTCGATTAACATATGTTTTAATATTGAACGATGCGAATTTTATATGTTCACATTGTAGAAGTCGTGTTTAGGTTAATGTGATTCTTGCTTGGGTACATAGTTCGTTTTATTCAATAATTTTGTATGTCTCCATGATAGAAATCATGATTAGGCTAATATGATTAATTTAATATGATTCTGGTGTTGAATGCATGATTAATATTTCGTTTCTTGATTCAATTGCTTGTTTCATACGAATAAGAATCGAAATTGATTTTGATCATATATCTCATTATGGTCATGTGTTAGTATATTCCTATTAGATAGGAGATAAACTTGTAATCAGATAAGAATTATAAATCCTATAAAATAGGTGATCTATATAACAAATTCTAATTGGATAAGGATTTAAAGTATCTTAAATTCTAATTGGATTAGGATAAATTATTAAGTTAGAGGTGGACCGGAGTTGATTAAAAATATTTTAATTAATATCTTTGTAATTAAAATAAGGGGCAGTTTTGGTCGATTGGATTGACTAAGATAATGACAAATTTTAGGCGATTTTCAATTTTAGGAACTTGAATTCGTTGTCTAAAATTTCCCAACTTGTTTAATGATTGTGCATGCATTGTAATATATGATATTTATATCTTGTTTAATTTATAATAACTAAAAGAAATAAAAAAATCCCTCTTCCAATTTTTAAGTCAAGTGACATCCATTCTCAAATACTTGTTAAGGTTTCGATCACATCAATATGGGTCTGCCTCCGTAGAGTGTATTGTGTTATCTTGGTGAGGCAAGTTGAGTAACGATTATACTACTATTTGAAATGGTTAAACTTGATACAACTATCAAAACGATTTTGGGCTTTAGGCACTAGATGAGATAAAACATGTTAAGACATAAGATGTCATAATCTCATAAAAACAACTAAAAGTTACATATGATGTAATTGGTAATTGGCACCTACCTAAATAACATAATTCAAAGTGTCATGCCTTAGCTGTCTTGGAATTAGGTGAAATATAGATTTTAGTCCCTTAAATTAACATAGTGTTTTAAGGAGGGTTGTTAATTTAGGGGGAGTCTATTCCTCTATACCAAAATGAAATTTTGCATAATCTTTGTTGTAAATCAATGGCCTCTTCAAATCACACTAATCCTTCATCACTAGGATCCATCCTTGGGAAAGATAAGTTTTCTGGGACAAAATTCCTTGACTGGTTTAGAAACTTGAGAATTATTCTTAAGCATGAACGAAAGTTGTATGTCCTTGATAATCCTATTCCTGAGGAACTATCAGCCAATGCTTTAAGAGCCGTGACGGATGCACATACTAAGCATGTCAACGACTCAACTGATGTTGCATGCATTATGTTGGTAACCAAGGTTCATGAACGTCATAAGGAATGGAACACATGGAAGCTTACGTCATGGCTACGATGCTGAAGGAAATGTTCCAGAAGCAGGCTAGGCAAGAAAGGTTAAGACAGTCAATAACCTTCATTCTTGCAAAATGGCTGAGGGTGCATTAGTTAGTCCTCATGTTTAGAAAATGAAGGGGTATATTGACCATCTTGACATACTTGGATTTTGCATAAGCTAAGAATTGGCTACGGATTTGGTCCTAAATTCATTGCCTAATAGTTATTCACAAATTGTGATGAACTATAACATGAATAACATGGAGAAGTCTATCTCAGAGTTGCATTTGATACTTAAAAATGTTGAGCTGAATGTCAAGAAACCCATTGCTAATGTGTTGATGGTTCAGAAAGGAAAGGCTAAGAAGAAGAATGCCAAAGGCAAGGCTAAAGTTGCCATACTGTTGTGATTGTCATAAAACCTATGGAACAAGTCAATTCTAAGGCGGCTTCTACTTCACAATCCCAGAAGGAAAAGGAAAAAAAAAAAGGAAATTGTCATTTTCGCAATGCACTTGGGCATTGGTTCAGAAATTGCAAGCTCTATCTTGAAGATCTAAAGAAAAAAAAGAGTAGTCGACTACGGCTTCAAGTATTTTCGTTATTGAAGTTAACTTATCTACTAGTGATTCCTGGGTATTAGATACTTGATACAGATCTCACATTTGTATTAGTGTTCAGGGTCTCACTAAAAGTAGAAAGCTAAAGAAAGGAGAAGTCATCTTACGACTTGGAAATGGAGCAAAGGTTGCTATATTGGATGTAAGATGCTATGAGTTAATTTTACCTAGTGGACTTATTTTAGTTTTAAATAATTTTTATTATTTCCCTACCTTAAGCGAAATATTATTTTAGTTTCATGTTTGGATTTGGTTGGTTTTAATTTCATTATTACGAATAATAAATGCTCCATTTCTCATAAAGGCATTTTTCATGCGAAAGCTTATTTGAATGATGGTATTTATATTCTACACATGAAAAGGTCCATAGATACTCCAATTCTTAACGTAAATGAAAAAAGATTCAAGTCAAATGATTTAAGTCAAACCTACCTTTGGCATTGTCATTTGGGCCACATAAATGAGAAACGTATTTCTAAACTCCATAAAAATAGAATTTTTGATTCATTTGATTTTGAATCATATGAAACATGTGTATCTTCTTTACTAGGCAAGATGACAAAAAGTCTCTTTACTGGACACAGTGAAAGGGCTAGCGATTTATTGGGTCTAACACATACTAACAATTAAGATCCTATAAACACAATGACTAGAGGTGGTTATCAGTACTTCATTACCTTCATTGATGATTTTAGTAGATATGGTTACGTGTATCTCATGAAACATAAAGGTGAATCTTTTGAGATGTTTCAAACATTTCAGAATGAAGTACAAAATCAACTTGGTAAAACTATTAAATCACTTTGATCAGATCGAGGTGCTGATATTTTAGCTAAAAGTTCGATGATCATCTTAAAAACTCTGGGATTGTCTCATAGTTAACTCCTCCAGCAACTCCATAATTGAATGGCATTTCTTAGATGAGAAATTAGACTTTATCGAATATGGTTCTATCTATGATGAGTCATGTAGATCTTCATATTTTCTTTTAGGGTTTGTCGCGTTTACACAGAATCGTGTTCCTTCTAAAGCGATTGATACAACATCATATGAGATGTGGTTTGGGAAAAGACCAAGTTAGTTTTTCTTTAAGATTTGGGGTTGTAATGTTTCATACAATGACAAATCTCAAAAAAGTTATCAGACAAATCTACCAAGTGTGTATTTGTTGGTTATCCTAAAGAAATCATAGGATACTACTTTTATAATCCAACTGAGAACAAAGTATTTGTTGCTTAGAATGGTGTCTTTATGGATAAGAAGTTTATTTCAAAAAATAACAATTGGAATAAAGTAAGTCTTGAAGAAGATCAAGAACCATAAATAAACACTCAACTGTTAATGGGAGATCAACAAATTTTTGAACTAGTTGAACCTCCACAAGTATCGCAAGGCCCGCGTGTAGGTGTAATAGGGTAAGACATGGGCCTTAGAGATTTGGATTTCTCATTACTTGTAGTAGTGAAGTGTTTCTTATAGATCAAAATGAGCCCACTACTTATCAGGACGTTGTGTCTAGCGTTGATGAAGATAAATGGCTTAGTGCCATGAATTCTGAGATGCAATACATGTATGATAACCAAGTTTGGACTTTAGTTTATTTACCTAAAGGTGGTAAGACCATTGAATGTAAATGAGTTTTCAAGAAGAAAACTGACATGGATGACAATGTGTATACTTATAAAGCATGGCTAGTAGCAAAAGGTTTCAAACAGACTCAAGATGTTGATTATGATGAGACTTTTTCTTCTGTAGCCATGCTTAAATCCATTAGAATTCCAATTTCGTAGTCGCATATCATGATAATGTGATATGGCAAATGAATATGAAAACAACTTTCCTAAGCGAAAACTTACTTGAGGACGTGTATATGATATAGCCTGAAAGGTTTGTTCATTTTAAGAATTCTAAGAAGTTGTACAAGCTTCAAAGATCCATTTATGGATTAAAGCAAGCTTCTCAGAGTTGAAATCTTCATTTTGATGAATCAATTAAGGAATTTGGCTTCATTAAAAATGAATATGAGCCTTGTATGTACAAGAAGGTCAGTGGAAGCGTGGTTATTTTCTTGGTACTATATGTTGATGATAAATAACTCATTGGAAATGCATCCCAACCTTGTAAAGTATCAAGTCTTGGTTAAGGAAGTGTTTCTTAATGAAGGACTTAGGAGATGCAACCTATATTATTGGGATTAAGATCTATAGGGATAGATTTAAAAGGCTAATCGGTCTAAGTCAAAGTGCTCATATTGACAAGGTACTGAATAGGTTCAATATGCAAGACTCTAAAAAAGGATCATTACTAATTTCTCATTGTATAAGTCTCAGCAAGACTCAATGTGCAAAGACTAATGATGAGCAAGAATGCTTGAATACGATTCCATAAGCATCAGCTATTAGATCTATCAAGTATGTATCATATGTTTTGAGCACAAAAAGTAGATCTCAATTTGATCCCGATGAGAGTTACTAGATAGCAATAAAAAACATTATAAAGTACTTGAAAAGGACTAAAGAAGTGTTCTTGGTCAATGAAAGTTTGGAAGACGAGCTTGTTGTAAATGGCTACACAAATGCAAGTTTTCAAATAGATATAGATGACTTCATATTGTAGTCTGGATATGTATTTACTTTAAATGGAGGCGGATTGAGCTGGAAAATTTCAAAACAAGACACCGTGGCAGATTCTACTATAGAAGCTAACTATATTGCAGCGTCTTATGCAGCTAAGGAGGCAGTTTGGATAAAAAAAGTTCATTTCTAAACTTGGTGTGATTCTGAGTATAGCCTACCCTATTTGCTTGAATCGTGACAACAATGGGGCGATAGCACTGGCCTATGAACCAAGATCACACCACCTATCCAAACATATACTTAGACGTTTTCATCTCATTCGAGAAATCATTGATAGGGGAGACATAAAGATCTATAGAGTTCCTACAAAACATAATTTTTCAGATCCTTTGACAAGGCTTATCAACAAGTGAAACATGATGGTCATGTTAGCTCATTAGGTATTAGATACATGAATGATTGGCCTTAATGCAAATGAGAGATGTTGGGGCATGTGCTGTAGGTCAATCGACAAACATTGTTTATCTTATGATTTTAGTTAATAAAACTATAGTTTTCATTTGTTGTTATTATTATGTAATTGCATGTTTACCTTACAGTAAGATCCATGGGTAATTTGTTAAAATATCCTAAATGTCCCTAGTCGATCATTATATTAGGAACTGTAAATAATTAAGGTTAGTGTAAATCTTGATTGATGGTCATGTGATGATCGTGCGTAGGGATACAAATTGAGATCATGAGTACTTGTTACTGACCCGCTATGAGAACACCATATAGATTAAGTACTTGTTCTTACTCGGGATAGGTATATCATTAGTCCTTCGATTTGAGATTACCATAGACTTCAATATTAGGAGCATGGTAGTTTTACACAATCAAACATTATCTTTAATCGAACGATTATAAAGATTATGATTAGTTACCATGTGAATAATATGTGAAGGTGTGTAATCAAGATAGAATAAATCACTTTCGTATAAAGAGAGATATCGGTTGATCCCTCGATATGATAGACTGCTAATGGAAAGGCCCATATGAATTGATATGATCAATGTCACTTGGATGTTTTTAGTTTACCTAAAGATCGAGACTAGTACGACTGAACATTAAGGGTGACTTTCCATCCCTTATGTTTAATCAATGAATATCGCATGACAAAATGATATGATATATGTTATTCATTAGGTTGTATTGATTTTGATATTCATACTACTTAGGTAATCATAATGTCTTGCCAGATATCGATTATGACTTTTGTACCAAAATGGTTTTGGTTCACAGCCAAAGTTTTATGAACATATTGGGTCGCATACAAAGAATGACTTTGCACAATTTCAATTGGTCCAGAGTAATGAATTTTATATGATAAAACTCATGACATAAAATTCCTTAAGATTTGTTATATGATAACTTATTAATAGGGGCGTATGTGTAATTTGCTTTAACTGCCTAAATACGATAGTTGTATTACGAATAGGATTTTAAGTGGGAGCTTATCTACACATATAAATAGAGGTTGAAACCCTAAAATGAAATAAGATTTTCTTTTTTGCAAATTTTGAGTTCTCTGGATTTTGGGAGTGAAAGAAAAATGTTTTCAATCTCTCCTAGGGCTAGCACTCCAAATTGTGGTCACCTTTCGTGTGTGGATTTCTGATAGAGGACGGGCACTTGAACGCCTTGAAAATCAAACAATCAGATAAGGAAATCATAGATTAAGGTATGGTTTACTTTTGTAGATCTAGTTTAATGGAACTTATTTTCGATCCCATTAGGGTTTTTCAAAAATTGTTTTGAATTTTTTGCTGCGCATGAACCCAAAAACCCAACAACTTCAGCCCGTTATTAAGAATTTCATAGGAGAATTTGGGTTGTTATTGTTATATCCTTGATAAGACCTTTCAGGAGCCATTCCTCTCGGCTTGAAGTTGTTTCCATAGCCTTGTTTGTTCATGAAGTTTATGTCCTCATACTTCATTCCATGTTGCATGTCCATTTGATTAACAACCATGGCTTGGTGATTAATGGGTTGTTGTATCGATTGCACGTGCAAACCTTGTTGTCCCATCTTATGTTCCATCCTTATACTTGGTTAGTAGAGAACCACCTGTTGCGGCATCCACTAGTGTTCTCGTATGGTGGTTCATCCCATAGTAGAAAATTTTGAGTTATGCTCATTTCACGTATCCATTTCATGGACATCTCCTCAACATCTCCTCAAATCTTTCCCAAGCCTCTCAAAGAGACTCGGCATCTTCCTGCTTGAATTGATTGATTTTCAGCTTCCTTTCACTGACCTTCATTATGGGAAAAAACTTGTCTATAAATCTTTCATTAATTTATGCCCAAGAGGTCATACTCCCCGCATTTAGTCCTTGGAACCAATATTTGACTTTTCCACCAAATCAGAATGGGAAAAATCTCACCCTGATCACCGCATTTGTAACTTTGGTAATGTGCACAGTGTCGCACCTCTCTAAAAGATTCTCTTCATGTGCAATTGGATCTTCATTCGCTAGCCCGTTGAGCAACCTATTTTGCACCATGTCGATTAAAGACGGTCTCAGTTTGAACTCGGTGGTATTTGCTGAAGCCACATCACTCTGCTATACGTCTTTTGAACTTCTTGCTTGAAGTAATCACGAAGGCATCTCTGTCCTCGCACTCTATCATACACTACCAAATCACCTTCGGGTTAGTTATTCCCTCGGCCCTGTTCTTGGTTTCGTGTTTGATCCTTAGCCATCTTGATTCCCTTTTTTCTTTCCTTTATTGGTTCTGTTAGTGTCAGGGTCGTCAGGCACTAAGTCCTTCTTTCATTTGCTACGCATGCACTAGTTATCCCGAAAAGAAAACACAAAAGATCAAGTGCAGAAAGTCAAACATGAAACTTAAACCTTTTATTTTTTTCTTTTTGTTTTTATAAACTTGAAAGTAAAGTATTTAAAATAAAATTTAGCAATTTTTCAAACTAACTATGTCTAAGTGGCTACCTATCCCCAGCAACAGCACCAAAAACTTGATCATGGTCGCAAGTATAACAGATCAATTGTAGTAATAGTGTGACCAACTTACATCGATTACGGATATCATCCATTATGGAAAAGTTTTTTCCGTCAGTTTGTACCTAGCCAAAATCACTCTATTGCTAAGGATATTGCTAAGGAAATCTTTTTCTATTGGTTTTCATAACTAAAATAAACTAATCTATTAAATCAATGCAAATTACTTTAACTCTTATATTAAGACTATCTTAGTTAACAACTTCACCTAGGTAATAAAATACTATGCTTTTCAACTCTCTTATCATCTTTATCATGTGTGTGTAATGCATAATTAGAATAAACAAATTTCCTTCAAATCTACTTCAACCCACTGTCGTGACGGAAAAGATTCTAATGTGCAAACTAGAACTCCACCAATCTATATGAATAAAGTAAGCTTCATAATGCTTTAATGTTCCAAATCTTTAGATTCATAATCAATTAAGTTTACTATTTGTGCCTCCCTAATCAACAACTATCACTCGATGTTGTATATTTCAGGGTTGTACCATCCATATCCGACTTAAAAGCATCAATGGCCATGATAAATTCTAAAAGCTAACAAACACGTGATTAAGATGGTCGTAGCATTTTGCTCGGAATAAATACAAAATCTAACCATTGCATTTTTTTATCTTTCTAATCTATTCATGTTTATAGCATAACATGCATACCATATGATCCATTGATCCATAAGATTAATGAACTACTCACATTTCATTGAAACAAACATCCACATAATGGGAAATCAAAGATATAATGAAATACTTCAATTAAATCAATAAAAATAATACATGAATCACCACACGTGAGTCTTCGATGTCTTCTTTCCATAAATCTTCTTAATACTCAAGAATAAAGCAAACCTATGCTAAACTATGTTAACGGTGGCTAATGGGTGGTAATTAGTGAGTTTACCACGTTCTCATATCTATTTATACTCCATAAATACGTTATAAAACAATTAGAAACCCTACTTGACAATTTTACCCAAAATAGAACTCTACTTTTTATTTTCTTCAATGTAATATAGGCATTGTCACTTATGTCCCGGCGTTGTGTGTACAAAGCTATAGTGCCACCACTGCACATGTCACATCGTGTGCAAATTCTCCTTTTAGTAGTCTCCGCGTTGTCCTGTCTGTCCCCGACACTGTCCCTTGACCTGCACGGTGCCATGACTTTGCAAGCCATTCTTACCTCTTTTTCTTCTCTTCCTTAGACTTTGGCATTTTGGCTTCATCTACCATGTTGTGCCTATGTGTCCCACATCGCC
This sequence comes from Stephania cephalantha, assembly GCA_039657325.1. NCBI lineage: Eukaryota > Viridiplantae > Streptophyta > Magnoliopsida > Ranunculales > Menispermaceae > Stephania > Stephania cephalantha. The sequence goes on along the minus strand of CM077578.1, from coordinate 27,583,525 downwards.
ACACCTATGTGCCATATCTTCAACCTCTATTTTGTGCGTTTCAGCTCTTTTTCTTCTCGAATTCACTCATTTCCTTCCTTTACGTCTTCTATACCTAAAAATACATAAACACCGTCAAATTGATCTTATTTCGAGATATATGTACTAAATATACTACTAAACTAATGCTATATAAAATTCAAAATAATCACTTATCAATTTAACTTTGAATTTTGAGGTGTAATGCATAATTAAGAGGTTTAAATGTCAGATAAAGGGGTTGTTCTTTAGTTATTTCTCTTCTATCATGAATTTTATTTTTATGAAGGTAATATATTTTTATATTTAATGATCATTTTTGTTTAAGAATTAGAGTATATGATTATGAAAACAAAACTAGGGAGGAAAAGATAATTTGATTGAGAGTATTCTTTTGCTCGGGATGGTAAAGTGAATGAAAAATCAACATAATAGAAGAAAAGAAGAACGAGATTTTAAACTAGCATTTCACAGGACACCTGAATTACTAGCTAAATTTGTGGACTTAAGAAATGACAAGAGAGCTTCAAATTCTAGATTTTCCCAGTGATTCCACTTACACAATGAATCTCTAAGAATCGTTGGGTACGAATTCAGGGATTTTGGATTACAACAAAGATTTTAAGTCGATTTAGGATATGTATTACGTAATATACTATAAATAAAAACCCTAGACTACGAAATTAGGGCCTTTTGGTAGTTTTGGAATTTTTCTTTTAGTTGTGTAGGCCATTCTTTATTATTTTACTTTTTGAAGAAGATTCAAGTTTCTATCAAGGTATTTTTAATTATTATGTCTTTTAACTCTGAAATTATGATGTTTACTATCATGAGTGAGTAGTTTGTTAATCTAAACAAACTCCAAACATGAACTCGATCTATTTTGCAATGTATTCAAGATAGGATAAACATGTGCTTAATGCTTTAAACCTAATTGTATTATTTGATTCATTGTTTTTATGGATTGCAATCATGGATTTGAGTATTATGTGCATAGTGGCCAATACGTATGTGATTTTTGATTCATTAACTAATTAGAGTAGTAACTAAGATTGTTTGAAAGGAAAACACCATTTAAATATCCTAGGTGAATCTGAGATCTAAATTTAATGTTGAAGTGGCATTTTGAAGATATTAGATTTAGTAGTTTGAAGTTTTCATAATACATAGAGCGATTTTATTGCATGAAGTTGATGTATTTATGTGAATGAAGGGGTTAGTTCAATAAAACTAGAATGTGGCTTGTCCACCGGTATAAAGAAGACAAATGGTTGGCTAAAGGTTGTTTACTTACTTATAATTAGAGTTTAATGATCTAGGGTGTTTTAAAAAGTATATTCATGACTAAGTAATCGGAACATGTTAGGAATGCAAATGGATCTATGTTTCATTGTTTAGGAAGATTGTTTAAATGTTTATTTATATTGTGATTTATTTAATTGAATTGATTATTAAATTTAGTGACTTTGATTTATGTTATTTAAGTAAGTTTAGTTAGTTTAAATTCTATTTTTATTAAATTAAAAGTAAAAATAAAAATAGTAAATTTTTTTAAGGAATTTGCAAAATCTTTATGGAGACGATTCCCACTTACCACTACTACAAAATATTTAAGTATAATATAAAGGGAGAATTATTGTACATGTTTGACGTGTGTCACTGGTTTATCCTTTCCTTATACGCAGCAAATTGCATCTCTTCCAAAACTCGCCTTTTTTCTGCTCGTATTCTTCTTTTCTCTGTGGTCAGTCTTATAAATATCTCATTTCTCTCTCGCTACTCCACTAAATCTACATAGCATAACACTTGTTTGGTGCTTTCTATGTATTCATCAGTGATGGTCCTGACAGGATGAACATCCAACTGAATACCTATCATAGGAACTTGGCCTTATTTGCAGAATTTTGTGTTTATCAAGTAAAAAGGCAACCCTTCATTCTTGTTTGTGGTCATGACATTCCTAATTGAATAGAAGATGATCATGCCAACATCGATGTAACATATCCCTTAAAGGATGTGATATAACAACGTTGCCTTGTAGTTCACAACCTCATAGTACTCAAACTCAGCTGCAAGCTCGCATTGATGAAATAGTTTCATGCTTTAGTGGTTTTTCTAAAATATTTAGTTTGAATGTGTTTTGGGTACCCATCCTTTTCCAAAATGAATCCATTCCTTGCTTCCAATCCATTCCTAATGGCTTCATAGAGAAATCCATGTCTGAATTCATACTCAGGTTTTAGTATCGATTTATTTTGTAAGGTGAATAATCCACTTGTCTTCCTCAGACCATGGCTATTGTTTTATTGTTACTCCTATGATCGTTTGCATAAAATTCTTGGACTAAAATCTTATAACCCATCTTTATAAGAATCTCTGAGTCATTATCGACATTGTAATCCCTACTCAACAATGCCCAGTTCATCACCTTTATTATGTTTAAAATCCTAGGCTCGTACTTAATATCATCTTTTACATATAAGCCCCTATCCAAAATTATTTTCATATTCTTACTAATGTCGCTCTTTATCCTCGCAAGAGCCTTTGCATTTATTAATTTATTTACCGAAAAAGGAATTTGTAAAGTCTCCTCAACTTCTTCCTCTTCCTCCGACTCATCACTAAAATCTAAAGGTTGAGAAAGTTATCTTGGTGTTCTTACTCTAAGATTGTTTATTGAAATCCTCGTAGGCCTAATAGGTGTGGATGGAACTTTGGATTTTATTTTGGGTTTTTCTAATAATGCTCCATTTCCCCTCCCCTCTCTTGAATTTCTACCCTTTCCACTTCGGGCCATTTTTCAAAATCATAAGCCACAAGTCCAAATAACAATTTAAACCTATGGATCATAAAAATGTTTATTGAAATTAAGTTGGTATAATTTAAAACTCTATTTAAAAAGAGAAATTCATTTAGAAGGTTAGATTGAAAATTAATTGGAAACTTAAATAAAACTAGCATCGAAGTTTTAACTCAAATATAACTTAAAATCAATTTTCCAAATCTTTCATAACATGAAATAATTGTGTGATAAATTCTAGTCTTTTCCAAAACAAAACAAAACCCCAAACTCATTTGAAACCAATTGCAAAAACGTATCCTTTTAATTGATAAAAATACTAAAATTTTAAGAATATTTAATTTGTAAACCAACGATCATCGTAATTACAATGCCTAATCTATTGGAATCAATGAAATTATTTATTCATGGTAATAAAATGAGTTCCAATAAAACAATTTCAAAATAATTGAAAATCTTGTAAAAATCATCAAACCAAAAATCCATCAAAATAAAGAGCTAGGGTTTATCGTAATTATCTTCTTGAGAGTGAATGCCTCAAAATATAAGCTCTTAAACTCCTCTAGATTGGTTTTCCAAGCTCCTAGTCGAAATCCCCTAAACCCTAGTTTGTTTTACTCTATCAAATTTGAACTTTTTTGTGTTGAACAAAACTCGAAAGTGGTGGGAATCACTCAAATACACAAAAATTAAGCTTAGGGAGGCTGAATCTAGGCAAGAATTCAATGTTTAATTGAAAGGGTGCAATGTTTTGTGAGTTTGAGGTGGGTTTGTATTTGGCGATTTGGGGTTTTATTTTAAAAACTCTAAATTGTGCCTATCGATTCAAGTTTTAAGTGGAATCGCTGAGAAATCGCTGCTTAAATTGGTAGGATTGAGCCTCGGTGCCTCACTGATGTGGCCAGTGATTTATGTTATAAGACTGAATCACCACCGATACGCTATACTTAAATTTTCACTTAAATTTATGGTTACTGTCACCGATTTTGTCAGCAATTCCTAGTGTTATTCCAAATCGTCGAGGATTTGCTTAGCTTATTTTACTGTTTTTTCACTTTATTTCACAATTAATATATATATTACTCACAAAAACTAATATAATGTTAGAATTTTTTAGGAATACGAAAGTTTGATTAGGATATGTAAGTAACTAATAATTTAATTAATTAAATAAATAAATAAACAAGCAAGTGAATAATGTAAAGTTGCATAAAGGACATAGAAACAAAAACAACTTGATCACTCCCCCTTATTTGAAAGTACCTCGTAAATTTTGAAAATATTTCCAGTACAAGAGTTAAAAGTGAGAGACCAAAAATATTATACTAATACTAAACTCCTACTAAAATTAAAGCATAAATAAACATAGAATACGGGTTGCCTCCTATAAACCGCTTTTGTTTACTGTCGTTGGCTCGACTAGACCATTCTAGAATTAGACTGGGTCTCTAAATTTGAATTTAGGATTGTCCACTCTAGTGCCATTCCAAAAAGTGATTGGTTGACCATTAATCGTCAAAGTGATTGTTTAGGACATCCATAACAGCTTGAGAAGTGGCTACGAAAAGTTGTCCTAAAATTAAATGAGGATCTTCATTAATAAAATGTGACATGACCAAAAAGTCTATGGGTATAATGTGCTTGTCCACTTGAACTTGTACATTCGTGACCACCCTTATTGGTTGAATGGAAATATAGTCCGGTAGAGAAACTTGTTTAGAAGCAAGTGCATCAAACTCCAATTGAGTGTGTAGAAAGAAATGTATAGGTATGAGATTTACATTAGAACATGTATCACACTAAGCTTTGAAGTACCAAGCCCATTTGATTTTTATGTGCTAATGCATACCTCTAGGATCATTAAGCTTCACAGGGCTTAAATCCGACTTTTTTTCTTATTCTTTTTGGATTTAAAATCTCTCGGCTTGTTAATACTCTTCCCGTTCTCCGATTGTTTAACTCTCAATTCTCGAGTTACTTTCTTTTCATTTGAAGTGTCTTCAACTTGTTCTTTCATTGAAACTTCATTTTCAGTTTATGTTTTTACTTAATTAATTGCATAAATTTCAGCGTTAAGATTATTATAGTAGTTCAATTCTAGAAAATTATTATCATTAATTTCATTATCAAGTAATTCCTCATATTCATCATAATTATGTTCGTTGTTAATTTTGAACAATAATTTTAGAAAATTATTGTCATTAATTTTATAAACATTGTTCCTTCAGAAATATCTAACTTGGTTTTACCTATTTTAATAAAAGGTCTACCTAAAAAGTATATGTAGAGGATTAAGTGATATCGAATCTCCCATTTCCATAACATGAAAGTCAGCCTAAAATACTAAGTCGTCTACTTGTACGAAAATGTCTTCTAATAATCCATACGGTTTAATAGTTGTATTGTTTGCTAAAGTAAGATTAATAGGCCTATTAGTCAGCAATCCTATTTTCAATGATTCATATAGTTTAAGTGTCATTACATTAATTGATGCTCCGATATCACACAACAAATTCAATAAAACAGGTTCCTATTGTAATGGGTATAACAAACATTCTAGGGTTATAACATTTCTCGAGTATTTTCTTTAAGGATGACACCTTTTGCCATAGGTTTTCTTTAGATTCTTCTATAAATAATTTTTTAGACTTAGGAAATGATTTAGTAACTACATCATAATTCGATAATTGCATAATTGATTTCATTAAAGGTTTATCAATTTTTATTTTCTTAAATACTTTAGAAATGTGTTCTTTATTTTTTTCCTTCCTAGCATTCGCTAATCGTGGTGGAACGGGAGAAATAAAACTCATCTTTATTCAATTTATAAGTATTATCATCATTTTTCTCTAAGTTAACTAATTAAGAAATTCGTAACGATTTTTTCATAAGCTTCAACTTTAACTAAATGCCATGAGTATAGTCTTTTCAAGAAAAGGAGTATATTTTTATTGTTCAGCAATCAATTCCTTATTGGGGATGACATTGTCCATCATCTTTTTTTTTCTTCTTCTTCTTCTTCTATTGTTTTCTATACTTTCTTTTTCTTTTTACCTCTCTTAGGTATTTTTTCTTCGTATGTGTTTCTCTTTCATTATCTCAAAATAAAGTGTCAACTTGTGCTTGATTAGTAGTTTGAGTAGGTCCTTTAATTTGGTTGCTTGACTTATTAATTTGTAAGTTCACCTGATTTAATTGGTTTTTTAACTCATTAATAGACATTAAATTGGATTTGATTTTGAGAAAGTTGTGTAAAGTTTTAATGACTTGAAGTCATAAAATTATGTAATATTTGTTCTAAATCAGGTTGTGTAGGTTAAATCATTTGTCGAGGTTGTTAAATAGGTGAGATTGTATTTGTGCTTTTGGTCTATAAGTAGTATAATTTTGATTTTGTAGACCATAGCTAAGATTTGAATTTAGTTTACCAGTGTAGTAACTGTTGTTGTTATATTTATTTCTAGGAGGACTAGAAAATTGGTTCATAACAGCATTGACTTCTTCAATATCATCGTCTTGTAAAGTAGGATATGCATCCGTAGAATATGTAAAGTCATTACAAAATCCACATGTTTTTACTTAGTTTGATCTATCTTTTAATAGTAACTTGACCATGCTAGATAATTCATCAAATTTTTCGTCAAATGTATTACTTCTTTTATAATTCACTTCATACAAAAATTTTGATGTGTCGGTCTTTTCACCATATTGGTTAGATTGTCTAGCCATTTTATTAATAGCTTCTTTTGCTAAAGTTGGCGTCACATCGAATAATGATCCTCCATATACGGTATCTAATAGTCTTTAGTCTTTATTCAAGATGATTAAGTCATTCATAAAAGTACTCTAATAAAGCTCTTTGTGTATATCCATGTTGTGGACAAGACGAAATTAATCTTTGAAATCTATCCCAAAATTCATTAAATTTTTATCATCTTTCCTTTTTACGATTGTGATTTTTCTTCTATAGGAACTAATTTTTCATGCAGGCATATGTCGATTCAGAAAAGCTTTAAACATTTGAGCCCATGTGGTTTGAATCTTGAGGAAGATAAAACAACCAATCTTGTGCATGATCTTTCAATGCAAAATGAAAAGCTTTAAGTTTGACTTTTTCATTATAGAATCTTTAAGTTTCATCCCATTGACTTTATGTTGGTATTCCCTTATAGAATTTAGGTAAAGCATGACAGACCCCATCTAATTAAAGCATCTGACCGGCCTAGATTACCTTAATCCACTGATAATCTAGCAGCCTTAATCTCGAACTAACATAAATTAACGAAATTAATTTGTTTAAATCACCAAATATAAAATATTATCAATCACAACGGATTTTAAAAGGAAATCTTAACCTCGAAATTCATAAATTCATTTAGATTGATTAATTTATAGTCGAAATTTTGTAAAAATTTCTCAACATCACCTCCTCTATTTTTAAGCCTACATCGAAAAACCCGGCCTTCAACAATCTTCAAAAAACCCTGCTCAACTTGGTGGAAATGACGAAGGACTCACAATCCACCCATAACAATATATATTGCAATATCAAAACTATATATTCATTCTAACCTACGTCAGGTTTTCAAAATTCATAAAATATTTTCCATAACTCCATAACCTTCCGTTTCGTCCCAAAACCATTTCAACAATTTCAAAAAAGCTCCCAATCGCACACGAACCCAAACACCCATTTATACAATATATAATATTCAAAAATAATACATACATAGAGAAAAGGAACCAATGGCATCACATAACATCTGATAGTTTCCCCTTCCCCTTATCGCCTCTCGAACCTGTCATCACCCAATTATAAAATTTGATAATGTCAGATAAGTAAATCCCACACTATCCAATACACCTGTAATAATCAAATGCATAATAATCTAAGAGATTAAACAAGAAATATAATCTAAGGAATTTAAATACAACCGTGAATCCATCCCGTTTTTTTTATCCGACAACAATCAATTGATATCCTCTGAAAGTGGTAACTAAACAATAATAAGGACTCATGCGCAGGGAGAATAACCAAACGAGTCTCGTCCCTCTAAACTCTAAGTATATGATCTGGTTCAACGTGATCTCATGATAACCAAGTGATGCAAAGTATCAGTGACTCTTGCCCCTCAAGCATAATATAGTGTTCTATAACCCCGATATAGTATACACTATAAGGAGATTCATAACGCCTTATCCTCCCAAACCGTGTATGCATGAACAACAAAAATGCAATATCAAGGATCAATTGAATTTATACGAAAATATAATCAAACAATGTCAAGGTTACTATGGGATTTACTTAACCTTATAATCGTAATTTCGTCACTTTTTACGCGATGTATCGGTAAAATAGTTCACACGGGGTTCCAATTGTGGTCTTATAATTCATTAACATGTACTGTGAGATTCCATAATCGTTCCATAAATTTTTTCAATTTATTTATTTTAGTTAGTTTCATCTTGACTCAAAAACACCAAAATCAGTCTAAATTATATTCTCATACGTCCAGATCCTAATATTGACTTCAAATTGTGGTTTGGAATAAAAAATTAACCTAAACTAGGCTTTAAACCACAGTCAAAATAAAAAGTAGATGATGAGGAGATGAAGTGGTTTAATGAAATCGAAATAAAAAAAGCTGCGATGGAGGTGGAGATGGTGAAATCGTGAGATGAAGAAGATGAAGAAAAGATATTAATGGAGAGTTCTCTCTCCTTCAATCCCACGATGAAACCAACCTACCTAAACCTTTTTTCCTCAACCCGAATCATCAAAAACCAATCCCAAACACAAATTTACAGTAAAAATATTTAAAATTTCATTACCTTGCCTTCAACTTCAAACCACCATCACAGCTTCTCTTCAAACGAAACTATAAAGAGAGAGAGAGAGAGACGAGAGACGAGAGATACGAGAGAGAGGGAGAAAGAGAGTAACGAAAACTAGTGAAAAACGAAACGAATAAGATGATGATGTAAGAGTGGGATTAACCCCAGTTTTGATTTTGATTGTTATATAATAGGGGGTCAAATGACCAAAATACCCCTTCAATATTATCCTATACAATACCCCTCAAATGCCCCTTTGAGTAATTAGCCACTTGTTTTTTTCATATTTATCTCTTTTATTTTTGTCCAAATTGAACCCCGAAAAATACCCTAATTCGACCAAGAATTTAAGAATTTACCAAAATGTTTCGAAACTCTCAGACAACCCATATTCGCATGCAAATCGAGGTGTGGGACATACGTAGACTCGTTAAGTCCATTTAAAGTCTGAAATTCGAATTTTCAAACTTAATATCATTATTTTTCTGTGAAACTTTATAAAATTGTGTGGGTCGCCATTTGAACTACCACGAAACTCGTTTTGACATGTATCTCAAGACAAAAGCCTCCCAAATCTCAAATTTACTCAGTTAACTCGAATTTCACAAAATAAAATAATATATAATACACAGCACTAGGCAAACATCACACAAAAGTAAAATTACATGTAAATCTCATTTCACCGGTCCTCAGCTCCTAATTCGAGTCCTAAATCGTAATTTGAATTCGTTAATCTCTAATTAATCACGATTATCGAATTAAAAACTTTGGGATTTGACAATCTTCCCATCTAATCTAAATTTCATCCTCGAAGTTTAAATTGAAATTGAATTTACCTGAACTAAATGAGATCTGAAAAATGTTCTCTCATATACGCCTCTCGTTCCCAGGTTAGCTCTGAATCTTCGTGAAATTGAATCTTTCTATCCATAATTAATATAGGTTGCTTTTCGTACGACACATCACCCTGCAAATCAAACTGATTCCACTCTACTATGTAATGTGAATCAGGTTCATTCTGCTTGAGCATAGACACGTGAAATACATCATGAACTTCTGCTAATTGAGGTGGCAATGCAAGTCTATAAGCAATCTTTACAATCCATTTTACAATCTCAAACGGTCCTATAAACCTGGGAGAGAGCTTTCCTTTTAATCCAAATCTATAATGGCGTTTGTGAAGGGAGACTTTTAAATAAACCCAATCTCATTTGTTATACTCTACGACCCGGTCATTGTGATCTCGAACCATCTGTGGCCCCAACTCCATCAAATCCTCCAATTCAACCTAACATGCTGGTGAACAACAAGGCCTCCCTTACAAAGCCTAAATGGAGCCATTTTGATACTCGATTGATAACTATTATTGTAAGAGAACTCAGACAAAGGTATATATTTTTCCCGTGAACCTCCAGATTCCAGTACACATGCCCTGAGCATGTCCTCCAACACTTGGATCAACCTTTTAGTCTAACCATCCGTCTGTGGATGAAATGCAGGACTGAAATGGAACTAAGAGCCGAACTATTCCTACATGCTCTGCCACAACCCCGATGTGTACCGAGCATCACGATCAGAGACTATAGTTAACGGCACCCCGTGCAAGTGAATAACATCTCGCTCATACAACAAGCTCAGTTGTGTAAAGGTATCTGAAATGGACATAGAAAGAAAATGAGCACACTTCGTCAATCTATCAACAACAACCCAAACTACGCCGTGTTTCCTCGCGAAGTAGGCAGATGAGTAACAAAATCTATCGCAATATGTTTCCATTTCCACTGCGGTATGGGAAGTGACTGCAACATACCCCCAGGTTTTCGTCGTTCAGCCTTAACCTATAGGCGAATTTCACATCTCCTCACATAATCACCTACGTCAGCTTTCATCCCTGACCACCAATACAATTGCCTCATATCATGATACATTTTGGTCCTGCCAGGATGAATGTTATACCTGGACCGATGAGATTCTCTTAAGATCTCATCCCAAATCTTAACCACCGATGGAATCCACAATCTGCCTCTAAGCCTCACTTAAAATCTAATCAGTAGACTCGGCCCAATGTGGATTTTTAATGTCATCAGCAAATCCCTTGAACTTCTCATAATTCTCATCACTTTGCTGACACTCAATCACTTTCTAAATAGATATCGTTTGTACCCTAAGTTGAGCACAAATTGGTTCATCACTGGCATTAGGAATCTCTGAAAAAGTCATAACAATTACTTTTTCGAGTAAATCATACTCGTAAGTCAACCGACTAGCCACTTCTCCTACTCAATGCCTTAGCCACAACATTTGCTTTACCTCAATGGTATTCAAGAGTAAAACAAAACTCTTTCAAATGTTCAAACCATCGTTTTTGTCCCATATTCAACTCTTTCTGAGAAAACAAGTACTTCAGACTTTTATGGTTTGAAAATAGTGTGAAGCTTCTATACAAATAGTGTCTCTACAGCTTCAAAGCAAACAAAATTGTCGTTAATTCCAAATCATGAACATGATAATTCTTCTCATGAGTCTTCAACTGGCGAGAAACATAAGCAATCACCTTTCCATTCTGCATTAACACAAAATCCAAACCAACTTTTGATGCATCGGTATAAATTATAACCTTTTTCCTGGTTCAGGCAACACAAGAACTGGTGCTGAAGTCAAACACTTCTTCAGTTGCCAAAATTTAGCATCGCACTCTTTCAACCAAACAAATGGAACATTTTTCTGAGTTAATTTAGTAACTGGCGCAGCTATCTTAGAAATGTTTTCACAAACCGACGATAATAGCAAGCTAAACCTAGAAAACTTTGTATCTCGTCACTGTGGTAGGCTCTAGCCAACCAATAATAGCCTCAATCTTGGTCGGATCCTTTGAGATTCCTTCCATACTAACCACATGACCCAAAAACTTCACCTTAGACAACCAAAGCTCACATTTGCTAAACTTAGCATACAACCTATGATTTCTCAAAGTTTGGAGAATAACTTTGAGATGATGTTCATGATCCTCATGAGACTTAGAATATATCAAAACATCATCAATGAAGACTATCATAAAGTGATCCAAATATGGTCTCAACACTCTCTACATTAAGTCCATAAAAATCGCCGAAGCATTAGTCAATCCAAATGGCATAACAATGAACTAAAAATGACCATATCTAATATCGAATGTAGTCTTCTGCACATTATCTTCTCGCACTCTCAACTAATGGTAACCTGAACAATGATCAATCTTTGTAAAGAATTTGGCACCGTTCAGCTGATAAAACAAATCATCAAATCTAGGCAATGGATATTTATTCCGAACAGTAACTCTATTCAACTGTTTGTAATCAATGCAAAGTCTCAAACTACCATCATTCCTTTTCACGAAAAGGACTAGTGCGCCCTATAGTGACATACTTCGGTGAACAAACCCTTTTATCCAATAACTCCTCAATTGCTTATGCAACTCTTGCAATTCCTTCAGAGCCATTCTATAAGGAGGAATTGATATTTGTTTAATTCAAGGAACTAAATCAATTACAAAATCAATCTCTCTCGGAGGTGGAACTCGAGGTAAATCATCTGGAAATACATCAGGGAATTAACAAACTACAGGAATCTCCTCTAGTTTATTTCAAGTCTTGCTTCTATACTAATAATTTAGGCAAAAGTTTCAATTTCTTCCCCAGTGGCCTACCTCTGGTCAAAAGCAATCTTGACGATGTTCCAGTGTCTATAAAAACTGAACAGCCCTGAATATAAAAGAAGACAGTCTCATGGAAACAATCCAAATATGCATGATACGTTGCTAACCAATCCATTCCTAACAACACATCAAACTCCAAAAATTCTAACACATGGAGATCAATGGCCATCTCATGTTTGGAGATCTCAATAACACATTTCTCACACATAAAGTGAGGGTACACCTTATCCCTAATCATTATGTTGAGGACAAGATGAATATGACCAGAGTTAACCCTAACTTAGCCACCACACGACTAGAAATGAAAGAAATCATAGAACCATAATCATTTAATACGTGCATAGGAAGACCGCAAACAGAAATAGTACCTTCAATAAGATTACGGTTCACCTCAGAATCCGGTTCTACAATCAACTGTACCCGTTCCTTGGTTTGCTGCTGAGGTTGTGACATGCCAGAGGATGATCTTGCAGATTGTGGATAATCCTTCTGAATGTGTCCCCTCTTCCCACACCTAAAGCAAATAGGTAAACTCGGATACTTTGGACATTCTCGACTATAATGACCTTATTGTCCACAACTGAAACAAGTAACCGTAGGTTTACTGCCCACGAAAGATGCCTCACTAGGTGTTGACCTCTGACTCGTACCCTGTCTTTGAGATCCTCGGCCCTTACCCTTACTCCTCTGCGACTGAGATGCACCACTGCGACCTGAAGCTGAAAAGACTGTGATCAAGTTTGTCCTGAGCCAGTCGATGTCATCTCCGATGGTCTACTAGCTGTGCTAGGAAAAGGATTACGATGTACATATGAGGGAGCAATAGGTGTCATAGGTGTAAATGGTGGTCATCCACTCTTCCATTTCTTCTGAAACTTCGAATCAAACAAAGATGGAAACACTTTCTTGCCCTTACTACTTGAGCTCTGTCCTGATTCCACAACACCCAGATATCGTCGTTATTCACGCTAAAAAGTTTGTGTAGTTACATAAGCTCTAGCCCTATCTCTAACCTCCCGCAATGTGTTCAGTTTAGTCACCGATATAGTAGTGCCCACCTCCTCTTGTAACCGATACATGCACTTGCACATCTTCTTTTTCTCTGTCATCCTCAACTCCCCAGCAAACCTTAAAAGGTAGCTAAATTAAGCATCGTACTAAGCTAAAGACATTTCTCCTTGAACTAGATGATCAAACTCTAGTTCCTTCGCAAAATCATGCTCTCGTCGAAGTATTGCTCAGTGAACTCCTCAAGAAAATCAGTCCAAGTATCGAATACGGGATGCCCATCATGCAGAGATCTCCACCAAACCTCAGCATCGTCCTGTAAGTAGTATGAAGAGATCGAAGCTCTCAAATATTCATTAGTACCTAACATATTATGAAGCTTCTCGTGATTCAAAACCCAAGTCTCCACAGTCCTTAAATCTAACTCTTCATAGAAGTACATAGGATCATACTTGCTAAATTCTCTCCTCTGCCTTTCCCCTTGAGATATTCCACTAACAATAGCTGGATCAGTTCGAATCGAAACTGCAATAACCGGTTCACCCTCAGAACGAACTATAGAAGTAGCTTGCTCTTCCCGAGTGGCTTGAGTAGTCATAGGAACTTTAGGAGCAGCATGAATCACAGGCACCTGAGATGTCACCTGTACTTATAGTATATTCAGTAACTCCGCCATCTGTCCTGCTAGGTTTGGAAAGATTTGGATCCACACGTTGTGGAACCCTATTACCCCCGTCAGATCCCTGACCCGGCTCTTGTTGTGCTATAAGTGGATAGCATAACTATATCCATCGATATCTCGATAATATAAAACATAAATAGCACAATCATAAAAATTTAAACATTATTATCCCCATTTCATCGTGTTACTTCCCGACTAATCACTCACTTAACCTCAATCAAGAAGATTTCTATAGAATCATAAGCTCTGATACCAACATTGTCAGACCCCATCTTATTTGAGCATCTTAGACCGGCCTAGATTACCTTAATCCACTGATAATCTAGCAGCCTTAATCTTGAACTTCCATAAATTAACGAAATAATTTTGATTAAATCACCAAATATAAAATATCATCAACTACAACGGATTCTAAAAGGGAATCTTAACCTCAAAGTTCATAAATTCAATTTGATTGATTAATAGTATTCGAAATTCTGTAAAAAAATTTCGACAGCACCTCCTCTATTTTTATGCCTACACCGGAAAGCCCGGCCTTTAACAATCTTTAACAATATATATTGCAATATCAAAAACTATATATTCATTCTAACCTATGTCAGGTTTTCAAAAATCATAAACTATTTACCTTAACTCCACAACCTTACATTTCGTCCCAAAACCATTTCAACAATTTCAAAAACTCATAATCGCACATGAACCCAAACACCTATTTATACAATATATAATATTCAAAAACAAAACATACATAGAAAGAAAGGAACCAATGGCGTCACAGAAAATCTGATAGTTTCCCTTTCCCCTTATCGCCGCTCGAACCTGTCATTACCCAATTATGAAATTCGATAATCTCAAATAAGTAAATCACACACTATCCACTACACATATAATAATCAAATGCAGAATAATCTAAGAGATTAAACAAGAAATATAATCTAAGTAATTTAAATACAATTGTGAATCCATCATGTTTTTGTTATCCGACCACAATCAGTTAATATCCTCTGAAAGTGGTAAGTAAACAATAATAAGGACTCATGCACGGAGAGAATAACCAAATGAGTCTTATTCCTCGAGACTCTAGAAGTATGATCTGGTTCAACGTGATCTCATGATAACCACGTGATAAAAAGTATCAGTGACTTCAGCCCCTCAAGCATAATATAGTGTTCTATAACCCCAATATACTCTACACTATAAGGAGACTCGTAACACCTTATCCTCCCAAACCGTGTATGCATGAACAACAAAAATGCAATATCAAGGATCAATGCAATTTATACAAAAATATAATCATACAATGCAAAGGTTACTATTGGATTTACTTATTTTTATAACCGTAATTATGTCACTTTTTACACGCCTTATCCATAAATAGTCCACACGGGGTTCCAATTGCGGTCCTACAACTAATTAACACATCCGGGGAGATTCCACAATCGTTCCATAATTTTTTTCAATTTAATTAATTTAATTAGTCTCATCTCGACTCAAAAACCACAAAATTAGTCCAAACTATATCCTCGTACGTCCATATCCTAATTTTGACTGCAAATTGTGGTCCGAAGTCGAAAATTAACCTAGACTAGGCTTTAAACTAATTTTTAAAATTTTGAACATTTTTTGGTGTCGTAACAGGCATTACGAGAAAAATACCCGATATAAAGCCTCTGTAAAGTCCCAAAATCCTCATTTTTTATAAAAAAAACCCTCATTTTTCATCAATTTGTTCAAAAATCCCATTTTTTATATTTTCCAGGGATTTTATTCAATTTTTTTCCAACCTAAAACCATTTTTTCTCATTTTTTCTCATTTTAGGGATGAACTCCCCCATCAATCTTTTTTCTTCATCTTCTTCATCTCACGGTTTCAGCATCTCCACCTCCATTACTTTTTTTTCCAATTTCATCAAACCACTTCATCTCCTCATCGCTTCCTCTATCCTTCAATCCCACAGTCAGACCAACCTACCTAAATCCTTTTTTCTCAACCCGGATCATCAAAAACCAGTCCTAAACACAAATTTACAGTAAAAAAATTTTAAATTTCATTACCTTGCCTTCAACTTCAAACAACCATCACAGCTCCTCTTCAAACAAAACTATAAAAAGAGAGGAAGACTCGAACGAGAGAGAGACGAGAGAGACGAGCAAAAGAGAGAGTAACGAAAACCAGTGAGAAACGAAATGAAGAAGACGATGATGCAACAGCGGGTTTAACCCTTATTTTGATTTCGATTGTTATATTGAGGGTCAAATGACCAACATACCTCTTCAATTTTATCCTATACAATACCCCTCAAATGCCCCTTTGAGTAATTAGCTACTTCTATTTGCCCCTTTGAGTAATTAGCTACTTTTATTTTCTTTTTCATATTTATCCCTTTAATTTTTTTCCAAATTAAACCCCGAAAAATACCCAAATTCGACCAAAAATTTGAGAATTTAACAAAATGTTTCCAAACTTTAAGACAACCCATCTTCGCATGCAAATCGAGGTGTGGGACACACGTAGACTAGTTAAGCCCATTTAAAGTCCAAAAATTCAAAATTTTAAACTTAAAATCATTATTTTTCTACCAAACTCGAAATAATTACGCGGGTCAGCATTTAAACTACCACGGGACTCGTTTTGACACGTATCTCGAGACAAAACCTTAGCTAATCTCAACTTTACTCAATTAACTCGAATTTCGCAAAATAAAATAATATATAATACACAACACTAGGCAAACATCACACAAAAGTAAAATTACATAAAAATCTCATTTCACCGGTCCTCAACTCCCAACTCGCGACCTAAACCATAATTTGAATTCGTTAATACCTAATTAATCACAATTATAGAGTTAAAAACTTAGGGATTTGACAGAGCACTAATGAATCCAAATCTTAGTTCAAATTCAAGAAATCCCTCAGTATAGGCAATACACATTAGTTCATAAGTGACAAGTCAATAATTAGACATGTTTTATAGTTCATTTTAAGATGATTTTAGATGTAAAAGACTATACTACACAGGGTTTTATCTTGTTTTTGTTATTTAAGTTAATAAATGGATAATATAAAGAAATGAACGAAAAAATGAAGATTATGAAGGAATTAATCAAGAGGAATGACTATGTGAAGAATCATCACCAAGGAAGCAAAGGAAAGAAAATCGCACCAGCAATTCCCAGTGATTCCAAATCGCTGGCCAAATCGGTGAAATCGAAAGTTTCAAAATACGGATTTTCTCAGCATTTCTTCTCACACACAAATCAATGAGAATCGTCGGGTTATTTGTGAATTTAAGGTAACTATGAGTTGTTTGAGTTTGTTTGAGATGTTTACTACCTATAATGCTATAAATACAAACATAGGGTTTCGTGATTAGTTGCCTTTGAGTACTTAGATCAATATTTCATTACTCTAGGAGCCATTATTTACTTCCATTGTTTATTTTCATATTTTATTGTTTTATTGTTCTTTGCTTTTGGAGAAGATTTGAAGATAGGAAATATTTAATCCAGAAGTGTTTATCTATGTCTTTTATTTATATTATTACAATGTTATTTATGATTATGAGTGAGTAGTTGTTTGATCTAAGACCGTGAACTAGATCGGTTTTGCAATGTAGTTACAATTAGAAGATTATGTGTTTAATGCTTTAAACCGATTGTATTCTTTGATTCACTGATTTAACATGTTATTATCTATTGATTTTAATCATGATCTTTGTATTGCATGCATAGTTGCAAATGTGTATTGTGATATATGGTTTCATTATTTATTTGAAGTAGTAACGAGGATTGTTTAAAAGGCAAACACCGTTTATATATCTTAGGTAAATTTGAGATCTGAATGTAGTGTTGAAGTGGCTTTTCGAAGATGTTAGATTTAGTAATTGAAGTTCTCATAAATTCTAATGCGGTTTTATTGGGGGAAGTTAAAGTCTTTGTGTAAAAATAAGGGTTAGCTCAATAAAAATAGAACGTGGCTTTTCCACCGGTATAACGAGAACAAATGGTTGGTTAAAGGCTGTTTACTTACTTATGATTAGAGTTTAATGATTTATGATACTTTATAAAGTATGCTTATAACTATATGGATTGAAGTTACAAGTTTGGAATGCAAAACGAGTTTATGTTTCATTGTTATAGGTGTTTGTTTAAATATTTATTTATTATTGAATTGAATCTATTTGATTGATTGTGAATTGGAACTATGTTAGTTAGGTTAATATAGTTAGTTAAGTATTATTATATTATAGTTGATTATTGGTTAGTTTAGTTACTGTTTTTACTAATAAAACTAAAAAAATAATAAAAATCTTTAAATTGTTTTTTAAAGAAGTTTGATAAATCTTTGTAGAGACAATTCCCATTTATCACTACTAAAAAAATATTTAAAGTATAATATAAAGGGAAAATTCATTGTACACACTCGAAACGTGTCAATTTTTGGTGTCGTTGCTGGGGATTTAAACATAATTTCTTAGGAGTTTTAGTCGTTGTATGGTTTATCCACTTCGTCATTTTAGTTCTATGGGATTCTTACATCCATTTGATCCTGAGGTATATAGGACATTTAATCATAATTTGAGACAATAGCAACATAGAGAACACCAAACAACCACAATAAAAGCCAATAATAACTTTAATATTAACAATAATAATAATAGAGAACTTACTTTTAGGCAAGCTAATCTAAATGTCATTACTTATGAACCAATGTGCATTGCCTATCTGAGGGATTTCTCGAATTTGAACTTAGATCTGGATTCCTTAGTGCTCTTCCAAACTTTTATGGTAAGGACAATAAAGACCTACAAAAATCTATTAGGGAATATCAACATAAAGTTAATGGGATGAAACCTAAAGCCTGCACGTTAGAACAAGTCAAACTTAAAGCTTTTCCTTTTGTATTGAAAGATCAAGCAGAAGATTGGTTGTTTTATCTTCCTCAAGTTCGATAACCACATGGGCTCAAATGTTAGAAGCTTTCCTAGATCAATATATGCCTGCAAAAAAATTAGTACTTTAGAAGACAAATCACAGTCATGAAAATGAAATATGATGAAAATTTTAATGAATTTTGGGATAAATTTCAAAGATTAATTTCATCTTTTCCACAACATGGATACATTCAAATAGCCTTTTTAGAATACTTCTATGAAGAACAAGTCATTTTAAACAAAGACTATTAGATACCATATGTGGTGGGTCATTATTCAATGTTACACAATCTCTAGCAAAAGAAGTTATTAATAAAATGGCCAGACAATCTAAACAATATAGGGAAAAAACTAATACATCAAGAAAGAAAGTTTATGAAATAAATAATATAATAAGAGATAAATTTGATGAAGAAGTTAAAGAACTATCTTACATGGTTAAGCTACTACTAAAAGATAGATCAAATCAAGTTAAACCGTGTGGATTTTTAATGAAGTTACACATGCTACGGATGGTTTCCTACTTTACAAGAAGATAAAAATTAAGAAGTCAACGCAGTTATGAACCAATACTCTGGTACTCTTAGAAACCAATATAATAACAACAATTATTACACCGAAAAATCTTATTCAAATCCTAGCTACAGTCTACAAAATCAAAAATATACCATTTATAGACCAAAAGCACCAGCACAACTAATACCAATGCAACAACCTCAATATACTATTCATCCTATGCAACCAAATTTAGAACAAATATTACACAAATTTATGACCCAAAGGCACCAAAACGTTACGTAAATTTCTCAAAATCAAATTAAAATCGATACATCTATTAACGAGCTAAAACATTAATTAAATCAAATGACTTTACAAATCAACAAGTTAAGTAATCAAACTAGAGCAACTACTCAACCTACGAACACTACTAATCAAGCACAAGTTAGCTCTTTATTTTGCAAAAATGAAAAATAATCGAATACGCGAGAAAAGACACCGAAAATAGGTACAATGAAAACTAAAATACCCAAAAAATAGAAGAAGAAGAAGAATGGATGATGGCAAATACCATTCCTACAAGGGAATGGATGGTCGAACAACTAAAATATACACCTTTTTCTGAAAAGGCTATACCCATCGTATTTAGCCGAGGTTAAAGCCAATGAAAAATCTTTACAAAATTTTGAATTAGTTAATCAAGACAAATTAAATGATAATTATAAGTCAAATGAAGATATGCATTCTAATTCTACCGTTCCAAAACGATTAGCAAATTCTAGGGAGGAAG
Source organism: Stephania cephalantha (assembly GCA_039657325.1). Classification (NCBI taxonomy): domain Eukaryota; kingdom Viridiplantae; phylum Streptophyta; class Magnoliopsida; order Ranunculales; family Menispermaceae; genus Stephania; species Stephania cephalantha. The sequence continues at coordinate 27,563,264 of CM077578.1, read as the reverse complement.
AACCTAAAGAAGACATATCTGAACCTTTAAGAAATTAAAAATTAATGAAAACTAATTAAGAATTTTCATTTTTAAAGAGAATGCCTGAGAAATATTCCGACCCATGAATGTTTGTTATACCAAACACAATAGGCAATTGTTCTATTGCATTTGATATGTGTAATCTCGATGTATCTATTAATCTTACGTCACTTAAAATTTATGAATCATTGAACATAGGATCGTTAACTAATACGCCTATTAACCTTACTTTAGCAAATAATACCATTATTAAATCGTATGTATTATTAGAAGACATCTTAGAACAAGTATATGATTTAATATTTCTAGCTGATTTTTATGTCATGGAAATGGGAAATTCAACATCACCCAATCCTTTCCCTATACTATTAGGAAGACTCATTCTAAAGACAACTAGAACTAAGTTAGATATTTCTGAAGGAACAATGTCTATGGAGTTTGAACATAAGATTGTCAAATTCAAGATCAATAATGAACATAACTATGACACTTATGAAAAATATGATGAATTATTTGATAATGAATATTTAGACTTAGGCTATTATGATAATCTTAACACTAAAATTTATGCAATTAATGTAGTAACAGTCGAAACTAATAAAAGGATTCAAAAGAAAGTATCTCAAGAATGAAGAGTTAAGTAATTGGAGAATGAAAAAAATTATTAACAAGACGAAAATTTAAAGATCCAAGTACAATAAGAAAAAGAAAAGGCTGGACTTGAATCATATAGAACTTAATGATTCTTGAGGCATACACTTGCACATTAAAATCAAATGGACTTGGTACTTCAGAGCTCAATGTGATACGAACTCTAATGCAAATCTTATGCGCATAAATTTCTTTCTACATACTCAATTGGAGTTGAATTCACTTGTTTCTGAACGATTCCCTTTACCGGATGGAGCTTCAATTCAACCAATTGAAGTGGTCATGGATGTGCCAATTTGCGTGGACAACAACACCATACCTACAGACTTTTTGGCCATGCCACACTTTATAAATGAAGATCCTTCTTTAATTTTAGGATGACCTTTCTTGGCCACTACTCAAGCTATTATGGATATTCTGAACAAAACAATTACTTTTACAATTAATGGACGAGCACTCACTTTCTAGAATGGCGCTAGAATGGAAAACCCTAAACTCAAATTTAGAGATCCAAACTAATTCTGGAAGGGTTAAGTCGAGCCAACAACAATAAACAAAAGTGTTCTATAGGAGGCAGCCCATATTCTATGTTTATTTTATGATTATTTAATTTTATAGGATTTTAGTTTATTTTAGTATGTTTTTATTCTCTCACATTTTGACTCTTGCATTGGAAATATTTGTGGGATTTCAATTTTAAGGTGATTTCAATTAAGGGGGAATGATCAAGTAGTTTTTGCTTATATGGCCTTTATGCAAGTCGCATTATTTACTTGCATATTTATTTATTTATTTAATAAAAGTATTTATTTAGTTACGTGTCCCACTCAGACTTTCAGATTTTTAGTCAATTCACCTAATATGAGTTATTATGAATGATGAATAAGTTAATTCTAAGATAAGTTGCACAAATAGTAAAAAATAGGCCTAGCGATTCCCAGCGATTTAGATTAACACTAGGAATCACTGGCAAAACTTGTAGCAATACACAAGAAATTTCAAAAAAAATTGGGATCTCGCGATTTACCCACATAGGAGAATCGCTAGCAAGATCAACGAAAATAGTAGCTCACATTTCATCGATTTCCATAGCGATTCTTATCGATTCCACTTATACAGGAATCGATGGGCATGATTTTTGGTTTTTAAAACCAAAACCTTAAATCGCCATACACACTAAACGTTTCACACTTGCAAACCATTGCACCCTTTCACCAAAATCTCAATTTATTGCCTAGATTCAAACATTCTAAGCTCAATCCAATAGTATTTAAGTGGTTCTCACCTTAACCTAGTCTCATTCAAACTAAAAATTATGATTTTAGGGGTGTTGAGCCAAACGAGGGTTTTTGGGAATTTCTACTTAGAACTTGGAGATATGATCTAGAGGAGTTCAAGAGCTTCAATCTTGAGAAAGTCACCCTCAAGAAGGTAATCACATTAACTTTAGTTCTTTACTTTAACAAATTTTCTATTCAAGGGATTTTTACAAATTCTCTAATATTTTTCGAAATAGTTTTGTTGGAATTTATTCAATTGTCTTGCACAAATGGTTTTATTGATTCCAATAGACTAGGAATAGTGATCACATTGATCATTGATTTATGAATTTAACAATTTATGAATTTTTTCTTTATTTTCTATATATTTGAGAATGGTTTACAAAAGCGAGTTTGAAATGAGTTTGTGGGTTTAATTGTGGTTTTATTTCAATTTAAGTTGCTATATTTTTTAAGAGACTTACAATTCGTCATGTAATTGCTTTACGATATTTAAAAAATTGATTTTCAAGGTTACATTTTAGTTATTACTTTGATGCCAATTACACTTACTACAACTTTAAAACTGGCTTTCCAAATAGATTTCTCCTTTTAAAATAAAGTTTTGAGTTTTGTAGAATTATTTATAACAATGATTGTTTTTAACATTTACAAGTTTATTTAGTTTTTGAACTTGTGAGTTTCGAAAGTTGAAACAATGACTGGAGGAGGTAGAAGTAGAAGCAGTCGAGAAGAGAAGGGAAAGGCATAACTAGTAGAGAAACCCAAATAAAAATCTAAAGCTCCTCCCAAAATAATTAGGCCTACAAGGATTTCAGTGAATAACACCGAATTAAAGTACCTAGAGAACATTCTCCGCCCTTAACTTTTAACTATGAGTTAGAGGGAGAGGAAAGATTTAGGAGACACTCATTAATTATGTCCATGCCTATAATCTCATCAATGCAAAAGCTATTGCTAGAATGAATTGCGACATTAAGAGAAATAGAAAGATTATACCGGAGAGGAGTTTCAACATAAAAAACGAAGTTAAGTATAGACCTAGGATCCTAAACATAATAAGGGAGATGAACTGGAAATTGTTAACTAGGGATTACTATGCTGATAATGACGCGGTGTTCTTTGTTTAAAAGGTGTGTGTAAGATTCTAGTGAGAGAGTTCTACGCAAATGGACATGGAGATGAACATTATACAGTAGCCATAGTTCAAGGAATACTGGTGGACTACTCACACAAAAGAATAAATCGGTATTATGGTTTACCAAGAGTTCGTTTGGGACAAAATAATGAGTACCCTAAACCTGAATACATGTATAGACACGAATTTCCCCACGAAACCCTAACGAATAGTTTAGAAGTTATTCCAGGGATGGTTTCAATTTTGATTTAGACAGGTACCCGAAACATATACAAATAAAATAATTTAGGAAAACTACCAAAGCTTTGAGCTTTTTCTTGAACGAAAGCCTACAGTCTAGTTTACAATACTCTGACATAGTGAACTATAGGGCGGCTCTATTATACCACATAGTCCAAGGGATCGGGTATATTGATGTTGGTAGAATAATTTACGAATTGATTAGGAATGTCATGACCACTAAGAAAAATAAAGGACTACCTTTTCCCTTGATGATTACTAAGTTTTACAAATAAGACCGAGTTCTGATGAGAGGAGTAGAGTATGTTTACTCATAGGAGGAACGAGAGAAGCAATATATGAAGAAGAGAGACCATGGAGAGAAGAAGAATACAGGAAGAAAATCAAAGAAATTTAGAAGAAATGCAGAATGTATTGTACAACGAGTAGACAAACCAGAGCGCAAAGTTACCTGTAAAGGACTTCACTGGCATGTATGCGAATGAAACAGAAATGGCCATGGTGGGGTCAATCTTGCGTAATCAAATGAGAACTCTGAGATATCGAGAATTGATGTTCCAAAACCAACGCGAGATCGCCCAAAACATATATGGATTTGAACATCGCAGGACCAGGAAGACTCAAAGCAGGGGAGCCAACATTCACATTCCATCACTCCAAATGAGAATGCCCAACCATAGAGTATTTACAACAGATAACTCGGTGGAGGGAGTAGACTATACCCTATATGATCTTTAGGCGAGCTAACAATCTGAATAGCCTGATCGTAGGGAATGTGGTGTTGATGTAACGTCTGGACATTGGATCTGAGATTTTTATTCTTCTCTGTGTTATCTTTTCCTGAGTGTTATTCATGAGATGTCTATGTTTGTAATATTTTAATTGTTGTGGTATATGTTCTCAATTTGATACATTTACTTTGGTTTGTTAGCAATTTGATACAATGGTTTGATATGTTCACTTATATGCAATAATGTTTGGAAATGTTTAAATTTTCATTACTTATTCAATTCATTCTTATGTTTGTTAGTTATTTATTTATTCATTTATGCTTTACGAGGTATTTTTATTTTTGTTCGAAAACTAGACTTAATTTTTAAATCTCGAGGATAAGGCTTGGAATGAGTTTAGGGGTATTACGTGAAGTGAAGTATGAAGATGCAAAATATGGAAGAAACGAGAGGTATAATCTAGTTGAACATTATGAATTTTTAAAAAATTCCATAATGCAGGTAATATTTTCCCATTTCATTTTACTTTATTTAGTTAGGAAATGAATATAATTTGAATTTAAATAGAAATGGAAGTGATATATTATTATTATTCATGAAAATAGAAATTTTATGATGGAAATGAATTGTTATACCTTATTTGACTTCACCTAGATTGTGTATACATTAGAGGAGTTTAGATGGGATTGATTGCTTTGTATTAGACATTATAATGGGTAGATGATCGAACTAGTAGTGCAAGATAAATAAGACAGATTTCTAAGAATCTTATTATACAAAAATTATTGATCAAGTTTATATATATATATATATATATATATATATATATATATATATGAAATATAGATATATATGAAATGAAAAAGCCTTATGCCACAATTGAAGAGAAAAATAGCAAATAGCAAATAGCAAATAAACTTTACTTAGTTGGAAAGAATATTTCCTTAACTATAGTGGAAGTAAGAAGATCTAATAAGAGTTTTTAAAGAAAAATAGAAAGACCCACATATTCCAAAGGATATGGAGCAGGGAATCTAGTGTTGGAAAAATGAGAGTAATAATCCCTATAAAAAGAATAACATATTCCAAAGGAAATGGAGCAGTGAACCATAGAAATACAATATAAAGAAAAAATGAATTTATATAATTGAAGAAGAAAGAAAGAAATATATATATATATATATATATAAGAAAATGAAAGATGTTTATGAAAAACTCTTCAAATAAAAGATTTAGCGCGAGTGCTTATAGCTAAGTTAAGTGAAGTATATCTTTTTATTCCAACAAATGAATATGAAATGATGATTATTGGTGAATAAAATTTACTATCGACTTTGATTGTGGTGATAATTTAAGTATTGTTATAAAAATGAGATTGATTTAGTGATTTTGGTATCTTGAGATTCTATATTAGTTATCATAAGTTTGATGCTAGTCGGTGGAGATTGAGAAAATCTATATAGTGCCTTGACCTTGGTGATTGGTTTATCTTTGAATTTTGAGGTGTATAGCACAATTAGAAGGTTGAAATGTCAAATAAAGAGGTTGTTCTTTAGTTCTTTCTATTCTATCATGATTCTTATTTTTACGAAGGTAATATGTTTTTATTTTTAAGATCATTTCTATTTAAGAATAGGAGTATATATTTATGAAATCGAAACAAGGGAATAAAAGAAAATATGATTGAGAGTATTTTTTGGGACGACAAAGTGCTTAGTTTGGGGGTATTTGACAAGTTAATTATTAGACATGTTTTATAGTTCATTTTAGGTTGATTTTAGATGTAAATAACTACATTAGATAGGGTTTTCTCTTGTTTTTGTTATTTCAGTTAATAAAGGGAGAATATGAAGAAATGAACGAAAAGGGAAGATTATGAAGGAATTAATCAAGAGGGACAAGTATGTGAAGAATCATCACCAAGGAAGCAAAGGAAGAACTGGGAAACTACATCACCTATTCCCAGCGATTCCAAATTGATGGCCAAATCGGTGAAACCAGAGAGCTTCAAAATACAAATTTTTCCAGCAATTCTTCTCACATACAAATTGCTAAGAATCGTTGGATAAGATATCATGAATTTAAGATAACTACGAGTTGTTTAAGTTGGTTTGAGATGTTTACTCCTAGAATACTATAAATACAAACCTAGTGTTTCGAAATTAGACGCCATTGAGTATTTAGATCAATATTCCATTGCTCTAGGAGCCATTGTTTCTTTACATTATTTATTTTCATATTTTATTGCTTTATTGTTCTTTCCTTTTGTAGATTAGAAGCTATTTCAAGGGTTGGATTTCTTTTGATAAAGATAGGTACCCAAAACACATACAAACTAAATACTTTAGGAAAACCACCAAAGCTTGAAACTTTTTCGTGAATGCGAGCCTACAACCAAGTTTACACCACTATGAAACTATAAACTATAGGACGTCTCTTTTGTACCATATTGTTCAAGGGATCGACTATATTGATGTTGGAAAGATAATATATGATTCAATTAGGAATGTCATGACCACAAATAAAAATGAAGGATTGCATTTCCTCTTAATGATTACGAAGTTTTGCAAGCAAAACTGAGTTCTAAGTAAAGGTCAGAGTTAGATGTTTACTCGGATATGACCATTACCGAAAAAGTCATTGAAAGCACCAAGAATGTGCCAGGATATGTTGATTCGGAGGAGGAACAATAAAGAAATGAAACACATAGGAGAGAAAGTCCCTACAGAGAAGAAGAATACGGGAAAAGAATATATGAGTTTTAGAAGAAATGCAGAATGCCGTATATAATGATAAAACGAGCCATAGTCCATAACCACCTACAGATGATTTTATTGGCATGTATACAAAGGAGACATAAAGGGCCATAATTGGATTAGTTTTGCGAAACTAGATGAGAACTAAGAGAAATCAAGAGTTAATGTTCTAGAACCAACGCGAAATTGCAAAAAAACATCTAAGGGTCCGAGCAACGCATGACCAGAAGGATGCAAGGTGACAAATCAATTATTAAACATATTTTATAATGTAATTAGGTTGATTTTAGATATAAATGATGATATTACACTAGGTATTCTCTTGTTTTGTGATTTCAGGATCTAATTAGGAAAATGAAGAATTGGAAGAAAAAGGGAAAGAAGAGCAAAATAGCCAACTGTAGAAGAGGTCCAGCGATTAGCCAGCGATACAAGAATACACTAAGAATCGCTATCTAAATCGGTAGCAAATAAGAGCCATCTAATCATCAGCGAATCACGAAATACACAAGAAATTGCCAGATGAATAAGTTGAGTAGAGATACCAATTTTTAATGATTAACTCATCGATTTGTAAATATAATGGAATCACTAACAAATCACTGAGGTCGGTTGCAAGTTTTTTAGATTAGTACGAAGGATTTGAGTTTATCTATGATATGTATAACTTATGAAGACTATAAATAGGACCTTAGGGCTTCGAAATCACTCCCTCTATAGACAACTACACATTCTTTGGAAGTATTCTTTTAGCCTAAAATTAGTTTATATTGAGTTTATGTTTGAAGCTACATTGGAGTTTTATTTATTTCACTAAGAGGTATTTATTTAATTATGTCTTTCAATTAGATTATTGAAATGATTATTTCCAGCATGAGTGAAAAGTTTATTAATTTAAACAAACTCTAGACATGTATATACTTAGGATTGCTATATAGTTATTGTTAAGGAATCATGAACTTAATGCTTTAAATATATTCATACATAATAATCACATTTTTAATAAGTTGTTTTTCCGTATTACAACTAATGAAGATTGATATTGCATGCATAGTTCCAAAGATGTATTATGGTATTTTGATTCGATTCTATGTCTATGACTATTAACAACAATTATATAAGTAGTGACTAAGATTAATCTATAGGGCAATATTACCTGAGTGGATGTTCTAGGTGATTATGTTCTAAGTTATTTATTGATTAGCATATTCTGATTAATACTTGGTTATATTAGGAATGATTTTCATGGAGTGTTAATGATATAGTATTTCTATTTTATTGCGTTTTATGTAGTGGTAAGATTTATAATGGTAAGGATATGGCTTATTTTCTATTGAATATAGGAAAATCAATGGTTTGCTAAAGGCTACCAACCTATTATAAATTATGATTTAATAATTTTAAGATTCCATGTGGTATAATTATAACTAGGTTATGAGGTGATGTTATGTTCTAGTGCTAGAATGCAATCCAAGTATATTACATTGTTTAGTGGGGTTTGTTTAGACATTTATATTGTATTGAATTTCGTATAATTTAGTTTGCCTTGAATTGTTTGAATTAGTTTAGTTAATTTTGTTAATTAAGTTTGAAGTTATAATTTTCAGTTATTTGATATTTTAATTCTCGTTTAATTAGATTCACTAAATTAAGAAAAACAAGAAAAAAAATAATTTCCTTAAAAGTTTGCAAAACCCCTATGGTGATGATATCCCACTTAGCACTACTATAAATAATAGAAAAATACGGAAAACAATTGTGCACGCTCAACACGTGTCAATTATTAGCGCCTTTGCTAGGGATTTTTCAATAATTTCTTAGGATTTTAGACGTTGTATGGTCTACACACTTCGTCATGTTAATTCTACAGGATCTTTACATATGTTCAATCCTGAAATAGATAGAACTTTTAATCGAAGTTTAAGGCTACAACAACTTAAGAAAAATGTAGTTAATAGGATGGAAGATAACAACAATGATACTAATGACAATGTCATTAATAACAATAATGATAATAGAGTTATCAATAATAATAACAACGATAATAGAGAATTCACTTTTAGACAAGCAAATCAAAATGTTATAGCATATGAGCCTATGTGCATAGCATACCCTGATGGATTTCCCTAATTTGAACTTAGATCAAGATTTATTAGTATCGTACCTAACTTTTATGGTAAAGACAATGAAGACCCACATAAATTCATAAGGGAGTATCTACATAAAGTTAACGGGATGAAAGTGAAAGAAGGTACTTTAGAACAAGTCAAACTTAAATCTTTTCCTTTTGCATTGAAAGATCAAGCACAAGATTGATTGTTTTACCTCTCTCAAGATTCAATAACTACATGGGCTTAAATGTTAGAAGCTTTCTTGAATGAATATATGCATGCTAGCAAAATTAGTTCCTATATAAAGCAAATCACAGTTGCAAAGATGAAAGATGATGGAAAGTTTTAATGAATTTCGGAATAGATTCCAAAGATTAATTTCTTCTTGTCCACAACATGGATATACTCAAAGAGCTTTATTATAATATTTTTTTGAAGGACTTAATCATCTTGAACGAAAGTCATTAGACACAAAATTTGGTGAATCTTTATTTAAAATAACACCTACTTTGGCAAAAGAAGTAATTAATAAAATGGCAAAACAATCTAAGCAATACAGTGAAAAGATTGAATCCTCAAAAAAGAAACTTTATGAAGTTGATGTTAGAAGAAATAATACATATAATAATAAGATTGATGAGTTATCTAAAATGGCTAAGCTGTTAACTAATGATAGATCTAATTAAGTTAAAGCCTGTGTATTCTATAATGAGGTTACCCATCTTAGGGATGCGTGTCCTACTCTACATGAAGAAAATACTGAAGAGGTTAATGTAATGGTGAACCAACTTTCTGGTCTCCCAAGAAACCACTATAGTAACAATACTTATTTTCCTGGAAGACCACACCTAAATCTTTGTTGTGGTCCTCAATATCAAAATTATAATACTTATAGAACAAGTGCTTAGATGCAATCTGTACCTAATCAACAACCTCAACAAAATGCTCAATCTATGAATCACAATTTAAAGCGGATGTTGCATAATTTAATAAACCAAAGTCATTAAAACTTTACACATATTTATCAAAATTAGATTAAGATTGATACTACTATTAATAAACTAAAAAATCAGTTAAGTCAAATGAATTTACAAATAAATAGGTTAAGTACTCAACAGAGTAATCAAGCTAAAGCAACTACTCAAGCTATTGTTGCTCCTACTACTCAAGCACACGTTAATGCTTTATTCAGTGATGAGAAATATACACTTATAACTGGAAATATACTTAAATAATGTAATAAAGAAAAAGCATGTAAAACTATTGAAGAAGAAGAAAAAAAAAGAAAAAAGAAAAATAAATGATGGTTAATGTCATTCTTACAAGAGAATGGATGGCTAAACAATTGAAATATACAATTTTTCCTAAAAGGCTATGCCCATAGTATTTAGCCAGAGTTGAAGCATATAAAAAACCTTTACGAAAGCCTGAAATAATTGATAAGGATAAAAATGATAAGATTCCATATAATTTGAATGAAGATATGTATTCATATTCTACCATTCCACAATGATTAGCTGATGCTAGGGAGGAAGAAAACAATGAAGACATTCTTGAAGCCTTTAAGAAAATAGAAATTAATAAACCATTAATGGAATCAATTTTGCAATTTTTTAATTATGATGAAGTTTTGAAAGAATTCTGTAAATTAACGGATAAATTTTTAGAAGAATCTAAAGAACACTTAGGACAAAAGGTGTATGTTTTAATTAAAAAAAGTATATGAGATATGTTCGATCTAGGAATGTTTGGAATACATAGTACATTAGGAACTTCTTTTATAGATTTTGTTATGTGAGATCTTGAAGCATCAATTGATGTTATGTCACTTAAACTATATGAGTCATCGAAAATAGATTCATTGAGTAATACACCTATTAATCTTACCTTAGCTAGCAACATAATTATTAAACCTCATTATTTACTAGGAGATGTCTTAATAAAAATAAATGACTTAGTATTTCTAGCAGACTTATATGTCATGGAAATGGGAGACTCAGTATCATCTAATTCTCCGCCTATACTTTAGGAAGACCATTTCTTAAAACAGCTAAAACAAAATTAGATATCTTTGAAGGAACAATGTCTATGGAATATGAAAACAAAATTATCACTTTTCATTTTAATGATGAATATGTCTATGATAATTCTGATGAACCTAATAATGAACCAACTAATGATAGTGAATCTTTAGAATTAAGTCATCATAATTTAAAAGTTGAAGTATATATTATTAATGCAGTAACAATGGAAGGCAAAAATGTTATGACAAAAAATGAGAAAGTTTAAGATATTTCAAATCAAAAGATAATAACCCAAGAATTGAGGGTTAAACAATCGAACAATGTTAAGAATGATCTTAAAATGAAGGAATTTAAAGCTACAAAGAATAAGAAGAAGAAAAAGAAGAATTTAGCAATTGTCAAGCTCGATGATCCAGGAGATATATACATAAACATAAAATTTAAATGGGCTTGATATTTTTAAAACTAGTTGTGACACGGGTTCTAGAGCAAACTACATGCTAATTCACTTCTTTCTTCATACTCGACTGGAGTTGGATGTACTTACTTCTGAAAATTTTATTTTACTAATCAATTATTCAATGAAACCAATAGAAATGGTTACTAATGTACCAGTTCAAATTGACAAGTAAATTATTCTCACAAACTTTTTTATTATGCCACGCTTCATCAATGAAAATCCTTCATTAATCTTAGGATGACCTTTCTTAGCCACTTCGTAAGCTTTTATGGATACTCTAAACAAGACAATCACTTTCTAGAATGGCACTAGAGTGGACAATAATACACTTAAGTTTATAGACTAGTTTAGAATTGTGTGGTTCAGTCGAGCCAACGACAGTAAACAAAAGCGCTCTATGGGAGGCAACCCATACTTTATCTTTACTTTCAGGATAGTTTTAGGATTAGTTAGTTGTTTATATTTTATCTCAACTTTTAACTCTTATAATAGAAATATTTTAGGAGTTCAATTCCAGAATAATTTCATATAAGGAGGTAAATCGAGCCGATTTCTTTCCATATTATATTATATTTATGCATTAGTTTTTAGGTTAGTCGGTTATTTATAGTAATGAAATTATTTTTAATACAAATTATAGTCAAATTCTGATAATTTTGAATGATTCTACTTTTTATTGGACATATATGTGATAATTATATGGGAAGATCAATTAACTTGAAAAAATAGTTAAAATAGGCCAGCGATTTCCCAACGATTCTAGTTTGTACTGGAATTCACTGAGAAAAGTGACAACAGTATATAAAAACTTCAGTGCCATTTAAGGTCAGCGATTAGTCACCAATTTGCACTTATAACTAGGATTCACTTAACTAATCGATGAACCACCGAGGCTCATTTTTAGCGATTTAGATAGCGATTTCCCAGCAAATCCACTTAAACCCTGATTTGTTGAGAACAAATACGAGTTTTTAAAAATAGAAATCCCAAATTGCCACATTTATCCATTTCACACTCAAAAACCATTACAACTTTTCGATCAAGCAACCAATTTTTGACTAGATTCAACCTTCTAAAGCTAGATTTTAGTGTACTTAAGGGATTCACACCTCAATCTTCACACGTTCAACTGAAAAATTTGGTGAGTTTTGAGAGTGTAAAGCCAACTAGGGCTTGAGCAGGGGGAATTCGAAATTGCAGCTCAGATGATTCTTCTAGATTAGTTTTAGATTCCAATCTTAAAAGATTCACTTTCAATAAAATTAATGAAAATCCTAACCTTTTATTGATTATATTTTTAGTTTTTTCATAAATTTTTGGATTTTTGCATATGTTAGAAGCTAAGTTTCGAAATTTTTAGTCTAAATTGGTTTTAATGTCGAATGTTTTCAATTATACTACTAGTATGGGTGTGGTGCGATAATTTGTTTATTAGTATCGAATATTCAAACTATTTTTAGTATATGGCGAATGGATTGAGTTTTATACAAACTAATTTGAGATTAAGTTTCAATGCATTTGGGGGTTTTTGTGTTTGTCTATCGAATGACTTGAATTACTTACAAACAATTGTTTTTATTAATGATGTTTTATCGATAAATCTCATATAAATTTCAAACACTCGATTTATAAACGACTTTTTTTGATGAATTTCTTTTTATTAGATAAATAAGTTGAATTTTACCGAACAATTTTCTGACAATTTGGTTTTAAATGGTTTTAGAGGTTCACTCTTTTACTTGTACTTATTCAAATGGTCGGAAGTGGAAAGGGTAGAAATTTGAGGGAGGAGAAAGGAAAGGGGAAGATAGTGGAGAAACCCAAGGATAAATCCAAAGATTTCCAATCTAACCCATGTCAATTTCTTCCAATACACTTAAAATTAGACCACAAAGAGAACCTATTCCACCTTTATCTTTTAGCTGTAATTCGATGAGGAGTATGAGGATGAGGAGGAGGAAGTAGAACAGGAGATACAGACAGGGGCAAAAACTTATTCTCTTAGGAAGGAAAACTTTATCAATAAGAAAGTCTTTACCAAATTTAAGAATAATTTAGCGAAAAATAGGAAATTGATCCCGGAGAAGGGATTCAATGTGAAGAATGAATTGAAATATAGACATAGGATCCTAGATATAATTGAGGCGAGAAACTAGGGATTATTGATTAGGGACTTTAATCACTTAGACCTAGATGATGTTCCTAGTAAGAAAGGGTGTTATATTTTGGTACGAGAGTTTTAAGCAAATGCCTATGGAAGTGACAGTAAAATACAGTCACGAGTTCGAGGAAGAACATTAGATTATTCTATTGCAAGAATAAATGAGTATTTTGGTTTACTTGAATTTCACCAAAGAGAAAATGATGAGTACCCAAAGCTCGAATTCGCGATAAAATACCACTACCTTACCAAGACTATTAGGGGAGGATTAGAAGCAATCCATGGTGATGGATTCATTTTTGATATAGAGGGGTTACCCGAAGCACAGTACTACGAGATTTTTTAAGAAAATCACAAAGCATGGTATTATTTCAAAAATGCCAGCTTATAGCCGAGTCTGTAGTATTAAGAGATTGTGAATTATAAAGTCTCCTTGCTTTACCACATTGTTATGGGATTATGATATTTGGATGATTGCAAGATTATCTATGAGTCAATAAGGAGTGCCATCACAATAAAGAAGAACGATGGGCTACATTTTCCTTTGATGATTACGACTTTTTGTAGAGCATATCAAGTCAACACGGTAAAACTTGAAATGGATGTTTTGCAAGAGACGACCATCTCGGCTGAATTAATAAAGACATGGAAAAATTGATGGTTATGAAGACTCTAAAAATGAGAGAAAGAAGATCGAGATAGCCAGAAGAGAGACATAGCAAAAAAGAAAGATTAGAGATAACACTTGAAGAGTTTTGGAAGATATGTCGAGAGCTAGAAATGATCCGAATGTGGAGCAACCCGCTAGGGACTATGATGGAATATACATGGAAAAGTAAGAGTTGGCTTTTTTTGGTACAATTCTGTGCAATCAAATTCAAACTCTAAGGAATCAAGAAATGATGTTTGAGAACCAGAGGGCCATCGCAAAGAGCATTTACAGGATGGAGAGAATAATGTCTAGAAGACATATAAGACAAGGAGCGGCAGAGATTCATGTACCATCTACATAGATGAAGCTAACGATTAATAGTAGTCTTAATGTTCCACTACTGCCAGGACATGACTACCACCTCTATGACAACGCCGTGAGCTCTAATCCCAAATGATTAATCCAGTGGAGGATGATAATGATGCGACTTTCAGATGATGACATTGAAGTCATTACTCTATTTTATCTTTTTTGTCTCTGAGTGATATTGTGTGAGGTCTTACTTATATCTCTGGTAATATACTTTGTGATCTATGGTGATATACTTTATTTGATCTGTGCTTGGTGATGTGACACATTTTATAAAGTGTTTTGGTGATACATTTGATGCTAAATTTGTTATACATTGGTGATGATTGTTCTAATTTTTATGCACTCTGTTTGATGAAATTTATATATTAAGTTTAATTTTATATATTGATTGTCCAATTTATGATTATATCAATTTATTTATTCTTCACGAGGTATATTTGTTTTGTTGGAAATGCGACTTCATTTTTAAACCTTGAGGACAAGGTTTAGAATGAGTTTAGATGTATTTTAGGTGAAGTATAGCAAATAAATGAAAGAAAGGAAGGAAAGGTAGAAGAAAAGTTCAAAATTTATGCAAAGTTCAAATTTTATATTCAAACGAGTTGATGAAGTTTTTCAAATTTTTTGGAATTCAAGTAAGTATGAATTTCATTTTACTCTATTTTTAGTTAAGAAAATAATGAAAATGAATATATAATAGATTTTTAATGGAAGTGTTATTTTTATTACCCAAATGAATTATATGATAGAATGAATCATTTTTATACCTTTTTTATTAACTTTACTAGTTAAAGTATACACCGGATTGATTGCCTTGTGTTGGTCTTAAGAATGGGTAGAAGATCGAAACAATAGTACTAGATGAACAAGACAGATTTCTAAGAATCTTGTGATACAAAGGCTATTGATTAAGTATTTTTATAATATATATAAAGTTATTATACCACAATTGAAAAAAGAAATGGGTTAAAAATTGATGAATTTTATAAGTTAGAAGAATACTTTCTTTAACTTTAGTGGATAGTGAGAAGTATTAACAAGAGTTTACAAATATGTAAATAGTCATATAGATTCCATAGGAAATGGAGCAGGGTATCTATAGTAGGAAAAATGTGAGAATTTCCATAGGAAATGGAGCAGGGACTCAAAAGCAAAAGCAAAAGAAATATATAATAAAGAAGAAACAATAAAGTTGAAGTAGAAAAAAAATGAGAAATGAAAAGGTGGATGTTCTTAAACTCTTCTAAGAAAAGATTTAACTCAAGTGTTTGATGCTAGAGTTGAGTGAAGTATTTATTAATCTAACAAGTTTCAAACAATATATTCATTGGTATCTTGGCAAAACTCTTATTGATTTTGATTGTGGTACTATTATTAAGTATTTTCTAAAATTAAAAACAATCTAGTGGCTTTTGTGTTTTCTGATTCTATAATAGTTATGTAAGCTTGATGCTTGTCAGTGGAGATTGAGAACACATATATTATGTATTGGCCTTGGTATTGAAATTTAAGTTCTAAAAAGTGTTGCATTGGGTGGTTGAGTTATCATTAAGGGATTTTCATTTTGTATAAATCATTCTATTCAATCATAACTTTCATTTACTTATGGGTAATATGTTTCCATTTCAAGATCACTTCTATTTTAAAACTTCTATTATTTAAAATTAAGATGAATTAGATTGAAATCAGTTTATAAAGAATGAAAAGAGAATATGATTAAGAGTATTCCTTTGCTCGGGACAGCAAAGTACTGAGTTTGGGGGTATTTGACAAGTCAATTATTAGATATATTGTATAGAACAATTTAAGTTGATTTTAGATATAAATAATGATATTACTCTAGGTATTCTCTTGTTTTTTGATTTCAGCATTTAATTAGAAAAATGAAGAAATGGAAGAAAAAGGGGAATAAGAGAAAAATAGTCAACTGTAGAAGAGGTCAAGCGATTAGCCAGTGATACAGGAATACACTAGGAATCACAATCAAAATCGGCAGCAGAGAAAAGCCAGCAAATTATCAGCGAATTGGGAAATACACAAGAAATTGCCAGATGAATTAGTGGAGTACATAGACTAATTTTCACAAATTAACTCAGCGATTTGTGAACATAATGAAATCATTGACAAGTCGCTGAGGTTCACAAATCGCTGAGGTCGGTTACGCATTTTTTAGATTACTATGAAGTATTTGAGTTTATCTATGATATGTATAACTTAGGAGACTATAAATAGGACCTTACGGCTTCGAAATCACTCTCTTTATAGACAACAGCATATTCTTTGGAAGCATTCTTTTAGCATTAAGTTAGTCTCTATTAGGTTTATGTTTGAAGCTACATTGGAGTTTCGTTTATTTCATTTAGAGGTATTTGTTTAATTATGTCTTTCAATTATATTATTGCGATGTTTATTTCCAGTCTGAGTGAGTACTTTATTAATCTAAACAAACCCTAGACATATATATATACTTTGGATTGCTATATAGTTATAATTATGGAATCATGAACTTAATGCTTTAAATCTATTCATACACAACAATCACGGTTTTAATAATTTGTTTTTTTGTATTACAACTAATGAAGATTGATATTATATGCATAGTTGCAAATATGCATTGTGGTATTTTGATTATAATTCTATGTCTATGATTATAGACAACAATTATGAAAGTTGTAACTAAGATTAATCTATAAGGCAATATTACCCGAGTGGATGTTCTAAGTGATTGTGTTCTAAGTTATTTATTGATTAGCATATTCTGATTAATATTTGATTTATATCAAGCATGATTTTAATGGAGTGTTAATGCTATCATATTTCTATTTTATTATGTTTTATCCAATGGGTAGATTTACAGTGATAAGGATATGACTTATTTTCCATTGAATATAGAAAAATTGATGGTTTGCTCAAAGTTATCAACCTATTATGAATTAGGATTTAATGATTCTAAGATTCTATGTGATATAATTATAACTAGGTTATGAGGTGATGTTATGTTTTAGTGTTTGAATGCATTCCAAGTATATTACATTGTTTAGTGGGGGTTTGTTTAGATGTTTATTTAGATATTTATATTATATTGAATTTTAATTTCGTTTAATTTAGTTTGCATTAAATTGTTTGCATTAGTTTAGTTAATTTGGTATTTTAATTCTCGTTTAATTCGATTAAGAAAAATAAGAAAAAAATACTTTCCTTGGAATTTTGCAAAATCTTTGTGGGGACGATATCCCATTTACTACTACTAAAAATAATAAGAAAATACGAGAAACTATTGTGCACGCTCGACACATGTCACAAGGCAGGGGAGCAGATATTCAAATTTCATCAGCCCAACTGAGAATGCCTAACCAGGGAGTGTTTTCTGAGATACTCCGTTGGCAAGAGTGGACTGAGGTTCTATGATATTGCGGTAACTTCCAGTCTCAACAACAAGATCAAGGGGATGGTGGTGATGATGCGACTTCTGGACGGCGGTTTTGATATTTCATTCTTCTCTGTGTAATCTAACCTTTAGTGTTATTATGAGAGGTCTTAGTTTGTATTGTTCTGATATATTTGATGTGGTATGTGAATCTATGATACATTTGCTTTGGTGTGTTCACATTTTATACATTGGTTTGATATACTCAATTCTATCCTATGATGTTTAAAATGTTTAAATTTATCAAAATTCTCAATTACTTATGCAATTCATTGTTATGTTAGTTAGTTAGTTATTTATTTAATTTATTTGTTTATGAATCACGAGGTATTTCTATCTTTGTTTTGGAAACTTGACTTAATTTTTAGACCTTGAGGATAAGGTTAAGAATGAGTTTGGGGGTATTAGGTGAAGTGAAGTATGAATAAGTGAAGTATGGAAGAAACGAGAGGTAGAATCTAGTTGAACATTATGAGTTTTTCAAAATTTTCCACAATACAGATAATATTTTTCCATTTCATTTTACTTTATTTAGTTAGGAATATGGAATTGAATATAATTTGAATTTAAATGGAAGTAATACATTATTATTACCCATGAAAATAGAAATTTTATAATGGAAAGATATTATTATACCCTATTTGACTAAACCTAGATTGTGTATACACTAAAGGAATTTAGAACGGATTAATTGTTGTGTTAGACATTATAATAGGCAGAAGATCGAAACGATAGTGCAAGATGAACAAGGCAGATTTCTAAGAATCTTACTATACAGAGATTATGGATCAAGTATTTTATGTATTATTTAAATAGTTTATGCCACAATTGAACAGAAAAATAGTAATTAGCCAATAAACCTTGCTAAGTTGAAAAGAATGATTCTTTGACAATAATGAAAGTGAGAAGAGCTAACAAGAGTTTTTTAAATGAAAAAATAAAGAGACCCACAAACTTTAAAGGAAATGGACCAGGGAACCATAGGAAGGCAATATAAAGAAAAGAAAATGAATATATATTTAAGAAGAAACAATGAGAGATATAAAAAATATGGAAGGAAGTTTATGAAAAACTATTCAATGAAAGATTTAGCTCAAGTTCTTATAGCTAAGTTGAGAGAAGTATATCTTTTTATTCCAGCAAATGAATATGAAGTGATGATTATTGGTGAAAAAAAATCTTATCAATTTTGATTGTGGTAAAATGTGGTGCCACCAAACTCTGAGGCCGCCATGGGACCCGCCACATTGCATCACACTTAAACAAGCCTCGCCATGTAGTGGCATGCTTATCTACAACACCACGCAACCTAACTGATTGCTTACACGTTTTACGTTAAACTAGAACTTAGCTATTTAAACTTCGTATAATTATTAGCAATTTAAATTTGCCGATTAATTCGTTTATCGATTATTAATACAATTTTACAATGGAAGTCTTTAAGTGAATAAATTATGCAATATTTAACAATCCTAGGTAGTGGAAAACTCGGCAAAAAGATACCAAGTATATATCAAAGGTGAAAAAGTACAACAAAAGATCCATATACATTTATTTAGTGTTCTACAGTCTCCAAAACCTAACGAAAAGTAAATACATACATATTGTAATCAAACACGAGCTGGCCTCACTATATTAGAGGTAGTCGCCTAATACCTCCTTGCCTTTGCCCTTGTCGTCGAAAGATCTACACTCGATCACCCAAAGAGACGAGTCCACTGAGTAAAATCTCAAGAGAAGTCCTCACAATATTCATGAAATAAAATTGGTAAACTACGAGACATGCAAATATAACATTCGATAATAGTAAATCATATTCCCATAAATGTAGGCGGCATACGACAAACAAAAACAACAGCAAATAAATGTAACAACACTAACCAATAATGCATGCTTGGAAATAAAGCAACAATGAATGCATAAACAAGCGAATAATTTGAGAAAAACCCCGACCTACACCCGCCGGTAATCAATAAAACAGGACAGGAACCACGTATATACTCGCAGGCTTATAATAACTAAACCCTAGCTATGATTAATGGATCAACCCCTCGTACACTATTTCAAATCAAGGGAACATCCTACATCTCTCCAGACGGTAGTAGATACATTCTACTGCCGTCAACATGAGCACTAAAAATAAGCAAACCCATGCAAGTAATTTAGCCACAACCAATATATACGCAATTGAATTAGAGTGAAAACCCATGTATGTCCACCAGCAGACACACATGTAATCCAAAGCGATAAAATAAAACTATGAATTTTGTGAGGCATTCCAATGGATTTACGCACCTCAAATATGTCGAATCTTTGCTCGCGAAGCCCCTTAACCGACCACAAAATTGTACTTGATACCCGGCTGAAATTCCTTTGGTCCTTAGTATCAAATAAATCCAAATAAATTGGTTTTAGGTCAGGTCAAATGTGTTTAAGAACCTTAACCCAAAATAACCCCTTTAGAATAAACAACATTCAAATTTTAGTCATGTATAGAATTTTAGGCATAAAATTATTCAAATCTCAAAATCATCCTAGATACAAAGTTTTTGTCTCTATCTTAACTTTCAGAAAAGGTTTGGTTTGTGAAATTCTGATTTAAAACGAAAGAGATATCGTAATTCTACCAAAAATAGCTCAAATTAAAACCTAATCCGACTAGTAGATTTAGAAATTTTATTTCTCCCAATCTATAGTTTCAAAATATATGATTTTTGGTCACAAGGTAGCTTACATACCAAATAATAACATACTAAAAGATAAGCTCATTTGGATAAGTAATTAGGGAGTTATGCCTTTTAAAAGTTTAGTTTCAAAAATCTCGTAATGCATTGAATCACCTATTTGCATAACACTTTTGGACATGAAAACATTTGAATTACAAAGTTTTTACTAGAACAAAGTTGTTGAACTTCGATGTATCTTTCATATGCAACTAGATTGGGTCCATTTTGATTAAAAATGAGGAGTTTATGACCAAATTACGTAGGCCAATTCATAATACAACATGCACAATTTCAATTTCAATCTTACAATTTCAAAAATTCATATCTTTTTTATTTCAAAACCAAATTAGGAACTTCATAACACTTGGATTATCAGCTTGAAATGAGCATTCCAAATATATAACACATTTTTAAGTATTCAAACATCTACCCTCTTAAAATGACAAAAACCCAGAACTGATTTCAAACTTGAAATAAAGAGATGTGTACCTAGAGTTAATTACACTTTGATTTAAGCTCCGACTCTCCTTTATCTCCCTAAATTTTTCAACCAAGACCCTCTTCAATTCCTCTAACTTCTCAGCTTAAATGTATATGTTAAGCTCCTCCACTAAGTATAGGCCTTATATACTTGTATTAGTAAATGGATTAATTAGCCAAATCTTTGATTTACTATTAGTTAATTAGTAGGACATGTGTCCTCCCTCAATGCCACTTGTCCCAAATGAAACCACTTGTCCCACATGAAAGCCATTTATTCCACATGAAAGCCACTCATCTTGCCTTGTTATATGTATTCTATGATAATCACTACGTTGATAAAGGGTTCAATTAATTCCTATCCAACTATAGGACTTTATTTTATCTTAAATTAAATTAATTCACCTAGGCACATAATTATGTATGGTTAGTGTGTTTAGTAATATATTTAACATATTTACGGTCTTACTAACCCCCAATTACGCGACACCTAATGCCCCGCACCCCGACATGCATCTTGAGGTACACCAAATTTTACTTTATTGAATGAACTAACTTAGGCTATAGTTTTAATTAGACACCATGTCATACTATTTAGATTAGTCTAACATCCTCGAGTAGCTCCTACCTGATACCCGCGTTGACATGCTTCCCAATGTACGTACACATCACACCACTCTCATGTTAGCAACATACACACATGCAATGCAATACAATAATATAATGATTTTAAACACCGCATCAAGCAACCATCATCTATAAATGATATCTACCATCGATTCTCGTGTCCAAGTCAACCGAGTTGTCCACATAACGCCTGAATTACAACCATTAATCCCCAAGATTAACGATAATCCTAGTTTAACTACTTTGGGTCGTTACATAATTTTTTTAAGTATTGTTTAAAAGTGAGATTGATTTAGTGATTTTTGTATCTTGAGATTCTATATTAGTTATCATAAGTGTGATGCTTGTCAATGGAGATTGAGAAAACCTATGTAGTGTCTTGACCTTAGTGATTGGTTTAACTTTAAATTCTGAGGTGTATTGCATAATTAGAGGTTGAATTGTCGAACAAAAGGGTTGATCTTTAAATCTTTATATTCTATCATGATTCTTATTTTTATGAGGATAATATATTTCTATTTAAAGACAATTTCTATTTAAGAATAAGTGCATATAATTATGAAATAAGAACAAGGGAAGAAAATAGAATATGATTGAGATTATTCCTTTGCTCGGGACAGCAAAGTGCTGAGTTTTAGGGTATTTGATAAGTCAATAGTTGGACATATTTTATAGTACATTTTAAGGTGATTTTAGATGTAAAAGGTTATATTACACGATGTTTTCTCTTGTTTTTGTTAGTTCAGGCAATAAATGTAAAATATGAAGAATCGGAGTAAAGATGGATGATTATGAGGGAATTAATCAAGTAGAAAATGTATGCAAAGAATCATAAACAAGTGAAGGAAAAAACTAGATTTCATAGCTAGTGATTCTTGACCAATTCCTCATGTACCGAAATCGCTACTCGGATTGGTAGAGCACTAAGACTACTTTGCCAAGGATTCACCCAACAATTCCACTTAAACGCAAATCGGTGAGGAATCGTTGGGTTCGATTTTGAAGATTTTAGATAACAACAAGATGTTTGAGTTAGTTTGGGATGTTTACTATCTAGAATACTATAAATACAACCCTAGAGTTACGAAATCAGTTTCCCTTGAGTACTTAGATCATGATTCCATTGCTCTAAGAGCCATAGTTTATTTTTATTGTTTATTATTTTATTGTTCATTGCTTTTTTAGAAGACTTGAGGATTCAAAGTATTTATTCCAGAGGTATTTATCTATTTTTTTATTTGTATTAGTACGATGTTATTTATGAATATGAGTGAGTAGTTTGTTAATCTAAACAAAGTTCAAACTTAAACTAGATCCATTTTGCAATGTAGTTATGATGAGATGATTATGTGCTTAATGCTTTAAACCAATCGTATTCTTTGATTCACTGATTTAATAAATTTTTATTTAAGGATTTTAATCATGAACTTTGTATTGCATGCATAGTCTTTAATGTCTATTATGATATTTGGATTCATTATCTAATTTAAAGTAGTATCTAGGATTGTTTGAAAGTTGTTACCGTTTAGATGTCCTAGGTAAATTTGAGATCTAAATCTAATGTTGAAGTGGCTTTCCGAAGATGTTAGATTTAGTAGTTTGAGGTTTTTATAAAGTGTAATGTGGTTTTATTCAGTAAAGTTAATGTCTTTGTGTATTTAAAGGGTTAGCTCAATAAAATTAGAACGTGATTTTTTCACTGATATAGGAAAACATATGGTTGGCTAAAGGCTATTTACTTACTTATAATTAGATTTTAGTAATCTATGATACTTTCTAAAGTATGCTCATAACTATATTGATTGAAGTAACATGTTTGGAATGCAAAACTTATTGATGTTTCATTGTTTTGGATATTTATTCAGAGATATATTTATATAATTGAATTGAATTGATTTGAATGTTAATGAATTTGAATTGTGTTAGTTAAGTTGTTCTAATTAGTTTGGTTAGTTATAATTATATTATAGATTGAATTAGTGGTTTTAATTACTATTTTAATTAAGTTAATTTAATTAAAGTAAATATAAAGACCATTAAAAGACATTTTCTTTGAGAAGTTTGATAAATTCATGTGGAGACGATTCCTACTTAACACTACGACTGAATACTAAAAGTATAATAAAGGAGGGAAATTTATTGTACACGTTCAATACGTGTTAGACAAGTGAAGATATTTTTCCCACGATCCATTGTACTCTAGTACACACATGCGGAGTATATCCTCTAACACCTATATGAACCGCTACAACTTTCCATTTGTATGTGGTTGGTAAGTTGTACTCATGTCCACTAGAGTGTCAAATTGTGCCTGCATAATTTGCCATATCTGTGAGGTAAATTAAGATCCCCAATCTGACACAATGGACAACTGGACCCCATAAATTCTCACTATCTCTCAGTCTTAAAGGCTAGCTAACCTATCCACTCTTTGTGTAGTAGAAGTTGGTAAGAAATGCACATACATAGTCAACCTGTCTACAGTCACCTAGATGATATCATGTCCACCTAGAGATCGAGGCAATCCATAGACGAAATCCATAGCAATATGCTCGCATTTCCACTATGGAATGGGTAGTGGTTGTAGCAATCCTTTTGGTCTCTGATGCTCAGCCTTAACCCGATGGCATATTTCATACGTTCTAACATCCAAAACATCAGCCTTCATCCTTAAACAATAGAATAGACGTTGCATATCCTCATAAATCTTGGTCCTAGCCAGATGAATGAGGAAACGTGAGCGGTGAGCCTCCTTAAGTATCTCGGTGCAAATATATGCCTCCACAGTCGCCCTCTGAATCTCAGGCATGAGTCTATCGAGTGACTCCGATCTGGATGATCTGAACTATGAGCCTTATCACTAAACCGCTAATAATGCTCATTTGCCTCTTGACCCTCTAGTACACTATAAATAGAGACAATCTAAGTCCTCATCTGTCCACATATCAAAGCCTCTATAGTAGGTAGAACCTCTGTCAAACACATCATATCTGCTACCTCGGCTAATGCGTACTTGTCCATCATGTGACAAGTCACAACTTCTACGTCTGATCCTCTCTTGTTCAAGGCATCTGCAGCAATGTTAGCCTTCCATGGGTGGTACTCCAATGAGAAATCATAAGCTTTGAGACACTCCAACCGATGTCTACGTCTTATATTAAGTTTTTCTTGGAGAACTACACTTCAAACTCTTTTAGTCGATGTGCAAATAGAACCTCTCTCCATAGAGATAATGTTGCTAAATCTTCAATGCAAAGACTACAACTGCTAACTTTAAGTCATGTGTAGGGTAGTTCTTCTCATGAATTTTGAGATTTCAAGACGAATATTGATAAGTGATTATTCATACTTATATATAGGGTTAGTTTAGTAGTATATATATGTATTTTCGAGTGCACAAGGCATAAAGGAAGGAAATGAGTAAATTCGAGAAGAAACGAGCTAAAACACACCAATGTAGGTTTGGCATCGTGATTAAGCAGTGTGACGCTGTGGGAGATGAAGGCATAGCGAGAGAATTGCATGCACGGCGCGGGAGAGTAAGGCAAGGAAGAAAAGTTAGTCATGATGGTCAGCACAGTGGCGTCGTCGTGGAGGCTAAAGGACAGCGACGGGGACAGATAAGAACATCGTCAGGACTACCAAAGGGAGAGTTTTCCAACAGGATGCTCAGTGAAGTGGTGGCATCGTCGGATTGTACACACAGCGCCAAGACTTAATTAACAACGCCGAAAAGAGAAGAAAATAGAAAGTAGAGTTATATTTCGTGTAAAATTGTCAAGTAGGGTTTTTAATTATTTTCATACGTGTTTAGGGAGTATAAATAGATAGGAAAATGTGGTAAACTCACCAATTACCATAGATTAGCCACCATTAGCAATAGTTTAACATAGTTTTACTTTATTTTTTAGTAATAATAATATTTTGGAGAGAAGACATTGAAGACTTATGTGTGGTGATTCAGTTATTGTTTTTATCTATTTAATAGAAAGTTATTTCATTATATTTCTGATTTCAATGAATAACACTATGTGCATGTTTGTTTCAATAAAGTGTGAGCAGTTTATTAATCTTAGGGATCAATGGATCTTATGGTATGAATGTTATGTTATAAACAAGAGTAGATTAGAATGAATAAAAATTGCAATGATTAGAATTTGGATCGATTATAAGTGTAATGCTACTAACATCTTGATCATGTGTTTGTTGATATTAGGTTTTAGAAGTTATCTTAGCCATTGAAGCTTTTAAGCTAAATATGAATGGTACAACTGTAAAATATACAACATCAAACGATAGTCGTTGATTAGGGAGGCGCGGATAGTAAGCTTAATTGGTTATGAATCTAAAGATTTGGGACATTAAAGCAATGTGGAGCTTATGTTATTCACACCGATAGGTGGAGTTCTAGTTTCCATAATAGAATCTTTTTTGTCACGACAGTGGGTTGAAGTGGATTTGAAGGAAATATGTCTATTCTAATTAGGCATTTTCCACACATAATAAAAATGATAAAGTGAGTTGAAAAGCATAGTATTTCATTACCTAGGTGAAGTTATGAACTAAGATAATCTTAATATAAGAGTTAAAGTAATTTGCATTGGCTTGTTAGATTAGTTTAGTTTAGTTATAAAAACCAATTTAAAAAGGATTTCCTTAGCAATAGAGTAATTTTAGCTAGGTATTTATTGAGTACATACTGCTTTCCCTGGGGACGATATCCGTAATTAACATAAGTTGGTCACACTATTACTATAATTGAGCCATTATACTTGCGGCTACGATCAAGTTTTTGGTGTCGTTGCTGGGGATAGGTAGCCACTTAGACTTAATTAGTTTGAAAATTGGCTAAGTTTTATTTTAAGTACTTTACTTTCAAGTTGATAAAAACAAAAATAAAGTAAAATAAGAAATAAAAGAAAAATAAATAAATAAAAGGCTTAAGTTTCAAGTTTGACTTTATGCACTTGATCTTTTGTGTTTTCTTTTTAAGGATAACTAGTGCATGTGTAGCAAAGGAGAGGACTTATTGTCTTATGACCTTGAGATTGACAAAACCAACAAAGGAAAGAAAAAGAAAGGAATCAAGATGGTAGAGGATCAAGAATAACCAACCCGAAGGTTATTCGGTATTGTAAGATAGAGTGCATAGACAGAGATGCCTTCGTGACTACTTCAAGCAAGAATTCGAAGAGACTTACAACGGAGTGAGGAGGCTTCCGGCCAACACTATCGAGTTCGAACTGAGACCGTCTCTAATCAACATGGTGCAAAATAGCATTTTCAACGGGCTAGCCAATGAAGATCCAATTGCATATGTAGAGAATTTCTTGGAGAAGTGTGACATTGTCCATATTACTAGAGTTACAAAGGAGGTGATCGAGATGATACTTTTCCTATTCTCATTAGGTGAAAAAGGCAAATCCTGGTTCCAGTGACTAAATGCAGAACCTCATGGGCGAAAATCAATGAAAGATTTCTTAATAAGTTCTTTCCCCAGTGAAGGTCAGTGAAAGAAAGATAGAAATCAATTAATTCAAGCAAGAAGATGTTGACTCCTTTGGCGAGGCTTGGGAAAGATTCAAGGAGATGCTGAAAAGATGTCCAAGACATGGATACTTGAATTGGGCAAAAATCAAAATTTTCTAATATGGGATGAACCACAACACAAGAACGCTACTAGATATCGCAGCATGTGGTTCTCTACTAAACAAGGATGAGGATGGAGCATTGGATCTCTTAGATCTTATGCCTCAAACCTCTACAGCCGGTACTCATTTCATAGTAAGGAAACTAGCAGGCGTATGTGAGATTGATTCACAAGCTACGATTATGGCACAACTATCCAACCTGAGCATTCAAATGGCGAAACTTTAAATGGTAGAACAAGGTCCATAAGTGTTATCGATACAGCAACTTCTAACCGATAGGAATGACTCCTTAAAGGTTTTATCAAGGATATAACAACGACCCCAACTTCTCGTATGGAGAACCTGATAATACACTGAAGTTACCTTCAAGCTTCGATCAACAAGTCCAATAAAGGAAGCTAAGGCAGAGCAAAGGTATGACTTCATTGAAGTCAATTGAGAAACTCTTACACACCATGGATGAGAAATAAGGAACATCATAAGAAGCACGAAAAAGATATGGAAGGAGTGAAGCGGGCCATGAAGAGGATGGATGATGAGAGATCACAATCCATTAAGAACCTTGAAAGATAGATTGGTCAATTAGCTATTGCCTTGAAATCAAGGAATGAAGGAAAGTTTTTAAGCAACATCATAACAAATCCCAAGGAGAACATAACTGTTATTCACACGATGAGCACTACAGCAACGAATGAGCCAAGACAATAGCAAGCGATGTGTAAGCCAAAAAAGGTCAATATAATGGAAGTGAAGAAGTTAGAGGAATCAAAAAAAGTGCAAAAGGTAGAGGTTCAGAAAGATGCACCATGGTCGTAGACTAGGTTAACTATATGACATGCGGAGTGTTTCATCTAGATTTAAGAAGTGCAGCAAGAAAGAAATTCCTAAGTGATTTGAAATTGTACTTTTGGGATGAGCCATATCTATTCAAAAGATTCAATGATGAGTTAGTTCAATGGTGTGTAGCATAGGAGGATTTTGCATGCATTCTAGAAGGATGTCATTCGTCACCATATAAGGGACACTTTTGAACACAAAAGACGGCAGCAAAAGTGTTGCAATGCGGATTCTATTGGCCAAAGCTACTTAAGGATTTGTGTATTTTTGTGAAAACTTACAATGAATGCCAAATAACAGGTGATATTTCTAGAATGTAGGAGTTTCCACAAAACATTTTTCAAGAAGTTGAGCTCTTTGACTTATGGGGAATAGATTTCATGGGACCATTCCCTACTTCAAATTGGAAACAATATATACTATTAGTACTAGATTATGTCTCCAAATGGGTGGACGCCATATCAACTGCAACCAATGATGCAAAAATAGTCATTGAATTCATAAATATGAACAACTTATGTTAGTTCAGAACACCTAGAGTATTAGTCAATGATAAGGGATCGTATTTCTATAACAAAGCCTTGGACACGTTACAAAAAATATAGGGTTAGGCATAAAACCTCACTTACCTATCATCCTTAAACAAATGGACAAGCCGAAGTAAGTAACAAAGAAGTGAAACAGATTTTAGAAAAAGCTATAAACACCAAAAGAAAAGATTAGGCATTCCATTTTGAAGAAGCATTGTGGGCATACATGACGGCATTCAAAACACCAATTAGCACGTCTATGTATTGGTTGGTCTTTGGAAAAACATGTCACTTACTAGTAGAGTTAGAGCATAAAGCATATTGGGCTGTTAAAAAGCTCAACATGGATCTTCAAGCTGTAGGAAAAGCTAGATTACTTCAACTAATGGAATTGGATGAGTTTAAACTAGACGTGTACGAAATTGCCAAGTTATACAAAGAGAAATCAAGACAATGGCATGACAAGATGATTGAATATCAATCCTTTGAGCCAGCACAATTGGTCTTGTTATTCAATTTAAGACTAAAATCGTTTCCGAGCAAATTGAGGTCATGATGGTCAAGACCATTCAAGGTCATTGCTACTTGGCCTTATGGAGTGGTAGAGCTAATAACCAATAGTGGTAAAGTTTTTAAAGTGAATGCCCCAAGGGTTATGTTATTTTACGGAATAGAAGTAAGGCAAGATGAACTCAAAAGATTCAGGCAACAAATCAATGCCTTGAAGAATAACAAGAAGGGGAAGAAACAAAGGAAAGTTAAGCACATAGATGAAGGGCCTTCTGAAGAAGCATCGAAAGGAAATAGTATCAAAGTAGTTCCAAGGAAGCCGGAACCAAAGTTCAAGTTCATACCGAGACTTCGACCAATCAAAAGGAGAGATCCTGAAGAAATATGCATTCCAATAAGTATTTATGGGCACTAATTTAGAAATTCTCACATGTAATACGGGAGCCTCAGTCCATGTCATGCCAATAATGAACATGTTGCATGCCGATTTGAATATCATTTGTCCTGATACGACTAATTTGAAAGTAGTTAATGGCAAGTTGATACCAACTACAGGAAAAGTCTTGAATGTGCATCTGAAAGTAGGTAGATTCACATTGATCTTGGGTTTTGAGGTTATGGATCACAATATAGATGATAATGTGTCTATGATACTTGGAAGGCCATTCTTGAACATTGCCAATGCAAACTTGTACACAAAGAAGAAAAAGATCACAATGAGTATCGATGAGGATGATGATGCAGAGAAGATAGTTTATGTTGATGGGGAAGAAATACATCCAAATAGGAATGACATTATTATCTCTAATCTACAATTAGAGTATCGATTTAGACTTGGAATAAATGAGCAAAAAGGCGTCGGGCTAATAACGTTAAACTAAGCGCTACTGGGAGGCCGCCCAGGGGTTTGAAATTTCAAATTTTTTCAATTTCAATAAGTCAAGTAGCTAGTCAGTTAGTTAGTTTAGTAAGGAAAATTTCACACATTTTAGTTTTCTAACTTTTGAAAATTTGTAATAAATGTGTAGGAAAATCATTTATCGGGTGAAAATTCATCGGATTGGAAATGTCTCGATAAACTTAGTAAAAAACATAAAAGAGCAAAAGAGTTCTAGCGGCAAATGTGAGTTACATGGGCAAATCACGGGTAAGTTTTATGAGATTTTATATTTACATGGATTTACGCGATCATGGCATTTTGTGTGGTAAGACACAAAGTCGGGGAAGCGCCAAATACGAATTAATGAGAAACATATGCGAGTCACTTATGGGGACCTAGTTTTTGATTTTTAGGTGATTTCAAGACCCGTATTGCTAGTTGCATTATTGTTGAGTTGTGTGGTTTTGAGATAAAAATGTTAGGAACAAGGAGGCAAACAAATCAAGTGAATCAAGTGAGAGTAAATGATTTTGAGGCATTAACTTCAAAAGATTTCGATGAGGAGGAACCTAGGCCATTCAAGTCAAAGTACTTCATTTGTAGAGAGGCCAATGATAGATATGAGGTTATTGAAAATAGGGAGTTAATTTATGAGAAAGGTATTAATCTACCGACCAAGCATGATAAACGAGTGAACAATTCATCAAGCAACAAAATTGGAAGCATTTCACTCAAGACTATAGAAAGAATGAAGTTAGTAGAGTGAGTGAAATTGTGTATGAGTTTTATGTCAATGCAAAGTTTACTAGGAAGAATGATCCAGTGAAGGTGAGAGGGGTGTTTGTCCCCTTTAATGAGCATAAAATCAATAGTAATTATAGGATGGAGCACTTGAGTAGAGCTGAAGCCGATTGAAGTTTCCCGGATAACTTATATAAGAAACCCTATAACCTATACCCTTTTAGAGTCATAAAGCGAGCATTGGTTCTCCAAGGACAAGAGCGTAATTAAAGTTGAGAATGTGTCGAAGCACATCAAAAAGAGGAGTGTGAGGAAAGCCTACTGAATGTGGCAACAATTCCTTGTAATTTCTCTATACCCCACTACTAAGCAGGGAGAGATCAACAAGCCAAAGGCGGCTTATTTATTTGAGATTACGAAAAATGAGTAAATCAATGTCGGCAAGATCATCTACAACAATTTAAGGTAGTGCATCATGTCAAAGCGAGACAGCAAATTGTTGTTTTCAATATTGATCACTCAAATGTGCTTGAAGGCTGGAGTGAGATTGATTAGAGATGAAGAATTCGATATTTAGTCATAAGCAACTATAGATGAGGTGTTTATGCTCACAATGAAGTCACCACCTAGTTATCAAGACTTTGAGGATAAGAGGGAAAGAGTCGATGGCAACAGACTTGAGGCCGAATTGTTGGCCAAGCGGGATAACGTAGCAATAATAGTAGCAGCAATAGAGTTAGCCCAGGAATTAGAAACTGAAAGATATGGAGAAAATGAGCAGCAACAACAGGGATTTGCTAAGGGCTATGAATTCATAGACCCACTTATAGGAGAGAACGACTTGGATAGTCCTAAGGTTTTTCCTTTAACTCCTCTACTACAGCCACTAATACCACCACCAAAGGACTTAACTCTACGGCAGTAGAGGCTGTGCATTGCTGAGATGAGGCGACAGTACCAAAAGAATAGGGCTCAGTAATGTGAAGCCTTAATGAGATATTAGCAAGATAGACTGAACGGGCAGAGGAATTTCATGTTGTTTGTAGATCAACAGACGAACGTAGCTAGATATGAAAGGAGTAGACGGATGAGACCTACTGATAGGTCATTTGGCTTTCCAGCACCATCAGACTATTTATTTGATCCTGATGTGGTGTAGAGCGAGAAGGTGGAGCATTCATTGACACCATCCTATGCTAGAGCTGATGATGATGATGATGATGATGATGATGATGATGATGATGATGATGATGATGATGATGATGATGATGATGATGATGATGATATGCAGTCCTGATGTAGTATATTAAGATTTCTTCAGACCTTGGGTAGATGAGAAATACTTTGATACTAATTCAATTTAAATTTGGGATATTTTGTTACTTATTTAATCATTTAAATCTTATGTTTAGTTTATTATTTTATATTTTGTATTTTTGTTTTAGTGTTCTCATATTTCAGGCTTATTTTTAAACCTTAAGGATAAGGTTTAGTTTAAGTTTAGAGGTATCAATACCACACTATGAAAAGTGGTAAGAAATGATGAAAAAAAGGATAAACACCGTAGGTAGGATCATTTAAATTTTATTTTTGAAGCAGTTTAAGAGGAAAGCATGGTAGTATATTATTTATTCCATTTACTTACTTTTCAAACATGTTTAGGTAATATAGATTAGATTATATATATTAATATGTAATAAATAAGTAATTTATTTGCATTTTCATGCATTTAATTGAGGATGAGTAAAATACAAATGTCTTATTGATATGAGACTCAAGAGAGTGTTTTACATTTTTGAAGAAAATATAAAATGTAGTAACAATGGTATGATTTCATGAATAAAAACCTAGAGTTAGGGAAGACCATGAACTTGAAACAAAAGCAAGGAGAATACTAGAACACTTCTTATGGAAAAAGTTAGGTATCTAAGGAATTCAATAATAAGTGTGAATCTTATTGTAACATAAAAGGCAAATAAAGACTTAGTGCAAAGAGAGGAAAAAATAAGCAAGCTTAACGAAAACTTGGAGTAAACTTGCTTGATAAAGTGAAAGTGAGAAGTGCTAACAAGAGTTTTAAAAATAAAAATAATAGAGAGTCCACAAGTTCTACAAGAAATGAAGCAAAAAACTTGATGGTTGGAAAAGAAAGAGGAAAAATGGAATCCATAGGAAAAAGAAGAGGGACCGTGAAATGAAAAAAATATAAGGAGAAAAGAAAATAAGAAAAGAAAAGAATGCGGAACTTAAAATAAAACTCTTTAAATAAAAGATTTAGCTCGAGTGCTAGTAGCTTGTTAGAGTTAAGTTTTCTTTCCAACTATGTTAAGTCCTATAGACTCTTGAAGTTCTAAATTCTACCAAAAGTTCGTATGATCTTTGCTTATTTTTGAATTCATGACTTAATGAGAAATCATGAGATTGTACAATTGCTACTTGAGTGTCGAGGTGAAACAAACTTGTGAGTACTGATAATTTTGGTTGTAATCTACTTTGGTTTTTCGAAAGTGAGTTGTATGTGTTGTTAAAGCTACATCTTTAAAATATAAGTTTTTGAAAAGAAAAACTCTTGAGTTAATTATTAACTTAAAACTTAGTGAATTAAAGAATACTCTATGAATGATGTAAAATGAATCAAAACTAGAGTAATAAGAGTAGTTAGGATACTTAGTAAAATACACTTTCATCAGGACGTGGAAAGTCCTGGAGTATTTGATAAGTGATTATTTAAACATATATAGGGTTATTTTAGTAGTATATTTAGTATAAATATCCTGAAATGGGCTTAAATAGATGGTGTTTACGTATTTTTAGGTACACAAGGCATAAAGGAAGGAAATGAGTGAATTCAAGAAGAAACAAAGTTAAAACACACCAAAGTAGGTTTAGCACCGTGGCTAAGCAGTATGGTGATGTGGGAGATAAAGGCACAACGTGGGAGTTGCATGCACGGCGCGGGAGAGCGAGGCAAGGAAGAAAAGTTGTTCATGATGGTCGGCGCAATGATAGTGTCGTTGACGTCAAGAGACGGTGCTAGGGACAAACAAGGACAGCGCCATGAGATTGTACATAAAGTGTCGGGACGTAAGTGATAGCACCAAGAAGAGAAGAAAATAGAAAGTGGAGTTCTATTTCGTGTTAAATTGTCAAGTAGGTAGTTTTCAAACGTGTTTAAAGAGTATAAATAGATAAGAGAACATGGAAAACTCACCAATTACCATAGATTAGCCACCATCAGTAATAGTTTAGCACAATTTTACTTTATTCTTGAGTATTAAAAAGATTTATGGAGAGAAGACATTGAAGACTCATGTGTGGTGATTGAGGTATTTTTTTTATCAATTTGATAGAAAGTTATTTTATTATATCTCTAATTTCAATGAATACCACTATGTGCATGTTTGTTTCAATGAAGTGTAAGCAATTTATTAATCTTAGGGATCAATGGATCCTATGGTATGAATGTTATGCTATAAACATGAGTAAATTAGAATGAATAAAAAGCGCAATGGTTAGAATTTGTATTGATTCTAAGAGTAATTCTACGAACATCTTGATCATGTGTTTGTTGATATTAGGTTATAGAAGTTATTATGGCCATTGAAGCTTTTAAGCTGGACATGGACGGTAAAATCGTAAAATATACAACATCAAGCGATAGTTGTTGATTAGGGAGACACGGATAGTAAAATTAATTGGTTATGAATCAAAAGATTTGGAACATTAAAGCAATGTGGAGCTTATGTTATTCACACTGATAGGTGGAGTTCTAGTTTTCACATTAGAACATTTTTCGTCACGACAGTGGGTTGAAGTGGATTTGAAGGAAATCTATTTATTCTAATTAGTCATTGCACCCACATTATAAAGATGATGAAGTTAGTTGAAAAGCATAGTATTTCATTACCTAGGTGAAGTTGTGAACTAAGATAGTCTTAATATAAGAGTTAAAGTAATTTGCATTTATTTGTTAGATTAGTTTAGTTTAGTTATAAAAACCAATTTACAAAGGATTTCCTTAGCAATAGAGTAACTTTAGATAGGTATGTATTGAGTGGATACATTTTTTCCAGAGGACGATATCCATAATCAACGTAAGTTGGTCACACTATAACTACAATCGAGCCGTTATACTTGCAGCTACATGATCAAATATGTAATAACATTGCCATCATGCATTAAAACACAACCCAAGCCAATCTTCGAAGCATTTGTATGTACTACAAAACCTTTCCCATACTTTGGCAATACTAACTCTGATGCAGTCATAAACCTCTATTTCAATGCACTAATGGCCTCTTCACACTTGTCATCCCACTCGAACCTGACATCTTTATTTGTCAGCCTAGTCATCGTTGCAGCAAACTTGGAGAATTCACGTGCGAGTCAACAATAATAACTTGCTAACCCCAGAAAGCTGTGAATATCTTTAAGTGAAGCCAATGAAGACAAATCAATTATTGCTCTAACCTTAGCAGGGTCAACTGACACTTC
This sequence comes from Stephania cephalantha, assembly GCA_039657325.1. NCBI lineage: Eukaryota > Viridiplantae > Streptophyta > Magnoliopsida > Ranunculales > Menispermaceae > Stephania > Stephania cephalantha. The sequence goes on along the minus strand of CM077578.1, from coordinate 27,527,764 downwards.
GCTGGTTTGATAAGTAAATAATTAGATATGTTTATAGTATTTCTAGGGTGATTTTAGATGTAAAAGACTATTGCATGAGGTTTTCTCTTATTTTTGTTATTTTAAGTGGTAATTGGAATATATGAAAAAAAATGAAGGATTTAATCGAATGGAAGTGGTACACAAAGAATCATCTACGAATCAAGGAAGAATAGGAAATTATTGTTGGCGATTCCAGAGCAATTTGGAATTGTACTAAGAATCGCTGGTATGATCGGAAGAGCATTGAGATAGTTTTCCAAGGATTTTCCCAGCAATTTCACTTAAAACATGAATCGTTGGGTTCAATTTTGAGAATTTCAGATAACCTCAAGACGTTTGAGTTAGTTTGGGGTATGTACTACCTAGAATACTATATATATGACCCTGAGGCTACAAAATTAGTTGCTCTTGAGTACTTAGATCAATACTTCATTGCTTTAGGAGCCATTGTTTGTTATTTTAGTTTATTGTTTTATTGTTCATTGCTTTTCGAGACGATTTGGACATTCAAAGTATTTATTTGATAGGTATTTATCTGTCTTTTATTTACCTTATTACAATGTTATTTATGGATATAAGTGAGTATTTTATTAATCTAAACAAAGTCTAAAAATGAACTTGATTTGTTTTGTAATGTAGTCATAATGAGATGATTTCGTGCTTAATGCTTTAAACCAATCATATTCTTTAATTACCTGATTTAAGAGATTATTATTTGCATATTTTAATCATGAACTTTGTATTGCATGCATAGTCTAGATTATGTATTGTGATATTTGGATTCAATATCTAGTTTAAAGTCGTAACTAGAATTGTTTGAAAAGGTCTATTACCGTTTAGATGTCCTAGGTGAATTTGAGATCTAAGTTTAATATTGAAGTGGCTTTCTGAAGCTATTATATTTAGTAGTTCAAAGTTTTCATAAAGTTTAATACGGTTTTATTGTCTAAAGTTAGTTTCTTTGTGTATTCAAAGGGTTAGGTCAATAAAATTAGAACGTGGATTTTTCACCAGTATAAGTATAACTAATGGCTTGGTAAGGGCTGTTTACTTATGATTAGAGTTTAATGATCTAGAATACTTTACAAAGTATGTTCATAACTATATGATTTGAGTAACATGATTGAATGCAAAACGTATTGATGTTTCATTATTCTCGATGCTTGTTTAGATATATATATTTATTATTGAATTAAATTAATTGGAATATTAATGAATTTGAATTGTGATAGCTAAGTTAGTTAATTAGTTTAGTTAATTATTATAATATTATTGATTGAATTAGTGATTTTAAATTTTTGTTTTAATTAAATTAATTAAATTAAAGTAAAAATAATAAAAACTATTGTAAGGCTTTTTCCTAGAGAAGTTTAATAAATCCCTGTGGAGACAATCTCACTTATCACTTCAACAAATAGTGAAGGATATACGGGAAACATATTGTACAAGCTCGAAACATATCAGTTTTTAGCGCCATTTCCAGGGATTTTCTTATAACTTTTAAGGAGTTTTAGACATTGTATGGTCTACCCACATCGTTATTCTAATTCCACGTGATCCTTACATCCGTTTGATCCTGAGGTAGATTGGACTTTTAATCGTAATTTAAGATAAAAACGACGTAAAGAACACCAAACTACCACAATGAAAGACAAGAATAACCTTGACGATAATAATAAAAATAATAATGATAATAATAATAATATTAATAATAGAGAACTTACTTTTAGGCAAGCCGATCAAAATATGACTACTTATGAACTGGTGTATATTGCCTATCCTGAGGGATTTCTTGAATTTGAACTAAAATCTGGATTCATCAGTGCTCTACCTAACTTTTACGATAAAGACAATGAAGACCCCCTGAGATTTCTAGGAGATTACCAACATAAAGTCAATGGAATGAAGCTTAAAGATTATACGTTAGAATAAGTCAAACTTAAAGTGTTTCCTTTTGTATTGAAAGACAAGCACAAGATTGATTATTTTATCTTCTTCAAAATTCGATAACCACATGGGCTCAAATATTAGAAGCTTTCCTATATCAATATATGCAAGAAAAATTAGTATTTATAGAAGACAAATCAAATTCGTGAAAATGAAAGATGATGAAAATTTTAATGAATTTTAGGATAAATTTCAAAGATTAATTCCATCTTCTCCACAACATGGATACACTCAAAGAGCTTTATTACAATACTTCTATGAAGGACTTAATCATTTTGAACAAAGACTATTAGATACTATATGTGGCGGATCATTATTTGATGTTAAACCTACTTTAGCCAAAGAAGCTATTAACAAGGTGGCCAAACAATCTAAACAATATGGTGAAAAGACAGACACATCAAGAAAGAAATTTTATGAAGTTAGTAATCAAACAAGTAATAAAATTAACGAAAAAGTTGATAAGTTATCTAGCGATTATGAACCATTATTCTGGTCCCCCTAGAAATCAATATAATAATAACAATTATTACATTAGACAACCAAATTCAGACCTTAGCTATGGTCCACAAAATCAAAATTATACCATTTATAGAACCAGAGCACCAATACAATTTACACAAATTCAACAACCTCATCAAACTATTCAACCTACACAACCAATTAAGAACAAATATTACATAACTGTATGACCAAAAGTCATCAAAACTGTACGCAAATTTCTCAAAATCAAATTAAAACTGATACATCTATTAAAGAGTTGAAAGATCAATAATATCAAATGACTCTATAAATTAATAAGTTAAGTAATCAATATAAAGGATCTACTCAACCTACAAATACTACTAATCAGGCATAAGTTAATGCCTTATTTTGCAATAATGAAAAGTAAACGCAGACGCGAGAAAATATGCCAAAAATAGGTAAAAAGAAAAATAATAAAAGAAGAAGAAGAAGAAGAAGAATAGATGATGGCAAATGTCATTCCCACTAGGGAATGGATGGTCGACCAATTAAAATACACACCTCTTTCTCGAAAAACTATACTCATGATATTTAGCAAAAGTTGAAGCCTATGAAAAATCTTTACAAAATTCTGAATTAGTTAACCAAGAAAAATTAGATAATATTATTTATGAGTCTAATGAAGGTATGCATTCTATTTCTACCATTCCACAATGATTAGCAGATGCTAGGAAGGAAGAAACTAAAGAAGACATTTATGAATCATTTAAGAAAATAGAAATTGATGAACTATTAATGGAGTCAAATCATGATGAAGTTACTAAAGAATTTTCTCAGTCTAAAGATAAATTTTTAGAAGAATCTAATAAGAATTCAGGACAAAAAATGTCATCCTTAAAGAAAATGTTTGAGAAATGTTCCGAGTCAGGAATGTTAGTCATGTTTGGTTTTGGGGTTCAAACTGCTATGAAGTTATAAATTTTATTTTCAAAACCCCGGTTATCATTATTGAAACCATACCTTGAACATTGATTTCTTGTTTGTGTTTATCGATCTTCAAGACGTTCACACGAACGCCCTCTATCAGTAATCCACACACGAACAACGACCACGAGTTGGAGTGCTAGCTCCAAGAGACCTAGAAAACGTTTTTCTTTTTTCGCAAAGTCCAAAAAACTCACAGAAAGCAAAAAACAAAAAACAATTTATTTTATGGTTTTAGCCTCTTTTATACGTATATTATGCTTTCACTTAAACACCTATTTATACAACTTTTATATTTAGGGTTTTTCAAGTGAATAACATATATGCCCTTGCTTAAATAAGTAGTAATATAGTTAAAACTTAAAATCTTCTCTGATATGAGTTTTATCCCATAAAATTCATAAATTTGAACCACTTAAATTCATGCAAAGCAGCTCTTTGTGTGCGACCAATAGGTTCATGCAATGTTAGCACTGAACCAAAAACCCCATTTAGTATATATCATAAGCGGTTTCTAGCAAGGCATTATGACTACCCAAGTTGCACAAAAATCAAAATTGATACAACCTGATCAATAGTGTATATCATATTCTTTTTTCATACGATATCCTTTGATTAAACATAAGGCACTGAAGTGTCATCCTTAATGTTCAATCATAATAGTCTTGATCTCAATGTAAATTGAAAACACCCAAGTAACATTGATCTTATCAATTCACTTGGACTTGGTCATTTATCAGTATATTATATCGAAGGATCCACTGATATCTCTCTTTATACGAGAATGACAAATTATATCTTGATTACACACCTTCACCCATTATTCACATAATATCCAATCACAACTTTAATAATTGTCCGGTTAAAGACAATGTTTGATTACGTCAAACCACTATGCTCCTAATGTTGAAGTCTATAGTAATCTCAAGTCAAAGGATTAAATGATATGCCTATCATGAGTAACTCCAATGACTTAATCCATGTGGTGTTCTCATAGCAGGTCGGTCTAGTACATTATTCCCTAACAATTACTCGTGATCTTGATTTGTACCCCTATGCACATGATCAGCACATGACCATCAATCAAGACTCGCACAAGTCTTTGTTCATTATAGATCTCAGTATAATGACAGACTATGGACATTTAGGGTATTTCAACAAACATCCATGGATCTTATTATAATGTAAACATATAAACCAATTATAATAAACAGCAAATGAGTCCTCTATCTCATTAACCAAAATAATAATAATAGAAACAATGTTTGACCTAGGGCACATGCCTCAATATGTCATACGCATCACAATATGAAATTCTTCTATTGAATTTTCTATGTGTGATCTTGGAGCATCAATTATTATAATTTCACTTAAACTTTATGAATCATTGAAAATGGGATTGTTAATTAATACGCCTATTAATCTTACTTTAGCAGATAATACAATTATTAAACTGTATAGATTATTAGAAGAAATTTTAGTACAAATACAAGACTTAGTATTTTCGGTTGGCTTAATGTCCTGGAAATGAGAGATTCAATATCACTGAATCTTTTACCTATACTATTAGGTAAACCTTTTCTTAAAAAGGCTAGAACTAAGTTAGATCTTTCTGAATGAACAATGTCTAAGGAATTTGAAGATATTATTGTTAAATTCAAAATTAATAACGAACATACTTTAAAGAATATGATGAATTATTCGATAATGAAATTGATGATAATAACTTTTTAAACTTAAATTATTGTGATGACCTTAATGTTGAAATTTATGCAATAAATGCAGTAAGAATGGAAACTGCAAAAGAAGGTCCCAAGTAAGAACAAGTTGAAGACACTTCAAAAGAAAATAAAGTAACTCAAAAATGGAGAGTTAAGAAATCGGATAACCAAAAAAGTATTAACAAGTCGGGAGATTTTAAATCCAAGAAGAATAAGAAAAAGAAAAAACCAGATTTAAGCCCTGTTAAGCTTAATGATCTTAGAGTATACAGTTGCACATTAAAATTAATTGTGTTTGGTACTTCAGATCTCAGCGTGATATAAGTTTTAATACAAATCTCATGCCCATACATTTCTTTCTACACACTTGATTGGAGTTTAATTCACTTGCTTCTAAACGAGTTTCTTTATTAGATGGCATTTTAATTCAACCAATATGAGTGGTCATGGATGTACCCATTCAAGTGAACAACTACATCGTGCCTATATAATTTTTGGTCATGCCCCATTTTATTAATGAATATCCTCTTTTAATTTTAGGACGGCCTTTCTTAGCCACTACTCAAGTTGTTATGGATATTCTGAACAAAATAATCACTCTAACGATTAATGGTCGAGCACTCACTTTCTGAAATGGCACTTGAGTGGATAATCCTAAATTAAAGTTTAAAGATCCAACCTAATTCTAGAAAGGGTTTAGTCGAGCCTATGACAGGAAACAAAAGCACTCTATGGGAGACAGCCCATATTCTATGTTTATTTAATTTTATTGGGACTTTAGCTTAGTTTAGTATAGTATGTTTTTATTCTCTGACTCTTTGACTCTTGTATTGAAAATATTTTTGGAATTTAAACTCTAAGATAATTTCAATTAAGGGGGAGTGAACGAGTTGTTTTTGTTTATATGGCCTTTATGCAAGTTGCATTATTCACTTGCTTGCTTGTTTGTTTATTTATTTATTTATTTAATAAAATTATTTAATTAGGTACATATCATAATCAAACTTTTAAAATTTCAGTCATTTCTACCTTAATATAAGTTTTAATGAATGATATATACGTTAATTAAGGAATAAATTAAAAAAATAGTTAATTTGGATTGGCAATTCCCTAGCAAATTGAAACAGTACTAGGAATCGCTGGCAAAATTGGTGACTGTAACCAACAAATTAAGTGAAAATTTTGGTCTAACAAATCCTCAGCGATCAACCACTTTAACATGAATCACTGCTCAGATCGATGGGTCACTGCACCTCATAACTCACCGATTCACCTAGCGATTTCCCAGTGATTCCACTTAATACAGGAATCGTTGGGCACGATTTTGAGTTCTTAAAACTAAAACTCAAACCGCCATAAACACAAATTCATTCACACACCCAAACCGTTGCATCCCTTCACCCACTTCAATTTATTGCCTAGACTCAACCATTCTGAGCTCAATTTTAATATATTTAAGTTGATTCCCACCTTGATCTAGTTCCATTTAACCTAAAACTTTTTAATTTGATAGTGTTGAGTAGAACTAGGGTTTTAGAGATTTCGCACTACAACTTGAAAAACGATCTAGAGGAGTTCAATAGCTTAGATCTTGGGAGAGTCACTCTAATGAAGGTAATTACAATAACCCTGGCTCTTTACTTCAACAAATTTTTCGTTTCAAGGATTTTTGCAAATTTTTTAATGATTTTCGAAATTGTTTTATTGGAATTCATTCTATTACTTGAAAAAATGATTTTATTGATTCTAATAGACAAGGAAGTGCGATTACATTGATCGTTGGTTCACAAATTCAATAAATTGAAAATTTAAATATATTTAAACCTATTTGCAAATGGTTTGAAAATTAAATTTAAACGAGTTTGGGGTTTGGTTTTCTTTTGTTTTGATTTGATTTGCTTTGTTTTCAAAAAGACTAGAATTTATCACACAATTGCTTTTCGAGATTTAGAAAACCGATTTAAAGTTTATAATTGAGTTAACATTTCGATGCCAATTTTGATCAATTTTTAAGCTAGCTTTCCAAATGATTTCTTTTTTTAAAATAAAGTCTTGAATTATACTAAGTTATTTCCGACAAACATTGTTTTTATGATCTACAGGTTTATATGTTATTCGGACTTGTGAGGTTTTTATTTAAAAAATGGTCGAATGTGGTAAAAGTAGAAGTTCAGGAAAGGTTAAAGGGAAGGCACCTTTAGTAAAGAAACCCAAACAAAAATCTAAAGTTCCACCCAAACCTATTAGGCCAACGGAATTTCAATAAATAAACTTAGAGTTAGAACACCAAGAGAACCTTCTTCACCCCTAGATTTCATTAATGAGTTAGAGATAAATGAAGAAGTTGATGAGACTTCAATGATTTTTTTCACTGCACAATTTAGTAAATGGCAAAGCTCTTGCTAGGATGAAGAGCGATATAAGTAGAAATAGGAGAATTATTCCAGAGAAGGGTTTCAATGTCAAATAAGAAATAAAACACGGGCCTAGAATTTTGAACATAATAAGGGAGAGGAATTGGGGATTATTTACTAGGGACTATCATGTCGACAATAATGCAGGGTTCTCTGTAGATATGGATTGTGGGATACTAGTATGGGAATTTTTATGTAAATGGGCACGGAGATGATAATAAGACAGTAGCCATGGTTCGAGGAAGACTATTGGACTACTCACCTGTAAGAATAAACTAGTACTTTTGTTTACCAAAACTCCATAGGAGACAAAATAATGAGTACTCAAAATCCAAGTATGGTTTTAGATACAGATTTCCCCATGAAACCATTAGAAATAGTTTAGAAGCAATTCCAGGATATGGATTTCTTTTTTATATGGATAGGTACCTGAAACATATCCAAACTAAAAACTTTAGGAAAACCACCAAAGCTTGAAGTTTTTTCATAAATGCGAGCCTACAGCCAAGTTTGCAAAACTATAAGCTTGTGAACTACAAGGCAGTGTTGTTATACCACATTCACCAAGGGATAGGCTATGTCGATGTTGGCGAAATTATTTATGATTCAATTAGGAATTTCATGACCACAAAGGAAAATGAAAGATTGCCTTTTCCCTTAATGATCACTGAATTTTGCAAATAAGACCAAGTTCATATGATTGGTCTAGGGCTAGATGTTTACCCTGACAAGACCATCACCGATAAACTCATAGAAAGCACCAAAAATGTGTAAGGCTTTCTGGATTCGGAGGAGGAGTGAGAAAAAATGTAATATTCAAGAGAGATACCACAGAGCAAAGAAGAATACGGCAGAGAATAGAAGAATTTTGGAAGAGATGCAATATGATGTGTATAATGATAGAATAAACCAGAGCCCACAACCACCTGCGAAGGATTTTATTGGCATTTATGCAAAAGAGACGGAGATGACCATAATGGGGTCAATCTTGCGGAACCGGATGAGAACTATGAGAAATCAAGAGTTAATGTTTCAGAACCAGCGCAAAATTGCTAGGAGCATACATAGGTTTGAAAGACGCATGACCAAGAAATGCAAAGCAGGGGAGCTAAAATTTAAATACCATCTACCCGATTGAGAATGCTTAATCAAGGAGTCTTTTCATAAAGTAATCTTATGGCAAAAGTGAACTACAGGCTTTATGGTCATGCAAGAAGCTTCCATTCTTAATAACAAGTCCAAGGGGATGGTCGTGACGATGCAACTTCTGGAAGGAATCTACTCATTCTTCTCTATTTAGTCTATCTCTAAGTGATTATGTGTGAGGTCTTAGTTTGTAATATGATGATATATTTGATGTGGTGTGAATTTATGATACAATTGCTATGGTGTGGTTCATATTATGCAATGGTTTGATATGTTATTCTCTATAACAATGATGTTTGGCAATTTTTCATCTTTTCCTTACTTATGAAATTCATTCTTATGTTATTTATTTATTTTATTCATTTATGCTTCATGAGGTATTTTTGTTTTGTTGGAAATCTGACTTTATTTTTAAACCTTGAGGGCAAGATTTGAAATGAGTTTAGGGGTATTATGTGAAGTGAAGTATGAAGAAGTGAAGTATGGAAGAAACGAGAGGTAGAATCTATTTGAACATTGAACATTGTGACTTTTTCAGATTTTTGAAGATACAGGTAATATTCCACTTCATTTTACTTCATTTTACTTCATTTAGTTAGGAATATGGAATTGAATATAATTTGGATTTAAATAGAAGTGATATATTTTTATTACCCATGAAAATAGAGATTTTATCATGGAAATGAATTGTTATACCCTATTTGACTTAACCTAGATTGTACATACACTAAAGGAGTTTAGAGGGGATCGATTACCTTGTATTCGACATTATAATAAGTAGAAAATCGAAAGAATAGTGCAAGATAAACAAGAAAGACTGCAAAGAGCCTTGTTATACAAAGATTATGGATCAAGTATTATATATATACTATGAAAAAGCTCATGCCAAAATTGAAGAGAAAAATATGAAATTAGCTAATAAATTTTAGTTAGTTGGAAAGAATGCTTCCTTAACTATAGTGAAAGTGAGAAGAGCTAACAAGATTTTTTAAATAAAAAAATAGAGAAACCCATAAATTCCAAAGGAAATAGAGCAGGGAATCTAGTTGAGGGAAAAATGAGAGGAACAATTCCTATAAAATGAATAATGGATACCAAATGAAATGGAGCAGGGAACCATAGGAATATAAAAAAGAATATGAATATATAGAAGAAAAAACGGGAAAGTGATATATAAAAGAATGGAAGGATGTTTGTGAAAACTCTTCAAATAAAACATTTAGCTCGAGTGCTTATAGCTAAGTTAAATGAAGTATATCTTTTTATTCCATCATTACAACAAATAGATATAAAATGATAATTATTGGTGATTAAGAATTCCTATCGACTTTAATTGTGGTTATACTTTAAAATATTATTTGAAAATGAAATTGATTTAGTGATTTTTGTATCTTAAGATTCCATATCAGTCATTGTAAGCTTGATGCTTGTCAGTGGAGATTGAGAAAACCTATATAGTGGCTTGACCTTTGTGATTGATTTAACTTTGAGTTTTGAGGTGTATTGCATAACTAGAGGTTGAATTGTCAAATAAGGGGTTATTATTTAAATCTTTCTATTCTATAATGATTTTTATTTTTATGAAATATGTTTCAATTTAATTATCACTTCTATTTAAGAATAAGAGTAGACAATTATGAAATCAAAATGAAGGAATAAAGGAGAACATAATTGAAAGTATTTCTTTGCTTGGGATAGCAAAGTGCTGAGTTTGGAAATATTTGATAAGTCAATAATTAGACATATTTTATAGTATATTTTAGGGTGATTTTATATGTAAAAGACTATATTACACGGGGTTTACTCTTATTTCTGGAGGGGCTAGAATTGGGGATACCATTTTTCTGGTACAAAAGTTCCTATCTCAATGGGAAATGCCCTACCTTTGAGTGCGGTTTAAACTTATTTCAGGTGATAATTAGAATATATGAAGAAATGGAGTAGAAAAGGAAGAAACCGAAGGATTTGATCGAATGGAAGTGGTACGCAAATAATCATTAACGAATCAAGGAAGAACTGGAAATTACAGTTGTTGTTTAATCGATAGAGCACTAAGGCTGTTTTCTAAGGATTTTCTTAGCAATTCCACTTAAAACACAAATTACTAAGGAATCGATGGGTTCGATTTCAAGAATTTTAGATAACCATGAAACATTTGAGTTATTTGGGATATACTGCCTGGAATACTATATATATGACCATAGGGCTATGAAATCAGCTGCTTTTAAGTACTTAAATTACTATTTTATTGCTCTAGAAGCTATTGTTTATTGTTTTAGTTTATTGTTTTGTTGTTCATTGCTTTTGGAGATGATTTAAGGATTCATAGTATTTATTCCAGGGGTATTTATCTATATATTTTATTTACCTTATTGCAATGTTATTTATGAATATGAGTGAATAGTTTATTAATCTAAACAAAGTTCGAATACAAACTTGATCCATTTTGTGATGTAATCATGATGAGATAATTTTGTTCTTAATGGTTTAAACTAATCGCATTCTTTAATTCAATGATTTAATTGATTATTATTTGCGAGTTTTAATCTTAAGCTTTGTATTGCATGCATAGTCTATAATGTGTATTGTAATATTTAGATTAAATATTTAGTATAAAGTAGTAGTAGGATTGTTTGAAAGGTTTATTACCGTTTAGATATCCTAGGTGAATTCGAGATCTAAGTTTGATATAAAAGTGGCTTTCTAAAGTTATTAGATTTAGTAGTTCGAAGTTTTCACAAAGTCAAATGCGATTTTATTGCCTAAAGTTGATTTCTTTGTGTATTCAAAGGGTTAGCTCAATAAAATTAGAACGTGATTTTTCTACCAGTATAAGAAGAACTAATGGCTTGATGAGGGATGGTTACTTACTTATGATAAGATTTTAATGATCTTAAATACTTTACAATGTATGTTCATGACAATATGATTTGAGTAACATGTTTGGATGCAAAACAAATTGATGTTTCATTGTTCCGGATGTTTGCTTACATATTTATTTATTATTGAATTGAATTGACTTGAATATTAGTGAATTTGAATTGTGATAGCCAAGTTAGTTTAAGTAGTTTAGTTAATTATTATAATATTATAGATTGAATTAGTGATTTTTAATTCCCTGATTTAATTTAATTAAATTAAAGTAAAAATTAATAAAAACTGTTGAAAGAGTTTTTCTATAGAATTTTGAAAAATCCCTATGGAGAAGATCATACATATCACTACTACAAATAATAAGGATATACGGGAAACTTATTGTACACGCTCCACATGTGTCATGGCTTTAACAACGTGACCGAGAAATTTGACCTCCCTAACCCAAAATTCACAGTTACTGAGTTTGTCGTACAGTCTGTGCTACCTCAGAGTTTGTAACACGCCCTGAAGATGTTCATCGTGGTCCTAACAAGTCATGGAATACATAAGAATATCTTCGATGAACAAATCACAAATCTATTCACGTATGCCATCAATACTCGACGCATGATATCCATAAACATGGCGTAGGCATTCATCAGCCCAAATGGCATAATGGTAAATTGGTAATGGCCATATCTCGTAATAGAAGTTTTTTCTCCCTATCTTCTCCATATCTTCATTCCTAATCTTTGTGTTGGTGATAACCCGATCTTAGGTCATTCATGGAGAACCATTGTGCTCCTCCCAATTGGTCAAATAGGTCATCAATGCGTAGGAGCAGGTACTTATCCTTCACAGTGACTCGGCTCAGTTGGCGATAGTCAATACATAGTCTTAATGTCTTGTCTTTTTTCTTTATAAATAAGACTGGTGCACCCCACAGCGACATACTCGGATGAATGAAAACTTGTTGCAACAACTCCTCAAACTCCTCAAGTCCTCTAGTTCCTTATGAGCCATCATATACGGCAGAATCGATATAGGCTTAGTCTTCTGGTATAAGTCAATAATGAAGTCGATCTCTTAATGTGGTGGTAATCCTAGTAGATCCTCTGGAAACACATCAGTGAACTCTCATATGACCGATACCTCCTAAATCCTAACTTATAATCTACTCTGCTCCTACCAAGTGTCTCAATTTCCCGGCTCGTAACACTGGCAAGTGTCTCCTAAATCCCTTGGAAACACATCTACCGTACTTATAACACTGAAAAGCGTCTCAATCTCCTAGCATGTAGCTACTCTACCCCTGGTGATCGGTAGTCGACTCGATGCCCCTTGAAAATTGAACTTTGTCCCGTCTAGTAGCTTAACGGTGACTAACTTATTGTCAAAGTCAAGGTGGTGTGGTACGCAGCTAACTAATACATACCAAGTAAAACATCAAGCTCAAGAAACTATATTAGTCATAGGTCGATTGGTAGTTGGTGCCCCTCTATCTCTACTATGTATCCCTCACAAATCATATTATGGTAATGTTAAGGATCAGGGCTACTAATCATAATAAGTCTCAACCCTAATATATCTAGCATGCGTCAATAAATGAATGAAACGGTCGAACCAAAATCAATCATGGTATGCATTAATGTATGAAAAATCAAAATCATACCATAAGTCAAGTTATGCGAACCTCCCCGATCCAGCTCTACGATGACATTGGCTTTTTCTCTAGTATGATTCAGTGCTCTGTTCGGCTGTGGACATATGTCCTTAAAGTGGCATATACGACTTCACTCAAAGCATGGTATGTATAAATATGGCCCTGGTGGAATCCGGTAACCCTTTCTCTATCTGGGTCTTAGGGACTATGCTTGTCCATCGCCTATACCCCTATCTTTACTCCCAATATGCTACCACTTTAGTTGTGGTGCTGATTTAGAAGCTTGAGGTGGTCGGCTAGCATAACTCAACGTTGGTGTAGGTGAAACATATGATGTATGAGTAGGTCATGGCGGCAGTGCAACTAACACAATGCTCTAAGCCCTATTGTCCCTTGAACCCTGTTGTATATGTTTCTTCCTCTTCCGGTGCATCCAAAATTGGCGCTCTAACCGTGCCTCTGCTCAAGCGAATCTAGCCTCCAATGGATGTGTATGCAATATGTCTCCCTAACTAGACTCCTCTCATAGGCTCTCTACATTGTCCCCCGCTCGGTCATGACCACATAGCCTCTTACTTCTGGCAACAAACCCTCCATGAAATAATAAGCTTGATTTGCATCTTTATATGCCACTCCTTGGGCTAACTCCAGTAGTTGTAAGTATCGTCCCATGTATTCCATGATGGACTCGTCGGAGAGTTGTCTCAATGTCATAAACTCATTCTTCTTCTCTCTTAGCATTGTAAGAGGAAAACACTTCTGATTGAATTGCCTCTTAAATTCTGCCTAATTCTTGGGTACTCCTCTGATCACTACCAAGTTGGTATGCTAGTCGTCTACCTCCCTGAATAGTAGTACGGAGAAGATGGAAGCTCTCATATGCTCCTCGGTATCCAAAATTCCATGAATCTTCTCAAGACCCTTCATGAACCTCTATGTTGCCTCTAAGTCAACCTTCGTTAAAACTCTACCAGATGGTGTCTCTAAAACTTAGGCAATTATTGGCCTCTGGCGTCACTCTCGTACTCGTCTCCATCAGTGTGGGTAGTATTGTCTCTACCGAAGTGAGAGGTGTACGCGGTAGTATCTCTCTATGTACAGATGTTAGGATAATCATCACCGGTATCGTTGTAATGGTGGTAGCCGCTGGAGTGGCTTGTACCATAGGTTGACTTACCTCCTGAGCAGTGGGCGTTGTCATTGAAAATGGTAATGGTGTAGCTTTGGTCTATGATCAGAGTATCTTCAGGATCTCATTTAGTCGTTGATCCTGGGATGTGACCCTCTGCGTCAAGGTTTGTAGATCTTCTACGCTCGTGAATTGAGGACATAAGGCCCCACTGTCATCACCTGGCCCAAGCTGATCTCCCATTGCGATCTGTAAAAGAAAGTGAGTCTTTGATCAACGTATCACTACCTATATAGTATGGTACAATACAACAAATATCATATATAGAATAAAGTCTTAATTTCCCCAACTCCCCTCACTTCCCAACTAAAATTCTAAGTCAAGATCATAGCATTCCACGCTAAGTTACAACAATTTTCTAGCTCTAATATATTTTTCAAACTTTAGTTTAACTATGGGTTATCGAGAGCAGGATGTAAAACCTTTGCTTTAGTACCAACTGTGCAGCCCCAGTTCCCACAAACTCGGCCCCGCTAAGCCTAGACCTACGTGGACTCCCCGTGTCAACCTCGCAAGGTTAACGCAAGCCTAGCAATCCTCCATTTCCATTATTATAATTTATTCGGTGATTTAAATTTGAATTATTGTGATTTGTAAGTCTCAATAGTTTAATAGAGGAAGGAAAACTAAAAAAAATCTAAAAAAAATTCAAAGATATAATGTCGAACATCCTAATGGTGTCGAACCCTACAATATATAGAGAAAATGCATATATATGGTGACAATAAGAGAGAAATCATGAATATACATGTATCATTGACCTTAAATCCCAAAGAAATCCTTAAGTTTTTCAAAACAACGTGTATGTATATACAAAATCGCAATACCTATATGTAAGCAATAAGAGAAGCCGCTATATGAATCCTCGAACGAAGTCATCAATCACCACCTCTTAGCCCTTGCTTATCTGTGGATCTACAATTATCATCGAATGAGACAATTCCAGTGAGTAAAGCCAATAGAGTTTCAATCATAATTCATGAATTCAAATAAATAAGTCTAAATACCATGTGGGAATTGAAAAATATAAAAGTAAAGAAAGTGCATAATAAATGGACTAGAAAGTAGTAGCAGTGATACAGAGTGCCCAAGAGCCAACCGAACACATCTAAGTGGTATAAATCCATCAAGAGCGGGTGCCACTACTCGACTTCCTAGAACCACGGCTCTTCAAGTCAAAAAGTTTGATTTGGTGTAACGTGGGGGCTTTAACGGTGCCTCGAATACCTCGCCCACGTCTACTACCTACAATCTAGTACTCAGGGTTAGGTCACGTTTGTTCATCTAGCACCAAATCCAATAGTACCTTCCTTACAGACTTAAGCCTTAGACATTAAAAAGATTAATAGAGTCCAAATAAATGGAATAACAAGAAATAAATTAAGGAATATGTAAAGACTTGGAATTGATCATCTAGCTGGTTTACTTACCTAAGCCTACACGAAAATAGGCTCCCAATACGCGTCTTCATCAACCCCTGACGGTCAACTCTAGCTAGCTAGGTACCTGGTTTCCATTTTTGTTGGTTATACACATGCTAGAATCATTGAATTTCATTTACAATCATTGTTTCTACTATAGTTCAATTTGGTGCTTAATGGTTCCTTTTTATTATTTCAAGTTCTCATAGGGCACTTAGCTCTGCCAAAAATGTTCGTACTTGCTTCACATTGTTGAACACATTTTATCTATTGTTTTAGGTGTTATTGAACTAATTAGGATCATTAGAACTCAATTCAAGTTGGTGTAGCACACTAGTTTGCAAAACAGTCCCTTATGGACTTTAAAACAATTTCAAAAAGTATTATTTTTGTCCAACTTGAAATGTGGTTAAAACACTTGTCAAACTTTCCAAAGTTCTTGGTATCAATTCCTTGAAGCCAATTTACTCCAATTCAAGGTCGTTGAGCAATAAAATCCCATTAAAAAGATTTAAAACTTAATTTTCCACTTTATGTGAAATTTCATGTTCGTATTTGTAATTCTAAAGTCTTAGTCGAAATGCAACTTAAAAGCTAAGTTTAACGCCTTGAAAAGCTACAAAACTAAGTGAAAAACTCCCTTATGATATAAATATATTATCTGAAAAGTTTGGCTTAATTTTGGCATCTTTTGATGCCCGAAATGTGTTTAAACTCGTTTTAGGTCAATTAGAACTTTGTTTTTTTCTATTTCAAAACTATTTCAGAAAACCAATCAAAACATGTCGAAATCACTTGGAAATCTTGAGAATCAATTTCATAATATGTCGATGTTCTTTGTGAATTTTTATTATTTTTAGACTAGTGGAGATCCCTGGAAAAGGTCTCAAAGTCCCAGCCAAAAAGCAGAAAATTTTAGGGAAATATAGGTTTGGCACCGTGGGTGACACCGTAGGCATGAATCCCACAGCTTTTCTCATGGTGCGCTGTGGGTGGACCCGTGGTCATAGATCCCACAACGTCCCTTACTATGGGTCGTGGGTGGCGTCTTGGGATTCATGCCAAAGGCGCCACTGGAGAGGTTAAACGTAAATAGGTGAAAAAAGGGTTTTCGAACCCTCAATCTTCTTCGCCAACTCCTGAGCCTAAATCCACCTATATAGGGCTTCAAAACCTAACAAAGAGTGCACCTTGATTTCAAATCATCCACCATCAATCACTCACTCATGTATCAACAATTCATCAATTTAAACAAGTTCTTCAAAACAACTCGTTCATGAACTCCAACATCCCAAATTCGAAATGCAACTTGAAAATGATTTGATAAAGTTGATAAAACATGGAATTCATAGTGAAAATTGAGTTGGAGATAGTAAGATAGCATCAAGAAATTCTAGAATTTAATTTGTATTTGAAAACCCAAATACCCAATAACAAAAAGATAAGGAATATGCTTACCTATGGTTAGTTCCTTGCTTAGCTTGATTCCTTTGACTAATTGATACCCAATTACAATCTTTACCTCTCAATTCCAGCTGAGAAATGAAGTTTTTCCTCTTCTTCTTCCCTTAGCTTCTTTCTTTAGTTCAGGATATATATGGGTAGTTCTACAACGGGTACTTTTTAAAGTACCCATAGCATGGAGCCTTAAATGACAACCCTTAGATTAAATCAACGGTTCAAATACACTTAAGTTAAATATGGTAACTTGTTGTGCAGGTTCAATGAACAATTAATTGCATTGAAACACCACTTTCTAGGATGCATGCAATTAATTACATGGAAACACATCCATAAACTCTTTCAAAAAAAAAGACTTACTAATTATTTAATTTGTGCCAATTCGAATGTAGAAATTATGAGTTTGTGCTAATTGCAAATTTTGAATGTTCTTATATTAGTCCATGACGGTTTCCTATAGATCATCTCATATGGGTGGAGTTCTTGAATCAATAGAGCCTCATCCCTAATTGTCTCTAAACTCTCAACGTTAATTTAGAACAAATCTTTTTCTGGCTTTTTAAATTAATGATGACCTTTATTATTGTTCTAATAGTATTTTTCTCATGTTTATAATAGTATTGTACTGTACTATAAAGTAAGCTATTAAGCAAATTATTTACTATGCATACTCATCATTTGGAAAATCAACTTAATGACTATGCTATTATTTACATTGGTATATATTTTTTAGTCAAATGATTTACTATGATATATGATTAAAAGTTTAGACGCCCCATGCAATATTTAATGTAATATTTATTTAGCAAATTAAATTGATTATCTGAATAAATTTAATTGCATTTTTGGAAAATTGAACACCGTGTTTTGTTAAAGTTACCGCGAACTGTGTCAATACATTTATAATTACATTTAGATAATTAGTATGAGTAAGTTGTCAATTTTTCAGATATGGATAGGTCTAGGTTGCCCATTGATATAAACTAGCATATTTGTTGCCAAGATCAGACACTATTTTAAATTCAGACAAGTGTGCCTTATCCATATGCGATTTACTTTAAACCCAAGTTGTCCAATTGTCCAAATTTGTCAGATTTTTTAGAAAAAAAATTTGTATGTTCAAAAACATTTTTAAGGCATAAAATTATTATAAATTACACGTAATATAATCTCCTTTTGACATAATTATAAAATTTATGCCCGAGTTGTATTTATTATTTTTATTTACTAGACATAGTAATATTTTTTATCAAAAGATGAAACACATAAATAATATCATTTTGAACAATCTAAATCCCATTTTTTCGAAGTCAAAAAGTAAGTCTCAAAATTAAAATATTATATTTTAAAATGTGCTTCGAAGTTTCTTTTATTTTTATTATAGTTTTTTGTGAATTATATAATGTTTGTATAATAATATATTTGTAAAGTAAAAATATATATTCTTCAAAATTCTACTAGATCAGCTGTCTAGATCCAACCCATATTTCAATTCCAGCATCGAAATTTTACTCAAACCCATCCCGGATTTAGAAAATTAATGTCCAAACCCTTCTATTTTTCTGGTTGGACAAAATCAGTTCGGACAATAAAGTTGATAACTTTAACTATAAGTGACCACTAGACCTGATTATGGGCTCGGGAACCCATCCAGCCCGCCTAAGCCCGCGAATAAATAATTGGGCTTGGACAACCCTTTTCAAGAAAAGCCCGGGTCGGGGCCGAAGCCCAAGTAGGCCCACATAAAAATGGCCTGAGCTTGGGCCACCTTAAAAAACCCAAGCCCGGCCCGGGCCCGACCCTAAAATAAGTTTATAACTAATATATTTTAAAATAGTAAATGTTGTATAAGAGGTTTGAACTTAGGACCTAACGCACACATTAAGTGATGTTTACCATTTAAGCTACTCCTCCTTTTTGCGAAATATATGAATATACTATATACATATATCAACACATATGGTGTCAAAAAAGTGCATAAAAATTTATTAATGAATAAATAATTTATTTTTAGATTTTTCAATATTAAAATATTTATTCATGGATTTGATGGCTTGAGGCTTGGGCTTTGCATTTTTTACATGGGTCGAGCTTGGGCCTATGTATAGGCCCGCATATATAGAGTGGGTCAGGTTTGGGCTAAGGTTCTTAAGCGGCCCGAGCCCGTCTCAAGTTTGGCCCATGAACAGGTCTAGTGACCAATGAACCAGTTTCGCATTTGAAATATTTGCTAAAAGATAAATACATTAATTAGGTTAACTAAATTATTCTATATATGTTGTAGTTATATTTGATTGGATGAATAATTGTATAGAACGATGAATATATATAGGATATAGATATATATATATATATATTAGGAAAAAAAATAAATAGTATACATAGAATTGAGTAGTTGAAGTTTAATTTAAACCAAATCAAACAATCCTATAAAATAAGGACTAGCTTACCTAATGCATCCTTATGACAAAATCAAATTAAATTATAATATATAACACTTGAATTCATTTTTTTAATATTTTGAGCCTCCAGATTTCTTCTTAAACAAAAACTTGAAAAGATGACTTAATTAGAAAAATTGAACTACAAAAAGAACACTTTGGGTTTCTCTCCATAATAACTACACATTAATTGAGTTTACTTTGTCATTTAGTGGTTATTTATTGTGTCACTGGAAAAGCATTTATTGCGTGATTAGAAAAACAAGTTACCAGTTTTCTACTTGTTTGTCTGATTTGAATGTTGATCTTAATGCTAATTTAACAATTATAATGAAAATACCCATGCCATGAGTATCTTTTGATACCCATGATAGAAGTACCCATATATATAGTGCGTGTGGGTGTGGGTTGGTATTCAATTCGTGATCATTTGATTTACATAGATTGTGCATCACTAGGAACATCTAAGGTAGTGAATAATTTAAATAGGTCACTATTGTTCTCCATTAATCCTCATACACACTCATCATAAGATGAATCTATGGTTTTATGAAAAATCCACATTAACTTAGGTACCTTAGTAATTTCCTTCATTAGCTTACTTAGTCAATATAATAATAATCTCCACATACATAGACACTTTGATAAAGGTTACATTACTGTTTCCATTATTTAGTTAAAGTATTTCCTACCCATATCCTTGTGCGTCTCAACATGCACGTATCTCGATAAATCCTCATTCATAATTCTGACAATTATATCTCAAGATACATTGAATTAATTTGTACATTTTGAGTATAGATAAGTAATACACACATAGCGAAAATATAATATACTTTGGGGTTGACTCCCGAGGGTTAACCAAGCTCGTCACATCACTCCATGTCTGCGTCAAGATCCTGCCATGACACAAGTGATGAGTCTTTATTTATGCAATTTTTCATAGTTATTTTGCAATGTAAATCAAGTCCAAAGTTAGGTTTTATACCTTTATATGTTTACTTTAGATATTTATGTGTTATTTGAGCTTTTGTACATGAATTAGAAAATTCTGGGGAAGAAGTCAACTATTGGTCAAAGTAGCAAGTGGGTTAACACCGTGCAAAAGAGTTAACGGTGTTAACAGAGGAGCAGTGGCACCACCATAGCGTCTAGGACGAACAACACACTACACCATATTTGAATAGACAACGCCAAGACTTGAATGGACGGCGTCACCCACGGCGCCAGACTTACAAATACAAGTTTTAAACCAACTTGTTGCCCCAGACTTTCTATATATCTCCACATCGCCACCTGGAGTCGTACCTACATAACCACTGCGCCAACATCGCAGAATAGAAGTCTTAGGACTTTTAGAAGGTTTTTATTCCCATGAGTTGTTATTCTTTTACCTAGGCACACCTATATAAATGAGGCACCTCTATGTACGAAAATATATTGTATTCAGAGTGATTTAGGAGTAGAGCAAGGTAGAGTAGCCATGTCTGGCTAGGTTCTTTAATACCTAGGTCGGAGATGAAGCTCTCTAGCCGTAGGTTATTTTATATGTCTTGTTGCGGTTTTCTATAATAATAGTGTTTTATTTCATTTATCTATCTTTGTGTTGTTGTTTTAACTATGTTTCAATGGTGGTTTAGAGTTTGTATATTCATTGCAAATTTCTATGCGTAAAATCTATAGGCTGCTATCAATCCAATTGAGTTTGTGATACCAACTGGGTTGAGAAGTGGCAATCACGTAGAGCAAGAAACCTGACACACTTGTTGTTCTAGGTGAGTAGCAACGAGAACTAGGCTAAATCTTGATAGCGGTTGCCCAAGGTTGTCTAGAGGTAGGTGTTCCCACATAACTGTTAATGGTGTTCATGTGCTAACTCTTGAGAGCGGTCACCCAAGGTTACGGTGGAGTAAGAGAAGTATTTGGAGAGCGGTTGCCCCATCTATCGAGAATAGGGGGACTAGGGTGTTCGTGACCCCAACACCTATAGCCTATCTAGGGAAAACTATTTTGAAACCAATCTTTTAAAGTCAATGATACAAGACATGGAAACAGCACGAGGCTAGATTGTAGATTCCTAGACTTAGGTATGTCCTTATTTCTCTATTTTACAACTATTTTACTTTCTAGTTTAGTGGGCTTTAAGATAAAACTCTTTCAAAAATCTCCCATATTTACTTTTTTGTTTGTCGAACTCTGTTTGATTTAATCATGTGGATTTGACCTCGTTCTTACCTCTACTATATTTTAGTAGGATTTGGTAACCTATAATGGGTTATATTTGACACGCACAACTGTGATCAACAGTTTAAAATTTTAAGGTAATTACAATGACAACATATGGGCTAGGATTTTGGATTCATGCTTAGGGGAGATGTTGTGGTATGGTGGACAGTACACACTACTACCCATGAAGGGGTGAGTACTTGGGGCAATTTTAGGTAGGTTTTCTATGATTAGTATATTTTGATTGAGGATTAGCTGAGATAGGGATATGCGTTTTTGACACTGAGGTAGGGCAGTCAAACGATGATTAAATACATAGAGAGACTCAAATACCAACTTCGGTTTGAGATAAACGTAGCTAGGACCGATTGACTTTAGGTCCACTAATTTATTCGGGGAATTTGATCAAAAGTTGGTGGTTCGATTATGTCAACACGGGCTAGGATACTACAAAAGGTCTACCAGAGGGCGTTGGCTCATGGGACATATTTTATGAGGAGTGGCACCGCCCCCACTCCAGTGCATCAGGATAATCATGGTGGCTAGAATAGGCTATACAAGGTGATAAGAGGAACCGCCTCTAAATATATTAGGGTAGTTAGAGGTGTTGACATGATGACGGTTAGACGGTCAGCGCCCATGCAGACATACCCACACTAACTCAACAGCTCATGTCATTCCATAGGCACATCTACAGAAATAGACTTATGATCAGAGTTAGAGGGGCAAAGATAAGGGTCAGCAGTAGCAGGGACAGGGCCAGATGACCAAAGGACAGTAGGGTCAAAGCTTAGGGCATAGGATGCATGTCGCATGCTTCGGATGTGAACAACAGTGGATCTACAAGAATGAGTGTACCAATAAGTCAGTGCTACCAGTAGCAGCTAAGCCAAATCAGGTGAGGGAACAGGTGCATGCAAACACCGCACCGGACCCGAAGTGTCTCGATAGATCGTCAAAGGTACAATCGTTATTGTTGGTCATCATATGCATACATTGATAGGCTCTGGTAGTACTGTCGAATCTCGAAATTTTTAATTTGGTAATTACGGTTAATCCAGGATTAAGGAAGCTTAATTATGGTTTTGGTCGCGAGTCAGGAATTAAACACCAGTGAATTTGAGATTTAAAATTAATTTTATTAATATGTGATGTTTGCCTAGTATTGTGTATTATATGTTATTTCGTTTTATGAAATTCAAGTGATTGAGTAAATTTGAGATTCGCGAGGTTTTGTCTCAAAATACGTGACGAGACGGGCGCCGAGATAGTCAAAATATTGACATAAATATTAGTTTTAAGTTTCTCGATGAATAATTGAGTTTAGATTAAAAATTTGAAATTTAGACCTTAAATGGACTTAACGAGCTGACGTGGGGATTTGCCTCGGTTTGCATGTAACTCGGGATTGGAGGTAGTGTGAAATGAGACAAAGTAGTGTAAGATCTTGTTTCAAGTTTGGTGTCGGTTGACAGTAGTCGAGGTTGAGATTTGGTCCAAACTAGTGCAAGTTTGGATAAGTATGGCAAGAGGATTGGTCCATCAGGGTTCTGTATGTCATGGACAAAGTGAAGATTTAATGTGACCAAAACCAGTGTTATGGACATTTCATGAAGATGGACTATTTTATCGAGAGTTTTGTTCAATTTGGTGAAACGTCGAATAGAAAACGGGCGCCGAAAGTCAAAACACGTCAAAATAGGGATTCTTGAAATTAATAAATAAAAAGAAATTAAGCTACTAACAAGCAGCTAAGGGTTTGTATATGAATAAAGAAGAAAAAACCAAAAATAAAAAAATCAATCGATTCCTTTTATATTCAATAGAACGTTTTCACCTAACCCTCTCAATTCGATCTTTCACTCCGCGAGCTCCCGACATCCGATTTTCGCCTGGTTTCATTCCGCAAAATCGTAGAGCATCGCAAGATGGTCAGTTTGAGCTAAGTTTCTGCATTAAAAATGAGGTATTCGGCCTACAATTTGGTAAATTATTAATGCCAAGCATTTTTCCCCAATTCAATTTGAATTCTCACGATTTTTTGATTTCTTTCTTGGGGTTTTGATAAAATTTGGTTGGAATTTTTGTTAATTTGTATATTTGATTGATTTACGTCAATTTGGGATAAATTCCACCGACGTGGGTTAGGGTTTTGATGAGGTAAACTAATGCGATTCAGCTGATAACTATTTTAGAGATGTTTTAATAGTTGATATTGATTATTGGTTTTAATCTAATTGGACTCCACAGGCTGTGAAAATATTTTGGTTTTGGTATCGGGTGATTTCGTGGCGTTTATTTTCAAGTTTTCAGGATTTAATTGTGAAAATATGAATTTGGAATAGTTTTTTTTTTAGTTCAAAATATATAAAGTTGCCAAATCGACAAGCCATATGGGAAAATTCATAACTTCTCCGTCGGTGATCCGATTCGGGTGTTCTTAGAATCTATGGAAAGTAGGATATGAGTACTACAAGTTCCTTTAAGGTCATCATGACAAATATTGAGGTTTTTAAGGTTAAAAAGTTAATCCAAGTTGGCTAGTTGAAAGCTAATTGAAATGGTTATATAAATTAATATTTTTGGAAATTGTTCTCAAGCGTACTTTGATCGCAATTTTCATTGGGCTTCTTGATATCGTTTCACTTGAAGCTTGACTCATGATATATTTGGGTATGCAGGAAAGCTATTGGATCCATTTTCAAGGTGATCAGACGCTCCGGGAACCTCGAAAATTAAGCTTGAAGTTGGTTGTTTGTAAGGTTAAGTAAATTCCATGGTAACCTTTACATTTTATGATTATACTTCATATAAATTGCATTGATCCTTGAATTGCATTTTTTTTGTACATGCATACATGGTTCAGAAGGTAAGTGTTACGAGTCCCATATAGTGTCTATATCGGGTTATTGAACACTATATTATACTTGAAGGGCTTAAGTCACTGATACTTTGCATCACGTGGTTATCATAAGATCATGTTGAATTAGATCGTATTCCCATTGTCTAGAGGAACATGACTCGTTTGGTTATTCTCCCTGGCATGATTCCTTATTACTGTTTACTTACCACTTTCGGAGACCAGTCATCTGGTTGTGGTCGAATAACAAAAACGGGATGGATTTACAGTTGTATTTAAATTCCTTGGATTATATATTGTTTATTTAAATTCCTTGGATTATTAAGCATTTAATTAATACAGGTTTATTGGATAGTGTGGGATTTACTTATCTGACATTATCGAATTTTTATAATTGGATAATGGCAGGTTTTAGCGGCGATAAAGAAAAGGAAAAGCTTTCCGATTATTGGTGACTTGCTCAGTTTCTTTCTCTCTATGTTTGTATTAATTTTGAATATAAAATATTGTATAAATGGGTTTTTAGGTTCGTGTAAGGTTATGATATCTTTTGAAAGTGTTGAAATGGTTTTGAGAAGGATTGGACTTTTTTAATGGTTTTAGGATGGATTCGAATGCCGAGAAGTTAAGGTATTAATTATTTAATAATATTGAAAGTTTGAGATAGGTTAGAATGAATAAATAATCATTATTAATGTGATATATTTTGTTATGGGGTGGACTGTGAGTCTTTCGGCATTTCCACCAAGCTGAGCAGATTTGTTGAAGATTTATTAAGGCTGGGATTTTCGGTGTAGGCTTAGAAATAGAGGAGATGCTGGCAAAAGAAATTTACAAATATTTAAGAATTATATAATTAATCTTTACTAATTTTGAGGTACAAGATTCATTTTAGAACCCCTTTGTGGTTGATAAATAATCATATTTGATAATTACTCTGAAATATTTTTAATTATTTATTGAAGGAGATGTTATGGCTGCTAGGTTATCTGGGAATTAAAGTAATCTAGGCTGGTCAGATGCCCTAATTAGGTGGGGTAGGGCATCTGACAATGTTGGTATCAAAGCCTAGGATTCTAAAACAACCTTGCTGATTAAGGCTTAATGAGTGATTAGTTTGGAAGTAACGCAATGGAACGAGGTTAAAAAGTTTAAAACTTTATGATTGTATTATGTGTGTTTTATATTATTGAGATATCGATGGATATGGGCTTGTTGAACCACTTTTCTTGCAGTTTTTTTGCAAAAAAATTATTAGTGGATAGCAAGAGCTGGATTAGGGATCTGACGAGGATAATAGGGTTTCACAATGTATGGATTCAAATATATTTAAGAACTAGGCTGTGAAGATGTTAGAGTCGATAAATACCTAAACTACCAACCCAGGTATTTATGGTTGTGTGGCCCAAGAAGTTCCTAATGCCACTTCAGTCGCTCAGGAAGAGCAGACTACCATTGCAGTTCATCTGAGAGTTGAACCAATTGTTGTAGTTTTTAGTTCATACTGATACATTCGTTGATAGTGGAATGTCACGGGAGGAAAAGTAGGGAGAGTTTGGTACTATTATATTAAGGATTAAACTGAACATTCTGCGGGAGGTTCGAGATAAGGCCAACACTTTATGATTATACAAGTTTTCAGCACGAATCACGATGATATCAGAGCATCGTAGAGTCAAGATAAGAATCAAATTTTGTGGGTAAGGAAAATTTTCCTTTCAAGTTTCACCCTAAGTTCCGAGAGAAAATGAAAAATTTGAGGATTAGTTGAGATGACACAAACATACTTTTCAGTCTTCAGGTTGAAAAGGTATACCTTAGTTGCAAAGGAATGAAGGTAAGGGTCGAGGATCTCAGGGGGGTAGGCCTCGAATCAAAGATCGACACCTATTTAGGAATCTTGTAAGTAATAAACCTACAGTGACATGTTTTAGGTATGAAAAAGAGGGTCACATCGGCCGAGACTGTTATCGGAATCTAAGTGTGATTACGTGTTTTGGGTATGGAAAGAAAAGACATTACAAGAGACATGTCCATAACTTTTAAGAGCATTATTTTGTGTGTCACATACTCAACGACATATCAGGGAATCTGTTCAGGTGGTCACTGAATGATATTCAAGTACAAATCGTAATCTTATTGAAGGTTCAATTTTAGTTTGTGGTCGTGTGGTGATTAAGTTAGGGTTAACTCCGGTGTAAGTCCCTATTCATCTTGCACTCAATACAGTAGTTGGGGATAAGGTGGATCCTTACTTTATTTGTGAGAAATATGTTTTTGAGATATCCGGACACGAGATGGTTGTTGATTTTGTGTGTTATAATTATTGGAGTTTGAGGTGTTGTTGATAATGGTTTAGCTAGTCGTTAGGAAGAAATTGAGATTATTACCAGAATTATAGTATAGAGGCAAGATTTAAATTAAACTGGAGGAGATTCTTGTGGTTGGGGATTCGTGGACATGTATTTTGATGAATTAATTTGAGTTCCATCTCTAATAGAGATTAATTTCGTGATTGATTTGGTTTTGGAACTAGACCAATAACTATGTTGTCTTATAGGATATCTCCGAATGAATTAAAGGAGTTGCAGTATCAGTTAGAGGAGTTGATGGATGAAGGATTTTATTCATTGAGGTAAGTCTTCGTGGGGTGCAATAGTCATTTTTGTGAAAAAGAAGAATGGTAATTCGAGTCTCTACATTGATTATAAACAATGAAACATAGTAATTGTTCGAAATAAATATCTATTGCCTCGAATTAATGATTTGTTCGATCAATTGAATAGATCAAAGCTCTTTTCAAAGATTTATTTTCGTTAAGGTTACTATCAGTCGAGGTTTGGGAAGATGATGTACAGAAAACTACGTTTAGTGTCAAATATGGTTACTTTGAGTTTATTGTTATGTCATTTGGGTTGACTAATGTTCTGGCAAGAGTTGTAGATTTGATGCAGAGAGTGTTAAGGTTGTGTTTAGGTCACTTTTTGATAGTATTCATTGATGATATTAAGATATAATTTAAGACTCGCGAGGATCATGAATAATATCTTAGAGTTAATCTTTAAAATTTGAGAAATCATAAGCTGCATGCTAAGTTTAGCCAATGCGAGTTTTGGTTGTCTGATGTGAAGTTTTTGGGTGATGTGGTTTGTATGAAATGAATTTTAGTGGATACAGCCAAGAATGAGGTTATCGTTGGTTAGTCAGAACCTATCAAAGTGACGGAGATACGGAGTTTTCTAGGTTTGGCTTGCGATTATTGTCGATTTGTGAAAGATTTTCAAAGATAGTTGCGCCAGTTACTAAATTAACTCAGAAAAATACTCCAATTGTTTGGTTAAACGAATGCAATGCTGTATTTTAAGAAATTGAAGAAGCGTTTGACTTCAGCACCAATTCTTGTATTGCCTAAAGCGAGGAAAAGGCTTACATTTTAAACTGATGCATCGAAAGTGGGTTTGAGTTATGTGTTAATGCAAAATGGAAGGGTGATTTTTTAGGCTTCTTGTCAATTAAATATTCACGAGAAGAGTTATTTTGTTTTTGATTTGAAATTAGCGGCGATTGTGTTTGTTTTGAAGTTGTGGAGATATGGGGGAAGTTTTACGCTATTTCCAAATCATAAGAGTTTGAATTATTTGTTCTCTCAAACAAAATTTAATGTGAGATAATAAAAATAGTTGAACGTCAGAAAGACTTTAATTTTAGTCTTAAATACCATTCGAGTGAAGTTAATGTTGTTGCTGACGCATTGAGCATGAGGAGTGCTGAAACATTGTGTGCAACTAGTCGATTGACTTACGAGTATGAGTTGCTCAAACAAGTCATTGTTACGATTTTGTCGGAGGTTCTTAAGTTCGATGATGAACTGACTTGTGCTCAGTTTAGAGTACAACTCATCTCTATTCAGCAAGTGATGGAGTGTTAGAAAAGTTATGTGGATTATGAAAAGTTTAAAGGGTTTGTTGATAATAGTAATAATCCAAATTGAGTTGAGTTTGTGGATTAAAGTTTGAGGTTTAAAGGCAGACTGTAGATTCCATCGGTGGCTGAGATTCGGGATGAGATATTGAGAGAATCTCATCAATTTGGATTTAGCATCCATTTTGGCATAACCGAAATATGTTATGATATGGGGCGATTGTATTGGTGGTTAGGGATGAAAGCTGGCGTAGGTGATTATGTAAGGAAATGTAAGATTTGTCAACAGGTTAAGGCCGATAAGCGAAAACCTGAAGATACGTTGCAGCTATTTCCCATATTGCAATGAAAATGGGAATATATCGTGATAGAATTTGTTATTCATATGCCTATTCTTGGGAGAAACATGATGTTATATGAGTTATTGTTGATGGACTGGCGAAGTCTGCTCATGTCCTTTTTAAGTTCATTTCGAATACCTTTACACAGCTGAGCTTGTTGTGTGGGCGAGAGGTGGCTCGCTTGTTTGGAGTGTCACTGAAGATATTTTCTTATCTTAATGCTCGGTACCCATCGAGGTTATGGCAAGGCATACAAGAATTATTTCGACATTCAGTTTTATTTCAGTTTTATATTTCATCCTTGAGTGGATGGTCAGACTGAAAGGTGGATTTATATGTTGGAGGACATGCTCAGGGCTTGTGAACTGGTATTTAGAGGTTCGTTGGAAGAATACATACCTTTGCGTGAGTTCGTTTATAATAACTATTGCTAATTGTGTATTGAAATGACTCCGTTTTAGGCATGGTGTGGGATACCTTGTCGATCTCTGTCGGTGGGGTTGAACCGGAGGATTGGGTGGAGTTGGAGTCATAGATGGTTGGAGATCACACTGAGGTTGTGCAGCAGATTCGTCTAGGATTGAAAACGGTTTAGAAAAGCTACAAAAGTTATTATGATCTCTATCACCAGTTTGCGATATATAGTGAAAGAAATTAGGTGTATCTGAAAGTCTCCCCTCGCAAAAGGCCATTACAGGTTTGGACTGAAAGGAAAGCTCTCTTTTTTATTTGTATGGTCATTTGAGATTGTCAAATGGGTTGGGAAGTTTGTGTATGGATAGGTAATACCGCCTCAGTAAGTCGAAATTTATGACGTATTTCACTCGTTTATGATAAGGTGAAAAGAATCTGATTCGCATCATATAGTTGAATGGAATCAGTTTGATTTGTAGAGTAACTTGTTGTATGAATAGCTAACATGAAAACGAGAGGAGTGTATGAGAGAGCATTTTCCGAATCTCTTTGAGTTCAGGTAGATTTGGTTAAATTTTAATTTCGAGGACGAAATTCTTATTAGTTGGGAAGATTGTCAAATCCTAAAATTTTTAAATTGGTAATTACGGTTAATCCGGGATTAAGGAAGCTTAATTATGGTTTTGGTCGCGAGTCGGGAATTAAACACCGGTGAATTTGAGATTTATAATTAATTTTATTAATCTATGATGTTTGCCTAGTGTTGTGTATTATATATTATTTTATTTTGCGAAATTCAGGTGATTGAATAAATTTGAGATTCAAACGGTTTTGTCTCGAGATACGTGTCGAGACGAGTGCCGAGATAGTCAAAATATTGACATAAATATTAGTTTTAAATTTCGTGATGAATAATTGAGTTTAAATTCAAAATTCAAAATTTGGACCTTAAATGGACTTAACGAGCTGACGTGGGGATTTGCCTCGGTTTGCGTGTAACTCAGGAATTGAAGTAGTGTAAAATGAGACAAAGTTGTGTGAGATCTTGTTTCGAGTTTGGTGTCGGTTAACAGTAGTCGAGGTTGATATTTGGTCCAAACAAGTGCAAGTTTGGATAAGTATGGCAAGAGGATTGGTCCATCAAGATTATGTATGTCATGGACAAAGTTAAGATTTTTAGGGTTTTAGTGTGACCAAAACCAGTGTTATGGACATATCATGAAGATAGACTGTTTTTTCGAGAGTTTTGTTCAATTTGGTGAAAATTCGGATAGAAACCGGCCACTGAAAGTCAAAACACGTCAAAATAGTGATTTCTAGAATTAATAAATAAAAAGAAATTAAGCTACTGACAAGCAGCTCAGGGTTTATATATAAATAAAGAAAAAAATCAAAAATCAAAAAAATCAATCGATTCCTTTTATATTCAACAGAACGTTTTCTCCTAACCCTCTCAATTAGATCTTTCACTCCGTGAGCTCCCGACATCCGATTTTCGCTCGGTTTCTTTCTGTAAAACCGTAGAGCATCGCGAGACGGTCGGTTCGAGCTAAGTTTTTGTGGTAGAAACAAGGTATTCGGCTTGTAATTTGGTAAATTCTTAATGTCATGCATTTTTCCTCAATTGACTTTGAATTCTCTCGATTTTTCGATTTCTTTCGCGGGGGTTTGATAGAAATTGGTTAGAATTGTTGTTAATTGGTATATTTGATTGATTTGCGTCAATTTGGGATAAATCCCACTGACTTAGGTAAGGGTTTTGATGAGGTGAACTAATGCAATTCAGTTGATAACTATTTTGGAGATGTTTTAATAGTTGATATTGATTATTGGCTTTAAT
Organism: Stephania cephalantha; assembly: GCA_039657325.1. Classification (NCBI taxonomy): domain Eukaryota; kingdom Viridiplantae; phylum Streptophyta; class Magnoliopsida; order Ranunculales; family Menispermaceae; genus Stephania; species Stephania cephalantha. The sequence goes on along the minus strand of CM077578.1, from coordinate 27,496,433 downwards.
CAAATTTGACTCCACGGGCCGTGAAAATATTTTGGTGTTGTTATCGGCTGATTTCGTGGCGTTTATTGTCGAGTTTTAAGGATTTAATTGCGAAAATATTAATTTGGAGAAGTTTTTTTAGTTCAAAATATATAAAGTTGCCAAGTCGACAGGCCATATGGGAAAATTCATAACTTCTCCGTCGGTGATCCGATTTGGATGTTCTTAGAGTCTATAGAAAGTAGGACATGAGTACTACAAGTTCCTTTCAGGTCATCATGAAAAATATTGAGGTTTTCAAGATTAAAAAGTTATCCCAAGTTGGCTAGTTGAAAGCTAGTTGAAATGGTTATATAAATTAATATTTTTGGAAACCGTTCTCAAGCGTAATTTGATCGCGGTTTTCATTGGGCTTCGTGATATCATTTCACTTGAAGCTTGACCTATATTATAATTGGGTATGCAGGGAAGCTATTGGAACCATTTTCAAGGTAATCCGACACTCCGGGAACCTCGAGAATTAAGCTTGAAGTTGGATGTTTGTAAGGTTAAGTAAATCTCAAGGTAACCTTTACATTTTATGATTATATTTCGTATAAATTGAATTGATCCTTGAATTGCATTTTTGTTGTACTTGCATACACGTTTTGGGAGGGTAAGGCGTTACGAGTCTCCATATAGTGTCTATATCGGGGTTATTGAACATTATATTATGCTTGAGGGGTTGGAGTCACTGATACTTTGTATCACGTGGTTATCATGAGATCACGTTGAATCATATCATACTTCCATAGTCTAGAGGAACGAGACTCATTTGGTTATGCTCCTCGCGCATGAGTCCTTATTACTATTTACTTACCACTGTCGGAGACCGATCATCAAATTGTAGTCGGATAACAGAAACGGGTTGGATTCACGGTTGTATTTAAATTCCTTGGATTACATATTGTTCATTTAAATTCCTTGGATTATTATGCATTTGATTACTACAGGTGTACTGGATAGTGTGGGATTTACTTATCTGACATTTTCGAATTTTTATAATTGAATAATGATAGGTTTTAGCAACGTCAAAGGAAAGGAAAAGCTTTATGATTATTGGTGACTTGCTCAATTTCTTTCTCACTATGTTTTTATTACTTTTAAATATAAAATATTGTATAAATGCTGAGAAGTTAAGGTATTAATTATTTAATAATGTTGAAAGTTTGAGATAGGTTAAAATGAATAAATAATCATGATTAATGTGATATATTTTGTTATGGGGTTGATTGTGAGTCCTTCGGCATTTCCACCAAGCTGAGCAGGTTTGTTGTAGATTTATGAAGGCCAGGATTTTCGGTGCAGGCTTAGAAATAGAAGATATGCTGGCGAAAAATTTTTATGAATATTTAAGGATTATATAATTAATTTTTACTGATTTTGAGGTACAAGATTCGTTTTAGAACCCATTTGTGGTTGATAAAGAATTATATTTGATAATTACTCTGATATATTTGTAATTATTTATTGAAGGAGAGGTTAAGGCTGCTAGGTTTTCTGGGAATTAAGGTAATCTAGGCCGGTCAGATGCCCTAATTAGGTGGGGTCTGACAAGTACTTTATCGTTTCTTTCAGGATGAATGATCAAAAAGTCGGATTTGACACCGGAGAACGTGAGCGACCATATAGGAGATAATGACCTTTGTAAGGAAAGTAGCCCAACGAGAGGCCAGTAGTCGTACACAAGGATGTCCCAGTAGTATGCGAGTTCCCCATATGTTTTTTCCTGAGGATTTATCTGCATTACCTTCACCCAGACAGGCTGAGTTTATGATTGAGTCAATACTAGGGACACAGCCTATACTGAGTAGACCATACTGTATGTCACTACCAAAGAATGAGGAGTTGATGGCTCAGCTAGAGGATTTATTAAGGAATGGTGATACACCCCAAGGATGTCACCCTAGGGAGCACCGATCCTATTTGAGAGGAAGAAGAATGGTAGTATGAGGATGTGTATAGACTATAAGAAGTTGAATCAGGTGAGAGACAGTCAAAAATAGATATCTTTTTGCTTGTGATCAACGACCTATTTGACCGATTAGCAGTAGCACAGTTCTTCTCCAAGTTTGATATTAAATCAGGATATCATCAGTTAAGGATCAAATAAGAGGATATACCCAAGACGTTATTCAGCACGCGTTACGGGTTATTTGAGTTCACAATTATGTCGTTCGGCTTGACAAACGCGCCGGCCATATTTATGGGATTCATATACCATGTTCTGAGGCTGTTTTTGGATCGATTCATAACAGTCTTCACCGAGGTAAATTATGGATTTCGACAGTGGCAGAGTTACACGATGGTATTCATCAAGAGGCTCACATGTCGAGGTACACAATGCATCTCGACACATCCAAAATGTAATACGATATGCAATGATTGTTTTGGTGGCCAATGATAAAAGCATATGTCGGCTATTATGTGAGGAGTTGTGAGGTGTGTCAGCAGGTTAAGGCTAAGCACAAAAAGCCTGGAAGAATATTGCAGCCACTATCTATCCCTTAGTAGAAATATGAACACATCACTATGGACTTCGTTAGTGGGTTGTCGACGACTTTGCGCTAGCACGATGCTATTTGGGTAATCATTGACCGACTGACGAAATCAGCGCACTTTATTCCAATTTCCATTAAATTAGCTTACCACAGCTGACCATGCTCTTCTGGCGAGAAATTAGCAGACTACACAAAGTGTAAGTATATGTAGCGTCACACATAGACATTCGACTTACTTTGCAGCTTTGGCAGGCTATGTATGAGTAGTATGGTACTAAACTGTAGTTCAACAAAAAATTTCATCCTTAGATCGACGGGGAGTCAGAGAGACTTATTCAAATACTTAAAGACATGCTCGGAGCTTATGTGCTTCAAATTTAAGGGCCATGGAAGGGATTTTTCCCACTTTGTGAGTTTTCCTACAACAATAGTTACAGGCTAGTATTGGGATGCCACCATTTGAGGTCGCTGTACGGGAGACCTTGCAAATCACCAGCTTGATGGGTAGAGCCCGAGGACTTATTTGTCGTTGGACATGAGGTTGTTGTAGTTCAAACAAAAAATTTCAAGCTGATTAGTCAAAGGTTACAGGCTGCTCAGTAAAGACAGAAGAAGTAGCTGAGTTATGAGGTGGATAACTGAGTTTACTTGACATTTTCTCCCTTAAATGTCACCAAAGATTTTTTATTAAGGGAAAACTTACACCAAGACTCATAGGGTCGTTTCCGATAGTCCGACGAGTTTAGGAGGTTGCCTAAAAGCTGAGATTGTCGAGCCAGGTGGCATGTGCTCATGACGTTTTCCATATTTCAGTGCTGATGTTGGCCAGATCATGACCGAGACCGATGGTTGATATGACTAGGATCGAGGTTAGACTAGATGTGACGTATGAGGAGAATCCTATTGAAATAGTGGGTCATAAGGTACAGACTCTTATAATTGTTCGATGACAATACCATAAGAACGAGGGTCTCAACTAGGAAATAGTCTACCATATGGGACCGATAACCACAGTTGTTCCAAGGTAAAGATTTGACTTAAGTTTGAATTTCGGGATGAAATTCATTTTAGTTGGGAAGATTGTAACAGCCCACTCTAATTAATTCTAATTAATTGGTTAATTACATATTATGACCCTAAGCTCAAACCCACGTGTTCGCCGCGGAATGTTCTAAAGCATGTATGGCAAGGTAGCTATAGTTAATTTTGTGTGATGCATGATAATTTATTATATTCTTATTAAATAATTTGTGTCGCAGTAAGGTAAGAATCTCAATTGGTCGTGTTGTGCGTGTGTTGCAACGAGAGCATAGGATGCCATGGGAAGTGCATTACGTTAATATATGGGGTAGTCAAAAGGTTTAGAGAACACACACATACCCCACCACTATCTCTCTCTCTCTCTCTCTCTCTCTCTCTCTCTCTCTCCCTCTCTCTAACCAATTCTCTCTCTCATTTTTTGCTTGCTTCTTCACCAACTCTCCCTCCCCATCCCATTTGGCCTCTCCATCACCAAGCTCTCCTCTCACTCTCAAGAGCTCCCTCAACTCGGTCTTTCACCTCTCTCGCGATGTTCTCCCTTTTTGGCGGATCTCGCCACCAATTTTTCTAGACCGAGGTAGGTGGTGGTTCTTGTTATTGAATTTTTGGAGGAGTTTGGGAGCTTTAATGGTGATGTAGTGTTATTTATGGAGTTGTTATTGTTGTTTTGATTTAAAAAAAAAAAAACGTTTCGTCTCTCTAAAAACAAATTTAGAGGAGGGTAGCGAGGTGCTGAGCCGAGCTACCCCCAGCGGGGCGAGCCTTGATGCCTAGACCCGGGCAGGTCTTGCTGAGCCGACCCTGCACTCCCACTGTTTGTTTGAGTGAGCCGCCTTAAACCCGGCAGAGGTCGGGCTGAAACAACCCAGGCCCAGGCGAGTCGGGCCAAGCCGACCCAAACTCGAGCGATCGGTTGGCTCAAACTGGGCCCGATTCAGGGCCCAACTCCCTATAAAAATAAATATTTAATAAATGAAATTAAATAAACTTTAAATAAAATAAATCACAGAAAAATAGGAAAATGGATAGAAAATTATAGAAAAACTCAAAAAATTAGAGAAAAAATATAAGAATTGGAAAAAACTAGAAAATTGGGTTTCGAGACTTTTCATCGTTTGGCACCTTGGTATAATCCGTAAAACGTGTCAAGACTAAGATTTGGAATAAAATTTTAATTTTTTTCTTTACTCCCTCTGGTCAGAAATATAAGTCGTTTAAGGTAAGGGCACAAGAATTTAGACACCCTTAATTACAAGTGCAATTTACATATACGCCCTTTGACCTTAAATGAATTGAAGAATTGAAGAATCGTAAATATTTGAATTATATTAGGGCATAATTGGTAAAAAAGATAAATACACTCTCGAATTTCGAAAATGACTTATAATTTTGTCCAAGAAGTTTTTGCTAAAAAGACTTATATTTTTTACCGGGGAGAGTACATTATAAAATCAACTAAATATGACTCTAAAATATTTAAAGTGACATAATTGGACACCAGGGACATGAGGCTAGTCGAGTTTCTGGTGTGCAGTTCGAGGTGCGAGTGAGTCATTTCAAAGCGATTTTCACGACCTTTGAAGTAAGTAAACGGACGAGAATGTCAGTTTAGCATTCTATTTTCATTCAATAATATTACATGTTAATACTATTTTCATGCGCCAGTTTAGGCTTGCATTGCACTCTATTCTCACTTGTGTCTATGTATGGTTGAATGGGCGATATGACCTCAACTCGAAACTCTCGTTGATGACGATCGGGTAGTTTTCGTGAGGTATTTTCGTTCTTTAGACTACACGTAAGGCTTGTCTCCATAAGTCAAGGATTTGGAGAGTGCATTACGTGAGGCTTACCTCCGTCACAGAGTTCCTCTCCTACGAGGCGTTGGACGGAAGTTTTACTTCCGACCAAAAGAGTTTCTAGTTTCTACCATGAAAAAGAGGCGGGGATTACCTTGCCACCAGGGACTTGTTGGTTCAGTATTTTCTTCCCCTGGGCTCGACAGCTATACACAATATTCGCGTTCCATATTCTTGTTTATCTCAGCGACTTATATTCGTTCTTTATATTTCTTTTCATTTACCTTACCTGCATGAATTGTAGCCGCTTTATTTGGATTTTTTATGAATACTAACCGAATTTCTGTAAGATTTATTCACCAAAAATTTGTTACAATTTGGTGACAAATTTCAGATCCTACAACGAGCTAGGGAAGGTGGTGTTTGGCGATTACCTTTGATTTAGAGAGCCCCCAATAGCTCCACTTGTAGGTTTTTGTATTTATGTATATATTATTTCTTGGGATCATTTTGGGAGACATGTTACCTAATACTTGTATATTGACTTTTACTATATCTTTTTGTCGTCGTCATTGATATGCATGGTATCCTTTTGTCGGGTTTCCACCCCGTAGGTTAGTTAATCAATGCAATACTTCTTTGCATTACTTTTTTGCATACTATTACGACTTCTTCCATTAAAACAAATTAAATGAATCAAAACAAACAAGTTAAGTTATACAACTTTATAACTTAATTTATTTCAACAAATTAATTATTTAAACATCAAAATAGATTAAGTCGGTTGTTAGATGGCTAGTTAGCGTGCCATTATGGACGGGTGTGTAGGTGACGTAGCATGAACCGGTTACGTGTCCGGCGATGTGGCAGTGCTCGATTTGCCTCAGATTTTAGGGCCATCGCAAAATATTATTTCAGTCCACACATTTCCAACAATCCACCGTGGACCAAAACTCAACCAAGGTATCTCTTCTCCTAGGTCTCAACCGAATCGTTGGCTCTGATACCATTTTAAATTTCCCGCCTTGCAAACCTGCTCGGACTTGTGGATTTCCGTCAATATATCGATATTGATCCCAAGTTAACAAACTTCAATTCATAGGTAACTCTTCTCTCAGGTCTCAAACGAACCGTCGACTATATACCATGTTAAATTTCCCACCTCACAAACCTGTGTGAATCCATGGATTTTCGTTAATAGTGATATTGTCCCTAAGTTAACAACCTTGAATTAATTTGTGGGCGATTTAACTCAAAAGGCATTTGGTACTAATTGATGAGAGATCCGCACTTACATACTTCATCATGTATTTCGACCTGACACTTCTCCGTGAACCTGTGGATATTCGTTAGGACTTTGGACCGAAATCTAAAAGAGGTCTCGTATAGCAAATCTATAGATCTCTATTAATACTAATATTGTCCCCAACTTAACCACCTTCAATTCATAGGTGTGGAATTTTATCTCAAAATGTCTCAATACTAATTGATGAGAGATTCACACTTATATACTTCATTATGAAATCTCACTTTATCAATATGGAACTATTATTTTGGTCCATACATCTCCAACAAAATGGATACTTGTTCTAAAATGTCAATTCGTGTAAGTTGATTCAGTTAAGTCCTCATTAAGTAAAGGACTGCACAGATGAATTTTTCAAGATTTCATGAATTGATTTTAATTGGATCAGATGCAATCATATAACTCCGTATAATTTGAAGTGGCTCTTCACATGGCGTTCGAGGCCACGGACCGTGGGGTAGCAATGTTAATTCGGGTATTACGGATGCTTTGTCTATTCGTAGAGATACCAATAACCAAGTATGCTCCGTATACTTATTTATAAATTGCCAATACAAAGGAACGCACGTCTCTAACATTTACCAGAAAAAAGACACTTATTTTTCTCCCATTTCGCTTGGTCTCATGAGAAAGGACTGTTGCAATATTTCAGATGCATTCAAGAAAGAAAGGACACACATGGAGACTTCAACAGAAAAACCTAACATAAAAGCAAGGGCATTGGTTGGCAAAGTTAACAAGCTAGACCACCTAATCAAGGCCATTCATCTTCCTGAACATGCAAAGAAACTCGTAAACTTTCGAAGGGTCAGGAAGCGACTTGGCGACACTGTCCCTTTTCAAGCATCTCTTGATCCAAGCTGAGAGTTTTGGGCACACGTCCTCTACCTTGAAACCTCCGAATTGCTCATAAGCGTAAAACCAAGAGGCGTGAGGTATGGCAATGGTGTCCACAAAACCAAAGTTATCGCCACCAAAGAAGTCCCCACCAAGTGCTCCTTCTAGCACCTGCAAGATCTCGATAAACTCTTTCTTTCCCAGCTCCAATGCATCTCCGTTGTTCCTCCATATGCCGCATCCTCCGTCAAATAACTATGCCAAGAAGCAGATCACAAGTGGATAGATTTATAAACATTTAAGTGATACTGACATTAAAAACTCGATAAGCAAAGTGATACCCGTAGCACCTTTCCTCAAAATATTTCAGATGCATTCAAGAATGTTTCAGAGCTAAATATGCCAAAAAGAGAGGAGGCAGCCAAAATATTGAAGACTGACACATTCAGTATACCCTTCATAAATCTGACTTGAAGGGAAGCTAAAACATTTATCGAAACCAGGGATCGTAATAGCAGTTGTGCATAGTCATGGAGAAGAGAGATATATATGAGATCTAGTCCATGACTTCAATTCAGATGCAAAGTACAGGATGTAATAAGTTAAGGAAAATGTTTGGTTGACACAAAGGGAGCACACACATGGGGCGCACAGCCTATGTGGCATCCCTTTTATGTCCTTTTTCGCGGGCCCCACATCTGAAAAAGGAGCGCCACAGGGGCGTCACATAGGCTGTGCGCCCCATGTGTGCATCACTTCCCGTAAGTTAAAGCTAGACAGCCTTGTCAATTGACGACCAACCACATGCAAGACAAATACAACGAGTAATACATACAAGAATAGCAATAGCAAGAGTGAATACCAACCTTCTTGTCTACGAAATCAGCCCAGAACCTGGCCTGTGTGCGGGCATGGTAGCAAGTAGGAAGCAGATTCAAGAATGTTTCAGAGCTAAATATGCAAAAAGGAGAAGATGATGCAGCCACAAAATTGAAGACTTGACACATTCAGTCTACCCTTCATAAATCTGACTTGAAGGGAAGTTAAAACATTTTTCAAAACCAGGGATCGCAATAGCAGTTGTGCACGGTCATGGGGAACAGAGATACATATGAGATAAAGTCCATGACTTCAATTCAGATGCAAAGTGCACAAGGTACTAAGTTAAAGCTAGACAGCCTTGTCAATTGACGACCAACCACATACAAGACAAGTACGACGAGTAATACATACAAGAATAGCACTAGTAAGGGTGAAAGCCAACCTTCTTGTCTACGAAATCAGCCCAGAACCTGGCCTGTGCGCGAGCGTAGTAGCAAGTAGGAAGCATTGCTGGAAAAGGCCAGACCTCATCAATGTAGCTTACTATGATGGCAGACTCACAAATAGGCTTCCCATAGTGCAGCAAGACCGGAACTTTCTTGTGTAAAGGATTGGAGTTGAGCAACAACTCACTCTTGCCCGCCATAATATCCTCCTCCCTTGCTTCAAACTTGATTCCTTTTTCTGCCAAGGCAATCTTCACTCTCATGGCAAATGGACTGGCCCAGAAATCCAACAAGATAACCTCATCATTCTTCGACATTTTTTTTTCCTGGTTTTGCAGTCGAATTCTCTTCTTCTGCCTTTGTTTTCAGATATACATGTGTGTAGGTGGAAGACCATCACAATTTTATAGGACAGTTTGAAGCTAGTAGCCTTGTTCTTCAACTATTGTTAGCTATGTTATGGTGAAGTTCACAATGCTTTTTGCTCCAAAGCTACACAATACTCTTCTTGGATTTATCACAGGCCTCAGTTTCTTCAATGAGCATTGAAGCCTTTTCTGTTTGGCATTTTGTGACAGGGTTCAATTAAGGGTTGAGTGAGCCTGATACTAGGCCTACACATTCCCCAACAGTGATACCTTCTTTCTACTTTGAACCAGTGAGTGAGGATGTCTAGATAATGACACTAATTCTTGTGTTATAGCCTTCTAGATTTTCAACATCTTACTAAACAGTACTTAAAGACCTAGTTTGTACAGACAACTATGTTTTAAGTTCAATAACTGAACTTTCTTCTTCAAAGGTTTAACTATGCAACTCAAAAACCTCTCAATGTGTAGAAAAAAGAAAATGGCATATCTATTTCTGAGAAAAAAAAGACGTTAAGATTGGTTATTGCAAAAATGACCTTAAATTAGAGCATCGATAAGACTGGCACTCGATTCGAGCAAATTTTACACTGAAGAATTTCTCTTGCCAATAATTGTCTACATAGAAAACTGACACACACAATTGAGCCACTCATAAACACAAACCGTGATAAATTGGGCCATAGCTGGAAAACTATGACATGATTAAATACATGATGAACTAATAACCACAAAGGGTATATGATGTAATGACACTGTACACAAATAAAACAATGAACACCTTCAAACAATTAAAAAAAAAAAAAAAAACGCAACTACTCTTGTACATTTTTAGCAGTGGAATCAAAATCTGGTTTAAAGAATAATTACGAATCCTATTGACATTGGAATGAGACGGAAATGGAACAGCATTTCATCTCAAGTTGGTTGATCCAGTGAAGCATTCACAAAAACAGAGATATGGAGAAAATGATCTGGGTTTGTCAAGTTCTTTACCACCCAAGCAAAAGGGATAACAAGTTTGGGCTCAATCCCTTGGATACGCACGAGTTTGATTTCAGTTTTCCTATATGGAAAACACTGTGATTGGCATTCATCTGGTGTTTCTTTCGTCTCTTTGCACCTTGAATTGATTGCATTTTCTAAGTCTTGGGGGTTAGAAGTAGTCTCAGTTGTCCTCAACTCTTCAATATCCATTCTAGATGATTCTTGGGCGATTGAAGGCTCAACTTCAAACAATTCAGGAAGAAGGATTTTAAGCGCGTCATATAAAGTCAATAGTTTACCTACAGAGCACAGAGCCAAAAATAGTATCAGATATCAATGTGTCTAATCTCATAGCTAAATCACCATAACGATCATTCAAGCATTTCCACCTAATCACCTAGTTGGTCAACTAGACAAGTAACATGGCATCTTCTCCATTTTTCCTTTTGACATGATTAATGAAAATTCTATATTACTTCCAAAAAAAAATTCGTGACAAGTTGTAAAAACAGATACTGCTAGGAACAATATCTTGCAATTTTCTTCCACTTCCATTGTATAAAACAGCTATCTACATACTAATTTACCTTTGCATGATCCGGCAAGTTGCAAAACATATAGATAAGAGAACAAACAGAAAATGGTAAATTGGTAACACATTGCAATCCTAAATGGCCTCGACAAGCAAATTTTTTTTTTATTGGAAACAATATGTGGCCTATACAAGCAATTGATAACCACTTCAAATACATTTCCCTTTTTTAGCTTGATCTTCAAATACATTTGGAGGCAAAATGATACCAATCTACCATCCTAAGTAACAAATATATTAAATAATTTAAAGTGTAAGCCGGTTAGCCCCACTAGTCAGCTGGTATCATGTGACTTGGATTCTAAGATTACTTGCTTAATTTTATAAAAACTGCTGATTCATAGATAAATCTAAAACATAAAATTATAAAAAGTGTAGACCTCAATAACTCTCTGCACTTGCTTGATCTGCTCTGGTTCTAAGCAAAGCAACACGACGAAAAAAAATTCCTATTTGTCCTGAATGAAAACTAGCATAGACAGTAGCAAGATACAGAGAAGTGAGGATAACCATTCAAAGGTTCACATACAAATGACAGATAAACAAGAACTTACCATCTTCATCATGAAACTCAAGCGGTCTATTAACATAAGATATCTCATCCCAGTTATCAACAGGAGTTATATCTCCAAAATCATCAACATCGTCACCAACACTCCTTACATACAACCGAACAGGAATTCTGCCTGACCAGAGAACATGAAATAAGACAATGCAAATGAAATAAACTTGAGAAAGAAAAACACATAACTATACCAATTAAGAATGAAAATGTTTAATGCAGTTATGAATTACTAGAATGGATTATCACAAAAGAGCGTACCCTGAATTTTAGCAAGCAAATTACACAGACATTGGTTCTCAACTTAGACATACGAGTCAACAGTAATTAAGACTTTGAGAAGGAATTACTTAGGACTCGCCCTGTTCAGTATTCACCATTCTTCAGACAAATTCAAGGAAATTTGGTCTACGGCATAAACTTGACATTAAAAAAATAATTTTTTTAATTATTTAATTTTATTTATTTATTTATTTATTTTTGAATGATGCAAAAGGCCTCTATAGACAGTAAAATCAGAACTCACTGGAATTAGAATAATTAAATCTCAAGACAACATATTTGGCATAGTTGCACAAAGGATCAGTTGTTTGATCTAGAAACAGAATTCATTATGAAGGTGCAAAATTAAGAGTGTACCAGGTAGTGTTCCCTAAACAAATATGATCAATTAAAATGGAGGCATACTACGAACAAATTCATTTACCCAAATAATAAAACGTTAAATATTACAGTTTTGAGCTTAAAACACTTCCAATCCAAAGATTTTCTCAAAGTGGAAAGTTCAACGGCAAAGGTTTATTTTCCGCTTTTCCAGGTTATACTGTACAAATGAATATAGTAGCATTACAAATTTTGCTAGGAGAGTTCTACTAAATCACAACTATTGTGCCGTGATAATGACCCTTAGATGAAATCCATATATTGCTTGGCTAAAAATAAAACTAATCGAATTCATTACTAAAAGTTTTAATTGACCATGTAACAGGTAAATCAGATCCCACATGTGAAGGAGAAAGCTAATATTCACTTCTTGATGACTGAAAATGTTAAGAGTTCAACTTAAATTAGAATTTCCTGCTTTTCGTTATCACGTTTGAGTTTCATTTGAAGTCCAATCGTGTCATTGACAACGATGGTAATTTGTGCATTATGCCAAGTTTGCAGACTCAAATCTCATTAGTTTTAAGGAAGCTGTACAAGAAAAAATGTCCAATTGATTTAATGGATCTAAAAACACCATTTAGAAGAGAGATAGGTGGGACATGTTATTCATAAAGAGAATAAGATATTGGCATCAAAAATGTTTTCAAAACTAAAAGGATGCTCAATAATTGTGACCAAAAACTACGAGTAGAGGCCAAGATTCGATCATCAGAAGGTGTTTGAACATGTTGGCCATGTGATTTTCAATTACTATTGCTGCCAAGAAATACTAGAAACCTAAATCCGACCAACATCGCATCAAAAGCAATATCAGATAGATGGAACATCAACCTTTCTAAGTGGGAACCTAGATGACAAACTTTATGAGAAGCAACTTGATAGACAAATGGGAAAGGGCAACCAAGATAGTTTCAAATATGACAAAAGCACTTTTTGTGCTTAACGCACACATCACAAGCTTTAAATAAAAGGATGGATCCTTTCAATCAGGCCTATGGACTGTGTTTTACGAACACACTTTCAGGTCTACTACCTTTATATCATCGAATCACTTCAATTCCTATTATGTAGGGTCTTCTAGTCAAGGCATTTGTAGGCTGCCTTCGGATGTGTCCAAACCACAGCAACTATCCTCCTCTAACTTTTGCGTCGATTAATGCTTCCACTCTTTTTTTAATCTTTGTATTTCTTATTATATTTTTACAAATTTTTACACTTTAAATACTCTCATTTTATGTATGTGTTACTTATGTAATAGCAAACATTCACTTCTATAAAGCATTATTGGCCTAATTGCAATCCTGTAGCAATTGCTTTTCAACTTAACATGGATATTTTAGTTACATATCAAACCTATTCTAGTCCTCCACTTTTTCTATCCAGCCTTAATTTTAAGTGTAATGGCATATTCGATATGATCATCGTTTATATGATTGATCATAAATGTCTATAAGGTCACCATAGGAACTTCTCCGTCCCCCTAATTTTATTGCTTCACTAACTTGATCTCTACTATTTGTAAATTAACAATGCATGTAATCAATCTTAGTGCTACTCAACTTAAAACCTTTAGATTCTAAATTATTCGTCCAAAGTTCTAATTTTCTATTCACAATCTCTTGTTTAGTCCACTTAAATGGTATGTATAAAACACACATCATAGTATATCTTTCTGAATATGCCTAATTAGTTAATGAACAACTAAAGTAAAGAGATATGGGCTTATGAAAATGGTATCAAACATGATCAAAAACATCAAAGCACTAAGGAAGTGGAAATTTGAAATGACAAATGTTGACTTGAATCTTGATGTTTTCCTCGACTTCTAGAATCTAGGTTAACAAGAGTGATGATGGTATCCGCACAAGGCATGAAGAAGTTAAATATGTGATTGTAGTTATTTTATTCTGCTTCAGAAGATTGTCACTTGCTTAATTATTCTACTGTGATTGGGGAGGAAAACAAGAAGATAAAATTACATATGGTTATGGTTCCACCATTTCTCCTTACTTTCAAATAAGCATTATGTCGTTGAATTATCCACTTGTGGGGCTGAGTATGTTGCAAAAACGCTAATGAATGCAAAGCTATTTGGTTGGGATACTCATTGACACTAATCCATCTTTACATTAATGACATCACCTGTGTTACCTGGACTCGGCAGTTTGGGGTGGAGCACCCGTGACAACACGACTTGACTCGGACTCGAACATTGGATATGTGTCGAATCCCCCCACAAATGACTGTGGCGCGGCTAGGGTTTTAAGGCTTTCAATTTCAATCGATGCATAACGGAAATGTAAACTTACAGTCTTACATATCTTTCATTTGGTTTTCATAGGTGCGTAGGGTTGCTTGTGACGAGATCTCCAGCACTAGTTTACAGAGAAAAGATAAGCTACAGAGAAGAAGATGAAAGTTGAAGTCTTGAAGAAGATGAATAGTGGATGCGATTGATGTGCTAAAGCCCACATACTAGCCTAGAGAATGAATGGTGTTACTGTTAGGCCTCTCATTTCCAAGGTGTATCAACGTAGGGGTAAAAGGAGTACTTGAGTCATAGGGGTGCCTTGTGGGTGGGGTGTGTCATATATGTGGGGTGCATGTGGGTCAGTACATGAGGTCGTCATGTGTATGTGGGGTGTGGGTCAGGGAAATAATCAGAGAGTCAGTTAGTTGTGGGTAGTACTATAAATAGGGTATGTTGAGTTGGTGGGGTTGATTCATGTTTGTTGTGTCGGTCTTGACAAGGCATCTGGTGAGGTGAGGTGGTGGTATTCCTCTCTCTGGCAACTCAGTTTTTCTCTGTAAAAACTAGTTTCTCTTCAATAAAGCGAGCTTTTGCTCACTTGGGTTCGGGGGTTTATCAGTGGTATCAGAGCAACGATTGTCATGGGGCCGAAAGCGGATACGCGCATAGAGGCGGTGGAGGCGGAGCTGAGCAAACTCAGGGAGTTGGAAGGCTCGATTCATGGCCTAAGATCGGAGTTCCAGACTCAGATCCACACTCAATCGCAGATCCAAAGTCAGATCCAAGAGTTATCACTGCGGATGGACGAGTTCTTCCTGCGAGGTCGGGATCCCGGGAAATCGTCACAGATCCGGCCACAGGGGAGCGGCTTGACACCAGATCCACCAGATCTGGGGTCGGGAGACGCGGATCTGTCGGCGGAGAGCTCCACTCGCCGATCCCAGCCCTATAGATCGGGGCCGGAAGTCCGCAAAATCAAGATGCCAACGTGTAGCGGCGAAGACTTGCTGGTATGGCTCAACCAGGCGGAGCATTATTTCGCCTTGCATGATATGTCGGAGGAGACCAAACTCCGCGCCGCTCGGATCTGTTTGATCGGGCCAGCCCAGATCTGGTTACAGACGGAGGAGAAGGTGCATGCATTCACGTCCTGGGAAGAGTTGAAGACACAGTTGACGTTGAGATTCACGGAGGCCGATCCCCTCTACCTGTGCCAGCAGTTTTTCTCGATTAAGCAAGAGACGACCGTGAGTGAGTATCGGCAACGATACGAGCTCTTGCTGCTTCATCAAAAGGGCTTGAGCGAGAGACAGAAAATCGTGGTGTTCATTAATGGGTTGAAAGATCGGCTGCGGGTGGAGATGATGGTGGAGCCGGCATCGACCTTGAAGGCGGTGGTGGCACGCGCAGGAAGATTGGAGAAGAAACTGGGAGAGACGGAGTCTCTTGGGCTTGGAGGGGGCAAGGCCCAATCCAGTGGAGTTGGGCTCAGTTCTAGAGCGGACTCCAAGGGCCCCCATTGGGTTAGTCACACATTTTCGAGCCCACATAAAGATGCAACTTCCAAGGCCCAATTGCCTGTAAGCTTTCCGCATAAACCCAGTTCTTCCTCCTCCTCGTCCAGTCCGAGCTCTTCAATGGCAGTTACCCCCAATGTTCCCCCCCCCCCCCCCGATGCATAAACGCCTATCGGAGTCCGAGGCACAGGCACGTCGGAAGCAGGGTTTGTGTTATCGTTGTGATGACAAATGGTCTGTGGGGCATCGTTGCGCAAAGAAGGCCTTGAATGTACTCCTCGTGGATGACGATCCGGCGGATGACGCCCCTTCGGAGGTTCCTGACGAGCCAAGGGAGTTCACTTCCATCGAGTTGTCTGCTCACACCCTGGCCGGAGGACCGGATCCTCATACAATCCTTTCCGGCTTTCCTCCTTGAGGACAAGGTGGCTGTCCACAGGGGGGAGTATTGTTAGGCCTCTCATTTCCAAGGTGTATCAACGTAGGGGTAAAAGGAGTACTTGAGTCATAGGGGTGCCTTGTGGGTGGGGTGTGTCATATATGTGGGGTGCATGTGGGTCAGTACATGAGGTCGTCATGTGTATGTGGGGGTGTGGGTCAGGGAAATAATCAGAGAGTCAGTTAGTTGTGGGTAGTACTATAAATAGGGTATGTTGAGTTGGTGGGGTTGATTCATGTTTGTTGTGTCGGTCTTGACAAGGCATCTGGTGAGGTGAGGTGGTGGTATTCCTCTCTCTGGCAACTCAGTTTTTCTCTGTAAAAACTAGTTTCTCTTCAATAAAGCGAGCTTTTGCTCACTTGGGATCGGGGGTTTATCAGTTACTCTAGCTTTCTTTAGTCAACTTTGAATTTGATTTTTTTAATTAACTTGTGCACCAAGTAATGAATAGAATAGTAACTTTAGTAGTAACGTTTTTTACCAACTAGAAGTGTTATAATGTTTCTGAAACAAAGAGAAGTGCTACAGTTGATCTTCATGGTTTTTTTTTTTTTTTTTTCAAAATTCACATGTTTTTTCTAAGAATAGATTTACCCACAAAAAGAAGTCAAGAAAAAGATTTACCCACAATATGAGAAAAAAATTAAAAACACTTACTTTTCTAGATTTGAATCCTACGCTTCATATTATATGTCATCAAATTAACTAAAAGAAAGTGATGGAGTAACATAATACATTTTTTATAATAATTAGAATTAGCACATTATATGCGTCCCATATCTCAGATTCTCAATGCCCTTTCAAAAAATTCTAAATAGGTAGCAAATGTACATAGTATAAGTATGATACTCAATCTTTTCATAAAAGAATAAATATTGAAACAAACACTCTTTTAAGGTAACTAGTATTTTTATTTTAATATTTATATTAAAAACCAATTTAATTATATACATAAAAAAGTTTCTCAAAAAACAATTATATAAAGGTCACTTATAAATAATTATTATAGATATAAATACACAAACAAACATATTCCATATATATATATATATATATATATATAGAAAGACATTACATTACAATTAAAAAAGAAAAAGAAAAAGAAAATATTTTGTAATTTCTTAACAAGTATTGCATTAACCTTGTAGGTCTTAAAAACTATTAAATAATACAGTAACATAAGTTGTAAATATTTTTATATTATGTATTTTTAAAAACACATTACTTGGGCTTCAATTAAAAAAAAAAAAAACACGCCAAACTTTTACTAAAGAAATTCTCAAAAGAGTATTCATATTTCTAATGATTTTATTTAAAACAAAATAATATACTTGTAAAAGATATAATTATTCTTCTATTAATGTGGAAAGAAATAGTTAAGAATTTTGCAATTGTAAGTAAAAATATTCACCAAAAAACTTGTATTTATTCTTTTAAAATTTACAATAAAAATAATAATTCCAAGTCTAATTGTCAACATAAAATTTATTTATTCTATCATAGAAAAAAAAATAAACTTATTTTATATAAAAATTAATATACATGGCGATACATAGCTTTTTACTGAAAGTGAAATACATAATTAAGTTTGTTTTAATAAGCACAACAAAGCCAGACTTGTAATTGGATGTAATTAGACTTGTGGATTTTTATAACATAAAATTTTGAGCAACGTAAGGATCTAGGTTGGCCTGAAAAGAGTAATTCAACTTCATATATAAACTATAGAATCACTTACACAATTTTTTTAACAAAAAATTATAAGTTATCTGTTTATTCAAAATATATATATAATGTCACTTAAATAATTTTCATACAAATAATGCAACTGATTATAATATTAACTCAAAATTAATAGTCCAATTAAGTTATACTTAAATAGCTTTACCATGTAATGTAATTAACTTATATTATTAGTTTACTTAATGAAAAACTTATATGATGTAGGACGTGTGAAGCTTTATCTAAAACATTACAAGCGTAGAAGTAAAGATTGATTTATATTATGAGTTTCTTTGTTGGAGTCTTTATAAGATTAGAAGTTTAGTTTATATTTTGATTAGGATTAGAAATTTCTATTTTATTAGAAGTTTTGTGTTATTAGAATTACTAAATTTTATTTATTTTCGTCACTTTATTTAATGTAATTTTAGAAAGTCATTACTACTTCAAATTCCTAATTATATTAGGAGTTTTAGGACCTTGGTCGTATATATAGGTGTTTACGTTAAATTTTATGATATAGAACATTGAATAAAATTGATATTTATTCAAATTCTTTTTTTCTTTTTCTACTTGATTTCTCTCCTCTATTCCACCATTAATTTGGTATCAGAGCCTAGGTTCTAGACCTCCTCCTTCTTCCCTTTCTTTCTTTCTCTCTTAAGCAAGAGGTTCTTTCATTTTTTCTTTCTTTCTCCCTCATATTCTTTCTTTCTTTCTCTTTTTGTTCCGTTGTGTTGTCGTTCTACTTTCTTGGTGGCCTGCTCCATATTCTTTTGTTGTTGTTGGTGTTTTTTCTTGTTTGATTTTCCGTGGAACTATTTATTGTTCCACAAAATTCTGCATAGTGTTGCAAAATTCTACTGGTGGTGTTGTCGCTGTGTTGCAGTTTTGGCATTATGTTGCAGTTTTAGCATTGTTTGGTGTTGTTTTGGGGATGTTACAGTGATGTTTTGCTATTGTTGTTGCGTGCTTATAAGGTGTTTTATCCGCTGTCCCACTGAACTTTCTTGGTGCAGCCACACTTAACTCATTTGTGCAAGAAGTAACCTAGTTAGCTTCAGAGCCATGCCTTCCACCTACTTCTGCATCTTTTGAGCATATTGCTAATGTATTATATGATGAGAAGGTGTCTTCTTATGGTAGATATCGTAGATATTTGGTGACTTGGAGGAATTGTCCAACTTTTGATGCTTCATGGATTTCTAAGTATGAGTTCATATGTCAGGATTGTGATCTTTTGGAGAACTACCTTGTTGTTAACTCATTGGAGTCGAGCTCTTTCAAGCCGGGAGGAATTGATGTAGGACGTGTGAAGCTTTATCCAAAACGTTACAAGCGTAGAAGTAAATATTGATTTAGATTATGAGTTTCTTTGTTGGAGTCCTTGTAAGATTAGAAGTTTAGTTTCTATTTTGATTAGGATTAGAAGTTTATATTTCATTAGAAGTTTTGTGTTATTAGAATTACTAAGTATTAATTATTTTCGTCACTTTATTTAATGTAATTTTAGAAAGTAATTAGAACTTCAAATTCCTAAAAACTTCAAATTCCTAATTGTATTAGGAGTTTTAGGTCCTTGGTCGTATATATAGGTGTTTACGTTAAATTTTATGGTATAGAACATTAAATAAAATTGATATTTGCTAAAATTCCTTTTCTCTTCTTCTACTTGATTTCTCTCCTCTATTCCTGCATTATTATACACATTATTACTCTATCAAAAAATGTTATCAGCTTAAAGCTAATAATGCAATTAATTAAGTTACAATTGAGTTATCTGATTGGTGTAAGTACTTGTCTATTAAGTATCTGCTAGGCCATAATTGGCGAGATGATCGACCAAACTATGTTACCTTCTTATAAGCCATAGCACGTATTTCAATTATACTATAAAGTCTTGATTTATTGGTATCATTTTAAGTAAAGCGTCATAGTATATTACTAATCTTTGTCATACATTATTTGCCTGATTTGATAATAACAATATATAAAAGATCGATCAAAAAAATTTCAACATAAACACACATAAGGATAAACTTAGGATTTAGGGTTTATACTTAAATATTTTTACCATGTAATATAATGTAATTAACTTATAATATTAGTTTACTTAAGAAAAACTTATATGCATTATTAATCTATCAAAAAATGTTATTAGCTTAAAGCTAATAATTCAATTAGTTAAGTTAAAATTAAATTATTTGATTGGGGTAAGTACTTGTTAAGTATTAGTAAGGCCACAATTGGCGAGATGGTCGACTACACTATGTTACCTTCCTATAAGCCATAATACATATTTTAGTCAAACTATAAAGTCTTAATTTATTGGTATCACTTTAAGTGAGGTGTCGTACTATATTATTAAGTTTTGTCGAACATAATTAGCCCTATTTGAGAATAAAAATATATAAAAGATCAACCAAATAAACTTCAACATAAACATACATAAGGATAAACTTAATTACATGTAGAGATGTACTTTTATAAGCAGAGAGATGTATTTTTATTTCACAACTAATAATGAGTATAATAATTATCAAAAAAAAAATTAATGAGTATAATACATACTACATATACATGGACATTAATAATTTGTTATTTCACCATTAAATTGCATTAAAGTATGAAAAACAAAATATGAATATAGAATTGAAACACAAATTTCTTATATTTTTTGGAGGTCCAAATTTTTTTACTTTATTAGTTTAAAAACAAATTTATAAAAGTTTAAGTTTAAATAAAAAATATACGTTTTTTTGTTACAATAAATAAAGAGCGGCGCTATGTGCACCTCAATTGTTTATGAGGGCAACCCAAAAGTGTACCAATTTACATGCATTTTGGGGTACCCTCATAAACAATTAAGGTGCACATAGCGGTGCCTAAATAAAATTATATGCTACATTCACATGTAGATGATCCAAACGTTTTGTAGACAAAAAAAAATTAAAATAAAACTTTCAAATCTTTTTTGCTTAAATGCATGTATAGTGAAAAGAAAGGAGGGGATTTGCTAATGTTGGGAATGTAATGATGGTAATGTCTACCAATAGCAAGACGTCACGCGTACGATATATTTTTTGTTACAATAAATAAAATTATATACTACATTCACATGTAGATGATCCAAATGCTTTGTAGACAAAAAATAAATAAATAAATAAAAATAAAACTTTCAAATCTTCTTTGCATTAAATGCATGTCTAGTGAAAAGACAGGGGGGATTTGCTATTGTTCGGAATGTAATGTTGGTAATGTCAACCAATAGCAAGACGCCACGTGTATGATATAGATTTGCTTTTACACTTTTACCCTCCCCACTTTTAATCTTTTGACCACGTGGCGTGTTGCTATTGGCGAACAGTACCATCATGTACTTTAAAGTTGGAAAGGCATTCTCTTGACATTGTAGACAAAAATACAATATAGCTAGTAAGAACAACTAATCAACCCACAACCTCTCTTCATTACAACCTTTTTTATGCAAAATGTTGCGACGAATCGCCGTGGAATAACCAAGATCGCAGTCACACGTATACACTAAAAGATAAATAATCCACAGAGAAAATATGAACACAAGAATTTACGCGGAAAACCCCAAAATCAGTGAAAAAACCACGGGTAAGAAACAAGGCAATCAATTATCAATACTTTAGTACACAAAGGAAAAAATCATCTATCTAAACCCTAGATAGAAACCCAACAAGATTCAATCTCATTGTGTCGCGTACCCGCTTGCAGGCCCGTACGCTACAACACACTCGCGGCTCACTCAAGCACTTCCCGCAACACAACATATTTTTCTTGATTCACCATACCAAAGCACTTCAATATTTATAGTCTCTGCAATGTATGTCAACTGTCAAGCATGAGTCGAACTACAATTTGTTCATTGTTACCTATTTAAATCCAACACAAAGTTTAACTTAGTTCTTGACTTCAAATCAAACTTCTCCCATCATGATCTTATCATCACGTTCTCATATAGTACATGTGTCCCATGTACATGCACAATCATGAAACACAATTGGACTCCAAATCCAATTCCAACTCTCACATTGAGTTTAAGCCACCGAATCTCAACAAATCTTCACATTGGCGAAAACTCACTACCTTGCTCTTATCACCCCGCCCTCTTTGGCCACCATTCTCAACACTAAGAATGAACCAAGTCCAATCCAGCCTGTTTGGACTTACCACCAACCGGAACCCACTTATTGATCAACTTTTGAGGCTCAAATCTTGCTCCATGTTTTTATACCAAAACAAACAAGTTCTTCCTCACGCCTTTCATGACCAATGAAGACTTCCGATATATTTTCAATACTCCACCTCGTCTGGAGTACATAGCCTTCGGAATCTAATTCGGAAAGAGAAATTAGATTGTGAGTACAACTCGGCACATGTCAAACATCTCGAAGCGTTATAATGCGTCCGTCAAATGACTTCAGTTGAACTTCACCGACTCCCAATATCGATCGGAGAGAGTTGTCAGCCATCGACATAACTTTGTCACCCGCACAACTTGCATAATTACCAATCCATGCCTTACGTACGCACACATGTCATGTGCCTCACTGTCAATTACTCATTCTCCCTTCTGATCACCAATCATATTCTTTGTTGGATACATAAGATAATTACTATCAGTCTTGAAAACCAACAAATTAACAGCGTCATCACCTTCAACATCGGAATTCCCCTTTGTTGAACCGGAGCTTTTTGCCGAACTCGCTCCTTCACCTTTCCTATTCTCGCAGTCTCTCTTGAGATGCCCGGCTTGACCACATCTCCATCAGACCACTTTCTCGTACTTCTTGGAACCCTTCCCAGCCTACCAAACCAGAGTTCTTAGATGAACCATTGTCTTCACCTTTCATCAATTTTTCCTCAGATATTAACATGGCAATGACCTCTGCTAAATTGATTGTTTCCTTCCCGTACATCAGTGTTGGCTTCATGTGCTTAAACGAAGGCGGAAGTGACCAGATGAGTTTGAACGTCTGATCCTCATCACTGACTTGCTCTCCCAACTCCTCAAGTTCCGAGACAATCTCGTTAAGAGCACTAAGATGATCAGTAATACTTGTACTTTCATCCATCTTCATGTGATGGTACCGTTCCTTCAGGTAGAAACGATTTGACATGTTTTTCGTCATATAGATAGTCTTCAATTTCTCCCAAAGACCTTTTGCCGAAGAAATATTCCTCATGCTCGAAAAAACATTCTTTGCCAAATTGAGTCTTATGACGCTCCCGCCCTCAAATCCAACTCTTCCCAATTCTCATCGCTTTCCTTCCCACGCCGCTTCAACGCTTGACGTAGCCCAGATTGAATCAACAAATCTTTGACTTGAATTTGACACAAGACAAAATTCATCTTCCCGTCGAACTTCTCCACATCGAACGTCATCGCACTTGTGTACTTCGACATCTCTGAAACTTCACCTTAATAGTGTAACCTCCAAATATGAATCTTGGCTCTGATACCAATTCGTTGTGACGAATCACCACGGAATACCTAAGATCACAGTCACACGTATACACCCAAAGATATATATAAACCACAAAGAAAAGATGAACACAAGACTTTACGTGGAAAACACCAAAATCAAGGAAAAACCACGGGCAAGAAACAAGGCAATCCACTATCAATAGTTTACACAAATGAAAAACATCTTCTATTTAAACCCCAGATGGAAACCCCAACAAGATTCAATCTCATTGTGTCACGTACCCGCTCGCAGGCCTGTACGCTACAACACACTCGCGGCTCACTCAAGCACCTCCTGCAACGCTACATATTTTTCTTGATTCACCGTACCAATGCACTTCAATATTTATAGTCTCTGCAATGTATGTCAACTGTCAAGCATGAGTCGAACTACAATTTCTTCATTGTTACCTAATGAAATCCAACCCAAAGTTTAACTTAGTTCTTGACTTCAAATCAATTTTCTCCGATCATGATCTTATCATCACGTTCTCACATAGTACATGTGTCCCATGTACATGCACAATCATGAAACACAATTGGACTCCAAATCCAATTCCAACTCTCACATTGAGTTTGAGCCACTGAATCTCAACAAAAACAAAAGAAAAACTTTTCATCTTCTCCAAATCCAAACGACCAGTGGTGCTGCCCAAGCTTGTTTACACAGTCTCTTCATCCTTCTAGCAAGCTCCTACACATTTTCTTCATTCATTTTTACTTTGCATCTTTGAGTACGCTTATTTTTCTGAGCAAGATCTTGGTGTTGCGATAAGATTCTTTCTTTGGTTGGCTCTCTAATGGACAAAGGCTAGAAAGCACTCCATCCGGGAAAAGCTCAAGACCCCGAGTACGACGACAAGCCTATTTGGAACCATTTTAAGGTTATTTCTTTGACTACAACTGGTGGAAATAGAACTTGGTCTTGCAACTATTGCAACAAAAAGATAGTTGGCTCTTACTCAAAGGTTAAAGCACATCTCCTCAAACTTGCAAATCAATGTGTTAGAATGTTGTAAGCCTTTAATTGATTATACTTTTGAACAAGATAGAGTAGAGCATATGAATGCGAAAAAAAAAAAAAAAAAAAAAAAAAAAAAAAAAAAAGAGTGATGCTTTGCTTCAAGCAAGAATGAATGATCATTACATTTCACTAGCGGAAGGGTCCGATTTGCAACAAAATAAGAAAAGAAAAGAACTAGGAGCGCTGCAAAATGCGTTCAACATTGCTCAAAGAGACACCGCGAATAAAAGATTCGCTCGTATGTTCTATGCTTCCTCTTTTCCTTTCAATTAGGTGAGGAATCCGTATTTTTGAAATATTTGGAAACATTGGCAAATAGCAAGTTGTCGGCCTATACTCCTCTAACATATGATCATTTAAGAATGACATTACTCGCGAAAGAAGAGACACGTCAATACGAAGCTCCAACCAATAAAGGATTCAATGAGGAAAAGAGGAACATCAATATGTTCCGATGGGTAGTCTGATAGGCAACGGAGGGCATTTATTAATATTATGGTTGCATCATATGGCGGAGCAATGTTTTTGAAGTCGGCCGATGCAAGTGAAAATGTAAAAGATGGAGAATATGTGGCGAATATTTTTGTCGGCAATTGAAGAGGTTGGGGCAGAAAATATTGTTCAAATAGTTACCGATAATGATAGCAACTTCAAAGTCGTTGGTTTGATGATTGAGGCCAAACATCCTCGCATTTTTTGGACATTGTGTGTGGTTCATTGTCTTAATTTGGCCTTGAAAAGCATCTGCGACCCTTCAGAGAAATATCCTCATCAATATGCTAATTGAAAGTGGATCACCGACTTGATTAATGATGTTCAAAATATTCGCAATTTCATTGTTAATCATGGCATGGTTTTGTCTCTATTCAAGATTATTCAGAGTTAAGTTTGTTGAAAGCTGCAGATACTAGATTTGCATCAAATATCATAATGACTAAGCGGTTGAAAGAAGTCAAGAATGCACTTGAGAAAATGATCATGGATGTGAATCGGAAAGCATATGCCGGGGAAGAAAAAGCATCAATAAAACTTAAAGCCCGTGAATCAAAACAATGTATTGTGGATGATGATTGGTGGGATAATGTTTGATTATTTTCTGCAATTTACGGAGCCAATTATTGACATGCTAAGATTAGCTGATACATATGCTCATATTTTGCGTTAGTTTATGACATGTGAGATACTATGATAGAGAAAGTTAAGATGATCATTTTTTAGCATGAAATGAAAGACTTAATTGTTGATGAGTCTGAATTTTTCAATGCCATTCGTGACATTTTGATATCAAGGTAGAATAGAAGTAACACACCTTTGCATTGCATGGCTCATTCCTTGGTTCCAAAATATATGCTTGGCTTCAAGGTGGTAGCAATGGAACTCAAAGGCAAGCACCTCATGAAGATGAAGAGGTTTCTAAAGATAGAAGAAAATGCTTACAACGCTTTTTACTAATCCAGATGATCTTCGTAAAGCTTGCATGGAGTATGGGGCCTTTTCAAGTGGAATGGGGTATTTTAATGAACCCCATGTTAATGAGGCGAGGACATATGAAGAGCCTCTTCGTTGGTGGCCTAATCATGGTGCTACTACCCCACTGTTGCAAGGTTTAGCTTTCAAGTTGCTTTCACAACCGACATCCTCATCATGTTGTGAACGAAATTGGAGCATGTATTCTCTTACTCATAACATCAAGAGAAATAAATTGACTACAAATATAGCCGAAGACCTAGTGTTTGTGCATTACAATATTCGCTTGTTTTCCAAAAAAAAAAAAAAAGAAATCATACAAAGAAGGATCGACAAAATATTGGGATGTGGGTAAGTTGATAAATGCTTAATCTATTGATTTTTTTTTCTTTTAATGTTATTTGTGAATTTTATTAGTATAGTATTCTCGTACATTGTTATCTTTGTTTAGGTGGAGACAAATTTAGCATTGAAGAATCCACTTTTACCGAGCTAGGTGACCTTTCACTTGATGATTCACAATTGGAGTAAGTCTCATTTCTTAAAGAAGATTTGGATGAAGATAAAAGACTTTGGAAGAGATCGGAAGTTAGAACAACCTGATCGATGAATGATGAAATTAGTTTCCTAGCAATTTTGATGACTTGATATCTTTTGCCATGACATGACTTACGATATGCATGAGCATGACATTCTTTTGAAATTTGGTGTAATTAATTGGTTATTAAGTGTTAAAAGTTGTTCCTAGTTCATAGTTCATACTACTTTCTTGAAGATATTGTATAAGCTTTATGATCAAGATCAATTACTCTATCAAGCGTCCACCAATGAATTACACAAATATTCTTTCCTCTTTTGTTTTTGTTTGTAGTTTAATTCCCATCACTACTAATTAGTTCTTTTGTGATTAATTGATAGTATAGTACTAGCTTAAAATCTAAATAAATTTTGTAAATTATTATTACAAGTTATTCAAAAGAGTTATGTGAAGTTATGAACTCTAAAGGGAAGGGAGTTCAAACTTGAAAGTTATAACTGAATTATTGGTCTAAGTCAAATTCAGGTATGTCTTTACTCTCCTTGTTACAAAAAATCAGCTTATCTTGTTGGTTGTTGCATACTTAATTATCTTTCATTGTATGTCTTTTTAATTTTTAGTTGTTATGTAGTTAAAATACATTCGTAAGTTGTCATTTATAGAAGATAGATAAAATTTATAGTTTTCGTGTCCCGTGTCCAAATATTTGGACACTTCTAGCCGAGCTTTTCGAGTCTTAAAATTTGGAGTATAGACATTCGACCTCTAGACACGTATCCGTTTCCGAAACTCTTGTCCGAGTCCAGGTAACATAGCATCATACATATTTTAATGTTGATAATGTTTCAACCATTGGTTTAACAACAACGAACTTAAGTACACATGGCAAAAGATTGCATATTGATATATGATATCACTCTTTACACAAACCCGACGCATTAAATTGAGTAGAGTGTAAGAGTGATAAGAACCTGGATCTAGGACTGATAAAGAGAAAAACCCCCAAACTTTATTGATGATCAACAAATGAAACGGATACAACATAGAAGGAGATGAATCTAAAACCCCAGAGAAAGAGGACTCCTCTTCTCACCAAGACAATAGTTACCCTAAATTGACAATACAGCATGCCTTACAAATGAACACTCATTCACTCATATACCCAACCACCTAATACTCCTTTTGTGCATACACATTTACTGACATACTAAACTACTCAGAATGTACTAGAAGTATGACCACACCTACTGACCCTTGCTTATCTTACACGGTACTAATGTGTGTTGGGCCAACCACCGGATGTGATCCCATGGACCTCTTATTCTTGCGTTGGTACGTCTTGATGATAAGGTGCCTATCATTACTCCCCCGGTGGACAACCACCTTGTCCTCAAGGTGGAATGTTGGAAATGACTTGCGTACATGGCGCACCAACTCCCATGAAGCATCTGAAACAGGAAGGCCAGCCCATTTCATCAAAACTTTTGGGCCCGCGGACAACGAGCGATAAGCTAGCACGGATTCCGGCTCCACCGAGACCATTGTCGAATCTGAGGCAAGGGGGAAAGGTCTGCCGAAACTGGAATGTTGCCAACGACTGGACGAAGTTGAGAAACATGAAAAATGGGGTGAACTCCCGAAGTAGGAGGTAAGTCGAGCTTGTAAGCCACGGAGCCGACGCGGGCCAGGACTTTGAAAGGCCCGTAAAAGCGAGGACACAGCTTCATATTGGTACGCCTCGCTATCGTCTGGTGCCGATAAGGGCGCAGCTTGAGATTAGCTACAACGTCGACCTCAAAGGAGACATCACGACGGTGTTTATCGGCTTGTTGCTTCATCCTATTTTGGGCCACCAACAACTGGTCACGTAACTCAACAATGGCCAAATGTCGAACCCGCAGCAGTGCATCAATATCAGGAGAACAGGCCAAGGGGGAGGAGCCATAAAGTACAACAGGAGGGGGGTCTATGCCATACACCACCTTAAAAGGGGAACACAGTAAAGAAGAGTGATAGGATGTATTGTACCAGTATTCGGCCTAGTGTAGCCAATCTGACCACTCCTTGGGGCGTTGGTGAATGAAACATCGAAGGTAGGTCTCCACGCAGCGGTTCACCACTTCGATTTGGCCGTCACTCTGAGGGTGATAAGCGGTGCTACGGTTGAGTTGAGTACACTGGAGCTTGAACAATGCACATCAAAAGTTGCTTAATAAAACCTAATCTCGATCAGAGACGATACTGTTAAGGAACCCATGTAGGCGCACTACCCCTTTTACAAACACATCAGCTACCACAGATGCCGAAAAGGGATGTCGCAGGGAAAAAAAATGGGCATACTTGCTGAATCAGTCGACCACCACTAAGATGGAGTTGGCATCACGAGAAGATGGAAGGCCTTCAATGAAATCCATACTAATGTCCTCCCACACTCTGGCCGGTACTGGTAAAGGTTGAAGGAGACCTCCTGGGGACATAGTTTCATACTTGTTGCGCTGACAAGTATCACAAGATGAGACCAACACTTAGACGTCCCTTTTCATGCCAACCCAATAAAATTATGCAGTTAACCTTTTATAGGTTTTCAGGAAACCACCATGGCCGCCAATCGGTGATGAGTGAAATTCAGAGAGAATCCGAGACTTAAGGGTAGAGGAAACAAGCAAGACAACTCGTCCTTTGAACAAAAGAAGGCCATTCACAATAGATCAGCCCGGTATGGCCGAAACATCAGTCAACGCAGCCGAACGGATGGAGGATAGAAAAGGGTTAGCAGCCACCTCTTGTTTCAAAATAATGATGTCCACCAAAGAAGAAACCAATAGGGTTGACAAGGACAGCTCGAACGGGAAACGAGAGAGAGCATCCGCCACTTGATTAGACGCACCCGTTCGATACTGAATCTAGACGTGGAATCCCAACAGCTTAACCAACCACCTCTGATAGCCCGAGGCAACCACTCGTTGCTCAAGCAAGAACTTCAAGTTGCATTGGTTCGTTCGCACAAGGAATGATCTGCCTAAGAGATAGTGACATCATTTCTGTACTGCAAGAACAATGGGAGTTCGCGCTCGTAGGTGGACTTTGCCCGAGCTCAGGGCGACAAGGCCTGACTGAAGAAGACAATGGGCCTGTCAAACTGAGAAAGGACGGCACCCACCCCCACCCCTGATGCGTCGGTCTCAACAACAAATAGGGCCTCAAAATTTGGCAGTGCAAGTGTAGGAACTTTAACAACTTGCTTCAACTGTTGGACAGCGAAGGAAGCTTCATCAGACCACTGAAATGCTTCTTTGCGAAGTAAGGTTGCTAACGGGGCAGCGATTTTCCAGTAATATTTAACGAAACGACGATAATAACCCGTGAAGCCTAAGAATCCTCGCAGTTCCATTGCAGAAGAGGGCATAGGCCAAGCATCCATGACTCACCTTGTCGGGGCCAGCTCACACTCCATCCCCAGAAATGATATGGCCAAGGTATTCTAAGTCAATACGGGCAAAACAACATTTTTTTGAAATTGACAAAGAGAGAATGAAGTTGCAAGATAGAGAGGACCTGCTCGAGATGGCGGCAATGATCACTGAGGGAGGAGCTATAAACCAGTATATCGTCAACAAAAACCAATACACAGCGGCGAATGAGGCCTTTAAAGATGGACTTCATCAAGGCTTGGAATGTGGCGGGGGCGTTGGAAAGACCGAAAGGCATGACCAAGAACTCAAAGTGACCGTCATGTGTGCGAAACGCTGTCTTGTGAACATCGGAAGGTCGAACCCAAATCTGGTGGTACCCGGAGAGGAGATCCAACTTAGAGAAAATGGAGGCGCCATGTAGTTCATCCAACAGTTCATCAATGTTGGGAATGGGGAACCGATCGGGGACCGTGGCTTTATTCAGGGCTCGATAGTCCACGCAGAAGCGCCAGCTGTCATCCTTTTTCTTAACTAACAAGGCAGGACCAGAAAATGGACTATTGTTGGGTTGGATGATGTCCGCAGTTAACAATTCTGAAACCACATTCTCAATCTCAGTTTTCTGTATATGAGGATATCGATAAGGCTTAACCCTAACAGGCTCGGTGTCGTCCTTAAGCACAATGCTGTGATCACAGGCTCGGTGGGGAGGCGGGGAGGAGGGCAGTTGAAATACTGGAGAGAAGGAGTCCAGCAGAGATTGGATGCAGGGTTCTAACTCCACCACAGCAATGTGGGGCTCGACCACCCCCATACTTAAACACTCCACCAAGAAACAGCCAGAACAGCATCCATGGAACGGTGGATAGATTTGCAAGATACCAGAGCCCTATGCAATGTCGGATCCCCCTCTAATCAGGACAGGCCGCCCCTCGGACACAAACGATAAGGTGAGGTTATGCCAATCGATTGTGGTAATACCAATGGTTGACAACCATTTCATGCCCAAAATAAGGTCGTGTCCCCGCATGCCAATGGGGAAGAAATTCGCCACCACCTGTACCACTTGGAAAGAAACGTGAAGAGATTTGCACATACCCGTACTAGGAAGTCTGGCGCCTCCTACCACAAACACGCCGTAGGCTGCTGTCGGAGTCACTGGGATGTGTAAGGCACTTACCAACGCCGGTGAAATGAAGTTATGGGAGGCCCCCAAATCAATCAGAATCATTATCTAACGACCGAAAATTGCCCCCTTAACTTTGATTGTGTGCGGCGCTGGAGCTCCGTCGACCGCAAGAGCAAAGAGCTCAATTGCCACGAGGTCAGTCTGCTCATCCGAGGTATCTGAAGGAGTCTCTCCCGAATCGTCACTTTGATCATCGTTCACCAAAAGGACATTCAACACCTTCCTCGCACACCTATGGCCTGCAAACCATTTTTCGTCACATCGGTAACACAAGCCTTGCTTACGGCGAGCCTGGGGTTCGGACTCGGTGAGCCTCTTATGCTTTGGAAGAGAAACATTAGGAGTAGCAACGTATGAGGAGTTTGGGCTTGAGGAGCCTGATGAAGCAGGGTTGTTTTTAACACTTGGGCCTACTGTGGTAATGGACTTTGATTGGCCCGTTGGGACCTCCTTGGCTGGGGCTGGAAAGTGTGCGAGTGACCCATGAAGGAGATTTGGACTCTCCTTTAGAGCTCGCATGAGTGAGGGAATGGGCCTTGGACCCACCTGATCCAATTGAATCACTCTCACCAAGCTTCTTCTCAGCCTGGTTGCTCTGGCAATCACCACCTTCATTGTCGCCGGAGGATCGACCATCATCTCAACCCTCAGACGATCCTTCAACCCGATAATGAATATTGCGATTTTCTGAGTCTCAGATAACCCCTCTTAATGCAACAAGAGCAACTCGAACCTTCTCTATACTCACCAACTGTTGATTCTTGTTTGATAGAAAAAAAATTATTGACATAGGAATAGTGGGTCTGCCTCCGTGAATCGCAGCGTCAGCTGCGTTTTGAGCTCATCCCAACTCTCAAACGGTTGAGTCTTCTCCTCGATTTGCAACCAAATCTGGGCAGCACCGACGAGGCAGATCCGAGCAGCACGGAGTTTGGACACCTCTGACATCTCATGGAGAGCAAAATAATGTTCTGCCTGGTTGAGCCATACAATGAGTTCATCGCCGTTGCATGTGGGCATTTTGATTTTCCTCACTTCTGGCCCTGATCTATACGGAACGACGCTCTGATCTGGGTTGTCCGCCACCGTAAACCCCGGATCTAGATTCGGATCTGGTGGATCTGGACCTACGCCTCCTCTAGACGATCCCATATGTGGTGATTTCCCCATATCTCCTTGCCTCTGTAACAGCAGCTCCTCCATTCGCAACGTCAAGGATTGGATCTGTGTTTGGATATGAGATTGAAACTCAGATCGCAAACCATCAATATATCCACCAAGCTCATGGACCTTCCTCATCTCTGCCTCCATCGCATCCATGCGAACATCAAGTTTCGGTCCCATCGATGACTGATTTGCTCTGATACCACTGATAAGAACCTGGATCTAGGACTGATAAAGAGAAAAACCCCCAAACTTTATTGATGATCAACAAATGAAACGGATACAACACAGAAGGAGATGAATCTAAAACCCCAAAGAAAGAGGACTCATCTTCTAACCTAGACAATAGTCTACCCTGAATTGACATGCCTTACAAATGAACACTCGTTCACTTATATACCCAACCACCGAATACTCCTTCTGTGCATACACATTTACTGACATACTAAACTACTCAGAATGTACTAGAAGTATGACCACACCTACTGATCCTTGCTTATCTCACACAGTACTGACGTGTTGGGCCCACCATTGGATGTGATCCCATGGACCTCTTATTCTTGCATTGGTACGTCTTGATGATAGGGTGCCTATCAAAGAGTTTGATTTATGTAGCTAGGCCCAACAAATTTGGGATTGAAGCTTTGTTGTTGTGTTTCTAATTCTACGTTAATCAAGCGTTGAATAAGAGATTGGATTGGTACATTAAAATCAAAAAAATATCAATTATTGAAGACTATGATTGAGTTATGTACAATCTGAGTTATGGAAGGGATGGTTATTTTTAATTCAAAAATGTTATTTAGACCATAGAGTGATGTAATAGTTATCAACATTATAATTTCTCATTTTAAGTTAGACTAGATACTTATGCCCGAGTTAGATTGAAATTTCTTAGTTTAACTTTAATGTAATTAGGATTATTTAGGGTTTTCGTAGTATAAATATAATATATATAAGGCTGTAAAAAAAAAAAAAAAATGTAACTTTTGAGAGAACAAATTTCAAATTTTAATTTTCAAAAGAACCTGTTCTATTGGGTCCAGGAGTATCGACGTCACCAGTAGTCTGTCTAGTTTGTCGAGATACGATTGAGCATGAAGTCATTGTAGAATAGCCCTCTTCTCCAACTATTCCGAGCTTCAGCTTTGATGAGATTCGGAGGAAGCTTTCAATTTTACCTGATGAAGAATCTCATCAGAAAATTTGCGCTAATGAAACCGAAAAAAAACTCCATCAATGCTACCCCACTTGTCTAAAAAATAGACATTTTGAAAATATCCAAATGCACAAAAAGTATTCAATTAGTTATACATTCTATAAATTCACTTTGCAAAGAAAATAAAATGGCAAGAAAAAAGAGTTTCTCGACAACCAATAAATTATGCGAGTACACCAATCTATTCAATCAATGCACACATCTCCCAAAGAAGCAAGGAATTGTTAGCCCATCATTTACTTCTACATAAATCATTGAACTATTAAGCTCAATTTGGGTTGATACCCTTGGGCTGAATTATCTTACACATATTTTGTAAGTTTATGGAGGATATAACTTTATAACCCAATACAAAAGCAAAATAAAATGAAAGTTATTTAGGTTTGTTTACAAATGCGTGTCCTAACTCCTAAGGATATAATCCTCGATTGGCCCCATTTGTAACACATTCTCAAATAATTGATACATAACCAACCACAATTGTTGGAGACCCAGCCCATAGCAACCTATTGCTTTCAATTAGTTCTCTGAAAAGTGCCACTTCAATATTACTAAAAAGTAGCATTTTCACTGTTGGTGGTGTGTAGGAGTTTTATCTTCACGGAGATGTCTGTTTGAGGCCTCGCTAGTTGATAAACTAGCTCTTGAACTCCTTCATTTTGACCTCCCGTTGGTTATCATTTCTACAACCTCATTAATAGGATGACCCAAAAATAGATTCGTCCTAGGCTTGGCTTGGGTACTCACCAAAGCCCACCCAACATGGGTCGGGCTTGGGCTTCGGGCTTGGGCAGACCAGTGAAGCCCAAGCCCAGCTGAAATTATCACATTATTAAATAATAAGAATTTCGATATGAAAATAGTACCCAAATAATCATCATTCTATTGCAAATCCATCACAATTGACCTCTTTTGAATCAATCATCAAAAAATCTTTGGCACGCAAATTAATGTTGTGACGCCATATAAATGCAAATTTAAATTCTATGTACCAGAAAATGTAGTTGTCAAATGGAGCATGTGTTATTGAATGCAGTAAACAAGATAGTGTGGGATAATTTCCATGCAAAAAATTTAAAGACATGAATTACGACCATTTGGAGAAGATAAGACTAATATTCTTTAATTTGTTGGATGAATCAAATACTGGGATGATAGACAAAAAAGAAAAAGAAAAAAGAAGAAAAGGTGTGACAAGCACAAGGATGAGACAAATATCCTTATAACTGTTGATTAAATTTGGTTATGGGAGTGTTGATGAGAAGATATAGATATTTTAGGTCTTAGAGAACTAAGAAACGCCTTTAACTAGGCATTAATGTTTAGTAAATAATAGTGTCTTGTGAAAAGGTATTTTTGTAAATCTCAAAGTATAACGCCTTTAGGAAAGGCATTTGTCATAGATTTTCAAATAACAAGATACAATTCTATTTCCTTCAAACTGAAATTCGAAAATGACCTACAAATGTGATCATAGATAGGCCTTTGAGATGAGAAGTTGGGCCTAGATCTAAAGTTCTAATGGGTATAACTTAGGCAATTGTTGCTCACTCATGTATGTCTCCAGCACAAAGAGAGCCACAGCTGGATTTTGATCTATTGGAGGAGCTTTAGAGCAATTGGGAGCCAAGAAATCTAGTTAGAACCTAAGGTAAACCAAACCCTCACATTCTTCAATTTGTCCATGAATAGGGGGTTTGATGCATGCTTAAAATTGTGGTTTATGAGTAAAACGAATTTCAAAGGATTAAAATGATGATCTCCACTATTTTTGAACTCAAATTGATGAAATTGGTCATTAGTTTTTCAATAGATAGAGTTATCTAATTGATTTTTGAAAAAATTTGTGTTCTTGAGTTTCCACACAAATTTCATGAAAATCTCTTGATTTTGATCCAAGTTGTAGTCAATTTGTTGTTGTTGTTATAGTTGTTTTAATGTTGATGTTGTTGTAATTGTAGAAGAAACAGAAAGAGAAAAAATAATTAAAAAAAAATTGAAGGAATTGACGACGAGGGGGGGATCGCACGCACGCACGCGCCCAGGCCTGGTTGGGCCGAACCGGGCCCAGCCGAGCCAGGCCTGGTTCAGTGGGCCCAACCCCAATAAATAATAAAAAATTAATTAAAATTAAAATTTAATACAAAATAAATAAAATAAATTACAAAAGATATGAAAATAGATAGAAAATTATGCAAAAATTCAAAAAAAATCATAGAAAATATGAGAAATTGGGAAAAAAGGTAGAAAATTAGGTTTCGAGACTTTTTCGAGCGTTTGGAACCCTGGTGTAACCTGAAAAAGGTGTCAGAACTAAAAATTAGAATTTTTAGTATAATTTTTGTTCTCAAAATATAAAATCAATTTATGTGACTCTAAATTATTTAAGATGTTATTCAGACATTATGCACTTATGAGTGTATAGTCGGGTGACAGGTACACAGTTCGAGGCGTGAGCGGGTCGTTTTGGTATTATTCACGACTGTTTGATGTAAGTAAACCCCACCAGAAAAACATTTTGCATTTATTTATTTTGAATTCATTTGCATTGTTGAATTACACCATTTTGGGCTTATTTGACTACTCCACTACCGCGTGTGTCAGTGTATGGTCGACAGGACGGTATGACCACTTTCCAGCACTTTCGTAGATGACGATCTGATTGTTGTTTCGGTCATGGTCATACCTTAAACTACGCGTCAGATTCCTATTTGCAAGTCGATGATTCGAGAGTGAGTTGTCGTGAGGCTTGCCTCCGACACATAGATCCTCTCCGTTTGAGGCGAATGGTCGGTAGTCTAACTCCCGACCAACAGAGATCTTCATCGACCTTGGGGCGGTGGCAGGGAATACCTTGTCGCCAGAGTCTCCTCGGTCATTCTTACTTATACCAGAGTTCGACAGACATACCACACTCGCGTTTGATATATTTTTGTTGTCTTAGCGACTTATCTTCATGCTATTTACCCATTTCAGTGTATTTCGTATTGCCTAGCATGATTTGTAGCCACTTTATTTAAATTCTTATTAAATGCAACTTGCGTTTCTTCTGGGGTTTTACTAACTGGACTCGTCATCAACTTTTTGCATGGATGACCGAGTGCAGATCCTACGACGAGTCGAGGGAAGACTAAGCTTGGCGACTACCTCTGATTCTCGAGAGCCTCCACCAACCGATCTCATAGGTGTTTGTATATATTATATTACCGCTTTTGGGACATTTTGGGGAGACTTTTGTACCCGATACATGTATATTGACTTAATATTGTGTTCTTTTGTCGCCTTTGATATCCATGATGCCGGATTTTCCACTACTTAGGGTAGACTTCGGCTAAAGTTACAATTTATATGATAATAACTCACAGATAAATGTTGCAAAACACTAATACTTAATATGTAAGCCAAGGATATGGACTAAATAACTTATCAAGCGACTAAGTGAGTTAGGAATAGCCTAACTGAAACAATTAAGTGTGAATCATCATAAACACCAGAATAATTGGATTAGTTAGGACTATAAGAGAAGGTTAAGTAGATGTCGTGGGCCGTCATGGATAGGCGTGCAGGTGACCTGGCATGACCTAGTGATGTGTCAGGCGACGTGGTGGTGCCCGGTTTCCCTTGGAATTTGTGGCCGCCACACTAACACCACTGTTCCATGTCCATCCTACTCTCTCCCTTAACAAATCCATTGTTGCTTGTTGTTTCCCTCAAATCCCTCACCATATGCAAATATGTTTTCGCCTAAACCACGAATCTCTCCAATTTCTTGAAACAATGTCCCCGTCATTTATAGAGATGTTGAAATTGAAACCCATTCATTGAAATATAATCTCTCCAACATGTCGTTCTTGCAATTTGTTCCTGCAGTTCCATCTGGGTTCAGAATATTATAGATAACTAAAGAAGCAAAAGATTGTGTCTTATTAGATTTTGGGCTCGTGAAGAAAATGCATTTTGGGATAGAAGAGAAGCAAAATATCCAATACTAAAAATATTATGAACGACAAACCGAACATTGGTTTTCGGTACAAAAAATATCCGATATATTTTATCGAACACGTCTGATTGCCTAAAATAAGAACCGAACGCGCCCTGATATCCTCCAAGGTAATTGTAAATCTCCTCTCAAGTCTAGCAAGTGTTCCTTTCGATAGAGGTTTCCACCCTAATCCATCCGTTTCCCGTCTACTCATTATTTTCGATAAAAATAGCTGAATAGGTTCTCAAAGAAACAAATAAATGCATTCACCAAGTCCTCTTCATCAATGCCAAAGCATCTCTAGTGAGATGGATGAGTCATCACTTCTCACGGGTAAGGTTGGGGGAGCTTGTTTGTTCGACTCGTATTGGAGTCAAGTTGTTGGTTTGTTATCAAAATAAATAAATAAATACGTCCTCTTCATCAACCTAAACAGACCCATCCTCTTTCTTAATTTAAAAGATGACACTCTGGGCTCGTCAATGATTGAGAAACTTGTGAAAAAACCATTGAGTTTACACCACCCTTTTGAACAATTTAATCTTTAGCCTTTTGAAGGGTCGATCTTTCTTCTTCGAGACATTTCGGTAAGATCAACCTTGGACTACTTTTTTAACATATCCATCTGTGTCGGCCATGGCTACTCCAACCCAAACTGACGAGTCTAGATAACACAAATAGAAGTTGTACTATGCTTTGCCTCTGCCATGCTTGCAATAGTAGTAACACTAACTTGGCCATTTGATCTCCAAGAAACTCCTTTCTCCATCTTCCGAGGGGCCCAAGTTCTCAAACTTTTACCCAATTGACAAGTTTTCCCACCGGTGATGGTCTAATGTTGCTAAGATCCCAATATAACAATAAAAAGCTAATAATAAGTAACGCATGACAAAAAGCCTCCACTCCCCCATTAATTTTGATATTCACATAGCAAAGCATAAAATTAAGAATATCGAACGAAATTGCTCGCAAGCATCACCAATAGATCGTAGTGGTTGCACAGTGCCAAACTCTAAAGGAAGACCTTCAATACAAACTCAATTGCCGAAAAACTGAAACCTTATATTCAATCATCTTGCTTCTAAGCTCCACGCAAAACAAAAAACAAAAACAAAAAACAAAAAAAAAAAAAAAAACAAAAACAAAAACAAACGAAAAAAACAAAAAAAACAAAAACCACTTATGTGATATTGTTGACATTTTGCAGCAAACCAAAACCACAAAAGTTGGATTGAAATGTTTAATTGAAGTGTTGATTGTTCCCTTTACACTACCTTCCTCATACTACTTATTTACCATAAGTTATTCAATGAGATGCACAAGAAACCTCGATCTATGTAGAGTATTGTTAACTACTGAAATCGTCGTGACGTAATGAGGTGGAAAAACAGGCTTTATTGCTGATCAAACCCAAGACAAAAGTACATCAACAGTAAAAGATAACTATACCAGAGAAAGAGACAAACTCCTCTCACCAGACTCAAAGTCACCACTTAACAGGGAAATCTACATACCCCACACAGTAACATTGTTTACCTTTTATATCAACACCCCACCTTCCTATCATCTATACAACACCCGGACACCCAAGACTTAGCTAACATCATTGGGCCCAACTTAGCCACTAGAGGTGAAAAGCCCAATTGGGTTAAAGCAGTGGAGGGAACAGTGAGGCCCAAGTCGACTCACTCTTCTTCCTCTTCCTTTGATACACCTTCGAGATGAGGGGCCTAACAACACTCCCCCGATGGACAGCCACCTTGTCCTCAAGGTGAAAAGCAGGAAAAGACTTGCGGACATGACGCACTAACTCCCAAGAAGCATCGATTCGGTAAGGAGGACCATTTGATCAATACCTCCGGACCCGCAGCTAAGCAACGATAAGCCAAGATGTCTTCAGGCTCAACAGAGAGAGTGACGGAATCAGGGGCCAAAAGAGGGAGGATGGGAGAAACCGGAATGGTCCCAACGACCTTGCGGAGCAGAGAGACATGAAAAGCGGGTGAATGGCAGCTGCTGTGGGAAGCTCGAGACGATAGGCAACCGCGCCTATGCGCTCCAAAACCTTGTAAGGGCCGTAGAAGCGGGGGCTAAGCTTCATGTTCGAGCGACGAGCAACCGTGTGTTGGCGGTACGGCCGCAACTTGAGATACACCAAATCACCCACGGCAAAAGAGAGATCACGGCGGTGCTTGTCGACTTGCTGTTTCATGCGATTCTGGGCCAAGAGCAGCTGATCGCGCAATTCGGCCAGGGCGCGGTCACGGGACAGCAAGAAGGAATCCACATCCAGATTCGTAGGACCCGGTAAAGACCCATAACGCACCACAGGTGGCGGATCGCGGCCATAGAGAACCTTAAAGGGAGAGCAGCGCAGGGAGGCATGGAATGAGGTATTGTAACGGAACTCCGCCCAGTGGAGCCATTGTGACCAGTCCTTCGGTCGTTAATGGATAAAACAGCGGAGGTACGTCTCCACACAACGATTCACCACCTCAGTTTGGCCATCACTTTGAGGGTGATAGGCGGAGCTGCGGTGCAAAGCAGTGTGCTGCTGTCGAAACAATTCACACCAAAAACGACTGAGGAATACACGGTCGCGGTCAGACACAATGCTGTTAGGGAAGCCATGAAGGCGGACAACTTCCTTGATGAACACAGATGCCACTGTCTGAGCCGAGAAAGGATGGCGAAGGGGCAAAAAATGGGCAAATTTGCTCAGCCGGTCGACCACCACCAAGATCGAGTTAGCCCCATGTGAGACGGGTAGACCTTCAATAAAATCCATGGAGATATCCTCCCATACTTTAGTCGGAATAGGCAATGGTTGCAGAAGGCCAGCTGGTGAAGCAGTCTCATACTTGTTGCGTTGGCACACATCACAGGAAGCCACGAAGGAATGGATGTCACGCTTCATGCCTGGCCAAAAAAATTAAGCTGCAAGACGCCTATAGGTTTTGAGAAACCCGCCGTGCCCCCCCACAGGCGAGGAGTGGAAATCGGACAGTAACTTGGACTTGAAAGAAGAGGTAGCAGGTAAGACCACCCGACCCTTATAATGAAGGAGGCCGTTGATAAGAGACCAACCTGGTTTAGCGGAAGCATTTCGGGATAGAGAAACCTTGATTGCATTGAAGGTGGGATCAGCCGAGACCTCCTGATCAATGAGAGAGGAGTCGGGCAGGGAAGAGACCGACAGAGAACCCAATTCGGACACAAAAGGGAAGCGGGACAGCGCATCGGCAGCCTGGT
This sequence comes from Stephania cephalantha, assembly GCA_039657325.1. NCBI lineage: Eukaryota > Viridiplantae > Streptophyta > Magnoliopsida > Ranunculales > Menispermaceae > Stephania > Stephania cephalantha. The sequence continues at coordinate 27,455,814 of CM077578.1, read as the reverse complement.
TTGTCACACCGGGTTTGTAGTGGATATCAAATTGGAAACCCAGGAGTTTGACCAGCCACCTCTGATATTCCGGGGCCACCACTCGTTGTTCCAACAAGAATTTCAAACTGCGCTGGTCGGTGCGGACAAGGAACTTTCGACCCAGCAGGTAATGGCGCCATTTCTGAACGGCCAAGACGATGGCCATGAGCTCTCGTTCATAGGCGGACTTAGCACGTGACCGCAAAGACAGGGCCTGACTGAAGAAAGCGATCGGCCGCTCGAAGTGAGACAACACCGCACCGACGCCTACGCCCGAAGCATCAGTTTCGACCACAAATAAGGCGTTAAAATCCGGTAGGGCCAGGGTCGGGACAGCCTTAACAGCGAGTTTCAATTGCTGTACAGCGAAAGAGGCTTCATCGGACCAATGGAAAGAGTCCTTACGTGCGTTAGTTGAGTGAGAGGGCAGCGATCTTGCCATAATCGCGCACAAACAGTCTGTAATAGCCCGTCAATCCCAAGAAACCCCGAAGCTCCTTAGGTGTGGTAGGCATAGGCCATTGATCCATAGCGCGCACCTTTTCCGGGTCGACCTGTACCCCAGTGCGGAAATAATATGCCCGAGATACTCCAGAGAAGTCTGAGCAAAACAACACTTCTTCAAATTCACAAAAAGAGAATGTTTGGAGAATGGAGAGAACCCGATGGAGATGACGACAGTGGTCGGCCATAGAAGAATTGTATACCAGGATGTCATCAAAAAATACCAGCACACAACGGCGAATAAGACTACTGAAGACGGAATTCATGAGAGCTTGGAATGTAGCTGGGGCGTTTGAAAGACCGAAGGGCATGACGAGAAACTCGTAATGGCCCTCGTGCGTGCGGAAAGCTGTCTTAGGGACATCCGAGGCTTTGACGCGGATTTGATGATAGCCCGAACGCAAATCCAATTTCGAAAAAATGGAGGCGCCATGCAGCTCGTCGAGCAGTTCATCGATGTTGGGGATAGGGAAACGGTCTGCATCGTGGCCTTGTTCAAGGACCAGGTAATCCACACAAAAACGCCAAACTCCCATCCTTTTTCTTGACTAACAAAACCGGTGGAGAAGGACCGTTGCTAGGTGAATCACGCCGTTGCCAACATTTCGTTCACCGCCTTCTCAATCTCCGCCTTCGAATCTCGTGGGTATCGGACGCCCGACGCGAATGGGCTCGGTGCCATCTTTCAACACAATGGCATGGTCGCAAGCTCGGGGTGGCGGTAGACCGGTAGGTAGCTGGAACAGACCGCCAAATTGATCCAAAACCCGTTGGACGCCGGCCTCAACCAACGGTGAAGGAGAACTCACTGAGGGGCGGGAAAGATTGAAGCATTCCACCAAGAACCCACCGAGAACAGTATCAAGGGAACGTTGGATGGACTTACATGAAACAAGTGCGCGATGCAAGGTTGGGTCGCCTCGAATTGTCACGGCCTTGCCCGCGTGCACAAAAGAAAGAGTTAGTCGTTGCCAGTCGATGGTGGTAACCCCTAGGGTGGACAGCCACTTAACCCCCAGAATGATGTCGTGGCCTCGCATACCGATCGGGAAAAAATCCGCGGAGACCGTGAGGCCCTGGAAAGTGACCGGAATAGCCTTGCACACGCCCGAACCCGGTAATCTCGCCCCTCCTCCCACAAAAACCCCGTAAGCCGCCGTAGGCTCCACAGAGAGATGCAACTCTTGTACCAGCGCTGGGGAGATGAAGTTGTGGGACGCGCCGCCATCAATCAGAATAACCACCTCTCGGCCTTGCACGCTCCCCTTAACTTTAATAGTGTGAGGATCGGGCCCCCCACAATGGCATGAGCCGAAAACTCAATTGAGGTGAACTCCGCTGGCTCCTCAGAAAGCTCGGACGGAGACTCGGGAGTAGCGTCGCTCGGGTCATCATCAACTAAGAGCACGTTCAGGACCTTCTTTGCACAACGGTGGCCCGAATGCCATTTGTCGTCGCAACGATAACATAGTCCCTGCTTCCGACGCGCCAATGCCTCCGACTCCGTCAAAGCGCTGAGCGTCGGTGGTGAAGCGATTGGGGTGCTGACTTGGACGAACGTGTCTTTGGTGGAAGAAGATGAAGAGTGTTGGCTTTTGGTTTGTAGGCCCACAGACGTTTGGGCTTTATTTGTAATGTCAAGGGTTGGGCTTGGGAAAGAGTGGCTAACCCATTGGGGGCCTCTGCTGTCTCCTTTGGATATGGGCCCGGCTTGAGATGATTGGGCCTTGCCCCTGCCAAGCCCAAGACCGTCGGCTTCTCCAATCTTCTTCTCCAATCGCCCTGCTCGCGCCACCACCACCTTCAAAGTCGCCGGCGGCTCCACAATCATCTCGACGCGTAAACGATCCGTCAAGCCATTGATGAAAACCGCTATCTTCTGTCGCTCCGTCAACCCCTCCTGATGCAACAACAAGAGCTCGTAGCGCTGCCGATACTCATTTACTGTTGACTCTGTTTAATGGCAAAAAACTGCTGGCAGAGATAGAGTGGATCGGCTTCGGCAAACCGCAGTGAGAGCTGGGTCTTCAGATCCTCCCAAGACTCGAACGATTGAACCTTCTCTTCCGTTTGGAGCCAGATCTGAGCCTGAAACTCCGATCGTAAACCATGAATCGAACCCTCCGGCTCCCTAAGCTTGCTTAGTTCCGCCTCGACAGCATCCATGCGGTTGTCTGCCTTCGGTCCCATGCGTGCGTGCTCTGATACCAGTGTTAACTACTGAAATCGTCGTGACGTAATGGGGTGGAAAAACAGGCTTTATTGCTGATCAAACCCAAGACAAAAGTACATCAACAGTAAAAGATAACTATACCAGAGAAAGAGACATAACTCCTCTCACCAGACTCAAAGTCACCACTTAACAGGGAAATCTACATACCCCACACAGTAACATTGTTTACCTTTTATATCAACACCCCACCTTCCTATCATCTATACAACACCCGGACACCCAAGACTTAGCTAACATCATTGGGCCCAACTTAGCCACTAGAGGTGAAAAGCCCAATTGGGTTACAGCAGTGGAGGGAACAGTGAGGCCCAAGTCCGACTCACTCTTCTTCCTCTTCCTTTGATACACCTTCGAGATGAGGGGCCTAACAAGTATCCATCTGCAACACATATTCCACCTCCCCCCTGATGAATTAGTTGGTTTTTAGTAACTCACTTCGCCAATTGATAAATGACTAAACCATCTTAGTATTGCGATACAAACATTTGAATCATCCACTTATTTTCGCAACCATTGCTACAATTCAGAACCTGGACATATTGAAAACATTGTTTGCCCAAAGGACTTCGTATGTTTGGTCATGAGACCTTCATCCTTCCACTCTAATGGCAATGTTTACATCAAACTCTAATAGAGAGATGTGATGAGGAGAATCTCCATAACCTCCCTCTCATAGCTTAAATCTTTAAGAAAAAAGAGCTACATACATGAGTGATTAACAATGCAAATATTGAAGAATAGTGTTACCTAGAGAGCAACTCATTAAGTATGCACTTTCATTTAATTTTTCTTTTATTTCATGTGGTATATCTTTGTTGGCCACTTGTTTACTTCTAATAGCCCCAAATATTTTATCTTTAAGTCATCTGACATCAAAGAAAACCACCAACTACAACAATGTGGTTAGATTATTTTGTTCCAAGAAAGCGATAAAGTATGTACCTTGAAGGCAACTATAACAGAATCAACCAATTGGTTTTGAATATCCAACCGGTGCTTGAGCAAATGAGAAGAACAAAAGCATACGTGCAAGTGATGAAACTTATGCAGAGAACAACTATTACAATACTTTTTAAAAAGCTTACTGGAGAACATACCATTTACCAAGGATTGCCAAAGATCCAACTGATCTGACTGAGACATGTTCATGATATTCTTGCAATTCCCATTGATTATGTATGCTGCCTGTAAACAAATTAAGTTACAAGAAGGTATTTATTTATCTTGTAAACAATTACTTACACATTATAACGAATAGACCCAAATACAACTATGAGCTAACCTCCTTCAAGGAATTAATAAAGCTCCACTTTACACTATCTTCATCTTCACAAGGGCTCAAAAGATCTGTTGGATATCCTCTAAAATGCACCTACTTAATCCATAGGCTTGTCAACTACGACTTTCAATAAAATGAAAGACATCATCAAACGAAAATAACATGTACAAGTTATATTTACAGAACTGCTAACAATGTGAACACGTGAAAGTGAAAAGAAGAACCTAAAGCAAACACCACACTACAATTGCTAACAATGTGGACATCATCATGAAAACACCACACAAGGAAAGGTAAATCGAGATGAACGGAACCCATAGACCACCTGAGTTTTCGCGACTAAAAAACAGAAACTAGAGAAAGTTTTTAAAGTGTTATATGAAAAATCTACAAAACTATCAAAATCTTAAATACATGGTTCTGGATTTTTAACCACCTACTAAGTTTGTTTACAAGAGGCTCGACTAAAGATAAAGTGTGTTACAAGTACATCAGGTCATCACACGAAACCCCTCAAGCCAATACGCCAGAATCTCAATGAATTTAGGCCGAAAGTCTTTTTTTTGTTTCCCACGTGGTATCCAGTGTCAACCGTGCCGACTAAATCCACGCTCTGGCACTATTTGGCCCCATACTGGGATGGCCCTACCAACCTAGTTTTTCATCCACGAGGCTCAAACTCGAGACCTCGCTTAAGGGAACTAGGTCCCTTGCCACTCGGATCAATTGGTTGTCGGTATTTAAGCCAAAATTTCACTAAAATATATAATAAATAGGACTAAATGAAGGAAATTTCAAAATATGAATAAATGAACACTTGCAATCTTTAAGCGATTTCCTACCATGTAAAATGTCTTAACTCATTAGATGCTAAAACATCTTTAACCGATGTACCATAACAACACCTTTACATACATAAATAACTTATGACTACTTTTTGGACTTTTAACTTTAAATAGTGGTTGTCCTCTACATACTATGCTTCTCGGAATGTTCCGCTCTTTTGTCTTACATCTTTAATTCTTAAGTTAAAGTAAATAGAATGGTATATCAAGTAGCAAAGGTTATCCGACCATTTCCATGCGAGCAACACTTCAACTGCCATTATGAAAGCATTATCTTTTCATCCCTTGACTTCTATGCGCATAGAGCCTATCAATTTTTCTACAAGCACTGTGGGCACTAAGCACTAATGTACATATTCAAAGCACAAGTGCACTTGGACATTTATAGATCCAAGAGTAAACCCTAATTCATTTTTCGTAGAGGGAAAAAAACGTTTTTTAACAGAACCTTGTTTGTAGTTGTGAAATTATTCCAAACACAACAGATTTATTGAAAATTGGGCTTTTATGAAATAGAATGAAGAACATTAGCATCGTGTAAGCTCTGTCTTACATATTCCAGTCTAATCTAAGTAATTCCAACTCAACAGTATAGATACTAAAACTTTCAATTAAGAACATTTTCTAACTGTGCGCTTTGTTAGATAAAATCAAAAAGAAAAAGGGTTGAACAAAGGAGAAGAGACAATATGAACTGAAAAAAGAAAAGCAAGACCAAAATTGGTCACTTGGAATATTTTATTTGATGCGTTAATTTTATAAATTGATTTATATGGTGTGTTCTAACTTACACCCAAATTATTGTTGGGTTTTGAGGTCCAAAACGCAGCAAAAATTTTAAATTTTTTTTTCAAAACCCCAATGGTATCTATTTCGAATTCCATTGAACTTATTAACAAAAGCAAACCGTACCTCAATCGCTAGTTTGCTTCCCTGTGTTGATTGATGTTTAAGACGTGTCAGAGACAAACGTCCTCTATCAGAAATCGATACAACCTAATCAATTGCGTATATCACATCCTTTTGTCGTACGATATCCTTTGATAAAATAGAAGGCATGGAAAAAGTCACCCTTAATGTTCAATCGTAGTAGTCTCGATCTCTAGGTAGACAGAAAACATCCAAGTGATATTGATCATATCAATCCACTTGGACTTGGCCTTTTTTTTAGTCTAACATATCGAGGGATCCATTGATATCTCTATTTAAACGAGAAGAACAAATTATATCTCCATTACACACCTCCACACATTATTTACATATTAACCAATCACAACCTTTATAATCGTCCAGTTAAAGACAACATTTGATTGAGTCAAATCACTTTTTTTAGTCAATATTTCTGTCAAAGTTTCTGTAATCACTATTTCAGGCATAGATTAACTTTTTTGTATCACAGTTGTTTTTTGTCATAGTTTTTGAACTATTTTTGTCCCGGTTTTTGAATTGTTTATGTCACATCCGAAATGTACAATGAGCTCTTCTTTTGTCAATTGTTGTCTGCTGTTTTTTTTACACAATTTTTTTTTGCACGACTTTTTCAATGTATTGTTGTCTCTGTTTTGATTGTGTCCATCTCTGTTTCACCATCACTCATCTTGTATTTTAATGTTTCATGGACTAAATCGATATATAGCTCTTATCTTGAGCTTGCATTTATTAAATTGTTTATGTTTTGTCCTCCCTATAACATTATATTTATTTCTATTGCAAGTTTTTTTTGTCAAAGTCTATCGCAGGTTGTGATTGTTCGTAGATGATCCTATCTTTTTCAAGAAAGCTTGGAGCAAGTAGAAAGCATATTATTGAGTTTTTCTTGCATCATAGAGATTGACTATATGGTGTTTAACACTTTCTATTTAACGTATAGGATTTTGATTGTAGACGATGTGCTTTTTATATGACAAGTGCCTAAATTTTGTTTTATCTATTTAAATTGCTTTTGAATGTTGGTATTCTTTGAATGTTATGTTACATTGTTTTTGTTTTATGAAAAGGTTGCCTAATAAATAAAACTATTGATAAATCTATTTTTATTAAAACCAAAAAGTCGTTGCTAAAGATGTTTTTGAAACGAAAATATGTTGCTTAAACATAAATATATTGGCAAATGTTGTTGCTAAATTATCGACACACTAACAAAAATTGTTGCTAAAATATAGATATGTCGACGAAAAATCGATGCTAAAATGTAAATACGCTAACGAAAATTGTTGCTTAAATATAGATATGCTGACGAAAATTGTTGTTTAAACATAAATATACTGACAAAAATTGTTGTAAAAAGTAATCAATTGTAAAAAATATTGTCGCATAAATATCATTTTTAGAGACAAAAATCGTTGTTATTTAACGTTTGTAACAAACTCCGTTACTAATATATTAGCGACGAATAATACAATTGGATCTCGAGTATTTTACAGCGACAATCGGTATTCATTGCTTCAGATTTTTAGTGACATATAACAAATATATTGCAAATGTATTTTGATATTTGTTAGTAAAGATATTTTGGAACAATAATTTCTATGCGCATAAAGTAACATTTCGTGATGAATTTTGTCACGAATGATGTCATCAGTAACGAAATTCGTTGTGAAAGTGATTTTGTTTTTAGCAACGAATATTGCATTAACTAAATTTCACGACAAACTTTGTTGGAAAATGAAATTTGTGACGAAATACATCCTAAACTACGAAATCTAGTTTAGTAACATAGATTGTTGTTAAAAAGTTTTTGCAATGAACAAAATGTTCGTTGCAAAATGTTAATGCGTACTTGTAACTTTTTTGCGACGAATTCAAATTTGCAGTAGCTCGGTTGTTAAGAATCTTCACTTCGCTAATAAGTATTCGTTAAGAATTTTGTTCGACGCAAAAGGATCCACAAGTCGTTGCAAAAGAGATGCTTTAGCAACGAAGTTTTTTCACCGTTACAAAATGTCTTCCCCCGCGGTGCTACAGCAACGAACAATTAGTGACAAAACGTTTGTTGCAATAGATCAACAGCAAAAAATACTTATCTTTAGTGACAAAAAGATTTCGTCACCAAAGACTGCTTTCATTGTAGTGTCGCCATTGCCAATACTGAGTTTGGAGGTTACTGAAGTGTCTAATTCTTTGAAGAGATCCCGATCAAAAGTCATGCGATTTATACAACCACTATCTGCAAGCCACTTGTCACTTGAACTGCTTGTTGTAAAACAAGATGCAACAAAGAGTGGCTCATCCTCTTCTTGACCAGCAACTTGAGCAACATTCTTTTGTTGAAGGTTGACTTGAGTAGCATTCCTTTGTTGTGGATTGCTTTTACATATCTTCTGAAGATGTCCCATCTTTTGACATTCCTCACATTGTTGGTCCGGCTCTTCCAACATTTAAAGGGTGTATGACCCTTTATTCCATAGTGTTTACAAGGAGGGAAATCATGTTTTGTTCCCTTATTGGTATTTAGAGAATCAAAACATAAGTTTCCCTTCTTGTTCTTATCAATTTTCTTCCTTTTTCCTCCTTGACTGAATTGAGCTCTTATAGGCAATGCACCTTCAACAGACCCTTCTGATCTAAGGAGATTTCTTTGTTCTTGTACCTGCAAAGCACTCAATAATTCCCGCCAAACTAACATTCGCCAGGTTTCTAGCATTTTCAAGTGAGCAAATTCTAAACCAAGTAACAAGGATTTTTTGAATTATTCTTGAGTCAGTAAATTCTAAACCAAGTAATCTTACTTTGTTTGCAATTCCAAGTAGCCTGTCAGAGTACTCCTTCACTGTCTCCGAATCCTTCATCTTTTGAAGTTCAAACTCTCTGGATCGTTTGAGAACTTTCATCCCTTTGATGCTCTCATCTCCTTCATACTCCTTTAGCTATTTCCAAACCTTAAAGGCTGACTTTTATGACATTATTCTAATAAAGACTTCGTAAGCAACCGTAGTAAATAGCATCGCTTAGGCCTTTGATTTTCTTGACTTCTACTCTTTGTAATATTTGAGTTGCGCCTGGGTCGGATTTGCTTGCAACAAAAGAACTTCGTAGTCTTCATCAACAGCTTCCCAGAGGTCATTCGCCTCCAGATATACCTCCATTCTAGCCGCCCAAACGTGATAACATTCACCATCAAACACCGACGGTGCAAGTGCAATGAAAGGCTTCTCAGGAATTGAATATAAGTCCATGGAAGAAATCTAGGATGCAGAAAGATGTTTCTCTCAACCATGGTTCCCTTAAGAATAGTGCTTTACCACTTTTGTTGGATAAAATCAAAGAGAAGAAGAGTCGAACGAAGGAGGAGACAATTTGAACTTAAAAAAGAAAAGCAAGAACTGAAATTGGTCTCTTGGAATATTTTATTTGATGCATTAATTTTAGAAATTGATTGATATGGCGTCTTTTAACTTACATCCAAATAACAACCGTCGGCAATAACTTGAGAAAGGATAAAATACTAATCCTAAAAGATAGCTAATCTATCATTATCTTTAAAGAAATCAATTGCTAAAAGATAACTTGTAGAACAAGAAACTAACAACGATAAATAAAAAACACGACGCAGCACTAAAAGCAATGTATTCAATACACGCGAAATTTTATGGGTAAGAATACGATAGTTGCAAAGGTAATAATAATTTAAATAAGGTAGAAGCATGAGCATATAGAATTGAAATTAAGCAGATATGTAAAGATAGCTCTAGATTGATGAAAAATGAAAGCAAGAAAAGCACAAACATCTTACTGTTAGATTCCAAGGCCTTTCTGGTTCTCCACAAAGAAGGTCAAAAAGAACTCCTATAGGTATATGCCTGTGAATCAGCGAAAACATATAAAAGTGCAGTTCTAGAGCATTTCCAGTAACTGTATGAAATAACAAACGAATAGAAAGCATTTCCAATCAGTTGTACACCAACCTCAAACCTCAAACATTAATTGCAACATCTACCAAACTAGATTTTTTTTTCTCGAGTCTTTTTAGAATTCAATGCATCAGAGTGATCCAGAACTACAAGGAAATGAATATATTCAAAAATATCTATCTTGAGTTTCCAACTATGCAACTATCTAGTTTAAATGGGAGTCAATTTATTTTGGTACATGAATACAAATATAGTTATAAATTTGCAATTACTTATAAGAGCCTCCTGAGGCTTGACTTTTGACTATTTAGCATGGTTACAAACAACTACGGGTTTTTATAATGAATTTAGCTTTGCGCAAATAGAAAGGTGGATTTTGTCCTCCTAAATAACGGCCCATTATGAATGTTGAAGCTAATATTACATCCCACGTAAAACTTCAGACTTAAATGGATATTGAACATAACAGTCGCTGCTTGATCAGCGAGGGGGGCATCTCAAAGTATAGGGCAAAGGGTCAAGTGCTTCAACTTTGTCCCCCGGATCCACCAAAGCTTGAGTTTGAGAGCCGTGTGATATTATATTTCCACAAATCAAATGATGTAAAGGCTTGTATATGAGCCGGGTCCATCAAAAAATCTTTTTTTCTTCAAAAGTAACCAAAAATAATACTATAAATAAAGTGAAACGTACCATTTCAAAGGCAAACCTTTGTACTCAAACCAAACAGTGTCAGCACCAGGAGGAAGTGTGTCACTAAAATAGGGTTTCACCTGCTGAGCCAACAGTGGCAGATAACCAAGGCGAGGACCTAAAATCTGAAACAACACCAACAAATCCAAAATCTGTCAATGATTCTAGCCCCCAAAAAAGAAATTTCGATTATTTCAACAAACTCCTCCATTGCGCTCGACTTAGCGCAATTGATGGAGTTTTTTTCAAATTATTTAAATCCCTCCTAATTAATGCGTCGTCCCGAGTTAGCTAAAAGATAAACCCTAACCTCGTTCCTTCCAAAGATCGATCAGGCACTTTTTCCTAACAACAAATTGACAACATGAAAAGAAATCGCAAAAACTCTCAATCGAAACAAAAACATGTCGATTTCGCCAGTGGAATTGAATTATAGCAAATACTGAAAGAAACCGAAATCAAAAATCGAATCGAACACATTGGAATGAAGCGAAGAAGTGGGATCGAAGTGTGGGACCAGTGCAGGTGGAGGAGGAGGATGGGTGGTGATCTCCGATTCGTGGAGTCGGATCTCCAGCGGGATCGTTCCTTCCCACACCAACTTCTGGGCTTCTGAACCCACCGCTCCCATCTCTCACTTGGAATCAACTCGATCGAAGCGCCAAAGAGTCGCGTACAGGAGACCAACTTGTTTTTATGGGTTTTAGAGCAACCGCGAGATTTTTTGATCCCGATTAAACGCACCCCACCTTTTACTTAGGACACTTCATCCAAATCCAAGCAACTAACTCCAAAACTTTGGATATCCATTTTAAATTTAGCGACATGTGGCGGAGACTTATCTTCTAGGTTCAGTGTTGTCAAACCGAACATCTTTCATGAAATTTGATTGAAAACTACCGACCTAGAGGTTCGATGGGTTCCTATCGACTCTCCAACTACAGGTTCGATGGGCTCTAACCGATTTTTCCAACTAGATATGTTCAATGGGCTCTGACTGACTCTCCAACTGGAGATTCGGAAATTCGAAGTCGAACCACTTGATGATGCCCTACAAATTACAAGAAGAGAGTGTGTGGAGGGATGATCGTATGGTGCACTTGACGGTGGGGTGTGTGGTGGCCCCGCGCCCCAAGGTCGCCCCGAGTGTCGTCTAATTGTGTGCTCCTCGCCAGGTGGGCCCAGCTACACGTGTCCGACACATGCCCATCCATTTCAAGTCTCAATATTTGTGTCCACTTGTATTATTAGTTTAATTAATTAGTTATTCATATTGTTCTTAAGTTATTTCCTTTAAGTCTTTCAATTATTTAAGTTCAACTGTGTGTAGCTTACTCAAGTCTTAGCCGTGATAGTGGTTTGTGTTTTACAGAGTTGGAAGTAGATAATCAATAATTTACAACGAAAATCTTAAAGTAAACATAAACATGGATTTTCATTAACTTTCAAGTCATATAGAGCATCAGTCCTAATGTGGAAAAACCCGAAATAGAATACACTTTATATAAGGTAAAAAAAGTAAATATATATAATAGTACATATGTTTTATAAGTCTCCCATAAACCCAAAATATATAACAAGTATGTAAATACAAACATCTACGAGTAGTGTGCCATTAGTGGGCGAGCTCAGAGATAGCCGCCAAGAATCCCCTTACCCTTACTAGTAGAAGGATATGCATTCAGCCATCACAACAAACACAGATGACGAGTCCAGTGAGTAAAATCCCATGAAAATTCACTGAGCATTCTTATGATAAAGTAAAGGAAAACCAATAAATATCGTTAAATAAACATGCACAATATAAACAGGCAACTATAAATGGATCATCGCATTCGTAAATAACAATAAAGCATATACGTGTGTGCCTGTCCCAGTCAAACTAGACCATACTTCGGATTTCCTCCCTAGGGATCCTACCAGTGGGCGCATCCAATTGACCCTTCACCTGGTCCTATTGGTGGCCGGCGTAGACTTGCGACGCACCGACACATATACCGATAAAATAGCTCGGGTCTTTATTCACCGAGGACTCCTGATACACATGTTATGGTCTAGTGTGTCATAGACACATAACGGAATACCCGGCATGAGTAAACTTAACCAACCGTTCAAACAATGACACATACGCAAATAACCGAAGTAAATAAAGAATAGAATCAGGAATACACCGAACAAAGATAGAGTAAAACAATAATGAAAGCAAGTAATACTCAAAGTGGCGTTCCATTGGGTTTTACAAACATGATTGCACACAGGACACTGCTCAACTGCCTCACATGCACGCCTTGTACCTGTGGTCGCCATAAATCTTGAGACAACCCTGGGCATCGCCAAGTCACATCACACGTCACCAAGCCTTGCAACGTCATGTCCTGCTTATATATGACGCCCGTGCGACCTAACTGATTGTTTACACATTTCCAACTAACATTAGCTTAGCCAATTATTCTTCATATAATTACTAATGAATTTGTTTAGCTAGTTAGTTAACCTATTGGGTTTCATTATCATTTTACGGCAGAAGTCTTTAAAATATATAAGTATTTTATGCATAATATCAAAATTTCAAAGTAGTGGAAAACCCGTAAATAAAGTACCATGTATATGAGACAATAAGATAAACAATAGGTTAGAAAAATAGTGAAGTAAAATAGTTCGATAACCATCACACGCATAAGAAAAATGAACTGAATGTTGCGGAGTATCCTCGAGGGTTTTACGCACCTCAAAAGTCAAGCTCCAACTTCTCCGAACTCCCGAATCTGATCCCGCTATGCTCCCAACTACAATACCATAGTCTCGAGTTTCCTGGATTCATTTCCAGTGTTTTAGAGTGATTTAAGATGTTTAAATTAAGTTTAGAGTTCTATTTTCAAAACAACCCAAATTGGAATTAAATCCGACTAATAATAATGTAAAAATCATTTCTCCAAATTTTTATCTCTAAAACTCATGATTTTCGATCATAAGGCAGCTAACATACCCAAAAACAACATATTAAAAGATGAGCTCATTCCGATAATAATTGAGAGAGTTATGCCTTGTCAAAGTTCATTTTTAAAAATCCTTTATTAGCACTTCAATAGCCTACTTGCAGAGCATTTTTGAGCTAGAATAAGTTTGAATTTCGAATTTTCTCCAGTGATAAAAGTTATAAATCTCTAGGTAAAGCTTTCCAACTGCGTATGATCCACCCCATTTGGAGTTCGTATGAGAAATTTGTGCTCAATTTACAAAGGTTGGGCCAAGAAATTTGCTAGAAACTAATCATGTATCCATCAAGAAGTCATGAAACCCCAATTTCATGCCAAAACTAGTTTGAAACATTATTGATCATCAAGATCAGTTTAGAACACTCATTTAGATATAAAAAATAGTGGCTTAATCTTTGAAATTCATTTTTGCACAAAATCCCCAAAACTTGAGTTACCATGTACACATTTTGATTAATTTAAGCAAATAAAGAGTGGGTTCTTTATACCTAGTTGATGAACTCTTGGATTTGATATTCCTATCTGATTCCTGTAGAAGATCCCTTCCTCCTTGTTCTTGCTGAATTTTTCAGCACTCCATTACAAGAACAAAATTTGTTATTGTTGCATGAAGAGATTTCCTACTAACTTAGCTTTATATATGTTATGTTAGAATCAATTGTGAGGTCAAACAAATGGTCCTTGTTAACTCCTACTCTACTAACTTCCATCTTGTTGACACAAATTTCCAACTTAAATCTCCTATAATTCCATTCTAGTGCGAATCTCGAGGCAAATCTATGACATCAATTTTTTCATCCAACTATAGGCATTTATAATCAATTGATTCTATTAATTTAACTTAGGCACTTTTATACATATGTAAGCTATTTAGAGTCTTAAATTGGTGTATTACCACTTCTCCTAGTATTCAATTACCCGGCACCTAGTGCCCCGTGTCTCGGCACGCATCCCAAAGTGCGTCAATCCTCGATGTACCCGATTATTATAACTTACTCTAAAGTTTGATTATCTATTTTATGTCATATTCACATTGATTCTTAGTCATTTTATTCAAGTTAGTGTCATAAAAATTTAGTGTACTTATACTACGCCTATTCGATACCCGCATCGACATGTTTTTTTGAGGCAAACTCCCGGCACACAATCTCACTTGATTACAACATTCTAGTACGCACATGTGATGCAATATGAAAATTAACAATTTAAACACGACAATATAACAACCATCACGTAAAAATAACTATTTTGTCTAGCTCGAGGTGTCCTAACCCTATTCACGATGTCCACGTGGACCAGGGCTTGCATCCTGGTCCAAAATTTGCGAATAAATGCGATTAATAAATATTGGGTCGTTACAATTCTTTCGCACTAAGGAAATTTCGTCCCGAAATTTAAGGTAAACAAAACATCATATCGCAAAACTACTATCGGCCCAATGAACCTCGATATTAGGTTCTTATTGATCTTGGATCTCAAATAGGTCTGAGTCATCTGACTCATCAGGGTAACTTTTTGCTGTAGTTTTCTATTTGCTTCAGCCTAAACTTCCTGACAACACTATCCGACTTTCTCTGTATGATTGATTATCATTCTTGATATCTCAATAACTGTATTCCTCAAGCGTTGCCCTACACGTAATGTGCCCTGCAAGTCCCTTCACACAGCTCTTCAGACCTTCACATAACTGTATTCTCAAGCATTGCCCTGCACGTGATGTGCCCTGCTAGGCCCTTACTACAACTCTTCAGCTCTTCATCTTCATGGGGAGGAAACTGTGGCGAAAAAATTCACAATGCTAACTCACTCTTAGTATTATGTTCTTCTCTTTATGGGGGGGGGAACTGTGGCAGGGGACATTCACAATTGTCAACTCACTCCCAAACCAACTAGACCATACTTTGGATTCTCTCACAGGATCCCTCCAGTTGGCGCACCTAACTGGCCCATCACTTGGATAATCTTTGTGACTGGCGTAGACCCATGACACACCGACACATGTACCGACAAAGTAGCTCAGATCGTCATTCACCGATGACTCCTGATATACATGCTATGGTCTAGATATTACTCGACCTTGTCTGAAGATGAGTCATATCCATGAACATAGTTAACAATGTTCATGCTTATTATCAGGCTTCGAACACCGACTGTTCCAATCGTACTTTCATTAATTTTGCTTGGATCCATACCATCTTAACCATTTTATATTTGTAGTTCTTCACAGAGCACAAGACTCTAACTAGGCAATGAAATATGATCTGATGACATTGTGACTAAAGCCATCATGAGTAACTCTCACTCATGTATAAGTCATGTATTGTCACATCTTGCCTTTTTTACAGCGTATACCTAGTAAGGTCACACAGCTTGTATACAATACCTAATGAAGAGTAACCATTCATCCATTACCGTCAATTGTCACTTTTTTTTTCGTGTCTTCTAAAAGTTTTGTATATTCAGATCTTGAGATATGCAAATCGTATGACTCTTCTATCTATCTGTCAAGATGCCCATCCATTTCACTTGCTTTGTACACAACTCTTACATTTTTTTAGGATCTTACGTATTCCACTTTGTAACACTAATCTCTATCACCCTGGTTCTCGTTGTCCATCTTCCTTAAGCTCGATTTAAATCTTGATATTGGTGATTTTTCAATGTTTTATGGCATAACTGTAAGCTTTCACTCAATTTGTACTGACCGAATTGTCCTTTTTCAGATAAGGTGTCGGTGTGGGCCCCTACCGACCTCACTATCTGAGAACAATTATAAAACCGTAGTGGAGCTACTCAGACTATCGTGATTGCGAAACTAACTCCAGTGCTCTTGCCAGAGCTAAAGGTGTATGTCATCGGTTTCGTTTACATTTTGAGTCATCTTAACACTATCACTTGTGCATATGGTATTCTAGCTGCTCCCTTGTCTCGCGTCTTCCAATTATCCTTGTAATACTCTACCTATGATATCTCGACTACCTTCCACTACTTGTACATTTCTGAAACTCGTTCTTCTAAGTCTTATCCTTATCGTCTCTCTATAGACATTCCAATCGAAAACACCCTCGATCTACAACTAGGGATGCAAGTGAAGCGGGGAATCCCTACGGGGGACGGGGATTCCCCGCAACGAGAATAGGGAATTTAAAAAGGGATGAAGGTCGGGATGGGGATAAAATCTCATACCCACGTTGGTATGGGTATGAGGATGGGGAAAATATATTCGCGGGGATCCCCTTGGGGAATCCCTATTGGTAATATATATGGAGATCCCCGTGGGTATCCCTATTGGGGATCCCCGCAAAGATCTTTGTATCTGTCAAATACATCTATATACATTGGATATGTAACGACCCATTTTAATAATGTCTATTCAATTTACAGACACGGACGCCGGCTCGGATCTACGTGGACGTCGCGGTAGGCTAGGACACACGGGGACTTAGGTATGGAAAGTTTATGGTGTGTTGGTTGCTTATTTGCGGTGTAATTTATTCAAATACATCGCATGTGTGTATGTTGCAAAATAATACGTGTGAGGGTGTGTGAACGATATTCGCCTCGATATACGTGTCGACGCGGGTATCAGGTAGTCGACGAGACCGAATATTAGGTCGGGGAAACGAAAACACACAAATTGAATAAAAATTTGCCAAGTAAATAATATGGAATAGATATTGGGTGGCTAGCGACGCGGCGGTACACGTATATCACGGTTCGGACGCTAAACCGGGTGTCGAAATGCCGAAAACACGGGCGAGTGTCTTAGCTGTGTCACATTTAGGTGTCAAGACACCTAACTCAACAACAACACTTGTCCAAATTCAATAACACGTGTCCACTCACCTCACCTACTCCTACACCTCACACACACACTCCATGCACACACACACAGCCGATCGGGAGACCGAGAGGAGAAAAAGAAAAAGAGAGGAGGTGGAGAAGAAGGAACGCGCAAGGAAGGAGAAAATAGAAGGTGGAGATGTCACAATCGAGGTGAGTTCTAGTGGTTTTTGGTTGTGGGTCTCGAGTTGGCCGTGGTGGCGATACAGGGGTTCAGCCATGGAGGCCGAACCGGGTGCGGTGGTGATGGCAGGGGTGTCTCCCCTGCCATCGAGTCCACCGGGGTTGGGGTGGAGAGCAAACCCAACCCAAACCACGGAGGAAAAGAAAAAAAATGTTCTGCTCCCGATCGAACCAGTGGTTCGATCAGAGAAGATGGTGCACACGCGCGCGCGTGTGCACCCCCTGCATGGGCCGGGCCCAGAACGAACCCGTTCTGGTCCAGAGTCGGGTCGGGTCCGACCCAAACAAATTTTTTTTTAAAAAAAAAAAGAGAAGAGGAAAAGAGAAAAAGAGAAGAAAAATGAAAGAAAAATTCGGAAAAATTCCGAAAAAAAATTATATTTCCATAACATAAATAGAAATTTATGAATTTCTATGACAAATGAAATATTTGGATAATTCGGACGCGACTTTCGCGGGGTTTTTGCCTCGAAAAGCGCGAAATAGGCAATTTGACCTAAAATTTTAGAAATTTGTGGTAAATTGTCATGCTAACTTAAATTATTAATAAATGGATATAGTTTGACGCGGTGATCAATTGGCGACCAAGGACTCAGTGGACTTGGACCCGGGGATTGATTACGGGGTAGTGGAGCGCATTGTAAGGTTTGTAAAACTCAATGGAAAAACTCTTGAGTATTTATTTTGCTTTGTAATTCCATTCAATTCTAGTATTTCCTTGTGATTTTTCCTATATCTATATCTTGTCGTTGTTTGCACGGTTGGTTGAGTTACTCCCACCGGATTTTCCGTTGTGTGTCTATGCATTCTAGATCATAACATGTGTATCAGGAGTTCTAGGTGGATAACGACCCGAGCTATTGAACTGCTACATGTGTCGGTGCGTCGTAGGTCTACCCCGGCCACCGAGAGGGATCAGGTGATAACTAGTTGGGTGCGCCCACTAACGTGATCTTGGAAGGGAATCCCGAAGTATGGTTTTTGTCTGACTGGAACAGGCACACACATTTGCACTTTATTGTTATCTATGCATGCGATGTCATACTTACAATTGTCTGTTTACATTCCGCATGTTTATTTAACTATATTTATTGACTTCCACTTGTTTATATGAATGCTCGGAGGAGTTTCTTGGGATTTTACTGACTGGACTCATCATCCATTTTCTTCTGTGATGATTGAGTGCAGATCCGAGTACAAGTAAAGGCAAGGGGATTTAGGCGACTACCTTTGACTGCCTACATCTGAGGATTACTTGTACGTGTGATTATTTTGATATTTTGATTCTTTTGGGAACTGGGGAGTGACATGACATTGTACATAGATACTTTACATGGTACAGTCGTCTACCTTTATACAGAATACTTTTCAGGGTTTTTCCACAGTAGGATTTGTTAAATTGATTAATATTCCTTGCATTTAAGTACAACTTCCGCTGCATATGTCATTTATACGTTGTACACACAAGTGGATGCGAATTTCGAGACAGGAAAATGACGGGCAAGTGTCGTACATTTGTAGTAGGGCCGGCTGGCAAGGAGTACAAGGAGACACGTCACCCCAAAGCGGCGAGGGCCGCCACAGTTGGTATCAGAGCAAAGAGGAAGACCTAAGACAATAAAAATTTAATTAATGAACTTAGATGTGGAAATCCGAAGTTATTGCCTTAAAACTTTAGTTGAGAAGTAATGTGAGGCGGGTAGAGTTAGAACTTATACGCGTGTTATATGTTCATCTTATTATATGATATACGTATATACCTCGAGACTGATTCGGAGCGCATTCTCGATGCAGATCATGGACAGACAGTCTTGTATGCCAGTTGAGACTGGACATACTAGCGATGTGGTTAGGGATGTCCCGGTTACGGCGAGTGTGGAGGATAAACTCTCAAGACACGGAGAGACACGAGATGGCCGAGGTATTACGACTATTACGAGAGCAGACCGCGATATTGGCGCACTCACTTCGCCTAGAGAGCCGATAGGTGTGGATCGTACGGCGATGGGGACATCTCGTTGTTCGAGTGGTACCCGGACACCGATTCGGGGGTAGCGGCAGAGGCACCCACAAAGACAGCTACCGCAGTATCGTTCCTTTAGAGACATCGACTCTTACGCCTCCACTCACGACAATGGACCAGGTTACTGCCACCCCCACTGCTGATACTCCTACTACATCGACATTCGTTCTGGCACCAGAGGCGAAACTATTGAGGGAGTTTTTGAAGTTCCAGCCTGGATTCTTTTATGGAGGCGGTGACCCCGAGGCTGCAGGGAGATGGATATTGTCTCATCAGCGTTTCCATAAGCTGATGAGGAACGATGAGACAATACAGGCACGACTCTCTGGAGCCTGTTTGAGAGGGCATGCAGCGGTTTGGTGGACGACATATACGAATACTCATCCGGAACCGACGACATGGGCTGAGTTTAGGGAACTATTCTACGATCAGTACATACCTATGGAGGTTAGGTTGAGGCTGAGGGAGGAGTTCCTAGCCTTGAGACAGGGTAATCGGACCTTGATGCAGTATATGGAGAGGTTCCGACATTTGCTTCAGTTCTCTCTAGATGTCGCCGGGACATAACATTTACATATATATTATTTCACCAGAGGGGTTGATAACAGGATTGCGTCAGCAGTTGTCTCGACCGGAGCCACGACACTGTAGGAGATCTTTGACAGGGCATTGGCTCATGAGACATACCTACCGCAGAGGGCTGGCCGACGTGTGACGGGTAGGGAGGTACATTCAGGGCCGAGTTCTCAGTCTAGTCAGATGCAGAAGAGACCGATGGATCGTTCGGATAGAGGCCGAAGAGATGATAGACGGGATAGGGGCCACTGGGATAAGTTTCAGGGAAGTCAGTTCCGATATGAGGAGCTACAAACCAGTTCATGCTATCACATCAGCACCAGTGGATCAACAGAAGGCACAACCACAGGAGTACCATTAGGGTCGAGATCAGAGGGGACATGACAGGGGTCAGTTAGACCGGGGCCAGGGTTCGAGATCTGGAGACGGACATACGAGTAGACTAGAGAGCCGTAGATGTCACCGGTGTGGGCATAGGGGACATTTGAGGGCTGTCTGTAGGACACCACCGTCGCCACGGCGAGCGTCAAACCATGCCAAAGATAGAGCGCATGCGTTAGCACATCTGTTTGATCAGCTGGCGGGTGTCAGATTCTTCTTGAAGATTGACCTTCGCTCAGGTTATCACTAGTTGAGGATTCGAGAAGAGGATATCCGAAAAACTGTTTTCTACACGAGATACGGGTTATTTGAGCTCACAGTCATGTCGTTTGGGCTGACGAACGCTCCAACGATTTTCATGGATCTGATGCACAGGGTCATGAGGCCGCCAGATTCGTCATCGTATTCATCGACAATATCTTGATCTATAGCAGGACTCGTGAGGATCACGAGGGACATATCAGGGCAGTTTTGACGACACTGAGGGAGCACCGACTGTATGCCAAGTTTAGCAAGTGTGACTTTTTGGCTAAGTGCAGTGAGATTCTTAGGCCATGTCATCAGTGAGCAGGGTATCTCAGTGGATTCAGAAAAGATTAGGGCGATCATTGATTGGAAGACGCCTGAGTCTGTGGGTGATATACGAAGTTTCCTTGGACTGGCCGGATACTACCGATGATTTGTGCATGATTTTTTCTCGATCGCAGCGCCGATGACGAGACTGACTAAGAAAGACGTCAGATTTGACTAGTCAGAGGAGTGTGAGCATGCTTTTTGTGAATTGAAGCGGAGGTTGACATTTGCACCAGTATTTACATTGCCGGAGCCGGGCAAGACCTTGACAGTATATACAGATGCCTCGGGTATTGGTCTTGGATGCGTGTTGATGCAGGATGGTAGACCAGTTGCCTATCTTTCTAGACGGTTGAGACCCCACGAGGGGAATTATCCAGTGCACGACCTGGAGCTTGCAGCAGTCGTCTTTGCAATGAAGGCTTGGAGGCACTATTTCTATGGAGTGTGATTTGTGTTGTATACAGATCACCAGAGTTTACGGTACATTTTCACTCAAAGGGAGCTGAATATGCGCCAGAGGAGATGACTGGAGTTGCTGAAGGACTACGACTTCACTATTGAGTATCACCCTGGCAAAGCGAACGTCGTAGCAGACGCATTGAGCAGGAGCGGACTCGACAGTCAGACTGTTCTGCAGCAGATGACAAATGAGCATGGCTTATTACAGGCAGCATCAGTTATGTGCATGGCCGAGTTGTCGACTACGACGGAACATCACATTTGTTGTCGGTTGAGGATACCGACCGTATCGATTGAACGGGTTGCCAAGTGTCAGAGGGCTAATGGGCTCTGTGAGCGGGTCAGTGGTCTGTCACGGAATCCGGAATGCACTGATTGGGCATAAACCACAGATCGGTGTTTGAGATACCGAGGGAGATTGTGGATACCTGCGGATCAAGAGATACGGAACGGGATTCTAGAGGATGCACACCGGTCTCGTTACATAGTTCATCCTGGTCGGACTAAGATGTACCATGATTTGAGGCGACTATTCTAGTGGTCAGGGATGAAGGCTGACGTAGGTGCGTACGTTAGGAGTTGTCACATTTGCCCAAGGTGAAGGCTGAACACAAGCGACCCATTGGATTATTACATCCGTTGCCCATTCTACAGTGGAATGGGAACATGTCACTATGGATTTCGTTAGTGGGCTACCGCAGACATCAAGGCGTCACGATGCGGTTTGGGTAGTGATTGATAGACTGACGAAGTCGGCTCACTTCATTCCAATCTCGATGAAATACATGTTTCCCTAGCTGAGCATATTGTTTGAGCGAGAGATTATTAGACTTCATGGGGTGCCAATTTCCATTGTGTTAGACAGAGATCCCAGATTGACCTTGAAACTATGGGAGGCAATGGAGGAACAATTTGACACCAGGTTGCAGTTTAGTACAGCTTATCATCCTCAGACTGATGGACAGTCAGAGCGGCTAATTCAGATTTTGGAGGATATGCTCAGGGCATGCATATTACAGTTTAAAGGTTCGTGGGAGGATTATCTGCCTCCGTGTGAGTTTGCATATAATAACAGCTATCAGGCGAGCATTGGTATGCCACCACCCTGTAGATCTCCTGTTTGTTGGGCAGAGCCGGAAGATACAGTGACGGTAGGGCCTGAGATAGTTGTTGATCACATAGAGAAAATTCGTCAGAAACTGCGAGCTGCACATGATAGACAGAAGAAATACGCGGATATGTATCGCGATGGTCTGAGCTATGACGAGGGCGATATGGTGTATTTGAATATTTCTCATTGGAAAGGTCAACAGAGATTTGGCATTAAGGGGAAACTAGAGCCGAGATACATTGGGCCATACCGGATTGCACAGAGAGTAGGCCCTGTTGCATATCGGTTGGAGTTACCTGCTGAGTTAGCTGGGGTTCATCCGACATTTCATATTTCCATGTTAAGACTCGTTAGGTCAGGGCCGAGACCGATGATTGAGTTGGGACAGGTGGAGATACAGCCTGACGTGACTTATGAGGAGAGACCGATAGAGATCGTTTACCGTCGAGTACAGATTCTCCGGAACAGGGAACTCGCGAAGGTCCTTGTAACGGCCCGAAAATTCGACTCGTGTCACGTGTCATTTTAGGGTCATATGTGGGACCCACTTGCCGAAATGCGTATTTCTGAGTTGACGTACACGCGGAGAAGTCAGGGAGCCGAAACACGAACGATGACATTTTTGATTTAAACTTGAAAAGAAAGAGATGAGATGAGATGAGATGAGATGAGATGAGATGAGAGATATTATAGGATATGATATTATATTAGAGTGGAGATGGAGATAGTGTGGTTTGAGGTGGGTTATAGAATATAAAATATGAGAGAGAGAGAGAAAGGCCCAGAGAGGTCGTGAGATGAGAGAAATGGAGAGAAGGAAGAGATCGAGAGAAGAAAGGGAGGCGCGGACGGCGGAGCTGTCGCGCGGCAAGCGGATCAACGGAGACGCAACGGAGAGCTGGTCGCGGTCCCAATGGCGAGCGAGAGGCGGTGGCTGCGCTGGGAGATGATGCAATGGCGCGGCGAGGAGGCACGGACAAGCGGAGTGAGCACAAAGAAAGCGGCGTATGGTGCGGCGCGGCGGCCAAGCAACGGCGGCGTGGCGCGCGAGGGGAGGTCGCGGACGGCGCAGCAGCAGCGGCTTCTACGGCGGCGTGAGCTCACACATGGCATGGCGGCGCGTCTCAGCGGCCGGCGGCGAACATGGCGAGCAACGGTGGACGACGACGTACCGCGCGCAGCAGCAAACACAGCGCGATTTAACAGCAAGCGATCGGACGGCGGATGGCGGCAACCCACGGACAAGCGCGACTCGGAGACGTGGAGCAAGCGGCTCACGCAGCAGCGCATGGCAATGGCGCAAAAGCGCAGCGAGTTCAGATCTCGCGCTCTGGCGCAGCAATGCAGCAGCAGCCGGCAGCAGCGCGTGCGGCTGACGAAGCGGCGTCGGCCGGCGCATGCGCGCAAGCGGCGGCAAGCGGCAAGCAACGTGGTGAACGGCGCGGTGGCGCGTTATCGACCGGTCGGATGCGCGACGAAATCGCGACGACGCGGTGGAGGTGAGATGCACTTCACCTAATTTTAATTTCGATTTGCATGATTTATTAGCTAAATGGTACAAATGGACACCAGGGACATATGATGCTATAGTCAGGTGTTTGGTGCGCATATCGAGATGTGTGCGAGTGCATTTTTGAGGTACGTAAGATTCCATCGAAAGTCACTGAGGGTTTACTTTTCTATCATTGATTGCCTATATGTGGTTGGATGTTATTCCTTATATTCCTTGTTATTGATTTCCGTGACGCATTTGGGTTGGGGGTCGAGACTTTTGCTATTCGTGTTGTACTTATGGCACACTAGGCTGTACGCGGGTAATCAGGTGAAAAGAAGTGGGTGTTTCAACTGAAGGGATCCTATGCGCCCCAGGTAGGCACTCAGTGGGCTCGAGGGCGGGCTGGGTGTAGGCTTGGGCCGTACCAGGTGGAAGGAAGTGGGGCACTCACTGAAAGGATCCTGGGAGTTTGTCGTACAGTTTAGTGTGACCGGGAGGAGTACACGGTTTGTTTCTCATGTTATTTATTCATGTGATGATCTTAGCACAGTTGACTGTTTAGTTCGCATGATTAATTGACATGTTTATTGATATCATCTATATTTTTCATAAATGCTCGGTGTACTTTGTTGGAATCTTACTAACTGTACTCTCCATCCATACTTTTTGGTGATGGTCGAGTGCAGACCCTGCTAGTAGGGGCAAGGACATTTTGGGCGACTTTATCGGAATGCCCGCGGTCGAGGACCTACCAGTACGTGCTATATTGATATTTTGCTTGCTTTTGGGAAATGGGAGACTGAATAGATACTGTACTCGTATATATTATTGTTTAATATTGTCGCATATATATACAGAGTATTTTCCACGGGTTTTCCACAATAGGAGTTGCTCTTATTTAAATTAAATTTAATTGTTTTACTTCTTTTAAGACTTCCGCTGTCGTTTATAATGTTTAACGAAGAGAGTTAACACGCGTATCGAGGAGACGTGTTGTGGAAATGGCGTTAGTGGCGCGTGGGACCCATTGGGTCAAGGATCGTACGGGGCCGCTGGGCCAGCGCCTCCCCACGTGGCGACCTCGGGTTTTGGGGTCGTCACAAATGGTATCAGAGAGAGAGTTTCGAGGAACCTCGGGAAATAAATTTAAAGAGCATAAGACTTAAAAATTTTAGATGTGGAAACCCGATGTACTTGCCTTAGAACTTTAGTTGGGAAGCAAAGTTAGAGGGTAGTACGGACTTATATACGTATATGTTGATTTTAACGTATTACGACGCGTATTACGATGTTGATTTGCGGCTTGTACGTGATTTGAAGATTCAACAGACAAGTGAGAGGACCGACAATATCCATTCCGCGTGTGATGGAGTGTCAGAGGGCTGATGGGCTCTATGAGCGGGTCGGTGGTCTGTCACGGAATTCGGAATGCACTGTGGCATATTGGAATTGAGTACAGTTTGTAAAACACAATGGAAAAACTCTGAGTATTTATTTTGCTTTGCAATTCCATTCAATTCCAGTCTTTCCTTGTCTCCTATATCTTATCTTGTCGTTGTTTGCACGGTTGGTTAGTTACTCCCACCGGATTGTTCCGTTGTGTGTCTATGCATTCTAGACCATAGCATGTGTATCAGGAGTGCTCGGTGGATAACGACCCGAGGGAACTGCTACATATGTCGGTGCGTCGTAGTCTACGCCGGCCACCGAGAGGGATCAGGTGATAGCTAGTTGGGTGCGCCCACTAGTGGGATCTTGGAAGGAAATCCCGAAGTATGGTTTAGTCTGACTGGAACAGGCACCCATTTGAGCTTTATTGTTATTTACGCATGCGATACCCTACTTACAGTTGCATGTTAACCCATATTTACAGCTGGGGTTCATCCGACATTTCACATTTCCATGTGGAGACTCGCTAGGTCAGGGCCGAGACCGACGATTGAGTTGGGACATGTGGAGATACAGCCTGACGCGACCTATGAGGAGAGATTGATAAAGATCGTCGACCGTCGAGTACAGATTCTCCGGAACAGGGAACTCGCGAAGATCCTGGTTCGTTGGCAGCATCATAGGACGGATGGACTAACTTGGGAACTCGAGAGGACGATAAGAACATGTTACCCTCATCTATTATCTGGTATGAGATTCGGGTTACAGTTAAATTTCTGGGACGAAATTTGTTTTAGTTGGGAAGACTGTAACGGCCCGAAAATTCGACTCGTGTCACGTGTCATTTTAGGGTCATATGTGGGATCCACTTGCCGAAATGCGTATTTCTGAGTTGACGTACACGCGGAGAAGTCAGGGAGCCGAAACACGAACGATGACATTTTTGATTTAAACTTGAAAAGAAAGAGATGAGAGGAGATGAGATGAGAGAGATGAGATGAGATGAGATGAGATGAGATGAGATGATATTATAGGATATGATATTATATTAGATAGTGGAGATAGTGGAGATAGTGTGGTTTGAGGTGGGTAATAGAATATAAAAGTATGAGAGAGAGAGAGAGAAAGACCAAAGAGGTCGTGAGATGAGAGAAATTGAGAGAAGGAAGAGATCGAGAGAAGAAAGGAGGCGCGGACGGCGTGAGCTGAGTCGCGCGGCAATGGCGGATCAACAGAGACGAGCGCGAATGAGCTGGTCGCGATCCCAGCGCGAGGAGAGGCGGTGGCGGGGGAGATGACAATGACGCGCGGCGAGGAGGCACGGACAATGGAGGTGAGCACAAAGAAAGCGGCGTATGGTGCGGCGGTCGGCGGCAAGCAATGGCGGCGTGGCAAGCGCGCAGGAGGTCGCGGACGGCGCGCAGCAGAAGAATGGCTTCTCGGCGGCGGAGCTCACACATGGCGCGCGCGTCTCAAGCGGCAGCGGCGCGCGAACGACGGTGACGACGACGCGCGCGCGCGGCACAACACAGCGCGACGAACGGCGCGATCGGATCGGACGGATGATGGCGGCTAACCGCATGGACAACGCGCGACTTCGGAGACGTGGAGCAGCGGCTCGCGCATAGCAAAGCAGCAGCAAGCAATGCGCGGCGCGAGCAAAGCGAGTTCAGATTCTGGCGGCTCAGCGCCAGCAGCGGCGCGCGCGCGGCGGCGCAGCGGCGAACGGCCGACGCGTGCGGTGCGCAGGCAAGCAGCAGCAGCATGATGACGTGGTGAACGGCGCGGTGGCGCGTTATCGACCGGTCGGATGCGCGATTTCGTCGAAATCGCGACGACGCGGTGGAGGTGAGATGCACTTCACCTAATTTTAATTTCGATTTGCATGATTTACTAGCTAAATGGTACAAATGGACACCAGGGGCATATGATGCTATAGTCAGGTGTTGGGTGCGCATATCGAGATGTGTGCGAGTGCATTTTTGAGGTACGTAAGATTCCATCGAAAGTCACTGAGGGTTTACTTTTCTATCATTGATTGCCTATCTGTGGTTGGATGTTATTCCCTCTATTCCTTGTTATTGATTTCCGTGACGCATTTGGGTTGGGGGTCGAGACTTTTGCTATTCGTGTTGTACTTATGGCACACTAGGCTGTACGCGGGTAATCAGGTGAAAAGAAGTGGGTGTTTCAACTGAAGGGATCCTGTGCGCCCCAGGTAGGCACTCAGTGGGCTCGAGGGCGGGCTGGGTGTAGGCTTGGGCCGTACCAGGTGGAAGGAAGTGGGGCACTCACTGAAAGGATCCTGGGAGTTTGTCGTACAGTTTAGTGTGACCGGGAGGAGTACACGGTTTGTTTCTCATGTTATTTATTCATGTGATGATCTTAGCACAGTTGCCTGTTTAGTTCGCATGATTAATTGACATGTTTATTGATATCATCTATATTTTTCATAAATGCTCGGTGTACTTTGTTGGAATCTTACTAACTGTACTCTCCATCCATACTTTTTGGTGATGGTCGAGTGCAGACCCTGCTAGTAGGGGCAAGGACATTTTGGGCGACTTTATCGGAATGCCCGCGGTCGAGGACCTACCAGTACGTGCTATATTGATATTTTGCTTGCTTTTGGGAAATGGGAGACTGAATAGATACCGTACTCGTATATATTATTGTTTAATATTGTCGCATATATATACAGAGTATTTTCCCCGTGTTTTCCACAATAAGAGTTGCTCTTATTTAAATTAAATTTAATTGTTTTACTTCTTTTAAGACTTTCGCTGTCGTTTATAATGTTTAACGAAGAGAGTTAACACGCGTATCGAGGAGACGTGTTGTGGAAATGGCGTCAGTGGCGCGTGGGACCCAGTGGGTCAAGGATCGTACGGGGCCGCTGGGCCAGCGCCTCCCCACGTGGCGACCTCGGGTTTTGGGGTCGTCACAGTCCTAGTTCGTTGGCAGCATCATAAGACGGAGGGACTCACTTGGGAGCTCGAGTCGACGATGAGGACGTGATACCCTCAACTATTCTCTGGTGTGGGACTTTAGTTAAAGTTGGTAAGAACTGTAACGGCCCCATTTTAATAATGTCTAATTCAATTTACAGACACGGACGCCAGCTTAGATCTACGTGGACGCCGCGGTAGGTTAGGACACACGGGGACTTAGGTATGGAAGTTTATGGTGTGTTGGTTGCTTATTTACGGTGTAATTTATTCAAATACATCGCATGTGTGTATGTTGCAAAATAATACGTGTGAGGGTGTGTGAACGGTATTCGCCTCGATATACGTGTCGACGCGGGTATCAGGTAGTCGACGAGACCGAATATTAGGTCGGGGAAACGAAAACACACAAATTGAATAAAAATTTGCCAAGTAAATGATATGGAATAAATATTGGGTGGCTAGCGACGCGGCGATACACGTATATCATAGTTCGGACGCGAAACCGGGCGAGTGTCTTAGCTGTGTCACATTTAGGTGTCAAGACACCTAACTCAACAACGACACTTGTCCAAATTCAACAACACGTGTCCACTCACCTCACCTACACCTACACCTCACACACACACTCCATGCACACACACACTGCCGATCGGGAACCGAGAGGAGAAAAAGAAAAAGAGAGGAGGTGGAGAAGAAGGAACGCGCAAGGAAGGAGAAAAGAGAAGGTGGAGATGTCACAATCGAGGTGAGTTCTAGTGGTTTTTGGTTGTGGGTTTCGAGTTGGCCGTGGTGGCGAGACAGGGGTTCGGCCATGGAGGCCGAACCGGGTCGCCGTGGTGATGGCATGGGTGTCTCCCCGCCATCGAGTCCACCGGGGTTGGGGTGGAGAGCAACCCCAACCCAAACCACGGAGGAAAAGAAAAAAAAAATGTTCTGCTCCCGATCGAACCAGTGGTTCGATCGGAGAAGATGGTGCACACGCGCGCGCGTGTGCACCCCCCTGCATGGGCCGGGCCCATGAACGAACCCGTTCTGGTCCAGGGCCGGGTCGGGTCCGACCCAAACAAATATTTTTTTAAAAAAAAAGAGGAGGAAAAGAGAAAAAGAGAAGAAAAATTCTGGAAAAATTTCGAAAAAAAATTATATTTCCATAACATAAATAGAAATTTATGAATTTCTATGACAAATGAAATATTTGGATAATTCGGAAGCGACTTTCGTGGGGTTTTTACCTCGAAAAGCGCGAAATAGGCAATTTGGCCTAAAATTTTAGAAATTTGTGGTAAATTGTCATGCTAACTTAAATTATTAATAAATGGATATAGGTTGACACGGTGATCAATTGGCGACCAAAGACTCAGTGGACTTGGACCCGGGGATTGATTACGGGGTAGTGGAACGCATTGTAAGGTTTGTAAAACTCAATGGAAAAACTCTTGAGTATTTATTTTGCTTTGTAATTCCATTCAATTCCAGTATTTCCTTGTGATTTTTCCTATATCTATATCTTGTCGTTGTTTGCACGGTTGGTTGAGTTACTCCCACCGGATTTTCCGTTGTGTGTCTATGCATTCTAGACCATAACATGTGTATCAGGAGTTCTAGGTGGATAACGACCTGAGCTATTGAACTGCTACATGTGTCGGTGCGTCGTAGGTCTACGCCAGCCACCGAGAGGGATCAGGTGATAGCTAGTTGGGTGCGCCCACTAGCGGGATCCTGGAAGGGAATCCCGAAGTATGGTTTTTGTCTGACTGGAACAAGCACACACATTTGCACTTTATTGTTATCTATGCATGCGATGTCATACTTACAATTGTCTGTTTACATTCTGCATGTTTATTTAACTGTATTTATTGACTTCCACTTATTTATATGAATGCTCGGATGAGTTCCTTGGGATTTTACTGACTGGACTCGTCATCCATTTTCTTCTGTGATGATTGAGTGCAGATCCGAGTACAAGTAAAGGCAAGGGGATCTTAGGCGACTACCTCGACCGCCTACCTCTTGAGGATTACTTGTACGTGTGATTATTTTGATATTTTGATTCTTTTGGGAACTTGGGAGTGACATGACATTGTACATAGATACTTTACATGGTACAATCGTCTACCTTTATACAGAATATTTTTCAGGGTTTTTCCACAGTAGGATTTGTTAAATTGATTAATATTCCTTGCATTTAAGTACAACTTCCGCTGCATATGTCATTTATACGCTGTACACACAAGTGGATGCGAATTTCGAGACAAGAAAAGGACGAGCAGGTGCCGTACACGTGTAGTAGGGCCGGCTGGCAAGGAGTACACGGAGACACATCACCCCGGGGCGGCGAGGGCCGCCACATGATATATCAACTTTATATAATATTACAAGGCTTTCACCAAAAACACTATTGATAAACAAACTCTAATGTGATTTATAATTTAACTTGTTTGGTTAATTATATGTTTTGTTTTAAATTGTGTGCAACTATATTTATATGTTATACTTTATTTGGTTGAAATTTTCAACAATTGTAATCCTATGTATGTGTACCATACTTTTTATAAATTTTTTGAAAAAATTAAGTGGGAAAAAATATTTTCGTACGGTGATTCTTCACAAATTCCCCGCGGAGATATTCAATGAGGAATGAAATGGGGAAAGATTTTTTCCCATGAGGATTCCCTATCCCCGCGAGGATTAGGCAGGGATGAGGATGATGATGAAAGTTCATCTCCGCGTGAGGATGAGGATGGGGATAGGGATAGGGATGAGGGATGAACTCTTAAGCGGGGATGGGGATGGAGATGGGGTCCCAATTGCCTACCCTCCCCATTTGCATCTCTACCTACAACTCATGGCCTATATGAACTCACCATCATACCCTTCATGTTTTTCGAGCAGCTAGGTATCCCTGGGAACTATCACACTCATGGCCAAAATATATGAACTCACATGAAATAAATACATATCATACCCTTCTTCATGTTTATACATTGTGCAAAACATCGAGTTTTCATTAATTATATAAAATGCTACGGTCGCATCTAATCCATAGGCGGGGCTCTACCCCACAATGGTATTGTTGGTATCAGCGACATAAAGATAAGTGGGCATTTAAAATGATGAACCTCTCCATTATCACATCCTGTCTTAATGATGCAGTCTCATCATTTGCACATATGTGTAGCCGACAAATTGAATCGTTCGTCTCCATGAACAATTTTTCCTATCATGTCCTTGTTGGCCACATCAAAATGTTGTTCCTTAAACTTATCGATCACTCCCATAACGTACTAGAGATGTGGGTATTCGATCATGCTCCTTATCTGTGTGAGGACTTACAAATGTCGACCTGTACTCCTCTTATACTCATCACCAGTGCTATGCTCAGCTAATATCGTCTATGGTCGGGTTGCATGTGCCGTTACACAAGCTTCAAGCATCGGCTGCTCGTATCCGAAACATACCTCCAAATACTAAGATATGATAATATAGATTACACATATGTCAAATTGATCGAAAACAAAATATACGTCATGAAATCGAGAAATAACTCAAATCAGCCTCAACATATATACAC
Source organism: Stephania cephalantha (assembly GCA_039657325.1). Lineage (NCBI taxonomy): Eukaryota > Viridiplantae > Streptophyta > Magnoliopsida > Ranunculales > Menispermaceae > Stephania > Stephania cephalantha. The sequence continues at coordinate 27,423,835 of CM077578.1, read as the reverse complement.
ATATAGTACATATATCGTAGAAAATATAACATGAATATAACTCCTAACTCTACCCATCTCACAATCACTTTCCAACTAGAGTTCTAAGGTAGGTACATCGGGTTTCTACATCTAAGATTTGTTTGTTAAGTTTTATTCTCTTTCCTTAACTCCATATGTTCATTGAACCATATCTCTGATACCAAATGTGGATGCCCCGAATTTCGAGACAACCTTGGGCACAACCATCTCACATCACACGTCACCAAGACTTGCCACGTCATGGCCTACTTATATATGACGCCCTGCAACCTAACTGATTGTTTACACATTTCCAACTAACACTAGCTTAGCCAATTATTCTTCATATAATTACTAATGAATTTGTTTAGCGACTTAGTTAACTAATTAGGTTTCATTATTATTTTACAGCAGAAGACTTTAAAATATATGAGTATTTTATGCTTATTATCAAAATTTCTTAGTGGAAAACTCAGAAATAAAGTACTATGTATATAAGGCAACAAGATAAACAAAAGCAGATATATACATGTACATTGTCTCTCATAGTACCCTGACACCCATAACAAAGCAAATATATAAAAATATAAAAACCTACAAGTATGTCCAAGACAATCAACAGAAAGAGATAGTCGCCTAAGATTCCCCTTTGCCGCTACTCGTAGAAGGATCTGCACTCGGTCACCCAATAAATACAGTGACGAGTCCAATGAGTGAAATCCCAAGAGAAGTCCACACAATATTAAGCGAGAAATCAAATAAAACTATAAGACATGCAAGTATGCTATATGGCAATAAAAATACATACTTCCATGAATGTAGGGCAATACAAAAGATTCAAGCAGCAGACAATAATAGTAACACAGCGCAATAGACAATAATTGAACAAAGTAGCAGTTAACGAGATAAACGAGAATGTAAACATACAACCATTAAGTTAATATACACATAAATGTCTCCCATGAAAACCCAAGGATGTGTCTCGTGTAGCAGACTATACCATACTTCTGAGCTAAGGATCTCTACAGTAGGCATCTCCAACAATCTCCACCGTTCTATCACCTTCCTCGCGGCGTCGGGCCTATATAATGCGTTGCACCGACACGTGCACCTTAGTGCAGCTCGGGTCGCAATTCACCGAGGGTCTGGTCACACATGCTACAACATAGTGTACCCAAGTTCGTCCACACATCTCGGTATGAAAACCTCGATAAACCACCCAATCGGTTAGAAAAAATAGTGAAGTAAAACAGTTCAATACCCATCACACGTATAAGAAAAACGAACTAAATGTTGTACAATATTCTCAAGGGTTTTACGCACCTCAAAAATCGCGCTCCAACTTTTCGGACTCCCGAATCCGACCTCGCTACGCTCCCAACTACCATACCATAGCCGTGAGTTCACTGAGATTAATTTTCAGTGTTTTAGAGTGATTTAAGTTGTTTAAATTAAGTTTAGAGTTATATTTCCCAAAATAACCCAAATTGGAATCAAATTCGACTAATAATATTGTAAAAATCATTTCTCCAAATTTTAGCTCTAAAACTCATGATGTTTGGACATAAGGCAGCTAAAATACCCAGCGACAACATACTAAAAGATAAGCTCATTCTGATAACAATCGACAAGTTATGCCTTGTCAAAATTCATTTTAAAAAATATCTTATTAGCATTTCAACAACATATTTGCAGAGCATTTTTAAGCTAGAATGAGTTTGAATTTCGAATTTTTTCTAGTGGCAAAAGTTGTAGATCTCTGGGTATGCTTTCCAACGTGTGATCCACCCCATTTGGAGTTTGTATGAGAAAGTTATGCTTCATTTACAGAGGTCGGGTCAAGAAATTTGCTAAGAACTAATCATGTATGCATCAAGAACTCATGAAACCCCAATTCTTTGCCAAAACTAGTTTGAAACATTAATGATCTTTAAGATCAGTTTAGAACACTCATTTAGACAAGAAAGATAGTGGCTTAATCTTTAAAATTCATTTTTGCACAAAACCCCCAAAACTTGAGTTTCCATGTACACATTTTGATTAATTTAAGCAAATAAAGACCGGGTTCTTTGTACCTAGATGATGAACTCTTGAATTTGATATTCCTATCTTGATTCCTTTAGAAGATCCCTTCCTCCTTATTCTTGCTGAATTTTCCAGCACTCCATTAAAAGAACAAAATTTGTTATTGTTGCATGAAGAGATTTCCTACTAACTTAGCTATATATATGTTATGTTAGAATCAATTGTGTTTACGTATCTCGAGGTCAATCTAATGGTCCTTGTTAATTCCTACTCCACTAACATCCATCTTGTTGACACAAATTTCCAACTTACATCTCATAGGATTCTATTCTAGTGAGAATCTCGAGGCAAATCTATGACATCGATTTTTTCCATCCAACTATAGGCATTTGTAATCAATTGATTCTATTAATTTAACTTAGACAATTTTATACATATATAGGCTATTTAGGGTCTTAAATAGGTGTATTACCACTTCCCCTAGTACTCGATTACCCGACACCCAGTGCCCCGTGTCTCAGCACACATCCCGAGGCGTGCCAATCCTTGATTTACTCGATTATTATAACTTACTCTAAAGTTTGATTATCTATTTTATATCATATTCACATTGATTCTTAGTTATTTTATTTAAGTTAGTGTCATAAAATTTAGTGTACCTGTACTATGGCTATTCGATATCTGCGTCGACACGCTTTTCGAGGCAAACTCTCGGCACACAATCACACTCGATTACAACATTCTAGTACACACATGTGATGCAATATGAAAATTAATAATTTAAACACCGCAATATAACAACCATCACGCAAAAATAACTATTTTATCTAGCCCGAGGTGTCCTAACCCTATCCACGATGTCCACGTAGACCTGAGCTGGTGTCTTAGTCTGAAATTTGTGAATAAATGCGATTGATAAATATTGCGATTAATAAAAATTATTTAATTTTGTTTTCCATAATTGTTAATATGAGATTTTTTTTGGTAGCGACGGATCGAACCACATTAGCTAAGTCTCGGCTTGACAAATTTTATTTCCCAAAGTTAGCCATTAATTATAAGTATACCATATGTAGATACATATAATATAACGTACAAGACGTATAGTATAATAAATAGTATATATGGTATACTTATAATATAATGTACAACATATTATATAGTATAATGTATAGTGTATATATATATTGCTTTGCTAGTTATTAATTGTTGTTCATTGTTGTCGCTTTGCTAGTTTTTTTATTTTGTATTAAATTTAGGATGGCCCAAGCCGCCACATACATGGGCTTGGGCCATCACCCTCCTTGCTTGTGCGTGAACGCACAGCAGGAGCTTGCTGGTTCGGCCAGCAGCTCATGTTGGCCGAACCAGCACCTTGGCAGTACTACTCGCACCGCGTCAACCGGCGTTGATGCCCCATCGACGACTCGTCGATACCATTCATTTAAATCAGCCATTAAAGCCTTTTTTGTCATGAAATCAATCTTATGAACATGGAAATTGAAAGAGAAACCTAAGAAGAAGATGATTATAACTTAGTTTTTGATTAGTTGGTGCAAATCTTTGTCAATTCCTCTATTGGATGACCTCAATTGCCCTAATTCTTGCTGAAATTTCAGCTTTTTCTCATGCTTTCAAGACTCTCTAAGATGACTCTTGCATGTTTAGCTTAACCACTAACTCATTTTTATAGTTTGATTGTACTTCTTATCTTTAAGTGATCAAAGAGTCCACAACCCAAGTTGTCCACCCCTTAATGACTCACTTTTGATTAATTGTCCAAACTATAGACAAATGTTGATACTTGGTATATTAATATGATTTGGTCCATTTTGGTAGTCCACATAGAGTCTATTACTAGTATACATGGCCACGCTAACCCTAACTACCCGACACCTCGTGCCCCACACATCGACACACATATTCAGGTGTGTAAATTCTTGCACCCTCGATTTAATTGACTTAATCAATGGTTTCATTTTCATTAAATGTCACATTTACTTTGACTATACTCACATTAGTCTATTTAGCATAGTTTAAATTCAGTGTACTTGTACATCGCTTACCCGATACCCCGTCGACGCGCTTTTTGAGGCTAATACACGTTTCTCGTCCTCGCACGATATGTCAATATAATCTTATACATGCGATGCAATAATGAATAAAATAATAATGAACATCGCAAAATAAGCAACCAATAGACAAAAATAACTATTCAAGCCAAGTCGGATGTGTGTTTGCCTATTCGAGGCTTCCACTTGGGCCTGAGTTGGCATCCGAGTCTGAAAATAATCTAAATAACAACGTCAATAAATATTGAGCCCTTACAGGGTGCACTAATCACAATGATGAGCATAAGGGTGATTTTGCAGTATTTTTTTTTTTTTTTTTTTTTTTAAGTTTGACTTTTTCGCTAGGGTGCCGTAAGTAAAAGGTGGGGCGCATTTAGCGTGGCTCGATTTTTTAGTGTCTACTAAGAAAAGGGATGGGCTAAATGGACCTCGACTTTTGCTTAAAAGGCCCCACTCCAGTGAAATTTCCTAATTACCCCTCCAGATTTTTACTCATCCATACTCCACTCGCCACACTCACCCATACCCCAGTCACCCCTATCTCAAATTGCATTTCACCACCAACTTGAACCCGATGAAACCTGAGCAAAACCACATCGATTCGACATTGTGGTTGCATTCCTAATCTCCTTTAGTGTCGATTTCGAGATGTTTTCGAGGTTTTTTTTTACTTTTTTTTAATTTGTATTATTTTGTGGTTTTGTTGTTGGGTTTAAGGCTTCAATTTGGGGTTTGAATATTACATTTTGGGTGCAATGTTTTGATGGAATAAAAAATATCAAGCGATTTCGAGTAAAACTCACTATTTTTTGGTCATTTTCATGTATTTTTTAGGAGTTTTGAAATGTTTTTTGTTCCTTCTTGTTGCTTGCAAGTGTCGAACCTGAGGGCTGACAGCTTTGAAGAGGTGTTGGACAGACAGGGCTGACACCTTTAAAGAGGTCTCGGACACACAGAGCCGACACCTTTAAAGAGGTCTCGGTTGGATCCTTCTGTCACCCACTGAGATCGAGTTCTCTTTGCAGTCTCAGTCAGAGTCGGCCAAGACCTTTCTAGAGGTCTCGGTCGAAGTCGATCATTACCTCTTTAGAGGTCTCAATTGGAGTCGGTTGATACCTCTTTAAAGGTCTCGGCCCTGTTCGTGTGAACCCTGTGGGCGACTCTTCACTTCTAGGACACGCGATCAATTCCGACCTTGTTCAATGAAAAAACACTCATACGACACTTGGTGACCTAGTACAAGTGCTCTGCAATGACTAAAATCGAGAAATGGAAAGGATTGATGAGTGTTGGGTGAGGGTGAGGGTAATGGGGTGAGCAAGGGTATTTTGGAATTTTTAGAAAAAAATGGGTTAAACTAAGTAAAAAGTGGGGTACCATGAATAAAAAAAGTCCAAAAATGAGGTCCTCTAAGCAAAAACTGGGGTTCGTTTAGCAGCTCCAAAAAAACACTACTCAACAAGATCGAATTGCCCTCCAATATTTTCTTCAAAAAAATCCCTCTAATATTAACCTTTTTTTCTTAGTATAATCTGCTCACACTCTCTTACCCTTGTCTCTCCCGCATAACTGACTCTACCCATTCCGATCAAACTCCGGCGAAACCACGAGAAACATTTTTATTCGATCAGTAAGTGCATTCTCTGTCTTTAGCATTCGATTTAAAGGTTTTTAAAGTGTTTTTTGTGTGTATTTTTTTGAATGGAATGACACGACATGTATAACCATTAAGTTAAATGGGACATGTTGATTTTATTTCAACATGACTCATTTGACCCATTTAACTTAAACAACATCTATTTTTACTCTAACACAACTCAATAAACACATATAACTTGTCTATCTATCTATCTATCGATCTATCGATCTATCTATCTATCTATCTATCTATCTATCTATCTATCTATCTATCTATCTATCTATCTATCTATCTATCTATCTATCTATCTATCTATCTATCTATCTATCTATCTATCTATCTATCTATCTATCTATCTATCTATTCTATAATAAAAAGAAGTTGGGGCACTTTCCACGGTGAAGCCCTTTTAGCCACCAACTTTTCAAAAGTGTCCATAGAAGTAATTTTATTATTGGTTTATATAAAAGATGTAAGGACATTTTTGCGAAAAACATACTATTTTGGGAGATTTTTCTACCAATAAATTAGCAATTCATTTTCAAAACTTAATGTCTTTTAGGCTTTTAGTGTGACGGCCCCAATTCCAACAACTAGGGCCACCCGGCCTAAATCATTGCCAAACCTCTCGAGATAACCTAACAAGTCGGGCGATGATCTAGTAAGCCTTAACCTGCAGAAATACAACAAGACAATCTCAAATAGACTACTAAGACATATAATAGGTGCGTAATAAGCTTTCTGACTCTATTAGGTGCGGAAATAAAATAGAAAGTCTTACAAAAGCTAAACAACTAGGCTATGTGTTCACAAATCTACCCATAATAAAATCCCCATAGCGAGTCACCAGCGTATCTACTTATAACCTTGATTCATTGGACTTGATTCAAAGTTATTATAACAAAACCTCAATTCGCCACACATAACTCCTTTCATACACAGAAACCATTGCACCTACTCAATTCAAAGATCAAATTTTCGCCCATAGTCAAGCTTAAGCTAGATTTTAGTGTATTTAAGTGATTCCCACCTTAATCTTGTTTCGTTCAACCTAAAAGAGAGTGAGTTTGAGAGTGCAGAGCCATACTATGGCTTGAGCAAGGGAATTTTGAGTAGAAGCTTGGAAGTGAGATTTAGAGGAGTTCAAGAACTTATACGTTAAGGGATTCACTCTCAAAAAGATAATTACGGACAAACCCTAGCTTTTAAAATTGAAAATTTTTGGTTTTTGATGAATTTTTGAAAATTTCTAATTGATTTCAAAAATAGTTTTTATTGAAATTCATTTAATACCGTTAATATATGATTTCATTAATTTCAATAGAATAGAAATAATGAATAAGATGATTTTTTTTCGGTTTACGAAGCGAGATTTTTGAAATTTTGATATTCATCAATTCAAAGATTCTTATATGCAACAACAACAACAACATAGCCTCAGTCCCAAATTGATCCATTTCATGAAAAGTGACAAAGGTTTTACGCTGGCTGTCAACCTATCGCAACCCTCCTCCATTTTCCAAGACTGGAAAATGAGCTTGGGGCCCCCTCCCCCACTTTTCGGGTATGAAAAGTGAGTTTGGGACCTCCCTTACCCATTTTCCAGTATGAAAAAATGGGCGTCAGAGTCCTCCTCCTTTATCCGGACTTGAGACCGGCTATGTAATGCACATAGTGTACAACATAGGTGGAGTTAGTTTTAGATGAGTTTGGGGGTGTTTTTTAGTTTGAAATTAAGTTTTAAATGAGTTTGGGGGTGTTTTTTAGTTTTAGATTGACTTGAATTTATTGCAAGATTGTTTCATGTTATGAAAGTTTCGGAAAACCGAATATAAGTTTATAATGAGTAAAAACTTCGATGCTGATTTTTTTTATTTAAGCTTTCGTTCGATTTTCAAACTACCTTTTCAAATGAGTTTCTCCTTAATTAAGTAGAGTTATTTTGAACTATATTGAATTGTTTCCGATAATTGGTTTTGAATGATTTACAGGTTTAAATTTTTATTTAGACTTATGTTATTTGACTTGAAAAAAAATGACTGGAAGTGGAAGACGTAGAAGTTCAAAAAAGGAGAAAGGATAGGATGTGATAATAGAAACACCCAAAACTAAATCCAAAGTCCCACCAACACAAATTAGGCCAACGAGAATTTTAATTAATACTCATAGAGTTAGACCTCACCGAGAACCTGCTCCACCAATAGAATATAGTGATGATTAGAAGGAGAAAGAGTTGAGAAGAATCCAAATGTGGTGAGGGGATTTACTTATAATATGTATAATTTAGTTAATGCTAAAGCTCTTGCTAGAATGAAGAGCGATATTAGGAAAAATAGAATAGTGATCTCGGAGAGGGGATTCAATGCGAAGAATGAATTGAAGTATGGGCCTAGGATTTTAAACATAATAAGGGATAAGAACTGGGGACCATTGACTAGGGATTATAATCATGATGATTACGTAAATATTCCTAGGGAGATGAGTTGTGAAATTTTGGTTTGAGAATTTTATGCTAATGGTCATGAAAGTGAGAATAAAATTGTATCTATGGTTGGAAGAAGGCCAGTAGATTATCCTCCCGAAAGAATAAATAGATATTTCTGATTTTCAGAATTCCATTGAAGAGAAAATAATGATTACCCATAGTCGGATTATGGATTGAAGCATGAATTCTCCCACGAGACAATTAGGAGTGGATTAGAAGCAATCCTTGGGGATTGATTTATTGCGAATAAGGATGGGTATCCTAAGCACATTCTAACAAAGAGTTTTTGGAAAATCACAAAAGCATGGAATTACTTAATCAATGCAAGCCTATAGTCAAGCTTTCAATATTATGAAGTTGTGAGTTACAAGACGACATTGTTGTATCATATTGTTCAAGGGTTAGGTTATATTGATGCTGGAAAGGTCAATTATGATTCGATTAGAAATGCCATGACCACAAAAAAGAATGAAGGACTACATTTTCCCTTGATGATCACATAATTTTGTAGACAAGACCGAGTTCCTGTAGTAGGTTTTAAGATAAATGTTTTTCCTGACAAGACTATCACTGATGCCTACATAGAGAGCACTTATCATGTGAAATATTATGTAGATTTAGAGGATGAAAGAGAGAGAATAGAGATACTCAGAAGGGAGACTGAATAGAGAAGACAAATACGAGCATAAAATAGAAGAGTTTTGGAAGAAATGCAAGCTGCTACGTATAATGAAAGGATGGATCAGAGTTTAAAACAACCTGTTGAGGATTATACCGGCATGTACACAGACGAGACATTGTTGGTCGTGATGGGATCAATTCTACGAAACTAGATGCGAACTTTGAAGAATCAAGAATATTTGTTTCAGAACCAGTGGGAAATAGCAATGAGCTTGCATGATTTTGAAAGAAGAATGGTTAGAAGAATTCAAAGAAGATAAGATGAAATTCCTATAGCATATACCCAATTGAGATTACCGAATGAGGGAGTCTTTTCAGATAGAATTCTAGAGATCGGAGTGGACTACAAACTCTACGATCCTGCCGCGAGTTATCAATCTCAACAAAATGATCAAGGGTTTGGTGGTGATGATGCGCCTTATGGACGACGATTCTCATCTATTTTCTCCTCTGATTTAATTATCTCTGAGTGATCGCGTGTGAGGTTTTGATCTGTAATGTGATACTGTAATTTGTGATCTATGATATTGTAATATTATGGATTGTAATTATTTTTGATGTGATGATGATACATTATTGATATTGATGATGCTTGAGAATTTATATTTGTTATGATTTCTTTGATTATGAAAAATTCATTCATATGATAATTTGTTCATTTTTGTTTTATATAGTTCGTCTATGCTTCATTAGGTATATTTGTTTTGTTAAAAACATGACTTAATTTTTAAACCTTGAAGACAAGGTTTGGAATGATTTAGGGGGTATTAGGTGAAGTGAAGTATAAAGAAGCGAAGTATGAAAGATTCGAGAGGTAGAATTTATTTATTCAATATTTAAAGTTGACTGAAATTTTCAAATTTTTGATGAAAATACAAAATATATTTCTTCATTTTACTTTATTAAGTTAGGAAACTATGACATTGAATATAATTTCGATTTAAATAGAAGTGATATTTTTTTATTACCTATGAAAATATAAATTTTATGATAGAAAGAAATTGTTCTACCCTATTTGACTTATGTAGATTATGTATGTACTAGAGGAGTTTAGATGGATTGATTGCTTTGTATTGGACATTGTAATGAGTAGAAGATTGAAATAAAAGTGCAAGATAAAAAGACACATTTCTAAGAATCATATTATACAAAGATTATTGGTCAAATATTATATATATAATGAAAAGAACTTATGCCACAATTAAGGGAAGAAATAGGAAATTAGCCAATAAACCTTTAGTTAGTTGGAAAGAATATTTCCTTAATTATAGCGAAAGTGAGAAGTGCTAACTAGAGTTTTTATATGAAAAAAAGAGACCCACATGTTCCAAAGGAAATTGAGCAAGAAATCTAGTGGTGGGAAAAATGTGAGAAAGAATTCCTATAAAAATAATAACAATATCTAATTGTAATGGAGCAGGAAACCGTAGGAATGAAAAAAATAAAAATATAGGAAAGAAAGAAGAGAGAAAAAAGAAAAAGAGAGATATAGAACAACGAAAGAATGTTTATTAAATAACTCTTAAAATAAAAGTTTTAGCTCGAGTGCTTATAGCATAGTTGAGTGAAGTATATCTTTTTCCAACATTTCAATAATTAAACATGATAATGATATTTATTGGTGTCTTGAAAATTTATATCGACTTTGATTGTGGTAGTATTTTTAAATATTGTTTGAAATTGACATTAATTTAGTGGTTCTTCTATCTTGAGATTCAATATTAGTTATCATAAGCTTGATGCTTGTCATTGGAGATTGAGAGAGCCTATACAGTGGTCTAGCCTTGGTACTGATTGAAATTAGAATTCTGAGGTGTATTGTATAACGGAGGTTGAGTTGTCATTTAAGGGTTGTTCTTTAAATCTTTCTATTCTATCATAATTTTTATTTACATTAGGGTAATAAGTTTCTATTTAATGATAACTTTTGTTTAAGAATAAGGGTAAATAACTATGAAATCAAAATAAGGAATGAAAAGAGAAAATAATTGAGATTTATTCTCTTACTCGTGACAACAAAGTGCTGAGTTTGAGGGTATCTGATGAATCAACAATTAGATAGTATATTATAGTATATTTTAAGGTGATTTTACATGTAAAAGGCTATATTACACTGAGTTTTATCTTGTTTTTGTGATTTCAGGTTATATTAAGGTTATATGAAGAAATAGAAGAAAAAGGGAAGAAAAGTAAAGAATTCAGTCAAGTGGAGAAAGGACATCGAATCAACAACGAATCAAGAAAATGAACTAGGATTCATGCCAGCGAATCACTAGTGAATCATGAATATACTAGGAATCACTACCAAAATTGAGAAATCGCAAATACACATTTCCAGTGATTTTCACAATGAATCAGCAAAGATAGAGGATTCGGTCAGGAATAATTGAAGTCGGCTACGAGAATATTGGATTAAAACAAGGAGTTTTAGTTAGATTGGGATATGTACTACTTATAACACTATATATATGAACCCTAGGATTTGAGATTAATCACCTTTGAATAGTCTTACCCTTTTTTAGTTAGTTTTAGGCCATTATTTATTATTCTTTCTTTTGAAGACTTGTTGAAGATTCAAATATTTAATAAGAGGTATTTATTAATGTCTTTTATTTATTTTATTGCAATGTTTATTTTAAATATATTCGATTAGTTTATTAATATGAACAAAGTCCAAACATGAAGTTAAACCGTTTTGCAATGTAGTCATAATAAAGAATAATTTGTACTTAATACTTTAAACTTAATTGTATACGTCAATTCACGATTTTAATAGATTTATTTTTGCGTATTACAGTAAAGAAATTTTGTATTGCATGCATAGTCTAGAATGTGTATTGTGATATTTAGGCTTTAAATATAATATAAAGTAGTAATTGTGATTAATTTAGAAGGTCTTTTATCGTTTAGATGTCTTTGGTGAATTGTGTTCTAAGTTTGATATTGATACGACTAATTCCGTTAATATTGGCTTAGTAGTAAGAAGTTTTCATAGAACTTAATGCTGTTTTATTTCTATTAATTATCTTTGAGCTTTTGAAGGATTAATGGTAATAAAATTAGAATATGACTTTTCCACTGATATAAGGAAAACTAGTGACTTTATAAAGGCTATCAAACTTGCATATGATTTAGGTTTATCGAACGACCCAAAATCTACTAATAGTAAATTAGTCCCAAATCAGGGTCACGAGACCAATGATGTGGTTCGAGAGCGGGTATGCGATCCAACACTTGGCACGAAAATTGAGAAATATATTATTTTTGATGTGATGGATGCCTAGTGTGATGTATGAGTGTACACTATAACCGAACATTTATTTAGTTTGCTTATTCGTTAATTTGGTGCGGGAGCGGAGACATGCCTTGAGATGCGCGCGAACGTGGGGCCGAGTAGAAAGTGATATAGTTAGTTTCTAATTTGATATTAAATATTAATGTGGTCAAGTAACTTATTTACTTAGCCTATGGTTGATATCAATCAATTACATGGCTTAAAGTTTAACTAAAAAGATTACACACATACATATGCCTCGAAATGCGTGCAGAGGTCAGGGCACCGTATGCTGGATAGTCTGGAGTTAGTGGGACCACAAATGTGTCGATTATGTGACTATTTTCATTAACCATATGAATAAAAGTACCTAAGTTAAATTAATTGAATCAATTGATTATAAATGCCTATAGTTGGATGGAAAATTGATGAACCACATGATTTTCTCGAGATTCCACGCACTAGAATGGAATCTCATGAGATTTAAGTAGGAATGTGTGTTAGTGGATAAAAGTTAGTGGAATTGGTAGGAGCAAATGGAAGCCATTGACGGGCATTAAGATGTGTGTGCGCTCTTGATGAAAATTTAAAACTATATAAACAAGACTTAGTGCTTGATCTTAACATGTAGGAAACACAACTTTGAAGCAAAAATTCAGAGCTTAAGAGTTGCTGGAAATTGTGGTTGATTATAGCAAATTTATCAAGTTGGAGGAGAGTTCATTAACTAAAGTAGGAGATTCAAGTTTTAGGAACAACTACACACACTAGGTAACAAATCTAATCTTATTTAATTTGAGAATTCAGCTATATGGGTATGTTTGAATCTAAAAAACAATGTACTTTTCGAAATCTTCTTTTCATGCTGATAATCTAGCTATTAAGAAGTTCTCAATTTGAGTTTGAAATAAAAAGTTATGAATTTTTGAAGATCATGAAGTTGCAAAACAAAACTGGAAATTCTGCATATTGTTGTCATGAACCAGTCTCTGTAATTTGGTCATAACATCCTCATTTTAAATCGAAATGGACTCATTCTGGTGACATTCGAAAGCTAACACGAAAACAACTTTTGTTTACTGAAAGATTTTGAGATTCGAATGTTTTCATGTCTAAAAATCCTTTGCAACTTTGGTGATGAATTTGAAATTTCTGGGTTCACAGTTTTGATAATTTCATGCTATTTTGAGCATATATCATTTATTTCTTATTGCATTGAGCTTATATTTTAATATGACGTTCTAGGATTTGTTTGTAGGCTTCAATAAATAAAATCATAATCTTTGAAGCTATGGTTTATGAGAAATGAATTTTACAAATTTGTTGGTCAAAATATAAAACTATTTTGAGTCAGTGTGGTAAAATCTCTATATCTCCCTCGTTTCTTATCGAAATTGCACAAACCTTATAAAACTGGAAAGCTAAGACATAGCTCTAAAAACTTTTCTGGGACTATAATACATAATTTTAATATTTTGGTAATTGAAATCAACTCACAAGTTGTTGCACCAAAACTGTCTCTATTTTAATAAATTAGATTTGAACATAAACAAATTATTAATGGGGCTGATTTTAAAAATTAGAATTTACAACCATTTAAACCAATTCTAATTGCTCGTAAAGGTTTTAAAGCACCCTAATTAACTTCAGGAACTAAGAGGAGAGTCCCGGGGAGTCATTTGCGAGTCGTGGGATATCGAGAGGCCGGATTAGCCTAGGGCTTTATGTGCTTTATAAGTAAACCGGTTAAGGTACTTCTCTCCATTTCATTTCCATTTCAGTATTGAAATATAATCATTTGGACCGTTTTAGTGCTGATTTTATATTCCTAATGTTAAGCCTTGTATATACTTTCGTGTCTATGATTTCTTTGGTTATAATCATTGTGTAATGACTTGTAGCATGAAATTTCTTGTCTTGATTTCGTTCTATGATTAAATTCCTTTAATATTGTTGATCTCTGAGCTATTGAAATGTCTTCTAAATAGAATGCTATGATTTGTTTTACTCTTTTATTAGTGTATGTACACACCTATGTCAATACGATTGTTGTGTGATACTTGTTTGCATAATCTACAACTTGAACTCCTCGATAGGCATGATTAGGGTAGCCCACCTTTGTACGTTCCTTGACTTTATGAGTTACACGATACCCAGGGTTAGATTCCCTGAAGATGTTGATGCTCCACACAGCTAATGTCTTACTTAAATCATGAATAGCGCGATTCACGAGGTTAGATTCCCTTATACATTTTTAGCGCGACACACTGGGTTAGACTCCCTGGGGATGTCGACAGACCAAACCTAGATTTGCATTATTCCTTTATCTATCATTTCTTTATAGTAGCTTAGTGATTGCTTGCATACTTTCCTTTCAACTTTTCTTCCTTCATTGCTATTGTATGCTTTCAGTTACTGTTCTTTGTATATTCTAAAAATGTGGATAAGTGGCTTCAAGATTTACTTTTACTTATTGTACTTACTGTCTAGTTTGTGACGATAGGTGTAACTACTTCGAGTAGCAGACCAGGGAAGGATAAGATTGACGACTACCTCTGAGGACTCAGCGAATGGTTTATGCTACTTTTGTAGGTGATCATTTTGTATATTTATTACTTAAGTCTTTCTGTATAATTTTGGGTTGTATATTGGGTTGAGAGACTAGACTCCCCAATTGATGCATATATTTCTCTGTTTGGTTTCATGTGATCGTCTATTTACCTGGTTTCCACTGTAGGTGTTTTTATAATGCTTCCGCAAAATTTTAGTAAGTCTCTTGCTGATAATATTAAAATGATAAAAAGTTTTGATTAACTCTGAAAATCACAACTAACGAGAAATGAATAATACTTATCCTGAACATGTATAACGAGGTGAATGAGGCAAAAGGCTGACTAATACGTTGTTAAGTCCTACGTGGCTGAGATTATGACTTAATGACAGGTTTAGGCCGGGCGGTGCCTAGTTTGGGGAAACGGGCGTCACAATTTAATGATTCAAGAATACTTCATAATATGATGAAAATATGATTATAACTATACATTAATTAATATGTTTGGATTCAAAACGAGTTTATGTTTCATTGTTTTGGATGTTTGTTTTATATTGATTTAGTTTGAATTGAATTTAGAATATTTAGAATATTGAGTGAATTTGAATTGTGTTAGTTTAAATTAGTTTAATTAGTTTGATTGATTGTTATAGTTTGATTAGATAATTTTAATTTCCATTTTAATTAAATTAAAATAAAATAATAAAAAAACCTTTGAAAAACCCATCTTTCTTAAGAAATTTGCAAAATCCCTGTGGAGACGATCCCACTTATCACTACTACAAAAATAATAAGGATATATGAAAAACTTATTGTACACGCTCTAGGCACGTGTCAACATCCACTGGTAAGCATACGCCAACCGTGATTTCCCATTTCAATTTTTGTTTTTTCTCATGTTATTTCAAGTTTAATTATATTTCATGTTCATGATGATGACGGCAATGTCGATATTTTGGCATAGATACAAGGTGGTGGTTATAGAAACAATCTCAATCTCGAATTGCAAGGGGTGTACCATTTGAAGAACGAAAAAAGGAGAAAAGTGTGTTAGGTTAGTTCAAACCAAACACTTGGAGGCAGATCCACAGAATGCCTGTATAACTGGATGGCGTAAGTAAGATCAACAATCCACTGCAGGTCACACTGTGAGAGGAGTACGTGGATTCAGAGTTCACTATATTGCTAATGAGACTATAGATCTTTGCTCTCTGTTACCAAGATTTTTTTCACATTGATGCAGGCCCAATGGATGACAATAGAAGCAAAAAAAAATTTGTAAAGCGTTTGAACTTTGAACAGATAATGCATGGTCTTACTTGCATCGAGTTCAAGCTGTTGGGTTGGTTATAGGCGTGATTTGTTTCCATTACACAATATTTTCACCTCTTTATCTTGGTTTATAAGGTTTTTTATTTGTAATTGCAAACTTTTTTCAGATTCAAATATTATATTGCTGTTTTGTTAAATACGTATTGATGAGAAACAGATGGTTTGCTACATTGATCAATATAGTAAACTGATCAATATAGTAAACTGATTTTTGTTGCGTTTAATACATACGCATTCAACAAATTAATTAGCCGAAGCTTGATTTGCTCTTCAGTTGCTGATAATTAATTTTTTGTGTGTGACACATGAATCGGTGCTTGACAAATCACATAATTCTTACATTATACAATATATATCGCCTGGCACTAGACCTTCGTTAACCCCTAGTAAACCAGTGCGGAGTTAATAAAGGCCTAGTCAGCCTAAAAAACCGGTCTTCAGTACTTGATAGTCTACATAACAGAGTATATATTTGAAACCATATGCAGCGGAATTTAAATATGGTGAAAACCCAATAACAAATAAATTAAACACACGAGTTTTAGGTGTGGAAGCTAGGATGTGAAAACCCCATATCAAGATACCTTATACGAAATACGGTGACAAGTAAGGGGAATGCATGTATCTATGTGTACCTCTCCAATCCATACACTAGTTTAGTGAAACATACAAATATATATATATATATATATATATATAAAATAATAATATATAGTCTCATGCGGCTCGAGATAGTCACCAATCTTCTCTTTACTCTTACTTCTCGCGAGACCCGAAATTGCCAACACGTAACAATTTCAGGTAAGCAAATTCCAAAGCTTATCCAAATGTATTTCAGATTTATCAAGAACATGCAACTCAAATTCATATATGCAAAGAAGAAACATGATAATAAAGCGAGACATATGAAAATACGCTACCAAAGAAAATAATGATAACAATGAGTACTAAGAAACAATAAGATATGCACTCGAGTCAACATCGTCCGGTGCACCAGGTGGCCTTTAAAAGATCCTAGCCCTAACTCCATGTCAAGTTCTCCGTTGAAATACACATCTCGACAAATCCTAGCCACGACAGGTCATTGGATTCTCCAATAGGGGATTCCAACCTTTATCGAAGCATTCGGGAGCTATCAATAGATCCTAGCTCAAACTCTACATTAGGTTCTCCATTGTGATGCACCTCTCTACGAACCCTAGCCCTGATAGGTCATTGGGTTCTCTATTAACACAACCAAGCTCAACCAACTTTGACCCAAGCCATAGGCACTCATACGAGGAATAGAATAGGGACAATATCATACATTCATCAATAGAAATGAACTGGAATGCAAATAAGATAACTCACTGGTTTTACTTACAACAACCACGCCAAGAAAATTGATCAAATATTTCTTGAAATCTTTGTAACGCCCGCACGTCGTCCCTCGCTTCAAGTTTCATGTTCAAAAGTTCCTCAGCTAGTTTCTTTGACCCTATTTCAAATTTCAAACTTTTATGTGGAAGACTCCAAAACCGATTCATTGAATAAAACAAGGACGAATCAAAGTAAAACGACAAGTAATCCATAATATCCGACTTACAACTTCAATCGATCCAAATCAACTAATTTTTGATAAAATAAGTTCAAACCATCAAAAGAAAGTCAATTAAGACTCATGGTATCTTATAGTCCTAAGATTTAGTTAGAATCCATAAATCAAACTACGTAGCTTTTTAGTTTGTTTCATCAAAACCAATAAGAGCTTATTAATAAGAATCAAAATGTTTAAAATCAACTTCTAGTCTTTAAAACATTTATATATGGTGAGGTTCATTACATTAAATAAACCAACTCATCTATGCCATTTTAATTTATTCTTTTAAAAGAAGAAAAACAGGAAAACTCTATTCTTAGTAAACGAACACTTGATAGACAAGTCAAATGTTTTTATCAAATCAACACAAATTGATCTCGACTTGACTCAAACAACTTAAATCTTCCCCAAATCGTTAGCATTAAGCTTTCAAAACAATCAAGAGAGCAAATCTGATTAAATCATCAACGATGAAATCATATTTTGGCCAAATAGAGTTCAAACCATTATTAGGAACAAAAAATCTTCAGCATCAACTTGAAATAATCAACTATAACATTAAATCCATGGGCTTTTCTTAGATTTGAACTAACAAGGAGGTTAAAGCATCAGAAAAACCTCTAATGAAGTCTCAACTCTAAAGTCTTGGCCTTCCAAACAAGAATATCTCATTTTCTTCTTCCTTTCTCTTCTTTCTTTCTTTCTTTCTTTCTCCTTCTCCGTGAGCTACTCCTACCACCTACCATGCCGTAACCGCCATTCATATAATAGCCCGCTTTAATTAATCTTAATTAATTGATTAATTACATGTTATGACCTTAAGCTCGGACCTACGTGGACACTGCGGACAAGTCTAGGGCACGCCAAGCTAGGTATAATAGTTATTTTTATATGATGCGAGTTAATTTGTTGTATTATTATTTAATATTTGCGTCTCACTAATGTTATGATTTCTATTGGTCGCATTACGTGTGATTTATAACGAGAGGGTAGGACACCATGGGATGAGCGTAATGCGAGTGTGTGAGTAGTCAAATGGTTAGGGAACACTCAACTACCCACAATGTGACAACACATCACCTACCCATCACATCACCCCATCCATCACTTCTCTCTCTCTCTCTCCCTCATCTATAAATCAAAAACAAAATCTCTCATTTATCTTCTCGTGGCTTCTTTTCCATCCTTCTCCTTCTCATTTTTATTCTTCTCCAAGTTCTCCCTCACTAAGCCTTTGTCCTACCCTCATGGCCATAAGATCATGGTCACCTCTCTCTTAGTGTTTTTCTCTCTCAGTGGCTCTCGCCGACGACCTTCCTATACTGAGGTAAGTGATGGTTATTTTTGTTGATTTTTATAGAGGAATTGGGGGCTTTAATGGAAATGGTGTGCTGTCGGTGTAGTGTTGTTATTGTGGTTCTTGTTATAGTTGTTGAAATTGTAAAAAAAGAATAAAATAAATTAAATAGTCTCTTTATATACGAAATGGAAGGGGCACGCCAACGGGTCGGACTTGGCAGACCCAGCTGGTCAGGCCGAGCCGGCCTAGGCCCGGGTGGGACAGCCCAGACACGGGCGGGTTGGGTTGAACTTGTCTTATTCGAACCGGGCCCGATTGAGGAGCCCAAACCTTTTAGAAAAATTTAAAAAAAAACTAAAATTAAATAAATTTTAAAATGAAATAAACTACAGAAAATAAGGAAAAATAGAAATATGAAAAAATCCAAGAAAATTAGAAAAGTGTATAAGAAATTAGAAAAGGTTAGAAAATTGGGTTTTGAGACTTTTTGGGTGTTTTGCACCCTGGTGTTAAGCTGTATAAAGTGTCAAATCTAGGAATTTGGAATAAAATTCTAAATTTTAGCCTTACAATATAAACTCACTTAATGTAACACTAAAACATTTAAAATTATACATTTGGGCGCGAGAGACTTAGGAGATTATAGTCGGGCGTTAGGTGCGTAGTTTAAGGTGTGAGCGAGTCATTTTGTAGCGATTTTCACGAGTATCGAGGTAAGGAAACTGCGAGACCATCATTTTAGCATTCATTTTCGTTTAATGATATTAATTGTTGTTATTACTATTTTTATGCGCCAGTTTAGGCTTGTTTGAGTACTCCATTCTCGCGAGTTTCAGTATATGTTCAAAAAGGGAAACGTGGTTCCACCCCAACACACCGTTGATGATGATTGATCATGACTGCAAGTATAATGGCTCAATTGTAGTAGTAATGTGATCAACAAAGGCTGATTACATATATTGTTCATCTGGGAAAGGTGTATATGGACACAAATGCTTAGTCAAGTTTACTATATTGTTGAGAATGTCTCATTTTGTTTGGTTTAAACTAAAACTAATCTATTCTATAAAAGCAATTTAAATCAAGTTGTATTATTATATTGAGAAAACCTTAGTTCACAACTTCACCCCGTTAATGAATTACTATGCTTCCCATATTTAATTTCCTTAATCTCTCTTATGTTTGTGTGCAATTCATAATTAGAATAAACAAATTTCCTTAATATTCACTTAAACCCACTATCGCGGTGAAAATATCCTAATGTGCAAACTAGAACTTCACCTATGGGTGTGAATAACGTAAGTCTCACAAAACATTAAGTACCAAATCTTTAGACTTATAAACAACTAAGTTTACTACCCATATCTCCCTAATCAACAACTATCTATCGACGTTATATATTTTACTGTTGTGTTGTTCATATCCAGCTTAAAAGCTCCAAGACCATGGTAACTTCTAAAACCCCTAATAAATAAACATGTGATCAAGATGTTCATAACATTAAGCATATAATCAAACATAAATCATAATCGTTGCACATTTAAAACATTCTAATCAATTCATAACTTTACATAATATTCATACCATATGATCCATTGATCCCTAAGATAAATAGATTACTTACTCATCATTGAAATCAACATCATACAATTCATAAACATCATTGAAATCAGAGATTTAACTAAATAATACCTTTAATTAAATCAATGAAACAAAGATTGAATTACAAATAGGAGTCTTCAATGTCTTCTCTTTCAAAAACTTTTCACAATACTCAAATAAAACTCTCTAAAATTCGAAATTAATGTAAACTATGGTGGTGTGTTGTGAATCTTTTGTATATCTTAGTTTACCTCATCTTAATACCTATTTATACTCTTAAGACTATTACAAGTACAATTTAAAACCCTAAATAACAATTCCAAATGAAATAGAAGTCCAAAACTTTCTATTTTTATGTCTTGTTGCTATATGTAAGTGATCCACGCCGCCTGTGCTATGTGACTGCACCACCACAACACCGTCTCTTCTTTATTTTTCCTTCTTAGTACATTTTATGTCACCCGTGTTGAGCTACTGCACCGTCTGTGTTGAGCCACAGCGCCGTGACTGCGTCACCTCCACTGCATCTTTTCTTCTGATCTCTACGTTGTCCATTCATTCCCCATAGCGTCACTTGGTCATCTTACAACGTTAACTCGGTTTTTGTGCTTTTTCTTCTATTTTCTTCATGAATTCATTCCTTTGTCTTTTATATGCCTTGGGGTCCTGAAAACACATAAATACCATCAATTAGAGCTCATTCCGGGATATTTAGACCAAGTATACAACTAAGCTAGTCCTATATATAAGTCTAATTAACTACTTATCAAATACCTCCAAACTTAGGATTTTGCACATCTCGAGCAAAAATGTATTCTACTCAGACTGCATACTACTGCTGCTTATAGTATCTTACTCATTTTACATAGTTCAAATAAGTTTCAAATTAATAATCCACTCAAGAGTTTTTTTTCATAAAAACTAATACTTTTAAAACACGCAGCCTTAACAACAAATATAATTCACTTTTGAAACTCAAAAGTAGTTCACAACCAAAACCATATCTACTTACAAATTTACTTTACCTCGACACTCAAGCAACAAGTGTACTATCTCATGATTTCTCATTAAGCTCAAGAATTCACAAATAAATGTAGATCATACTATTTTCGTAGACATAAATACTTCTAGAGTCCGTAGGAATTTTATAGAGTTGGAAGGAAAACTTAACTCAACTAAGTTACTTGTATTCGTGCTAAATCTTTTTATTTGACTTCCGCCTTTCTTTCTTTGTATATATATCTCTCTCTTTTCTTTTCTCCTTATATATATTTTTTAGTTGTACGTTCCCTGCTCATTTACCTTTGGATTTCGTTTTTCTCACTTTTTCCTACCATCAAGTTCTCTATTCCTTTCCCTTTATATTTTTATTTAAAACTATCGTTAGCACTTCTTGTGGGGCCTTGGTGTTCATACGCAACAAAAAACTTTAAACAATTTTTAAAAAACCCTAACAGGATCGTAAATAAGTTCCACTAAACAAGATCTATAAAAGTAAACCATACCTTAATCTATGATTTCCTTCTCTAACTGTTCGATCTCCAAAACGTTCAAGCGCTAGTCCTATATTGGAAACCCACACATAACAGTGACAACAATTTGGAGTGCTAGCCCCAAGAGAGAGAAAAAGTTTTCTTTCTTTCCTAAAATCCAGAGAACTCGAAATTTACAAAATGAAAATCTTATTTTGTTTTAGGGTCTCAACCTCTATTTTTATGTGTATATAAGCCCTCGCTTAAAATCTTATTCATATTACAACTATTGTATTTAAGCAATTTAAGCAAATTACACATACGCCCCTATTAATAATTTATCATATAACAAATCGTAAGGGCTTTTATGCCGTGAATTTTATCATAAAAAACTCATTACTGTGGACTAATTGAAAATGCGCAAAGCCATTCTTTGTGTGCAGCCTAATAGGTTCATGCAATGTTGGCAGTGAACCAAAATCATTTTGGTACACAAGTCATAAGCGGTCTCATGCAAGACATTATGACTACCCAAGTAGCATGAATATTAGAATCGATACAACCTAATGAATAACATATATTATATCTTTTTTTCATCGATATCCTTTTATTAAACATAAGACATGAAAAGTCACCTTTAATGTTCAATCGTACTAGGCTATATCTTTAGGTAGACTGGAAACACCCAAATGACATTGATCATATCAATTAATTTGGACTTGGTCATTTAATAGTCTAACTTATCGAGGGATCCGCTGATATCTCTCTATACCAAAAGGATAAATTCTATCTTGATTACACACCTTCACATATTATTCACATGGTAACCAATCACAATCTTTATGATCGTCCGGTTAAAGACAACGTTTGATTGTGTCAAATTACCATGCTCATAATATTGAATTCTATGGTAATCTTAAGTCGAAAGACTAATGATATACCTATCATGAGTAACACTTATGACTTAATCCATGTGGTGTTCTCACAACGGGTCGATCCACTACCTTCTTCCCATAACAAATACTCATGATCTTGATTCGTATCTCTGTACGTATGATCATCACATGACCATCAATCAAGATTTACACTAGCCTTAATTTATTATAGTTCCCAAAATAATGACCGACTAGGGACATTTAGGACATTTCAACAAATACCCATGGACCTTACTATATGTAAACATGCAATCACTTATAATAAAATAACAAATGAAAACCTCAATTTTATTAACTAAAATAATAAGATAAACAATGTTAGTAGATTGACCTAGGGCACATGTCCCAACATCTCCTACTTGCACTAGGGCCAATCATTCATGTTTTTAATACTAATGACATAATATGACCATCATGTTTCGCTTGTGGAAGAGCCTTCATTAAAGGATCTGCAACATTTTCTTTTGTAGGAACTCTGCAAATCTTCACGTCTCCCCTCTCAATGATTTCTCGAATGATATGAAAATGTCTAAGTATATATTTGGATTGGTGGTGTGAACTTGGTTCCTTGGCCAATGGTATCGCCCCATTGTTTTCACAATACAAGCAAACGGGGTTAACTATACTTGGAACCACACCAAGTTCATAGATGAACCTTTTGATCCAAAATGCCTCCTTAACTGCATCAGACGCTGTAATATACTCAACTTCTGTTGTAGAATCTGCCACAGTGTCTTGCTTCGAACTTTTCTAGCTCACTACGCCTCCATTCAAAGTGAACACATATCCAGACTGCGATCTGAAGTCATCTATATCAGTTTGAAAACTTCAATCTGCGTAACCATTTGCAACAAGTTCTTCTTCTAAACTTCCATAGACCAAGAACACTTCTTTAGTCATTCTTAAGTACTTAAGAATGTTCTTACTGCAATCCTATGACTCTCACCGGGATCTGACTAATATCTGCTTTCACATTCAAAGCATATGATACATCAAGTCAAGTGCATAACATGTCATACATAATTGATCCAATAGTTGATGCCTATGGAATCGTATTCATGCGTTCTCGCTCATCATTAGTCTTAGGACATTAAGTCTAGCTGAGACTTATACCATGAGATATTGGCAACGACCCTCTTTTAGAATCTTGCATACTGAACCTATTTAATACCTTGTTAATATAAGCACTCTAACTTAGATTGATCAACCTTTTAGATCTATCCCTATAGATCTTAATCCAAAGGATGTAGGTTGCATCTCCTAAGTCCTTCATTGAGAAACACTTCCCTAACCAAGACTTGACACTTTGCAAGGTTGGAATTTCATTTCCAATGAGTAATATATCATCCACATACAATACCAAGAAAACAACTGTCAGACCCCACCTAGTTAGGGCATCTGACCGGCCTAGATTACCTTAATATCCTGATAACCTAGCAGCCTTAAACTCTTATCCAATAAGTAAATAAAAATCTATCAGAGTAATTATCAAATATGATTATAAATCAACCACAAATGGATTCTAAAACGAATCTTGTGCCTCAAAATCAGTAAAGATTAATTGTATAATTCTTAAATATTCGTAAAAAATATTCGCCAACATCTCCTCTATTTCTAAGCCTACACCGGAAATTTCAGCCTTTATAAATCTTCAACAAACCTGCTCAGCTTGGTGAAAATGCCAAAGGACTCACAATCCACCCCATAACAAAATATATCGTATTAATAATGATTATTTATTCATTCTAACCTATCTCAGACTTTTGACATTATTAAATCATTAATACTTTAACTTCTCGGCATTCCAATCCATCTTAAAACCATTTAAACAATTCCAATCCTTCTCAAAACCATTTCAACATTTTGAACTAAGAAACTTCTCCAAATTAATATATTTGCAATTAGATCCTCAAAACTCGACAATAAACGCCACGAAAGCACCCGATACCAACACCAAAATATTTTCACAGCCCGTGGAGTCAAATTGGATCAAAACCAATAATTAATATCAACTATTAAAACATCTCCAAAATAGTTCTCAACTGAATTGCATTAGTTCAACTCATCAAAACCCTAACCAACATCAGTGGAATTTATCCCAAATTGATGCAAATCAATCTAATATACCAATTAACAACAATTTCAACCAATTTTTATCAAAACCCCACGGAATATATCGAAAAATCACGAGAATTCAAATTGATTGAGAAAAAATTCATGGCATTAAGAATTTACCAAATTGCAGGCCGAATACCTCGTTTCTACTGCAGAAACTAAGCTCTAACTGACCGTCTCGCAATGCTCTATGGTTTTGCGGAAATAAACAGAGCGAAAATCGGATGTCGGGAGCTCGCGGAGCGAAAGATCGAATTGATAAGGTTAGGAGAAAATATTCAGTTGAATATAAAAGGAATCGATTGATTTTTTTGATTTTTGATTTTTTTCTTTATTTATATAAACCCTCAGTTGCTTGTCAACAGCTTAATTTCTTTTTCTTTATTAATTTCAGAAATCTCTATTTTGACATGTTTTGACTTCAGGCGCCCATTTTCTATCGGACTTTTTACCAAATTGAAAAAACTCTCGACAAAATAGTCCATCTTCATGAAATGTCCATAAAACTGGTTTTGATTGCACTAAAACCTTAAAAATCTTAACTTTGTTCATGACATACATAACCTTTATGGACCAATCCTCTTGCCATACTTATCTAAACTTGCACCAGTTTGGATCGAATCTCAACCTCGACTACTGTCAACTGACACCAAACTCGAAAAAAGATCTCACACAACTTTGTCTCATTTCACACTACATCTAATCCTGACTTATACGCAAATCGAGGCAAATCCTTACGTCAGTTCATTAAGTCCATTTAAGGTCCAAATTTTGAATTTTGAATTTAAATTCAATTATTCATCGCGAAATTCGAAACTAATATTTATGTCAATATTTTGACTATCTCGGCACCCGTCTCGACACATATCTTGAGACAAAACCCCGCGAATCTCAAATTTATTCAATCACCTGAATTTCGTAAAATAAAATAATATATAATACATAACACTAGGCAAACATCACATATTGATAAAATTAATTATAAATCTCAAATTCACCGGTGTTTAATTCCCAACTAATAAGAATTTCGGGATTTGACAATCTTCCCAACTAATAAGAATTTCGTCCTCGAAATTAAAATTTAACCAAATCTACCTAAACTCAAAGAGACTCGGAAAATGCTCTCTCATATACGCCTCTCGTTTTCATGTTAGCTTTTCATACAACACGTTACTCTACAAATCAAACTGATTCCATGCAACTATATAATGCGAATCAGATTCTTTCCGCTTGAGCATAAACGTGTGAAATACGTCATCAATTTCGGCATGCTGAGGCGGTACTACCGATCCAAACACTAACTTCCCAACCCATTTCACAATCTCGAATGACCATATAAGTAAAAAAAAGAGCTTTCCTTTCAGTCCAAACTTGTAATGGTCTTTTGGGATGAGAGACTTTCAGATACACCCAATTTCTTTCACTATATATCATAAACCAGTGATAGAGATCATAATAACTTTTGTATCTTTTTTAAACCATTTTCAATCCTAGACGAATCTGCTGCACAACCTCAATGTGATCTCCAACCATCTATGACTCTAACTCCACCTAATCCTCTGGTTCAACCCCACCGACAGGAGATCGACAACGTATCCCATACCATGCCTAAAACAGAGTCATTTCAATACATAATTAATAACAGTTATTATAAAAGAAATCACATAAATGTATGTATTCTTCCCATGAACCTCTAAATACCAGTACACAAGCCCTGAGCATGTCCTCCAACACATAAATCCACCTTTCAGTTCGACCATCCACCCGATGATGAAATACAGAACCGAGATAAAGCAGAATGTCGAAATAATTCTTGTATGCCTTGCCACAACCCCGATGTGTAGCGAGCATCAAGATAAGAAAATATTATCAGCCACACTCCAACGAAGTGAGCTACCTCTTGCCCACACAACAAGCTCACTGTGTAAAGGTATCCGAAATGTACATAGAAAGAACATGAGCAGACTTCGCCAGTCCATCAACAATAATTCACACCACATCATGTTTTTCCCAAGAAATAGGCAAATGAATAACAAATTCTATCATGATATATTCCCATTTTCATTACAATATAGGAAATAACTGCACCTTATTTTCAGGTTTCTGCCTATCGGCCTTAACCTGTTGACAAATCTCACATTTCCTCACATAATCACCCACGTCACATTTTTCCCCGGCCACCAATACAATCGCCCCATATTATAACATATTTCGATTCTGCCAGGATGAATGCTAAATCTAAACTGATGAGATTCTTTCAATATCTTATCCCGAATCTCTGCCACCGATGGAATCCACAGTCTGCCTTTAAACCTCAAACTTTAATTCACAAACTCAACTCAATCTGGATTATTACTATTGTCAGTAAACCCCTTAAACTTTTCATAATCCACATCACTTTGCCTACACTCTATCACTTCATGAATAGAGACGAGTTGT
This sequence comes from Stephania cephalantha, assembly GCA_039657325.1. NCBI lineage: Eukaryota > Viridiplantae > Streptophyta > Magnoliopsida > Ranunculales > Menispermaceae > Stephania > Stephania cephalantha. Next base: position 27,396,334 of record CM077578.1, on the reverse strand, counting down.
ACTCTAAACTGAGCACAAGTTGATTCATCATCAACCTCAAGAACCTCTGACAAAATCATAACAATGACTTTTTCGAACAACTCATACTCGTAAGTCAATCGACTAGTTGCATGCAATGTTTCAGCACTCCTCATGCTCAATGCGTCAGCAACAACATTAACTTCACCCGAATGGTATTTAAGACTAAAATTAAAGTCTTTCTAACGTTCAACTATTTTTATTGTCTCACATTAAATTTTGTTTGAGAGAACAAATAATTCAAACTCTTAGGATTTGAAAATAGCGTACAACTTCCCCCATATCTCTACAACTTCAAAACAAACACAATCGCCGCTAATTTCAAATCATAAACATAATAATTCTTCTTGTGAATATTTAATTGACAAGAAGCCTATATAATCACCCTTCCATTTTGCATTAACACACAACTAAACCCACTTTCGATGCATCAGTCTAAAACGTAAGCCTTTTCCTCGCTTTAGGTAATATAAGAATTGGTGCTGAAGTTAAATGTTTCTTCAATTTCTCTAAATACAACATTGCATTCGTTTGACCAAACAATTGGAATATTTTTTTGAGTTAATTTAGTAACATGCGCAACTATCTTTGAAAATCTTTCACAAATCGACAATAATCACCAGCTAAACTGAGAAAACTCCGTATCTCGTATCTTTCACAAATTGATAATAATCGCCACTCAAAAACTTTACCTCAAACTAACGAAACTCGCATTGGCTAAACTTAGCATGCATCTTATAATTTCTCAAATTTTAGAAATTAACTCTAAGATATTATTCGTGATCCTCGTGAGTCTTAAAGTATATCTCAATATCATCAATTAACATTATCACAAAGTAACCCAAACACAGCCTCAACCTCTCTGTATCAAATCTACAACCATTGTTGGAACATTAGTTAACCCAAATGACATAACAATAAACTCAAAGTAACAATATCTGATACTAAACGCAGTTTTCTGTACATGATCTTCCCAAACTCTCGACTGATAGTAACCTCAATGAAAATAAATCTTTGGAAAGAGTTTTGATATATTCAGTTGATCAAACAAATCATTAATTTGAGGCAATAGCTATTTATTCCGAACAGTTATTATGTTTCACTGTTTATAATCAATGTAGAGACTCGAATTACCATTCTTTTTTTTCACAAAAGGACTATTGCACCTTACGACGACTTAAGTCGATGAATAAACTCATTCATCCGTCAACTCCTCTAACTGAGACTGCATCTCCTGCAATTCCTTCGGAGATATCCTATAGGACATCATAGTTATTGATATAGTTCCAAAACCAAATCAATCACAAAATTAATCAACTCCAGTTAATTCATCAAAATACATGTCCACGAATCCCCAACTACAAGAACCTCCTCCAATTTAATTTTAAATCTTGCCTCTGTACTATAGTTCGGTAAGAATTTCAATTTCTTCATAATGACTAGCTAATCCATTATCAACACCTCAAACTCCAATAACTATAACACACAACAACATATTTCTCATACATTAAATGAGGATCCACCCTATCCCCTATTATTGTGTTAAGTACAAGATAAATAGGGACTCACACCGGGGTTAACCCTAACTTAATCACCACACGACCACAAACTAAAATCAAACCTTCAATAAGATTACGATTTGTACTTGAATCTCGTTCAGTCACCACCTGAACACATTCCTTGATATGTTGTTGAGTCTGTTACACACAAAATAATGCTCTTAAAAGTTATGGACACCTCTCTTGTAATTTCTTTTCTTTCCATACCAAAAACAAGTAATGACACTCAGATTCCGAGAACAGTCTCGGTGATGTGACCTTCTTTTTCATACCTAAAATATATCACCGTAGGTTTATTACTTACAAAAGATTCCTGAATAGGTGTCGATCTTTGATTCGAGACCTACCCCCCTGAGATCCTCGACCCTTACCTTCATTCCTCTGCAACTAAGGTATACCTTTTTGACTTGAAAACTGAGAAGTATGTTTGTGTCATATCAACTAATCCTTAAATCTTTCATTTTCTCTCGAAACTTACGGTCAAACCTGAAAGGAAAGTTTTTCTTACCCATAAAATTTAATTCTTATCCTGACTCCATGACGCTCTAATATCATTATGATTCGTGCTGAAAACTATAATGACATAGGTATTGGCCTATCTCGAACCTCTCGCAGAATGTTCAGTTTAATCCTTAGTATAATGGTACCAAACTCTTCCTACTTTTCCTCTCGTGACATTCCACTATCAACGAATGTATCAATCTGAACCGGAAACTACAACAACCGGTTCAACTCTCAAACGAACATCAATGGTAGTCTGCTATTCTTGAGCGACCGAAATGGCATTAGGAACTTCTTGGGCCACACAACCACAAATACCTGAGCTACCACCTGTGCTCGTAATGTATTCATCCATCCTAACATTTTCATAACCAGATTCTCAAACGTATTTGAATCCACACATTGTGGATCCTTATTATCCTCGTTAGATCCCTAATCCAGCTCTTGCTGTCCACTAATAATTTTTTGCGATAAAATTGCAAGAAAAGTATTTCAACAAGCCCATATCCATCGATATCTCGATAATGTAAAACACACATAACACAAATCATAAAGTTTTTAAACTTTTTAAACCCCGTTCCATCGCGTTACTTCCTCAACTAATCGCTTATTAGGCCTCAATTAGCAAGATTGTTTTAGAATCCTAGGCTCTCATACCACTATTGTCAGACCCCACCTAGTTAGGGCATCGACCGGCCTAGATTACCTTAATATCATGATAACCTAGCAGCCTTAACGTCTCATCCAATAAATAAATAAAAATCTATCAGAGTAATTATCAAATATGATTCTAAATCAACCACAAAGGGATTCTAAAATGAATGTTGTACCTCAAAATCAGTAAAGATTAATTATATAGTCCTTAAATATTCGTAAAAATATTTTGCTAGCATCTCCTCTATTTCTAAGCCTACACTGGAAATTTCGGCCTTCATAAATCTTCAACAAACCTGCCTAGCTTAATGGAAATGCCAAAGGACTCACAATCCACCTCATAACAAAATATATCCCATTAATAATAATTATTTATTCATTATAATCTATCTCAGACTTTCAACATTATTAAATCATTAATACCTTAACTTCTCGGCATTCCAATCCATCCTAAAACCATTAAAACAATTCCAATCCTTCTCAAAACCATTTCAACATTTTCGAAAGATATCCTAACTTCACACGAACCCAAAAACCCATTTATACAATATTTTATATTCAAAAGTAATACAAACATAGAGAGAAAGAAACTGAGCAAGTCACCAATAATTGGAAAGCTTTTATTTTCCTTTGTCGCCACTAAAACCTTTCATTATCCAATTATAATAATTCGATAATGTCAGATAAGTAAATCCCACACTATCAATTACACCTGTAGTAATCAAATGCTAATCCAAAGAATTTAAACGAACAATATAATCTAAGGAATTTAAATACAACCGTGAATCCAACCCGTTTATGTTATCCGACCACAATCAGACGATCGGTCTCTAAAAGTGGTAAGTAAACAGTAATAAGGACTCATGCGTGGGGAGAATAACCAAACGAGTCTCGTTCCTCTAGACTATGGGTGTATAATCTGATCAACGTGATCTCATGATAACCATGTAATGCAAAGTATCAGTGACTCCAGCCCCTCAAGCATAATATAGTGTTCAATAACCCCGATATAGACACTATAAGGAGACTCGTAATGCCTTACCCTCCCAAACCGTGTATGCATGTACAACAAAAATGCAATTCAAGGATCAATGCAATTTAGACAAAATATAATCATAAAATGTAAAGGTTACCATGGGATTTGCTTAACCGTACAAACAACCAACTTCAAGCTTAATTTTTAAGGTTCCCAGAGTGTCAGATCACCTTGAAAATAGTTCCAATAGCAAGCTTCAAATGAAACGATATCACGAAGCCCAATGAAAACCACGATCAAAGTATGCTTGAGAACTGTTTCCAAAAATATTAATTTATATAACTATTTCAACTAGCTTTCAACTAGCCAACTTGGGGTAACTTTTTAACCTTGAAAACCTCAATATTTGTCATGATGACCTTAAAGGAACTTGTAGTACTCATGTCCTAATTTCCATAAAATTCAAGAACACCCAAAGCGAGTCACCATCGGAGAAGTTATGAATTTTTCCATATGGCCTATCGACTTGGAAACTTTACATATTTTGAACTAAAAAACTTTACCAAATTAATATTTTTCGCAATTAAATCCTGAAAACTCAACAATAAACGCCACGAAACCACCCGATACCAACACCAAAATATTTTCATAGCTCGTGGAGTCAAATTGGATTAAAACCAATAATCAATATCAACTATTAAAACATCTCCAAAATAGTTATCAACTGAATTGCATTAGTTCACCTCATCAAAACCCTAACCAACATCAGTGGAGTTTATCCTAAATTGACGCAAATAAATCCAATATACCAATTAACAACAATTTCAACCAATTTGTATCAAAACCCCACGAAAGAAATTGAAAATCGCGAGAATTCAAATTGAATTGAGGAAAAATGCATGACATCAAGAATTTACCAAATTGCAGACTGAATACCTCATTTCTACCACAAAACTTTTTTCAAACTGACCGTCTCGTGATGCTCTACGGTTTTGCGAAAAAAACTGAGCGAAAATCGAATATCGGGAGCTCGTAGAGCGAAAGATCGAATTAATAGGGTTAGGAGAAAATGTTCTATTCAATATAAAAGGAATCGATTGATTTTTTCTTTATTTTTGAATTTTTTCTTTATTTATATATGAACCCACAGCTAGCTGCTTGTCAGTAGCTTAATTTCTTTTTATTTATTAATTCTAGAAATCACTATTTTGATGTGTTTTGACTTTCTGGCGTCCGTTTTCTATCCGAATTTTCACCAAATTGAACAAAACTCTCGAAAAATAGTCTATCTTCATGATATGTCCATAACACTGGTTTTGGTCACACCAAAACCCCAACAATCTTAACTTTGTCCATGACATACATAATCTTGATGGACCAATTAATCATCTTGCCATACTTATCCAAACTTGCACTTGTTTGGACCAAATCTTAACCTCGACTACTGTAAACCAGCACCAAACTCGAAACAAGATCTCACACAACTTCATCTCATTTCACACTACCTCCAATCCTGACTTACACGTAAACCGAGGCAAATCCCCTCGTCAGCTTGTTAAGTCCATTTAAGGTCCAAATTTCAAAATTTTAATTTAAATTCAATTATTCATTACAAAATTTGAAACTAATATTTATGTCAATATTTTGACTATCTCGGCACTTGTCTCGACATGTATCTCGAGACAAAACCCAGTGAATCTTAAATTTACTCAATCACCCGAATTTCGCAAGATAAAATAATAAATACACAACACTAGTCAAATATTAAGATTAATAAAATTATTTATAAATCTAAAATTCACCAGTGTTTAATTCCCGACTCGCGGACAAAACCATAATTAAGCTTCCTTAATCCCAAATTAACCATAATTACCGATTTAAAAATTTCAGGATTTGACAACAACCACGCTCCCACTGACCTTCTTGTATACACAAGGCTCATCTTCATTTTTAATGAAACCAAATACCTTAATTGCTTCATTAAAATGAAGATTCCAACTCCGAGAAGCTTGCTTTAATCCATAAATGGATCTTTGAAGGTTGCATACTTTCCTAGAATTCTCAGGAAGAACAAACCATTCAGTCTGTATCATATACACGTCCTCAAGTAACTTTCCAGTTAGAAAAACTGTTTTGACATCCATTAGCCATATCTCAAAGTCATAATATGCGGTTATGACAATTAGAATTCTAATGAATTTAAGCATGGCTAAAGAAAAAAAGTCTCGTCATAATCAACACCTTGAGTCTGCTTGAAACCTTTTGCTACTAGCCATGCTTTATAAGTATGCACATTACCATCTATGCCAGTTTTCTTCCTGAAAACCCATTTACATCCAATGGTCTTACCTATTTTAGGTAAATAAATCAAGTTCCAAACTTGGTAATCATACATGGATTGCATCTCATAATTCATGGCTATTTGACTCAAGACTAGACACAACCTATTGATAAGTAGTAGACTCATTTTTATCCACAAGCAACACTTGACTACTATCAGTAATAAAAAATCCAAATCTCTCAGGCTGATGTCTTACCCTACCAGACCTATACGGGCTTGTGATACATGTGGAGGTTCAACTAGTTCAAGACTTTATCGATCTCCCACTGGTGGTTAAGTGTTTATTTGTAGTTCTCAAACTTCTTTATGACTTATTTTATTCATATTGTTGTCTTTTGAAATAAACTCTTTTTCCATAAGGACGCCATTCCGAGCAACAAACACTTTATTCTCAATGAGATTATAAAAGTAGTATCCTCTAGTTTCTTTAGGATAACCAACAAATATACGCTTGATAGATTTAGCTGATAATTTTTTTGAGATTTCCCGTTGTACGAAAACCTTACACACCCAAATCTTAAGGAAATACAAATTGGTCTTTTCCTAAACCACATCTCATGTGGTGTTTTATCAACCGCTTTAGAAGGAACACGATTCAGTGTAAACGCAGTAGTTTTTATGGCATAGCCCTAATAGAAAATAAGAAGATCTGTACGACTAATCATAGATCGAACCATATTCAATAAAGTACTATTTCTTCTCTCTAAAACACTATTCCATTATGGAGTTGCTGGAGGAGTTAACTGTGAGACAATCCCACAATTTCTAAGATGATAATCAAACTCTTGGCTCAAATATTTACCACATCGATCTGATTGAAGTGTTTTAATAGTTTTACCAAGTTTATTTTGCAATTCATTCTGAAATGTTCAAAACATCTCAAAAGAGTAACTTTATGTTTTACGAGATACACATAACCATATTTGTTGAAATCATCGGTGAAAGTAATGAAGTACTGATAACCACCTTTAGCAATTGTGTTTATATGACCGTATACATCAGTATGTATTAGACCCAATAAATCACTTGCCTTTTCACTATGTTCAGTAAAGGGACTTTTTGTCATCTTGCCTAGTAAACAAGATACACATGTTTCATATGACTCAAAATCAAATGAATCTAAAAGTCCATCTTTATAGAGTGTAGAAATGTGTTTCTCATTTATGTGGCAAAGACGACAATGCCAAAGGTAGGTTTGAATCAAATCATTTGACTTGAATCTCTTTGTATTTACGTTAAGAATAGGAGTATCCATGTACCTTTTCTTGTTTAGAATATAAAGACCGTCACAAAAATTAGCATTCACATAGAAAACGTTTTTACAAGAAATGGAGCATTTATTATTCGTAATAATGAAATTAAAACCATCAAAATCCAAACATGAAACTGAAATGATGTTTCTGCTCATGACAGGGACATAATAACAATTATTTAAAATAAAAACAAGTCCACTAGGTAAAATTAACTTATAGCATCCTACAGCCAACACATCAACATTTGCTCCATTTCCAACTCGTAGGATGACTTCTCCTTTCGTTAGCTTTCTACTTTTAGTGAGACCCTGCACATTAATACAAATGTGAGATCCACATCCAATATCCAATACCTAGTAATCACTAGTAGACAAGTTAACTTCAAGAACGTAAATACCTGAAGTAGTAGTCGCACTACTCTTCTTTTTCTTTAGATCCTCAAGATAGAGCTTGCGATTTCTAAACCAATGTCTAGGTGTAAGGCAGAAATGGCAATTTCTTTCTCTTTACTTTTCCTTCAGGGTCTGTGAAGTAGAAGTAGCCTTAGGCTTGACTTGTTCCATGGGTTTTGTGACAGTCACAACTGCCTTATCAACTTTAGCCTTGCTTTTGGCCTTCTCTTCATAACATTTCCTTTCAGAACCATCAACACATTAGCAATGTGTTTCTTGACATTATGCTCAGCAGTTTTAAGCATTAAATGCAACTCTCAGATAGACTTTTCCATATTACTCATGTTATAGTTCATCACAAATTGTGAATAACTATCAGGCAATGAATTCAGGATCAAATCCATAGCCAACTCTTAGCTTATGGGAAATTCAAGTATGTCAAGATGGTCAATATATCCCTTCATTTTCAAAACATGAGGACTAACCGACGCACCCTCAACCATTTTGCAAGAGTGAAGGTTCTTGACTATCTCAAACCTTTCTTGCCTAGCCTGCTATTGGGACATTTCCTTCAGCATCGTAGCCATATCGTAATCTTTTATGTGTTCTATGTCATTCTGCAGCTCAGGAACCATGGTTGCCAACATAATGCATGCAAAATCAGTTGAGTCGTTGACATGCTTAATATGTACATCTTTCATGGCTCTTAAAGCATTAGGTGGTGGTTCCTCCGGAATAGGATCATCCAGGACATACAACTTGTGTTCATGCTCAAGAACAATTCTCAACTTTTTAAACCAGTCAAGAAAGTTTGTCCCAGACAACTTATCCTTCTCAAGAATGGATCGCAGTGACAAATGATTAGTGTGATTTGAAGAGGCCATAGATCTACAACAAAGATTATGCAAAAATTCTTTTGGTATAGAGGAATAGACTCCCGCTAAATTAACAAGCATCTTAAAAACACTATGTTAATTTAAGGGACTAAAATCCATGTTTAACCTAATTCTAAGACAGCTAAGGCATGATACTTTGAATTAGGTTATTTAGGTAGGTACCAATTACTAATTACATCATATGTAACTTTTAGTTGTTTTTATGAGATTATGACATCTTATGTCTTAGGATGTCTTATCTTATCTTGTACCTAAAACCCAAAACTATTTTGATAGCTTTATCAAGTCTAACCATTTCAAACAATAGAGTAACCGTTACTCAACCTGCCTCACCATGATAACATAATACACTATAAGGAAGCAGACCCATATTGATGTGATCGAAGCCTTGACAAGTGTTTGCGAATGGATGAAACTTGACTTAAAATTTGGAAGAGGGATTTTTATTTGTTTTAGTGATTATAATTTAAACAAGATAAATATCATATATTACAATGCAGGAACAATCACTAAACAAGTTAGAAAATTTTACTAATATTGACTATTATACAGATTTCCCTGCGCTATGAACAGTTAGCGTCAGTTTAACACTAAGCAATTGACCAAAACCGCCCTTTATTTTAATTCCAAAAAATATTAATTAAATTTTTTTTAATTAACTCAAGCCCACCTCTAACTTAATATCTTATCTTAATACAATTAGAATTTAAGATACTTTGAATCCTTATCCAATATGAATTTGTTATATATCTCACCGCTCTTATAAGATTTGTAATTCTGATCCAATTACAAGTTTATCTCCATTCTAATAGGAATATACTAACAGATAACCACAATTAGATATTTGATCAAAAATAATTTCGATTCTTATTCACACAAAACATGCAATTGAATCAAGAAACGAAATGTAAATCATGCATTCAACACCAGAATCATATTAACCTAATCATGATTTCTATCATGGAGATACGCATAATTATTGAACAAAAATGGAATATGTATTCAACACCAGAATCACATTAACCTAAACTTGACTTCTACCATGACCATACAAAATTCTAATAGTTCAATATTAAAAAACATATGTTAATCAAAATATTCTAAACATAAATACTATCATTGAATCAAATCATGTGTATGTATCAATATACATGAATTAACAACATGCTTTAAAACCAATTCTTGATAACAATTATCACATAACCTATATTTACATCATATATACATTAATCAAGATCATGTTTTTCGCACATATATCATATATACATTAGAGAAAACATGCAAACATTTAATAGAACCGATCTAAACTAGATCTACAAAAGTAAATCATACATTAATCCGTGATTTCTTTCTCTGATTGTTCGATCTCCAAAACATGCAAGCGGACGTCCTTTATCAAAAATCCACACATGCGAATGGTGACCACAATTTGGAGTGCTAGTCCCAAAAGAGATAGAAAACGTTTTTCTTTGTGACCAATTGAAATTTGCAAAAATGAAAAATATTATTTCATTTTAGGATTTCAACATCTATTTATATGAGTAGATAAGCCCTCAATTAAAATCCTATTCGTATTACAACTATTGTATTTAAGCAGTTTAAGCAAATTACACATACACCCTATTAATAAGTTATCATATAACAAATCGTAAGGGATTTTATGCTATGAATTTTATCATATAAAACTCATTACTCTGGACCAATTGAAATCGAGCAAAGCCATTCTTTATGTGTGACCCAATAGGTTCATGTGACGTTGGTAGTGAATCAAAACTATTTTGATACACAAGTCATAAGCGGTCTCTAGCAAGGCATTATGACTACCCTAGTAGCATGAATATCAGAATCAGTACAACATAAAGAATAACATATATCATATCCTTTTGTCGTGCGATATCCTTTGATTAAACTTAAGTCATGTAAAGTCACCCTTAATGTTCAATCGTACTAGTCTAGATCTTTAGGTAGACTAAAAACATCCAAATGACATTGATCATATCAATTCACTTGGACTTGGTCATTTAACAGTCTAACATATCGAGGGATCCACTGATATCTCTCTATACGAGAGGGACAAAATCTATCTTGACTACACGCCTTCACAATTATTCACATGGTAATCAATCACAATCTTTATGATCGTCCGGTTAAAAACAACGTTTGATTGTGTCAAATTACCATGCTCCTAATATCGAAGTTTATGGTAATCTCAAGTCGAAGGACTGATGATATACCTATATGAGTGATACTTATGACTTAATCCATATGATGTTAGTGGGTCGGTCTAGTACCTTATTGCAATAACAAGTACTCATGATCTTGATTCGTATCCCTATATGCATGATCATCACATGACCATTAATCAAGATTCACACTAGGCTTAATTCATTATAGTTTCTAGTATAATGATCGGGCATTTAGGATATTTCAAAAAATACCCATGGATCTTACTATAAGGTAAATATGCAATCACTTATAATAAAATAGCAAATAAAAATCTCAATTTTATTAAATAAAATTATAAGATAAACAATGTTTGTAGATTGACCTAGGGCACATGCCCCAACACTTCTCACTTTCACTTTTATTAAGCAAGTTTTAATTCTTACTTTTCATTAAACACCATACCTATTTCTTTCCCTTTTAGTACTAAGTATTTATTTACTTATACTCAAGTAAGATTCATACTTATTATAGAATTCTTTAAAGATCTAACTTTTTCCACAAGAAGTGTTTTAGTATTCTTCTTGCTTTGCTTTCAAGTCCATGGTCTTTCATAACTTTATGTTTCTAATCATGAAATTATACCATTGTTTGCTACAATTCTTATTTTTTTTAAAAAATAATAACATTCTCTTGAGTTTTATATCAACGAGACACTTGTACTCTTACTTATCCTCAATCAAATGCATGAACTTTGCAAATGATACTTTATTCATTATATATACTACTCTATCTAACCTAAGTTATACTACCTATATGCATGTTTTTTATATATATCACTATATATGTAATGAATGATGTGCACTGCAATTAAATAATAAGTAAATGAAATACACTACAATTCTTCCTCTTTAACTGCTTCAAAAATAAAATTTTACGATCATACTTGGAGTGTTTATCCATAACTCATCCTTTCTTACCACTATCTATAGTGTTGATGCCCTCAAACTTAAACCAAACCTTGCCCTTAAGGTCTTAAAATAAGCCTAAAATATAAAATGCTAAACAACATAAACATATATAATATAACTTGATACTGCATAAAAAATAAATAAAACTTAACTAACTACTAAAGTGTTAAATATCCCAAATTAAAATTTCAGTGTTAATGTATCTTTCATCTCCTCAAGATTTAGAGAAATCCTAAGACTCAGACTCTAGGACTGCACATCATTAACGTCATCGTCGTCGTCATCATCATCATCATCATCATCATCATCATCATCATCATCATCATCATCATCATCATCATCATCATCATCATCATCATCATCATCATCTTCTTCTTCTTCGTCAGCTCCAACAAAAGATGGTGTCAAAGGTGATAAGTGATTTTTTAGACTTATATATAAGGTTAGTAAGCAATATATTTAGTATAAATATCCCGAAAAGAGTTCTAATTAATGGTGTTTATGTATTTTCAGGTACATAAGGCATAAAGAAGGAAATGAGTGAATTCGAGAAGAAACGGAACTAAAACACATAAAAGAGAGGTTGACGCCATGACACAAAGGTGTGTCACTGTAGGAGTTCAAGGCACAATGTGGGAGATGAAGCCAAAACACCAAAGACCAAGGAAGAGAAGAAAAAAAGACTAACGATGGCTGGCGCAGTCATGGCACCGTGGAGCATAAGGGACGGCTCAACATGCGCTGATGATAAACAAACACAATGCCTAGGCTACTAAAGGGATAATTTGTACAGAAAGTGACTAGCGCAGTGGTGGCGCCGTAGGTTTGTACACACAGCACCATGATATAAGTAACAACGACGAGATGAGAAGAAAATAGAAAGTAGAGTTCTATTTCGAGTGAAATTGTCAAGTAAGGTTTCTAATTGTTTTAAAACATTTCTTAGGAGTATAAATAGATAGGAGAACATGGTAAGCTCACCAATTACACCCATTAGCAACCAATTATCATAGATTAGCCACTATTAACATAGTTAACATATGTTTTCTTTATTCTTGAGTATTAAAAAGAATTGTGAAGAGAAGACATTGAAAACTCACCTGTGATGATTCAAGTATTATTTTTATTGATTTAATAGAAATTTATTTCATTATATCTCTAATTCCAATAAACACCACTACCTGCATGTTTGCTTCAGTGAAGTGTAAGTAGTCTATTAATCTTAGGGATCAATAGATCCTATGGTATGAATGTTATGTCATAAACATAAATAGATTAGAAAGATAAAATTGCAATGATTAGAAATTGTATTGATTCCGATCGTAATGCTATGAACATTTTGATCACGTGTTTGTTGATATTAGGTTTAAGAAATTATCATGGCCATTGAAGCTTTTAAGCCAGATATGGATGGTACAACCGTAAAATATACAACATAGAGCGATAGTTGTTGATTATGGAGGCACAGCTAGTAAACTTAATTGGTTATGAGTATTAAGATTTGGAACATTAAAGCAATGTGAAGCTTACATTAATCACTTCGATAGGTGGAGTTCTAGTTTGCACATTAAAATATGTTCCGTCGCAACAATGGGTTGAAGTGGATTTGAAGGAAATCTATCTATTCTAATTAGGCTTTTCACACACATAATAAAGATGATAAAGTGAGTTGAAAAGCATAATATTTCATTACCTAGATGAAGTTGTAAACTAAGATATTCTTAATATAAGAGTTAAAGTAATTTACATTAAGTTATTAGATTAGAATAGTTTAGTTATACAAAACCAATTGAAAAAGGATTTCTTTAGCAATTTAGTAATTTTAGCTAGGTACATACCGAGTGCAAACACCTTTCCCTGAGGATGATATCCGTAATCAACATAAGTTGGTTACACCATTACTATAATTGAGCTGTTATATTTGCGACCGCAATCAAAAGGACACTCCATTCTTCTGTTCTGCATTACTTCAGGATCAAACATGTAGTTCGGTGCCTCAGGAAATTTGATAGACTTGTCAGTAGATATCCTGCCTCTAATCCTCTAAAATATCGCTACATCCCTTTGATGATCTGTAAATAGCATGAAATCCTCTATCCATTCAGTTTGTCCTGAATCATTCTCTACCTATCTTGCTCATAGCTTAACAAGACCTCATGATATTGAGCTCTATCCTCTCTATACTGTCTCTGCATTTCGACAATCTACAATCTACGCTCTCGTGAAGTTAAATCCTCTGGTGGTGGTATTGGTGCCTATGGTAATGGAAAATTTTAGGACCATCTAAGTCATGCTAACCTATAATAGGGTCTACAAACTTGTAGCCCATAGCAAAACTCAGCTTGTTATCCTCATCCTCTCCATATACTTTGTCTTCTAACTTCTGGGCAAACTCCATTGTTGTTGTTGCTGCTACTTCTATTACTGCTTCATCTTTGGCTTCCTTGGTTAACATATCGCCATCAAGTCTCTCTCTTTCTCTTTCTCTCTCTCTCTCTCTCTCTATCTCTCTGCTATCTCTCTATCATCTTAAGAGTCCTTGTATCCATTAGGTGATTTCAAATTCAACATAAACTTTTCATCCATTACTGGCCAGGCTTCTATATCAAATTCTTTATCTTAAATCTCACTCCAACGTTCAAGCACATCTGGGTTATGAGGATTAGAAACAACAATTTGTTGTCTCTCTCAGTCAAGATTGACTCCCTCAAATTCTTGTAAATGAATTCCCCTACATTGATCTTCCCATTCTTTGTAATTTCATATAAACAAGTCGCTTTGGGTTTGTTTATCTCACCCTACCGAGTAGTCGGGTACAATGAAGCAATCATGAAATGATGCTACATTCTATAAACTTTTTGTACACTCCATTTCTTAATGTGTTTTGGCACATTCTCAGTTCCCATTATCCATCCCCTTTGTCCAGGGACAACTAATGCTCTCTTTATGGTTATAAAAGGATATAGGTTATAGGGTATCACATATAAACCAACTGGGAAGGTTTGTGGGTCTCCATCACTATTCAAGTAGTCTAACCCATAAACACTATTTATGTAGTGCTCATTAAATGGGACATTTAATCCTCCCACCTTAACTGGATTTCCTTTTTCTATAAACTTGGCATTAGCATATAATTCATACATTATCTTACACACTCCATAAACTTAATTCTTCTTATAGTATTATGATTCCAAGTCATACAACACCAATAATACTCCTAATATACAGACTACTTGGATATGTAGTGAGGCAAGTACGGGGTCGAACCAACAGATACTTGGGTTAACTTTAGGTTATCAAAAAGGGTTTTAAAAAGAAAACTAATCTAAACTAATAACTAATTAATAACTGGGAAAGTAAGTGCGAGGATAAATAAACATAAATACTATTAAACTAGCAAATTAAATAATAATCCCAAATCATGGAAACACATAGACCACTGTAAGTATGATTTAGTCGTCGATTTAAAAAGGTCATTTTTCATCAAGTCTTATAGATAGGTTATAATAGCTGATGTGCGTGCCGCAAGTATAACAACTCACTTGCAGTAATAGTGTAATCAACTTACGTTGAGTACGGATATCATCTTCGGAGAAAGGTGTGCACTCACTACTTAACTACAATGAATCTATTGCTAAGGAAATCCTTTTTAAGTTGTTTTATAACTAATTAAACTAATCTATAGTAACAAATCAATGCAGTTAACTTAAACTCTTATATTAAAACTATCTTAGTTCAAAACTTCACCTAGGTAATGAAATACTATGCTTTTCAACCACTTTATCATCTTATTATGTTCGTGCAATGCCTAATTAGAATAAACAGATCTTCTTCAAATCCACTTTAACCCACTATCATGATGGAAAAGATTCTAATGTGCAAACTAGAACTTCACCGATCAATGTAAATAACACAAGCTCCACATTGCTTTAATGTTCCAAATCTTTTAATTCATAACCCTATTCGTGCATTCCTAATCAACAACAATCGCAAGATGTTGTGTATTTTATGGTTGTACCGTTCATATCCAGCTTAAAAGCTTTAATGGCCATGATAACTTCTAAAACCTCACATCAATAAAAATGTGAACAAGATGTCTATTGCATTATGCTCAGAATCAATACCACTATAAGAAAATGCATCGATTGGCGACGAGAAATAGCGACGGGCTATTCCCCGTCGCTAATTAGCAACGAATTTGCAAGGGGGTTATTATTGACCTGTTGACCAAATTAGCGACGGGGTTAGCCGTGGCGACCTCGCCGCCCCGGGGTGACGTGTCTCCGTGTACTCCTTGCCAGCTAGCCCTACTACACGTGTACGGCACCTGCCCGTCCTATTACTGTCACGAAATTCGTATCCACTTGTGTGTACAGCGTATAAATGACATATTCAGCGGAAGTCATACTTAAATGCAAGAAATATTAATAATCAATTTAACAAATCCTATTGTGGAAACACCCGAAAAAGTACTTTGTATAGAGGTAGACAACTGTACCATATAAGGTATAGCCATGTACAAGGTCATGATACTCCCCAGTTCCTAAAAGAAATCAAAATATCAAAATATCAACACACGTACAAGTAGTCTTCGATAGCAGGCAGTCAGAGGTAGTCGCCTAAGATCCCCTTGCCCATCTGTACTCAAATCTTCACTCAATCATCACAGAAGAAAATGGATGACGAGTCCAGTCAGAAAAATCCCAAGGAGCTCCTTCGAGCATTCAAATAAACAAATGAAAGTCAATAAATACTGTTAAATAAACATGCGGAATGTAAACAAACAACTGTAAGTAGGGCATCGCATGCATAGATAACAATAAAGTGAAAATGTATGTGCTTGTTCCAGTCAGACTAAACCAAACTTCGGAATACCCTTCCAGGATCCCACTAGTGGGCGCACCCAACTAGCTATCACATGGTCCCTCTAGGTGGCCGGCGTAGGCCTACGACGCACCGACACATGTAGCAGTTCATTAGCTCGGGTCCTTATCCACAAAGAACTCTTGATACACATGCTATGGTCTAGACTGCATATACACATAACGAAAAATCCAGTGGGAGTAACTCAACCAACTGTCCAAACAATGACAAAATATATATGTAATAAAGACCACAAGGAATACTGGAAATGAATGGAAATACAAAGCGAAATAAATACTCAGAGTTTTTCGATTGGGTTTTACAAACCTCACAACGCACTCCAATACCCCGTAATCAATCCCCGAGTCCAAGTCCACTGGGTTCTTGGTCGCCAATTGATCACCCGTGTCCACCTATGTCCATTTATCAATAATTCCGATTTAACATGACAACTTACGACCAGTTTTTAAAATCTTAGGCTAAATTGCCCATTTCGCGCTTTTCGAGGCAAATGCCTCGCAAAAGTCACGTTCGACATTCCAACATATGTTATTTTTCATAGAAATTCATCAATTTCTATTTATTTTATTGAAATATAATTTTTCAGAATTTTCCCAATTTTTTTGAATTTGTTCCCAATTTTTCTTTCATTTTTTTTAAGTTTGGTTTGGGTCGGGTCGACCCAAATGGGTCGGACCCGACCCTGGACTAGAACTGGTCCAGGCTCGGCCCATGAGGTGGGTGCACACGCGCGCACATGCGCCCGCGTGCACCATCCTCACCCGATCGAACCAATTCTCTGGTTCGATCGGGAATGAAAATTTTTTTTCCTTCTTGCTGTTGGGTTGGGGTTGCTCTCCACCCCAACCCTAGTGGAATCGATGGCATGGGAGACACCCCTGCCATCACCACCTCGACCCGGTTCGGCCTCCATGGCCGAACCCCCCTCTCGGCCACCATGGCCAAACCACCGAGACCCCCAACAGAAACCACTAGGACTCACCTTGATCGTGACGTTTCCACTCTCTCTCTCCTCTCCTTCCTGGCTTCTTCTCCTTCCCCTCCTCTCCCTTCCTTATTCTCCTCTCATGGCCTCCCAAGTCGCGGTGTGTGTGTGTGTGTGTGTGTGTGTGTGTGTGTGTGTGTGTGTGTGTGTGTGTGTGTGTGTGTGTGAGGTGTAGGTGAGAGAAAAAGTGGTGGATAGGATAAGTGTTGTTGACTTACTTGCTTGACTCCAAAGTGTAACACAGTTGGGACACTTGCCCGTGTTTTCGGGCGTTTCGACGCCTGGTATATACGCGTACAGCCGCGTCACTAGCCACCAAATACCCATTCCATATTAGTTACTTGACCGATTTTTATTTAATTTGTTTGTTTTAGTTCCCTCGACCTAATATTCGGTCCCGTCAACTACCCGGTACCTACATCGACACGCATATCGAGGCGAATACAGTTCACACAATCTCGCACATATTGTTATGCAACATACACACATGCGATAACTATCATAACTAAGTCCCCGTGTGTCCTAGCCTACCGCGACGTCCACGTAGATCTGAGCTGGCGTCCACGTTTGTAAAGTCAAGATAATTAACGACATTAATAAAATGGGCCATTACATTTCTTCTCAACTAAATAAAATTTCGTCCCGAAATTTAACTGTAACCAAAATCCCATACCAGAGAATAGCCGAGGGTATCGCGTACTCATCGTCGACTCGAGCTCCTAGGTGAGTCACTCTGTCCTATGATGCTGCCAACAAACTAGGACCTTCGCGAGTTCCCTGTTCTGGAGAATCTTTACTCGACGGTCAACGATCTCCATCAGTCTCTCCTCATAGGTCACATCAGGCTGTTTCTCCACCTGTCCTAACTCAATCGTCGGTCTCGGCCCTGACGTAGCGATTCTCAACATGGAAATATGAAATGTCGGATGAACCCCAGCTAACTCGGCATGTAACTCCAACTGATATGTAACAGTGCCTACTCTCTGTGCAATCCGGTATGGCCCAATGTATCTCGGCGCCAGTTTCCCCTTAATGCCAAATCTCTGTTGACCTTTCCAAGGAGAAACCTTCAGATATACCATATCGCCCTCATCATAGCTCAGACCCTCGCGATACCTATCCGCGTATTTCTTCTATGTATCTTGTGCAGCTCGCAACTTCTGACGAATTTGTCGGATTTTCTTTGTATGATCAACAACTATCTCAGGCCCTACTGTCACTGTATCTTCCGGCTCAACCCAACACGCACGTGATCTACAGGGCCTCCCATACAGTGCCTAAAATGGTGGCATGCCAATGCTCGCCTGATAGCTGTTATTGTATGCAAACTCACACAGAGGCAAATAATCCTCCCACGAACCCCCAAACTGTAATATATAAGCCATGAGCATATCCTCCAAAATCTGGATCAATCGCTCTGACTGTCCATCGGTTTGAGGATGATAAGCCGTACTAAACTGCAACCTGGTGCCAAACTGTTCCTGCATTGCTTCATAGTTTTGAGGTCAATTTGGGATCTCTGTCTGATACAATGAAAACTGGCACCCCATGAAGTCTAATAATCTCCCGCTCAAACAATATGCTCAGCTGGGGAAACATGTATTTCATCGAGATCGGAATGAAGCGAGCCGACTTCGTCAGTCTATCAATCACTACCCAAACTGCATCATGACGGCTCGATGTCTGCGGTAGCCCACTAACGAAATCCATAATGACATGTTCCCATTTCCACTTTGGAATGGGCAACAACTGTAATAATCCACCGGGTCTCTGTGCTCACCCTTCACCTGCTGGCAAATGTGACAACTCCTAACGTACGCACCTACATCAGCCTTCATACCTGGCCACCAGAATAGTCGCCTCAAATCATGGTACATCTTGGTCCGACTAGGATGAATTGTGTAACGAGATCGGTGTGCATCCTCCAAAATCCCGTCCCGTATCTCCTAATCCGCAGGTATCCACAATTTCCCTCGGTATCTCAAACACTGATTTGTGGTTTCTGCCCAATCAGTACATTTTAGATTCCGTGACAGACCACTGACCCGCTCATAGAGCCCATCAGCCCTTTGACACTCGGCAACCGGTTCAATCGATACTGTCGGTATCCTCATCTGACAACAAATGTGCTGTTCCGCCGTAGTCAACAAATCGGCCATGCACATAACTGATGCTGCTTGTAATAAGCCATGCTCAAATGTCATCCGCTGCAGAACAGTCTGACTGTCGAGTCCACTCCTACTCAATGCGTCTGCTACGACGTTCACTTTGCCAAGGTGATACTCAATAGCGAAGTCGTAGTCCTTCAGCAACTCCAGCCATCTCCGCTGGCGCATATTCAGATCCCTTTGCGTCAAGATGTAACGTAAACTCTGGTGATCTGTATACAACACGAATCGCTCTCCATAGAGATAGTGCTTTCAAGCCTCCAATGCAAAGACGACCGCTGCAATCTCTAGGTCGTGCACTGGCTAATTCCCTCGTGGGGTCTCAACCATCTGGAAAGATAGGCAACTGGTCTACCATCCTGCATCAATACACGTTCAAGACCAATGCCCGACGCATCGGTATATACAGTCAAGGTCTTGCCCGGCTCCGACAATGTCAATACTGGTGCAGATGTCAATCTCCGCTTCGATTCATAAAAGGCTTGCTCACACTCATCTGACCAGTCAAATCTGACATATTTCTTAGTCAGTCTCGTCATCGGCGCTGCGATCGAGGAAAAATCCTGTACAAATCGCTGGTAGTATCCGACCAGTTTAAGGAAACTCCGTATATCGGTTACAGACTCGGGTGTCTTCTAATCAATGATAGCCCGAATCTTTTCTGCATCCACTGAGATACCCTGCTCACTGATGACATGGCCTAAGAATCTCTCTGCACTTAGCCAAAAGTCACACTTGCTGAATTAGGCGTACAGTCGGTGCTCTCTCAGTGTCGTCAAAACTGTCATGAGATGTCCCTCGTGATCCTCACGAGTTCTGCAATAAATCAAGATATCGTCGATAAACACGATGACAAATCTGTCTAAATACGACCTCATGACCCTGTGCATAAGGTCCATGAAAATCGCTGGAGCGTTCGTCAGCCCAAACGACATGACTGTGAACTCAAATAACCTGTATCTCGTGCTGAAAGCGGTTTTCTGGATATCGTTTTCTCGAATCCTCAACTAGTGATAACCTGAGCGAAGGTCAATCTTTGAGAAGAATCTGCCACCCGTCAGCTGATCAAACAGATCATCAGCTGATCAAACAGCTCATCCAACTGTCGTCTCACCTTCTCTGCTCCGCTGGTGCCATCCGGTAAGGTCGACTGGCAATCGGCTGCGTCCCTGGTATCAGCTCGATTATGAACTCAATAGCTCGTGGCGATGGCAATCCGGGTAAATCATTTGGAAACATATCGACAAAATCCCTAACCACCGGAACGTCCTCAATCCGGACCTCCATCCGAACCTCTGGCTCAACTATCGTCGCAAACACCTCCATCTCATGCGCTGTAGCTAGTCGACCTCTCGTGATGGGTAAGTCATTTGCCGATCCAAGTTATACAAACTCCGGTATTCCAAGAATACGAAACTCTATCCTCTTACCGTAACAATCTATCCGTGCATGATAGGATGATAACCAATCCATCCCGAGTAGTGTGTCAAACTCTAAGTACTCAAATACTCGAAGATCAGCTGATAGCTGATGTCCCTCCACCTCTATCATCACGTCTCGACATATTCGGTTATGGTATATCTTATCCCCATCAGCCGTACTGAGGACAAGATGTGGGTCTAGTGTCTTTGTAACTAACCCTAACAATCCAACAATACGTCCAACAAGAAACAATAATGTGCTACCAGAATCAAACATAGCATGCATAGGGCGACCAAATATAAGTAACGTACCTTCAATAAGCTGCCTAGTCGCCCCGCTATCTGGCTATGCTACCACACGCGCTCTATCTCTGGTCTGGTCTGACTCTTGCCGTAGCGATGGTGGTGTCCGACAGTCAGCCCTCAAATGTCCCCTCTGCCCACACCGGTGACATCTACGGCTGTCCAGTCTACCCGTCTGTCCGTCTCCAGATCTCGGACCCTGACCCCGGTCTACCTGCCCCTTTCATGTCCCCCTAATCTCGACCCTGACGGTACCCCTGTGGCTGTGACCTCTGCCGATCTACTGGTGCTAAGGTGATAGCATGAACTGGCTGTGGCTCCTCATATCGGGCCGATCGCCACGAAAATCGTCCCGCGGCCCTCTCCCGTCTATCATCTCTCCGACTCTATCCGGACGATCCATCGGTCTCTTCCGCCTCTGATTCGACCCATAACTCTACTATGACTGTACCTCCCTACCACTCATACGTCTGCCAGCCCTCTTCAGTATGTATGTCTCATGAGCCAATGCCCAGTCAAAGATCTCCTGCAGAGTCATGTCTTCGGTCGAGACAACTGCTGACGCAATCCTGTCATCAATCCCTATGGTGAGATAATAGACCTGTAAGCGCCCTGTCCCGGCGACATCTAAAGAGAACTGAAGCAAATGTCGGAACCTGTACATATACTGCATTAAGGTCCGATTACCCTGTCTCAGGGCTAGGAACTCCTCCCTCAGTCTCAACCTAACCTCCATAGGTATGTACTGATCGTAGAATAACTCCCTAAACTCAGCCCATGTCGCGGTTCCGGATGAGTATCCGTATATGTCGTCCACTAGACTGCCGCATGCCCTCTCAAACAGGCTCCAGAAAGTCGTGCCTGTACAGTCTCATCGTTCTTAATCAGCTTATGGAAACGCTGATGGGACACTACCCATCTCCCTGCAACCTCGGGGTCACCGCCGCAGTAAAAGAATCCAGGCCAGAACTTCAAAAACTCGTCAATAACTTCGCCTCTGGTGCCAGGACGAATGCCGATAGAGTAATTGTCTCAGCAGTGGGGGTGGCAGTAACCTAGTCCGTCGTCGTGAGTGGAGGCGTAAGAGTCGACGTCTCCAAAAGAACGACAACTGCCTAGCTGTCTCTGTGGGTGCCTCTGCCGCTACCCCCTGAACTGCTGTTTGGGGTACCATCTGAACAACAATTGTCTCCACCGTATGGTCACAGCTACTGGCTCTCTAGCTGAAGTGAGTGCCGCTAATACCGCGGTCTGCTCTCGTAATAGCCGTAATACCTCGGCCATCTGCGTCTCCTGGGCCGAGAGTCTATCCTCCACAGTCGCCATAACTGGAACATCCCTAGCCGAATCGCTAGTCTGTCCAGTCTCAAAAGGCGTACCAGACTGTCCGTCCATAATCTGTATCACGAATGTACTCCGGATCAGTCTCGAGGTATATACATATATCATATAATAAGATGAACATATAACACGCATATACGTTCTAACTCTACCCGCCTCACATCACTTCCCAACTAAAGTTCTAAGGCAATAACTTCGGGTTTCCACATCTAAGTTCATTAATTAAGTTTTATTGTCTTAGGACTTCTTATTTGCTCTGATACCAACTGTGGCGGACCTCGCCCGGGGTGACGTGTCTCCGTGTACTCCTTGCCCCGCTGGCTCTATTACACGTGTACGGCACCTGCCCGTCCTATTACTGTCTCGAAATTCGTATCCACTTGTGTGTACAACGTATAAATGACATATTCAGCGGAAGTCGTACTTAAATGCAAGAAATATTAATATAACCCTGAAAAGTACTCTTTATAGAGGTAGACAACTGTACCATATAAGGTATACCCATGTACAAGGGCATGATACTCCACAGTTCCCAAAAGAAATCAAAATATCAAAATATCAACACACGTACAAGTTGTCCTCGACAACAAGCAGTCAGACGCAGTCGCCTAAAATCCCCTTACCCTTACTTGTATTCGGATCTGCACTTAATCATCACAGAAGAAAATGGATGACGAGTCCAGTCAGTAAGACCCCAAGGAACTCCTCCGAGCATTTAAATAAATAAGTGGAAGTTAATAAATACTGTTAAATAAGCATGCGGAATGTAAACAGAGAACTGTAAGTAGGGCATCGCTTGCATAGATAACAATAAAGTGCAAATGTATGTGACTGTTCCAGTCAGACTAAACCATACTTCGGAATACCCTTCCAGGATCCCACTAGTGGGCGCACCCAACTAGCTATCACCTGGTCCCTCTCAGTGGCCGTCGTAGACCTACGACGCACCGACACATGTAGCAGTTCATTAGCTCAGGTCGTTATCCACCGATAACTCTTGATACACATGCTATGGTCTAGACTGCATATACACATAACGGAAAATATGGTGGGAGTAACTCAACCAACTGTCCAAACAATGACAAAATATATATGTAATAAAGACCACAAGGAACACTAGAAATGAATGGAAATACAAAGCGAAATAAATACTCAGAGTTTTTTATTTGGGTTTTACAAACCTCACAACGCACTCCAATACCCCGTAATCAATCCCCGAGTCCAAGTCCACTAGGTCCTTGGTTACTAATTGATCACCCGTGTTCACCTATTTCCATTTATCAATAATTCCGATTTAGCATGACAATTTACGACCAATTTTTAAAATTTTAGGCCAAATTGCCCATTTCACGCTTTTCGAGGCAAATGCCCCGTAAAAGTCGCGTCCGACATTCCCACATATGTTATTTTTCATAGAAATTCATCAATTTCTATTTATTTTATTGCAATATAATTTTTCGAAATTTTTTCAGAATTTTTCCCAATTTTTTTTTTTTTTTTTTTAAAGTTTGGTTTGGTCGGGTCGAACCCGACCCTAGACCCGAACTGGTCCAGGCTCGGCCTATGAGGTGGATGCACATGCGCGCGCGTGCACCATACTTACCCGATCAAACCAGATCTCTGGTTCGATCGGGAATGAAATTTTTTTTTCCTTCTTGCTGTTGGGTTGGGGTTGCTCTCCACCCCAACCCTAGTGGAATCGATGGTAGGGAGACACCCCTGCCATCACCACCTCGACTCGGTTCGGCCTCCATGGCCGAACCCCCTCTCGGCCACCATGGCCAAACCACCGAGACCCCCAACAGAAACCACTAGGACTCACCTTGATCGTGATGTTTCCACTATCTCTCTCATCTCATTCTCGGCTTCTTCTTCTCCTCCTCCTCTCCTATCATTCTTCTCCTCTCTCGGCCTCCAAAGTCACGGTGTGTGTGTGTGTGTGTGTGTGTGTGTGTGTGTGTGTGTGTGTGTGTGTGTGTGTTTGTGTTTATTTTTAATTTTTTATTTTGTGTGTGTGTGTGTGTGAGGTGTAGGTGAGAGAAAAGGTGGTAGATAGGATAAGTGTTGTTGACGTACTTGCTTGACTCCAAAGTGTAACACAGTTGGGACACTTGCCCATGTTTTCGGGTGTTTCGACACCCGGTTTCGCGTCCGAACCGCGATATACGCGTACCGCCGCGTCACTAGCCACCTAATACCCATTCCATATTAGATACTTGGCCAATTTTTATTTAATTTGTGTGTTTTAGTTCCCCTGACCTAATATTCGGTCCCGTCAACTACTCGGTACCCACGTCGACACGCATATCGAGGCAAATATAGTTCACACAATTTCGCACGTATTGTTATGCAACATACACACATGAGATGTATTTCAATCAATTGCACCGCAAATAAGCATCCAACACACAATAACTATCATACATAAGTTCCTGTGTGTCCTAGCCTACCGCGGCGTCCACGTAGATCTGAGCCGGCGTCCACGTCTGTAAAGTCAAGATAATTAACGATATTAATAAAATGGGCTGTTACATTAGCAATGGTCCCCGTCGCTAATTTTTGGGCGGGAAAATTTATGCTTAATGGGGAATTTCTCCGCCCACGTGGCAGTGGGGCCCAAGCTCTCTCTCTTCCATCACCAAACCCTAATCTTGCCCATTTATAAACTCTTCATTCTCATTCTCTCCAGCTTTCTTATCTCATCTCTCCACCACCTCTCTCCATCTCCCTCTCGATCAAGTGACCTACCCGCCGTGCTGCCGTGGAGGTAGACTCCATCGACATTGCCTCTGCCTCGCCATTGCCTCTCCCGCCTCTGCCGCATCCTCCCCGCCATCTTCCACCACCTCTGCCGCGCCCTCTCCCTCCTCCGCCGCCGCCCCTCCCTCTCCTCCTCCGCCGCCTTCTGCTCATCTCCCTCTATTTTTCCCCACCTCTCTATCCACCTCTCTCCCTCTCTATCTCTCCAGCCGCCTCCTCTCTCGCCTCTTCTCCAAAGCACGCCTACTACCGGTGCCGGTGCCATTAACACTACCAGATCTCCTCGCCGGTCGACTACATCATCACTATTTTCATTTTAAAAATAATATTTTTTTTAAATAAATTTTTTCGTCAATCAGTCAGAATTTAGCGACGGGATTTAGCGACGGGACCTCGTCGCTATCCCATCGCTATTTCTGACACCCGTCGCTATTTCGATATTGCAACGGATTTTACATGATTAGCGACAGGCAATCATGTATTTTTGTAAGGTACAAATTCTTACTATTGCACTTTTTATATTCAATTTCTATTCATGTTCATAGCAAAGCTGTGACGGCCCCATTCCACAATCCTAAACTGGGCCCCGCCCGGCCTAGAATTACGTGGACCCCCGAGCCCGTCTCGTTGAGTCATGCAAGCCTAGTCACCTTCCTTTATCATTTACCATTTATCAAGCAATTAAAGTTGAGTTAATCAATTAGTGAGTTATCATAGTTATAGCGGAAGCAATTAAACCTCAAACTAACTGAAAAACCTTAAAGACACAAGTTAAGACAACCTAGAGTGTGGAAACCCCGAATATGTATATCATCATCAATGAACATTCAGATGAGAGTCAACCCAAGATATACATGCCCAAAATCTCTCAAAAACCCAACTCCCAGTGTTTTAACACAAGTATATCTAATAATACAAAAGAATCACCTATGTCATACAAGTGGTAGGAACTGCTCCGGTATCCTCAAATAATATCTCCTAGCTGCGGAGCCTTCCCCTTGCTGGACTATGGATCTGCACTCCGTCAAACACAAGAATGATGAGCCCAGGTAAGTAACGCCAAACATGACATATATACAACATTTTGAAATAAATAAATTTGTCTAATTCATGCAAATAGAAAGAAAAGAATAGGGAACACATGAATATAAAAGACTGCAAATAAATCAATCGATAAGTGAGGGTCCGGAATACGAAAGCCGAATAGCAAGGAGTCCCGACCGAAAGGTCGTTGAGTCGCGACAAAAGCCCAGCTGACTCGGGTTCAGGACGAGACACATCCTACCAGCCCTAACCCTTGCGACTATGAGATATCCACAAACCCGGATAAATGCCCCTAATGTACACTCAATTGGGAGATATCAACGGCGTCCAGATAAGAGCTCATATCACAGATAAATAATAACCATCACTCACTTGCCAATGGACCACTCAACCAATAAAAATTCAAAAGAGCAATAACAACAAATTAAAGCTCAAGAAATAACTGTAAAATCTCTTAACTAGTTTACTTACTTGTATCCAAGCTATACGCACTCAAATCGGCTCCGACATGCTTCCAAATCCGTACCCAATACCCGACACTAGTAAACTATGCCCCTGATAATCATATGTGCAAATTTATATTGTGTTAGAGCCTATTTAAGAAATTTTTAGATGTTTAATTCCTAAAATTGTTCAACTTAGGAAAATCATAGTGGTGGTACACTTTTCGACAACTTCAACCAATTATTTACAAATCCCTAAATTGGTCCAAATCGAAATCGAGACCAATTTTCTCAAATTTTAGGCCAATCCGCCCATTTCACGCTTTTCGAGGTAAAACCCTGTAAAAGTCTCGTCCGAAATTCCAAATATTTTATTTTTCATAGAAATTCATCCATTTCTATTATTTTGTCGAAATATATTTTTTTCGGGATTTTTTTCTCCTTTTTTCTCTTTTTTTATTATTTGGGTCGGGTCTACCCTAACCTAAGCGGTCGACTCTCAGGTTGGCAGGCTGCTTGGGCCGGCTCGCCCCATGGGCCGAGCCTGGCCCAGGTCCCTGGCCTGACCCAGGGGTGATGCACACGCACGCGCACCCCGTGCGTGTGCATCTTCCCTAAATGAGTCGAACCAGGGACTTCGTCTTTGGTTCGATTTCATCATTTTTCTTTCCTGGGATACAATCCCATACCTACAACAACAGAGAGCTCACTCCCTTGCACTCTCTTCTTCTTCCCAATTTCATCAAAACTCCATTACAACCAAAACAAACCAACAATAACATCAACACTCAATTCATGCTTTCTTGAAATAACTAAGATACGTTAATGGAGTTACCTTGCTTGATGAACTTCCAAACAAGATTTCCAAGACTCCTCCAACCTCCCTGAATTGCTTGATCTCCACTTCTCTTCTCTTCAACAATGAGAATCAAAGAATGCTCAAACTTATATGTATTGGATAAGAATTGAACTATGACCACACATCCATTTATGCACACGTATCTCGAAGCATATCTAAGGGACCACCTTCACTCAATTATTATCCCAAGTCATGCATAAATGACTCACAAGTTAACTCCTTGTCTCTTGATTTGTCAATGGTCGTCTCGAGACACATCAAATGAACCTTGTTTTATTTCTCTAACTATAGGTACATTAATGTTTATATTAAATGTGACCACATTAAGCCACTAAACCACTTATAAATTCAACATTAGTCCAAAATAATTCAGCTTACCCCATATGCCGCTACCTCGGTCCCACGTCGACACACGATTCGAGGTACGCCTCCGCTCGTCTCGACATCGATATGCCCCGCGTGTACCTTACCCACACATTACCAAATTTAATTAATTTAACTTGTTCAATCTTTGGTCTAATAAATAATACAAGCATTAAACAAAAATAGCATACCTCGGTGTTGACTCCCGAGATTTGGACATGTGTATCACGACAAATGGGTCCCACGTACGACCCTGAAATGCCACGTGGCACGAGTTAGATTTTTAGGGTTATTAAAATAACATTCATACCATATGATCCATTGATCCCTATGATTAATAGACTACTCACACTTTATTGAAACAAAACATGTACATAGTCGTATTCATTGAAACAAGAGATATATTGAAAATACTTCAAATAAATCAATAACACAATACCCAAATACCACACGTGAGTCTTTAATGTGTTCTTTCCACAAATCATTCTGATACTCAAGAATAAGTAAAACCAATGCTAAAATACTTTAATGAATGCTAATGGTTGATATCTTATGTGTTTACCACATCTAATATCTATTTATACTTCTTAAACACAATTAGAAACCCTACTTTACTATTTAACTCGAAATAGAACTTTAACTTTCTAATTTCTTTTGTTCTAGTGCTGTCACTTAATCCCCAGCACCGTGTGTGTTATGCCATGGCGCCACTACTGTGCACCTCCTTTGTGTGTTTTTCTTTGCCTCAATGATCTCAATGCTCTTCCTTAAGCCTTTGGCGCCATCCCTTAAGCTCTGTAGCGCCACCACACCATTGAGCTTCCTGTTTTGATTTCTTCACTTTGCATCCTCTCCCATGCTGTGCCTAGGTCCTCTACCCTGTCCCTTATGCTCTCACCGTGCCACACCTTCATGCCACGCCGCCAACCATGCTTTGGTGAGTTTTAGCTCAGTTTATTCTCATTTTTGCTCATTTCCTTCCTTTATGCCTCATTCACGTGAAAATGCATAAACACCATTAATTAAAGCTCATTTAAGGATATTTATGCTAAAATATACTACTAAACTAACCATAAATATAATTCTAAATAATCACTTATCAAATACCCCCAAATATAGGATTTTGCACGTCCATAGCAAAAGTGTATTTTACTAAGTATCCTAACTACTCCTATTACTCTAATTCTCGTTTATTTTACATTGTTCGTGGGGTATCCTTTAACTCACTAAGTTTCAAGTTAATATTCTACTCAAGAGTTTTCTTTCTTTGAAAAAACTTATATTTTTCAAAATATGTGGCCTTAACAACACATACAACTCACTTTCGAAACACCAAAGTAGATTACAACCAAAACCATCACTACTCACAATTTTGTTTCACCTCGACACTCAAGTAGCAAGTGTACAATCTCATGATTTTTCATTAAGCTTAGGAATTCACAAATAAACATAGATCAAATTAATTTTAGTAGACTTTAGCACTTCAAGAGTCTATAGGACTTAAAATAGTTGGAAATAAAACTTAACTCAATTAGCTACGCGTACTCGAGCTAAATATTTTATTTGAAGAGTTTTATTTTAACTCCCTCCTTTTTTTCTTTAATTTTCTCTCATTTTTAATTTTTCCTTCTTTTTTCATTTTCATTTTTATTTTATGGTCCCTGGTCCTTTTCCTATGGACTCCATTTTTTCCTCATTTTTTACAACCATCAAGTTCTCTTCTCCATTTCTTGTAGAACTTGTAGGACACTCTATTATTTTATTCTATTCTAAAACTCTTGTTAGCACTTCACATTTGCACTAAGTTAAGTAAGTTAACTCCAACTTTTCATTTAAAATGCCTAGTTTTTCCTCTCTTTGCAATAATTCTTTATTTAATTTTTATTGTCAAGTAAGATTCATACTTATTATAGAATCCTTAAAGATCTAACTTTTTTTCACAAGATGTATTCTAGTAATTTCTTACTTTTATTTCAAGTTCATAGTCTTCCCTAACTCTGGGTTTCTAATCATGAAATCATACCATTGTTGCAACATTTCATTATTTTCTTTAAAAATTTTAAAACACTCTTTAGAGTTTCATATCAACAAGACACTTGTATTTTACTCATATTCAATTATAGGCATGAACATGCAAATGAACTACTTATTCATTACATAATACTTTATATAACCTAATCTATATATGAACATTCAAACAATAAGTAAATAAAACAAATAATGCACTACCATGCTTTCCTCTTTAACTGCTCTAAAAATAAAATTTAAACGATCTTACCTGTGGCTTTTTCATTATTTCAACCTTTCTTACCACTTCCCACAGTGTAGTGTAGTGTTGATGCTCCCAAACTTAAACCAAACCTTATCCTCAAGGTTTAAAAATAAGCCTGAAACTATGAAAACACTAAAACACACAAACATATATGATAACATAAAATATATAAGGATAAACTAAACTAAATATAGAATTTTTAAACAACTTTATAGTTAACGAAATATCTTGAATTTTAAAATAAGATGGTATCAATGTATCTCTCATCTCCCCGGGTGTAGAGAAATCCTAAGACACTGACATCAGGATTGTGCGTCATCATCATCATCTGCATCGTCGGCTCAAGTGTAGGATGGTGTCAATGGATGCTACACCTTCCTACTCTGCACAACATTTGGATCAAACACTTAAGCTGGTGCTGCTGAAAAGCTAAAGGACCTATCAGTAGGTCTCACTCATCTGCTCCTCTCATATCTAGCTAAATCTCTTTGATGATCGACAAATAACATGAAGTTTTGTTGCCTATTTCATCGGTATTGCTATATCCTTTTCATATCCTGCTCATATCGTAACAACGTTGCCTGATACTGTGCCTCGTCCTCTCGATACTGTCTCCTTATCTTAGCAATCCACATCCTTTTCATATCCTGCTCCTCTCATATCTAGCTAAGTCCTCTAGTGGTGGTGCCGATGGGTGAGGTGGAGGAGGTGGTAGAAAGAGCTCAGGAACATCCAAGTCCTGCTCTCCAATCAGCGGGTCTATGAACTCGTAGCCCTCAGCAAATCCCTGCTATTGTTGCTCCTCCTTTTCTCCATATCCTTCATCTTCTAACTCTTATGCTAACTCTGCTGCTGCTGCTGCCTGATCCTCTTGTTGTTTAACCAACAACTCGGCCTCAAGTCTAGCTCCATCGGCTCTTTCTCTCTCCTCATCAAAGTCTTGATAACCAAGCGGTGATTTAAGTGTAAGCATGAAAGCCTCATCCATGGTTGCTTGGGCCTCAATATCAAATTCTTCATCATTTCTCAATCGCACTCTGGCCTTCAAGCATAACTGAGTGATCAATATAGAAAACAACAGTTTGTTGTCTCGCTCTGACATTATGGACTCCCTCACATTGTTGTAGATGATTTCACCAACCTCGATCCTCTGTTCTTCATGATCTCATATAAACAATCCGCTTTTGGCTTATTGATCTCTCCCTGTTAAGTGGTGGGGTATAGGGATGCAACAAGGAAATGTTTTCACATTCGGTAGACCTTCCTAACACTCCCCTTCTTGATGTGCTTCGACACATTTTCAACTTCCATTACCTAGCCGAGTTGTCATTGGACAACCAATGTTCTCTCTATGGCTCTAAACGGGTATAAGTTATACGTTTTCTCATAAAGATCGTTCGGAAAACTTGGTTCGACTCCAACCATACTCAAATGCTCTAACCCATAGACACTATTAACTTCACGCTTATTAAAAGGAACAAAGACCCTTCTCACCTTTATTGGCTCATCTTTCCTAGTGAACTTTGCATTAGCATAAAATTTGTACAAAATTCCATTCACTCCTCTAACCTTGTTATCTCTATAATCTTTAGAGAAATGCTCCCAATTTTGTCACCTAATGAAGTTGTTCACTCGTTTGTCATATTTGGCTGACAAATTTATTCATCTCTCACAAATGAACTGTTGAGGCATGTGCCTTAGGCCAATCTAAAAACATTATTTTTCTTATAATCTTAGTTAATAAAATTGAGGTTTTCACTTGTTGTTTTATTATAAGTGATTGCATGGTTACTGTATAGTAAGATACATGGGTATTTGTTGAAATATCCTAAATGTCCTTAGTCAGTCATTATACTGGGAACTATAATGAATTAAGACTAGTGTGAATCTTGATTGATGGTCGTGTGATAATCATGTGTATAAGGATACTAATTGAGATCATGAGTACTTGTTAGGGAACAAGGTACTGGACTGACCCGCTATGAGAACACCACATGGATTAAGTCATAGGTGTAACTCATGATATGTATATCATTTAGTCCTTCAACTTGAGCTTACCATAGACTTCAATATTAGGTGCATGGTAATTTGACACAATCAAACATTGTTTTTAATCGAACGATTATAAAGATTGTGATTGGATACCATGTGAATAATATGTAAATGTGTGTAATCAAGATAAAATTTGTCCTCTCGTATATAGAGAGATATCAGTGGATCCCTCGATACGTTTGAATGTTAAATGACCAACTCCAACTGAATTGATATGATCAATGTCATTTGGATATTCTCAGTCTACCTACGATCGAGACTAGTGCAATTGAACATTAAGGGTGATTTTCCATGCCTTATGTTTAATCAAAGGATATCACATGACAAAAGGATATGATATTTGTTATTCATTAGGTTGTATCGATTTTGATATTTATGCTACTTGGGTAGTCATAATGCCTTGCAAGAGACCGCTTATAACTTGTCTACCAAAATGGTTTTGGTTCACTGCCAACTTCGCATGAATCTATTGGGTCACACACAAAGAATGCCTTTGCGTAATTTCAATTGGTCCAGAGTAATGAGTTTTATATGATAAAATTCATGACATAAAAGTCCTTATGATTTGTTATATAATAACTTATTAGTAGGGGCATATTTGTAATTTGCTTAAACTGCCTAAACATAATAGTTGTATTACGAATATGATTTTGAGTGATAGGTTATCTACACATATAAATAGAGTTTGAGACTCTAAAACAAAATTAGATTTTGTTTTTGCTATTTTCGAGTTCTCAAGACTTTGGGAGAGAGATGAAAACGTTTAAATCTCCCTTAGTGCTAGCACTCCAAATTGTGGTCACTGTTCGTGTGTGGATTTTCGATAGAGGACGCGCACTTGAACGTCTTAGAGATTGAACAATCAGAGAAGGAAATCACAGATTAAGGTATGGTTTACTTTTATAGATCTAGTTTAATGGAACTTATTTGTGATCCTGTTGGGGTTTTTATAAAATTGTTATGAGCTTTCCACTGCGTATGAACCCCGAAACCCTACATGAACTCCCTATGCTGAGTATCCTCATATTTATCATTGGCCTCTCTACTAATGAGATATTTGGACTTAAAAGTTCTAGGCTCCTCTATGGGATCTCTTGAGGTTGATGCTTCAAAGTCATTTGTTCTATCTTGGCTAACTTGTTTACTTATTATCGACATTCTCTTCAAATTTAAACAATAACACAATAAATGCAACTAGCAATTTGGGTCTTAAAATCACGTAAAAATCACAATTCATATGACACATATCATTCATATGCCAAATAATGCAAAAACATAGACTATGACTCCATGGGTAACATTAATGCTCAATATTCACACAACTTGCAAATATTTATCTAACAACCTCAAATCCACTCTTCATGCAATTTCATCAAAATTTTCCAAAAATCCAAAGCATAACTAATGAAATTGTAGATTTACCTCAACGACGAACTACTTTTCGATGTATAACACTCCTCCAAGTTTTTATCAATCCAAGCCCTCTCAATTTTCTAACAAATTAGAACCCCAGCTCTCTTTGAAATCAAAGTCCCAGAATCAAGCCCTAACTTTCCACCTTGTGCAAATCGATAATGTACTTGCTTCTTTCACTTTTAATCACTAGGAACTCTCTTATCTCACTTAAAAAATGCTCAAAATTTGGTTCTAGAGGGATGTAAACTTGGTGGTTGTAGTGGGGTGTTGATGCAAGTATGAAGAAAGTGATGAAAATGGGTTTAAAACCCTCACCATCGACACTAGCACCGTCCCTTATAGGCACGGAGTCATGACAATGCCACCACAACGTCGAGGACACTGTAGTGTTTTCCATGTTTTCCCCTAGCTCTCTGCTAGTGTAGTCACTTATACCCACAACGCCATAAGTAATGCCTACGACGTCGAGCAGTCTATCCACTTGTGTCACGTAAGTTTTTTCGCTTATTCATATTTGGCACTTTTCAGACTTTATGTATCACTTACCCAAGATGTTGTCATCGCATTAAATCCATGTAAATATAAGAATTTCATAAACTTTACCTTTGATTTGCTCGTGTACCTCACCTTTGCCGCTTGAACTCCTTCACTCTTTTACGCTCTTTAATGAGTTTGGTGAGACATTTCCATTCAGATGAATCATCACTTTGCAAATGGTCTTTCCTGCACATTCGACACAAGTTTTCTAAAGTTAGAAACTTAAACATGTTAATTATACTTACTACACTAACTTACTGACTAACTAAGTGAGATTTAAAACTTGAAATTTAAAAACCCCTGGGCTGCCTCCCAGTAGTGCTTAGGTTAACGTCGTTAGCCCTACGCATGCATCGCGACTTTCTAATGATCACCATGATACACCAAGGTTATTTCAATAATTTATCCTCGCGAAGTTCTTCATATCCTCTAATCCTTTTCTGGCATGCTATCTAATCTTTCAGAAACTTCGTGTAAATTGGCACGCCTTGCCATTCTTCGACAAAAGGGATTGTCTTTGTAATTTCCTCAAATATTATGGCACAAACCTTAATTGTCTCACCAATCTATCGCCATTGTGATTCTTGTTAAAATAGTGATGGTGATATATCAAGATTGATTGTCCCTTGCACAAACTCTGTACCTTGAAATCTTAAGTATTTCGTGCTTTCGTCTTTCATTATTGTTTCAAACTTTTCTAGCTTAACACCACTATAATGTTGCATAGTATCTTCGTTATGAATCTCCTATTTAACATGGTCAAGTGAATCATCGCGCCCTGAAGCATCAATAATGTTGTAATCCTTTTGATTGGCTTTTTTTACCTCTTCATTTGCTTCATGACATGTTTCTTCACTTGATAACAACTCCTCGACTTCGTTCTGTGTAGACTCAACTACAATCTCTTGTCTTGAATTTATGAATGTTGAAATCTCTTCTAAGTTCTTTTCCAAACTCAAGAAAGCTTGATCATCTTCTTCCTTTTTATATTAAGTGATTGTGCAAAATCTTTAATCTTTCCTCATACTTCTTAAAATTATATTCGCTCTGCTAAGCCATTTTTCTTATCATTTTCTATAAAGATGTAAGAAATGATTGTTCATCCATCTCTTGATCTTGTCGTGATTTCCAGTTGTCCTCAAAACTCCGTGATGGTTGATAGACATTTTGAATGTGAGGGTTGTAGATGCTTTGATAATTATGCCATGATTCATTTCCTTGTATGTAGTTGCACTGCTATTGACTTCCCACAAATCTTGTAAATCTATATGGGTTATAATATGGTTGTTTATATCCCGTCCATGCCAAACCTCTCTCGATTGGTTATGCTTGGTATGTAGTATTGTCTTGAACAACTTCACTTTGATAGACCAACCTAGAGATTTGATCAATAATTTCATTGTTTGATTCCCTAACATGATAGATGTACATTCTTTACATCCCTGAAACACCAAAGATAAAAAAGGTAGATCAAGTGCAATATGGACAATCAAATTTAAACTTTTAATTTTTTTTTTAATTTTTTTTATAAACTTGAAAGTAAAGTACTTAAAATAAAACTTAGCAACTTTTCAAACTAACTAAGTATAAGTGGCTACATATCCCCTGCAATGGTGCCAAAAACTTGATGTGTGTATTGCAAGGATAATAACTTGATTGTAAAAATAGTGTAATCAACTTACATTGACTATGGGTATCATCTTCAGGGAAAGGCGTATGCACTCACTTCTAAACTACAATGAAGCTATTGCTAAGGAAATCCTTTTTAAGTTGTTTTATAACTAACTAATCTATAGTAACAAATCAATGCAGTTAACTTAAACTCTTATATTAAAACTATCTGAGTCCACAACTTCACCTAGGTAATGAAATACTTTGCTATTCAACCACTTTATCATCTTATTATGTTGTGTGCAATGCCTAATTGGAATAGACAAATTTCCTTCAAATCCACTTTAACCCACTGTCGTAACGGAAAAGATTCTAAGGTGCAAACTAGAACTTCACTTATCAGTGTGAATAACGTAAGAAAATCTTTAAATTTATAACCAATTAAGTTTACTATCCATGCCTTCCTAATCAACAACTATCGCTCGATGTTGTGTATCTTACGGTTGTACCGTTCATATCTATCTTAATAGCTTCAATGGTCATGATAACTCCTAAAACCTAACATCAATAAACATGTGATTAATATGTCTATAACATTACACTCAGAATCAATACAAATTCTAACCATTGCACTTTTTATATTCAATTTCTATTCATGTTTATAGCATAACATTCATACCGTAGGATCCATTGATCCTTAAGATTAACAGGCTACTCACACTTCATTGAAACAAACATGAACATAATTGTATTCATTAAAATCAGAGATATATTGAAAATACTTCATTTAAATCAATAACATAATACTTAAATCACCACACGTGAGACTTCAATGTCTTTTCACTACAAATCATTCTAATACTAAAGAATAAGTAAAACCTATACTAAACTACTTTAATGGATGATAATGGTTGATATTTTATGTATTTACCACATCATAATATCTATTTATACTTCTTAAATATAATTAGAAACCTTAATTTACCATTTAACTTGAAATAGAACTCCAACTTTCTAATTTCTTCTGTTTTGGCGCTGTCACTTAATCCCTGGCAATGTGTGTGTTATGCCACGATGCCGCCACTGTGTTGCCTCCTTCGTGTGTTTTTCCTTACCTCAGTAACCTTGGTGCTCAACCTTAAGCCGTCGGCGCCATCCCTTAAGCTCCACAGCGCCAGTACAGCGTCGAGCTTCCTGCCTTGATTTCC
Source organism: Stephania cephalantha (assembly GCA_039657325.1). Taxonomy (NCBI): domain Eukaryota; kingdom Viridiplantae; phylum Streptophyta; class Magnoliopsida; order Ranunculales; family Menispermaceae; genus Stephania; species Stephania cephalantha. The sequence continues at coordinate 27,358,943 of CM077578.1, read as the reverse complement.
TCACTTTGCCTTTTCTCCTATGTCGTGCCTAGGTCTTCTATGTTGTCCCTTATGCTCTCACAGTGCCACACCTTCGGCGCCAACCCCAATTTGGTGGGTTTTAGCTCTGTTTCTTCTCGTTTTTGCTCATTTCCTTCCTTTATGCCTCATTCACCTTAAAATGCATAAAGAACATCAATTAAAGCTCATTTAAGGACATTTATATTAAATATACTACTAAATGAACTTTATATATAAGTTTAAATAATCACTTATCAGTGACTCACGTCAACTCATTCTCCTCATGTTTGTGGAGGGAACATGCGACTCAACCACATACTACTAGACCCGAAAAACCACTGGTTATGTCGTAGGTTTCAATAGACTAGCAACATTAACGCTCTATGAGAACACTTATCATGAGTGGTAACTAGCGTCAAATTGTCCACCTGTCAAGTGTGAAAATCACAAACCACTTCTACTTATCTCATATCCCAATTACACAGGGGCACACCGGTTGCCAACAAACAAGGCCCCACTCGCCACTTAACGTGATCCCCCATACTGATCGGTGGTAGGATCACTGGCAATGAATTCTAACCTAACTAGTGTGCACATGCATTTACACATCAGATAAGTAGAAATTCTAAGAATCTAAGCCGTAGCAAAGAATCTCATAACAATAATGCAATAAAAAATACAAGACTTTAATGAAAAATATGGAATTTAAGAATTGAATCTCATAAATCACTTACAGGTTTCCTTGATCCATACTATAATTTAGCCTACTAATACCATATGAATCTCCATTACAAAATACAAATAAAAATATAAAAATAAAAAAAGGGTGAAGAAAAGATGGAGAGAATGGAGAGACAGAGAGGAGAAAATGGAAAGGGGAATGGAGAGGTTACTACCGTGGAAAAGAGAGGAGGGCTTTTTATAGTGTTTTTGGTCTCTGGAAGAGAGGGAATCCATGAAAATCACAAATTCAATTCCTAAGAATATGATTTGTTGTTAGTTGGTTGCATCTTAGGGTGATCAAGGCTACACGTGAACCAAAGAAAGATCAGTGGTTGTTGAAGGAGCTGGATGGCCTGGCATGCGGATCGAGGCAAATTATAGGGGAGCACAGTTCACATTGCGGGAGGAAAGAGAGCGTAGAAGCTCGTACGTTTGAGAGGTAGGAAGACTCATGCGCCTAGGAGCATCCATGCGAGTCATGGAAGATCGAAGAGTTGAAGGCGTGTGAAGAGAGAAACCGGGAGGATAGGTGGGCCCGACCGCTTAATCCTTGTTCTCATCCAATCTCATTGGCACGAGTTTCGAGGATGTATTTCTTGGTTGTTGAGATGTTGTGTCACAATCTATGTTCTTATGTGTGTCACCTGGCTGCTCCATCAACTGTAATCATAATGTACATTGCGTGCCTCGAGGCGGATTAAAGAAGCTGAAGCACACTGCACAAACACTTGTACTTAGCCTATTTCTTCAATAATTGTTTAACTAATTCACCACAAAACTTCTTTCGGACCACTAAACACTCGACATGGACCAATGTAGGTCCTACGAAGCTGTCTCTAAGTGCGTGCAAGCACACTTTTCAATGCGAAACACCAAAAACACTCCAAAAGGACCCAATTTTAGTCTTTTTCATCAATTTTCCTATTTTGGTCCTAAAAACACAAAAACAAAGGATTAGTGTTGTTAAATGGTGATTTTAGTTCTAAAAACATACAAAATAGACACTAAAATATAACACAATCGCACACTCATCATCTTGCATGAATTTCTCCCATCCCCATTGCCTAATAAAATTGTTGACTCTCTCATCATACTTGGCCAGGAGTTTGATTCATCTTTCACAAATAAACTCCTTATTCTCTATAGCCTCATACCTCTCCTTAGCCTCCTTACTAATATAAAACTTTGATTTAAATGGTATCGTGGCATTTTCATCCCTAACACTGGAAGTAGATGCCTTGTGATCATTTGCTCTAGCTTCACTAGCTTGACTAGCTTGTTTCCTTGTTCTCTCAATTTCAAAGGCTTCGCAACAACATAACAACAACGACAGGCTTCAAATCATCTAAAAATCAAAATTTCATTCACACGGGTCATTCACACGCCACAATATGCATAAGGACTCACACTAATCCACAATAATCCACAGTATGCTCTAAAACACACACAACTTCAAATTCCTATCCAAAAAACCTAAATTTCCACAATCCAATCAATCTCATCTCTAATATCAAAACTCAAAACATAACCAATAAAATTGAAACTTTACCTCAATGCCTACTATTTGCCGTAGAATACTTCTCTAAGCGTATCTCAATCAAAGCTCTCTCACTTTGCTCACAAACTTCTACCCTATTGCTCACTTATTGCACTTTTCCTAATCGATGCCCTATTTCTCCAAATTGTGCAAAACTATAATGCAATTTCAATTTTCGCTCTTAATCACTCAGAACACTTTTTTTCACTTAAAATCACTCAAACTAATGTTCTAGAGGGGCTTATGCTCGGTTGGTAGGGTTTGGAATAGGTCATAAGTGTGTAGAAATTAGTTGAATAAGGGTTTAAAACCCTGTCCCAAGGTCGATGCCGTCAGTTTATAGGGATGACACTGTGACAACGTGGTCACGATGTCGGTACCCCTAAAACTCAGTCTCGGCTTCCTTTTCGCACTGTCTCGGTGCCGTCTTTGTATAGGCACAATGGCGTGACTGCATTAAACTATCCTTATATAAAAATTCACATTTTTTACTTACTTCCCTGTTGACGTTATCACGGTGCTGTGTGTTAATACACTCGACGTCATGGGTGACTAACTAATAAAATTTTCAAAAATCTTACCCATTTTTTTTATCGTTTTACCTATGCAATACCATTTTAACTCTTTTATTCTTGTGTGAATATGCTGAATATGTTGAGACTTCTCCATTTTGATGAAAATTACCCGACAAATAGTTCTTCCTACAAAATTTGCAAAAAAATTCATCAAAGTTTGAAAAAATACTACTAGAACGTTTTTATTGCTATACTTATTACTTAAAAGTAAAAACAAAATTAAAACTGAATTTATAAACCCATGGGCTGCCTCGTAATAGTGATGTGTTTAAAATGCTTAGCCCGATGCCTGCACCACGGCTATCAAATGATCACCTTGATGCACCAAGGTTACTTCAATAATGTATCCTCGCGAAGTTCCTCATATCCTATAATCCTTTTCTGGCATGCTACCTTATCTTTCACAATATTTATATAATTTGGCACAACTTGCCATGTCATTTCAAAAGGGACCATCTTTGTAATCTTCTCATACATTTCCACAAAGATCCCAATTTTCTCATCATTCCATTGATCGTGCAATTAGTGTTTAAATGGTTTCATTGATAGAACAAAATTGATTTTCCCTTGCACAAACTTTGTACTGTGTGATCTTAAGTTTTCACTGCTTTCGTGATGGTCCGTTTCCCTCAACATTATAGGTATCTTATCAAACAAGATGTTATCCAGTCTACATCCCTCAAGTGCAGGTACAACAATTGATTTTCAAAGCAAAAAATTCATTTCGTCAAGTTTAACTGAGATAATGTGATTAAGTGAGTTACCAAATGGAGTGATCAACTGATTATTGAACACTTGTTTGTAAGAAGAGTCTTCAAAGATTCTGTGAGAAGAGCTTCTCTGAGCTTCCATGGATGAATCTTCACGAGCTGCCATTTCTGATCTTCAACAGCTTGCAAGGATTCGATTGATCACCTTAAAACACTAGTGCTGAAGTCTCAATCGGTCACCTGTAATGGATACAATGAATCTCTCGAAGCTCTGATACCATATTGAGAGAGTTCAAGAACTCATCCTCCCATCATTCTAATTGAGTTCTATTAGAGTGTGAGAGGGTATTTATAGATGATTTACAACGTACAAGAATGGTAAATACTTAGACTGTCTAGAACATTCCTCTAGATCAGTACATTAGTGAATTTTACCTCTCTATCAATCACTCTTCTCCTACATTTACAGTGATAGTAACACTTTCAATCTATCCCACAATGTACATTGTTTTCACAGTGAAACTTAAACACTGTGTACACTACAGCTCAATGGTTCTAGTTTATAGTGAGGTGAGTTCGATTTAGTTTTATTAAATTTTAATTTATTGATGATGATTTTGATTATGATTAATGGATTCAAGCTTGGAGAGGACTATTGTATTGTGTTAATAAAGATGGGAATTAGAGTGAAGGGGGTTCGATCTAAGGAAAAAAATCACACATAAGCTACACTACTGCAAATCGCAGCAGCTGTTGCTGTTGTTGGTTTGGTATCAAGGACAACCCTAGGTAGTAACAAGGCACTGCCCAGGGCAGCCTTGCCATGAGCAAGGCAAGGAGGGTTCCCTACTTTACACTAGGCAGAGAAGGGTGGAGCTGTTAGGCAAGGCACAACCCTGCCAAGCCTAAGGAAGGCCTAGGCTTTTTCCAGGCTGATCCCCAAGGAAAACTCATGAATACCTAGGAAAGCCCAGGGCAGTGCCGAGTGAAGGCCATGACAAGGCTGAGCTTAGGCTCAGTCGATGTTGGCCGACACTCGAAGTGAATTTTAGAAACAACATTATTAATATGGTAAGAATTGAAAATTATGAAAAAATTTGGGAATTCTTGACCAAATTAGTAGGCATTAGTTTGTTTCTATACATTACCAAGTTTGAGGTTTTTCAAAATTGTTAGATTAGGGTTTTACCTCATTATTTTATTTAAACAACTTTTGAAAAACCAGTCAATGTCTTATGATTCATGAATTATCATAAGTTGGGTTATTAATTTGAGAGGTTAAACAAAGGTTTTAATTGGCTTTTGTTGTAAGTGTTAATGTTTATATACTTAATTTGATCGATGAATTGAGAATAGAGCGCATTCGATTTTGGGAATTAAGTTCAGATGGACTTATTAAGGTCCCTAATCAAAGTTTGGGAAATGAGATAGCTTAAACTTGTCAAATAAGTGAAAATTCAAATTTGGAAATGCATTGGCATATTGTAAGTGATTTTCAAGTTTAATGAATGGATAAGACCTAACTTGGAGTTCAAAATGGTTTGTAATTATTGTGCAAGCTAAATAAATGTTTTAGGACTTAATAAGAGTTCGAAAACATGGAAAGAGGTGTGAAATTGTTTGAGAGACTTTAAAGGAGATGTTAGAGTTGTTAAGGGACTTGAGTCTCGTTGTAAGTTGAAATATGAATTTTAAGTATTCAAATAGAGCTGTAACTCTAAAATAATAAACTCTATGGTTTAATAGGATATGTGGAAATACGTGAAAGCCGGGGAACGCTATGTGAGGCTTCCAACCTTCTTAGAGTTGGTTTGACTATAAGTAAACCTTGCAGTAGTCTTTACTTTTTATAGAATTTATCTTTGTACCTGTATTTGTGTTTAATCTGCATTGCATTTCGCATTCTTGATTGGTCATGCATACATGGCATCTAGATAGAGTTGCCCCTCCTTCGGTCGTAAGAGTGCGATGTGATCCGCTCTTGTCTAGATGTACTACAAGTGTCTAAGGCGGGTAATGTGGCGGGGTAGCATGTATTCGACTTTTATATTATTTTAGGTTCATTCTTAGGTTGACTAACCTGTTTGTGAACCTTGAATAGTAATAAAATGGTTTCACATTGTTATATAAATTTATTGTTATTTGGAGATGCATTACATGTCTTCATGTATTCGGACTAACATTTGCAGGAGTACATTTGAGACACCTAACATCTTCAAAATGTTCTTGATGATGTCAGGTTCTCTGTGAAGACAAGAAAGAACGGAAAAAACTCAAAGATCTTGGTGAATGTTTTAAGTTAATATTTTGTTGTTATAAATTTGTTTATATTTACTCTTTTAGGGCTTTTTGGGGTGAGTATAAGGTGTGAAATACTCTTGGATAGGTGAGAGCTTCATGAACTAAATTAAGGAAGTCTTGAAGTTGCTTATAGTTCAATTTAATGTAAATTTAGGTTATGGTGTGGATTTAACTTCATTTTGAGATTGTAAACTGTAAATGGAGGATTTGAGACCTTAAATAGTTTATAAATTTAAATTGATGTATATTGTGAACTGCACGGAGTTGTAAGTCCTTCTAGGCCTCTCCCCACTCTACTGTCTATTAGGTTTTGGCACGACAATCCATTTTTAGGGGATGTGTTGTTGGGTTTTTTTTTATAAAATATGAAAAATATTTTGTATAATTTCCTAATTTGCTCCATTGAAATAAATTAAGAACTGGGGTCAGTTTAGGATCTAAATTAATTTTTGGAGCACTATAAGGATTGAAATGAAAAATAATTCGACGTCAAAGTTAATTGAATGAATTAAGTGCCTATTTATAGGAATTAGGATAAGTCATATCTTAGTGAGACGGGTCTTGACACTTAGCTTATTAGATGGTTAGTTTGCAGGGCATCATGGACAGGCGTGTATGTGACATGGCGATGTCTGGTTTGTCTGAATGTTTGGGGCAGTCACATTTGGTTTCAAAGGCTAGGTTCAGGAGAACCTATGGGAAAAATTAATGAAACCAAATAGGACTTAACAAATAAACATTAGACGTGGAGACTCGAAGATCCTGACTTGGAACTTTAGTTGAGAAACAAAGTTAACGGGTAATGCTATGACTTATACGTGTATATTTTGACTATAATACTAATATACACATATAACGAGGCTAACTTAGAATGCATTCGAGTTGTAGATCATGATGGACGATCAGTCGAGTTACACATGTTGTCAGGTGGGACACATTGTGCGCTAATGTTCGCAGCCTGTGGGTACAAGGTAAGTAGGGACGCATTCGCAGGTCAGAGAGATCCCATGTAGCGGCAGAGCCCTATCGAGATGCGACGCGCAATCTTGTCAAAGGTACGTCTTTACTTATCATCGCATTCATGCATGCATTATTAGATGCATAGTTAACAGTAGCTTGCACTAGCTATTTTGAGTTAGAGTTAATACCTAAGTATTGGGAGTGACTTGATTTAGTTCATAATCTATAATTTTGAGCTATTTGAGTAAGTTTTGTATTTTTTGGAAGAGAACCTAAAGATAGGTAAGGCTAAGGCTCCTTCTAAGGTTTTGAATGACCCCTATTAGGCTTTAAGGCTAGGAGTTTTTGAATTCCATTATAATATCATTAAATAGTTACTAAGGGGAGAACCTGAAGATAGATAGGTTTAAGGTTTCATTGATGGAAACCTATCAAACTCAGAGTATAGTTTTGAGATAGATAGGGCTGAGGTTTCATCGACGAACTCCTATCATGCTTTAGGTTAGAATCTCCTGAGACTTTACTTAACTGTTTGACTGAATGATGGTCAGATACTTGAAAAGATAAATAATTTATATTAATTTTGAGGACGAAACTCCTATTAATTGGGAAGATTGTAACAACCCAAATAACTAATAGTGAATTTATCCCTAATTTTAGGTTACCGACCTATGACGTGACATAAATTAGCAGGTACATGATTTAAACTTCAGTGTAGAGATCGAGGCAATATTATTTTCGAGTGGTGGTTGCATAAGGTTTGCAAGTGCATAACATATATACCGCTTCACATTACTTACTTGATTTCGTTGTCGGTTCGCTAGTGTAATAGCATCTCGAGATACATGCGAGCACGAGAATATGGGTAGTTGATCTAATTTGGAAAAGTCCCAATATTAAACTTTAAGTGATGTATTAGAATCTATTTCTACTAAAACTTAGCTAGTCTATATGTATTTGTCAAATTGAACACATAGAAGACTAAGCTATGTATAAAATAAAAAAAGCCATTGATGTTACCTCAAGATACATGTGTACATGGGTGATGGGTGGCAGTGAGACCACATGCCAAATAATAAGCCTAAATCAATTAAGATGCAAAGCACATGAACTAAGTGAAAATAATCATGTGTATGCATAGCAAATAAACTTTAGTTGTTATAATACCAAATAATAGGCCTAGGATGTGCCTAGAGTCGCACATAATAGGTTGATTAAAAATGATGTGATTTATACTCTTGTGACATTAACAAATAATTAAATCTCATATGGTTCATGTTGTAAAAAAGATGAAAAATAATGACATATGTTAAGTTTTTGAATATAGGTTGCATGGTAAATACCTAAAAGATCTAAGGGAAAAATGGTCCTTTCATATTTTGAGTGACACTTGTCACCATGAGAACAATGATGGATGAATTTGATTTGAAGGTAATAAAGCTAGATTAGCCTAGTTAATCAAGTTTTATGGACTCCTACATATATGTGAATGAGATTAAGACTTAATCATATTCATTGTTTTACTTGAACAACATGTAGAAAACTTTGGAAAAGCTCACGGATTTCTAGAAATGGAGTTGCAAGGGTGAAAATAGAGACTTTGAAGCATAATTTGGATACTTAAGAAAGATACCAATGAAGCTTTGATGGTGTTGAGTTAATTAGTGGAATTGACAATTCAGGTAAGTTTTTTTATTCATGTTCTTCAACCTTGATGTTCATCTCTAGTTTTCATGGTTTATGCTTAATATTCATTATCCATTCTAGATCTAGTTATTTATCTTTCTTTCTCAAAGCTAAGGGTTTTTTTAGAGCCAATTTAAATGGGTATCATGAAAATTATTAATAGATTCGAATGCTAGTTTCCAAACTTCTTGATCTTTATTAGTAAGATAATTAAGGAAATTACTAAGAATAAATCATTAGAAAGTTAAGAGTGTGGGAGAAATTGATTTAGTGTTTGATCAAATGAGTATTGACAATTAATAGAGAAGAGTGAGTTGCATCCAAAAACATATAGATGATTGACATGCATGTTGCAAATATGGTCTTCTCTAATGTATGTGCCACTTTTAATTTGTGTACAATCTAGGATTATGCATTCAATAAGGGAGATAAACATTAATTGATTAATTTGCTTTAAAGTATTTAAGCATATTTATAATTTGATAAGTAATAATTATATAATAATTGGAAATATTAGATAGCAAATTGGAGATAACAGGATAATTGTAACTAAGAAATTAATAAAAAATAGTGGGAGAGAACACTACTAAATTAGATAAAAATGTAGGTATAGTTTGGCTAATGAGATAAGTGAGGTATATGTATTTATAGTGCATATATTTAATTGAATGCAATTTTATATCTTAAAGACTTTTACTAAATAAAGATTAAAAATATATTTATATGGCGAACAAATTATATCCCTAGGTTCAAAACAACAATTGTTGTCTATTATAAAATTTGGTGCCGAATGTGATTAAGGGTTTTAAGCCTATACTTAATGACTTAAAGTCACTTAATTTGATGTAAATATGACACTAGGGGCCAGAGGAGTAGTGTGGGTTGTCGGGTATGCACTTCGAAGCGAGTGGGAGTCACATTTGATTTGATTTTCGTAATATTTGAGGTAAGTAAACATGTAGAGCATCTATTTCCATTTCCTTTCATTCTTGTCAATTCCTTGAATTGTTTATTTATGAACTATTGGTATCGATGCATGTTTTTACTTAGTAATCTTTATGAGTGTGATTATGCAATTGACTTGATCTGAGGGATGAGATCCAGTAGCGCTGATCTACCAGATGCATTCACAAATACTTTTGGGGAATGAGTCTTAGTCAACACCAAGATAGATAGGGCTAAGGATCCTTGATGTAGGACACCTATTAGGCTCAGAGAGATAGATAGGGCTGAGGAACCATATTATAGGACACCTATCAGGCTTGGGCTCAAAGAGATAGATAGGGCTAAGGTTACATCGATGGAAACATATCAAGCTTTTAGATTTTAACCCAGAGATAGATAGGGTTGAGGTTCCCTTCATGGACACCTATCAGGCTCATAGTCTAAGACCACTAGAATGTACGAGCATATGATCTTTTCTGTTGCACCTAGTTTTGTTTCCCGCACTCATTTACTTCTTCGTTCAGTAGGCAACTTCCTGCATGATTTACTTTTTCAATACTTCCCCTTTCTTTATGAATTATGCATTTAGTTACCTCTCTTTGGATATTTGAAATGTGAACAGATGGTCTTAGGACTTACTCATTGGAATTGTAATTTTTTGTAACAATTGCATAGCCTACCAGGAGCAGACTAGGGAAAGAGAAGATTGGCGATTACTCTGAGCCCTTGGTGAGCATCTCTTACTACTTTTGTAGGTTATTGTTGTATTTACTAATTTACTTCATTTATGTACTTTTAGGTTGTATATTAGGTTGAGAGACTTACTTCCCGACTTGATGCATGTGCTCACTTTATTACCGCCACTCGATATACATGTGATCTATTAATTTACCTGGTTTCACAGTTAGATGTTTAATTCAAATTCCTTTGCAAATTTATAAGTTTCTGCAAAATAAACAAATAAAATTTAATGAACTCTGAAAATTACATCTAATGAAAATTGAGAAATACTAATCCTGAACACGAGTAGTGAGACGAATGAGTAGTAAAGGTTGACTAATACGTCGTTAGTCCTACGTGAATATAATTAGGGATTAATGGTGGGGTTAGGTCGAGCGGTGCCTTGTTTAGGGAAATGGTCCATCACATCCACTTTTTTTTATTATTTTTAATAGTGACCCCCATAGGCATTGTAGGCTAAACATTGTATAGATCAAGGAGACTAGTAAGTGATTTATTAGATTTCTATAATGATTTCTATGTTTTTCATTATAGTCTTGTAATTTTGATTGCACCAGTTTCATGAGATTCTATGGTAGGATTTAGGGTTTAGATTTTTGTTTTTCTATTGTGTAAGGGCCCGTACACACCAGTTAGTTTAGGAATCATAGCCATTAATCTTACTGGCGCACTGTGAGGGAGATTGCTCTAGTGGTGACTAGGATCATGGGTTATTTGCTTTCTAGAATCCTAGGTGTTTTTGAGATATGCATTTGGTAGCGGTGCACATTAGGTACCGCTTAGGGTAGGTGTTCTCACAGAGCTTAAGGTTGCTAGGTTGTTGAAATCCATGGATCACTCGAGGTCTTGCAACCTAGTTAGTATATGGTTGTGTCGCACGTTCCTTTTATTGACATGAGAAGAACGAGGTGACAAGCACATGGTTCAGTTGCTATAGCCTACTTATTAGACATAATGAAAATAACTTTTTTTAATCAATGATTAAATCATACTTACATCGGTATATTTGTCTCCTTGATCTAGAATTCTTTTAATATTGTTGATTCATTATGTGTTTACATCATTTTGTTCTCGTATTTACTTTCTTAGTTCGTAATGAGTTAATAATATTGATTAGTGTAATTATTTTTCTCTTAAAACCCCCTTTTTATAACTTAAAGTTATCCCTTGTCTCTGTGGGTTCGACCCCGTACTTGACTCTATTACAAATCTATAGTAGTTGGTAAAATTGATACTATTATTGGTGTATTCAACATTGTATCAATTTTTGGCACTGTTGCTGAGGACTAGTGTCGATTAACGTTAAGTTATTATCAAAAAAAATTTTTATACCATTGTCTCTGAGTTTTTGCAGGTTCACTTCATGGCCTCCTACTCTTACGATTACGGTTCATACGAAGTCTCATGCTATTATAGTGTGAATAGGGTAAGTATTTTATATTATGATCATTTTTTCTAATTGGCATTCATTTGTGCAATAGTCAAAGCTTGTGGATTTTATGGATATTACTCTCATCTTAGTGATGTATATCATTCACTCAAGGATTTGATGAAGTAGTTCATATCTTGCCAGTAACTGTACCAAACCAAATGTGAATTTAATTTGAAAGAGATTTAGAAATAGATTGATCTATTGCCGAAAGAGTTAAGGCATTTAGATAACCAAAGGAAGGTCAAAGCTAGTGACTATTGTGGAAATTACCCTCATTCTCTTGATGCTTCTCATTCACTTGAGAATTTGTACCACACCAAGTGGTACTATGATATGAATGAGAAGTTGAACAAGATGTGGCAAGATATACTACAATTGAGACAAAAGGAAGTTATTTTCAAAACCTTTTTCTAGCACAGAACTTGAGAGTAGTTGATGATTAAGCAAGAACGAATTGAAGTTGGATATCCAGTGGGAAATACAAAGATGAATGCAAGTTTTCAATAGCTTGATAAGTTAAAGGCAGCGAGACAGTTGCTCATGCAACCAATTTCTGATCCTAAAGAAGTCTCAAATGAAGATACTTATGTTGAGATAGATGAACTTGTTACATTACTTGCTGATGATGTAAGTAAACGAAAGAAGGAATACAAAGTACTCAAGCTAAAATCCATGTCTATATTCCATAATTGTATAGTATCTAAAGAAGAAAAAAAGCCGAGAAAGAAGTTGAAGTCACTTCCGAAATGCCAAAGGAACCACATGTGAAGCATGAAGAGACCCACTCAAAAGGATGGATGCAAGAGGTATAAATTATGCCACCTTTTCCTCACAGACTACATCCAACAAAATCTATGCACTTGGGACCAACTAAAGAAGAGAATGAGATGCCTCATCAACTGTTTCACGCCAATGCAAGTGAAATTACACGAAGGAATGGTTTAGAGTTAGGTCAAAAAAACCTAACTTGACTGAATAAAGCAAAGAAGACCAAGCTCTGGTGTTGGTAAAGCTAACTTCGCCTCTCGTGTCGTGCATAAGAATTGAGTTCTACACATGGGTGAAGAAAAAGAAGCATATTGAGATTTTCTACAATGCCGACATCTTTTTGTTGGACGGTCCAGATTAGCTACAATCTTTTATGTTAAAAGTACAAGACGAGCTCCCAATTCTGAAAGAGGGTGTGCCAATTTCATTGCCTAATGCCATGTCGAAGCCATTTGTTCGAGCCTACTTGCAAGTAATGGGCGTCACACGATCATTCACGCCAAGTATAGCCAAAGACTTGAAAGAAAGGCACTTGTTAGGAGGCAACCCTGCTTTATCTCTCTTATTTAATGCATTTTAGTTTAGTTTAGTTTAGTTTTTAATTTATTAGATGTTTGATAAACTTCTTGATCTTCTTGGACTTTTTCAGGTTTGTGGATGAAAAGAATACCGAGGAAGAAGAGTATACCTTGTGTTTATTGTCAGGTTTGACTTTTGGATTACTTTTTGTTAGCATGATTGAGCATTAGTTTTAAGCAAATTTACAGCTTTTTCAGATTTATGTGTTTTGAGACTTGGTTGGGGGTTGAAAACCAACTTAATTCCCCGTATTAGTGTCACAACCTAAATTTCTAAATCTTAGTTTAATTCTTTAATCAGGATTATTGACCCGTAATATAGGACTTGCATCGAGATACGTGCATTGACCGAGCCGATGTGGCCGAGGTATATGTTAGATTTGTTGTGATGTATACCTAGTGTATTTTGGTTGTGTAGGCTATTAATTCACTCCTACTTGTATTTAGGTGTCGAGACATAAGCGGGGACGCACCTCGAGATGCATGTTGGTGTGGGACCAGAGTAGGGAGTGAAGTGATAAGCTAATTTAAGTTAATGTAGCTTAATTAGTTGAATTTGATATGGCTATAATTGAATTTACATTAAATGTACCTAAGTTAGCAAGTTAAAACATTAGTCATTGATATTCCTTGAGATACGTGTTGACACATCAAGAGACCAATTGAGTTGAAGTTTGTGTTAGCAAGATGAGTTAATGGAGAGTTAGTGGAATTGTGTCAAGATGTAGGCCATTAGATTAATCTTGAGATACATGCACACATCAAGATCAATGGTCATTAATCAATCTTATCATATATAAAGATTGATAAATCAACTCATGTAAATCATTTCATTCTCATTTCATAAACTTAGAAGCTAAGGAAGTTAGAGAAGAAGATCAAAAATATCAGCAAGGGAATTGAAGAGAAGATATGTGGAATTTGGAGAGAATTTATCAAGCTATAGTTGTTCATCAACTAGGTAATTCTACTTACACAAGTCATTTAGTTTAAATTGATGAATTTATGATAAATATGAAGTGTGGCTGTTGTAATGGTTTTGGTTGATGTCTTGGGTCTCTGGTAGGTTAGATCAAGAGATCCCAAGGTGTCAGAGATGGCCATGTGTGAAGGAAACTCAGAACTCAAAGTGCATAATTTTGGGCTTTCCTGCACATAGCGCTCTAGACGTGCTAGCTAGCGCACTACCTGCATGTAGCGTGCCAATAAGGTTTACTAGCATGCTAATAAGGTTACTAGCGCGCTTGGAATTTCACCCAGCATGCTTGGTTCTCTGGCAGAAGAAAATCTAAAATTTCTTAAGTTAAAATTAAACACTTTAAATAAGTCCAATACCTTAATTAAAGGTCTAAACAAATTTAAAAACATGTCCAATGATATGAGGAACCTAAGGAAATGTCTTGGGATTTCGGATACGTATTTTGAGTTGTCGAGAGGCCGGATTATTTAAGAAAGTGTGTGAATTGTAAGTAAACTGATTGAGATATTCATTTACATTTCATTCCAGTATTGTTATCTATTTTCGGTTATTTGAACTGAATTGTCCCTTGTACTTTACTTGTCATGACTTGTTGGTTCTTCTCATTTCATGAGTTTGCTATCATGACATTGGTTGTTTATTAAATGGCTTCATTGACTCTAAATCATGTACTATGTCATTCTTGGCTGTTGGAAAGTTTAGTTAAATAAAATAGCATGATATTAGGAAGGTCATTTATAATATCGCAAATCCATTTCCTTTGGGCATTAGTTATGAAATCACATTGTGGAATTCATGAACTGTGTCTTTCCTTGAATATATAAAAGTAGTTCTTATATCTAAGACCATTATATTTAAAGATAGCCGTAGAATACGGGGTCACTAGATTCTAGGGATATCGGGATCTCACAACTAACTTGTGCAGCACACATGGTATGGGACACAGAGTTGTTGACAAGTATACATCACATGTGAGGGGCACTTGTGAGTATTTATATATAAGAATAGCATTTGTAAGGATGTGAAGGCATTCGTGATATTGTTTAAGCCCTCAATAGTGGAATTAGGTTGATGTGATGTAACTCACGGCCGACCTGCCCTAGATCATTACTACATAGCTGAGTGTCGATTTCATTTTACTTAACTGAAGTATCTTATAGCATGATTTCTTTTCAGCATAGTTGTTATTCTTATGCTTTCAGATACTTGTTGTACATTTGGAAATGTAGATAAATGTCTCTCAATATTACTTTCTACTTTCCTGTACTTACTGTCCTTTTTATGACGGTGGGTGCAGATCCATCAAGTAGCAAACCGGGCAAGGAGAAGATCAGTGACTACCTCTGAGCCAGTGGAGTGCTGCTACGTATGATTTTATAGGTTTTTGATTTTGTTGTATGACTTATATATGTCTTTTATACACATTTGGGAATGTGTACTATGGGTTGTGAGAAGTTACTCGATCAGACACGTGTTGATATATAGTTATCGCCATTTGTTCTATATATGCATGTGATCATTGTTACCTTGTTTTCCACGTACACGTGTTGATATATAGTTCCGCTAATTTATCAAGACTTCCGCTAAATAATTTTTAAACTGTATAAAACTTTAATTTACTCTGAAATACTATTAAGTATGAGAATGGTATAAGGTTTATTAGAAAAGTAGCTAGTGTGGTGAGTGTATGAGAAAGGTTGACTAATACGTTGTTAAGTTCTACTTAGTGGAGGTTAGGGCTTCATGATGGGATTAGGCCAGGCTGTGCCCTAATTTGAGAAGGGGTCGTCATAATTAGTGGTAGGTCTTTAAGTAGAACCCAAAATCGTAAGGTCCATTCTACCATTTTCTTGATTTTACCATTAGTTGAAAGACTTCGGGCTCGCAAGTCTTTGTGGGAATCTTTTTAGTTAACTCCTTTGTTTGATAGTTCTCGCTCTTATCATGTTATTGTTTCAAAATTTTCTTAGTACATGTTTAAGAGATATCTTTTGTCCATTAGATGTACTTTGGAGACTCTGTGATATTTTTGTGCTGTAATATTGACACATGTCGAACGTGTACAATCAGTTTTTCGTATATTCTTATTATTTTTAGTAGTGGTAAGTGGGATCGTCTCCACAGAGATTTTGCAAACTTCTAAAGAAAAAAGGGTTTTCTAAGGGTTTTTATTATTTTACTTTAACTTAATTAAAATGGGAATTGAAATTATCTAAT
Organism: Stephania cephalantha; assembly: GCA_039657325.1. Lineage (NCBI taxonomy): Eukaryota > Viridiplantae > Streptophyta > Magnoliopsida > Ranunculales > Menispermaceae > Stephania > Stephania cephalantha. The sequence continues at coordinate 27,342,791 of CM077578.1, read as the reverse complement.
CAAACTAAAACAATAAAAGCAAATAACTAAACTAATTAAACTAACACAATTCAAATTCACTAATTATAAATATTCTAAATTCAATTCAAATCAAGTCAATATGAAATAAACATCTAAACAAATATCCAGAACAATGAAACATAAATCATTTTAAATCCGAACATATTAATTAAAGTATAGTCATAGTCATACAATCAATCATTTTATGAAGTATTCTTGAATCCTTAAACCCAAATCATAAGCAAGATTGATAGCCTTTACCAAGCCATCAGTTTCATTATATCAATAGAAAAACCATATTCTAATCTTATCACCATTGTTCTTTGAAAGGTCAAAGATAACTAAAAGAAACAAAACAACATTACACTATATGAAAACTTCTTACTACTAAGCCAATATTATCGGAATTAGCCATGTTAATATCAAACTTAGAACACAATTCACCTAAGACACATAAATGGTAAAATATCTTTTAAATTAAACCTAGTTACTACTTTATATTAGATTTAGAACCTAAATATCATAATACACATTTTAGACTATGTATGCAATACAAAGTTTCTTGATTGCAATATGCAAAAATAAATCTACTGAAATCGTGAATTAACGTATACGATTAAGTTTAAACCATTAAGCACAAATTCTTCTTCATAATGAGTACATTTGCAAAACTGTTTAAATTCATGTTTGGACTTTGTTTTGATTAACAAACTAATAACACATATTCAAAATAAATATTGCGATAAAATAAATAAAAGACATTAATGAAAAACACCTTTTATTGAATAATTGAATCTCCAAAGAGTTTTTAAAAGTAAGACTAATAAAACTAAACTAAACTCAATTGAAAATAGACTTTAACTAATTAAGAGCCTAAAACTAATTAAGGAGCATTTAATTTCGAAGTCATATGGTCATATATATAGTAATCTAAGTAGTACGTATCCCAATCAAACTTAAATTCTTTATTTTAATCCAAAATCCTCGTGGCCGACATCAGCGAGTCCTGACCGAATCCTCTTTCTCTGCTAAATTCCTTGGGAAAATCAGTGGAATAATGACTCTATGGTTCATCGATTTGTGTAGCGAACCCTAGTTCATTTCATGAATCGTGGATGAATCATTGGATTTCTTCGTTGTCGATTTATGTAGCGAATCTTAGTGTAATTCTTGAATCGATGTGGAATCGTTGTTTATTTTCTTCAATTGGCTGAATTCTTTACTTTTCTTTCCTTTTTCATCTATTTTTTCATATAACCTGAAATCAGAAAACAAGAGGAAACCTAGTGTAATATATACTTTAACATCTAAAATCACTCTAAAACATACTATAAAACACTGTCTAATTATTGACATATCAAATACCCCCAAATCCAACACTTTGTTATCCCGAGCAAAGGAATACTCTCAATTATATTCTCTTTCCATTCCTTATTTTGATTTCATAATTACTTACTCTAATTCTTAAACAGAGGTGATCATTAAATAGAGAAATATTACTCTCATGTAAATAAAAATTATGATAGAATAGAAAGATTTAAAGAACAACCCCTTAAATGATAATTCAACCCTCGTTATGCAATACACCTCAGAACTTAAAGTTCAATCAATACAAAGGCCAGACCACTATATAGGCTTTCTCAATCTCCACTGACAAGCATCAAGCTTACGGTGACTAATATAAAATCTCAAGACACAAAAATCACTAAATCAATCTCAATTTCAAACAATATTCTCAAATACCACCACAATCAAGTCGATATGAATTTTTTAACACACCAATAAATATTATTATCATGTTTATTTGTTGAAATGTTGGAAAAAGAGATACTTCAATCAGTTTAGCTGTAAACACTCTAAATCTTTTATTTTAAGAGTTTTTTATAAACATTTTTCCATTTTTCTATCTCTCTCTCTCTCTCTCTTTTTTTATCTTTTCTTCCCAAATTTTTTCTTTTTCATTCCTATGGTTCCCTGGTCCATTTCCTTTGGATACCATTGTTATTTTTATTGAAATTCTTTCTAACATTTTTTTCACTGCTAGATTCCCTGCTTTATTTCCAGTGGGTCTCACTATTTTCTCATTTAAAAACTCATGTTATCACTTCTCACTTTCACTATAGTTAAGGAAGTATTCTTTCCAACTAAGTAAAGTTTTATCGGCTAATTTCTTATTTCTTCCCTTAATTGTGGCATAAGTTCTTTTCATTATATATATACACTTGACCAATAATCTTTGTATGACAAGATTCTTAAAGATTTGTCTTGTTTATGTTGCACTTTGCTTCGATCTTCTACCCATTTTCATGTCTAACACAAATCAATCAATCCCTCTAAACTCTTCTAGTGCATACACAATTTAGATAAGTCAAATAGGGTATAACAATTCATTTCTATCATAATATCTTTATTTTCATGGGTAATAAAAATATCACTTCAATTTAGATCCAAATTATATTCAATTCATATCATTTCCTAACTAAACAAAACAAAATGAAGAAATATTACTTGCTTCATCATCAAAAACTTGAAAATTTCTATCAACTTTAACTATTGAATAAATAGATTATACCTCTCGAATCTTCCATACTTCGCTTCTTTATACTTCACTTCACCTAAATATCACCAAACTCATTCAAACCTTGTCCTCAAGGTTTAAAAAATTAAGTTGGGTTTTCAACAAAATGAATATACCTCGTGAAGCATAAACAAACTTTATAAATTAAAATAATTAATGAACAAATCATCATATGAATAAATTTTTCATAAACAAAGAAATCATGATAAAAATTAATTACCAAGCATCATCGTCATCAATAATAATAATAATAATAATAATAATAATAATAATAATAATAATAATAATAATAATAATAATAATAATAATAATAATAATAATAATAATAATAATAACAATAATAATAATAATGTATCAGCATCACATCAAATATAAAATACCCCCAAACTCATTTGAAACTTAATTTTAAACCAATTGCATAGAAAAATGTTTGAATCATCATATTCAATATTTTTATTCTATTGAAATCAATGAAATCATTTATCAATAAGAGTAAAATGAATTCTAATAAATAATTTTCAAAATCAATTCTTCATAAAAAACTTTCAAAAATTCATCAAAAATAAAAAGAATTTCAATTAAAAAATATAGGGTTTATTCATGACTACCTTCTTGAGAGTGAATCTCTCAAGTTATAAACTCTTGAACTCCTTTAAATCTCTATTCCAAGCTTTTACTCGAAATTCCCTTGCTCGAGCCTAGTATAGCTCTACACTCTGAAGCTTGTCATCTTTTAGGTTGATCGAAATAAGATTGAGGTGGGAATCACTTAAATACAGTAAAATCTAGATTATGAAGTTTGAATCTAGGCAAAAAATTGGTCTTTGAATCGAGTGAGTGCAATGGTTGGTGTGTGTGAAATGAGTTATGTGTGGCGAATTGGGGTTTTGTATTAAAAACTTAGATTTGGACCCAGAGAATTAAGGTTTTAAGTAGATTCCTTGGTAATGCGCTATTTAAATCGCTGGAAATAAGGTTTTGTGTCCCCACTGATTTACTAATTGATTTCCAGTTGTAATGTTGATTGATGTCGCATTGTACATCACCAATAATGAGTCCCGATTTACCATATACTTGGATATATATTGAGGCAAGTACGGGTCGAAGAGAATAAATAAACATAAATACTACTAAACTAGCAAATTAAATAATAATTCCAGATTAAAGAGACACATAGACCACTATAAGTATGATTTAGTCGTCGATTTGAAAAATGTTATTTTTCATCAAGTCTTATAGATAGGCTTATATGACTCACGCCACCTCGTTCTTTTCATGTCAATAGAGGGAATGTGTGACACAACCATATACTAACTAGATCCGCAAAACCACTGGATATGTCGTATGTTTTCAACAGATTAGCAGTATTAGCACTTTATGAGAACACCTATCATGAGTTGTAACTAGCATCAAACTGTCCGCTTGTCACATGGAAATCACAATACATTGCTACCCATCTCATATCCCAATTGCACAGGGGCAAAGCGGTTGCCAATAGACAAGGCCCTACTCGCCATCTAACATGATCCCCCTTATTGAGTGACGGTAGGATCACTAGCAATGAATTCTAACCTAACTAGTATGCACATGCATTTACACATCAGATAAGTAGAAATTCTAAGAATCTAAGACATAACAAAGAATCTCATAACAATAATGCAATAAAAATACAAGTCTTTAATGAAAAATATGGAATTTAAGAATTGAATTTCATAAATCACTTACATGACTCCTTGATATAGACTATAATTTAGCCTACTAAAACCATATGAATCTTTATTACAAAATACAAATAAAAATATAAAAATAGAAGGAAAAGAGTGAAGAAAAGATAAAGAGAATAGAGAGGCAAATAGGAGAAGATGGAATGGGAAATGGATATGTTTATGCTCTAGAGAGGAGATGAGGGCTTTTTTATAGTGTTTTTGGTCTCTAGAAGAGAGAAAATCCCTAAAATCATCAAATTTGATTCATAAGAATCAAATTTGTTATGTAATTGGTTGGATCAATAATAGCACATGCAAAATTGTCCAAAATTGCAAAATCTGATCTTCGATTCTCATAACCGACCTTAGCGTCGTATGTACAAATCTTCAAGGCGTTGGGGATCACTGTAGAGGCGTTACGGTGCTCTGTTTTTGGTATCGTTCTATTCTGACTCAATTTTCACTGTCGTGCTAGCGCCGTATATTCATACCCAAGGTGCTGGCTCTTTTCCAAGTGATTTCATTCCGAGCTTTTAGGTCACTCCAAGCCCATCGCAAGGCGCTAGCCTTCCACACTTCAGATCACTTTGATTCTTCTTTGGGATGCTAAACACCCTTAATCCTTACGAAATCCACTATCGTTTATGAAAAATCATGAGTTTTAGTCCAGCGCCTTACTAGAGATTTAAAAAAATGTGTTTGTAAGGTGTTGTCAAGGCGGTGGCCTTTTTTTTGGAATTTGAACCTCGATTTTCTCCAGGATCTTCACAAGACTTGATCCTCAACATTTCCAATGAGTTTTGTGCAATACGCTCACTCTTTATCTAGTGATTCCTTAGCTATTTGTGTGCAACCTAAGGCGCTGTTAAGGCTTAGGGCCTATCTTCAGCTTTTTAACTAGATTTTGATGGGAAATCAGTCATTTTACTTCAATAGTCTGTTTTGACCCTGGAAATAAAAAAGAAAAAAGATTAGTGCTATAAATTGGGCATTTAACCTCTGAAATCACGGTAAATACACACTAACACAATTGAAGACTTGTCATCGATTCACTGTTGAATCGCTATACTTGAATTTCACTAAAAATCTTTGCTTATTATTCTGATTTGGCCAGCGATTTACAATAGAAACTCACATCGCTCATGATTCACTAGACTGTAAATATTGTTTATCTAATCAAATTCATAATTATAATATATATCACTCATACTAATTAATATAAAGGTAGAATTATCTAAAAACTCAAAAATTTGAGTAGGATATGTAACTAAGTAATAATTTTATTACTTTATTAATTAAACAAATATACAAATAATATAAATTGCATAAAAGACATAATATATTTGCAAGGACATAACAACTTGATCATCCCCCCTCATTTGAAGCTACTTTTGAGCTTGAATTCCAAAAGTATTTCCTAAACGAGATTCAAAAGGTGAGAGATTAAAAACATATTATACTAATAAAATGGAAATAAAGATAGAATATAGAACTGTCTCCCATAGAGCGCTTTTGTTTACTGTCGTTGGCTTGACTGAACCACTATAATATTAAATCGAATATATAAACTTGAATTTAGGATTGTCCACTCTAGTGTTGTAACGACCCATTTTATTAACGTCGTTATTATCTATTATTTACATACTAGAATGTTAGCTCAAACTCACGCGGACGCTGCAGATAGCTTATAGCACGCTTGACTAGGTATTAATTATATATTTCTCTGAATGGTTGCTTTATTGTGATGTATTTCATTCAATATGACATAATTCATTGCATGTTTGTAAATATCATGCTATGTCGTGCGAGACTGTGTGAAGGGGATTTGCCTTGTAAAGCATGTCGACGTGGGTATCGGGTAGACATAGTATGGGTACACTAAATCTTATAATACTAACTTGAATAAAATGACTAGAACCAAGTTGATTATGGTATAAAATGGATAAACAAACTTTAGATTAAGTTATAATAATTGCGTACCTCAAGGATTGGCACCTCGAGATGTGTGTCGAGACGCGTGGCACCGAGTGCCAAGTAGTAGGGGGTTAGTGGACCACAATTGGATTATTTATGTGATCAAATACAATAACTATATTATTGTTGTACCTAAGTTGGCAACTAAAAAAAATTAAATTGATTTTTCATATAGTTAGTTAGAAAATATTTAAGTCATTGATGGACATTAGGATGATCTTAGAGTGTGTGATACTAGGCTATTTAGTGTCTCAAGGAAGTCATTAATTTGTGTTTGACAGCCCAATTAATAGCCTTTAAATCATCTTTAGGATACGTACAATAGCCTTTAGATCATCTTTAGGATGCGTGTACCAAATTGATCTAAACATAACATATAAATAGCATGAAATAATGGAAAATTCTAGCACTAACGACTTTTGCATGGAAAATCTAGTGAGGATGAAGTTTTTTACTATGATTTAGAAGAATTGATGTTGTAGGAGCTGAAATTGAGAAATTAAACACAAGGTAATCATCCTCCATTCACAATTTCCTATAAAATGAGCTCTAAAATTGTGAAAATGGTGCACAATGAATTTTAGACTACAATTCACTATTTTTATTGATAATATGTGAATTCTATCAATCAATTACAAATTATACACTGAATAATAGCTAGATTTTAATTTGAGAATATGTGATGAATGTTGAATTACGATGAATTGTTGAATAATTTGCACCTCTGGTTGGTTTGTTGGAGTTTTTGTTGATCCCCTTCGAGGAGAGAGTAGGGTCGAAGGTGATGGATAAGGACGGGGTGTGAAATGGTAGAAATCCAAAATTTGAATTATGTCATTCGACACACAGCGTGCTACATAGGGTCGCTATCGTGCTATCCGTTCTTGGAACGATAATGTTCTTCGACCTGAAGAACACTAGCGCGCGATTAACAAATAGTGTGTTAGGAAACTCCTCTAGCGCGCTATAGATAGTACACTTTGTTTTTTAAAATATATTACTAAGGGATTATTTTGGGACTTAGGCAATAAAACCAATTCAAATACATGTGATTCAACCTAAAACGTTTATAAATGATCCCAGGAGGATAAGGGACTGAAGTATGACAGTCAAAAGCGAGTTGGGGTTGGACCAGGGTGTTTTCGGGGCATTGAAGTGCATTTTGAGGTTTGTAAAACCTAATGGAGTGTCTCTTGAGAATTTAAATACTATTTTCATTGTTTCCATCCATTTTTGGCCTATGATCCCATTATATTATTATTATTATTGGGATTATTGGTTGAGGTTACACCCACTGGCACTTTCGTTGTATATTTATTGCATGCTAGATTGTAGCATGTGTGACCAAGCCATCGATGAATGGCAACCCGAGCTGGTCTCTGGTGCACGTGTCGGTGAAGCGTACAAATAAGCCAATCATTGCTAGGAACCAAGTGAAAGAGCAGTGGGGGCACCCACTGAAGGGATCATGGGGACTCGAAGTACAATTTATTCTAATTGGGACGAGCGCACACTTTGTTATTCCACTTGTTATGTATGCATGCGATGATCCATTTACAGTTGCCTGTTTATTTTTTCGCATGTTTATTTAACATTTTCTTTGGCTTCTATATTTACTTAAATGTTAAGGGAATTTCCTTGGGATTTTACTCATTGGACTCGTCATCTGTTTCATTATGCTGGCTGAGTGTAGATCCGAGTACGAATAGGGGAAAGGGGATCCTATGCTACTATCTTTGACCGCCTACTGTCCAGGACACTCTCGTACGTGTTTGTTTTTGGTATTTTGTTTTATTTTTGGTATCAGTGAGACTAGAGAGACATGGTACATGTATATATGCTTACCTTTTGGTTATCATGTCGCCTTATTTAGAGAGTAATCTATTTTGGGTTTTCGACATTAGGATTGACACTCTATGACATATGACATCTATATATATTTATGCTTTTATGTTAATTTAAGACTTTCGTTATTAATTTACAGTTTATTAGATGAAATTTGTAAAACACAAGCCATATGTATAACTCACAAACTTTGAAACTAAAAGACAGTAAACCATAAATATACACGACTTTAAAAGAAAATGTGCATAACAGGTTTACAATATAGCAACAACACGACAAGTTAGCATGCACACCGAGGATGTAGGTGTGGAAAGTGATGTTAGCGAAGCACGGGACCCTACGAGTCAGTGACGTAGATGGTGCAGTTGGGCCCACAAGGTGTGATGCGGCACCCACCTAGCGATCTCGGGTCACAGGGCCACCATAGTTGGTATTAGAGCAATGATTTCAGGAACCTATGAAAATAAAGAAAAAGCATAAAACTTAATAAATAAACCTTAGAAGTGCAAACTCGATGTACTTACCGTAGAGCCCTAGTTAGGAAGTGGTTATGAGGCGAGTAGAGATAGTAGTTATATACGTGTTATATTTTTACAGTTACTCAGGGCTCAAGCTCGCAAAGAACCGTTGTAGCGACGAAGTAGCTCTACAAGATCTTGGTGGTACCAACTACTACTAATCTGACAATCGTCGCCTCGACTGTCGGGCAGACACTTGTTCAAGCTTCTACTCCCATAATTTTTGAGACGCATGTTGAGAGGGTCACACCAATGGTTATACCGGTGGTTGCACAAGTTGAGACATAGACTCCGACTCCTACACTGACAACCATAGAGAGGGCTACTACAGTTACTACCTCCGAGTTCACATTGATGGTTGAGGCGATGTTGTTTAAGAAGTTCATTCGCTTTCAGCATGGATATTTCTACAAAGGTGGTAACTAGGAGGCGATCGGGAGATGGTTACTTTCACACCAGCGTCTGCACAAGCTGCTGAGAGTCGATGAGAGTATATAGGCATAGGTTTCTAGGTCATGCTTTTGAGGAGCCGCATCTATTTGGTGGCTACATATTGCGACACCTACCCAGATCTGACGACATGGCCGCAGTTTATATAAGTTTTCTACAATGAGTATATTCATATAGAGGTCCGGCTACGCCTGAGAGAGGATTTCTTGCTCATTAGATAGGGTAACCGATCGATAATACAGTATATGGATAGGTACTCATATCTCCTTCAATTTTATTGGGTTTTAAGGTTCATATGCAGTGAAAAATTCAAAACAATTTTTTGAAAAACCTTAACAGGATCGAAAATAATTTCAATTAAACTAGATCTACAAAAGTAAACCTTACCTTAATTCGTGATCTCTTTCTTTGATTGTTCAATTTTCAAGACGTTTAGGTGCATGTCCTCTATCTGAAATCCTCATATGAATGGTGACCTCAATTTGGAATGCTAGCCTCAAGATAGATAGAAAAAGTTTTTTTTTCTTTCCCAATATCCAGAGAATTCAAATATTGCAAAAATGAAAAATCTTATTTCGTTTTAGGGTTTTAACCTCTATTTATGTGTAGATAAGCCCTCACTTAATATCATATTCATACTACAACTATTGTATTTAGGTAGTTTAAGCAAATTATACATACGCCTATATTAATAAGTTATCGTCTAACAAATCGTATGGGTTTTCATGTCATGAGTTTTTTTTTTATATAAAATTCATTACTCTGGACCAATTGAAACTGCGCAAAGCCATTCTTTGTGTGTGACCTAATAGGTTCATTCGATGTTGACAATGAACCAAAATCATTTTGGTACACAAGTCATAAGCGGTCTCTAGTAAGACATTATGACTACCCAAGTAGCATGAATATCAAAATCGATACAACCTAATGAATAACATATATCATATCCTTTTGTCATGCAATATCCTTTGATTAGACATAAGGCATGAAAAGTCACCATTAATGTTCAATCGTACTAGTTTCGATCTTTAGGTAAACATAAAATATCCAAGTGACATTGATCATATCAATTCATATGGACTTGGTCATTATCAGTTAATCATATTGAGGGATCTACTGATATCTCTCTCTATACGAGAGTGAAAAGTTTTATCTTGATTACACACCTTCACATATTATTCACATGACAACCAATCACAATCTTTATAATTGTGCGGTTAAAGACAACGTTTGATTGTGTCAAATTACCATGCTCCTAATATTGAAATTTATAGTAATCTTAAGTCGAAGGACTAAATGATATACCTATAATGAGTAAAAACTATGACTTAATCCATGAGGTGTTCTCATAACGAGTCGGTTCAGTATCTTGTTCCCTATCAAGTACTCTGATCTCGATTCGTATCCCTATACAAATGATTTTCACATGACCATCAATCAAGACTCATACTAGTGTTAATTCATTATAGTTCCCAGTATAATGACCGACTATGGACATTTAGGATATTTCAACAAATACCCATGGATTTTACTATAAGGTAAATATTCAATCACTTATAATAAAACAACAAATGAAAACCTCAATTTTATTAATTAAAATCATAAGATAAACAATGTTTGTAGATTGACCTAGGGCACATGCCCCAACATCTTCCACCAGCACTAGGGCCAATCATTCATGTATCTAGTACCTAATGACCTAACATGACCATTATGTTTCACTTGTGGAAGAACCTTTGTCAAAGGATCTGCAACATTGTCTTCTGTAGGAACTCGACACATCTTCACATCTCCACTCGCAATGATTTCTCGAATGAGATGAAATCGTCTAAGTATATGTTTAGATTGGTGGTGTGATCTGGGTTCCTTGGCCTGTGTTATCGCCCCATTATTGTCATAATACAAACAAATAGGGTTAGCTATACTTGAAACCACACCAAGTTCACAGATGAAGTTTTTGATCAAAACTGCCTCCTTAGTTGCATCGAATGCCGCAATATACTCAATTTCTATTGTAGAATCTGCCAGGGTTTCTCGCTTTGAACTTTTCCAGCTCACTGCATCTCCATTCAAAGTAAACACATATCTAGATTGCAATCAGAAGTCATCTATATCAGTTTGAAAACTTGCATATGTGTAACCATTTACAATAAACTCGGCTTCCAAACTTCTATAGACCAATAACATTTCTTTAATCCTTCTCAAGTACTTAAGAATGTTCTTTACTACTATTCAGTGACTCTCACTGGGATCAGACTGATATATGCTAGTTGCTCTTAAAGCATATGATACATCAGGTCAGGTGCATAACATGACATACATGATAGATCCAATAGCTGATGCATATGGAATCGTATTCAGCGCTCTCGCTCATCATTAGTCTTCAGACATTGAGTTTTGCTAAAACTTATACCATTAGACATTGGCAACAACCTTCTTTAAGAGTCTTGCATACTGAACCTATTCAGTACCTTGTCAATATAATCACTATAACATAGACCGATCAACCTTTTAGATCTATCCCTATAGATATTAATCCTAAGGATGTAGGCTGCATCTCCTAAGTCCTTCATTGAGAAACACTTCCCTAACCAAGACTGGGATGTGATTTCCAATGAGTAATATATCATTAAAATACAATACCAGGAAAACAATCACCCTTCCACTAACCTTCTTGTATACACAAAGCTCATCTTCATTTTTAATGACACCAAATTCCATAATTGCTTCATCAAAATAAAGATTCCAACTCTGAGAAGCTTATTTTATCCATAAATGGATCTTTGAATCTTGCACACCTTCCTAGAATTCTCAAGATGACCGAACCCTTAAAATTGTATCATATACACGTCCTCAAGTAACTTTCCATTTAGAAAAGCTATTTTGACATCCATTTGCCATATCTCATAGTCATAATATGCGGCTATGGAAATTAGAATTCTAATGGATCTAAACATGGCTACAGAAGAAAAAGTCTCATCATAATCGACACCTTGAGTTTGTCTGAAAACTTTTGCTTCTAGCTGTGCTTTATAAGTATGCACATTGCCATCCATGTCAGTTTTCTTCTTGAAAACTCATTTACATCTAATGGTCTTACCACCTTCAAAACTTGACTCAATAGAAACTATAGAAATTCAACGAGGTAGAGGTAGACCAAAATTTTACATGGGATGCATTAATTAAGAGGGATTTGAATGGTCTGAAAAGCTCACTATCAATTGCACTTAATCGAGCACAATGGAAAAGTTTTGTTGTTGTTGTTGGTCTTACCACCTTCAAGTAAATCAACCAGGTTCCAAACTTGGCTATCATACATGGATTGCATCTCAGAATTCATCGCACTAAGCCATTTATTTGCATCAGGGCTAGACACAACCTCCTAATAAGTATTATGCTCATTTTGATCAATAAGCAAAACCTCACTACTATCAGTAATAAGAAATCCAAATCTCTCAGGTTGATGCCTTACCCTATCAGACCTACGCGGGGCCTTGTGATACCTGTAGAGGTTCAACTAGTTCAAGACTTTGTTGATCTCCCACTGGCAATTGAGTGTTTATTTGTGGTTCTAAAACTTCTTCAAGACTTACTTTACTCTCATTGTTGTCTTTTTAAATAAACTCTTTTTCCATAAAGACATCATTCCAAGCAACATACACTTTGTTCTCAGTGGGATTATAAAAATAGTATCATCTAGTTTCTTTAGGATAACTAACAAATACACACTTGGTAGATTTAGCTGATAATTTTTTTTAGATTTGTCGTCATGCGAAAACCTCACAGCCCCAAATCTTAAGGAAAGAAAAACTTGGTCGTTTACCAAATCATGTATCATATGTTGTTTTATCAACCGCTTTAGTAGGAATATAATTAGTGTAAACACAACAGTTTTTAAGGCATAACCCTAAAAGAAAATAGGAAGATTTGCATGACTCATCATAGATTGAACCATATCCAATAAATTTTGATTTCTCCTCTCGGAAACACCATTACATTGTGGAGTTTTCGGAGGATTTAACTGTGAGACAATTCCATAGTTTTTAACATCTCAAAAGATTCACCTCTATGTTTCATGAGATACACGTAACCATACCTGCTGAAACCTTCGGTGAAATTAATAAAGTATTGATAACCGCCTCTAGCCATTGTGTTTAGAGAAGCGCGTATATTAGTATGCATTAGACCCAATAAATCACTTGCCCTTTCACTATGTCCAGTAAAGGGACTCTTTGTCATCTTTCTTAGTAAACAAGATACACATGTTTCATATGATTCAAATTCAAATGAAACTAAAAGTCCATCTTTATGGAGTTTAGAAATGTGTTTTTCATTTATGTGGCCAAGACGATAATGTCAAAGGTAGGTTTGACTCAAATCATTTGACTTGAATCTTTTTGTATTTACGTTAAGAATATGAGTATCTGTGGACCTTTTCATGTTTAAAATATAAAGACCATAACACAAATCAACATTCATATAGAAAACGTCTTTACTAGAAATGAAGCATTATTATTCGCAATAATGAAATTAAAACCATCAAAATCTAAACATGAAACTGAAATGATGTTTTCGCTCGAGGCGAGGATATAATAACAATTATTTAAAACTAAAATGAGTCCACTAGGTAAAATTAACTCATAGCACCCTACAGCCAACACAACAATCTTTGCTATATTTGCAATTCATTTGATGACTTCTCATTTCTTTAGCTTTTTACTTTTAATGAGACCTTGCACATTAATACAAATGTGAGTTCTGCATCTGGTATCCAATACCCATGAATCACTAGTAGGCAAGTTAACTTCAATAACGTAAATACCTACAACAATAGTCGCACTATTATTCTTTTTCTTAGATCATCAAGATAGAACTTGCAGTTTCTGAACCAATGCCCAGATGCATGGCAGAAATGACAATTTCCTTCTTTTTCCTTTTCCTTCTAGGATTGTGAAGTAGAAGCAGCCATAGGTTTAACTTGTTCCACAGGCTTTGTGACAATCACAGCGGCCTTGTCAACTTTAGCCTTGCCTTTGCCCTTTTCTTTAGAACCTTCCCTTTCTGAACCATCGACATATTGGCAATGGTTTTTCGACATTCTGCTCAATAGTTTTAAGCATCAAATGTAACTCTGAGAGAGGCTTCTTCATGTTACTTGTGAAGGCCCAGGGCCATACCCCCATCTGACTCTGTAAGGCTAGGTCCCTGGCACCCCCAGGTAGATGTATATGCACCCCCATCTTACTCTGTAAGGCCATATACATCTTCTATGTCCCCCCCATATATGCACCAGGGGTTCAAGACCACCTTGAAATACATATATGGGCATAGTCTTTCGCCTCCCACGGTTCGAAACCAAGTCCTGGAGGCTTAAGACATTGATTTTGTCAAACCGTGTACCACTCTAGTAGTCCAGTGGTACACGGTTTGACAAAATCAATGTCTTAAGCCTCCAAAACTTGGTTTCGAACCGTGGGAGGTGAAAGACTATGCCCATATATGTATTTCAAGGTGGTCTTGAACCCCTGGTGCATATATGGGGGGGACATAGAAGATGTATATGGCCTTACAGAGTAAGATGGGGGTGCATATACATCTACCTAGGGGTTCCAGGCACCCAGCCTTACAGAGTCAGATGGGGGTATGGCCCTGGGCCTTCACATACACGGTTTGACAAAATCAATGTCTTAAGCCTCCAGACTTGGTTTCGAACCGTGGGAGGCGAAAGCTCATGCCCATATATGTATTTCAAGGTGGGCTTGAACCCCTGGTTCATATATGGGGGGGACATAGAAGATGTATTTTTTGTGAAGGCCCAGGGCCATACCCCCATCTGACTCTGTAAGGTTGGGTCCCTGGCACCCCCATGTAGATGTATATGCACCCCCATCTTACTCCGTAAGGCCATATACATCTTCTATGTCCCCCCCATATATGCACCAGGGGTTCAAGCTCACCTTGAAATACATATATGGGCATAGTCTTTCGCCTCCCACGGTTCGAAACCAAGTCCTGGAGGCTTAAGACATTGATTTTGTCAAACCATGTACCACTGGACTCCAGGACTTGGTTTCGAACCGTGGGAGTCGAAAGACTATGCCCATATATGTATTTCAAGGTGGGTTTGAACCCATAGTGCATATATGGGGGGGACATAGAAGATGTATATGGCCAGTAAGATGGGGGTGCATATACATCTACCTAGGGGTGCCAGGGACCCAGCCTTACAGAGTCAGATGGGGGTATGGCCCTGGGCCTTCACATTACTCATATTAGAGTTCTTATCCGATTACAAGTTTATCTCATAACTAATAGGAATATACTAACGGATAACCACAATGAGATATATGATCGAAATCGATTCCGATTCTTATTCATACAAAAAAGCAATTGAATCAAGAAATAAAATATTAATTATGCATTCAATACTTGAATCATATTAAATTAATCATATTAACCTAAACATGATTTCTATCATGGAGACATACATAATTATTGAACAAAAATGAACTATGTATTCAACACTAGAATTACATTAACCTAAACATGACTTCTACCATGGGAACATACAAAATTTGCATCATTTAATATTAAAACGTATGTTAATCGAAATATTCTAAACATGAATTACATTATTGAATCAAATCATGCGTACGTATTAAATACACAAATCAACAACTTGCTTTAAAACACATTCTTGATAAAAATTATCACTAAACCTATATATGCATTATATATACATTAATCAAGATAATGTTTTCACACATATATCATATATACATCAGAGAAAACATGCAGTTTAATATAACCGAACCTTGCTCTGATACCACTGTTGCGTTTTGGGTTTCATACGCAGCGGAAAATTCAAAACAATTTTAAAAAAAACCCCAATAGGATTAAAAATAAGTTCAATTAAACTAGATCTACAAAAGTAAACCTTAACTTAATTCATGATTTTCATTCTTCGATTGTTCGATTTTTAAGACGTTTAAGTGCACGTCCTATATAAAAAATTCATACTGGAACGCTGACCACAATTTAGAGGGCTAGCCCCAAGAGAGATCGAAAACATTTATATTCCTCTCCCAATATCCAGATAATTCAAAAATTGAAAAAACACAAATCTTATTTCGTTTTGGGGTTTCAACCTCTATTTATGTTTTTAGATAAGCCATCACTTAAAATCCTATTCATAATACAACTAATGTATTTAGGTAGTTTAAACAAATTACACATATGCCCTTATTACTAAGTTATCGTATAACAAATTATAAGGGATTTTATGTCATGAATTTTATATCATATAAAATTCATTACTTTGGACCAATTGAAATCGCACAAAGTCATTCATTGTGTGCGACCCAATAGGTTCATGTGATGTTGACAATGAACTAAAATCATTTTGGTACACAAGTCATAAGCAATCTCTATCAAGGCATTATGACTACACAAGTAGCATGAATATCAAAATTGATAAAACCTAATGAATAGCATATATCATATCCTTTTGTCGTGCAATATCCTTTGATTGAACATAAGGCATGGAAAGTTACCTTTAATGTTCAATCGTACTAGTCTTGATCTTTAGGTAAACTGAAAACATCCAAGTGACATTGATCATAGCAATTCACATGGACTTGGCCATTATCAGCATATCATATCGAGGGATCCACTGATATCTCTCTTTTTACGAGAGTGACAAATTATATCTTGATTACACACCTTCACATATTATTCACATGGTAACCAATCACAGTCTTTATAATCGTTAGGTTAAAGACAATGTTTGATTTTGTCAAATTACCATGCTCATAATATTGAATTCTATGATAATCTCAAGTCAAAAGACTAAATGATATACCTATCATGAGTAAACATATGACTTAATTCATGTGGTGTTCTCATAGCAGGTCAGTGCAGTACCTTGTTCCCTAACAAGTACTCATGACCTCGAATTCATATCCTTATACGGATGATCATCACACGACCATCAATCAAGATTCACACTAGTCTTAATTCATTATAGTTCACAGTATAATGACGGATTAGTGACATTTAGGATATTTCAACAAATAATCATGGATCTTACTATAAGGTAAACATGCAATCACTTATAATAAAATAGCAAATGAAAACCTCAATTTTATTGACTAAGATTATAAGATAAACATGCAATCACTAATAAGGCATTATGACTTCAACGAGCGTGACTACGTAGATTATAGCTTCCAATTTCCTCATGGTGATGACGATGATGATGAGGTTCAGCAGGAACCCCTGATCTACGAGGCTCCACTTTCTTCGTAGCAGCCTCCACCCTATCATTCGTACTTTGGCATCGCTCCTTCACCGGACATGTCTCCTGCCTTGGCCTACATCTCTGCTCAGTTGGGCCATATGCACGAGTACATGACGCGGACCTTCATGGCTATCGACACCCGCCTTGATTATCAGAGTGATCGTCTACGTCACATTGAGGGAAACTTACTACCGGGCAGGCCAACGAGAGACGATCGTGCTTCTAGCACTACACGTTGAACTTTGTCTCATTAGGAGGAGATACTAGGAGTAAATTTCATAGGGGAGCATTAAGCTCAGTTATGTTAGTCATTTTCGATGTATATACATAAATGTTTAGTCACATACTTTTGGTTTTTTTATGTATGTGCCACAACTCTGTTAATCATTATAATTTCGTAGTTAATAACATGGATGTTTATTTTGTATATCTCTGAGTTATATTGTTCCCTATTGTATTATCTTACCAGTGGATAGATTATTTTCATTCTCCTTGTTTGTCCTTCCATTTATGCATGTTGTGAGGGGGAGCTTCGTACCCACTTTTTGATGTTATCAAAAAGGGGAGAAATTCATGGTTTGAACTTGAGATTATGAACTTGATATGACTTGATGTGCACTTAATATATATCTTTTATTTGTCAAGTTCACGTTGTTTGTTATCATCAAAAAAGGGAAATTGTTGGACTAAGTGGTTAGTCACTTATACTTCACCCAAGATTTTGATAACAACAAACTAAGTGAAAGGATTCTAACAAGTTTGCAAAGTGTTCTCGAATTTCAAACTTGGCTAAGAATCACAATTTCAAAATGAAGAATGAGCTCTCACAAGTTCAAGTCAAATAAGGCTGGTAAAATTCAAGATTCGGCTCACACAAGAAAATAAGGATCGGAAAGCTCACACTACAATTCGTACAAATCATGTGAGGTATATAAATCCAATTATGCAAGCCAAATGCATTAGATTCATGCATATCGTGTTTTTCATGTTTTTCCAAAGTTTCAAGTTTTGATTTTTACACTATCTAAATTTCACAACTTGAAATGGTTCAAATTGTGAAAATAAGTTCATACACATGTATTAGTTTTGGAAAAATTGTTGTGACTATTTTTAAAATCACCAACCTCAAGTTAAATTTTTTTGAATAGTAAGCAAAATATATGCAGAAAAGCCCCTACATGTTTCATGAAACCGGGATTTTTGATTTTTGGGATTTGTGAAATCATTCGAGCAGTCCAAACGAATCCAATGAATCATACTAAACATTTTTAATATATTCCCAAAGGCTTAGTTGAGTCATAGGTGTGTTAGGGAGTTGCTAACTTGAAACCAGAAATTAATTAGTCTGTAGTCCCTGCTGGTTAGCTCGCTAATAATGTCGCCTACCCTGCTAACCAGTCTCCTAATAGCTTTTTAAAAAGCTTACGCCTTTTGCTTTATTTTGAATCAATGATTGATTCTTGGCCCTTGTATAGAGATAACGACCATAAACTGTTAAATAGACTTGGAAACAATTCACAAACCACTTAGAACACTTTATTATTCTCTCAAGCTCAAAAACTCACTTTTGTCTAAGTTTTCACATCAAATACTCTTAATTTTTGTGCTTAACTACTTGAAATTTTTTTAAGGCTATTGAATCATTTTCGAAACTAGTGTAACTGAGGTGTTCTAAGGCTTGCAACCACTTCTCCAGAACTTATTTCATTTCTCTCTCATTTGGGGTTGTAAGAAAATTTGATTTACTAGCTCTTTTTTGCTTAAACTACATTTTTTATAATGCTCGGTTTGTGGAAATTATTTGTTATGTTCTTGAACACATTTGTTTTGGGTTTTGCACTTGAACTTAATTTTATAAACCCTTGGACTGATTTGAAAAAGAGTTAGGCCTTAAACTTGATTTTTATCAAACTATTTTTTTATCAGATTTGAAATCGTATTTATTCTCATCGATTTGGTTCGGTTTCTTATTTGAGATTGATGTTAAATCAGTGATATATTTCCATATTTCATTCATATTCATACTTTCATGCATTAGAGTTATTAGGCCCTAGTAGGCTTGCTAGTAATTAAATTTATTGTCGTTTTACTTTGTAAAGTCGATTTTCATTTTATTCATCAATTTTTTATAAGTGGTTGATTTTAAGACTTAATGGGATTTAAGTGAAGGGAAGAACTAGTTGAGGCTAGGTGGGAAGTCCTAATTTGTGATTAGGCATTCTAGGGTTGTACGCTTAAGTTGTAACACTTATCATTAATATAAGTGGGGGGTTTGAAAATTCTAACCAGGGAGGTTAGGTAGTAGATGTAGATTAGTTGGATCGAACCACTATAAATCTTGTCTCTTTTCCATCTCTTCTATATCCTTCAACATTGCATTGCATCTATAATTTTTTATTGTGGGTGCATAGAGCATCATCATCCATTAAAAGGTTTTAAAAGGCGATACCTTTTGGTGCACCTAATTCACCCCTCTCTTGGGTGTGATTTTAGCTGGGCAAACGAAAAATAAAAGAAATGATGGAAATATATTAATACTATATATATGATTTAGTACAATACTTCATGCATGGTTAGGAAAAATAGCGAAATAAAAAATTATAACCGATTACTAACTACCAAATTGTTCATAGGCTGCCTCCCAGTAGTGCTTTTGTTTAACATCGTTAGCTCAACGAATTTACCTGTTACTTACCATAACCTTGCTCTTGAAGTGTCTCATCCTCCAGATAATAATGTAAAAAATCCTCGTAGTATGGTTTCAGTCTATGCCTATTCACGTTAAATGCATGGCCATTATCCAGGTTTTAGATCTCTACGGCTCCATGATCTTGTACTATGAGCACCACGTATGGTCCCATCCATCTCCACCGCAACTTTCTTGCAAAAATCTTAAGATGAGTTTAAAATAAAAGTACCTTTTGCCCAACACGAAACTCTTTTTGAGAGAGGTTATAAATATGAGCATTTTCATATGCATCATTTCGTATCTCCTCCAATTCTTGCAAGTTCGATTTCCTTTCATCCCTTGCTTCATCAAGTTGCATGTTTAGCTTTCTGATGGCCCAATAAGACTTGTGATCCAACTCAACCGGTAATTGGCAAGCTTTCTAAAAAAAGACGGTATGATAACATTTCGATCTACGTTTTGTAAGCTATTCAATATGCCCAGTTGACATATTCCAGTAATGTGCTCCAGTCTTTTCGAGAGGAACTCTCTGTCTTCTCCAAGATAGACTAGATTTCCCTATTGAAGATTTCTATTTGGCCATTGGTCTGTGGGTGGTATAATGTTGCAGTTATGCGAGTGACATTATATTTCATTAAGAGGCTTTCAATCGTCCTATTGCAAAAATGAGTTCCCCTGTCACTTATTAGGGCTCGTAGAGTTCCAAAAGTGGTGAAGATTTTAGACTTCAAAAATTTACAAACCAATTTTGCATCATTGGTGTGCGTAAACTTTGCTTCCACCCATTTGGATACATAATCTACCGCAAAAAAGGAAGTAAACATTCCCAAAAGATACGGGAAAGGGCCCCATGAAATCGATCCCCCCATACATAAAGAATTTGACATATATGCAAGGGTAAGTGGCATCTGATCTCGATGGCCAAGATTACACGATTTTTTGTAGTCGGGATAAGATTTGGTAAACATGTATGAATAATGAAAAATAGAGGGCCAATAAAGCCCACTTTCCAAAACTTTATGGCCTGTACATGGGTACCTGAAATGCCCCCTACACGCATAAGAATGACAGAATGCCAATGTAGATTGGCTTTCTGCTTAGGACACACATGTTTAGATTACTTGATCAGTGCAAAATTTCCATAGATATGGATCATCCCATGTATAATGTCGCACATCAATCCTAAGCTTATTTTTCTTTGCTCTAATGAGATGCGAAAAAAACATGCTAGTTGTAATGAAGTTTACCAAATCCGCATACCAAGGAACATATTCCACCAATGAATAAATCTACTCATTAGGAAATTCATTTTGAAGGGGCTGGGTGGCTCACTACCTTTCTCGATCCTGCTAAGATGATCTGCAACTAGGTTTTTTGCACTGCTTTTATCTTTGATGCAATGTCGAATTCCTACAATAAGAGGATCCACCGGATTAAACGAGGTTTAGCATCCTTTTTAAAGGTGTCGTAATGGTGCATAATCTGAGTATAATATGACTTTAGTTCTCAAGAGATATGGACGAAACTTCTCTAGTTCAAACACTACTGCAAGAAGTTATTTTTCTATAGTGGTGTAGTTTGTTTGTGCCAGATCAAGAGTAGGAGAGGCATAGTAAATAACATGGGAAGCTTTTCCTACTCTCCATACTAGAACTACACTGACTGCATGGTTACTAGCATCGCACATAATTTCAAAAGGGATTTCCCAATTGGCTGTCTGAATAACGGTCGTGCTAGTAAGCTAATCTTCGAGTTTGATAAATGCATTTTTACATGCTTTATCAAACTCAAAGGTTACTTCTTTCTGAAGGAGGTGACAGAGGGGTTACATGATTTTCGAAAAGTCATTAATGAATCGTCGATAAAAACCTGCATGCCCAAGAAAAGATCTGATCTTACGTACGTTAGTGGTATATGGAAATTTCTTTATGACGTCGATTTTGGCTTGGTCCACCTCTACCTCCTTGGTGGAGATAATGTGCCCTAAAATTAATCCCCGATCTACCATGAAGTGGCACTTTTAATAGTTTAAGACTAAGTTCTTTTCTATGCATCTATTAAGTACTTTGGTCTGATTTGCGCGACAACTGTCAAAGGAGTCCCTATAGATAGTGAAGTCATTCATGAACACCTCAATGAATTGTTCCATAAAATCTTAAAAGATACTTACCATGCAACTTTGGAAAGTAATTGGTGCATTGCAGATGGGCAAACGTGCCGATGGACAAGTAAAATTTGTCTTATCCCGATCTTAGGGTGCCATAGGTATTTGGTGAAAGCCCGAGTATCTATCGAGACAACAATAATGTGAGCGACCAGCTAATCTATCCAACATGCGATCTATGAACGGGAGAGGGGAGTGGTCCTTCCTGGTGGTTGTGTTAAGCTTCCTATAGTCAATGCACACTTACCACCCATTCTAGATGCGGGCAGGGACTAGCAATCCCTGCGTCTAAATGACTATAGTGACTCATATTTTCTTGGGGACTACTTGAACATAACACACCCAGTTGTTGTTAGAAATATGGTAGATCATCCCGTCATCTAGCAGCTTCACGATTTCCTTCTTTACGACTTTTATCATGGGTGCGTTTAGTCTCCTTTGAACCTCTCTGGTTGGCTTTGCTTCGTCTTCCATGTGTATGTAATGCATACAAGTGGGGCTCAGGCCCTTGATGTCTATTATTGTCCATCCAATGGCTTGCTTGTATTCGCAAAGTACCCTAACAAGCTTCTCTTCTTCCAACAAAGTAAGTTTTGCCGAGATGATCACATGTAATGTTTCATTCTCACCCAAAATACATACTTCAAGTGTTCATGCAAAGGTTTGAGCTCGATCAAGGGGGCTTTCTCTAGTGATGGAAAAGGTTTGGTGTTGGGAGGAGGTAGATCCAAATAACATACATTAGGTGCTGATTCATACGAATCTAACTCGGAGAATGCTTCTTCTAGTTAGGGGTCGAAGGATGCGCCTTCTTTTGTAGGGTGAAATGCTATCCTGATGATTTTCCAAGACGATTTGAGCTTTATCTTCATTGCCTACGAGTAAGGCCTGCCGAACAAGCGGATCCACATCATCTGTTGCATACAATGGCGTAGGTTTATCCATCGGATGTCGCATGGCATCATATATGTCGAACTTGATAACCTCTCCATCGAGTTCCATAGTTAAAGACCTGTTGTATACGTCTATTTTAATCTTCAAGAATGATCGTCCGAGGAGCACCAATGACGATCTAGATAAGTCTTCCCTTTCATGTCCATGTAGAAATCTACTGGGAATGCAAAATCACTTACTTGAACTAGTACATCTTCTAATATGCCCACAGGTCTAACCACCGATCGATTTGCTAATTGGATCACGATCTCTATCTCCTTCAGAGGTCTTGTTTTAAGTATCTCGTAAATGGATAATGGCATCACATTTATGGAGCCACAAAGATCGCATAGTGCTTTAGGAATGTTGACACCCCCAATATTGGCCTACTGATGACCCTCAAACAAGGTAGGACATTAATCAGTTGCATGTCTTAAGGCTAAGAAGAATCCGCAAGCTTTAACATGCGCTTGGTCATTGTTCAGGAGACGTTCCACTAGGGAAGTCAACTGATCAATTCTTTTGTCAGTGAAGCTAATAGTAGCTCCAACTGACGGACCTCGACACACGTCAACACTACTATCCCCGTATAGTCGCGACTGTTGCGTTATGTCCTCATAGAGTTGCTTCATCTACGCATAGTTTTTGTTGCGAATGTGATCGCTATAAGATCAATCAATCATTCGCTTCTCTAGAGGGGACATGCCGACATAGAAGAACCAGACAATGGCACTATCGGATTGGTCATGTTGTGGGCAACTAGCAATTAGGCACTTATAACGGTCCCATTAATCAATTTTCCTAAATCAGCCCATAAAGACTAAATTAAGTTTCAATTTCAGTCCTATATTTTAACACACTTTTAGGCATGAAATGGTCCAAATATCAAAATCCTCAATCACTACAATTATTGTTGGTCTCTCTTTTAGCTTTCTGGAGAGGTTTAGTTTGCAAAATTCTGGTTTAAAATGAAAGAGATATCACGATTTTACTAATCATATGTCTAATTGGAATTTAATCAGCTGATTTAGAAAATCTATTTCTCCCAATATATAGTTCTTAAAAATGTGATTTTTGGTCACAAGGCAGAAATATACCTAAATACAACATACTAAAAGATCAGCTCATTTGGAAAAGTAGTTAGGGAGTTATGCTCTTAACAAGTTTAGTTTCAAAACTTTCCTTTTTAATTCCAGCACCTACTTGTAGAGTATGTTTGGACATAAAAACATTTGAATCAAAATACCTTTAGTTAAGCAAAGTTATTCCCCTTTAAATAAGCTTTCAAATGTCACTGGTTTGGATAAATTTGGATCTAAAATGAGCAGATTATGACCAAATTACCCAGGTTGATTCCTAATACAACATGCAGAATTCTAGTTTTGGTGTTGCAACTTCAAAAATTCTTATCTTTATGATTTCAAAACCAAATTAAGAACTTCAATATAGCTGGATTATCAACTTGAAATGAGGAATCCAAATATATAAATCAATTGTAAATATTCAATTATCTACCATCTGAAATTAGCCTAAAACTAGAACTTGTTATAATTTCAACTAAGAAGATGTGTACCTAGTTGATGTAGCACCCTAGCTCGAGAATTTCTCACCAACTCTCATGGATTCATTCAACACCTTGATGATTCACTCCTCTCCGGAAATTCCTTCTTCTTCTCCAGCAAAAATGAATGAGTGATTTGGCTTGCATGTTGTTTGATCACTAATGTAATATATTAAGGTGACGTTCCTTCCTAGCCCTTGATCTCCATGAATTTATGTATCCCGAGGAATATATAATGGTCCACCTCTTGTCATATATCCCACTAACTCCCAGTAACTTAACCTCAAGTGACACCATTTCATTACTCACCTAGTTCCTAGATGTGTCAATGTGTATCTCTAGACCAATCATATGTTTTCCATTTAATTTACTCGACTATAGGCCTTTAATTTGATTTACATTAACAAACACAACCATAGGCTTATAAGTAATTCCTTATTTCATATTAGTATTAAATAAGAATTACCTAAATGCTAACTACCCGGTTCCCCGGCTCGCACTCTACTCGAGGCGTGTCCCCACTCTCGTCTCGACGCCTACAACTGTACAAATCGACTTAGTAAGTCTACACAATACATAACACAAGGCATACATCAATACAAAAATATAATATACCTCGGCCACATGTCTCGGTCGGTGCACGTATCACGGTGTAGGTCCCACCTCAAGGTGATCCTTATTAAGGAATTAAAACGGGTTAGAGATTTGGGCCGTGACAGCTAGCCCCAAGAGAGATTAAAAAATGATTTTTCTCTCTCCCTAAATCCAGAGAACTCGAAAAATTGTAAAACGAAATCTTATTCATTTTTTTAGGGATCCACCATTTATTTATATGTGTAGATAAGTCTTTACTTAAAATCCTATTCGTAATACAACTATTGTATTTACGCAGTTTAAGCAAATTACACATACGCCCCTATTAATAAGTTATCATATAACAAATCGTAAGGGCTTTTATGTCATGAATTTTATCATATAAAATTCATTACACTGGACCAATTGAAATTGTGCAAAGTCATTCTTCGTGTGCGACCCAATAGGTTCATGCGACGTTGGCAGTGAACCAAAAACCATTTTGGTACACAAGTCATAAGCGGTCTCTAGCAAGGCATTATGACTACTCAAGTAGCATTAATATCAACATCGATACAACCTAATTAATAATGTATATCATATCCTTTTGTTGTGCGATATCCTTTGAATAAACATAAGGCATGTAAAGTCATCCTTAATGTTCAATCGTACTAGTCTCGATCTTTAGGTAAAATGAAAAACATCCAAGTGACATTGATCATATCAATTCACATGGACTTGGCCATTATCAGTCTATCTTATCGATGGATCCACTGATATCTCTCTCTATACGAGAGTGAAAAACTATATCTTGATTACACACCTTCACATATTATTCACACGGTAACCAATCACAATCTTTATAATTGTCCGGTTAAAAACAACATTTGATTGTGTAAAATTATCATGCTCCTAATATTGAAGTCTTTGGTAATCTCAAGTCGAATGACTAAATGATATACCTATCATGAGTAACACCTATGACTTAATCCATGTGGTGTTCTCATAGCGGTTCGGTCAAGTATCTTATTCCATAATAAGTATTTATGATCTTGATTCGTATCCTTATACGCATGATCATCACATGACCATCAATCAAGATTCACACTAGTGTAATGTGTAATGTATGTGTGTATATTATAGCCGAATTTATATTTAGCTTGTATATTCACAAATTCAGAGAACGAGTATAATAATGTCTCGAGATGCATGTGAGCGTAGGATAAGATGGAAAGTGATATGGTTAGTCTCTGATTTGACATTAAATATTAATGTACTCAAAAAACTTATTTACTTAGCCTAAGGTTGAGATCAAATCAATTACAAGGCTTAAAATTTATATAAAATATTGCACACATGCATATGCCTAGGGACGTGCAGAGGTCGGGGCAGTGGATGCCAGGTAGCCGGGAGTTAGTGGTAGTACAAATTTATCGATTATGAGACTAATTACACTAATCATATGTATAAAAGTGCTTAAGTTAAATTAATTGAATCGATTGATTATAAATGCCTATAATTTGATGGAGAAATTAATGAGTCATAGGTTTGCCTCGAGATTTGCACTAGAAGGGAATCCTAAGAGATTTGAGTTGGGAATTTGTTTCAACAACATGGAAGTTAGTGGGGTTAGGACAAAATGAGGACCATTTGATCATTCTAGAAACATGAGATTGGGACTTGATATATGGATGAGATGAAGCATAAATGGACAACCATATAAATAGGTTTCTTCTCCAAAGCTTTCATGCAAAACACACAAAAAATTGAGAGAAGTTGAAGTGCCAAATTTTTGCAAAAGCTATGGGAGAATTGAAGTTGGAGATCGGCAACATCAATTATTTGGAAAGCTAAGAACTTAGGTAAGCTCACTTACTCTTACATAATCAAATTTCATAAATTCGGGTCTCTACAACATGGGCATTAGTTTCAAATGGTTTAGTTAGTTTTTGTTTGATGTCATGGTGATCAATTTTAAGCATTATGATTAAGTTCAGAGCCTCAATTTAAAGTCTCATGTCCCCATCTTCAAATTTATGTTTTTTTTGCCAATTAGGTTTTTGAAATGAGTTCTGATTTTTTAGTATTTTCAGAGAAAAAATGAATTTGTTTTCAAAATTGGTTTGCAGATTTGGATTCCTCATTAAAAACCACTAATCCAACTATCAAGAAGTTCTCAATTCCGGTTTTAAACCAAGAAGTTATTGAATTTCAAAGTTTATGGTGTTCTTGAACAATATTGAATAAATGCATGTTGTTGTTATGAACCAGTCTCTGTAATTTGATAATAAATTCTTTATTTTAAATTGAAATGAACTCATTCCAGTGGCATTTGAAAGTTAACTCAAAAGGGGAACAAATTTTGCCTATTGAAAGATTTTGAAATTTAAATGTTTTCATGTCTAAGAATCCTTTGCAACTTTGGTAATGAGTCTGAAATTTCTGGGTTCACAGTTTTGCTAATGTCCAACTATTTTTAGCACAACTCTCTCAGTTATTATTGGATTGAGCTCATCTTTTAGTATGACGTTCTATGATATGTTTGTAGGCTTTAGTAAAAAATCACAATTTTTCGAAGATATGGTTTAGGAGAAATAAATTTTACAAAATTGCTGGTCGAAATATAAAATTGTTTTAAATCATCATGGTAAAGTTTCCATATCTACCTCGTTTCTTATCGAAATTGTGCAAATGATATAGTTCTAAAAAGCTAAAACAAAGCTCTAATAACTTCTTTTTAGACTACAATAAATAATTCTAACATTTTGGTAATTGAAATCAACTCACAAGTTGTTGCACCAAAATTGTCTTTATTTAATAAAGCATATTTCAACCTAAACATAGTTTTAAGGGGGCTAATTGTGAAGATTTAGAATTTAAAATCACTTAACCAACCTAAAACAAGTTAAATTAGATTTTTAGGACAACTTATGAGCTTCGAGGGACTTAGAAGGTATGGAACGCGAATGTAAAGTGGTCAAGAGCCCGTGTTGGTTAGGTATTGTGTGCATTAAAGATAAGTAAATCTGTTAAGGCACTTCTCTCCATTTCATTTCCATTATTGAGTTGATATTCAATCATTCAGACCGTTTTACTGTTGGTTTTATATTCATAATGTCATGCTTTGTATATACTTTCATGTCTATGATTTCTTTGGCTATAGTCATCATGCAATGACTTGTCGCATGGCATTCCTTGTTTTGACTTCGTTCTACGATTTAATTCCTTAATGTGGTTGATTTCTGAGCTATTGAATTGTCTTCTAAATAGTATGCTAGGATTTCTTTTACTCTTTTATTGATATCTGTACACACCTATGTCAATATGTTTCTTGTGTGATACTTGTTTGTATAATCTACAACTTGAACTCATCGATAGGCATGACTAGGGTAGCCCATCTTTTTAGGTACCCTGACTTTATGAGTTGCACGATACTCGGGGTTAGATTCCCTATAGATGTCGGCCCTCCACATAGCTGATGTTATTAGCGCGACATACGGGGTTAAATTCCCTAGCGATGTCGGCTGACCAAACCTAGATTTGCATCATTCCTCTATCTATTATTTCTTTGTAGTAGCTTGGTGACTACTTGCATACTTTCCTTTCAGTTTTTCTTTATTCGTAGCTATTGTATGCTTTCAGGTACCGTTCTTTGTGTATTTTGGAAATGTGAATAAGTGGTTTCAGGAATTACTTTTATTTATTATACTCATCATCTAGTTTGTGGCGGTGGATGTAGATACTTCGAGTAGCTGACCACATAAGGAGAAAATCGATGACTACCCTAAGCCTTCGGCGAGTGGTTTATGCTACTTTTGTAGCTGATCATTTTGTGTATTTATTACTTACATCTTTCTATATGATTTTGAGTTGTATATTGTGTTGAGAGGCTAGACTCCCCGACTAATGCATGTATTTCTCTCTTTGGTTTCATGTGATCGTCTATTTACCTAGTTTCCACAATAGGTGTTTTTATAATATTTTTGCAAATTTTTTTTTGAGAAATTTTTTTTCACAAATTTTATTAAGTCTTCCTCTGATAATATTAAAATGATAAAGTCTTAATTAACTCTAGAAATCATAACTAACGAGAAATGAGAAACATTTATCATGAACACGAATAACAAGGTGAATGGGACAAAAAACTGACAAATATGTTGTTAAGTCATACGTGGCATGGATTAGTGTTTAATTACGAGATTAGTCTGGGCGATAACTCGTTTAAGGAAATGGGCCATCACTGCTTAATGTTTTAAATCGATTGTATTCTTTGATTCACTGATTAAATAGGTTAATATCTATTGATCTTAATCAAGATCTTTGTATTGCATGCAAAATCTAGAATGTGTATTATTGTAATGGCCCAAATTTTTAATAGTAAAATAGTCCTTAATCAGGGTTACCGAATCTTGATGTAGCCCGAGAGCGGATACACGGTCCCAATACTCGGCATGAGAAACCAAGAAATATATTACTTTTGAGTTATCGATGCCTAGTGTAATGTGTGTACACTATACCCGGGTTTTTATTTGTTTTGATTAGTTTGTTATAAATAGGCATCGAGCCACGAGTGGAGACGCACCTCGAATTGCATGTCAAAGTGGGACCGAGGCAAAGAGTGATATGGTTAGTCTTAATTTAAGTTACCATGGCTTAAATAGCTAATTTGATATGGCTATAGTTGAATTCATATTAATGTAACTGCTAGAAAAATAAAACAATAGCCATTGAGGTACCTCGAGATACATATGGATGTCATCATTAGGCAACTTATGTTCACATGTATGTCATCAATGATGAATAAGTAGATGGATAATGGATTGTGGGTCACATTATAAGTCGTTAGATTAAGATATAGATGAGTGTACACATGTTGATCATGGGGTACAAATTCATCTCCGTTTATATATAAAGGAAGGAATCGGTTTTTCATGCAAATTACATTCATTTTAATCAAGAAAAAGAGAGAGTTCTGGAGAGGGAGATCCACAATATGTGATGAGAATTTAGAGAATTGAGAAGGTGATGATCAAGCTAAGGAAGTCACACTACTAGGTAAACCAAACTACACAACTATTTAACAAAGTTTTGGTAAAAATTGTAGGTTTTGATTCAGTTCTGATTTTTCAACAATTATAGTGGGGAAATGACTTTGTTTTCAAAGTTTAATTCCTTTTTTTGGATTTTTTATGAAATTCCACTAATTCTACTATAAAGAAATTTTGGATTTAGACTTATTTTCATAAAGTTATGAGTTGTTGAAGTTGAAAGACCGAAATTGAAATTCTGCATATTATATTATGAACCAACCTCTGTAATTTGATTATAACTTCCTCATTTTAAATCGAAATGGACCATCCTGATAGCATTTGAAAGCTAAAGAAAAGGGGAACAACTTTTGCCTTCTGAATGGTTTTGAAATTCGAATGTTTTCATGTCTTAAAATCCCTTGCAACTTTGATGATGAATCTAAAATCTCAGGGTTCACAATTTTGTAAATGTCACGTTGTTTTGAGCATAACTCTCTTATTTCATATTAGATTAAGCTCATCTCTTAGTATGATGTTCTATGATATTTTAATAAGCTTCAGTAAAAGAATTATGAGTTTTCAAGCTATGGTTTAGGAGAAATGAGTTTTTAAAAGTTGCTAGACGAAAACTAAAACTTTTTGAGCCATTGTGATAGAAGTTTCATATCTCATTCAATTCTTATCGAAATTGCAAAAATCTTATAGTTCTGAAAAGCTAAGACATAGCTCTAAAAACTTCTCTGTGTACTTCAATACATAATTTTAACATTTTGGTAGTTGAAATCAACTCACAAGTTGTTGCACCAAAACTATCTTTATTTTAGTAAAGTAGATTTGGACATAACCAGATTATTAATGTGGGTGATTTTAAAAATTGGAATGTATAACCATTTAAACCAAATCTAATAACTTGCACAAGTCTTAAAGCACCCTAATTGACCTCAATAACTTTGAGTTTCGGGAGTTTGGGTACGCGTTATGGGATTTCGTGAGGCCGGATTAGCCTTGGAACTTTGCATGTTATGTAAGTAAACCTATTGAGGCAATTCTCTCCATTTCATTCTATTAATGAGTTGATATTCAGTCATTTGGACTGTTTACTATTGGTTTTATACTCCTAATGCCATGCATTATATATGTTTTCGTGTCTATAGTTTCTTTGGCTATAATCATTGTGTAATGATTCATCGCATGACATTCCTTGTTTTGAATTCGTTACAAGATTGGAATCATTTTGTGTTGTTGATTTTTGAGCTATCGAATTGTCCTTAAAATAGCATGCTATGATGTTTTTACTCTCTTATTGGTGTATGCACACACCTATGTCATTACATTTTTTGTGTGATATTTGTTTGTACAATCTACAACATGAACATTTCGATAAGCAAGACCTGATGAGCCCACCTATGTAAGTGCCTTAACCTTATGAGTTGCATGATACATAGGGTTAGAGTCCCTGGAGTTCTCGGCGCTTCACATTGCTTATATAGTTCCATTTTATGAGATGCGCGACTCATGGGGTTAGAGTCCCTGGGATGTCTGCATTCCTCACAGCTGATGTTATTAGCGCATCACACGAGGTTACAGTCCATGGGGATGTCGGCTGACCTAAACCTAGAATTGCATGTTTTATCTGTTTATCATTGCTTGTAGAAACTTGGCAACTATTTGCATACTTTCCTTTCAGGTTATTTTTCTTTATAGCTATTGTATACGTTCAGTTACTGTTCTTTGTGTATCTTGTAAATATGGATGAATAGCCTTTAGGTTTTACTTTCTACTATACTGTACTCATCGTCTTTTTTATGATGCTGAGTGCAGATACTTTGAGTAGCAGACCAGGGAAGGAAAAGATCGACGATTAGCTCTGAGCCGTCAGTGAGTAGTTCTTGCTACTTTTGTAGATGATTCATTTTGTGTATTTATTACTTGCATTTTTTATGTGATTTTGGGTTGTATATTGGGTTAAGATACTAGACTTCCCTACTGATACATGTATTAATTTGTTGGTTTCATGTGATTATATATTTACTTGATTTCATAGTATGTGTTTTTATAAATGCTTCTGCGAATTTTACTAAGTCTTCCGCTGATAAGATTAAAAGTTTTTAATTAACTCTAAAAATTATGATTACGAAAAATGTATAATACATTTGTTGAACATGTATAACAATGTGAAAGAGACAAAAGACTGACTAATATGTTGTTAAGTCCTATATGGAGTGATTATGGCTTAATGACATGATTAGGCTTGGCGGTACCCGATTTGGAGAACCGGGCCGTCACTATTGTTATATTTGGTTTCGTTATTTATTTAAAGTAGTAACTAGGATTATTTAAAAAACAAACACCGCTTAAATGTCCTTAAGTGGATTTGAGATCTAAATCTGATGTTGAAGTGATTTTTCAAATATGTTAGATTTAGTAGTTCAAAGTTCTCATAAAGTTTAATGCAGTTTTATTGCGTGAAGTTAATGTCTTTGTGTATTGAAAGGAGTTAGCTCAATAAAATTAGAACGTGGCTTTTTCACCGTTATAAAGAGAACAAATGGTGGCTAAATGTCGTTTACTTATTTATGATTAGAGTTTAATGATCTATGTTACTTTATAAAGTATGCTCATAACTATATGATAGAAGTTACATGTTTGGAATGCAAAATTGGTTTATGTTTCATTGTTCTAGATGTTTGTTTAGATATTTTTTTTTATCATTGAATTGAATTTGTTTGATTGATCGTGAGTTTGAATTGTGATAGTTAAGATAATATAGTTACTTAAGTACTATTATATTATAGTTAATTATTGTTTTTAATAAATTAAATAAAGTAAAACTAAAAATAATCATAATAACCTTTAAAAGTCATTTTCCCTAGAGAAGTTTGATAAGTCCATATGGAGACGATTCCCACTTGTCATTACTACAAAATAATTAAAGTATAATATAGAGGGAAAATTATTGTACACGCCTAACACGTGTCAGTGCATGTTTGGCTGTTGGAGAAGACGATGAATAGAGCATGTGCCACAAGGGACGTATGTGCCCGATAAAGATGTCTGTAGCTACAAGGGACTTTTGTGCCCACCGAAAATATATGTGCCCACAAGGCACATCTATGCCCAAGAAATTTATATGCCCATAATGCACATATGTGCCCGCACGGGATTTCTGTGCCCACCAAAAATGTTTTTGCCCACAAGGGATGTATGTGACCACAGGGATTGTAACAACAATGGCATTACAACTATGCAATACAAAAGGTATCTAAAACACCTAAACTAATACAAAACTATACCAAGAACAAGAGAACTAATGTCACGTATTTGACACACGGTTTGACACGAGTGGTGGTCAGAGTAGCTTAGGATATTGCGTGGTTAAAGGTAAGTCAACCTATCAAGCATTCATTTCCATTTTCGTTCCAATTTAGCTTTGAAATACAGTCATTTGTATTGATTTTTTTTTTCGAACTTCCCAATGCCATGATATTTATGTGTGTGATGTCTATGCTTAGTATAAGTAACTGGGATCATATATCTGATTTGATTCATGGAAATTCATTCTATTTATGTTTCTAATCTTGGTTAAGACTCTTTAATGTTGTTGATCTTCGGACTTGTGTGTTGTGAAATAGCATGCTATTGTATTGTCATATGGTGTTGTTCACCTTCATATTTATATGTTTGTAAGTTGGTCTTATTTGGGTTCATGATGAATGATGGTTTATAGCGTTTGTACGGTCTACATGTTTGGGTTCCTGGATTTTATGAGTTAGCTCGACACACAGTGTTAAAGTCCCTGGAGATGTCGGCACTCCACACAGATGATGTGACATAGCTTACGGCTTACCGATGGAGACTTTTATTGGCTAATGTGACGTAGCTTACAACCAATTATATAAGCTGATGTGACAAAGCTCACGGCAGACAGAACCTCGATTTGTGTGACTATGCATGTTCCTTTTGGTGTAATTAGTACATGTTTGCATACATTCCTTTCGGCTTTTCTTTTGTACATATCGTATGCTTTCAGTTACCGTTTCTTGTATATTTGGAAATGTGAATCAATGGCCGCAGGATTTACTCACTAGAATTGTCATTTTTAGTGACAATTGTAGATCGGTCGAGTAGCAGACCATGGAAGGAAGAGATCGGCGACTACCTCTGAGCCATCGGTGACTACCTCTAAGCCATCAGTGACTATTTACTACCATGTTTTTGTAGATTTCACTTGTTTATATTTATTATATATGTATTTTATATATTTTGGGTTGTATATTGGGTTGAGAGACTAGACTCCATCACTAATGCATGATGTTACACTGTTTATTGCCCCTTTTAATATACATACATGTGATCTATTTCCTGGTTTCCACATATATGTGTTTTCTAATTGCTTCTGCAATATTATTAAAACTTTCGCTAAATTATTAAAATTGTATAAAAAAAATTAATTAACTTTGATAATTACGAATAACGAGAAATGAAAAATACTTTTCTTGAACACAACTTATGAGGAGAATAAGACAAAAGGTTGACTAATATATTGTTAAGTCCTACATGACTGGGATTATGGCTTAATGACGGGATTAGGTCGGACAGTGCGTTGATTAGAGATTCGGGTCAATACAAAAGAAGTATTATGGTATTTTAAAGGATTGAAACACTAAATTGACTCGAAGATTGTATAAAGTGTTTAAAAGTATTGAAATGGAGTCGAGTCTCTAAGTTATGGATTCTTGTGATCCAGTAGGACTTTCCAAGACAAAGGAATTGGGGGAAAAGGCAACTGAAAACTCATTTAACCAATCTTAAGTTGGTTTGAATAGAAAAGTGTTAAGGTTGAGTCAAACACATTAAAATGAAATTAAATGGATTTATAGGTTTTACATAAGAACGTGAAGCTCAGGGATTCAAGTGCAAGGCTTTGCAACCAACTTTGAGTTGGTTAAAATATAAGTAAAGCGTAAAGTGATCTTTCCTATAAATGTTTTATCTTTGTACCTGCATTTGTGGTTTTTAGTATGTATTGCATTTCGCATTGTTGTTGGTCTTGCATACATGTCATAAGGATATAATTGCACCTGCTTTGGTCAATGATTTGGATGAGAACCACTCCAAACTATATGTATATGCAGACGTCTACGGCAGGCAATGTCGATTCTGAGGAGCATATATTGGACTTTTATAACGTTTATAGGTTCATATTTAGGTTGGCCAACCTGTTTGTAAACCTTGAACATAAATAAAAGGGTTTCATGTTGTTATATAAAATTTGTTGTTTATTTGGAAATGCAATGACATGTCTCCATGTATTAAGACTAATAATTGCAGGAGTACAAATTAATGTAGAAGTTCACTTTTCTGACATTTTCAAGTTGTTTTTTATGATGTTTGGATCTTAGTGAAGGTGTGAAAGGACGAACACGAGTCAAGAAACTTTGGTGGTATTTTTATTAAAAGTTCGTTTTCTTGTTGTATAATTTTGTAATATATGGTTTTAGGTTCATGGGTTGAGAGTAGGTCGTGATTTGGATTTAAAATGAATATGAGATCATTATGAGTTGGCTCAGGAGAGTTGGAGTTAGTTTACAAACCATTCTGATGCATATATGGTTAATGGGGCGGTTATGGCTTGTATTATTATGTGAACTTTGAAAACTTGAAGATTCAATTATTGAGATTTAGTTTGATATTATATTGTGAACCGCGGGAATATGTGAGTTCTTCTAGGCTTTCTTCCCAAGCTATTGTCTATCGGGTGAAAATTTTTTGCCAGTCCATATTATTGGGGAAACTCTGCCGAAATTTTTGTAGAATATAGAAATCTAAAGGCATGATTTCCTAATTTGCTCCACTTAAAAAAATTGAAAACTAAGTAATGATTAAAGAAATAAATTGTACTTTGAGGTTGGAATGGTTTAAAAAGGGATTATAGACCTAATTAAAGTAATTAGGTTACGTCAGGGCTTAGTAAGACGAGCCTTGACACAGGCCATCATAGACATGTGTGTAGGTGATGTGGCATGACCTAGTAATATGTCCGGTAACGTGACGGTGCTCAATTTGACTCGGGGTCAGGGGTCGTCATAGTTCACCTCGCGAAAGTTCACACGTCGTCGCCATCTGCTAGAGTCGTCGCTGTAGTGCCCTCCTTGCGTGTACGCCTCGAACTCTCTCCTCCGTTTTGATTTTATGTATGCACACAATGTAGGATCCAACCACCCCTTTGTGTGCACTACACTTTCACTTTTTTTTTCTTTTTTTTTACCCGATCTCATCCATAATCCATTCCTTTATTCCTTTATAGAAAATTGCTACTGAAATAGATTTTTCTACGAATAAATTATTTATTCTTACCTTTTATAAATTATTGAGCGAGATTATATATTTTTAGTATAAAGATCGAGAAAATAATTTTTATCAAGTAAAAATCAATTATAATGCTTAATGCTTAAATCGATGGGCATAGTTTTAGCTATTAATTTTCTTTTAAGAAAAATTGTTTGATATTTTTATATTTATGCTTCCTGTGCGTGCCTGTTGGCTAGTTACTTATAAATAATGTTTATAAGTCTAACGATAAATTATATTAACCTAACTTGGGAAGTAGACGAGTCAACTCGTGACACAAACCATTTATTACGTGTCATAAACGAGTTGACACTTTTACAATGCGAACCTGCAAAAGCTCAACTTTAACCCGCTTATTTTCGTGCTAAGCGTATCAGGTTATCGTATCATGACCCATTTTCCCACCCCGAGTCACAACGGCGCAATTATCTTTTATGGGCTACATAAAACTTTTGAACCCTAAATTGTTTTTTTTAGATTATTGTCACGTATCTGAAGCTTTGCTCCAATCCTAATTGATCAAACACTCCAAGAAGGAAACACCACAAGGGCGACAATCTTTAGCCAAACCCTAATTGTATAATTATTGATTTGTCGTCGCTACACATATACACATCTGGAACTGTATGATCTTTAAAATGCCTACTTCTTTTTCAGTAATGAAATGCCTACTTCATCCGTTCAGAAAAAATTTGCAGTTTTATATATGGCTGATTGTTAAACTTTTCTAAACTTTCTGCATAAGAAGATGAATAGATAGACAATATCGTGTTGGAGATCATGATTGAACAAGATAAATGCATAGACTACGCACTTGAGGCATGTAAGCATCTACCAATGGTACTAATCGAAAGGAAGATCTTTTGAGAAAGTTGATATGCCCCAACTCATGGGTCGTGCTATGACACCAAATCTTCATGGGCCTTTTGGCAATCAATCCCACCCCGGGCCCAAGCGCGAAATAAAGAAACCCATTTGGGCATCTGATTACCACATAAAAGAACCCCAATTTATGAGGGCCTTCAGTTTTTGTTACTACACCCTAGTTATGGTCCATTTAACCCTAGAATTCAGTATATATTTAAGGAAATCACACTATCAATGGAAGCTAAGAAAAGAAGTTATCATTTTTTGTTGTTTTTTCTTGCATTTTTAAGTTCAACCCTATCAATTGGTGCTTTCATCTTGAGCTATGACCAACCGCCTCGGGCCTCGGCGCCGTTGCCACTGACTCAGCCAGCTCCAACAGCTCAGGAGGACGTCATTGCCGCCATCCAAAATCAGTTGCAAATACAGATGCACCTCATCCAAACCCTCAACCTCGACAACAAATCTCGCCTGGACACGTCCACGACTATAGCGGAACTCTGCTCTCGTCCAGACACGCAAACCACCATTCCTCAACGTCCATATACCTCTGACTGCCTAATTTGGGCTACACACTCCCAACTTTGCAAGCACAACGCCCTCCAAGCACTGGTGCAGGACCCTCAACGACACAGGCCGCCACTACAGCTGCACCATCAACCCACACAGGCTGCCCTCAACTCTTCTTCGAGTCCTCACCCTCCCTGTTCCTATATCCTTTCACCCTACCCTCCTTATACAACTCAAGGCACTGAAAGTCTATCTAGACAAGTTTGACAGCTCCAACCCCTTAAGACTATTTCTATCAGGCTACGCAGTATTTTCAACTCTACTTCATCATGCCCGAGCATCGCCTAACCCTCGCCGCATTCTACATGCAAGGGGAAACCCTCGGCTGGTTTCAATGGATATACAAAAACAATCAGTTATCTACATGAGAAATGATAGATTTCAAAGAAGAATCTAAAAATTGCATTAATGTGGGCTCACTGAGTACAATAAGGTGCTCTTATTTATAGAGTTGAACAAAGTATAAAATAAGGAAAGTTACCAAAACTACCTAGATATCAAAATATAGAAACTTCATAAATACCTAAACTACGAAATATAGCAACTACTATAATTTCCTTAACAGCATCCCTCAAACTCAAGTTGGTTCAACTTAAGGTTGTCAATCGAATCAGTAAACATGACAAATCTAAGGTTCATTACGGAGCAGATTAACGACCACCGAAGACGACAAATCTAAGGTTTGTTGCGGAACAGATCAACGACCACCTAAGACTACAAATCTAAGGTTCGTTGAGAAACAAATCAACGACCACCTAAGACGGCAATAAACATATTCTGATGTGGCAGAGTCAGAACAACGGAAAAAACAGCGGATATCAGAGTCAACGGAGTCGACGACGTACAGATAGCAGAGTCGATGGATTCGACGGCATACAAATAGCAGAGTCGACAGATTCGACGACGGACAGATAGCAAATTCTACGGAGTCGACGACAGATAGCGGAGTCGACGTAGTCGACGGCAGGCAGACAACGGAATCGACATAGTCGATAGCAGATAGCATGGTCCACATAGTCGACGACAGATAGCAGATAACGGAGTCGACAGAACGACTAATCGGGCAGAGTCGACACAGTGTTATCAGGACGCACAAGCAGAGGTGTCATATTGCACGGGCAGGTGAACATCAAGGAGCGGATTGGGTATGGTGTCCAGCGGCGGCAACGGCGGATCTTGTGTGGGTGAGCAGCGGTGGCAGCGACGGAGTCGTGCAGTGGTGGAGCAGGGGTGGCGGACGACTCTGGTGCGCGGCTTGGAAGGGCGGCGCGGATAGCAGGCTACGCGGACGGACATCACCCCCAAAATGTCGAAGTGAGGTCGAGGAGGATCGGCCGGCAACAGTGGCGGAGCAGGTTTGCAGGAGGCGGGCGAGATGGCAGAGATGGAGAGATGGCAGAGGGCTCCAGCGTCAATGATGGAGAGATGGCAGAGGTGAGGGCTCCGGTGTCGGCTAGGGCAGCTGCGTTGAACGGGGTGGTGGCGCGAAGATAACGGAGGATCAACGATGGAGAGACCAGCGATGATGTTCAGGACGTGCAAGGAGTGCTACGAGGAGGCCAGCGATGATGTTCAGGCATCGGCGGCAGCGACGGACTGGTGTGAGCGGCGACAGCGACGATCTGTTGTGAGTGGCGGTAGCGGCGTGGACAGCTCTGGGAGGAGGCGCTGGCGTGGATGACCTACAGATACGACGGATTGAGCTCGGGAGGGATGACAGCGATAGCGTAGGCGGCAAAGCGAGCGCGGCGTCGTCGACGACGAGCAACGGCGCGGACCAGCGACGGACCAGATGTCTAGACTGCGGCGGCGGAATCAGACGGCGGTGGCGGCAGAGACAAGAAGACGAAGAGGACGAGTGGAGCGGATGATGCGGCTGGTGCGTAAGGGCTTGGTAGTATTGTGTCTCACACAACCAGAGAGGTCAGAGTTGTGTCTCGCACAACCAGAGAAGACAGAGTTGTGTCTCGCAAAACCAGAGAAACCCACAATTAGGGCTCTGAAAAACACAACCCAAAGCGAGAACAACAACGAGAGATCGAAAGAGACACCACGTATTGGTCGTCGACTTGAAAGTCGACCGACCTAATACTGGAAACCAAGCTCTGATATCATGATAGATTTCAAACAAGAGTCTAAAAATTGTATTAATGTGGGATCACTGAGTACAATAGGGTGCTCTTATTTATAGAGTTGAACAAAGTATAAAATAAGGAAAGTTACCAAAACTACATAGATATCAAAATATAGAAACTTCATAAATACATAAACTACGAAATATAGCAACTACTATAATTTCCTTAATAAGAAATATTCTATCGCGCCCTTAAACTTCATTTTGGGGGGTCAAACTATGAAAACCACCAGATATCTCTCTTCCAGTTGAGGCAGACTGGATCTCTCACGGACTACATCCTCACCTTTGAGAAGCTAACTAATCGGATAATAGGGTTGCCGAAAGAGACAACCAAGGCAGCGTTCATTGTTGGTCTCAAAATCAAGTACCAACTTGAACTTGCCATCGCCAAACCACCAAACCTGGCAGGGGTAACCGACATGGCGAAGCTATTTGGTGATAAGTTTGTTGATGCAAAGCGGTCAGTCTACACCCTTAAAACCCATACTCTAACACCCAAACCCTTACCACTGATGGCACCACCTAACACTACAAACCCTTTACCCATTAACCGTCTTACACCGGCCAAAATGCAAAAACGTCGATAAAAAATTCTCAGTTTCAATTGCGAGGAAAAATTCGTCCTATGCTATAAGTGCAAGGCCAAGCAATTTTCGCTCTTACTTGACAACCAAGTAACCACCCATACCGAACCCCCTCACACTGATGACCCACCCAAACCATCTCTAACCCTCCTTACACTCACCTAGGCACTCTCAGACACCATGTCCGACCCAGATCCAGTACACTTCCAATTATCCGCAACTGCCCTAACTTGCTCGGTTGACCCTATGACACTGCGACTACTAGGCAACATAGCAGACTTATAGGTCTCAGTACTAGTGGATAATGCAAGTTCGCATAACATCCTACAACCTCGTTTGGCAGCACACCGTAACTTCCCTATAC
Organism: Stephania cephalantha; assembly: GCA_039657325.1. Taxonomy (NCBI): domain Eukaryota; kingdom Viridiplantae; phylum Streptophyta; class Magnoliopsida; order Ranunculales; family Menispermaceae; genus Stephania; species Stephania cephalantha. The sequence continues at coordinate 27,301,598 of CM077578.1, read as the reverse complement.
TTATAGTGCAGCCCTTTTCCATTATAGTAGGGAATGGTGCAGTGATTCCCTGTTCGGGTTATTGTCCTAACCCACCCATCACAATTCGGTCTCACGCATTCTATGTCGACTTCTATGTCATGGCGATTCAAGGTGCCAATGTGTTTTGGGTTTTAACTGGTTGCGCTCCATTGAGCAGTTCCTCTCAGACTATAAAGTGATACAAATGCAATTCTATCATGAGGGTTCTCTCATTACACTAAAGGGCGACCATAACCTACCTCTTCCCTCTACCTTTTCCCAACTTCGATTACACTCCACCCACTCAATAGCCTCATTCCATGCCTTTTACTGTGATTCTTACCACTCAATCCCTCTCAATTCCAGACTCCCCTGACCGCTAAGCCTTACTTCCTTCCCACCTTACCTCTACAACCTCCTCACCAATTTTCCAACTCCCTATCAAACTACCCCCACCTCGCCCTCACGACCATCACATTCACCTACTTCCTAATACTCCACCAGCTAACATTGGCCTTATCGCTACCAACATTGTTAAAAAGGTGCCATGGCCATCATCATAACAAAGATGCTTGAACATGGGGTTATTAAACCCAGTACAAGCCATTTCTCTTCCCCAGTGATTTTGGTCAAGAAAAAGGACGGCACATGGCACTTTTGTGTAGATTACTGAGCCCTAAATGCAATTACCGTTCGCGATCAATTCCATATTCATACGGTGAACGGTGAACGAGTTGTTGGACGAATTACATGGTACTAAGTATTTTACCAAACTTGATCTACGCTCGGGTTATTTTCAAATCCATTTGGTGACGGCTGATACATTTAAGACATCATTCAGGACAATTGATAAGCATTACGAGTTTCTCGTTATGCCCTTCAGGCTCTAGAATGCCCCCTCAACCATTCAGGCAACTATGAATGATCTGTTCTGACCCCACTTGCGCAAATTCGTTATGGTTTTCTTTGATGATATTATGGTCTATAGTAAGATGTGGGGCGATAACTTATTGCACCTAAGGTCAGTGTTTGATTTACTTGTGACTAACAAGTTTTATGCCAAATTTTCGAAGTGTGCTTTTGCAGTTACCTCGATGCAATACCTTGGGCACGTAGTGTCCGGAGAGGGAGTCTCAACTGATCCCACCATGCTACTCGTTATTCAGTCATGGCCCATGCCCTTAAAAACTACCACGTCACGTGGTTTCTTGGGTCTCACTAGCTACTAACGTAGGTTCGTGCATCATTACGCTTCGGCAGCAAGCCCACTCACTAACCACCTCAAATTATAGACTTGTACATGGACAGAAGCGGCTCAGCATGCCTTAACATCTTTGAAAGCAGTTGTGATCAATTGCATACCCTACAACTACCAGATTTTTCCAAGCCATTTGAACTTACTGTTAACGCTTTATCCACTGCAATTGGAGCCATATTATCTGATGAAGTCCAAGAATTAGCTTGCAAATTCTTGGAAAAATATGATGGGAAGATATGACATGATGGCATTTTGGTAATTTCGGTAAAGTTCAGGCGCTACAAGCCGCGTGCAGTTGAGGATGATCGCAGGCGGTGGGAGTCTGGGATGAAGACAGATGTCCCAAAATTCCATGGCACCCTTCAACCGGAAGAATTCTTGGACTGGATGGCGTCAGTTGAAGAAGTCCTAGAATTCAAAGGTGTGCCCGAAGGCAAGCGTGTGCAACTGGTTGCGACCAGATTCCGCAACAGGGTCACGACTTGGTGGCAACAGCAGAAGTTGATGCGGAATATGAATGGAAAGGCGAAGATCACCTCGTGGGAGAAGATGAAAAAGCACTTACGGGCTGAGTTCTTGCCTTACAATTTCCAACGCCTTATGGATTAGAGGTTGCAAAATCTGAGACAATGGGCAAAGTTAGTAGATGATTACACTACTTAGTTTTATCAGTTAGTCGCTAGAAACGAACTGCAGGAGACTAACGACCAATTAGTGGTGCGGTATATTGGTGGACTAAGGGTACAGATCCAAGATGTCGTCAACATGTTTGATCCGGCTTCCTTATCTGCAGCGCAGCAGCGAGCATTGTTGGTGGAGAAACAACAGCGTCGGGGTGTGAGTAATGCTTCCAGTAATGTTAGTGTTGGGACGGCCAATACTTGAGGTAATACCGCTGCAATTAACCATGCTAGTCCCACAAACAGACCTAGCACTAGTGGGATTAAATGCTTCGGTTGTGGCGAAGTTGGTCACAGAAAATCAGAATGTAAAGGGAAGAATGCTCTCTTTATTGAGAACGAAAAGGAAGACGAAGGGGAAGAAGCCAACATCACTGCAGAACCAGCCTTTGATACTTATGACAACACAGAAGAGGAGATCGTGACCGGAGATGTAGGTACTGCCTTGGTTGTTAGGCGTTCTTGTATGACTCCTAGAGCTATCGCTGATGATGAGTGGCTGCGGAATAACATCTTTCAGTCCAAGTGTATCATCTTAGGCAAGGTGTGAAGGTTCATGATTGATGCAGGCAGTTGCGAGAATATCGTCTCAGTTGAAGCGGTTCAGAAGTTGGGCCTTGCAACTGAACAACACCGCAGGCCCTACAAGCTAGCTTGGCTGAAGAAGGGTGGTGAGGTGAAGGTGTCGAATCGCGCCTTGGTGACTTTTTCTATTGGTGCTAACTACAAGGATTCAGTTTGGTGTGATGTTGTGGCTATGGATGCTTGCCACTTATTCTTGGGACGTCCTTGCGGTTTGATAGGGGAGTTGTGCATGATGGCAGAACCAATAAATACACCCTTATGTTCAAGGGAGTGAAGATTGTGCTAGTACCCGCCAAGGATCCGGAGGAAGTTAAGCCTACTAAAGAATCTAGCAGCTTGCTGTCTTTGGCAAGATTTGAAGATGCATTACAGGATTCTGAGGTAGTTTATATCTTGATGGGAAAGGAAGTAGATAGAGATGTTGATGTTCCTGAAGCTGCAATTCCTATTGTGAAGGAGTTTTGTGATGTTTTCCCTAATGAGATGCCAGAAGGACTGCCACCATTGCGTGTATTTAGCATCAGATTGACCTTGAACTTGGTGCGTCACTACCTAATATACCACACTACCGAATGAGTCTCAGTGAGCATGAGGAGTTACGCAGACAGGTTGAAGTGTTATTGGCGAAGGGATTCATCCGTGAAATTCTGAGTCGTGTGCAGTACCAGCCCTCCTTACACCAAAGAAAGATGGCTCGTGGCGGATGTGTGTGGACAGTAGAGCAATCAACAAGATTACTGTCAAGTATCGCTTTCCTATCCCTCGCTTGGATGATTTACTTGACCAATTGAGTTGAACAAAATTTTTTACAAAACTGGATTTGAAGAGTGGGTACCACCAGATTCGCATTAGAGTTGGGGATAAGTGGAAGACTGCTTTTAAAACCAGGGAGGGGCTGTATTAGTGGTTAGTCATGTCGTTTGGGTTGTCAAACGCACCTACCACCTTCATGAAAGTCATGAACCAGAGCTTGAGACCTTTGATAGGCAAGTGTGTTGTGGTATATTTTGATGATATATTGATATACAGTACTAACGAGGAGGAACACCTACAGCACGTGCGAGATGTTCTGACTATCTTGCGCAGGGAGAAGTTCTATGCTGCGATGAAGAAGTGCTCATTTTTGACACCGAATGTCATTTTCTTAGGTTATGTCATTTCTAGAGAAGGGTTGTTTGTTGATGAGTCTAAAGTAGAAATCATCCGCACTTGGCCTAGACCCACCACCGTCACGGAGGTTCGCAGCTTTCATGGGTTGGCTTCCTTCTACAGGCGGTTCATTCCACACTTCAGCAGTATCATGGCCCCAATTACAGACTGTATGAAGGGCGTGAAGTTTGGGTGGAGCAACGAGGCATATGAAGCATTTCAACTGATCAAGGTGCGGTTAACCACTGCCCCCATTCTGGTGTTGCCATATTTTCACCTACCTTTTTGCGTTGCATAGTGATGCATCCAAGGTATGCATTGGAGCTGTCTTGAGTCAGAATAATAGGCATGTTGCCTATTTCAGTGAGAAGCTGTCTGGGACGAAGTTGAGATATAGCACATACGATGTGGAGTTCTATGCAGTGGTACAAGCCGTGAAGCATTGGCGACATTATCTTTTCCACAGAGAGTTCGTGTTGTTTACAGACCATGAGACATTGAGGCATTTACATGGGCATAACAAGGTATCGGCCAGACATGCTTCCTGGGTGGCCTATTTGGAGCGTTTTACTTTTGTGGTGAAACACAAGTCTAGTGTGACCAATAGAGTTGCTGATGCCCTGAGCAGACGAAAAAGTTTGTTGAGCCATATGACCATTGAGGTACCTGGGTTTTCCTCCTTCTTTGATTTGTTTACTACTGATCATTTCTTTGCTACTATTGTGGAGAAGGTGCGGAGTAGGGAGCGTACTGATTACACACTCCAGGAGGGTTTCTTATTTCGGGGCAACCAGCTTTGCATTCCTAATTGCAGCCTGAGATTGTTGATTATTAGAGAGTTGCATGGAGAGGGACATGTTGGGCGTGATCGCACTTTGCAGCTGGTGCAGGCCTCTTACTTTTGGCCTACCATTCGCAATGAAGTGGACAGATATGTGCAGCGGTGCCGGACTTGCCAGCTTTCGAAGGGTACCGCAACTAATGTCGGTCTATATATGTCTTTGCCTATTCCAGAACAACCATGGGTTGATATTAGCATGGATTTCGTGCTGGGGTTGCCTAGAACACAGCGGGAAAATTACTATATTTTGGTGGTGGTTGACCGTTTTTCCAAGATGGTTCACTTCATCCCATGCAAGAAGACCACTGATGCTTTAAAGGTGGCTCAGCTGTTCTTTCGGGAGGTGTATAGATTGCATGGCCTTCCTACCTCGATTGTTTCAGATCGGGACACCACATTCCTTAGCCATTTTTGGCGCGGTTTGTGGGTTATGGTGAACACGCAGCTGAAATTTAGCAGTGCTTATCATCCGCAAAGAGATAGGCGGACTGAAGTTGTCAACCGTTCGTTAGGCAATCTTTTGAGGAGCTTGGTGGGTGAGAATGTCAGGAGTTGGGACTTCAAGTTGAGCCAGGCAAAATTTGCATACAACCATGCGGTTAATCGAAGTACCGGGTTTAGTCCTTTTCAGGTTGTGTATTCAGTACTACCTCGAGGTTCTCTTGATCTGTTACTAGTGCCAAGTAAGACTAGATGGCATGGCAAGGCAGAAGACTTTGTTAGTGGGCTGCAAGAGATTAATCAATCTGTCAAAGATAACTTGCAGAAAGCTGCAGACAAGTACAAACAATATGCAGATCGGAAGAAGCGTCACGTGGATTTTGAAGTGGGTGACTTTGTGTGGGCAGTTCTCACTAAAGACCGGTTCTCTGTGGGTGATTACAACAAATTGTCAGTTCGGAAGATTGGACCTGTTGAGGTTCTTGAGAAAATTAATCCTAATGCTTACAGATTGAAGTTGTCAAGTCACATTCGCATGGTTGATGTATTTAATGTCAAGCATCTTATTCTCTATTATGGGGATACGTCTGATGATGACAATTCGAGGGCGAATTATGTCCACCCTGAGGAGAATGATGAAGTCCAAGAATTAGCTTGCAAATTCTTGGAAAAATATGATGGAAAGATATGACAGGATGGCATTTTGGTAATTTCGGTAAAGTTCGGAAATTTGAGTTTCGGCGTTCGGGGGCATGGGTTGATTGGAAACGGCGTGGAGATCACGGATCATAGCTATGCTGTGATTACGACGTTTTTCGGCGAAATTCCATCGTTTCGCCCTCCGAAACGGCAATTTTGCTATTTTAGGAAAGTTTTGTTTAGCTTATAACTTTCATTAGGAATTTCCATTTTTATTGTCGTTTGCGGCATTTGTTTCTATTTTTTGTCTAGTTTCCAGTTTAGGGCTTTTAGGGCTGTTAGGGCTTTTTGGACTTTTTACTATTTTTGGCAAATTTTAGGGTTTCGCTATTTAGGCGACCTATTGGATGTAATTCGCAGTTTTTTTGCTTGAATAAAAGAATTTTCGAACTTTGGCTTAAGTTCTGACCTAGATCGAGTTGTTCGTGGATTCGCTCAACTGGTTTAGAAGATCTCCGCTGCGTCAAATTCATATACCAAAAGAGGAAGCAAAGGTTATACATGTTGAGTGGGTTATGGGTTCATTATAGGAACCGGAAGTGGTTGATCTTGCAAGATATCTTAACAATAGCGGAGCCTCAGTGGAAGGAGCTGGGAGTAATACACTTGTCATAAATGGAAGGAAACGCCTTTTTGGTCCTCTCCACGCCGTTTCCAATCAACCCATGCCCCCGAAACGCCGAAACTCAATCGACCGAACTTCACCGAAATTACCAAAATGCCATCATGTCATATATTTTCATATTTTCCAAGAATTTGCATGCAAATTCTTGGACGTCATCATTATCCTATCAAGAATTTGCAAGCTAATTCTTGGACTTCATCATTCTCCCCAGGGTGGACGGAATTCGCCTTCGAATTGTCATCATCAGACGTATCCCCATAATAGGGAACAAGATGTTTGACATTAAATACATCAGCCGTGCGAATGTGACTTGGCAACTTCAATCTGTAAGCATTAGGATTAATTTTCTCAAGAACCTCCACATGACCAATCTTCCGAACTGACAATTTTTTGTAATCACCCACAGATAACCGGTCTTTAGTGAGAACTGCCCACACAAAGTCTTCTCTAATGGCGGCTGCCCTGATGTTAAAGTAATCGGATCGGGCGTCGTCCGCGAGGCTCTCCATGAAGAATTCGAGTGGAGGGACCGCTGGGGACGCTCCCTTCATCGCGGATACCGCTTCGAAGATGAGGACCGAGTGGTGGGAGATCAATGCGCGGCCGCTCTCGCTGCAGATGATAGGGTGCTTGACGAGTTTTCGATCGCAGGCGAGGCGGATCGCTTGGACTACCGCCGCGGCGTACTCCTGAACGCCGTAACCAACCGAATTATCTGAATTGGGCGATCGAGAACCATCATAATCGACGCCGAGACCGCCCCGACGTCAATCACCCTCATTCCGGCGCGAGACGGACCAATTCGCAGTAAATTTGGGCGTCGCCGACCGTCGGCCAGCAATGCAATGGAGGGAATTTGGGAGCCAATGTGGAAATGCGAAGGTTGAAGGCAACCAAGCATTCCTTCCGTCTCAAGCTTCTTCGCGACGCGCAATACCTGCGCCGTCGTGAGCCCAAACTTGCCCTTCTCGCGGGAAGTAGACCCAAAATGACCGGCGTGCTTGGTCCTCAGCTTCGCCCTCATCCCGATCACCGGTCGAACCCCGATCTTCCGACCGATTTCGACAACCAATTCGATCTCCTCCTCTTGCTCGAGCACAATCACAGTGTTCAATTCAATCCTCCTCGCCACCAATGCAAGCGACACATACTCTGCATCCTTGTACCCATTACAGATCAAGAACCCATCAGGGCTCCCTTTACACAAACAACTCATCGCCAATAACTCTTCAACCTGTCTGCACAACTCCTCATGCTCACTGGGACTCATTCGGTAGTGTAGTCTATTAGGTAGTGATGCACCAGGTTCAAGGTCAATCTGATGCTGAATATCAAGCAATGGTGGCAATCCATTTGGCATCTCATCAGGGAAAACATCACAAAACTCCTTCACAATATGAATTGCAGCTTCAGGAACATCAACATATCTATCTAGCTCATTTCCCATCAAGATGTAAACTACCTCAAAATCCTGTAATTCATATTCAAATCTTGCCAAAGACAACAAGCTGCTAGAATCTTTAGTAGGCTTAACTTCCTCCGGATCCTTGGCGGGTATTAGCACAATCTTCACTCCCTTGAACATAAGGGTGTATTTATTGGTTCTGCCATTATGCACAACTCCCTTATCAAACTGTCAAGGACGTCCCAGTAACAAGTGGCAAGCATCCATAGCCACAACATCACACCAGACTGAATCCTTATAGTTAGCACCAATAGAAAAAGTCACCAAGGCGCGCTTCGACACCTTCACCTCACCACCCTTCTTCAGCCAAGCTAGCTTGTAGGGCCTGAGGTGTTGTTCAGTTGCAAGGCCCAACTTCAGAACCGCTTCAACTGAGACGATATTCTCGCAACTGCCTGCATCAATCATGAACCTGCACACCTTGCCTAAGATGGTGCACTTGGACTGAAAGATGTTATTCCGCAGCCACTAATCATCAGCAATAGTTCTAGGAGTCATACATGAACGCCTCACAACCAAGGCAGTACCCACGTCTCCAGTCACGATCTCCTCTTATGTGTTGTCAGAAGTATCAAAGGTTGGTTCTGTAGTGATGTTGGCCTTTTCCCCTTCGTCTTCCTCTTAGTTCTCAATAAAGAGAGTCTTTTTCCCTTTACATTCTGACTTCTTGTGACCAACTTCGCCACAACCGAAACATTTAATCCCACTAGTGCTAGGTCTGTTCGTGCTACTAGCAGGGTTAATTGCAGTGGTATTACCTCCGTATTGGTTGTCCCAACACTAACATTACTGGAAGCATTACTCACACCCCGACGCTGTTGTTTCTCCACCAACAATGCTCGCTAGTGCGTTGCAGATAAGGAAGCCGGATCAAACATGTTGACGACATCTTGGATTTGCACCCTCAGTCCACCAATATACCGCGCCACCAATTGGTCGTTAGTCTCCTGCAGTTCGTTTCTAGCGACTAACAGATAAAACTCGGTAGTGTAATCATCTACTGACTTTGCCCCTTGTCTCAGATTCTGCAACCTCTGATACATAAGGCGTTGGAAGTTTTCATCTTCTCCCACGAGGTGATCTTCGACTTTCCATCGCTATTCCGCATCAACTTGTGCTGTTGCCACCAAGCCATGGCCCTGTTACGGAATCTGGTCGCAACCAATTGCACACGCTTGTCTTCGGGCACACCTTTGAATTCTAAGACTTCTTCAACTGACGCCAGCCAGTCCAAGAATTCTTCCGGTTGAAGGGTGTCATGGAATTCTGGGACCTCCGTCTTCATCCCAGACTCCCACCGTTTGTGATCATCCTCAACTGCACGCGGCCTGTAGCGCCTCCTCGGTGCCTCAACATACCCATCCTCTCATTCGGTAGAATAATCTCCTACTGGTTCATCACCAACTGGTTCCCTTCGATGGTTACGGACACGATCAATATTCTGACCCAACAACTGATCGATTCTGGCAGTTAATTGTTCTACCACCGTGCCCATGCTTTGGTCAATTATTTGGCCAATTTGTCGATTCAGATTGTCACGGTCATACACCTCCTCGATACGCTGCTGGTTCCTCTTCGGCGACATGATTTCTCCAATCACGCTGAAGCAGGCTCTGATACCAACTGACGCAGCGGAGATCTTCTAAACCAGTTGAATGAATCCACGAACAACTCAATCTAGGTCAGAACTTAAGCCAAAGTTCGAAAATTCTTTTATTCAAGCAAAAAAACTGCGAATTACATCCAATAGGTCGCTTAAATAGCGAAACTCTAAAATTTGCCAAAAATAGTAAAAAGTCCAAAAAGCCCTAAAAGCCCGAAACTGGAAACTAGACGAAAAATAGAAACAAATGCCGCAAACGGCAATAAAAACGGAAATTCCTAATGAAAGTTATAAGCTAAACAAAACTTTCCTAAAATAGCAAAATTGCCGTTTCGGAGGGCGAAACGATGGAATTTCGCCGAAAAACATCGTAGTCACAGCATAGCAGTGCCCCGTGATCTCCACTCCATTTTCAATCAACCCATGCCCCGAAACGCCGAAACTCAAACGCCCGAACTTCACCGAAATTACCAAAATGCCATCCTGTCATATCTTTTCATATTTTTCCAAGAATTTGCAAACTAATTCTTGGACTTCATCATTATCCTGTCAAGAATTTGCAAGCTAATTCTTGGACTTCATCATTCTCCCCAGGGCGGACAGAATTCACCTTCGAATTGTCATCATCAGACGTATCCCCATAATAGGGAACAAGATGTTTGACATTAAATACATCAGCCGTGCGAATGTGACTTGGCAACTTCAATCGTAAGCATTAGGATTAATTTTCTCAAGAACCTCCATATGACCAATCTTCCGAACTGACAATTTGTTGTAATCACTCACAGAGAACCGGTCTTTAGTGAGAACTGCCCACACAAAGTCTTCTCTAATGGCGGCTGCCCTGATGTTAAAGTAATCGGATCGGGCGTCGTCCGCGAGGCTCTCCATGAAGAATTCGAGTGGAGGGACCGCCGGGGACGCTCCCTTCGTCGCGGATACCGCTTCGAAGATGAGGACCGAGTGGTGGGAGATCAATGCGCGGCCGCTCTCGCAGCAAATGATAGGGTGCTTGACGAATTTTCGATCGCAGGCGAGGCGGATCGCTTGGACTACCGCCGCGGCGTACTCCTGAACGCCGTAACCAACCGAATTATCCCAATTAGGCGATCGGGAACCATCATAATCGACGCGAGACCGCCCCGACGTCAATCACCCTCATTCCGCGCCGAGACGGACCAATTCGCGATAAATTTGGGCGTCGCCGACCCCGTCGGCCAGCAATGCAGTGGAGGGAATTTGGGAGCCAATGTGGAAATGCAGAAGTTGAAGGCAACCAAGCATTCCTTCCGTCTCAAGCTTCTTCGCGACGCGCAATACCTGCGCCGTCGTGAGCCCAAACTTGCCCTTCTCGCCGGAAGTAGACCCAAAATGACCGGCGTGCTTGGTCCTCATCCCGATCACCGGTCGAACCCCAATCTTCTGACCGATTTCGACAACCAATTCGATCTCCTCCTCTTGCTCGAGCACAATCACAGTGTTCAATTCAAGCCTTCTTGCCACCAATGCAAGCGCACATACTCTGCATCCTTGTACCCATTACAGATCAAGAACCCATCAGGGCTCCCTTTACACAAACAACTCATCGCCAATAACTCTTCAACCTTTCTGCACAACTCCTCATGCTCACTGGGACTCATTCGGTAGTGTAGTCTATTAGGTAGTGATGCACCAGGTTCAAGGTCAATCTGATGCTGAATATCACGCAATGGTGGCAGTCCATCTGGCATCTCATCAAGGAAAACATCACAAAACTCCTTCACAATAGGAATTGCAGCTTCAGGAACATCAACATCTCTATCTACCTCCTTTCCCATCAAGATGTAAACTACCTCAGAATCATGTAATTCATCTTCAAATCTTGTCAAAGACAGCAAACTGCTAGATTCTTTAGTAGGCTTAACTTCCTCCGGATCCTTGGCGGATATTAGCACAATTTTCACTCCCTTGAACATAAGGGTGTATTTATTGGTTCTGCCATCATGCACAACTCCCCTATCAAACTGCCAAGGACGTCCCAAGTAACAAGTGGCAAGCATCCATAGCCACAACATCACACCAGACTGAATCCTTGTAGTTAGCACCAATAGAAAAAGTCACCAAGGCGCGCTTCGACACCTTCACCTCACCACCCTTCTTCAGCCAAGCTAGCTTGTAGGGCCTGGGGTGTTGTTCAGTTGCAAGGCCCAACTTCTGAACCTCTTCAACTGAGACGATATTCTCGCAACTGCCTGCATCAATCATGAACCTGCACACCTTGCCTAAGATGGTGCACTTGGACTGAAAGATGTTATTCCGCAACCACTCATCATCAACAATAGTTCTAGGAGTCATACAAGAACGCCTAACAACCAAGGCAGTACCACGTCTCCAGTCACGATCTCCTCTTATGTGTTGTCAGAAGTATCAAAGGTTGGTTCTGTAGTGATGTTGGCCTCTTCCCCTTCGTCTTCCTCTTAGTTCTCAATAAATAGAGTCTTCTTCCCTTTACATTCTGACTTCCTGTGACCAACTTCGCCACAACCGAAACATTTAATCCCACTAGTGCTAGGTCTGTTCGTGCTACTAGCAGGGTTAATTGCAGCGGTATTACCTCCAGTATTGGTTGTCCCAACACTAACATTTTGGAAGCATTACTCACACCCCGATATTTGTTTGTTTCTCCACCAAAAATGCTCGCGGTGCGTTGCGAGATAAGGAAGCCGGATCAAACATGTTGACGACATCTTGGATTTGCACCCTCAGTCCACCAATATACCGCGCCACCAATTGGTCGTTAGTCTCCTATGGTTCGTTTCTAGCGACTAACAGATAACACTCAGTAGTGTAATCAACTACTGACTTTGCCCCTTGTCTCAGATTCTGCAACCTCTGATACATAAGGCGTTGGAAGTTTTCATCTTCTCCCACGAGGTGATCTTCGCCTTTCCATTCCTATTCCGCATCAACTTCTGCTGTTGCCACCAAGCCATGGCCCTGTTGCAGAATCTGGTCGCAACCAGATGCACACGCTTGTCTTCGGGCACACCTTTGAATTCTAGGACTTCTTCAACTGACGCCTGCCAGTCCAAGAATTCTTCCGGTTGAAGGATGCCATGGAATTCTGGGACCTCCGTCTTCATCCCAGACTCCCACCGCTTTGTGATCATCCTCAATCGCACGCGCCCGTAGCGCCTCCTCGATGCCTCAACATACTCATCCTCCCAATCGGTAGAAGAATCTCCTACTGGTTCATCACCAACAGGTTCCCTTCGATGGTTACGGACATGATCCATATTCTGACCCGACAACTGATCGATTCTGGCAGTTAATTGTTCTACCACCGCGCCCATGCGTTGGTCAATTATTTGGCCAATTTGTCGATTCAGATTGTCACGATCATACACCTCCTCGATACGCTGTTGGTTCCTCTTCGGCGGCATGATTTCTCCAATTACGCTAAACAGGCTCTGATACCAACTTACGCAGCGGAGATCTTCTAAACCAGTTGAATGAATCCACGAACAACTCGATCTAGGTCAGAACTTAAGCCAAAGTTCGAAAATTCTTTTATTCAAGCAAAAAAACTGCGAATTACATCCAATAGGTCGCTTAAATAGCGAAACCCTAAAATTTGCCAAAAATAGTAAAAAGTCCAAAAAACCCTAAAAGCCCTAAACTGGAAACTAGACGAAAAATAGAAACAAATGCCGCAAACGGCAATAAAAACGGAAATTCCTAATGAAAGTTATAAGCTAAACAAAACTTTCCTAAAATAGCAAAATTGTCGTTTCGGAGGGCGAAACGATGGAATTTCGCCGAAAAACATCGTAGACACGGCATAGCAGTGACTCGTGATCTCCACGCCGTTTCCAATCAACCCATGCCCCCGGAACGCCGAAACTCAAACGCTTGAACTTCACCGAAATTACCAAAATGCCATCCTGTCATATATTTTCATATTTTTCCAAGAATTTGCAAACTAATTCTTGGACTTCATCATTATCCTGTCAAGAATTTGGAAGCTAATTCTTGGAATTCATCAGAATTCCATGTCACGAGCTAAGGAGCTACAAAAAGTATTAAAATCAAACCATACCTTGGCTACATTGGAAAGCACCATCGGCCAAGGACGCAGCCATCATAAGAGTCTCTGTGGCTCCAACACTTGGGTAATCAAGATGGAATCTGCCACCAACTAGGCCTTTTCCATTTGCAGCAACTGCCTCCACTTTCCTTTGCCTGCAATGATATTAAATCATTGCAACTTGAGACATTCGGGTAATATCATTAAACACAAGTAGTTACACATGTACTATTTTTTTGCGTCATGTATATGCTAGAGAAGAATTATTTAGTTTACTACCAGCTCAGTCATACAATTTATCCACGCTCTCTATGTGACTTGCCCACCCAAAATCAGGGACACATGCCACTGCAACTGCTCTTCGTATCCTTCTCATATTGTTCACTTCGTTAATAATTCGGTATAATTTTAAAGACTCAAATTCAAACCCACTTGTTTCACATACATTAATGATATAATTAAGGAATACTGTAAAAAAGTAATCATGGTTAATTTTTTTAAAGTCACCATATACAAAAAAAAAAAAAAAAAAAAAAAAAAACATCGGTAGATGCCAAATGGCATGGCATACTATGCCAAATCAAGCAAGTCTTCTTGCCAAGTTAGCAAATGCCCAAAATAAAAGAAAAATAAATAAAAATCAATTATTCAATTTCGAACTTTGAAATTTGAATGAATTTTAATAAGTTAAACTTTGCGCTTAGCTTTCATAACGGGCCAGGATCATGTCATATGCTACTGTGCGCATGAGGCTATGACCATTAAAAAAATTGCACCTAAACTCTGCATAGCTATTTGATGTTAGCAAGTTAAATGCGATTAATTACCAAGCAGAGCACCTTTTCTTTTGGAAGTTTTGTTACAAGGTTTATTTTAGGGTGTCTTATGACATTCACCAACGACTAAAGAACTCACATCGCCTAGAATTGGTTTTTGTTTTAAAACCTCAAGTTTCCTTGGTGTTCATCTAGGCATGTAGTGGAATTCCCTAATATATTTGAAAATGATATTAGGCACTTCACTATGAGCTTGCGGATCTCAATCAACTTAAATGACCTTCAACTCACATGTGTGAGATTTTATTCCAAAATGCCTTTGGTACTAATGGAAGAGTGATCCGCACTAGTTATATACTCCCTTCGTTCCATAATATGCGTCACATTTTTTGAATTTTATTTTGTTCCACAATATGTTTCACATTAGGAAATCAATGAAGCCTTAAATGCTTTATTTTCAATTATAACCTCATTTTATTTAGGCCTCGTCTAGTTCCTTTTTATCAACTTACGGGGGAGTTTTCTTACGGGGGAGTTAACTCATAGTGAAGTTCATATTTTCACGTTTGGTTTAACTTTGAACTTAGAGGGAGTTGCAAATTTTAAAAATAATAAAACATATGAATTGACATAAATACATTTCAAACAAGAGAGAGGGGTGTGTGTAATAGAGAGATAATTAATAAGGGGTAATTGTGTACACAAGCCTCTAAGAGATAAACACAAAAGGGTATGACTTGGGAGATAACTTGCAAGGGAGTTGGATTTATAAGAACAACCGAACAAGATTATTTCCAACTCCCCCGCTAGTTATCTCACACCCCCAACTCCACCTCCAACCAAACAAGACCTTAGTTAATGACACCATTAGTCACATTTTCTTACACAATAGCAATAATAAATGAAGTTGTTTGTGGGAGGGTAATTTAGTATTCATATGAAATTTAAAATTTTAATGGTGAATCAATCATTACGTACCTTAGTTCTTGTGCTCAAGCAAAAATGTGATGCATATTATGAAGCGGAGGGAGTACTTCATTACCAAGTCATACCTATCCGATGTGACATGTAAGACTAACTTTCGGTCCACACATCTCCAACACTCAGTAAATATGACAATTGAAAGATTGAAGTCACCCGTGTGTGAAATTAATTAGGAGTGCGAGAGAACTTTTCTGTAAGGTTGAATATGTACGTATATACTATACATGTAACTATTTAGTCATATAGTAGTAATTGATATTTGGTTGGTTCGACGAAGAGATATTATTTTACTTTTGAATTATTCAAGTTGATATATATACTCGTTAATTAAGTGTGAAAGTATTCAAGGCACTTTTTATATCTGTTCCTTTTTCTTATATTACGTAAAAGACTAGACTTGCATCGTGTCTCTGCACATACTACATATAGTTTCAAACTTTAAACGTTTATATCTTTCTCTTAGAAACAACTTAAGACTTTCAGTCACACATCAGGGACATGGATTGACAGTAGAATCATCCCAAGAAAACACACAAGTAAAACAAACAATGCAAGCCAACTTCACTGCACATCACCTCAACTCAACAACCGCGCCAAGCGCTCGAAGCCCATTAAAAAACAGATCCACCGGGCGAGTCCCAATATCACACCCACCAGGGAGAGCAACCACGGCCTCCCCAATCCGCGCGATCAGCGGCCGAGAACAAAAAAAACCAGCTCTCATCTTCCTCACTTCTTCACAACACGGGTCGACGGATAGGATCCCATCCGCATCAACCACTACTTCCCCACCACACGTGTCAACTCGAACCCCCAAAGACCGCAAAATCGAGACCATTGTTCTCACATCAGAGATGTCCGGCACATTGCGGAGCTTGGAAGCTCCAGAGCAGCATAGGGTCCCTGCAAGGACGGCCAATGCAGAGTTCTTGGAGCCGCTGATTTCGACGTGGCCGGAGAGCTTTAATCCGCCATGGATGACGACTTTTTGGTCTGAATTTGGGGGTTTTATGGTGGTGTTGTGGAGTTTGGGAGAAATGAAAGTGGGTTTTGGAGATTGAGAGAGATGGATTGATGGGTTTGGGATTGAGGCCATGGAATGAACTTGTGTCGGGAGAGATGGAGACGGGCACGTTGAAGTGTGGCGCCAAATTTCGGATTTTTGCTGCGGTTTTGAAGGGAGTGTGAACGAAAAATTACAAAAGTACTAAAATTTAAATTCGGAAAATAAGGATGTGTTTTTTTTTTTTTTCCAGAATAGGCAATAACGCCTTTTCGAAATGCGTTATTAGAGTGGCTGAAATTTTTTGCTGACGTGGACGGTCCACGTAGGATGACCGCGTGGACATGGGCCGACCGAATAGCGCCTGTGGGTTGCACGGGTTGTACGGGTTGTCCGCTTCGCAATACGTGCATGACGTTTACATGAGGTCTATGATCTATAGTGGATATGCATGGGTTGTCCCCTCGAGATACGTGCATGACGTTTGCATGGATTGTTCACCTCGGGATACGTGTCTGACATTTGCATTACTTATCTACCTCGAGTTACGTGCATGACGTTTAGATGGTTTGCATGGATCGCAACAAGTTGCATGAGTTGTCTACCTCGAAATATGTGCTTCACATTTGCATGGTTTGCATGGATCGCACGAGGTTGCATGAGTTGTCCACACCTCGAGATATGTTGTCTGACGTTTGAATGGTTTGCACGAAGATGCATGGCTCGCCCACCTTAACATACGTGCGTGGCGTTTACATGTGTTGTCAATCAGGAGATACGTGTGTGACGTTGGCATTGACTTTACCACCTCGAGACACGTGTGTGACGTTTGCATGAGTTGCATGAGGTTGCATGGGTCGCCCACCTCGACAGACGTGCCTGACATTTGCATGAAATCTCCACCTCGGCATACATGGTTGAAGTTTCCATGGGTTGTCCACGTCGATATGCGTGCGCGTTGTTTACATTGGTTGTCTTCCTCGAGATACGCGAGTGACGCGAGTCCACGCGGGTCGTCCATCTCCATATGCACGTGTCGTTCATAGGGCAAAAAATTTTGTATAGATAGCTCCTTTTCAAAAGGAGTCATTCATAGAGTGTATAGTTTTGTATAGATAACTCATTTTCAAAAGGAGCTATCTATACAATTCCTTAATCCACCTCACCACCACCTCACCACCATGCTTTGTATAGATAGCTCATTTTCAAAATGAGCTATCTATACAATTGCCTTCCACCTCACCACCATGCATGCCACCTCATCGGTGATAACTCATTTTCAAAAGGAGTTGTCACCTACTTTTGGAAATTCAAAGTAAAGTTCCATATTTTGGGAAATAAATTGTATCTCCACCCCACTTTTGGAAAAACCCCGTGTGAACGCTGTGAGTCGGTGACAAGCACTATTGGTCATAGGTCGGTCTACATTGATAACACAATACACGACAAAATCGCACAACATCCAAGGAGATCTGTTGGATTTACCTCAAGATGAGTCTCAAAAATTTCAATCTGCATAATACGCTTTCATGAGGCATTTTGGGTGTTTTTCATTAAATAATGTGGATTTACTTTTTTATTCACCAAATAGTGGGGCTTACTTTAAAATTCCAAAATTAATGTATAATTCCTTTTCAAAAGGAGTTATTGATGATGAGGTGACATGCATCGTTGGTGAGGTGGAATACACTTGTATGAATAGCTCCATTTGAAAAGGAGATATCTATACAAAATCATAAACTCTATCAATGACTCATTTTGAAAAGAAGCTATTTGTTCAACTCAAATATCGCACATCGAGGTGGAGAACCCATGCAAACGACACGTGCGTATCGAGATGGACAACCCGCATCACTCGCGTATCTCGAGGTAGACAACCCATGTAAACGACATGCACGCATATCGACGTGGACAACCCATGCAAATGTCACGCATGTATGTTGAGGTGGAGAATTCATGCAAATGTCAGGCATGTCTGTCGAGGTGGGCGACCCATGCAACCTCGTGCAATTCATGCAAACGCCACGCACGTACTCAAGGGGTGCAACTCATGCAACCTGTTGCAATCCATGCAAACACCACGCACGTATCTCGAGGTGGAAAACTCATAGAACCTAGCCTAATCCATGCAAACCATGCAAAGGTCACGCACGTATTTCGAGGTGGACACCCCATGTAACCTCGTAAAATCCAAGTAAATCATGCAAACGACTCGCACGTGTTTCGAGGTGGTAAAGTCAATGCAAACGTCACATACGTATCTCGTGGTTGACAACATATGAAAACGCCATGCACGTATGTCGAGGTGGGCGAGTCATGCATCTACGTGCAAACCATTCAAACGTCGCACACATATCTCGAGGTGTGGACAACTCATGCAATCCATGCAAACCATGCGAATGTGAAGCACGTATTTCGAGGTAGACAACCCATGCAACCTGCTGCAGTTCGTGCAAACCATCCAAACTTCATGCACGTAACTCGAGGTGGATAACTAATGCAAACAACAAACACGTATCTCGAGGTGGACAATCTATGCAAACGTCGTGCACGTATCTCAAGGGGACAACCCATGCATATCCACTACAGACCATGCACCCATGCAAACGTCGCACACGTATGGCGAGGCGGACAACCTGTGCAACCCATAGTAATCATGCGACTCATCCTTTAAAATTTTGTCTTACTTCTATCTCGTGATAATAAGAAGAGATACGAAGATTAAAATAATTATAGGCCAAAATCACGTTATTTCTTTGTCTAGAATTTAAAATTAAAACAATAATGATCTGTTGAAAAATAAGTTCATTCAATGAGAAGGTTGTCTACATCAACTTCATTCACCTAAGATATAAACTGAAAAAAAAATCACCACAACATGAAGAAAACTCATCATACAGGTCTATTACGACGGTTATGTTGACGTTGTTGCTTCGTGATGCAAACCGGACGCACTCTATGTCTAGTTGGACGTTGTGTTTGTACAATCGGTTGAGGTTGTTGAGGTTGCTTGATCTTGCATTGAATGTCGTTGAGTCGATTGATGTTCTTCCTTTGCTTCACTCGACTCACCTCTGGTACTAATGCTCCCAAAAATAGGAGGATGAACCATCCCAAAATACTGACTTCCTATATGCGGTTGGGCAAAAGGAACATGAGGCGGCGACATGCTTAACAGGTTCGTGAATGAGTCATCTCCACTATATGACATATTGTAATTATAACATGGTGGAGTATATGGACTCGGCATGTATTGAGGCAATGAATGATACATTTGATGTCTAGGCATTCCATGATCCACATATGAAGACGACGGCCCGGGTCCATAAGGATCAAAATGGTAAGGAGGAAGATTCATTATCGACGGCCTTGGTACAAACAATTGAGGTTCTGGTTGCATTGGGGACGATGTAGGAATGTACCCATGAGAAGAATGACATGGTGAGGATGAGCGTTGGCTACTCTCGCCAACTGTCTATGTTATTCTCGCTTTCGGATGAGATGAACGTGCTGGAGAAGAACGTCTGCTACTCTCTGCAGCAATCTCAGTCCGACGAGATGGACGTGGTGGACGAGGACGTCTGGTGCTTTCCTCCACAGTCTCTGTTCGTGTTCTTCGTCTTCTCACCTCTCTATTTGATTCGCCGTGATCCTCTTCTTCATCTTCATCATCATTCTCCTCATTTATGTCATGTTCGACATCAATTCCATCATTCCATATAATAGACATTTGTATTTCATCTTCGTTTAAAATTTTAATGCCTTCATCAAGCGCAACAAGACCTTGCTCGTACCCATCCTCAATAAACACTCGCCTCAGTCGATGCACCAAGTTACACTGATATAAAAACATGAGTTTAATGCACACAATTTAAGATATTAGTTGTTCGGGAAAAAATAAGAGTCTCAAGTTTATCGAATTGTCACGTAAAGCCCCGTCGTGTTCAATGAATCGTTTAGTGACTGAGCGATACCACATTATGTAGTCTTGGTGATCGTGTCATTCTTCTTGTGCCGCTGTGACTATGTTGTGGCCACAATTTTCCCACATTTGTATAAAAAGGTTACGTGAAAAGTCACCCAATTTTCTTGATTGCGCCCACGCAATTCGATGCGGTGCAGTCGGGTGTCGTAATCACAGTTTGGTGGCACCACCTGTATCATTCCGAATTGTCTCATAACCCTTTCTGGTCGATGTCACTCGACTATGTGGAAACAAATTAGGGGACACATCGATAGCCAACTGCCGTGACGTCAGTACAGTATTCGGGAAGTGACCCGATGACTTCAGCATAAGGTTGCCATACTACATCATCCTCATTCTGCAAGTCGAGTGCATCACGATAAGCTGATAAGACGTGCGTCGCACTCTGTGTAACCGAAAATGCATCGAGCCATCTGTATACAAAACAATAAATTATAGAAAATAAAAGTGGAGTTAATATTATACAAATTATGAAATAATATTTGTATTACCTGTGTCCCAATAGAACGTTCATAAGCATGTGTTCTCCATCCACTGTTCGCAGTCGAACTCTAGAAACACCCAGGCGCCTTGGTGCTATGAATGGAAATATGTCCCATGCCCACAGCTGTACAAGAATCGACGCTCCTGCAACCTCATGTGCACCTGCGCGAGATCCGCGACACAACTCCCTATACAAATAAGCCAAACAAGCACTCCCCCAACTATACTGTCCAGCTATTTGGAAATCCTGAAGCAATAGTAGAAACATCAAATGTACAAATCGGTTTGACTTGTCGGCGAATAGATAACCACCGATAAGTTGCAGTATGTACGATCGAACATAACGTTGCACCGATTTCTCATCGTTGTCATCATCTATAGCTGGTACGTTACGTTCAAGCCATTCAACTTTAAGTTTACAACCAATAATGTCATCTCCAACAGGAGTTCGACCAAGTAGCCTCTCACACACATCAGCATAGTCTGTATCGGTCGTTTCCGTCACATGCATACATTCGATAGGTAAGCCGAGCTGTACCTGCACGTCCTGGAGTGTAATTGTGCACTCTCCACATTGCATGTGAAATGTATGTGTCTCAGGGCGCCATCTCTCTACGAATGCAGTAAGCAAAGCCCAATCAAGGGTGAAAAATGCTACATGGGGAAATCTATAGAACCCACTGGAACGAAGATATGGGATCATCCTCGAATGGTATTGCACCGTTCGATCAATGACACCACGTCTTTGACGTACGCGCAATGTTTCATACACCTTATAATTGATAATGTATTAGTCGATATATGTATATATATGTATATATATTATATGTTTATGCAAGAACATTTGACGTATACATGTAAAAAAGTTTACCTGACCCCTTCAGGTTCGCGACGATCTGTGTGTAGATTGGAGATGCAAAAGTGAAGGATCTGATGGACCCGGATCCATTGTTGTACAAACTACAAATGACTGATTTAAAAAAAATTAATCATGTTGTTCGAAAACTCACAATAACTCTTTCATATATGTTCAAACAATAACGAATACTTAAACATTTAAATATAATCAAATTACCAACTTAAGTCATCACAAACAATATACAAAATCGACTATCGATTTTCATTGGAAGGTTGAGCTCTGCTTGGACAATTGTTTTTGTTATGTCCCTCTGAATGACAAATACCACACCGGTTCTTCCTAGTAGGGACTCGTTCACGGTCTTTATTAAGACATGTTGTTCTTCTATGTCCTTCTTGATGATATATGCCACATCGCAAGGGCCTCGAGACATTAGGAAGATCCATCTCGTTTTGCCTTCGCGTTCCCTTTGGTCTCCCTAGGCCACGTCTGCACCTTGGGTCCGGTATTATCTTCGTCCCAAAAGTCGGCCAATATTTCTCATCTAGGATGGCTTTGAAATTATAGGAGTAATATTGCGCGTATACATCTATCATATAGTATGACTCAATGAATTGCGCGTAGCTCACTCGAATAAAGGCAGATGCAGCTAGCACGTGTGAGCAAGGGAAACCAAACGATTGCCATTTATTGCAACTGCACACCCGGTCCTTTAGGATGACGACTTAGGTATTGTTGCCTTTATGCATGCGATCTCCATGTCTTCTAATCAGCACTTCAAACTCAGATATGTCACGATAGATCAAATTGACTTGATGCCTCCTTGCAGATTGTTCATAATGTGTGAGTTTATCCAGGACATATTTTGTGTAGGATAGGCCGTTAGAGATTGCTTCATCGATTTCATGTTTACGCCGATCGTGGTATGTCACCAATCTGTAGTAAATAATCTGAGTCATCGCAGTTATTGGCAAGAATCGAGCCCCCTTTAATACACCGTTAAAACACTCTACAAGTGACGATAAAATTTGTGTAAGTAATATTACTTCAGCGATAACTATATAGTTGAGTGCAAAACATAACTTGCATTTCATACATACTAACACCATTAGAATCCATTCATATGTACTGCATGCCTCCGTTATGCGATTGAGTCCATAGTTCTTTGGGGATGACATTGACATTTGCAGACATTGAGGAGTTCGTGATGATAAGTATGCAAAACGCTTCATGCACGCATTAAATTTTCATTCTTGATGTTGAGCAACTGCTCGAAAAATGAGTTTTTTCAATGGGTCATTTGAGAATTGGGTTTTGAATTTACTGAGCAAGTGTCGCAGGCAATAACGTTGGTATCCTTTTGGGGGAAAAAACGTTGGTCGGGGTGTTGACCGCCTCCAGAATGCCAGGGTGACGATCAGAAATAAGGAAAACTCCATCTATATTCGTCACGTGTTTGCGCAACATCCTCAAAAACCATCCCCACGAATCAGTAGATTCAGTTTCTGCAACAGCAAATGCAACCGATAGTATGTGTCCATTACCATCAACAGATATGGCAATCATTAGCTTACCACTATATTTTCCATATAAGAAAGTCGCGACAATTTGAAGCAAAGGCCTGCAAAACTTGAAAGCTTGTATCGACGAAATTGGGGAGACGCGGTTCTTATCTCATCAGCAGTCCATTGTCTATGTGACCACTCGATTCTTGTCCCCGGACTGTTATTTTTCACAGCCGCCAACCATCTTGGTAATATAGCGTATGACTCATCCCAATCTCAAAATGCACATGCAATTACCTTCCTTTTGGCATCCCACATTCGCTTGTAGTTTACTTCGTGTCCGTATTTTCCCTTAATTATTTGTATTAATGTCTTGATAGTTATTGCTTGATCTATCTGGACGATGTTTTGGATCTCTCGCGCAAGCACGTTGGCGTCAAGTTGGGCATAACCGCGTTCTACGGTGGGATTTATACAGTTGTGCGACACATCTAATTGTGTGATCTCCCATAATTGTGTTTTCTTTCTCAAACAAACACGAAGATGCCACATACACCCATCTTGCGCACTTCTGCACTTGATCGCCCACAGAGTTGTAGTCGATTCCATCACATGGTATTGACAATGTCTATTAACATGCCACACTTTGACGGCATGTTGTAAGTCTTTTTTGTTGTCAAAGCACAATCATATTTCCAACTCAAAATTAGACATGTCCCACCCAGTCTGTCGATGAGATTGTTGGGTTGCAGTGGAGTTAGCAACCTCCCAATCAATTTCATTATACACCGGCAATGGTTGGTGAACTTCATCATCAATTGCTTCCTCCAAGAAATTCTCTTCATCAATAGCAAATTGCTCATCATCTTGCACGTTTTCCGCACCTGGAGATTCATACATTGGGTCATCTGTAACAACATTGACGTTCTCCCAATCGACAGCTGCCTGCCGCAGCATCCTCGTTAGGACGTATGTCCTCGTCTGTTTCATTATTGTTGTCCTCGTTAACTTCATCGTCACTAGAGGCATTAATGTCATCATGTAATGGACTAACAAATTCATCTTGCGCGACATCACCTTGTGGTGATTGCATATGCAGTCTTTCCATCATCAATCTAGCGTCTGATGTGCCGACATTTTCATCACCGACTTTCGAATGAACCGTAGGATCTCGAAACGAGTCGATTGGCTCAAATGTTAAATAGATATCTACAGTTGCAGTTAATGGTAAATTGGCCACTGTCGCAACATCAAGTCGAAGTGTGTCGCATCATGCAGCAACAACACAGGGACGAAATATTGCGAACCTCCGGGGAGGATTATCACGTGGCGATAAGTCATCCTAATTATAGTCTCGTAGATGAGATATTGAACGCGTTACACACATCATCCATCAATTTCGGCTACTCGCCCAAAACTTAACCATCAACACTGCTAATGGGGGTGCATTGTACGCGATGCCATTTAAACCATTTACAATTTCTCCGTGCGCATAGAATAGAAATGGGATGTTCCAATGTTCCATGATCTACATAATTTATTGGACATTAATGTAATAGGATTACATACAGGATTACAAATATATCAAGTGAAAAAGTTGATTACTAACGGGAGTTAAAGCGCAATCGAACTTTCTAATGTAGAAGATCGTCATAACTGCCCAACTACAGAGCATACTCATATGTTTGCATCAAGTATCAATTAATAACTCATATTTACATCCCAAACGATGAAAACTACTATACTAGTTCATAAGGAGTGCGTATTTCATCAAAACAAGATCATACTAACTTGTTCCCAAAGACTAATATATATATTATATTTATCATCAATTATTCTATGTTTTTCATTCCTTTTTTCAAATATCAAGCCAGAAATTTTTTCAAATTGGGGGATTTAAACCGCAATCGAACTTTCTGATGTAGATGATCGCCTTAATAGCGCAACTACAGAGCATACTCATTCATCTGCTTCAAGTTCACTCTATGTTTGAGTTACTTAATGTTTTAAGCACTCATACCATGCAATGAATATCTCAACCATTTTTTTAAAAAAATACTATATCACTACATAATATGAAAATTGTAACAAAACCAAATAAATAATTATGGAAATATTAAATTTTTGAACTTACTATTTTCCTCCTCTTTTTGTCTTCAAATTAATAATCATGCGATAAAAAAATATAGTTAGTTATTTTATTTAAATGGACTATAATAACTCAAAAAAAATATAGTTAGTTCGACTTGTGTGTTTATTTAGGGACACATGAGAACAATAAAACAGTTTAACATCAAAGTTTAACAAAATAATAAGGTTAAACAAAAAAGTTGTTTAACAAATATAAATAGGTTCAAACAAAGTTTAACAAAAAAATGAATCCTAAATTAACACTTAAAACAAAATCTAAAACTAAACCAAATCCTAAACAAAACAAAACAAAATGAGATCCTAAACTATACACAATACATATGATAAAAAGTTTAACAAAATAATATTTTCACAAAAAAAAGTTTAACAAAACCTTTAAACAAATAAAAATTCTTAAACTAACTAAACTAAACTAACTAAACTAACTACCTAAACTAAACTAAACTAAACTAAACTAAACTAAACTAAACTAAACTAAACTAAACTAAACTAAACTAAACTAAACTAAACTAAACTAAACTAACAATTAAACTAAACTAAACTAAACTAACCAAACAAAACTAACCAAAAACACACCTTAACAACAAAGTTCAACAAAAAATTTTTTTCTCAAAAAAACAATAATTAACAAATAAATTTTTTACATCAAGTTTAACAAAAAAATTTAGTTAATCCTTAATTAACACTTCAACACAAATCTCCTCATCTAATCCAAAACCTAAAATTGTGCTAAACCTAAACTAAACATAATCAAATCCTAAACTAAACTAACCTAAACAAAAACCAAAACTAACCAAAAATCATATAATTAATAACAATGTTAAACTAAAAAGTTAACAAAAAATTAAATCCTAAACATCCACTTCACCTTCACCTTCACCTTCACCTCCGCGCCTTACTCCTCCTTCTCCCGTCGCGCCTCCTCCTCCGTCACCTCCTTCACCTCCTCCCGTCACCTCCTCCTTCTCACGTCACCTCCGTCACCTCCTCCTGTCACCTCCTCCTTCTCCCGTCAAGCCGCCCCTCCTTCTCCTTCTCCTTCAAGCTCGTCACCTCCTTCTCCTTCTCCTTCAACATGTCACTACCTTCAACCTCGTCTCCTCTCTCTGCCCTCAACTCACTGTCACTGCCACTCCCAATCTCCTTTAACCCGTCACCAAGACCCTTCCTTAAATACCAAACTAACCCCCACCCACCTCTTCCAAACTCCTGTGACCTACCCTAAACCCTAGTACCTACCTAGCATCTACCCTCGAGCCAAAATAGAAAACGCAGAGAATGTATTCTCTATGTTTTCTATTTTGGGAAAAAGAAGACTGGGTACACAGATAGCGCCTTTTCAGAAGGCGTTATCTGTGTACCCGAGTCTACGTGGAAAGGAGCACCGAATAGCGCATTCGGAGAATGCGCTATTCGTGTGCTCTTTCCCATGTGGACATCCACTTGTACATGGGAAACAAGAATAACGCCTTTTGAAAAGGCGCTATTCTTGTTTGTCTTTCCCACGTGGACATCACACGTGGACACCCTATAATATTTACACGAATAACGCATTCGGAGAATGCGCTATTCGTGTAAATCGGCTCCAATCAATCCACGTGGATGTCCACGTAAATTGATATATCCAAATAACACGAATAGCGCATTCCACGAATGCGCTATTCGTGTTATTTGTCCAATGTGGATCAGACACATGAATAGCGCCTTTTGAAAAGGCGCTATTCATGTGTCCACGTGGGCTGAAATTTTTCCTCCCATGATAGCGCATTTTCAAAAGGCGATATAACTTATATCAAGAATAAAAAAAACCTACACTTGTTTTGCTCATTTAAAGTAATTTGTGCTATACTTGTGTATTTTTTCAGGCATTTTGTGCGTTGTGTATTAGTATTGTCATTCCAGTACTTTTCTTTTTTGAAATAAAATAAAAATTATCATTAATCATCAATGGCTCCATAAAAGACTGGTGTTTTTCATGAAATAATGTGGGATTAGTTTTTTATTCATTAAATAGAGGGGTTACTTTTAGGAGGGATTTGAATGGTTTGAAAAGCTCACCATCAATTGCACTTAATCGAGCACAATGAATTTGAATGGTTTGAAGCTATATTGTTGTTGTTGTTGTTGTTGTTGTTGTTGTTGTTGTTGTTGTTGTTGTTGTTGTTGTAAATAGAGGGGTTACTTTAAAATTACAAAAGTAATGTATAACTACTTTTCAAAATGAGCTATTGATGATGAGGTGGCGTGCATGGTTGAGGAGGTGGAAAAAACTTGTATGAATGACTCTTTTTGAAAAATAACTATCTATACAAAATATTAAAGTGTATGAATGACTCCTTTTGAAAAGGAGCTATTTGTCCAACTCAAATATCGCACATCGAGGTGGAGAACCCATTCAAACGACATGTGCGTATCGAGATGGACAAATTGCGTCACTCACGTATCTCGAGGTAGACAACCCATGTAAACGACATGCACGCATATCGACGTGGACAACCTGTGCAAACGTTACGCATGTATGTTGACGTGGAGAACTCAAGCAAACGTCATGCACGTATCTCGAGGTGGGCGACCCATGCAACCTCGTGCAATTCATGCAAATGTCATGCACGTATCTCAAGAGGTGCAACTCATGTAACCTATTGCAATCCATGTAAACATCATGCACGTATCTCGAGATGGACAACTCATACAACTTTGCCTAATCCATGCAAACCATACAAAGGTCACGCACGCATTTCGAGGTGGACACCCATATAACCTCGTAAAATCTAAGTAAATCATGCAAACGACTTGCACGTGTCTCGAGGTGGTAAAGCCAATGTAAACATCACACATGTATCTCGTGGTTGACAACACATGGAAACACCATGCACGTATGTCGAGGTGGGCGAGCCATGCAACCTCGTGCAAACCATTAAAATGCGAAGCACGTATTTCGAGGTAGACAACCCATGCAACCTAGTGCAGACCATGCAAACCATCCAAACGTCATGCGCGTAACTCGAGGTGGACAATCTATGCAAACGTCATGCACGTATCTCGATGGGACAACCCACGCATATCCAATACAGACCATGCACTCCATGCAAACGTCACGTACGTATCGCGGGGCGGATAACCCATGCAACCCATAGTAACCATGCAACTCATCCTTTAAAGTTTTGTCTTATTTCTATCTCGTGATGATAAAAAGAGATACGAAGATTAAAATAATTATAGGCCAAAACCACGTTATTTCTTTGTCTAGAATTTAAAATTAAAACAATAATGATCACTTGAAAAATAAGTCTATTCCATAAAAATGTTGTATACATCAACTTCATTCACATAAGATATAAACTGAAAAAACAATCACCACGACATCAAAAAAGCTCATCATAGAGGTCTATTATGACGGTTACGTTGACGTTGTTGCTTTGTGATGCAAATCGGACGTACTCTATGTCTAGTTGGACATTGTGTTTGTACATCCGGTTGAGGTTGTTGAGGTTGCTGATCTTGAATTGAATGTCGTTGAGTCGATTATCGTAGAGGGAAAAAACCGTTGGTCGGGGTGTTGACCGCCTCCAGAATGCCAGGGTGACGATAAAAAATAAGGCAAACTCCATCTTTATCCATCACGTGTTTGCGCAACATCCTCTAAAACCATCCTCACGAATCCGTAGATTCGGTTTCTACAATGGCAAATGCAACTGATAGTATGTGTCCATTACCATCAACAAAGATGACAATCATTAGCTTACCACTATATTTGCCATATAAGAAAGTCGCGTCAATCTGAAAAAGAGGCCTGCAAAACTTGAAAGCTTGTATTGATGCTTCAAAAGCGAAAAACACACGACGAAATTTGGGAGACGCGGTTCTTATCTCATCAACAGCCCATTGTCTATGTGACTACTCGATTCTTATCCTCGGACTCTTATTATTCACAGCCACCAACCATATTGGTAATATAGCGTATGACCCATCCTAATATCCAAATGCACATGCAACTGCCTTCCTTTTGGCATCCCACATTCGCTTGTAGTTTACTTTGTGTCCTTATTTTCCCTTAATTATTTGTATTAATGCCTTGATAGTTATTGCTTGATCTATCTGGACAATGCTTTGGATCTCTCGCGCAAGCATGTTGGCGTCAAGTTGGGCATGACCGCGTTTACGTCGGGATTTATACAGTTGTGCGGCACGTCTAATTGTGTGATCTCCCATAATTGTGTTTTCTTTCGCGAACATGCACGAAGACACCACATACACCCGTCTTGCGCACTTCTGCACTTGATCGCCCACAAAGTTGTAGTCGATTCCATCACATGGTATTGACAATATCTATTAACATGTCACACTTTGACTGCATGTTGTAAGTATTTTTTGTTGTCGAAGCACAATCCTATTTCTAACTTAAAATTCCCACCCAGTCTGTTGATGAGAATGTTGGGTTGCAGTGGAGTTAGCGACCTCCCAATCGATCTCATTATACATCGGCAATGGTTGGTGAACTTCATCATCACTTACTTCCTCCATGAAATTATTTTCATCGATAACAAACTGGTCATCATCTTGCACGTTTTTCGCATCTGGAGGTTCATACATTGGGTCATCCGTAACAACATTGAGGTTTTCCTAATCGACAGTTGCTGCAGAACCCTCGGGGACGTACTCCTCGTCTGTTTCATTATTTTCATCGTCGTTAACTTCATCGTCAATACAGGCATTAATTTTATCATGTAAGGGACTAACAAATCCATCTTGAGAGACATCACCTTGTGGTGATTGCATATGCAGCCTTTCCATCATCAATCTAGCATCTGACGTGCCGACATCTTCATTACGGACTTGCGAATGAACCGTAGGATTTTGAAATGAGTCGATTGACTTAAATGTTAAATAGATATCTACCGTTGCAGTTAATGGTATATTGGCTACTGTCGCCCACATCAAGTCGAAGTGTGTCGCATCATACAGCAACACGAGATGAAATGTTGTGAACCTCCGGGGAGGATTATCACGTGGCGATAAGTCATCCTGACTACAGTCTCCGTAGATGAGATATTGAACGCGTTATACACGTCATCCATCAATTGTCGTCTACTCGTCCCAAACTTAACCATCAACACTGCTGATGGGGGTGCGTTGTATGCGATGTCATTTAAACCGTTTACAATTTGACCGTGCGCATAAAATAGAAATGGGATGTTCCTATGTTCCATGACCTACATAATTTATTTGACATTGATGTAAAAGAATTACATACGGGATTACAAAAATATATGCTTCGAAAAAGTTTATTACTAACGGGAGTTAAAACGCAATCGGACTTTCTAATGTAGAAGATCGCCAAAACAGCGCAACTACAAAGCATACTCATTTGTTTGCATCAAGTACCATTTAATAACTCATATTTACATCCCAAACGATGAAAACTACTAAACTAGTTCATAAGGAGCATATATTTCATCAAAACAAGATCATAGTAATTTGTTCCCAAACAAACTAATATATATATATATATATTATATTTATCATCAATTATTCTAGACTTTTTTTCGTTCCTTTTTTCAAATATCAAGCCAAAATTTTATCATATTGAGGGGATTTAAAGTGCAATCCAACTTTCTGATGTAGAGTATCGCCTTAATAGCGTAACTACAGAGCATACTCATTCATCTACTTCAAGTACACCCTCTGTTTGAGTCAGTTAATGTTTTAAGCACACATACCATGCAATGAACATCTCAACCAATTTTTTTTTTAAAAAAATACCTATGTAACTACATAACATGATAATTATAACAAAACAAAATAAATAATAATAGAAATATTAATTTTTTGAACTTACTATTTTCCTCCTCTTTTCTCTTCAAATTAATATTCTTGCGATAAAAAATATAGTTAGTTATTTTATTTAAATGGAAAGTAATAACTCAAAAAAAAATAACAAAAACAAATCCTAACCTAACACCTCAAGCAACAAACAATGAGTAAATTCTCTCTAGCCAACCCTCTCACTAGCCAACCGTTTGTTGTCTTGATCTTGTCCTTGTAACGGCCCAAAATTTCTAACTGTGTTTATGTCTTTACACAGGCTCAACGACCCGTACTATGGGACCCACACAGTGATGTGTCCGTTTACCGAGGCAAGAGCCGAGGTACATGTTATATTTGTGGTGATGTATGCCTAGTATATTGTATATGTGTAGACTACTAAGTCATTTACGGGTATGCAGATACCAAGACGAGCGCGGACGCGCCTCGAGTCGCGTGTCGACGTGGGACCGAGGTAGCGACATATTAGGGGTAAGTTAAATTTATTTAAATAAAATATGAAATTTTGGGTAATTTGTGGTTGCAATGTGGCCACATAGAATTTAATGAACAAATGGGCCTCTAGTTTGGAAAAAAATTATGAGGCATTGGATGTGCATCGAGACACGCGTTCACCCATCATGAGGCAATTGTGTTAAGGTTTTGAGTCACTCACAAGTGACTTGAGGGACAAGTGTGGTGTTGAAGACCACCCGATGTGGCTCGCGATACGTGTGTGGTTTGAGATGAGTGGCTCACATTCAAGCCAACCCAAATCATATAAATGGGTCAATTACCACCTCAAAGTCCAAACTTATCTCAAACAAACACAACAAAAAAAAAATTCGACAGAGAAGAAGAAAACCGACGAGAGGAAGAAGAAGAAAGAAAGAGTGGGAGAGAGACCGAGCTCGAAGAAGGCAAGGTGAGTGGATTTCCGTTGTTGTTGTGTGGTTTGCTGTTGTTGAGGTCGGTCATTGTTGTTGTCGTGGCCACCATGGAGGTTCGGCCATGGAAGGCTCGACATCCATGGCCGAGAGGTGTGAGGTGAAGATGGCATGGGTGTCTCCCCTGCCATCGACTCTAGTTGGGGTTGGGAGCCAACCCCAACGCCTCAAGGAAAAATAAAATAAAGAGCATGTCGAGAGGAAGAAGAAGGGTGGATGAACCGGGCCGGTTTGAAACCGGTTCGGCCCAGTTCAACCCAAACCCATAGAAAAAAAAAAAAAAAAAAAAGGGAGAAAAATTGGGAAAAATTCCAAAAAAATTAGGAAAAATCCCGAAAAATTATATTTCGATACAATCAATAGAAATTGATGAATTTCTAGGAAAAATAAAATATTTGGCATTTCGGACGAGCATTTTGCGGGTGTTTTACCTTTAAAACGCAAAATTGGGTCGATTGGCCGAAAATAAAAAAAATGGTTAGAAATTTGTCTCGACTTCGATTTGGCCTAATGGAGACATTATTGAATGTTAGGGAATTAAGAGGAGAACTCAGACGTTTGGGCACGCATTTTAAGTTTGTTGAGGGATCGGATAGACTATGACAAGCGTGTGAATTGTAAGTACAACGGGGAGAATTTTGTATTTCATTTCATTCATCTTTTTTGATTTATTGGTCTCTTGGTAGACATTACTACTTGAACTCACACATCATGTTGTTCTTGTATCTATTCATGAGTGAATATTGTGACGTGATGCCTTGTGAATTGTTTTATTGCCTCCAATTCCTACACTTGATGTCATTATTGAACAAAATTGATAAAAAGCATGCTAATGGAATAATGTGGATTTAAGTAGACTTGTATTCGATTTCCTTTGGGCTTTGTACCCTAACTTATCTTGGTTTCCCAGAATTTTGGAATTTTTTGTCTTTGAAATTAAAGTAGGGATTATCTAGTGTCCATTGCACGAGAGATGCGCGGTTTACGGGGACATGGGTCTACCGGGGTTCCGGCACTCACCACTACACTTGCGCGGCACAGGAGGTATGGGGCTCGGGGTGGTCGGCAAGCATGAGATTGATGTTGTAAAGCGTAGAGCGCAGCTCCGCTATTTATGTGAGATATGTTGAGCGCAGCTCCATATAGTAGTAGGAAAAGGTAGGTGATAAGTCTCACCGCCGACCGGACGTATATCATCTCGACTTAGCCTGTGTCTGTTTCTACATCTTTAACTATGGTATTTACTTACATTACTTGTTTCAGCAATTTACTTCGCTACTTTATGCTTTTAAATACCATTCGTTTATTTTGGAAATGTGGCATATAATTATGCAGTTAGTACTTAAATAGCACTATACTCACCGTCTAGTTTGTGACGGTGGGTGTAGGTCCGTCGAGCAGCAGCAGACCGGGGAATGAGAAGATCGGCGACTTCCTCTTGAGCAGTTCGGCGAATCTTCTCAATCATTTTGTATGTCTCGACTTTTGTTGTATTATTATTGTTGTCATTTTGGGTTGTAAATTGGGTTCAGTGAATAGTGTCCTATATATACATGCATGTGATGTTGTATTTTTCTTGGTTTTCCACACTTATGAATTTTGAATCGTAATACTTCAACATGATCTTTAAATTACATGAACATGATAATATAGATCACGACATGGATTCAGAGAAATATAGGGACGAAAGGCTGACTAATACGTAATTAAATCTTATGTGATTGGGATTAAGGCTTGATTACGGGATTAGGCCAGGTGGTGCCCTGTTTAGTAGTTGGGGCCGTCACAGTCCTGCAAAAAAAGAAATTAGTTCGACTTGTGTGTATATTGAGGGACACATGAGGACAATAAAACAGTTTAACTAAAAAGTTTAACACAATAAAAAAGTTTAACAAAAAAACAATTTGACAAATATAAATATGTTAAAACAAAGTTTACCAAAAAATGAATCCTAAATTTACACTTAAAACAAAATCTAAAACTAACCCAAATCCTAAACTAAACTAAACTAAACTAAATCCTAAACTATACAAAATACATATGATAAAAATTTTAACAAAATAATATTTTAACGAAAAAAAAAATTAACATAACCTTTAACAAATAAAAATTCCTAAACTAGCCAAACTAACTAACTAAATTAAACTAAACAAATAAACTAACTAACTAGACTAAACTAAACTAACCAAAAACACAGTTTAACAAAAAAGTTCAACAAAAAAAAATAAGTTTATCAGAAAAATAGTAAAAAAAATGTTTAACTTAAAATTTAACCTAAAAATTAATCCTAAATTAACACTTCAAAACAAATTTCCTAAACTAAACCTAAGCATAAACTAAACTAAACCAAATCCTAAACTACACTAAACGGTAACAAGATTTTAAAGTAAACAAAATTCATATGATAAAAAGTTTATCAAAATAAAAGTTTTACCAATAAAATTTAAATAAAAACTTTAATGAAAAAAATCCTAAAATAACTTAACTAACTAACTAAACTAAACTAAACTAAACTAAACTAACTAAACTAACTAACTAAACTAAACTAACCAAAAAACAGTTTAACACAAACTTTAACCAAATAATTAAGTTTAACAAATAAATGGTTTAACAAAAAATAAAAGTTGTACAAATAGTTTATCAAAAAATTGATTCCTAAATAATGCACTTCAAAAGAAATTCCTAAAATTAAACAAATCCTAAACTAAAAAAAATCAAATCCTAAACTAAACTAAACTAAACATGTGACGGCCCCAGTTCCACAACCTAAACTGGGCCCCGCCCGACTTAGACTTACGTGGACTCCGAGTCAATCCTCGCGACGTCAACGCAAGCCTAGTCAGCCTTCCTAACCATTTATCATTATATTTTTAGTGTGTTATTCAAATTTGTAAGTTATCAAAGTTTATGCGGAAGCGATTTCAACTTAAACAAATCTAAACAACTCTACACAAATCATTCAGGACAACCTAGAGTGTGAAAACCTCGTATATACTCCATGTAAATATCTCACAACACCCATATATCCCATGTGTCAAAAAAAATAAATATACATAAGTAATACAAAACCTACAAAAATGCGATGGGCATGGCCGCTCCAAAGTCCTCAAAGTAGATCTCCCAGTGTTGGCCCCTTTCCCTTACTCAATTGTGGATCTGTACTCAGTCAAACACAAGAATGACGAGCCCAGGTAAGTAATGCCAGTAGGACACTAAACAACATTTCAAAATAAATAAAACAGTCTACATTCATGCAGATAGAAAGAAAGGTATAAAGAACGCATGAATAAATAAAGACAGTAAATCAAACAAAAACAATCAATATATTAGCGTCCAAGAATGCAAACAGAGAGGCGCAAGTAGTCCCGACCAATAGGTCGTTGAGTCTTGGCAACACATTAAGACTCAGGTTCTAGGACTCGGTACACTCACAAGCCCTAAACCCACGAGATAGTGAGACTTCCTGGAACAGCCACGCTAACACCTTACACCCCGTCAAAATTAGTAACAAGTGCAGTGCATCCCGAGGTCATGACGCTGGTATGTTACCTCAGCTCGCCACTCCTTCCAAGGACCACCGTTGACTCACTTGCCCTTAAACAACTCAATTAGAATGGAATTCCAATGATAGATATCAAAGCAATGAACAATAATATTAAATAGCTTAAAATGAAATTACTGTTCAATTTCCTAGCTGGTTTACTTACCTAGGCTCGTCATTCTTATGTTTGATTGAGTACAGATCCGCAATCAAGTAAGGGAAAGGGGCCAGCACTGGGAGATCTACTTTGAGGACTTTGGAGCGGCCTTGCCTATCGCATTTTTGTAGGTTTTATATTACTTATGTATATTGGTTTTTTTGACACATGGGATATATGGGTTTTGTGAGATATTTACATGGGGTATATACGGGGTTTCCACACTCTAGGTTGTCCTGACTGATTTGTGTAGAGTTGTTTAGATTTGTTTAAGTTGAAATCGCTTCTGCATAAACTTTGATAACTTACAAATTTGGATAACTCACTAAAAATGTAATGATAAATGGTTAGGAAGGCTGACTAGGCTTGCGTTGACATCGTGAGGATTGACTCGGGGTCCATGTAAGTCTAGGCCGGGCAGGGCCCAGTTTAGGTTGTGGTACTGGGGCCGTCACAGTTGGTATCAGAGCCTAGGTTTAGAGACCTAGATGGTTTAAGGCAATATGATACCAACACAGTTGGTATCAGAGCCGAAGTTTTAAATATTCGACTCTTGATTTAAATCACAATCAATTAAGACACAAACCAACGAAAATTAGGAATGATTGAACTTAGAGTGGAACCCTATGATCATGACTTAAGTCTTAGTTGGGAAGTGAGGAGAGTTGGAGAAATTAAAATTTGGACTATATGAGCTATTTGATGTATTGTATATTATTACTATCGATAGTTATATCATGATCGAGAAATCGCATTCTTAGCAGATTGTGATGGCCGATCAGCCCGAGATCATCTATACCGGTCCGGATGACGTTCAGGAGAGGTTAAATGCGATGTCCCAGCTGGTCACGTCACATGGCAAGCAATTTCAGGAGATTCTCCGACTTTTGAGAGCACTGGTTACAACATCGCCTTCTAGATCTGCAGCAGCAGCACCAGTTACTCAGGATGGGAGTGCGTCGACAGTACAGGCCGCTGTTACGACTCCTACATCGCCGACTAGACCTGAGGGAGTATAAGTTCAGACTGAGAGAGTACCATCTACTCTTGATACACCGGCATACTATACACCGAGCACACCCACTGATGGGAGCACTTGAGCGACAGCTGAGGCGAGCCAGTCTCGCGAGTTTCAGCGACATCACCCGAAAAAGTTTCACGGTGGTACGGATCTCGGATCAGCAGAGAAGTTTATGAGGAGTCACGAGAAGATTCATGCGTCTTAGCCACACCAAAGCATATGAGGTCGAGCATCTCATCAGCTTCGTTGTTCGGAGAGGCCGATGTGTGCTGGCGTAACATGGTGGCTACGAAGGGGAAGCCTAAGGACTGGGCCGAATTCAAGAATAGGTTCAATCAGAAATATTTCCCTCCCTCGGTCAGGAATATGAAGAGGACCGAGTTTCAGAACATCCGACAGGCGGCTGACGAGACAGTGATGCAGTATATGGGTCGATATTTGCGGTTGATGGACTATGTCGGAGGAATAGCTGATACGGACGCTGACCAGGCCTACTACTTCATGAATGGCCTGTAGGGTGAGATCGGGTCTACGGTGGTGACCACAACTCCAAGGACTTTACAGGAGGCATATGAGATGAGTTTGGCCACTGAGACTTTTCTGAGCATGCGCACTGATACAGTAGTCGCATCTCCACCACCAGCACAGTCAGATGGCAGTCCGGGTGGTGATGGGAGGAGGAAGAGACTTAGACAGTGGAGGTCGAGGGATCGAGCTCAGAGTGTGGGGTCTGTTGCATCTCCACCTCCTACTTCGCGTATTGCGACAATACCATCTGCTCCAGTACAAGGTTATATTAGCACACCACAACTGCCGGTATTGTCAGGTTCTTAGTGACAAGATATCGATGACCGAGGGCGTAAGGCGCATGGCGAGTGCAGAGGCAGAGGTATGGACGGGGACAGAGTGTTCCATCTGGATCAGGATCTCAGCGTACTTGTTGGGAGTGTGGACAACCAGGTCATTTCGTTTGTACGTGTCCACGATTAGGCAGAGGGTAGGCACAGCAGAGCCGGAAACAGGTTCATGCTGTTGTCGAGCCAGATCCAACTGCTACCCGTAACCTGATAGAGGGTATACTTTATATTTGCAGTCGTTTTATGTACACTATGTTAGATTTTGGTGCTACGATATCTTTTATTTCTGGTCGTTTGGTCGATGAGTTGGGTTTGAAACCCACTAGACTAGAGAGATTGCTGGACAGTCAAATAGACTGATTCACATTCGCGTGTATATACCGAGGATGTCTATGTTAGAGTCGGTGGACTAGGTCAATGGTGGCAGACTCGCCAAACATGCGTGCTTAAACCCCCAGGGCGCGTGTTCTAGTTTAGAGAGGCGAAAGACTGTTCCCAATATATGTTTCGAGGATGTTCGCTTGACATATATTGGGGGAGGACAAGATGATGTGGGTAGTTGAGTCCCATACTACCTGGAAGTCTCGGAGGAGCCCAGACCAGTGTAGGGTATGCCTTGGGCCTTCAAAAAAAAAAAAAATTTTTCCTTTGTGAATTGCTTCAATTTCGAGGACGAAATTCTAATTAGTCGGGAAGACTGTAACGACCCTAAAATATAATTCGTGCCACATGTCATTTCAGGGTCGTACGTGGGGCCCACTCGTCGTGATCCGTATGTCCAAATCTCGGGTGTGGACACTGAGGTATGCTATTTTTGTGTGATGCTTGTATTATTTATTATACAAAAGATTGAACAATTTAAAATAATTAATTTCGGAAATGTGTAGGTAAGATCTTACCTCGAGTTTTGTGTCGGTTGGCAGTAGTCGAGGTTGAGATTGGGTTTAATTTGGTGTAAGATTGGTTAAATATGGCAACAGAATTGGTTTGTGAAATTGGGTATATCATGGACGAAGTTAAGATTTTTGAGGTTTTGGCGTGACCAAAACCAGTATTTTGGACATTTTATGAAGATGGACTATTTTTTCGAGAGTTCGGTTCAATTTGGTGGAAAACGGGATCGAAAACGAGCACCGAAAGTCAAAACACGTCAAAATAGGAATTTCAGGAATTAATAAATAAAAAGAAATTAAGTTTATATATAAATATATATATAACATGAAATGAAAATCAAAATCATTTGTTTCCAACAGAACGTTCAATCGAACGTTATTCCCTAAACCCCTCGATTTGGGTTTTCGCTCGCGAAGCTCCCGACGTCCGATTTTTGCCCTGTTTCTTTCTGCAAAATCGTAGAGGATCGCAAGACGATCAATTCGAGCTAAGTTTCCGCGGCAGAAACTAGGTATTCAGCCCGTAATTTGGTAAATTCTCAATGCTAGGCATTTTTTCCTTAATTCAATTTGAATTCTCGCAATTTTTTCAATTTCTTTCGCGGGGTTTCGATGGAAATTGGTATAAATTATCGTGAATTGGTGTATTGGATTGATTTGCATCAATTTAGGATAAGTCTCACCGACGTGGGTTAGGGTTTTGATGATTTGAATTAATGCAATTCCGTTGATAATTATTTTGGAGATGTTTCTATACTTGATGTTTGACTCCACGAGCCGAGGAAATATTTTGGTGTTGGCATTGAGTGGTTTCGTGGCATTTATTATTGAGTTTTAAGGATTTAATTGCGAAAATATTGATTTGGAGACATTTTCTAGTTGAAAATAAATAATGTTTGTCAAGTTGACATGCTATATTTGAAAATTCATAACTTCTCAATTTGTGATACGATTTGAGTATTCTTGGAGTCTATGGAAAGTACGTCATTAGTACTACAAGTTCCTTCTTGGTTGTCATAAAAATTATGAGGTTTTCAGAGTTAAAATCGTAACTCTAGTGGGCTAGTTGCAAATACTTTGAAATTATTATAAAGTATTATTTTTAGAATTAGCTATCGAGCGTACTTTGGTCGCTGTATTTGTATGGTTTAAGAGTTCAAAACCAAGGTTATTGGACTTGAATTGATACTAAATGATATCAGGAAATCGAAGAAAGAGATACGGAGGTTTGAGAACGCGTTTTGGAGTGTCGAGAGGCCGGATAGGCTAGGAATAAGCATGTGGATCGAGGTAAGTAAACCAGCCGGGAAATTGTACAGTAATTTCATTTTAAGCTATTGAATATTGTTGTTCATTGCTTTGATATATATCCTTGGAATTCCATTCTAATTGAGTTGTCCGAGGGCAAGTAAGTCAACGGTGGTCCTTGGAAGGAGTGGCGGGCTGAGGTAACATACCAACGTCATGACCTCGAGATGCACTGCACTGGTTACTAATTTTGACGGGGTGTAAGGTCTTAGCGTGGCTGTTCCAGGAAGTCTCACTATCTCGTGGGTTTAGGGCTTGTGAGTGTACCGAGTCCTAGAACCCGAGTCTTGATGTGTTGCCAAGACTCAACGACATATTAGTCGGGACTACTTGCGCCTCTCTATTTGCATTCCTGGACGCTCATATATCGATTGTTTTTGTTTGATTTACAGTTTTTATTTATTCATGCGTTCTTTATACCTTTCTTTCTATCTGCATGAATGTAGACTGTTTTATTTATTTTGAAATGTTGTTTAGTGTTCTACTGGTGTTACTTACCTGGGCTCGTCATTCTTCTGTTTGACTGAGTACAGATCCGCAATCGAGTAAGGGAAAAGGGCCAGCACTGGGAGATCTACTTTGAGGACTTTAGAGCGGCCTTGCCCCTCTCATTTTTGTAGGTTTTGTATTACTTATGTATATTGATTTTTTTGACACATGGGATATATAGGTTTTGTGAGATATTTACATGGAGTATATACGGGGTTTCCACAACTGATTTGCGTAGAGTTGTTTAGATTTGTTTAAGTTGAAATCGCTTCCGCATAAACTTTGATAACTTACAAACTTGAATAACTCACTAAAAATGTAATGATAAATGGTTAGGAAGACTGACTAGGCTTGCGTTGACGTCGCGAAGATTAACTCGGGGTCTACG
Organism: Stephania cephalantha; assembly: GCA_039657325.1. NCBI lineage: Eukaryota > Viridiplantae > Streptophyta > Magnoliopsida > Ranunculales > Menispermaceae > Stephania > Stephania cephalantha. The sequence continues at coordinate 27,261,034 of CM077578.1, read as the reverse complement.
TAAGTCTAGGCTGGGGGGCCAAGTTTAGGTTGTGGAACCGGGGCCGTCACAAAACAAATACCTAAACTAAACAAAAATTATATCATAAAAATGTTTAACAAAACCAAGTTTAACAAAAATTTAACATAAAATTTACCAAAAAATTAATCCTTAACTACCTCAACTAAACTAACCAAACAAAATCAAATCCTTCACCTTCACCTTCTCCTTCTCCTTCTCCCGTCACCTCCTTCTCCAGTGGGGTCAAGCGCGTCACCTCCTTCTCCTTCCCCTTCTCCTTCAAGCTCGTCACCTCCTTCTCCTTCTCTTTCAAACCCGTCACAGCCTTATCACCTTCTCCTTCTCTTCACCTCCTTCTAATCTCGCTGCCCTCTTTCGGATTCCCAACAAAACCCTTCCATCAACACCTTTAAATACCGAACCAACCCCCACCCACCTCTTCCAAACTCCCATGACCTACAAACCTATACCTAGTAGCTAAGACGTACACACCTATGCCGAAATAGAAACGCAGAGAATATACTCTCTACGTTTCTGTTTCGGCTAAAGAAGATGATTGGGTACATAGATAGCGCTTTTTCCGAAGGCGCTATCTGTGTATCCCGGCCCACATGGAAAGAGCACTGAATAGTGCATTCGGAGAATGCGCTATTCGTGTGCTCTTTTCCACGTGGACATTGACGTTTCCACATGGATGCCCACGTGGACCGCCCTATAAGATTTACACGAATAGCACATTCATAGAATGCACTATTCGTGTAAGTCCGTTACAACCAATCCACGTGGATGTCCGCGTGGATTGATATATCATAATAACACGAATAAGGCCTTTTGAAAAGGTGATATTCGTGTGATGTGCCAACGTGGATTGATATACGTGAATTGCGCCTTTTTAAAGGCGTTATTCATGTGTCCACGTGGCCCGAAAAATTGTCTCCCATGATAGCACCTTTTCAAAGGGCGATATACATTATATTATGAATATAAAAAAACCACACTTCTTTTACTCATTTTGTTTTGTGATGTACTTATGTAATTTTTTTCTAAAAGATTAGTCATAAATTTAGTTGTAAATGCGACTATAATATTAAATAATGTGACAATTAAGAATTATTTTTGATAAGTATATATTTATGCACCATTTAGTATAGTATTTTGATTTAATTTTAGACTATAATATTCTACTTTTTAGTGATAAATTCTCACTTTTGTTCGTTATAAGCTTTTGGAACCCGAAGCGAGGAATAGGAGCGAAACCAAGAGAAACAACGAAGGATTAGAGTTTTTCAAAATCTTGAGCAGTTGGCGCCGCAGCTCATGTTGTCCACATTATCCCCACGGTGTGCCTTACGACGTGTAAACATGCAGTAAGCTCTCAGTTTGGTGTCGCATGTGGCGCTTTAAGTCCCATGCCTATGGCACCGACCACGACGCGATATTGGACATAAAGTTCTCAGTCTCGCGTCGTAGGTCACCTCGCCATGCCCGCACCTACACCCACACCCACAGCGGTAGTCACAACGCGAATTCTCGATATTCATGTGGATTTTCAGATATTTTTAAATCGGGACAAATTTAGGCCTTCTCATAAAAGTATAAACTCGTATTTTTGTTATTTTTTACTTTTTGCTTTTGGAAGAACTTAAAAAGACTTGGTGTTTACTTGAATCATGTCGAATTAACTCCATTAATTTAAGTTGGAAACTGGTCAAATGAAGGCTCTTGGCGACTATAACCCTATTACTAGGTCATTCTTTATTTAATTTATTTGCAATTCATTGTCTTATATTCATTTTGGTATTATTTGGTTGTTAGGGTTAAACTTAGATATATTTTTAAATGACCCTTGCATGCTTCTCGGTGAAAACTCATTACCAGTGAGTTGATTGCATTTGGAATAGTGTAGAAAACTTCACACATCTGGCGATTGATCACACCATTTGATTCGAATCCTTTCAAGATTAGTCAAATACGTACCTTGGGGATCTAAGATAAACTGGATGCACTACCGATCCAGTTGTCTAGGTTTAATATCTTCACAAAGCACAAAATAGTCATCGCATTAAACTCAAGGCTTGTGTCTTGGGTTGTGCGATTGATTAAGAGAGTATTTAGTGGTCGTACCCTAGCAATCTATTAGTTGAAATTTAAGATTTTGGGTGCGTGTTTTGTTCTATAACTACAATATAATACGATTAATTAGCATACACTTACATGGACCGACGACCAACATATTTATTACATGTCAATTGATGGGGTTTGAGATGCAGAGGGTTTAGGTCGCTTCCTCATTTGAATTCATTAGCAAATCACTTTCATTATTTCAAACAATTTTTAAACCCTAATTTTTGTTGTGTTATGGGGTTTATTCGTAGCAAAAATTCAAAATTTTTTTGAAAACCCCAACAAGATCGCAAATAAGTTCTATTAAACTAGATCTACAAAACTAAACCATACCTTAATTCGTGATTTCCTTTTCTGATTGTTCGATTTCCAAGACGTTCAAGTGCGCATCTTCTATTAGAAATCCACACACGAACGGTGACCACAATTCGGAGTGCTGGCCCCAAGAGAGATAGAAAACATTTCTTCTTTCTCTCCCAAAATCCAGAGAACTCGAAAATAGCAAAACGAAATCTTATTTCATTTTAGGGTTTCAACCTCTATTTATATGTGTAGATAAGCTCATTTAAAAAAACATATTTGTAATACAACTATTGAATTTAGTCAATTCGAGCAAATTACACAAAACCCCCTATTAATAAGTTTTCATATAAAAAATCGTAAGGGCTTTTATGTCATGAATTTTATCTTATAAAACTCATTACTCTGGACCAATTGAAATTGTGTAAAGCTATTCTTTGTGTGCCACCCAATAGGTTCATACGACGGTAGCTGTGAACCAAAACTATTTTGGTACACAAGTCATAAGCGGTCTCTAGGTAGGCATTATGACTACCCAAGTAACATGAATATAAAAATCGATACAACCTAATTAATAACATATATCATATCATTTTGTCATGCGATATCATTTGATTAAACATAATGCTTGGAAAGTCACCCTTCTTAACGTTTAATCATACTAGTCTCGATCTTTAGGTAGACTGAAAACATCCAAATGAAATTGGTTGTATCAATTCACTTGGACTTGGCCATTTAACATTATAACATATCGAGGGATCCACTGATATCTCTCTCTATACGAAAGGGGCAAATTCAATCTTGATTACAAACCTTCACATATTATTGACATGGTAACCAATTACAATCTTTATAATCGTCTGGTAATATTGAAGTCTATAGTAATCTCAAGTCGAAAGACTAAATGATATACCTATCATGTGTAACACCTATGACTTAATCCATGTAGTGTTCTCATAGCGGGTCGGTCCATTACCTTGTTCCCTAACAAGTACTCATGATCTGGATTAGTATCCCTATACACACGATCATCACATGACCATCAATCAAGATTTACACTAGTCTTAACTCATTATAGTTTCCGGTATAATTACCTACTAAGGACATTTATGATATTTCAACAAATACCCATTGTAACGACTCATTACCTTAAGTAGGTGATTAGTGTTAATCTGAATTCTAATTAACTCGAGTTAGGCTTGTGGTTAAGCCCATTTTGTTTCAATTAGTGTGTGTGTGTACGGATTTGCGTAATGTTTGGCGTTTATATGATGTGTATTAGTTGTTTCAATTAGTGTGTGTGTGTGTGGATTTACATAATGTTTGGCGTTTATATGATGTGTATTAGTATTTATTGAAATTAATTGCCATATAATTGAATAATTGATAAATTATGCAACACCTAATATCGTGTGTGGATGTAACATACACAAGTGAACTCGTTGGCGCGCACGGCAAAGTCATAGACGTGTTAATATCGACTTATATTTTTATATATAAAATGTATATATAAATATATATTAAAAATAAATAATTAATTAATAATTTGTGGGCGCCTAATGTAACGCAGGGTCGAGGGTGACACGTATATGTATTAGGTTTTGGGGTTCATACACAGCGAAAAATTCAAAACAAATTTTGAAAAACCCCAACAGGATCGAAAATAAGTTCCATTAAACTTGATCTACAAAAGTAAAACATACCTTAATCCGTGATTTTCTTATCTGATTGTTCGATTTTCAAGATGTTCAAATGCGCGTCCTATATCATAAATCCACATACGAATGGTGACCACAATTTGGAGTGCTAGCCCCAAGAAAGATAAAAAACATTTTTCTCTCTCCCAAAATCCAAAGAACTTGAAATTTGCAAAAACGTAAATAAGCCCTCACTTAAAATCTTATTCGTAATACAACTATTGTATTTAGGTAGTTTAAGCAAATTACACATACACCCTTATTAATAAGTTATCATATAATAAATTGTAAAGGTTTTTATCTCATGAATTTTTTTCATATAAAATTCATTAATTTAGACCAATTGAAATTGCGCAAAGCCATTCTTTGTGTGTGACCTAAAAGGTTTACGCGACGTTGGCAGTGAACCAAAATCATTTTGGTCCACAAGTCGTAAACGGTCTCTAGCAAGGCATTATTACTACCCAAGTAGCATAAATATCAAAATCGATACAACCTAACGAATAACATATATCATATCTTTTTGTCGTGCGATATCATTTGATGAAACATAAATCATGGAAAGTCACCCTTAATGTTCAATCGTACTAGTCTCGATCTTTAGGTAAATTGAAAACATCCAAGTGACATTGATCATATCAATTCACATGGACTTGGCCATTATCAGTCTATCATATCGAGGGATCCACTGATATTTTTCTCTATATGGGAGTGACAAATTCTATCTTGATTACACACCTTCACATATTATTCACATGGTAATTAATCATAAGCTGTATAATCGTCCGGTTAAAGACAACGTTTGATCATGTCAAATTATCATGCTCCAAATATTGAAGTATATGGTAATCTCAAGTCGAAGGACTAAATGATAAACCTATCACGAGTAACACCTATGACTTAATCCATATGGTTTTCTCATAGCGGGTCGGTCCATTGCCTTATTCTTAATAAGTAATTCTGATCTCGATTCGTATCCCTATACGCATGACCATTAATCAAGATTCACACTAGTCTTAATTTATCATAGTTCTTAGTATAATGACTGATTATGGACATTTATGATATTTCAACAAATATCGATGGATCTTACTAAGGTAAACATGCAATTACTTATAATGAAATAACAAATGAAAACCTCAATTTTATTAACTAAAATTATAAGATAAACAATGTTTGTAGATTGACCTAGAGCATATCCCCCAATATCTCCCACTTGCACTAGGCCAATCATTCATGTATCTAATACCTAATGACCTAACATGACCATCATGTTTCGCTTGTGGAAGAGCCTTTGTTAAAGGATCATCAACATTATCTTTTGTAGGAACTTTGGAAATCTTCATGTCTCCCCTCTCAATGATTTCTCGAATAAGATGAAAACTTCTAAGTATATGTTTGGATCGGTGGTGTGATCTTGCTTCCTTGGCCTGTGTTATTACCCCGTTGTTATCACAATACAAGCAAACGGGGTCAGCTGTACTCGGAACCACACCAAGTTCAAAGATGAACATTTTGATCCAAACTGCCTTATTAGTTGCATCGAACGCTGCAATATACTCAGCTTCTGTTGTAGAATCTGCCAAAGCGCCTTACTTCAAACTTTTCAGCTCACTGCGCCTCCATTCAAAGTAAACACATATCCAGACTACGATCTGAAGACATATATATCAGTTTGAAAACTTGCATCTGTGTAACCATTTACAACAAGCTCGTCTTCCAAACTTCCATAGACCAAGAACACTTCTTTAGTCCTTCTCAAGTACTTAAGAATGTTCTTTATTGCTATCCAGAGACTCTCACCGGGATCAGACTTATATCTGCTTGTTGCGCTTAAAGCATATGATACATTAGGTCGAGTGCATAATATGGCATACATAATAGATAAATAGCTTATGCATATGGAATCGTGTTCATGTGTTCTCGCTCATCATTAGTCTTAAGACATTGAGTCTTGTTGAGACTTATACCATGAGACATTGGCAACGACACTCTTTTAGAGTCATGCATACTGAACCTATTCAGTACTTTATCAATATAAGCACTATAACTTAGACTGATCAGCCTTTTAAATCTATCCCTATAGATCTTATTCCCAAATATGTAAGTTGCATCTCCTAAGTCCTTCATTGAGAAACACTTCCATAACCAAGACTTGACACTCTACAAGGTTGGCATTTCATTTCCAATCAGTCATATATCATCGACATACAGTACCAGAAAAACAACCACGCTCCCATTGACCTTTTTGTATACATAAGGCTCATCTTCATTTTTAATGAAACCAAATTCCTTAATTGCTTCATCAAAATGAAGATTCCAACTCTGAGAAGCTTGCTTGAATCCATAAATAGATCTTTGAAGCTTGCACACCTTTTTAGAATTCTCAGGATGAACAAGCCCTTCAGGCTGTATCAATACACGTCATAAAGTAACTTTTCATTTAGGAAAACTATTTTGACATATATTTGCAATATCTCATAGTCATAATATGCGGCTATGGAAATTAGAATTTTAATGGATTTAAGCATGGCTACAGGAGAAAAAGTTTCATCATAATCAACGCCCGAGTCTGTCTGAATTTTCTTTGCTACTAATCGTGCTTTATAAGTATGCACATTGCCATCCATGTCAGTTTTCTTCTTGAAAATCCATTTACCACCTATAGGTAAATCAACTAGGTTTCAAACATGGTTATCATACATGGATTGCATCTCAGAATTCATGGCATTAAGCTATTTATCTGCATCAGAGCTAGACACAACCTCTTGATAAGTAGTAGGCTCATTTTGATCCATAAGCAACACCTCACTACTATCAATAATAAGAAATCCAAATCTCTAAAGCTGATGTCTTACCCTATCAGACCTACGAGGGCCTTGTGATACTTGTGGAGGTTCAACTAGTTCAAGACTTTATTGATCTCCAACTCGTGGCCGATTGTTTATTCGTGGTTCTTGAACTTCTTCAAGACTTACTTTATTCCCATTATTATCTTTTGAAATAAACTCATTTTTCATAAAGACACCATTCCAAGCAACAAACACTTTGTTCTCAGTGGGATTATAAAAGTAGTATCATCTAGTTTCTTTAGGATAACCAACAAATACACACTTAATAGATTTGACTACAATTTTTCTAAAATTTGTTGTCATACGAAAACCTCACAGCTCCAAATCTTAAGTATAGACAAACTTGGTCTTTTCCCAAACCACATCTCATATGATATTTTATCAACCGCTTTAGAAGGAACACGATTCAGTATAAATGCAACAGTTTCTAAAGCATAACCCCAAAAGGAAATAGGAAGATCTGCATGACTCATCATAGATCGAACCATATCCAATAAAGTTTGATTTCTCCTCTCAAAAACACCAATCCATTGTGGAGTTATTGGAGGAGATAACTGTGAGACAATTCCATAGTTTTTAAAATGATCATCAAAATCTTGGCTCAAATATTCATCATATCGATTTGATCGAAGTGTTTTAATAATTTTACCTGGTTGATTTTGCACTTCATTTTGAAATGTTTGAAACATTTCAAAAGGCTCACCTTATGTTTCATGAGATACATGTAGCCATATCTACTGAAACCATTGATGAAAGTAATGAAATATTGATAACCACCTCTAACCATTATGTTTATAGGACCGCATACATTAGTATGTATTGGACACAATAAATCACTTGCCTTTCATTGTGTCCGGTAAAGGAACTCTTTGTCATCTTGCCTAGTAAACATGATACACATGTTTCATATGATTCAAAATCAAATGAATCTAAAATTCTATCTTTATGGAGTTTAGAATGTGTTTCTCATTTATATAGCCAAGACGACAATGACAAAGGTAGGTTTGACTCTAATCATTTGACTTGAATCTCTTTGTATTTACGTTAATAATATGAGTATTCGTGGACCTTTTCATGTTTAAATTATAAAGACCGTAACACAAATCAACATTCGCATAGAAAACGTCTTTACGAGAAATGGAGCATTTATTATTCACAATAATTAAATTAAAACCATCCAAATCCAAACATGAAAATGAAATGATATTTTTGCTCAAAGCAGGGACATAATAACAATTATTTAAAACTAAAATAAGTCAACTAGGTAAAATTAACTCATAACATCCTTCGGCCAACGCATCAACCTTTGCTCCATTTTCAACTTATAAGATGACTTCTCCTTTCTTTAGCTTTCTACTTTTGGTGAGACCCTACACATTAATACAAATGTGAGATCCGCATCCAGTATCCAATACCTAGGAATCACTAGTAGATAAGTTAACTTCAATAACCTAAATACCTGAAGCAGTAGTTGCACTACTCTTCTTTTTCTTTAGATATTCAAGATAGAGCTTGCAATTTCTAAACCAATGCCAGGTGCACGACAAAAATGAAAATTTCCTTCTTTTTTCCTTTTCTTTTTGGGATGTGAAGTAGAAGCAACCTTAGGCTTGACTTGTTTCATAGGCTTTGTGATAGTCACAACAGCCTTTGCAACTTTAGTCTTGCCTTTGGCCTTCTTATTCATAGCCGTTCCTTTCTGAACCATCAACACAATAGCAATGGATTTCTAGACATTCAGCTCAGCAATTTTAAGCATCAAATGCAACTCTGAGATGGAATTCTTCATGTTATTCATATTATAGCTCATCACAAATAATGAATAACTACTAGGCAATGAATTTAGGATTAAATATTTAGCCAACTCTTGGCTTATGGGAAATCTAAGTCTGTCAAGATGGTCAATATAGCCCTTCATTTTCAGAACATGAGGACTAACTGATGCACCCTCAACCATTTTGCAAGAATGAAGGTTCTTGACTATCTCGAACCTTTCTTGCTTAGCCTGATGTTGGAACATTTTCTTAAGCATCGTAGCCATGTTGTAAGCTTCCATCTGTTCCATGTCTTTCTGAATTTTAGGAACCATGTTTGCCAACATAATGCATGCAACATCAGTTGAGTTGTTGACATGCTTAGTATGTGCATCCTTAACAGATCTTAAAGCATTGGCATATGATTCCTCAGGAATATGATTATCCAAGAAAAATACAACTTGCGTCCATGCTTAAGAACAATTATCAAGTTTCTGAACCAATCAAGATAGTTTGTCACAAACAACTTATCCTTCTCAAGGATGGATCGTAGTGACAATGGATTAATGTGATTTGAAGAGGCCATAGATCTACAACAAAGATTATGAAAAAGTCCATTTTAGTATAGATGAATAGACTCCCACTAAATTAACTACCCTCCTAAAAAAACTATGTTAATTTAAAGGACTAAAATCCATGTTTCACCTAATTCCAAGACGGCTAAAGCTTGACACTTTGAATTAGGTTATTTAGGAAGGTACCTATTACCAATTACATCATATGTAACTTTTAGTTATTTTTATAAGATTGTGACATTTTATGTCTTAGCATGTTTTTTCTCATCTAGTGCCTAAAACCCAAAACCATTTTGATAGTTTTATCAAGTCTGACCATTTTAAATAGTAGAGTAACCATTACTTAACTTGCCTCACCAAGATAACATAATACACTCTGCGGAGGCAGACCCATATTGATGTGATCGGAGCCTTAACAAGTGTTTGAGAATGGATGACACTTGACTTAAGATTTGGAAAAATGATTTTTATTTGTTTTAGTGAACATAAATTAAACAAGATAAATATTATATATTACAATGCATGTACAATCACTAAACAAGTTAAGAAATTTTACTAATATTGACTATCATACGAGTTCCTTGTGTTATGAACAGTTATCAGCGATCCCACTAGTCGGTTAGCGGGTGGTCCCACTTGCCAGTCAACGGGCGAAGGTTCCGCTGACTGGTCAACGGGTGAAGGGTACAGGGGGCCACGCCCCCATATTTTTAGACAACGAATTCCAGTTTCGAAAATTGAAAATCGCTCGAAATTTCTCATTATTTTAGTCAATCTAATATACCAAAATTGCCTCTTATTTTAATTCCAAAAAATATTAATTGAAAAGTTTTTAATTAACTCGGGCCCACCTTTAACTTAATATCTTATCCTAATCCAATTAGAATTTAAGATACTTTGAATCTTTATCCATTATTATGAATAATATATATCATATCATTTTGTTGTGCGATATCTTTTGATTAAATATAAGGTTTGAATAATCACCCTTAATGTTCAATCGTACTAGTCTCGATCTTTAGGAAGACTGAAAACATCCAAATGACATTGATCATATCAATTCACTTGGACTTGGTCATTTAACAGTCTAACATATCGAGGGATCCATTGATATCTCTCTATATACGAAAGTGACAAATTATATCTTGATTACACACTTTCACATATTATTCACATGATATCCAATCACAATCTTTATAATCGTTCGGTTAAAGACAACATTTGATTGTGTCAAAATTACCATGCTCCTAATATTGAAGTCTATGGTAATTTCAAGTCGAATGACTAAATGATATACCTATCGTGAGTAACACCTATGACATAATCCATGTGATGTTCTCATAGCGGGCGGGCCCAGTACCTTGTTCCCTAACAAGAACTCATGATCTTGATTCGTATCCCTATACACATGATCATCACATGACCATCAATAAAGATTCACACTAGTCTTAACACATTATAATTCCTAGTATAATGATCAATTATGGACATTTAGGGTATTTCAACGAATACTCATTGTAACGATCTGTTACCTTAAGTAGGTGATTAGTGTTAATTCAAATTCTAACTAACCCAAGTTAGGCTTATGGCTAAACCCGCTCTGTTTTAATTATCGTGTGTGTGGATTTGTGTGATGTTTGGTGTTTGTATGATGTGTATTAGTATTTATTGAAATTAATTGGCATATAATTGAATAATTGATAAATTATGCGACGCCTAATACCGTGTTGGTCAAGGGTGACGCGCACAAGTCGTGGGGGAAGCGTGCATGCCCGAGTGAACTCGTTGGCGCGCATGACAATTCATAAGCGTATTAATATCAGCTTATATATATATATATATATATATATATATATATATATATATATATATATATTTATATATATAATGTATATATAAACATATATTGAAAACAAATAAGTAATTTATAATTGATGGTCGCCTAGTAATACGAATGGTCGATGGTGACATGTGTATGTGTTGCGTTTTGAGTTCATATGCAGCGAAAAATTCAAAACAAATTTTGAGAAACCCTAACAGGATCGAAAACAAATATCATTAAACTTGATCTACAAAAGTAAAACATAACTTAATCCGTGATTTTCTTCTCTGAATGTTCGATTTCCAAGACATTCAAGTGCGCGTCCTTTATCAGAAATCTACACACGAATGGTGACCACAATTTGAAGTGCTAGCCTGAAGAAAGGTTGAAAACGTTTATTCTTTCTCTCCTAAAATCCAGGGATCAAAATTTGCACAAACGTAAATCATATTTCATTTTTATGGTTTTGACCTCTATTTATATGCGTAGATAAGCCCTCATTTAAAATCATATTCATAATACAACTATTGTATTTAAGCAGTTTAAGCAAATTACACATACGCTCATATTAATAAGTTATCATATAACAAATTTTAAGGGTTTTTTATGACATGAATTTTATCATATAAAATTCATTACTCTGGACAAATTGAAATTGCGCAAAGCCATTCTTTGTGTGCGGCCCAATAGATTCATGCGACATTGGCAGTAAACCAAAAACATTTTGGTACACAAGTCATAAGAGGTCTCTAGCAAGACATTATTACTACCCAAGTGGCATGAATATCAAAATCGATACAACCTAATGAATAACGTATATCATAATCTTTTGTCGTGCGCTATCATTTGATTAAACATAAGGTACGGAAAGTCACCCTTAATGTTCAATCATACTTGTCTCGATCTTTAGGTATACTGAAAACATCCAAATGACATTAATCATATCAATTCACGTACACTTGGCCATTATCAGTCTATCATATTGAGGGATCCACTAATATATCTCTATATACGAAAGTGACAAATTTTATCTTGATTACACACACTCACATATTATTCACATGATAACCAATCACAATCTTTAAATCCTCCAGTTAAAGACAATGTTTGATTGTGTCAAATTACCGTGCTCCTAATATTGAAGTCATGGTAATCTCAAGTTCAAGGACTTAATGATATACCTATCATGAGTAACACCTATGACTTAATCCATGTGGTGTTCTTATAGCGGGTCGGTCCAATACCTTGTTCCCTAACAAGTACTCATGATCTCGATTCGTATCCCTATAAGCAAGATCATCACATGACCATCAATCAAGATTCACACTAGTCTTAATTCATTATAGTTCCCAGTATAATGACAGACTAGAGACATTTAGGATATTTCAACAAATATCAATAGACTTTACTATAAGGTAAACATGTAATGACTTATAATAAAACAACAAATGAAAAACCTCAATTTCATTAACTAAAATTAAAAGTTAAAAAATGTTTGTAGATTGAATAAGGGCATATGCCCCAATAGTATGATTTACAATAGTATGCACGATCTAGGGTGGACATTCGCGCATACATCGAATTTATAGGTGCAAAATGCGAGTTATATATATAGTTATATATAAATAGATAAATGAATCCTATTGTTTAAATAAAATTAAAGTATACATTGGATCGCCTCGAGATACACATAGTGTGAGCATCAAGGAGATGAATGGGCTGAACGTTGGTGAGTTTGGATGAATTTCATATGCCTTGAGATGCGTGTCATCCCATCTCTAGGACGATCAAGTGGTGATTAGATGTTTAGTAATTAAACCACAAGATCTACCACAAAATATGCGATACATATCTCGAGGACTTCAACATATTTGAGCACAAATAAGTCAGTCAAGAAGTGATGATTTTGGTTGATAGCCACAAGATCAGCCTCAAGTTACGTGCTCGAGAAGATAAAAATATAAATGAAAAATTAATGAATCATTAGATTTTGCCTCGAGATTTGTGCGATGCGAATCTCAAGAAAATTTGATATTTATCCAAACAAAAGAACCAACTTTTCCATTGATCGAAATCGAAAGAGAAAATAAATTGAAAATCGATTGGGAGAGGAGGATCGAGACCGAGAGAGATTGATTGAGGCGATGATGATGGTGAGTTATTGTTGATGTTATGTTGTTGCATTTTAGGTTGTTGTTGTTCATTGGTGGTGTTGTTGTTAATGGAGGAATGATGAGAGGGAGTCTCGATTTGTCCGATGAAGGAGACAACGAGGAGGTCATCTCCCTTCCCAAATCGAATTGGGGATGAACCCTAGTTCGATCAATGAAAAAAAAAATTGTTTGTTGAAACAAAGAAGGGGAGGAAGAAGACAAGGTTTGACCTCAGACCAGATCGAACTGGGTCCGATTCAACCGAATTGTCCGGTTCAGTTCAAGGGGTCAAACCCCAATTTTAAAAAAATGAAATGAAAAAATATTGGAAAAAAGGGAAAGAATTAAAAAAAAAATGAAAAATCCTAAAAAATAATATTTTGATCAAATAAATAGAAATTAATGAATTTCTATGAAAAATGAAGAATTCGGGATTTGTGCGAGACTTTATACTGGGGTTTTTACCTCAAAAAATGTGAAATGGTCAGATTGACGTAAATATTGGCAAATTGGTTCTTGAATCGAATGGGACAAGTTTAAGGGTTCTAATTAAACAAGATTGGACCCAAATTAATGACAGGGATTTCTAGTCTATACAGATGCTTCTCATACGGGTTGAAGATGTGTACTTATGCAGGGCGGAGGAGTTGTTGCTTATGCCTCTAGACACCTGAAGATACATGAGAATAACCATCCCACACACGGCTTGGAGTTGGCAGTGATTGTGTTTGCTCTGAAGGTGTGGAGTCATTATCTAATTAAAGAGAAATTCACACTCTTTACTGATCACAGGAGTCTGAATATCTCTTCACACAAAATGAGTTGAATATGAGACAATGCAAATGGTTGGAATTTTTGAAGGACTATGACTTTTCCTTGGAGTATCACCCAGGATAAGCCAGCGTAGTCATCGATGCACTAAGTAGGATACCGGTTAAAGATGTTGAGGTTGCTAAATGTCACATGACGCATGAGTGTGGGTTACGCAAGGCAGCGGCAACAACATGTCAGTCAGAAGTTCCTACAGATACTCGAGTGTAACGGCCCGTTTTATTGACCTTGTTATTTATGTCGTAATTTCAAACTTGAATGTCAGCTCAGATCCACGTGGACGTCGCGGGTAGGCTAGGACACACGTCGACCAAGGTATACTAGTTAATTGTGTGTTGTATTACTTATTTGCCATGCATTTTATGAGTTTATTTGCTAATACATCGCATGTGTGTATGTTGTATGGCTATATCGGGCGAGGTTGTGTGACGGGTAGTCGCCTTGAAATACGTGCCAACGTGGGTATCGAAGAGTCGAATTACGGGTACACTTGAGAACTAGACTAACTCATGTTAGTATGACTAAGTAACTAAATGAAATGGGTAATGTAACTATATGCTAAGCCAATTAAATTAGAAGACTAGGCTATATAGTGTCTCGGAATGCGTATCTAGACGCGGGGCGCCGAGTACGGGTGGCCGAAGGTTAGTGGGACCATAAGTTGGTTAATTTTAGTCAATAGAAATACTAACCATATGGTTTAATAAGGCTTAAAGTAATGTAATTAAATCAAATAATATTAAGCCTATAGTTTGATTAAATCAATGTGAACCTTAGATAGGTATCTAGATGATCCTAGTTAAGTGGAACTAGGATAGATGGAGTCTTATTATTGTGTCAACAAGATATGGACAACATGTTTAAGGACCACAAGATAATCCTTAAGATAAGCATAGCACACTTGATCATAGCCAAACATATAAATAACATGATAGTGGAATTCTTGTTCAAACCACTCAACCATTTCATGCAAATCAGAGAGAACCTGAGAAAGAGAGGTCATCGAGGAGTTGAAATCCAGCAATTGGAGTGCAAACAAGGGATTAAAACTTAGGTAATCTTCATCTCCATCTTCTACCATTTCAAATGAACCCAATTTTGTGTGTTTTTAATGAAATTCAAACTTAAGGGTTAGATCCCTAGTTTTTTATGGAAACTTGATGAATTATATGTATAATGATCATTTCTATCAAGGATTTATCACTGGTTTCGCATGAATTGGGGTTCTTGGTGAATTTGGGAAAAACTAGTCAATGCATGGGATTGAATGAATTTGATCAAATTGTTGTCCTGGGATAGGTTTAACTGATTTTTTGGAGTCACCATTGTGTGGAAAGTGTGAAAACTAGGTTAGGTTAGATAATTGGGATGGGAAGGACATAATTCTTGACTTGAGAGTTCTGTCACATAGGGCAATTAGCACGCTAACTAGGCTGGTTAGCGCGTTAATCATTTTGGGCTTTCAGCTGTGTTTCAAAATGAAGAGCAGTAGCATATTAGATCGATTCCCTAGCGCGCTTACTCCAACTAGCGCGCTAAGTAGACCCATTAGCGCACTAATGACAGTTGAAACTTGAACATTAAGGGTTTTTTTATGATTTCCAACTTAATACATTTCTTAACACTTGTAAAACTCAATTGAAAAACTTTGAGTATTTGATTTTATTTTTAATTCCATGTTTATCATTTCTTACTATTTCTACTATTCCATTCTGTTACTTGGACGTGGGTTGAGTTTACTCCCTCGGATTCTCTATTGTGTGTTCATGATGCACTAGCGCATGTGACCTAGCCCTTGGTGAATGGCAACCCGAGCTTGCCCTCAGAGCACGTGTCGGTGACTCAGCCGATTTGGCCAGCATCACAAGGGACCAGGTGTTGGGCCACTTGTGCAATTCCACTGGTGGGAACCTGGTGACCCGAAGTACATTCTAGTCCATCTAGAGTGAACATACACATTTGTTTAGCTTATATGTTAATTATTCATGCGATGAGCCAATAACAGTTGCATGTCTTTACATTCCGCATGTTTATTTAACAGTATTTCTTGCATTTCCTTACTTTATTATGTGAATGCTCAGAGGGGTTCCTTGGGATTTTACTTATTGGACTCGTCATTTGTCATTTTTGATGATTGAGTGCAGATCCTAGTACCAGCAGGGGCAAGGGGATCCTAGGCGAATTGCCCACCGTCGAGGACCTCCTAGTACATGTTTATTTTGATATTTTATATTATTTTGGGTATTGAGATACTGGAGTGACACTGTACTTGTACATATAAACCATTTTATTGTATTGTCACCTATATATAAAGTAATTTGCCAGGTTTTCCATAGTAGGACATGCTCTTATGAATAATGCTTATCATCTAATTTAATACTTTACTTGCATCAAATTAAAGGTTCCGCTTACTTATTATTAACTTGTAAAATACAAACCACTAGCATGGCTAGGAACTCGAATAAACTACAAATAGTTGAACTTAAAGGACTTTAATTACGTAAAGAAATAACTTAAGAAAATATGAATAACCCACTAACTATATTGATAACACACACGTGGACACGATAATCAAGACATGAGGTGGACGGGCAGGTACCAGTCACATGTAGTTAGGCCCACCGGGCGAGGAGCGCATGACACAACGACACCTCGGGGCGGCCTCAAGGCCTAGGGCCGCCACACAAGTTGAGATTTGCGAACACATGAGAGTACAGACCGTGTCCACTCAGAGAGTTTCGGATGGTCAGAGGACCGACAGGTTGTACTCGAGGTTCAGTGAGTTAGTACAGAGTACGGATTGTGTTGACTGTACAGAGACATCGGATCAGTGTTTCAGGTAGAAAGGCAGATTGTGGATACCGTCACTGGCAGAACTGAAAGACGAGATTCTTCAAGAGTCACACTATTCTCGATTCACTATTCATCCAGGCAGGACCAAAATCTACCGTGACATGAAGAGACATTTCGGGTGGCCTAGGATGAAAGTGGATGTGTTTGAGTTCATCAGGAACTGCGATATCTGTCAGCATGAAAAGGCTGAGCATCACAGACCTGGAGGGTTGTTACAACCTTTTCCCATTCCACGATGAAAGTGCAAAAATATCTTTATGGATTTTGTTATAGGACTACCGAGGACTGCCAGGAAACATGGTTCAATATGGGTGATAGTTGATAGACTAACAAAGTCTGCTTGTTTCCTGCTAGTAGCAGCATATTACACGTTCAATTAATTAATTGTACTATTTGAGAGATATTATTAGGCTGCATGGAGTACCATTGACGATCACGCCAGACAGAGATGCTACGTATACGTCCAGGATGACGGAGTATGTAAGAGCAATATGGTATGCGTCTACAATTCAGTAAAACTTTTCATCCCCCAGAGTAACAGGCAGACTGAAAGGTTGATTCAGGTCCTCGAATACATGCTCCGAGCTTATGTACTAGAGTTTATCAGATCTTGAGAGGAGTACCTACTGTTGTGTGAGTTTGCTTACAACAACAGTTATCAGGCAAGTATTGAGATGGCGCCATTTGAGGCTTTATTTGGCAGATCATGTCGCTTTTCATGTAGGGTTTTGGGGTTCATACGTAGTGAAAAACTCAAAACAATTTTGAAAAATTCCAATATGATCGAAAATAAGTTCAATTAAACTAGATCTACAAAAGAAAACCATACCATAATCCATGTTTTCCTTCTCTAATTGTTCGATCTCCAAGATGTTCAAGCGTTCATCCACTATCGAAAATCCACACATGAATGGTGACCACAATTTGAAGTGCTAGCCCCAAGAGAGATAGAAAACGTTTTTCTTTCTCTCATAAAATCCCGAGAACTCAAAAATAGCAAAAATGAAAGTCTTTTTTTTGTTTAAGGGTTTCAACCTCTATTTATATGTGTAGATGAGCCCTCATTAAAAATCATATTCATAATACAACTATTATATTTAGACATTTTAAGCAAATTACACATACGCCCCTATTAAATAAGTTATCATACAACAAATTTTAAGGGCTTTTATGTCATGAATTTTATCATATAAAAACTCATTACTATAGACCAATTGAAATTGCACAAAGCCATTCTTTGTGTGCAACCCAATAGATTCATGCGATGTTGGCAGTGAACTAAAACCATTTTGGTACACAAGTCATAAGTGGTCTCTAGCAAGACATTATTACTACCCAAGTAGCATGAATATCAAAATCGATAAGACCTAATGAACATCATAAACCATATCCTTTTGTCGTGCAATATCCTTTAATTAAACATAAAGCATGGAAAATCACCCTTAATATTCAATTGTACTAGTCTCGATCTTTAGGTAAATTGAAAATATCCAAGTGACATTAATCATATCAATTCACATGGACTTAGCCATTATCAGTCTATCATATTGAGGGATCCACTGATATCTCTCTCTATACGAGAGTGACAAATTCTATCTTAATTACACACCTTCAAATATTATTCACATGGAAGCAATCATAATCTTTATAATCGTCCTGTTAAAGACAACATTTGATTGTGTAAAATTATTGTGCTCCTAATATTGAAGTCTATGGTAATCTCAAATTGAAGGACTAAATGATATACCTATCATTAGTAACACCTATGACTTAATCCATTTGGTGTTCTTGTGACATCTAAGAATTTCATAAACTTGATAGGATGCTAATTAAGTATTTTCATATTTAATTTGGAATTTAAGTATCCGAGGTGGGACCCATGTGTTATGGACCGAGAGATCATAAGATATATTTTATTTTTGTATTTTGTGTTCTTATTGTGTGTATTATATAGTATTTTGTCGCGAAGTCGGGTTGTGTTGAGGTGTATCCTCTGTTTTTCATACTCAGGGTTGCAAGTGCGCGTCGAAGGACATGAGTGAAAATAAATTATTAGTAGTTCGAAAGCTAATTAAACAAGTGTTAATCTTCACATGAAGATTTTGCCTCGGTTTACATGCAAATTGGGATGGTGTAAAGTGAGAATGAAGTTAGTACAAGACTTTGCCTCGAGTTTCGTATCAGTTAGTGGTGATCGCGGTTGAGATTGAGTCTAAATCAGGGCGCGTTAGGCTAAATATGACAAGAAAATTAGTCCATAATGGTTCAGTATGTCATGGAAAAAGACAAGATTTTTGGAGTTTTGGCGTGACCAAAACTAGTGTTATGGACATTTTATGAAGATTGACTATTTCATCAAGAGTTTGGTTCAATTAGTGAAAAATCGGATTAAAAACGATCGTCAGAAGCCAAAACACGTCAAAATAGGGATTTTGGGAATTTATAAATAAAAAGAAATTAAGTTGCAGCCAAGCAGCTGAGGGTTTATATATAAATATATAAAAAAACAAATCAATCGATTCATTTATTGATTTCAAGCAGCAGAACATTCACACGTTCAATCCCTAAACCCTCTCACTCGGGTTTTCTCTTTGCGAGCTCCCGACGTTCGATTTTTGCTTGGTTTCTTTTCACAAAATTGTAGAGCGTCGCGAGACAATCAGCTCGAGCCAAGTATCCGCGACGGAGACAAGGTATTCGGCTCAAAATTTGGTAAATTGTCAATTCAGGGTATTTTCAACAATTCAATTTGAATTCTTTCGATTTCTCGATTTCATTAGCGGGGTTTTGGTGGAAATTGGTAGAAATCATTGTTAATTGATGTATTGAGTTGATTGGATCAATTTTGGATAAATTCCACCGACGTGGGTTAGAGTTTTGATGAATTGAACTAATGTGATTCAGTTCATAACTATTTTAGAGATGTTTTAAGACTTGGTATTGACTCAAATTAGGTTTTTGGATGAATAGATTATTGGTTTTGATCCAATTTGACTCCACGGGTTGTGGAAATATTTTGATGTTGGAATCGAGTGGTTTCGTGGTGTTAGTTGTTGTTCATAACTTCTCTATCGGTGATCTGACTTGAGTGTTCTTGGCATTTATGGAAAGTATGACATGAGTACTACAAGTTTCTTTTAGGTCATCATGACAAATATTATGTTTTTCAAAGTTAAAAAGTTACCCCAAATTGTCTAGTTGAAATGCAGTTAAAATAGCTATATAAATTAATATTTTTTAAAATTGTTCTCAAGTGTACTTTGGCCACAATTTTCATTGGAGTGATTTGGTTTCACTTGAAGCTTGACCCATAATTTAATTGGGCATGCAAGGAAGCTATTGGGACCATCTTCATGGTGATTCGACATTCAGGGAACCCCAAAAATTACGTTCAAGTTTGGTTGGTTGTAATACAGTGATCTTTACTATTGATTGAATATTTTTGTACCTGTAATTGTTACACGGTATGCATTCATTTTATCATTATTGGTGATGCATACATAGAGTGAGTGAGGGGGATAAGCTTGTTTCAGAATCTGGTTTGATTGAAATTAGGTTTCAGTCCTGCCTCTAAGCCATCTAATGAGACTAGCGGAGTCTAATGTTGACAAGTTATCTATGCATTTCATGATCTCTTAATATTGTCTATGTACTATTTTTGGAAGTTGACATTTGATTATAGTTAGGAGACAACGATAGAGTGGATTGCATGTCATGTTGATGCATATATCTTATTGTTTATTTAGAAATGCAATTAAATGTCTCCATGTATCATACTAACAATTGCAGGAGTACAGATCAATGTATGAATTTACTTACCTGACATCTTCGAGTTGTTTTTTATGATGTCAGGTTCTATGTGAAGACAATAAAGAACGAACAAGACTCAGAGACTTTTGGTGATATGTTTTAAATTTTAAAAGTTTAATTCTTGTTGTAAATAGTTTATACATATTGTTTTGGAACTCTTGGGGTGGGTGTAGGGCGTGAACTTTAATTTAATAGTTATGAGAGTCTCCTAATCTAGTTTAAAATATGTTGAGAAGGCTTTTGTTTCAATTTTCGTCTATTAGGGATTATGAAGTTGTAATTAAGCTTTCCGAGACACTAAGTTAGTTTATAAATTGGAATTTGATATATATTATGAATTGCGGGGAGTTCCGAGTCCTTTTAGGCCTCTCCCTAATTTTGTTGTCTATTAGGTAGAAGTTTTCCATATGACCACTTTTAGGGGAGGTGTTGCCGAAATTTTTACAAAATACATAATATAATCCATATGATTTCTGAATTTACTCCAATTGAACAAATCATGAATTGAGTTTCATTGAGGATGTAAATTTCATTTTGGAGCTTTATTAAGGACTGGATTAAAGATTATTTTGAGGTCAAAGTTAAAATAATGGATTAGGTTGACTAGATTGTTAAAGATTATTTTGAGGTTAAAGATTATTTTGAGGTCGGTCGTCTTAATGACGAGGGGCCAACGGTTCTCATAGCGGGTCGGTCCAGTACCTTGTTCCCTAATAAGTACTCATGATCTCGATTTGTATCCTTATACGTATGATCATCACATGACCATCAATCAAGATTCATACTAGTCTTAGTTCATTATAGTTCCCTGTATAATGACTGATTGTGGACATTAAGGATATTTCAACAAATACTCATGGATCTTACTATAAGGTAAACATGCGATCACTTATAATAAAACAGCAAAGGAAAACCTCTATTTTATTAACTAAAATTATAAGATAAACAACATTTATAGATTGACCTAGGGCACATTCCCCAACACGCCATCATATTGGGCTGAGCCAGAGGACCGGAAGATTATGGGGCCTAAAATTGTTGTTAAGCACACGGAGAAAGTCAAACTGATCCGTTAGAGACTCAAGGGTGCCCAAGATAGACAAAAAAAGTAAGCTGGCAAAATATCACGGCGATCTCACATACACCAAGATAGCCTTTGTATATTTAAAAATCTCCCCTCGAAAGAGTCTTCAGAGATTTGGGGTGAAAGGCAAGCTTGCACCATGATTCATCGGCCCTTTCAGAATTAAGAAATGGGTCAAAAAGTTGCATACGAGCTTAAGCTGCTCTCACAGATGTCAAGGATTCATCCGATTTTTCATATATCGATGAAACGACTAGCTGAGTTGAAGGAAATAGTACAACCAATAGTTAACTTGTGTCAGATCGACCTGAGTGAGGACATTACTTATGATGAGCAGCGTATTTAGATCTTGGATCGAATGTTATAGCAGTTGAGAAACAAGTTTGTCCCGAAAGTACTTGTCAATTGGAAGTTCCATGACAACACTTGAGAGCGCGAAGACTATATGATGGACTGATTCCCATACCTTTTCGAGTCAAGTATAAACTTTACTTAAATTTTAATTTCGAGGGCGAAATTTCCATTAGTTGGGAAGATTTGTTACGGCCCAAATTTCTAATCGCGTTTTAAATCCTTAATCAAAGTCACCGACTCGAGACATGGGACCTGCATCATGAAACGCATGATGACATGTGGCACGTGGCTGAGGTATATGTACATTCGTGTGATAATTTCCTAGTGTATCGTACATGTGTAGACTACTTAGCCACCTCTACTTATTATTTATAGGTGTCGATACGTGAGCAAGGACATACCTCGAGATGCATGCAGTTGTGGAACCGGATAGAGAATGACATGGTAAGCCATTTATTTAATTGGAAGTATTAATGTGGCTTAATTAGTTAAATTTTCATGTGGCTATGGTTGATTTATAAGAAATGTAGACTAAGTTAGTAAAATAAAAAATAGCCACTTGATGTTTCTCGAGATACGTGTGTACACATCACGAGACCAATGGCGTATGAATTGGTGTTAACATGGGTGAGTTAGTAGATTTGAAACAAAATGAAAGCCATTAGATTAGTCTATAGATGAGTGTGGAAATTAAGATCAATGACTATAAATCAATCCTAACTAATATATAAAAGATTGAATGAGCAAACACATGCAAGTCATTTCATTTGTAACTTTGAAGAGAAGGCTTTAGAGGAAGAAAATAAGCAAATGTGTAATGAATTTCAGTGAGTTATGAGAGGATTGACCAAGCCATAGGTATTCATCAACTAGGTAATTCTACTTACACTAGTAATTTAGTTTAATTTGATGAATTTATGATATAATTGAGATGTTGGATGTTCTTGTTGTTTTGGTGGGTGTGTTGGGTCTCTGGTATGTTAGAATAGGGATCTCAAGGTGTTGAACCTGGCCATGTGTGGAGAAAACTCAGAATTCTAAGTGCAGAATTCTAGGTTTTTCTACACATAGCGCGCTAAATGTGTTACCTGCGTATAACGCACTAGTAAAGTTGAGTAGCGCGCTAATGAGGTTTTTAGCACGCTAGTCATACTATCCAGCGCGGTAGGTGCTTTGACAGCACAAAATCTGAAATTATTAATTAAAACTTAAACACCTTAA
The DNA here is from genome assembly GCA_039657325.1 of Stephania cephalantha. Taxonomy (NCBI): domain Eukaryota; kingdom Viridiplantae; phylum Streptophyta; class Magnoliopsida; order Ranunculales; family Menispermaceae; genus Stephania; species Stephania cephalantha. Next base: position 27,237,604 of record CM077578.1, on the reverse strand, counting down.
ACAAGCTCAACACCCTAACTTAGGGTCTAAACATATTCTAAAACATATCTAATGATACCAGGAGCCAAGGGAAGAGTCTCGGGTGTCTAGGTACGCGTTTTAGGGTGTCGGGAGGCCGCTAAGCAAGGGAATACGTTGCGTGACTTGTAAGAAATCTTGTTGAGGTTCTTATTTAAATCTCATTCTAATTATGCTCTACTTTACAGTCTTTTGATAATGCATTGCTTTGTATTATGATATCATGAAGTTTTTTCATATTCTACTCATTATATGGGTGTTTTTATCATGATATCATTTGCCTATGGAATCATTGACTCTATTCTCATGTCCTATGTCTTTCTTGCTATTTTGATGAAAGTGTAATTGAGAATAGCATGCTATTAGGATTAGAGAAATGAAATTGTAGTATATATATGGACTTGTATTCTTTAAAAGTTGGCTTTGAAGCATATTGCCTTGTCTTGGAATCCTTAATACGAGTCTTCCTTGAAATCACAAATTAGTGGTAGAATCTAAGGTCCATTGCACGATTATGAGATGCGCGGCACATGGGGTCATTGGACTACCGGGGATGTCGGCACTAACCACTACACTTACGTGTCACACGGGTATGGGACCCGGGGTAGTCGGCAAGTATGTATATACAGATGATTTATTTATGCGCAGAGCTCAACTCTGCTTTTGAGGATTGAAATATGGATGATTATGGAGTTGTAGAGGCCAGATCCGACCTTTTATAGAGGTGTAGAGCACACCTCCACCCTGAGATAGTGGAATAAATGCCTATGTGATAGGACTCATGGCCAACCGGACCTAGATCAGTACTACTTAGCCCGTGTTAGTCTCATTTTATTTAACTATGGTATTTTCTAGCATATTTCCATTTCAGCACTTCTTTACTATACTTATGCTTTTAAATACCAGTTAATTACGTTTGGGAATGTACTTAAGAATCTCCATGAATTACTTTATTACTTATTGTACTCACCATCCCTTTTATTACGGTGGGTGCAGATCCGTTGAGCAATAGACCGAGGAAGGAGAAGATCCACGACTATCTCTAAGTGTTCGGTGATTTTTTATTTTCTATCTTCTAGGTCTCGACATTTTGATGTATTATCTATTTTATGTCATTTCTATGCATTTTGGGCTATATTTTTGGGTTGAGCGTATAGTTTCCCCGACTTGAGACTTAGACCATCACACTGTTTTCCATCTTTTGATCTTTATATGCATGTGATGTTATTTCCTAGTTTCCACACTTAGTATTTTTAATAATTGCTTATGCATAACTGTTAAGACTTCTGCTAAGCATTTTTAATTGAATAAATTTTAAATTAACTTTGTAACTTATTAATAATGTGACATGTGTATTACTTATCCTGAACACGAATAACAAGGCTAATAAGATAAAAAGGCTGACTGATACGTTGATAGGTCCTACGTGGCTGAGATTAAGGCTTAGTGAAGGGATTAGGTCGGGCGGTGCCCTTTTATGGAAGGGACCATCACAAACGGTTAGTTTTTACAGCCAACTTTTTAGGAATGACACTTGTTGCAGTAAAATCTAAGTGGCAGTTTCTCGGTCAAACACAAAAACAACTCTCAATAAAATGCCAAACACATAAGTATATGCGTGTATGTACATAACTGCCAGGTTGCGGTAAGAAGCCATGCTAGTGAGAGCAAACGACAATTTCATGGGGCAGTCTCCCAAAAGTTTGTGTCAAGAGCCATTGTAAAGATTTCAGCTAGTTGTCGCTCTGTAGGAACATGCTGAATACTAATTAAACCTCTTTCTATTAGATCCTTGATATAATGATGACGAGTATCAATGTGCTTCGTCCTAGAGTGTTGAACTAGATTCTTTGAAAATTAATGACATTTTTATTATCACGACAGACTGTTAACTGAGATAACGCAATACCATAATCTTTGGGCATTTGTTACACCTATATTAACTGTGTATAAGAATTGCTAGTAGCAATATATTCGGCTTCAGCAGTAGATAGCTAGATGTGGTTCTATTTCTTGTTATTCCAAGCAATACAATTAGAACCCATGTAGTAACATCGCCCTTAGTAAATAGTATACCAAAATGCACAAAGCGTAGAATCCTTTTAACAACAACCAAATGAGACTCTTTTAGACATGCATGATGGCGAGCACAAATACCCACCTAAAAGTAATATTTGGTCTGCTTGTAGTAAGATATAATAAGCTACCAAGTATGCCTCTGTATAATGTAGGATTGACATCAACACCTTTGTCATCCTTATGAATCTTCTCACTGGAGCTCATTGGTGTTCTAGATAGACTTAGCAGTGTCCAATCTAAAATGCTTAAGAAAAGATTTAGCATATTTATTTTGAGATATAAATATACCGTCTTGAGACTATAATCTACAGACCCAAGAAGTAAGTAAGATCTCCAACCATGCTCATCTCAAATATTTTCTTCATTAAATCAACAAATTCTAAAGCTAGCTTTGCAGATGTAGCCCCGAAAACAATATCATCGACATAAATCTATGCAAACATAAACTGGTTATTCTATTTTTTTAGAAACAAAGTCTTATCAGTAGACCTTTATTATATCCCCCATGCAGCAAATAGGAAGCCAACCTTTCATACCAAACTCGTGGTGTTTGCTTCAGACCATAAAGTGCCTTTCAGATGATAGACATCATAAGATTTATCATGAACCTCAAATCCTTTAGGTTGTGCAACATAAACTTCTTCTTGCAAATACCCGTTTAGGAAAGCACTTTTAACATCCATTTACTATAGCTTGAAAACTCTGTTACAAGCAATGGCTAATAGTAGACGAATAGATTCCAATCATGCAACTGGAGCAAACGTCTCATCGAAATCAATACCTTCAACCAGTGTATATCATTGTGCAACCAGTCTGAATTTGTTGTGAGCAATAATATTTTTCTTATCTATTTTATCGCAGAATGTCCATTTAGTACCAATGATATAAACATTAGTATGTCATGAAACAAGCTCCCACGCATCTTGTCTGACAAACTAATTGACTTCCTCTTGCATAGCATTCACCCAATATTCATCCATAAGAACCTCTTTGAAATTTTTTTGCTCGATATGAGATGTAAAACAAGCAAAGAGTGCCAAGTTCTTATAGTAAACTAGAGGAATATCTCTAGTTTGCACTGGATCATTAACTGAGCCAATAATTTGCTCAATTTGATGATCTTTCAGTATCTTTTACTATGGAGCAGCAGATGTAGAAGTAGAACAAGGTTCTGTAGTAGACGATTTTGGATCATCATCATTATCATCTTCATCATCAAATGGAGTAGTGATATCTGAATTATATGTTTTCGCAGTAGGCTGAGTAATAGGTGTTGAGACAATTGGTCTTGGCAGCTTATCATCATCATCCTTTTGAGAGGAAAATTGTTCCATTATAGTATAGTCATCAACCATAACCTTGATAGATTCCATCACAGTCATAGTTTGCTTATTATAGATTCTATAAGGTTTATTATTCTAAGAATATCCAAGAAAAATCTTAACATCTTTTTTTATTCAAACTTTCCCAAGTGATCTCTATCATTCAAAATGAAGCAGGTTCTGGCAAAAACATGAAGATGTTTAAGAGAAGACTTTTTGCCTTTTCAGATTTCATATAGAGTCTTTGTAGTCAGTGGCCTGAAATAAACTCTGTTGATAATATAGGTAGAAGTATTTACTGCTTCCCCTAAAGATTCTTAGGCAAATTTTTCTCAGCTAGCATAACCCTAGTCATATCCTGAATTGTGTGATTTTTCCTTTCAGAAACACTATTATTTTGTGGTGTCTTAAGAGAAGCACATTCATGCTTAATTCCAATTTCAGCACAATAATCAGCAAATTACCGATTTTCAAACTCTCGTCCATGATCACTGCGTAGTCGATCAATGGATACATCCTCATTCCTTTTCTCATTTAAAAGTCAAACAAATAACTTATTAAACTCATCAAACATTTTGGCTTCATCATGTAGCAAACGAATCCAAGTAAACCTTGAGTAGTCATCAATAATAACAAACACATACTTCTTTCTCCCAAGACTCTCAACTTGAATTGGGATAAACAAGTCCACATGCACTAATTCCAACACACATGATGTTAGTATGTCATTGAGGCCAGCATGAGAAAAAGAGTGTTGTTTATCCCTTTGACATGGCTCATAGATATAATCAAACTTAGAGAATAGTTTAGAAATACCTCTTACAGCATCATGAGAGAGCAAATTCTGAAGTTGCTTGAAATTAAGATGACCTAGCCTTCTATGCCAAAACTCTGTATTAGATAGAGAAATAGAGTTGCACATATCTTGCAGCTTGTAAGGTGAAAGGTGAAAAATAATGTTAAAGCGACATATATCAATTGTCTGATGTCTGGATCTCATACATGATGCATTGTCTTTCTTCATTGATCATTAATAAGTGTTTATTTAGACTTATATATAAGGTTATTTTAGTAGTATATTTAGTATAAATATCCCTAAATGAGCTTTAATTAATGGTGTTTATGCATTTTCAAGTAATTAAGGCGTAAAGGAAGGAAACTAGCAAAAACGAAGCTAAAACCTACCTAAGCGTGGTTGACGTCGTGGATGCAAGGGTGGTGTTGTGAGGACATAAGGGACAGCGTGAAGGACTCAAGCACAACGTATGAGAGAAGGCAAAGTGAAGAAATCAGTGCAGGAAGTTGGGCACTAAGGTGGCGTTGTGGAGCATAAGGGACGGCACTGGGGATGTAAGGTAGGGCATCAAGGTCACTAAAGTAAGGAAATACACACACACAGAGGAGGCAGTGCAATAGCAGCGCCATGGCTCTACACAAACGGTGTTGGGGTTTAAGTGATAATGTCGAATTAGAAGAAATTGCAAAATTAGAGTTCTATTTCGAGTTAAATTGTAAAGTAGGGTTTCTAATTGTTATTTGGAAGTATAAATAGATGTTAAAACGTAGTAAACTCATTGATATCAACCATTAGCCATCGTTAGAGTATTTTAGCACAGGTTTCGCTTATTTTTTAGTATTAAGACGGTTTGTGAGGAGAAGACATTGAAGACTCATGTGTGGTTATTTGGGTATTATGTAATTGATTTATTTGAAGTATTTCAATTCATCTATGATTTCAATGAATATCATTATGTGCATGTTTGTTTCAATGATAACTGAGTACTCTAATAATCTTAGGGATCAATGTGAATGCTATGCTATGAACATGAGTAGAAATTGAATATAAAAAGTGCAATGGTTAGAATTTATATTAATTCTGAGCGTAATGCTATAGACATTTTGATCACATGTTTATTGATATTAGGTTTTAGAAGTTATCATGGCCATTAAAGCTTTTAAGCCAAACATGAATGGTACAACCATCAAATACATAACATCGAGCGGTAGTTGTTGATTAGGGAGACGTGGATGGTAAACTTAATTGGTTATGAATCTAAAGATTTGGAGCATTAAAGCAATGTGGAGCTTACGTTATTCACACCGATAGGTGGAGTTCTAGTTTGCATATTAGAATCTTTTCCATCACGATAGTGGGTTAAAGTTTATTTGAAGAAAATTTGTCTATTCTAATTAGGCATTGTGCACAACATGATAAAGATGATAAAGTGGTTGAAAACCATAGTATTTCATTACCTAGGTAAAGTTGTGAACTAAGACAGTTTTAATATAAAAACTTAAAGTAAATTGCATTCATTTGTTAGATTAGTTAGTTTAGTAATAAAACCATTTAAAAAGGATTTCCTTAGCAATAGATTCATTGTAGCTTAGTACATAGTGAGTGCATACACCTTTCCGTGAAGACGATATCCGTAGTCAACAATGGTCAATTATTTGACAATGGTCTTTAGTGAAGTTGACAAACAATTCCTAATCACACAGCTGACTTATGTTGATCATATTACACTTCAAATGATCAATATGCAGAACTCCTTTAAGATTACGCAGTCCCGCAACATTAAGAGTTCCTTTACTAACAACCTTGCCTTTCTTTCCGTCACTAAAAGTAACAACACCTTCTTTAAATGATTCATAGTTCTTAAGAAAGCTTTTGTTACTAGTCATGTTTCTGGAATAGCCACTATCCAAATACCATAACTCAAGTAGTAGCTACTAAGAGTTGTAGATGCGCTGTCATTGCCTTATGAAACTTGACTCTCTAAACTTTCTTAGGATTTTTCTTCTTTCGAAGTGCACTTAAATCTTTAAACATCCGATAGCATCTTGGTCGAATATGACCAACAATCCCACAATAATAACATATAGGAGGGGGTTTGTAGTCAGTAATAGCAGGCACCGTTTTCTTTGCGCATGCAGCAACCTTCTATGACAGAATCTTTTTTGCTTTTGTTGTATCAACTTAAGTCTTGCTTTATTGATCCTCATTGATTACAACGACTTTGACAAAGACGGTAGGAGCATTTACAGATCCCTCAGTATAGCCATGACCATGCTTAACTTGCAAAAATTGACTAGTTTGCAGCATTTTGTTTAATTTCTAAGAACCAGAATGGAACTTTGCAGTAACAACCTCAGAATTAGAAAGATCTTTCTTCACTTTAGAGATTTCAATCTCACGCTCTTTTAATAATGCATGACAAGTCTTGCGTTTGATTTCAAGAGTCTTAAACTCAAATTTTACAAAGAAGAACTCGATCTTTAAATAAAAATTCTAATCATAAAGAGATGTCTATTCAGTGAACAATATATTATAAGAAGCCTGAAGATCCTTTGCAGAATCTTCATTATTGACATCGGCATATATTTCATTGACATTTTCTTTAATTTTTTATGTCAATTTTTTTGGATTCAAATTTAGAAACACCAACAGCAGATGGAGAAGCAACAACAACATCTGACTTTATCAATATAGTTGAGAGTTTATGGAGAACCAGGATTATTATTTCGGTGAAAAACTGGAAGTTTGCTTCCCAGTGGGGAAGAAATGTATAATAGCTGGGAGGGACCTTTCTCAATCTTAACATAATATATCTGCAATTAATCTTAGTTTCAAAGAATATAATTTCTGAGATAATGACTTGGAAGGTGGTAGTTACTGGAAGAAATATTTTACTGTGTGAGTTCTCTAGTATTGATATTATCAGGCTATAAACGTTAGTGTGTTTTCCCTTAAAAGGTTGTATGTTTAACTTCGTCGTCAATTGGTGTAGGACTGTCAATATGCATAAAAAGGTGTTAACAGACTGTCAATATGCAATTACAACTCAGATAATGGAAAGAATGTGTGGACAAGCATCATAGGATGTTAAAATATTCAAAAGATATATGAGGAAGTGTAGATGGCTTAAGTTTCTTAAGAGCTACGACTTCACTTTGGAGTATCACCCAAGCAAGGCAAATGGGGTTGCAGATACATTGAGTAGGAGAAGAACATGCATATAAAATGTAGCTACTGCCATAGTTTCTTAGTTTAGACTTTTTGAGGAAGCATCTATGATGATGATTCATGAATGTTCAGGTGACACATCATAAACTGAGAGAGATAGTTCCAGAGCTACTAATATATTCTTGTGAGCTCAGACTAAACTGAACCATATTGGTTGTCAGAAAGCTTATCAAGATTATAGAGCACGTCAAAGGTCAGCAGCTAATATGAATCATCCTGATTGGTTAGTTTCTAGTGATAGTGCATTACAGTTCAGGGATAGATTGTAGATTCTAGCTCAGGAACAATTGAGGCAGGAGTTGCTACGAGAATCTCATATATCTCTTTACTCTATTCATCTAGGTGACACTAAGATGTATCGCGATATGAGACGCATTTATTGGTGGCCTGGGATAAAGACTGATATTGCTGAATTTGTAAAGAAATGTGAGATATGTCAGTAAGTGAAGGCTAATCATAGAAAACCTGGAGGGTTATTACATTCTCTGCCTATTCCTGAGTAGAAATGAGAACATATATCGATGGATTCTATTTTCAGTCTACCTCTGAGTCAGAGTAAGCACGATGTGGTATGGGTTGTAGTTGACAGGTTGATGAAGTTTGCGCATTTCTTATCAGTTTCCATGTAACATCCTCTTGACTGATTATATGAGGTGTACGTACTTGAGGTATTGAGATTTCATGGAGTTCTTGTGTCGATTACTTCGGACAGAGATCCGAGATTCACGTCCATACTGTAAAGTAAATTGTAGAGACAGTTGAGAACTATTTTTAACCTCAGTGTGTTATACCATCCGCAGACTGATGAGCAGACGGAGCGGTTGATTTTGGTGCTAGAGGATAAGCTTCGAGCTTGTGTCTTGGAGTTTGGTGGTAACTGGGAGAAATACATTCCTCTATGTGAGTTCTCTTATAACAATAGTTGACAGGCTAGCTTTGGAATGGCTCCTTTTAAAGCATTGTATGGTCGGCCTTATCATTCACCTGCATGTTGGGTAAAAGTTGGAAATATAATTTTGTTGGGGTCGGAGTTGATTCATGACTACATAGAGAGAATTCAGCAGATTCGCTAGCTTTGACTACGTTACAACTATGACATAAAAGATACACCGATAAACATCACAGGTTTTTTCGAGATTTCAAATGACGATTTTGTTTCATTGAAGATCTCACCTATGAAAAGAATGTACAAGTTTAGATTGTGAGGTAAGCTAGCTCAAAGGTACATTGGGCCATTCAGAGTTTAAGAAAGAGTTGGTTCTGTTGCTTACAGTGTTACCTCAACTAGTTGGAGTTCATAATGTCTTCCATGTGTCTATACTTCGCGAAAAGGATACTCGATTCACTCCAATGATTGATTGGAATGAATTTGATCTTTGGGAAGACTTATCTTACGACAAACAACCGATTTAGATACTTGGTCGTAAGATTTAGAAACTGAGAACCAAATAGATTCCTTTGGTTAAGGTGAAATGGCATTTTCACAAAGATAAAGAACTAACCTGAGAGCGGGAGTCTTATATGAAGGAGCAGTTTCCATTTCTCTTCGAACCTACAAATAATTTTACATTTAATTTAATTTCAAGGATAAAATTGCTTTAAATTAGGGAGACTGTAACAACCCGTTACCTTAAGCTGGTGATTAGTATTAACCCGAATCCTAATTAACCCGGGTTAGGCTCATGGTTAAGTTATGCGTACCTCGATTAGCGTGAGTGTGGGTTTGTGTGATGATTTGTATTTTTTTGGAATGTTTTTTGAATTTATAGGTTGTAGTATAAAAAGAGAAATTATATACAAACGTATAATAGGAAAATAAATAAATAAACAATAAATTGTCGGTACACCAAGTGCGACGAAAGGGGTCGTAAAATGAATGTGCACACCCTGAGAATACTCATAGGCATGTCCAGTGAATTTATTGGTAAGAAAATACACAAAGTGTGTATATATTTATATATAATTAATATATAAATATATATAAATAAAATATAAGTTTGGTTTGAATTATATGGATTGTTGGATCGCCTCGAGATGATCGTACGTGTTGATGGTGTTAAAATATGTGACACTTTAGGGTGTGTCATTTTAGCACATCATTCACTTGATCAACCTCGAGATAGTGTGATGTGTATCTCGAGGAAAATCAATATATTTAAATCAAAATTTTGGAGTTTATCCTCAGAGTTCATCGATTAATCGAGAGAAAGTGAGAGAGAGTAGCTGATGGTTTGAGGTAATTGAGGAGTTAATCAGGAGAGGATCCTCAATTGAATTGAAGTGATCAAACCATTGTTAGATCAGAGATTGTCATCTTGGTAAGTTAAGTTTTGAGTTTCAGGTTGAATTCATAGGTAGGTGATGATTTCTCTGTGAATTGTTGTTGTTATTAATTGGAAAGTAGTTTATACCTTATTAGAGATTCTCCCTGATGTATTAGGGGAGTGTTTGATGTTGTTTGGTGGTTTGGTGGATTGAATAAAGGTTGTTGCCCTGCTCACTATCGAGACAGTGCAGGGTGGAGGGCGCTCCATCGAACAGAGGAACGCTCTCCCTTCATCAATTGGGATAAACCCAGTTGGTGGAGCACGCCCCCACCAAGTGAAAGAGCATGTTCCTACCCCAGAAAATAGCAACTGTGCTATAATTTACTTAGAATTTCCTAAGGTCTAGGGGACTAACCTAGAGGTTCTAAACATTAGGTGTTAGACCTATATTAATCACAAATGGTTTGTGATAGGTGTTGGAACACAAGGAAAGCATGAGTGACTCAGAAATTTAGGAAGTTTGGAAACGGAAACCTAAGCCGAGGTAAGTATGGATTCACTTATTTATCAATGTTTTCTGGATATATTATGCTATGTAGTTCATATAGTTTATGGAACAGAATAGAGGACTATGTACACTATGATTTTTTACTAAATGGAAAACAATGTTTAATGTGATCTATAAGAGTAACTCTTCGAATTGAGATTAGGTTTTAAAGGAGATGGGTTTGCCCTCCCGGCCTATATGTAACTCATGCTCAGTTCGATAGGTTGCATGGATTACATATTCACTAGAGGGTTTGGGATAGAACCATTAGACATTAATGGATTGGCTAGACAGCACATCGACCAATGGGTTAGTTTAGCAATCGCATTAATGGTGTCAATGGGTAATCGACCTTAGTTTTACAAATAAAAATGGGAATCATATTGTAATAGTCATTGACGATTTGACCTGCATCCGTTATTAATTTGATTAAAAGTTGTTCATAATCTCGTTAGCTATATATGGTGCATATTGTTACTGCATATTATTTTTGATTATTATATGGAATGTTGATGACATTGTGAATCCTTAATTACTGAGCAAGTTGGAGCACTCATTCCAATTAACATTTCAGAAAACTGACGAGTGCTACGACTACGAGATAGAGAAGATTTATGAGTCTTGATCTTCTCTTCAATATAATGAATCTTCCCTTGTCTTATATATTTCTATTGAATTACAGTTTTGTAATATCACAAGGGATGGGAGGTTTTGTATAATTGAGATTTATTCTGGTTTGAATTGATTTTGTATATCAATATTTAAATATCGAAAACATTTTAATTTCCATTGCGTTTAATATTTGTTTTACATCGATATTCGATATACAATTATGTTTATCAAGAGATAGAAGGGGAGGCTACTGGCTCTAGTTAAGCCTGGTTGGATTACCAGAGCTTAATTAGAGTTTCAGGCCGAGTATTGCCCTAACCGGGATAGAGGATGCTACATAGTAGGCATAGTTGGTTCCTTCCAGCAATGGCAGTCGAGCTATCGATCCACCTTCATGTCCTTTACCAATTCATTGTCGTAACAACTCATCAATCAATCCCATGGCGATAAAACTCTCAAGAATCTCACTCTTCTACGCTTGTAGAAATAACAAAGTGACAAAGCTCTAATACCGCTGTTAAAGTCTTGGAAACTAGAGGAACTGAGGAGATTAATGAATCAGTGATGAACTAATAAATACGCATCAAAACTAAACACAGAGTTGATATCGCACTAAGACTTGAATGTCTTCCTCTGTATAGGCTCAGCCTAAACAATCAATTAATCAAATTGATCGTATGTACAACCACTATAATGATATCTTGTTCTCGAAAAACTCAAGTAAAAAAACGATGATTCACACAGTGGAAATCATTAGTATTTATGGACTCGGTCTATCTACTCTATTTAAGAATTCAGTCATTAATATAATAAAACTCAAAAAACCTCATCGTTTTCCAATTGTAAATCATATTGGAATCATCCAATATTCAACAACTAAGTCTTTTATTCCTTCAAGAATCTTGACTTGTTGTTTCCATAAAGTTCTTCAGTCCTTTATGTACCTTTTTCTCAGATTTCTTATTTGCAATCCATCTCGAAGTTCTCTGCTTGCAATAACGAACTTATTCAATGTTGTAGACTAATATTGATAGTTGCTCTATTTCAGTATCCAACTCATATTCAATTCTTGTTTTGACTTCAGATTTTGTCTTTGTCTTTGACTCTGACTTTGATATTGTAATCTTTATTGGGATTTGCATCGTAGTCTTTCTCTAAGTTGTATGTACTTTAGAATTTCTTGCTTAGTCAGGTTCCCATCTTGATTGCAACATCTACCTACCTAACTTAACTTATGTGTCGACAATAAACTACCAACAAGGATAGACCGACCTAAACATAAGAATCTATGGTATAATAATTACCTATGTCTTTTTGTATGATTTTGGGTTATATATTCGGTTGAGAGACTAAACTCCCCGACTGATGCATGTATCATATTGTTTGACTTACATATCATTGTCTTTTTACCTAATTTCTATAGGAAGTGTCTTTATAATGCTTCCGCATGTTTTATTAAGGCTTCCGCATAACGAGGTGAATGAGATAAAAGACTAACTAATATGTTGTTAAGTTTTACGTGGCTAGGATTATGACTTAATGACGGGATTAGGACGGACTGTGCCTTATTTTGGGAAATGGGTCTTCACAAACCCCTAATCAACAAACATGAGATCAAGATATTCATATTATTACACATTGAATCAAATACAAATTCTAACCATTGCACTTGTAAACATCATAATCAATTCATACTTTTTTGTATAGTATTCATACCATAGAATCTATTGATCCTTAAGATAAATAGATTACTCACTCTTCATCCTCAAAAACATACAAATCATGGTATTCATTGCAATCAAAGATTAAATCAAATACAACAACAATAACAACATAGCCTCAGTCCTAAATTAATTGGGGTCGACTACATGGATCAAACTTTTCCATTGTGCTTGATTAAGTGCAATTGATGGTGAGCTTTTTAGACCATTCGAGTCCCTCCTAATTAATGCATCTCATGTTAACTTTGGTCTATCTCTAACTCATCGAATTTCTATTATTTCTATTAAGTCAAGTTTTCTAGTCGGGGCATTTGTAGGCCGTCTTTGCAGGTGACCAAACCACCGCAACCGCCCTTTTCTAATCTTTGTATCAATTGGTATTACTCCTACTTGTCTTTGAATTTATACATTTCTTATTCTATCTTTACGAGTTTTATCACACATCCACCTAAGCATCCTCATTTCTGCTACGTTCATTTTATGTAATTGTTGTTACTTTACCGCCCCACATTCACTTCCATAGAGCATAGCTGGGCTAATTGCTGTCCTATAAAATTTTTCTTTTAACTTATTAGGAATATTTTGATCACAAATAACATATGTTGCACTCCTTCATCTCTTCCATCCAGCTTGAATTCTATGTGTGACATCATTCTCGATATTACCATCATTTTGTATAATTTATCCTAGATATCTAAAGTGGTTCACCATATGAACTTCTACTTCTCCTAATTTTAACATTCCATCATCTTGATGTCTAGTGTTTCTAAATTCACAGTGCATGTATTCAGTCTTTTTCCTACTCAACTTAAAGCCTTCAGATTCTAATGTATTCCTTCAGAGTTCTAATTTCCTATTCACTCCATCTTTTGTTTCATCCACTAAGATAATATCATCTGCAAATAACATATACCATGGTATATCATCTCGAATATGCCTAGTTAGTTCATCCATTACTAAATTAAATAGATATGGGCTTAAAGCCGACCATTGATGTAGTCCTATCATAATGGAAAATTCTAGCTCCTCCAAATATCTTTATATTTGTTACTACTCTATCATACATATCCTTATTAGTGTCTTTGTATTTAGCATGCACTCCTTTTATTTCTAGAACCCACCAAAGAACATCTCTAGGGACCCTATCAAATGCTTTTTCAAAATCCACAAATACCATATGAAGATTTTTTTTCTTTTCTCTATATTTTTTCATCAATCTTCTTACATGGAAAATCGCCTTCATAGTTCACCTCTAAGGCATGAAGCCAAATTGGTTTTCTGATATTATTGTTTCTCTCTTTAGCCTATTGTCAATTATCCTCTCCCAAAGTTTTATAGTGTGACTCATAAGTTTAATTCCCCAGCAATTTGAGCAACTTTGAATATCTCCTTTATTTTTGAAGATTGGCACAAGCGTGCTTCTTCTCCAATCAATTGGAATATGTTTTGATTTTAAAATTTTGTTGAAAATTTTTGTTAACTAAGTCAATCTAATTTCTCCGAAGCATTTCCAAACCTCTATGGGCATTTCATCTGGGCCATATGTTTTTCTTATTTTCATCTTTTTCAATGCCTCTTTAACTTCTAAAATTTTAAAATTGCGTATATAATTTACCTTTCTTTCTTGGTGTGGGTTTTCATCTACTATAATATCAACTTGGTCATCATTAAATAAACTATCGAAGTAACTTTTCCATATCTCTTTAATATCATCCTCGTGCGTTAAAACATTTTGATTTTCATCCTTAATACATCTTATATAACTTAGGTCTTGTTTATTTTTATCTCTTACTTTTGGCTAGTCTATATATATATATATATATAGTCATCTCTATTACTTAACCTTGTATATAGATCTTCCATGAAATTTGTTTTAGCTTGACTAACTACTTTTAGCTTGTTTTCTAGCTTCTCTACATAGACTGTACGCATTTTCAAATTGACACTTAGTTATTTTCCTATACATCTCTCTTTTAGTCTTAATTACTCGTTGGACATCCTCGTTCTACCATTATGTTTCCTTTTAGGTGGTCCCAAGCCTTTGGATATATCTAATACGTTTGACCCTACTCTCCTTATGTAGCTACTCATTTCTAGCCACATTGTATTAGAATCTAAATCAAGATTCCAAACATTTTCCTTTAGTAGTTTTCTTTAAACTCTACTTGTATACTATTTTTAGGTTCCACCACTATATTATAAGGTCATTTTGTCTTTTATTCCTATTAAATTGTCATTTTAGCTTAATATCAAGTACAACTAACTTATATTGGGTAGTAAGCATTTCACCAAGTATTACTTTGCAGTCTCTATATATTTTTCTATCTATTTTTCTTGTTAAAAGAAAATCTATTTGACTCTTGTTATGGCCATTACTAATAGTAATTATGTGTGACTCCTTTTTCCTAAAACTAGTATTTGCTAAGAAAAGATCGTATGCTTAAGCAAATTATAAGATTGATTCTCCCTCTTTATTTCTATTACAGTGGCCAAAACCTCCATGAACTCTCTGAAACTCATCATTACTTGCCTCGACATGCCATTTAAATCTCCTCCAATAAAAACCTTTTCATCTAATGGTATACTTTGCATAAATCCATCCATATCGTCTCAAAATTTGCGTTTGATGCTCTCGTTTAATCCTACTTTTGGTGCATAAGCGCTAAGTATGTTAATTTTTTCGTCTCTGATAATTAATTTAACTAGAATCAATCTATCCCCCGTTCTCTTAACCTCTACGACCTTATCCTTATAATCATTATCCACAAGAATTCCTACTCCATTGCATTTTCTATCTATACCAGTGTATCAAAACTTAAACCATGTGTTTTTTATATCTCTACTCTTTTCTCCTACCCATTTTGTCTCTTGGAAGCAAGCAATATTGACTCTCCTTCTAATCATAGTATCTAGTAGTCTTATTGAATCAAAGAACAATACAAAATCACCATAATTGAAGTCTTTAATGTATCTCATTTTCAACTATTCTCAATACTCAAATCTAATGTAAAATATTTTAATATCTCTTTCATGGTATATTATGGTGGGTTTACCACGTTCTAATACCTATTTGTACTCCTAAGAATCCTAAAAGTACAATTAGAAACTCTAATTAACAATTTCAAATGAACTAGAATTCCAAGACTTTCTATTTTTCTGTTCCGGCGCTATCTGCAAGTGACCCATGCTCCCTGTGTAAAGTCACAGCGGCGCCACAACATCAACGTTTCATGTTTATTTTCTTTTCACAGTAAACGCGGGGCCGCCTATACACCTGCTTGACGCCGTGTGTAAACCCCATAACGCCAACACTGCATGCACAACATCAACTCTCCTGCACCTCATTCTTTGGTCTACATGCCTTCTCCATGCCTGTGCTAATGTCTCACGGCGTCAAGTGTGTCCTCCATAGCATCAAGTGTGTTTTCGTGTTTTTTCTCCTCGTCTCATTATGAAATCACTCATTTGTCTCTTTTATGCCTTGTAAACCAGAAAAGACATAAATACCATCAATTAAAGCTCATTTTGATATATTTAAACCAATTATACAACTAAACTAGTCATATATAAGTCCAATTAAGCACTTATCTTATATATTTGGGCTTCACTATAGAACTTCCAATTTATATAGGGTACTACTACCATGGGAACCACATAAATATCCATGTCATAGGAATCACATTTACAACCATTTAATTATAATCCAACACATTAATCTATGAGTAATAAATGTGCAAAACATTTAATACACAACCCATTTTGAGGGAATCCCATTGCATGGGTATATATTTGGGCTACATTGTAAAATTTTCCATACACACAAAATACATATATATATATATATATATATATATATTGTAGCGGCTTGAAATATTTTATTTTATTTTATTTCTTGTATTATATACCTATCTAAAATACATGAGTTATTTATTTATTTTATTTCTTCGATTTTGCGGGCGAGACTCTTCGTGATGCGTGCGATACATGGGTGTATGTGATAAGTCAATATCTTGAATAGACTTGGGATTTATTTATAGGATTAAGTAAAACTTAATAAGTTATATTAACTCATGACTTATAAGGCATGAAATATATCATGAGCCTAAGCTAGATTAAATCTTCTAAGCTAATAAGAATAACCTAAGTCAAGTATTATTGAGACTTAAGCCTAAGTTATGAAGAATTTCATCAAAAAGCCTAAGTATGAGATTATTTTATGATCCATGTTCAACAAAAATGTTTTAGTGACTATGAGGAATCCTATGATAAATTAGTGGACATCAAGGGAAGTGGTGAGAAGAAATAAATAACCTTGAATTTGTCTAGAGATCTAACATCCAAAGTGATCAAATGGTGAAAAATAAAAGACATGAGCTATAAATGGGGTTGCTTCTCTACAACATGCATAAAAAAACATTGAATATAGAAGAGAAGAATGGTTTGTACATGAAGTGTTGTCCATGGAGGACTGAAGGCTTAATAGGGGTTCTAGGACTAAATCTCTACAAAGAGAAACAAGCAAGAACAAGAGAGCAACTAGGGTTTGCATATTTACTTTCTTTTCATTATTATAAATTTGACAAATTGGGATTTCTTTATGAACGCTTTGAGATTATGGGATTTTAGATTTGTTCTACTCTCAAAATGATGTTCAATTCTGAAATTAAAGCTAGCTTGGCAATTCAAACATTGTTGTTGAGTTTCAATTCGTGTTCTTTCTTGTTTAAGCCAAGTTTCGATCAAGTTTTTGGATTTTTATGCACATAAACATATGAGGAGGAATTATTGTCGAAATGATCTTAAAAACTCATGTTTTACACTCTTAAATCATGATTTATAGTAGACTTGAATGTTGGACAAGATCAAATATAATTGGGTTCATGCCAATGATGTTAAAGTTCTATAAGTTTTATGGTTTTTGAATGTCTTTTTTAGACCAATGTCAAATTGATATTTGTTGATGATGTATTGTGATGTTGATGAATGAATTATGCATAGATTTCTATGTTTTAAAGTGCCCTAAAGACTTTTACAAGGTTCCATGAGAAAACAAGAAAAAGTAGGGGACGAACTAAATTTTTCTCAAGTCTATGCATTATCCCGCATTGGCAACGTGCTAAGCGTAGTCTTGGTAAAATAAGCGTAACTTTCTCGTTTTAAGTTTGTTTTTGTCGTTCTTTATATCGTTGGAAAGTTAAAACAGAGTTAACACCTAGAATCATTTGTTTACA
Source organism: Stephania cephalantha (assembly GCA_039657325.1). Classification (NCBI taxonomy): domain Eukaryota; kingdom Viridiplantae; phylum Streptophyta; class Magnoliopsida; order Ranunculales; family Menispermaceae; genus Stephania; species Stephania cephalantha. The sequence goes on along the minus strand of CM077578.1, from coordinate 27,219,783 downwards.
AAAATTAAATCATTTTATTTATCGAAAAATGGACTAAAAACAAGGTTTATTCGTAAGAATATTTTTTTAAGTGTTTGGGTGTCTCCACCTCTTCCGGGGGTCTCCACCAGTCCAAAATTGACCAAAACCTCCAGAATAACTTGAATACTATAAATAAGGTTCCCTAAGAGTTTCAAGTTATTCAGAGGCGTTTTGAATAATCTTCCAAATGGGTTTTGAAATAGGTGAAATTTATTTACTTAATAAGTTGATTTTTACTTAAGGTGTTCCAGGCATCAAATAATGTCGGAATTAAACCAAAATTTTTAGAACGTGTTATTGGATAATAGTAAAGTTTTCCACCAAGTTTCGTGATTTTTCGGCGTAACTAACTCAATTTTTAAGTCATGCTTCAAATAAAAGATCGATATTTACAAATAAGGATTTAAAGTTTTACTTAGAGCCTTAAATTTGATTTTTGAACATATTAATGAGATTTTATCACTCAACAACCTTGGTTTTAAGTTAATAGACTTCACGGAACCAACCCCAAGAATTTTAGAAATTTCTATTGTATTTTAAGCTATTTTTAAAGTTGAAGAAAAACTAACTTTCGAATATTTATTTAAAGGTCCTTCAGGGGTTGTTTTGCAAACTAGCGTTGTACACCAACTTGAAATGAGTTCTAATGATCCTAATTAGTTAAATAACATCTAAAAATAATAGATAAAGTGTGTTGAACAATGTTAAGTAAGCCTGAGTACTTTTAGCCGAACTAAGTACCTAATGAAGACTTGAAATAATAAAAAGGAACCATTAGACACCAAATTGACTTGGAATGGTTTGTGGGACTCTTCATAGGATTGTTAAGCATTAATTTGTCAAATTATATTGTTTACATAATAAGAACCCTTAGTAGCTAATACGAAGAGCACAATAGAGTGTTTAAATTATAAATACTCAAGTCAATTACAAATTGAAATATATGAGATACAGTGATTGTAAATGTAACTCAACAAGCTCTAACACACATAAAACAAAAACTCTAAATGATATCAATGACCTAGGAGACAAGTGGTGGGTATCGGAAGAATGTTGCGAGGCATGTGGGAGCCATTGTAGCGCGACTTTTATTGCATTTTGAGGTAAGTAAACCCGTAGGGGCATCCATAGTAATTCATTTCACTTATTTCTTTGTAAGAAAACAAGTACGATGCTTAATTTGATTTCATCACCTTCTCTTTGTGATAAATTCTTGAATTAAACCCTGTTTGAATTTCCATTCTCATTATGCGAGTGTCTTGGGATCTAAGTGTGTCAGGAAGGTACTCACGGGTGCGGCATTCAACTTGCTGTTATTTACACCCCTGTGTTTACCAGATATTTAAGTGTAGTCGCGGGTGTGGTGTTCGAGTCTACCGCCTACACCCCTGTGGAATACTCTCCATTTCGGACTTAGTCCATAGTTCTAGGAAGTCAAGTTTGCGGCCGCGGGCTCGCAGCTTAATGGATTTAGACTGCTTAGACACCTTTCCTTTTGCTTTTTTAGCACTCATTCATCATTGTTATTTCTTTAGCCTATTTATCATGCACTTACTTTATTTCATATTTATTTACATCTCCGCATGATCTTCCGACTTATTTATTGAAATTCTTGAATAACCGTTGAGACTCTTATGGCTTTACTTACTAGAATTTTCTCCATTTATGTGACAATTGTAGGTCCCTCGAGTAGTAAGGGAAATGAGTCTGTACTTGGTGATTACCTCTGAAGTACTTTCAGAGTCGCCTTCCTCTCTTTTACGTTGTAGATTATTTTGTTGTTTTGTATATAATTATGAATTATATACTGATGTTTGCATACTTTTGGGTTATGGGATTGAGAGATACACTGGATACATGTATATGATTTCTTTTTTATCACATGATATACATGAGATCATTTTTGCAAGATTTCCACATTTAGGCTTGTCCCGACTTTAAAATTAATTACTTAGTTGCTTTAAATTACTTTAATGATAATCGTTTCCGCTGCACATAAATGATAACTCCAATAAGCGATCAGATAATACTTCATAAAAAGATAGGCTGCTTAGGCGTACGTTAAACTTGCGGGGGTTGATCGGGGGTCCACGTAGGTTTAGATCGGGCGGGGCCTAGTTGGTGGGAATTGGGGCCGTCACACACACACACACATATAGCTCCCTATCAAGACCCCAACCTTTCATATAACGCCCTAAATCTCGATTAGGATAAGTTCTCCCTTTATTAAAGTTAAATTAGTAGATATGCATTATATGTGTGAAATGGTGTGAATAATGTGTATACTGTCAAGTTTTTGGGGTTTATATGAAGCGAAAAATTCAATACAATTTTTGAAAAACCTCAATAGGATCGAAAATAAGTTCCATTAAACTAGATCTACAAAAGTAAACCATACCTCAATCTGTGATTTCCTTCTCTGATTGTTCGATCTCCAAGACGTTCAAGCTCGCATCCTCTATCAAAAATTCACACACGAACGGTGACCATAATTTGATGTGCTAGCCCTAAGAGAGATAAAAAAAATGTTTTTCTTTCTCTCCCAAATATTGCAAAAATGAAATTTTTTTTTGTTTTAGGGTTTCAACCTCTATTATATGTGTAGATAATCATATTCGTAATACAACTATTGTATTTAGGCAATTTAAGAAAATTTCATATCCCTATTAGTAAGTTATCATATAATAAATTGTAAGGGCTTTTCTGTCATGAATTTTATCATATAAAATTCATTACTCTGGACCAATTGAACATGCACAAAGCTATTCTTTGTGTTCAACCCAATAGGTTCATGCGACGTTGGCAGTGAACCAAAACCATTTTGGTACACAAGTCATAAGCGGTCTCTAGCTAGGCATTATGACTACCCAAGTAGCATGAATATCAAAATCGATACAATCTAATGAATAAATTATATTATATCCTTTGTCGTGCCAAGGCATGGAAAGTCACCCTTAATGGTCAATCATACTAGTTTCGATCTTTAGGTAAGCTAAAAACATCTAAGTGACATTGATCATATCAATTCACATGGACTTGGCCATTATCAATCTATCATATCGAGTGATCCACTGATATCTTTCTATACAAGAGTGACAAATTCTATCTTGATTACACACTTTCACATATTATTCACATGGTAACCAATCATAATCTTTATAATCATCCGGTTAAAGACAACATTTGATTGTGTCAAATTACCATGCTCCTAATATTGAATTCTATGGTAATCTCAAGTCGAAGGACTAAATGATATACCTATCATGAGTAACACATATGACTTAATCCATGTGTTTTCTCATAGCTGGTCGGTCCAGTACTTTGTTCCCTAACAAGTACTCATGATCTCGATTTGTATCCCTACAAGCGTGATCATCACATGACCATCAATCAAGATTCACACTAGTCTTAATTCATTATAGTTCACAATATAATAAATGACTAAGGACATATAAGATATTTCAACAAATACCTTTGGATCTTATTATAAGGTAGACATGTAACCACTTATAGTAAAACAGCAAACGAAAACCTCTATTTTATTAACTAAGATTATAAGATAAACAATGTTTGTAAATTGACCTTTGGCACATGCCCCAACATGTACCATATACTATTTAGTTGACTTAGATGGGAATATGAGCCTATGCAAATGGGAATAAGCCTTAAGGACTTGTAAAATTAATATAATAAAGAAAAATGGTAAATTGATAATTAAACACACATAAGAGTATTTATGTAAAATACAAGGAAGGATAAATTTTAGGTGGACTTTAGGATCATCCTAGTGATTAAACCCATCAAGATGAGATTTAGGGTTTTGATTGATCAACATAACCCTAATTTCATTAACTAAGTATTTTAACCAAAATTAGGGCTTAAAGCCACTTTCGGTTTGAAATCACTACGCAAAGAACTTGTGGAGGAACCTTAGAAAAATTCTTTGGTGAATTTGGTGGAGGAGATGGAACTCTCATCAAAATCTCCCAAAGCAAGGTAAATACTTGCCTCATCTTCTCTAATTCCATCTATTCGATTCGCATATTCAGTTTTGGGTTGAAATTATGGTTTCTTCTGAAGTTTTAAGATGGAAGATGAACCCTATGTTTTGAATCGTGATTTTCTTATCTCCATCTCATTTTCTTTAGTTTATACAATTAGAGTTGCAATTCTATGTGTTAATGGTGGATTTCTTGGTTTGGATCCGTTTTTTATTGAATGGGTATGATCTTGAGGTTTCAAAATAGTTGTTCATTACTAATTTGATCAAATTTGGACCCTTGGAGGTTGGCATAAGTTGTTAGGGAATTTGGAAATCGAAATTCAACTATGGAATTCTCAATTCGTGCCCAGCGATGCGGCAGCGCCTCGCCCACAAGTGGTACGACGCTGGCCACGTTGCTGCCTAGGTGATTGAGGAAGTCGAATCAGCGATTCCCTAACGTCGTGACGTGTATTATACGGGCTCCGGCAAATCGTTAAGACTTAGTTGAGGTTTTTCGATTTGAAACCAGTAATTTCACCCCAACGCCCTGTGTGTAAACACATAGCGCTGTGACGACGCTGGTCATTTTTATAGATTTAAAACCAGAGGTTCTGTTTTAAAAAATTACCGAGTTTTATTGAGGTATAACTTCGGGATAAGGATTGGGGCAATGGTAACTAACCTCGAAAACCTTTGTCGCCGCGATTCAAAAAATCTTTTACATTGTTTCAAGATGTTAATACAAAATTGAGTAAACTTATATACATGAACCAATACCAATGTAGACATGAGGAGAACCGGATAGGAACTTCCAAGTTAGGATTGGATAAGATAGCATCGCTTCGAGATAAGTGGGGTTTGCTTTATCTTCAATTATGCCATGTTATTAGTTATGCTAGGATTCATGATAGTGAATGTTTGATCTCTTGATTCGAATCAAATTGAATATATCTTGTTGTTTACTCTTTATCTTGTCCTTCGAGCTCTCTCTTTATGAATGTATGTGGAACTTATATGCTTTGAATGAATATTTGTAAATGGTACGTCGGACTGGAGAGCCAGTGGCCACCGGTCATCTCCCTTCGCTATTATATGACACCTTTGAAGGCCAATATTAGCAGACAAGATCATAATGATGCTTAGACACCAATCTATTAAGGCATGATCATATTTCGATACCTTTGAAGTTGAATAGTTGTCACATTACACATTTTATATTTGGTTTCCACTTAGTTGACTCTATGACATTCATGTTATCATTGTTATTTTGTTGACTACCTTGTTCGGACTTTGTTTTGCTGTATCTCTCGTCTATATATTATGCTTGTTTATATTAATCCTTTCATGCCCGGAATGATAATAGGATTTGTCAATAACCTTGTTCATGCTAGTTATTACGCATTAGGTATTACTTGGATGATTGAGGGTAAAATAGGCTTTGTTTTTACTGAGCCCATTGAAAAATTGCTGACCCCACTACTTTTCCCCATCCAGGTATCTCAGTTGCTCCTCAGGATAGAAGAAGGAGCAAAATCATAGCATAAAAAGCTCTTTTCTCATTTGCAAAGTTGTTTATTTATATTTATTTGGTTTTCAAACTTTTTATGTAATAAACAAGGGATTTTATCATGGTAGACTATGTGAAACCCATAACCTAGTCATTTAACTTTGTAAGACTTTCTATTTTATTTCCACACCTAATAGACTCAGTGGACTTTTATTCCACACTTATTGTATGTCTTAGTATCATATTTGTAGATTTTCTTGTAGTATTTCCGCAGTCTAATGCTTACTACATCATCGCCCGATTTGTTAGGTCATCTCGAGGGGTTGAGCGATGGTTTAGGCCAGGTGACCCTGGTTGTAGGAATTGGGGTCATCTCATTTCGTCCCATGAGTTTTTTGCATCTTTATACAAATCAAGGTTCCCTATTTGTTTCACCAAATTCCATAATTTCCTACTTGCAAGAAACTCGATCTCCTAGAATCCTAGTGATATGTGAATCTCAAGGTATATCAATGATTCATGGACTTTAGGCTTTTCTTCGATTTAGCTTGTTTATTTGATTATATACCTAAGTAAAGACTTCACTAAAATGATTAAAAATTCACTTTAAGTACTCACCACATCGCTTTCTACCTGTATTTCGCCCTCACACGCATCACGAGGCATGCCTCAACTAGTGACTCGACGCTTGTATAAGGTAGAAAGTAGTGATTTAAATAATCTACACACATACATCACACTAGGCAACTATGAGAAAAAAAATAAAATACATCTCGACCTCCATTCGATTGTCAAACAGTGTACTCGCTATTAGCGTCACGTCACGGGTCTATGACACGAATAAGGTACAAATTTACTATTAGTGATTGGGTCGTTAGAATAACCCAATTTCAAATTCCTTAAATGGTTTGGTTGTCTTTGAGAAGCAACAAAAGTCTTTACAGCAACCTTATCTATAAAATCAGAGGGAGAGCAAAAAACTGGTACAAGCAATCCTTGAGTACCCTTTTTCAGGAGAACATGTTTAATGAGAATACCCTTCACTGAGAAAGTAGAAGAGTTAACTCTATAACAACATCATTTTCATGAATCATTTAAGATATTTATACTCAAATGATTTTTATTGATTGCAGGAACATGTAGTGTATTTGGAAGCCTCGGAGATAACTGTTGTTATGGTAATTTAACATTTTCAGTTGATGCAATACGTAAATGACAACCATTACCAACTCCTAAAGAACTGCTACTTGAGTAAGGTGTACCATTTGTGATTTTATTTGGATCAAATGTCATATGAGAAGCTACACCATTGTCTATGTACCATGATAAATCTGCAATCGATTCAACAGAGGAGAAGTAGTTGTGTACATTCTGAGGTGTAGGAAGGAACTATTGTTGAGGCATTAGCATTTGATTAACCCTGAAAGCTCATAATTGAGGCTGAAATTAAGGCATTTGTCTAAGCTATAACTGCGGTACTCTATTGTTAGAGTTAGCTCTTATGCAGTTCATATCAGATCAATAAAAGCATGTAGCTATAGTGTGCCCAACCTTACTGCATATCTAACAATTAGGATTATTGTTTTTTTGTTGTTGTTGTTGTTGTTGTTGTTGTTGTTGTTGTTGTTAGATTCGAAGTGATCTTGTCCTCTAAACCTTCTATTCCCTCTTCATCTATTTGCATTTCCAGATCCTTTATTTCCACCTCCATTATGATTGAAACCTTATGAATTGGACTTATTTAGACCTCTGTTACCATTTTTTACTTCAGCCGCATACACAAATTGAGTAGATGAATGTAAATTCAAAGTATTGATACCATATAGGGTTTGATGTAGTACCAATTTTGCTTCAAAACTTAGTAAAGATGATTGCAATTTAGGCCAGGTGAGATCTCGTCGTTCTTGCAACACAGTTGTCATCGGAAAATACTCAACATCTAACCTAGCCAAAGAACAAGAAATCAAGTCACCAAATATGGTTCACCAACGATGACCAATATGTCAGATATTCCTTCATCTTTTTGAGATATTCCATTATTCTCATGTTTCCCTTTTATAGTGTCTGAAGAGTTACTCTATTCAATTGAATCTAAACACTGTTTTGTGCTCCATATATTGATTCAATTGCTTCTAGAATACCTGAGCATATGGACTATGAGCTTAAGTACTAATTGAATCCTCTAACGAATTCAGAAGCCATGCCACCAGAATTTGATTTTTCTAGTGCCAATCTTCATACTCTGGATTGATCTTATCAGATCCAGCCAAGAACTTTGGTGGACATTACTTCGTTTCGAATAGGAAACCATCAAATCGAATTTTTTTGATTATTGGAACCACAATCAGCTTCCATCACAAGAAATTAGATTCATCTAGCTTAACAAAAATGATTTGATTCAGAGAGTTACCAAACTGAGTGAACATTTGTGTTGTTGTTGCCATTGATGATCTTGATGATGAAGAACATGATGAAGATGGTCGCTCTCCTGGATCTACCATAGAATGGGCATAACTGCTCTAATACCATGTAAATCTTAAACATACATCAAGAAAGCATGACAAGCTCTCTTTGTTTCATCAACCGAACATAGAGAGAGTGTAAATTCTATTTATAGAAAACAAGAATGATTACAAACGTTGATTAGATGTACAAGTGTTATAATCTTGGCTACTTTGTAACAAACTCACAATGCTGAATAACTACATTACACTTAAATGCACTACATCGCTGATCATATACTCACACTAAGTACACTCGATGGTTTATTCTCACAATATGTAAATTATATATGTAGTAAGAAAAAACATAGGTAGTTAAATGGGTATTTCGGATACTCTAATTTGAATTAATTTTTACAATAATAATTATCAAGGAGTTAACTCACATTGAAAGATCATATTTCATGTTTGGTTCAGTTTTAAACTTGCGGGGAAGTTGCAAATTGTTAAACAATAAAATACATGAATTAATGATTTAAAAAAACATGAATGAACATAAACACCCTTCAAACAAAATAGATGGAAGTGAGTAATAAGAGGTAATTAATGAGGGGTAATTATGTCCACAAATTCTTGGGAGACCCCTAAGGGGGTGGGGGAGATATCTCTCAACCTTTGGTGTAAGTTGGGAGATAACTTGGAGGGAAGTTGGGTAACCAAACAAGATTAGTTCAAACTCCCCTCCAAGTTATCTCCCGAGAGTTAACTCCACATCTAATCAAACAAGGCCCTACATGCAATTCTAATAGGATTTGAGACAGGTATGTATGCTCATATGCATATCACAATCAAGTTTGGGATGGGTGTTGAGTATTGATATTACAAATGAGTACAAATAAGTGTAGAGAAAAATTTAGAGCACCGCCATGGGCACCCCACCAATTAATGAAGGCACCCATTTTTTTGTCATTCTCCCCTTTAAATTACACTTTGATGTAAATGACACTATTGCCCCTTCATATAAACTCTCTTCAATCTCACAACTCATTTTGAAACAAATTTTGGGGCACCCCGCTACATTGGTCTCTCATATCTAACCTAAAGCCACGTATTTGTTTGTCGGGCGTGTATCGATTCTTGCATTTTCACATCATCCGATAGCGATGTAACACTGTTTTACTACCATATCAAGATTCGAATGAACTATTTTTTTGTTCAAAATAGTGACATCGATGATTCGGTTGTTCATTGTAGGATTTGGTAAATTCGACCATTCCGAAGTTGTTTTCATCTTAAAATGGACGAATGTACTGCAATGGTGCAAGAGGAGGTACAAGAAGAGGTATTTGTTGATATTTATTGTGTTTTTTTTTCTAGTTTTTCATGTTTTCAGTCGCAGTTGCACGGGCTCGATTGTTTCGGCCTCGCAGTACCGAGACTTATCCGTAAGTCACGGTCATGCTGTGACCGAGATACATGGAAGAGTCTCGGTTTTTTCATACCGAGACTCTTCCATAACTCTCGGTTCCCAGTGAACGAAAGTTGGTTTCAAGTCGCGGACCTGTACTACTGAGAATGTGGATTTTTGGGTTTTTTTGTGAATTTGCTATGTATTTGTGTTGAGTCATAATGTTACAATGTATGTATTGCAGGTAATGTCGTTTCAACTTTATTTCCAGACTACAAGGAAGCGTTTACTCCTTGTAGGTCATTCCCATCTAGAGAATCGGTTATTTCATGCCTTCAAATGATTGGTCGTGAGAACAAGTTTGTGTTAGTAACGAAGCACTCTGATGTCGGAGGGATTAAGCGCGCAGGGAAGGGTCAAACTTGCATGTGAGAGGTCCGATACATTTAGGGGAATGTCACAAAGAGTAGGGAAAGCTAAAGCGGCAAAACTTGCTTTGTCACCAAGAACTGAAGAGGAAGAGGAAACTGCAAGGACTCAAACTGGTACAAAGAAATGTGGATGTCATTTCCTTATTAACATCAAGGAAAATGTTGATTCTTTGTGCTATGTCACTGTCATGTATGGGAGGCACAATCACGAACCCGCCAAAAACTTGGACGGTCACTCATTTGCAGGAAGATTAGATAACGGTGAGCAGGTGGTTGTGGTGTAGATAACTAAGGGTAATGTGAAGCCAAGATATATCCTCAACATGTTGAAGGAAAGAGATGATAAAAACGTATCGACAATGCGGACAATATATAATGCACGACAAAAATTATGAATTGAGGATGCGGGTGGGAGGACTCAAATGCAACAACTATTGCACATATTGGAGAAGAATAAGTGGATGTCATGGCATAGGAAGCATCCCGATACGAATATCGTCATTGATTTATTTTGGTCACATCCTGATTCAATTAAGTTGCTACGGTGTTTCCCGTCGGTTCTTTTGATGGATTGCACTTACAAAATAAATAGGTATCGAATGCCGTTATTGGAGATTGTTGGCATCACTTCGCGCATTTGACGTTCTCAGTTGGGTTTGCTTTCGTATCATTGGAGACACATGCAAATTATGTTTGGGCACTTGAGAACTAGAGATCCATATTGGATGGGTGGCTTAAACCTGACGTGTTTGTTACGGATCGGGAGTTAGGCCTTATTAGTGCCATCAAATAAGTATTTCCATCATCGCCGCACCTTCTTTGCTCTTGGCACATCAACAAAGTAGTATTGGCCAAGACTAAGAAGATGTTTGGGGATAACGAAGGCTTCGCTCTTTTCATGGATAGGTGGACGAGCGTGTTGTATGCTAAGTCGGAGGCCTTATTTGAACTTAGGATGAATGACTTGCGTTGTGAGTTCGGTCATGTGAAGGGTCTTACTGATTACTTGGATAACATATAGGTGAAGATCTACAATGAGAAATTTGTATCGGCATAGACAGATCGAATTATACACTTTGAGGAAACAACGACACAGAGGGTTGAGTCTGCGCATTCCACTTTGAAGCTACATTTTGGCAACAGTCAAGCAAATTTTGAGATTTTGTGGAGTGTGGTTGATGGTCTTCTTAGGATCCAACATAACGACATCAAGGCATCATTTGAGCTCAGTTTGAATGTGGTGCAACATGAATATTTTGATGATTTTTATCGCCGATTGCGTGGTTATGTCTCTCAAATGGCGTTTAAGTTAATTAGAGATGAATTGGAACGTGGAGATGATGTTGGACATGACTTAACTCGTTGTGGTTGTGAGATACGTACCACGCATGGTATTCCTTGTACACACGAGATAAACTTCCATAAATTTGTTGGTTCACCCATCCCTCTCGAGGACATTCATGTATACTGGCGAAAGTTGAGTATGATACCAAAGAATCTTGTGGATCGGGCTGGGTACAATGTGAACGATGAGATTGAAAGAGTGTTGCAAAAGTTTAATGCTTGCACTGACGAAGACGATTGCATTAGGATTATTCAGCAGCTTAGAGACCTTCATCTACACCGGGAGTTATCCCACTTACAAAAAAAGACAAAGGGAATGACACCGGGTCTTCAATTGGAAGTTTGCTGAATATAGGAAAGAAGATAGGACCAAAGAGGAAACACGATGAAGACGATACTTCGACGACAAGATTGTCTAGCGGGTTTGAGTACGTACTATCGAAAGAAGATGCATCTAGTTTAAGAAAGAAGAAGAATAAAGTGGGGCCTAAAATACGTCGTACATGTCGGGAGACCCAAAGTGTATCTAAGATTGGTTATTCTCATTGCATACAACTGGATTGGTTGCCATATGTTGAGAGCACTATTGATGTGATGGGCGATGGTAATTATGGATATCGGTGTGTTGCCTCTGGGCTTGGACTTCCCGATGGCGATGGTTGGAAGTTAGTACGTAGAAGGATGTTTGATGAGATAATCGGATATGAAAACCTTTGGCGGGAAGTGCTTAGAACGAGTTACGAGAAGGTGAAGACTGATGTGCATTGTCCGGATGATCGTGTTGGTGCCTCTTTTGACGAATGGTTGACACTTCCAGACATGGGCCTGTTAATATCAACGACCTTTAATGTCATTCTAGTAAACCTCTCGCATGGTAGTTGCTAGACATTTCTTCATCTACGTAATGTCCCACCGTCGTCGTTAGATAGTCGACTTATCATTGCCATGATTAATGATAGGAATATCCATTGGGTTAGGGTAAGTTTGTAGATTTTTTGCGAATTTCATTTTTTCATCTTCTGATCATATGATAATAGATTATTGTTGTACATTGTATTTGACAGGTTAAGTTGATTGTAAATGCACCGCTGCCATCATTATATCCATCGTGGGAAATGTATGTTGAGGAGTGCGCTAAAGGTTGGCGTGATTGATTCATAATTCGAGAAATCGTGTCGGTTGTAACTTCTCAAGAAAGCACGCCTTCCTTAGTAGATTTATCTTCACCTTAGTTATCAATAATCGTGTTTAACGTTTTAAGTTTAGATGTGTATACTTCCCGTACCAAAAATATTTGAGTGCAATAAATATGTATCAAAGTTAATTGTTTTATAAGTTTTTATGTGTATGCTTCTCGGTTAGCTAATTTTGATATGTTACGGTTTGTAATTGTGAACTTTATGTAGTCAAAAATTACATAATTCTTTAAAAAAATAACTCTCGTCCAAGCAGGTCTGTGGCGGCCCTCGCCGCCCCGGGGTGACGTGTCTCCGTGTACTCCTTGCCAGCTGGCCCAACTACACGTGTACGGCACCTGCCCATCCTTTTTCTGTCTCGAAATTCGTATCCACTTGTGTGTACAGCATATAAGTGACATTTTCAACGGACGTCGTACTTTATACAATTAATTCAAGAAATATTAATAATCAAATAAACAAATCCTATTGTGGAAAAACCCTGAAAAGTACTATGTATAGAGATAGATTACTGTACTATATTCCCAAAAGAAATAAAAATATCAAAAACTAAGACACGTACAAGTAGTCTTGGACAGTAGGCAGTCAGAGGTAGTCGCCTAAGATCCCCTTGCCCTTACTTGTACTCGGATCTGCACTCAATCATCACAGAAGAAAATGGATGACGAGTCCAGTAAGTAAAATCTCAAGGAACTCATCTGAAGCATTCAAATAAACAAGTGGAATTCAATAAATACTGATAAAAAAACACGAGGAATGTAAACAGACAACTGTAATTAGCGCATCGCGTGCATAGATAACAATAGAGTGCAAATGTATGTGTCTATTCCAGCAAGACTAAACAATACTTCAGGATTCCCTTCCAGGATCCCACTAGTGGGCGCACCCAACTAGCTATCACCTGGTCCCTCTCGGTGGCCGGCGTAGACCTACGACGCACCGACACATGTAGTAGTTCATTAGCTCGGGTCGTTATCCACCGAGAACTCCTAATACACATACTATGGTCTAGAATGCATAGACACACAACGGAAAATTTGGTAGAAGTAACTCAACCAACCGTCCAAACAACGACAAGATATAGATGAAATAAAGACCAAAAGGAATACTGGAACTGAATGGAAATTCAAAGCGAAATAAATACTCAGAGTTTTTCAATTGGGTTTTACAAACCTCACAACGCACTCCAATACCTCGTAATCAATCCATGAGTCCAAGTCCACTGAGTCCTTGGTCGCCAATTGATTACCCGTGTCCACCTATGTCCATTTATCAATAATTCTGATTTAGCATGACAATTAACGACCAATTTCTAAAATTTTAGGCCAAATTTCTTATTTTGCACTTTTCGAGGCAAAAACCCCGCAAAAGTCGGGTCCGAAATTCCCATATATTTTATTTTTCATAGAAATCATCAATTTCTATTTATTTTATGGAAATATAATTTTTTCAGAATTTTCCCAATTTTTTCAGAATATTTTTCAATTTTTTTTCCTTTATTTTCTTCTTTTTTTTTTTTTTATATTGGTTTGGGTCGGGTCGGCCCAAACGAGTTCGACCCGACCTTGGGCCAGAATTGGTCCAGCTCGCCCCATGGGCCGAGCCTGGCCAATTCTGGGCCCCGCCCAGGTGGGTGGGTGCACACGCGCGCGCGTGTGCATCCCCTCCACGCAATCGAACCAGGGATCCCTGGTTTGATCGCCAATTTTTATTTTTTTTCTCTGTTGGGTTGTGGTTGGCTCTCAACCCCTACCCCAAGTGGAATCGATGGTAGGGGAGACGCCCCTGCCATCTCCACCCTCGACCCTCTCGGCCTCTATGGCCGAACCCCTCGGCCACCAAGACAACAACGAATACACAACAAAATCAACAACGACTTACCTTGATCCTGGTGTTTCCACCCTCTCTTCTCTCCTTCCCGGCTTCTCCTTTTCCTCCTCCTCTCCGTTTCTTCTTCTCTCTTCTCGGCCTCTCAATTGTGAGTGAGAGTGTGAGTGAGAGAAAAGGTGGTGGAGATATAAGCTTTGTTGACTTATTTAGTCACTTAGCATCTCCACTCACATGTGCATCTCTATGCATCCATAACCCTCCATTTATTCCAACCTAACACCTCATTGACTCCGAATTGTGACACTTTTGGGACACTCGCTTGTGTTTTAAGCACAAAAATGTCATTTTCGGGTGTTTCAACGCCCAGTTTCGCGTCCGAACGGCGATATATGTGTACCGCCGCGTCACTAGCCACCTAATACACATTCCATATTTTTTTATTTAATTTGTGTGTTTTAATTTTCCTGACCTAATATTTGGTCCCGTCAACTACCCGGTACCCGCGTCGACACGCATATCGAGACGAATACAATTCACACAATCTCGCACGTATTGTTATGCAACATACACACATGCGATGTATTTCAATAAATTGCACCGCAAGTAAGCATCCAACACACAATAAACTATCGTACCTAGGTCTCCGTGTGTCCTAGCCTACCGCTGCATCCACGTAGATATGAGCTGGCGTCCACGTCTGTAAATTCGAGATAATTAACGACATTAATAAAATGGGCCGTTACAGTTCTTCCCAACAAAATAAAATTTCGTCCCGAAATTTTACTGTAACCCAAATCTCATACCAGAGAATAGCTGAGGGTATCGCGTCCTCATCGTCGACTCGAGCTCTCAGGTGAGTCCCTCCGTCCTATGATGCTGCCAACGAACTTCGCGAGTTCTATGTTCCGGAGAATCTGTACTCAACGGTCAACAATCTCTATCGGTCTCTCCTCATAGGTCACGTCAGGCGTATCTCCACCTGTCCCAATTCAATCGTTGGTCTCGGCCCTGACCTAGCGAGTCTCGACATTGAAATGTGAAATGTCGAATGAACCTCAGCTAACTCGGCAGGTAACTCCAACCGATATGCAACAGTGTCTACTCTTTGTGCAATCTGGTATTGCCCAAATGTATCTCGGTGCCAGTTTCCCCTTAATGCCAAATCTTTGTTGACATTTCCAAGGAGAAACTTTCAGATACACCATATCGCCCTCGTCATAGCTCAGACCCTCGCGATACTTATCCGCGTATTTCTTCTGTCTATCATGTGCAGCTCGCAACTTCTGACGAATTTGTCAGATTTTCTCTGTGTGATCAACAACTATATCAGGCCCTACTGTCACTGTATCTTCCAGCTCTGCCCAACATGCAGGTGATCTACAGGGCCTCCCATATAGTGCCTCAAATGGTGGCATGTCAATGCTTGCCTGATAGTTGTTATTGTACGCAAACTCACACAGAGGCATATAATCCTCCCACGAACCCCCAAACTGTAATATACAAGCCCTGAGCATATCCTCCAAAATCTGGATCAATCGCTCTGATTGTCCGTCGGTCTGAGGATGATAAGTCGTACTAAACTGCAACCTGGTGCCAAACTGTTCATGCATTGCCTCCCATAGTTTCGAGGTCAATCTAGGATCTCCGTCTGACACAATGGAAACTGACACCCCATGAAGTCTAATAATTGTTGGGGCATGTGCCCTAGGTCAATCCATTAATTGTCTTTATGAATACTTTTAGTTAATAAAATAGAGGATTTCATTTGATGTTTATTATAATTAATTTGCATGTTTACATTATAATAAGATCCATGGGTATTTACAGAAATATCCTAAATGTCCCTAGTCGATCATTATACTGAGAACTATAATGAATTAAGACTAGTGTGAGTCTTGATTGATGATCATATGATGATTATACGTATAGGGATACGAAACAAGATCACGAGTACTTGTTAGGGAACAACAAAGTACTGGACCGACCCGCTATTAGAACATCACATGGATTAAGTCATAGTTGTTTCTCATGATAGGTATATTTTTCAGTCCTCTGACTTGAGATTACCAGAGACTTTAACATTAGGAACACAGTGATTTGACACAATCAAACGTTGTCTTTAACCGGATGATTATAAAGGTTGTGATTGGTTACTGTGTGAGCAATGTGATGAAATTGTGTAATCAAGATAGAATTTGTCCCTCTCATATAAAGAGAGATATCCAGTGGATCCCTCGATGTGTTAGATTGTTAAAAGGCCTAGTCTAAGTGAATTGATATTGATCAATGTCACTTGGATGTTTTCAGTCTACCTAGAGATCGAGACTAGTACGATTGAACATGTTGGATGACAATTCCATGCCTTATGTTTGATCAAAATGATATCGTGTGACAAAAAGATGTTATATACACTATTGATTAGGTTGTATCGATTTGATATTCATACAACTTAGGTAGTCATAATGTCTTGCTAGAGGCCGCTTATGACTTGCATACCAAAATGTGTTTTTGTACACTACCAACGTTGTATGAGCCTATTGGGTCGCACACTAAAAATGGTTTTGCGAGATTTTAAGATGGTTCAGAAAAATGAATTTTATATGATAAAATTCATGACAGAAACGTCCTTGTGGTGTATTACACTTATACTTCTTTAAGTAGAGGTATATGTGTAATTTACTTAACCGTCTATATACAAGGGTTGTATAAATAGACGCTTTAAGTTAGAACACACATAGGAAAGATTAATGGCCGAAACTCTATTTTCGTTTAAGAAACGAATTAGGGTTTTCTGGCACGCTCTGGATCGTTTTGGAGAGAAACAAAAGGTTTGGTATTCTCTCGAAGCTAGCACTTCGAATCTCGACCGCGTTCGTTCGTGCGTGGATCGCGGTAGAGAGGCGTTTGCCGCAACGTAGAGATCGATCAACCTTCAGAAAGGTATATTGCGACCGAGGTATGATTAAGTTTTCATGGTTTAAACGTTTTTAATGGAATTAGATTCGATCCTGTTGGGGTTTTTGTCAAAATTGTTTTGTAATTTTCGCTGCGTATGAACCCCAAACCCAACAATAATCTCCCGCTCAAACAATATGCTCAGCTGGGGAAACGTGTATTTCATCGAGATTTTGAATGAAATGAGTCGACTTCGTTAGTCTATCAATCACTACTCAAACTGCATCGTGACGCCTCGATGTCTACGGTAGCCTACTAACGACATCCACAGTGACATGTTCACATTTCCACTATGGAATATGCAACGGCTGTAATAATCCACCGGTCGCCTGTGTTCAGCCTTCGCCTGTTGGTAAATGTGACAACTCCTAACGTACGCACCTATGTCAGCCTTCATCCCTGACCACCAGAATAGTCGCCTCAAAGCAAGGTACATCTTGGTCCGACCAGGATGAATTGTGTAACGAGACCGGTGTGCATCTTCCAGAATCCCGTCCCGTATCTCCTGATCCGCTGGTATCCACAATTTCCCTCGGTATCTCAAACATCGATCTGTGGTTTCTGTCCAATCAGTGCATTCCGGATTCCGTGACAGACCACTGACCCGCTCATAGAGCCCATCAGCCCTCTGACACTCGGCAACCCGTTCAATCGATAGGTCGGTATCCTCATCTGACAACAAATGTATTGTTCTGTCGTAGTCGACAACTCGACCATGCACATAACTGATGATGCTTGTAATAAGTCATGCTCATGTGTCTTCTACTACAGAACAGTCTGACTGTCGAGTCCACTCATGCTCAATGCGTCTGCTATGACGTTCGCTTTGCCAGGGTGATACTCAATAGCGAAGTCGTAGTCCTTCAGCAACTCCAGCCATCTCCGCTGGCGCATATTCAGATCCTTTTAAGTGAAGATGTAACGTAAACTCGGTGATCTGTATACAACACGAATCGCTCTCCATAGAGATAGTGCCTCCAAGCCTTCAGTGCAAAGACGACCGCTGCAAGCTCCAGGTCGTGCACTAGATAATTCACCTCGTGGGGTCTCAACCGTCTGGAAATATAGGCAACTGGTTTACCATCCTGCATCAACACACATCCAAGACCAATGTCCGACGCATCTGTATATACTTTCAAGGTCTTGCCCAGCTCTGGCAATGTCAATACTGCTGCAGATGTCAATCTTCGCTTCAATTCACAAAAGGCCTACTCACACTCATTTGACCAGTCAAATATGACGTCTTTCTTAGCCGGTCTCGTCATCGGCGCTGCGATCGAGGAAAATCCTGCACAAATCGCCAGTAGTATCCGGTCAGCCCAAGGAAACTCCATATATCGGCCACAGACTCAGGCGTCTTCCAATCAATGATCGCCCTAATTTTTTCGAATCCATTGAGATACCCTGCTCACTGATGACATGGCCTAAGAATCTCACCGCACTTAGCCAAAAGTCATACTTGCTAAACTTGGCGTACAGTCGGTGCTCTCTCAGTGTCGTCAAAACTGTCCTAAGATGTCCCTCGTGATCCTTGCAAGTCCTGCTGTAGATCAAGATATCGTCGATGCACACGATGACAAATCTGTCCAAATACGACCTCATAACCCTGTGCATCAGGTCCATGAAAATCACTGGAGCGTTCGTCAACCCAAACGACATGATTGTGAACTCAAATAACCCGTATCTCGTGCCGAAAGCGGTTTTCTGGATATCTTCTTCTCGAATCCTCAACTGATGATAACCTGAGTGAAAGTCAATCTTCGAGAAGAATCTGGTACCCGTCAGCTGATCAAACAGATCGTCAATCCTAGGAAGTAGGTAATGGTTCCTCATAGTGACTTGATTCGACTTCCTATAGTCGATGCACATCCTCATTGTACCATCTTTTTTCTTCACAAACAGTATTGGAGCTCCCCAAGGTGACATACTAGGGTGAATAAAACCCTTCTCCAACAACTCCTCCCTGTCGTCTCACCTCCTCCTGCTCCGCTCGTGCCATCCGGTAAGGTCGACTGGCAATCGGCTGCGTCCCTGGTATCAGCTCGATTATGAACTCAACAGTTCGTGGCGGTGGCAATCCGAGTAAATCATCTGGAAATACATCGACAAAATCTCTAATCACCGGAACGTCCTCAATCCGGACCTCCGTCCGAACCTCCGGCTTAACTATCACCGCAAACGCCTCCATCTTCTGCGCTGTAGCTAGTCGACCTCTCGTGATGGGTAAGTCAGTTGCCGATCCAAGTAATATGAACTCCAGTATTCCAGGAATACGAAACTCTATCCTCTTACCGTAACAGTCTATCCGTGCATGATAGAATGATAACCAATCCATCCCGAGTAGTGTGTCAAATTCTAAGTACTCCAATACTCGAAGATCAGCTGGTAGCTGATGTCCCTCCACCTCTATCATCACGTCTCGACATATTCGATTAGGGTATATCTTATCCCCAGCAGCCGTACTAAGGACAAGATGTGGGTCCGTGTCTGTGTAACTAACCCTAACAATCCAACAATACGTCAAGCAAGAAACGATAAAGTGCTACCATAATCAAACATAGCATGCATAGGGCAATCACTAATAAGTAAACGTACTTTCAACGAGCTACCTAGTCGCCCCGCTATTTGGTTGTGCTAATGCATGCGCTCTATCTCTGGCCTGGTCTGACTCTCGTCGTGGCGATAGTGGTATCCGACAGTCAGCCCTCAAGTGTCCCTCTGACCACACCGGTGAAATCTACGGCTCTCTAGTCTACCCGTATGTCCGTCTCCAGATCTCGGACCCTGACCCCGATCTACTTGACCCCTGTCATGTCCCCCTCGATCTCGACCCTGACGGTACTCATGTGGCTGTGACCTCTGCCGATTCACTGGTGATGAGGTGATGGCATGAACTGGCTGTGGCTCCTCATAGCGGAACTGACTGCCCTGAAAATCGTCCCGGCGGCCCCTCTCTCGTCTATCATCTCTCCGACCTCTATCCCGACGATCCATCGGTCTCTTTTGCCTCTGATTCGACCAAGAATTCTGCCCTGACTGTACCTCCCTACCAGTCACACGTCTGCCAGCCCTCTGTAGTATGTATGTCTCATGAGCCAATGCCCTGTCAAAGATCTCCTGCGAGTCGTGGCTCCGGTCGAGACAACTGCTGACGCAATCCTGTCATTAACCCCTCTGGTTAAATAATAGATCTGTAAGCGCTCTGTCCCAACGACATCTAGAGAGAATTGAAGCAAATGTCGGAATCTCTCCATATACTGCATCAAGGTCCGATTACCCTGTCTCAGGGTCAGGAACTCCTCCTTCAGTCTCAACTTAACCTCCATCGGTATGTACTGATCATAGAATAGCTCCCTAAACTCAGCCCATGTCGTCGGTTTCGGATGAGTATCCATATATGTCGTCTACCAAACTGCCGCATGACCTCTCAAATAGGCTCCCGAAAGTTGTGCATGTACAGTCTCATCGTTCCTCATCAGCTTATGGAAACGCTTATGGGACACTACCCATCTCCATGCAGCCTCGGGGTCACCGTCTCCGTAAAAGAATCCAGGCTGGAACTTCAAAAACTCCCTCAATAACTTCGCCTCAGGTGCCAGTACGAATGCCAATGTAGTAGTAGTATCAGCAGCGAGGGTGGCAGTAGCCTGGTCCGTCGTCGTGAGTGGATGCGTAAGAGTCGACGTCTCCAAAGGAACAAGCTGCGGTACTATCTCTGTGGGTGCCTCTCGTCGCTACCCCCGAATCGGTGTCGGGGTACCACCGAACAACAAACAATTTGTCTCGCCGTATGGTCACAACTATCGGCTCTTTAGCCTGGCCGAGTGCCGCCGCATCATGTCTCGCTATCGTAATAGCCGTAATACCTCGGCCATCTGTGTCTCCTGGGCCAAGAGTCTATCCTCCACACTCGCCATAACCGGGATGCATCGCTAGTCTGTCTAGTCTCAAAAGGCGTACCAGACTGTCCGTCCATAATCTGCATCGAGAATGTGCTCCGGCTCAGTCTCGAGGTATATACATATATCATATAATAAAATGAAAATATAATACGCATATACGTTCCAACTCTACCCGCCTCACATCACTTCCCAACTCAAGTTCTAAGGCAATAACTTCGGGTTTCCACATCTAAGTTCATTGATTAAGTTTTATTGTCTTAGGACTTCTTCTTTGCTCTGATACCAACTGTGGCGGCCCTCGCCGCCCCGGGGTAACGTGTCTTCGTGTACTCTTTGCCAACAGCCCCTCCTACACGTGTATGGCACCTGCCCGTCCTATTTTTGTCTCGAAATTCGTATCCACTTGTGTATACAGCGTATAAGTGACATTTTCAGAGGAAGTCGTACTTTATTCCATTAATTCAATAAATATTAATAATTAAATAAACAAATCCTATTGTGGAAAAACCCTGACAAGTACTCGGTATAGAGATAGACGACTATACCATATAAGGTATCTACATGTACAATGTCATGATATTCTCCAGTTCCCAAAAGAAATCAAAATATCAAAAACTATCACAAGTATAAGTAGTCTTCGACAGCAGGCAATCAGAGGTAGTCGCCTAAGATCCTCTTGCACTTACTTGTACTCGGATCTGCACTCAATCATCACAGAAGAAAATAGATGACGAGTCCAGTAAGTAAAATCTCAATGAACTCCTCTGAAGCATTCAAATAAACAAGTGGAATTCAAAAAATATTGTTAAATAAACATGCGAAATGTAAACATACAACTGTAATTAGCGCATCGCATGCATAGATAACAATAGAGTGCAAATGTATGTGCTTGTTCCAGTCAGACTAAACCATACTTCGGGATTCCCTTCCAGGATCCCACCAGTGGGCGCACCCAACTAGCTATCACATGGTCCCTCTCGGTGGCCGACATAGACCTACGACGCTCCGACAAATGTAGCAGTTCATTAGCTCGGGTCGTTATCCACCGAGAACTCCTGATACACATGTTATGGTCTAGAATGCATAGACACACAACGAAAAATTCGGTGGGAGTAACTCAACCAACCGTCCAAACAACGACAAGATATAGATGTAATAAAAACCACAAGGAATACTGGAACTGAATGGAAATACAAAGCGAAATAAATAATCAGAGTTTTTCAATTGGGTTTTACAAACCTCACAACGCACTCCAATACCCCGTAATCAATCCCTGAGTCCAAGTCCACTGAGTCCTTGGTCGCCAATTGATTACCTATATCCACCTATATCCATTTATCAATAATTCTGATTTAGCATGACAATTAACGACCAATTTCTAAAATTTTAGGCCAAATTGCCTATTTCGCGCTTTTCACGGTAAAAACCCCGCGAAAGTCACGTCCGAAATTCCCATATATTTTATTTTTCATAGAAATCATCAATTTCTATTTATTTTATGGAAATATAATTTTTTCGGAATTTTCCCAATTTTTTTCGGAATATTTCCCAATTTTTTTTCCTTTCTTTTCTTCTTTTTTTTTTTTTTTATATTGGTTTGGGTCGGGTCGACCCAAACGGGTCGGACCCGACCTTGGACCTGAATTGGTCTAGGCTCGCCCCATGGGCCGAGCCTGGCCAATTCTGGGCCCCGCCCAGGTGGGTGGGTGCACACGCGCGCGCGTGTGCTTCCCCTCTACGCGATCAAACCAGGGATCCCAGTTCGATCGCCAATTTTTTTTTTCTCTGTTGGGTTGTGGTTGGGTCTCAACCCCAACCCCAAGTGGAATCGATGGCAGGGGAGACGCCCCTGCCATATCCACCATCGACCCTCTCGGCCTCTATGGCCGAACCCCTCGGCCTCTATGGCCGAACCCCTCGGCCACCAAGACAACAACGAATACACAACAAAATCAACAACGACTCACATTGATCCTGATGTTTCCACCCTCTCTTCTCTCCTTCCCGGCTTCTCCTTCTCCTCCTCCTCTCCGTTTCTTCTTCTCTCTTCTCGGCCTCTCAATTGTGAGTGAGAGTGTGAGTGGGAGAAAATGTGGTGGAGAGATAAGCTTTGTTGACTTATTTAGTCACTTAGCATCTCCACTCACATGTGCATCTCTATGCATCCATAACCCTCCATTTATTCCAACCTAACACCTCCTTTACTCCGAATTGTGACACTTTTGGGACACTCGCTTGTGTTTTAAGCACAAAAATGCCATTTTCGGGCGTTTCGACTCCCGGTTTCGCGTCCGAACGGCGACATACGTGTACCGCCGCTTCACTAGACACCTAATACCCATTCCGTATTTTTATTATTTGATTTGTGTGTTTTAATTTCCCTAACCTAATATTTGGTCCCGTCAACTACCCGGTACCGCGTCGACACGCATATCGAGGTGAATACAGTTCACACAATCTCGCATGTATTGTTATGCAACATACACACATGCGATGTATTTCAATAAATTGCACCGCAAATAAGCATCCAACACACAATAAACTATCGTACATAGGTCCCGTGTGTCCTAGCCTACCGCGACGTCCACGTAGATATGAGCTGGCGTCCACTTCTATAAATTCAAGATAATTAACGACATTAATAAAATGGGCCGGTACAAGGTCCGTGACTCACGCATATGTTTCAGCATGCTATAACCGGCAATTGGCCAAACTTCTCGGTATGACACTCCCGAGAGAAGTGTTTCACTATGTAATCTGATGGTTTACAGAGACGACTCATTGACCCGTGCATGACCCAACTGGAGAACTCTCAGTTCCTTCTATGCGAAACTAAATGTGTAGTCTCGGTCATGCATTATCGAGACACTGTAACGAATCATTTAACCAATGTTCACGGTAAATGGCTATCGAGTTTATTAGCGTAGTTACGGTGGGTTATGGTCGATACCTTATCAATAATGTCAGTATCACCTTACCGAGACATTACCAAATTACGTTCTCTACATAACTCTCGGTTAGTAGTCAACGAATCTCATGTAAAGCTATCGGAGATACATACCCGAGAGTTATGTGAACGTTTCGGACACGTCCAACCGAAACCTCGCCAAATTGGTACATTGCACATACAACTCGGTGACATACGTGCGTAAGTACAACAACAGTTTCGATCCTAAGGGACCGATATTGTCATACCGGTCTCGGCCCTGAAGGACCGAGACTATTTTCTGATCACAAAATGAACATGTTTATCAACCAAAATTATTACAATACAAGTCTCAATACAAACAATAGCACCAAAACATAGGCAACAGTAAAGTATTTAACAAATTCACACCATACAAGCCTTACATTCAAACAAGTGCCACATTCAAACAACATTCAATAAGTTCCATAATCCAACAAAAACAAAAACAGTACAAGTTCCATAATCCAACATTCAACAAGTCCCTCATTGTTTTGGCTTCTTCAAATTCTTCCAAGTGTATTCTTTGCCAAGCATTCTCTTTGGGAGGCGAGCATCGACCGGTGGCGGTGGAGCATTAGTCGGGGTGAATGTGTAGAAGTGCTATCGTGTTGGGACTGCCTAGGACCTGGCTTGGGTAGGGGCTGATGTGTCGGTGGTGGTGGTGCCGGCTGCGGTGGTGGTAGTGGTAGTGGTGGTGGTAAGACCGATACTCCTCCCCGAAAGGAAATTGACGACGTCACTCGCCATTTTCCTCGTAGACTCGAACGTACACAACTCCGGCGGGGAGTCCATCCATCATAGTGTCGTGTCCAACGCACGCCTATTACGCTAATGAAAACAAAAAGAAATATATTAATGTTAAAAATTACGGGTTTTCAAGAAATGTCAAACACTTTTACATAACACTTAAACACACATTCAATACTTCCAATAGCTCATTGTCAGCGATGGTTGTGGCAACAATGTCTTCATCTTCATGGCTCGGGTTGGCGATCATTGGGTGAGATACTTTAAGGAACCAATGTAGATAGTCCAGTATAGCCAAAAACTCGAACTGTGCCTTCTTACCGTGAACTTCGGGGGGGGCCAACTAATGGTTACGCCAACGTTCCAAATTGTCTTGTTGGAACCCATACTTGACATAGTATTTGAGTACAGATGGGCCTCGATGTGCTTCCAATGGGCGGTACGGAGGATCTGGTATAGATTGCACGTGGCCAAACTGTCTCAGAATCCTCTCCGGATGGTAGGGCTCCACTACATCCATGTACTTCAATGTGCCACTATAGAAGGCCATCGCGTGCATAACTCCATTATCCCTGTAATTAACATAAAGGTCCCAAGTGACCTAATCAAACATAAACAACCATAATTAGTAAACATAAACTAACTTTAACATTTACCAACAAGATTTGCTAAGTAACTCACCTCGCTTGGCCGCAACCTGTCCAACGTTCTCCTTATGGACCCAACCTTGTCAATATTCATCACGGTCTCGTGCTTTTAAATCCATTTATAGACACGAGGTTGCACGTAGTCCATGTACTTTGCATTAGGTGTGACGAGCCCGAGTTTGAAATGGTCGTACATCCATCCCTGCAAATACATACAACGTTAGTTATTGAGAAAATGCAAAACCTAATTCTAATTATTTAGAAAATAATGTAAGTTGATTTAAAAATATACCTCAAGTCATGTGAGGTAGCCGACAATCTGAGAAACTTGTACTCTGGTGGCAAACCCCAAGTGTCGGTACAAGTACGCAAATGCAGCTGCACCCTATGCATACTTTCCCACGTCATCCAAATCTTCTAAAAGCTTCAACAACACAATAAATACTCGAGATCCACTCTTATCCGCAAAAAAGGTGCAAGGAAGTAGGTACAACAAGTACACCCGGGCTGTGCATTCCACGAGGGGATAAGTAGTGTCACTCGAACCAGCTTTGGGGTACCATCGACTCTTCAACCAACATTTTCGCACTGTGAGCCCCTTGCTGATGTTCACTTCATCCTCAGCATCTTCAATGCTAACCTCAAGTAGTTTGGAATCCAACTTAATTGCATCCGAGCAAGATTCCTCGGTGTACCTCGCAAAGTTCTCAACTGCAACCACTTTGCCCGTCACATGAATCTTTAAGAGAATGCTCACATCCTCCAAGGAGATCGACATTTCACCGAATGGTAAGTGAAATGTGTTCGTCTCCGGCTGCTACCGCTCCATAAAGGCAGATATAACCTCCTTGTTAGCCTTGCGGTATGAGCAGCCTATCAGCGTATTCAACCCAGACCGCTGGATAATCCTCTGAAGGCCCTCGGTGTAAGGGTGGCACGACTGTAAGTACCATTCATGGATCTGAGCACCGCGATTGATACATTTGAGTATCAGGCGATCCTACAACAACAAAAAAATATTTCATCAGCTATATGAAAACCATAAGTTTTTAAGTACTCCATTCAATGAAACTTTATATACATCATTGCTCCAAATCGCTAATGCGACATGATCTTTAAAGCTCTTCAACAATAATCCATATGAAGGACCACCGGGGAAAGGAGCACACATTTCCAATTGCTCTTGTGACTCCCCTTCATTATGGCCACCTCCACTACTAGTACTCCAACCCACATTACGATCGATACTAGTGGTGTCTGCTGGTGCTGATGAGTCACTACTACTAGACTCTGATGCATGAGCCTCATCTTCGCCTTGGGCAACTGGAAGATCTTTTTGTCGACGCGTGTCAATGTTGGAACCCTCATCGTGCAATTGAACATTCTTCGCACGATTCCCATCAGTCTTTCCCTTTCCCTTCACATCTACCTTCTCTTTCTCTTTCCGATAAGATGCAGTCGGGGGTCTCCGGTCGCCTCGCCCACGGTTACCGCTCGACACCTCAACACCAACCTCCTCCCTAGTCACCGGGGTTTTCGAACGAGCCATACCTGATAAGACTACAACATGTAAGCACCTGGAGCAGAAACATAAGTAAAATTCAAAATAATAAGAACAAAATCTTCCATTTCTATAGTCTCGGTCAAGCAGGTTTGAGAAAACAATTACAATCTCGGTGACGCATGACCGAGATAAAACAACAAGTCTCGGTAAGTGATAACCGAG
Organism: Stephania cephalantha; assembly: GCA_039657325.1. Classification (NCBI taxonomy): domain Eukaryota; kingdom Viridiplantae; phylum Streptophyta; class Magnoliopsida; order Ranunculales; family Menispermaceae; genus Stephania; species Stephania cephalantha. The sequence continues at coordinate 27,192,675 of CM077578.1, read as the reverse complement.
ACAATTGGTTCATTCTCGCTTGTACATCACCAAGACTAACGCAACTATACACTCTGAATTACTTTCGGTATGTGGTGACCGAAAGCAATTGCAGCGTTACGCTGCCTAAAACAATAATACATAAACATAATCTCGGTTATGGATAACAGAGACAACAATGTGTCTCTCGTTACTATGTAATCGAGACTTTGTGTGCAACTAACCTTAAACTTAAATCTCGGCCATGGTTAGCCGAGATTGTTAGCATCTTCTCTGACCTGTGTGGCTGAGAAAATTGGGTTCACAAATTTGCCTAGCCTAGCAGACTAACCACACAAAACAAACAAAAATCGAACTATAATCTATCAAAATTGAGTTCAAACATACTTATAAGCTGCCGAATAAACGCCTCCTGTGAGATTGGTACCCTAAGACCGAGCCCTACAACGTACCCAATGCAAACAACTCGAGATCTCTGAATATGGAAGAAAACCACTACTTGAATGAGCGACAAGAAAGAGGAGATGCTCAAACTGGTTAACAGAGATCGATGAAACAACGCCTCTGTGAGATCTCTGAAACAACGCCTCCTTGTTTGTTTATCGAAATCGGAATTTGGTGGTGGGGTGCACTTGGAGGCAATTTCGGGATTTCATTCAAATGTTTTGGGTGCCTTTGGTAAACAACTTGGTGTCTTCAACAGTGGTGTGCCTTCATTAATTGGTGGGGTGCCCATAGTGGCGCTCAAAATTTATGGGTACCCACCCATTTACACTCTTATTTGCTAAAGGTAAGGTTTGGAGTTGGAGTTCCACTCATAATGGCGTCTATGGATTGTAATTAACTTGGTTTTTTTTTATTAAAACTGAAAAACACAACACAATTGGATGACAAACTTTAGCTAAACAACTTGTTAACCAGTCGTTGCAATCCTTTAGATATTTCATTGAGATAGGACTTTGTACCAAATTTGGTTCATTGTATGAAAAGCAACATAATTGGAAATGATACGCATTAGATGCCCTTAAAGTACATTGAGAATTGTTTTAGAACATCTAGACGCACTTAATTGATGGAGTCCAACGCAAGTGTGATAGACCGTAGTCCCAATGTGCAAATAACGAAGCCATATCCAGTATTTGAGCATCTCCGAATTCGCTTCATTTCTCGTCGCGAGAGAAGTCGTCGTCGTTAAATACTTTGGCTTCTCTCGCAGTTTCCGACCCTTCGCTGCTCGTCTACTCTCCTCCACCTCCAAATGGCGAACAATAATCTCCCCAGAAGAATCATCAAGGTCGACGATCTCTGTTCAATCTCGTCTATTTCAATTACTCTCTTTTCCCTGTCAGTTCAGTCTTGAATTGGAGAAATTTGGTCGAATAAGGGGGAAAAATCTGTGATTCCGTGTTGTTATTGCAATTCTATTGATTGATATGGAAAATCCCCAAAAGGGTTTTGTGGTTTTGACATTTTGTTTAGATTTCTTTTGTTTTTTTGGTTTCTAGGGCGTGATCATTGATTGGTTGATTTTGTGGTTGGACAGGAAACTCAGCGACTACTGAGCGAACCAGGTGTCTGTTTGGGCTATCTTGTTTGCATTTGTTTTCAGTTTTGGTTTTGGTGAAGAGGGGATTGTGGGTTTTGGTGAAGAGGGGATTGTGGGTTTTGGTGATTGACTTGTGTGGATTTTGGGTTTTGATCAGATTGTTTTGGGGTTTGTGGGTGTGTTGTGAAATATTTGTTATGTTTGCAGCTCCGGGGATTAGTGCTTCGCCTTCGGAAGATAATATGCGTTATTTCAATGTCATGATTCTTGGCCCTACACAATCCCCTTACGAGGGTAACGACTCTCAAGTGTTCTTTCTTCTTTAATTGATCAGATTTGCCATTTTTTTAATCTTCTATTTGTGGAATTGCTACCTGATTGAAACTTGGTTTGCTAAGTAACATTCTTTATGGTTTTGTGGTTCTGTTTGTTGATCTTTGTTGTTCCACTTCCATGCTTTATATTGTATTGTTTTGTCTTTGCTGCTGAAGGTACTTTTACTAGATTATTATATACGCATACAAACAGATAAGAAATTTTTACCGAGGTTAGTATTGGTCTAAGCTGATAAAAGTTTGAATAGAACCTTCGTTATCTAGGCCGTGATTCACATTAGCTGTTTGAGTTGATTGTGGGGCTGATACGCATATCAAAAGATAATAAAAAATATTATTCTCTTAAGGTACGAGTCAAAACTGACAGTCGATCCCAATCAAAGCTAATAAAAAAATAAAATATTATTCTCTTGAGGTGAGAATGAACTTATTGATTTCATTAATTCTCCATCCTTCTACGCAATGAGATCTTCTAAACCAGGTTGAACGAATCCACGAACAACTCGATCTAGGTCGAACTTAAGCCAAAGTTCAAAAATTCTTTTATTTCAACCAAAATTGGACTTCATCATTCTCCCAGGGTGGACACAATTCGCCCTCGAATTGTCATCATCGACGTATCCCCATACTCGGGAACAAGATGCTTGACATTAATTTTCACACTCGATTGAATCCTTGTACTTGTCGGCTGACCTTCTTCATGAGTTAACTTTGATAAATTGGTGAATCTCTTGTGACCCACGAACAAAGTCTTACGCCTTGCCATCGGTATATTAGATTCCTTCTTGTTACCATGCCTTGATTCGGTTTGAATTGCGGCAAACAAAATCTCCTACGAATTTGTAATGGCAAAGCATACGCTTGCCCAAGGATCGCTCTAGCAAAGTGTCAACCTCACTGCGAGCCACTTCTCTTTGGCACCCTCGGCCAAAGAACCTCACTGCGGATTGTAAGAGATCGCTTTGCCAAGCAAAATATCAAGAGACTCTCTAGTTCCGTGGCCCTTCTCAAGCCGTGGCGCATCCCCAATAAAGCCTTCGTTGTCCTTGCCAGCACGGCCACCAGGATCCACTCCAAAGTATCATCTATGAAGTTATCGTCATCCATAGTCCTAACACCTTCTTGGTCATCCTCGAATCCGCCCCGCAACCGTATCCCGTAACTCCTTCATCTCGCGATCGCGCCAGGATAAATCGCCGACAAGCTCCCACCCTTCGAGCTCATCTTCCCTCCCTTATCAAACTTCTTATCCCCCTTCAATTTCTTCTCTTTCTTTCTAAACCCATCTTCCTTCGACCCTTCCGCTTCTGCGACGATGGCGGCTCGCTCGCAAACTCATCTCTCATGAACGCCTGGTTTTTCATCTTCAATCCCAAAATCGGGCGTCCTCTCTCGTCCCCACTCTTCTTCACCAATCTCTTCCTCGGCGTCGCCTTCGAACCCGAATCATCGAACTCGTGAATCGGCGTCGAACAATCACATCATGTTGGCGTCCTTGCTCCGAACCGTGCCCTCCTCTCCGGTCTCTCGGGGTGAAAGACTCTTTGGTTGCACGCCGCCACGGCATAATACTCCCGTCGCCTCCCGTAACGCGAGGGCCTAAAACCGCTCTCCTCTTCTCGCGCTCCTCTTCCCGGCACGAGACGACGCGAACCCCGATCGGACTCCTCCGAAGATAACGGTAACCACCCCGCTTACTATGACCGAAGGTCTGCGCAAGTCATCCGAACCCCAACGCACGAACTCTCTCGATCCGTGATGGGAGTCCCTCCATCTCCTCGCGCAGAACCCTACGTAATCCGTCCTCTCGAATGGGAGGATACGATCCATATGCCGATCCAACAACCGATCGATTTTGGCGTTAATTGTTCTACCACCGCGACCATGTGTTGGTCAATTAATGGGCCAATTTGTCGATTCGATTGTTACGATCATACACGTCCTCGATACGTTCGCTGGTTCCTCTTCGGCGGCATGATTTCTCCAATCACGCGAAGCGAGGCTTTGATACCAACCGACGCAATGGAGATCTTCTAAACCAGTTGAACGAATCCACGAATGTGATCTACTGTTTCTACATATTTAAATAGATTAGAACTCTAACTGCCAAACAAGAAATTAGAAAATGGCTAAGCCACTTACATTTTTTATTGACTCCTAAGCAATTCTAAAGCAACTTATTTGACTTAAATAACAACTGCTACTAGTTAGGATTCATGAATCCATGGTCTCCCACATGATCATGACAACATAATGGAAAACATGTCTATCATTGCCTCCCCCTCAAAGCATAACCTTGTTCTCAAGGTTTGATTTGATGAACCTGGTGCCCTTCCTTATCTAACGATGATACAATGCTTGATCTAGTGAAATCGAGAGAGGAACACATCAGTTTATTGATGATCAACAAGGAAAACACGGTTACACCAGAGATAAAGAGAGATCTAGAAGCCCTAGAGAAAGAGGACTCCTCTTCTCCCCTAGACAATAGTCCATCCAAGAATGAAATTACAGTTTAAGAACAAAAGGATGAATAGTCATCCCATATATACCCACCCCGTAACTCTCTCTGAACACCAACCTACACACGCGCGCGCACACACACGCTGTGACACACACTACTCACACTTTACTGCACGTTAACCACCCAGGGCCTACTGCTTGGACAGCTGTGATCGAACCCCTAGGATGTGATTCCATGCTCTGCTTGTTCTTGCGGGTGTACACCTTGGAGATCACTTGTGGGCTTGGATCCCTAACATTACTCCGCCCCTAGACAACCACCTTGTCCTCAAGGTGGAAAGAAGGAAAGGACTTCTTCACATGACGTACCAACTCCCATGAAGCATCCAAAACAGGAAGAGAAGACCATTTTATCAATACCTCGAGGCCTGCAGATTCGAGGCGATAGGCAAGAACAACTTCGGGTTCGACAGATTCCATCACATAATCAGGCTCGAGAGGAGGGATCTTGAGAGAGGCCTGAACCTAATCAACCACACGCTGAAGTTGAGAGACATGGAAAATCAGATGAATTGCTGTCGAAGGCGACAACTCCAAGCGATACGCAACAGGGCCAATATGTTCCAACACCATGTAGGGCCCAAAAAACCGCGGACTGAGCTTCATGTTAGAGCGCCAAGTGACAAACTGTTGGCGATACGGCCTTAACTTCAGGTACGCAAGAACACCTACTGCAAACGATTCGACGATGCTTATCGGCCTGCTGCTTCATCATATTTTGTGCCAACATTAGCTGATCACGCAACTTCGAAATAGCCAAGTCACGACCACGCAAGAAGGAATCAAGATCAGGATCAACCGAAACTAGGGAATACCCGTAACACACCAAGGGAGGCGGATCTCGACCTTAAACAACCTTGAATGGGGAACATTGGAGAGAAGAGTGGAAGGAAGTGTTGTACCAAAACTTGGCTCAATGCAGCCAATCAGACCACTCCTTTGGTCATCGAGAGATGAAACAATGCAAGTAAGTCTCCACACACCTATTAACGACCTTCGTCTGGCCGTCAGATTGAGGGTGATAAGCCGAATTACGATTTAATCGAGTATGTTAGAGACGAAACATTTCACACAAGAATTGACTAAGGAAGACTTTGTCGTGGTCGAGACGATGCTGTTGGGGAAACCATGCAATCGGACCACACCTTTAATGAAGGTATTCGCAACCACTTTCATTGAATAGGGATGGCGGAGGAGGAGAAAATGGCCTTACTTACTGAAACGATCAACTACCACCAAAATTGTATTCATCCCGCGCGATGCAGGGAGGCCCTCGATGAAATCCATCGAGGTATCTTCCCACACACCAGCAGGTATAGGAAGGGGTTAAAGAAGACCACTAGGGGGCAACATTTCATACTTGTGTCATTGACAGACGTCACATGGGGCTACAAAAGCCTTGATATCTCTTTTCATCCCCACCTAGTAAAACTCAGCTAACAGCCTCTTATAAGTCTTGAGGAACCCGCCATGTCTCCCGATAGGAGAAGCATGAAACTCAGCCAAAAATTTGGGCTTCAGGCTCAAAGAGGCAGTGATAACACATCAACCCTTAAGGAAAAGCACACCCCGCAGCGACGACCATCCTGACTTGGTCCCCATATCATTAGAGAGAGCTGCCGAAGCCAAGAGGGGGTTGGCAACAAGCTCTTTTGAAATAACATCATCCACAAAGGAGAAAACCATAATAGCCTGTTCGATTTACATGTAAAATAATCCCAAGATCATGAAATTATTTTATACTGGGATTATAACATGAGTTTGGGTATTAGTCCCAATAGAGGGACTTGTTCGGTTGGGGGTATAATGGGTGAGATTAAACCTGATTTCAATAGGTGAAGTTAATAAAGTGCCCTTTTATATCTACAAACTCATTCGTTCATGTTTTGTGTTTCTGAGTTTTGTTGATTCATGGTTGTTTTGATGATTGGATATGAAATTAGGTATTTTTATTTCTCCACAAACATCACTTGCAGAGAGAGAGAGAGAGAGAGAGAGAGAGAGAGAGAGAGAGAGAGATTGCACACAAAAGGAAGATGCGAGAGGCGGAAGCACAACATAGGTACGATCGAGGCGGACGAGCTTCGGCACAAGCACGGTTAGGGTTTTTTGGTGTTGGAGAGTCGAGAAGATGAATGAATGTGTGTTTTGGGTGTTTATGATGATGATATTTTGGTCATTTGAAAGTCACCAAGATTGGGATAAAATAATACCGTTGAATTCATGATTTTAAATTGTCCCAATCCCGTGGGTTAAAATAATCCTATGGACAATTTTATACTCGAACCGAACACTTGTATTATTTAGTACCACCACTTATATCACCCTATCCTATGAACCGAACAGGCCATGAGGGTTGACAACATAGCCTTGAAGGGAAAGCGAGAAATGGCGTCCGCGACTTGATTAGAAGCACCCGATTTGTAGTGAATCTCAAATTGAAAACCTAGTAATTTGATGAGCTAGCGCTGATATTATGAGGCTATGACACGCTATTCCAATAAGAATTTTAGATTACGCCGATCAATACGTACCAAAAATTGTCTACCCAACATATAATGCTGCCATTTTTGGATAGTGAGCCCAATCGCCATGAGTTCCCTCTCGTAAGCTGACTTGGTACGAGTGCACGACAAAAGGGCTTGACTGAAGAAGGCAATTAGACGCTTAGCCTGCGACAACACTGCCCCCAACCCCACTGCCAGAGGCGTCGATTTCTACTATGAAAAGGCCATTAAAATTAGGCAAAGCCAGTGTGGGAACCTCCTTGATTGCTTGTTTGAGTTGCTGGACAATGAAAGTAGGTTCATCAGACCAACTAACAAGTCCTTGCGTAATAGCTGAGTGAGCGATGCCGCCAATTTGCAATAGTCCCTCACGAACCTTCTGTAATAGCCTGTAAGCCCAAAAAATCCTCGTAACTCTTTTGGAGTAGTCTGCATCGGCCACAAGTCCATGGCACAGACTTTTTCTGGATCAGCCCGAACCCCATCTCCTGAAATAATGTGACCTAAATACTCCAAGTCAGTGCCAACTGCCATCCTTCTTTTTCACCAACAAAACGGTGCTTGAGAACAGGCTCGTGCTCGGTTGAATGATGCCCACAGACAACGTCTTAGTCACCAAATTCTCAATCTCGGTCTTTTGAATGTGGGGATAATGATAAGGGCGCACCCTTACAGGCTTTGTCCCATCCTTCAGTATTATGGCATGATCACAGTCCCTCATGGGCGGAAGACCAGTAGGTAGTTGGAATAACGGAGCAAAGGCATCTAAAATACCGTGGACACAGGGCACTAACACCTCCAAGCTTGGGAGACCATCAAGAGTCCCCATTGATGTAGGACGTGTGAAGCCTTATCCAAAATATTATGTAGAAGTAAAAATTGATTTAGATTAAGAGTTTCTTTGTTGGAGTCCTTGTAAGATTAGAAGTTTAATTTCTATTTTGATTAGGATTAGAAGTTTCTATTTTATTAGAAGTTCTGTGTCATTAGAATTAGTAAGTTTTAATTATTTTCGTCACTTTATTTAATGTAATTTCAGAAGGTCAATATGACTTCAAATTCCTAATTGTATTAGGAGTTTTAGGACCTTGATCCTATATATAGGTGTTTAGGTTAAATTTTATGATATAGAACATTGAATAAGATTGATATTTGCTGAAATTCCTTCTCTCTTCTTCTAGTTGATTTCTCTTCTCTAATCCTCCATTAATTTGGTATCTGAGCCTTGGTTCTAGCGCTCCTTTTTCCCTTTCTTTCCTTCCTTCTTTCTTTCTTAAGCAAGAGGTTCTTGCATTTTCCCTTTCTTTCTTTTCATCTCTAAGAATTCTGCACTGAGTTTGCAAAATTCTTAGCTGTTCTGCTGTTGTTTGCTGCCTGCAAACTGTCTTGCTTGCTGTTTCGCTGCATTACCGCTTGCTGCATTGTTGGTGTTGCTGTTTCACTGCTGCTGTTTGGCGCTGCTGCTGCTGTTGTCTTGCAGTTTGGCTGTTTTTGTGCAGATTTGGTGCCGTTTGCTACTGCTACAGCGCGCTGTTTTGCTTCTGTTTCGCTGAAATTTTTCGTGCAGCCACACCTAACTTGCTTGCTTAACAAGTCACCTAGTAAGGTATAATTTCTTCACTTTGAAACTGAATTTTTGCATCTTTGGTGGCCAAGTCAAGGCTTCAAACCAGTTCATATTACTTTCTTGAACCAACAAACCAATCCTTCCCCATAGCCTTCTCTCATTAGTTAGCATAACCATTATCTTCGCATCATCACTTTTGTGCATTTTTCTTCTTGCATCCACATACTTTGATTTTATACATTCATTATATTTTGCATTCAGTTATATATCGGCACAAAAAAAATCCTTTCCCACATTCAAGCCTTTCACCATGACCACCCGTGCTACTTCTGAAGCCCAAAAGAATTTACAGGTTGATATGGACAAGTACAAGGAAGAAATTGAGGGTCGGTTAGACGGTTTTCATGTAGAACTTAGAGCTGCTACGGCCCAAATAAATACTTTTATAGGAAAACAAACAGTTGGTGAAACTAGTAATAACCATAGTGACCCAAAAGTAAGTCAACATTCACCTGTGAGTCAATCTCAAGGTTTAAAAAATCGACAAATTTCGTCGAAGTTCGGGCGAAGTTTGTCGATTTTGTGGCGTTCGAAACGAAGTTTAGAGGCAGAAGAAAAATTGCAAAAATTCGACTCAACTTCGGCTAACTTTGACCGAACTTCGAAAACATCGATGGAAGTCAATAAAACATGAAGTAAAATTGTTATGTTTCGTGGAAGTTGAACAAACTTCGACTAAAATTTCGACCGTGCTAGAAATATACTTAGAATTCGGAATATCCTCCGGTGATATGAGTTTTATGCATTGTTGTATGATTAAGTATATTTCTAGTATTTCTACAAAGAAACTTGAGTTTTTTAACATTTAAACTGAAATTCCGTAAACTTCTGTACACCGACGAATTTTTGTCAAACTTCCATCGTCAAAGTTAACTTCCTCGAATTAATTCTGAATTTTAAGTGAGCGAAGTCATAGGCGAAGTCGAAGTTTCGAACCTTGGTCAATCTCATGTCCTTCCTAGTGACGCCACTGGCATTTTGCCTACTTCAATTGACCATATGGTTCACTCAAGGATATCTTTTAGAGAAACTCGACCTCCAAATAGGAGAAATGTTCAAGACCACAACACTTTTCAAGTCCATGAGGATTGCCAAATGTATGAACATGACTATGAGGACCACCAATTCTTTCCTAGAAGGTCGATGCCCCTAGCTTTGATGGTAAATCCGGCCCTAATGGTTTCTTAGATTGGTTTGCCGACCTTGAGGATTACTTTGATTGGTATGAGATGAATGATGCCTAACGAGTTCGTTTTGCTAAAATGAAACTCCAGGATTTAGCTTAAGCATTATTGGTAAGGTGTTGAGTCTCATTTAGAGCTCCTAGGAGAGGAACCTATTCATTTGTGGGTTGAAATGAAGCAAAAGCTTAGGGCAAAATACTTACCTTTATACCATAAGAAAGAGTTAATGGACCAATGGATTAACCTTCGCCAATATTCCTTAACTGTCTCCAAATACATGTATAAATTTGAAGATCTTTTATTACGATGCAAAGTAAAAGATGCAGATTGGGCGTTGGTTACCAAATTTGTTAGTGGTCTGAAAACTGATAAAACGTGAGGTTAAACTACATTCTCCTGCGACCTTAGAGGATGCATATTATAAGGCTGTAGAGATTGAGAAGTTGTTTAAGTTCCCTATTCAGAGACGTATGGCTTCTCAAGCCGGGGATTCTTCCCAGTCTAAGTCTATCCAAAGGAGATAAGTGCATTCCCTCAACCTTCAACTGCACAATCACCCAACAATTGAACAAATCCGCAAAAGGAGATCGCCAACACGATGGTGAACAAAAGGGATCATGCTTAATTGGGTCTGATTTGAACAAATCATAGACCAAGGGAGAGTAATCATGCTCGAACTCTGACAAGAACGACAATGGAGGTTGTATGGCTAGCATTTGAGAAGAACTTGGCGGTGACCATGTTGCTGGATTTAAGGCCTCATTAGTCGAACCTTCCATTAACACATCCTGGTATGGTGGATTACAAGGTGACGACACCACGCACAACTTTGGATCTAGAAGGTGTGAGAGTTGAACGAGAGGCTCTTCGATCTGCAACGCTACCCCTTCGAATCTTTGATTTCCCCTCAGATCTGAATTTGAATGACTTTTCGTCGGATCTGGATCAACAACGATCCAAATCACATTAAATGCCACCAGATCTGCAACACCAATAGTTAGAGACTCCTCGGTCGGCACTGGCACTGGATCACCGTTGACCGGAATCAACTCGAACGCCACTGGTTCAAGCGGATTTGGTGATTTCGTGCCACATGATTATTCAATTTGCTGCTCTTCTCTGTTAGGTAATGCAATCCCATGATGAGTTCGTCGAACCTCTGAGCTAAGGCTCTGAACGCAGTCTTCATTTTCAAACTGAATTCGCGTGTTTGATTCTTCACCTCCTCGAACAACTTAACCATCGATGAACACCTCTGTGGCTCGCCATCGATTCGATCCAATCGAGCGTCCATATTTGAATGTGTGCTTTGATACCACTGATAGAACTCTAGACTTTTGTTACTCAATAGACAAATGAAACAACAAAGAGAATTAGAGAAACTAGAGAGACCTATCTCTCAGTCCAAAACTCACAAGAGTTCACCAATTACAATCTAAATCACATGATACTTTTGGTTACCTCTCAACATCTATTTATGCTCTCTAATTTCCCACCCAAACTTAGTAACCACTCAATTCATGCTTAAAGTGTTGTTAGTGCAGTCCCACTTCCAAATGTGATGAGAACGAGAGTCTTAACATGCTACTAATTAGGATTTAGGAGCCATGATCCCATGATCTCCCATACGATCATAACAACATAATGGAAAATGTCACCAAAAACCCATGTGATGTATTGAAATAATCTAATCAGCTGATAGATAATGAAAACTGAATATGGAGATAAAACACATCAAATACATTGGTTAATAGTATTTGAATCAATACACTGCTGAATTTTTTTTCTCAGCTCTTGAATGACAATCCAAGGTAGTGAGTTAGCATGTCCTTGTTGTGATCATTTCACATGATTGTAAAAATAAAGTTTTGGTTGGTAAGCAGAAGTATCTAACAATTATTGTAGATGTAAGTGCAATGTGCTTCATTCCTACACTTCTCTTCATGATTTCGATTTCAGTTCAAGCTCATGCTTTTTTTTTTTCTAGGTCATAGCATCGAAAATTCATGCGTGGAAACCACATTTTTTTAGAGCCATTCCTTGTGTGATCAAACGAACAATAAATCAGTGATAATTAATTTGAATTTTATTTGTTAATTTTTATTAATCTAATTATTACTTTTTGGTGTGACGAATCCATTTTTTGTAGTTTGTCAAGTCTTACATATTAATAGTTATGTAGTTTCCTCTAAAAAAATCATTAGATCGTTGTTTTGGTTTACTTGATTTTATATTGTCGTGTTTCACTTGCGGGTTATACTTTAACTTCATCCTTCTAGTCACTTTGTTGCTTTGATATGAGCATTTCTTCTTTGTCCATATTTTCTTTACCTTTAGTTTATACCCTCTTGTTTTGGTTTTTTATGAATTAAGTCATTATTTTGTTTACATTTTACATTGGCCTGAGTTGCTTCACCTCTTTATATGGTTTAAACCCCTCATTATATTTGACTCCATACTATTTGAGTTGCTTCATTTGTTTGATATGCTTTAATCTCCTTCTATTTGCTGGATTTTTTTTTGATAAGATCATCGTCTCTATTGTCCAAAACCATTTTTTAGGAGGTGTTTTCAAGTTGGAGTTATTTTTGCCAGAAGAATATCCGATGGCGGCACCTAAGGTTTGGAACTTTAATGAGAAGGATGTGATATCCCCCTTTTTTGAAAAGAAGCATGTGATTTCTACTTATCTATAAAGCTATAATTTTTTAGCTAGAAGCCTAATGCCATTTTCTTTGCCTCAACATAAGTTTTGATAACCTTATTTGGTTAAATTTCATTTATTTACTCACTAGGAACTTAATGTCATGATTGTCATCTTTGCATTTGATGTAAATTCTAAGAAGCTTTTTTAATGAAATCTCATGTCGCCGATGTCTTACAAAATTGTGAAGTATGGTGCTACAACAAAAGCCTTAATCCCAAATTAGTTGGGGTCGTGATGCAGTGAGGAATTTACCAATTGCTTGCTACAAAGAAAATGATAACTTTTTCTTACAATTCGTTAATTTCATGAATACCGAATTGAAGAAACACGTTTCTAACTTGTGATCGAACACAAAGTTCAAGAAACCAAAACAAATAAAGAGGTACTCTCTCAAAACACAAATTTTCATTAATCAAATAATCCACCACTAATAAAATATGATCAACCTGTATATATAGACTTTATTATGGACTAACATAGACTCTAACATAAACTCCAACTACCATAAACTCATATATACTAAAAACAAATCAAAGTTATTCTAACTATGACTTCAACTTGACACAAACTCTAACAATTTTATCTAATAAATAAGAAATCCTAATCTAACAAAAACTTTGATTTGCATCATTCTCTTCAGGTTGAGAAAAATTCGTCATCGAATTTGATGCCTGAATCATTCTCCCGCACATAACCTCTATGTTCTTCATATCTTTGTCCTTCATCATTCTTCCTCGATTCAAGAAAATTCATCCCCGAATTTTCAAAGCTTCACGTGTCTTGCGATCCGGAATCACTTTATCTTAAAAAATAGGCTTAATTTTATTAAACAGAGAAAAGAAGAAAAATTTCTCTCCCCACTTACAAGACCCGTGACAATAATGTTGGACTTTCTTACAAACAAGAGAATGACAAAAGAGATCAGCTTTGAAGAGATTCTTGTACTCCTTTTAAAGCCTCAAAAGTCTTTGGATTAGAGAACTAAAGAACGACCACAAAGATCTCCTTTTGCTTCTTCACAAAAATCAAAGTTCTTCTCTTTGTAGATTTTGAGTTTTTGAGTGTGTTTCTTCCTTCTCTTGACAAAACCATGTTCTTGGTGGTTTTATAGTGTTAGGTATTCCATCTTGACAGTTTATGACCGTTCTAGGGATCCAAGGGTCCAAAATAGATCAAGAATTCAAATTAAAGTGTGTTTTCCAATTTGTAAAAAAAAAGTGTCGAGATATGCAATTAGCGCGCTAATGCTTGAGACCTAGCGCGCTAACTCGCACTTAGCGCGCTAATGAAATCATTAGCGCGCTAACTGCAGGGGACCTCAAAACAATTATTTTGTCCCTTTGTGTTAGCGACCCTTAAACTCGTCAGGGACCTAACCAACCCTTATATAACATGTTATACACGTTTATTATGAGTCATTAAGCCTAATTGGGTGGTAGGATATTTTTACAAATCCCGAAACGGAAATTCACGATTTCATAATGTATTAGGGGCTTTTCTCAAATTTACGTTTTCTTTTCGAAGACCTTTCAAAAACGAGTTTTTCTTTTTCGAAAACATTTACAATGATCTCGTAATATGCAAATGACCATCCACACAAAGTTTCACATTGTTTAAACTCATAGTCCTAGTTATGTGTTTAAATTCCACTTTGAAACTTGAAGTAAACTTATAACTTTTGAAGAATGGTTTAAGAAACTTGATATGCATGGACTAATGCATTTGGCTTGCGTGAAAGAATTTGTATACCTTACATTGAAATTACAAATTGCGGTTTGAACTTTCATCTTCATTTCTTCATTAATGCCGAGTCTTGAACTTGTATTTCTTGAGTACCCTTGATATGTTGTTTTGCATCCTTTAACAAAAACTGAAATACACTAGATGTTTATTAGTACATTTTCACCTTGTTTGTTTCCATCAAAATCTCGGTCGGAGTGTGAGTGACTAACCACTTAGTACAACAATCTCCCCCTTTTGATGATAACAAACAATGTGAACTTTAAAGGTGTAAAACGTAATCTAAATGTATATCGCATTCATGATTTTATATTTCATATATGCAAGTTCAAAACACATCAACCTTTTCAAGTTCAACCACATTTTTCTCCCCGTTTGATACCATCAAAAAGTGGGGCCAAGCATCCCCATAAATAAACACAATAGAAACAATACGAGAGAAATATACTCTCCCCCTCACTTTATGCATATCAATAAACAATAGTCGGTAGCGATACAAATGCATAGACGATAAAACATAGTGAAGCAAGAAATATCCATATAGAAAACTCGTAGAGATACGCAAAAAAATTCATGATATAGATAGCATAAAAACGAAATTATAGACGCTCTGGCGAACGACATTAGCGCGCTAATGATAAAATTAGCGCGCTAATGGGTCGATTCATATTCGGGGCCGATGCGCTATTAGCGCGCTAATGGGTGTTATTAGCGCGCTAATTTCCTCTCGGAAATTTTTAATTCAAGTACATCATTAGCGCGCTAATTTTAACTATTAGCGCGCTAATTCCTCTCTCGAATTTTTTGACAAAAAATTTTGGATTTTTGCAATATAGCTCCGATTCTCCTCAAACTTCATGGACACTTCACCAACACCATATAAAAAGGTTTGGAATAGCTAAAACATATGTAGAAGGTCCGATTCTCGAAACATGCCTAACTCACGCCGAATTTTAGAAAATTGATCTCTAGGCAAAGGCTTAGTGAATATATCGGCTAGTTGATCCTCTGTGGGCACATGGATGAGTTTAACATCGCCCTTTTGGACGTGATCACGAGATGGTGTCTAATCTCAATATGTTTTGTTCTTGAGTGTAACACCGGATTTTTCGATATGTTTATCGCACTTATGTTATCACAATAAATTTCAGCACACCCAACTAGGATTTGATAATCCTCAAGTTGTTGTTTCATGTATAGAACTTGAGCACAACAACTCCGTGAGACACATATTCGGCTTCCGCCGTAGATAAAGCAACGGAATTTTGCTTTTTCTTTGAACCATGAGATAAGTGAATTTCCTAGCAAATGACAAAATCCGGAAGTACTTTTCCTATCGACTAGACTTCCCGCATAATCGAGTCAACAAAACTTCGGAGTTCGAAACTCTTAGTTTTGTTGAACCACAATCCTAAGTCTTGTGTTCCACTTAGATATCGAAATATGCGCTTTACACATTTTAAGTGGGACTCCTTGGGATCGGATTGAAATCTAGCACATAAGCACACACCGAACATAATGTCGGGTCTACTAGCGGTCAAGTATAGGAGGCTACCTATCATTCCACGATAAAGTTTAGGATCTATGGGTTTTCCTAGTTGGTCTTTGTCCATTTTGATGGTGGAACTACTAGGAGTGTCACATGCTTTCGATTTTCGAATTTGAATTTCTTTAACATGTCCCTCACATACTTTGCTTGATTTATAAAAATGCCATGTTTGGATTGTTTTATTTGCAAGCCTAGAAAGTATGTTAGTTCTCCCATCATGCTCATTTCAAATTCATTTGTCATTAATGATGAGAATTCATTACATAGACTTGTGTTGGATGACCCAAAAATGATATCATCAACATAAATTTGAACAAGTAACATATCATGTTTTTCGATCAAAATGAACAAAGTGGGATCTAGCGTTCCTTTCTTGAATCCTTTTTCAAGTAGGAATGCACTAAGTTCTGTCATACCAAGCTCTAGGAGCTTGTCTTAGTCCATACAAGGCTTTTTGAAGATGATATACATGACCTGGGTGTTCATGATCTTCAAAACCCGGTGGTTGTTCTACATATACCTCTTCATTAATGAAGCCATTTAAGAATGCACTTTTAACATCCATTTGATATAGTAAAAACCCATTGTAGCAAGCATAGGCAAGTAACATTCGAATTGCTTCTAGTCTTGCTACGGGTGCAAAGGCTTCCTCATAATCAATTCCTTCTTCTTGATTGTAGCCTTGTGCAACCAACCTAGCCTTGTTTCTTACAATTTTACCTTTTTCATTCTTTTTGTTTCTAAAAACCCATTTGGTGCCTATGGTTGTGTGGTCCTTGGGTCTAGGTACTAATGTCCATACCTTGTTCCTAACAAAGTGGCTTAGCTCCTCTTGCATAGCCATTACCCAAAATTCATCTCCTAAGGCATCATCTATCTTAGTGGGCTCGGTTTGTGATACAAAAGCTATATGTCCTTCATCTCGATGTAATGTGGACCTAGTGATTACTCCTTTGTTTGGATCACCTATTATTTGTTGGGATGAATGGCCAATTAGAAGTCTTGAATTCTTAGGCGCACTTGTGTCGGATTCTTTACATGCCTCAACTTCTTGACTATTTGAAGTTTGTCCTAGGGTGCCATCATCTTCATCATCGATCCTCAATTTTTCCAAGTTTTGCATCATCTTAACTTTGGGATCCACTTCATCAAATTTCACATGGATAGACTCTTCTATGGTTTTGGTTGATCTATTAAACACCCTATATGCTTTGTCTTTGTGCATAGAGTAGCCAAGGAAAGTACATACCTTTGACTTTGGGTCAAATTTGTCTAATTGATCCTTATCATTTAGAACATAGCAAGTACAACCGAACACCTTAAAGTAACTTATGTTAGGCTTTCGGCCTTTCCATAGTTCATAAGGAGTCTTTTTCACTTGCTTTCGGACATTTACTTTATTTATAACATAGCATGCCGTGTTAATGGCTTCGGCCCAAAAATGCTTAGCTATGTTGTACTCATTTAGCATAGTCCTACACATCTCTTGGAGTGTCCCTGTTTTTTCTTTCAACAACTCCATTTTGTTGGGGTGTTCTAGGAGAGGATAATTGGTGTGTATAACCTTGTTTAGCACAAAAATCCTCCAAGTTTCTATTTACAAACTCACCACCTCTATCACTTCTAATGATGGTGATTTTGTATCCCTTTTTCATTCTCAACTAAAGCACAAAATTTTACGAACACATCAAACACTTCATGCTTATGAGAGAGAAAATACACCCATGTATATCTAGTAAAATCATCAACAATGACAAAGCAATATGATTTACCTCCTAGGCTTTGTGTTTGGGTGGGTCCGAACAAATCCATATGGATAAGTTCTAAGGCTCGAGTCACATCACTTGTTACTTTCGTCTTAAATGACGATTTCACTTGTTTACCGAGGATACAAGGTTCACACTCCTTGTCTTTCTTAAACGTGCATTTGGGTAGACCCTTAACTAGATCATGCTTAGTCAATTTTGACAAGTTCTCCATGCTAGTATGTCCTAATCTACGGTGCCACAACCATGCATCACATTCACTTTGTGCACTCAAACATGAGACATTTTGCATATTCATCTCATCAAAGTTAATGGCATAAACATTTTTATCTCTATATGCAATAAATAAGGTTTCATGCTTCTCATTCCTAACAATGCATTTCGATGATTCAAACATAACATGAAATCCTTTGTCACACAATTGACTAATACTAAGCAAATTATGTTTCAATCCATCAACAAGATAAACGTTAGAAATAGAAAGTGAATTGTTACCGACGGTTCCGAGACCAATAACTCTTCCTTTGTTGTTGTCTCCAAATGTAACCTTTCCACCATCATGCCGCTTTAGTTCAATAAATTGATGTGCATCTCCAAGGTCATGTGTCTTGAGCACCCACTATCCAAGTACCATGGGGTGCTCTTCCTCGCATCCTACACAATGGGAAACACACTAGATTTTGGTACCCAAACACCTTTGGGTCCGAGAATGTTAGTGTAGTAAACATTTTTAACTACCCATGCTAGTCTACCCACTTTGGCCTTTTGTAATGCACATTTCCCGACCACATGAGTCTTGTTGCATTTAGAGCATCTACGATCATCATTTAGCAATTTCTTGTAACTTAACAAGTTTGCTCCATAACCTATGCCTCTTTTGTTGAGTGCACGTCGTTGTGCTCCCAACATCATGTCAAACATTTCTTTACCATTTGTAAACTTATGCACCGTGCTAGTCAAGTCCTCTACTTCCTTGACTAAAGCATCTCTCTCCTCTATGACTTCATTTAAGTCACTTTGGAGATCATTAATGGTCTCATTTTGTGACTCTATTTCACTAATTGCAATGGTCAAGCTCTTTTTGAGTTGTTTGGTCTTTTTGACCTCCTTTTCCAACTCTTTCCTAAGCTCATCAAGATTTGGAACATCATCCAAATCATCAACATTATCAAAGTTAAAAGAGTTAGAATTTACCTCGCCTTGTGCCATGAGACAAAGTATTGCCTTCTCACTTTCCGATTCGGATTCCGAACTTGATGATGATGAGTCATCCCAAGTTGCTTTGAAACTCTTCTTTCCTTTCTTCTTGTCAAACACCTTCTTGGATTTGCAATCCACCTTGATGTGACCCGGTTTGCCGCAACCGAAGCATATGGTTTCATTTGATTTTCCTCCCTTGCTTCCACTTCGAAACTTCTTCTTATACTTGTCTCGCTTGTACATGGCCCCTGTTGAGCTTTCTTGAGAGCATAGCTACTTCCTCCTCAAGATCATTGTCATCACATGATTTTTCATTTTCAATGATCTCTACCGATGCACTAGGGGAGCTATTTGCCTTCAAGGCGATATCTTTTCTTGAACTCTTAGTACCTCCACTTAATGCTTCCAATCTTGCTCGGTCTTTAAGTTCAAATTCATGGATCTGTTAGCTCTCCACACAATGCATCAAATGTGTAATCTCCAAGATTTTGTGCCGATTGGATAGCATACTTCTTGGCATCCCATTCCTTAGGCAAGCCTCTAAGGAATTTATACACCGAGGTTTCTTGATCATAATTCTTTCCAAGATTCTTGATCTCATTCAATAGTTTAGTGAATCGAGTGATGGCGGTGGGTATGTCTTCATCGGACCCAACTCGGAAAGTTTCATAGTGCTCCTCAAGAATTCTTAACTTGGTCTTCTTCACTTGCATGGTACCTTCATAGTGTACCCCAAGCTTCTCCCATACTTCCTTAGCCGTTTGACAAGCACTTACTCGGTTAAATTCATTTTCACTTAGCGCACAAAACAAGTGATTCATGGCTTGATCATTTGAGAGCTCAATCTTTATCTCCTCGGCGGTGTACTCTTTCAAGGGCTTATCCGGTGGAGTGTAGCCACTTTCAATTGCATCCCATAAGAATCTATTTTGTGCTCTAATGTAGAATTTCATTCTCACTTTCCAATGAGCATAGTTAGTTCCATCAAAATACGGAGGCCTACTCGAAGAGTTGCCTTCCCGAAGGCGAGCCGGATCTAAGGTTTGCATCCTTGCACAAAAAGAACACTCAAAGATACGTTAGTAATACTTTGAGCAATAACCCGCTACGATACCAATTGAAGGTCACCCAAGAGGGGGTGAATTGGGTTACCGAGTAGTTATTGCCCTTTTAAAACTTTATGCGCAAATTACAACTATAATGCATACACTATCAATGAATATATATATGCTATGCAAGTGAATGGAATGGAAGAGATGGAAAGTGACACACAATTTATAGTGGTTCGATCCAACGATCTACGTCCACTACCTAACCTCCCTAGGTTAGGATTTTTAACCCCACTTATATTGCAAATAAGTGTTACAACCTAAGCATACAAGCCTAGAGTGCCTAATTACAATTAGGACTTCCCACCTAGCCGCAACTAGGATTTGTGCCTAGTCTCAACTAGGTCTTCCCCTTTGACTTAGATTCCACTAAGTCTTACAATCATACAAATACAATAAGTTGCTGAAAAATAATGAGATACACTTTACAACACAAAGTGGTATCAAATTCAAACACTAGCAAGCCTCCTAGAGCCTAACAACTCTTATGCATGCAAGTATGAGAATAAATGGAATATGCAAATATGTCACTGATTTTGTTGCAAATCCCAAGTGTGAAATCGTTTTAAAAACTTAATATATTAGTGTAAAACCGATTTCAAGTCTAAGAACAATAGTTTAACAAAAATCAAGTTTAAGTGCAAAACTTTTGTTCAAATCAATCTTAGGGTTTGATAAAATAAATTTAAGTGCAAAACCCAAGAAGAAGGTGTTCAAACACACAACAAAATGATTTTCTAATCAAATACACAAAACTATGTAGATTAAGCACAAGCAAGATTTTAGATCTAGGACTTTCTTACAAACAAGAGAATGACAAAAGAGATCAGCTTTGAAGAGATTCTTGTACTCCTTTTAAAGCCTCAAAAGTCTTTGGATTAGAGAACTAAAGAACAGCCACAAAGATCTCCTTTTGCTTCTTCACAAAAATCAAAGTTCTTCTCTTTGTAGATTTTGAGTTTTTGAGTGTGTTTCTTCCTTCTCTTGACAAAACCATGTTCTTGGTGGTTTTATAGTGTTAGGTATTCCATCTTGACAGTTTATGACCGTTCTAGGGATCCAAGGGTCCAAAATAGATCAAGAATTCAAATTAAAGTGTGTTTTCCAGCTGTAAAAAAAAAAGCTGTCAGATATGCAATTAGCGCGCTAATGCTGAGACCTAGCGCGCTAATGAAATCATTAGCGCGCTAACTCTAGAGGACCTCAAAACAATTATTTTGTCCCTTTGTGTTAGCGACCCTTAAACTCGTCAGGGACCTAACCAACCCTTATATAACATGTTATACACGTTTATTATGAGTCATTAAGCCTAATTGGGTGGTCCGGATATTTTTACAAATCCCGAAAACGGAAATTCACGATTTCATAATGTATTAGGGGCTTTTCGCAAATTTACAGTTTTCTTTTCGAAGACCTTTCAAAAACGAGTTTTTCTTTTCGAAAACATTTACAATGATCTGTAATATGCAAATGACCATCCACACAAAGTTTCACATTGTTTAAACTCATAGTCCTAGTTATGCTAGATGTTATCGCGACAGAGCACTTTTGTTACTGTCCACGACTTCGTTCAACGAACAAAAATGTTTTGTTGTGAACTTTACTTCGTCCCTTACAACGATCTCTACAGAGCACTTTTCGGCGACCGCATCACCAACCACCTCTTTAAGCACTTGAGGGCTTTTAGAACTAGAAATCACCTCGATGGCAAAGTCATCGTCTCCATAAACTAGTTTGTCTTCTATGAAGTCGTGCCCATCATCGTCGAACTTTTGCGCCTTTTCAAAGTTGTTGGAGTCCTTCTCGAAGAAGATCAGATCTACTTCGCCATCATCGCAAAGAAAAAAACTCCATTTTCTTCTTTATCGACAACAAATCCCTCCTCGTTAGAACTAGAATATTCTTCTTCAGGTTCCTCACCAAAAGCAAACTCTACCCTCATTTGCATGGTTACTCGTACCTGGCTCTGATATCAACTGATGCAGCGAGGAATTTACCAATTGCTAGTTACAAAGAAAAAGATAATTTTTTCTTACAATTCGTTGATTCCTTGAATACCGAATTGAAGAAACATGTTGCTAACTTGTGATTGAACACACAAAATGTAAGAAACCAAAACAAACAAAGAAATACTCTCTCTCAAAACACAAGTTTTCATTAATCAAATAATCCACCACTAATAAAATACGATCAACCTTTATATATATAATTTATTATGGACTAACATAGACTCCAACATAAACTCCAACTTTTATAAACTCTAATTATGACTTCAACTTTGGCACAAACTCTAACAATCTTATCTAATAAATAAAAAATCCTATTATAACACAAACTTTGATTTGCATCAGGTCGGCTACGCAGACCAAACTCTTCAATTGTGCTCGATTTTGTGCAATTGATGGTGTGCTTTCTAAATCTTTTAAATCCCTCTTAATTAATGGGTCCCAAGTTAGCTTCGGTCTACCTTTACATCGTTGAGTCTTTTCAGTTGAGTCAAGTTTTCTAATGGGGGCATTCGTAGGCCGTCTTCGGAGGTATCCAAACCGCCACAGTCGTTCTTCCCTAATCTTTGTGTGAATTGGTGCTACTCCTACTTTTCTTTAAATTTATGTGTTTCTTATTTTATCTTAACGATTTACCAAACATCCATCCAAGCAATCCTTATTTTAGCTACGTTTATCTTATGTACTTCTTGTTTCTTTACCACTCAACATTTTATAAATTTTGAGCAAAAATTAGGTATCTTGCAGATTATGAACACCAAATTAACATCACAATGGGCTAGCCTACAAGTAGTGAACGTGATAGTTTGTCTCATGTCCCATTGCATGAATCCAAGTATGGTGATTTCTCGTCTTGACATGGGTTACCCTCCTTAAACTAGTTGAATTGGGACAAGCCTAGGGCAGAGAAAGGTAAGTTTATCTAGCTCAAATGGCTAGAGCCACGTATTGGAGGAGAAAGCCCCCCCTAGATCTTTTCCTGACTCATCTTCTTTTACAGAAGGATACTTAACCCTCCACTGGGAACTTTGCCAAAAGTCATTCTAATTGAGTTAGAGTAGCAGATGCTGCCAAGGATGCACCAGCAGCAGCGAATCTTGGTACAATCGATCAAGCGATAGAAGATCACGTAGGAATTTGTCTATCCAAGAAGCTACAAGAAAACCTAATGACGAAGCAAGACCGGCTTTTGATTCGTCTACGAGAAGCAAATTGTTGTGCGAAGGAATAATATCTCGACATGAGCCAAGAGGCAGACCTTCTGCCACTCCACCTAGTCGTATGAAACGACATGCATCCTAGTGATACGATCTTAGATAATCTTAAGGATTATTATTACTTTCTATTTTTAATTAGTGATTATTAGTAGTTTCCATTTTAGTAGTTATTATCAAGGATTGCAAAGCGTTTAGGCGATGCCTAGGCGTTTTCTTGGCTAAGGCGAGGCGATGCCTAGGCAAAAAAATATTTATTTAGAGGCCCTTGAAATTAATATAATTTTTTGTCTGTCCGCCTATAATACCATTACCCATTGTTTGTCTACTACATCATAAGCATTGATAATTTGATATTGAAGCTTCATTCTTAAAAAAACTCATTCTTCAAAATAAAAATTAAGCTTCATACTGCAAAACCAATTAAGAAAATTTGAAAAATCAAATGAAGCATGCATTACCTTATACAAATGAATGAATATCCCAAGACCCACCATTGCCATAAGAAATTCAATTTCAAAATATCATTTAGTAGTCATATAAATTTCAACTTCAAACAAGCAACTAGCAAAATCACCAAATTCTCAAAAAACAATCATAAACCATCATCATGCAAGTCATACAAAAATCACTAATGTTTTCACTTTCCATAGACAACCACACTATCAATTTCTTAATCATCAAACTCATCTTCATCTTCAAATGTCTCTCTAAGAAGTAAAAAAACATTAATAAAAAAATTTCAAATAAAAAATAGATTTTTTTTTTAAAAAGACAGCGGTATATAATTTTTTTTAAAAAACAATGTTTATCTTCATCACCAAGTCGATGATGAAGATGAACATCGCAGAGGCCTAGGGAGGCCTCTGCGACGGTGTCGTAGAGGTTAAAGAGAGCGCCGGAGGGGCGTTGAAAAAAAAAAATTTCGGGAATTGTCAGAGTCGTCAGAGTGTCGGAAGCTCGTCGGAGATGGGAAAATGGATGGTGGTGGTATGGCTCAACAAATGGCGAGGTTGGGGTAGGGTTTAGGGTTGGTGGGTACTAGGGTTAAATCTTGTTTATATATACAAACATTTTATTGAATTTTAGTTACACCTCTCTCAAATCTTTGAAAATATGCTCAGAACTCCCCCCATCGCCTAGGCGATGGGGCCTAGAAACGCTTAAGGCATCGCCTTGCAATCACTAGTTATTATTTTGCTAGGTATTTGTTCGTAGGAAGTTTCTATATTTATTTTTAGTAGGTTTTTTATTCTTATCAAACTACCTAAGTAGTACTTGGTATTTATTAGTTTCTATTTTTATTGTACAAGGAGCCTATATATATAAATATTAAGGAATCAATAAATCAAACAATTTTAGTGAAAAGAAAAGGAACTAAAGGAGGAATTGAAGTAGGAGAGTCACTGACTCTACCTTAATTACCTATTCTATCTATTCTTTCATTTCGTCTACTATATTTCTTATTGTTTCTTCTATCAACATATTTCTAAGCACGAATTCAATTATATATAGACATGTGACTAGATCCTGTGCGAAGGTTCATAACACATGGCTCCCTCAAAATCCCTTATTTCTAAGGCGGGTTGCGCTGAATTTCCCAAGCGTTTAGTAACTATGATGGTCGAGGGGCTCTAAGCGATCGATGTGTATGAGCTTTTTAGTGCTCGTGAACTATTACCGATGAAAGATTTATCGCAGGTTACTCGGAGAGGGCTGCTCAACTCACATATCAATTGCACACAATATACTCATACTAGAACTGTCTTTAGTCCTTCTCTTTACATGATTTGCCAGTTTGTGCAAGTCTATCCAGGACATTGTCCAAAAACTCAATGTACAGTCTTTATAACTCATCTCATACATTAGAGGGAAAGATTTGTACCCATTATGTACCTCGAAAGGGAAGCAAACTTCTTAAATGTTGCGTTTTTCTAAAGAATAAGAGTTCCTTATCTACCGACATTGATTGATTGTTTTAGCAGAGATCTAGTTTTAATGCAGCTCTTCCACTTGCCTTAGTGACCTATAGCTTACCTTCTTGTCTACATTGATTTTCTAATGCATTGTCAAGGTCTCTGCCAACAAAATGATCCTCCCTCATTTTCTAATTGACCAAATTGATCAGCTAAATAATTAATTTTATTAACAATTTGTTTTCCTAGTAAACCAATTATACTTTGATTCAACAATAAAATTTGATGAAATGAAATTCATTATTCTATCACTATCACATTAGCCACATAAGTTGAAGTCCATTGTCATTCAAATTGTGAGATTTAGTTTATTGTTCTTGGAAATTTATTACCGACTCATCCACAAACGAGCACTTAATCGAGCGCAATGGAAGAGTTTGATCTATGTAACCAACCAACTAATGGGATTGAGGCTTTGTTGTTGTTGTCATCCACAAACGTGAGCTTAAAAGACTTAAGTTGTGGCAAATGCAAACAATTAATCCTTGAAGATTTTTTCTTGAGAGCCTAATGAAGAACAAAAATTATAATTTGTGTTATTTAATTTATTTAATTATTTGTATTTAAAGTGTAATAGGATTATTAGAACTTTTATTTTTTAGAAAGTTTTATATAGAGTCAAAGTACAAGTTAGTAATTTAGTTAAGTCTTTATAGTAATTTTATTGTTGTCCAATCAGAAGTTATATTTGTTTTAGTTGTCTAGTTAGAGTAGTCCTACATAAAGGCATTAAATCTTTAACTTTTTGGGGGTTGATAATTTGATTAATGAAATTGTGTTTTGAGTTTTCTTGGATAGAAAATTGTGTTGTTTCTTGAACTTTGCATGTCTTCAAGAGATCACAAGTTAGAAACAAGTTTTTATTTGACAAAAAGTTTTCTTTTACTGGGTATTCGAAGAATCAATGCTAAAAGAAATTTTATCTTTTCTTTGTAGCGAGCAATTCGCCAATTCCTCGCTATATCAGAGCCCGAACAAAGTTGTTGCATAATCCAGTCATCCTTGTTTTCACTTCAAGAGACCTACATTTTGACCTCTTGGTCACCTTATTACGTTGATTTTGTTTCAAAACGAGCCCTTCTTTTGTTTCTCAAATATAGTGATTGATTCTTTTTTTTTTCTTCGGGCGTGCTAGTAATTGAGTTTTGAGCCTTTACATTTTTCCTCCTATTTTTAGTTTTGTAGGATTTACTTTTTTAAAACCGTTGAACTGACACACCTTTATTAAATCAAGGTTTATTGGATTTGTACTGAGACATCTTTCCATTTGTTCAATGGTTGATATTTAGAATAGTTGCACTTCTTTTAGATTTTAAATCATTCATACATAGATAACTTATGCACCTGAAGTAACCTATGTCTCCAATAACCTTGTGATATGGATGAACAATCCTTTTGAAATATTTTAGTACTTTTTATCTTTCTCTCTTCCAAGTTATTAGATTTGCTGTTGAATATCTCTGTTGTAACTTCTTAGCAAGTTTATTGGAGGACGTCTCTTACTAGTGATTGCTTCATTGAAAGTAATTGGATTAAATTTGAAAATATCACTTTGACTCTCCTTGTAACAGGTTCGCTTTCTTACTAAAATATACCATCCAAACATTGATAAGGTTAGTGGATGTGCATTATTTTTTCCTACCATTACTAAAGTATAATGCTTTACACATCAAAAATTGAGGTTTTGTTATTTTAGCTTGGAAGAATTTGTCTTGATATCCTTAAAGACAAGTGGAGTCCAGCTCTACAGATTCGAACTGTATTACTAAGGTATGTGAAACTGTTCTTGATGTATTGTAATGAAACAAAGCAAGTGTATGGAATGGTTGACATGTTTTCATTCTCCTCAAATATAAAGGAAAATATTCCCTTTTGAAAAAACTGGAAAATGAAGTGCTAAAATTTTTTATTGATTTTGCCGCGTGTGGTGTACAATGGTTTTAGCCTCGTTGTGTTCATTCGTTTTCCAACTTCCTGAAAAGTGCACTGTCGGGGAAGTTGATTAATGTGTGTTTGGTTGACAATTGTAATTTGCGCAAAGTAGAAAATTTAAAGAATAGATTATTGTGATATACTATAATTTCCTTAAGAGGGAGAGAGTTGTCCCTATCAAGGGAGTGCACGCACTCCTTTAGGTTGTGTTGGGGGGCGCCACTTCCCAGTAAGTACTTCCTCAACCAAACATGGCTTCTTATTGATTTTTGTAACTTTGTTTGGGTTCAAACTCGGTCTAGTTCCTAGAATTTTATTGATTCTAAGAAAAGTTGCAAAATTGGAAAGGAAAGAGCTGCAACTACAGAGAAGTCTGTATGGTAACTCAAACTCTCAAAACATGCAAGATTGGATGAATTGAAGTAGAATCGGGAAGGTCCAAGCGAGAAGCAACTTTGCCGACTTGAGCCATAATTTGAGGGTCCAAAGAAGAGTGGGCTGAGCTTCTCATTGCGCCTAAGTGCCAAGGACTTGAGGCGATAGGGTGGATGTGAAGGAAAACGAGATCCCAAACTTCAAATCCAAGGTAACGCCTTTTGACATTCGCACTGGCTTTCGTTTTCTCTCGGGCACGTAAGAGACGATGTTTGAGCTCATCAAGGGAAGCATCTCGAGCTTCTAATTGCTTGTCAACATCAGCCACCAATGAAAGAATGTCTATTATATCGAATAAGAGGGGAAGGAACATGCCCAAATAGAATCCGAAAAGGAGTGGATTGTGCCGACGTATGAAAAGAAGTACTGTACCAGTACTCCGCCAAATGCTAACCACCGAAACACCAATGAAGAATGTCTAGTATATCGAATAAGAGGGGAAGGAACATGCCCAAATAGAATCTGAAAAGGAGTGGACTGTGTCGACGAATGGAAAGAATTACTGTACCAATACTCTGCCAAATGCTAACCACCGAAACCACTACTTATGCTTGGAAGAGACAAAACAATGTAACAAGCTTCAATGCATCGGTTAACATCTTTGGATTGGCCATTTGTTAAAGGATGATAAGCTGTATTTCTCTCAACAAAAGAACCCATAGCTCTAAAGAGACTAGTCCAGAAAGACTCGTAAAAATCTTGTCGCGATTCGTGACAATGGAGTGAGGAATACAATGTAAGCATACAACTTCTTTGATGAAAAGAGAGACCACGATAAGAGCAGGGAAGAGATGTTTGAGAGCAAGAAAATGACTATACTTGATTAACAACCCCTAAGATGCAATCAAACCCACCCGATTTAGGAAGCCCTTCAATAAAGTCCATAGTCAAATCATCCCTTGCTCTGAGATAGTCCAAATGTTTTACTCTAACCTATACACCCCCAAATTAGTTGAACCTCTCATGGCTAAGTGTGAGATTCAAGGACAAAGAGTCATTGTACCCCTCGAGACCATTCGAGATCTCCTCAAGTTACCAAAGGGTAGCTTTGAGTACTACAATATTCACCATGTCACCCGAGTTGAAGGGTTTGATTGTGAGGTTGCCTTGAGGCAGATCTATATGGATCCAAACTTTGATGTGAGTGAGACTCCCAAAAGTAACAAACTTACTGTTTTAGCCCGACTTGCACACACCTTGGTTAGTCGGAGCCTCACTCCGAGTGGTAGTCACTCTTCTATCCTTCACCTTGATCTTTTCTTGATGTGGCGTATATTGAATGAAAATGGCCTATGTCATTTACCACCGCATCAAGATTGCTAAAAAGAGTCTTCAGAAGGGCTCGTTGCCTTACAACGTGCGTCTCACTCTGTTTTTTAAGTCGATGGACAAGTATGTAATCAACAGTGATGTGCATGGCGAAAAGAGCGATCAAAACAATTTGTTAGGGCGGAGTTATCTTATTATAATAGGTTTGGTATTTGATGAGGTGACTTGTCAATGGGTTGAGAACAGGACTGGGAGGGGTGAGGGTGCTGAAAGGGATGGGGAGGAAAGGGAAAGGGATGATGAGGACAACTAAAAGGGTGGGGATGAGCTTGTTTGTGTTTTTGATAATGACAATGATCCTGAAGTTGAGTTCGCCGAAATGGGGGAATAAGAAGCTAGCAGGGATGGTGACGAGGGAAACACTGATGTGGGAGGGGATTTTGTTATAATTTAAAACAAAATAAATAAAAAAATGAACACAATGATGTACGTGGTTCGGTTCTAAACCTATATCCACGGGAGAAAGGAGAGGGTATGATTTCATTCATGCTTCTCTAGTTACAATAGCTCCATATTTATAGAGTTACAGGGATAGTGACAATTATGGAAACTTCCAACAAAATCTCCAATCAACCAACCAACCAATCAATCAATCGATCAATTGTTTCCTTCTTTCCAACACCCCCCCCCAATCTGGTGAATAAAGGTTCGTCATTCCCAACTTGGAAACATTTGTTTGAAATAAAGAACTGGTCAGACCTTTAGTAAGCACATCTACAAGTTGATTTTGACTCGAGACATAAGAAATACAAATGAGCCCACTATCCAATTTCTCTATGATAAAATGTCGATCAGTTTTGATGTGCTTTGTTCGATCCTGTTGCATTGGATTATAAGCTATGTTGATTGCATACTTTGTTATCACAATAAAGTCTCTTGGACCCATTTCACTTGATTATGAGATCTTCTAAGATAATCTTCAACCATAAAAGTTCACATGTTCCTTGAGCCATTGCCTGAAATTCTACTTGAGCACTTGATCTAGCAACCACATTATGCTTTTTACTGCGCCAAGTCACCAAGTTTCCACCAATAAATGTGCAGTATCCGATAGTTAATCTTCTGTCAACCTCTAAGCCGACATAATCAACATCTGTATAAGCTTCCAATACTATCCCTATATGTCTTTTAAACAAAAGACCTTGTCTTGGAGTTCCCTTCAAATATTGCAACACTCTATATGCATCTTTTAAATGGATTTCTTCAAGATTGTGCATAAATTAACTAATCACACTCACTGCATATGCAATGTCAGGTCTAGTGTGTGAGAGGTAAATTAGTTTTCCAACCAATTTTTGATACCTATTTCGATCCACGATTGTAGCTTCTTCTGCTTCTCCAAGTTTGTGATTTGGATCAATGGGTGTACTTTGCATGCTAGCTTTCCTGTCTCCTTAAGAAGATCAGTAATATATTTCTGCTGAGATATGAAGATACCCTCTTTCGAATGTGCTAACTCGATTCACAAAATAATATTTCAGCTTTCCCGATTCTTTGATTTCAAATTCTTTAGCCAAAGACTTTTAATTTTTGCTTCTCATCCTTATCATCCCCAATTACAATAATGTCATCCACATAAACTAGAAGAGTCGTAACTCCCCTTGAAGACGCGTGTTCGATGAACAGAGCATGATCTCCTTGACTTTGTTTTTATCCCATATCGGTCATCACTTTGGTGAATCTACCAAACCATGCCTTGGAGATTGCTTTAGTCCATACAACGCCTTCTTTAATTTACACACCTTCTTGAAAGTAAGTCATGTCTGATACCCAGGGGGCACCTCCATATAAATTTCTTCTTCTAGATCACCATGAAGAAATGCAATCTTGACATCAAATTTTTGCAAATCCCAATCATAAGTAGCTGCTAAAGCCAATGAAATTCTTACCGTATTCATTTTCGCAACTGGAGCAAATGTCTCTTGATAGTCCCACCATATGTCTGAGTATACCCTGTGGCTACTAATCTCGCCTTATATCGCTCTAGTGACCCGTTTGCCATGTATTTCAATATATAAACCCATTAGCATCCAATTGCCTTTTTACCTGCAGGTAGATAAACTAATTCTCATGTTCCATTCTTTTCTAGGGTCTCCATTTCCATATTCATGGCTTGTTTCCAGTGTTCATTAGATATGACCTCAGATAAGGTGGCTGGGAATTGAATGATACAAGGGACGTTCAATGCATGCTCGGGTTTCTTTTCTTTTGGCGATAGGGAGATCCAAATCAACATATTTGTCAAGTTGGGACTCAAGAATTGGTAACTCATTTTCAGGAATTTGTCCAAATTGTTAGACTTGCACTGATTCAATAGGTTTTGACTCAGAAATCGATACTTCATTTTCAGGAGTTGGTTCAGACTCTTGGACTTGCATTAATTCAGGTGGGGTGACTCTTTTTCTTGAGTAGACATCCCTTGTCATGTGATCCTCAAGAGTAGTTGGTTTTGACTCATTAGTCTTAAGCTCAGAGGTGTTAGGCTTTGAGATTTTTGACCTGATTAGTGGCTCAAGTGATACATCATGTCTAAAGGGGCAAAAAATGACTCATCTCGATCCTTGTCTTCCAATATGGAATTCTCCCCTTGCAGAGAAGGAGCGAAGAAATATGACTCGCGCTCATTGAAGGTTACATCTAATGTGATAAAGAATTTTCGAGATGGTGGGTGATTACACATCTACCCTTTTTGAGTGGAGGAATACCTTATGACACTCTTGAGAGCTCTTGGATGTAATTTCCCCTTATTCAACTGGTGGATATGAGCGAAGGTGACACATTCGAATATTTTAGGAGCAAAATTGTGTGAGGTTCTAAAGTTAGGAAAAAATTGGGATAATACTTACATCGGACTTTTAAGGCCAAGGACATGAGAAGGTAATCTATTTATATGATGTGCGGCCGTGAGGAATGCTTCCCCCCCTATATGACTTAGGTACATGGTGATTGAATAGGAAGGCACGTGTTGTATCCAGTAAGTGACCATTCTTTCTTTCAGCCACACCATTTTGTTGTGGGTGTGAACACAAGAGGAATTGTGAATGATTCCTTCCTTTTGAAAGTACGATGTAAAAGTTTGATTAAAATAGTTTGTAGCATTATTAGATCGAAACTTTTTAGTCTTAGTGCCAAATTGAGTTTATATCATCATATGAAATCGTGGAAGAGTGATACTCACATTTGATTTGTTTTTGAGCAAAAAATCAAAATGACTCTTAGTGCAATAAAGGATAAAAACCGACGTGCACCGGAAATATTTGGAGTATATGTAGGTCCCCAAATATCAATATGGATTAGGTCAAAAGGAGTGGAACTTCTACTATTACTCAACGGAAAAGACACGTTTGTGTTTTGCAAGTTCACGCACTTCACAATGAACATGACCTTAAGGGTGCTAAAAAATGGATGCCTGAGTCGACGATGATGAAGCCATAAGCAATCTTTACTAGAAAGGTTGTGATCAAAAAGAAATGAGCAGGTATTTCGTGTAGAATGTGTTGGTAACTCACGGTAATAGAACCCATTTTGTTCCTTAGCAAGTTCGATTGTCTTTCTCAAGTCCTAATCCTGAAATACACAATGAGTAGGGTAAAACAACACAGTTAAATGTGAATCTTGGGTGAGTTTGTGTATAGAGATGAGATTCGTCGAGAGCTTCGGAACGCGAAGGACATCTTTAAGTATAAATGTTGGAGTAAGGTGAATGTCTTCCATGCCTGCAACTGTGGTTAATGAGCCATCTGCAGTTGCTATTTTCCTATTACCTGGATAAGGTTCATAGAGAGTGAAAGGAATTCAGAGATTTAGTCATGTGATCCGTTGCTCCAGAATCTGGAATCCAAGAATTTGAAAATGATATATCTGAGACCTTAAACCCAATTGTCTTGTTTGCAGCTCGTTCTCTCTTCACTAATGATGATCCTGGCAATGAAGGTCGGAAATCGATTTTGGCTATAAACTTGAATTGTGTTTGGGAATGAAGGTTGCACAGAAGAGATAGATCGCAGCAATGTATGCTGCAATGATGGATAGCATACAACAATGAAGGTTGCACTAAATGGTGGATAGCATACATCAATGAAGGCTTCTCTAAATACTGGATAACATACAACAACGATGGCTGCACTAAGTGGTGATTTCATACAACAATAAGGGCAGCAAGCAATTTTGAATTCAAAAAAATCAGCAATGAAGGTTGCTCATGTCAAACGACATACATCAATGAAGGCAATGTAAGCTGAAAATTAAAAGACAAATGACAAACTTACTATAAAGTTTGAACCTCTGATACCATGTTATAATTTAAAATAAAAGAAATAAAAAAGATGAACACAATGATTTACTTGGTTCGGTTCTAGACCAACATTCACGGGAGAAAGGAGAGGGTATGATTTCATTCATGCTTCTCTAGTTACAATAACTCCATATTTATAGAGTTACAGGGATAGTGACAATTATGGAAACTTCCAACAAAATCTCCAATCAATCAACTAACCAATCAATCAATCAATTATTTCCTTCTTACCAACAAATTTCAATGGGGAAGGTGATGATGATGGAATCATGAGGGGGCAATGAGGAAGATGATGTCACATCAGCTCTGGATGTCAATGAGTAAGTTGTGGTCACACGCCAGTGGAGGGTTTGGGGAGGAATGAGCTAGTGAGGGTAATGATGCGCCAACCACACCACCAATGGAGAGCAGTGAGAAAGTTGAAGATCAGCTTGCTGAATCGAAGCCCGTTGTGTTCTTGATGGGAAACATGGGAGTATGACCAAGCCAACATCCAAGCGATGTCCTCCAATCGCTCATTCAAGACCTTAAGGTGACACCAGAGTCTCGGTTGGATCGCATTGAGGATTTTCTTGTTTCTCTTCACATAATTAATGCTACAATGACGAATTGATAATTAGAGTTACTTAAGGACCTATAAATAAATAAATAAATAATTATCCAGGAACCTCTAGATAAATATTATTTCGTCTGCCTAAGCACTACCTCGTCTAGACCAAGGAAATTGCTTCGATCGCCTTGGCGCCTTGCAATAAGTGATACAAATTTTGGTTTATATATGATTAATGACATCAAAATTATTTCAATACCTTCGATATCCATCATGCATGCATGTTATTACCCTATTTATAATAATCATTTTCACTTTCTATTTAAAAATTAAAAATAGAGATTAATTAGTTTTGTTTTAGGCAATTTGAGGTGCGACCTCTAATTTTTAGTTACATCCTTTACATGTAGCACAAAATAACATCATTTTTTCAAACTCTGCTTTCTTAGGGGATTAAGTTTTAGTGAAGCATCTAATTTCATAGAGGCATCTAAAGAGTTATAAATTGGTTACACACTCTTTCAATCATAGTTTAGTCAAAACGAATTTGTTGTACATCTATTAAATATAGGTTAGTCAAAACTATTTGAATGTGTCGGCCCAACCGCGCTTGTATCCGCAGATCCGTGGATCTTAGTAGTAATGATACTGCCCCCAATTTAACCACCTTGCACTCATATGTGTGGGGGTTTTACTCCAAAAGGCCTTGGTCTTATTTGGAAAGAGATCCACACTTACATTCTTCTTTACGAATTCTTAATCGATGTAGGGACTATATTTCAGTCCACCCATTCTTAACAAGTTCCACCTTAGACCGAAATCCATTCAAGTTGTCACATTGCATGATTTGTTATCGCTATCATCTTGAGGGAAGGAGCTCGAAGAACACTCGACCACTGACATACATGCCTTGTCACATCAGAAGCATTTGCTCTGATACTTGTTAGGCCCACTCGCGCTTGTATCTGCGGGTCTGTAGATCTCACTAGAACGATACTGTCCCCAACTTAACCGCCTTGTAATCACTCGTGTGGGGTTTCTCTCCAAAAGACCTTGGTACTATTTGGAAGGAGATTCACACTTATATCCTTCTTTACGAAGTGTTACTTCAACCGATGTGGGACTATATTTCGGTCCACACATTCCTAAAAAGAATGGGTATTGCAACATGAGTTCATTTATGAATCTTCTCATTTTCAAACTTATCCTCTTTAATATTTTCATACTTCTTTTGTTCCCTTTGTATTTGCTATCTTTGTCTACATGTGGTTCTGAATATGATACAATTCTATGTTGTCAACACCAACAACAAAGCTTCAGTCTCAAATTGGTTGGAGTCAGTTTCATGGATCTAAAGCTTCCACTCAAACATTCAAAAAGCCAAAAGATATGGGAGCCACATGTTTATAATGTGAAATGAAAACACTAGCCTTTGGATTCTTTCCAGCAAGGTTCGAAACTTCGACTTCGCCTTTAACTTCGCTCACTTAAAATTCGGAAGTAATTAGAGGAACCTAACTTTTACGAAGAAAGTTTGACAAAAATTCGTCGGTGTACGAAAGTAGCTAGAAAACTCAAGTTTCTCCATAGAGATGTTAGAAATGTACTTAATCATACAACAATAATACATAATAATCACAATACAATTGTTTAAAATAATTATTTTGCAATAAACACGCAATTCGCAACACGCGTGACATTAATATTTGTTTTTATATGATAAAATTTGCAATGAGATTTTGTCGACTTCCATCATTTATCTCTACATATTTCCAAACATGTTCTACATCTTTCGAAGGGCGGGTCATTCTAATCAAGATCATAGATAAATGTTAAATATTTTTAACATTATCTTCAAAAAACTATATTTATACAAGATTATGTTTATCGATAACACAATTTTTTTTTTACCTCAAATGAGATGATAAAATAAGTAATTTAACATAAAAAATACACTAAGTCCATGACCTTAAATACTTTGTGATTGTAACTCAAAAATAAAATAAAACTTTGTCATTGTTTTTTTTTTTTTTTTTTTTTTTTTTTTTAGAAATGTCGCAAGTCCATGGGCTTCTTCATAAAAAAATATAAAACAAAAATGATAGAACCCCAAACTTTAATGGAGTGAACTAACAAAGAAAAGATAAAGAACAAGAAGAATGTGAGAGAAGAAGAAGATATATTACTGAACTGAACCACAGAACAAGCAATCCCACAACATTCAAGAGGCTGGACTCTCCAAGAACTCGAATGAGTTTGTAAGCCAAGACAGATGTACTGAATGAACTTACAATATCTCTCTACCCTTATTTATAGTCTTCCCACTAACTAACTCTAGAAGGTTCTATGTGGGATCTTATCATTATTCCCCTCTTTAAAAATCCATCTTGTCCTCAAGGTGGTAACTAAAGAATATGAATATGTTCGAATGTGAACTCTCGTGGAGGGTGGGATGTGAATGAGTGCGAGGAAACGACCATGCGAAGATCCATATGAACCTTGCTGCCAAATCACAACATAGACCATTCATCAGCCCTATGCCCAACCAAGCCATCGGGATAGGTACATCAAAGTGAAGAAGCATGACCAAACTTAAAGCAACCCTGCCCAACATGCTCATGTGACCAGTAGAAAGGACAAGGAAATGTCGATGAACGCCTTGTGCGCTAGTCCCATCAAGTAGCAAATGCAGTTGTTGAACATCGCGAAAGTGAACCCCAACAATAGCCCTTGAATTGATGTAGAACAATGGACCAGTATCAAAGAAAACCTGAAGATAATGGAAGGGAACACTCCCATAGGAAACTCTAAGTGAACTATTTCCCATCGTCGAGCCCCGAACATAAAACGTACCCACTTCAAGCTCTTGATACATGACGTTAATGGTACGCATACCCTCATCTCCAATGGTAAAGCCAATTTTCATGGGGCATGCCCAATTGATATGGTGTAGAGTAACCCATCGAGAGGCCCAAAACAGGGGCACCATAAACAAAGGAAACGAGAGCTTGGATGGATCAAAACGACAAACAGTGGAAACCATTACTGAAAAGAACAACCAGTGAATACTCATGAATAATAAGCGAGACTTATGCAGATCATCGATTGAGCACGTGACGGGGAGGCAAAGGTCGACGACGTCATGAGAAAGAGGAGAGGAATCGATGAAGCTTTGAGGCACAACCAGTGTCATCATCAGATGATTCTCGAATATCATACATCTTAAGTGGCCCGGCCACTTTGAGTGAAAAAAGAAATATGCAAGGCAGAGAGAACCAAACGACTACATACAAAAGTTATTAAGGCTCATAGTGTATGTGTGAACATGACAAAAGTGACGAACGCGATGCAGTGGCATACCTCTCATCGTTCGATCACCTCGAGTACCACGTCCGACAGCAAAAGTCGTCTTCTCAAATTGAACTGGAAGAGAGGGATTACACCAAGAAGAAGAAGAAAAATCTACGCGGGAAGCGAAAATCGCCCGAATCATGAAGACTACTAGTGGCCATGAAGGAGGCGGTGGCCACGGTGGCGGAGCTAAAGCGGCAAAGTGATTGTCGCTCGACAAAGGAAGGGAATCGACCTCCATCAAATACTCCTGAAACGCGACCTGATCTGTTGAATGTAAGTTTATAGTGCCCTTAGTGTCACCGATCTGCTTCATTGAAGCACATATCAAGAACAAAAAAGATGCCATGAAAGTCGACAACACCTTGCTCATCTTTAGATCTGGTGGATTTGAGAGTTGAAAGAGAGTGGCTTCGCACTGCAACACTACCCCGTGAAACGCTGAATTCACCACTGATTCGAAGTCGAATGACTGTTGCTTCTCTAGATCTGGGTTACAGACAATTGGAAACACCTTGGTCGTCACTAGATCTGACCCTTCAACTATCCGAATCAACTCAATTGTCGCCGGATCTGTCAGATTTGGTGCTTTCATGCCGGTTGATTCAATCCCGCGATGATGGAGTTCGTCAAGCCACTGATTCAACCCACTAAACACAAACATCATCTCAAATCTAAGCTCCCCAATCGACACTTCAATGGCTGAAATCTTCTTCAGCTCCTCTTTAATTTGATCTAATCGAGCTTCCATTCGATCTAATTGAGCTCCCATGTTTGAAAGTGTGCTCTGATACCAATGATAGAACCCCAAACTTTAATGGACTGAACTAAAAAAGAAAAGATAAAGAACAAGAAGTATGTGAGAGAAGAAGAAGATATATTGCTGAATTGAACTACAAAACAAGCAATCCCACAGCATTCAAGAGGCTGGACTCTCCAAGAACTCGAATGAGTTTCTAAGCCAAGACAGATGTACTGAATGAACTTGTAATATCTCTCTACCCTTATTTATCTAGAAGGTTCTATGTGGGATCTTATCAAAAAACTACAACTAAAATTTTTAGTTTGATCAGAGAGCATATAATTATAAACCAAAGTTTGATCCTTTGACAAAGAAAATAAGAATTAAAGACTTGATGGTATTAATAAACAAATGTCCATGGGGTTCTTCAAATCAAAAAATAAAACATCAAATACAACTAAAACACCTTCATTGTTTTCGACTCTTGATCAACCATTAAGATTAATAAACGCAAATCACAATACACAATCCAAAGCACCTAAACCCTTGTGTACATACCTGCGTAGGCAATGTACTCACCAAGGATAGATCCCAAATAAAACCACCCAACACCACACGCCACAACAGATCGCACAACACAACACAACACACTCGATGACTCGACACACTCCTTCGATGTCTTTTTGAGCCCTCTCATCTTCTTGTCGTTGCCTTGCTGAGTCCTCTCTGTCGTCTGCCTCCTCCGTTTCGCACAATCACACCCTCCTTCATTGTCCCTTCAACATATCACATCTCCACTCTCTCAACAAACCCTAGTTTCTTGTGCTCTTGGATTTTTACTTTAGGAAGAAGAGAAGAAGTTATGTACAGATCCTAATATGGCTCAAGCAAGCCATTTAGGTACAAAATTTCAGCTTTTCTTTTATTCCCATAGGGATAACTTCGACGCTTTAGTCAAAGTTGTCTCAACTTGGTCAAAGTTTTACAATATTATGTTGTGTTTTATCAGCTTCGATCAATAATTTCGAATTTCGTCGAAGCTCATTGAAGTTTTAGGCAAACTTCGCCCGAAGTTCGGCGAAGTTTATCGATTTTTTAAACCTTGCTTTCTAGATTACAACATGAGTTTAGAAAACCTATAAAGCAATCTCTTATTGTTCTTAAACAATTTTGGCAGAATTAACCAACCAATTGAGTGGCCCAATAGTTTGGTATGAGATTTGCAAGTAAAAGGTCATAGGATCGTACCTCGGTGGGGCAAAGTTATTTCTTTCTCATAAAAAAAAACATTTTGGGCAGAATTGATATTTTTTTCCCTTTTCTTTTATTTCTTGATCCATTTCACAAAGAGTGGCAACAAATACATAAAATGAGTGGTGGAAATAAAGATGCTTAGGTGGATGTGTAGTAAAACTCTTATAGATAGAATAAGAAATATGGAAACTCAATGAAAAGTAATAGTATTGACTTAAAAATTAGGGAAAGGAGGTTGAGTAGTTTGGGAACTTCAAAGACGACCTACAAATGCCCCCAGTCAGAAAACTCGATTCAATAAAAACTGAAGAAACTCGACCATGTAGGGCTAGACCGAAGCTAACATAGGATGCATTGATTACGAGCGATTTAAAGGATTTGAAAAGCACACCATCAATTGCACCAAATCGAGCGCAATAGAAGAGTTTGATCCATGTAGCCGACCCCAACTAATTTGAGATTGAGGCTTTGTTAGTTCTTTTCTTTTTTGAATTTCGAACCGAATGTAGCTCTGATAAGCTCTGAAATTGCTCATTGCGGTGTTGTACTTGTATCAGTTTTGTTAGTTTATATATCCTGTCAGCTGTCATTATGTAGGAGACAATTTAATTAGAGAATCATTTATACATATTGTTTTCAATATATAAATTGATTAGAGCTCCCTGATATCTTTCGAAATGCAAGAATGCTGATGGCAATCAATGGGGACCCTGACCAGCTCATCTGGTTGTGGAACCGACCAGACTGAAGTGATGCGTTTTTTAACGAAGAGTCATAGGAACAAGAAGAATTTAAACCATTATAGGAGTTAACGTTGCAGTCTTCCAAGACTAAGACGGTAAGGCTCCAGTCAAAAACACAAAAACACGAGAATCATTTGATTCAATACGGATTATTAAGCTGGTATCCAGTTGTAATCAAATTAGTGCCAACATATGCATCAGTATTGAATGTGATGATGGGCTCATAATACTTGTGATAAATTATAATAAGTGTTCGTCCCGCATGACAGCCTTAAATGTGCACGAGACTGCTCTGAAGTGTTGCAATGTCTTAATTATGCAAAATCAGAATGTAAGACACAGGAGACAAGTTGTAGTTCGTCCCGCTTGACAGCCTGTGCACGAGACTGCCCTGACGTGTTGCAATGTCTTAATTTGTATTCAAAATCAGAATACAAGACACGGGAGACAAGTTGCAGTGTGAAACAAGATGTAGAACTAGACTCTGAGACAGTCTAATGAGTGAGAGAAGCAAATTATAATCCTATACAAGTTATAGTAGTAGACAGTCTAATTGCATGGATTTGCTTAACCCAATTTATTGAAGATGAAAACCTGTAAGTCAGGCATTACAAGTTCTCCTTGCAGTTTGCTTCCACAGCTACCTCAAAATTGTCATTGGTATTTGTCAACAGACTCAACACCATGAGTGACTTCGTGACAGTGATAATGATCTTAGTTCTTCAAATGCAACTGACCACATTTAGGAACACAATTTTAAACGATGATTTGCATGATTACGCTATCACATTCACATGCTAGCAAATGAAATTAACACTTGTGCCACTGCTCTTGTGTTTTGTATCAGTATTCAAGCACTTCTAAGTGCTCCCAATCCAGATGATCCGCTTTCTGATAACATAGCAAAGCATTGGAAGGCTAATGAAGCTGAAGCTGTTGAAACAGGTACCTTTTTTCATCAAATGCTGAAACAAGTACTTACCTTGAAAGAGTCTTCATTGGCATTTAGTTTTTCTCAGTGTTTACACTATTGTTCAAGATCCAATATGGCAGTACGATACTGGTTGGATTTTGGGTTTTGTATGAGGCACTTATTTAAGGGGATTGTGGTTACAATGGATTAAAGATGTGTCTGTTATGCTTCTTTTCTCCTTTAAAATGTTCCATCTTTTCTAATGTAGATTTCTTACTGTACAAGTCAAGTGAATATTAGAGATATTTAACCCCATGATTTTTCTTAGCGACTAACGATCTTCATTATTATTGACGGGTCGTACTCACTAAAAGTTACTGTTTTACATTATTCGTGTTTTATACATTTTTCGGACTTTAGTCCTGATCCTAAATGTGTAGTTCAGTATATTCATCCTAACACTAACAAATGCCTGGATTGAAGTAGCGTTGATGCACTTGATCCAAAAACTTAGCTCACTTTTTAGTTGGTTAACCGTAAGAGGATGAGCTTCTCTGGCATCTTCTGATCTGATTGACTTACAGACTAAATATGCTTTGATTTTGGATAATTGAAGCTCTGTCGATAGATGCAATAATAGTAGTTTACTTCATAATCTGTTTTAAATTGAAGTTGATTAGTGTGTGTTTCTCATTCGTTTTTTTTCCCTAATTGGGATCTATTCCTTGGATCTTGCAGCGAAGGAATGGACGCGCCTGTACGCCAGTGGCGCGTGAAAGATGCAGGTCTCTTCCTGCAAATTAAAGCTTCTTTGCACATTCTACAAATATTGA
Source organism: Stephania cephalantha (assembly GCA_039657325.1). NCBI lineage: Eukaryota > Viridiplantae > Streptophyta > Magnoliopsida > Ranunculales > Menispermaceae > Stephania > Stephania cephalantha. Next base: position 27,151,331 of record CM077578.1, on the reverse strand, counting down.
CAGATCATTTTCAAACGGGAATGAAAGGACCAATTTCCAGACTAAGTCAATCCAACCCCTTCACTTACGACTGTTAAACCAATCTTCTATCTCGGAATGGAACTTCAAGTTTGTATTTAAGTAGATCAAAGTTTGATTTCTCATCTGGGTTCAAGATCTTCGTAATGGCTTTGGAATAGAAACCTTTTAAAATGGTGCTAGTCTCAGTGCCCTTTAATTATTGAATATATTGTTTGCCTTTTCTTTTTAATTTTTTGTTTGTTTGTTTTTTTATTTTTTTTAATGTATTCATTTTCTTTGTTTGTTAAAATGGGTTTTTATTGATAATCAACAACTTAATAATTTAGAAATATCTGTAGCTGATCAAATTGAAAATAGATTATACCCATAAAACCTTCACTTGAGAAGACTTGGTATGGAGCTACTATTAAAAATCCCTGGGGAAGTGGTTACTGACCATTGTGGTCCTACCCTCCTCGGATTCGGGATTAGTTATGCCGAAGGCTTGGGTACCCTAATGGAAAAAAAAAAGAAAAAAAGAAAAAAGAAGAATCTTCCCTTGAGAAAATACTGAATCATAAAATTCATAAATAACGAATATGATAAAATTTGGGCGAAGCCATATCAATTTGAAGCCATGAGTGCATTTTTCACCTCTTTTCATGTCGAGTTTTTCAAGTTTCTTGATTTTTTTTTGTTTTTTAATTTGTTTTTTTTAGTCGATTTTTTTGTTGGTAGGTTCATGGTTTTGATTTGGACTTGAATTTTGCATTTTGGGCACAAACATCGATGGAATTGAGAATATCGAGCGCTTTTGAGCAAAATTCATTATGTTTTTGGTTGTTTTCATGTATTTTTTTTTGGAGTTTTGAAATTTGTTTGTTTGTTCTTGTCGCTCGTGAGTTTCGAACACACGGGGTGGAAAACTCTTTTAACTCCCACCGAGGCCTTTAAGAGGTTTTGGCTAACTCCTACAAAGACTTTTAAAGAGGTCTTGACTAACTCCCATCTAGAGGTCTCGGCTAACTGTCACCAAGACCTTTTAAATGTCTCGGTCTACTCTTTCCTCCCATTGAGATCGAGACCTCTTCACAGTTTCAGTGAGAGGCGATCAAGACCTCTTCAAAGGTCTTGGTGGGAATCGATCATGATCTCTTTAGCTGGAAGTCAACCGAAACCTTTAAAGAAGTCTCGGCCCTGTACGTTTAGAACTTTCTAAATGAGCTTTGAGCCATTTTCATTTATTAGAACTTGAGACTGGCTGTGTAGTTCATATAATGTTATACTTGGGAACATTATAGAAAAAAGGAAAAAAGAAAAAAAATATAACCTAAAAACAACGTAAACATAGCTGCGAATATTAGTCACGTTTTTTTTCTTTTTATGACAAATAATATTTCTCCAAAAAAAAAAGAAATTGATGAGTTTTTAAAAGGAATTAATGGCTGATAAAAATATAAACAATTCCTCAAAGTAAAAATATAAAAATAAATCTGGCAAAAGTACCTAAAGCATTTGAAACACGTGCAAATTTAATTAATGTCTAAACGTCTCTCCCTCGGTCCCCATTAATATATTATATACCATGTGATGATTATAAGTAGTATTGTACTAGAAATGTCAATTATTGGCATTTGGTCCCGAATGGAGTTATGGGCTTTTGGCCTGGGTATGATTGATTTTCCGCCGTGTGTTTCTCCTTCGTTGTTCTAGGTTTCGCATTTTGTAGGTCCGGTGTGTGTGAGCCGATTTCGTCTCCAAATTAGGGCTCGGTTGAAGATCGACGAATTAAGTTACATTTGGTAGAGTAGATGTAATGTGTGTGTGGCGGTTTTTTAAAATGTAAAAAAATTGGGAAATCGTGGTTCTCGCCACACAGCCGAGAGATCAGTCTCAGCCGTCTCGCCTTGGCCGAGACATAAGCTAATATTTTGGGAAGTCGCAGTCTCGCCACGAAGACGGAAGAGTTAATCGCGTATCGGTTGTCCACTTCCGATAGGGTCTCGTAGGCTCGGTCGTCATAGGACGAGAGTCGGCGAATTGAAATGGTCAATCCATCTCGGTGGTGTACAACCGAGAAATTGAAATAGGACTCTGTTATACAAGAACGATATATTGGTATACTTGTGGTCATTGGTGACCGAAAATATGGGTTGTTTCACGAACCCGCTTGACTTGATCACGATATCGGGAATGGATGAATTTGAACATTACAGTTTCAAAAAAATCTCCGTAGTCGTCAAACTAACAATGCAAGATTGAAAATCCAAAGACGTCAATTTGCACCGAACCTTAATTAATTATAAATCTCCGTAACATTCAAACCGACTCTAAAAAGAGTCCATCCATAAGTAAACAACAATTAAAACACAACACAACATTTGCATATACATAGAACATTGGACGAATTGGCAAAATTTCTAAATGTTTAGCCGTCTAGGTACAAGCTTTAACTACGGTGTATCTAAATCTACAACGGGTATGGTGGCTTCATGATCAGCGATTAGCTTGCAATGGGCGCGATGTCTCGAAAAACGAATCCATCTCGCCAACCTTTGGCGCAGTCCTCAACGTACCGATCCCACGATGGATATAAGGATGGCAGCGGTGCATTCACACGCAACTGCACCTGTCAAAGTGAACAGTAGAACATAGAAGATATTGTCACAAACCCGATTAGGGGGAAACAAACCAATTCACAAAAAAATCATAGAACTTACCCTAACCCAATGGATATTCCTTTCATTCGCCATTGCAATGATAAGTCTGTTGTGCAATGACGACGTTGGAGTGCTACGTAGAGGTAGGAATGTGGAGGCACTCCCATGCGAGAGGTTGACGAGAATGACATTGAACGCGGTGGATACTAACAATCCCATGTCCGGAAGTGTCAACCATTCTTTGAAAGATGCCCCCTCTCGCTTCTCTCGGGCAATGCACCGCATTCTTGATGTGCTCGAAACTCGAGCCAATCACTTCCCGCCATAGGTATTCATACCCGATAATCTCATCGTACATCCGTCTACGCACAATCCTCCACCCGTCTACGTCGGCAAGTCCAAGCCCAGAGGCTATACACCTATATCCACAATTCCCATCGAAACCACATCGATAATGGCATCAACATGTGGCAACCAATCCGGTTCTAAGCAATGACTATAAGCCATGTTAGATCCACTTTGCGTGCGTCGACCGACACGACGCATTTGTGGAACCTTGCATTTCTTCTCGCATAGAAGCTTTTGTGGAGTGGGAGGACTCAAATCCGATTGGAGATTGGGGTGCCTCCGACACCGGGGTGCCTCCGGTTGGAGACCCGGTGTCCTCACACCCGCATCCTCAACTTCCCGCTCGCACTCCACAAAAGACGAAGGTGGACTAATCTCCCGAGCCGCTCACTTTCGCCCTCCTCCCCCGCATCCTCAACTTCCTCCTCCCCTTATCCAATCTTCCTGCGGTGTCGTGATTGTGCCTCCCACAAATCACGGTGACATACCATAAGGAGTCAAGCATTCTCCTTGACGTTAATTTGGAAAGGGCATCCACATTTCTTCGTACTAGTGTGAGTCCTCGCCTTTTCATCATTCCTTGATTTCTTTAAAATTTTTGCCGCTTTCCCCTACCCAACTCTCGAGCCGGTCCCCTATATATCCCCGGCACTGTCACATGCAATTTTCACCCTTCCTTTCGCTTAATGCCCCGCATCCGTGCGCTTCGTTACTAACACAACCGGTTCTCGCCACCAATCGTTGAAGCCATGAAATTGCCGCTTCTCGAGAGGGGAATGGCTTAGAAGGTGTAAAAGTGTCCTTGTAGTCCGGAAAATTACAAGATAACGGCATTACCTGCAATACAAACAGTGTAACATTATAATCAACCAAAATGTACAGCACAATCACAAAAAAACCCCAAAAAATAGGTTCTCGGTTGTACAGTTCTGAAACTTTCTTCATAGTCTCGTTTACGTGAGACCGAGAGTTACCATTACCCTCGGTCGTTCCAGACCGTGACCTACGTGAAACCTCTCGGTCCTCTGCGACCGAGACATTACCATACATCTCGGTCCCTGCGAGGCCGAAACAATCGCGCACCCGTACAGATACTTCGGATAACCGCAAAAAAAACACAAAAACATTTGCAACATTACCTCAAGGACGACCTCCTCGGCACCGAAGCATTACGTTGATTTTTAATTAGTTGGTAACAGATTGTATACTCACGGTTAATTCTTGCCTGTCCATATACGAGCCGAAAGGCGGTGAAAAAAAAGGAATAAGTGGCAACCTTCTGAGTTCTGCCCATTTCCCTTTTTTTTTTTTTTTCATTTTCTTCAATAATTAATTGATTATTCTATTTTCCTAAAAAAAAACTTTTCTATAAGAAAGCGAAAAAATGTATTTATTCTATTAATGAAGCTCACACAAAAGAAATGCGTAAATGTGAAATCTCAAATTTCATTAAGCATGTATTGGGCCTAATCAAGTGATTGATGAGCTTTAATTACTATCGGAGTAGTGATTCATGGCTCGAAAGCTGGAAAAGATGAGATATTTGTTGTAAATGTAATTGGAGTGGATGACCTTTTCTCTTTGTATTCCACTTACTTCATCTAACATCCACTCAATTCATGTATTAATTTATTGTTATAATATGTAAATGTAACTTGTGCTCTTTGGTCTTCATCTCATTAAGACAAAAGAGGCTATAAAAGGAGATGAGATCCTTGTAATATTATACACCATATTGGAATAAAAGTCCTCTCATTTCTCTTCTCTATTTTCTTGTTCCCCTTCTATTTATTTGCTTCTTTACTTTCCTAGCTTTAGTCTTAGTTATTTTAGAACACGTTATCAGCAAGAGTTCGCTCTATGTGAATGAGATCTCGAAGATCAAGAAACTTTCTAAGAAGTAAAGCTCAGAAGGTATAACATTTTTTATGAATTTGATTTCATGGTTTTTGATAATTGAGGTATTGTTTTGGGTTCCATGCATATTTATTTTTCCACGACTTAAATAAAAAAAAAATTCTTTGAACCAAGAGCTTATGAACCAAGAGATTTAACAACTCCTGTCCACCTATACAAGCATATGGTAATTTTTTATTAGTTTTGGAATTGAAGCATATATCAACGCACCAAATTAAATCTTCTAGACCTAATTATCACACGTGATTATTACATATCTAGTTGTAATGTGGGGTTTACATATATACTTTTTTAGTATCAATGGCTTGGTGTTTAGATACATTATAAATGGTTTTTCTTTATCTAACAAATTTATTTGGAAAAACCATTAGGAAATCATTAGCATTGTTGGTTCTTAATCGGACTATTGATGGTAACAAGTACTAAGGCAGTTTGGATTCTTAAAAGTCTAATTGGTCCAACACCATAAGTGTAATTTTTGCACTTTATGTTTGACTACTTAAATTAGCTTATTATCTTGATTGATATGTAGTATAATCTACTTATAGTGTTTGACAAGCACAAAATATTTTTCAACTAGATTAAAAGCTAGATTAGTTCTCTTATATATAATTCAATTTTTTTAAATAATGCCTATAAATTTCTTGCTTGTGTGCGAGAATGAAACTATGAATTTGAATAGTTGCAAATCTTGGTGTGATTTATTGGCATATAGAGAAATGTACCTAGTTAGAAATTCTAACACATTCTATTTTGCACGACATGCTTTGCCATTAATTGAAAGGCACTTCCTATGATCCTATGAGTTTCTATAATAGTTTTTCTCATAAAATTATTAACGATTAATTATGTTCTATTTTTAATTTTCACAATACAAATAATTCTATAAGTTTAAGTTGGTAGTGGATAAGTCTTGTCCCCTGTAAAGCTAAACATTAAAAGGGAAAGGAGTTATCCAGTTTGAGGAGGCATGATTGTTAAGTAAACTTTCGTCACGCCACCCACCTGAAGGTTGTCCCACCAACTCATATAATTAGTATATTTTGTGTATAAAATGATCAAGTTTCAGACATTTATTTAATCATATATTATTTATTTTACATAAAAATAGAAAACTATTTATATTATTTCTATTTTAAAAAATATTATACTTGATTGAATTTGTTGCTATAATATTATTGGCAAAAAATACTTGTCAATTAGGCAATTAGATGCTAAAATTATATGAATAAAACATCCATGCAAGGTTGTGCACACACTAATATTTATTGGCCAATATCTCTATAGAGATTTGAAAAGTGAATATTTCATTTTATAATTATCCTTTGACCTTATACAGCTATGAATACAAAAACCAAAATTGTTGATGCTCCAAAAATCTCAAAATGAGTGGTTGCGTCTCAAGCTACAATATATATATATATATATCAGTCAAATATGAATTATAATTCCATAACTTTAATTACCACTTGGTTGAGGCTATGCAGAAATGTGACTGACGAGGCAATGAAAAATCCACGTAGTACGCCTCGATATATTATTGCAATGAAATATCGAGCGCGAGCGTATATCAATTCAGTATATCAATTCAATAGAAATATTATGAACTGATTTCTTGCCTCATGGTAGCCGAGTAAAATAATGAGATATTATACATATAATATCACTCCGGTCCAATCTGTCTAGCTTCATGAAGCATATGTTGCGTTATAAAATGACTATGGCCGCAATGATAAATTATGAACGTGAAAAAGGGGAAAGGATCTGGTAAAGGTCGTATTAATAATTCCACCAAATGTGTAATAAAAGTAATGCACCACATGAAATATAAATGGATAAAGGTATTGACAATGAACATGCTCTAAATTGTGACAAACAAACTGTGTCACGTATAAAAGGCCACCATACATATTATATAATGTCATATATGCCAAAATATTTTATGAAATTTACCATGTCAATCAAAGGCAAGATTATAAATTTTATGGATCATTAAAATTGACACATTGAGATGTGCTAAAATCATGACCTAAATAAAGGCGATGAATTTATGTCTTGATATAAAAGAGAATATTTCTCGAACTTGAACTTAGTTGATGCTAATGTTTAGACAATATCTGGTACAACAGTTATATTGTTGTTATTGTCTTGCACTAGAAGAATTTTACTCAGAATAGTATAGAAATTATCTTATATGATTTTGGTGTTATTTGAGAATGAAATTCCCAGCTCTACCTTCCGGTTATATTTTTATACGTAAAACATATTGAAATAAATGTCGTCATATGATTTAATGACATTCATAATATGAAATGATCATTTTGATTATTCAAGATCATTAATGATATGAATTATAATTTGTAAGGACATCCTCTAAGGAACCATGCGTTTGATCAGCTGGTGATTACAATTATGTTAATTATCTTAAGATAAATCAATGAGAGATTTATATCGATTTAACTCTCAATTCATTATCTTATAAGATGCCTTAAGCCCGTAATATGAGATTTCCTTATAGCAAGTTTTGTTGATGTCACTATGATGAAACAATTTGCCAATCATTAGGGGGAGATAAAAAGCCAATTCAAAAGGAATGACGTGGAATTGCATGAAATGCATCAAATTTGTGGCATTATGATCCATGTATAAATTAATATGAACTTGAAACTTCAAACGATCACTTATAAATCAATTACTTGATGCAATTAGTAAAATAAAAGAGTGACAAAATCAAAATGCATACACAAACAAAACGCTTAAGGCGTAAAAGACCAGATATTGCATTTTTAATTAACTTACTTGCAAGATGCAACTTTTCACCTACTCGAAGAAATTGAAAAAATGTTATATACATTTTTTGTCATCTTCGAGTTAATCATAAGTGGCATTAGTTTGTTTTACTCAAAAGGGTAAAACTAAGTTTTGCAAAAATTTATTGCAAAATAATATAAGATGTCTCGCCAATGTGAACATAAGGGGGATAGTCAAAAGGAGTTATTTCTTAGTACATTGCACTTTTTTTTCCTTAGCTATGGATTTATCCCATTGGGTTTTCCAAGCAAGGTTTTTAACAAGACGATCCTAAAAATATTAATACTCCATTATAAAAATTGATTAATATGTTGTACTCTTTTTCCCTTAGCTATAGTTTTATTCCATTGTATTTTCTTAGAAAGGTTTTTAATGAGACAACCCCTTTTAATGTCATACTCCGTATCAAGATTAATGGGAACGATGTACTCTTTTTTCTTTCCTAGATTTTTTTTTCACTGGGTTTTTTTTTCTAGTAGAGGTTTTAACGAGGCATATTCTCTCATCGACAGTCATCCAAGGGGGAATGTTGCAAATGTAATTGGAGTGGATGACTTTTCCTCTTTGTATTCCATTTACTCCATATAACACCCACTTAATGCATGTATTAAGTTATTGTTATAATATGTAAGTGTAACTTGTGCTTTTGGTCCCCATCTTATTATGTCCAAAGGGGCTATATAAGAAGATGAGATCCATGTAATATATCCACCATATCGGAATGAAATTTCTCTTATTTCTCTCATATATTCTCTTTTCTCTTTCTCTTTATTTGCTTGTTTATTTTTTCTTAGCTTTAGTCCCAGTTATTTTACAACAATATTGTCATAATCTTACATTTTTAATCCAATTTTGTAGTAAGTGCACTATACGATATTTTATGTGCTAAGTTTACTTGAATTGATTTAATGTAAGATAAAATGCAGTTGTCTTTGTTTTGAGACTTTGCATCAAAATACATGCAATTGGAGACGAAACTGAAGTGAAAAAAAGCCAAAGATTGTGTTTAGTAACACTTGTCCTTTTATTTGTTTTAAGTCTTATTTAAAAAGTGGTTAGTCAGAATAAGTGTGTTTGGTAATTTTATTTGTCATCTTATTAATAGAAAGTCTTATTGTGAATAAGAGGAAAAACTTCTTAAAAAATAAGTTAAATTTTTTAAAACTTTTTAATAAGAGGAAAACCTCTTGAGTGGCTAAAGGTTTATTATAGCCGACAATTGAATAAATAATGCCCAAAGTGTCCTAGTACTTTTCGCATCTCCTATAATCGATGAATTACAGACTTAATGCATTGATGCCCAAAGAGTGCATGATAGGAATTGGGCTATTGTTCTTGGAATTGGTGAGTGTAAATCCATGTGAATAATAAAACAAAGAGGAGAGGATTGGTTTGGTTTTTGATAAGTAGGTGGACGAATTTAGGATTGAAGAGGGTTTGAGATAGGAATTTGGCGAGAATAGGGGTCAAGTTCGAAAGATTTCGCATATTTTTTGTGTTTTATTTGCGATTTGTGTTGTTGTGGGTCTTAGATAATGGTGGTGGTTGTGGTTTGGTGATTGATTTTGCATTCTCCTCCAATTTGACTGTAGGATCCGTTGCAAATCATTTTTGTATTAACTTATCCATAAGATCCATTGAAAGAAGGCCAAGTATTTGCAAATGAATAAGAGGCGCATAAGCATGTTTATTAGGATCATGCCAAGCTATGGAGAATAGAGTAGTGAGTAATTCATTATATAGAATTCAAGCAATAAAAGCTTTTGTATAAATGACATAAAATACCCTTTCATAAGTGGTAAATAAGAGTTCATGGAATTCGTTATCAAACGCACAATTTCTCATTAATTTTTTTTGAATTATTACAAACAAACACTCTACAAAAATAAGCACTTATTTTATAAGCTCTTATACAAGAAGTCTTATTAAATAAGTGCTAAACATTTAAAAAGTAGAGTCACCATACAAAATCGAGATCTGAAACTAGTGGCAAAACAATAATTTTTGACTAATTAGATGAATTCTCAAAATAAATGCAAAAGCGCAGTTTAGTGAGTCAATCTTAATTTAATGGTTAGATTATAATAATAATTATTATGTTGTATGAGTACTATGTTGGGGTTACTCCAACCCTTCGAACAATGAAACAAATGAATAACTAATTCCACCAAACCACGATCAATGCACACAAATAAACACACCATAAAACGTGCAAGATTTAATGTAAAAAACCCTTTAAATCAGAGGTAAGACCACGAGCAAAACTGCAAACAATCCACTATGTGAATAAAAAGTACAAGATATTTCAGTTGATTGAGATTCACTAACAATGGAGTAATACAAATATACCTCTTCTAAGAACTTAGATGATCACACTAAGAACAAATAACATTACCCCAATTGTATTAAAACCTTGCACCTCTTTTCTTGAACACCAAGAAATCACTAAAGCCTTTTCGCGGGTCTTCAAATTCAAGATCTTGTTGTTTCTTCAATGCAGAGAATTCCTAGCACTTAAAACTAGAACGCCCGCGAGAGAAATGAGTGCACACACCTTCATGTCGGTCTTCAAAGTCAAACTAGCAAAGTCGACTCCTTGTGTTATTAAGTCACGCTTATATTAATCGGTCTCCACTAGAAAATAAGTAATTCCTATTTTTCTTAGTCTTCTAGTCGAAATACAAGTCGACTTTCCCGAAATTGCAAACAATGCAATTTCCGTTTTCTCTCTCTTCCCAATTATTTACTGTCCAATCTTTCTAATTCTTTTAAGAAAGAATTGACACAAATATGTGACATACTTTGTGACACACATTATGGGCTAGACTTTTAACTAGTGTGTAGGGCAAACACTAAACCAAGAATCTCCCCTCCAGCCCATAGGGAGATATCTAATATATATGTTGCGCAGCTGCAACTCAGTCCCACCAACTTGGTGCAAGACCGATGCTTATCACGGGTCACCAATTTATTATTCAAAGGTTTTCTACCTTTCAAAAGTTACAAGCTCATAAGTATTGTTTTTCTTCAAAGAATTCATCTCTTCCTGCATATCTTTCATCATCTGATATATGTCTCTATGCATCTGAACTTCCTGGAAGCTCTCTGGCTCCCCCTCTTCAATAACCGTAGCATACGTAGAACAATGGTATTTCGTAGAAGGAACTTGCCCTTTTTTGACCTTCTCGGTTGAGGTTCTGCTGTAGTCGCGGGTAGAGGAAACTGCTCCCCCCGCTCAGAATCATCATATGATTCTTGCACATCATCAACATCATGCGCTTGCATGTCATCAACGTCATCATGAAGCCCATGTTCTTCAGCTAATCTCATTCTATGTAGTTAATTCTCTTTTGTTTACCACATCCTAATACCTATTTATACTCCCTAATAACTATTAAAAGCCTTAAATCTCAATTTAACCCAAATTTAAGCTTCACTTTCTAATTTCTGCTTGGTTGCCAATGTCACCAATGCCCACACAGTCGTGCATTATAAGCCATGATGCTGCCATTGTGCCACATCTTTACTGTATGTTTTTGAGCTCCTAAAGCCTCAACGCCGTCCCTTCTGTGTCCCGGTGCTATTTTATGAGAGCCATGTCGCCGGACCTTTAGAGTTAGTTTTCTTCATTTCTTCTTCTCTCCCACGCCGTTCCTTTCATCCCTACGCTAGGCCTTGTCTTCCCATAGCGTCAATACATGCTCCCACAATGCCAACTCTAATTTTGTGGGTTTTTGCTATGTTTCTTCTCGTTTTTCCTTGATTTATTCCAATACGCCTTAATTCCCTGAAATTGCAATAATACCATGAATGAGCACTCATTTGAGGATATTTATACTAAATATACTACTAAACTAACCATACATATACGCATAAATAATTTCTTATCAAATACCCCAAACTTAAAGTTTTAAGCATCTCGAGATAAGGTGTATTCTGCTAAGTCTCCTAATAAATAATTCTGATTCGATTCACATTGTTCATGGAGTGTCCTTTAATCTACTAAGTCTCAAGTTAACAATCCACTTAAGAGTTTTTTCTTTGCAAAAAACTCTAAAAACCATCACTATTTACAAGTTTGTTTCGTTTCAATACTCAAGTGACAAGTATATAGTCTCATGATTTCTCATTAAGCTCAGGAATTCACAAATAAGCATATATCAAACTCATCGTTTCGTTGGTAGACTTTAGCACTTTAAGAGTCTATAAGACTTTCACATTGTTGGAATGGAAACTTAGTTTAACTAGCTACTCACACTCGAGCTAAATCTTTTATTTGAAGAGTTTTAGTTTACTTCCTCATTCTTTTCTTTAATTTCTTTCTCATTTCTTTTCTTATTCTTTTCATTTTTTTAATAATCCCTGCTCATTTTCCTATGGACTAATTCTTCATTACTTCTTCCAACCATCAAGTTCTTTGCTCCATTTAATGTAGAATTTATGGGATTCTATCACCGTTTCTCTTTATTTCTAAAACTCTTGTTAGCACTTCTCGCTTTCACTAAATCAAGCAAGTTAACTCCAAATTCTAATTTATAATGCCTATTTCTTCCTCTCTTGCACTAAATTTTTATTTGCTTTGTATTTGCAAGTAAGATTCACACTTATTATAGAATCCTTAGAGATCTAACTTTTTCCATAAGAAGTGTTTTAATTTATTGCTTTTCTTTCAAGTTCAAGGTCTTCCCCAACTCTAGGTTTCTAATCACGAAATTACATTGCTGTTTGCTGCATTTCATTGTTTCTTCTTAAAAAATTCAAAATATTCTCTTGAGTTTCATATCAATAAGATACTTGTAACCTATTCGTCCATAATTAAAGGCATGAACATGCAAATGAACTCTTTATTCATTACATATTACTATGTATAACTTAGTCTATATTACTAAAGCATTCATATAGTAAATAAATGAAAAATTTATACACTACCATACTTTCCTTCTTAACTGCTTCAAATTAAAATTTAAACAATCATACCTGCAGCGTTTATCCTTATATCTCAACCTATCTTACCACTTTCCATAGTGTGGTATTGTGTCGATGCCCCCAAACCTAAACCAAACCTTGTCCTCAAGGTAAAAGTAAGTCTGAAAAATGAAGACACTAAAACACACAAACATATGTAATAACACAAGTTATAATAAACTAAACTAAAAATTAAAAATAAAATAAGTATATAGTTAACAAAATATCCTAAATGTAACTTCTTGATGTTGCATGGCTATTCGCACAATTCATAAGACTTATCCATTCCAATGAAATTTCACCCGACAAATGTTCTTTCTTGCACATTCGATAAATTTTTTTTTGAAATTTAGAACTAAAAAGTTAAAATTGTAATAAACTAAACTAAATAATTAACTACTTGCTGAAAATTTTAAAAACCATAGGCTGCCTCCCAGTAACGCTTATTTTTACGTCATTAGCCTGACGCCTTTTTAGCTTGTTTAGACTAAGTCTAAATCGAGAAGTTTCATCTGCAGTTCGGAGATTTGAAATATTTACTCATCCACAAATACTTTTGTTACCGATTTCCATGTATCACCTTCTTTATGCGGTAACCTAGATAGATGGTCTGCAACCAAATTTTTACTTCCTTTCTTATATTTGATTTCTAAGTCAAACTCTTACAATAATAGCATTCATCGAATCAACCTTGGTTTGACATCCTTCTTTCCAAAAAGGTATTGGATTGCTGCATGATCAATATATACAGTGACTTTAGATCCCACTATATAGGCTTGAAACTTGTCACACGCAAACACCACTACTAATAGCTCTTTTTTGTGGTAGTATAATTTTGCTGTGCTTGATCCAATGTTGTACTTGCATAGTATATAGCTCTAAACACTCCATCTCTCCATTGACCCAACACTGCTCCTACTGCATGATCATTGGCATCGCATATTATTTCAAACTTAAAATCCTAATCTGGTACTACTACTATTGGTGTCGAAATCAAAGCTACTTTCAAGGTTTCAAATGCTTGTATACATGCCGGGCTAATTTCAAATGGAACATCTTTTTCCAATAATGTTCACAATGGTTTAGTGATATTTGAAAATCCTTAATAAATCTTTTATAAAAACCTGCATGCCCTAGAAAACTTCTTATGTCTCTAATGTTTTTGGTATAGGAAAATTTTCAATTGGCGCTATTTTTGCTCTATCTACCTCCAATCTATGAGCATACACTCTATGTCCCAAAGCAATTCCTTTTTGAACCATGAAATGACACTTCTACCAGTTGAATACCAAGTTTGTGTCTAGACATTTTTCTCATACCAAAGCCAAAGTTTGCAGACATAAATCGAAAGAAGCCCCAAATATAGAAAAGTCATTCGTAAATACCTCCATAATATCCTCGATCATATTAGAGAAAATAGTCATCATACATCATTGAAATGTTGTTGGCGCATTGCATAATCTAAATGACATCTGTCTAAATGCAAATGTTCCATACGGGTAAGTAAATGTTGTTTTCTCCTGATCTTCTGGTGCTATTGCTATTTGATTGTATCCTGTATACCCATCCAAATAGCAATAATATTCAAATACTGCTAATCTGTACAACATTTGATCAATTAATGGGAATGGGAAGTGATCCTTCCTCGTAGCATTATTTAACTTTTGGTAATGAATGTAAACTCTCTAGCCAGTTACCGTTCTCGTGGACAAGGTTTCCCCATTTTCAGTTTGAATAATGGTCATTCCTCATTTCTTGACTGGTTCTGAAACATGAGAATTGTTCTTAAGCATGAACGGAAGTTGTATGTCCTGGATAATCCTATTCCTAAGGAACCACAAGCTTATGCTTTAAGAGTCATGAAGAATGCACATACTAAGCATGTCAATGACTCAATTAATGTTGTTTGCATTTTGTTGGTAACCATGTTTCCTGAACTTTAAAAGGAAATGAAACACATGGAAGCTTACAACATGGCTATGATGCTGAAGGAAATATTCCAACGGCAGGCTAAGCAAGAAAGGTTTGAGACAGTCAAAAACCTTCATTCTTGTAAAATGGCAGAGGGTGCATTAGTTAGTCCTCATGTTCTGAAAATTAATGGCTATATTGACCATCTTGATAGACTTGGGTTTTCCATAAGCCAAGAGTTCTCTATGAATTTGATCATGAATTCATTTCCTAATAGTTATTCATAAGTTATGATGAACTATAACATGAATAAAATGCAGAAGTCTATCTCAGAGTTGCATTTGTTGCTGAAGATTGATGAGCATATTGTCAAGAAATTTTCTGCTAATGTGTTGATGGTTCAGAAAGGAAAGTCTCTAAAGAAGAAAGGGCAAAGGCAAAGCTAAAGTTGTCAAAGCTGTTGTGACTATCATAAAGCCTGTGGAACAAGTCAAGCATAAGGCTGCTTCTACTTCACTGTCCTAAAAGGAAAAGATAAAAGAAAGGAATTGTCATTTCTGCCATTCACCTGGGCATTGGTTCAGAAATTGCAAGCTTTATCTTAAATATCTAAAGAAAAATAAGAGTAGTGCGACTACTGCTTCAGGTATTTACATTATTAAAGTTAACTTGTCTACTAGTGATTCCTAGATATTAGATACCAGATGTGGATCTCACATTTATACCAATGTGCAAGGTCTCGCTAAAGGTAGAAAATTAAAGAAAGGAGAAGTCATCTTACGAGTTGGAAATGGAGTAAAGGTTGCTGCATTGCCAGTAGGATGTTATGAGTTAATTTTATCAAGTGGACTTGTTTTAGTTTTAAATAATTGTTATTATGTTCATACCTTGAGCAAAATCATCATTTCAGTTTCATGTTTGGATTTGGATGGTTTTAATTTCATTATTGCGAATAATAAATGCTCAATTTCTTGTAAAGATGTTTTCCATTCGAATGCTGATTTATGTGATAGTCTTTATATTCTAAACTTGAAAAGGTCCACAGATACCCTATTCTTAATGTAAATACAAAATGACTTAAGTCAATGATTTGAATCAAGCCTACCTTTGGCAATGTCATTTTGGGTGCATAAATAAGAAACGCATTTCTAAAATCCATAAAGATGGTCTATTAAACTCATTTGATTTTGAATCATATGAAACATTTGTATCTTGTTTACTAGCTAAGATGACAAAGAGTCCTTTTACAAGACACAATGAAAGGGCAAGTGATGTATTGGGTCTAATACATATTGATGTTTGCGGTTCTATAAACACAATGGCTAAAGGTTGTTATCAGTTTTTCATTATTTTCACCGATTATTTCAATAGATGTGTTTACGTGTATCTCATTAACCATAAAGGTGAATCTTTTGAAATGTTTCAAGCATTTCAGAATGAAGAGCGAAATCAACTTGGTAAAACTATTAAAGCACTTTGATCAGATCAAGGTTTATGAATATTTGAGCCAAAAGTTCTATGATAATCTTCGAAACTATAGGATTTTCTCACGGTTAACTCTTCCAACAACTCTACAATGGAATGATGTTTTCGAGAGGAGAAATCAGACTTTATTGGATATGGTTCGATCTATGATAAGTCATATAGATATTCCTAACTCCATTTGGAGCTATGCTTAAGAAATTGTTGCGTTTACACTTAATTTTGTTTATTCTAAAGCGGTTAATAAAACACCATATGAGATGTGGTTTTGGAAAAGACTAAGTATGTCTTTCCTTAAGATTTAAGGCTTTAAGGTTTTCGTACGATGACAAATCTCAAAAAAATTATCAGCTAAATCTATCAAGTGTGTATTTGTTGGTTATCAAAAAAACTAGAGGATACTACTCTTATAATCCCATTGAGAACAAAGTGTTTGTTGCTCGAAATGGTGTCTTTATGGAAAAATAGTTTATTTCAAAAGAGAACAATGGGAATAAAGTGAGTCTTGAAGAAGTTTAAGAACCACAAATAAACACTGAACCGCTAGTGGGAGATCAACAAAGTCTTGAACTATTTGAACGTCCACAGGTATCACAAGGCCCGCATAGGTCTGATAAGGTAAGACATCAGCCTAAGAGGTTTGGATTTCTTATTAATGATAGTAGTCAGGTGTTACTTATAGATCAAAATGAGCCTACTACTTCTCAAGAGTCTGTGCCTAACCCTGAGGCATATAAATGGCTTAGTACCATAAATTATGATGATGAAATCCATGTATGATAAACAAGTTCAGAACTTGGTTAATTTACAAGAAGGTTGTAAGGCCATTGGATGTAAATGGGTTTTCAAGAAGAAAATTTACATGGCTGGCAATATGTATACTTATGAAGCACGGCTAGTAGTACAAGGTTTTAAGCATACTTAAGGTGTTGATTATGATGCGATTTCTTCTTCTATAGCCATGTTTAAATCCATTAGAATTCTAATTGTCATAGCCGCATATTATGACTTTGAGATATGACAAATGGATGTCAAAACAACTTTTCTAAATGGAAAATTACTTGAGGACGTGTATATGATACAGTCTGAAGGTTGTTCATCCTGAAAATTTTAGGAAGGTGTGCAAGCTTCAAAGATCTATTTTATGGATTAAAGTATGCTTCTCAGAGTTGGAATCTTTATTTTAATGAAGAAATTAAGAAATTTGGTTTCATTAAAAATGAAGATGAGCCTTATGTGTACAAAGAGGTCAGTACGAGTGTGGTTGTTTTTCATGTGCTATATTTTGATGATACACGATTAAAGAGGTTTGGTGCTGTGGCTGTATAGGTTGGCACTGTGGGGCATCAAGGCACAGAGTGGGATATCAACGCCCGCCGTGGGAAAGCGAAGTGGAGAATAGTGATTAGTTGGCTCGGCGTAGTGGCATCACTATGGAGGTCATTGGACGACGTCGGGGAGTCTAAGGGATAGCGTCAATGCACACAGAATGCTCAATGCAGTGGCGCCGCCGTAGGAATGAACACATAGTGTTGGGCATAAGTGACGGTGCCGATGAGAAAAAAAAAAAGAAAGTATAGTTCTATTTCGAGTTAAATTGTAATACTGGGTTTCTAATTGTTTGGAAACATGATAGGGGGAGTATAAATAGATAGGAAAACTTGATAAATACATAACATACGAGAGATTAGCCACCATTAGCAATAGTTAGCATAGGTTTACTTTATTCTTGAATATTAAGACACTTCGTGGAGAGAAGATATTGAATAGTCACGTGTGGTGACTTAGGTATTGTGTTATTTGATTTAATTTAAGTTATTTCATTATATATCTGATTGCAATGAATACCACTATGTGCATGTTTTTCAATAAAGTGTGAGTAGTCTATTAATCTTAGGGATCAATGGATCCTATGGTATGAATTCTATGTTATAAACATGAATATAATGTAATGAATAAATAGTGCAAAGGCTAGAATTTGTATTGATTCTAAGTGTAATGCTATGAACATCTTGATCACGTGTTTGTTAATATTAGGTTTTTGAAGTTATCTTGTCCATTGAAGGTTTTAAAACAAATATGAACGGTATAACCGTAAAATGCGCAACATCGAGCGATAGTTGTTAATTAGGGAGAAACGGAAAGTAAACTTAATTAATTATAGATGTAAAGATTTAAGACATTAAATTAATGTGGAGTGTAAGTTATTCACACCGTTAGGTGGAGTTCTAGTTTGCACATTAGAATCTTTTCAGTCATGATAGTCGGTTAAAATGGATTTGAATGAAATGTGTCTATTATAATTTGGCATTGAACACACATAATAAAAATGATAAATTGAATTGAAAAGCATAGTATTTCATTACCTAGGTGAAGTTGTGAACTAAAATTGTCTTAATATAAGATTTTATTTAATTTGCATTGATTTATTAGTATAGATTAGTTTAGTTTAATTATAAAATCAACGAAAAGGATTTCCTAAGCAACATTGTAATTGTAGCTAAGTACATAGTGAGTGTATACACCTTTCCCTGAGGATGATATCCGTAGTCAAAATAAGTTGGTTACACTATTACTATAAGCGATCTGTTATATGTACGATACGCAAATCAATTTATTTTGCATTATTGCCCGGGATAGGTAGCCATTTAAAATTAGTTTGAAAAGTTGCTAAGTTTTATTTGAAGTACTTTACTCTTAAGTTTATAAAAAAAAAGAAAAAAGAAAATGCTTAAGTTTCAAGTTTGACTTTTTGCAATTGATCTTTTGTGTTTTCTTTTCAGGGAGAACTAGTGCGTGCGTAATAACGAAGAGAAGGACTTGGTGCCTTAAGACCCCTAAATTGATAGAACCAACAAAGGAAAGAAAAAATGGAATCAAGATGGTCGAGGATAAAGAAAAAAACTAACGACAGGGCCGAGGGAATAATTAACTAGAAGGTGATCTGATAGTGCGGGATAGAGTGCAAGGATAAAGATGTCTTCATGACTACTTCAAGCTAAAAGTTTAGGAGACTTATGACAGAGCGATGAGGCTTCTAGCGAACACCATCGAGTTCGAACCGAGACTGCCTATAATCAACATGGTGCAAAATAGCTTGTTTAATAGGCTAGCCAATGAAGATCCAGTTGCACATGTAAAGAATTTCTTGGATAAGTGCGATACTGTGCACATTATTGGAGTTACAAAAAAGGTGATCAGGATGAGGCTTTTCCCATTTCATTGGGTGGGAAAGCCAAATCTTGATTCCAAGGACTAAATGTAGGGAGTATGACCTCATGGGCAGAAATCAATGAAAGATTTCTAGCCAAGTTCTTTCCAAGTGAAGATCAGTGAAAGGAAGTTGGAAATCAATCAATTCAAATAAGAAGATATCAAGTCTCTTAGAAAGGCTGAAAGATTCAAGGAAATGCTGAGGAGATGTCCTGGACATTGATACGTGAAATGGGCACAACTTTAAATTTTCTACTATGGGATGAACCACAGCATGAGAACACTAGTAGATACTGCAACAGGTGGTTCTCCACTAACCAATGATGAGGCTGGAGCAGTGGATCTCTTAGATCTTATGTCTTAGAACTTTATAGCCGGTACTCGTTCCATAGTGAGGAAACCAGCGGGCATATATGAGATTGATTAACAAAATGTGTTTTTGGCACAACTCTCTAACCTGAGCAATCAAATGGCAAAACTTCAAATGGGATAACAAAGTCCTCAAGTGCAGGCTATACAATAACCCCACTAATCGCAAAACCATGGTGGTTAACCAAATTGACATGCTCCAAGGAATGAAGTATGAAAACATCAACTTCATGAACAACCAAGGCTATGGAAAATAACTTCAAGTTAAGAGGAATGGCTATTTGAAGGTTTTATCAAGGATACAACAACCTGAACTTCTTATTTGAAAATACTGATAATGGACAGAGTTAGGAGATGACTTCATTGAAGTCAATTGAAAAACTCTTCACACCATAGATATGAGTAATAGGGAACTTCATGAGAAGCACGAGAAAAAGATGGAAGGAGTGAAATAAGCCATGTAGAGGATGGATGATGAGAAATCGCAATCCATCAAGAACTTAGAGAAACAGATTGGTTAGTTAGCCATTGCCTTAAACTCTAAGAAGGAAGGACAATTTCTGAGTAGCACGATCACCAATCCAAATGAGAAATATTCACATGATTAGCACTACATTAAAGACTGAGCCAAGACAAGAGCAAGTGATGTAGAAGCCAGAAAAAGTCAACACTTTGGCTATTAGGAAACATGAAGAGATGCATGAGAATAGAATGGAAGTGAGGCAAGACGGACTCGAAGGATTCAAGCAACAAAGAATCAATGCCTTGCAGAATAACGAGAAAGTAAAGAAATAATGGAAAGCCATGCAAAAAGATGAAGGATCTTCTGAAGAAGCAATGAAAGGCAGTAGTTTCAAGGTAGTTCCAAGAAAGTCGGAACCGAAGCTCAAGGTCAAATCGAGACTTCAACCAATTAAAAGTAGAGATCCTGGATAAATA
The DNA here is from genome assembly GCA_039657325.1 of Stephania cephalantha. Taxonomy (NCBI): domain Eukaryota; kingdom Viridiplantae; phylum Streptophyta; class Magnoliopsida; order Ranunculales; family Menispermaceae; genus Stephania; species Stephania cephalantha. The sequence continues at coordinate 27,130,716 of CM077578.1, read as the reverse complement.
TGCATGCCGATAAGCATTGATTGGCACTAGTTTAGAAATATCTTATGTAATATGGGAGCCTCAGTCAATGTCATGAAAATAATGGACATGTTGCACGCCAATTTAAAAATTAATTATGCCGATATGACAAATTTGCAAGAAGTTGATGGCAAGTTGATACCAACTATAGGAAGAGTCTTGAATGTGCAAGTGAAAGTGGGTAGATGCACATTCATCGGGTATTGTGAGGTTATGGCTCACAACATGGATGATGGTGTATCTATAATAATTGGGAGGCATTCTTGAACACTGCCAATGTAAACTTGTACACAAGGAAGTTACAATGAGTATCAATGAGGATGATGATGCAAAAAAGATACTATTTGTTGACGGAGAAAAAGTTCCTCTAAATGAGAGCGACATTCTTATCTCCGATTTACAGTTGGAGTATCTCGATTTACACTCGGACTAAATGATCAAGAAGGTGTTGGGCTAATGACATTAAACTAAGCACTATAGGGAGACATACCATGGGTTTTTTAAATTTCAAGTTTTTAAATTTTAGTCAGTTAGTTAGTAAGTTAGTTTAATAAGTACAATTCACACGTAATAATTTTATAACTTTTGAGAATGGGTGTTAAATGTGCAGGAAAGACCATTTGCTGGGTGATAATTCATCGGAATAGAAATGTCTCACCAAACTCATTAATGAACGTAAGAGAGTGAAGGAGTTCAATTGCAAAGGTGAGGTACATGGGCAAATCACAGGTAAGTTTTTATGAAATGCTTATATTTACATGGATTTCACGTGATCACGACATCTTGTGTTATAATACATGAAGTCGGGGAGGTGCCAAATAGGAATAAATGAAAAATTTATCTGTAGAATGTGGACTGAGAGGTCAACGCCGTGTGTGTAACACAACACCATAGGCAGTGAGGACCGCGCCTACAGGGCGCCACCAATGCACAAAAAGAATACATGCAGGAGTGTCGACATTATTGTGAAGCAGTCACGACGCCATGCCTATTATGACAAGTCGCCGGTTCGTAATGAGGGTTTTGAATGCCATTTTCACCACTTCATTTACACTTGCATCCAAACCTAAGTACAACCACCAAGCACACATTCCCCAGAGTGATGAAAAAGAGGTTCTAGAGATTGAGAGTGAAAGAAGAAATTACATTGTGGATTTGAATAATGTGGAAAGCTAGGGCTTGAATTCAGGAGTTTCATTTCAAGGAGCGTTAGGGTTGTAAGTTGTTAGTGAAGTGGGAGGGATTTGATTGATAAAGACTTGGATGAGTGTTCTACACTGGAAAGTAGTCTGACATTGAGGTAAATTTACAATTTCATTAGTTATGCTTTGAAATTTTGAGAAAGTTTGATGAAATTGCATGAATTGTTGATTTGAGGTTGTTGGATAATGATTTTCAAGTTGTGTGAATGTTAAGCATCAGTGAGACTAATGGAGGCCTAGTTTATATTTTTTTCATTATTTGTTGTGTTGTTTTTGAATTTAGAAAATGCCGAGAATAATGAGGCAAGTCAGTCAAGTGAGCACAAATGATTTTGAGGCATCAACCTTATGAGATCTCAATGAAGAGGAGCCTAGGCCATTTAAGTCCAAATACTTCATTAGTAGGGAGGCCAAGGAAAGATATGATGATATTCAACATGAAGAGTTCATTTGTGTGAGAGGTATAAATTTGTCGGCTAAGTATGGCAAATGTGTGAACAATTTCATTTGGTAACAAAATTGAGAGCATTTCAATTAAGATTATAAAAAGAATGAAATTAGAGGAGTGAGTGAGACGGTATACGAATTTTATGCCAATGCGAAGTTTACTTAGAAATATGAGCCAGTGAATGTGGGATGGGTGTTTGTCCTCTTTAATGTGCATGAGATTAAAAAAATCTATGGATTTGAGCATTTGAGTATGATTGAAGCCAAACCAAGTTTCTCAGACAACTTATAATAGAAACCCTTTAACTTATACCCTTTAAGAGCCATAAAGAGAGCATTAGTTATCCGAGGACAAGCCGACTGGGTAATGGGTGTTGAGAATGTGCTGAAGCACATTATGAATGAGAGTTTTAGGAAATTCTACTGAATGTGGAAAAATTTCCTTGTAGCTTCTTTATATCCTACTACTCAACTGGGCGAGATCGATAAGCCATAAACGATGTATTTATATAAGATTACGAAAAATAGGGAGATAAATGTCGGCGAGATCATTTACAACAACCTGAGGGAGTCCATTATGTAGAGAGAGAAAAAAAATTATTGTTTACTATATCGATCACTCAGTTATGCTTGAGGGCCAGAGTGCGACTACTTATATATAATGAATCTGATATTGAGACTCAAGTAACCATGGATGAGGCTTTTATGCTAACACTGAAATCACCGCCTGGTTATCAAGACTCAGAGGATGAGAGAGAAAGACCGAGCGAGCTAGACTTAAGACCGAGTTATTAGCCAAATAGTAGGAAGATAACACAACAACAACAATAACAACATCAAAGTTACCCCGGGAGTTGGAATATGAAGGATATGGAGAGGAAGAGCAACAATAGAGATTCAACAAGGGCTACAATTTTGTAGACCCATTGATTGGGGAGAACGACTCGGATGTTCCTAAGATTTTTCCACCACCTCCTACACCACAGCCACCAGTACCACCACTAGAGGACTTGACTCAACGACATCAGAGGCTGTGGATTACAAAGATGAAGTGACAATACCAAGAGGATAGGGTGCAGGATCGTGAAGCCTTGAGAAATATGAGCAAGACATACGGAACGGGTATCGAAACTTCATGTTATTTACTGATCATCAGATGTACGTAGCTAGATATAAGAGGAGCAGAGGGATGAGACCTATTGATAGGTCGTTTGCCTTTCCTGTAGCACCAGCTTATGTATTTGATCCGGATATGGTGCAGAGCAAAAGGGCAGAGCGTCCATTGACACCATCCTATGTTGGAGCTAATGAGGCAGATGATAATGATGAAGCATAGTCCTGATGTCAGTGTCTTAAGATTTCATCAAATCCGGGGAGTTGAGAGATACATTGATACCATTTAATTTTAAGTTTGAGATCTTTTGTGAACTATTTAGTTGTTTAAATTCTATGTTTAGTTTAGTTTATAATTTTATATCTTGTGTTATTAAATATGTGTATGTTTTAGTGTTTTCATGATTTAAGGCTTATTTGTAAACCTTGAGGACAAGGTTTGATTTATGTTTGGGGGCATCAACACTACATTACACTATGGGAAATGGTAAGAAGGTTGAAATAAGGATAAACACTGTAGGTATGATTGTTTAAATTTTGTTTTTGAAGCATTTAAAGAGGAAAACATGGTAGTGTACTATTTGCTTCATTTACTTACTATTTGAATGTTTAGTTAATATAGATTAGGTTATATAGTAATATGTAATGAATAAGTAATTCATTTGCATGTTTATGCCTTTAATTAAAAATGAGTAAAACACAAGTGACTTGTTGATATGAAACTCAAGAGAGTGTTTTTAAATTTTTAAAGAAAATAATTAAATGTAGCAAACAACGGTATGATTTCTTGATTAGAAACCTAGAGTTAGAGAAAGCCATGAACTTGAAACAAAATCAAGAAATTACTAGAACACTTCTAGTGGGAAAATTTATTCTCTAAGGAATTCTATAATAAGCATGAATCTTTCTTGAATATATAAAGTAAATAAAGACTTAATGGAAAGAGAGGAAAAAATTGGCATTTTAAATGAAAAGTTGGAGTTCACTTACTCGATAAAGTGAAAGTGAGAAAGTGGTAATAAGAGTTTAAGAATAGAAAAATAGAGAGTCCTACAAATTCTACAGTAAATGGAGTAAAGATATTGATTGGTTGGAAAAATTAAGAAAAAACGGAGGTCATAGGAAAAGGAGCAGGGACCATGAAACATAAATAAAAAGGAGAAGAAGAAAAGAAATGAGAGATAAACATTAAGAAAAGAAGGCAAAAATTAAAATTAAACTTTTTAAATAAAAGATTTAGCTCGAGTGCTAGAAACATTATTGAGTTAAGTTTTCTTTCCAAATATGTTAAGTCCTATAGACTCTTGAAGTGCTAAAGTATACCAAAATTAGTTTTATTTATGCTTATTTGTGAATTCTGAGCTTAATGAGAAATCATGAGATTGAACTCTTGCTACTTGAGTGTCGAGGTGAAACAAACTTGTGAGTAGTGATGGTTTTGGTTGTGATCTATTTTGGTGTTTCGAAAATAAGTTGAATGTGTTGTCCTAGCTACGTATTTTGAAAAAATATAAGTTTTTACAAAGAAAAACTCATGTATGGATTATTAATTTCAAACTTAGTGAATTAAAGGATACTCAATGAACAGTGTGAAATTAATGAGAACTAGAGTAATATGAGTAGTTAGGAGACTCAGTAAAATGCACTTTTGCTTGGGACATGCAAAATCCTAGGTTTGGGGGTATTTGATAAGTGATTATTTAGACTTAATTATAGGGTTATTTAGTCATATATTAAGTATAAATATCCCTAAATAAGCTCTAATTAATGGTGTCTATGCATTTTTAGGTAAACAAGGCATAAAGGAAGGAAACAAGCAAACTCGTGGAGAAACGGAGCAAAAACACCAATAAGGAGGTTTGGCGCCATGGCTTTCTAGGTTTGTGGAGAATCAAGGCATAGTGTGGGACATCAATGCACGTATGGGAGAGCAAGCAAGTGGAGAATAGTGATCAGGAGGCTCGGTGCAGTGGCGGGGTCGTAGAGGTTAGTGGATTGCACCAGGGAGTCTAAGGAACAGCGCTAGGACAAACAAAGAGAGAAAATGAACACAAAATTCTCGGTGTAATTGCCGCACCATGGGAATGAACACATAGCGCCAAGACTAAAGTGACATCGCGGATGAGAGAAAAAAATAGAAAGTAGAGTTCTATTTCATGTTAAATTGTAAAGTAGGTTTTCTAATTATTTTTAAATGTGATTAGGGAGTATAAATATATAGGAAAATGTGGTAAACGTATAACATACAATAGATTAGGCACCATTAGCAATAATTAGCATTAGTTTACTTTATTCTTCAATATTAAGATAATTTGTGGAGATAATACATTGAAGACTCATGTGTGGTGACTCGAGTATTTTGTTATTTGATTTAGTTGAAGTTATTTTTATCATATCTTTGATTGCAATGAATACAATTATGTGCATGTTTGTTTCAAGAAATGTGAGTAGTCTATTAATCTTAGGGATCAATGGATCCTATAATATGAATGCTATGCTATAAACATGAATATAGTGTAATGAATAAAATGTGTAATGGTTAGAGTTTTTATTGATTTTGTGCGTAATGCTATGAACATCTTTATCATGTGTTTGTTGATATTAGGTTTTAGAAGTCATCATGGCCTTTGAAGCTTTTAAGCCGGATATGGACTGTACAACCGTAAAATGCACAACATCGAGCGATAGTTGTTGATTACGAAGACATGGATAATAAACTTAATTGGTTATGAATTTAAAGATTTGAGACATTAAAGCAATGTGGAGCTTACGTTATTCACACCGATAGGTGAAGTTCTAGTTTGCACATTAGATCTTTTCCGTCACGGCAGTGGGTTAAAATAGATTTGAAGGAAATCTGTTTATTTTAATTCGGCATTGCACACATATAATAAAGATGATAAATTTAGTTGAAAAACATAGTATTTCATTACATAGGTGAAGTTGTGAACTACGATAGTCTTAATATAATTGTTTAAGTAATTTGCATTGATTCATTAGTATAGATTAGTTTAGTTTAATTATGAAATCAACTAAAATGATTTCCTTAGCAAAAAAGTAATTGTAGCTAAGTACGTAGTGAGTGCATACACCTTTCCCTGAGGACAACATCCATAGTCAATGTAAGTTGGTTACATTATTACTACAAACGAGTTGATATACCTGTGGCATGCACACAAAGGACTATATATTTGTAAAATCTTGTTAGCACTTCTCATTGTCCACTAAAGCTGGAGAAAATTATTCTTTATATATTATAGAACTCTTCGATTTCTAACCCATTTCTTCATTCAATTGTGGCATAATAATTTTCTATATATATATATTTATATATACTATAAAAATACTTCATCAATAGTCTTTGTATCACTAGATTCCTTGAAATATGTCTTGTTCATCTTGCACTATTGTTTCGATCTTCTACCCATTCTCATGATTAACACAAGGCAATCAATCCGGTGTATGCATCAACTAGTAAAGTTAATAAAAAAAGGTTATAAAAATTGATTCTTTCAATCATAGAATTCACTTGGGTAATAAAAATATCACTTCCATTCAAAAATCTATTATATATTCATTCCATCATATTCTTAACTAAAACAAAGTAAAATGAAATTCATACTTACTTGAATTCGGAAGAAATTTGAAAAATCTCATCGACTCACTTGAATATTGGATCAAAAGTTTGAACTTTTTGGATCAATTCTTAACTTCTTTTCTACCTTTTTTTTTTCTTTCCTTGCTTTTGCTAAACTTCACCTAAAATACCCTCAAACTTATTCCAAACCTTGTCAAGGTTAAAAAATTAAGTCGAGTTTCCAACAAAATAAATATACCTCATGAAGTATAAAAGAATTGATATAATCATAAATTGGATAATCAATATAAAACAAACTCAATATATAAATGTCATCAAACAGAGTGAATAAAAGTTTTAAACTTTTTGTATTAAAGGTAGCAGCATCATCAAATGTAATACCATATTACCATATCAATTGTATCAAATTACCAACCACAGATCACATATAGTATATCACCACCATAGATCATAGATAATATATCACCATAGTGTTAAGTAAGACCTTACGCATTATCACTCGGAGACAAAGAAGATAAAGCTGACAAGTCAATAATTAAACACATTTTATAGTGAAATTTAGGTTGATTTTAAGCATAAGTGATGATATTATACTAGGTATTCGCTTGTTTTTGTGATTTCAGGTTTTAAATAGGTAAATGAAAAAAATAGATGAAAAAAGAAAGAAAAGCAAAACAGTTAACCAAAAAATACACTAATGATTTAAAATAACACTAGGAATCGCCATCTAAATTAGCAGCAGAAGAAGGCCAATGAATCTATAACGAATTGGAGAATGAACTATAAATCACCAACTAAATCGATAGAGTATTCAAAGCTAAACTCAGTGATTTACTCTACGATTTGTGTATAAGTTAAGAATTGCTGAGAAATCGCTGAGGTTGGTTACGGGTTTCTTAGATTAATATGAAGAATTTGAGTTTATCTAAGATATGTATACGTAGGGAGACTTAAAAAAGGACAGAGAGCTTTGAAATAATTCCCCTCCTACTTATATTTTTTGCTTTCCTTTTGCTTTATATTAATTTTATTGTCTATGTTTGAAGATACTTTGGAGCTTGGATTTATATTAAGGTATTTATTTATTCATTATGTCTTTTAATTATTTTTGCATTGTTTATTTCCAGTATGAGTGAGTAGTTTATCAATCTAAACAAACCCTTTACAATGTAGTCTATTTTTGGATTGCTAGATAGTTATAATAAAGGAATCAAGTGCTTAATTCTTTAAATATATTCATAAATGTCAATCATAGAATTAACAAGCTACTTTTGTGTATTACAACTAAAGGAGATTAGTATTGCATGCATAGTTGCAAATGTGTTATGTGGTATTAAGATTCTGAATCTATATCTATAGTTATGGACAACAATTATAGAAGTAGTAACTATGATTAATCTGTAGCGCATTTCTCGATTGAATGTTCTAAGTGATTGTGTTCTAAGTTGTTTATTATGCGGCTTCAGTAATATTGGCTTAGATTAGGCATGATTTTCATTGAACTTAATGTAATAGTATTTCTATTGTGTTGCGTTTTATCCAATAAGTAGATTTACAATGATAAGAATGCGGTATTTCTGGTGATTTAAGGAAAATCTGTGGCTGGCTAATGGCTATCAACCTATTATGACGCGAGGTTTAATAATTCCACGATTCTATATGTTTTGTGATTACTTTAGTATGAAATGATATTATGCCGTAGAATTTGAATGTAATCAAAATATGTATTACATTGTTTAGTGGCGGTTTGTTTAGATGTTTCTTTATTTATATTGAATTGAATTTGAAGATTGTTTAAGTTTAGTTTGCATTTTAATTATTTAAGTTAATTTAGTTAGTTTGGTTATTTAAGTTAGTAATCATAGTTGTTAGTTATTTAATATTTTCATTCCCATTTAACTAGATTAATTAATTTAATAAAAATAAAAAATCACTTTCCTTTGAGATTTCGAAAGTCCTTGTGGAGATGATATCCCATTTATCAATAATAGAGTTATCAAAAATGATAGATAACTCACTTTTTGATAAGCAAATCAAAATGCTACATCATATGATCCTATGCGTATAGTATACCCCGATGGATTTTCTAAATTTGAACTTAGATCTGGATTTATTAGTGCCTCACCTAATTTCTACAATAAAGACAATGAAGACCCACTAAAATTCATAAGGGAGTATCAACATAAAGTTAATGGAATGAAATCGAATGGAGGAACTTTAGAACAAGTCAAACTTAATGCTTTTCCTTTTGCATTGAAATATCAAGGACAAGACTGGTTGTTCTATCTTCCATAAGGTTCGATAACTACATGGACTCAAATGTTAGAAGCTTTCCTAGATGAATATATGCATGCTAGAAAAATTAGTTCCTATAGAAAGCAAATAACAATTGCTAAGATGAAAAATGATGAAAACTTTAATGAATTTTGTGATAGATTTCAAAAATTAATTTTTTCTTGTCCACAACATGGATATACTCAAAGAGCTTTATTAGAATACTTTTATGAAGGACTCAATCACCATGAAAGAAGACTACTAGATGGTATGTGGTGGATCTTTATTTTAAACAACACCTACTCTAGAGAAGGAAACAATTAATAAAATGACAAAAAAATCTAAGCAATATGGTGAAAAGGTTGAATCCTCAAGAAAGAAACTCTATAAAGTGGATTGCAAGAAAAAAAATGCAACCGATAATAAAATTGATGAATTATCTAAGATGGTTAATTATTCATCAGAGAAGTCAAACTAAAGTGCCTACTAAAGCCAATGTTGCTCTTACTAATCAAGCATAAGTTAATGCCATATTCAATGATAAAAATTACACAACTATAATTGGTAAGACACCTAAATAAAACAATAAAAAAGAAGGTTCACAAGACTATTGAAGAACAAGAAAAAGAAATGATGGCTAATGTCAATCTTTACTGGAGAATTGATAGCCGAACAATTGAAACATACACCCTTTCCTGGAAGGTTGTACCCATGCTATTTAGCCACAGTTGAAGCACATGAAGAATCTTTACAAAAGTTTGAATTAATTAATAAGGATTAAAAGGTAAGAGTTCTGATAATTCGAATGAAGGTATGTGTTCATATTCTACCATTCCACAACGATTAGTTAATGCTAGGGATGAAGAAATCAATGAACATATTCTTGAATCATTTAGGAAAATCGAAATCAATAAACCATTGATGGAATCAATTATGTGATTTTCTAATTATGAAAGTTTTGAAAGAATTCTCTGAATCAAAAGAAAAATCTTTTGAAGAATCTAACGAAAACTTAGGACAAAAAGTGTCTGCTTTAATTAAAAACAAAATATATGAGAAATGTTCCGACCCAGGGATGTTTGGAACTCCTACCACAATACGAACTTCTTTAATAGATTTTCCTATTTGTGATCTTGGAGCATCAATAAACGTTATGCCACTCAAGTTATATGAGTAAATGAAAATAGGTTCATTGACTAATATACCTATTAACCTTACTTTAGCTGACAAAACCGTTATTAAAACCTATGGCTTACTAGAAGATGTCTCTGTCAAAGTAAATGACTTAAAATTTCCTGCTAACTTCTATGTCATGGAAATAGGAGACTCAATATCAGCTAAATCCCCATCTATACTTTTAAGAAGACCATTCCTTAAAACAGCTCAAACAACTAGATATCTTTGAAGGAACAATTTCTATGGAGTTTAAAAATTAAATTTTCACTTTTAGTTTTAATGATGAAGATATCTATAGAAACCTTGATGAATTTGATAATGAACAAACTAAAGATAATGAATCCTTAGAATTAAATCATCATGAAGCTGAAATATATGCAATTAATATAGTAACAAAGGAATATGGGAATGCAAATAATATGAACAAGCAAGGTGAAGATAATTCTATACAACAGACAGTAACACAAGAATGGAGGGTTAAGCAATCAAATAATGTTGAGAATAATAACCTTAGGGAACCTAAATCTACGAAAAATAAAAAAGAAGAAAAAGAAGAATCCAACAATTGTCAAGCTCGACGATCCATGAGATATATACATAAACATAAAGGTCAAATGGGCTTAGGACTTTAAAGCAATATGTGATATGGGTTCAAGAGAAAACTACATGCCAATTCATTTTTTTCCTTCATACTCAATTAGAATTGGATGTACTTGCCTATGAAAAAGTTGCTCTACCTAATGGATATTCAGTAAAATAGATAGGTACAGTTTCTAATGTACCAGGTCAAATTGACAAGTATAGTTTCCACAAACTTTTGGTTATGCCACATTTCCTGAACGAAAATCCTCCATTAATTTTATAACGATCTTTCTTAGCCATTTCGCAAGCTGTCATGGATACTCTAAATAAGATGATTACTTTTCGAGTGCATGGCTGAGCAATAACTTTCTTGAATGGCACAAGAGTGGATAATCCCACATTTATGTTCATAGAACCAGCGTAGAACAACGTAGTTCAGTCGAGCTAACGAAAGTAAACAAAAGCGCTTTATGAGAGGCAACCCATACTTTATCTTTATTTTTTGCTTTAGTATTAGGATTAGGTATTTGTTTTTATATTCTCTCAACTTTTGACTCTTATAATGGAGATATTTTAGGAATTCAATTCTGGAATAGTTTCTTCTACGGGGGGGAGGGGGTTGATTGATCCATTTTATTTCCGTATTATATTATTTATGCATTAGATTTATGTTAATTAGTAATTTATAGCAATAAAATAGATTATTTAATACATATCGAGTTTAATTTTGAAGTTTTGAATATTTCTACCCTTACTAAATATATATGCGATAATTAAATGGAAAAATTGATTTAATTGGAAAATAGTAAAAATTAAGCTAGCGATTTCCCAACAATTCTAGTTTGTACTGGACATCGCTAAGTAAATCAACAGCAGGTTACAAAATTTTCAATGTAAATTTGAAGTCATCGATATCTCATAGAATCAAGTTTACAATTAGAAATCGCTGAGCCACTAAGGCTCACTTCTAGTGACTTCATCAGCAATTCCTCAAGGAATCCACTTAAAGCGTGATTCACTGAGAACAAATTTGAGTTTTTAAAAATGAAAACCAGAAATCGCCACATTTAAACCCTTTACACTCACAAGCCATTGAGCCTTTTCGATTAATGGACTAATTTTTCGCTTAGATTCAACATTTCAAAGCTTAATTTTAGTGTATTTAAGCGATTCCCACCTCAATATTCACACATTCAACAACAAATATGTGAGTTTTGAGAGTTTAGAGCTGCCTAGGGCTTGAGCTAGGGAGTTTGAATAGGAGCTTGGGAGAGTTATGGAGAAGCGATATTGAGTGAAATACTTGAAATAATCTCTTTTAAGAAGGTAATCAACTAAAACCCAAACCTCATATGGATTAGATTTTTTATTTTTAGTCGATTTTGAATTGATTGTTAGGATAGGAAATCAATTTCAACAATTTTTATTTTTATTATGATTTTGATATCGAATGCTTTCTATTATACTACTAGTATGGGATTAATGTGATGATTTGTTTATCACTTTCAAATTTTTGAACTATTTTTCATATATGGTGAGTAGATTAAATTTTATAAGGAAACTAATTTGAGACTAAGTTTCAAATGAGTTTGGGGGTTTTTTGTGAATAATTTATCCATTGATTTCAATTACATACAAAGTATGTTAGTCCCAATACAATTTTATCAACAACTTTCATATAAGTTTTAAACCCTCAATTTCAAAATGTTTTTTTCTCGTTGATTTCTTATTCTTGATAGATAAGTCAAACTTTATCGAATACTTTTCTGACTAATTTGGCTTCAAATGATTTTACAGGTTCATTCTTTTACTCACATTATCCCATATTGCTGGAGGTGGCAAAGGTAGAAGTTCACGAGAAGAGAATGGAAAGGGAAAATTAGTAGAAAATTTAAAATAAAGTTTCCCAAATCCGATCCAGATCAATATCTTCAACACACCAAGGATTACATCGCAAAAAGAACCTACTCCACCTTCTTTATTTAGTTACATATGCAAAGATGATTATGTGGATTAGAAGGATGTAGAGGAAGTTGAACGAGAGATACCGATGGGGGAGAAAAACTATAAATTGAGGAAATAAGATTTTGCCAATGAGAAAGCCTATAAAAACTTAGAAATCATATAATTAAGGATACAAAGTTAATCCCGAAGAGGGGATTTAATTTGAAGAATGAATTGAAGTATAGGCCTAAGATCTTAGACATCATAAAAATAAGAAACTGGAGTTTACTGGCTAGAGATTACAACCACCTAGACCTAGAGGATGTCCCTAGCGAACGGGGTTGTGAATCTTTAGTGAGAGAATTTTATGCTAATGCATATGGAAGTGAAAGTAAGACCGAGTATCTAGTTAGAGGGATAATAGTAGACTATTCCGCTGCAAGAATAAACTTGTATTTTGGATTACCGAATTTTCACAAAAAATAAAATGACAAGTGCCCCAAGCCCGAGTATGGAATTATGTACCATTTCTCCATGGAGACAATAAGGGGAGGTTTAGAAGCAATCCATGGAAATGGATTTAATTTTTATATGAAGGGGTATCCCTAGCACATAACAACCAAAGTTTTTAGAAAAACCACTAAAAATTGGTGTTATTTCATTAATGCTTACAGCCGTACCTATAATACTACGAAATAGTGAATTATAAGGCTACCATACTTTACCATATTGTCATGGGATTAGGATACTTGGATGTTGGAAAAATCATTTATGAATCCATTAGGAGTGCCATCACCACCAAGAAGAACGATGGAATTCCTTTTCCCTTGATAATTACGGCCTTCTGTAGGATTGACCAAGTGAACATGGCAGGCCTCAACATGGATGTATTACTAGAGAAGACAATCACTGATGAGGTTATAGAGATATATGGAAGAGTGAATGGTTATGAGGACACATAGGATGAGAGAGAGGGCTGAGATATCCATAAGAGAAACCAAGCAGAGACGAAAAATCAGAGACGGCATGAGGAGAATCTTGGAAGAGATGTCGGAAGCTAGTATTGATCTGAACGTATAGCAGCTTGCTAGGGATTATGATGGATTGTACATGGAAGAATCGTAGTTGGCTTTCATGGTCGCAATTTTGTGCAATCAAATGACAACTCTCCGTAATCAAGAACTCGTGTTTGAGAACTAGAGAACCTTAGTAAGGAGCATCTACATAATGGAACATATAATATCTAGGAGAAATAGACGTCAAGGAGGCACAACAGTTCCTATACCATATAAACAGTTGAGATTACAACTTAACATAATCTTGATGTTCTGGCATTTCCATGTAAAAAAATAAAACCTCTACGACCCTAATGCGAGCTGCCAGTCCTATATGACTAACTAGTGAACGATGATGATGATGCAACTTCCAGACGCCGACATTGATTCCCTTATTTTATTTTACTTTCTTTTTTTTAAGTGATAAAGTGGGAATCCCTCTTTGTAATTTTGGTAGTGGTTATATACTTTATGTTTCTTAATGATACTTTGTGTTTATGGTGTTATACTTTGTGATACATTCCATTCAGTGCTTGGTTATGATATTCAATTTACTTATTATATAATGGTGATGCTTATTCATTAAATTTTTATGCACTCTATTTTATTATGATTTTAAATTAACTTAATTTCTTGATTGTCATATTTGTTTTATCAATTCTTTTATATTCACGTTGTATATTTGTTATGTTGAAAAATCGAACTTTATTTTTAAACCTTAAGGACAAGGTTTAAAATAAGTTTGGGGGTATCTTAGGTGAAGTATGATATTTATGAAAATGCAAGGAAAGAAAGGTAGAAGAAAAGTTCAGAATTACTTTTAATCCGATATTTAAGTAAGTTGATGAAAATTTTCAAATTTCTTCTGAAATCAAGTAATTATGAATTTCATTTTTTTTAATCTTAGTTTGGTAAAAAAATCAAATGAATATATAATAGATCTTGAATTGAAGTGATATTTTACTACCCAAATGAATTTTATGATATAAGGAATTAATTTTATACCATTTTTAATTAACTTTGCTGCTTGACGAGAACATTAAATTGAATGCTATATGTTAGTCATGATAATGTGTAGAAGATCGAAACAATATTGCAAGATGAACAAGATAGATTTCAATGAATCTTATGATACAAAAGCTCTTGATTAAATATTTTATAGTGTATATATAAAAATTTATTATGCCACAATTGAAAGAAGAAATAGGTTAAAGATCGATGAATTTATAGAAGTTAGAAAAAATACTTTCTTCAATTTTGGTGGATATTGAGAAGTGATAACAAGAGTTTATAAAAATGTATATATATAGAGTCCTATTGATTCTAAAGGAAATTGAGCAGGAAATCTATAGTGGGAAAAAGGTAAGAATGTCCAAAGGAAATGGAGCAGAGACTCGAAAGCAAAAGTAAAAAAAATATGTTAAAAATAAATAATTAGAATGGAGTAGCATAAAATAATAATGAGAGACAAAAAAACGAACGTTCTTAAACTCATTAAAAGAAAAGATTTAACTCGAGAACTTGAAGCTAGAGTTGAATGAAGTGTTTCTTAATCTAACATGTTTTTAATGACATATTCATTGGTATCTTAGCAAAATTCCTATTAGTTTTGATTGTGATACTATTATAAAATATTTTCTAAAATTAAGATTAATCTTGTGGTTTTTGTATTTTGTGATTCTATATTAGTTATCATAAGCTTATTGCTTGATAGTGGAGATTGAGAAAACCTATATTATGCACTAGCCTTGGCAATGAATTTTAAATTCTAAAGAGTGTTACATTAAGAGGTTAAGTTATCATTAATGGATGTTTTACTTTTTCTAAATCATTATATTATATCATAACTTTCATTTACTTGTGGGTAATATGTTTTCATTTAAAAATCACTTTTATTTTTAAAATTTCTATTACTCAAAGTTAAGATGAATTAATTTGAAATCAGTTTAATAAGAATGAAAATATAATATAATTAAGAGTATTCCTTTGCTCGGGACAACAAAGTGCTGAGTTTGAGGGTATTTGACAAGTCAATAACTAGACACATTTTATAGTGTAATTTAGGTTGATTTTAAGCATAAATGACAATATTACACCAGGTATTCTTTTTTTTTTTTTGATTTCAATTTTTAAATAGGAAGATGAAGAAATAAAAGAAAAGAGAAAAAACAAAACATTCAACTGGAGAAATACACCAATGATTAGTCAGTGATTTGAAATAACAATAGGAATCGACATTTAAATCAACAGAAAAAGAAGGCTAACGAATCCACAGCGAATTGAGAATGAACTATAAATCGCCGGCTGAATCAGTGGAGCACTGAGAGCAAGATTCAGTGATTTACTCAGCGATTTATGTATAAGTTAGGAATTGTTGAGAAATTGCTAAGGTCAGTTACGGGTTTTTTAGATTAATATGAAGAATTTGTGTTTATCTAAATTATGTATACATAGGGAGACTAAAAAAAGGCAGAGAGCTTCAAAATAACTCTCCTCCTACTTCTTTCTTTTTGCTCTACATTAGTTTCATTGTCTTTGTTTGAAGATACTTTTGAGCTTTGATTTATATTAAAGTATTTATTGGTCTATCAATCTAAACAAACCCTAGACAATGTAGTATGTTTTCGATTGCTGGATAGTTATAATTAAGGAATCAAGTGCTTAATGCTTTAAATCTATTCATACACGTCAATCACACAATTCACAAGTTGTTTTCTCATATTACAACTAAAGGAGATTAGTATTGTATGTATAGTTGCAAATGTGATATGTGGTATGTGATATGTGGTATTAAGATTCTAAATCTATGTCTATAGTTATTGATAACAATGATAGAAGTAGTAACTAAGATTAATTTAAAAGGCATTTCCCAATTGGATGTTCTAGGTGATTGTGTTCTAAGTTTGTTTATTATGCGACTTCGGTAAAATTCGCTTAGATTACACATAATTTTCATTGAACTTAAGGCTATCATATTTCGTTGGTATTGCATTTTATCCAATGGGTAGATTTACAATGATAAGAATGTGACATTTCCATTGAATTAAGAAAAATCGGTGGCTGGATAAAGGCTATCAACCTATTATAAAGTGGGTCTAATGATTCCAAGATTCCATATGTTTTGTGACTATCACTTTAGTATAAAGTGATATAATGATCTAACATTAGAAAGTAATCTAAATTTATATTATATTGTTTAGTGGGGGTTTGTAAAGGTGTTTGTTTATTTATATATTGAATTGAATTTGAATATTTTTTAAGTTTAGTTTGCATTTGAGTTGTTTAAGTTAATTTAGTTAGTTTGGTTATTTAAGTAAGTAAACATAGTTGTTAGTTAATGAATATTTTAATTCTCTTTTAACTAGATTAATTAAATTAATAAAAATAAGAAAAAATTGCTTTCCTTTGAGATTTCAAAAATCCAAACGGAGACAATTGGAGTATCTCGATTTAGACTCGGACTAAAATAGCAAAAAGGCGTCGGGTAAATGACGTTAAACTAAGCACAACTGGGAGGCAGCCCCAGGGTTTTGAAATTTCAATTTTTTAAGTTTCAGTTAGTAGTTAGTTATTTAGTTTAATGATTGCAATTAACACATTTTAGTTTCTAACTTTTGAAAATTTATACTAGAATGTGCAGGAGAAACCTAAACAAATGCAGAAGACCCATAAAGTATCAATGAGTTATAAGGATAATTTGTGTTATTATATATGTTTGTGTGTTTTAGTGTTTTCTTGATTTCAAGCTTATTTTTAAACCTTGGGGACAAGGTTTAGTTTAAGTTTGGGGCCATCAACACTACACTACTCTATGTAAAGTGGTAAGAAGGTGGAAGCAAGGATAAACACTGTAGGTATGATCGTTTAAATTTTATTTTTTGAAGCAGTTAAAGAGGAAAGCATGGTAGTGTATCATTTATTTTTTTGACTTACTATTTGAATGTTTAATTAATAAAGATTAGGTTATATATAGTAATATGTAATGAATAAGTAATTCATTTGCATGTTCATGCCTTTAATTGTGGATGAGTAAAATACAAGTATCTTGTTGATATGAAACTCAAGAGAGTGTTTTTATTTTTTTTGAAGAAAATAATGAAATGTACCAACAATGGTATGATTTCATGATTAAAAACCTAGAGTTAGGGAAGACCATGAACTTGAAACAAAAGCAAGAAATTACTATCACACTTCTTGTGGAAAAAGTTAGATCTATAAGGAATTCTATAATAAGTGTGAATCTTACTTGATAATAGAAAGTAAATAAAGGCTTAGTGCAAAGAGGGGAAGAAATAGACATTGTAAATGAAAAGTCGGAGTTAATTTGCTTAATTAAATGAAAGTGAGAAGTGCTAACAAGAGTTTAGAAAGATAACAACTTAGTGAGTCTCACAAGTTCTACAAGAAATGGAGTAGAGAACATGATGGTTGGAAAAAGTGAGAAAAATGGAGTCCATAGGAAAAAGAGCACGGACCTTCAAATAAAAATAAAAAAGGAGAAGAAGAAAAGTGAGAGAAAAATAAAGAAAAGAAGGTGGAAGTAAAATAAAACTCTTCAAATAAAAGATTTAGCTCCAGTACGAGTAGCTTGATTAAGTTTTTTTTTACCAACTATGTTAAGTCCTATAAACTCTTGAAGTACTAAGGTCTACTGAAAAAGAGTTTGATATATGCTTATTTGTGAATTCTTGAGCTTAATAAGAAATCATGAGATTGTACTTCAGTGTCGAGGTGAAACAAAATTGTGAGTAGTGATGGTTTTAGTTGTGGTCTACTTTGGTGTTTTGAAAGTGAGTTGTATGTGTTGTTAAAACTACATATTAACTTTGAAAAGAAAAACTCTAAAGTAGTTTATTAAATTTAAAAATAGTTAATTAAAGGATACTTAATGAATTATAAAAAATAAACAATAACTAGCTATTAGGAGACTTAGTAAAATACACTTTTGCTCAGGACATGTAAAATCCTAAGTTTTGGGGGTATTTAATAAGTTTTTATTTAGACTTATATATAGGGTTAGTTTAGCAGTACATTTAGTATAAATATACCTAAATGAGTTCTAGTTAATGGTGTTTCTCCATTTTTAGGTAATTAGGGCATAAAGGAAGGAAACGAGCAAAAAAGGGAAGAAATAGAACTAAAACCCATCTAAACGTGGTTGGCGCTGTGGTAGGCAATGGTGATGCTGTGAGGAGACGAGGGACAATGTGGAGGACTCAAGCAGGACATGGGACAAAAGGCAAAGTAAAGAAATTAGTGAAAGCGGCTCGGTGCTGTGGTGGCATTGTGGAGCATAAGGGACGGTGTTGGGGACGTAGGGCAGGGAGTCGAGGTCACTTAGGCAAGGAAAGACACATACAGAAGGCGGCGCCGTGGTTAAACACACACGATGCTAGGGTTTAATTGACAGCACCAAATTAGAAGAAACTAGAAAGTTAGAGTTTTACTTAAAGTTAAATTGTAAAGTAAGGTTTCTAATTGTTATTACAAAGTATAAATAAATGTTAGTACGTGGTAAACTCATAGGATATCAACCAATTAGCCACCATTAGAGTACTTTAGCATATTTTTTACTTATTTTTGAGTATTAAGATGATTTATAGAGAGAAAACATTGAAGATTTAGGTGTGGTGAATCAAGTATTGTGTTATTGATTTATTCGAAGTATTTCAATTAATCTTCGATTTCAATGAATACCACTATGTGCATGTTTGTTTCAATGATGTGTGAATAGTCTATTAATCTTAGGGATTAATGGATCCTATGGTATGAATGTTATGATATGAACATGAGTAGAAATTGAATATAAAAAGTGCAATGATTAGAATTTGTATTGATTTTGAGCATAATGCTCTAGATATCTTGATCACATATTTATTGATATTAGGTTTTAGAAGTTATCATGGCCATTGAAGCTTTTTAGCTGGACATGAATGCTACAACCGTAAAATACACAACATCGAATGATAGTTGTTAATTAGGAAAGCCCAGATAGTAAACTTGATTGGGTATGAATCTAAAGATTCAGAACATTAAAGCAATGTGGAGTTTACATTATTCACACCTATATGTGAAGTTCTAATTTGTACATTAGAATCTTTTCCTTCACGACAGTGGGTTAAAGTGAATTTGAAAGAAATTTGTCTATTCTAATTGTGCATTACACACAACATGATAAAGATGATAAAGTAGTTGAAAAGCATAATATTTCATTACCTAAATGAAGTTGTGGCCTAAGATAGTTTTAATATAAGAATTTAAGTAAATTACATTGATTTGTTAAATTAGTTAGTTTAGTTATAAAACCATTTAAAAAGCATTTCCTTAGCAATAGACTCATTATAGCTAAGTACATAGTGAATGCATAAAACTTTTACTGAGGACGATATGCATAGTCAACGTAAGTTGAGTACATTATTTCTACAATCGAGCCGTTATAGCTGAGGTCATATATCATACAACAACGATGTCCAACAATAGCGTTAGGACAGCGCTGTCCAACAAATAGCGCAATAGGGTCGCTACGAGGCGTAGTGTGGTTTTCTACTAAAGGAGTGATGAGGTAGGGACCGAAAATGGTGGACAAAGTTGCCTTTGTGCGCACCGCCTTATGCGCACAACTTGTGTGCACCCTTTTTTTCTTACTTTTTCATTCTCATTCTACTCATAATAGCTTCAAACATAACACAATTAATCAACGAAAAACCCCATCATAACTCTTGACATGAACCCCATTTTAATAAACTCACACAAAAATAGTCCATACCATTTATTACCTTAGTGAAGAAATGGTTTACGCGAAATGGCCACCGTAGTTGAAGGTTGGTAGGCTGTGAGTGACAAGGTGAGACTGACAAAGTGGTGGATGAGAGTGAAGACATGAGCAAGAGGGAGGCCGACTGAGAGTAGAAAAGAAAGAGAGAGGGATGAGATAAAATCGAATGAAAAAGGAGAGATGAGAGATTTTCTTTTTATTGGTGGAGAGAGAGAGAGAGAGAGAGAGAGAGAGAGAGAGAGAGAGAGAGAGCACGTGAGAGTGAGAGTGTGGTGAGGTTAGGTGAATTGATAGATAATGGTGATGTGTCAACACTAGATAGGTTGAGTGTGTTTCCTTTTTTTACTTTTTTTTTCATATTTGGATTTATATGAGTGCACATCAACTTTTAAACCTCACTAAACCACTTAATGCCCAACTTATTTTAATTAGTCACTATGTCTTCTGACTCCTTCTAATTCTTCTGCCTATCTTGACACATTTTTTGAGAAAATTACGTCACAAATCCTAACTAACTCTCCTAGTTCAACTTAAACTAGTCAAAACTTATGATTTCTCTCTTTTCGATCACATCGATCACAAAATGTACACCCGCCATCTATAACGCGACTTGAGGCACGCCTCACACGTTCCAAAGTGAGCTTACACTCGTGAAATTAACGATACAAACTAATTAATCGACCACAAAGCATAAAACAACGATGTACACAACGTCACAAAAATATACAAGATTTTACCTCTCAATCGATGTTCCAAGTTTGACTGAGAACGGCGCCACGACGGACTTGGTCTCTATATCACTGTCCTGTAACTAGATAGGACTAGAATCTCTAAATTTTGGGCCTTTACATTAAAATTATAATTATTATTATGATTATTAATATTAAGGTTATTATTAGCTTCCAATGTGGTAGTTTGGTGTTCTCTACGTTATTTTTGTCTTAAAAATTATGATTAAAATTTGTATCTACCTTAGTATCAAACAGATGTAAAGATCCTGTAGAATTAGAATGACGAAGTGGGTAGAACATCAAACGTCTAAAACTCCAAAAAAATTATGTTTGAATTCCCAGCAGCGGCGCCAAAAAAACTAGCACGTGTCGAGCGTATACAATAAATATCTCGTATATCCTTATTATTTGTATTAGTGATAAGTTGGATCGTATTCACATTGATTTATCAAACTTGTCTTGGAAAAAATCTCTCAATGGTTTTATTATTATTTTTACTTGAATTTAATTAATTTAATTAAAACGGGAATTAAAAATCACTAATTCAATCTATAATATTATGAGAATTAACTAAACTAATTAAACTAACTTAACTTTCAAATAAGTTCAATTAAAGAATAAATAAATATCTAAACAAACATCTACAACAATAAAACATCAATCCGTATTGCATTCAATCATGTTAGTTCAATAAAATTGTCTTGAGCATACTTTATAAAGTACCATAAATTATTAAACTCTAATCATAAGTAAGTAAATAAGCCTTATCAAGCCATTAATTCTCATTGTATTGGTGGAAAAGCCACGTTCTAATTTTATTGAGCTAACCCCTTTGAATACACAAAGACATTAACTTCTCGCAATAAAACCGCATTATACTTTATGACAACTTCGAACTACTAAATCTAACACCTTTGAAAATCCACATCAATATTAGATTTAGATCTCCAATTCACCTTGGACATTAAAACAATAATAGACCTTTCAAACAATCATGAATCCAAATATCATAATAAACATTCTAGACTATGCATGCAAAACAAATTTTATGATTAAAATTCGCAAATAATAATCTATTAAATCAGTGAATCAAAAAATATAATTGGTTTAAAGCATTAAGCACATAATAATCTCATCGTAACTACATTGTAAAATGGATCAAGTTCATGTTCAGACTTTTTTAGATTAATAAACTATTCACTCATATTCATAAATATCATTCCAAACATGTAAATAAAAAACATAGATAAATTCCACTGGAATAAACACTTTAAATCATTAAATCTTCCCAAAAAACAACGAACAATAAAGCAATAAACTAAAATAATGAACAATGGCTCATAGAGCAATGAAATATTGATTTAACTACTTAAGGGCAAATGGTTTCATAGCTTTAGGGTCGTATATATAGTATTCTTGGTAGTACACATCCCAAAATAACTCAAACATCTAGTGGTTATCTAAAATTCTTGAAATCAAACCCAATACTTCCTCGGTAATTTGGGGTTTAAGTGGAATCGCTGGGAGAATTCTTGGAAAATCAGCCTCAGTGTTCCAACGATCTGAGTTGTAATTCATAGTGCAAAGGTAGAATTGGTCATGAATCGTTGTCCAAGAATTCAAATTCTTCCTTCACTTGTTGATGATTCTTTGCATACTTTTCCAACACGACCAAATCCTTCATATTCATTCCTTTTTACTCATTTTCTTCATATATTCCAAGTATCACATGCAATAACCAAAACAAAAGAAAACCCCGTGTAATAGTCTTTTAAATATAAAATCATCCTAAATTGTACTATAAAATATGTCCAGTTATTAACTTATCACTACAGTGCCACAACCATGCATCACATTCATTTTGAGCACTTAAGCATGAAACATTTTGAATCCGCATTTCATCGAAGGTAATGGCATAAACATTCTTATCTCTACCTGCTATGAACGAGATTTCATGTTTTTCTTTCTTGACTATGCATTTATATGATTCAAACATGACATGAAATCCTTTATCACATAATTGACTAATGCTAAGCAAGTTATGTTTCAAGCCATTAATAAGGTAAGATTTGGAAATAAATAAGGAATCGTTACCCACGGTGCCGAGGCCAATGATTTTTCACTTGTTGCGATCTCCGAATGTAATTATTCCACTATCATGCCGTTTTAGCTCTATGAATTGACTTGCATCTTCAGTCATGTGTCTTTAACACCCTCTATCCAAGTACCATGGGGTGCTCATGTTTCCATCCTATATAAAATGAAAGACTAGATTTTGGTATCCAAATTGCTATGGGACCTTTAAATTTAGTATCAAAAACATCATTGACTACCCATGCTAGGTTGCCCACATTGGATATATTAAAACACATTTTTCCACATATTGGATCTATTACACTTAGAGCATCTATGAGTATCATTCAACAACTTCTTATAGCTTAAAAGAATAGCTCCATTGCAATGTCTCTCTTATTGAGTGCACTTTTTTTTGCACCCAGCATCATATCGAACATGTCACTACCAGTAATGAACGTAGTGACCATGGTGGTTAGGTCATCTACTTCTTTCACTAAGGCATCTCTTTCTTTCATGACCTTTTCCAAATCACATTGGATGTCATTTAATGTCTCATTTTAAGACTCAATCTCACAAATTGCTACGGTCAAACTCTTTTTCAGTTAATTGGTTTTTTGGCCTTTTTTCCAACTATCTCTCGAGTACATCAATGTTACGTAAATCATCTAAATCATCTAAATCATCAATATCATCGAAGTTTAAAGCACTCAAACCATTTGGCTCACTTTGTGCCATAAGACAAAATATAACTTTCTAATTTTTTGACTCGAAGTCGGAGCTAGATCAATATGAGTCATCCCATGTTGCGTTGAAGCTCTTCTTGCCTTTCCTCTTGTGTTCGACTTTCTTGGATCGATAATCGGCTTTGATGTTGCTAGGTTTTCCGCAACCAAAACAAACTACTTCACTTGACTTTCCTCCTTTGCCACCACCCTTGTACATTCTTTTGTACTTGCCATGCTTGTACATAGCCTTGTGGATCTTTCTTAAAGGCATGGACATTTCCTCCACAAGATCATTCTCATCATTATACTTCTCATCATCATCAATGATCTCACCCGGTGGAGTTGGAGCTTTCAAGTTTGTCGGTGGACTATTTACCTTTAGCACTATCTCTTTCTTCAACTCATTCTTTAATGCACTACCAAGTGCTTCCAATCTTGCTCGGTCCTTTAGTTCGAATTCATGAACCATCAGTTCTCTACATAGAGAATTAAAGGTATACTCACCAAGATTTTGCCCCCATTGAATAACATACTTCTTGGCATGTTATTCCTTAGGCAAACCTCTAAGGAACTTGTACATCAAAGTCTATAGATCATAGTTCTTTCCAAGGTTCTTAATCTCATTCCGTGAAGCGAGTAATTGTAGTAGCAATGTCTTCATTGGATCCAACTTGGAAAGTTTCATATTGCTCCTCAAAGATTCCTTTCCAAGCTTGTTCGGTGGAACATAGCCACTCCTATTTGAATCCCATAAGTGTCTACCTTGTGCTCTTATGTAGAACTTTATCCTTACTTTTCAATAAGCATAGTTTGTCCCATCAAAATATGGAGGCCTAGTCAATGAGTTGGCTTCCTTAAGGCAAGTGGGATATAATGTTTGCATCCTTATAAGAAAACACTCAAAGATATGTTATTAATATTTTGAACAATTACCCGCTCTTATAACAATTGAAACCATATGCAAGAGGGGGGTGAATTGGGTGTACCATAAGGTTATCGCCTTTTTAAAACCTTTCAGTGAATAACGATGCTTAACACATACACACACTAGCAATAAATGTCAATGCAACGCAATGGTGAAAGAGGTAGAGGAGATGTAAATGAGACACAATATTTATAGGGGTTCGATCCAACTGATTTATATCCACTACCTAACCTCTCCGATTAGCATTTTCAACCCCACTTATATTACCAACAAGTGTTGCAACCTATGCTTACAAGCCTATAATGCCTAATTACAAATTTTGACTTCCAACCTAACCTCAACTAAAGTTCTTGCCTAGCCTCAACTAGGTCTTCCCTTGACTTAGATCCCATTAAGTCTTACAATTAGCAACTTACAATAGTAATTGATTAATACAATGAGAATTAGCTTTACAAAATAAAGTGGTAATAAATCCAATTACTCATAAGCTTCCTAGAGCCTAATAACTTTCTATGCATGCAAGTATGAATATGAACTGGCCTCTGAATTTGAACCAATCTTAGTCAAGAAACCGATCAACTAAATTCAATCAAAACGAGTGTGGTTTGAAAGTTGATGAAAAAGTTGTTTAGAAGAAAATCAAGATTAAGACAAAAAACTTGTTCAAATTAGTCCTAGGGTTTAGAAAAAATAAGTTTAAGCACAAAATCGAAGACAAATATGATCAAGAACACAACAAATAATTTTCACACAATAATCTTACTAAAAGATATAATTTAAGCACAAGTAAAGTAGGAAATCAAAGTTTCTTATAACTCAAAGCGAGAGCAGTCAAAATCAATTATGGAGTGTGGGTTGCAATCCTTAGAACACATCTATGGCACAAAATTCAAGATCAAGTCAATTGCCTCAAAAGATGCCAAGTGATTATACGCAAAAAATTAGTCAAATTGATGTGAAAACTTGGACAATAAAGAGTTTTTTAGCTTGAGACTATAATCGTGTGTTTTATGTGGTTTGTAAATGATTTCCAACTTTTTTTGACTTTTTGTGGCTGTTTTCTTGATCAAAATGGCCCAAAATCATCCATATAGTAAAACTAAAGGAAAAAGTGGAAGCTTTTTAAAATGTTGTCAAAAGACTGGTTAGCGCACTAAATGGGGTCGTTAGTGTGCTAGTGGTAGTTAGCGTGCTCATGATCCTCATTAGCGTGATAACCAGTAGGGACCAGAGATTAAATACTTTCTAGTTTTATTTAGAGACACTCTAACTCACTTACAACTCTACTAAACTTATGGAAATATAGTAAAAATGTTTAGTATGAATCATTGCACCCATTTGGACATCTCGAAATAATGATTTCCTAAACCTCAAAAATTAGAAATTCCTCTAAAATTCGAGAATTTCATAAACTTGATTAGGAGACTAATTAAGTGAATTAAAATTTTAATTGGAGTATACGTATTCGAGGTGGGACCCACACATTATGGACAAGAGATCATAAGTTTTAATAATATTTTTGTGTGTCGCATGACTAATTGGTGTAGTATACTCTATTCATCATGAAATAAGGTCAAATTAAGGTGTAAACACAGTGTCTGCGCGTACCGGGGCGCATTGGTATTTTCGCTAGTTTTTGAGGAAATTGGGGTACTTTACAGGGTTCAATTTTATTTTAAAAATTAAAGATAAACATGAAATTAAATAAAATTTGTAAACTAAACATAACAGTAATGATTTAGGAAAGAAATGTTGATTTATATGAGAGCAATTTGGTAAATTGCTAATCCAACCAATAAAATAGTTAAAATCGAATAGGGGTTTCGATCAACCTTCTCCAATTCGTTTCTCTTCCCCAACACCATGCCCCTTCTCTCTTGATTATCACCTTTATTTCGATCAAACAATCACGACACCCATCTTAAGCTAGCTTCTCCATTCGGCATCAATGCCCTCTCACAGTTTCTCCCTCTCAAGGTGATATCTCTCTCGATTTCTCTAAATGGAAAGTAGGAGTTGTTGGTGTGCTTGAGGTAGCGATGAAGGTGGACATGGCTGTGATGATTAGCAATGGAAATTGGCCACTTATTTAAGGTAAGTTTGAGTTGAAATTGAGTTGGTAGATACGATTTGTTGTTGGTGTTGTTGTTAATTTGTTGTTCACGATTTTGAGGAGGGGGATTTGTGTTATTGTTTATTTGCCTAGGGCGTCCTTGAAATTTAAAGGCAAAGCGTTTTCAAGGTCGGACTCCCCATGTTTTGTAAAGCAAGGCATGTCCTGCAGAGCAGAGCATGACCCTGCAAAGTATATAGAAGCCCTCGACATTACCAAGGTGGTGTGCTTGCCGCAAGTATAACAATTCACTTGTAGTAATAATGCAATCAACTTACGTTGATCACGGATAACGTCATCAGGGAAAGGTTTTGGCACAAGTTGTATATTACCTAATTAACTTGAATTAGTGCTAAGGGATTCAATTTTAATTGGTTTTGTACAAATTTATACTCTTCTAACAAATCACTTTAAACTTTAGTTGACTTCTTATGTTAAGGATATCATAGTTCACAACTTCACCTATGTAAGTTAATACTATGTATTGTATTCATCTTTACATCTCCATATGTGTTGTGCAATGCCTAATTAGAATAGACAGATTTCTTTCAAATCCGTTTCAACCAACTGTCACGACGGAGAAGATTCTAATTTGCAAACTAAAAATCCACCTATAAGTGTGAATAACTTAAGCTCCACATTGCTTTAAGTCTTAAATGATTGGATTTATAACCGACTAGGTTTATTTTCCACACCTCCCTAATCAACAACTATCGCTTGATGTTGTTTATTTTACGGTTGTACCGTTCATGTCCAGATTAGAAACTTCACTGGCCATGATAACTCCTAAAGCCTAAGTTCATTAGACCCATGATCAAGATGTCTAAAGTATTACGCTCATAAATAATACAAATTCTAACTATGGACTTTTTATTATCACTTTTAATTCTCATTCAAAGGATAGATTCATACCATATGATTCATTGATCTTTAAGATAAATAGAATACTAACACATCATTGAAACACACATATCACAATTCAATATGGAATTCATTGCAAACCAGAGATGAATATAAGTATTACATTGAAATAATCACTGAAACCAAATATTGATTGCAAATGTAGAGTCTTCAATGTTTCTCCGATAAAAACTCCTTATTGCTTAAATTTCTCCGATAAAAACTCCTTATTGCTTAAACTCAATGCTAAATTACTCTAATGGAGGGTAATCTCCTTCTATGTGGTGGTGTCCTCTTTGTTTACCTCATCCTATGTTGCATCCCATATCCTAATTAGGGTAATACCCAGCCTGAAACCCTAATTAAGTCTTGGTACACCAGTTGGACTCAAGTTGAGTAACTGTATAGTCGTCTTTCATACCTGATAATCACAAATACAGTATATCTCATATTGAATAAGTAATTGAAAACGCATTGAAATTAACACTTTTTCGATAAAACGTAAGATATAGAAAAATTGTTATAAATCTCAGCTGTAAAATTATATTCCCACCATGTTTATTACAAAATAATAATTCAATACAATATATAAAGAGTAGTGAAATTAATTCACTGTATAGAAGACTATAAACCCTTAATCTATTTCGTTCTTGATTCAAAACACATATCAATCACCTGAAATGTTAATTGGGGATAAACGCTCCAAATTGTTAAGTAAGTAATGTTCGCAAACTGATCAACTATCATCTAATATCAGTTATTCAATGATTAGCAATATGAATTCAAAACATATCTATTTTGGTATTAAAAATGATATAAATAAGAGATAACATAATGCAACTTCAAATGTCAACTTCAACCATACTCGTGACTTGCAAATTTGACTTTTATTACAAAGCCGTACTCTCAGTCACTTAGGAAAATAATAACAGAACCCGCATGTTGGTCGATAAAGGATTCTATTAGTTTATTCATGCTTCACTCAGCTACTAACCCCATATGGACAATTATAATTAAGGTAAAGCTTCGGCTAATTGAGGATAAAAGGGCGAAATCCATTTCTAGGTGTACCTATTCCATTCGTTATGACAAAGGGCGGAATTCCTTTCCTGGCAAACCTTTTTCAATCCTCAGTCCCGATCCGCCTTATTGACTATTTTCGGGATTTTCCATTTATAAAAAAGTCAAGTTACAGTACCTTGCCTCAACCTTAGTCCATAATACTATAAGAACTAAATATACTAATTTATGATGCATAATTGATAAGAATACGAGTTTCATTTACGTGTGCAGAGCTTTCCTAACTTTATATCAACTTACACAATTCCTGGAGTCCTCCATCTTTTTCACGTCGATCAAAACCTAAATTAAACTAATTGTCATTAGTTTACGTACAATGCTAATTGATTAGAACCCTTAAACTGGTTCTAATCAAATCTCAAACCAATTTGCCACTTTTTAGGTCATTATGATCATGTTACATTTTACGAGGTAAAAACCCCGTTATAAAGTCTCGCACGAATTCTGAATTCTTCATTTTTCATAGAAATTCATCAAATTTCTATTTATTTGATCAAAATAATTTTTTTAGATTTTTCCTTATTTTTATAGAATTTTTCTCTATTTTCTATTATTTTCTTTCTTTTATTTTTTAATAGGAAATGGGTTTTGGCTTGAACTGTGTCGAACCAGCCCAGTTTAGGGATCCATCCCCTTCCTTCTTCCTCTTTTCTCCCTGTTTCTGCAAATCAATTTTTTTCCTTCTTCACTGGCTCACTAGGCAGGGGATACGACCTCTTATTCGTAACAACGACAACAACCATCAATGCAACAACACCACTACACACAATAACGACAACTAACAACAACAACTACAACCCAACGACACAACGACAACAACAACAACGAACACTACAACACATCTTGATTTTCGCTATCGTCTATCCATTTCCCCACCTAAGTCTCGAGCTCTCCCTCACTTTTGATTTCGATTTTGAAAACAAATTGGACGATGACGTTCCATTATTTATTTGGAGATAAAGATTAGATCTCAACGAGATTCACATTGCATGAATTTCGAGGCAAAATGATGGTTCAGTTACGTTCATAATATTTTTATCTTTTTCTAGATACGTGTTGAGTATCTCGAGGTCAATCTTTATGACTATTAACGAAACCAACACCTCCTAACTGACTTGCTTCAGATCAAATACAACTTATCTCGATATTCACACACATAAATCTCGAGGACGATCTGAAGGACAATAATTAAATGAACATTGATTTTTTTTCTGATGTGGTTACACGCATCTCGAGGCATCACAATGCCAACTACTACAATCAATCAACGCATTTACTTTCTCAATTCTCACACTATTCATATCTCGAGGCCAATCCAATGTATAATTTATTTGATTTAAACTTTAGGATTGATTTTATGTGTATTTATATATAAAACTATATATACATAACTTTATACATATATATAGATAACTTCGTGTTTCGGCACTGTAAATTCGCCACACGTGTCAACAACTACCCTCATGCGTGCACACTATTGTACATCCCATGCGTGTCACCCTTGACCCTGTATATCACTAGGCGTCGACTAATTTTATTATTTATTTATTTTTGTTATACATTTATATATACAATTTATATATAAATATATGTATAAACCTATATTAACACCCCTATGACTTCGCCATGTGCGCCAATGAGTTCACTCGGTGGTGCACGCTACCCCACTACTTATATGCATCACCCTTGACCTACACACGGTATTATGCATCACATAATTTTTTAATTATTCAATTATAGGCCAATAAATCTAGTTATTTGCATAATTAATAGTACAGTCTATACAAGCACCAAATAGCAGGCAAATCCACGCACACGCTAATCGAGACAAGTTGGGTTTAACTATGGGCTTAACTCGGGTTAATTAAAATTTGTATTATCACTAATCACCTGCTTAAGGTAGGTCATTACATCCTAATACTTATTTATACTCCTTAATAACAATTAAAAACCCTAAATTACAATTTAAATTGATTTAAAGGTTCACTTTCTATTTGCTGCGAAGTTGGCGGTGTCATTTACTACCCCGACGCCATGTATGTTAAGGCACAAGGCCGCCATTGCACCATTACTTCATTGTGTGTTTTTGAGCTCCTAGAGTCCCGGTGCCGTCCCTTGTGTTTCCTGCACTGTCCCTTGTTCCCAACTGCGTCGCCATTGTGCTGGACCTCCAAGCTTGATTTTCTTCATTTTTTTTCTTTCGCATGCCGTGCCTTTCATCCCTACACCGTGCCTTGTATTTCGACAATGTCACTATGCAAAATTATTCATGGAGTATTCTTTAATTTACTAAGTTTCAAGTTAACAATCCACTCAAGAGTTTTCATTTGCAAAAACTTTATTTTTTAGACATGTAGCTTTAAAAACTCATATAACTTCACTTTCAAAACACTAAAATGGATCTCAACCAAAAACCATTACGACTCACACAAGTTTTTTTATTTTTCGTTTCAACACTCAAATAGCAAGTGTAAAATCTCATGATTTATCATTCAGTTCAAGAATTCAAAAATAAGCATATATCAAACTCATCTTTGGTAGACTTTAATACTTCAAAAGTCTATAGGACTTTTACATAGTTGGAATGAAACTTAAATCAATTAGATAATCGTACTCGAGCTAAGTCTTTTATTTGAAGTGTTTTAGTTTACTTTCGCCTTCTTTTCTCTTTAATTTTTTTTCTCTCATTTCTTTTCTTTTTTTTTCTTTTTTTCATTTTAAGATAACTGTCCCTGTTCCTTTTTCTATGGAGTTTATTCTTCCTCACTTTTTCCAACCATCAAGTTCTCTACTTCCTTTCTTGTAGAACTTGTGGGATTCTCTCATTTTATTCTTTTTATTCTAAAACTTTTGTTAACACTTCTCACTTTCATTAAATAAAGTAAGTTAACTCCAACTCTTACTATACAATGCCTATTTCTTCCCCTTTTTGCACTAAGTCTTTATTTACTTTGTATTTTCATGTAAGATTCACACTTATTATACAATCCTTAGATATCTAACTTTTTCCACAAGAAGTGTTCTATTTTCTTGCTTTTGTTTCAAAATCAAGGTCTTTCATAACTCTATGTTTCTAATCATGAAATCACACTGTTGTTTGCTACATTTTATTGTTTCTTTTCTATAAAAATTTAAAACATTCTCTTGAATTTAATATCAACAAGATACTTGTAATCTACTCAACTAAAATTAAAGGCATGAATAAGCAAATGAAGTACTTATTCATTACATATTACTATATATAACTTAATGTATACTAAAACATTCATATAGTGAATAAAACAAAAAATTTATACACTACCATGCTTTCCTCATTAACTGCATCAAATTAAAATTAAAACGATCATGCCAGTAGTGTTTATCCTTAATTTTCAGCCTATCTTACCACTTTCTCATAGTGCAGTGCAAGTATCGATGCCCCCAAACTTAAATCAAACCTTTTCCTAAGTTTAAAAGTAAGCCTTAGAAATGAAGATACTAAAACACACGAACATATATAATAACACAAACTATAATAAACTAAATGAAACATTAAAATTGAAATAACAGAATAGTTAAAAAATATCCCAAATGTTAAAAAAATATTAGTATCAAAAGCACTCTCAACTACCCAAGTCTAAAGGAATCCTAAAACACTAACTTCACGACAGCGCGTCATCATCATCATCTTCATCATCAGCTCGAGCATGTGATGATGTCAATGCACGTTCCACCGTCCTGCTCTACACTAAATCTGGATCAAACACGTATGTTGGTGCTAGAGGAAAGCCTAATAACCTATCAATAGGTCTTAAACGTTTGCTATTCTCATATATAGCTATGGCTCTGCGATGATCGACAAACAACATGAAATTACGCTGCATTGGTGCTTGGTATTGTGCTCTATCTTCCTGGTACTGTCTCTTCATCTCTGCTATCCACAACCTCTACTGTCATGTAGTCAAATCCTTAGGTGGTGGTATCGGTGCCTGTGGTGGAGGTGGTAGTGGAAAGACTTAAGGACTGTCCAAGTCCTGCTCTCTTATCTCTAGGTCTACAAACTCGTAGCCCTCAGTAAATCCTTGCTGCCGCTGCTCCTCTTTTTCATTATCTTCATTTTATAGCTTCTGGACAAGCCCTGTTGCTGCCTCGTCTTCTTGCTTCTTGGTCAACAACTCGGCCTCACATCTAGCTCCATCGGCCCTCTCTCTCCCCCTCAGATTCTTGGTAACTAGGCGGTGACTTCAATATAGGCATGTAAGATTCATCTATGTTTTATTGGACATTTATGTCAAATTGTTTATCATCTCTCGTTCTTAATCTGACCTTTAAGCACATTTAAGTAATCAAAATAAATTTTTTTTTGTCCCTTTTTAACAAGATGGACTCCCTCAAACTGATGCTTATGATCTCCCTAATGTTGATCTCCCGAACTTTGTAATCTCGTAAAGACAAGCGACTTTCACCTTGTTGATCTCATCCTGTTGAGAGGCGGGGTATAGCGATGCAACAAGAAAATGTTGCCATATCCTATAAACCATTCTAACACTCCCCTTCATAATGTGCTTCGACACATTCTCAGCTCCCATCACCCATTCTTGTTGTCTTCGGACAACCAGTGCATCTTCTATGGCTCTAAATGGATATAGGTTATAGGGCTTCTCATATAACTTATTCGGTAAAGTTTGTTCACATCCATAACAAGCTAAGTGCTCGAACCCATAAAAATTATTGATATTACGTATCGTAAAGGGAAATAAAAGCCGAATCACCTTTATTGACTCATCCTTAGCCGTGAACTTTGCATTAGCATATAAATAAAAAATAAACCCACTCACTCCTTTTACATTATTCTCCCTATAGTCTTGAGTGAGTTGCTATCAATTTTGGTGCCTAATGAAATTGTTCACTTTTTATCGTATTTGGCTAGAAAATTAATTCATCTTTCGCAAATGAACTCCTTACATAGGATTTTCTCATATTGGTCCGTATCCACTTTACTAATGAAATATTTGGATAAAAGGTCTGGGCTTTTCATCATTGGGATTTCTAGAGGTAGATGCCTCAAAATCATTTGCTCTAGTTTGGCTAGCTTGTTTCCTTATTCTTGCCATTTTCTTCAAATCTCAAGCTATTTAAAAAATGCAACGTGACTTGTTCTTTGAATCACCTAAAAATCAAAATTCATATAAAATGGATCATGCATATGCCAAACAATTGCAAAGATATCAACTAAGTCTCCATGGGTGATATTTATGCTCACATTTACACAATCTTGCTAAATCTATCCTATTACCTCAAATCCACAACTTCACAATATCATAAAAAATTTCAGAATTTAAAGCATAACTAGATAAAATTGTAAATGTACCTCAATGCCCAATTAATTTCTGGTGTAGATCACTCCTCCAGTCTTTATCAATCCAAGCCCTTTAAGTTTTCTCACCAACTAGAACCCTAACTCTATTTGGAATCAAATTCCAAATATCCCAGCCCTAGCTCTTCCACTTATGAAAATCCATAATGTGTTCGTTTCTTCACTATAAATTACTAGGAACTCACTAATCTCACTTGAAAATAATCAAACTTTTGCTCTAAAGGGGTGTATGTTTGGGGGTTTTAGTAGGATTTAAGTGCAAGGGCAGAGAATGTTGTTAAAAATAGGTTAAAAACACACACTTCCACCTCGGTGCCGTGCCTTATAGGCACGACGCTGTCACAACATCATCACTGCTTCAATGACGCAGTGGTGCATTTTTAATTTTTTAGCCTGCTGCTACCTCTGGCGATGTGGCTTGTACCCATAGCACCGTGAGTAATACCAACTGCGTCTATTCATCTGCCCATATTTTTTAGTATGATTTTTCACTAATTCTCCTCTTGCGCTCCTCCGACATTGTGTACAACTCACGTAAGGTGTCATCACCGCATAAAATCCCTTAAAATATAAAAATTAATAAATTTTACCTTTTGATTCACCCATGCTCCTTACCTTTACTGCTTTGAACTCCTTAACTCTTTTTCGCTCTTTAATGAGTTCTCAAGACATTTCCATTCTGATGAATCATCACTTGGCGAATGGTCTTTCCTGCAAATTCGACATAAACTCTTCGAAATTAGAACATAAACTCTTCGAAAGTTAGAACTAAAACTTTAAATTGAATTGTAATTGTAACTCAACTAATGCCTTTTGAACAAAATCAATAATGACGAGAAATTCAAAACTTTCAAAATTTAAAACCTTACGATGCTACCTCGATTTTATTTCATCCTGTGTATTACAGCGCTTGATTTAACATCATTAGAACAAACTAACATGCCTGAATATATTTCAATCATAGTTATCAACTAACATCTTTATGTAACATGTAGTGAGAATCTAAATCGAGAAGCTCCATCTGCAAATCGAAGATTATGATGTTATTTAGCTTCGGATGTACTTCTTCACCACCGACGAAGACAACCTTCTCAGCATCATTGCCCTTATCGATATTTATTATGATATTTATTTCTCTTACATCCAAATTTGCTTTAGTCATGTTCAAGAATGGCCGCCCAAGTATCATAGATACATCATTGTCCATGTTCTAGTTCATAACCTCAAAATCTGCGATGAATGTGAATCTACCCACTTTCACATGCACATTCAAAACTCTTCGTATAGTATGTATCAAATTACCATCTACATCTGCTACTTCTAAACTCATGATATCTTGAAAATTGATCTTCATGTCTACATGAATCATGTCCATCAGTGGCATGACATTGAGTGAGGCTCCCATATCACAAAAGACATTTAGGAACCGATGCTGGTCAATGTTTATTGATTTGCTTATCACTCCAAGATCACTCATTTTGATCTGTTGAAGCCGAACGACGAACTTGAGCTTCGGTTCGAATTTCGTCGGAACCAACATGATGTCATGGCCTTATTGGTCTTCTTCGGGAGATACTTCATCTTTTTTCTTAGCATTCCATTATTACTTCCCCTTATTTTTCTTCAAGGCATTGATTATTTGTTTCTTCAAACCATCAAGCTCATCTTCCCTTACTTTTGTGTTGTGCTCATGTATCTCTTCATGATTATCCATTACTTGGTCTTGTCTTGGTCCCTTTATTGCCATAGTGCCCATTATGCGAATGGCACACACATTCTCCTTAGGATTAGTGATGATGTTGCTAGGAAATTGTCCTTCTTTCCTCGAGTTCAAGGCTATAACAAGTTGACCAATTTGCCTCTTAAGTTCTTAATGGATGTGTTGCTCATTATCCATCCTTTTTATGGATTGCTTTATTCCTTCCTACTATTTCTCTTGCTTCTCATGGCGTTCCCTATCTCTCACTTCTATGGCTTGCAAATACTTGATTGAATTCAAAAAAGCCATCTCTCCACTCTTCCCTAGCTCCCCTATTAGAGTTGTTTTTCGAAGTCTTGAGGTAACTTCAGTGCATTATTAGGATTCCCATAAGAAAAATTTGGGTTGTTGCTAATGTATCCTTGATAAAACTATTAAGGAGCTACTCCTCTTGGCATGAAGCTATTCAGGTAGCCTTGGTTGTTCATAAAGTTGATGTCTTCATGTTCTATTCCCCGCTATATGTCCATTTGGTTAATCACCATGCCTTGGTGATTCATGGGTTGTTGTGCTACTTATAGACCATGGTGTCCTATCTAAAGTTTTGCCAATTGACTGCTCTTATTTGATAATTGTGCCATAATTGCTGCTTACGAGTAAATCTTATAGATACCTACTGGTTTCCTTATTGTTGAACGAGTATTGGTGGTAAAATCTTGAGATATAAGATAATGGAGATCCAAT
This sequence comes from Stephania cephalantha, assembly GCA_039657325.1. Lineage (NCBI taxonomy): Eukaryota > Viridiplantae > Streptophyta > Magnoliopsida > Ranunculales > Menispermaceae > Stephania > Stephania cephalantha. The sequence continues at coordinate 27,094,183 of CM077578.1, read as the reverse complement.
GCTTCATCATCATCATTGGTAAGTAGAAAGCCACATGACGCAACATCTACAAGCAGTCTCGTGTAGTGGTTCATCGCATAGTAGAAAATCTAGAGTTGTACCCATTTCACATATTCGTGTCCCGGACATCTACTCAACATATCTTTGAATCTTTCCCAAGCCTCGCCAAACGACTTGATGTCTTCTTGCTTGAACTGATTAATCTCAAGTTTACTTTCGCTGACTTTCACTGAGGGAAGAACTCTTCTAAAAATCTCTTATTAATTTCCCCCATAAAGTCATACACCATGTATTCAGCCATTGGAATCGAGATTCGGCTTTTCCACCCAGTGAGAATGGGAAAAGTTGCATCTTAATCACCTCTTTCGTAACTCTAGTAATATGCACGGTGTATCACTTCTACAAGAAATTCTTAACAAGTGCAACTGGATCTTTGTTAGATAGCTCGCTCAACAGACTATTTTGCACCTTGTTTACCAGAGACGATCTCAGCTCAAACGTGGTGGTGTTGGTTAGAAGCCTTATCAATTTGTTGTATGTCTCTTAAACTTCTGTCTTGAAGTTGTCATGCAGACATCTGTGTCTTTGCACTATTTCCTGCACAACCAGATAACCTACGGGATGGTTATTCCTGCAGCCCTACTTTTGGTTTCTAGCTTGCTACTCAGCCATCTTGACTCATTTTTTTCTTTCCCTTACTTGTTCTCTCTATCTCCGGATCGTAAGGCACTAGGTCTATCTCTACCGTGCTATGGATGCACTAAGTATCCCTTAAGATAAAACATAAAAAGATCAAGTGCAGAAAGTCAAACATGAAACTTAAGCCTTTTTCATTTTTTGTTTTTTTAAACTTAAAAGTAAATTATTGAAATAAAAACTTAGCAACTACTCAAACTAACTATGTAAATCTAATGGCCACTGATCCCTGGTAACAACGCGAAAAACTTGATGTGTGTACCGCAAGTATAACAATTCAGTTGTAGTAATAATGCGATCAACTTATGTTGATCATGGATATTGTCCCCAGGGAAAAATTTTTGCACTACTTGTATATTACCTACTTAACTTGAATTATTTCTATGGGATTCACTTTTAATTAATTTTTTACTAATCTAAACTATTCTAGCAAATCACTTTAAACTTTAGTTGACTTATTATACTAAGGATATCTTAGTTCAAAACTTCACCTAAGTAAGTTAATACTATGCTTTGTATTCATATTTACATCTCAAGATATAAATAGACTACTCACACATCATTGAAACATACAACACAATTCAATATGGAATTCATTGCAAATCATAGATGAATATAAGTATTACCTTGAATTAATTAATGAAACCAAATATTGATTGCAAATGTGGAGTCTTTAATGATTCTCCCATAAAACTCCTTAATACTCGAACTCAATCCTAAATCACTCTAATGGAGGCTAATATCCTTCTATGTGGCAGTGTCCTCTTAGTTTAGTACCTCCTAATACCTATTTATACTCCTTTATAACAATTAGAAACTTTAAATTACAATTTAAACCGAATTAAAGCTTCACTTTCTATTTCTTGCAAAGTTTGTGTTGTCACTTACTGCCCCAGTGCCATGTGTGTTAAGCTATAGTGTTGCCACTACGCCACCGCTTCATTATGTGTTTTTGAGTTCTTGGAGTCTCTGCGTCGTCCCTTGTGTTTCCTAGTTCTATCCCTTATGTGACACGGTGCCGCCACTTCACCGAACCTCTAAAGATGATTTTCTATATTTTTTTCTTTCCCACATCATGCCTTTCATCCCCATGTTCTGCGTTACATTCCTTCTATGTGGTGGTGTCCTCTTCTCGTTTTTCCTTGATTCCTTCCATTACATCTTCATTCCATAAAAATGCAATAATACCATCAATTAGCACTCATTTGAGGATATTTATACTAAATATACTACTAAACAAACCCTATATATGTATAAATAATCACTTATCACCAGGCCAATCCATGAGACAACTCAGAGACTCCCTCGGGTCAATTTAAGGCAGTACTTGAGTGCTAAGTGAGACCGAGCCTCGACTCGTTTGACATTGTAGAACTCGGGGGAGAGAAAATTTGAGCAAACTTGAGAATTTGTATTGATGTGTAATTGAATTTGATTAGTTGGTAAACTAATGAGGTAAAATGTAGGGTTGATGACTAAATGAGTTGATTAACATAAATTGTGATAAAGCGAGTTCAACTTAAGACTCATTAAAGGTAAAAATTAAGCTTTGAAATAGGCAAAGCTTATGAACTGTAAATGGAGTCTTAAGTTTCAAATTGGAAATGCATAACCAAGTTATTTGTTGTTATGAAACAACATAGGTGTTTAAAACCCTGATTGAAGTATAATAAATGTTTTAGGACTTATTGGGAGTTCAAAAACATGAAAATGAGTTCTAAAAAAAGGAGTTAGAGTTAATGAGGGACTTAAACTCCGTTATGACTTGAAAAATGAGACTTTAATCTCGTTGCATCTTAAAAATAGTTTTAAAGTATTAAAACTAAATTTTGACTCTAAAATGTGAATTTTATGGTTTAATAGGACTTATAGAAGTACGTTAATCAACTTTGAGTTAGTTTGACTATTAGTAAACCCTAAAATGGTATTTACTTTTTATGTAATTTATCTTTGTACGTACGTTTATGTTTAGTCTGCATTGCATTTCTAATCATTCTTGGTCATGCATACATGGCATCCGGATATAGTTGCCCTTACTTCGGTCATAAAAGTTTGAGGTGCCCTTCTCTAAACTAGACATACTGCTGGCATCTAACGCATGTAATATCAACTATAGGGTAGCATGCATTTAACTTATAGGACTGTTTTAGGTTCATGGTGAAAGGGCCTATTTGTTTTGACCTTAGAATAGGAAATGAGGGATCCACATTGTTATATAAATTTTTTGTTATTTGGAAATGAAATTACATGTCTCCATGTATTCAGATTAACATTTGCAGGAGTACAGGCCAATGTAGGAGTTTACTTGCCCAAAATCTTTAAGTTGTTTTTGATGATGTCAGGTTCTTAATAAAAACGAGAAAGAAAATACAAGACTCCAAGAACTTTGGTGAAGGTTTTTAATTTTAAAAGTTTAATTCTAGTTGTAATCTTGTTATATATTGTTGTTTTTGGTTTTGGGGTGAGTGTAGGTCATGAAAGACACTTGAACAGGTTATAATAGTCACCTAAATTAGTTTAAAATAAGTTACGAGGTTTATATTCCACTTTTGGTTTATTTGGGATTGTAAAGTTGTAACTACGATATAGGAAGCTCTAAATAAGTTTATAATCTTTCAATTTGATATATATATTGTGAAATGTGGGTAGTTGTGAGTCGTTCTAGGCGTCTCGCCAAATCTGCTGTCTATTAAGTGAAGTTTTTCGGCAGGTCACTTTTAGGGAAGATGGTGCCAAAATTTTTATAAAATAGAAATATGGTTTCCTAATTTACTCCAATGAAATAAATTTAGAAATGTTGTTAGTTAAGGATCTAAATTAATATTTGGACCATTATAAGATTGAAATAAAAAGTAATTTGAGGCATATAGTTAATAGTATCATTTAAGTGCCCAATTAAAGTAATTAAGCTAAGTCAGGACTTAGTGAGATGGGCCCTGAAAATTTCGTTTTCATGAAAAATGTAGGGGCTTATCTACAAATATTTTTATAATGATTTCAAAAATGTCCAAATTAATGCTGGTGCATTCAAAATTAATTCCAACAAATTTTACACATCAAATACATGCTTACAAACATGTTTGCATGATTTAAAACATTTTAAAGTCTTGGGATTTAAATAATTTGTAATCGAAACTTGAAGTTACTTGAAAACTTGAAGTTCAAGATATGCATGAGTCTAATGCATTTGAAATATTTAATTAAACTTATATACCTTACATAAGTTGTACAAATAGTGGTGGTGTGATAATTTGGTTATTATATGTTTTTATTAGTTTAATTTAGTATATTTAATTATGTAAAGTCTCTAAAATATATATTTAATTATATTTATTGGTAATTTTCAAGTGAAACGAAGTGCGAGGTTGAATTCGTGGCGGAAACATACTTAAAATGGAGTATTTACTTGCAGCGATCGGACACTGGACAATTTGTCTCGAGTTACGCGTTCCGTGGTGGGTATAATAAAGGATCAGCAGACCAATTGACACGTGGCAGTGTGCCATTGGCTTTGATAGGAAACGTAGCAGCGCTCCATTGGCAATCAGCACCTTGACAACGTCACACACACACACACACCAATTCTTCTCTCTTCCAACTCCCAAGTGTCAGCTGTTCACCCTCTCCAAGCACGTCATGCAAGCAATCTCCTCCAATCCCGTGTTGCCACGTCAGCACAAGCAGGAAAACAGACCAATCAGACGCAGCCACGTGGTGCCTCACCATCATCACGTCACAAGCTATTTCTTCCCCTCGTTCAACAACTTTTCGATTTCCCCGGGATGTGCATCAGCACTGTCTCCCAGAATCTCGGCCGAATCGCGCAAGAATTCTTCACCGCTTCCAGGCTTCCACGTGTCGCGCTCTAACCCACGCCAACCACATCTTGGCAGCAGCTCTCCAACAATCCCGTGTTGCCATGTCAACGTGCGCAGACCAAGCGACCAATCAGCATGCGACACGTGTCTAAAACTTATTTTCAAGCCAAAAACAACCATACGATGCTCCTCGGCGCACGAGTCACCTCCACAACCCTAAAAATTAGTTTCTTTCATCTCCCGGGACCAATTTTTAGTAGTTTTACATATTAGGGACCTATGGTATTATTAGAGAACACCGAACACCGACTATTATTGTTTTGTTATCAACTTCTCTCGACGATTGCCTAGGTCGGCAGGGAAACAAGTTGAGATTATGGATTCATGGCATATTATGTGAGATATTTTATTTTATTATTTAATTTAGTTTAAATTCTTCTATTTCATTGTTGTTGATTTTAAGGTTTATGGTTTAGATCTAGGGTATGTATGTGGCCGGTGCATGCTTTTAGGTGAAAAGCCTATAGTTATTTCGACCATTTGTATCCGTGTAATTGTACTTTTGAACCAATAAAGTGATGAACACTCACCTGTTTGCTGTAAAACCCTTTTGGTTCTTGAGTGTGCAACAATTGAATCTAGATTAAATCGGAAGCGGATGCCATCCATTTATTTAGGATTAGTGTTCTCAGAGACCCAAATTACCGTTGTTAGTGTGTAAACTTTATTGGCGGATGTCTAGGGTTATGCATTAATTCGGGAAGTAGTTAGTGGTGGACATCCTGACTATCGAGATTAGGGGAACGAGGAATTTCTGGCGGATGTCGATTTTCTATAGCTAATATAGGAGAATTTAAATTAATAACTTTTTGGGAAAGATTGATGAACATGATTGCCATTGAATCTTGATCCTGATTTGTGGAACTATAGACCTAGGTGTTACTTAGGTATCTATTAATTTTTTTCAAAGTTATTTTAGTTATTTTATTTATTTAGTTTATTTTAGTTTAGTTAGTTAAATTATTTAATTAAAACCCCCAATTTTTTCTTTTCGTTGTTTTTAACCTTAGAAAGACCATCAATCTTTATGAGATCGACCATTTGCCACTATTCTACAAAATAATTGGTTTAGCAACTTTATTTTATTGACTCGTTCGGGGTGCGTCAATTTTTGGCCCCGTTGCCGCGGATTGATTTTCTTTCTTTGGTATTTTTATTTAATTATTTAATTTATTTATTATTATTAATATTAATATTATTATTTATTTTTCTTTCTTTATTTATTTTAATAAATTGGTGCACCCCGAAAGTTTTTGTTAGGTTTGACTCTGGATTATATATATTTATAGCATAACGCGAGCATTTTTTAGGAATTAACATGTTTATAGGATTTTAGGAGTTTTGAGACTTGGTTTGGTCACACGTCCAACTTAAGTCGCCGCATTAGTGGCGGGTTTTTGAGTAAACTCAAAACCCTAGACTTCATTCTATCATCTTGTTGATTTCACCCTTAGTTGAAAGACTTCGAGCTCGCAAGATTTGATTGGAATCTTTTCAGTTAACTCCTATGTTTACTAGTTCTTGCTCTTGTTATGATTGTTCTTTTATAGTTTCTTTAGTCACCTACACATGAGAGATTTTGTGCGTTCACTGGTTTTTAGAGACTTTTTGTCATGCATGAATTTGTATCATCTTCTTATCCATGTTCTTCTTCACCACTGTCTTTTTCTTTTTGTTATATGGATGCCTTGACTTGTTTTGAACCTTGAGGACAAGGTTCAGAATAAGTTTGGGGGTAATTTAGGGATTGTGGTTGGACTTTGGATGATTTTTTACGAAAGACCACTGGCGAGATCATTTATTTTTTTATTTATGCGGTTATATACGATTGTCGGATAGTAATGGTGGTGTTTTATATCATTTCTTTCATTTCTTGTCCTTTCATATTTCTCTCTCATTTCATTGGGATATGATACACTTTCATGCATGTATTTAGTATAGTTTTTATTTTTTATTATTTATTTTTTAGTTATTTAGAGTCACCCGAGACTTTGTTCATGCTTTTGGTTGTGGATGAGTAAATTACAGTTGCCTTTTTAACTTGACACTTAGGAAAAATTAGGAGAAACACTTAATCGAGCCCGTACCTAGCATTTTAATGATTTCATGATTAGGGACTTAGTTGATGGTTAAGCTTTGTGCTAGATAACGAAAATGAGTAGACGGTCAAATTTGTTCAAGTGATATTATTTTAACCCACATTTGGGAATTCGCTTGATTTATAGTGAAAGTGAGAAGTACTAAAAGAAGTTAGAGTGTCCCACAAGTTTCCATAGGAAATGGAGCAAGGACCGTATTATTAAAAAAAATTTGGAAAAAAAGAAGAAAAAATGTGAAAAAAAAAGAGAATAAAAAAATAAATAAAGGCGGAAGTTGTGAAACTCCTCAAATAAAAGATTTAGTTTGAGTGCTTTCAGTAGATTAAGTTAGAATTTTAAACTTGCGTGCTTGAATGTATAGACCAAGAAAACTTATGAGTAGTTGATGACCCTTGTTTTGACCGGGTCTATGTCTTCAAAGTGGGATCTTAATTGTGTTTGGGTTGCAAGTCTTGACATATCATAACTTCGAAATTTCTTGAGTGGCTTGTTAACTTCGTGACTATGTAAATCAAATGAACTCCATGAATTTTGAGTTGGATGTAGGATTATTGAGTCAGTTTATTATTATATTAGGAGTCTAGTTTAGTTTGTGTTTTCATCTACACCTTTGCTCGGGACGTGCAAAGTCTTAAGTTTGCGGGTATTTGATAAGTTGGTTATTATATGTTTTTATTAGTTTAATTTAGTATATTTAATTATGTAAAGTCTCTAAAATATATATTTAATTATATTTATTGGTCATTTTCAGGTGAAACGGAGTGTGCAATTGAATTCATGGAGAAAAAAATACTCAAAATGGAGTAATTATTTGCCTCGAGTTACGCGTTGTGTGATAGGTAGAATAGAGGATCAACATACCAATTGACATGTGGCAGCATGCCATTGGCTTTGATAGGACACGTGGCAGCCCTTCATTGGCGGTCAGCATCTTGACAACGTCACACATACACACACTAATTCTTCTCTCTTCCAACTGCCAAGTGTCAGCTGTTCACCCTCTCCAAGCATGTCATGCATGCAATCTCCACCAATCCCGTGTCGCCACTTCAGCACATGCAGATAATGAACCAATCAAACGCAGCCACGTGGCATCTCACCATCACCACGTCACAAACTATTGCTTCTCCTCGTTCAGCAGCTCTTAAATTTCCTCGGGATGCGCGTCAACACCGTCTCCCTAAATTTTGGCTGAGTCATGCGAGAATTCTTCACCGCCTCCAGGCTTCCACGTGTCGCGCTCTAACCCACACCAACCACATCACGGCATCAGCTCTCCACCAATCCCGTGTTGCCACATCAGTTTGCGCAGACCAAACGACTAATCGACACACGACACGTGTCCATAACGTATTTTCAAGCCAAAATAACCATACGATGCTCCTCGGCGCACGAGTCACCTCCCCAACCCCAAAAATTAGTTTCTTTCATCTCCCGGGACCAATTTTTAGTAGTTTTACATATTAGGGACCTAGGGTATTATTACAGAACACCGAACACCGACTATTATTGTTTTGTTATTGACTTCTCTCGACGATTGCCTAGGTCGGCAGGGAATCAAGTCGAGATTATGGATTCATGTCATATTATTTGAGATATTTTATTTTATTATTTAATTTAGTTTAAATTCTTCTATTTCATTGTTGTTGATTTTATGGTTTATGGTTTAGATCTAGGGTATGTATGTGGCCATTGCATGCTTTTAGGTGGACAACCTATAGTTATTTGGACCATTTGTATCCGTGTAATTGTACTTTTGAACCAATAAAGTGATGAACACTCACCCGTTTGCCGTAAAACCCTTTTGGTTCTTGAGTGTGCAACAATCGAATCTAGGTTAAATCGGAAGCGGATGCGATCCAATTATTTAGGATTAGTGTTCCCAGAGACCCAAATTACCATTGTTAGTGTGTAAACTTTATTGGCGGATGTCTAGGGTTATGCATTAATTAGTGAATTAGTTAGTGGCGGACGTCCTGACTATCGAGATTAGGGGAACGAGGAATTTCGGGTGGATGTCGATTTTCTATAGCTAATCTAGGAGAATTTAAATTAATAACTTTTTGGGAAAGATTGAAGACCATGATTGCCATTGAATCTTGATCCTGATTTGTTGAACATTAAACCTAGGTGTTACTTAGGCATCTATTAATTGTTTTCAAAGTTATTTTAGTTATTTTATTTATTTAGTTTATTTTAGTTTAGTTAGTTTAATTATTTAATTAAAACACCTAATTTTTCCTTTTCGTTGTTTTTAACCTTAGAAAAGCCACCAATCTTTGTGGGATCGACCCTTTGCCACTATTCTACAAAATAGTTGGTTTAAGAACTTTATTTGATTCATGCGTTCGCCACGCGTCATGGTGACTTTCTGATGTCATTCCTTGTCCGATATGTTCTTGAGCTTATCGATCTCATTTCTTCCAATTCCTTTAATTATGTAAAGTTTGCCTTCCTTTGATCTTGCAAATAATTGACAAAATTGTTAGTACCAATTCGTATTGTTTGTTGACATCAAAATCTCGAGCGGAGTCTATCTTGTAAAATAATTAGTCCAACAAAAGTGTGTGAGCTCACTTCAAGGGGGGATGAATTTTAGATTTATAGATGGATAAGTCCAAGAATGAGAAAAAAATGGGTGGGGAGAGAAGTTATCCAACTTTATCACCATATCCTAGATGTCTGAATTGAAAGAAAGTGTGTTCTTCCTAAAATAGTCAGTGTAGAGATGGTTATCTTGCAATACCTGAAGTGTATCGCCATTAACACTAGTGTTGAATGTTTTTCCTTTAAATTATGAATACGATTAAAGGCACAAATGAAAGAAACATCACTAGGATACCGCATAGTGTCATAGATGATGAATTTGATGATCATACCGTCAAACTCCATAGTGAGTGTACCATTAAACACATCAATCTTGGTGCAAACTGTTTTAAAAAATAGACGGCCGAGAGGAAAAGATGAACCATTAATGCAAGGGCCGTCCATCATGTCAAAAATTAAGAAACAACTGGAAAGACCAATATATTGATATTAACTTTGACATATTCAAGAACACCAATGAGTGAACAATAAAGTGGTTTGCCAATTGAATGATTACACTGATTTCTTTAAGAGGATCGTGCTTTAATGTTTCAAAGATTGAATGTGGCATGAAATTGATTGAAGCTTCAATGTCACACATGGCTTTTTAGAGGGTAACATCTCAAATGGTGCAAGGCACAAAAAACAAGCCAGGATCCTTACACTATGGAGGCAATTTATTTTGCATGATTGTAGAGACATTCACTCCTCTTCTTGCTTTTCATTAAGCATTAAGTGTTGAAGGAATGAAGGCTTGATTTGGATAGGAGGTGGAGAAAACTCATTTTTCTTAGAAGTAGACTCCTTAGAAGGGTTATGAGGATTACAACCTCTTGCTCTACCTTATCAACTTGAGGTTTCACAATTTATTTCCCTTGCTTTGGTGGAGTCATTTCCAAATCTTTTTCATTTCTAAGATTGAGTGCATGGGCTCCTACATTTTAGATTGGATATGGTTGAGACGGCACTTACCGTTGTCATTTATCCTCCCTATTTCAGTTGCCATTTGTCCCATTTGGGCATTGATGTTCCTGATGCAAGCTCAGTCTCTTGAATTTGCCTATCCATGTCAGATTAGTGCTTCTTTACATTTTTTTGGAAACTAGTTTGAGGTGCAACTAAAGCCTTAACCATGTACTCTAAGGATGAGCTAGTAAAAGCTTGTGGTGGAGGATTAGGTTAACGCAAAGGTTGACCTCTTGGAACAAAGGTTTGGTAATTAGAATTGGAAGATCAATAGTTAAAATAAGGGACTCTAAATTCTGGGTTGATAAGTATTAGTGAATTGACTACGTGCTTGCCCTTGGGATTGGTTCCCTTAAGCATTGACTCCTTGCTCATCTTCAAAAATGAGTGGACAAGTGTCGGTTGGATGAGAGAGATTGGGGCAAAGGCCACAAACATTGGCTTATTTCAGATTGAATTGAATGAGCTTCTTAGCTAAGGTCGTGAGCCTATCAATCTTATCATCATTCCTATATGAACCAACTTGCCCCATGGCTTGTCAGTAAGATTCATCAATTTGGTCACCATATTGGCAGGATTGGCTCACTATATCCTCAAAAAAAGTCATCAACTCCTCAAGGGTCCTTCCTCTAATGTGCTCAACACAAATACTGTCAAACATTCACCACTCATAGGGAGTCATACAATAATAGAAGAAATGTGTAATGGAAAGATCAATTTGTCGGTGATTGGGGCAAATAACAAGTAATTACTTGTATCTCTCCCAATATTCACTTTTGGTCTCACTTTCTCCTATTTTGATGGGGCATATATCTCTCGTAAATGTGGAAGCTTAAGTTTAGAAAAATAGGTACTAAAAAAATGCAGCAAGCATCTCGGTCCAAAATGTAATGGAGCCCGAAGGAAGGTAGTAAAGCAATTCCTTATATTTATCCTTAAAACAAAATGGAAAAGCTCAAAGCTTAAAAATGTCTTGTCCAACATTTGATGGTCTAATTGAAGTGCATGTGAGGTGAATGTTGGGTTTTAGGGGTTCAAAAACGCAGTGGATATTTAAAGATTTTTACTTTGAAACCCCAACAGGATAAAACTCGAATTCCATTAAGGTGTTTAACAAGAGTAAACCATAACTCAAATGCTAGTTTGTTTCTCTGTGTTGATCAATGTTTAAGACGCTACTAGAGACGAACGTCCTCTATTAAAAATTCACACATGAATGGTGGCCAAAAATTCAAGTGCTAGCCTGAAAGAGAACACGAAAATTATTTTTTGTTCTCTGAAAAACTTTAGAATGGCTGAAAAATCTAACTCGTTTTCTAAAAAAGAGATTCACATTGCAACTTTAATTTCTCCCGTAATGTGAATTCACTTAGCACGCCTATTTATACAACCCTTATACAAAGTTAGGTAAGTGAATTACCATTATAGCCTTATTTAAAGTGGTATTACTATCATACATTGATTACGTGTCGTGGGTGTCAAATATAACCTATACAGGTTACCAAATCCTATTGGAATGTAGTAGAGGTAAGAACGAGGTCGAATCCACAAGATTTAGTCAAACTATGTTAAACAAATAGAAAAGTAAATCAGGGGGATTTTTGAAAGAATCTTGTATAAAAGCCTATTAAACAAAAAGTATATAAATTGTAAATAAGAAAATAAAGACATACCTAAGTCTAAGAATCCACAATCTTGGCTTGTGTTGTTTCCATATATTGGATCATAGACTTTAAAAAATGGGTTTGTCCCCCTTTTCTCTATAGATAGGGCAACCACCTTCTAAATACTTCTCTTACTCCACCGTACAACTTTGGGCAACTGCTCTCGAGATTTATCACATGAGCAGCATTAACATCTCTATATGAATGCCTACCCCTAGATAACCTTGGGCAACTGCTCTCAAGACTTAGCCTAGTTCTCGATGTTACTCACTTAGAACAACAAGTGTGACAGATTTCTTGCTCTAGGTGATTGCCACTGCTAAACTTGGTTAGATTATAGGCTCAACCTGTTAAGTAGTAGGTTAAAGGGTTTTACGGCTAGAAATTTTCAATGAATATACGAACTCTAAATCATCATTGAGATGTGAGATATTTTTAAAAACAACAACACAAGAATAGAGAACTGAAATAAAACACTATTATTATAGAAAATCTAAACAAGTCATAGAAAATAACTTACTACTAGCTAGAGAGCTTCATCGCTGACCTAGATATTAAAGAACCTAGCCGGACATGACTACTATACCTGGCTCTACTCAAAATAACTCTGAATACAATATACTTTCGTTCATAGAGGTGCCTCCTTTATATAGGTGTGCTTTGGTACAAAAATAGCAACTCATATGAATAAGGACCTTCTAAAAAGTCAGAAATCTTCTATTCTGCAATGTTGGCAATGTACATGGCGCCTTGGTTATGTGGTACGTATTGAGGCATGTGCCCTAGGTCAATCAATAAACATTATTTAACTTATAATTTTAGTTATTAAAATAGAGGTTTTCTTTTGCTATTTTATTATAATTGATTGCATGTTTACCTTATAATAAAATCCATGGATATTTATTGAAATATCTTAAATGTCCCTTGTCGGTCATTATACTAGGAAATATAATGAGTTAAGACAAGTGTAAATCTTTATTGATGGTCATGTGATGATCATGCATATAGGGATAAGAACCGAGATCATGAGTACTTATTAGAGAACAAGGTACTGAACCGAACCGCTATGAGAACCTCATATGGATTAAGTCATAGGTGTTACTAAATGATAGGTATATCATTTAGTCCTTTGACTAGAGATTACCATACACTTTAATATTATGAGCATGGTAATTGGACACAATCAAACGTTGTCTTTAATCAGGCGATTATAAAGATTGTGATCGATCACCATGTAAATAATATTTGAAGGTGTGTAATTAAGATATAATTTGTTCCTTTCATGTAGAGAGAGATATCAGTGGACCCCTTGATATGTTAGACTGTTAAATGGCCAAGTCCAAGTGAATTGATATGATTAGTGTCATTTAGATGTTTAAAGTCTACCTAAAGATCGATACTAGTATGATTAAACATTAAAGGTGACTGTCCATGCCTTATGTTTAATAAAAGGATATCACATGACAAAAGGATATGATATATATTATTCATTAGGTTGTATCGATTTTCGATATTCATGCTACTAAGGCAGTCATAATGCCTTGCTAGAGACCATTTATTACTCGTGTACCAAAATAGTTTCGTTCACTGCCAACGTCGCATGAACCTATTGGGTCGCACATAAAGAATGGCTTTGCACAATCTCAATTGGTCCAGAATAATGAATTCTAGGTACACTGCCAACGTTGCATGAACTTGTTGGATTGCACAGAAAGAATGGCATTGCGCAATTTTAATTGGTCCAGATTAATGAATTTATATGATGAAATTCTTGACATAAAAGCCTTCTATTGTTCTAGAGTAATGAATTTTATATGATGAAATTCAAGACATAAAAGTTTTTACGATTTGTTATATGATAACTTATTAATAGGAGCGTATGTGTAATTTGCTTGAATTGCTTAAATACAATACTTGTATTACGAATAGGTTTTTTAAGAGAGTTTATCTACACATATAAATAGAAGTTTAATCTCTAAAATGAAATTAGATTATTCATATTTACTAGTTTTGTTTTCTCTAGATTTTAGGAGAGAATGAAAAATATTTTTAATCTCTCTTGGGGCTAGCACTCCAAATTGTGGTCACCATTCGTGTGTGGATTTCTGATAGATTACACAAACTTGAATGCTTGGAAATCAAACGATTAGAGAAGGAAATCACATATTAAGGTATGGTTTACTTACGTAGTTCTAGTTTAATGAAACTTATTTTCGATCTTGTTCGAGTTTTTCAAATATTGTTTTGAATTTTCCGCTGCGTATGAACCCCAAAACCTAACAATGGTATCGAGCCATAGGCTCGATTCTATTAAATGTTTTTCTGTTTTATCCGATGTATATATGATATATGTGTGAAAAACATGATCTCGATTGATGTATATATAATGTAATTAAAGGTTATGTGACAATCCGTTATCAAGAATTGGTTTTAAAGCATATATTTAATTCATGTATTTCATACATACGCATGATGTGATTCAATGATAGAACTCATGTTAAGAATATTTTGATTAATGTATGTTTTTAATATGAAACAATACATATTTCATTTTTGTTCAATAATTATGTATGTCTTTATTATAGAAATCATGATTAAGTTAATCTGATTAATTTATTTGATTCTAATATTGAATACATATTTTGTTTTTGTTCAATAATTATGCATGTCACGATGATACAAATCAATATTAGGTTAATATGATTAATTTGATATGATTCTGATGTTAAATCCATGATTAATATTTCGTTTCTTAATTCAATTGGTTGTTTTGTATGAATAACAATCGAAATTGTTTTTGATCATAAATATCATTGTGGTTATCTGTTAGTATATTCCTATTGGATAGGAGATAAACTTGTAATCATATAAGAATTACAAATCCTATAAGATAGGTGAGATATATAACAAATTCGTATTGAATAAGAATTCAAAGTATCTTAAATTCTAACTAGAGTAGGATAAGATATTAAGTTAAAGGTGGGCCCAAGTTAATTAAAAATGTTTTAATTAATATTTTTGGTATTAAAATAAAGGGCAGTTTTAGACAATTAGATTAACTAAAAAAATGAGAAATTTAAAGCGATTCTTAATTCTCAGATATAGAATTTGTTGTCAAAAAAAATCGGGGTAGCTGCCTTCTGAATCCTCGCTTGCTAACAAGCCAAAGGGATTGTCGCCCGGTGACATGCCAACGAGACCACCGTTAACTATTCATAGTGCAAGGAAATTTGTATAATAATTAATATTAATTATATTTCCTAACTTGTTTAGTGATTGTACATGCATTGTAATATATTATATTTATCTCATTTAAATTATAATCATTAAAACAAATAAAATCCCTCTTCCAAATTTTAAGTCAAGTGCCATTGATTCTCAAACACTTGTCGAAGCTTCAATCACATCAATATGGTTCTACCTCCGCAGATTGTATTGTGTTATCTTGGTAAGGCAAGTTGAGTAATGGTTACTCTATTGTTTAAAATGGTTAGACTTGATAAAGCTATCAAAAAGGTTTTGAGCTTTAGGCACAAGTTGAGATAAAACATGCTACGACATAAGATGTCATAATTTCATAAAAACAACTAAAAGTTACATATGATGTAATTGATAAATGGTACCTGCCTAAATAACCTAATTCAAAGTGTCATGCCTTACTTGTCTTGGAATTAGATGAATCGTTGATTTTAGTCCCTTAAATTAACATAACATATTTTAAGGAGGCTTGTCAATTTAGTGGGTGTCTATTCCTCTATACTAAATTGAATTTTTGCATAATATTTGTTTTAGATCTATGGCCTCCCCAAATCACACTAGTCCCTTGTCACTGCGATCTATCCTTGAGAAGGATAAGTTATCCGGGACAAACTTTCTTTACTGGTTCAAAAACTTGAGAATTGTTATTAAGCATGAAAACAACTTGTATGTCTAGGATAATCGTATTCATGACGAACCACCTACCAATGATTTAAGAGCCATGAAGGATGCACATACTAAGAATGTCAATGACTCGATTGATGTTGCATGCATTATGTTGGCAACCATGGTTCCTGAACTTCAGAAGGACATGTAACACACGGAACCTTACGACATGGCTACAATGCTAAAGGAAATGTTCCAATAGCAGGCTAAGCAAGAAAGGTTCTAGATAGTCAAGAACCTTCATTCTTGTAAAATGGTAGAGGGTGCATGAGTTAGTCCCTATGTTATGAAAATAAAGGGCTATATTGACCATCTTGACATATTTGGATTTCCCATAAGCTAAGAGTTGGCCACGAATTTGATCCTGAATTCATTACTGGATAGTTATTCACTATTTATGATGAACTATTAACATGATGAACTATTAACATGGAGAAGTTTATCTCAGAGTTGCATTTGATGATTAAAATTGTTGAGCAAAATTTCAAGAAACCTTTTGCTAATTTGTTGATAGTTCAAAAAGGAAAGACTATGAAGAAAAGGGCCAAAAGCAAGGCTAAAGTTGCCAAGGCTGTTGTGACTATCACAAAGCCTATGGCACAAGTCAAGCCTAAGGTTGCTTCCACTTTATAGTCCCAGAAGGAAAAGGAAAAAGAAGAAATTGTCATTTCTGCCCTGCACCTGGGCATTGGTTCAAAAAAATACAAGCTCTATCTTGAAGATCTAAAAAAGGAAGAGTAGTGCGACTACTGCTTCACGTATTTATTTTATGGAAGTTAACTTGTCTACTAGTGATTCTTAGGTATTTGATACAAGATGTGGATCTCATATTTATATTAATGTGCAGGTCTCACCAAAAGTAGAAAGCTAAAGACAGAAGAAGTCATCCTATGAGTCGGAAATAGAGCAAAGTTTGCTTTGCGTTGGTTGTAGGATGCTATGAGTTAATTTTACCTAGTCGACTTGTTTTAGTTTTAAATAATTGTTATTACGTCCATGCTTTGAGCATAAACATCATTTTAGTTTTATTTTTGGATTTGGATGGTTTTACTTTCACTATTGCGAATAATAAATTTTCCATTTCTTGTAAAGAAGTTTTCTATGCGAATGTTGATTTGTATGATGGTCTTTATATTATAAACATGAAAAGGTCCACATATACTCATATTCTTAACGTAAATACAAAGAGATTCAAATCAAATGATTAGAGTTAAACCTACCTTTGGCATTGTCGTCTTGGCCACATAAATAAGAAACACATTTCTAAACTCCATAAAGATGGAATTTTAGATTTATTTGATTTTGAATCATGTGAAGCATGTGTATCTTTTATACTATACGAGATGACAAAGAGCCCCTATAATGGACACAGTGAAAAGGCAAGTGATTTATTAGGTCTAATACATACTGATGTATGCAATCTTATAAACACAATGGCTAGATGTGGTTATAAGTACTTCATTACTTTCACTGATGATTTTAGCATATATAGTTACATTTGTCTCACGAAACATAAAGGTGAATCTTTTGAGTCATTTTGAACATTTCTGAATGAAGTGCAAAATCAACTTGGTAAAACTATTAAAGTACTTTGATTAGATAGAGGTGGGTGAATATTTGAGGCAAGAGTTTCATGATCATCTTAAAAACTGTGGAATTCTCTCACATTTAACTATTTTAGCAATTCCATATTGGAATGTTGTTTCTGAGAGGAAAAATCAGACTTTATTGGATATGATTCGATCTATATTGAGTCATGTAGATCTTACTATTTTCTTTTGGGGCTATGCCTTAGAAAACTGCGAATCGTGTTCTTTCTAAAGCTGTTGATAGAACCCCATGAGATGTCATTTTGAAAATGACCAAGTTTGTCTTTTCTTAAGATTTAGGGTTGTGAGGTTTTCGTACGATGACAAATCTCAAAAAAAGTATCAGCCAAATCTTCCAAGTATGTATTTATTGGTTATATTAAAGAAACTATAGGGTACTACTTTCATAATCCCATTGAGAACAAAGTCTTTGTTACTCGAAATGGTGTCTTTGTGAAAAAAAGAGTTTATTTCAAAAGACAATAATAGGAGTAAAGTAAGTCTTGTAGCAGTTCAAGAATCACAAATAAAAACTCAACCGCTAGTAGGAGATCAATAAAGTCTTAAACTAGTTGAATCTCCACAGCTATCATAAGGCCGTGTAGGTCTGATAGGGGAAGAAATCAGCTTGAGTGATTTTGACTTCTTATTATTGAAAGTAGTAGGGTGTTGCTTATGGATTAAAATGTGCTTATTTCTTATCAAGAGGTTGTGTCTAGCCCTGAGTCAGATAAATGACTGATTGCCATGAATTTTAAGATGCAATCCATGTATGAAAACCAAGTTTGGATATTGGTTAATTTACCTGAAAGTGGTAAGACCGTTGGATGTAAATGGGTTTTTAAGAGGAAAACTGACATGGATGGCAATGTGCATACTTATAAAGCATGGCTAGTAGTTAAAGGTTTCACGTAGACTCAAGGTGTTGATTATGATTAGACTTTTTCTCCTGTAGCAATGCTTAAATCCATTAAAATTCTAATTGCCATCCTCATATTATGAGCATGAGATATAGCAAATGGAAGTTAAAACTACTTTTCTAAATAGAAAGTTACTTGAGTATGTGTATATGATACAGTCGAAGGTTTGTTCATCCTTATAATTGCAGGAAGATGTGCAAGCTTCAAAGATCCATTTATGGATTACAACAAGCTTCTAGGAGTTGGAATCTTCATTTTGATGAAGCAATTAAGGAATTTGGCTTCATTAAAAATGAAAATGAGCCTTATGTATACAAAGAGATTAGTGGGAGCATGGATGTTTTCTTGGTACTATATGTTGATTATATTATACTCATTGGAAATGACATCCTAACCTTTTAAAGTGTCAAGTCTTGGTTAGGGAAGTGTTTCTCAATCAAGGTCTCAGGAGTTGCATCCTACATCCTTGGGATTAAGATCTATAGGGATAGATCTAAAAGGCTGATCGACCTAAATCTGAGTGCTTATATTGACAAGGTACTGAATAGGTTTAGTATTCAACCCTCTAAAAGAGGGTCATTGTCAATGTCTCATGGTATAAATCTTACCTATAATTAATGTCCTAAGACTAATGATGAGCGAGAACGGAAGAATACGGTTGCATATGCATCAAATATTGGATTTATTATGTATGCCATGTTATACACTCTTTCATGACCAAAATCTCTAATCTAAAGTATTACTTGTAATTAGGATTACCGATCCATGAAGTAGGACCTACACCATGATACGTGTACTGACGGAGGCGAGATGACCGAGGTATAAGTTTGATTCGTTTTGGTGTATGCCTAGTGTATTGTATATGTGTAGATTACTAAGTCACTTCTACTTGTGTATAGGTGTGGAGACGTGAGTGCGAATGCGCCTCAAGATGCGTGATGAAATGGGACCAAGGTAGATAGTGATGTGGTAGGTAGGTTTAAGCTTAGTGTAGCTTATATAGTTGAAATAATGTTGCTATAGTTGATTATATATTAAATGTAACCAAAGTTAGCAAATTAAAATAATTGTCATATGATTATTCTCGAGATACGTGTAGGCACATGTAGAAACCAATTGAGTTTAACATTGGTGTTAGTTGGATGAAGTTAGTCGAAAGTAAATGGAAAATGTGTCAAGGTGTAGATCATTAGATTAGTCTCGGAATACGTATGCGCATAAATATCAATGGCTAACAATCAGCCTTATCTTATTATGTAAGATTGATTGATCAACTCATGCAAACCAAACATTTCATTTCATTACATAAGCTTCGTAGTTAAGCAAGCTTGCCAGATAGGAATTATTAGAGGAGATCAACAAGAATTTTTTGTAGGAGGTGATAATCAAGCTAGGTGTTCATCAAACTAGGTAATTCTCCTACACAAGAAATTTAGTTAATTTGATAAATTTACGAAATATATGAGATGCATATGTTTTTATGTTAATAGAGAGTGTCTGGGGTCTCTGGAGATGAGGAAAAGAGATCCCAAGGTGTAGGGGTGGCCTACTTGTGGAGAGCACTCACAATTCTAAAAGCAAAATTCTTGATTTTCCTGCACATAGCGCACTATGTGTGATCAACTATCTAGCGCACTAATTGCTTTGACAGAATGAAAATCAACAGTTTCCTAATTTTAACATAAATACTTTAAACAAGTCTAACACCCTAGTTAAAGGTCTAAACACACTAAAAAATGTGTTAAATGATATCAGGAACCTAGGCAAGAGTCTCAAAGGTTCGAATACGAGATTTGGGGTGTCGGGAAATAAGTAAAACTAGGACTTTACAATGCTAGATGTGAGTATACTCATTGATTATTTTATTTGCATTTTATATCCATTTTATGCATGTTTGTTGTTGTCTATATTGACTATGTGCAGCATTGTACTCTTATATCATGAGCTTATTTCACACTCCTCATTTGTTGAGCTTGACTTTACTGATATTATGATGACTTGATTTCCTTTGAATCCATCCATGAGCTTTATTTCATTTTTTCAGTTTTACAGTGAATATAGTGTAAATAGCATGCTATTAGGAATTGTGAAGCTGTGGTTGACTTTATGGACTTATACTATTTGGGAATTGTGCTTTGTAGCATAGCAAAGCCTTGGAATCCTTAACGAATCAATTTCTTAGAATTATAAAGTATTTATAGAATCTATAGTCCATTGCACTATGTTAGAGTTGGTCGACAAATGGGGTTAGGGTCCCCGAGATATGGGCGCTCACCAATATGATGCGACACATGGGGCTGGGGTTGTCGATACACTAAGTTTAGAGTCCCAGATGACACTGGGGTTAGAGTCCCTAGTGATATTAGACTGTGTGATGGCACACACATCCCTTAATGGTTTAAAAGGCTTCACTGACTTATGTCATGGCCGACCCGATCTAGAACATAACTATTTAGCCTTGTGTCAGTTTCATTTGCTTAAATGTTGTATTTCTTAGCATATTCCTGGTTCTAGTTTTTCTTTGTTTAACTTATGCTGTTAAATCCCATTTATTCTTTTGGAAATGTTGATGAATATGTCAACGAGGATTACTGTTACTTTCTACACCCACCGTCCTATCTGACCATGTAGCGGCTCAGGAGCAACAACTAGAAAATTTCATCACTTCATGAGGGAGCATTTGGAGGCTATCACAGTAGCTCTCCCCGCCACTCATACTACTACGGTGACACTCCAGACCATCAAGATTGAGAGTGTACTAGGCACTATTGCTTTAGGGCCTCAAGTACCCGGAACACCAGTGCCACAACCACAAGTAGACCTCACAATATCATGCCTACCAGAGTTATAGATAGTGACTATACATGAGATAGCTATAGCTAAGGACACGCCCACTCCTACACTTACGTTTTTCGAGATTGGTGGGCTATCAAGTAACGCCAAGCTAGTGAAGGAATTCATCAAGCTTTGGCTAGTGTTCTTTGCCAGAGAGCGAGACTATGGGAAAATTAAGCGGTGGATTCTCTCATAGGAGAAGTTACATCAGCTGTTGGGCATCGAGGATATATTACAACCGATTCTATTTTACTACACCTTATGGAAGGGTGCAGATGTTTGGTGGCGGACTATAGTGACGAGCAGAGGCAGTTTTACCTCATGGGATGATTTCAAGAAAGATTTTTTCAAGAAATACTTCCTAGCGTCTATGGTGAATAGAATGAAGAATAAGTTTATGGCGCCGAGAAAGGCTAAGGGTGAGTCAGTGATGATTCGGATGGACAAATATGGCTACATCTGATAGTTTAATAGGGACTTGGTTACGATTGATGCTGATGACACCTTTTAATTTGGTAATGGTTTGAGATCGGACATTGCACGATCACTTGTGAGCACCAGAGCTAGATCTCTTCAAGAGATGTATGAGTGGTCCCTCTCTCATGAGACATATGAGTTAGGTATAGAGGATGATGGACATTTTGACTTACTGAAAAGAGGAAGTGATTATGAGCAGAGAGGTCTAAGGGGTAAGAAACAGAGGAGAGAAGATATACGATTTCAAAAAAGCAGAGCACAAGGCACGTACTTAAATGTATTGGCACATGCACCGCCACGAGCCCCCCATATAACACTTTTAGTAGATCTCCCTTACCCCCTCCCATTAGGAAGGCATTGCTAGCACCACTAGTACCTTGATAGTAGCAGCATTAGCAGGGTAGAAGCTAAGGTAGAGGATGAGATTTAGTTAGGGGCAGAGGCAGGCACAAGGACAGGTCCAACATGATTAAGGAGAAGATAGTAGTTTAGCCAACATGAACACGTTACGTGTTGGAGATGCGGTCAAGAGGGGTACATATCTAGAGAGTGCAAATGGTTAGCGACATCCTATTCACAACAAGGCAGAGATATAAGGCAGCACAACCAGATCTCGAGGCGATATAAGATTTCATTGAGGGTATTGTTTCCATTTCCAGTAGAGATGCTTATGTATTATTTGATTCTAGTTCTACTGTTTCATTCATCGTTGGTCGCATGGTAGACATATTACGGTTAACACTTGTTAGGCTTATAGTACATTTAATTTTAATTATCGCAGACCCTACTAGTTTTATCGATGGATGTCCAGTCAAGATAGGTGGGGTAGAGTTACCTGCTGCCTTAACAGTCCTTGAGTTCTTAGAGTTCGATTTGGTTTTACGGATAGACTGGTTATCAACATACCACGCTCATATCAACTATTTCAGTAAGACAGTGGTTTTTGAGAACTCAGGACGTTCGATATTCACCTATAGAGGCAGTTCAGCAAGGACAATAGGCATGAGAGGTCGACCTATGACTATAGAGGACATGGATGCATTGATTGCACTATACACAGTGGCAGAGAGTCAGGGACCTAAGCTTGAGGCTATACAATTTTTTTGAGAGTTTCTAGATGTGTTTTTGAAAGATTTACTTGGTCTACTGCCACCGCGATAGGTTGATTTTATTATTGATTTGGTACCGGGCACCAGATCGATTTCCATACCACCGTACTGCATGGCCCCGTAAGAGTTAGAGGAGTTGAAGACTCAGCTTCAGGACTTGAAACATAAGGGATTCATTACACTCTTTGTGTGACCATGGGGAGAACCCGTCCTTTTTGTGAAAAATAATGATGCTACTTGGAGACTATGTATCGACTATAGATAGTTAAACAAAGTCATAGTAAGGAACAAGTATGCACTGCAATGGATTAACGATTTATTTGATCAACCGAGAGGAGCATAGTATTTTTCCACGATAGACCTGCGATTAGGGTATCATCAGCTTAGGATCAGGGATGAGGATAGGTCCAAGACAACTTTTAGCACTAGATATAGACACTTTTAGTTCACAGTCATGCCATTTGGGCATACCAATGCCCCTGCGGTGTTTATGGATTTGATGCATTAGGTTCTTAGACCATTTCTTGACCATTTCATAATAATCTTTATCAATGATATATTGATAAATTCAAAGACCAAAGAGGATCACGAGTAGCATCTCAGGAAAACGTTGTAGACCCTAAAGGAGCACAAACTCTACGCCAAGTTCAGCAAGTGTGAATTTTTGCTTTCAGAGGTTAAGCTTCTAGGGCATGTTGTTAGAGCAGCAGGGATATCAGTTGATCTAGCCAAGATTCAGGCAATTATGGGTTGGCCGACATCAAATTTAGTTGTAGAGATCATGAGTTTTTGGGGTTTGGCAGGGCACTATAGCTGATTTGTGAATGATTTCTCGAAATTCACTTCACCATATGCTAGATTGACATAGAAAGATTTCGCTTTTCTATGGACACAAGCTTGTGAGAAGGCATTTGTTGACTTGAGGAAATTATTGAGTGCTATGCCTTTATTAGTATTGTTAAAAGCTGGATATGGATTCTTGGTGTACACATATGCTTCTCATATTGTTATGGGTTATATGTTAATGTAGAGCAGTGGTACGGTAGCTTACACCTCCAGACAGTTGAAAGTACACGAGAAAAATTAACCCACACATGATTTGGTGTTGGCAACAATAGTGTTTGCGCTAAAGGTATGAAGACATTATTTGTATGGAGAGAAATTTACATTCTTTTCAGATCGCAAGAGACTAAAATATCTTTTCACACAGAAGGAGTTGAATATGAGATACTACAGATGGTTAGAGTTTCTGAAGGACTATGACTTTTTAGTGGAGTATAACCCAGGAAAAGCCAATGTAGTCGCAGATGCACTAGGTAGGATGTCGGTTAGAGATGTTGAGGTTGTTAGATGCCACATGATGCACACAATGGCTTGTCAACTAGAGGTTCCTACAAGTACTCAGATTGAGGTTTGTGTACAGATGAGAGTACAGACCGTGTCTACATAAAGAGTGACAAAAGGTCAGAGGACCAACAGGTTATACCCAAGGTTTAGTAAGTTGGCGTAAAGTACAAATTCTATTGACTAGATGGAAACGTCTGATCAGTTTCTAAGATACAAAGAAAATTGTGGATACTGTCAATGTGAGAGCTAAGAGATGAGATTCTTTAGGAGTCACACCATTCCCTATTCACCATGCATCCAGGCAGGACCAACATGTACCATGATATGAAGAAACATTTCTACCGGCCTAGGTAAAGGCAGATGTGTCTAAGTTTATCAGGAACTATGGGTTTTATCAGCAAGCGAAGGCTGAACATCGCAGAACTGGAGGGTTGCTATAGCCTCTTCCAATTCCATGATAGAAGTGGGAAGATATCTGTATGGATTTAGTGAGGGGATTGCCGATGACCACTAGTAGAGATGATTCTATCTGGGTGAT
Organism: Stephania cephalantha; assembly: GCA_039657325.1. Lineage (NCBI taxonomy): Eukaryota > Viridiplantae > Streptophyta > Magnoliopsida > Ranunculales > Menispermaceae > Stephania > Stephania cephalantha. The sequence goes on along the minus strand of CM077578.1, from coordinate 27,069,555 downwards.
CGTAGACATACTAACGAAGTCTGCTCATTTTCTACTAGTAGCCGCACATTATACGTTTCATAAGCTGAGTATATTATTCGAGAGAGAGATTTTTAGGCTACACGTAGTTCCATTGACTCACATCTTAGAGAGATGCTATTTATACATCCAGGATGTGGCAGTCTATACAGGAGCAGTATGGTATGCGCCTACAAGTTTAACATGGCTTTTCGTCCTAAGACTGACGAGCAGACTGAGAGATTGATTTATGTCTTTGAGGATATGTTACGGGCTTGTGTGTTGGAGTTTTTTGAATATTGGGAGGAGTAATTGCCATTGTGTGAGTTTGCTTACAACAACAGTTATCAGGCCAATATTGAGATGGTGCCTTTTGAGGCTTTATGTTGTAGACCGTATCGCTCGCCATTGTGTTGTACTAAGCTAGAGGACCGCGAGATTGTGGGGCCTGAGATTTTTCTTGACCACATAAATAAATTCAAACTGATCTGTTAAAGACTTAATGGGGCTCATGACAAATAAAAGAAGTATATAGACAAATATCACAACGATATAACGTATACTGAGGGAACTTTTGTATATTTGAAGGTTTCCCCTTTGAAGGGTCTTCAAGGATTTGGGGTGAAAGGAAAGCTTGCATTGAGATTTAGCAGGCCTTTCAATATTAAAAGAAGAGTCAAGAAATTCGCGTATGAGCTTGAGCTGCCTCCAAGATGTCAGGGATTCATCCAGTCTTTCATAATTCGATGCTTCGATTAGCTAACTCGAGAGAAGGTGTTCGGCTGACTGTGGATTTGAGTCAAATAAACCTGAGCGATGATACAACAGTTGAGGAACAAGTCTGTCCCGAAGGTACTCGTAAAATGGCAATTCCATGATAATACAAAACTCACTTAGAGCGGGAAGACTATATGATGGACAAGTTTTCGTACTTCTTCGAGTCAAGTATTAATCCTAACCATAATCTTCATTTCGAGGATGGAATTCCCATTAATTGGGAAGATCTATCATGACCTAAATTTCTAATCTCGTTTATTACTTGTAATATGGATTACGGACCCGTGACGTGGGACCTACACCATGATACGTGCATTGACTGAGGCGTGATGGTCGAGGTATATGTTAGATTTTTTGGGGTGTATGCCCAATATATTTTATGTGTAGATAACTAAGTCACTTCTACTTGTGTATAGGTGTTGAGAAGTGAGTAGGAATGCACCTCGAAATGCATGCCGGCATGGGACTGGAGGTAGAGAGTGATATGGTAGGTTGGTTTAAGCTTAATGTAGCTTTTATAGTTGAAATAATGTTGCTATAGTTGATTATATATTAAATGTAACCTAAGTTAGCAAATTAAAATAATAGTCATATGATTCTAGAGATACGTGTTGACACATCTGGAAACCAATTGAGTTTGACATTGGTGTTAGTTGGATGAAGTTAGTTGAAAGTAAGTAGGAAATGTGTCAAGGTGTAGAACATTAGATTAGTTTTTAGATACGTATGCACATTGATCAACTCATCCAAACCAAACATTTCATTTCATTACATAATCTTCAGAGTTAAGGAAGCTTGCTCGAGAGGAAGAATTAGAGGAGATTAGCAAGGATTTGATGTAGGAGGTGATATTCAAGTAAGGTGTTCATCAAACTAGGAAATTCTCCTACACTAGAAACTTAGTTAATTTAATAGATTTATGAAATATATGAGATGTGGATGTTTATATGTTGTTAAAAGGTGTCTGGGGTCTCTGGAGATGTGGAACGGAGATCCCAAGGTGTTGGGGTGGCCTATGTGTTGAAGGAACTCATAATTCTTAGTGCAAAATTATGGGTTTTCCTGTACATAGTGCGTTATGTCCGATCAGCTAGCACACAAACTTAGTATAGCGAACTAAAGGATTTCGGTACCGCGTTAATGTGGTCTTTAGCGAGCTATGTATGCTATCCACCGCGCTAATTGCTCTAATAGTACAAAAATTAACAGTTTCCTACTTTCAACCTAAATACTTCAAACAAGTCCAACACCCTAGTTAAAGGTCTAAACACACTCAAAAACATGTTAAATGATATTAAGAACCTAGGGACGAGTCTCAATGGTTTGAATACAAGATTTAAGGTGTCAGGAAACCGGTAAAGATAGGACTTTACATTACTTAATGTGAGTATACCCATTGATTGTTTTATTTTCATTTCATATCCATTTTACGCTTGTTTGTTGTAGTCTATATTGACTATGTCCAATGTTGTACTCTTATATCATGAACTTATTTGACACTTCTCATTTATTGAGCTTTACTTTCATGATATTATGATAAATTGATTTCCTTTGAATCCATCCATGAGCTTTATGTCATTTCTTGTTTTTTTATAGTGAATATATTGTAAATAGCATGCCACTAGGAACTGTGAAGTTGGGGATGACTTTATTAACTTATATTCTTTGGAATTATGTTTTATAGCATAGCCAAACCTTGGAATCCTTAACGAGTCAATTTCTTGGAATTATAAATTAGTTATAGAATCTAGTGTCCATTACGCTATGTTAAAGTTGGTTGGCATACGGGGTTAGAGTACCCGGGGACGTCTGCACTTTCCAATATGATGCGGCACACAGGGTTATAGTTCTTGGGGTTGTTGATACACCAAGGTTAAAGTCTCTAGTGATATTAGACCGTGCGATGTCACACACGTCCTTTAGTGGTATAAAAGGCTTCACTGACATATGTCACGGCCGACCGAATCTAGGTCATAATTATTTAGCCTTGTGTTAGTTTCATTTGCTTAACTAGTATTTTTTAGCATATTTTGGTTACTTGTTTTTCTTTATTTAACTTATGCTTTGAAATACCATTTTGTCTTTTGGAAATGTGAATGGATATGTCAATGGGATTGCTATTAATTTTTGTACTCACTGTCATTTTTATGATGGTGGGTGAAGAGTTGTCGATGAGCAGGCCTGGCAAGAAGAAGATCTACGACTATCTCTGAGCCACCGTCGTACTTCTGCATCGATATTTTTAAGGTTTTGATATTTTGTGTATTATATAGTTATGTCTTTGATACATTTTGGGGTTGTATATTGGGTCGACCGTTTAGTTCACCACCTTATGATGACCATCACACACATTATATTGGCCAGTTTATTATATTTGCATTTGATCATTATTTCATGGTTTCCATACTTAGGATTTAATATATTGCTTTTGCATAATGTATTAAGACTTCTGCTAAATTTTATAACTCTTAAAAAGTTTTTTTAATTAACTCTAAAATTCAATTGAAATTTGACATATGTGTAACTTATCCAATATATGTTTAACGAGGAGAATAGGACAAAAGGTTGAATAATACATAGTTAAGTCAAAGGTGGCTGAATTAGGGCATAATTGAAGGATTAGGTCAAGCGGTGTCCTAGATTAGGGAAGGGGCCGTCACATACTCGAACTTATGTGTCATATGCTTTGAGCACAACAAGCAGATATTAGTCTAATTCCAGTGAGAGTCATTGGATAGCAGTAAATACATTCTTAACTACTATAGAAGGACTAAAGAAGTATTTTTGGTCTATGGAAGTTTGGAAGATGAGTTTGTTGTAAATGGTTACACATATGCAAATTTTCAAACTGATATCAATGGCTTTAGATCATAGTCTAGATATATGTTTACTTTGAATAGAGGTGCAGTGAGCTGGAAAAAATCAAGGCAAAAAACTTCGGCAAATTCTACAACAGAAGCTGAGTATATTGTAGTGTTTGATGAAGCTAATGAGGCAGGTTGGATCAAAAAGTTTATCTCTAAACTTGGTGTGGTTCCTAGTATAGCAAACCCCATTTACTTGTATTGTGATAACAACTAGGCTATAGCATAGGCGAAGGAAGCGAGATGACATAAACGATCCAAACATATATTTAGACGTTTTCATCTCATTCGAGAAATCATTGAGAAGGGAGACATGGAGATTTGCAGAATTCCTATAGATGACAATGTTGTAGATCTTTTGACAATGGCTCTTCTACAAGCAAAACATGATGGTCATTTTAGGTCATTAGGTATTAGATAAATGAATAATTGGCCCTAGTGCAATTGGGAGATGTTGAGCCATATGCCCTAGGTCAATCTATAAACATTGTTTATCTTATAATAAGATCCATGCGTATTTGTTGTTTTATTATAAGTGATTGCATGTTTACCTCATAATAAGATCCATAGGTATTTGTTGAAATATCCTAAACGTCCATAGTCGATCATTATACTAGGAACTATGATGAATTAAGAATAATGGGAATCTTGATTGATGGTCATGTGATAATCATGCGTACAGGGATATGAATCGAGATCATGAGTAGTTGATAAAGAACAAGGTACTGGACCTACCCGCTATGAGAACACCACATGGATTAAGTTATAGGTGTTGCTCATGATAGGTATATCATTTATTCCTTTGATTTGAGATTACCGTAGACTTCAATATTATGAGCATGGTAATTTTACACAATCAAATGTTGTCTTTAACCAAATGTTGTCTTTAACCGGACGATTATTATGATAGGTCGCCATATAAATAATATGTAAAGGTGTGTAATAAAGATAAAATCTGTCCCTCTTGTATAGAAAGAGATAGCTGTAGATCCCTCGATATGTTAGACTATTAAATGGCCCTGTCCAAGTGAATTGGTATGATCAATGTCATTTGGATGTTTCCAGTCTATCTAAAGATCGATACTAGTACAATTGAATATTAAGGGTGACTTTCCATGCATTTTGTTTAATCAAAGGATATCCCATGATAAAAGGATATAATATATGTTAATCATTAGGTTAAATCAATTTTTGATATTCATGATACTTGAGTAGTCATAATGCCTTGATAGATACCGCTTATGACTTGTGTACCAAAATGGTTTTAGTTCACTCCAAATGTCGCATGAACCTATTGGGTTGCTCACAAAGAATGGCTTTGCACAAAGTAAAGAGTTTTATATGATAATATTCATGTCATAAAAGCCTTCCATTGGTTAAGAGTAATGAATTTTATATGATAAAATTCATGTCATAAAAGCCTTTACGATTTGTTGTATGATAACTTACTAGTAGGGCATGTGTGTAATTGGCTTGAATTGCCTAAACACAATAGTTATATTACGAATAGGTTTTTTAAGAAAGTTTATCTACACGTATAAATAGAGGTTGAATCCCCAAAAAGAAATAAAATTTTCCATTTTTACTATTTTCGAGTTCTCTCGATTTAGGAAAGAAAGAAAAACGATTTCAATCTCTATTGGGGCTGTTGTAATGGCCCAAATTAATTAAAATAGGATTCACGTTGATCTCAATGATTAACGGTTGTAATTCAGGCGTTACGTGGATAACTCGGTTTACTCGGACACGAGAACCGAAGGAATTTATTTTTTGTGAATGGTGGGTATGTATATGTGGTGTTTAAAATCACTAGTAGTGTATTGCACCACATGTCATTACTTTGCTATCAGGCTAGTTGGTGTGATGGGTGTTCACCTTGAATGGCGTGACAACACGTGTATCGGGTAGGCGAACAATGGTACACTAGGAAACTCGACTAATTCAAGTTAGGATGACTAGTTAATCAACTAAAAACAATAATATAACCATAGGCTAAGTTGATTAAATTAAAACAATATGCAATGACATACCTCGAAATGTGTGCTGAGATGCGGGGCATCGAGTGCCGGGGAGTTAAGGGTTAGTGGGACCACAAAATTTGTCAATTTGGTTAATAAAAACACTAAACATAAGTATTATAATGGGCCTAAGCTAATGTAATTAAATCAGCGCGTATTTGAGGTGCGTAAACCTATTGGAATGCCTAGTGGAATTCATGGTTTTATTTTATCGACATCAGATTACATGTGTGACTGCTGGTGGGCACACATGGGGTTTCACTCCTATTTTGGTTTGCGTATATATTAGTTGTGGCTAAATTACTTGCACGGGTTACTTGTGATAGTGCTCGTGTCTACGACAGTAGGATATTCTTGCGACCGTCGGGAGGAATTTAGGGTGTTCCCTTGACTTGAAATAACGTCTAGAGGGGTTCATTCGGTAACCGTAGTTGGGGTTTAGTCACTGTAAGCCTGTAAGTATATACAAGGTTCTTATTCGATTTTATCGATTATTTGCTGGTTTGGGTCAGGGTTTTCTCATGATTATACGGTTGTTTATTTAATTTTGCTTTATTTTTTAGCACATTTAATTGGTATATGATGTTTATTTATTTCACGCTAGTGATTTTTCTTGTCGTGTACTGCCTACATTCATGGGAATATGACGTACTGTTGCCAGGTGTTGTATTCGCATGTCTCGTAGATTGTCAATTTTATTTCATGAATATTGTGTGGACTTCTCTTGGGATTTTACTCACTAGACTCTTCATTGTATTTATTCGGTGAACGAGTGTATATCCTTTGATAAGCAAGGGCAAGGGCAAGGAGGTACTGGGCGATTACCTCAAAGATTGTGGAGCCAGCTCGTGTGTGACTAGAATATGTACGTTTTTATATTTTGTCTGGTTTTGGGGATTATAGAACACTAATTACATCTATATGTAACCTTTGTCATACTTATCTCTCCTTGATATATACATGGTATCTTTTGCCTAGTTTTCTACTACTTAAGACTATTAAATGCTGCATAATTTACTTGTTTAAGACTTCGTCTATAAAAAATCATTGTAACTTGATAAATTGATTAACTTGCTAATTAAATCATTAATATTTATATGGAGATTAATTAGTTAAGTTAGTGCTAAATGGAAAAGTGTAAGCAACCAGTTAGGTCACGGGGCATCAAGGTTAAGCTTGCCATGACGTGGCAGGGCTTGGTAAAGTGGAATGCAACATGTCGGGTCCCAAGGCCGCCTAAAAGTTGGGAACGTCACAGTTTGGTATTAGAGCGAGGTCGAGCCTATGGGAGGAAACATAGTTGTCCTTAACCCGATAACAATGCCACTGTTAGTATTAAAGCGAGGTCGATATGGCCTAGGATAAAAGTTTAATAAAATTGAACAAAATTGAACAAATAAATTTTGATGTGGAAACCCGATGTTATTGCCATAGAACTTTAGTTAGGAAAGAAATATGAGTCGAGTAGTGGTAGGGATTATTAATGTGTTATATTTTAATTATATATAATATATATACGTATATTGAAGACGGTATGACATGCGTTATTTGATCAAGATGGACCAACGATCTAATTATTTCAAACGATTGGACGACTTGTATGATGCGGTACACTACGCCCGAGCAAAAATTTATGGAGATACGCGACAAATTTCTTCAAGAGGAGTTTGACTTACAAGAGTAATTTTGGCTTATGCAATGACAGACATCCATTTTCAATAATGCGATGCATACCGAGTTGAGTTCGAGAAATGATGGGAGAGGTACAAAGTGCAGAGCACAAACAAGTCCTCTACAACAAGTACATTATGATCAAGATTTAGCTGAGGTTGAGGGAAGGCATACTAGTCATTACTAGAACCGATTTTCACACATCTACAATTGTCGATGGACTGTCAAAGCAAAGCATTAGGTCGAAGAGATAGAGAGAGCAATCCGATAAAAAGCATAGACAGTAGGGTCGAGACCGTAAAGATGACGTCGAGACTGATAAAGTTTATGTAGTACCAACATTTCCAGCAACACAGTAAGGACAAACTCAATACCAAAGAGGTTGAGAATAGGGATCGCAGGATCAAGGCCAGAACTATGGGTCAAGTAGTGGGCAGGTAGAACCAGGAGATATGATTAGATGTTTTTGATGAGGACGGGAGTAACTATCCATCGAGATTAGTGACTCTAGCAGTAGTGACACCGATGCAGACTCAAGTGCCGGTGCATGTGGTAATTGAGCCGAGCCGGGAGATGTCCCAGTAGCGGGTTCAGGGTATGTGATTTTAAATTCTTAATAATTACAATTTAGATTTTTTATGCATGGTGGTACGATAGTAGATTATAGATGTATCATGGTAGATTATTGTTTGATGGTATGAGATTATCATAGGTCGTAGCATGGCATGGGATTGTCATGGTGAGTAAGAGTAGGTCATGGCATGGCATGGGATTGTCATGGTGAACTAAGGTAGGTTATGGCATGGGTTTGCCATGGTATGTTATGTTGTTTAGGACTATTATGTTAAGATACATGATATGAGAGGTTTATTGTTACCGGTGTTAGGTAACTGGGTTAGGGAACTTGAACGCGAAAATCGAACTAAGAATAGGTTGTGGAGATGTTGGAAAGAGAGTAACTGATTTTGACCACCTCGGCAACATGCGCCTATTCTCATAATAACACTACGTTCCCTGCGATGGGAGTAGTGGGGTGTTAAAGGGACTGTAGAAGGGTACTATCAAGGTGTGAGGTTTAGTTTCATGTGGATAGGTTAGATGCACAAGAATTTACTCGAAATTTAAATTTTGGAGAAGAAACTCTCCAAGTTAGGAAGAATTGTAACGACTCAAATTAATTAAACTAGGATCAGCGTTAATCTCGGTGATTGACAGTCGTAATTCGGGTGTTACGTGGATAACTCGATTGACTCAGACACGAGAATCGAGGGATATATTATTTGTGAATAGTGGTTGTGTATATGTGGTGTTTAAAATCATTAGTAGTGTATTGCACGGCATGTGTGTACGTTGTTATCAGGCGAGTTGGTCTGATGGGTGTTGCCTCGAAAGGCATGTCAACGCGGGTATCGGGTAGGCGAACTACGGGTACACTAGGAAACTCGACTAATTCATGTTAGGATGACTAGTTAATCAATTAAAAAGGTTAATTTAACCATAGGCTAAGTTGATTAAATTAAAATAATAGGCTATGGCGTACCTCAAAATGCGCGTTGATATGCGGTGCATTGAGTGCCGAGTAGTCGAGGGTTAGTGGGATCACAAAATTTGTCAATTTGGTGAATAAAAAAACTAAACATATGTATTATAATGGGCTCAAGAAAATGTAATTAAATCAAATAAATCAAGGATTATAGTTTGGTTAATAAATTGGAATCATAAGATTTTCCTAGAGATTTGTATTGACACATCTAGGAACCATGTAAGTAGCCAATTAGTGTCACTTGGATTGAGTTACTTGGAGTTAGTGAGATAAATGGAATGGTGTGGACCATTAGATGAACTTCGGGATACGTAAAACCATGGAGATCAATGGCTAGAAATCAAACACTTCTTAATATATAAGATCGACACATGCAAATGAAGTCATTTTCATTTACAAATCTCGAAGAAGAAGAAAGTTGTTGGAGAGAAGAAATAGAGGGTTTGGTGGCTTAATTTTGAGATCTAGGAGGATTTCAACCAATTTGATGGTGAGTTCAAGCTAAGGATTCAATCTAGTAAAGACATTTACAAGGTATAAATCTCATGTCTTTCTTTAATTCCAATTTCATAAAAATGCATGTTAAAAACCTTTAATTTTATCAATATAGATGGTCATTATAGTTTTTTGGGTTGATTGGGAGTAATTGAGGTCAAATAGGCTCATGGTGGGCAAGAATTTCATGATTCAGATGAAGATTTGATGTTTGGATTATGGTATTTTTTGTGCATATTGGGCCGTTAGAGAAGATGATGAACAGTGTTGTACCCACAATGATGTTTGTACTTACAAAGGGGATTGTAACCATAGTGACGTCTGTACCCACAGGGACGTCGGTCCTCATAGAAATGTCTGTACCCATAGGGATGTCTGTACTCACAGAGATGTCTATACCCATAGGGACATCTGTACGCACAGAGACGTCTGTACTTACAGAAACGTCTATACCCACAAGGACATTTGAAATCATAAGAATTGTGATTACAATTTTAAATCAGTTATGCAATAAAATGGATATCTAAACGCCAAAAATTTATCAAATCGACACCAGGGATTTAGGAGTTGATAGGCGATTGTCGAGAATGTGGTCGGGGTCAGTTTAGGAGCTTCACGAGCAATGTTTTGAAGCGCGTAGTTGAGGTGCGTAAACCCATAGGAATGCCCCACATAATTTATGGTTTTATTTTATCGACATCGGATTACATGTGTGACTGCTAGTGAGCACACATGGCGTTTCACTCCTATTTCGGTTTGCGTATATATTGGTTGTGGCTAAATCGCTTGCACGGGTTACTTGTAATAGTGCTCGTATTGACGACAGTAGGATATACTTGCGACCGTCGGGAGGGATTTAGGGTGTTCCCCTGACTTGAAATAGCCTTTAGAGGGGTTCATCAAGTAACCGTAGTTGGGGTTTAGTTACTGTAAGCCTGTAAGTATATAAGTGGTTCTTATTCGATTTTATCGATTAAAGGCTGGTTTGGGTCAGGGTTTTTTATTTAATCTTGCTTTATTTCTAAGCACATTTAATTGGTATATGCTGTTTATTTATTTCACACTACTGATTTTACTTGTCGTGTACTGCATATATTCATGGGAATATGACGTACTGTTGCTAGGTGTTATATTCGCATGTCTTATAAATTATCAGTTTTATTTCATGAATTTTTTATAGACTTCTTTTAGGATTTTAGTCACTGTACTCGTCATTTTATCTGTTGGGCGACTGAGTGTAGATCGTTCAATGAGCAAGGACAAGGGCAAGAAGGTACTGGTTGACTACTTTAGATATTGTCGAGCCTACTCGTATGTGACTACAGTATGTACATATTTATATTTTTTTCGGCTTTTAGGGACTGTAGAACATTGCTTATATGTATATGGAACCTTTGTTTTACTTATCTGGCCTTGATATTTATACATGTTATCTTTTGCTAGGTTTTCCACTACTTAGGATTGTAAAATGTTGCATAATTTACTCATTTAAGACTTCCGCTACAAAATTTCATTATAACTTGATAAATCGATTAACTTGCTAATGAAATCATTAACATTTCTATGGAGATTAATTAGCTAAGTTTGGGTTAAATGGAAAAGTGTAAGCAACCAGTTAGGTCGAGGGGCGTCGTGGATAAGTGGGCCATGATGTCACAGGGCTTGGTGACTTGGAATGCATTATGGTGGGTCCCATGGCGGCCTTGAAATTGGGAATGTCATATAGCACTCCAAATTGTTGTCACCATTTTTGTGTGGATTTCAAATAGAGGACGTGTAATTGAACGTTTAGGAAATTGAACAATTAAAGAAGGGAATTACAGATTAAGGTATAGTTTACTTTTGTAGATCTAGTTTAGTGGAACTTAATTTAGATCATGCTGGGGTTTTTCAAAAAATGTTTTGAATTATTTGCTGCATATGAACCCCAAAACCCTACAGTATGACGCTAGTTGGCAATGTGGAAATATAAAGAAAGACTTGGGCAGCAAGTACGCCTGAACTTTCTATTTCCTAACCTAACGTCATAGGTGACGTTGTTAATTTAAAGTCCAATACCGTCCGTTCAAGTCTGGCGCAGTGTGTTATCTTATCGTAGCGCCTTGCTTGGCACCGTGGGTCTTCACTAGCGCAGTCTTTCCACTGTGGCGGTGTCAAGCTTGGTGAACTTTGATTGATGTTTGACTTCTTTCCGATCTTTTCCAAATCATGCACAAATGTAGAAGTACCCCATAAATCTTCAAAGTAAATATATAGATCCATAAAACCCGACTTTAAACTTGATTTACATAGCAAAACACCTATGAAAAAGTGAATAAATAAAGACTCATTACAAATCAAAAGGACTTTTTATATTACAAATATTTTCATATAAAATTCATTGTTTCGAGTCATTTAAAATCCTGCAAAACCATTCTTCGTGTGCGACCCAGTAGGTTCGCGCAACGTTGTCGGTGAAGCAAAACCATTTTCGTATATGAGTCCTAAGCACTTCTTGCAATGCATTATGACTATCCAAGTTGCATGAAGATCAAAATCGATACAGCTCAATTAATAGTGTATATCATATTCTTTTTCGTATGATATCATTTGATTAAACATAAGGCATGGAAAAGTCACCTTTAATGTCCAATTGTACTAGTCACGATCTCTAGGTAGACTAAAAACATCCAAGTGACATTGATCATAGCAATTCACATAGAATTGGCCATTTTTAGTCTAGCATATCGAGGGATCCATTGATATCTTTCCATAAACGAGTGAGACAATTTCTATCTCGATTACACACCTTCACACATTATTCACATAGTGATCAATCACAACCTTTATATCATTTAGTTAAAGAAAATATTTGATTGAATCAAATTACTATCATTCTAAAGTGGAAGTCTTTGGTAATCTCAAGTTAGAGGACTAAATGATATACCTATTATGAGTAACATCTATGACTTTATCCATGTGGTATTCTCATAGCGCGTTGATCTAGTACATTATTCCCTAAAAAGTACTTATTATCTTGATTCGTATCCTTATACACATGATCATAACATGACCATCTATCAAGTCTGATATTAGTCTTAATTCATTATAGTTCCTAGTATATTGATCTATTATAGAGATTTAAGATGTTTTAGTAAACATCCATGGATTCTATTATAATGTAAACATTCAAACCAATTATAAAAATGAACAACAAATGAAATAATCTATTTTGTTATCTAAAATAGTAATAGAATCAATATTCATAAGATTGACCTTGGGCACATGCCCCGATAGTGAAACTCCTTGAGGAATGCATAAAGGTCTTTATCCTTTTTACCATTAAAGTGCGTTGTAAAGTTTGGATAAGAATAGACCCAAGCTCGAATGCCCCACCTTCATGGGGATATGCAATGCAAAGAGGTAGTTGTGCAAAATGTACTTGGACATTGGACGTGGCTACCCCAATTGTTGATTGACGGGGATGAGGGGGTTGGGATCCGCCATTGTAACAAAGGAAGGAAATTTAGAAGCTTTGAATTGTGACTTCCTCAAACAGATCTCCTTCCTCAGCTTAGAGTATGTCTTTTCTATTTCAAGGTTAAAGGATTCTTAGGAGCCGGTATACTAGAATCAATAAAGACTACAGAAGATAAAAAAGAGAAAATAAAAACCTTAAGTAAAAATAACTACCCAAATACGGCGCCAAAATTTGATGCTTGCCAAAAGAGTAAAAAATAATAACCCTTATTAGGTTATCATTTTCCACATTATTTTGTAGAAGTGGTGAGCCAAAGGGTCGAACCACAAAAAATTTGACGAAAATAAGAAAACTCTGATTTCAATGAGAGATGAGTGAACTTATACTAATGTACGAAGGTGAAACTCAAACAAGCAACAAGAAACTAGCAAGTAACAACACCACCAAGCGAATATAAATGGAGTGATGCAATCAATTATAACAAGATAACCTAAGCCTCGGGGATTCATAAGATCACTTCATAATTCATACGCAATGGTCAATGATAAGTCAATAATTAGACATGTTTTATAGTGTAATTTACATTGATTTTATCTATAAATGATGATATTATACTATGTATTCACTTGTTTTTGTGATTTCAAGATTTAAATAAAAAATGAAGAAATAGAAGAAAAAGAGAAAGAATAGCAAAACAATCAACTAGAGAAGAAGTTCAGCAATTACCCATTGATTTGCATTTACACTAGGAATTGCCACCTAAATAGGCAAAGCAAGAAAGTCTAGCGAATCCACAGCGAATTGAAGAATACACTAGAAATCACAAGCTTAATCGATGAGCACAAAGAGCTAAATTCAGTGATTAACTCATCGATTTGTGTACAACTTTGAAATCGCTAACAAATTGCTGGAGTTGGTTAGAGGTTTTTTAGATTAATATGAAGAATTTGAGTTTATCTAGGATATGTATACTTATGGAGACTATAAATAAGGCTAGAGAGCCTCAAAATTATTGTCTCCCTTTCTCTTTAACTCTCTCTCAAAAACTATTTCTTAAGTTTTTATTAGTTTTAGTTGATGTTTGAAGCTACATTGGAGCTTTGATTCATTTTAAGTGGTATTTATATCTTTATATATGATGTCTTTTAATGATATATTTTCATTATTTATTTCTAGCATGAGTGAGTAGACTATCAATCTGAACAAACCCTAGACATGTTTTGGATTGCTAGATAGTTATAATTAAGGAATCATGTACGTAATGCTTTAAATCTATTCATACACTTCAATCACTGATTTAACAAGTTGTTTATGCAAATTAAAACTAATGAATATTAATATTGCATACATAGTTGCAAATGTATATTGTGGTATTGTGATTTTGAATCTATGTTTATAGTTAATGACAACAATTATAGAAATGGTAACTTGGATTAATCTATAAGGCTTTTCTCAAGTGGATGTTCTACGTGATTGTGTTCAAAGTTGTTTATTAGGTGGCTTCAGTTATTATTGGCTTAAATTAGGCATGATTTTCATTGAGTGTTAATGCTATCGTATTTCTATTGTGTTGCGTTTTATCCTATGGATTGAATTACAACGATAGAAATGTGGCTTTTCCATTAAATTTGGAAAAATTGGTGGTTGGCTAAAGGCTATCAGCCTATTATGAATTAAGATTTAATGATTCCATGATTCTATGTGTTATGATTATAACTATATTATGAAGAGATGTTATGTGCTAGTGTTTGAAGGCAATCCAATTATATTACATTCTTTAGTAGGGGCTTGTTTTGATATTTGTTGAAGATATTTATATTATATTGAATTTACGTATTGTTTAATTTAGTTTACGTTAAATTGTTCGAATTAAGTTAGTTTATTTGGTTAATTAAGTTAGTCGTTATAGATTTTAGTTATTTAGTGTTTTAATTCCCATTTAATTAAATTAACTAAATTAATAAAAATAAGAAAAAAATACTTTCCTTTGAAATTTGAAAATCCATGTGGAGACGATATCCCATTTACCACTACTACAAATAATAGAAAAATACGGGAAATTATTGTACACGATCAACATTTGTCAATTTTTGGCGTCGTCGCCGGAGATTTTTAAATTTTTTTAAAGATTTGAGACGTATACTCTACACACTTCGTCGTGTTAAATCACCAGGATCCTTACATCCATTTGATCGTGAAATAGATATATATTTTAATCGGAGCTTAAGACAACAAGAACAACAACATAGGGAAAATTTAGCTAATAGGATGGAAGATAACAATAATGATATTAGTGATAATGTCATTAATAATAATAATGATAATAGAGGTATCAATGATAATAACAATAATATAGAACTAGCTTTTAGACAACCAAATCAAAATGTTTCAGAGTACGAGCCTATGTGCATAGCATACCTCGATGGTTTTCTTGAATTTGAACTTATATATGGATTTATTAAGGCTTTACCTAACTTCTATGGTAAAGACAATGAAAACCCATAAAAATTCAAAAGGGAGTATCAAGATAAAGTTATGCGATAAAATCGAAAGAAGGTACTTTATAACAAGTCAAACTTAAGGCTTTTCTTTTTGCATTGAAAGATCAAGCACAAGATTGGTTGTTTTATCACCGACGAAATTCAATAACTACATGGACTTAAATGTTTGAAGCTTTCCTAGATGAATATATTCTTGCTAGAAATATTAGTTTCTGTAGAAAGAAAATTATAGTTGCAAAGATGAAAGATGATAAAAAGTTTAACGAATTTTGATATAGATTCCAAATATTAACTTTTTCTTGTCGACAACATGGATATACTTAAAGAGCTTTGTTAGAATATTTTTATGAAGGACTCAATCACGTAGAACAAAAGTTATTAAACACATTATTTGGTGGATTTTTATTTGAAAAAACACATACTTTAGCAAAAGAAATAATTAATAAAATGGAAAAACAATCTAAACAATATAGTGAAAAGGTTAAATCTTCAAGAAAGAAACACTATGAAATTGGTAAGTAGAAGAAATAATGCGTCTAATGATAAAATTGATGAACTATCTAAGATTGTTAAGCTGTTAATTAATGATAGATCTAATCCAGTTAAGGCTTGTGGATTCTATAATGAGGTTACACATCCTACAGATGCATGTTCTACTCTCCATGGAGAAAATACTAAAGAGGTTAATGCGATGATGAATCAATTTTCTGGTCCCCCCTTGAAATCAATAAAATTACAATTCCCATTATCTTGGTAGACCAAATGAAAATCTCAATTATTGTCCTCAAAATCAAAATTATAATACTTATAGACCAAAAGCTCAGATGCAATTTGCACGTAACCAACAACCTCTTCAAAATGCTAAACTTATGAATCTATATTTAGAGCGAATCCTACATAATTTTATGAACCAAATACATTATAACTTTACATAGATTTTTTAAATCAATACAAGACTGATACTACTATTAATGAACTGAAAAATCGGTTAAGCCAAATGAATTTACAAATAAATAGGTGAAGTACTCAACAAAATAATCATGCTAAAGCACCTACTAAAGCTTATTTTGCACCTTCTAATCAAGCACAAGTTAATGCTTTATTTAGTGATAAGAAAGATACACCTATAAGCGGGAGACACCTAAACAGAATAATAAAACGAAAACTCATATGAATATTGAATTAGAAGAAGAATAAGAATAAGAAATGATGGCTAATGTCATTCCTAAGAGAGAATGGATGACTGAATGATTGAAATATACACCTTGTCTTGATAGGCTATAACAATGGTATTTAGCCAGAGTTGAAGCATTTGAAAAATCTTTACAAAAGTTGGAATTAATTGATAAGGATATAAATGATAAGATTTCTGATGATTTAAATGAAGATACGTGTTCATATTCTTCCGTTCCATAATGATTACGTTATGGTAGGGAGGAAGAAAACAATTAAGAAATTCTTGAAGCGTTTTGGAAAATAGAAATCAATAAACCATTGATGAAATCAATTATGCAATTTTCTAGTTATGATTAAGTTCTTAAAGAATTTTCAGAATCAAAGGATAAATTTTTAGAAGAATTTAAATAAAATTCAGGATAAAAAATGTCATCTTTAATTAAAAAGAATATACCTGAGATATGTTCCGATCTAGGAATGTTTGGAATTCCTATTACAATAGGGATTTCTTTAGTAGATTTTGCTACATGTGATCTTGGAGCATCAATAAATTTTATGTCACTTAAACTATATGAGTCATTGAAAATATGTTCATTGATTAATAAACCTATTAATCTTACCTCGCTGACAACACAGTTATTAAACCTTATGGTTTACTAGAAGATGTTTTAGTAAAAGTAAATGATGTTGTATTTCCAGCTGACTTATATGTCATGACAATGGGCGACTCAATATCATCGAAATCTCCACCCATACTTTTTGGAAGACCATTTCTTAAAACAAATAAAACAAAGTTAGATATTTATAAGGAACAATGTCTATGGAATTTGAAAGCAAGATAGTCACTATTCGTCATAGGTTTAAAATACCAAGCCCATTTGACTTTTATGTTTATGTATATATTTCATGGATCATCGAGCTTCTCAATTGCTAATTCTTGAGCAAACTATTTGTGATACAGGTTCTAGACCAAACTACATGCCAATACACTTCATTCTTCATACTCGACTAGAAATGAATGTACTTGCTTCTAAAAAAGTTATTGTACCAAACAGTTATTCAATAAAGCCAATAGGTGTGGTTACTATTGTAAAAGTTCAAATTGACAAGTACATAATTCCCAAAGACTTTGTGGTTAGCCACATTTCATTAATGAAGATCTTCCATTAATCTTAGGACGACCTCTGTTAACTACTTCACAAGCTGTTATGGATACTCTGAAGGAGACAATCATTTTTAGGGTGCATGGTCGAGCTATCACTTTTTAGAATAGCACTAGAGTGGACAATCCTAAACTTAAGTTTATAGAACCTGTTTAGAATTGCGTAGTTTAGTCGAGCCAACGACAATAAACAAAGGCTTTGTATGAGAGGCAACCCATATTATATCTTTACTTTTAGTTTTAGTATTATAATTAATTAGTTGTTTTTATATTCTTTCAACTTTTGACTCTTATAATGGGGACATTTTTGAAATTTAATTCCAGAATAATCTCATGTAAAGGGGTTAGTCGAGCCAATTTATTTCCGTATTATATTATTTTTATGCAGTAGTTTAATGTTAATTAGCTATTTATAGTAATGAAATTATTATTTAGTACATACAACACTTAAATTCTGATAATTTTTAATAATTCTACCTTTTTATTGGATATATATGTGATAAATATATGGAAAATCAATTTAATTGGAAAAATAATAAAAATATGCTAGCGATTTCTCGGCAATTCCAGTTTGTATTGGAATTCGCTAAAAAAATCTTGGCAGTAGTGTGCATAGTTTTTAGTGTAATTTTTAGTCAGGAATTTCTCAAAGATTCAAACTTATAAATAGAATTTGTTGCACAAATTGATGAGCCACTAACATTCATTTTCTGCGATTTTGTAAGCGATTTCTAAGGGAATCCTCTTAAATCCTAATTCATTGAAAACAAACTCGAGTTTTTAAAAATAGAAACCCCAAATCATCACATTCAAACATTTTACACTTACAAACCATTACACCCTTTTGACTAAGAGACACTTTTCGACTAGATTCAACCTTCGAAAATTTGATTTTAGTGTATTTAAGTGATTCCCACATCAATTTTCATGCATTCAACATAAAAATTTGATGGGTTTAAAGAGTGTAGAGCCATCTAGGGCTTGAGCAAGGGAGTTCAAATAGGAGCTTAAAGGAGTGTTCTAAAGAAGAATTTTGAATTCCAATCTTGAAAGAATCACTTTTAAGAAGGTAGTCAATGAAAACCCTAACAATTTATTGATTAAAAATTTTGGTTTTTCACCGATTTTGGTTTGTTACTTGGTTAGAAGGTAAATTTCAAAAATTCTACTCTTAAATGGTTTTCATATCAAATATTTTGTATTACAATATTCGTATGGAAGTGATATGATGATTTGTTTAATGCTATCAAATTTTTGAACTATTTTTCATATATGGCGAACGGATCAAATTTTATACAAAGCTAATTTGAGACTAAGTTTAAATGATATATCGACTGATTTGAATTACATAAGAACGATTGTTTTTCTCAGTTATGACTTATCGATAAATTTCATCTAAATTTCAAATTCTCAATTTATAAATGACTTTCTTGATGAATTTGTGCTTTTAAATAGATAAGTTGAATTTTATCAAACACTTTTTCCTCAAATTTGGTTTTAAATAGTTATACAGTTTCATTCTTTTACTCGTACTTATCTAAATGGTCCGAGGTGGAAATGGTAGAGATTTAAGAGAGGAGAAAAGAAATGGGAAGTTAGAAGAGAAAACAAAGACCAAACCCAAGGTTTCCTAAATCTAACCTACATTAATCTTTTTTAACACACATAGGTTTAGACAACAAATAAAACCTACTCCACCTTCTTCATTGAGCTTTAGTATTGAGGATGATTATGTAGAAAAGGAGGAGGAAATGGATGAAGTTGAACAAGTGATATCGACGGGGGAGAAAAATTATGTACTTATGAAGGACAACTTCTTCAATGAGAACACCTTTGAAAAATCTAAGAATGATTTAGTGAAGGATAGAAAGTTGATCCCAGAGAAGGAATTTAATGTGAAGAATGAATTGAAATACAGACTTAGGATCCAAGATATCATTGAGACCAGGAACTAGGGATTGTTGACTATGGACTACAACCATTTAAACGTAGTGGATGTTCCTAGTTAGAGGGGATGTGATGTCTTTTTGCGACATTTCTATGCAAATGCCTATGGAAGTGAGAGTAAGACAGAGTCACTAGTTCGAAGAAAAATAGTGGATTATTATGCTACAAGAATAAATCGGTATTTTAGTTTACCTAAATTCCATGAAAAACAAAATGATTAGTACCCAAAGTCCGAATATGCCATTAAGTACCACTACTCCACCGAGACATTTATGGGAGGTTTAGAGGCAATCTATGGTAATAGATTCGTTTTTTATACGGAGGGGTACTTGAAGCACATAACCACCAAATGTTTTATGAAAATTACTAAAGCATGGTGTTATTTCATCAAGCTAGCTTACAATCGAGCCTGTAGTATTACGAGATAGTGAACTATAAGGCCACCCCACTTTACCACAATTTGTTATGGGATTAGTATACATGGAAATTGGCAAAATTATCTATGAGTCGATTAGTTTTGCCCTCGCCATGAAGAATAATGATCGACTACTTTTCACTTTGATGATTATGGCTTTTTAAAGTGGATCAGAAGAACATGGCAGAGCTTGCGATAAATGTCCTTCCGGAGAAGACCATTATAGACAGAGTTATAGAGAGATATGAAAAAGTAAATGGTTATGAAGACACCAAGGATGAAAGATAAAATGTTGAGATAGCTAGAAGAGAGACAAAATAAATAAGGAAAGTCAGAGATGACAAGAGGAGAATTTCGAAAGAGATGTCAGAAGCTACACGTGACCTTAATATGGAACAACCTGGTCGGGATATGATAGACTATACATGGAAGATTCGGAGTTGGCCTTCATAGTTGCGATTTTGTGCAATAAAATGAAAATTCTGAGAAACCAAGAATAGGTATTCCAGAACAAGAGGGCCTCAGCAAGGAGCATATATAGGATGGAGCAAACAATGTCTAGGAGACACACACACCAAGGGGGCGCAGAGATTCCTGTACCATCTACACAGATGAGGCTATCATTTAGCAGTAATCATACTTTTCCAACATTATTAGGTCAAGACTACCACATCTTTCACCACATTGTGAGCTACTAGTCCAAAAGGATTGATACGGTGGACGATGGCAACAATGCAAATTCTGGACGATTACATTGATTTCCTTATTCTATTTATCATCTTTTTCTCTGAGTGAGATTGTTTGAGGTCTTCTATGTAACTCCGATATTAGTGATATACTTTATGATTTATAGTGATACTTTGTGTTTGTTGTGGTGCTTTATGCTTTGGCGTTATAATTTGATACATTTGTTATACAATGGTGATGCTTATTCTACTTTTTATGCACTCTATTTGATGATAATTATCTATTGATCTTATTCTTATAATGATTGTCCAATTTATGATTATATCTATTCCTTTATACTTCACATGGTATATTTGTATTGTTGGAAACAAGATTTATTTTTAAACCTTGAGGACAAGGTTTGAAATGAGTTTGGGGGTATTTTAGGTGAAGTCTGACAATGATAGCAAAGAAAGCAAGGAAAGAAAGAAAGGGAAAAGATAAGAAAATAATCGATGCAAAGTTTTAAAAGATCCAATATTCAAGTAAGTTGACGAAATTTTTAAAATTTCTTTCAAATTCAAGTAGGTATAAATTTCATTTTACTTTATTTTTAGTTAGGAAAAGAATGATAATGATAATGAATATAATGAATAGATTTTTGAATGGAAATTTTATTTTTATTACCCAAGTGCATTTTATGATAGAAGGAATCAAATTTTATACCCTTTTTTATTAACTTTACTAGTCGATGTATACACTAAATTGAATACCTAGTATTAGTCATGATAATAGGTAGAAGATAAGAATAATAGTGCAAGATGAACAAGACAGATTTCTAAGAATATTGTGATACAAAAGCTATTAATTAAGTATTTTTATAGTATAGATATAAAAAGTTATTATGCCACAAATGAAAGAAAAAATGTCTTAGAAAATGTGGAATTTCTATTAGTTAGAAATAATACTTTCTTTTTCAACTTTAGTGGATAGTGAGAAGTGTGAACAAAAGTTTACATATATATATACAAAAAGTCTTATAGATTCCAAAGGAAATGGAGCAAGGAATCTATAGTGGGAAAAATGTGGGAAGTCCATAAGAAATGGAGCATGGACTCAAAAGCAAAAGAAATATAATAAGAAGAAATATTTAGAATGGAGTAGAAGAGAAAATGAGAGATGAAAATGATGGATATTCTTAAATTCTTTGAAGAAAAGATTAACCTCGAGTACTTGAAGCTAGAGTTGAATGAAGTATTTCATAATCTACATATTTTAAATGATATATTCATTGGTGTCTTGGTAAAACTCCAATTGATTTCGATTGTGGTACTATTGTAAAGTATTTTCTAAAATTAAAATTAATCTAGTGGTTTTTGTTTTTTAAGATTCTATACTAGTTATCGTAATCTTGATGCTTGTCAGTGGAGAATGAGAAACCTTTATTGTGTACTGACATTGGTAATAAATTGTAAGTTCTAAAGAGTGTTGCATTGGATAGTTGAGTTATCATTGAAGGATGTTTTATTTTGTCTAAATTATTGTATTCTATTCTATCTTAACTTTCATATACTTGGGGGTAATATGTTTTCATTTGAAAATCACTTCTATTTCAAAATTTATATTATTTAAAGTTGAGATTAATTAGATTGAAATCACTTAATAAAGAATGAAAAAAGAATAGGATTAAGAGTATTCCTTTACTCGGGACACCAAAGTGCTGAGTCTGGTGGTGTTTGAAAACTCACTAATTAGACATGTTTTATGGTGTAATTTAGGTTGATTTTATATATAAATGATTATATTACAATAGGTATTCTCTTGTTTTTGTGATTTCAGGATTTAATTAGAAAAAATGAATAAATGGAAGAAAAAGTGGAAGAAGAGCAAAATAGTCAATTAGAGAAGAGGTCGAGCGATTAGCTAGCAATTTGCATTAACACTAGGAATTTCCACCTAAATTAACAGCGGGAAATTCCAGCGAATCCACAACAAATTGAATAATACATTAAAAATCGTCAGTTGAATCGGTGGAGCACATAGAGCTAAATTTAAAAATTAACTAGCGATTTATGTACAACTTAAAAATCACTGACAAATTGCTGAGGTCGATTATGAGTTTTTTAGATTAATATGATGAGTTTGAGTTTATCTAGGATATGTATAGTTAAGGAGAAAATAAATAAGGCCGGAGAGCTTAAAAAATAACTTTCTCCCATTCTCTTTAACTCTCGCTCAATACCAATTTCTTAAGTTTTAATTAGTTTTAGGTAATGTTGTAAGCTACATTGGAGCTTTGATTTATTTAAGAGGTATTTATATATTTATTTATTATGTCTTTAAATTATAAATTTAAAGTGCTTATTTCCAGCATGAGTAAATAGTCTATCAATCTAAACAAACCCTAGACATGTTTTAGATTGCTAGATAGTTATAATTAAAGAATCATATACTTAATGCTTTAAATTTATTCATACACGTCAATCACAGATTCAACAAGTTGAATTTGCAAATTACAACTAATGAAGATTAATATTACATGCATAGTTGCAAATGTGTATTATGGTATTGTGATTTTGAATCTATGACTATAGCTATTGGCAACAATTATAGATGCAGTAACTTGGGTTAATTTATAGGGCATTTCCCTAGTGGATGTTTTAGGTGAGTGTGTTCTAAGTTAGTTAATTTGGTTAATTAAGTTAGTAGTTATAGATTTTAGTTATTTAGTACTTTAGTTCCTATTTAATGAAATTAACTAAATTAATGAAAACAATAAAAAATAACTTTCCTTTGAGAATAGAAAAATCCCTATAGAGACGATATCGCATTCACCACTAATACAAATAATAAGAAAATACAAAAAACTATTGTGCACGCTCAACACGTGTCAGTCATTAATATCCATACAAAATTTTATGCCAAACGCATTCTTTTAGGATAATTATAGAGCTTCAAGAGGGCACCTAACACTTCTTGATTCCCTAGTTTCGGTAAAAGACTCCCTAACAAAAATGTGAACCTTGGTAAAATAACCAAAATATTTACCACATTCGTCGTAATAAGGTTGATGGAATCACTAGCCCTAGACAATCAAGACAATGAAAATGTTTGATTTAACCTAGATTTTCTTGTTATGCAAGATAGAAAAAAAAAGAGTGAACTGATTGGGTTATTCAGTTGCTACATGTTACCTAAAAATCTACATAATCACGGGGGCACATTGATGGACTAGGAATAGGTTATAAGCGAGGCAAGTGTGTATTCATGACTACAAAAACCCTTGCTCAAACAATATGAATAAAGACATTAACATGAAAAATAAAATAAATCAATAAAAGTTGGTATAAACTCATGAAACTCTCACATTGCTATGTTGAATTGAGTCTCCCTTGCTCTTCCCCTAACCTAGTTTGGGGGTTCTTTACCCTCCTATAGATTTGAAATACATGTCTTGATTGTATTGCAAAATTTGATTGCAAGATAATAATCAAAAGAGAGAGAAAAGTTGGTAAATGAATAGTGTGTATGTGGTTAACGGAGAGAGAATGGATCGTGATGATGAAAAAAATCGAAAATAGGGTTGCTACATTTCGTTTCTTTTTCTTCTCCAGTGTTCCCAATTAGTCTATGTAAAGAATGTGTATTTGGACAATGATTGGAGATAGTGAACTCCATGTGTAACGTGTGAGTGGGTTCAATCATGTTTAATTTGTTTTTGTGGAGAGATCATACAATGCACGTGTGCTGAGGAGGATCAAGGGCTGCGTATTGATGAAAAAGTAAGGCATGCGTTGTTTTATGAAGATCCGAACGAATAGGAGAGACGCGTTGTTAGAGGAGAGAAAACATTAGTGAACCGTAAGGTTTTTGATGAGTATGCCGAGGAGGATCGAGGGTTGTGGTTATATGAGGCAAAGTGGACACGTCACTCGAAGCGTATCCTAGTTCCATAAAAGTAGCACAAACAAGCGTGATCTTGAGAAGGTGTACTTACGAGTGCTCATAGGATGATCTGATAGGCGTGGTTGCTAGGGAGAAAGCGGGTGCACCATTTGAGAAATATTTGGACAAGTAGAAGAGACGCACGATGTTGGGGGATGAAATGAGTTGCTTTGATTCGATCTGTATGGATGCACATCTCGAGACTTTATGTATGGTTGTGGAGTTACGTGTGCGTCCTTTTGTGTGTCATTTGCTGGTGAATCAAGCTTGCTACATTTCATGAGGTAAGATGAAGGGCTCTTGAACCTTGCCAGCATTACTCATATACTTAGCCGTTTGTGGTTTTTCTTTAACTTTGAACACTTCAATTCACTTGTAAATAATCGTATGCTTGAGGATATGCTCCGTATTTGTGTACTAGAGTACGCTGGATCATGTAAAGATTATCTTTACCTATATGTGTTTGCTTACAACAATAATTTTCAGGCCAGAATTGGAATGGGGTCGTTTACCGTACTCTACAGCAAGCCTTGTAGATCTTTGTCATGTTGGCCAAAGCCTGATGACGTGGCAACAATTAGGCTAGATATTATCATGGACCATACATAAAAGATACGACAAATTCAGCTACTCCTAAAAGGTGTGTAGGAGAGACAATAAAAGTATTATGATAAGTACCAAGGAAGATTGAAGTATGATGTGGGAGCCTACATATACTTAAAGGTCTCCCCATTGAAGGGTCATAAGAGGATCAGAATCAAAGGAAAGCTTGTGCTGAGATTAATTAGTCCTTTTGGGATTAAAAGGATAGTAGGGAAGGTTGCCTACGAGATCGAGTTGCCACAACAGATTGCCGGTAACGATTCGATTTTCAACATTTTGATGCTTCGACTAGATAAGTCACGAGGTGGTAGACGACTAATAGTGGATTTGTGCCTAATAGATCTAAGAGAGGACATTACTTATGAAGAGCAACCCACACGGATTTTGGACCGAGACTCAAAGCCTGAGGAATAAGGATATCCTGTTAGACCTCGTCATGTGGTAGCATCACGAAAACGAGCAACTAACTTGGGAACTTGAGTTTTACATGCGCGAGCACTTTCTAGACTTGTTTTGATTTCGGTGAGTCTACACTTTAAGCTTATTCAATTTTGAGGAGGAAATTCTAATAAGTTGGGAAGTATGTAACAAACCTAAAAGTCCTAACCTGTGCCATGTGGCATTTAGGACCATGACTTGGAACTAGTGTGACATGGCGAGTATTGGTACATGTGCGTAGGTTAAACATTATTTCTATTTTTATTTTGGTTAATGAGATAGAGAATTCATTTGTTATTTATTATAACTAGTTTGCATGGTATCATTATAATAAAATCCATGGATGTTAATTGAAATATCCTAAATGTCCCTAGTCGGTCATTCTACTAGGAACTATAATGAATTAAAACTAGTGTCAATCGTTATTGATGGTCATGTGATGATCATATGTATAGGAATACAAATCAAGATCATTTGTATTTGTTAGGGAGCAATTTATTAGACAGACCCGCTATGAGAACACCACATAGATTAAGTCATAGGTGTTACTCATGATAGGTATATCTTTTAATCCTATGAATAAAGATTACCATAGACTTCAACATTAGGAGCACATTGGTTAGACGCAATCAAACATTATCTTTAACTAGACGATTATAGAAGTTGTAATTGGCTATAATGTGAATAATATGCGAAGGTGTGTAATCTAGATAGAATTTTTCACTTTCTTATGAAGAGAGATATCAGTGGATCCCTTGATAAGATAGATTGATAAATGGCCAAGTCCAAGTGAATCGATAAGATCAACATTACTTTGATGTTTTCAGTCTACATTGAGATCGAGACTAGTACAATTGAATGTCAAGGATGACACTTCTATGCCTTATGTTTAATGAAAGGATATCATATGACAAAAGGATGTGGTATACAATATTGATTAGGTTGTATCGATTTTGATTTTTGTGCAACTTTGATAGTCATAATGCCTTGCTAGAGACCGCTTACGACATATGTGCCAAAAGGGTTTTGTTTCATTGCCAACATTGCATAAACATATTAGGTCACACACAAAGAACGACTTTGCATGATTTCAAGTGGTCCTGATTAATGAATTTTATGGGATGAAATTCATATCAAAGAAGCTTTTACATTTTACTCATGATTATTTTATGGAATGTTGATGGTTTTGTGAATCATTAGTTATTGAGCAACCTGGAGCTCTCAACCCGAATTTGACATTTTAAATTCTTTGCCTAGCACTTCAGAGAAAGGAAAAAAGAGGATTTATGAGTCGTATTATCTTCTCTGTGATATAATGAGCATTCCTTTATATATATACACTGTTTGAGTTCCTTTATTATATATAAATAGGGTTGGGAGGTTTTATAAATGAGTTTTGGGTTTTGATAAACTCTATATTTAGGTATATCATTTAATTATCAAAAAAGTTTTAATTTTTCGCTCCATATATTTTGAATTATTTTTTCGATATTGATATATATGTTAAGTTTATCAGGTATAGAAAAGAGAGGTTGTTGGCTCTAGTTAAGTTAGGTTGGGTTACTAAGGCTTAATAATGGTTTCAGGTCGAGTATCGTCCTAATCAGGATATGGAATGCTACAGCTGCTACCAAACTTATACTTCAAAAACACCTAAGATTCATAGAATACCAACAAGCAAGTTACTAGTTAATATTAATGAATCTCCCTCATCATGTGCTGGTAAAACTCGCTAGCTCTTGTCTCATACACTCTCATGTGCATTGGCCACTACACATAATGGATGCGAAACCTAATCTATGAAAAGAAAAATATTTATTGAAACAATGCAATCAAATTTACAAGACCTCAATTAAAAAAAGTTTTAAAATCAACATCAAAACCTCGAAAAACCACGTTTGTTGTCTTGATCTCCTTCAATCAAGAAAGGTACAAGAAATCATACAAACGAAATCAACAATCAAATAGTAAAAGTACATTAAACAAGAATTGAGACCTCGCATATTCCTTTCTCCTAGAAACTCACAGAGAGCAATAACTCTAAATTATTGAATTGAAAGATAGATGTTCTAAATGTGCAAAATCCTAAGCTTTCTATACTAATAAATGATAGGGCCAAATTCAGTAGTGAAAATCTCGCGAATCCACCAAGTCAGCAACTTCTAATCTTCAGATTTGCCAGCTAACACATGTGGAGCTTATACAATAAGTTTACCATATATCCTTATTATTTATATTATTGGTAAGTGGGATCGTCTCCACAGGGATATTGGAAACTTCTTTAAGAAAAATGTTTTCTAAGGGTTTTATTATAATAACTTTAATTTAATTAATTTAATTAAAACGGGAGTAAAAATAATCTAATCAAACTATAACAATCGCTTAAACTAATTAAACTAACTTTACTAACTCAACTAACACAAATCAAATTTACTAAAAATTATTATAAGCAGTCAAATAAAATAAAATAAAATCAATTCAATTCAATTTAATATAATAAAAAATCAAAATCAAAATAAATATCTAGAACAATGAAA
Organism: Stephania cephalantha; assembly: GCA_039657325.1. Classification (NCBI taxonomy): domain Eukaryota; kingdom Viridiplantae; phylum Streptophyta; class Magnoliopsida; order Ranunculales; family Menispermaceae; genus Stephania; species Stephania cephalantha. Next base: position 27,041,340 of record CM077578.1, on the reverse strand, counting down.
CATTAATATGTTTTGTGTACAATCATATTACTTAAATCGTAGTCATAATAATATTTTCATTATAGTATAAAGTATTTTCAGATCATTAAACTTGAATCATAAGTGTATATCCAGTAACAACCCACTCTAATTAATCTTAATTTATTTATTAATTACATATTAAGACCAATAGCTCAGACCAATATGAACACCGTCGATAAGTCTTTAGCGCGCCATCCGAGGTATAAATAGTTATTTTTTGTGATGCGTGTCAAATTGTTGCATTATTATTTAATAATTCGCGCACACTAGTTAAGATTTTTCATTGGTCGTGTTGTGCGCATATAGTAACTTGAGTGTAAGACGTCGTGGGGTTCATGAAACACGGGTGTATGGGGTAGTATAAGGGTTAGAGAACACTTAACCATTCACGATGGACAACACAACACCTACCCATCACATCATCCCATCCCTAACTTTTTCTCTCTCATCTCCAATTAAAACCTACAAAATTCCCTCTCTCTCCCCAACGACTTTGTTCTTCATCACACCCCTCTCATTTTTCTCCCTCACCAAGCTTTCCCTCACCATGCTCTCTTAACACCTTCACGATTTAAGAGTTCGATCGTCTCTCTCGCGAAGTCCTTCCCTCTCGACGGTTTCCACTGACAACTTCCAAAACCGAGGTGAGTGGTGATTTTTGTTGTTGAATCTTTGGAGATAATTTGGGAGCTTAAATGGTGGTGGTGTTAATCTTATTGTTGTTGATTATAGTTGTTTATAATTTTAAGAGAAAAAAATATAAAAAAATGAAACGTCGAGAAACAAATATGGAGGGGGAAGGGGTAGCCAAGTGGGTTGGGCCTAGCTACCCTTAGAAGGACACAACTAGGCTACCTAGGCCCGGATGGGTAGGGCCAAGTTGGCTCGGACCCAAGTGGTCACGTTGGGCCAAACCAGGACCAAACGAATTGACACCGGTTCAAGTCCAACCTACTAAACAATTAAAAACTTAATTTAAAATTAAATAAAACATATTTTAAATGAAATAAAATATGGAAAATACATGTAAAATATCAAAAATTTTAAAAAAATTAGAGAAAATATTAAAAACTAGGAAAAGCTAAGAAAAAAGTTTCAAAGCCTTTTTGGGCGTTTGGCAGCCCGGTATATCCCGAAAAGTGTGCCCAAACTAATATTTGGAATAAAATTTTCATTTGACTCTAAAATAATGAAAGTGGTAAAATTCGACATTAAGGACTTATGAGACTATAGTCGGTTGTCGAGTGCGCATCTCGAGGCATTAGCGAATCATTTCGAGGGCGATTTGCAATTGTTTAAGGTAAGTAAACCTACAAGAAAACTAGTTTAAATTCATTTATAGCACTAGATTAATTTTAAGTTTCAATTACTTTATCATGTTATTATTTGATATCCTCTTACTACTTATCTACTCCCTAAAGTGTATGTGTGTTTGTCGACGGGGTCGGGCATAACACAGACTCACACCCCGAGGCTAGCTACCCCGCGTTGTTCGAGTAGTTGCCCACATCAGGGCTACGCAATGACTATTTATTGTGAGACAAGTTAGATTGAGAGATTTTTGATGGCTATCTAAGTTTTCGTCATATGGGTTCCTCTTGGTTTAGCTAAATCGATTCTCAGATGTCGACCATGACTTATGTCATGCTGCACTCGTGTCCAATCTTGACTTCTTTACGACTTATTTTTATGCGATCACCTTATTTTTCTGTTCCTTATTTAAATTGCATGAATTGTAGCCATTTTTATTAAATTTCTTGAATCCTAGATAACCTTCTCTGGGATTTACCCATTGGGATTTTTCATTGGTTTTGGTGACAAATTGCTTATCCTACTACGAGCCAGCTCAAGCGGGTCTTAGGCAACTACCTCTAAGCTAGGAGAGCCCCATCAGCTTTTTGCGTAGGTATTTGTATATATTTTTTATTACTTTTATCATATTTGGGAGGACTTGTGTACTCGATATATGCATATGACCATCTTTTATACTTTTATCGCTTTCTGATGTACATGGTATCTCATGCCGAGTTTCGACACTATAGAGTTATTTATTAATGTAAACTTTTGATTCTTAAAATACTTGCATGCTTTAGAGTCTTCCTATTAATTATTCAACTTCTACTAATTTCATAAGTTGTAAGCAACTTAACTTAGCTAACTTATTGAGATTATTCATAAATACATGATAAATACTAAGTTAATGAGAATATGATACAAAATAAGGCTTAGCTCAAGGCAGTCAAGGATAAGTGTGCGCTGACGTTGCATGCTTGGTGACGTGTCTAGTGATATGGCAGTTTTTAGTATGCCTTGGAATTTGTGGCAGTCACAAATGGTATCAAAGCCTAGGTCTAAGCAAACATAGGGGATATGTGGAAACTCGAAGATCCTTACTTAGAACCTTACTTGGGAACTAAACATGAGGTGGGTAGTACTGAGGCTTATACATTATATATCTTGATTATAATAGTATATACGCTAATACGAGGCTGATACATATATATCTTTGCTATTGCAAATATGACATAGACAGGTAGCCGACTCAACTTATAAAAGATGATTGATAGAAGAGTGGTACCACACCTGTTGCGACCGATCAAAGTGTACTCGACCGGATTGTGGCACATGAAATACAGTTTGAACAGATGATGGTCCCTGCTCCATGTCCAGACAAAGGCTATCATAATGCTTACCATAGGTATTACATCGAGCATCACTGAGATGATAGTTGCTCCTATTATGCATGGTTTGCCTGGGATTGCGGTTATGGCAAAGACTACTACGCCGGCTACAATATCAGAGACCGTATTGAGGTTACCCCGCCAGCATCTATGCCTACAACGACACTGACTAAAACCCCAAAAGAGATCACATTTGAGACCTCCTTATCAACTTAGGCTAAGCTAACAAACGAGTTTGTGAGTTTTCAGCAGGGATATTTTACTGGAGGAGAAGACCCAAAAGCAGTCGCGAGATGGGTTCTTGTGCATGGGAAGCTCCATATGCTTATGAGGATTCACGACAGCATCCGAGCTAGGATATCTAGATATATACTCTGAGGAGAAGGCAGAGTTTGGTGGGCCACCCATACTAAAACTTATAAAAGGCCGGTTACCTGGGCCTGTGTCAGATTGATCTTCTATGACCAATACATACCGAGAGAGATACAATTGTGTATTTGAATAGTGTTTTTTGTGTTTTAGGCAGGGTACCCGCATATTTGTTCGATATATAGATAGGTACCGCTAACTATTGCAATTCGCTAGGATTTGGCCTCTACGGACTGCAATCAGATTCACTATTTTGGAGTAAGACATAGAGATGAGATAGCAGGTCTAGTAGTATCGGGTGGAGCTCATACACTACAGGAGATCTATGAGAGGGCTTTAGCCCCTGAGATATCTTCTCTACCACTCCGTGATGCCCATTTCACAGCTTGCATTAGGTTGTTCTAGCGCGACACCAGGTCTGATATCAAAGGGAAAAATATTATAGATTATGAAGATACACAGGGACACAGGCTTAGACATGATGACCAGCAGGTGGTTAGCACCCATGCTATAGTACCTACATAACCATTGTAGACGTCAAGTGGTGGTTGAACATAATAATAGGGACAAAGACCGGCTCAGGACCAGGGATGCATAGACCGATGACAATATGGTTAGGGTTAGGGGTCAGAATACATGCATGTTACTTGTTTCAAATCCAGAAAGCTGGGACACATCAAGAAGGATTGTCTAAGAGCTTCAGTAGCACCAATCGTAGCACTGCCAATTCAGAATAAGGAGTGAGTTCACGTGATAGCACATCCAGACCGCAAGGCCACCAGACCGCTTGTCAAGGATATGCTTTTGATTTGTGGTCGTTTTATGCATACACTTATTGAATATGGCTTCAATATATCATTTATTTCTGGAAGTGTGGTTAAAGAGTTAGGGTTAACAACGATTAGAGTTAGCATACACCTGATTCTTAGCACAACAACTAAGGAGAAGGTATACCCTAATATGATTTGTGGGGTTTGAACAATAAAGATCTGCAGACACCAGCTCCCAATTAGCCTACACGTCCTTGAGTTCTTAGAGTTCGACATGTTTTTGAGAATGGATTAGCTAGTGGTGTATCATTCAAATGTGGATTATTTTCGTAAGACACTTACTTTTCAGATTCTTGACATACCAAAGTTTAGTATCACTGGTGATGCGAGTGTACTACAAACCACTAGTATGACCCATGAGATGGAGATGTTTGTAGGGATAGCAGAGTCTACCGAGAAACTAGTGGTTAGACTTGAGGATGTCCCATTTTAAGTGAGTTTCCCGATGTCTTTCCGGAGGATTTACTAGGATTCCCCCCGCATAGAGAGACTGAGTTCATGATTGAGTTAGTGTTGGGCATACAGCTGATAGCCAACATATCATATTGGATGGCACGAAATGAGTAGGATGAGTTGAAGGCCCAACTTAGGAATTGGAAAAGAAAGGGGTTTATAAACCCGAGCACGACACTGGTCCTGTTCATTAAGAAGAAGGATGGTAGCTTGAAGATGTGCATTGAATATAGTAAATCGAACCAAGTGACAATATGGAATCGTTACATTTTGCCCTGGATCAATTATTTGTTTGACCAATTGGCCGAAGCTTGTTTCTTATCTAAGATCAACTAGAGAACGGGTTATCATGGCTCAATGATGCCATTTAGACAGACGAACGTGCCAACCATCTTCATGGACTTAATGCACATAGTACTGAGGTCGTGCTTAGATAAATTCATCATAGTCTTCATTGATGACATATTGATCTACAACAAGACTCGTAAGGATCATGGGCAACATCTCAGGCAGATACTGATAACATTAAGAGAGCACAGATTGTATGCTTAATTCAGTAAGTGTGAGTTTGGGCTATCAGAGGTTAAGTTCTTGTGACATGTGTCAGGGACAGAGGTATATCTGTGGACCCAAGTAAGACTCATGCACTCATCAATTGGCTGACACCGGACATAGTGACCAATATTAGGAGAATCCTAAAGTTGGAAGGATATTACCGATTATTTTTGAAGTATTTTTCAAATATTGCCGCGCCGATGACCAGATTGACCAAAAAAGACGTACTTTTTGATTAGTTAAGGGAGTGCGAGGATGCCTTTGCACAGTTGAAGATGAGGCTGACTACCACACCATTACTAGTATTCCCAGAACTAGGCAAGGGATTGATAGTTCATAGTATGCTTCTGGCACAAGGCTGGGTTATGTATTGTTGCAGGGAGATAGCATTATCGCCTACCTATTTTGACAGTTGAGGACCCGTGAGAGGAATTATCAGTGCACGACTTGGAGATTGCATCAGTCGTATTTGCACTAAAGGTATGAAGGCATTACCTTTAAGGTGAAAGTTTCACATTGTTTATAGATCATAAGAGTTTACAGTATTTATTCACTAAGAAGGATCTGAATATAAGACAACGACGTTTGCTAGAGTTGTTGAAGGACTATGACTTCTCCATTGAATATCACCTCGGGAAGGCAAATGTCGTAGCAAATGCATTGATTGGTAGGGGAGGACCAGATTTTAAGATAGTTGTTTGCTATATGATGCACGAGTATGGTTTACTTGAGGCATCAAAAACATTGAGTTTGATAAAGGTTCCTCATACAATGGACGTATAGATTAGTGGACAGATTGAGGTATCATCTGTTTCTATTTTGGAGTGTTAAAGGGCTGATGAGATGTACTCAAGGTTGAGTGAGATGACACGTGGTCCTAATCATCCAAATTTGAGCGAGTTTATAGATCACTATTTAAGGCACTAAAGGAGGTTATGGGTTCTTGCTGTGGCAAAAATGCATGATTTGACACTCTGGAGGCTCACATGTCTCGATATACAATGCATACTTGTAGGACCAAGATGAATCATGATATAAGGCAATTATTTTGGTGGCCAGGGATGAAGCGGACGTCGGCGTCTATGTTCGATGTCTTAAGGTATGCCAACAATTTAATGCTGAGCACAATAGGTTAAAAGTGTTATTGCAGCCGGTGCCCATCCTATAGTGGAAATGGAAACACATTACGATGTATTTCACTTGAAGGTTACCGCAGACTTCCTGAAAACAAGATATGGAATGGGTGATCATGTACAGGTTGATTAAATCAGTCCATTTCCTATCAGTTTTTATGAAATATACATTCACACAGTTTAGCAAATTATTCGAGAGAGATTGTACAACTACGTAGAGTACCTATTTTAATAGTTTTAGACCGAGATTGTAGTCTTATATCATCATTGTAGCAGGCTATGCAGGAGCAGTTTGGTACTAGGTTACAATTTGGCACTGCATTCCATCCATAGACAAATGAACATTCAGATAGATTGATACAGATACTTAAGGATATGCATAGGGCCTGTATATTATAGTTTAATGAGACTAGGGAGGTGTACTTGTCGCTCTATGAGTGTGCCTACAACAACAATTATCAAACCAGTATTGAGATGCCACCGTTTAAGGTGCTACATGGTAGACCGTGTAGATCACCTGCTTAATAAGTAGAGCTCGAAGATACAGCAACCGTGGGGCTTGAGATTTTTGCGAACCATACAGAAAAGGTGAGCCTAATTCGCCCACGGTTATAGGCTGCCTTATACAGATAGAAGAATACATATAGAAGAATATGCGAATAGGAACTGTGATGGGCTGAGCTACAAGGTAGATGACTAGGTTTATTTAAAGGTTTCCTTATTGAACGGTCATCATATATTTGGGATTAAGGGGAAACTAGCACTAAGATTTATTGGGCTGTTTCAGATTGAGAAATGAATTGGGGAGGTCGCCTATTTGTTGAGATTGTCGAGCCGATTGGAAGGGGTTCGTAATGCTTTCTATATTTTGATGTTATGATTGGCTAGATCAGGACCAACACTAATATTTTATATTACTAGGATCAAGGATCGACTAGATGTGACGTACAAGGAACATCCTATTGAGATAGTGGATCGTCAGGTACATACTTTCAAAAAAAGGAAATACCTCTAGCACTCGTTCAGTGGTATTATCATAAGATCAAAGGACTTACTTGGGAGTGAAAGTCTACCATGCGAGAGAAATACCCCTAGTTTTATCAAAGTAAAGCTTTTACTTAAGTTTGAATTTCGAGACGAAATTCCTTTTTGTTGGGAAGATTGTAATGAACCGCTCTAATTAATCTTAATTAATTTATTAATTACGAATAATGACCGGTAGTTCGAATCCATATGGACAACTTTGACAAGTCTAGGGCACGCGAATGAAGGAATAAATAGTTAGTTTGTGTTATGAGTGTTAGATTTTTTATTATTATTCAATAATTCTTGTCGCATTAGTTAAGATTCATCATTGTTGCATTGTACCCATGCACTTATGTGAGTGTAATACATCGCGGGGTGCGAGAAATAAGGGTGTATGTCGTATTATAAGGGTTAGAGAACACATAACCACTCACTATCTAAAAACGCACCACCTACCCATCATATCATCCCATTCCTCACTTTATCTCTACTATTTTTCTTTGTCATCTCCAAACAAAACCTATAAAATTCCCTTTTCTCACCCCAACAACTTTCTTCTTTATCTCACCCCTCTAATTTTTTCTCCTTCACCAAGCTCACCCTTACCAAACTCTTTTCACACCATCACGGTCTAAAGATTTAGGTCGTCTCTCTCACGAAGTCCTTCCTTTTTGGTGGCTCTTGCAAGCGATTTCAAAATCAAGGTTAGTGGTGATATTTTTCGTTGAATTTTTGGAGATAAATTGGGAGCTTAAATGGTGGTGGTGTTGATCTTGTGTCGATCTTGTTGCTGTTGATTCTTTTTGTTTATAAATTTAAAAAGAAAATAATGTATATATAAATATATATATGAAGATGAAACGTCTCTGGAGAGATGAATTTGTTGGGGGAAAGGGTAGCCACGTGGGCTGCACCTTTCTAGCCCCAGACGGGCCGACCTGGATACCATGGCCTAGGCGAGTCAAGCCGAGCCGGACTGGATCGGATGTGACCCAAGTGATTTGTTAGGGTCGAACCGGACCCGATTCAAGTCCAACCCATTAAATAATGAAAATTATAATGAAAAATTAAATAAAATTAATTTTGAATAAAATAAATTATAGAAAAGTAGATCTAAACATATATAAATTATGGGAAATTCCTGAAAAAATCAGAGAAATTATGAAAAAATTAGAAAATCTAGGAAAATGAGTTTCAAGGCCTTTTCGTGAGTTTGGCGCCTTGGTATAACCCGAAAAGTGTGCCAAAACTATACTTTGGAATGAAATTATAAATTTATTGTCTCACATTATAAATTCACTTACTTTAACTCTAAAATAATCAAAGTGGTTGATTGGACACCAAGGATTTAGCAGACTATAATCAGGGGTCAGGTGCAAATCTAGAGGCATTAGCAGGACGTTTTGAACGTGATTTGCGATTGCTTCAGGTAAGTGAACACATGAGAAAATTAGTTAGAATTCACTTATAACACTTGATTTATTTTAACTATCAATTTTTCTATCGTGCTATTTATTACTATCTACTTATTGATCATCTAATCCCACGTGTTAACGACGAGGTGGGGCATGGCACAAACTCACACCTCGGGGCTAGCTACCCCGCGTTGTTCGAGTAGTTGCCCATGTCGAGGCTACACGGTGACTATTCCTCGTGAGATCTATTCGATTGAGAGATGTTCGATGGGGACCTAAGTCTCCGTCATGGGTTCCCATTGAGAGATGTCTGGATGGGGTAGTACCAAAAATGGATTCCTTTCATACGACTGTGAGATGTTTAGCTAGATGATTGTCGTGGATTCCTCTCGGTTTTGCTAAGTTGATTCCTGGATGTTGACCACGACTTTTGTCACGCTGCACTCGTGTCCAATTTCGACTTCTTTGTGACTTATATTCATGCGATCACCTTATTTTTTGTTACGTATTTAAATTGCATGGATTTTAGCCAATTTATTTGAATTTCGTGAATACTAGATAAACTTCTCTAGGATTTACTCACTGGAATTTGTCATTGCTTTTGGTGACAAATTGTAAATCCTACGACGAACAGAGGCAAAGGGTTTTAGGTGACTACCTCTGAGCTAAGAGTGCCTCATTGGCTTTTGGCATAGGTGTTTTTATATATTATTTACTACTTTTATGATATCTTGGAGGGACTTGTGTACTCGATACATTCATATGATCATCTTTTGTACTTTTGTCACTTTTCGATATACATAGTATCTCATTCAGAGTTTTCACATTGTAGGGTTGTTTACTAATGTAAACTTTTGATTCTTTAAATACTTGCATGCTTTGAAGACTTTCGCTTAAATATTCAACTTCTAATGATTTCATAAGCTTTAAACAACTTAACTTATCTAACTTATTGAAACAATTCATGAATAGATGATAAATAGTAAGTTAATGCAAATAAGATATAAATGTAGGTTTAGGTTGCAGGCTGTCAAGGATAAGTGTGTGGTGACGTGGCATGGTTACTGATTTGTTTGGAGACATGGCGGTACCTGATTTGCCTTGGAGTTTTAGGCCATCACATAACCCTTATCGAGCTACTAGTTTTTCTTTTATCAATGGAAAAGCCACATCCTAATTTTTTAAATAAATCATTTAAAAGCTTAAAGAAATTAATTAGAGAATTACATAAAATTAAGTTATGTGAAAACTTTGAACTACTAAGCCTAATACCTTAAGAAAGACACCTTAATATTAAACATATATCTCAATTCACCTAGGGCATCAAATGGTAATAGAATTATTAAACAATCCTATTTGCTACTTTAAATTAGATATAGAATCCAAATATCACAATACACATTATAGACTACAGATGCAATAAAAAGCTTCATGATTGTCATCCGCAAATAACAACCTATTAATTTAGTGAATTAAAGAATATGATTATGTTTAAAGCATTAAGTACAAATCAATGTTCATTATGACTACATTACAAACGGATTAAGTTCATGTTCGAACTTTGTTTTAAATTAATAAATTACTCACTCATGTTCATAATAAACATAACAATAAAGTAAATAAAAGACATTAATAAACACCTCTTATTGAATACTTTGAATCTTCAAATTATCTCCAAAAGCAATGAACAATAAAACTAAACTAAAACTTAAACTAAAAAAAAATGGAAACAATAAATATGACTCCAAGAGTAATGAATTATGATATAGGATACTCAAAGGCACTTAATCTCAAAGCCCAAGGTTCACATATATAGTATTCTAAGTAGTACATATCTAATCAAAACGAAATTCCTAGATTTGGTCCAAAAAATACGATATCTTATTTGAATCACCACCGAATTCTCCATCAAACCTGATGTGCTAGGAAAAATGTTGGAAATGTGTCTTTATCTCACAATATTTTTCAGTGATTCCTCTATACTAGCTAATTCACTACTGATTCGCTAGCAGTGATTCTTACTTCATTCTTGATTCGCTCTTGATTCATTATGCAATTTCTCCACTTGACCAAGTTCTTTATTTTACTCGCTTTTTCTTTCATTTCTTCACATAATTTAAATATAAATTGAAATAACAACACCAAGAAAAAACCAGTGTAATATAACATTTTACATCCAAAATTACTTTAAAATATTCTATAAAAGAATGTAAAATAATTGATTTATAAAATACCCCCAAACTCAGCAATTTGTTGTCCTGAGCAAAGGAATACTCTTGATAATATTCACTTATTATTCCTTATTCTGATTTCATAATTATTTACTCTTTTCATAAATAGAAGTGATCATTAAATAGAAATATACTACTCTTATAAAAATAAAAATTATAATAGTATAGAAAGATAATAAAGAACAATCCCTAATGTTGACTACAAAACCTTTTAGTTATGTAATACACCTTAGAATTCAAAGTACGATAAATTACCAAGGCAAAACATTTAGGTTTTCTCAATTTTCAGTGACAAACATTAAGCTTACAAGGACTAGTAAAGAATATCAAGTTACAAAAATCACTAAATAAATCTAATTTTCAAACAATATTTAAAATTCCACAACAATCAAAGTCGATAAGAACTTTTTTATCACTAATAATTATCATTATCATGTTCAATTGTTGGAATGTTTGAAAAAAATGATACTTCAATCAACTTAGTTATAAGCACTCGAGCCAATTCTTTTATTTGAAAAGTTCCATAAAGAACCTTCCATTTTTGCTATATCTCTCTCTATTTTCTCTCATTTCTTCTATATATTCTTTTCTTTTCTTTATATTTCTACGGTTCACTGCTCCATTTCCTTTGGATACCGTTATTATATTTATAGGAATTCTCTCACATTTTCCCACCACTAGATTCTCTGCTCCATTTCATTTGGAATCTGTGGGTCTATCTATTTTTTCATTTAAAAACTCTTTTTAGCTTTGCTTACTTTCACTATAGTCGAGGAAGTATTTATTCTTATTACGTAAAGTTTTATTGGCTAATTTCCTATTTCTTTCCTTAATTGTGACATAAATTCTTTTCACTATATATGTGTATAATACTTGATCAATAATATTTTTATAACAAGATTCTTAGAAATCTATCTTGTTTATCTTACACTTTTATTTTGATCTCTACCCATTATAATTTCCAACACAAAGTAATCAATTTCTCTAAACTCCTCTAGTGCATATACAATCTAGGTTAAGTCAAATACGGTATAATAATTCCTTTTTATCATAAACTTCTATTTTCATGGGTAGTAAAAATATCACTTCTATTTAAATCAAAATTATATTCAATTCGTATTTTCCTAACTAAATAAAATAAAATGAAGAAATATTACCTGTATCTTTAAGAATTTTAAAAATTTTAGTCAACTTTGAACATTGAATAAAGGGATTCTGCATATCAAGCCTTCCATACTTCATTTATTTATACTCACTTCACCTAAATACCACCAAATGCATTCCAAAGCTTGTCCTCAAGGTTTAAAAATTAAGTCGGGTTTCCAAAAAAATAAATATACCTTATGAAGCATAAACAAACTAAATAGATGTAATAAAAATAACTAATGAACAAAATATCATAAGAATGAATTTCTATAAGCAAAAAAAACATGACAAAATAAAGATTTCCAAGAATCATTAATATCAAAAATTATAGCACAAACATGTCAACCGCGTACAAGCCATAATATCACATCATATATCAAAATATCATTATACAGTAAGGCCTCACACAAGATCACTCAAAGATAAAACATTGAAGAAAATAGATCATAACCTTCGTCCTGAAGTTGCATCATCACTACCATCCCTTTGGTCATTTTGTTGAGATTTATAGCTCTCTACAAGATCATGGAGTCTGTAATCCACTCCAACCTCCAGAGTTCAATCTAAGAAGACTGCTTCATTCGATAATCTCACATGGGTTGACAGTACTGGAATGTCTACTCATTTTCTTTGCATTTGTCTGGCCATTCTACGTTTTAAACCATGTAAGCTCTTTGCAATTTCACGTTGGTTCTGACACATATACTTTTGATTCCTCAGAGTTTGCATCTAATTATATAAAATTGACCCAATCACGGCCATATCTGTATCCTCGTTGTATATCCCAGTGTAATCTTAACCACATTGGTTTAAACTCTACTTCATTCTTTCATTTTACGCCTCAGTTTGGAGTTTCTTCCAAAACTTTTCTATTCCCTGCTTATATTCTTTTTCTCTCTTCAGTCTATTTTATGAGTATCTCATTTCTCTCTCTCTATGTCTTCCTCTGAATCTACATGGCCTTAAACTTGTTTGGCGATCCCTACGTATGCATCAGTGATAGTCTTATCACAAGGAAAATTCAACTCAAGATCTATCTTAGGAATTCAGTCTTGTTTACAAAATTATTTGATCTTTAAGGCAAATGGTAATCATTTACTCTTGTTTGTAGTCATGGAATTTATAATCTGATCGTTAATGACCTTGCCAACATCTATATAACCTAACCCTTGAACGATGTGATACAAAAAAGTCACCTTCTAATTCACAGCTTTGTAATATTGAAAACTTGACTTCAGGCTTACATTGATAAAAGAATTCCATGCCGTTATGGATTTTCAAAAATTTTGATTTAATTGTGCTTCGGACACCCATTTTTTTCCAAAATGTATCCATCCCTCGGGATTGCTTCTAAGTCACTCCTAATTGTTTCTAGGAAAAATCATTTTTCATACTCTGGTTTTAGGTAATCATTATTTTCTCTTCAATGAACTTTCGACAACACGAAGTACCGATTTATTCTTTCAGGTGAACAATCCACTGGAATTCCTCTAACCATGGATACCGTTTTACTCTCACTTCCATGCCAATTAGCGTAAAATTCTCTAACTAAAATCTCACAACCCATCTCTTTTAGAATCTTTATATCATCATCAACATAATAATCTCTAGTCAACAATCCCTAAATCCTTTCCCTTATTATGCTCAAAATCCTAGGCATGTATTTTAATTCATTCTTCACATTGAATCTCCTCTCCGGAATTATTCTTCTATTTTTCTTAATATCGCTATTCATTATAGCAAGAGCCTTAGCATTCATTAAATTATCCACATTAAAAGGAATTTGCGAATTCTCTTCAACTTCTTTATTCTCCGATTCATCACTATAATCTATCTGTCGAGATGGTTCTCTTTGTGATCTAACTATATGATTATTTATTGAAATTCTCTTCAACTTCTTTATTCTCCTATCACTTTCTTTTTTTCACCTCTTTTGAAATTCTACCTCTTCCACTTCCCGCCATTTGTCCAAAGCAAATAATCAAGTGCAGATAAAAATTTAAACCTGTAGATCATAAAGAACCATTTATTTGAAGCAATTCGGTAGAATTCAAAACTCTACTTAAAAAGAGAAATTCGTTTGAATAGTTTATTTGAAAATCAATCGAAAATTTAAATGAAATTGGCATCTAGTTTTTTATTCAATTATAAAATTTAAATCGATTTTTCTAAACCTTTCATGACATGAATCAACTTGTGCGATAAATTCAAGTCTTTTGCAAAACAAAAAAAACCCCAATCTCATTTAAAAATTAATTTCAAACCAATTGCATATAATTATCATATCGATAAATACCAAAATTTCAAAAATTTTGATTTGTAAACAAAAAAATCATCGTAATCGCAATTTTTATTTTATTGAAATTAATAAAGAAGTTTATAAGTTTTAATTATATTATTTCAAATAAGAAATTTCAAAATCAATAAAAAATTTCAAAGGATTCATCAAAAACCAAAAAATTCAATTTAAAAAGCTAATGTTTTGTCGTGATTACCTTCTTGAGAGTGAATATCTCAAGATTTAATCTTTTGAACTCTTATAAATTGCTCTTCCAAGCTCTTACTCAATATTCCCTTGAGCCCTAGCTTGGTTCTAATTTCTCAAATTCATACTTTTCTGGGTTGAATGAAACTACATTTAGGTGAGAATCACATAAATATACTAAAATCTAACTAATGTTGAATTTAGGAAAAAATTGATATTTGGATCGAATAATTGCAATGGTTGGTGTGTGTGAAATGATTTATGTGTTGTAAATTAGGGTTTTGTTTAGAAAAATTTGAACCCAACGAATCGAGGTTCTAAGTTGATTCGCTTGTGATTCACTACATAAATCAATGGAATTTTAGACTCTGTGCCTCACCAATTTTTCCAGCGATTTTGCAATTAAGGTCAATTCACTACTGAATCGCTAGACCTAAATTTTCATTTAAATTTCATGTTTATTGTCACTGATTTTCTCATTGATTTACACTATTAAATTAAATCATTAAGGATTCAAAGGACATAAGTTACAATTTTTCCAATTTAATTCAAAATAATCATATACATCATTCGTAATAATCAATATAAAGGTAGAATTGACTAAAAATTCGAATGTTTGAATAGAATATGTGACTAACTGATAATTTTATTACTTTATTAAATAAATAAAAATAAACAAAAAATGTAAATTTGCATAAAGGCAAAAGAAACATAAAAACTCAATCACCCCCTCATTTGAAATTACTTCGAAGTTTAAATTCCTAAAATATTTCCAATACAATAGTCAGAAAATGAGAAAATAAAAATATACTATACTAATGCTAGATTCCTATTAAAATTGAAACTGAAATAAATAAAGAATATGGGATGCCTCCCATATAGTTCTTTTGTTTACTATCATTGACTTGACCGAACCATTTCAGAATTAGACTCGATTTCTAAACTTGAATATAGGATTGTCCACTCTAGTTTCATTCAAGAAAGTAATTGCTTGACCATTCATCGTCAAAGCGATCGTTCTATTCAGAATATCCATAACAGCTTGAGAAGTGGCTAAAAAAAGGCTTCTTAAAATTAAAGAAGGATTTTCGTTAATAAAGTGTAGCATAACCAAAATGTATGTGGGTAAAATGTACTTCTCTAGTTAAACTGGTACATTCTTAACCACCCTTAATCGTCGGATTAAAGTACCATCCGGTAGAGAAACTCTTTTAGAAGCAAGTTAATCTAACTCCAGTTGAGTATATAGAAAGAAATGTATTGGCATGAGATTTGCATTAGAACTCGTATCACACTTAGCTTTCAAGTACCAAGCAAATTTGATTTTTATATTCAAATGTATACCTCCTGAATCATTAAGCTTCACATTACTTAAACACGACCTTTTCTTTTTCTTATTCTTCTCAACTTCTAACTCTTCTAGCTTTTTAATACTCTTCCCATTATCTGGTTGCTTAACTCTCCATTCCAGAGTTATATTTTTCCATGTGAGGTGTGTTCAACTTGTTCTTTCTTTGAAACTTCATTTTTAGTTTCCATCATTACTGCATTAATTGCATATATTTCAGCGTTAAGAATATCATAATAATTCAATTCGAGAGAAATATTATCTTTAATTTCATTATTAAGTAATTCATCATAATCATCATAGTTATGTTCATTAAATTTTGAACGTAACAATTTTGTTTTCAAATTTCATAGCTATTGTCCCTTCGAAAATATCTAACTTAGTTTTAGCTGTTTTAAGAAAAGGTCTACCTAATAATATAGGTGGAGAATTATGTGATATTAAATATTCCATTTCCATGACATAATAGTCAGCATGAAATACTAAGTCATTTACTTTTACAAAAACTTTTTCTAATAATCCATATGGTTTAGTAATTGTATTATCAACTAAAGTAAGATTAATAGGTATATTAGTCATTGATCATATTTTTAGTTATTCATATAGTTTAAGTGACATTGAATTAATCAAGGCTCCGTGATTACATAAAGCAAATTAAATGGAAGAAGTTCCTATTTTGATAGGTATTTCAAACATTCTTGGATCAAAATATTTCTCTGATATTTTCTTTTTTATTAAAGATGACACCTTTGGCCCTATTTTTTCATTAAATTCCTCTAAAAACTTATCTTTAGATTCAACGAATTCTTTTAAAACTTCATCATAATTCGATTCCATTAAAGGCTTATTACTCTCTATTTTCCTAAATACTTCAAGGATATCTTCATTATTTTATTCCTTCCTAGCATCCGCTAAAAGTTGTGGAATGAGAGAAATAGAATATATATCTTCATTTAGTTTATCGGGAATCTTATCCTTTTTTTCTTTTCTAACTATTGCAAAAGTTCGTAAAGACTTTTCTTAAGGTTTAACTAAGGTTAAATACTATGGGTACAACCTTTCAAGAAAAAATGTATATTTTAATTGTTCAACAATTCATTCTCTAGTATGAATTACATTGGCCATCTTCTCTTCCTTTTCTTCTTCTACTTTTTTTCTATACTATTTTTTTTCTTCTTACCGCTCTTAAATATATTTTCTAGTGTATGCATCTCTTCTTCATTATCACAAAATAAAGCATTAACCTATGCTTGGTTTGTATAAGTAATAGCTTGTGTAGATCCTTTAGTTTTATTACTTAACCTACATATTTTAATTATATTATTTAAAAAAAATCTCAAAATCAATTATTAATTTCAAAAGATTCATCAAAAACCAAAAATCTCAATTTAAAAAGTTAGGGTTTTATTCGTGATAACCTTCTAAAGAGTGAATCCCTCAAGATATAATCTTTTGAACTCCAATAAATTGATCTTTCAAGCTATTACTCGAGATTCCCTTGAGCCCTAGTTTGTTTCTACTCTCTCAAATTCGTATTTTTCTTGGTTGAACGAAACTAGATTTAGTTGAGAATTACTTAAATACTCTAAAATATAGCTAAATGAAGGTTGGATCTAGGAAAAAAATTTGATATTTGAATCGAATCATTGCAATGTTTGGTGTGTGTGAAATGATTTATGTGTGGTGAATTAAGGTTTTGTTTTAAAACTCGAATTTAGACCCAATGAATCGAGGTTCTAAGTGGATTCGCTTGTGATTCACTACATAAATTGATGGAATTTAGACTTTGTGCCTCACCAATTTTTCCAGCGATTTGGCAATTAAGGTGAATTCACTACTGAATCATTAGACTTGAACTTTCAATTAAATTTCATGTTTATTGTCACTGATTTTCTCATCGATTTACACTGTTAAATCAAATCACTAAGGACTTACTGGACATAAGTTAAAATTTCACTAATTTAATTCAAAATAATCATATACATCATTTGTAATAATCAATATAAAGGTAAAGTAGACTAAAAATTCGAATGTTTGAATAAAATATGTGACTAACTGATAATTTTATTACTTTATAGAATAAATAAATAAACGAAAAATGTAAATTTGAATAAAGGCCAAAAAAACATAACAACTCGATCACCCTCGCATTTGAAATTACTTCGTAGTTTAAGTTCCTAAAATATTTCCAATACAAGAGTCAAAAAGTGAGAGAATAAAAACAAACTATACTAATGCAAGATTCCTATAAAATTGAAATTAAATATAGGATTGTCCACTCTATTGTTATTCAAGAAAGTAATTTCTTGACCATTCATCATAAAAGTGTTCTATTCAGAATATCCATAACAACTTGAAAAGAAATTAAAGAAGGATTTTCATTAATAAAGTGTAGTATAACCAAAAAGTATGTGGGTAAAATGTAATAGTCCACTTGAACTGGTACATTCGTAACAACCCTTATTGGTTGGATTGAAGTACCATCCGGTAGAGAAACTTGTTTATAAGCAAGTTCATCCAACTCTAATTGAGTATGTAGAAAGAACTGCATAGGCATGAGATTTGCATTAGAACCCGTACCACACTAATCTTTAAAGTACCAAACAAATTTGATTTTTATATTGAAGTGTATACCACCTGAATCATTAAGCTTTACATGACTTAAACTCGGCCTTTTCTTTTTCTTATTCTTCTAACTTTAAACTCGTCTAGCTTTTTAATACTCTTCTTATTCTCTGGTTTCTCAACTCTCCATTATCGAGTTACATTCTTTTCTTTTAAAGTGTCTTCAACTTGTTCTTTATTTGAAACTTCATTTTTAGTTTCCATCATTATTGCATTAATTGCATATATCTCAGCGTTAAGATTATCATAATAATTCAACTTTAGAGAAACATTATCTTTAATTTCATTATCAAGAAATTCATTAAAATCATCATAGTTACGTTCATTATTAATTTTCAACATAACAATTTTATTTTCAAATTCCATATACATTGTCCCTTCAAATTGGTCACCTGCAAAAACGTCCTATACTTGCACCCACTAGAAAACTTGACTCAATAGAAACTGTAGAAATTTGACGAGGTAGAGGTAGACCAAAATTAACTTGGGATGCATTAATTAGCAGGGATTTGAATGGTCTGGAAAGCTCACCATCAATTGTACTTAATCGAGCACAATGCAAAAGTTTGATCCATGTATCCGACACCAATTAAGTTGGGACTGACGCTATGTTGTTATTGTTGTTGTATTATCTCTTCAAAAATATCTAACTTAGTTTTAGCTGTTTTAAGAAAAGGTATACCTAATAATATAGGTGGAAAATTAGATAATATTAAATATCCCATTTCCATGACATACTAGTCAGCTGAAAATAGTAATTCATTTACTTTTATTAAAACTTCTTCTAATAATCCATATGGTTTGATAGTTGTATTATCTGCTAAAGTAAGATTAATAGGTGTATTAGCCATTAATCATATTTTCAGTGATTCATATAGTTTAAGTGACATTACATTAATTAAGGCTATGAGAACATACAAAGCAAATTCAATGGATGAAGTTCCTATTGTGATAGGTATTTCAAACATTCTTTGATTGGAACATTTCTAAGGTGTTTTTTTTATTAAAGACGAAACCTTTGGCCTTAAGTTTTCTTTAGATTCCTCTGAAAAAATTATTTTTAGATTTGGAGAATTCTTTCAAAACTTCATCATATTCGATAGTTGCATAATTGATTTCGTTAAGTTTTATTTATCTGTGATTCATATTTTCATTGATTCATATCTTCGTTTAGTTTATCATGAATTTTAAAATCTTTTTCTTTCTTAACTATTTGAAAAGTTCGTAAAAACTTTCCATAAGCTTTAACTCGGGCTAGATACCATGGGTACAACCTTTCAAGAAAAAATGTATATTTTAATTATTTAGCCACCATTCTCTAGTAGGAATGACATTGGCCATCATCCCTTCTTTCTCTTATTCTATTTTTTCTTATTCTTTTTCCCGCTCTTAGTTATCTTTTCTAATGTATGTGTTTTTTTCATTATGAAAAAATAAATCATTAACCTATGCTTGGTTTGTAGTTTGAGTAGATCCTTTAGTTTAATTACATAACAACAACAACAACAACATAGCCTCAGTCCCAAATTAACTGGGTTCGGCTACATGGATCAAACTTTTCCATTGTGCTCGATTAAGTGCAATTGATGGTGAGCTTTGCAAACCATTGAAATCCCTCCTAATTAATGCATCCCATGTTAACTTTGGTTTGCCCCTACCTCGTCGAGTTTCTAGAGTTTCTATTAAGTCAAGTTTTCTAGTTGGGGCATTTGTAGGCCGTCTTTGCAGGTGACCAAACCTTCGCAACCGCCCTTCCCTAATCTTTGTATCAATTGGTGCTACTCCTACTTGTCTTTGAATTTCTATATTTCTTATTCTATCTTTACGAGTTTTACCACAATCCACCTAAGCATCCTCATTTCTGCTACGTTCACTTTATGTAATTGTTGTTGCTTTACCACCCAACATTCACTTCCATAGAGCATAGCTGGCCTAATTGCGGTCCTATAAAATTTTCCTTTTAACTTAGTAGGAACATTTCGATCACAAATCACCCCTGTTGCACTCGCCATTTCTTCCATCCAGCTTGAATTCTATGTGTGACATCCTTCTCAATGTTACCATCATTTTGTATCATTGATCCTAGGTATCTAAAGTGGTTTACCTTAGAAACTTCTACTTCCCCTAATTTTACCACACCGTCATCTCGATGTCTAGTGTTTCCAAACTCACAGTGCATGTATTCGGTTTTCGTCCTACTCAACTTAAAGCCTTTAGATTCTAATGTATTCCTCAAGAGTTCTAATTTCCTATTCACTTCATCTTTAGTTTCATCCACTAAGACAATACCATCTGCAAATATCATACACCATGGTATATCCTCTTGAATATGTCTAGTTAGTTCATCCATAACTAAAGTAAATAGATATGGGCTTAAAGCCGATCCTTGATGTAGTCCTATCGTAATGGAAAATTCTTTTGTAGCTCCTCCAAATGTCTTTATACTCGTTACTACTCCATCATACATATCCTTAATAGTGTCTATGTATCTAGCATGCACTATTTTTCTTTCTAGAACCCACCAAAGAACATCTCTAGGGACCCTATCATATTTTTATTCTAAATCTACGAATACCATATGAAGATCTTTTTTCTTTTCTCAATATTTTTCTAACAATCGTCTTACAAGGAAAATCGCCTCCATAGTTGACCTCCAGGCATGAAACCAAATTGGTTCTCTGATATTGTTGTTTCTCTCCTTAGCCTATTGTCAATTATCATCTCCCAAAGTTTCATAGTGTGACTTATAAGTTTAATTCCCGGTAGTTTGAGCAACTTTGAATGTCTCTTTTGTTTTTGAAGATTGGCACAAGCGTGCTTCTTCTCCAATCCATTGGCATCCGTTTTGATTTTAAAATTTTATTGAAAAGTTTTGTTAACCAAGTCAATCCAATTTCTCCTAAACATTTCCAAACCTCTATGGGTATTTCATCTGGGCCACATGCTTTCCCTATTTTCATTCTTTTCAATGCCTCTTTAACTTCTACAATTCTAATATTGCGTGTATAGTTTACATTTCTTTCTTGGTGTGGGTTTTCACCTATTATAGTATCAACTTGGCCATCATTAAATAAACTATCGAAGTAACTTCTCCATCTCTCCTTAATATCCTCCTCGCGTGTTAAAACATTTTGATTTTCGTCTTTAATATATCTTACATGACTTAGGTCTTGTTTCTTTTTATCTCTTCCATGAAATTTGTTTTAGCTTGACTAACTACTTTTTTAGCTTGTTCTCTAGCTTCTCTATATTGATTGTACACATCTTCATCTTGACACTTAGGTATTTTCCTATACATCTCTCTTTTAGTCTTAATTGCTCGTTGGACATCCTCGTTCCACCACCATGTTTCCTTCTTTCGAGGTCCCAAGCCCTTAGATATGTCTAATACGTTTGATCCCACTCTCCTTATGCAACTACTCATTTCTAGCCACATTGTATTAGCATATAAGTCAACATTCCAAACATTTTCCTTTAGTAGTTTTTCTCTAAACTCTACTTGTTTACTATGTTTTAGGTTCCACCACTTTATTCTAGGGTCGCTAACTCTTTTATTCATATTTTGTCATCGTGTTAGCTTAATATCAAGTACTACTAACTTATGTTGGGCAGTAAGTGCTTCACCAGGTATTACTTTGAAGTCTCTACATATTTTTCTATCTATTTTTCTTGTTAAAAGAAAATCTATTTGACTCTTGTTATGATCACTACTAAAAGTAATTATATGCGACTCCGTCTTCCTAAAACTACTATTTGCTAAGACAAGATCGTATGCTGAAGCAAATTATAAGATTGATTCACCTTCTTTATTTCTATTACCGTAACCAAAACCTCCATGAACTCTCTCAAACCTATCGTTACTTGCCCCGACATGCCCATTTAAATCTCCTCCAATAAAAACCTTTTCATCTAATGGTATATTTTGCATAAATCCATCCATATCGTCCCAAAACTTGTGTTTGATGCTCTCGCTTAATCCTACTTGTGGTGCATAGGCGCTAAATATGTTAATTTTTTTGTCTCCAATAATTAATTTAACTAGAATCAATCTATCCCCCATTCTTTTAACCTCTACGACCTTATCCTTATAATCATTATCCACTACAATTCCTACTCCATTGCATTTTCTATCTATACCAGTGTACCACAATTTAAACCCTGTGCTTCCTATTTCTCTACTCTTTTCTCCTACCCATTTTGTCTCTTGGAGGCATGCAATATTGACTGTCCTTCTAATCATGGTATCTACTAGTTCTATTGACTTCCCCGTAAGTGTTCCTATGTTTCATGTTCCTAAACGAATTTTTTCTCCCCTTTGTATTTGTTTTCCTTTTCTATTTCTATTCTGTCTAAAAGATCTAGTGTCCGTATCTATGATTTTGTTTTTGTTTTCGTGTTTGTTTTGAACTAGCTTCTTTACCCACACCCGTCCTTTGTGTGGGAACCCTTGCTCATTTTTCTTCACATCCGGGCAACGATGTGAAGGGACTATCTTCTTTACCCACACACATCCTATGTGTGGGAACCCTTGCTCATTTTTCTTCACACCCAGGCGGCGATGTCAAAACACACCCTTGCTCATTTCTCACTAAACTCGGGCTCTGATGCAACGCGTCGCTAGGTGGGAACGCCCCAACGTTTATATATGTTTGATCCATTTCATGAAAAGTGACAAAAGTTTTATGCTGGCTGTCAACCTATCGCAACCCTCCTCCATTTTTCAAGAATGGAAAATGAGTTTGGGGCCTCCCTCCCCCACTTTTCGGGTATGAAAAGTGAGTTTGGGACCTCCCTTACCCATTTTTCGGTATGAAAAAATGGGCGTCAGAGCCCTCCTCATTTTTTCAGACTTGGGACCGGCTATGTAGCGCACATAGTGTACAACATAGGTGGAGTTTTTAGATAGAAATGGGATTGTGATGTTGTGATCTTAGATAGAAATCAGTGTTATTTTAATAGCTAAATTAACACCGCAGACGACAAAAGAATTAATCATTGTATGTCTTAGAAGATAGACCCTTTATCCTATATGTGCAAATCCAAATCAGACATATTTTTAAGCGAAATAGAGCATAAATCTAAAAAAATTGAAAGAGGATTGTTTAGGAACAAGAAAATAACTATCTAGGATCTGTCAGATCAGTTCAATAGCCAAGCTTGCACTGACCGGGCTTTTAGTGTTTAGTTAGGCTAGCCGTAAAAAATGATTGTGTATAGTCTTAGGGTTCATGCGCAACAAAAAATTCAAAACAATTTTTGAAAAACCACAACAGGATCGAAAATGAGTTCCATTAAACTAGATCTATAAAAGTAAATCATACCTTAATCCATGATTTCCTTCTCTGATCATTCGATCTCCAAGACGTTATAGCATGCGTCATCTATCACAAATCCAAATATGAACATTGACCACAATTTCGAGTGGTAGCTCCAAGAGAGATAAAAAATGTTTTTCATTCTCTCCCAAGATCCAAAGAACTCGAAATTAGCTAAAACGAAATCTTTGTACATTTTAGGGTTTCAACCTCTATTTATATGTGTAGATAATCTCACTTAAAAAACATATTCGTTATAAAACTATTGTATTTCGGCAATTCAAACAAATTAAACATACGCCCCTATTAATAATTTATCATATAACAAATCATAAAAAATTATGTCATGAATTTTATCATATAAAATTAATTATTAGACAAATTGAAATTGCACAAAACCATTCTTTGTGTGCGACCTAATAGGTTCATACGATGTAGGTAGTGAACCAAAACCATTTTGGTACACAAGTTAAAAGTGGTCCCTAGCAAGGCTTTATGACTTCCCAAGTAGCATGAATAAAAAAATTGAAACAACCTATTGAATAACATAAATTATATCCTTTTGTCGTGCGATATGCTTTAATTAAACAAAAGGGAAGGAAAGTCACACTTAATGTTCAATCATACTAGTTTTGATCTTTAGGTAGACTGAAAAAATCCAAGTGAAATTGATCATATAAATTCACTTATATTTGGCCACTTAATTGTTTAACATATCTAAGGATCCACTGATATCTCTCACTATACGAGAGGAACAAATTCTATCTTAAGTACACACCTTCACATATTTATTCACATGGTAACCAATCACAATCTTTATAATCGTCCATTTAAAGACAACATTTGATTGTGTCATATTACAATGTTCTTAATATTGAAGTCTATGGAAATCTCAAGTCGAAGAACTAAATGATATACCTATCATGAGTAACACCTATGAATTAATCTTTAAGTTATTCTTACAGCGAGTCGGTCCAGTACCTTGTTCCCTAACAAGTACTCATGATCTCGATTCGTATCCCTATACGCATGATCATCACATGACCATCAATCTAGATTGACACTAGTCTTAATTCATTATAGTTCTCACTATAATGATCGACTATGGACATTTAGAATATTTCAACAAATACCCATGAATCTTAATGTAAGGTAAACATGCAATCACCTATAATTAAACAGTAAACGAAAACCTCTATTTTATCAACTAAAATTATAAGATAAACGATGTTTGTTGATTGACCTAGGGCATAATCCCAAACATCTACCACTTACACTGGGGCCAATCATTCATATATCTAATACCTAATGATCTAACTTGACCATCATGTTTCGCTTATGGAAAAGCCTTCGTCAAAAAATCTGCAACATTGTCTTTTGTAGGACTTTGCAAATCTTCACGTCTCCATTCTTAATGATTTCTTGAATGAGATGAAAATGTCTAAGTATATATTTGGATAGAAGGTGTGATCTTGTTTCTTTGGCATGTGCTATCGCCCCGTTGTTGTCAGAATACAAACAAACGTGGTCAGCTATACTAGGAACCACACCTAGTTCATAAAATAACTTTTTGATCCAAACTGCCTCTTTTGCTACATCAGACAATGCAATATAATAAGTTCCTATTGTAGAAACTTCAACAATTTCTTGCTTCAAACTTTTCCAGCTCACTGTGCCCCCATTCAAAGTATACACAAAGACGGACTGCAATCTGAAATCATCTATATCAGTTTCAAAACTTGCATCAGTGTAACCATTTACAAAAATCTCGTTTTCCAAACTTCAGTAGAACAAGCACACTTCTTTAGTCCTTCTCAAGTACTTACGAATGTTCTTTACTGTTATCCAGTTACTATTTCTAGGATCATATCGATATCTACTTGTTGTGCTCAAAGCATATGATACATTAGGTTAGGTGCATATGTAGCATCCCCTATCCCGATTAGGGTAATGGTTGTCCTGAAACCCTAATTAAGCCTTGGTAACCAAACTAGATTTAAATAGAGCCCTCAGCTTCACCTTTGTACATTATAAACTTAATATGTATATTAAAATTGAATAAAAAATTCAAAATATATGCAGCGAAAATTAAAAAATTTTTGATAAATAAAACAATATACTTAAATACAGAGTTTATTAAAAACCAAAACTCGATTATAAAACCTCCCAACCCTATTCATTTACAAAAAGTAACTCAAAGAGTATATTTATATCCAGGAAAGCTCATTACATCATAGAGAATATAGTAGAAATCATAAATCTTTTATTTTCCATTTGCTGAAATGCTAGGCTGAGAACCTAAAATGTTAAATTTGGGATATGCTCAATAAGTAAGGATTCACAAAGCCATCAACATTTTATATAATATTCAAGAGTAATATGCAATAATAATATACACTAAAGATAACTATAAGATTATGAAAAGCATATAATCTAATAAATAACATATGCAACTCAAACTGTCAATGACTACTATGTTGTGATTCTCTTTTAATCTGTAAGTCTAAGGTCCATTACCCACTGACACCATTAATTTGATTGCTAGACCAGCACATTAGCCGATGCGTTGTCTAGTCAATCCATTAATGTTCAATGGTTCTATCCTAAAACCATTAGTGATTATGTACTCTATGCAACCTATTTATCAAAAAATGATTTAACATAAAGGTTGGGAATCAAACCTATTTCTTATATAACATGTTCTCAATTGCATGATTTACTCTCACTAATCATATTAAATATGTTTTCCATTTAATAAACACATCATAGTGTACATAGTCCCCCATTCAGCTCATAAACTGTATGAACTACATATACTAATGTATCCATGCAACATTAATAAATAGTAGAATTCATACTTACTTTTATTTAGGTTTTCCTTTCCAAATTCCCTAAGTTTTTGGGTAACTCAAGCTTTCCTGGTGTTCTAAAACCTATCACAAACCATTTAAGTTTAACATAGGTCTAATACACGATATTTAGAGCTCCTAAGTCAATCCTTAAGACCTCTAGAAATTCTAATCAAAACACAACATAGTTGATGTTTTCTTTGGTGGGAGCACGTTCTTTCACTTGGTGGGGTGCGCTCGACCACAATTTATGAATGGAGCTTGCTCCTCTGTTAGAGGGAACGCGCTCCACCCTGCACTATCTGGACAATGAATAGGACATCAGCCCCTATTCAATCTACCAAACAACATTAACGACATCAAACTATCTTGAAAGTAATCAACAACAACAATTCGTAAAGAAATCATCATCCACTGTGAATTCAACTCAAAAACATCAAAATTAATTTACCTTAGTGATGAATCCCTTGATTACAGTGGTTTGTTCTCTTCCTATCTATTGGGAAATCTCTCCAAATCAACTTCTTCAATTGTCCAAACCTCAAGTGCCTAATCTCGCTCACTCTTTCAATTGATCAATGAAATAGTGAGTTTAAGTTTTAAGGTTTTGATTTAAATATAAAGATTTTCTCGAGATACGCATCACATTATCTTGAGGCTGATATACTAAATGGTGTGTTAAAGTGACATATCCTAAAGTTACACACATGTTAACAACATCAACACTTACAATCATCTCGAGGCGATCCAACGATCCATACAACTCAAATCAAACTTATTTTTTTAATTATATATATTTATTTATTAATTATACATAAATATGTATACTTCATATTTTTTCTTGCCAATAAATTCACCGGACATGCGTACGAGTATTTTTGGGTGTACAAATCCATTTCACAACCCTCTCTTTACACTTGGTGTACCGAGAATATATTATTTAATTACTTATTTTCCGATTATAGGCTTATATCAACTTCTTATTAATTCCATAACCAATAAATTCACCCAAACATACTATGCAAACACAAATCATCACATAAATCCACATACATGGTAATCGAGGTATGCCGAACTTAACCACAAGCCTAACTTAGGTTAATTAGGATTTGGGTTAGCACTAATCACCAACTTAAGGTAACGAGTCCTTACAATCTCCCCAATTTAAAGCAATTTAGTCATTGAAATTCAAGTAAATTTAAAATTACCTATAGTTTCAAAGAGAAATGAAAATTGCTCTCGTATACAAGACTCCCACTCCCACGTTAGTTCCTAAACTTTGTGAAATTGCCATTTCACCTTAACCAAAGGAATCTTTTTGATTCTTAGCCTTTAGATCTTACCATCAAGAATCTGATCGGTTGTTCATCGTAAGATAAGTTTTCTTATTCCAATCAAACTTTGGAGTGATTTAAGTCTCCGATTTGCGAAGCTTAGACAAATGAAAGACATTATGAACTACTTCTAGCGAGGAGGTAATTCTAATCTATAAGCAACGGGACCAACTCTCAAGACCAACTCTCGGGACCAACTCTTTCTTGCACTCGACATGATATACCTTGAAGCTAGCTTACCTCATAATCCAAACTTGTATAGCACTTTCATAGGTGAGACTTTTAATAGAACAAAATCCTTCTTTGAAATATCCAAAAACTTATGATATTTATCTGCGTATCTCTTCAGTCTTAGCTCTGTCATAGTCAAATGCTAGCGAATCTATTGAATTCACTCTGTGTAGTCCTGAATCAACTCTGGCCTCAGGAAAACTGTATCTCCAACCTTAATCCAACACGTAGGTGAACAAAGAGGTCGACCATACAGAGCTTCAAAAGGATCCATTCTAATGCTAGCTTAATAGAAATTATTTTAAGAGAACTCACACAGAGCAATGTATTTCTCCCAATAACCACCAAACTCCAAGACACAAGCTTGAAACATATCCTCTAGAAGTAAAATCAACCACTAAGTTTGTCCATCAATCTGCGGATGGTATGTCATATTGTGATTAAGAACAGTTCCTATTTTAAATGATCCGAGCTAAAATCCACAATCTAATCCTGAACCGTAATGCACTATCAAAAGAAACAGAACAATCAAGATGATCCACACAAGCCGCCAACCTCTGACGTAGTACATAATCCTGATAAGCTTTCTGATAGTTAATCACCCGCTAATTCATCTCTAGTTAAGCTCAAATCTAAACACATAAGAACAAATTAAGAGCTTTAGAACTAGCTTTCTAAGTTAATGATGCGCCATGAGGAATTTCATAAATTATCATCACATACGTTTCCTTAAGAAGTCTAAATTGAGAAGCTCTGGCAATAGCTAAGTTCTCTTTGCCCGTTCTTCTCTAACTTAAGGCGTCAACAACCACATTCTCCTTGTGGGGTGATACTCCAGAGTGAAATCATAATCCTTGAGGAACACAAGCCATCTACGCTGCCTCATATTCAAATCACTCTGAGTAAACAAGTATTTTAGACTCTTATGATCTAAAAATACTATAAATCTCTCACCATACAAGTGGTGCCTTCAAATCTTCAAGGCAAACACGACTGCAGCTACGCTCAAGATCAAGAACTGTATAATTTCTTTCATTAATCTTTAGTTGCCTTGAAGCATAAGCTATAACCCAGCCTTCCTGCATCTGCACATAGCCCAGGAATGAATAAAACATTAGTATAAATCACTAACTCTTTCCTCTATTTAGGTAGTGTAAGAACATGTGTCATAGTAAAACTACCATTCAAATATTTAAAGGCAACCTTACACTCAATAGATCAAACAAAATCAACATATTTCTATGTTAGGCGAATCATTGGAAGAGCAATACGAGAGAAACCATCAACAAATCATCTGTAATAACTAGCTAAACCTAAAAAACTCTAAACCTCTAACACTGTGGATGGAGTATGCCAATCTTTGATTGCCATATCCTTTATTGGGTCAAAAGATATATCCTCAGCAATAACTAGAAGTCCAAGAAATTTAACCTCTTAAGACAAGAAGTTTAACTCTGTAGTGGTGCGAATACTCTTCCTAAGTCTTCAAATAGATCAAAATATCATCGATAAACACGATGATGAACTGGTCAAGATAGCATTTAAACACCCTATGCATCAATTCATGAACATAGCAGGAGCATTAGTGAGCCCAAACAGCATCAACATGAACTTAAAATGCCCATAGCGAGTACTGAAAGCCTTCTTCAAGGTATCTTCATCCGTTATCCTCAGTTGATGACACCCATACCTCAAATGAATCTTCGAGAAATATTTGACACTATTCAACATATCAAATAAGTCATCGATCAAGGGTAATGGGTATTTGTACCTGATAGTCACCTGATTAAGATATATATAATTAATGCACATACGTAGGGTTCTGTCCTTCTTTTTTCACAAAAAGAATTGGTGCTCCCCATAGTGACATACTAGGATGGATAAATCTTTTCTGTAGCAACTCCTTAATCTAAGCCAACAACTATCGTAATTCCTTCGGTACCATATGGTATTGAGGAATATATAAATATAGGTTTAGTACCAGGAATAAGATCAATGATGAAGTCAATGACACGTGGTGGTGGAAGTCCATAGAAGTAAGTTGAAGGAGTTATGGAAATTCATAAACCACGGGTATCTCACTAACCTTAAGTTCCTGACCAGGCTCTCCAAATGTAACAACCTTAGTTATAACCTCTAAATATTGAGGATTAGCTTCCCTTCCACGAGTTGCAAGTCGTGCAGGATTATAGCCTTTACAGAATACAATTTTAGAAAGATTAGGGATTGAAAAATTTCTTTCTTATGAAAATTGTCAATACTAGCATGGATATGCCGATAACAAATCCATCCCTAATAGTGCATCATACTCCAAGAACTCCATTACCTTAAGATTAATTGGGAGTTCATTCTCGCCAATTTTGACTACACATTTCTCACAAATCAAGTTAGGATGAGCCTTCTCACTCACTTTTAGGTTCAAAATCAACAACGTACAGGCTTTAACAGGTTCCAATTTCAATTCATCTACCATTGCATCCGCAATGAAGGAAACTGTAAGAGTTCCATCAATTAGTACAAGCATATCTCGATCCAGAATGTTTAAAATAACTAATACAAGCTTCCTATTAGCTTTTGGATCTGCCTTAGCCACTACATGAGGTGCTGTACCACCTACCGATGCAGTCGGTGGCATAGAACACTCTCCCCGGATATGCCATGCCTGCCCACATAGATTATATATCATAGAAGCCTTTAAGGAAAATCCACCATCCTATGGAACTTGCCGAGATCTACTTGGTTTCTATGATGTTTGTGCCCTACTCTTGCCCATACCTCTAGACTGAGGTGGTGGCAATGGTGGGGTAGCTATTAAAGCTTAAGAAATAAGTAGAACCGGTGCACTAACATACGTCGTCTCTACAGACCTTGTTTTTGTAGCTACCCTAGCTGCACTCCTCTATCTTTTCACTGGATGAACATAAAATTTTTTTGGGTTCTCTGACTCCTAGGGAACTATGGTACTAGTGGTGGCGTAGATATTGCTCTGGAGGGTTTGGCTAATATGGCTGCTTCCACCACCACTGCACTCTTAAATATGAATGCATAACTAGTGTGAGGAAGAGAGGAAACCACAACTAAAATATCATAGTTAAGCCCACTAAGAAAATATTTATTTTTCTCCATTCTAACTCAACCATCTCAGGAGCAAACTCGCTCAACCAAATAAACCAACGCTCATATTCTTGTAATGACATGGCTTCTTGTTTTAACTGTATAAACTCAGCTTCTTCTTATTTCTGATTGATTTTGGGAAGTATTGTTTGTAAAATACAGTCCTAAACTCTGGCCAACTGGTGATACTCTTCCCCTTTTTCTCTAGGGAATTCTATAATTTCTGAGCAAACTCAATCAACATGAAATTAATTAGTTTAACCTTAAATCGATCTTCAGTATCTACAACAACAAATCGTTGCTCCATCTTCAATATCCAGGTCTCAACTACCCCTTCCTTTATAGTGCTGTTGAATCTCATAATGTCATATTTCATAAATTCCTTACAATTTCTAAGAAATGCAACCTTCTCACAATCAATTGTCTCGGCCACTTGAGCATGTGCTAAAACTGGTTGAGCAGAAGCTGCTATTGTCTCAACTCCTCCCTCAGCTCTGCTAACCTCGAGGCTGGTTGTAAGAAGTGGATAAGAAATTATTTTGACTTATATATAAGGTTAGTTTTATAGTATATTTAGTATAAATATCCCTAAATAAGCTCAATTTGATGTTGTTTATGCATTTTTAGGTATATAAGGCATAAAAGAAAGAAAATGTGAATTTGAGAAATATAGAGCAAAAACACACCGTAGGAGGTTTGGCACCATGGCTAACTAGTGTGGCGCTGTGTGTTAGATTTAGAGGTTCAAACGCAGCTGAAACTTCAAAATAAGTTTTGAAAAACCTCAATAAGATCGAAAATAAGTTCCATCTAACTAGATATATAAAAGTAAACCATACCTTAATCCGTGATTTTCTTCTCTGATTGTTCAATCTCTAAGACGTTGAAGCACATATCGTCCATAAAAAATCCAGGAACAAATGATCACCACAATTTGGAGTGCTAGCCCTAAGAGAGTTTGAAATTTTTTTTCCTTTTCTCCAAAAATCCAGAGAACTCAAAAATAGTAAAAATGAAAATCTTATTTTATTTTAGGGTTTCAACCTCTATTTATATGGTAGATAAGCTCATTTAAAAATCTATTCATAATACAACTATTGTATTTAGGCAATTCAAGCAAATTACACAAATGCACCTATTAATAAGTTATCATTTAACAAATCGTTGGAGCTTTTATGCATAAATCCATTACTCTAGACTAATTGAAATTGTGCAAAGTCATTCTTTGCATGTAACCCAATAGGTTCATGCAAGGTTGGCATTGAACCAAAAAACTATTTTGGTATACATGTCATAAGCGGTGTCTAATAAGGCATTAGGACAACCCAATAAGCATGACAATAAAAATCAATACAACCTAATGAATAACATATATCAAATCCTTTTATCATGCAATATCCTTTGATTAAACATAAGGCATGGAAAGTTACCATTAATGCTCAATCGTCCTACCTTCGATATTTAGGTAGACTTAAAGCGTCGAAATTACATTGGTCATATCGATTCACTTAGTCTTGGCCATTTAATTGTCTAACATATCAAGGGATCCATTGATATCTCTCTCTATACAAGAGGGAGAAATTATGTCTTGATTACACAGCTTCGCATATTATTCACATGGTAACCAACTACAATATTTATAATAGTCTAGTTAAAGATGACGTTTGATTATGTCAAATTACCATTCTCCCAATATTAAAGTGAATGGAAATCTCAAGTTGAAGGACTAAATGATATACCTATTATGAGTAGCACCTATGAATTAATCCATTTGGTGTTTTCTTAGCGGGTCGGTCTGATACCTTATTCCCTAAAAAGCACTCATGATCTCGAATCCTATCCCTATACGTGTGATCATCACAATACCATCAACCAAGATTTACACTAGTCTTAACTCATTATAGTTTCCAATATAATGACCGACTAGGGAAATTTGGAATATTTCAACAAATACCCATGAATCTTTTTATAAGGTAAACATTCAATCACATATAATAAAACAACAAACTAAAACCTCTATTTAATTAACTAAATTTATAAGATAGGCAATATTTATAGATTGAGCTAGAGCACATACCCCAACATCTCCCACTTGCACTCGGGCAAATCATTCATGTATCTAATACCTATTGACCTAACATGCCCGTTAGGTTTCACTTATGGAAAAGCCTTTGTCAAAAGATCAACACTATTGTCTTCTGTAGGAACTTTTCAAATCTTCACGTCTCCCCTCTCAATGATTTATCGATTGAGATGAAAACATCTAAGTGTATGTAATGATCCATTATCTTAAGCAGGTGATTAGCATTGGTCAGATTCCTAATTAACTCGAGTAAGGCTCGTGGTTAAGCTGACTTATCTCGAAGAGCTTGTGCGAGGATTTGCGTCGCAAATGGTGTTTGCCTGGTTTATATTATTAACTATGGAAATAGTTAGATTCATTAGCCTATAATTGAATAATTGACAAATTATGGGATGCCTAGTACTGTATGTGGGAATAAGGTACACACTTGAGTCATGGGATAACGTGCATACCCGAGAAAACTTGTTGGCGTGCACGATGAAGTCATAGGCGTGTTAACTTAGGCTTATATATTATTTATAAATAAATTGAATATATAAATATATATTGAAAATAAATAAATAATTAATAATTGGTAGGCACCTAGTGACACTTGGGGTCGAGGGTGACACGTGTGGCACTACAATAGTGTCCACGCCCAAGGGTGGTTGTTGGCGCGCACAAGAGATTTATTGGCGCAAAATATGTAGTTGTCTATATATATGAATCCTAGAGTTTAAATCAAATAAAATTATAGATTGGATTTGCCTAGAGATACTCGTAGTGTGAGCATCAATTAAGTAAATGAGTTATAAAACCATAAGAACTACCTTGAGATACCTTCAAGGACCATCAAGTGGTGTATGGAGGTTATATGGTTAGTTATAAAAAATATAAGATCTACCTCGAGACACCTGATACATATCTCGAGGGGATCAATGTATTTGATATGAAGTCGGTTAGAAGGTGTTGGTTTTGGCAACAGGCACAAGATTGATCTCGATATACAGTCCACGTATTTTGAGAAAATTAAAATAAGAAATGAAGCATTTGATCTGCCTCGATATTCATTCGATACAAATCTCGAGGAAATATAATATATAACAAAAAAATACAAAAATGCCTCGTTCCATTTGATTTGAATAGTGAGCTTAAAAGGGATAGGGAGAAAGGTCGAGGACTGAGAGGCAAAGAAAATTCGAGGTGGAGACATTAATAAGGTGAGGTATGTTGTGTTGTTGATGTTCAAGGTCATATGTTCATGTTGTTGATGGTGTTGATGTTGTTAGTGTCGTTGTTAATAGAGGGAGTGAGAGTTGGGAGCTTGATTCGTTTGAGGAAGGACACGACGTAGTAGGTCTTCTCCCCTCCCAAATTGAACTAAAATTAAACCTCTGTTCAATAGAAAAAAAGAAGAAGCATAGAGCCATCTGTTCTTTTGATGAAGAAAAAAAGGAGTTGGCCCCTAATCTAGGCCGATTCGGCTAGGTGGAGTCGAACTCGGTTTGGACTGATTCAGGCCAACCCTTTTCCAAATAAAAAAAATGCTAGAAATTCATAACAAATTCTAAAAAATAGGAGAAAATCTAGAAAATAATATTTTGATTAAATAAATAGTACATAATGAATTTCTATAAAAAATAAACAATTCGGGATCGTGCAAGACTTTATACTCTGGTTTTTACCTCGAAAAACATGAAATGGTCGTAATGACCTAAAAAGTGGTAAATTGGCTCGAATTCATTTGAACCATTTTAGGGGATCTAGTTAATGAATATTGAATCCAAATTGATGATAATTGACTTAACATAAGTTATTGGTCGATGGGGAATGGTTTGTGCATCTCGCGAACCATGTCAGTAAGTATAAAGTTATGAAAGCTCCGCACAAGTAAGTGGGACTAATATTCGTATCAATTATGCAATGTAATTAGTATAATTAGTTCAAATAGTATAATGGTTGCAGAATGGGTCAATGTATTGTGACTTGAACTAGGTTTTATGCTAAATTCCCACAAAGCGGATTGATGGGTGAATCAGACTGGAGTGATGATGGATCTGTTGGATCATTACTAGCAATTTCCCCTTAGAAAACTTATGGTAACCCATTGTTTCTTTCCTATTTGAGTTTGCAGCTAAACTACATCTGGATACACCACATAAATTACACGCCGGCCGACCTGTGAGTTTCCGTGGACAATAATTCAGGGTAACAGGAGTTTACAACTTAATTTTTACAATGAAGATAGAAGTCACGTGTAGACTTGCAATTGGCCTATGAACTTGCATTCTGTCATCTATTGTTATATCATTTTAATGCCTGAAAAGATATGTTCTGGATTCATATTGCTATTCACTTATTTATCGATATTAGTTAATAACTTGATTCATTTATGAGCATTAGTTACTGAGCAAGTTGGAGCACTCATTCCCTAATTAACATTTCAGGTTGTCGACGTGCACTTCGACTCAAGAACAAAGAATATTATGAGTTTATAGTGTTCTCTATGGTAAATTGATTTCCTTATTGTTTATATATTATATTGAATTAATATTTTAAAATAAACTAGGATGAAATATGGTTTTAGGACTAAGGTTTATGCTGGTTTTTGTATATCTTCTATTTTAT
The DNA here is from genome assembly GCA_039657325.1 of Stephania cephalantha. Taxonomy (NCBI): domain Eukaryota; kingdom Viridiplantae; phylum Streptophyta; class Magnoliopsida; order Ranunculales; family Menispermaceae; genus Stephania; species Stephania cephalantha. The sequence goes on along the minus strand of CM077578.1, from coordinate 27,005,489 downwards.
CAAAAAAGCTTTAATTCCATTGCATTTTCAATTATTTATTCGATATAAGATATAGTTGTATCGTTACTTTAGTTGAGTTCGACAAGTGTAATAGGGTTTAGTTACGGTTTCAACCTGAGTATAGCCTTAATTGGGATAGGGGATGCTATAGTTGGTATTAGAGCTCGAGTTTATCACTTTCCAAGTAGTTTCAAAATTAAGTGGTAACTCTGACACATTTTAGTGTCAAAACTTGATTTTATATACTGTAATCTGAATAGCTAAAACTTAATAAATGGTTTTATCAATGTTTTGGGGGGTAATGAAAGATAAAAGCTTGAGTTATGTTATGTGTTGTGATGCTTTGTATCTATGCAATAAATATAACTCTAATGGCTTTCCTATGCGTTATCTTGAATGTCTTTTGTCCCATCTTTGTCTTAGAATCCAATGAATAGATGGTGAAGGTTTTTGGGGAACCTGGACTTTAGCGATGTTCCAACAAAAGAAGACAATATAAATATAATACGATGGTTTGTATCCATCAATGTCTCGAGGAATTGAGAAAATATTAAGGATTAGAGTTTGTAGAAACCTACATCTTAATGATTTAGAGGAAAAAAGAAAGACATAAGAAGTCGTATAGCAACAAAAAGTAAACTCTTCTCCTATTAGATAGTCTTTAATTGTTTTTATTCTCATTGATAATATTGGGTTAATAATAGTCAACGCAGAAGGATTAATTAGACTTATACTTTGAGATATATATATATATATATATATTGGGAGAATGGATGTTGATAAGAAAATGATTTCTATTGAAACTCAAAGGTGATGTTTCACTTTGAGTAGAATATATACTAGTAGTGAAACTAGTTGAATGAGATTACCAGATTGATGTGTAGATAAATGCTGGAATATAAGAAAATGATCTTAATCGTGAAATTACAAAAAATTGAAGATTCACAGTGAAAGATAAGAGTTGAAGGATTAGGAAAATCCGTGTGATTAGTGAACTCTTTCTTATCTATTGGACTTTTATCACTTTAATGGAAATTTGATATGCAAACTTAAAGATGAAAACTTATAAAGTTGAGTTCAAATATGGCAGTAAGCTAGTGTAATGTTCTTTTTTGATCTTTTAGACTGGTATTTTCTAAATTCAGTAGAATCAGTTGTCAATAAATATGAGAATTTGAGAATTCAAAGAATAGTTCATGATTATGAGAATGAATAGGTAATCAGTATATCAAGAGATTTGTATTCACTACAAATTGTAACCAAAAAATGTATAAATCTCTAAAATTGTTCAAATATTGATTTTACGAAATAAGGCTATCACTCAAGATTCAAATGGTTGAATTTGTATTAGAATAATAGTAAGTTTATGAAGAGAACTCAAGTTTGATGAATAAAAATTGTGATTTCAAAAGTTTCAAGCAGGCTAGTTATCAGATTCGATTGGAGTTTTGCCTCAATTCGAGATTTAAATTAATTTATTACTTGATTTTTAAGGTTATAAAAATAATCAATTCAATTTTACTTAGTGTATTATGGAAATTATATGAGTTTGAGAACTCAACTCGAGTGATGAACTAATTTTAATTAAGTTAAAAATGAATATTCATTGCCCAGAATCAATAACTCATTTAGGTCTATTACATGAAACCAGTTGTTCTCAAAAGAGTTAGTTGAGATCAGGTTTCATTAAACTCGGATCAGAATTAGAACTATACAAATATGATGTCAGGCAATTGATTGTTCATGTTCAAAATTATGGTGTAAAACATGAAAACTCATTAAAGCTCAAGCAATGTTCGTTAAAGCAAAAATAGAGTTGTTGAGTTTCATTGGAATAAGATTATTATTTTGTTAACAAGAATAATATAGAAAAGTCGAAGACTTAGAAAAAACATAAGCAATATCATAAAACCATGAGAGTCTCGACAATTAATTTGTTTATACCAAGGATTGCAAGTGCAAATACCAAGCTTAAAATGTAAATCACTAAGATATGTGTTGGATGTTAATTGCGAGTCAATGGATTTGACTCGAACTAAAACAATAAGAGAATTATCTTATATTCAACACATAATAAGAAGGGTAGTTTTATCTTGAAATGATTGAATTACAAACAACGTATATAAAAATTTGTAGTACCGTTGTGTTGTTTGTTCAATTAACATAAAATTGAAATTGAGATGAGTCATAAATAATGCAAGGATGCCTTGACAAGAATCGAAACGTAGTTTGACTACCATAATTGCATGTTTATACCTGGAACATAGAAAAAGTTAAAGGTTTAGCCTAATACTTTATTTTAGGTACCTGTGTGTTGACACAACGAAACAAGAGATTGCAGTTTATACTATTATATAGTTCAAGGAAATTGGAGAAAAACTATTATGAAATAAATGTTTTGGTAGTCGTACCAAACAATTTAAGCATCACTTATAGAATAAAAGCTTGAAATGTATTTCAAACAATGAATGGAATTAATGCAAAGATAAATCCTAGAGCTGAGACATAGAGTTATAAGATATGGATTTAAAATACATATATACTCATGTGAAACAGTTGTAGAGAGTTTTTTAGTTATCCTCAAGATTACAGAATTTTAGAGGAAACATTATAAGACAAATAAGAAGTATGAAAATCAATAAGTTGATGCAATGTGATTTGGAGATTCATGCTATGAGAGTTTGTAGAGTATAGTTGTTAGAAGTTAGAGGTGAAGTAAGTAACCTAAATTCATGAGTATAATGAATTCATTTTGAGAAATCACCCACACAAAGTGATTGATGTGATTAATACTTCTAGTAGAGAAAAGAACACTAAATATAATTATAATAGGAACTTCTCGGTACTATCTTTTGAGGGAGATACATAATAATGATGATGGAATGAAGTCCTACATTAACATCATCAACCGAGTTGTTGGAATTGATTTGTTATTTGAAGCTCAAATTGGTGCTAAGCCAAGTGTTTGATTAACTAGGTGAAAGGTGATTGGGAATTCTAATGGGAACCCCTAGATATGCCAAGATTTGGCTATCAAGGATAAGTATTCTGATTAGACAGTCTAGAGAAATTGTGTTGGATGCATTAGAGTTTGAAATGAAATTTTAGTTAGGAAGGATTTTAGGTAAATTTACATCGATGACCTCATGGATCTCATTATATTGGTTATATAGGCAATGTCATATCGTATTGAGGTTTACGAGAAGACTATAGGTTGTCTAAAGGAATGATATATATTATTAAACTCATAAAGAGATATGAGAGTTATTCTATTGGTTAAGACTGGATAATAAAAAAACCCGAAGGGTTAAAGTAAATTCTAGTCTATACCTGATGGTATAAGCAAAACATAATTGTAGCTTATGTGATAAAATGAATCATATTTAGGTGTCAGCATAATGATGTATGAGTTGTAGTTGATAGATTGACCGAAGTCTTCAAATTCTTATCAGTGAGGTTATGATATTGTCTTGATGAATTGAGCAAGATATATGATATGGAGATGTGAGATGATATGGGGTTTCAGTGTTTGATTCCCCAAACGAAAATCCAAGATTTGGTTCCAATGGTGGAAGAAGTTATTAATATAGCTAAAAGCAATTTTCAATCTCAGTACATGATATTTTCTTTGTGTTGACGAAGAAACTGAGCTCCTAATCCTGGTTCTTAATAATAAATATTTTGTGCTTATGTCTCATGATGTTTAACTAGTAAAAGAAAATAGATTCCTTTGTGTGAACACCTTGAAAATAAAGGTAATCAGGTTGATTACATCTTCTAATAATAAAGTTAAATATGCTTAATCTTAGTGTACGTTAAGTTACATAACTAAGATTGGAGATATATCTTTCATGAAAAAAAAAGATAATTAAGAGTTACACAGAGAGGGTATAGCAGATTAGGTGATTTATAACTACATCTAGCAAAAATAAATATTTTGAGGAGTCTAGCATCATAGATTATGCGAGTTCGAAAGACAATTTAGTAGTACTTCTAAAAGTCTCATCTATGAAATGGCTTTGTAGGTTCAGACTAAGTGAAAATAGGAGTTTCATGAAAATCAAAAGATCACTTGGGAATGAGAGTTATACAAGGAAGAGCAATTTCAATTTCTATTCGGTACTATTGGTAACTTGTATGTTTCCTTTAATTTCAAGGATGAATTTGTCTTAAATTGGGGAGAGTGTAGTAACTCGTTATCTTAAGCAAGTGATTAGAGTTAATCCAAATCCTAATTAACCCGAGTTAGGCTCGTGGTTAAGCCTACTTGTCTCAAATAGTGTGTGCATCGATTTGCGTTTCGTTTAGTCTTTGTATGGTATATATTTTTATTTGAGGAGATAACTGGATTTATTGAAGTATTATTGAATAATTGACAGATTATGGGCAGCCTAATACCGTGTGTAGGCCAAAGGAGACGCACACGAGTCGTGGGGTAGCATGCACACCTGAGTGAACTCATTGGCGCGCACGACGAAGTCATAGGCGTGTTAACATAGGATTATATATATAAGTTGTATATATAGAAATATATTTTAAAATTAAATAAATAATTAATAATCGATAGGTGCTTAGTGACATGGGTGGTCGATGGTGACACACGTTGGACGTACATTGGTGTGCACACCCGAGAGTGGTCGTTGGCGCGCAAGGTCAATCCATAGGCACAAAATATATAGTTGTATATATATTTACATATATAAATATATATTAACGAGTTCTAAATTTTAAATCAAATAAAATTATACATTTGATTCAACTCGAGATATGCGTAGTTTGAACATCAAGGAGTAAATGAGTTGATCGTTGGGGTGGATGGATTATTCACACCTCGATATGCGTGCAACCACATCTCAAGGAGAATCAAGTGGTGTATGGAGGTTATATGATTTGTTAAAAAAACATAAGATCTAACTCGATATACGGGATACGTACCTCGCGAAGACCAATGTATTTGATATCAAGTCGATCAAGAGGTGTTAGTTATGCTAATAGCGACAAGATCGATCACGAGATACACTACATGTATCTCGAGAAAAATCAAAATAAAAAATGAAATATTAGATCTGCCTCGAGATTCGTGTGATAGTAATCTCAAGGAAATCTAATATATAACCCAAAACAATAGAATCGCCCCATTCCATTAAATTTCAATAGTGAGCTTGAGAGAGAAAGGGAGAAACATTAAGGATCGAGAGGCGAAGTGAAATCGAGGTTGAGTCGATGAATAAGTGAGTTGTGTTGTGTTGTTGTTGTCGTTAAAGGTAAGTTGTTGATGTTGTTGATAGCATTGATGCTATTGGTGTTGTTGTTAATGGCGGAAGTGAGAGTTGGGAGCTCAGTTCGTCCAAAAAATGAGATGACTTAGAAGGTCGTCTCCCCTCCCAAACTGAAATAGGATTGAGACCCAGTTCAATAGAAAAAAATGAACATAATGATCTGTTCTTTTGTTGAAAAACAGAAGGGGTTGGCCCATAAACTGGGCTGGTTCAAGCCAACCCATTTTCAAAAAAAAAAAAAAAAGAAATTATTAGAAATTCATAATAAAATTCTAGAAAATAGGAAAAAAATCTAGAAAAATAATATTATGATTAAATAAATAGAAATTGATTAATGTTTATAAGAAATAAAGAATTTGAATTCGTGCGAGACTTTATACCGGGTTTTTACCTCGACAAATGTGAAATGATCGTATTGACTTAAGAAGTGGTAAATTGGTTTCGAATTAAATTGGGATCCGTATACGGGTATAATTAATGAATTTTGGACCCAAATTGATATTAATTTGTTTAACTAAGGTCATTGGTCGTAGGGAAAGGTATGTGGATCTCGAGAATTGTGTAAGTCAGTATAAAGTTAGAAAAGTTTAAGACTTATAAAAAAACATGCAATATCGTAGAACCATGTGAGTCTAGATGATAAATTGGTTTATATGAAGGATTGCATGTGCACATACTAAGCTTCAAATGAAAATCACTCGGATATGTGTTTAATGTTAATCGTGAGTCAATGGATTTGACTCTGACTAAAAACAATAAAATAATTGTCTTATATTCAACACATAATAAGAAGAGTAGTGTTATCTTGGAATGATTGGATGATACAAACAACGTATACAAAGATTTGTAGTACTCTTTTGTTGTATGTTCAACTAACATAAAATTGAATTTGGGATGAGTCATAAATAACGCAAGGATGCCTTAACAAGAATTGAAATGTAGTTTGACTACCATAATTTAATGTTTATACATGGAGCAAGGAAAAACTCAATGATTTAGCCCAATACTTTATTTCAGGTAGCTATGTGTTGACACTACAAAACAAGAGATTGTAGTTTATACTATTATATAATTTAAGGAAATTAGAGTAGAACTATTACGAAATAAGTGTTTTGGTAGTTGTACCAAAAAATCTAAGGCATCACATGAAGAAAAAAACTTGAAATGTACTTCAAACAATGAATCGAATGAATAGCAAAGACAAATCCTAGAGATGAGACTTAGGGTTGTTAGATATGCGTGTATATCCAAACTTATTTGTGAATCCATTTAGTTGAATAGGTTGTGCAAGTTCATTGATTCATTGTTCGATTTGAAATACATGTATACTCATATGACATAGTTGTAGAAAGTCTTTTAGTTATGAAACCACACCGAAAAGGGGGGTGAATTGGTTGTATCGAGGAGTTATCGCCTTTTTCAAAATAATTCAACAATAAAGATGCTATATGCTCACTCAAACGCATGTATGAATGAAATGCAAGAAGAAGGAGATAGAAGAGATGGAAAGAGACACGCGATTTATAGTGGTTCGATCCAATGATCTACATCCACTACCTAACCTCCCCTGTTAGGATTTTCAAACCCCCACTTATGTTGCCAATAAGTATTACAACTTAAGCGTATAAGCCTAGAATGCCTAATCACAAATTAGGACTTCCTACCTAGCCGCAACTAGGGTTTATGCCTAGCCTCAACTAGGTCTTCCCTTCGACTTAGATCCCACTAAGTCTTACAATAAGCCACTTACAAATAATAGATGAGAATAATCAAATTCACTTTATAAAGTAAAGTGGCACCAAATTCAAATACAAAGCAAGCCTCCTATAGGCTAACCACTCTAATGCATGCAAGTATGAGAACAAATGAGAAATGCAAGTATATCACTGATTTTGTGCAAATCTCAAACATGAAATCATTTCAAACGAATTGATTAAAACAAATTCGGTTTCAAATCCAAAAAATAAGAAGCTTGATAAAAATTAAGTTTAAGTGCAAACTCTTGTCCAAACTAGTCCTTTGGTTTAGTAAATCATGTTTAAGTGTAAAACCCAAGACAAATATGTTCAAGAACAAAACAAATGATTTCCACAAGTCAAGCACACAAAAATATGAAATTTCAGCACAAGAAAAGCTAGGAAATCAGACTTTCTTACAACCCCGAGAGAGTGATTTGAAAATAAGTTCTTGAGTAGATGTTGTAAGTTTTAGAACGCCTCAATAATGCTGGTTTCGAGAGTGATTCAGTTGCCTCGAAAGATTACAAGTTATAGCACACAAAAATCCAAGCTTCTTATTTGAAAACTATAAGCACAATTTGGTTTTTTTGCTTGACAAGAAAATAAAATGTTCTAGGTAGTTTTAGAATATTCTACATTCATTTTTAACAGTTTTTGACCGTTCTAGAGATCTAAGGGCTCAAATTTCACCATCTATTCAAATTAAAGTGTGATTTTCAGCTTTATAAAAAAACTGTCAAAAAAGCAATTAGCACACTAATATTGGGACCTAGCGCGCTAATCCTCATAGCTAGCACGCTAATGCTGAATATTAGCACCCTAACTATAAGGGGCCTCAAAATAAATGTTTTGGCCCTACAGTTAGTGACCCCTTATCGCATCCGGGGCCCTACCAAACCTCTTATAACATGTTATACATATTTGTTAACGGTCATAGAACCTGTTTAGGTGGTCCGGATGTTTTCACAAATCCCGAAAATGGAGAATCTAGGTTTCATGACTTACATAGGGGCTTTCTTGCGAATACATAGCTTTTCTTTCCAAAAACTTTTATGAACAAGTTTTTCATTTTCAAAAACTTCCATAATGGTTTTTAAAGTACGTTATGAATATAAAATCATGGTTTTACATAGTTTGAGCTTATAAGACCGATTCAAGTAGTGAGTTTCATTTAAAACTCCAAATGATCACTTGAAATTTGAAAAGCGATTTGAAAAACATGATATGCATGAACTAATGCATTAGGCTTGCGTAAATGAACCTGTGGACCTTACATTAATGTTACAACATGTAATATGATATTTCGTCTTCGGTTCCTCATATGGACCGAATATTGTACTTGTATGGCTTGAACACTTGAGATGTGATATTCTACAAACTTTGACAAACTAAAACACACTTGATAAACTTATGAGTATACTTTAACTTTGTTTGTTTCCATCAAAATCCCAGGTTGAGTAAAAGTGACTAACCACTTAGTCCAACAATCTCCCACTTTTTGATGATAGCAAGCAATGTGAACTTGACAATAAAAAATGGAATTCACGTGTATTCATATCCATAGTGCAATCTCAAACAATCTCAAGTTCAATGCATACATTTGTATATAACAACAACACAGTGGGTGGAAGACTCCCCCTCACTACAACCATATTACGAGACATAAACAGGTGTATCAATGAAAGTCGTTCACATGCAACCAGTATAGGGCAATTAATAAAAGAATAACAGTAACTTAGAGATACGCAAAAAATTTTCATGATATTAAATGCTAAAAATGAACTTTAACATAGTTGTGGCCTAAACAGCTGAGTTTACAACATAGCAAATGTACATTAAAACATTGAAGAGCAACATAGATGAGCCTAGGGCAAGAAAGTAAAAACATTCATATTGACAAAGAAAGTAATGGAATTTACCTGGGGATCGTGGGAGAGTCTGAGAGGATGAAAACCCAAGAGGAGAGGATTGGAGTGTGAAAAGTAAGAATTTAAGGTAAAAAATAGTTATATACTGGTTCTGGACAAACGAAATTAGCGCGCTAATGATGCCAATAAGTGATCTGGGCCAGGGACGATAGCGCGCTAGGTCTTTCAATTAGTGCACTAATCAGAGACAACTAGCGTGCGAATTATCATACCTAGCGCGCTAATTTCTCTATGGAATTTGAAATTAAATTTTTTTGAGTTTTTGGCGGACAACTCCGATTCACCTCATACTTCATGGACACTTCACTAACAACATATAAAAAGGATTGGAACAATTAAAACATGTGTAGAAGGTTCGATTCACGAAACATGCCTAATTCACGCCGAATCTTAGAAAATTGTTCTCTAGGCAATGGTTTGGTGAAGATATCAGCTAGTTGGTCCTCCACGGGCACATTAGTTTAACATCGCCCTTTTGGAGGTGATCGCGAAGGAAATGATGCCTAATCTCAATGTGCTTGGTGCGGAAGTGTAACACCAGATTTTTTGATATGTTAATTGCACTTGTGTTATCACAATAAATTTCATCACAACCAACTTGGATTTGGTAATCCTCAAGTTGTTGTTTCATGTAGAAGACTTGAGCACAACAACTTCCGACAGCCACATACTCGACTTCGGCCATAGACAAAGCAACGAAATTTTGATTTTTGCTAAAACATGATATAAGTGAATTTCCTAGCAAATTACAAAACCCGGAAGTGCTTTTCCTATCCACTAGACTCCCCGCATAATCGGAATCAATAAAGCTTCGGAGTTCGAAACTCTTGGCTTTGTTGAACCACAATCCCAAATCTTGTGTCCCACTAAGATAACGAGATATATGCTTGATACATTTCAAGTGAGATTCCTTAGGTTCGGATTGAAATCTAGCACATAAACACACACTAAACATAATATCGGGCCTACTAGCGATCAAGTATAAGAGACTACCAATCATGCCACGGTAAAGTTTAGGATCTATGGATTTTCCTAGTTGGTCTTTATCCATTTTGACGGTGGAGCTACTAGGAGTGTCACATGCTTTCAAATTTTCAAACTTGAATTTCTTTAGTATGTCAATCACATACTTCGCTTGGTTTATGAAAATGCCATGTTTGGATTGCTTAATTTGGAAGCCTAGGAAGTATGTTAGTTCACCCATCATACTCATTTCAAATTCATTGGTCATCAATGATGAGAATTCATCACATAAGCGTGTATTGGATGACCCAAAGATAATATCATCAATGTAAATTTGAACAAGTAGCATGTCACGCTTTTTAATCTAAATGAACAAAGTAGGATCTAGCGTTACTTTCTTGAACCATTTGTCAAGTAAAAATGCACTTAGTCGGTCACACCAAGCTCGAGGAGGTTGTCTCAATCCATACAAGACCTTTTGAAGATGATAGACATAGCTTGGAAGATCATGGTCTTTAAAACCCTGTGGTTATTCTACATATACCTTTTCATTGATGAAGCCATTTAAGAATGCACTTTTAAGGTCCATTTGGTATAGTAGAAACCTATTGTAGCAAGCATAAACAAGCAACATTTGAATTGCTTCTAGTCTTGCTACCAGTGTAAAGGCTTCATCGTAGTCAATTCCTTCCTCTTGATTATAGCCTTGTGCAACCAACCTAGCCTTGTTCCTTACAATCTCACCCTTCTCATTCTTTTTGTTTCTAAAAACCCATTTGTTACCTATGATACTATGGTCTTTAAATCTAGGTACTAGTGTCTATACCTTATTCCTAACAAAATGACCTAGTTCCTCTTGCATAGCCATGATCCAAAATTCATCACCTAAGGCATCATCTATCTTGGTGGGCTCACTTTGTGATACAAAAGCTATGTGTTCCTCATCTATGTGCAATAATGACCTAATGGTTATTTCTTTGTTTTGATCACCTATAATTTGTTAGGAGGGATGGCCTATAAGAAGTCTTGAGTTTTTAGGTGCACTAGGCTCGGGTTCCATTCTCACTTCAACCACTTGACTATTAGATGTTTGGCCTAGGGTGACATCATCATCATCATCAATCCTCAATTTTTCCAAGGTATGCATCATTTTCACTTTGGGATCTACTTCATCAAATTTGACATGAATAGACTCCTCTATGGTTTTGGTTGATCTATTGAACACCCTATATGCTTTGCTATGGATGGAGTAGCCTAGAAAAGTGCACACATTTGACTTTGGGTCAAATTTGTCGAAATGATCCTTATCATTTAGAACATAGAAAGTGCAACCGAACACCTTGAAGTAAGTTATATTGGGCTTTTGGCATTTCCATAGTTCATAAGAAGTCCTTTTCACTTGCTTTCAAACATTTACCCTATTAAGAACACAACACTCCTTGTTAATGGCTTTGGCCCAAAAGTGCTTAGCTATGTTGTACTTATTTAGCATGGTCCTACACATATCTTGGAGGGTCCTATTCTTTCTTTCTACAACTCCATTTTGTTGTGGTGTCCTAGAAGAAGATAGTTGGTGTGTGTATCCTTGTTTAACACAAAACTCCTCTAAGTTCTTATTGAAAAACTCACCACCCCAATCACTCCTAACGATGGTAATTTTATACCTTTCTCATTCTCAACCAAAGCATAAAATTTCACAAACACATCAAAACACTTCATGCTTATGAGCTAGAAAATAAACCCATGTATACCTAGTAAAATCATCAACAATGACAAAACAATATGATTTACCCCTAGACTTTGTGTTTGGGTGGGTCCGAACAAATCCATATGGATAAGTTCCAATGCTCTAGTCACATCATTTGTTACTTTCGTCTTAAATGATGATTTCACTTGCTTACCATGGATACAAGGTTCACATTCATTGTCTTTCTTATAAGTGCATTTAGGTAGACCCTTGACAAGATTGTGTTTGGTAAATTTGAACAAGTTTTCCATGCTAAAATGTCCTAGTCTATGGTGCCACGACCATGCATCACATTCACTTTGAGTACTCAAATATGAAACTTTTTGCATATGCATCTCATCAAAGTTAATGGCATAAACATTCTTATCTCTATATGCAACAAATAGAGTTTCATGCTTCTCATTCCTAACAATGCATTTTGATGATTCAAACATGATATGAAATCCTTTGTCATACAATTGACTAATGCTAAGCAAATTATGTTTTAAACCATTAACAAGATAAACATTAGAAATGGAAAGTAAATTGTTACCAACGGTTCCAAGGCCTATAACCTTTCCTTTGTTGTTGTCCCCTAATGTGACCTTTCCACCATCATGCCGCTTTAATTCAATGAATTCATTTGCATGTCCGGTCATGTGTCTTGAGCACCCACTATCCAAGTACAATGGGGTGCTCTTCCTCGCATCCTACACAATGGGAACAACACTAGATTTCGGTACCCAAACACCTTTGGGTCCAAGAAAGTTAGTATTATAAACATTCCTAACTACCCATGCCAGTCTACCCATTTTAGCCTTTTGTGCGGCATGTTTTCCAACCCCATGAGACCTATTACATTTTGAGCATCTACATGCACCATTTAGCAATTTCTTGTAACTCAACAAGTTCGCTCAGACTATGCCTCTCTTGTTGAGTGCAAATCGTTGTGCTCCCAACATCATGTCAAACATCTCTTTACTATTGGTAAACTTGTGCATCGTGTTAGTCAAGTCCCCTACTTCCTTGACTAAAGCATCTCTCTCCTTTAGGACTTCATTCAAGTCGCTTTGGAGATCATTAATGGTCTCATTTTGTGACTCAATTTCACTAATTGCAATGGTCAAGCTCTTTTTGAGTTGTTTGGTATTTTTTACCTCCTTTTCCAACTCTTTCCTATGCTCATCAACATTAGGAATATCATCCAAATCATCAACATCATCAAAATTGAAATCGTTAGAGTTTACCTTACTTTGTTCCATGAGACAAAGTATTGCTTTCTCACTTTCCGATTCGGATTTGGAACTTGATGAAGATGAATCATCTCATGTCGCCTTGAAGCTTTTCTTGTATTTCTTCTTGTTCAACACCTTCTTGGACTTGCATTCCGCCTTGATGTGGCCCGGTTTTCCATACCCAAAGCATATGGTCTCACTTGACTTTCCTCCCTTGCTTCCACTCTTGAGCTTCTTCTTGTACTTGTCCCGCTTGTACATAGCCATATTGAGCTTTCTTGAGAGCATGGCTACTTCCTCCTCAAGATCATTATCATCACTAGATTTCTCATCTTCAATGATCTTAATTAATGGAGCTGGTGGGCTATTTGCCTTCAAAGCAATCTCTTTTCTTGAGCTTTTAGTACCCCCACTCAATGCTTCCAATCTAACTTTGTCCTTTAGTTCAAATTTATTGACCATTAGCTCTCCACACAAGGCATCAAAAGTGTACTCTCCAAGGTTTTGCACCGATTGGATAGCATACTTCTTAACATCCCATTCCTTAGGCAAGCCTCTAAGGAATTTGTACACTGAAGTCTCTTGATCATAGTTCTTTCCAAGATTGCTGATCTCTTTAAAGAGCTTAGTGAACTGAGTGATGGTGGTGGCTATGTCTTCATCGGAGCCAACTCGAAAAGTTTCATAGTGCTCTTTAAGGATTCTCAACTTTGTCTTCTTCACTTGAAGTGTACCTTCATAGTGTCCCCCAAGCTTCACCCACACTTCCTTGGTCGTTTGACAAGCACTAACTCAGTTGAATTCGTTCTTACTTAGTGCGCAAAACAAATGATTCATGGCTAGATCTTTTGAGAGCCCAATATTGGTCTCCTCGGTGGTGTATTCTCTCATGGGCTTCTACGGTGGAGTGTACCCATTCTTAATTGAGTCCCACAAAAGTCTACTTTGTGCCCTAATGTAGAACTTCATCCTTACTTTCCAATGAGCATAGTTGGTTCCATCAAAATACGAAGGCCTACTCAAGGAGTTGCCTTCCCTAAGGCGAGCCGGATCTAAAGTTTGCATCCTTGCACAAAAACACTCAAAGATATATAAGTAACACTTTGAACAATAACCCGCTCTAATACCAATTGAAACCACACCCTAGAGGGAGGTGAATTGGGTGTATCGAGAAACTATCACTTTTTTAAAAATAATTCAACAATAAAGATGCTATATGCTCACTCAAACGCCAGTATGAATGTAATGCAAGATAAAGGAGATAGAAGGATGGAAAGAGACACGCGATTTATAGTGGTTTGATCCATTTATCTACATCCACTACCTAACCTCCCCGGTTAGGATTTTCAAACCCCCACTTATATTGCCAATAAGTGTTTCAACTTAAGCGTATAAGCCTAGAATGCCTAATCACAAATTATGACTTCCTACCTAGCTCCAACTAGGGTTTATGCCTAGCCTCAACAAGGTTTTCCCTTCAACTTAGATCCCACTAAGTCTTACAATCAGCCAGTTACAAAGAATAGATGAAGATAATCAAATTCACTTTACAAAGTAAAGTGGCACCAAATTCAAATACCAGCAAGCCTCCTAGAGCCTAACCACTCTAATGCATGCACGTATGAGAACAAATGAGAAGTACAAGTATATCATTGATTTGTGTAAATCTCAAATATGAAACCGTTTCAAACGAATCGATTAAAACAAATCTGCTTTCAAATAAAAAGAACAAGAAATTTGATAAAAATACAATTTAAGTGCAAATTCTTATCCAAACTAGTCCTAGGGTTTAATAAAGCAAGTTTAAGTGTAAAACCCAAGAAAAATATGTTCAAAAACACAACAAATTATTACCATAAGTCAAGCACAATAAATATGAAATTTAAGCACAAGAAAAGCTAGGAAATCGGACTTTCTTACAACCCCGAGAGAGTGATTTGAAAATCAGTTCTGGAGTGGATGTTGTAAGCTTTATAACACCTCAATACGCTGGTTTCGAGAGTGATTCAGTTGCCTCGAAAGATTACTAGTGATAGCACACAAAAAAATCCAAGCTTTTTCTTTCAAAACTATAAGCACAATTTGGTTTTCTTGCTTGACAAGAAAATAAAATGTTCTAGGTGGTTTGAGAATATTCTACATTCTTTTTTAACAGTTCTTGATCGTTCTAGAGATCCAAGGGCTCAGATTTGATCATCTATTCAAAGTAAAGTGTGATATTTAGCTTTATAAAAAAATTGTCACAAAAGCAATAAGCGCGCTAATATTGGGACCTAGTGCACTAATCCTTCAAGCTAGTGCACTAATGCTGAACATTAGCCTAGTAACTCGACAATTAGCATGCTAATATAACTATTAGCGCGCTAACTGTCAGGGGCCTCAAAATAAATATTTTTGGCCTTAGAGTTAGCGACCCCTTATCGCATCCAGGACCCTGTCAAACCTCTTATAACATGTTATACATGTTTGTTAAGGATCATAGAACCTATTTAGGTGTTCCGGATGTATTCACGAATCCCAAAAATGGAGAATCCCAGTTTCGTGACTTATATAGGGGCTTTTCTGCAAATACACAGCTTTCTTTTAAAAAACCTTTTGAAACAAGTTTTTCATTTATGAAAACTTCCACAATGGTTTTTAAAGTACGATGTGAATATAAAAACATGGTTTTACATAGTTTGAGCTTATAAGACCCATTCAAGTGGCGAGTTTCATTTAAAACTCCAAATGATCACTTGAAATTTGAAAAGCGATTTGAAAAACATGATATGCATGAACTAATGAATTAGGCTTGTGTAAATGAACATGTGTGCCTTACATCAATGTTACAACATGTAATATGATCTTTCGTTTTCATTTCCTCGTGTGGACCGAATCTTGAACTTGTATGGCTTGACCACTTAAGATGTGATATTCTACAAACTCTGACTAACTGAAACACCCTTAATTCACTTTTTAGTATACTTCACTTTGTTTGTTTCCATCAAAATCCTAGTTGGAGTAAAAGTGACTAACCACTTAGTCCAACAAATTATCCTTAAGATTACAAAATCTTAAAGGAAACATTATAAGACAAATAAGAAATACGAAAATCAATGAGTAGGTGCAATGTGATTTGGAGATCTTCAAGCTATATGATTATGTACAGTATAGTTGTTAGAGTGAAAGAATTTAGAGGTGAAGTGAGTAATCTAAATTCATGAATATAATGAATTCATTCTGAGAACTCACCCACACTAAGTTAATGATGTGATCAATACTTTGATTAAAGAAAAGAACAACAAATATAATTATAATAGGAACTTTTCGATACTATCTCTTGAGGAAGATACAAAATAATGGTGATGGAAAGAAATTATGCAGGAAAATCGTGAACCGAGTTGTTCGAATTGATAATTATAGATTTGTTCTTCGAAGCTCAAATTGGAGCTGAGCCAAGTGTTTGATTTGCTAGGTGATAAGGTGATTATGAAATCTAATGGGAACCACATGATATGTTAGAATTTCGCTATTAAGGATTAGTATTCTGATTGGAAAGTCTAGAAAATTTATGCTGGATGTATTAGACTTTGAAATGAAATTCTAGTTCAGAAGGATTTTAGGCAAGAATTACATCGATGACCTCATGAATCTCATTATATTGGTTATATAGGCCATGCCATATCGTATTGAGGTATACGAGAAGAATATGGGTTGCATATAGGGATGATATATATTGTTAAATTCATAAAAAAATATGAGAGTTATTCTATAGGTTAAAACTAGATAATAAAAAAACCAAAAGAGTTAAGTAAATTCTTGTCTATACCTAATGGTATAAGTAAAACATAATTGTAGGTTATGTAATAAAATTAATCAGATTTTGGCATCAACACAATGATGTATGAGTTGTAGTTGATAGATTGACCCAAAGTCTGCCAATTCTTGTCAATGAGGTTATGTTATTCTTTTGATGGATAAAGCAAGATTTATATATATGGAGATGTGAGATGATATGGTGTTTCAGTGTTTGATTCCCTAAATGAAAATATGAGATTTGTTTCCAACGGTGGAAAAAGTTATTGATATAGCTAAAAGCCATTTTCAATCTCAGTACATGATATTTTCTTTATGTTGACGAAGAAACGGAGCTCCTAATCCTGATTCATAAGAATAAATATTTCGCGCTTATGTCTCATGATGTTTAACCACTAAAGGAAAATAGATTCCTTTGTGTGAGCTCTTTGATAATAAATGTAATCAGGTAGATTAAATTGTCGAATGATAAAGCTAAATATGCCAAGTCTTATTATAAGTTGATGTACTTAACTAAGATTGGAGATATAGCATTTGTGAAAAATAAGATAATTGAGATTTATACAAAGAGGGTATAGCAGATTAGGTGATTTATAACTACAATAGGTAAAGATAAAGATGTCAAGGAGCCAACTATCATAGATTATTGAAGAGTTCGAAAGATAATTTTTTTGTACTTTTGAAAGTCTCATCTATGAAATGACTTTATATGTTTGGATTAAGAGAAAATAGGAGTTTCAAGAAAATTAAAAGATAACTTGGGAATGGGAGTTATACATGGAAGAGCAATTTCTATTTCTCTTCAAAACTATTTATAACTTCTATGTTTCCTTTAATTTTGTGGACGAATTTGTCTTAAATTGGGAGAGTTTAATGACCTATTACCTTAAGTAGGTTATAAGCGTTAATCTAAATCCTAATTAACCCGAGTTAGGCTCGTGAAGCCGGCTTGTGTCAAATAGCAGGTACATCGATTTACGTTTCATTTGGTCGTTGTATGGTTTATTAGAGATAATTGGATTTAATGGATTATATTTGAATAATTGACAGAGAATGGGATGCCTAATACCGTGTGTGGACCAAGGGAGACGCAGACGAGTCGTGGGGTAACGTGCACACCTGAGTGAACTCATTGACGCGAACGACAAAGTCATAGGCGTGTTAACATAGGATTATATATTAATTGTAAATATATAAATATATATCAAAATTAAATAAAGAATTAATAATGGGTGGGTGCTTAGTGACACGAGTGGTCAAAGGTGACACGCGATGGACGTACAATAGTGTGCACGCCCGAGAGTGATCGTTTGCGCACAAGGTGAATTTATAGGAGCAAAATATATAGTTGTATATATATTTATATATATAGTTATATATAAATATATATTAATGAATTCTAAAGTATAAATCAAATAAAATTATACATTTAATTCACCTCGAGATATGCGTAGTGTGAGCATCAATGAGTAAATGAGTTGATCGTTGGGGTGGATGGATTATTCACACCTCAATATGCGTGCAACTACATCTCAAGGAGAATCAAGTGGTGTGTGGAGGTTATATGATTAGTTAAAAAATCATAAGATCTACCTCGAGATACAGGTTACGTACTTTACGAAAACCAATGTATTTGATATCAAGTCGATCAGGAGGTGTTGGTTGTGCTAATATAGCAACAAGATCGATCTCGAGATATGCTACATGTATCTCAAGAAAATCAATATAAGAAATGAATCATTATATCTGCCTCGAGATTCGTGCAATAGTAA
The DNA here is from genome assembly GCA_039657325.1 of Stephania cephalantha. Lineage (NCBI taxonomy): Eukaryota > Viridiplantae > Streptophyta > Magnoliopsida > Ranunculales > Menispermaceae > Stephania > Stephania cephalantha. The sequence goes on along the minus strand of CM077578.1, from coordinate 26,987,052 downwards.
TCTCGAGGAAATCTATATATAACCCAAAAAAACATAATCGCCTCATTCTATTCGATTTCAATACTGAGCATGAAATAGAAAGGGAGAAAGATTATGGATCGAGAGGCGAAGTATATCGAGGTGGAGTCGATGATGAGGTGAGTTGTGTTGTGTTTTTGTTGTCGTTAAAGGTAAGCGGTATATGTTTTTGATGGCGTTGATGTTGTTGGTGTCGTTGTTGATGGAGGAAGTGAGAGTTGGGAGCTCAGTTCGTCCAAAGAGGGAGACGACGTAGAAGGTCGTCTCCCCTCCCCAACTGAACTGGGATTGAACCCCAATTCAATAGAAAAAACAAAGAACAGAACGATCAATTATTTTGATCAAGAAGAAAAGTTATTGGCCTTCAACCGAGCTGGTTCAGGCCTATCCTTTTTTAAATAAAAAAAAGGGAAAACTGCTAGAAACTCATAAAAAATATCCATAAAGTAGGAAAAAAATCTAGAAAAACAATATTTTGATTAAATAAATAGAAATTGATGAACTTTTATAAAAAATAAAGAATTTAAAATTCGTGCATGACTTTATACCGGGGTTTTTACCTTGAAAAACATGAAATGATCGTATAGACCTAAAAAATGCAAATTGGTTTCTGATTCAATTGGGACATGTATAAGGGTTATAATTAATAAATATTGGACCTAAATAGATATTAAATTGTTTAACTTAGTTTATTGGTTACAAGGAATGGAGTGTGGATCTTAGGAATCTTGTAAGGCAATATAAAGTTAGGAAAACTTGACACATGTAAGAGGTCTTGTATTCTTATCGATTATGCAACGTAATTAGTATAATTAGTTCATATAGCATTATGGCCTTGGAATGGGGCAATGTACTATTGCTTGAACTGGTTTTTATGTTAAATTCCATGAAAGAGGTACGACAGACAAATCAGACTAGAGTGATGATGAGAGTATTGGATCATTACTAATACCTTTCTTTCAGAAACCTTCTAGTACCCGATTGTTGCTTTCCTAATTGAGTTGGTAGCTATGTTACACCTAGATATACCACTGAAATCACACCTTAGCCAATGTGTGAGTTTATGTGGATCGTAATTCAAGGTATCGGGTGTATAACATGACATACATGATAGATCTAATAGTTGATGCATATGGAATTGTATTCATGCTCTCTTGCTCATCATTAATCGTTGGAAATTGAGTTTCACTAAGACTTATACCAAGAGACACTGGCACTGACACTCTTTTAGAGTCTTGCATATGGAACCTATTCAATACCTTGTCAATACAGGCACTCTACCTTGGACTGATCAGCCATTTAGATCTATTCCTATAGATCTTAATACCAAGGATATAGGCTGCATCTCCTAAGTCCTTCATTAAGAAACACTTCCCTTACCAAGACTTGACACTCGGCAAGGTTGGGATGTCATTTCCAATGAGTAATATATCATCAACATACAGCACCAGGAAAACAACCACGCTCCCACTAACCTTCTTGTATACACAAGGCTTATCTTTATTTTTAATGAAACCAAATTCCTTAATTGCTTCATCAGAAAGGAGATTCCAACTCCGATAAGCTTACTTTAATCCATATATAAATCTTTATAGCTTGCACACCTTTCGAGAATTCTCAAGATGAATAAGCCTTTCAAGCTGTATCTTATACACGTCTACAAGTAACTTTCCATTTAGAAAAGTTGTTTTGACATCCATTCGCCATATCTCTTAGTCATAATATGCGGCTATAACAATTACATTTCTATTTGATTTAAGCATGGCTACAGGAGAAAAAGTCTAATCATAATCAACACCTTGAGTCTGCTAGAAACCTATTGCTAGTAGTCGTGCTTTATAAGTATGCACATTGCCATATATGTTAGTTTTCTTCTTGAAAATTTAAATCCAATGGTCTTACCACCTTTGGGCAAATCAACCAGGTTCTAAACATGGTTATCATACATGGATTGCAACTTAGAATGTATGGCACTAAGCCATTTATTTGCATTAAGCCTACACATAGCCTTTTGATAGGTAGTTGGTTCATTTTGATCCATAACCAACGCCTCACTACTATCAATTATAAGAAATCCAAATATCCCATGCGATGTCTTACCCTATCAGACTTACAGTGGCCTTGTGAAACCTGGGGAGGTTCAACTAGTTCAAGGCTTTCTCGATCTCTTAGTAGCAGTTGAGTGCTTATTTATGGTTCTTGAAAGTCTTCAACACTTACTTTATTCCCATTGTTTTACTTTGGATAAAATCTATTTCCATAACGACACCATTCTGAACAAAAAACATCTTGTTCTCAGTGGGATTATAAAAGTAGTATCCACTAGTTTCTTTAGGATAACTAATAAATACACACTTGGTAGGTTTAGCTGATAAATGTTATGAGGTTGGTCATTGTACAAAAACCTCACAGTCCCAAATCTCAAGGAAAGACAAAATTGGCCTTTTCCTAAACCATATCAAATATGGTGTTTTATCAACCGCTTTAAAAGGAACCTGATTCAGCATAAACACACCATCTTCTAAAGTATAGCCCCAAAAGAAAATAGGAAGATCTACATGACTCATTATAGATCAAACCGTATCTAATAAAGAGCAATTTTTCTCTCAGAAACATTATTCAATTGTAGAGTTGCTAGAGGAGTTAACTGTGAGACAATCCCATAGTTTCTAAGATGATCATCAAACTCTTAGATCAAATTTTCACCACCTCGATCTTATTGAAGTGCTTTAATAGTTTTACCAAGTCAATTTTGCACTTCATTCTGAAATGTTCAAAACATCTCAAAAGACTCACATTTATGTTTCATAAGATACATGTAAACATATCTACTGAAATCATCAGTGAAAGTAATAAAATAAAGACAACGACCTCTATCCATTGTGTTTATCTCACCGCATATATCGATATTTATTAGACCCAATAAATCACATGCCCTTTCATTTTTTCCAGTAAATGCTTTTTTCATCTTACGTAGTAAACAAGATACATATGTTTCATATGATTCAAAATCAAAAAATTTAAAAGTCCATCTTTATGGAGTTTAGAAATGCGTTTCTCATATATGTGGCAAAGATTACAATGCAAAAAATATATTTGATTCAAATCGCTTGACATAAATCTCTCTGTAATTATGTTAAGAATAGAATTATATGTGGACCTTTTCATGTTTAGAATATAAAGACCATCACAAATATTAGTATTCACGCATAAAACATCTTAACAAGAAATGGAGCATTTATTATTCGCAATAATGAAATTAAAAACCATCCAAATCCAAACATGACACTGAAATGATGTATCTGCTCAAGTCAAGGACATAATAACAATTATTTAAAACTAAAACAAGTCCACTAGGTAGAATTAACTCATATCATCCTACAGCCAACACATCAACCATTGCTCTATTTCAACTCGTAGGATGACTTCTCATTTATTTAGCTTTCTACTTTTAGTGAGACCTTGCACATTAATACAAATGTGAGATCCACATCTTGTATCTAATACCCAAAAGTGACTACTAGACAAGTTAACTTAAATGATGTAAATACCTGAAGCTGTAGTCACAATACTCTTCATTTTCTTCAGATCTTCAAGATAGAGCTTGTAATTTCTAAACCATCAACAACTTAGAAACTTGACATTCTACTCAACAGTTTTAAACATCAAGTGCAACTCTGAGATAGAGTTATCCATATTATTCATGTTATAGTTCATTACAATTTGTGAATAACTATCAGGCAATGAACTCAGATCAAATTTGTTGCCAGATTTTGGCTTATGGGAAATCCAAGTTTGTAAAGTTGGTCAATAAAGCCCTTCATTTTGAGAATATGAGGACAAAATGATGCACCCTAAGCTATTATGCAAGAATGAAGGTTCTTGATTTTGTTGAACATTTCTTGTCATGCCTACTGTTGGAACATTTCCTTAAGCATTATAGCCAAGTCGTAAGCTTCCATGTGTTTGTCCTTCTGAAGTTCAAGAACCATGGTTGCTAACATAATGCATTTAACATCAGTTGAGTCATTGACATGCTTGGTATGTACATCCTTCATGGCTCTTAAAACATTGGCTTGCGGTTCCTCAGGAATAGGACATACAACTAGCGTTCATGCTTAAGAATAATTCTTATGTTTTTGAACCACTGAAAGAAGTTTGTCCCAGACAACTTATCCTTCATAAGGATGAATCTCAGGGACAATGGATTAGTATGATTTGCAGAGGCCATAGATCAACATCAAAGATTACTCAAAAGTTCATTTTAGTATAGAGAAATAGATTCCCAATAAATTAACAACCCTCTTAAAAATATTATGTTAATTTAAGGGACTAAAATTCATGTTTCACCTACTTCCAAAACAGCTGAGAAATGAGACTTTGAATTAGGTAATTTAGGTATGTACTTTGTTACCAATTAAATCATAGGTAACTTTTAGTTGTTTTTATGATATTGCGACATATTCTGTTATTGCATGTTTTATCCCATCTTGTGCCTAGAGCCCAAAATCGTTTTGATAGTTATATCAAGTCTAACTATTTCAAACAATAGATTAAACATTACTCAACTTGCCTGACCAAAATAACACAATATACACTTCAGAGGCAGGCCCATATTGATGTGATCGAAACCTTGACAAATGTTTTAGAATGGATGACACTTGACTTAAAATTTGAAAGAAAGATTTTTTTATTTGTTTTAGTGATCATAAAATAAACAAGATAAATATCATATATTAGAATGCATGTACAATCACTAAAGAAGTTAGGAAATTTTACTAATATTGACTACTTTACAAATTTCCTTGTGTTACGAACAGTTAGCGGCAGTCCTGCTTGCTAGTCAGCACACAGGGGTACAAGGGGTAGTGCTCCCTTTTTTATATTATTTTTTCGAACAACAAATTTCAGTTCCAAATATAAAAAATTGCCTAAAATTTATCGTTATTTTAGTCAATCTAATTGACCAAACTGCACCTTATTTTAATTTTGAGAAATATTAATTAAAACATGTTTAATTAACTTTGGCCCACCTCTAAGTTAATATATTATCCTAATCTAATTAGAACTTAAAAAACTTTGAATCCTTATATAATACAATTTTATTATATATCTCACTAATCTTATAGGATTTGAAATTCTTATCCGATTACAAGTTTATCTCATATCTAATGGGAATGTAATAATAGATAACCTCAATGAGATATATGATCAAAACAAATTTCGATTCTTATTCATACAAAACAAGCAATTGAATCAAGAAACAAAATATTAATCATGAATTTCACACCAAAATAATATTAAACTAATCATATTAACCTAATCATGATTTCTATCATGGAGACATAAATAATTATTGAACAAAAATAAAATATGTATTCAACACCAAAATCACATTAACCTACACATGACTTCTACCATGAACATACAAAATTTGCATCGTTCAATACTAAAAACATATTTTCATGGAAATATTCTAGACTTGAATTTTATCATTGAATCAAATCATGCGTATGAATCAAATACATGAATTAACAATATGCTTTAAAAGCAATTCCTGATATCAATTATCACATAACCCATATGTAAATCATATATACATTAACCAAGATTATGTTTTCATACATATATCTTATATACATTGGATAAAACAAGCAAATGTTTAATAGAACCGAGCATAAGGCTCTGATACCACTATTTGGTTTTGGGGTTCATATACAGTGGAAAATTAAAAAAACTATATGAAAAACTTCAACAAGATCAAAAATATGTTCCATTAAACTAGATTTATAAAAGTAAATCATACCTTAATCCGTGATTTCCTTCTCTGATTGTTGGAACTCTAAGATGTTCAAGCGCACGTCCTCTATAAAAAAATCTACACATGAACGTAGACCACAATTTGGAGTGCTAGCCCCAAGAGAGATTGAAAATGTTTTTCCTTTCTCTCCCAAAATCTAGAGAACTCGAAAATAGTAAAAACTAAAATCTTAATTTTGTTTTAAGGTTTCAACCTCTATTTTATGTGTAGATAAGCTCACTTAAAAAATGTATTCGTAATACAAGTATTATATTTAGGTGATTCAAGCAAATTACACAAATGCCCTTATTAATAAATTATCAGATAATAAATCGTAAGGGCTTTTATGTTATGAATTTTGTCATATAAAATTCATTACTTTAAACCAATTGAAATTGCACTAAGCCATTCTTTGTATGCAACTCAATAGGTTCATACGACGTTGGCAGTGACAAAAAAACTATTTTGGTACATAAGTTATAAGCGGTCTCTAGTAAGGCATTAATAATACCCAAGTAGCATGATTATCAAAATTGATACAACCAAATGAATAACATATATCATATCCTTTTGTTGCGCCATATCCTTTGAATAAATATAAGGCATGAAAAGTCACCCTTAATGTTCAATCCTACTAGTTTTTATCTTTAGGTAGACTGAAAAAATCCAAATGACATTGATTATATCAATTCACTTAGACTTGGCCATTTACTAGTCTAACATATTGATGGACCCACTAATATCTCTCTTTATATGAGAGGGAAAATTTTTATCTTGGTTACTCACTTTCATATACTATTCATATTGTAACCAATCACAATTTTTATAATCGTTCGGTAAAAGACAACGTTTGATTAAGTCAAATTACCATGCTTCTAATATTCAATCTATAGTAATCTCAAGTCTAACGACTAAATGATATACCTATCATGAGTATCATCTATGACTTAATCCATGTAGTGTTCTCATAGTGAATCTGTCTAGTACCCTATCCGCAAGATCATCACATGACCATCATTCAAGATTCACACTAGTCTTAACTCATTATAGTTCCTAATATAATGACCGATTAAAACATTTAGGATATTTCAACCAATACCAATGGATCTTGTTATAAAGTAAACATGCAATCACAATAATAAAATAATAAATGAAAACCTTTATTTTATTAACTAAAATTTTAAAATAAACAATGTTTATAGATTGACCTTGGGCACATGCCCCAACACTAATGGATATCAAGGCACATTATGGGACTTCAATGCACGACGTGGGAGAGCAAGGAAGAAAAGAAATGTTGATCAGAATGACCGGCGCAGTGGCGACGCCGTGGAGCTCTAGGGATGGCGGTGAGGAGCCAAATCGATGGCGCCAGACCACTGAAGAGAGAATATGTACACAGGATGCTTGGCGCAGAGGCAGCACCATGGGAGTGTACACACAACGTCGGAGTTAAGTGACAATGCCGAGTAGATAAGAAAATAGAAAGTAGAGTTCTATTTCAAGTTGAATTTTTAAGTAAGGTTTCTAATTGCTTGGAAATGTGATTAAGGAGTATTAATAGATAAGAGAACTTTGGAAACTCATAGCTAACAATAGATTAGCCAACATTAACATAGTTTAGCATAGGTTTACTTTATTCTTGAGTATTAAGCCAATTTATGGAGAGAAGACATTAAGGAATCACGTGTGGTGATTTGGGTATTGTGTTTATTGGTTTAGTTGAAGCTATTTCATTATATCTCTAATTTCAATGAATATCACTACGTGAATATTTATTTGAATGAAGTGTTAGTAATTTACTAATCTTAGGGATCAATGGACTCTATCATATTAATCCTATGCTATAAACATGATTGTAGTAGAAAACTAAAAAGTTCAATGGTTAGAATTTATATTGATTCTGAGCGTAATGCTATAAACATCTTGATCACATGTTTGTTGATATTAAGTTTTAGAAGTTATCATGGCCATTAAAGTTTTTAAGCCGATATGGATGGTACAATAGTAAAATAGACAAAATCGAGCTATTGTTGTTGATTAGAGAGGCACGGATAGCAAACTTAATTGGTTATGAGTCTAAAGATTTAAGACTTTAAAGCAATGTGGAGCTTACGTTGTTTACAATGATAGGTGGAGTCGATGATGAGGTGAGTTGAGTTGTGTTGTTGTTGTCGTTAAAGGTAATCTGTTGATTTTTTGATGGTGTTGATGTTGTTGGTGTCATTTTTAATGGAGGAAGTGAGAGTTGGGAGCTCAGTTCGTCCGAAGCGGGAGACAATGTAGAAGCTTTCCCCTCTCAAATTGAACTAGGATTGAACCCCAGATGAATAAAAAAAAATAGAATGATCTATTCTTTGGATGAAGAAGAAAAGTGGTTGGCCCCTAAATCAGGCCGGTTCAGGCCAATCCTTTTTAAATAAAAAAAAGAGAAAATTGCTAGAAAGTCATTAAAAATGTCCTGAAAATAGGAAAAAATCCTACAAAAACAATATTTTGATTAAATAAATAGAAATTGATGAATGTTTATAAAAAGTAAAGAATTCGAAATTCATGCTTGACTTTATACCGGGGTTTTTACATTAAAAAACGTAAAATGATTATGTTGACCTAAAAAATGCAGATTTGTTCCGGATTCAATTGGGGCCTGTATAAGGGTTATAATTAATAAATATTAGACCCAAATTGATATTAATTTGTTTAACTTTGGTTATTGGTTGCAAGAAATAGGGTGTGGATCTTGGGAATCGTGTAAGTCAATATAAAGTTAGGAAAGCTTGACACAGGTAAGAGGGACTCGTGTTCTTATCAATTATTCAACGTAATTAGTATAATTAGTTCCTATAGCATTATGAATACTATTTCTTGAACTGGTTTTATGTTAAATTCTAGGAAAGAGGTACGACGGACAAATCAGAATGGAGTAATGATAAAAGTATTAGATCATTACCAGCACCTTCCCTTTTAGAAACCTTTAGGTACCAAATTGTTGCTTTCCAATTTGAGTTGGTAGCTACGTTATGCCTGGATATACCACTGAAAAAACACCTTAGCAAATGTGTGAGTTTCTATGGACCATAATTCAAGGTATCGGGTGCATAACATGACTTATATGATAGATTTAATAGCTGATGCATATGGAATTGTATTCATGCTCTCTCGCTCATCATTATTCGTTGGACATTGAGTTTTACTGAGACTCAAACCATGAGACACTAGCACTGACACTCTTTTAGAGTCTTGCATACGGAACCTATTCTATACCTTGTCAATATAAGCACTCTACCTTGGACCGATCAGCCATTTAGATCTATCCCTTTAGATCTTAATCCTAAGGATGTAGGCTGTATCTCATAAGTCTTTCATTAAGAAACTCTTCCCTAACCAAGAGACACTCTACAAGGTTGGGATGTCATTTCCAATGAGTAATATATCATCAACATATAGTACCAGGAAAACAACCACGCTCCTACAAACCTTCTTGTATACACAAGGCTTATCTTTATTTTTAATGAAACCAAATTCCTTAATTGCTTCATCAAAACAGAGATTCCAACTCCGATAAGCTTACTTGAATCCATAAATAGATCTTTATAGCTTGCATACCTTCCTAAAATTCTTAAGATTAACAAGCCTTTCTAGTTATATCTTATACACGTCCTCAAGTAACTTTTCATTTAGAAAATTTGTTTTGACATCCATTTGCCATACCTCATAGTAATAATATGCACTATAACAATTACATTTCTAATAGATTTAAGCATGGCTACAGGAGAAAAAATCTCATCATAATCAACACGTTGAGTCTGTTAGAAACCTATTGCTACTAGTCGTGCTTTATAAGTATGTATATTGCTATATATGTCAATTTTCTTCTTGATAACCCATTTAGATCCAATGGTCTTACCACCTTTAGGCAAATCAACCAGGTTCTAAACTTGGTTGTCATACATGGATTGCAACTCAGAATTCATGGCACTAAGCCATTTATTTGCATCAAGCCTAGACATAGCCTCTTGATAGGTAGTAGGTTCATTTTGATCCATCGCCAATGCCTCACTACTATCAGTAATAAGAAATCTAAATATCCCAGACTTTTACGGGCCTTGTGAAACTTGGGGAGGTTCAACTAGTTCAAGGCTTTTTTGATCTCTTACTAGCGGTTGAGTGTTTATTTATGGTTCTTGAAATTCTTGAAGACTTACTTTATTCCGATTGTTTCCTTTTGTAATAAAATCTATTTCCATAATGACATCATTCTGAACAAAAAACATATTGTTCTAAGTGGGATTGTAAAAGTAGTATTCTTTAGTTTATTTAAAATAACCAACAAATACACACATGGTAGATTTAGCTAATTAATTTTATGAGATTGTTCATTGTAAAAAATCTCACAGCCCTAAATGTCAAATAAATACAAAATTGGCCTTTTTCCAACCCATATCACATATGGTATTTTATCAACCGCTTTAAAAGGAAACCGATTTAGCGCAAACGGAGCAATTTCTAAGGAATAGCTCTAAAAGGAAATAGGGAGATCTGCATGACTCATTATAGATTGAAATGTATCTAATAAATACCAATTTATTCCTCTAAAAAATACTATTCTATTATGGAATTGCTAGAGGAGTAAACTGTAAGACAATCCTACAGTTTCTAAGATGATCATCAAACTCTTAGCTCAAATATTTATCACCTCGATCTTATTGAAGTGCTTTAATAGTTGTACCACGTTGATTTTGCACTTCATTCTGAAATGTTCAAAACATCTCAAAAGATTCATCTTTATGTTTCATAAGATTCACATAAACATATATATTGAAATCATCGGTGAAAGTAATAAAGTACTGATAACCACCTCTAGCCATTGTGTTTATCTGACCTCATACATCATTATGTATTAGACCCAATAAATCACATTCCCTTTCATTGTGTCCAACAAAGGCTTTCTCATCTTATATAGTAAACAAGATACACAAGTTTCATATGATTCAAAATCAAAAAAATTTAAAAGTCCACCTTTATGGAGTTTAGAAATGCATTTCTCATTTATGTGGCCAAGATGACAATACCAAAAGTAGATTTGATTCAAATCGTTTGACTCAAATCTCTTTGTATTTACATTAAGAATAAAATTATATGTGGACCTTTTCATGTTTAGAATATAAAGACCATCACACAAATTAGCATTCACACATAAAACATCTTTAGAAGAAATGAAACATTTATTATTTGCAATAATGAAATTAAAAACAATCCAAATCCAAACATGACACTGAAACGATGTTTCTGTTCAAGTCAGGGACATAATAACAATTATTTAAAACTAAAACAAGACCACTAGGTAAAACTAACTCATATCATCCTACAATCAACACAACAACTATTGCTCTATTTCCAACTCGTAGGATGACTTCTCCTTTCTTTAGCTTTCGACTTTTAGTGAGACCTTGCACATTAATATAAATGTGAGATCCAAATCTTGTATCTAATACCAAGGAGTGACAACTGGAAAAGTTAACTTAAATGATGTAAATACCTATAGTTGTAGTCACTGTACTCTTAATTTTCTTCAGATATTCAAGATAGAGCTTGTAGTTTTTGAACCATCAACAACTTAGAAATAGATTTCTTAACATTCTACTTAGCAGTTTTAAACATGAAGTGCAACTATGAGATAGAATTATCGATATTATTCTTGTTATAGTTCATCAGAAGTTGTGAATAACTATCAGTTAATGAACTCATGATCAAATCCGTAGCCAATTCTTGGTTTATGGTAAATCCAAGTTTGTAAATATGGTCAATAAAGTCCTTCATTTTGAGAACGTGAGGACTAAATGATGCACCCTCAGCTATTATGCAAGAATGAAGGTTCTTGATTGTCTCAAACCTTTCTTACCTTGCCTTTGGTTGGAACATTTCCTTAAGCATTATAGCCAAGTCGTAAACTTCCATGTGTTCCCTATCCTTCAAATGTTCAAGAACCATGGTTGACAACATAATGCATGAAACATCAGTTGAGTCATGACATGCTTGGTATGTACATCCTTCACTGCCCTTGAACCATTTATTGGCGGTTCCTTAGGAATAGGATTATCTAGGACATACGACTTGCGTTCATGCTTAAGAATAATTCTCAAGTTTTTGAACTAGTAGAGAAAGTCTGTCCCACACAACTTATCCTTAAAAAGATGAATCTCAGGGACAAGGGATTAGTATGATTTGCAGAGGCCATAGACCTACATCAAAGATTATGCAAAGTTCATTTTAGTATAAAGAAATAAATTCCCAATAAATTAACAACCCTCCTAAAAATATTATGTTAATTTAAGGGACTAAAAGTCATGTTTCATCTACTTCTAAAACAGCTAAGGCATGAGACTTTGAATTAGTTTATTTAGATAGGTACCTTTTTACCAATTACATCATAGGTAACTTTTAGTTGTTTTTGTGATATTGTGATTATGTCATTGCATGTTTTATCTCATCTTGTGCTTAAAGCCCAAAATCGTTTTGATAGCTTTATAAAGTCTAACCATTTCAAACAATAGAATAACCATTATTCAACTTGCCTCACGAAAAAAACATAATACACATTTCAGAGGTAGGGCCATATTGATGTTATCAGAACCTTGACAAATGTTTTAGAATGGATGACACTTGACTTAAAACTTGGAAGAGGGATTTTTTTATTTGTTTTTGTGATCATAAAATAAACAAGATAAATATAATATATTAGAATGCATGTGCAATCACTAAAGAAGTTAGGAAATATCACTAATATTGACTATTATACAAATTTACTTGATTTATGAATAGTTAGAGACGGTCTTGCTTGCTAGTCAGCGGACAGGGGTACATGGGGGCTGTGCCCCCTTTTTTATATTATGTTTTTAGACAAACAATTTCAGTTCAAAATTTAAAATTTCCTCAAATTTCTCACTATTTTAGTCAATCCAATTGACCAAAACTGCCCTTGATGTTAATTTTGAGAAATATTAATTAAAACATGTTTAATTAACTTGGACCCACCTCTAAGTTAATATGTTATCCTAATCCAATTAGAATTTAAGATACTTTGAATCCTTATCCAATAGGATTTTATTATATATCTCACCAATCTTATAGGATTTGTAATTCTTATCTGATTACAAGTTTATCTCATATCTAATGGGAATGTAGCAATAGATAACCTCAATGAGATATATGATCAAAACAAATTTCGATTCCTATTCATACAAAACGAGCAATTGAATAAAGAAACAAAATATTAATCATGAATTTAATACCAGAATCACATTAACCTAATCATGGTTTCTATCATGGAGACATACATAATTATTGAACAAAAACAAAATATGTATTCAACACAAAAATCACATTAACCTAAACTTGACTTCTACCATGAACATACAAAGTTCGCATCATTCAATACTAAAAACATATTTTAATCGAAATATTATAAACTTGAATTTTATCATTGAATCAAATCATGCGTATGTATGAAATATATGAATTAACAGTATGCTTTAAAACCAATTCTTGATATCAATTATCACATAACCCACATGTACATCATATATACATTAACCAAGATCATGTTTTCGCACATATATCATATATACATCAAAGAAAACAAGCAAACATTTAATAGAATCGAGCATAAGGCTCTGATACCACTATTGGGTTTTGGGTTTCATATACAGTGGAAAATTTTAAATTTTTTTTGTAAAACTTCAACAGGATCGAAAATATGTTCCATTAAACTAGATCTATAAAAGTAATCCTTACCTTAATCCATGATTTCCTTCTCTGCCCGGCCCAGATCGCCTCCCAGGCCCAATACCCAAATCGGGCTCGAGTTAGCGGTCTGGCTCTTCTAAAACAACTTGCGGAATATCTAACTAGTGCATATGGATAAGTAATTGCATAATTAAATAAAGGGAAATCCATATGATAGAGTATGAAACTATTGTAGGATTTCAAATCCTTACTAAAACATAAGTCATTCAAATACTACTAAATAATCTAAGTTAAAGGAGAGTTAGGTTCATTTAGGCGAGAAAACCTATTTAAATAGAACCTAAGTCCAATAATTTCAAAGTAAAAAAATAGATAATATCATTACAAGGCTCACATTAAAAGAAAAGGTTTCAAGCTATCGCCTCTCCCTTGTCGATCTAGCACTGATGTGTATGGTCTTGAGATGTAAGTGGGGTGAGCTAAAAGGGACAATGGAGTTCAGTAGCGCAGAAAGACCGCTCAACCATTAAATACGCAAATATTATTTAATAAGCATGGAATGCTAGCATGAATTGAAACTGAATAATTAATCATTTAAATCAAGACATCGAATGAATTTTTAAAGAATTGATAAACTAAGTCAACAAGATTAATAAAGAATATTAAATTCAAAAACTCATCATCATGTATAGGGTTCATAACAAAGAGATACCATAGAAAGAAATAATAGTATAAAGTCATGGTATCATTCAATGCATACTAGTTATTTATAAGAGTCCGACGACTGATTCCCTTACCATTGAGGTGATAATAACAAGTAGATGAAACATAGGCCTTATGTGCCTTCTTGTTATTCTCATCAAACAAACAGTGGGCTCGTCCAAAGCCATCACCGATGTGCGCACCAAAATCACTTGAGGTTTACATGAAAAGTTAGCCACTACTCATGTCCCTAACAACCAACCATGAGGAAAGTAATCCCAACCCCTATTCAAGGAGAGGGTAATCCCAACTCCTTATCCGGGAGGGGTGATCTAACTCGTTACCCAAAAGTAGGTAATTCCAAGTTAGGTGCAATACGCATACATCCCACACATAGGTAGAATCATGTCAATAACACAATGCGGCCCGTTTGTTAAGTCTCTAATGAAAAACATATGTCATATCATAACTAATATCAAGACATATTTGATAATTTAGCAAGCTCCCCACTTACCTCGACTCACCGCCAATCCTATTCTAGATCCTCGCGCACTCGAGGTCAAATGCAAACTGCCTTGCGAATTTAAACAAATTAACACAAATTAACATCATAGAAAAGTCATATATTAATTACAATCTATTTTCAATTTATTTTGGGGTCCACTGGGTCCCACGGGTCCCTCGTTGCTCGGTGTGAGGGGTGGAACCTGCCCAACTTTCCTCTTGAATATATTTATTCAAATAACATGTCCCTGGTTTAGAGGTGTAGGGGTCAAATTGGCCCCTATGTGGCATGTGCACCTGGAGTGTTTGCTACTCTCTCCTCTACCCTATCGAGCAGGAAGCCCAAAAGTTGGTTGGGAGGTTTTGGGGGGCCTCCACTAGTAGAACACTCCTCCCTTTCCAACAGCAGTGGACTATCGCTGCCCTTTTTTGTGATGGTGAGGTTCTCAACCTTATAAACACCACCAATTCAGATTATCCACCATTAATGAAACCAAACCAAGCTTATAAATTAACTTGAATAAGGAAAGAGGGAATATGTATAATGAGTTTACTTTCAAAGGAGACTTTGTTCACTTTGAAGCTCAACACCCACCACAAATCACTAACAAGCTCTCATTTATTATTCTCCTTAAAATTTGGGGTTTTGGAAAAAAAAGGGCTAGACTTTTAATAAGATTTATATACTATGACTAATTAGTCTAGGTTTTGTATAATTACCAAAATTCCCCTAGGTCGAGCGTTTGGTTTTTGAGTCTTTACAACATCCCCAATTTTAAAGAACTTTCATCATCAAAAGTAATGTACATTTGTTGCCTGGCGTATCTAGTTGTAACGATTTCTTTTACAACCATTTTTTGTAACTGATGCAAATCCGCACCTGCAAAATTTGCACTTGTCCCCCGCATGAAATAAAATCTTACTTTTATCTATAATTTCTCAATAGTATTATTTTCATCCACTAAGGCATTTACAAGGTCTGTCTCATGCCTATCTGATATGTGATCTCACGCCTATCTGTGTCTATAAATATCTTTGCCTATCTGGCAACAAATCCATATCGCCAACTGGTAGTAGGATCAAAAATAGCTATCTGCAATAGTATGAAAAGTAGCACACTATTTCTGTCACCATCTCGGTTACACATATTAATGAACGACTCATTGTGTCCTTGCGACTTATCTGTAGAGGTTACAAATGAGCAAACATAGTATTCTTTTCCAGAATTATACCTTAACATTATTTTTAATACATGTTTATCGATGTTATTTTTTTGTAGATTCATAATTGAAGTTAACTTTTGACCAACGGTCCATTTCGTAATTCCTCTGACACGCATAATCGTTAACTTACTCATTAAGTTTCCCCCTTTGTAATTCTTAGGAATATTTGTTTTCATCACCATTCCTAAATCGTTTTCAGCATTCATATAATGCACTTCATTGCGTTGCCATCTTCATTTCATACCAAGGTTTCCTATCACAATCATTTTATCTTCACGAGACTTCTCGCATCATGTCCTCGTACTGATCGACGTTCACAATCTTGGGTGACCATTTTAAGTTCTTTTAGCATAGTCAAGTTTCCCATTTAGTGCACAAGTTTCTATTATCATCCTCCCAAGCTAACTCTTTGATCTTATAGTTTTTTATAACTTCTCTCACCAAGAAACAAAGGTGGTTTAATTTTAATGTTTTAATTTTGACTTTCATGTCGTTTCATAAGATTATACAACCCATATCTTAGGTATTATCATTAAGAACTCGTAACTCGCTACGATCCAATTATTTTAAGTTCATAATTCGCCCTGACGTTTCAATTTGTTACTCGTCTGCATTACTATTGTTGCACTTTTTATTTATTCTTCAAGTACACCAAAAGTAATGTACATGACTGTGTACTTAATATTTAGACGAGTGTATCTTGTGCCTTATGTCATTCAAAACTTTGTTTCAAGGATATCCCGACTTAAAGATGATGTATGTTCACAAATCTTTCTTTCATCATAATGAATTTTCGAGTCTACCTCACTAACGTGAGCGATTATGGTTTTAGACTTTTATATTTTCATTATCATTTATCAAATGATTTAACTTCCAATGTGGATAAGGTTCATACCCCTTGATTCATCAAATATCATATAACGTACATGCATCCATTCAAAGTTTGTACTTAAGTAAACTTAGTTAGTGTAAATCTCCTCTACACAACTCGGATTTACCTTATTCTTAGATTAACCTTTCATTTCATATAGACTAATTATACATATGTTACTTGTTAAAACATCATCCTTGATCATTCAAGCATCTCACGATACACTTAACATTTAGTTGTCTGTGCAAACATGTCACTTAAT
Source organism: Stephania cephalantha (assembly GCA_039657325.1). NCBI lineage: Eukaryota > Viridiplantae > Streptophyta > Magnoliopsida > Ranunculales > Menispermaceae > Stephania > Stephania cephalantha. The sequence continues at coordinate 26,969,926 of CM077578.1, read as the reverse complement.
CATCTAGGTTTCTTTTCGAGAATTCTTACACCATTCGGTTAGGATTTTCACTTTGGAACTTACACTAAGCCCTCAGGCTCCCAAGTGCTAGCAACACATTGTCTGACAATTCCTAATGGAGTCAAATTTAGAAGATCTCATATCCACCCTAAGATAAATGGTTCATAACTAGCTTAAGATATTTACTAATCGTTCCTCATTATCGTATTGTTCATGTTACAAGGTATGAACTTTATTAGGAGTCGATCCTATCCTAGGATCCCCAATTTTAATTTGTAACTGTCATTGATTTGACGCTTTATCCTTCGCAAAACTATTTAGTTTGATAGTCCACCTCTTAAATTAACGTTCTCTCTTACCAAGAATTTCGGAGTTTCTTTTCATAAGCAATTTTCATGATTTCTCATGATGACACCTTTTTGATATGAAATTGTACTTTATAGAATAGGGTATTCCCCTTTCAAATTGTACGACTGTAAAAAACTATCGTAGTAAGTATTTTCTCTCTTGAGTTCATAATTTTTCATACCACCTATTAACTTATTTGTTTCCCTACAGGTCGATCCAACCTTAGTATCCTTAATTTTATGAATCAACTTATAATTAACTTAGGTTAGGTGTCATTAGTTACATTATTTATTCTTGGACATTATTTTCATTCAACATCCCTTATAATCATGTTAGCTTCCACTTTGCCTCAATATTCGTTAGTTCACGTGTCCATTATCGGACTATCATACCAATGATATTCTTTTAGTTAGGTATTCCTAATTTTTATGATTCACCTATCATTGGATTTATTATGATATCATTGACATTGATGCACCCCTTACAACTGTACAAATCTTGAGTCATATAAATCATTTAGTTTTGAGGCATTTCTTAATTTTTCCAATTGTGGTACCATCATTGCGTACCTCACAATCATTGGAAAACTATTTATCAAATTTTGGTACTCCCATTTTTATAAGTCAAGTCATTTCTTGTAAAGTAAGATTAATTTATCTTTGAGTCGGTTGACTTTGATTTATATTATTTAAACCTCATGTCTTTGGTCCTTTCAACATTTACGAATTTCTACTTGGTACCACGATCACCACACATGACAGTCTTTCTAAATACATCCCTCGACTTGGGATCCTCAATTTCAATATTAACCTAATTAATAGCCGATTTAAATTTAACTTTTTTACATGATCGATCAAAAATCGAGAAACGTGATTCAATTACTTTTATGTGAAATTCGAATTGAACGTCTTTCAAAGTCTTGAGGTTTCATAAAAAACCATATTCGCAAAACAGAGTTATTTGCATAGAAAAATATAAATTATCCTCGCGTTTCGAGCGACTGTAAACACCTTTTAAATCAATTTGGTTCATGCAACATAAAATTAAATCATAAACACATGAATGTTTTTCTTTCCACCATAAGATAATAACTTTGGTCCAAACTTATACTTTACATTTTCATTAAGTCAAAAACCTTCAAATTCATTAACACTTTTTCATACAACCTGAACTGGGACTAAAATTTCATGAGACCAATCTTTCAAGAAATATAAACCATGTTTGTTGAATCAAAGGAAAAATCATTTCGTAAAACTCAAAGTGAGGACACGATGACAAATCTTTGAAATAAACAAAAGTCTATTTACTTCATTTTAAAAAACCAAGTAGAATAAGTCGTTACCTTTTACACTTGATTAAGTTTTCAAATCTACTAAAACTAGTATAGTTCTTCATTAAAAATCGATAAACATCAATTCGAAACACCCCAAGAATCAAGGTCTAATACAGTGTAAAATTTATTTTTTGAGGAAAATAAATCACGTGTAACAACAAAAGTCAAATCATAGTAATGACCTTTGATTTAGTAAAATCATAAATCTTTGATTCCCATCTTTAATCAAGTGTTAGACATTTAAGAGTACGATTCTGTTAGGCAATACTAGCTGGTAATCTAGTTGATAGTAGAAAATCTAGTAGAATGCTGATAATTTAGCTGACAGTTGAAAAACTAGTAACTGATAATTGATAACTGGTAATATATTTGATCTTTTAAAACTGTTTAGAAGAAATAGCTGATTGAGTAGCGTAGAAATACAATATAACATAAAAGGCATGCTATATATATTATAAATGATATATATATATATGTATTATTTAATGTAGTACTTCTAAACATAAATATTTTTTTAATAATTATGTAATATTATACATAAAAATTTATTATCTATAATTCAATAATTTTTATTTAATTTTTTCAAATAATATCAAATATAAATAATAAATTTATAATATATTATTTTTTGTTTTTTATATTTTGTATTTTTTTGGGCTGAAATGGAAAGTATACTAAATTCAGCGTTTTTGCAACTAAAAGCTACTTGGGATAGCGTCCAAGATTTTAGAGTTTCATCTAGATTATTTTTAAATTTAGTCGCTAACCAAACACAACTTATTTGCTAAAGTAGCTTAAAATCTAGCTTATCAGCTAACAAATAAGCTACTTTGTGCGTGCCAAACAGAGCCTACATGTGTCATTCCTCTCACGAATTATGTTTTCAAGTTTTGCTTCCAAGCGAAACTAACTTAATTTGATGGTTTAAAAACTAAGATTCATTGGCATTATTGCTAGAATAAATAACTTCTTTTTAAATAAGGTACCATGAATTTTAACCTTTTTATTAGAATTTCAAAGGTCAGAGTTACGTCTCGAAGTGCGACTACGTCACTACTTCCATATAAGTATGTAGCATGGCGACTCGGTACCATTTCAAGTTTCTTAATTCTTGTTTAAGCCTTTTATTTGTTACACTACCCTTAAGTATAGGCATATCACACCATGTAGTTTCTAATCGAAGCTTATTCATCCTCGTAATACTCATTGCAGACATTCTTGAAGCACGTGTAAAATCTCCCAAAAAATTTGCATCGATTTTCTCACATAATTCATTGTCATTCCCCCTACAATCTTATAGAACTCAAGTTTCTCATCCGTTCGCGACATTCATCAGTGACAATTGAACTAGTAGGGGAAGACGATTCACCATATATCTAATGATAAATTATATGTACATGTAGCAAATAATCATCATAGCAAGTCTTTCTAAAATATTTTTTTATCCCATCCCATCCTAAGATTTATCATTGTATATGTAAAGTAGACTTTGAACCAATGTCTCATACCATTTATATGTCTGACTTAAACTTGAACTTTCAACTAAAAGGCCTACAACCGAGGTTTCACTAACCTAATCTTATTCCCTATGTCCTCATACTTATGCTCTGATACCAACTATGACGACCCTTTCCTAACTTAGGGTCAGGTCACCCGGCCCAGACTGCCTCCTTGGCCCAATACCCAAATCGAGCCCAAACAAGCAGTCTCGCTTACCTAAGACAACCAGTTGAATATCAAACTAATGCATAAGGATAAATAATTGTGGAATGAAATAAAAGGAAAATTATACGATAAAACTATCATTAGGTGTTCAAATCCTTACAACAACATTAGTCACTTAAATACTACCAAATTAACTTAAATTAAAGGAGACTAAGGTTCATTTTACCCAAAAGACCTATTTAAATATAACCCAAGTCTAATATCTTCAAAATCAAATAAATAGATAATATCATTACAAGGCTCACATCAAAAAGAAGGTTTCAAGCTATCGCCTCTCCGTTGCTGATCTAGCGTCGATGTGTATGATCCTGGATGTAAGTGGGTTAAGTTAAAAGGAGAACAGAGCTCAGTAATGTGGAAAACCCGCTAAACCGTCAAATATGCAAGTAATACTTACTAAACATTCAACCGTAACATGAATTAAAATTGAATAAAGAAGCATTTCAAATAAGACATCGCTTGAATTTATAAAGCAGTAATAAACCACGTCAACAAGATTGATAAAGCATATTAAAGTCAAGACTCATCATCATGTGCAGGGTTCACAAGAAAGATACCATAGTAAGTAATAATAATATAAAGTCGGGTATCATTAAATGCAAACTAGTTATTTACATTAGTTCGACGACCTATTCCCCTACCCTCGAGGTGATGGCAACCACTAGATCACATACATTCCTTATATGCCTTCTCGTTAGTCTAATCAAAGAAATAGCAGGTTCGTCGAATGTCATCACTGATGTGTGCACCAAAATCATATAAGGTTTTTATGAGAAGTTAGTCAGTGCTCATGTCCCTAACAACCGACCATAAGGATCTATATAAGAAAGTAATCCCAACCCCTATCCAAGGAGAGGGTAATCCCAACCCCTTACCTATGAGAGGGTAATCCCAACTCCTTATGCAAGAGGGGGCGATCCTAACTCCTTACCTTGGAGTAAGTAATTTCAAGTTTGGTGTAACACAAATACATCCCATATATAAGTATAATCAAGTCAATAACACGATGGAACCCATTTCCCAAATCTCTAACTAAAAACGTATGTCCTAACATAACTAATATCAAGCCATATTTCATAATTGAGCAAACTACGCACTTATCTCGACTCACCGCGAATCTTATTCTCAATCCTCGCGCGCTCGGGGTTAAATGTGAACCGCCTTGAGAATATAAACAATTTGAGACACATTATCTTCATTGAAAAGTCATATATTAATTTTAATATATTTTTCAATTTATTTCACTATCCATTAGTGTAGGATCCTGTGGGTCCCTCGTTGCTTAGTGCGAAGGGTGGGACCAACACAACTCTTCCTTTGGGAATGAGCTAGTGCACCTCGTTTAAAGTAGTAGGATTTATTTGTATTTTATTAAATTTATATATCATATATATACATATATATATATATATATCATATATATAATATTGGGCAATGTGCTCTAGGTCAATCTACAAACATTGTTTATCATTTAATTTTTGTTAATAAAATAGAGGTTTTCGTTTTATGTTTTTATTCTAAGTGATTGCATGTGTACCTTATAATAAGATTTATGGGTATTTTTTGAAATATCCTAAATGTCCCTAGTCTGTCACTATACTAGAAACTATAATTAATTAAGGCTAGTGTGAATCTTGATTGATGGTAATGTGATGATCATGCGTATATGGATACAAATTGAGATCACGAGTACTTGTTAAGGAACAAGGTACTGGACTAACTCGCTATGAAAACACCATATGGATTAAGCTTTAGGTGTTACTCATTATAGGCATACATTCAATCATTCGAATTGAAATTTCCAAGACTTCATTATTAGGTGCACGACAATTTGACACAATCAAACGTTATCTTTAACCAGATGATTATAAAAATTGTGATTAGTTACCATGTGAATAATATGTTAATGTGTGTAATAAAGATAGAATTTGTCCTTCTCGTATAGAGAGAGATATCGGTGGATCCCTTTCTATGTTTGACTGTTAAATGGCCAAGTCCAAGTGAATTATATGATCAATGTCATTTGGATGTTTTTAGTCTACCTAATGATCGAGACTAGTGCGATTGAACATTAATGGTGACTTTCCATTCCTTATGTTTAATCAAAAGATATCGCACGAAAAAAGGATGTAATATATGATATTCATTAGGTTGTATCGATTTTGATATTCATGCTACTTAGGTAGTCATAATGCCTTGCTAGATACCGCTTATGACTTTTATTCAACATTGTTTTGGTTCACTGCCAATGTCTCTTGAAACTATTGGGTTACACACAAATAATGGCTTTACACAATTTCAATTGGTTCAGAGTAATTAATTTTATTTAATAAAATTAATGAAATAAAAGCTCGTACGATTTGTTATATGATAACTTATTAATAGGGGTGTTTGTGTAATTTTCTTGAATTGCTTAAATACAATAGTTGTATTACGAATATTTTTTTTAAGTGAGCTTAGCTACATATATAAGTAGAGGTTGAAATCCTAAAAAAAATAAGATTTTTTTTTTACTATTTTGGAGTTTTCTTGATTTTGGTAGAGAAAGGAAAAACATTTTCAATATCTCTTGGGTCTAGCACTCTAAAATCGTGGTCACTAGTTGTGTGTGAATTTTTGATAGAGGACATGTGCTAGAACATCTTAGAGATCGAATATTTAGATAAGGAAATCACAAACTAAGGTATGGTTTACTTTTTGTATATCTAGTTTAATGGAGCTTATTTTCGATCTCGTTGGGGTTTTTAAAAATTATTTTGAATTTTTCGCTGTGTATGAACCCAAAACCTCAACATATATATTGTAAATATAATATATTTATTCAAATAAAATGTCCCCGGTTTTGAGGTGCAGGGGCCAATGTGGCCCATATTTGGCATTTGCATGGGGAGTGTTTGCTCCCTCATCCTCCACCCTTTTGGGCAGGAAGCTTCAGAGTTAGTTGAGGGTTTTGGGGGGACCTCCATAAGGAGGCCCCTCCTCCCTTTTTAGCAGCAGCGGAATGCCGCCGCATGTTTTTTGGTGACAGCGCGGTTTTCCAACCTCATAAACATTTTCAATTCAAATTCTCCACCATTAATGAAACCAAACCAAGCTTGTAAATCAACTTGAACTAGGAAAATTGAGTATGTATAATGATTTTACCTTCAAAGGAAACTTTGTTTTGACTTTGGATTACAACACCCATTAAGAAATCACAAATAAGCTCCCCTTTATCCTTCTCTTTAAAACTTGGGGTTTTGAACAAATGAAAAGGGTTAAGGTTTATAATAAGATTTATATACTATGAACAATTAGTCTAGAGTTTCCATAATTACCAAAATGCATTTAGGGCGAGTGTTTGGGTTTTGGGTCATCGAATTAAAACCCATTTTCGACATATCATTTACACTTGCATCAAAACCTAACTATAACCAACCTAGCATACATCCCTCTGAGCCCAAGATTGATAATTTTTATGTGAGGAAAGAGAGTTCCTAGTTATTGAGAGTGAAAGGAGAAAGTGCATTGTGGATTTGCATAAAGTGTAAAGCTAGGGCTTTGATTTAGGAATTTGATTTCAAGGAGCACAAGGGTTTGAAGTTGTGAGCAAAATGAGACGACTTTGAGGAGTGTTCTACACCGAGGTAAAATTATTATTTATGTAGTTATGCTTTTAAATTTTAAGAAATATCGATTAAATTGTATTAATAATGGATATGAGGTTAAATACAATTTTCAAGTTCTTTGAATATTGAGCATCAAAGAGACTCATGTAGACCTAGTTTATGTTTTTGCATTTTTTGACATGTGAATGATCTGTGACAATAAATTTTTAATTTTAGGTAATTTCAAGACTCGTATTGCTAGTTGCATTGTTGGTAAGTTGTGTAAATTTTGTGATAGAAAATGTTGAGAATAAAGAGGCAAGCAACAAGTCAAGTGAGTCAAGTGACAACAAATTATTTTGAGGCATCAACCTCAAGAGATCCCAATGATAAGGAACCTAGGCCATTTAAGTCAAAGTACTTCAATAATAGAGAGGCCAAGGAAGATATGAGGATATTGAGCATAGTGAGTTCATTTATAGGTGAGGTATAAATTTGATGGCTAAGTATGACAAACGAGTGAATAACTTCATTAGGTAAAAAAATTAGGAGCATTTCACTCAAGATTATTGGAAAAACGAAATTAGAGGAGTTAGCGAGATTGTATACGAATTTTATTCCAAGGCGAAGTTTACTAGCAAGAATTAACCAGTAAAGGTGAGAGAGGTATTTATCTTCTCTAATGTGCATGAAATTTATAGCATATATGGATTGGAGCATTTTAGTATGGTTGGGGCCGAACAAAGTTTCCTAGGCAATCTATATGAGAAACCCTATAACCTATACCCTTTTTTAGGCATAGAAAAAACATTGGTTGTCCAAGGACATCAAGGCTAGGTAATGGGAGCTTAGAATGTGTCGAAGCACATAAAAAATGGGAGTGTTAAGAAAGTCTACCAAATGTAGCAACATTTCCTTATTGGTTCTCTATACCCCACCACTCAATTGGGAGAGATTAATAAGCCAAAAGCTGCTTATTTAAATGAGATTACAAAGAATAGGGAGATCAATGTTGGCATGATCATATACAACAATCCTAGGAAGTCCATTATGTTAGAGCGAGACAACAAATTGTTGTTTCCAATATTGATCACTTAGTTGTGCTTAAAGGCTGGAGTTAGATTGCTTAGAGATGAAGAATTTGATATTGAGGTCCAACAAACCATGGATGACGCTTTTATGCTCACACTTAAATCACCACCTGATTATCAAGTCTCCAAGGATTTGAGGGAAAAAGCTGAGGGCAATAGACTTAAGGCCAAATTGATGGCCAAATTGCAGGAGGATAATGCTGCAACAACAATAGCAGTGACTGAGTTAGCTCAAAAGCTAGAAGATGAAGAATAAGGAGAAGAGGAGGAACAACAACATGGATTCGCAGAGGGCTACGAGTTCATAGACTAATTTATTAGAGAGCAGAACTTGGATGGTCCTAATGTTTTTCCACCACCTCCTCCACCATTGGAACTAGTACCACCACCAAAGGACTTAACTCTATGGTAGGAGAGGCTATGGAATGCCGAGATAAGGAGACAGTGCCAAAAGGACAAAGCTTAGTATCGTGAAGCCTTGAAGAGATATGAGCAAGAAAGATGGAACAAGCAGCGAAACTTCAAGTTGTTTGTTGATCATTAGATGGACATAGCTAGATATGAAAGGAGCAGACGGATTAGATAGACTGATAGGTCTTTTGGTTTTCCAGTAGCACCAGCATTTGTGTTTGATCTAGATTTGATGAATAGCACGATGGTGGAACGTCTATTTATATCATCATATCCAAGAGCTGATGATATGGATGATAATGATGATGCGTAGTCCTGAATTCAGACTCTTAGGATTTCTTTATACCTGAGGAGCTGAAAGATACATTGATACCAGTTCACTTCAAATTTGGGATATTTTGTTAACTATTTAGTTGTTTAAAATCGATGTTTAGTTTATGATTTTATATTTTGTGTTATTATTATGTTTGTGTTTTACTATTTCTATGTTTTAGAATTATTTAAACCTTGAGGACATGGTGTGGTTTATGTTTGGGGGCATCAACACAACACTACACTAGGGGAAGTGGTAAGAATGGATGAAAAATAAGCATAAACACTTCAGGTATGATCGTTTAAATTTTATTTTTGAAGCAGTTAAAGTGGAAAGCATGGTAGTGTATTATTTTTACTATTTCATTTATTTACTATTTGAATTTTTAGTTAGTATAAATTAGGTTATATGTAATAATATGTAATGAATAAATAATTCATTCGCATGTTCATGCCTTAAATTGAGGATGAGTAAAATACAAGAGTCTTGTTGATATGAAACTCAAGAGTGTTTTTAATTTTTTGAAGAAGATATAAAATTTAGCAAACATCGGTATGATTTCATAAATAGAAACCTAGAGTTATGGAAAATCATGACCTTGAAACAAAAGTAAGGAGAATACTAGAACACTTCTTTTGGAAATAGTTAGATCTTTAAAGAATTCTATAATAAATGTGAACCTGACTTGAAAATAAAAAAGTAAATAAAGACTTAGTGCAACAAGCAGAAAAAATAGGCATTTTGAATAAAAATTTGGAGTTAACTTACTTGATAAAGTGAGAGTGAGAAGTGTTAACAAAAGTTTTAGAAATAAAAAATAATAATGAGTCCCACAAGTTCTAAAGGAAATGGAGTAGATAACTTGATGGTCGGAATGAGTGAGGAAAAATGGATTATATAGGAAAAGGAGCAGGGACCGCGAGAAATAAGAATAAAAAGGACAAAAATAAAAGAAAAGAGAGCTAAAATAGAGAAAAGAAGGCGGAAGTCAAAATAAAACTCTTCAAATAAAAGATTTAGCTCGAGTGCTAGTGGCTTTATTGAGTAAAGTATTATTTCCATCTATGTTAAGTCATATAGACTCTTGAAGTAATAAATTCTATCAAAATTAGTTTGATCTAGGCTTATTTGTGAATTCCTAAGCTTAATGAGAAATCATGAGATTGTAAACTTGCTATTTGAGTATCGAGGTGGAACAAACTTGTGAGTAGTGATGGTTTTGGTTGTGACTTAGTGTTTCGAAAAAGAGTTGTATGTGTTATTAAAACTACATATCTTGAAAATAAAAACTCTTGAATGGATTATTAATTTGAAACTTAGAGAATTAAAGGATTCTCAATGAACAATGTAAAATGAATGTGGACGAGGTAATTGGAGTAGTTAGGAGACTTAGTAAAATATACTTTTGCTCAGGATGTAAAAAATCCTATGTTTGGGGTTTTTGATAAGTGATTATTTAGACTTATATATAAGGTTTGTTTAGTAGTATATTTCGTATAAATATACTTAAAGGAGCTTAAATCGATGGTGTTTATGCATTTTCAAGTATACAAGGCATAAAGGAAGGAAAATAGCGAATTCAAGAAGAAAAGAAGCAATAACACATCCTAGGAGGTTTGGCATAGTGGCTAAGTAGTGCGGCACTGTGGAGGTCAAGACACAGTGCTGAGGAACCAAAGGAACATTGCCAGGACCACTGAAGAAAGAAAATGCACACGGGATGCTTAGTGTAGTGGCAGCACTGTGGGAGTGCACACAGAGTTTGGGACTTAAGTGACAGCGCTAAGAAGAGAAAAAAATAGAAAGTAGAGTTCTATTCGGTGTTAAATTGTTAATTATGGTTTCTAATTGTTTGGAAACGTGTTTAAGGTGTATAAATAGATAGGAGAACGTGGTAAACTCATTACTAACAATAGATTAGCCACCATCAACATAGTTTAGCATAAGTTTACATTATTTTTGAGTATTAAGACAATTTGTAGGGAGAAGACATTGAAGACTTACATGTGATGAATCATGTACTTTGTTTATTGATTTAATTCAAGTTATTTCTTTATATCTCTGATTTAATCAAAATCACTATGTGCCTGTTTGTTTCAATGAAGTGTGGGTCATTCATTAATCTTAGGGATCAATAGATCCTATGGTATGAATATTATGCTATAAACATGAGTAGAATAGAAATACAAAAAGTACAATAGTTAGAATTTGTATTGATTATGAGCAAAATGCTACAAACGTCTTGATCACGTGTTTTTTGATATTAGGTTTTATAAGTTATCAAGCCCATTGAAGCTTTTAAGCCGAATATGGATGGTACAACCGTAAAATATATAACACCAAACGATAGTTGTAGAGTAGGGAGGCACAAATAGCAACGTTAACTGGTTATGAATCTAAAAATTTTGAACATTAAAGCAATGTGGAGCTTACGTTATTCACAGTGATAGGTGGAGTTCTAGTTTTCATATTAGAATCCTTTCAATCACGATAGTGGGTTAAAGTGGATTTGATAAAAATCTGTCTATTCTAATTAGGCATTGGACACACATAATAAAGATGATAAAATAAGTTGAAAAGCGTAGTATTTCATTACCTAAGTGAAGTTATGAACTAAGATAATATTATATAAAAGTTTAAGTAATTTGCATTTATTTGTTATTATAGATTAGTTAAGTTTAGTTATAAAACTAATTAAAAGAATTTCCCTAGCAATAAAATAATTGAAGTTAAGTACGTAGTGAGTTCATATACCTTTTCTTGAGGGAGATATCCGTAGTCAATGTAAGTTGGTTACACTATTACTATAATCGAGCCATTACATTTGTGGCATGAACACCAATTGTGCCTTAGGTTGTTGTACTGGTGGTCCTATTTTAGCCATCATCAAGCTTTCCTTGAAACTCCATAAGTTCCCTTATTTGCTTCTCCCTTCAAAATTTCCATTGATCATCGGTTTTGCGAGTAGCCTGAGGTCCAAGACTCTACGAACCCTCTCACTGATTAGCCATTAGATTCTTAAATCAAAAGAAACATAAGACCTTTAAGGTAAAATTCAGAGAAAAACCAAGGAATCATATCTATATAATAGATACAATATCTGCAACAAAAGACATATAATAATGTTTTCATTTTCCTTTTTTTCCCCAAAACATGATAAAAATGTTTTATCATACGCTAAGCTTATTCATTACTCGAGACAATTTTTAGAGTTAGTAACTTAGGTTCTAGTACTAAGGTATATCAGAGCCCATACCGTTAAGATTTGATACCGAATTATATCTAAGTTGTAAGGTTATCCTCTGAACTAAGCTGTAATGTCAAACTGTAACAAAGCTATCACTTATTTTTGAGACAATTCGAAAGTGAAAACGAGGCTCTAACCAATCTCTCATACAAACTATATCAAATTTATTAAATGTAATAAAGCCTTTAAACACAGTCTCTAATACTAAGCAGTATCAGAGCTAATAACTTTAGGCTCTTAAGTAAGCTCTAATACCTTGTTGTAGCATCCCCTATCCTATTAGGGCAATACTCGGCCTAAAACCTTAATAAAGCCCTGATAACCCTGCTGGACTTAAATAGATCCAACAACCTCTCTCTTCGTACCACATAAACTCAACTTATATATCGATATCGAATTAAGAATTCAAAATATACACAGCGAAAAATTATAGCATTTTTGATAAATAAAATAATATACATAATTGAAGAGCTTATCAAAATCCAAAACTCGATTATGAAACCTCCCAACCATGTTCATTTACAACAAATTAACTCAAACAGTGTATATATATGAATGTTCATTACATCGTAAAGAAAATAGTAAGATTCCTAAATCTTCTCTTTTCTTTTTGCAAAAGCGCTAGGCTAAGAACCTGAAATGTTGAGTGCCCCAACTTGCTCAGGAACTAGGGATTCACAAAGCCCTCGACATTCCATATAATATTCAAAGGTAATATGCAATAACAATATGCACCAAAGATAACTAACAATATTATGAAAAGCATATAATCCAATAAATAACGGATGCAAGTCAAACTGTCAATGACTATTATACTATGATTACCATTTCATTTGTAAATCTAGGTTCGATTACCCACGAACACCATTAATGTTATTGCTAGACCAGCAATCAAGCCCATTTTTTATATAACATTTTTATCAATGTTTAGCCAATCCCTTAATGTTCAACGGTTATATCCTAAAACCTCTTGTGATTATGTAATCCACAAAACATGTTTATCAAAGTAGGATTTAACATATAGGCATGAAATCAAACCTATTTCTTATACAACATGTTCTCAATTGTAGGATTTACTCTCGCTGATCACATTAAACATCGTTTTCTTTTTAATAAATACATTACATTGTACATAGTCCCTCATTCAGTCAATAAACTATATGAACTACATGTACTAATATATCAAGGAAACATTTGATAAATAAGCAAATCCATACTTACTTTGTTTTTGGTTTTCCTTTCCAAATCCCCTAACTTTTCTTGCCACTCAAGTTTTCCCAGTGCTCCAAAACCTATCACAAACCATTTGTGGTTAATATAAGTCTAATAAACTATATTTAGAACCCTAAGTCAGTCCATAAGACCTCGAGAAATTCTAATCAAAATACAATATCATTGTTGTTTATTGGGTGGGAGCGCGCTTCCTCACTAAGTGGGGCACGCTCCACCAATTGGGTTCATCACAATTTATGAAAAGAGTATGCTCTACCCAGCAAGCATTATCTCAACAGTGAATAAGGCCTCAGTCCTTGTTCAACCCACCATACAACATTAAATACAATCAAACATTCCCAAATACATTAGGGAGGACCTCTAGTGAGATATAAACCACTTTCAGGTAATCAAAAACAACAATTAATATAGAAATAATCATCCATTATGAATTTAACTCAAAAACTTCAAAACTAGTTTACTTTAGTGATGAATCCCTAGATTATAGTGGTTTGATCTTTTCTTATCTACAGAGAAATCTCTCCCAATCAACTCATTCAACTGTCAAAACCCCCAGCTGCTTGATCTCTCTCACTCTCTTGATTGATCAGTGAAACATTAAGGATAAGTTTGAAGGTTTTGATTTAAATATGTGGATTTTCCTCGAGATATGCACGTGCTATTTTGAGGCTGATAAAGTGATTGATGTGCTAAATTGACACATCCTAAAATGACAAATATCTTAACACCATTAACACTTACACTCATCTTGAAGCAATCTAACAATCCATACAATTCAAATCAACTTATATTCTTAATTATATATCTATATATTTATATTTCAATTGTATATAAATACATATACTTCGTATCTTCTCTCACCAATAAATACATCGGACACGCCTACGAGTATTTTAGGGTGTGCACATTCATTTCACAACCCCCTCGTCAAACTTGTTGTGGCAGTATTTTAATATTTAATTATTTATTTTTCCATTATAGGATTGTATTAATTTCCTATTAATCCCACAATCAATAAATTCGCCCAAACATACCATACAAACAAAAATCATCAAATAAACCCGCACACATGCTAATCGAGGTTCTCTAGACTTAACCACAAGCCTAACTCTGGTTAATTAGGATTCGGGTTAACACTATTCACCATGTTAAGGTAACGAGTTATTACACCATAGCATGGCATACATGATAGATCCAATTGCTAATGTATATATAATCGTATTCATGTGCTCTCGCTCATCATTAGTCTTTGGTCATCGAGTCTTGCTGAGACTTATACTATGAGACATTGGCAACGAGCCTCTTTTCGAATCTTGCATACTGAACCTATTAAGTACCTTGTCAATATAAGCACTCTGACTTAGACCGATTAGCATTTTAGATCTTTCCCTGTAGATCTTAACCCCAAATATGTAGGTTGCATCTCCTAAGTCCTTCGTTAGAAAACACTTTCCTAACCCAGACTTGACACTCTGCAAGGTTTGGATGTCATTTCCAATAAGTAATATATCAACATATAGTACCAGGAAAACAACCTTGCTCTTACTAACCTTATTGTATACACAAGGCTCATCTTCATTTTCAATGAAACCAAATTCCTTAATTGCTTCATCAAAATGAAGATTCCAACTTTGAGAAGCTTGCTTTAATTCATTAATAGATCTTTGAGGCATGCACACTTTCTTAGAATTTTAACGATGAAAAAACCTTTCAGGCTGTGTCATATACATATTCCAAAGTAGCTTTTCATTAACAAAAGTTGCTTTGACATCCGTTTGCCATATCTCATAGTAATAATAAGCAGATTTGTAAATTAAAATTCTAATGGATTTAACCATGGCAATAAGAGATAAAGTCTCATCATAATCAACACCTTGAGTCTGTTTGAAACCTTTTGTTACTAGCCATGCTTGATAAATATGCACATTGCCATCCATGTTTGATTTCGTATTGAAAACCCATTTATATCTAATGTTCTTACCACCTTTAGGTAAATCAACCAGGTTCTAAACTTGGTTTTCAAACATGGATTGCAACTCCGAATTCATGGCACTAAGCCATTTTTCTGCCTTAGGACTAGACGCAACCTCCTAATAAGTAGTAGGCTCATTTTGATCTATAAGCCACACCTCACTACTATTAGTAATAAGAAATCCAAATCTCTCAAGCTCATGTCTTACCCAATCTAACCTACATGGGCCTTGTGATACTTGTGGAGGTTCAAGAAGTTCAAGACTTTGTGGATCTCCTACTGGCTTTTGAGTGTTTATTTGACTTTATTCCCTTTGTTGTCTTTTAAAATTAACTCTTTTTCCATAAATACACTATTCCGAGCAACTGACATTTTTTTCTAAACGGGATTATAAAAGAAATATCTTCTAGTTTCTTTAAGATAACCAACAAATACAAACTTGGTTTTTTTCCAAACCACATCTAATATGGTGTTTTTTCAATTGCTTTAAAAGTAACGTGATTCAGTGTAAACACAGTAGTTTCGAAGGCATAACCCCAAAAGAAAATAGAAAAAATTTCCATGACTCATCATAGATCGAATCATATCTAACAAAGTCTGAATTCTCCTATCAGAAACCCCATTCCATTATTGAGTTGCTGGATGAGTTAAATGAGAGGCAATCTCACAGCTTCCAAGATGATCATCAAACTTTTCGCTCAAATATTCACCACTACGATCTTATCGAAGTGCTTTAATAGTTTTACTAAGTTGATTTTGCACTTTTTTCTAAATTGTTCAAAACGTATCAAAAGATTCACCTTTATGTTTTATGAGATACAAGTAAACATATCTACTGAAATAATTGGTGAAAGTAATGAAGTATTGATAACCATATCTAGCCATCGTGCTTATAGGACCACATACATCAGTATGTATTAAACCTAATAATTCACTTGCCTTTTCAATTTTCCTTGTAAAGTCATTTTTTTTCATCTTTCCTACTAAAAAAGATACACATGCCTCATATGATTCAAAATCAAAAGAATCTAAAATTCTATCTTTATGGAGTTCAGAAATGCATTTCTTATTTATGTGGCCAAGATGAAAATGGAAAAAATAGGTTTGATTCCAAATATTTAACTTGAATCTTTTTATATTTACATTAAGAATGGGAGTATTTGTGGACCTTTTCATGTTTGTAACGTAAACACTATCACACAAATCAGCATTCCCATTGAGAACGTCTTTACGAGAAATGGAGAATTTTATTATTCACAATAATGAAATTATAACCATCCAAATCCAAGCGTGAAACAAAATTAATGTTTCTGCTCAAGGCAGAGACATAAAAACAATTATTTAAAACTAAAACAAGTCTACTAGATGAAATTAACTCGTAGAATCCTACAGCCGATGTAGCAACATTTGCTACATTTCCAACTAGTAGGGTGACTTCTCCTTTCTTTAGTTTTCTATTTTTGGTGGGACATTGCTCATTAATACAAATGTGAGATCCACATCCAATATTAAATACCATGGAATCACAAGTAGCCAAGATAACTTCAATAACGTAAATACCATAAGCAGTAGTTGCACTGCTCTTCTTTTTCTTTAGATATTCAACATAGAGCTTGAAGTTTCTGAACCAATGGCCAAATGCATTGTAGAAATGGCAATTTCCTTCTTTTTATTTTTCCTTTTAAGATTATAAAGTAGAAACAGCTTCATGTTTTACTTGTTCCACAAGCTTTATTACAGTGACAATGGCCTTGGAAACTTTAGCCTTGCTTTTGCTCTTTTTCTTCATTGCCTTTCCTTTCTGAACCATCAACACATCAGAAGACTGTTTCTTGACATTCAGCTCAGCACTATTAAGCATCAAAGGCAACTCTTAGATAAAATTATCCATATTATGCATGTTATAGTTCATCACAAATTGTGAATCAGGCAATGATTTCAGGATCAAATTCCTAACCAACTCTTGGCCTTTAGGAAAACCAAGTATCTCAAGATGGTCAATATAACCCTTTATTTTAAGAAAATGACGATAAACTGATGAACCCTCAGTCGTTATGCAAGAGTTAAGGTTCATGTTTGTTTCAAACCTTTCTTGCCTAACATGTTGTTGGAACCTTCAGCATCGTAGCCATGTCGTAAGCTTTCATGTGTTCCATGTAATTTTGAAGTTCAGGAACCATGGTTGCCAACATAATGCAAGCAACATCAGTTGAGTCATTTACATGCTTACTATGTGCATCCGTCACGGATCTTAAAGTATTGGCTAGGGTTCCTCAATATAGGATCATCCAGGACATACAACTTGTGTTCATACTTAAGAACAATTCTCAAGTTTCTGAACCAGTCAAAGAAAGTTTGTCTTAGAAAACTTATCCTTCTCAATGATGGATCACAGTGATAAGGGATTAGTATGATTTGAAGAGGCCATAGATTTACAAGAAAGATTATGCAAAAGTTCATTTTAATCTAGAGGAATAGACTCTTACTAAATTAATAACCCTCCTAAAAACACTTTGTAAATTTAAGGGACTAAAGTCTCTGTTTCACCTATTCGAAGACAACTAAGGCATGACACTTTGAATTTGGTTATTTAGGTAGGTACCTATTTCTAATTACATCATATGTAACTTTTAGTTATTTTTATAAGGAGACGACATCTTATGTCTTAGCACGTTTTATCTTATCTTGTGCTTAAAGCCTAAAACAGTTTTGATTGCTTTATCATGTCTAATCATTTTAAATAATATAGTAACCAGTACTTAACTTGCCTCGCCATTATAACACAATACAATATGCGAAGGTGGACCCATATTGATGTGATCGAAGCCTTGACAAGCATTTGGGAATAGATGAAACTTGACTTAAAATTTGGAAGAGAGGATTTTTATTTTTTTTAGTGATCATAATTTAAATAAGATAAATAACATATATTACAATGCATGTACTATCACTAAAAAAGTAAGGAAATTTTACTCATATTGACCACTATATGAATTTCCTTGCGCTATGAACAGTTAGTGACGATCCCAGTCAGTGGACAAGGGTACAGGGGCACCGCCCCTATTTTTTTTAGACAACGAATTCCAGTCCCAAAAATTAGAAACTACCCAAAATTTCTCACTATTTTAGTCAATCCAATTGACTAAAACTTCCCCTTAAATTAATTTTGAAAAATGTTAATTAAAACTACCCTTTAATATCTCACTTATCTTATAGGATATGTAATTCTTATCCGATTATAATTTAATCTCCTATCTAATAAGAATATACTAACATATAACCACAATGAGATATATGAATAAAACCAATTTCGATTCTTATGCAAATAAAATAAGCAATTGAATCAAGAAACGAATTATGAATCATGCATTCAACACCCGAATCATATTAAACTAAACATGATTCTATCATGGAGACATACATAATTATTAAACAAAAATGAACTATGTCTTCAATACCAAAATCACATTAACCTAAACATGACTTTTAGTATGTGAACTTATAAAATTCACACTGTTCAATATTAAAACATATGTTAATCGATGTAATGACCTGTTACCTTAAGCTGGTGATAAGTACTAATCCAAATCCTAAGTAACCCAAGCTAGGCTCGTGGTTAAGTTCGACATACCTCGATTAGCGTGTGCGTATGATGGCATGATGGTAGGTGTTTGTTTGGAATTATAAATGAATTTTATAGTAATAGGATTAATAGGAGATTAATAGGTAATAGGATTAATAGGAGATTCATACAAACCCATAATCGAAAAAATAGTAAATAAACAATAAGTTGTCGGTACACCAAGTGCGACGAGGGGGTCGTGAAATGAATGTGTAAACCAAAGAATACTCGCAGGCAAGAAAATACACGAGATATATATGTTTATATATATTTGATATATAAATATATATATATATATATATTAAAGTTTTAAAGTTTGTTTGAAAAATATGGATTGCTTAATTAACCTCGAGATGAGCGTAAGTGCTTGATGTATCAAAATTTGTCACGTTAAGGATTGTCACTTTAACACATCAATCGCTAGATCAATCTCAAGATAGCATGATGCGTATCTCAAAGAAAATCTATATATATAAATAAAAAACTCATCGTTATCTCATTCGATCAATCTAGAATAATCGAGGGAAGGTTTGGAATTTGATTCTGATCAAGAGAAATGAATAAGGAAGCTGAATCAACATGAATTGAGAAGCTTAAATGGATTTAAGTAAATAGATCATAACTTTAGTAAGTTTTTTCTTTTTAGTTAGTTGAAGTTCCATTTTTAGTTGGTGATGAAATATTAGTGAATTATGTTGTTTAGTGATGGAAAATGTTTTGTAACCTCATTAGAGGTCCTCCTTGATGATTTAAGAGAGTTTTTGAGGCTGTGATAATAATTTGGTAATTAACTAGTGGTTGTTCCCCTACTCACTGTCGAGATAGTGCAGGGTGGAGCGCGCTCCACTTAGCAGAGGAGCATGCTCCCTTCATCAATTGGGATGAACCCAGTTGGCGGGGCGCGCCCCACCCACAGAGGGAGTGCGCTCCAACCCATGAAAATAGCAACGGTGATGTGTTTTGCATAAAATTTCCTAAGGTCTTAGGGACTGATTTAAGGGTTCTAGAAAAAGGGTAATAGACTTATATTAATTACAAATGATTGGTGATAGGTTGTGGAACACCGAGAAAGTGCGAGATAACTGAAAAGTTAGGGAATTTGGTAATGGAGACTTAACTCGAGGTAAGTACGGATTCTCTTATTTATCAATGTTGCCTGGCTATCACAGTATATATAGTTAATGTAGTTTATAGACTGAATGGGGGCTATGTACATTTCGATGTTTTTCTAATGATCAGGAAATGGTGTCTGATGTGATCTACGAGAGTAACTCTTAGGCACTAAGACTAGGTTTTATAGGACGTGGGCTAATCTCCCAGTGTATACGTAACTCCTACTCAGTTAGATAGGTTGCATGGGTTACATATTCACTATAGGGATCCTGATAGAACCATTGGGCATTAATAGATTTGTTAGACAACACATATGGGCAATGTGTTGGTCTAGCAATCGCATTAATGGCGTCAGTGTGTAAGCGATGCTAGTTTTATAAATAAAATGGGAATCACAGTGTAATAGTCCATGATAACTTGCTTTGCATCCGTTATATATTGAATTATATGCTTTTCATATTCTTTTTAGTTAACATTAGTGCATATTGTTATTGCATAATGTTCTTGATTATTATATGGAATGTTGATGGCTATGTGAATCCCTAATTACCGAGCAAGTTGGAGGGCTCGCCCAAAATAACTTTTCAGGAATGCCGACGAGCACTACGACTACGGGATAGAGAAGATATAGAAGTCTTGATCTTCTCTTTGATATAATAAGTTTTCCTTTGTCTTATATACTTGTATTGGATTATAGCTTGCTAATATCACAAGGGATGGGAGGTTTTATATAACCGAGGTTTATTTCAGTTGGATTAGGTAGTGTATATCGTATTTTAATTATCGAAAAAGTTTTAAATTTCTGATGCGTTTATTATTTGTTTTATATTGATATTCTATATACAGTGGTGTTTTTTAGGTGAAGGAGGAAAGGTTGTTTGTTCTAGTTAAATCTGGTTAGGTAATCTAGGCATAATTAGGGTTTCAGACCGGGTATCGCTCTGATAAGGTTAGGGGATGTTACAATCGAAATATTCTAAACATGAATTCTATCATTGAATCAAATCATACGTATGTATCAAATACATGAATTAAAAAACATGCTTGAAAACAATTCTTGATAACAACTCTCATAGAACCTACATTTACAACATATATCAATTAATCGAGATAATGTTTTCACACATATATCATACATGCATCGAAGAAAACATGCAAATGTTTAATAGAGCCAAGCTTAAGGCTTTTATACCAATATTGTGTTTTGGGGTTGATATATAGCGAAAAATTTGAAACAATTTTTTAAAAACACCAACAGGATCGAAAATAAGTTTTATTAAACTATATCTACAAAAGTAAACCATATTGTAATTCTTGATTTCCTTCTCTAATTGTTCGATATCCAAGATGTTCAAGCGCACGTCCTCCATTGCAAATCCACACACAAATGGTGACCACATTTTTAAGTGCATGACTCAAGATTGATAGAAAACATTTTTCTATCTCTCCCAAAATCCAAAGAACTCGAAATAAGCCAATATTCTTACAATTTAGGGTTTCAACCTTTATTTATATGTGTTGATAAGCTTAATTAAAACACTTATTCGTAATACAACTATTGAATTTAGGCAATTCAAAAAAGTACACATACGCCCTATTCATAAGTTATCATATAATAAAGCATACGTGCTTTTATGTCATGAATTTAATCATAAAAAATTTATTACTCAGGACCAATTAAGATTGTGGAAAGTCATTCTTTGTGTGCGACCCAATAGGTTCAGGCGACGTTGGTAGTGAACCAAAACATTTTTTGTATACAAGTCATAAGTGATCTCTGGCAATGCACTATGACTAACCAAGTAGTATGAACATCAAGATCGATACAACCTAACGAATAACATATACAATATCCTTTTGTTGTGCGATATCTTTTGATTAAACATAAGGCATGAAAAGTCAACTTTAATGTTCAATCATACTAGTCTCGATCTTTAGGTAGACTGAAAACATCCAAGTGACATTAATCATATCAAGACACTTGGACTTGGCCAATTAACAATCTAACGTATCGAGGGATCCACTGATATCTCTCTGTATATAAGAGGAAGAAATCCTATCTTTATTAGGTATCTTCATATATTATTAACATGGCAATTAATCACAATTTTTATAATTGTCCGATTAAAGACAACATTTGATTGTGTCAAATTACCATGCTCCTAATATCGAAGTTTATGCTAATCTTAAGTCGAAGGACTAAACTATATACCTACATGAGTAACATCTACGACTCAATCCATGTGGTGTTCTCATAGCAGGTCGGTCCAATACCTTGTTCCCTAACAAATATTCATGATCTCGATTAGTAACCCTATACGCATGATCATCGCATTGCTATCAATCAAAATTCATAGTAGCCTTAATTCATTATAGTTTACAGTATAATGACCGACAAGGGACATTTAGGATATTTCAACAAATACCCATGGATCTTATTATAAATTAAAAATGCAATAACTTATGATTAAAATAATAAATTAAAACCTCTATTTTATTAACTAAAATTATCAGATAAGTAATATATGTAAATTGACCTAGGGCACATGCCCTAACAGATCGTTTTCTCACCTGACTTTTGTATATCAAAAAGTAGATGTCCCTTCAAATTTAATCTATTCCAAAGATGATAGCTGCCACCGTAGCTGGCCCAACTTAAATGTGATATGATTGTTTTTTTATGGTCTAACATTATTGCCAATACATTATCTTAGTTATGTTCTAGATTTTAATCGCTAATGAAGAATATATCTCCATGAGCAAAGCTTATAGTTTAGCTAGGAGATGAACCAAACGTCAATAAAAAGAAAAAAGAAGAGGTTAAGACGTCCTCTAGTTTTGAAAACCAATATAACTCATCCCTCTCGGATGAAAAGATCAAAAAAATGAGAGAATAAGTCAAGACTCAAATATTTTCTTATTTTAAATGATCTAAAGCATCGATCACAAAGCGAATTCCCTTGCCCATTCGCTTTTGAGTCTAATTAAAGAGTTGTGGTAACATGAAGAATAATGTTAATTCGTTTGGTCTTTGAAAAAAATGTTATTCATACACAACATCTCGTTCTTTTATCAAAGGTTCTACCAATTGATATGTTTCAACAAATAATTGAAAGACCATTTCCTGGCCTCTATCTTCAATTTTTGGAAACTTATAAAGTTCTTCCATCAAGCCTCGATAAATGAACCCATAAATATTGTATAATTGTTCGATTTTCAGTAATTTTTTCCATGCCCTAATGTAAATAACCTAATATGGGTTCGAAGTCAATAACATCTTTACCATTTACAGTAACAATAGGTTACTTTTTTGTCATTGGAATCACATTACATTATCGCGTGTATAAGATTTCACCATCAAGGCATCTTGAAAGTGAATCGTATTCCATAAATATGATAACTATCTAGTGTGATGCATGGAACAAAAGATGTATCAGTTTTAACTTGATTTTAAGAAATCCGTATAAAGTTTTGATGACTTCGAGTCATAAAATTATGCAAGATTTGCTCTAAATTTGGTTGCATAGGTTGTACCATTTATGAGATTATCGAATTGGTGTGGATTGAATATGTGCGCTTTGTCTATAAGTGGTATAATTTGGATTTTTTTGACCATAGCTAAGATTTGGATTTTATTTTCTAGTATAGTAAATATTTTTATTATATTGATTCCTATGAGGACAAAAAAATTGTTTCATAACCGTGTTAACTTCTTAAGTATTTTCTTCATGTAAAGTAGGACACATATCTGTAGGATGTGTAACTTCATTACAGAACCCACATGGTTTTACTTGGTTTGATCTATCTTTTAGTAGGAACATAACCATGCTAGATAACTCATCAACTCTTTCGTCAAATGTATTACTTCTTTTATTATTAACTTCATAAATTTTCTTCCTTAATGTCTCATTCTTTTCACCATATTGCTTAGAGTGTTTAGCAATTTTATTAATAACCTCTATTGCTAAAGTTGGTGTACATAGAATAATGATCAACCACATATGGTGTTTAATAATCTTTGTTTAAAATTATTAAGTCCTTCATTGAAGTATTCTAATAAAGTTCATTGTGTATATCCATGTTGTGGCCAAGACGAAATTAATCTTTGAAATCTATCCCAAAATTCGTTAAAGATTTCACGATCTTTCATCTTTATAATTTTGATTTGTCTTTTATATGAACTAATCTTTCTTGCAGGCATATATTGATCTAGGAAAGCTTCTAACATTTTAGCTCATGTAGTTATTGAATATTGATATTTCAATGCAAAAGGAAAAGCTTTAAGTTTGACTTGTTCTAACGTACCATATTTAGGTTCATCCCATTGACTTCATGTTGGTATTCCCTTTTAAACTTTGGAGGTCTTCATTATCTTTACCATAAAAGTTAGGTAAGGCACTAATTAACCCATATCTAAATTTAGATTAGGGAAATTCTTCAGGAAAGGTGATACACATTAGTTTGTATGCTGCGACATTTTGATTGGCTTGCCTAAAAATAAGTTCCCTGCATTGTTGTTGTCTTAAATTATGATTAAAAATCCTCTTTACATTAAGATCAAATAGATGTAAAGATCCTGTTGAATTTGAACTACGAAGTGTGTAGACCATAAAATGTCTAAAACTCTTGAGAAATTATGTAAAAATCTCAGGTAACAATGACAAAAATCGAAATGTGTCAAGCGTGTACAATAAGTTTCCCGTATATCCTTATTATTTTTAGTAGTGATAAGTGGGATTGTCTCCACATGGATTTGCAAACTTCTTTAGGAAAATGGTTTTCCATGGGTTTTATTATTTTTACTTTAATTTGATTAATTTAATTAAAACGGGAATAAACATTATCTAATCAAACTATAACAATCAATTTAACTAACTAAACTAACTTTGTTAACTTAGCTAACACAAATCAAATTTACTAAAAATTATTATAAACACTCAAACGAAATTAAATCAAATCAAATCAATTTAATATAATATAAAATAAATATCTAAAAGAAATATCTAGAATAATGAAACGTTAATCCGCTTTGTTTCCAAACATATTACTCAAATCATAGTCATAATTATACTTTCATTATATTGTAAAATATTTCATATCATTAAACTTGAATCATAAGTAAGTAGATAACCCTTATCAAGCCACCAATTTCCTTATATCAATAGAAAAGTCACATCCTAATTTTATAAAATTAATCTTTCGAAAGCTCTCAAAGAATAAACTAGACAATAAAACATCATTAAGTTATGTGAAAACTTCGAACTACTAAGCCTAATACCTTTGGAAAGCCACTTCAATAGTAAACTTAGGTCTCCATTCACCTAGGACATTTAATGATAATAGACCCAATAAACAAGTATAGTTATTACTTTAAATTTGATGTACAATCCAATTATCACGACACACATTCTAGACTATGCATGCAATGCAAGGCTTCATGATTGTAGTCCGCAAATAACAACCTATTAAATAAGTGAATTAAAGGATACGATTAAGTTTCAAGCATTAAGTACAAATCAATCTTCATGATGACTATATTACAAAACGGATTAAATTCATGTTTGGACTTTTTTAAAATTAATAAATTACTCACTCATGTTCATAATAAACGTCACAATAAAGTAAATAAAAGACATTACTAAATACCTCTTATTGAATACTTTGAATCTTCAAATCATCTCTAAAAGCAATGAACATTAAAGCCAAACTAAATCTTAAACTAATAAATATGGAAACAATAAATATGGCTCTTAGAGTAATAAAATTTGATCTAGGATAGTCAAGGGCACTTAATTTTGAAGCTCAAAATTGATATATATATATATATATATATATATATTTATATATAGTATTGTATGTACTACATATCCAATTAAAACAAAATTCCTTGATTTGCTCCAAAAAACTCGAAACAAGCCATAGTGCTATCGAACATGGAAATGTGTCTGTCCTTCAACGATTTGCTTGGAAATTCCGATCCTCTATACAAGAAGTTTCACTACAGATTTGCTAGTAGTGATTACTAGTTCATTATTGGTTCGCTCTTGATTCATTGTGCACTTTCTTCACTTGACTGAATTCTTAATTATTGTGATACCCCCATTCCCCACAAATTGGCCCCTGCATGGCATTTGTCCTACGTGACCCCTAAGTCAACCCTTGCAAGGTCAACACAAGCTTACTCAGCCTCTATTTCCATTATCATCGTTAATTCAATTTTTTAAAGTTGACTTATTAAGTCTTACAAGTTTTAATTATTACAACGTAAGTAAATTGCACATTTAACAAATTAAAATAAATAAACAAATTAGGACAACCTATGTTGTGGAAACCTAGTATACATTATCTCATGTAAATATAAGGTGACAAAAGGGTGCAAAGGAATCATATACATGTATCACAAAATGTCACTCAGCTCATTAACCAATTTCTAGACAAAACAAGTATAGCATATACATACATCAAAATATCAAAAGAAACCTACGTAGTAACAAGAAAAGAGCCAGCTCTGAGGGAAACTTTGATGAAGTCACCAATCATTGGCTCTTTACCTTTGCTACTAGAGGGAACTACAATTATCACCAAAAAGAGGCAATTCTAGTAAGTAAATCCAGTGGAGTCTAAATAATAGTTCAGATCTCAATAAAGTATAGTCCATAAATCATGCGATTAATGAAAAAAATAGGAAAATAGAAAGTGCATGATAGACAGACTAATATATAAATAATGAAAAATAAGTTGCAAAATGCAAAACTTAGACGTCTAAGTGGTTTCAACAATTTTCAACCTGTGGGCTTATGGCTCCTTGCAGAGACAGCTTGAAGTAAATCCCAATAATTCTCAAACTGAGGGCCCACGACCACTTCCAAGAATTACTAGATAATAATTCTCAAATAGTGGGTCTACGAAAACTTCCAAGAACAACTTTAAAGTCAAAGTGTGGGAGCTAGGCCACTTCTGATAACATCTGGACCTTGCACTGGTGGACTTCAGTCCATCTAGAAACACATTACGCAACTCGACCACCTAAACTCTATGTCACCCGACACAATGAATCTATTCCAAGGAAAGAAATTTATGTCGAGTGCATATTCAATAAGGAACAAAAATTAAATTACAAATAGAACTACTATTGAGGCCCCTGCTGGTTTACTTACCTTGGGTCAACGAAAACTTAGCTTTCCAGCTCTAACATGCTCCCCAAACAAATCCTCGACACCTAAGCAAGTATGCTAACTCCCAGGTATTAATTAGGATCATTTCTAAGTATGTTAAAGTCTATATAGCTTGGTTTACATTTATTTATATTAATTCAGGCCTTTATTGATTTATAGCAATTTTTACAAATTTCATTCCATAAAAATTACAAAGAAATGGCTCAAACATGCCTAAAAATGACCCTAAAAGAACTCGAGTCTCAAGATCGATGTTTTTGACTATGGAAAATCGATCAAAACTCATTTCCAAAACAATTTGGTAGCTTAGAAATTATTTTACAAAAATAGTCGATTTCAACTTGTTTGGAAATGAAATTATTTTGAATCAATTTGTATTTAGAAAATCATGCTAGAAAACTCTTAATATTATCAAAATCAACGGGAAATGAAAACACGTATATAGACCTTGATCAGGAAAAATTGAGTTAAGTCTAATAAGTTAAAAGCCCTAGAAAGTCAAACTGTCTTGTACGTAGTTTTATCAAAGCGCTAATCAACCTTATAAGCATGCTAATGTATAGCTGACAACTACATTCCTGCTGGTCGAGATTTGGGGTTTCTGACCTCAAATCCCACCTAGGCTGTCTCCATTGCCCAAAACACTTTAATAAAGGTACAACCACATCATAAAACAACAA
This sequence comes from Stephania cephalantha, assembly GCA_039657325.1. NCBI lineage: Eukaryota > Viridiplantae > Streptophyta > Magnoliopsida > Ranunculales > Menispermaceae > Stephania > Stephania cephalantha. The sequence continues at coordinate 26,942,076 of CM077578.1, read as the reverse complement.
AGACATTCCATTCATCATAATTACATTTTTAACATCACTATACATATGATTTAACATTCATGAAACTAAAAACTCACAATTGAAAACAAAACTTAGAAACCGTTCGAAAAGCCAACCATCCATTGAAAAATAAGAGTTTATTTGAGCTAGTTGAAAGTAAGGAAGAGATTTAAACACTCTTGAATTTTTTTTAAATACAAGCCCCTATTTGTATAGATTTGAATCATGAATAAGAGGAATGAATGCTTACCTAGCTAGGGTTATTGATGGTGGCTTGTTTTTTCTATAATTAACACCTAATTTAGCTTCTACACCCTCTAGTTCTAAATTCCCTGCAAATTCTTTTCTTCCTTAAGCTCTCTCTCAATTTATCTAAGTCTCTGAGTTTTTTTTTTTTTTTTTTTTTTTTTTGTGCATGAACAACAAAGCCTCACTTTTTATATATGTCTATATAACAGTTTTCTTTTTATCTTAATAATGGATCATCCTAGTTACTACCATCTATATGAAAATCGAGGGTAATTTTTATATCTCTACATGCATCCCTAGATTACCACTCATCTACTCGGATATCCCCCATTTTGCATCACTAGGCACATCTAGGCCTTAAAGTAAAGATCTCATAGATCTTAAATTTAGTAAAGTTTAGGGTCACACATCTTATGAATTCTTATTAAAATAGGTAACTCTACTAACTTAGCTTTATAATATCAAGCAAGTCATATTTTGTGCTAAGTTAGGAATCTACTCCACCTTTACTTAAGTTGATTCGTTCAAACATTATTTCACGGATTTAGAGAACCCTCAAACTGCGAGCCCATGGTAGCTTCAAACAACTTAGAATGTTTCTTTCAAAATGCGGACTTAACAAAGTTGCTTCAAGTACCTTGAGCTCTAACACGAACTGTCTGCTCTTTTAGAGTCGCTTAAGATAGTCTGATTTCCAATATGAATGATAGACTCGTGTAGATTCACTTTAAACCGCTCGACATTTTAAGATGAACTGCGTACTCGTGCAGAGTTACTTGAAATAGTTCGACTCCCAAGTTTCATCAAACTATGAGCTTTAACCACTTTTGATAACTTAATTCCCTCTATGTCCATCAGACTTTGGTTCAAAACCACTTCTGATAGCCTGATTTCCAGTGACTTAATGTGAACCAATTCAAGTTACTTCCAACACCTCAATCATGAACTTAAAACTTAGCCAAGTTATTTCAATATAGTCCATTTTCCAAATTTATCAAATTATGGCTTGTAGCCAATTCTAAGAGTATGAATTAATACCTGAACACTCTATAAACGCGGGATTAAAGCCACTTCCAACAAACTAAGAAAATTTCCTTAAAAGACACATATCCTCTGATTGCCAGATCTGTAAATGAGATGCATAATTCTATTATCGTGGCGAGCCTAAACGTATTGACATTCACCAAGAATGTCATTAAGCTCCTTTAAACTTTCCTTGCTTCACCACATATTTAATACTTTATTACCTTTGAAGTTGATGATTTGCACGTGCTAAGCTCAATATCTTATTAAGGTCCTTCATCTCTACTCGAGATGATGCCTTAATATTTTTTGTGTGTCTAATGATTTCAAACATAATGTCCTTAATGCATTTTTCGTCGCGCCCAGGTCATTTGTATATATGCAAGAGTTAAGAATTGTTCAGTCCCTTAGGATTTTCTTGAGGTCTTCCACCTCTGATATACTTGTAGACTCCATTATTTATGCCCATATACAAGTTTCATTCTTTGATCCCAAAATGACGGTGGCAGGCCCCATCGACCTTGCGGATGAAGAACATATTGTGATACGCAAGTGGAGTTACTTAGGCCACCATACTAGAATAACTACTCCAGTGCTCTCATCACAACCAAGGGAGTTCATACATGTTTCCCTACATTTCCAGAGTCATCCGAACATTTTGCTTCCATAGAGTCTACTTAACAATGTCTCACATTCATTAATTTTTACCACCTCTATTCTCATAAGGATATTAAACTAGGGCGATTTCCCTAGTCGATTCCTACTTGATAACATAATCCTTGTATGTGACTGTTCCAAGTAAACCTTAGAAATGTGTAAAGGAAGAATTGCTATCGTTATGGTACCTTGAGTTTGATTTATTGTGGTTCCCACCTCAACAGTTCCATTAGAGTTTCGCATGATGTATTTAACATTTTACTTTATATCTTGGTGTTTGAGAAGCTTCCTCGCTCCTTCGTACTCTCCAAGCAAGCATAGTCCATTGCGGTTATGTATAGCTTGTAACACCACAACTAAGAACATTATTTTCCATAAGATCAACACTATCCATATGTCACCCTTTTGGTCATTAAGTTTGGTTACACTCACGAATATCGATTGCCGTATCACACATCTTTTAAAAGCTGGCCAAGTCTAAAGTCCATCAATGTATACATGAGATCAACACTATCCCTACGTAACTTTACATTTCACATTCTCAAAGATAGTTAAGTGTAGTAGAAATATTAACACATCCATCAATATATGCATGACAAGATGTCATACATCCAAGCCTCAACAAGATCTCTAGATGAGTAAGTTGTTAGCTTCGTCTGTACATTGGCACCCATATTTAATTTTAAATATACTTTTGTAATTGATATAGCCACACATCTAGGATAGCTTGTATTTCATCAAATATAATTTAATTCCTCCTATCTCGACTTTTTTAATCGAGAATGTTTTGGAAAATGAAAGAATAGTAAAAGGAGATCTTGAGTTGACACGTGTTACAGATCCACATTAAGCGACAACTCAGGATATCATGAACTTCATGGACTCTACTAATCTTCAATTCCAACTAAGTAGATTGAAATTTGTTATGATTTTTCTTTACTCTGGTATTTATGGATTTGCTTCTACTCAAGGAATACCAACTAACGCTTAAGTTTCACACTTATCGGATTGACTTTTAAACCTGATAACTCATGGCTTTACTCTACCCATCCATTTATCGTATCTCACACAATTTTTTAAGAGTGTAGTAAACCCTTTAAGAAGAAATCACATATATTTAACAATAAAATATAGTACTCACAAAAACATAACATGTTAAAAGGCTTATTCAGTTTTCCCCAACTCACCTTGCTTCTCAACTAAGACTCTAAGTCAGGATCATAGGGTTTCCAAACTGAGTTCCATTCATGTCTTAACTCTAAGTTTGGATTCTGAGTCGAAATGTGGCTTATGAAAAGTTAAGGTAGAAACCTTATGCTTTGATACCAACTTTGATAGCCCCAATTTAACGTCTCGTGTCCTTAACCATGAAATTAATGTTAATTTAAATGTTAATTAACCCAATTTAGGCTTGTGGTTTAGCTCGGCTTGCCTCCATTAGCGTCTGAGTGCAATTGTCGTGTAGTATTTGTGTTTGATTGGTGTGAGAAATAATTAATGTAACTATATGTGATTAATGTGAATTAATATAAAACCTACAGTTGGTAAATAAATGATAAATAAATTTATTATACACCTAAAGTGACACATGTAAATTGTAAGGATCACTCGGAAGATGTGGAACTAATGTTTACGCTCGGATGTAATTATTAGAGTATGTGTTAAACATAAAAGCCATAAAATATATAGGTGTATACATATTTATATATTGAAGTGTAAATATATATATAAATAAAACCTATAGTTTGAAAGAAAATACATGGAAAACTATGGGATGCTTAATACTCTGTGTGGGTCAAGGGTGATGCACATGTGAGTTCTAGGGTAGTGTGCACGCCCGAGTGTACTCGGGCCGCACGATGAGATTATATGCGTATGAATATAGGCCTATATATTTATATATATTTGTATATATAAATATATATTAGAAATAAATAAAATTTAGTAAATTAGTGGGTGAATAACAACACGCGGGGCGTATAACATTGTGCACGCTCGAGGGTGATCATTGGCATGCATGGTGAATTTTTATGTAAGATAATACATAAGTATTTATATTTATATGTAATTGATATATATAAATATATATATATAACCTATAGTTTGATTGGATTTGTTTAAACCATAGGATTTGGCTCGAGATACGAGTAACGTAATCACCGAGTAGGTGAATGTTGTAGACATTGTTGGTTTAGAGAGAAATTTATGTCTCGAGATGCGTGCAACTCCATTTCCAAAAGAATTAAGGGCATTTGATATGAAAAGTCACTTTGCACTAGGTATCTTTGGATTGGCCACGAGATACGTGAAAATGAATCTTGATAAATATATGTAATCTAATTAAACAAAAGTCGGTTGTGGTGGTGGGTTTGGTAATAACAAGAAGATCGATCTCGAAATATGCAACACGTATCTCGAGAATGATCAAAATTTAGATTTAATCTTTAGATTTGCCTCGAGATTCATTCAATACGAATCTCGATTGCATGAATCAAGAGGGAATCAAATATTTATCCTCAACGCAACAACCACCTCATTAGTTGAAACAAAGAAGGAAATCGAAATTGAAGGAGAGGTAGAGAAAGTCGAAACAAAGGGAGAGATAGAGAGGTGATAGAGGGATGATGATGATGAGTAAGTGGTTGTTCGTTGATGGTGGTTGAGATGATGGTCGCAATAGTGGAGATGGGGTTTTGTGGTGAGACTCGGTTCTCCGAGGAAGGAGATGATTGTGAGGTTATCTCCTCTCCCTAATAGTGTTGGGTTTGGTTCAATTTTTCTAGATCGATCTGATTCAGGGGGTCAAACCCCTTCATAAATAAAAAAATGGAAAATGCTAGAATTTGGTAAGAGTTCCAAAAATAAATGATTAAATAATCAGGAAAAAATATATTTGTGGAAAAAATAAATAGAAATTAGATATTTCTATAAAAAAGTAAGCAATTTGGAAGTCTATCGAGCCTTTATATCGTGGTTTTACCTCAAAAAATGTAAAATGGCCATGTCAACCTAAAAATTATCAAATTGGTTATGGATTCAATTTGGGTCAATTTAGAGGTTCTAAATATTAGTTATTACACATGTAATGACCTTGGATGGTTTGTGATAGGTTCGCGAATACCGAGAAAGGTCTTGTGACTCAAAAATTTAGGAAATTGGAAATGTAACCTAACAGATGTATGCATGGATTCTTTTAATTAAAAACTTTGCCTGGCTATGTAGTTTATGGACCAGGAATGGAGAGCTGTGTACTGTGACGAAAAGTATTTGATTAAAAATCTTGTGAAATGGATAGGTACTACTTGGTGATATATGAGGCTATACTAATGACGATATATCGTGTGCATAAACCCGAGATTGAGAATGTTGGTTGAATAGATTTGGTATGGCACTCTAGAATATTTGTAAATCTGAACTGGATAGATTAGTGGCACAGTTATATGTTAAATTCAGGGGTTTTGGACAGAGCTATTGGAAGGAGTATACAACTAGAGGAATAATACTTTGCCAGAGTATTGATTTAGTTCAGTTGGTATACTTGGGGAATAGATGATTCGACCTTCATTGTTGGGGAATGTGTCCTAGGTCTATATATAAACATTGTTTATCTTTGAAATTTAGTTGATAAAATAAAGGTTTTCATTTGCTTCTTTTATTATAATTGATTGCATGTTTACCTTATAGTAAGATCCATGAGTTTTTGTTGAAATATACTAAAGATCCATAATCAATTATTATACAGGGAACTATAATGAATTAAATTGATGGTCGTATGATGATCATGTGTATAGTGATACAAATCGAGATCATGAGTACTTGTTAGGGAATAAGGTACTGAACAGACCCACTAAGAGAACACCACATGGATTAAGTCATAGGTGTTACTTATGATAGGTATATCATTTAGTCCATTGACTTGAGATTAACATAGACTTCAATATTAGGAGCATAGTAATTTAACATAATCTAATTTTGTCTTTAACCGGATAGTTATAAAGATTGTGATTGGTTACCATGTGAATAATATGTAAAGGTCTATAATCAAAATAGAATTTATCACTCTCATATAGAAAGAGATATCAATGGATCCCTCGATATAATAGAGTGATATTGGCCAAGTCCATGTGAATTGATATGTTCAATGTCACTTGGATGTTTTGAGTTTACTTAAAGATAGAGACTAGTACGATCGAACATTAAGGGTCACTTTCCATACCTAATATTTTATCAAAGGATATCGCACGAAAAAAAAGATATGATGTATGTTATTCATTAGGTTGTATCAATTATGATATTCATGTTACTTGGGTAGTCATAATGCCTTGCTAGAGACCGCTTCTGACTTGTGTACCAAAATCATTTTGGTTCACTACAAACATCGTATGAACCTATTGGGTCGCACAAAAATAATGATTTTGGGCAATTTTAATTTTTCCAGAGTAATGAGTTTTATATGATGAAATCCATGTCATAAAAGCATTTAAAATTCGTTATATGATAACTTATTAATAGGTGCGTGTGTGTAATTTACTTAAACTATCTAAATACAATAGTTGTATTACGAATAGAATTTTAAGTGAGGGCTTATCTACACATATAAATTGAGGTTGAAACCCTAAAACGAATGAAGATTTTCATTTTTGCAAATTTTGAGTTCTCTATATTTTAGGTGAGAAAGAAAAAATGTTTTCTATCTCTATTTTGGCTAGCACCCCGAATTGCGGTAACCGTTCGTATGTGAATTTTCGATAAATGATGTGCACTTGAACATCTTGGAGATCGATCAATCAGAGAAGAAAATCACAAATTAAGGTATGGTTTACTTTTATAGATCAAGTTTAATGAAACTTATTTTTTATCCTGTTGCGGTCTGACAAAAATATGTTTTTGAATTTTCTACTGCGTATGAACCCCAAAAATCCAACAGTGGTATCAAAGCCATAGGCTTTGTTCTATTAAACGTTTGCATGATTTCTCTAATGTATGTACATTATATGTATGAAAACATGATCTTGATTAATGTAAATATGATGTACATAGAGGTTCTGTAATAATTATTATCAAGAATTGGTTTTAAAATATGGTGTTAATTCATGTATTTGACACATGAGCATGATTTGATTCAAAGATAGAATTCATATTTAGAATATTTCAATTAACATATGTTTTAATATTGAACGATGCTAATTTTGTATGTTCACATTGTAGAAGTCATGTTTCGGTTAATGTGATTCTTCCGTTGGATACATAGTTCATTTTGTTCAATAATTATGTATGTCTCCATGATAGAAAATCATGATTAATTAAAAATGATTTTGATGTTGAATGAATGATTAGGATTAATTAAAAATGATTTTGTTATTTTTTAGTATATTCCTATTAGATATGAGATAAACTTGTAATTAATAAGAATTACAAATCCTATAAGATAGGGGAAATATATAGTTAGAGGTGGTCCTGAGTTAATGAAAAATGTTTTGATTAATATTTTCCGAACTAATTAAGTTTAAGTGGAACCATCACCCGCTGACTACCCAACGGGACCGCCTATAACAGTTTGTAGGGCTACAAAGTTCGTATGATAGCCAATACTAGTAAAATTCCCTAACTTGTTTAGAGATTGAACATGCATTGGAATATATGGTTTTTATCTTGTTTAATTTATGATCACTAAAACAAATAACAAGTCCCTCTTCTAAATTTTTAGTCAAGTGCCATCCATTGTCAAACACTAGTCAAGGCTTCGATCACATCAATATGGGTATGCCTCTGAATAGTGTGATATTTTATCTTGGTGAGGCAAGTTGAGTAACGGTTACTCAACTGTTTGAAATGGTTTGACTTGATAAAGCTATCAAAACAGATTTAGACTTTAGGCATTAGATGAGATAAAATATGTTAAGGCACAAGATGTCATAATGTGATAAAAACAACAAAAAGTTACATATCATTTAATTGGTAATTGGTACCTACCTAAATAACCTATTTCAAACTGTCATGCCTTAGGTGTCCTGGAATTAGGTCAAATATAGATTTAAGTCCCTTAAATTACCATAGTGCTTTAAGGAAGGCTGTTAATTTAGTGGGAGTCTATTCCTATATACTAAAATGAACTTTTGTATAATATTTTTTGTAGCTCTATGGCCTCTTCAAATCATTATAATCCCTCGTCATTACAATTTATCCTTAAGAAGGATAAGTTGTATGGGACAAAATTTCTTGACTAGTTCAGAAACTTGAGAATTGTTCTTAAGCATGAACACAAGTTGTATGTCCTAGATAATCCTATTCCCGAGGAATCACTAACCAATGCTTTAAGAGTTGTGAAGGATGCAAATACTAAGCATGTGAACGACTTAACTGATGTTGCTTGCATTATGTTGGCAACCATAGTTCCTGAACTTCAGAAGGACATGGAACACATGGAAAATCACGACATAGCTATGATGCTAATGGAAATGTTCTAATAGAAGGCTAGGCAAGAAAGGTTCGAGATAGTCAAAAACCTTTATTCTGGCAAAATGGCTGAGGGTGCATCAGGTAGTCCTCATGTTCTAAAATTGAAGGGCAATATTGACCATCTTCACAGATTTGGAATTCCCATAAGCCAAGAGTTAGCTATGAATTTGATCTAGAATTTATTGCCTGATCATTATTCATAATTTTTGATGAATTATAACATGAATAACATGGAGATATCTCTCTTAAAGTTGCATTTGATGCTAAAAAGTGCTAAGCAGAATGTCAAGAAATTCATTGCAAATGTATTGATGGTTTAGAAAGGAAAGGCTTTGAAGAAGAATGTCAATGGCAAGGCTAAAGTTGCCAATCTGTTGTGATTATCACAAAGCCTATAGAACAAGTAAAGCCTAAGGATGCTTCTACTTCATAGACACAGAAGGAAAAGGAAAAAGAATAAAATTGTCTTTTATGCCATGCACATGGGCATTGGTTCAGAAATAGCAAGCTTTACCTTGAAGATCTAAGGAAAAAGAAGAGTAGTGCAACTACTGCTTCATGTACTTACGTTATTGAAGTTAATATGTCTACTAGTTATTCCTGGGTATTGGATACCAGATATGGATCTCACATTTGTATAAATGTGCAAAGTCTTAAAAAAAGTAGAAAGCTAACAAAAGAAGAAGTCATACTACGAGTTGGAAATGGAGCAAAGGTTGTTGCTTTGGCGGTAGGATGATATGAGTTAATTTTACCTAATGAACTTGTTTTAGTTTTCAATAATTATTATTATGTCCCTACCTTGAGCAACAACATCATTTCAGTTTCGTATTTGGATTTGGATGGTTTTAATTTTATTATTATGAATAATAAATTATCTATTTCTTGTAAATATGTTTTTCTATGTGAATGTTGATTTGTGTGATTGTCTTTATATTTTAAACATGAAAACACCACAGATACTCCTTTTCTTTACATAAACACAAAAAGACTCTAGTTAAATAATTTGAATCACACCTACATTTGGCATTGTCGTCTTGGCCACATAAATAAGAAACGTATTTTTAAACTCCATAAAGATGGAATTTTAGATTCATTTGATGTTGAATCATACGAAACATGTGTATCCACTTTACTAGGCAAGATGAAAAAAAGTCTATTTACTGCAGATAGTGAAAGGGCAAGTGATTTATTGGGTTTAATACATATTGATGTATGCTATCCTAAAAACACAATGGCTAGAGGTTGCTATCAGTACTTCATTACCTTCACTAATGATTTCAACAGATATGGTTACATGTATCTCATGAAACATAAAGGTTAATCTTTTGAGATATTTCTAACATTTCAGAATGTAATGCAAAATCAACTTGGTAAATTATTAAAACACTTCAATCAGATCGAGGTGGTGAATATTTGAGCCAAGAGTTTGATGATTATCTTAGAAAATGTGGGATTTTCTCACAGTTAAATCCTCCAGCAACTCCATAATGGAATAGTGTTTCTGACACGTAAAATCATAATTTATTGAATGTGGTTCGATCTATGATAAGTCATTCAGATATTTCTATTTCCTCTTAGGTTCATGCTTTAGAAACTACAGCGTTTACACTAAATCGTGTTACTATAAAAGTGGTTGATTAAACACCATATGAGATGTGGTTTGGAAAAAGACCAAATTTGTCTTTCCTTATGATTTGGGGTTGTGTGGTTTTCATACGATGACAAATCATAGAAAAATTATCAGCCAAACCTACCAAATGTGTATTTGTTGGTTATCCTAAAGAAAATAGAGGATATTACTTTTATAATCCCATTGAGAACAAAATATTTACTGCTCAGAATGGTGTCTTTATGGACAAAGAATATATTTCAAAATACAATGATAAGAATAAAGTAAGTGTTGACAAAGTTCAAGAACAACAAATAAACACTCAGCCGCCAGTGGGAGATCAACAAAGTCTTGAACTAGTTGAACCTCTACAGGTATCGCAAGACTCGTTTAAGTCTGATATGGTAAGACATCAGCCTGAGAGATTTGGATTTCTTATTACTGATAGTAATGAGGCATTGTTTATGGATCAAAATGAACCTACTACTTATTAAGAGGATATGTCTAGCCTCGATGAAGATAAATGGCTTAGTGCCATGAGTTCTGAGATGCAATCCATGTATGATAATCAAGTTTAGATACTGGTTGATTTGCCTGAAGGTGGTACGACCATTGGATCTAAATGGGTTTTCAAAAAGAAAACTGACATGGATGGTAATGCACATACTTATAAAGTGTTGCTAGTAGCAAAAGGTTTGAGACAGACTTAATGTGTTGATTATGATGAGACTTTTTCTCCTGTAGCCATGCTTACATCCATTAGAATTCTAATTGCCATAGCCGCATATTATGACTATGAGATATGGCAAACGGATATCAAAACAATTTCCTAAATGGAAAGTTACTTGAGGACGTGTATATGATACAACTTGAAAGGTTTATTCATCCGTAGAATTCTAGGAAGGTGTGCGCTTGAAAGTTTCATTAATGGATTAAAGCAAGCTTCTTGTAGCAGGAGTCTTCATTTTCATAAAGCAATTAAGGGATTTGGTTTCATTAAAAACTAAGATGAGCCTTATGTATATAAGAAGGTCAGTGGTAGCGTGGTTGTTTTCTTGGTACTGTATGTTGATGATATATTACTTATTGAAAATGATATTCCAACCTTATAGAGTGTCATGTCTTGATTAGGGAAGTGTTTCTCAATGAAAAACTTGGAAAATTTAACCTACATCCTTGAGATTAAGATATATAGGGATAGATCATAAAGGCTAATCAGTCTAAGTTAGAGTGCTTATATTGATAAGGTACTGAATAGATACAGTATGCGAAACTCTAAAAGAGGGTCGTTGCCAATGTCTCATAGTATAAGTCTCAGGAAGACTCAATATCCTAAGACTAATGATGAGCGAGAACGAATAAATATGATTCCATATGCATTAGCTACTGGATCTATTATGTATGTCCTTTTATGCCCTCGACCTAATGTATCATATGCTTTGAGCACAACAAGCAGATATTAGTCTAACCCCTGTAAGAGTTACTGGAAAGTAGTAAATAACATTCTTAAGTACTTGAGAATGACTAAAGAAGTGTTCCTGGTCTATGAAAGTTTAGAAGATGAGCTTGTCGTAAATGGTTACACAGATACAAAGTTTCAAACTGATATAAAAGACTTATGATCGCAGTCTGGATATGTGTTTAGTTTGAATGAAGGCGTAGTGAGCTGAAAAAGTTCGAAGCAAGACACTATGGTAGATTTTAAAACATAAGCTTAGTATATTACAACATCCGATGCAGCTAAGGAGGCAGTTTGGATAAAAATAGTTCATCTCTGAACTTGGTGTGGTTCCTAGTGTAATTAACCCCATTTCTTTGTATTATTACATCAAAGGTTCGATAGCACCGAACAAGGAACCAGGATCACACCACCAATCCAAACATATACTTAGATGTTTTCATCTCATTCAATAAATGATTGAGAGATGAGACGTGAATATTTCCAGAGTTCCTTAAGAAGAAAATGTTGTAGATACTTTGACGAAGGCTCTTCCATAAGTAAAACATGTTGGTCATGTTAAGTAATTAGGTATTAGTAACATGAATGATTGGCCCTAGTGCAAGTGGGAGATGATGGGGAATGTGTCCTAGGTCTATCTATAAACATTGTTTATCCTATAAATTTAGTAAATAAAATAGAGGTATTATTTGCTATTTTATTATAAGTGATTGCATGTTTACCTTATAGTAAGGTCAATGGGTATTTGTTGAAATATCCTAAATGTCCCTAAGACGGTCATTATATTGGAAACTATATTGAATTAAGACTAGTGTGAATCTTGATTGATGGTCATGTGATGATCATGCGTATAGGGATACGAATCAAGCACAAGATTAGTTGTTCTATCTCCTATAAGATTTAATAACATCATAGACTCAAATGTTAGAAGCTTTCTTAGATGAATACATTCCTGCTAGAATAATTAGTTCTTATAAAAAAGCAAATCATAATTGCAAAGATGAAAGATGATGAAAATTTTAATGAATTATTAGATAGATTCCAAAGATTAGTTTCTTCTTGTCCACATCATGGATACACTCAAAGAGCTTTATTAGAATATTTTTATGAAGGACTCGATCAATATTTTTATGAAGGACTCAATCACTTTGAACAAAGATTATTGGACACAAGATGTGGTGGATCTTTATTTGAAACAACACCTATTTTAGCAAAAGAAGCAATTAATAAAATAGAAAATAATCCAAGCAATATGGTGAAAAGGTTGAATCCTCAAGAAATAAACTTTATAAAGTTGATAATAGAAGAAATAATGCGTCGATGATACAGTTGATGAATTACTTTAGATGGTTAAGTTGTTAATTAATGATAGATCTAATAAAGTCAAAGCTTATGGATTCTGTAATGAGGTTACACATCCTGCAGATGCGTGTCCTACTCTACATGTAGAAAATACCGAAGTGGTTAATGCAATAATGAACCAGTTTCTTGATCCTTCAAGAAATCAATATAATCAAAAATACTTATTATCTTGAAAGACCAAACCCAAATCTTAGTTATGGGCCTCAAAATCAAAATTATAATACTTATAGACCAAGTCTTTGGATGCAATCTGCACCTAATCAGCAACCTTAACAAAATGCTCAACCTACAAATCCAACTTTTAGAGCAAATCTTACATAATTTTAAGAACCAAAGTCATCAAAACTTAACAAAGATTTCTTAAATTAAGATTACGACTAATACCACTATTAATGAACTGACAAACCAGTTAAGTCAAATGAATTTACAAATAAATAGGTTAAGTACTCAATAGAGTAATCAAGCTAAAACACCTACTCAAGCCACTAATGCTCTTATTAATCAAGCACAAGTTAATGCTTTATTCATTAATAAGAAAGACACATATATATAATTGGAAAGACACTTAAAAAAGGTAATAAAAAGAAAACACATAAATCCATTAAACTGGAAGAAGAAGAAGAAGAAGAAAAAAAAAGAAGAAATGATGGCTAATGTCATTCTTACTAGAGAATAGATGGCTGAACAGTTGAAATATGCACCTTTCCTAGAAGGCTATACCCATGGTATTTACCCAGAGTCGAAGCATAAAAAAAACTTGACAAAATTTTGGAATAATTGACAAAGTTAAAAATGATTAGATTTTTGATAATTTGAATAAAGATATGTGTTCATATTCTACCATTCCACAACGATTAGCTAATGATATGGAGGAACAAAACAATTAAAACGTTTTTCGAGCGTTTAGGAAAATATAATTCAATAATCAATTGATGGACTCAATTAAGCGATTTTCTAATTTGGACAAAGTTTTAAAAGAATTCTCTAAATGAAAGGATAAATTTTTAGAAGAATCTAAAGAAAACTTAAGACAAAAGATGTCTACTTTAATTAAAAAGAAAATACACGAGAAATGTTCTAATCCAGGAATGTTTGGAATACCTATTACATTAGGAACTTCTTTTATAGATTTTGCTATGTGTGAGCTTGGAGCATCAATTAATGTTATGTAACTTCAAATATATGAGTCATTGAAAATAGGTTCGTTGACTAATACACCTATTAATCTTACCTTAGCTAATAACAAAATTATTAAACTATTTGGTTTACTAAAAGATGTCTTAGTAAAAGTAAATGACTTAGTATTTCCAACTGACTTCTATGTCATGGAAACGAGAGACTTAGTATCATCCAAATCTCCACCAATACTTTTAGGAAGACCGTTTCTTAAAAAAGCTAAAGCGAAGTTATATATCTTTAAAGGAAGAATAGCTACGGTATTTAAAAACTTAATTGTCAATTTCCATTTCAATGATGAAGATGTCTATGATAATTTTGACGAATTTAATAATAACCAAGCTAATGATAATGAATCTTTAGAATTAAGTCATTATAAAGCTGAAATATATGTTATTAATGCTGTAACAATGGAAGAAGAAAAGGTAATAACAAAGAATAAGCAAGTTTAAGATACTTTAAATCAAAAGACAATAACCCAAAAATAAAGGGTTAAGCAGTCAAAAAATGTTGAGAATGATCTTAAAATAGAGAAATTTAAAACTACAAGGAATAAGAAGGAGAAAAAGAAAAATCTAGCAATTGTCAAGCTCGATGATCCAGGGGATATATACATAAACATAAAAGTCAAATGGGCATGGTATTTTAAAGCTATTTGAGATGAGAGTTCTAGAGCAAACAACATCCCAATTCACTTATTTCTTTATACTCAACTTGAATTGGATGTACTTGCTTTTAAGAAAGTTATTTTACCAAACGGTTATTTAGTAAAACCAATAGGTGTGGTCACTAATATAGTAGTTCAAATCGAGAATAACATTATTCCCGTAGACCTTTTAGTTATGCCAAACTTCGTCAATCAAGATTCTTCATTAATCTTAAGACGACCTTTTTACGCCACTTCACAAAATATCATGGATACTCTAAACAAGACAATAACTTTTAGGGTGCATGGCCGAGCAATCACTTTGTGGAATGGCACTAGAGTGGACAATCCTACACTTAAGTTTATAGAATCATTTTAGAACTGCATGGTTTAGTCGAGCCAATGATAGTAAACAAAAGCGCTCTATGAGAGGCAGCCCATACTCTATCTTCACTTTCAGTTTTAGTATTATGATTAGTTAGTTGTTTTTATATTCTCTCAACTTTTAACTCTTATAATAGTTATATTTTAGTAATTGATTTCCAAAATAATTTCATGTAAGGAGGGTTGATCAAGCCAATTTCTTTTCGTATTATATTCTATTTATGTGTTAGTTTTGTGTTAGCTATTTATAGTATTGAAATTATTGTTTAGTACAAATCAAAGTTGAATTCTTATAATTTTGAATAATTCTACCTTTTAATGCCTATATATGTGATAAATATATGGGAAAATCATATAAATTGGAAAAAAAAAGTAAAAATAGGCGGGCAATTTCCCAGCGATTCCAGTTTGTACAAGAATTCGCTAAGAAAATTGGCAGCATTGTGCAACATTTTCAATGTAATTTTAAGGACAGTGATTTGTCACCGATTTGAAATTATAACTAGGATTTGTTGAACTAATCGCTGAACCACCGATGCTCATTTCTAGCGATTTACTCAGCGATTTCCTGGTGAGTCAACATAAACCATGATTCATTGAGAATGAATACGAGTTTTTTAAAATATAAACCAAAAACCACTTCATTTATCCATTTAACACTCATAAACCATTACAGATTTTCAATCAAAAGACCAATTATTGACTATATTCAACCTACTAAAGCTAGATTGTAGTATATTTATGTGATTTCCACCTCGATCTTCACATATTCAACCCATAATTTGGTGAGTTTTGAGAGAATATAGAGCCACCTAGGGGTTGAGCAAGGATAATTTGAATTGGAGCTTAAAGGAGTCTTATTAAGGAATTTTAGAATTCAAACTTGAAAGATTCACTTTCAAAAATGTAATAAATGTAAACTATAACCTTTTATTGATTAGTTTTTTGTTTTTTCATCAATTTTGAATTTTTGTTAGGTTAGAAGCTAAATTTCAAAATTTCTACTCTAAAATGCTTTTGATATCGAATGTTTTCAATTACAATACAAGTATAGGAGTGGTGTGATAATTTTTGTATTGCTATCGAATTTTCAAACTATTTTTTAATATATGACAAATAGATTGAATTTTATACGCAAACTAATTTGAGACTAAGTTTCAAATGAATTTGGGGGGTTTTTATGTTTGCCTATCACATGATTTGATTTACTCACAAATGATTAGTTTTCTCAATGTTGTTTTATCAATTAATTCCATATGAATTTCAAACTCTTTATTTATAAACTTATTTAATTATGAATTTCTCATTTTAGATAGATAAGTTGAATTTTACCGAATACTTTTTCCAAAAAGTTTTGTTTGAAATGGTTAACATGTTCATTCTCTTACTTGTACATATCCAAATGAGAAAAGTGGAAGTGGTATAGGTTCAAGGGAGGAGAAAGGAAAGGTGAAGTTAGTGAAGAAAACAAAAAATAAATCTAAAGTTTTCCAAACCCAACCCACGTAAATTTATTTTAACACACCTAGATTTTACCTGCAAAGAGAGCCTACTCCACCATCATCATTTAGCTATAATATTGAGGATGATTATTTAGAAGAGGGGAGAAAGTAGAAGAATTAGTGGAAGAAATACTGACGTGGCGAAAAATTATGTTTTTAGAAAGGAAAACTTTATCAATGAGAAGACCTTTGACAAATTTGGGAATGATTTAGTGAAAGATAAGAAGTTGTTCCCTAAGATGGGATTTTATGTGATTAATGAATTGATATACAGGCCTAGGATCCTAGATATTATTGAAGCAAGGAACTATGCATTGTTGACTAAGGACTATAACCACTTAGACCTAGAGATGTTCCTAGTGAGAGGGGTTGTGATATTTTGGTTAGATAGTTTTATGAAAATGCTTTTGAAATTGGGAGTAAGACAGAGTCACGAGTTAAAGGAAGAATAGTGGATTATTCCGCTACAAGAAGAAACTACTATTTTGGTTTACCAAAATTCCACCAAAGACAAAATGAGTACCCAAAGCCCTGATTCACTATTAAGTACCACTACCCCATCGAGACTATTAGGGGAGGTTTAGAAGTAATCTATGGTGATGGATTCATTTTTGACATAGAGGGTTACCCAAAGCACATTACGACTAAATTTTTTAGAAAAATCAATAAGGCTTGTTTTTATTTCATCAAGGCTAGCTTACACCCAAGCTTGCAATATTATGAGATAGTGAACTATAAAGCCACCTTATATTAAAACATCATCATAGGATTAGGATATTTAGATGTTGGTAATATTATTTACGAGTCGATAAGGAGTGCCATCAATACAAAGATGAATGATGCACTACCTTTTCCTTCAATGATCACAGCTTTTTGTTGAGCAGATTAAGTAAACATGGCAGGGCTTGATATGGATGTTGTACCAGAGAAGACCATCACTAATGAAGTTATAGACAGATATGGAAAAATAAATAGTTATGAAGGCATCGAAGATGAGAAAGAGAGAATATTGAGATTGCCAGAAAAGAGACATAGTAGAGAAGAAAAATTAGAGATGACACGTGGAGAATTTTGAATGAAATGTCAAAGCTAGACATGATCTAAATGCGAAGCAACCCGCTAGGGATTATGATGGCCTATACATAGAGGAGTCAGAGTTGGCCTTTATTTGTACAATTCTTTGCAATCAAATGCAAACTCCGAGAAATCAAGATTTGGTGTTTGAGAACCAGAGGGCTTTAGCAAAGAGTATTCACAGGATGGGAATAACAATGTCTAGAAGATGTAGAAGACAAGGAGGCACAAAGATTCTTGTACCATCTACACAAATAAGGCTACCGCTTAATAGTAGTCTTAATGTCCCAATACTGCCAAGTTTGGACTACCAACTCTATGCTCGCACTACGAGTTACCAGTCCCAAAGGATTGATCTAATGGAGGACCATGATGATGCAACTTCCAGATGATGACATTGATTTTCATATTTTATTTTTCTTCTTTCTCTCTAAGTGATATTGTGTAACGTCTTTTATGTAACTCTAGTAATGGTGATATACTTTGTCATCTGTGGTGATACTTTATGTTTGTAGTGATGTTATACTATGTGCTCCGTGATAGGTGATTTGATAGATTTATCATACAATGATGATGGTTTATTCATATATTGTTTATGCACTCTGTTTGATGTAATGTATATATTGCATTTATTTATATTGATTGAATGTTCAATCTATGATTATACCAATTCCTTTATACTTTATGAGGTATATTTGTTTTGTTGGAACCCGACTTCATTTTAAAACCTTGAGGACAACGTTTGGAATGCGTTTCGGGGTATTTTAGGCAAAGTATGACAATAATAGCAAAGAAAAGTAGGAAAGAAAAAAAAAGGTGGAAGATAGCCAAGAATTGATGCAAAGTTTAAAAAGATCCGATATTCAAGTGATTTGATGAAAATTCTCAAATTTCTTCCAAATTTAAGTAAGTATGAATTTCATTTTATTTTATTTTATGATAGGAAGAGAATGATAATAAAAATTAATTTATAATAGATTTTAAATAGAAGTGATCTTTTTATTACCTAAGTGATTTCTAAGATAGAAGGAATCAATTTTTATGTACCTTTCTTAATTAACTTTACTAGTTGATATACACACCGAATTGAATGGCTTGTGTTAGTCATGAAATGGGTAGAAGATCGAAACAATAGTGCAAGATGAACAAGATTGATTTCTAAGAATTTTGTAATACAAAAGTAATTGATTAAATATTTTTATAGTATATATAAAGAAAGATATTATGCCACAATTGATAGAAAAATGGGTTAGAAACCGATAAATTTCTATAATTTAGAAAGAATATTTTCTTCAACTTTAGTGGATAGTGATAAGTGTTAACAAGAGTTTACAAAATATATAGAAAGTCCTATAGATCTTATAAAATGGAGCAGAGAGTTTATGGTGAAAAAAATGTGAGAATGTCCATAGGAAATGAAGTAGGGACTCAAAAGCAAAAAAAAAAAAGCAAAAGAAATATAATAAAGAAAGAAAAATTAGGATGGAGTAGAGAAAAAGAATGAGAGATGAAAAAGATGGATGTTCTTAAACTCTTCAAAGAAAAGATTTTGCTCAAATGCTTGAAACTAGAGTTGAGTGAAGTATTTCTTAATCTAACACATTTTAAACAATATATTAATTAGTATCTAGGCGAAATTCCTATTAATTTTTATTGAGTTGTTATTATAAATTATTTTCTAAAATTAAGATCAATTAGAGTGGTTTTCGTGTTTTAAGATTCTATACTAGTCATCTTAAACTTGATGTTTGATAGTGGAGATTGAGAAAACTGTATTATGTACTAACCTTAATAATGAACTTTAAGTTTTTAAGGGTGTTGCATTAGGTGGTTGAGTTATCAATAATGGTTGTTTAATTTTGTCTAAATCATTCAATTCCATAATAATGGTTAAGACGGTTAGATTGAAACCAATTTGTAATGAATGAAAAGAGAATATGATTGAAAGTATTCCTTTGCTCAGGACAGCAAAGTGCTGAGTTTGGGAATATTTGAAAACTCAACAATTAGACATATTTTATAGTGTAATTGAGGTTTATTTTAGATATAATTGATGATATTACACTAGTGGCATGTTCGGTTCACTTACTTGAGATAGCTAAGATAATGGGATTAGTTTATATTGGGATTAACGCTTGGGTTTAAGTATTAGTTTGTTTTGGGTAGCTTGTTCGGTTGGGAGTAATGAGGGTGGGATAAATGTGGTTCCAATAGGTAAAGTTACTAAAGTGCTCCTCTATTTCTAGTTACATGTATACTCCAATAAATGTTAAATTAATCCACGTTTAACAAATGACACCTACATTTGATAGTAGTAAAGTCCCTCAAACATGCTTTGAAAAATCTCTATGCAAAATATATTTATTGATAAGAATCTCAATGCAAAATTTAAAAGACCACAAATGTAAATTAGTATGATTATGTGAACAGTATGTCACTCGAGTCATTTTTCACAACCGTGTATGAAGAAGCAAGAAAACTATTTATTCTAGTAGAAAAAAGACCATCCCTGACAGTACATAAATAAAAGTTACACACATTATAAATATAATCACTGAATATTCAAAAACTAAGAAAACAAATAAAGAAATCCAACTAGGTTTTGTTTCAACATATATGTGTTGAAGTTGTAATTATGGGACTTGGTCTTGTTTCCATGGGTGGTCATATCAATGTAGCACCTCCAACAAATTTCTCTATCCCAAACGTCTCAGGCAAGTGTAACCCCTCTAATGTGGTTGAAATAGTAGAAGTTCGATGAGGGTAGTTTTTTGTGTGTATTTGATAAAGGAAATTTCTTCATTTGGTAAGAGATATGGTGGGCCTAAATAATAACATTAAAACCATGGTTAAGATTAGTCCTAAAGTTGTAGGCTATCTTAGTCTTGTGAACTATATAGTTGGCGAACCGAATACCTTGACTTAAGTAGTCCAATTACTTAACTCGGGCTAATACCATGAACCAAACATGCCATATCTATTCTTTTGTTTTTTCATTTCATGATTTAATCAGGAAAATGAAGAAATGGTATAAAAGAGAAAGAAAAGTAAAACAGTCAACTGGAGAAAAAGTTCGGCAATTAGCTAGCAATATAGGATGACAATATGAATCGCCAGTTGAATCAGTGGAGCACAAATAGCCTTTGTACAAAATAGAATCTCTAACAAATCGCTGAGGTTGGTTACGGGTTTTAGATTAATATGAAGAATTTGCGTTTATCTAGGATATGTATAACTTAGGAAACTATAAATAGTACCTGGGGGCTACAAACCAAGCTCTCTCAAACCTATTTAACATATTAAATAAGTCTTTTATTAGTTTTAGTCTATGTTTGAAGCTACGTTGGAGCTTTGATTTATTTAAGAGGTATATGTTTATTTTATTATGTCTTTCAATTATATTATTATGTTATTTATTTCCTGCATGAGTGAGTAGTTTATCAATCTAAACAAACCTTAGCATGTATATACTTTGGATTGCTATATAGTTATAATTAAGGAATCATGAACTTAATGATTTACATCTATTCATAAAGTCAATCACATATTTAATAAGTTATTTTTGCATATTACAACTAATGAAGATTGATATTGCATGCATAGTATCAAATATGTACTGTAGTATTTTGATTTTGAATCTATGTCTATAATTATTCAAAACAATTATAGAAGTAGTAACTAAGATTAATCTACATGGCTTATTCCCGAGTTGATGTTCTAGGTGATTGTGTTCTAAGTTATTTATTAATTAGCATATTATGATTTATATTTGATTTAGATTAGGCACAATTTTCATTGAGTGTCAATGCTATCGTATTTCTATGATATTGCATTTTATTCAATAGGTAGATTTACAATATTAAGAATATGGCTTTTCCATTTAATATAGGAAAATCGCTGGCTGACTAAAGGCTATCAACCTATTATGAATTAGGATTTAATGATTCCAACATTCCTTGTGTTATGATTATAACTATGTTATGAAGTGATGTTATGTTCGAGTGTTTGAATGCAATCCATGTATATTACATGTTTATTGGGGGTTTATTTAGATGTTTGTTTAGATATTTACATTATATTAAATTTGAATATTGTTTAATTTTGTTTGCATTGAATTTCATGAATTAGTTTAGTTAATTTGGTTAGTTATGTTAGTAGTTATAGTTTTTAGTTACTTAGTATTTTGATTCCCCTTTAATTAGATTAACTAAATTAAGAAATACCAGAAAAAAATACATTCCTTTGAAGTTTGTGAAATCCCTATGGAGACGATATCCCATTTACCTCAACTACAAATAATAGAAAAATAGGGAAAACTATTGTGCACGCTAGACGCGTGTCATATATATACTTTGTATTTCGCATATATGAGTTTGTTGTGCACGCCAACAACCGCCCTCGGGCGTACATAAAAGTGTACATCCCACGCTTGTCACTTTCGACCTAGCGTGTCACTAGGCGCTCACCAATTTATTAATTATTTTCAATATATATATTTATACATACACTATATATAAATATAGATACACCTTTTTTCACGCATTTATAATTTTCTCGTGTGCGCCAACGAGTACACTCGAGTGTGCACGCTACCCCATGACCCATGTGCGTCACTTTTGACCCATACATGGTATTAGGTGTCCCATAACT
Source organism: Stephania cephalantha (assembly GCA_039657325.1). Classification (NCBI taxonomy): domain Eukaryota; kingdom Viridiplantae; phylum Streptophyta; class Magnoliopsida; order Ranunculales; family Menispermaceae; genus Stephania; species Stephania cephalantha. The sequence continues at coordinate 26,919,823 of CM077578.1, read as the reverse complement.
TGTCGATTGTTCAATTATTGGCCAATTAATCCAATTATTTCCATAATTAATAATACAATTCTGACAAACATCAAATGACATGTAAATTCACTTACATGCTAATTATGACAAGCAGGGCTTTACCACGAGCCTAACTCGAGTTAATTAGAATTCGAATTAATGCTAATCACCTACGTAAGGTAACGGGTCATCACACACCCCTTCCTCCCGTTTTCCCATTATGGAATACCTTTGTGGAAAGTGATGCTAAAGGGTGGGTTATAGGATTCCACGTCCAAAATTGCACTCCGGTTCCGCATTGTCACCAAACCATGCTTGATAATAGACTTACATGAACTTTAGCTTTTGTTAGAACATTGAAAGTAATATTTAGAACTCATTGTATACTTATTCATTTTGGAAAACATTACATTATATTACTTATTTCTATACTTGTTCAATTTGGAACATCTCATTTTGTATACATGGTCATTTTGTATCTATCCAAATTACATTGTATTATGTATGGCGTGAGTCTTAATAGTCTAAAATGTTGGCTCATCTTCTATGTGGTGAAAATTACATGTTTAGGTTACGTAAGTATGACATGCCATCAAGCATGTCGAACATGCATGACCAAGATCATCCCTAAAGTCTCGGTGATGGGCCACCGATAGTCCACTATAGATGACGGTCTCACATAATTGACTAGTGGTACAAATCAATTTATATGGGGGTGACCTGATAGTTGTTAGGGTTCTCTAAGAATGAGTTGGGTGCCTATATTGAATTTGGAGTACAAAGTAGTTTCGGTCTCATGGTAAGGAGACTTTAAGGTAGGTATTGGCCTTCTAATACCGAATCTCTCTCGTACAGTCTCAGTAATGTATGGACAATACTTGTGCAAGGTTTTTGGTATGGCATGGCCTAGACGGTTTGTGATATTTCGTTACTACCCACCGAGATGGAAAAAAAACTTTAGAAATCACAACAAATGCGATCTTGAGGAGCCGAAATAGTAAGTACCCATTTGGACCTACAGGACCAAAACATGAGTGGTGTTTCACACATATGAGACATAGACTTATCACAAAACAATAACTTATAACTTTCTTTGCCAAAAAAAGCCCAATCATTCATATACAGTTTACATCTTCTGAACATAACAACAGAATATTCTAAGCAAAACAAACAATTTCCAACAAAAAAAATATTGTGAGCAACTATAACTACATAAAAACAAATGATAAAACAATGTTATTCACATAGCTTTCAAGCAATTGCCAATAAAACAACAACATTTTCATTTGAAGTACACAAATAGAAACGGTACGTAATGTAACAATGTTTTTGAGTTCACAAAATCGAACTCTTGTTTTTCTTCTCCTTGCGAGACTGGCATGTGTTGCCATGCATGTACATGGTCTTTGGGGGTTGTGAAGAGCTTGGAACAGACACAGTTTTGGCATTGTTATATTGGGAATCTTTTATGGGTGCTAATAGGGACATAGTTTGTGGTGGCATTGGTGGTTGTGGTATGAGTGGCAAGACCTCTGCCTGTCAATAAGTCCACTACACCATTCGTCATTTTTCGTGCAACCTCCACTTCGGCTATACCCTATGGCAAGTCTATCGATGCCAATATGGTGTCCAAGGCTCATCTGTCAAGATGTTCAAAATAAGAGACACACAATAAAAAATATGTACAATTACAAACTCCAATAAAAGCTCAAGCTCGAGTAGAAGCTACACAAGATTTACCTCCAAAAGCTCATTATCTGCAACAATATAAGCCCCGCCTTGGCGGTATGCTGGGTTTTCGATGGTAAGATGTGGAACTCATATAAACTAGGTCAGGTATTTTGGTGTACCCATGAGATCAAAGTATGCCTTCTTGCTACAGCTTCCGGGGGAGAGTAAGTGGTTGAGCCACCTTTCTGAATTCCCCTGTTGGAAGTCGTACTTAATCGAATACATTATGCAGAAGGGACTCAAACAGTATCGGAGGATGGTAAGGAGGATGAGGTATCACTTGAACATGGGCAAGCTGTCAGAGGAACCTCTCCAAATAGTACGGCTCCACAATCTTCTTGTACTTTTACGTGCTATAATAAAAGCCCACCAGCTAAACGATACCCTCGGGGCTGACCTCCATGTATGGATCCCAAGTAACCTACACCAACCAAGGGAACAAGTTATAAAGAAAACATAAATGTGGTAAAATGAATATGTAATTGAACAATGCAAGCAGCACACCTCACTAGGCCACAACCTTTCCACATTCCTCCAAATAGAAGCTAGCTTATCCACATTGGCAACGTTTTTCTATATCCACTTAGAAACATGGGGTAAGATGTGGTCAATATTTTTCGCATTTGATGCAGTGAGCTGGAGTTTGAAGTTCTCTTACACCCATCCCTACATAAGAAAAATGGGAATCACATCAAGTATTACAAGTACATAAGTAAAACAACCACATTTAAAAACAAGTAAAGAATAAGATTTAAGTTTTTACCTCATGCAATGTCAAATACCCTGTAATTAGTGACACCTTTACCCTAGTCGTCGAGATCGGGTGACGGTAAAGGTAAGCCAAAGCGGGTGCACCCCATGCTTAGGTTCCAACCTCATCCAAGTTCTCCAGAACCTTGAGCAAGGTAATGGAGACTCGTGACCCACTTTATCGACAAAATAGGTGTACAATAGAGGGTACAATAGATATGCACGTGCAGTGCATTCCACCTTCAAGTAAGTAGATGACTTGGATTTAGGGCACCATTTACTTTTCAACCAACACTTCCTCACCGTAAGCCCTCTATGATGTTAACTTTTTCATCAACGTCTTCAATGCTTATTCCGATGAGCTTGAAACTATGTTGATCGCCACTGTGCGAGACTCTTCAGTTTACCTCGTAAAATTTTCCACTACTACCATCTTATCGATCACCAGAATGTTCAACAAAATACTCACATCCTCCAATGTGATTAACATTTCACCAAACGATAAGTGAAATGTATTCGTCTCCGGCTTCCATCTCTTAAGAAAGACATATATGAGCTCCTTGATGCCTTTTTGATAGGAACAATCTATGAGTGGCATCAACCTAGACCTTTGAATGATCCTCTAAAGGCCCTCGGTGCCAGGGTGGGAGAACTGCTAGCTAGTCTCACTCAATTAATTGAGCCTTGTGGTTTATGCACTTAAGCAATGAGCAATGCTGCAAGAAGAAAATAAACGTTTGAATAAACTGTCACAACTTGGAATGATGTGTAGCATGCATAATCATTTGTAGCAGACTGAGTTTGCAAAAAGAATTATACCTAGTTGTTCCAAATCGTTGCCGCAATATGATTTTGGAAGCTCTTCAGCAAGGACCGATCGATAGAACCACCAGGTAAAGGAGCGAATGGTGACACGTGTTGGGTGTGTACAATCATTTCCTCTATTATACTATAATTAAATTATTTAGTACTAATGGCAAGTTTGAATCGTCTCAATAGGGATTTATCAAAACTCTCTAAGGAAAAACACTTCGTAAGTTCTTATTATTTTTATTTTTATTTTTATTAATAATAATAATGAAACCAACTAATAACTAACTATGATATAATAATACTTAACTAAATATTTTTTCTTAATTAAATAACACAATCCAGATTGACAATCAATCTAATAGACTAAATTCAATAATAACTAAATATCTAAACAAATATCCAGAACAATGAAACATAAACCCATTTTGCATTTGAAACGTATAAATCCAATGCATATATAGTCACACTAGCATAATTTATAAAGTAAGATAAATCATTAAACTCTAATCATAAGTAAGTAAACAGGCTTTTGCCAGCCCTTTATTCTCCTTATACCAATGAAAAAGCCATGTTCTAATTCTACGGAGCTAACCCCTTTATTCACATGAAGACATAAACTTCATGCAATATAACCACATTTAAGTTTATGAGATATTCGAATTACTAAATCTACTATCTTCAAAAAGCCACTTCAACAGTAGATTCTTATCTAAAATTCACCTAAGATATTTAAACGATGTTTGCCTTTATCCTAGTTACTACTTCAAATATATAATGAAATCATAAATCACATACATATTTGCAACTATGCATATAATACCAAGATCCGTGATTAAAATCAATGGATATTAACCTATTAAATAAGTGAATCAAAGAATATGATTAAGTTTAAAGCATTAAGCACATATTCATCTCATCATAATGACATAGCAAAATGGATCGGGTTCATGTTCGAACATTGTTTAGATCAAACAAACTACTCATTAATAATTAATCATAAATAACATTGTAATACTATGTATGAAAGAAATAATTTAAAATACCTATGAATTAAAATATTGGAATCTTCAAAATAATAGACAATTTATGTAAACTAAGTACATTATCGATGCAAGAACAACCAAAGCTTCTAGTGCTTCAAAGTACAATCAATGGCAATTGATTTTGAACCACAGGGTTATTATTTATAGTATTTCAAGTAGTAGACTATTGGGGCATGTGCCATAGGTCAATCTACAAACATTGCTTATCTTATAATTTTAGTTAATAAAATAGAGATTTTTGTTTGTAGTTTTATTATAATTAATTGCATGTTTACCTTATAATAAGATCTATGGGTATTTGTTGAAATATCCTAAATGTCGTTATTTAGTCACTATATTATGAACTACAATGAATTAAGACAAGTGTGAATCTTGATTGATTATCATGCGATGATCATACGTATAGGGATACGAATCGAGATCTCTAGTACTTTTTAGGGAACATGGTACTGGACCGACTCGCTATGAGAACACCACATGGATTAAGTCATAGGTGTTACTCATTATATGTAGATCATTGAGTCCTTCGACTTGAGATTACCAGAGACTTCAAAATAATGATCATAAGAATTTGATCCAATCAAATATTGTCTTTAACTATATGATTATAAAGATTATGTGTAATCAAGATAGAATTTTTCCCTCTCATATAGAGAGAAATATTAGTGGATCCCTCGATATGTTAGATTGTTAAATGACCAAGTCCAAGTGAATTGATATTATGAATGTCACTTGGATGTTTTCAGTCTACTTAAATATCAAGACCATTACGATTAAACATTAAGGGTGACTTTTCATGCCTTATGTTTAATCAAAGGATATCGTACAACAGAAAGATATGATATATGTTATTCATTAGGTTGTATCGATTTGACATTCATGCTATTTGGGTAGTCATAATGCCTTTCTAGAGACTGCTTCTAACAGGTATACCAAAATAGTTTCGATTCACTGCTAACATTACATGAACCTATTGGTTCACATACGAATAGTGGCTTTGCGCAATTTCAATTGGTCCTGAATAATGAATTTATATGATAAATTCGTGACATAAAATTTTTTACTATTTGTTATATGATAACTTATTAATAGGGGTGTATGTGTAATTAGTTTAAAACTCAATAAATACGATAATTGTATTACGAATAGGGTTTTAAGTGAGGGCTTATCTACACATATAAAAAGAGGCTAATAGCCTAAAAACAAATAAGATATGGTTTTTGCTATTTTTGTGTTCTTTGAATTTTTGATGAGAAAGAAAAATGTATTCTATCTCTTTTAGGGCTACCACTCCAAGTTGTGATCACCATTCGTGTGTGAATTTCCGATAGAGGACGTGTGCTTGAACATCTTAAGATCGAACAATGAGATACGAAAATCATGGATTAAAGTATGGTTTACTTTTGTAGATCTAGTTTAATGGAAATTATTTTCGATCCTGTTGGGTTTTTTCAAAAATTATTTTGAAGTTGCTGCTGCGTATGAACCCGAAAACCTAACAGTGGTATCAGAGCTTTAGGCTTGATGCTATTAAACATTTGCATGTTTTCTTTGATGTATATATAATATATATGTGAAAACATGATCTTGAATAATATATATGATACACATATAGGTTATGTGATAATCATTATTAAGAATTGGTTTTAAAGCATGTTGTTAACTCATGTATTTGATACATACACATGATTTGATTCAATGATAAAATTCATGTTTAAAATATTTCAATTAACATAAGTTTTAATATTGAATGATGTAAATTTTGTATGTTCACATGAAAGAAGTCATGTTTAATTTAATGTGATTCTGGTGTTGAATATATAGTTCCTTTTTGTTCAATAATTATGTATGTTTTCATGATAGGAATCATGATTAGGTTAATATGATTAATTTAATATGATTTCGGTGTTGAATGCATGATTAATATTTCATTTCTTAATTTGTTTGCTCGTTTTGTATGGATAAGAATTGAAATTGGTTTTTGATCATATCTCGTCATAGTTGTATGTTAATATATTCCTATTAGATAAGACATAAAACTTTAATTGGATAAGAATTACAAATCCTATAAGATACGTGAGATAGATAATAAATTCGTAATGGATAAGGATTCAATGTATCTTTAATTCTAATTAGATAAGGATAATATATTAAGTTAGAGGTGGACTCGAGTTAAATGAAAAAGTTTTAATTAACATTTTTCATAATTGAAATAAGGTGTAGTTTTGGTTAATTGGACAAATTAAAATAATAAAAAATTTTAGACTATTTTCAATTTTCAGAACTTGAATTTGTTGTCTAAAAAAATGGTCAGCAGGACCTTCGCTAATTGTTTGTATCGCAAGGAAATTCGTATAATAATCAATATTAGTAAATTTTCCTAACTTGTCTTGTCATTGTACATGCATTCTAATATGTATGATGTTTATTAAATTATGATCACTAAAACAATTAAAAATCCCTCTTTCAAATTTTAAGTCAAGTTTCATCCATTCTGAAACACTTGTCAAGCCTTCGAACACATCAATATGAGTATGCCTCCATAGTGTGTATTGTGTTATCTTAGTGAGGCAAGTTGAATAACAGTAACTATATTGTTTGAAATGGTTAGACTTGATAAAACAATCAAAACGTTTTTGGGCTTAAGGCACAAGATGAGATAAAACATGCTAAGATATAAGATGTCATAATTTAAAAAAAACAACTAAAACTTACATATAATGTAATTGGTAATAGGTTCTGCTCAATAACCTAATTCAAAGTGTCATGCCGTAGCTGTCTTGGATTAGGTGAAACATGGATTTTAGTCTTTTAAATTAACATAGTGTTTTTGCGAAGGTTTTTAGTTTAGTGAGAGTCTATTCCTCTATACTAAAATTAACTTTTACGTAATCTTTGTTGTAGATCTATGGCCTCTTCAAATCACACTAATCCCTTATCACCGCAATCAATCCTTGAGAAATATAAGTTGTTTGGGACAAACTTTCTTGACTGGTTAGAAACTTGAGAATTGTTCTTAAGCATGAACGTAATTTGTATGTCTTGGAACCACCAGCCAATGCTTTAAAAGCAATGTAAGATGAACATACTTAACATGTAAAAGACTCAACTGATGTTTTCCTGAACTTCAGAAGGCGACGGAACATATGGAAACTTACGGCATGGCTATGATGATGAAGGAAATGTTCCAACAGTAGGCTAGGCAAGAAAGGTTCGAGACAGTCAAGAACATTCATTCTTGCAGAATGGCTGAGGGTGCATCAGTTAGTCCTCATGTTTTAAAAATTAAGGGCTTTATTTATCATCTTGACAAACTTAGATTTCTCATAAGCTAAAAGTTGGCCATAGATTTCATCGTAAATTCATTGCGTGATAGTTATTCATAATTTTTTATGAACAATAACATGAATAACATGGAGAAGTCTATCTTCGAGTTGAATTTTATGCTTAAAACTACTAAGTAGAATGTCAAAAAACCCTCTATTAGTATGTTGATGGTTCAAAAAGGAAAGGATTTGAAGAAAAAGGGCAAAGAAAAGTCTAAAGTTGCCAAGGCTGTTGTGATTGTCACTAAGCTAATGCAACAAGTCAAGCTCAAAGCTACTTCTCCTTTACTGTCCTTAAAGGAAAAAGAAAATCGAAAGAAATAGTCATTTTCGCCATGCACCTGGGCATTGGTTCACAAATTGAAAGCTCTGCCTTGAAGATTTAAAGAAAAAAAGAGTTGTGCGACTACTGCTTCAAGTATTTAAGTTATTGAAGTTTACATGACTTCTATTGATTCCTAGGTATTCGATACCGGATGTGGACATCACATTTGTATTAATGTGCATGGTTTCACTAAAAGTAGAAAGCTAAAGAGAGGAGAAGTCATCCTACGAGTTGGAAATGGAGCAAAGGTTTATGCGTTGGTTGTAGGATGTTATAGTTAATTTTACCTAGTGGACTGGTTTTAGTTTTAAATAATTGTTATTATATCCCTTCTGTGCGAAGAATCATCATTTCATTTTCATGTTTGGATTTAGTTGGTTTTAATTTTATTATTGCGAATAATAAATGCTTCATTTCTAGTAAAGACGTTTTCTTTGCGAATTCTTATTTTTATGATGATCTTTATATTCTAAACATGAAAAATTTCCAAAGATACTCATATTCTTAACATAAATACAAAGAGATTCAAGTCAAATGATTTGAAATAAATCTTTGACATTGTAATCTTGGCGACATAAATGAGAAACACATTCTAAACTCCATAAAGATGGACTTTCATATTCATTTGATCTTGAATCATATGAAATATGTGTATCTTGTTTACTAGGAAAATAACAAAGAGTTCCTTTACTGGACACAATAAAAGGGCAAGTGATTTATTGGTTCTAATACATACTGATGTATGCGGTCCTATAAACACAATGGCTAGAGCTGGTTATCTGTATTTCATTACTTTAAGTGATGATTTCAGTAGATATGGTTACGTATATCTCATGAAACATAAAGGTGAATCTTTTAAGATATTTTGAACATTTCATAATGAAGTGCAAAATCAACTTCGTAAAACTATTAAAGCACTTCGATCAAATTGAGGTGGTGAATATTTGAGCCAAGAGTTTGATAATCACCTTAAAAATTGTGGGATTGTATAACGGTTAACTACTCCAGTAACTCCACAATGGAATGGTGTTTTTGAGAGTAGAAATCAGACTTTATTGGATATGGTTCGATCTATAATGAGTCATGCAGATCTTCTTATTTCTTTTTGTTGGGGCATGTGCCCTAGGTCAATCAACATACATTTTTATCTTATTATTTTAGTTAGAAAAATTGTAGTTTTCATTTGTTGTTTTATTATAAGTAATTGAATATTTACCTTATAGTAAGATCATGGGTATTTATTGAAATATCCTAAATGTCCCTAGCCGATCATTATACAAGAAACTATAATGAATTAAGGCTAGTGCGAATCTTGATCTATGGTCATGTGATGATCATGCGTATATGGATACTAATCGAGATCATAAGTACTTGTTACGGGAACAAGGTATTGGACTGATCCGCTATAAGAACACAACATGGATTAAGTCATATGTGTTATTTATGATAGGTATATCATTAGTCCTTCAACTTGAGATTACCATAGACTTCAATATTAGGAGCATGGTAATTTGGTATAATCAAACGTTGTCTTTAACCGGACGACTATAAAGATTGTGATTGGCTACTATGTGAATAATATGTGAAGGTGTGTAATCAAGATAAAACTCTTCACTCTCGTAAAGAGAGAGATCAATGAATCCCTTGATATGATAGACTGATAATGGCTAAGTCCATGTAAATTGATATGATCAATGTCACTTGAATATTTTCAGTTTACTTAAAGATTGAGACTAGTACGATTGAACATTAAGGGTGACTTTCCATGTATTACGTTTAATCAAAGGATATCGCACGTCAAAAAGATTTGATATATGTTATTCATTAGGTTGTATCGATTTTGATATTCTTGTTACTTGGGTAGTCATAATGCCTTACTAGGGACCGCTTATGACTTATGTAACAAAATTGTTTTGGTTCACCGCCAACATCGCATGAACCTATTGGGTCGCACGCAGAGAATGGCTTTGTGCAAATTCAATTGGTCCTTAGTAATGACTTTTATATGAAGAATTAATGACATAAAAGCCTTATTATTTGTTATATGATAACTTATTAATAGGGGTGTATGTGTAATTTTCTTAAACTGCCTAAATACGATAATTATATTACGAATAGTATTTTATGTGAGGCCTTATCTACATTTATAAATAGAGGTTGAAACACCAAAAACGAAATAACATTTTTGTTTTTGCAAATTTTAAGTTCTCTGAATTTTGGGAAAGTAAGAAAAACTTTTTCATTCTCTATTGGGGCTAGCACTCCAAATTGTGATTCACATTCGTGTGTGGATTTTCGATAGAGGATGGGCGCTTGAATGTCTAGGAGATCTAACAATTAGAGAAGGAAATCATGGATTAAGTCATGGTTTACTTTTGTAGATCTAGTTTAATGGAATTTATTTTTGGTCTTGTTGGGGTTTTTAAAAATTTGTTTGAATTTTCTATTGCATATAAACCCCAAATCCAAACACCTTTTGGGGTTATGCCTAAAAAAATATTGCGTTTACACTGAATCATGTTCCTTATAAAGTGGTTGACAAAACACCATATGAGATGTGGTTTAGGAAAAGACTAAGTTTGTATTTCCTTAAGATTTGGGGCATTGAGGTTTTCATACGATGAAAAATCTCAAAAAAATTATCAGTTAAATCTATCAAGTGTGTATTTGTTAGTTATCCTAAATTAACTAAAGGATACTACTTTTCTAATCCCACAAAGAACAAAGTGTTTGTTGCTTAGAATATTGTCTTTATGGAGTAGGAGTTTATTTCAAAAGATAACAATGGGAATAAAGTAAGTCATGAAGAAGTTCAAGAACCACCAATAAACACTCAACTACTAGTGGGAGATCAATAGAATTTTGAACTAGTTGAACCTCCACAGGTATCAAAAAGTCATCGTAGGTTTGATAGGGTAAGACATCAACCTGAGAGATTTTGATTTCTTATTACTGATAATAGTGAGGTGTTGCTTATGGTTCATAATGAGCCAACTACTTATCAGGAGGTTGTGTCTAGCCCTAAGGCAAGCAAATGGCTTAGTGGCCATATATGATAACCAAGTTTGAATCCTGGTTAATTTAAGTGAAGGTGGTAAGACCATTGGATGTAAATTGGTTTTCAAGAAGAATACTGACATGGATGGCAATATGCATAATTATAAAGTAATGCTAGTAGCAAAAGGTTTTAGGCAGACTGAAGGTATTGATTATAATGAGACTTTTTCTCCTATTGCCATGCTTAAATCCATTAGAATTGTAATTGCCATATCTGCATGTTATGACTATGATATATGTATGACTATGATATATGGCAAATGGAAGTCAAAATAGCTTTTCTAAATGGAAAACTACTTGAGGACGTGTATATGATATAGCTTGAAGGGTTTGTTCATCCTAAGAATTATAAGAAGGTGTGCAAGCTTCAAATAGCTATTTATGGATTAAATAAAGCTTCTCGGCAATATCAGAATGCTTATATTGACAAGGTACTAAATAGGTTCAATATGGAAGACTATAAAGAAGGGTCGTTGCTAATGTCTCATAGTATAAGTCTCAGCAAGACTCAATGTCTGAAGACTAATGATGAGCGAGAGCGCATGAATGTGATTCCATATGCATCAACTATATGATCTATCATGTATGTCATGTTAGGCGCATGACCTGATGTATCATATGCTTTAAGCACAACAAGCAAATATCACTCTGATTCGGATGAGAGTCACTGGATAATTCTAAAGAACATTCTTAAGTACTTGAGAAGGACTAAAGAAGTGTTCTTGGTCTATGGAAGTTTGGAAGACGAGCTTGTTCTAAATGGTTACACATATGCAACTTTTCAAACTAATATATATGACTTCAGGTGGCAGTCTGGATATTGCAACGTCCGATGCAACTAAGGAGGCAGTTTGGTTAAAAAAGTTCATTTCTAAATTTGGTATTATTCAGAGTATAGCTAACCCCGTTTGCTTGTATTGTGAAAATGACGGGGCAATAGCAATGGCCAAGGAACCAAGATCACACTAACGACATAAACATATACTTAGACATTTTCATCTTATTCGAGAAATTATAAAGAGGGGAGTCTTTAAGATTTTTAGAGTTACTATAGAAGACAATGTTGCATATCCTTTGACGAAGGCTCTTCCATAAGCAAAACATGATGGTCATGTTAGGTCATTAGGTATTAGATACATGAATGATTGTCCCTAGCGTAAGTGGGAAATGTTGGGCATGTGCCCTAGGTCAATCTACAAACATTATTTACCTTATAATTTTAATTAATAAAATATAAGTTTTTGTTCACTATTTTATTATAAATGATTGCATGTTTACCTTGTAATAATATCTATGATTATTTGTCGAAACATCCTAAATGTCCTTAGTCAGTCATTATACTGAGTACTATAATGAATTTAAACTAGTGTGAATCTTGATTAATGGTCATGTGATGATCATGCATATAGGGATACGAATCACAATTGTGAGTACTTGTTAGGGAACAAGGTACTGGACCGACCCGCTATGAGAACACCATATGGATTAACTCATAGGTGTTACTCATGATAGGTATATGATTAAGTCCTTCGACTTGAGAATACCAGAGACTTCAACATTACGATCATAATGATTTGACACAATCAAGCATTGTTTTTAATCAAATAATTATAAAGATTGTGATTGGTTACCATGTTAATAATATGTGAAGGTGTATAATCAATATAGAATTTGTCCCTCTCATATAGATAGGGATATTAGTGGATCCTTCGATATGTTAGATTTTAAAATGGCCAAGTCTAAGTGAATTGATATGATCAATGTCACTTAGATGTTTTCAGTCTATTTAAAGATCGAGACTAGTACGATTGAACATTAAAGGTGACTTTCCATGCCTTATGTTTAATCAAAGGATATCACACAATAAAAGGATATGATCAATGTTAATCATTAGGTTGTATCAATTTTGATATTCATGCTAATTTTATAGTCATAATGCATTGTTAGAGATCGTTTATGACTTGTGTACAAAAATGATTTTGGTTCACTACCAATGTTGACTGAAACTATTGAGTCACATGCAAAGAATGGCTTTGCGCAATTTCAATTGTTCTAAAATGATGTATTTTATATGATAGAAGTCAAGATATAAATTCCCTTACAATTTGTAATATGATAACTATTAATATGGGCGTACGTGTAATTTGCTTAAAACTGACTAAATAAAATAGTTGTATTACGAATAGGGTTTATAGTGAGGGCTTATCTACATATATAAAAAGAGGCTGATACCCTTAAAACAAATAAGATTTCATTTTTGATATTTTCAAGTTCTCTGGATTTTAAGATTGAAAGAAAAATGTTTTCTATCTCTCTTAGGGCTAGCACTTCAAGTTGTGGTCATCATTTATGTGTGGATTTTTTATAGAGGACGCGCGCTTGAATGTCTCGGAGATCGAACAATCAGAGAAGGAAATCATAGATTAAGGTAAGATTTACTTTTGTAGATCTAGTTTAATGGAACTTATTTTCAATCTTGTTAAGGTTTTTTAAAAATTGTTTTGAATTTTACGTTACTTATGAACTCCAAAACCTAACATAAACATACCAAAATAACTCAAATAACTTGTAGTTATCTAAAATTCCCGCTATCTACCTCGGCGATTCATAGCAATTTAGTTATCGAGAATCATTGATTAAATGCCAAAATTTGAGGTCACTGGTTTTTTCTTATGTCCGTCGATTTAGCCAACGATTAGTATCTCTAGGGGTAGCTGTGAATCGCTAGTTCATTTCCTTTTCTTCTTTGCTTCCTCATTGATAATTCTTCATATATTTCTTTCTCCTTATTAATTCCTTCATAATCTTCTCTTTTCTTTCATTTCTTCATATTCGTTATTTATTACATGGAGAAAACCCCATGTAATAGTCTTTTACATCTAAGTTCATCCTAAAATGAACCATAAAGCATGTCTAATTATTGACTTATCAAATATCTCTAAACTCAGCACTTTGCCATTCCAAGGAAAAGAATACTCTCAATCATATTCGCTTTCTTCCCTCTTTTTGATTTCATAATTATATATTTTAATTCTTAAACAAAAATGATTTGAAAAATAAAAACATATTACCTTCATAAAAATAAGAATCGTAATGGAACAGAAAGAATTAATAACCCCTTTATTTGACATTTCAACCTCCGAGTTGTGCAATACACCTCAGAATTCAAAGTTAAATCAATCACCAAGGTCAGGCCCCATATAGGTTTTCTTAATCTCCACTCACATGCATGAATCTTACGATAACTACTATGAACTCTCAAGACACATAAATCATTTAATCAATCTCATTTTCAAACAATGTTTAAAATAACACCAAAATCAAATTCGATAGAATTTTTAATCACCAATAATCATCATTTCATTTTCAATTTGTTGGAATAAAAAAGACATACTTCACTTAACTTAGCTATAAGCACTCGAGCTAAATCTTTTATTTAATGAGTTTTCCATAAACTTTCTTTATTTTTCTTATATCTCTATTTTTTTCTTAAATTACATAAATATTCATTTTATTCATATTATAATTTATTCTTACGGTTCCCCGGTCCATTTCCTTTAGAGTCCGTTATTATTTTTACAGGAATTATTCCTCTCATTTTCCTACCACTAGATTCCTTACTCCATTTCCTTTAGAATCTGTGGGTCTCTCTAATCTTTATTTAAAAACTCTTGTTAGCTTTTCTCACTTTCACTATAGTCAAGGAAGTGCTTTTTCCAACTAAGTAAAGTTTATGGGCTATTTCCTATTTTTCTCCACAATTGTAGCATAAGCTTTCAATACATATATATATAAATTAGTTGATCAATAATCTTTGTATAACAAGATTCTTAGAAATCTATCTTGTTTATCTTGCACAATTATTTTGATCTTCTACCTATTATAATGTCAAACACAAAGTAATCAATCCCCTCTAAACTCCTCTAGTGTATACATAATCTAGGTGAAGTCAAATAGGGTATAACAATTCTATTAATCATAAAATTTTTATTTTCATGGGTAATAATAATATATCACTTCCATTTTAAATTATAATCATATTCCTATATTCCTAACTAAATAAAATAGAATGAAACTGGATAATATTACTAGTATTATGGAAAATTTGAAAATTTTAGTTAACTTTGGATAAATAAATAGATTCTACCTCTCATTTATTCCATACTTTGCATCTTCATACTTCACTTCACCTAATACCTCCAAACTCATTCCAAACCTTCTCTTTAAGGTTTAAAAATTAAAACGGGTGTTCCAACAAAAATAAAATACCTTGTGAAATATAAACGAATAAATTGGATAATTAAAGAACATAAGAATGAATTAAACAAGTGATTCAAAACATTATAAATTTAAACATACCAAGCATTATGTAATTTAAAGGGACATATCAAACCAATGTATAAAATTGTAACACATCAAAGAAAATGTATCATAGTAACATACCACATCATTCTTATCATATGATTACAAACAAAGACCTCTAAATAATAAAACTCAAAAAAATATTATACATGGAACTGCCGCCCAATCGTCGCATCATCATCATCATCATCATCCCTATGATCAAGCTGTTTGGATTAGTATCTTGCCTCAGGATCATAGAGGGTGTAGTCTACGCCTTCCACCTGGTTATCGTCTGCAAAGACTCCCTAGTTAAGCATCCTTAGCTGGAGTGATGGAATATGAATGTTAGCTTCCCCACCTTGAGTCCTTTTGGTCCTGCGTCGTTTTGATCCACAGATGCTTCGGGTAGTCTCGCGTTAGTTCTAGAACATGAGCTTTTGATGTTTTAGAGTTCTCATCTGATTATGCAAGATTGTCTATATCATGGCCATTTTTGTGTCCTCTGCATCTAAGGTAGTAAAGTCATCTGCAAGTGGCTCTATGGCCTAATTAGTCTGGTCATTGTACACTGTAGCTTGAGTTTCCTCTAAATTTTGACAAGTCAATAATTAGACATGTTTTATAGTGTATTTTAGGTTTATTTTAGATATAAATGATGATAATACACTAGGTATTCTCTCGTTTTTGTGATTTCATGATTTAATTGGGAAAAATGAAGAAATGGGGGAAAAAGAGGAAGAAGAGCAAAATAGTCAACTGGAGAACAGGTTAAGCAATTTCTCAATGATATAAGATTATACATGAATCGCAACCTAAATCGCAACAAATAAGAGCCAGCGAATCAACAGCGAATTGGAAAATACAATCGCAATCGCCAGATGAAATAGTGGAGCACAAAGAGCTATTTCCAATGATTAACTCAATGATTCGTGTACAATATTAGATTCGCTTACAAATCGCTGAGGTCGGTGATGAACTTTTTAGATAAGAATAAGGAAATTGAGTTTATCTATGATATGTACACTTAGGGAAACTATAAATATGACCTTAGAGTTTCAAAACTAAGCTCTCATAGTGCCCTCTACTAGCCATCATTAGTTTTAAAGTCTTTTCAATTAGGTTTAAATTTAGTTCATTGTTCATTACTTTTGGAGACTCTTTTAGAGATTCAGTAGAAGTATTTTACGTTAATGTCTTTCAATTATTTGTTTATTGCAATGCTTATTATTAATATGTGTGAGTAGTTTATTATTCTAAACAATACTCTAGACATGATTGTAAACAATTCATTAATTTAGTCATAATATGGAAGTATGTGTTTTATGCTTTTAACCAATCACACACGTCAATCACGGATTTAATAAGTTTTTTTTTGCATATTGCAACCAATGATTCTTTGTATTTAGTGCATAATGGCCAATATGTTTCTTAGTATATGGTATTTAAATCTATGTCTATGATTAATGACAACATTTCTAGAAGTAGTAACTAGAATTAATTTAAAGGCAAAATATTATCTGAGTGGATGTTCTAGGTGATTGTGTTTTAGGTCTTTTAATGACTCGCATAATTTTTGTTTTTATTGAATGTGAATTAGGAATGACTTTTATTGAGTGTTAGTGCTATCGTAATTTATATTTTATTGTGTTTTATCAAATAAGTAGAGTTACAAGGATGGGGATATGGCTTATTCCCATAGAATATAGAAAAGTTGATGTTTTGCTAAAGGCTATCAACCTATTGTGATTAAAGTTTCATGATTTAGGATCATTATATAATTATGATGATTGATTATGACTATGATTTAATGAAAATGTCCTTATATTACGGTTTACATATCATGTCTAAGTTGTATTATTTAGATATTTAATTTATATTGATAATTTGTTTGAATTGCATTAGATTAGTATATTGATTTTAAATTGCTAATAGTTTAATTATTTTGATCAATTGATTGCTTTGTTTTTAGATTGATAGTGTTAAATTCTTATTTTAATTAGATTATTTAAATTAAAGTAAATTAAATTCGATAAAACTTTAGGGCAACCTTAATTGTTAAGAGATTTGCAAAATCCCTGTGGAGATGATATCTCATTTACCACTACTACTTGTAATAGGAAAATACAAGAAACTATTGTGCATGTTTAACAAGTGTCAATTTTTGGTACTGATGTCGGGGATTTTAAAATAATCTCTTGGAAACCTTCTTGTTGAATTTCATATAATATGGTTGAAAACGAGGAAGAACTAAGCTTTAGGCAATATGATAGGAATGTCACAGCTTAAGAACCTATGTATATAACTTTTACAAAAGAATTTTTGGAATTCCAATTGCAGTTCAGATTCATAAATTCTTCACCGTGTTTCTATGGTGAAGATAATGAAGATGCTAAAAATTTAGGGAGTTTGCACACAAAGTAAGCATGTTAAAACCTAGGGATATATAAATAGATTATGTTAAACTAAAAGCTTTTCCCTTTGTATTAAAAGGTCAAGCTTTAGATTGGTTATTTTCTCTCCTTCAAGATTTCATAGCAAATTGGTCAGAGATGCTACAAGTCTTTCTTTATCAATATGTCCCAGCAGGACAATTTAGTTTATATAGATAAAAAAAACTAGTAATGCTAGGATGAAAATTGGAGAAACTTTTGATGAATTATGAGATATGTATTAAAGATCGATTTCATTATGTCCAATGTATGGATTTACAGAAAAGACTTTAATGCAATATTTGTATAAAGAATTAAATTACTTAGAACGAAGATTCTTAGAAACAGTATGTGGAAGGTCTTTGCTTGACACAACATAAACTTTAGCTAGAGAGGCTATAAATAAAATTGCTAAACAATCTAAGCAATATAGTAAGAAGAGTGAATTAATCAAGGAAAACATAAGTGAAATGAATAGAAGGATATATATATATATAAAAAGACACCACACGATAAGATAGATAAGCTAAAAGCCATGGTTGAATTATTATTAAAGGATAAATCAAGCAATGTAAAACCTTATGTTTACTGTAATGAAATAAGTCATTCTAATTATGAATGCCATTAGAGACATCAAACCAAAATAGAAGAAGCTAATGCTATAATGAACCAATATGATAGGTTTATTAATCCCACTTATAACTTTAATAGTTATAAAAATTACTCACATCCAAATGTAGGTAATTGTATTAACAATCTGTGTTATCAAAGGCATGAATTATCGAATAATTCAGTAAGAGAAAAAGATCAAATAATTTAAAGATTACAAAATGATATGGCCGAGTTGAAAACCAATTAAGTAACATGGTAACACAAATGAGTGAATTTGTAAATCAAGGGAAATTACCATCTCAACTATATCCTACTTTATATGAAAAAACACCAGCCAAAACATTAAGAAGTGGTAAGCAAATGGATGAACCTAAACTGCCAGACCAATTATTTTCTAGAAAATAAATAGAAGCAAAATTAGTGAAAGAAATTGAATTAACAAGTAATAGGATTCCTAATAAAAAGGGTGATGAGCCTAATCAAAACAAACCAATTAATATAAAACCAACATTCCCCCATTATTTGGAAGATAATAGAAAATCTAAGAAATTTCAGGAAGAAAAAACAAATATCTGATACATTAAAGAAAGTAGTAGTTAATATACCTCTATTCGAAGTCATTCAAAATGCACCTAAGTATAAGAAATTTATAAAATATTTATGCACTAGTAAGATTAAGGCTAATGAAAAGGTAAGTCTAGGAGAACACGTATCACCACTAATTCAAAAGAAATTACCACCTAAATGTCCTGACCCTATATTGTCTTTCGTTCCATGTACGATTTAAAATATAGAAAAAAGGATAATTTCAATAATAAAAATTCTCTAATTTTAGAAAGAACATTTTTTAAAACATTAAAAACAAAGATTGATGTTTCAAATGGAACATTAACAATGGAAGTATATGACGATGTAGTGACTTTATTATATATGATGCACTGAAATACCCAATGGATGTCTCTTGTTTATGCATAGTAGATATGATAGACCCATTAAAAGACAAATGTTTTAGAAAAGATAAAATAGATAAATGGGAATTGGTAATAGAAAATTTAGAAGAAAATGATGATATGTATGAGGAAATAAATGAGCTAATATGTATTGTGGAATCATACAATGAACTACCAGAACTAATTACCTAGATTTATCTAGATCTCCCTTAGAGCTTTTATCTTCTATAGTTAAAGCCCCAAAATTAGATTTAAAAACTTTACTAGATCAATCGAAATATGTTTATTTAAAGGAATATAATAATTTACCAATGATAATTTCTAACAAACTGACAAGTTTACAAGAAGATAGATTAATAAATGTTCTAAAAGAATTTAAAGGACCAATAGGATGGGCCATAGCTGAAATTAAAAGAATAAGTCCAGATACGTGTATGCATAGGATAAATCTAGAAACTGACACAAAAGCTTCTAGACAAGCTCAATATAGATTAAACTCGCCTATGATGGATGTAGTAAAAGTTGAAATATTAAAATTATTAGATAGATGAATGACATTTCTAATAGCTGATAGCAATTGGGTAAGCCCAGTCCGAGTAGTTCCTAAAAAGAGAGGGATTACAATAATAACAAATTAGCATGGAGAATTAGTTCCAACTAGAATCCAAAATAGTTGGAGGGTATGTATAAATTATAGGAAGTCGAATGCCTCAACTAGGAAGGACCATTGTTTACTCTCGTTTATAGAATAGATGTTAGAAATATTAGAGGAAAAACCCATTACTACTATCTATACGGTTATTCAAGATCTCTTCAAATACCTGTAGCCCAGATGATTAGGAAAAAACAACTTGTACATGCCCCTTTAGTACATTTGCTTATAGACGTATGACTTTTGGTTTTTGTAATGCACCTGCAACTTTTCAAAAATGTATGGTTAGTATTTTCTCTGATTAAGTGAAAAGTTTTATTGAAGTATTCATGGATGGTTTTACTGTTTATGGTAATTTTTTCGATGAATGTTTAGTTAATTTAACTATAGTGCTTAAGATATGCATAGAAAAGATTTAATATTAAATTATGAAAAATGTCATTTCATGGTAGATCAAGGACTTATACTAAAATATATAGTGTCATATAAAGGAATAGAGGTAGATCCAGCAAAAATTAAAGTAATCAAAATGTTACCTTACCCCACTATGGTGACTGAAATACATTCATTTCTAGGCTATGTAGTATTTTATAGAAGATCTAAGAAAGATTTCTCTAAAATAAGACAACCTTTATGCAAAATATTACAAAAAGACGTTCCTGTTGAATTTACCAATGATTGCAAGATAGCACTTAATAAATTAAAGGATTCTTTAACAACCACACCTGTGATTAAATCAGCAGATTGTTCGTTACCTTTTGAAATAATTTGTAATGCAAGTAATTATATAGTTGGAGTTGTTTTAGGTCAAAAAGTAGGAAACGATTCTCACGTTATATATTATGCTTCTAGGACACTAGATCCAGCCCAACAGAACTATACCACTACTAAAAAGCAATTTTTAGTGGTAATGTTTGCCTTAGAAAAATTTAGACCTTATTTATTAGAAAATCTAGTAGCTGATCATTTAAGTAGGTTAGAAAATGGAGAAGCACCTACACCATTAAAGTATGAATTTCTAGTGAACATTTGTATAGTATAAAAACTGATGGCCTTTACCACCAATAGGTTATTACCTTATTTGACGAGAGCTCAAAAGAATAAAAATTAAAAAGGATTCTAAACATTATTGATGGGATGATATGTATCTATAAAAATTTTGTACCGACCAAATAATTAAGAGATGTATACCAGAGTCGAAGTATAATCAATTATATCTTATTGCTTTACTTATGCATGTGAAGGATATTTTGGTCTACATGGAATTGCTCAAAAAATTTAGATTCCAAATTCTTTTAGCCCACTTTATTTCATGACTATTTCTTTATACAAAATCTTGTCCAAACTGGCAATGAACTGAAAACTTAGGACGTAGAAAACAAATGCCTTTACTTCATATTCTTTTTTGTGAAGTGTTAGATATATGGGGTATAGATTTCATGGGTCTTTTTCCACCATCGAATGGCTTTATTTATATCTAAGTGGGTAGAAGCGAAAGCTACTAAAAGTAATGATTCAAAATAGTGGTTAATTTCCTTACATCAAAAATTTGTATAGTTTTTGGAGCACCTAGAGAACTTATTAGTGATAGCGATTCACATTTTTGTAACTGCGATGTTACTAATTTAATTGCTAAGTACGACGCCCCATGTTGGACATCTACTGCATATCACCCACAAGCTAGTGGAGAAGTGGAAACTTCAAATAGAGAAATTAAGTCAATACTAGAAAAAAATAGTTAGTCCAATACGTAAGGATTGGAGTCTTTGATTAGAAGACGCATTATGGGCATATAAAAAACCATTTAATATGCCTATAGGTATGAAACCTTATAGGTTGGTATTTAGAAAAGCATGTCATTTACCAGCATAACTATAACATAAGGGCTTTTGGGCATAAAAACATGTAACAAGACTTATAATGAAGTAGGAAACCAGCGTAAGTTGAGTCTTCAAGAATTAGAAGAACTTAGGAATAACGCTTATGAAAATGCATCAATTTATAAAGATAAAAGCAAAGCATTTCATGATAAGAAATAAGTTCCTAAAAATTTCTAAGTAGGAGATAAAGTTATACTCTTTTGTTCAATACTTAAATAATTTCCTAGAAAACTTCATTCAAGATGGATAGGACCTTTTATGGTTATAAATTAATTGCCTCATCGAGCACTAGAAATAGAAAGCTTTGAAAAAAGAAAAATATTTAAAGTAAATAGTCATAGGTTAAAACCTTAATATGAAAATTTTGTTGAACAAGATATGGAGATCATCAATCCCGTGCCTGAGAAACAAAGTCCGCAACATAATGAAAAGAAGTTCAATGTATACATCAATGCGAGTGAAATCCTTAAGGATGAAGCAATTAAACTCTAGATGTATAAAAAGCTGCATAATAAGAAGAAGAATTCAAAGAAGCAGCAACCTAAAGTACAACAACAAGCAGGGAAGCAACCGACGGAAGAAGAATTTGCTGATGAGCAATTAATGCTTTTAGGTTTAGGACCTCTGATTGAAATTTAGAACGATGATCCAGGTAAACTCTTTCTCCACGTGTTGATCTATGAAGGCAATTTCCCTGGTGTTCTACTTGACACAGTAGCTGATATGAACATCTTATTGGAACAATGGTGCAGAAAGGCCAAGTTGAAGATTGATTTTATACCACCTTTTGTTGTCAATAAAGCAAATGGTGATAAGATCTTTCCAATAGGAATGTCTATGAATATGCCAATGCAAGCGGGACAGTTCAAGTATCTCACCAACTTCTTGGTCGTACCACTGATTGAAAAGGATGACGTGATATTGATGGGACG
Source organism: Stephania cephalantha (assembly GCA_039657325.1). Taxonomy (NCBI): domain Eukaryota; kingdom Viridiplantae; phylum Streptophyta; class Magnoliopsida; order Ranunculales; family Menispermaceae; genus Stephania; species Stephania cephalantha. The sequence goes on along the minus strand of CM077578.1, from coordinate 26,896,979 downwards.
AAATTTTTTTAAGAAGGCTGGAGCCCTTCTCGATATAGAAAAATGTATAGTTACATTTAAGATGGGGAAATGATTATATATGTCTTCAGGATGGTTATGAGATGGATGATTACGTCGAAGATGACAATTATGACAATGACTATAAAGGAAATAACTACTACAGTGATGATTATCTTGAAGAAGAACACTATTACAAGTTTAGCGGACTCTTGAAGGACGTTATGCGGATGCTCAGAATGATAAAGAAGCTGAAGAGAAGGATGAAGAATCAATTAATGGTCAATTTGACTCCCTTAAGCTGAACGATGAGTGATCTCATTTATTGAGTCGAGCCAATGACTACAAATAATAGCGCTTTATAGGAGGCAGCCCATATTCTATCTTTACTTTCAATTTTAGTATTGGGATTAGTTAGTTGTTCTTATATTCTCTCAGCTTTTGACTCTTATAATGGAGATATTTAAGGAACATGATTTTGGAATAATTTCATATAAGGGGGGTTGATCGAGCCAATGAATTTTCGTATTAGTAGATTTAGGATAGTTAAAATATTTATTTTCACTTTTTTAAAATTTTTTTTGAGATATTTCCAATTGAGAGAGGGATGATCGAGGTGTCTGTCAATTGAACTATATTTGTCTTTAATTACTTCAAGTAATAAAGTAGTTAGTTAGTAGCATAATGTTTCCTAGCTAGAAATCAAAATTTCATTTTGAAATAATTCTTGTTGATTACTAATAATTTCTACCTTAAATATGATGAATATGTATGGAAAATTAGTAAAATATTTGATATATTGGAAAAACAGCAGAAATAGGTTAGTAATTTCCTAGCAATACCAAATAACATTGGGAATCGATGGAAAAATCGGTATCACTTGCCAGAATTTTTGGTGTAAAAAATTGCTTAGTTATTTATCAGCGATTCCCGTTTATACTAGGAATCACTCAGCTAGTCTCTGGACTACAGAGACTAATTTTTAGCGATTTAACTGGTGAATAGTTAGTGAATCCATTTAAACTTCGATTCCATGAGCACGAATCCATGTTTTTAGAAATAGAACCCCAAAAGGCCAAACCATAAACCCATTCACACCTAAAACCTTTGCACCCATTCGATTGTTAGTTGATTTTTGTCTAAATTCAACCTTTCAAAGCTTGAATTATAGTTTATTTAAGTGTATCCCACATTGTTTAGTAGTGATTCAACCCCAAAAATTTTAAAATCAAGTTCATACAACAAAGTTAGGGCTTAGGTGGGTGTTTTTTGAATTGAAGCTCGGAGAGGGAGTCTAAGGAGCTAATAGAGCATATTACTTGGTGAATTCAATCTCAAGATGGTAATAAATCAATACTCTAGCATTATTTTGATTTTGATGTTTTGAAAAAAAAATTATTTTGATGATATTTTCGACGAATGTGGTTGATGAATTTTTATTGCTAAAATGATTTTTGAAATATAGGTTTAAATACAAATTTTCAATTTGGATATGGCTTTTGAAATGAGTTTGGAGATTTTTATGAATTTCTCCAACATATACGTAATTATGATTGGAATATGTCAATGAAGTTATTTTAGACGTATTATTTTCAACTCTTTCAAGATTTAAAGAAAAAACCATTTCACAAATTTTTTTTTCATACCTTCATAGTTTGAAATTTTCAAATATGGGATTTCAATTTACTTATTTCATCATACTTGAGTATTTCTATTGCGGGAGGAGGTACAAGAACGGGTAGGAGTAGTAAGCAAGAAAAAGAGAAGTGGGTAGTGCAAGAAAAACTCAAGCAAAAGTATGCACGCAGCCAAATGAATATTATACCTACCAGGGTTAGTATTAGAGAACTTAGACCTGGGAAAGTTGAGCTTAGAGAACAATCCCCATTGCAATCTGATGAGGAAGAATATTTTGAAAATTTAGACTCTAGTCATTTAGTACCTTATGACCTTTCGTTGTTTGTGAGACATAGAGCTCATAGGCGGTACTATAGTGATAAGAAGATGGCCATAATTCCAGAGAGAAGGTTCTATATTTAGAATGTGAGCAAATATGAGGATAAGATTGTGAGCATCATCAGAGATCATGGATGGGAGCAACTTCTAAGAGATTATGTAGTTAGAGAAAAAAAATAGATGTGCGAAAATTGTGCTACAATTTTTCGCAAATGGGCATGTTAGTAAAAAATGAAATCATGTAGTAGTGCAAGGGAAGAAAATTGATATTTTTCCTGCACGATTGAATTGATTTTTTGGTCTACCATGAAATAAACAAAGAGCGGAAGAGGATTACCCGAATGTCATTTATGTCAATTAGGAATTTTTCCCTATGAGATGATCTAATACGCATTGGAGATACCTTTGACAAAGGGATTTGCGTTTGATAGGGAAGGACATTCGAAGTTTATCAAAACCACCTATTTTACAAAAATCACGAAGAGTTGGAGTTATATTATAGGTGCATATTTTTATCCAACCAAATAACACTTTGAAGTGAAGAACCCTATAGCTGATTTACTTTACCATATAGTGATGAAGAAAGGTTATATCAAAGTTGGGATGATTATATATGATTCTATGAAGTTTGCAATGAAGACTACGAAGAACAAAGGACTACCTTTCCCAATTTCGATCATTCAATTGTGTAGGCAAGTAGGGGTGGATTTTGGTACTGAGTTTGATGTAATGTTCGAGAAAACAATAAATGATGCACGAGTATAACGAATAAAGAAAGTGATAGGATAAAATGACTCTGTGGATGAAAGAGAATCATTTTATGCAATAAATGCGAAAGAAGCAAAAAAAACATCAAAGTAAATAGAAGGAAAACAAAAGAAGACGGGCAAAAAACAGCAAGATTGATGGCTTGAGTGAATGTGGCAAGTGTTGATAAGAGTTTCACATCTTCATTACAGCCTAGGACGGGAGGATTTTTTCAAACAATATTTTCTTCACTTATGCTTAGCCAAACGAAAATTTACTGAAATGATGAATTGGTAGCACCAAAGGAGAGGACTTTACTTGCTCATCAAAAGAGAGTGGTCCATGCCATGTGTAGCCGTGGTGTGAGTGTGCCTACCAATAGAGAGTGGTCCATGCCACGAATTGTAGTGGTGTGGCTATGATCCCACCAAAAAAGAGTGGTCTGCACCATGAAGTATCAAGTTTACAAGTGGTCACAATCGGTGATGGCTTAGAAACACTTACTATTGGTTTGATGGAACTTGATGGAGATCGCAACGGCCATTGTGACCACCAATGGTTCACATCACCTCGAGGATGAGTGTTTCGGTCGCCAAATTCATACTATTAGCTATAATGCATCGAATGGAACAAGGGCGTATTCGTACTATTTATTTCTTAAGGTAGTTCTCATGTTGAACCTTGTTATGTGAATAAATGAAATTTATTTACGAACTTGTGAATTTTCTTTCATGATGTGCTTTCAAAAGAATACTCATTTCTTTGCTTGTTAAATTATGAATCTATTTTTAAGTTATATTGGATATGGAACTTGTTTACGCCCTCTTTTATGAACAAGAATCATGTCTTCATTTCTTCTCATTAAATGCTTTACAACTTGGTTTACTACTTCATGTGTAGAATTGTTTTGCTTTATAGGTAATACTTGCATGTTTAGTGTTTGAGTGAGTCTTTTCTCTTATTGAGCTCTTTTGGTTATTTAGCTCACTCCACTTACTCTACAAGTACATCCACATCCGCATTAGTTCGTGACAAAGGAAAAACACCCGCTTTAAGTCTTTCCTTGCATTGTAAGTAATTGCATGCTCTTACTATCTACTCCCTCCATTTATTTTTGTAAGTCATTTTAGCCAATATGCGCCATCCAAATATGTAATTCGTTTTCAATATTTTAACCTTATTGTACCTATTGTACCCATAGTACAAGCCGACTTCTAATTTAATGATCTACTTTCCCCCTCTCGAAACCAAGCAGATCGAAAACTCTCTCTCTCTCTCCCCCTCAAAACAACGAAGATGAACTTGGAAGAGTCGCCGCCCTTAATGCGAACTTGGAAGAGTGGCTGCCCTTGATGGAGTATTTGAATATGGGTTTGGTTCTGCACATTTTGGTTTCTTCTTTGTGAAAAATAGAGGGTGTATTCTCACAACATAAAGGAGAAGAAGAAGGTCAACATAAAAGATAAGAAGAAGGCCAAACGAACCACAAAGGAGAAGGAAAATGAGGACAAACAGACCACAAAGAAGAAGAAGAAAAAGACCAAACGGACCACAAAAGAGAAGAAGAAGGAGGCCAAACATTGAAGAAGATTTTCGATTTTGATTTGAATGAACGGGCTGATCTTATTTTCGACTTAAACAAGAATTTAAAAGAAGAATGTTAAGTGTATGAAGACAAGGGGATCTTGACAATGTTAAGAATTTGGTTTCCCAAACTCTTTTGATACAATGATGTGCAATTATTTCTTTGAATTGCTCTTTTCTTTTGCTTTGTGTTTCTTTGAATTTTCTCTAATCCAACTTGTAATTCTATGATTTTTCTTTTGAAACATAATTAAAGGTTGTAATGTTGGATTTATTTTCCCTTTTTCTTTTAATTCCATATTTGATGGAAACTGTAGGAATTGCCTTACATAACCCCTGAAAATTATATAAATCCATCAAGAATGTTGTCTATTGTAATGCCTTCTTGTTCATGAATTGAGTCCATGAGTTGATCCCCTTTTAGCTCTTCTGTGGCTTGTAATTTTTTTCCATTACTTTTTATCCCCCTTTTGCTTGTACAATTGTATCCATCTAACTCTGCAAGTGAAAACACCAACAACAATGTCAGTAAATCATCTATCTTTAAAATTGCATTGCTTTACATTATTTTAGGAGGATGCTTTTGTTTGGCTCTATCAGTTGTTGTTTTCCACATGGCTTTGGTTCGGGGAGATTGGTGGTTGTGGGAGTGATTCCAGGAACAATTGGATTTTGTGTGTAGAGCTCACTGGTTTTTTATTTTTGGATGGGAAGACCATAAAGGGATTGATGTGACATTCTTTTTGAGTTGTTGTATAGTTTGTTTGGTGTTGGGGCCTTTCACATCATTTTTCGCATCCTACACTTGTACATTTCTATACTTATAAATATACACAGCAATGGAGTTTTGTCTCCTATTCATAAAAAACATTGTTTTTGAAGCACCTATGGCATGGGAAAACTTGATGAACTCATATGGGCTGTCATACCTCCCTGTCACAACATGCTCTCTTCTTTGTGCAACACAATTAGGCTTCAATGCAATGTTCTCTTACTTGATCAATTCACAGAAGTTCACTGCACTCATACATAATTCTATAGTCCTCATAAATGCCTCGATATCCCTCCTCGCAGTGACCCTTGACTCAGCTGATCATACGGGGTCTCGAAAGGGAAATATGTTATTGGATTCAAATGCAGCCTTGGCGCGTCGACGATTTATGCATTGTTGTTTTCTTTAATGCAGTATGAAGAAAGAAAAGTCTCATATGCAATGATTTTGGCATGGACTACTGTGACTTGGCAATTCGTTTTATTGGAATAGTAGGGTTGATATTCAGAGTCTCATATTTCTTCTCCAATTTCATTAACACCTTAACTTTACCTATTGTTTCGATTTTCGTAGTCATATTCTTCGACGACAAGATGAATGGGGTGAAGGCAGTGGCCATGTTATTGAATTGGAAAGATTTTTATCTTCAGTTCTATGCACATTTTTAATTGTTTTTTTTTTCTGTATTTGTTAAGGGATGTTACATTCTTACATTTTTTATTTTTTATTTTTTGATTAGTGACTCCAAAATGAGTCCAAGTTTGGATTTCTCTCAACCTTTCCTTTTAGCATATGGCGCCTCATCCATGTTGCTAGAGATGCTTTGGCATATTCCTACATTTTATCACACTGAAATTGATTACCTCATCCGTGTCGCTAGAGATGCTTTGGCACATTGTGACATTTTATTACATTCAAATTGACTAATTAGTGAAACATTTTGAATCCAAATCAACTTGCTCAATAGCCCAACTTCTCAGGACATACTAACCACATCAAAGTTTTTTGGAAATGACCACATTAAACAAATAACAAACAACTTAGCCTCAATACCAAAATTTAGGGTCCGCAACTTTTAGATCAAACTCTTTCATTGCGTTTGATTTATTGCATTAATGGTGTGTTTTCCATTGAATTTCTTCAATTAATGGCTTGTTCTTTCTTTTCATGTTTCTAAGAATTTCATAGTCTTTTATGTTGAAACTCTCTTGATTTGTTGAAAAGAAAAGAGGACAAGGTCATATGCATAAGATGAATTGCATGTCATTGTCATTGCAAGACATAGTGCAGTTGTGGTGGATCACAAGACATTGTTACATAGCTACATATATTAGAATAATTTTGTAATAAAAAACACCAACAAAGATTCCAAAGAACTTGCCACAGAAAGCACCAACAAACCTTAAGAGTCTTTCCATTTCAACACTTAAATATTTAGTTATTATTTTCTTTAGGTATAGCAAATTGGGAAATCATACGGGTTGATTTTCAGATTTTATAAAAATTTCGACATAACCTCCCCTAAAAATGGATTGTAGGAAAATTCAGTATCTAATAATCAATAGTGGGAGAATGCCTGGAAGGACTCGCATCTCCCCCAACACCTTATAATATAATATAAAAATGGATTTTAAATATTCAATTCGCATCATGTTCATTGGTTTCTACTTTAATTCTACATTTCATAACTGCTCCACACAACATCTATAAACATCAAAATGAACTAAAAGTTGCCTCTAAATTTTCTCAACCATCAAATAAGTGCAATGTATATGGTGTCCATGGGCTACATCATCTTATCAAAAAGTATCACATGTTATGAACAAAATAATAGTAATCCTTTTGTATAAAAAAAGATTGGTCAATGGCACAATGAGAAATACCAACAACAACAGACTTAGTGAAGTAGTAAGTGATGCTGAAAATTGTACGCCCTACACTTGCTATGGCTCTAGTTCGATCTCTTCCTGATGTTCCCTGTATTCACAAATTAATAAAATAATACGTAAACTTTGATAATGTAGAAATGGATTGCAGAGTCAATATTGATTTGTAGTAGTTGCATACCAATAAGTCCTTATATGCATAATCGAACCAAAAAGTGTTGCTCCTATTTCATCCACCCTGCAGTAAGGAAGAAAAGTTCAACAATGAAGAAAAAAATAATAATAATAATAATAATAAGTAGCTACATAAAACATATACCTGAACAAACTCCATTACATCATTTACCAAAGTAAGGTTGCATTTGAATTGAATAGGAAGGTTTTGTTCCCTCTCAAGCCTTCTTTAGTTAACATGAGGAATTTTATAATTGTGGCCTCCTCGTACTTTCCTAATTTTTATCATACATAACTGTCGTGTTAAGAAAACGCAATTGGATTGCGAAGTAAGATATTCCTCGAATGAGTTCATCACAACGTTAACAAGCTCTTCGACACTTTTAGGATACTCCTTGTATTGCAAAGATTGAATTGCACTAAAAAATCCAAGATTTAAAACATTCAAATCAAGAGAATTGGGAGGTTGACACATCAAATGTATATTAAAACCACTTTGTTGAGCTGCTTGGTAAAATTCAACATTATTGACATTAATGTGCGTCCTTGCATTGTCTTGTTGAAAAAGTATTGGAGAATCAATATGCTCCACTGGCCATTTCTCCGTGATAGATGGTATTAGTTTCTTAATCATATAAGATTTGATTGCTTTTCGTTTAACTATAGTAATTGGTTTGGGCTCCATTGTGCCTACAGGTTTATTCACATTAGATTGTCTAACCGCTTCCTATCTCACAAAAGGAAACACACCAATTTTTTCAGAGAAGATTTCATTTCCAAGTTCATCGAACCTTGGATGAGCTACGAAAACTAAAAACATCACTTTTCCAATGATATTTGAACTTTTACAACTACGTATTAGTTCATCTTTATCACGAAGAAGGTAGTAAGTTTCAGACTTTTTAGTTATATAAAACCACTTCTTGTCAATATGTATAATGTTATACATATCCTTAAAGATTGGATCATGTGATATTGTACTTTCTTCAAGCATTGATAGACAAAATTGCAGCCGAGAAGTTTTTTTTTTCTCCCAAGAAAGGCTTAATATATTTGAGTGTCTCCTTATAATGCCAGACTTTAGAAGATTAATTGTTGTGCCTTTACTAACCTTTAGGGAATGAGACAAAGATGCAAGAGTTATTCTTTTATGTAAAGGAACCTCACAAAATTGGGCTGGGTCAATCACAATTCTTTTATAGCCACAATTCTCGGTCCTTCTATGAAAGCAACCACTATTTGAAGTGCCTCTTGCTTGTTTCCAAATAAGTTGAATGACATGAATATTAACCGAAAACTCTGCTGCCACTTCATGTGTCACTCCTTTTTTAATTTTTTGTCAACACTTTTTTGTAGAAGTGCATCGTATATGGCTCTCCGCTCAGCATTACTCAAAAATTTTATCTTTGTAATGTTGCTTTGATCTTCTACTAATTCCATATTTTCTCCTTTATTATTGAAGATGTCATATATTTCAAAGAAAAAGTACTAGCAACCATCAAATTTATAACAAAAGTACCTAATTGTTGCAAATGATCAGTAACATGATATTTTAAGGAGTTGTACCAAAAAAACTGGAAGATTGATCAGTAACGTGAAAATTTTCAACATAGTACTTTTGAATGGTCTGATCTAGATGTTGCACAGTAAAAAAATAGTAGGCTTACATGATATAGTTTGCACAAAGTATTGAAAGATGATCAAACAACTCATTGTTCAATAACTAACAAATTTGTTCTCTCTGTTGCTCTCTATTGCATCACGAGATCAAAGAGGCATATAAACATGCACAAACATTAATTGAAAAACATGTTATGTGAGTCACAAGTCAACAAAAATGTTATCTACTAATAACAAGATTTGGTCTTAGATATATTCACCTTAAAATCCTCACAAGTCTGAATTAGAAAAAGAAGAAATCTCATAATCACTATACATGCCAACACTACATCAAAAAAACCTCTACAAATATAGGTTGATAACAACACCATCAAGCTAAAACCAAATTTGATTATTGTTGGCAACACAATTAGCTCCAATTGAGAAGTTGACAGGAAAACAACAATCCGGGGGCAAGCACAACCAAGGAATAGAGCTCCAAGAAGCCTCTGTTAAAGGAAGCATGAAATGCAAGAGAATAACAACAACTAAACACAAAATAAGCAAGCCAATAACCTTCACAGTTGAAGATTTCTATTAATCGAAATCTCAATTAAGATTTCAATCTGAAACCTCTGTATGACAAGAAAGGACCCTCAAAGCATTGAAATAGAAGAATTGGAGTATATACCACTCTCCTTTAATATAAGTATTGTTTGATTTTGTGCACATTCATGAACTTGAATTGAGTAAGTCTTGTAACTTGTAAGGTCTAGAACAAAAGGGAACACATATACAACTTTATGTTTTTATCACAATCATGAACTTAAATAACTGGAGGAACTTCACGTACAACGTCATCACCACCACCACCAAAGCATCAATCATAAGTTAATTGGGGTCGGCTACATGGATCAAACTCTTCTATCGCACTCAATTTAGTGCACTTAATAGCACATTTTCCAAATCCTTCATCATCAATGCTTCTTAAGCTTTAAGTCTACCCCTTATATCGTCATTTTTTTAATTATAATGAGTTAAATTTTCTAGTTATGGCATTTATAAGCTGCCTTTAAAGGTGTATATACCGCCCCAACCACTCTTTCCTAATTTTTGCGCTAATTGCTGCTACTACTCTTCTTAAATTTCAAGTACTATAAGAAAATTTTCCTAGCCCGTCATTAGTTGAGTTAAATATACCCAAGTAAAAGTCTAGAATTCATGACTCCAATAATGGACTAGCTTGACGGCCACTATGCAATCTTCTTTTCTATAGAGTCCCTTTGTTATTATAACTTTCTTAGTGTTGTCCATTACCCTTCCCCACCAAACTATGTTGAAGAGAATATACAATCAAAAACGCGATTTGCATATTCGCTTTCTCTGCTTCTCGTGACATACATTTCCCCATATGGATAAGTATCAATTCACAACCGTCCCCTTTTCTTTTTTTTCTTGTCTAATGAGTCTAAAAAGAAACTACGTGGGTAAGAAAGTTGAAAATGATACTTCAATGCAATCATCATGCCTATAAAAAAACACATTTACAATTCATATTTGTTGCTTTCTCTTCTTGTGCTAACGACATAATGCAATCATCATAAATTAATTTGGGGTTGGCTAAATGGATTAATTAATGAAAATGGGAGGGAACATATCTAAAGGTTCTTCAGCAAATGGTTAGTTGTTTAAATCAAACATTTCCACGTTTGAATAACACTCAATTATGCTCCTAATTTCAATTCAAAATTAATCAAATCCTAATAAGGAATTCAAATGGTTTTATAATTTAATTAATGCAAATGAGGTTTTTGAAGTTGGTGGTTAAAAAACTAAACAAAAAAATCAATCAAATTCTAATTTTATAGAGCGGGAAAACCTTATTTTGTGTTATTAAAGCATAGAGTAAATATGTGTAAGAATAAACCATTAAGGAGTATTGGATCAGTGATATTGTACATCACCTTGTAATGCAGTTATATAGATTCAGTAGTTAGTTATGATCAATTAGATCAGTGACACGTGTTTTTATGATCAATGGTTGTAACTTGTTCTATTCATCTATAAATACAAATGAATCTTTGTTTTCATCACTGATGAAAACAGTGAGGTTGTTCACACTTTCTTGATGAGTTAGTTACATTTACATGGTATCAGAGCTGTGATGTTGAGGCGATGGAAGGTCCTGGAACCCTAGCGTCTTCATCAAGTTCATCGTCAACATCGACTCCAGTGACGACTCCAACACCTCTCCTCAATCCATTTGGTAATTTTGTAAGTCAATTTGTTTCAATTAAGCTTGATGAATCAAATTTCTTGTTGTGGAAAGCGATTGTAGTTCGAGTAATTGAAGGAATTAGGTTTGATGGTTTTATATTTGGAACAAATAGTGTCCTCCTAAGTTCTTGGATGGTTCTAAAGAAATCAATCCAGAATATGAAGAGTGGTTTTCAAAGGATCGAATTCTTATTTCTTGGCTACGACTTCATTGCAAGATTCAATTGCTACACAAGTCTCAGGATATGCATCTTCAGCAAAATCATTGTGGGAAGCTATTGAGTCTCTATGTGGAGCTCAAAATTATGCTCACATTCAGATGAATCGCACAATATTGCGAACCCTAAGAAAGGGAAATATGTCGATGATGGAGTATCTGAAGAAATTGAAAGAATTATCTGATAAATTAGCAACAGCTGGTGAACCAATCTTGATGAAAGATCTAATCTCATGTGCATTGTCTGGTCTAGATGCTGAATATCTTCCAATCACTGCAATATTAGAGGAACAACGAAACCTATCTTGGCCAGAAGTTCAATCTACATTGTTAAGTTTTGAGGCGAAATTGATTCAATTGCAAACATTGAATGGAATCAATTCACTGAATCTGAATACATAAACACAAGCTAATGCTGCTGAGCTAAAATATGGTAATGGAGGTACAAACAAGTCACAATCCCAAAGTTATGGAGGAGGATATAGAGGTGTTGGAAACGGTAATAAAGGAGGTCGAGGTAATGGTCGATTCAGAGGACGAGGAGGTTTCAAGAACACAAACAATCGTCCAACTTGTCAAATCTGCAACAAGATTGGACACACAGCTGCAGTGTGTTACTACAGGTCTGATATGAACTACATGGAAGCAAATGCATATAATGGATCACCACAACCACAGTTTAATCAGTCTTCAATGTCAGTTCAATCTCAGAGGGGAGCATTTCTGGCACAACAAGTTCCTACTCCTGCACAACAATTTTATCCAACTCCACAGAATGCACAGAGTTTTATCTCATCTGCTAATTCCATAGCAGACTCCTCTTGGTATGCTGATAGTGGAGCTACTTCACATGTGACTGCTAATCCATCACAGCTCACAAATAGTACTCCCTATTCAGGTAATTGCTCCTTGGTAGTTGGGAATGGTAATCATTTACATATTACATTTATTGGTCATGCTAAGACTCCTTCACAACACTCTTCATTGAAATTTCCCAATACACTTTGTGTTCCATATATAAAGAAAAATCTATTGAGTATTTTTCAGCTAACTCAGGACAATGATGTGGTTATTGAGTTTAGTTCTTCTACTTGCTTGATAAAGGATATTCACACTAAACAAGTTCTCCTTCAAGGCAAGCTCAAAGATGTATTGTACGAATTCTTTCCCTGTTCAGTTGATTCTCAAGCATTTGTTGCTTCTCAGAACAAACCAAATCATCTATGGCATTTGAGATTGGGTCATCCCTCACTATCAACACTTCAACAACTGTTGAAAACTCACATAAAAATCCTTCAACATCAGTTGAATTTTGCTCTACTTGCCCTCTTGGTAAACATCATGCTTTACCATTTTCTGTCTCACAGTCACATAGTACACATGTATTGAAGTTAATTCACACTGATGTTTGGGGTCCAACACCTGTAACTTCTCATGATGGATACAATTACTATGTGCATTTCATAGATGACTGTACAAGGTTTACTTGGTTGTACCTATTGAAGAATAAATCAGATGCTTTTAATGCTTTTGTTCACTTCAAAACTCTTGTGGAAAATCAGTTTTCTACTAAGATTGAACGGTTGCAATCTGACTGGGGAGGTGAATTTAGGTGTTTTAAACCTTTTCTTGATAGTCATGGTATTTTCTTTCAACACTCTTGCCCCGCACACTCATCAACAAAATGGTAGGGCATAGAGGAAACATCGACATATCATTAAGACTAGCTTGACACTTCTTGCTCATTCACGGTTGCCTTATAAGTTTTGGTTTAATGCTTGTTCCACATCACTTTTCCTTTTTAATAGACTTCCTTCACAAGTCTTATTTGGGAGTTCTCCTTATTAGAAGTTATATCAGCAACCTCTAGATTATATAATTCTTAAGGTGTTTGGTTGTGCTTGTTATCCATATACAAGACCTTATAATCAGCACAAGTATCAGTTCAGGTCTGAGAAGAGTATTTTTCTAGGTTACAGTTCAACTCATAAAGGTTACAAATGCTTGGGAAAATCAGGAAGACTTTATATTTCAAGACATGTTATCTTTGATGAAGAAGATTTTCCTTATTCTTCTGTGTTCTCCACAGCTACATCTTCATCTCCTATATATGTTGTTCCACACTCAATTGTCACCATTGATCAGCATTCTTACCCTGGTTCATCTTAGTCTCAAATACCACCATCTTCAGTTTCACCAACAACTTTACCTTCACCTAATTCATTCCCACCTTCTGGTTCATTAACTAATGTACCAATTTTACCAGTTCTTGTTTCTCCACCACAATCATCTTCTGTTTCTATACCAACAAATACTCATCCAATGATCATCAGGGGAAAGAATGGGATCTCTATGAAGAAAGTATTTAATGCTACATGTTCTGGTGCAGATTATATTCCTTCTATTGTGGAGATAGCTCTATCTATTCCTTATTGGAGAGAAGCAATGGAAAGGGAGTATCATGCATTGATGAAAAATGATACATGGCTTTTTGTATCTCCTTCTAAAAATCAAAATGAGGTTGCTAATAAGTAGATCTTCATAGTGAAGAAAAATTCTAATGGCACTGTGAACAGATATAAACAAGGTTAGTTGCCAAAGGTTTTAAACAAATACCTGGCATTGATTTTTCTGAAACTTACGTTCTGTGATCAAATCTGCAACTATTAGAATCATTTTCTCCATTGCAGTGACTTATGGTTGGTCTATTAGACAAATTGACATTAATAATGGCTTCCTTAATGGTCAGTTAATGGAAGAAGTTTATACTCATCAACCAGCTGGTTTTGTTGATGATTCCAATCCTCATCATGTTTGTCGTCTTCATAAGGCCTTGGTTTGATCAATTAAAAGGGGCTTTGTTGTCATGGGGTTTTCATAACTCTAAAGTTGATTCTTCCCTGTTTATTACTACTTGGGAAACATCTCATCTTTATGTGTTGATCTATGTTGATGACATTATTGTCACTGGTGCTAAACCTGCTGCAATTCAGTCTTTTATCAATAAGCTGAACATTACCTTTGCTTTAAAGGATATTGGAGAGTTAAGCTTGTTCTTGGGGTTTGAGGTTCGACGTGATGCTACTGGTTTATACCTTAATCAATCCAGCTACATATCCTCATTGTTGTTGAAGGCTGGCATGTCTAATGCAAAGGTTGTTGAGTCTCCTGTTATTTCAGGGATATAATTGTGCAGTGATGATCACTCATTGTTTCATGATCCTTCTCTTTATCAAAGCCTTCTTGGTGGATTGCAGTATATTGTACACACCAGACCAGACATTGCATTCATAGTGAATCGATTAAGCTCCTATCAACAAAGTCCTTCCACTTCTCATTGGCAAGCTTTGAAACTAGTATTAAGATTCTTAAAGGGCACTCTCCATTTGGGTTTGAGTTTCAAACCTGGTTCAAAGCTTATGTTGACAGGGTATTCAGATGTTGATTGGGCTGCAAATCCGGATGATAGAAAATCCATTGCTGGTTTTGCAGTTTACTTTGGGTCTAATCTGATCTCTTGGCAGTCCAAGAAGTAAGCTGTTGTGGCGAGGTCTAGCACTGAATCCGAATATCGAGCATTAGCTCATGTGGCTGCTGAGGTTACTTGGATTCGTTCTCTGTTGACTGAATTACATTTTCCACTTCCTGTTGTTACAGTTCTTTGGTGTGACAATCTGAATGCTACATCTCTTGCTCGCAATCCTGTATTTCATTCAAGAACCAAGCATATTGAGATTGATATCCACTTTGTGAGAGACAAAGTGTTGCAGGGTGATCTATCTTTGCAATATGTTCCTACTAGTGATCAAATTGCTGATTGTTTTACTAAGGCTTTATCTACCTCCAGGTTTCATGAGTTACGGCTCAAACTTGGTGTCATTCCCATTCCTCTTCGTTTGAGGGGGGATGTAAGAATAAACCATTAAGGAGTACTGGATCAGTGATATTGTACATCACCTTGTAATGCAGTTATATAGATTCAGTAGCTAGTTATGATCAATTAGATCATTGACACGTGTTTGTATGATCAATGGTTGTAACTTGTTCTATTCATCTATAAATACAAATGAATCTTTGTTTTCATCACTGATGAGAATAGTGAGGTTGTTCACACTTTCTTGATGAATTAGTTACATTTACAATATGAGGCTAACAAGAAAGGATAGAATTTAATAGGGCTGGAATTGATATTACCGAAAAAGTCTCTCGAATTTTTGAAGTTGTTTTTTTTTTCTTCTTATTTTTCTTCTTATTTTTCTTCTTCTTCTTTTTTATCGGGAACTATGGTGGAAGCATAAGAGATTAAAAGGAGAGAATAAAATGGAGGGGATGCAGCAAGTGGCGGTGGCGGAGGTGAAAGAGATGTTTGTCTTAGTCTGAGAGGCTGATTACAAATATAGATCAGCGTCGAACTGCTACCAACTCTTGTTTCACTATCAATTACCTTCTTCTCCTACTTCAATGGATTTTTCTAGTGCAAATTTTGAATATTGGTGAAAAAGAAAAGAAGAAGAAGAAGGGTTCGATGGTGTTCAAGGAGCGTGTAGATGGCTTCTTTCTTCTTCTCCTGCATTCGTCTTCAAGGAACGATCGAACAACCATCTGAAAAAAAAAACCCAAAATCACTTGCCTTATCTATCCAAGAAGACCGAAAACAAAGCCAAACTCCCTATTTCTCACTTCAACCCATATGCCGTAGAAGACTAATAAAAATATGAAAAAAAGAACATGACTTAAACGCCTTTTTAGTCTTTCAAGAAAGCAAAAAGAACATTAACTAGGGGTTTTTAGTAAGATAGATATGTAAACAAGACTTCTTAATCGGTGTGCCAAAACCTTAAATGACTTAAAAAATAAACGGAATGAGTATTTATTTGTTTTTGAGAATAATAAATTTGGGATGTAACTTTATGTAGGTTATTTGGGTAGTTTGGAATCCTCCTTATATATTTTAGACTATTTTGGAAGCTTTATGGACTATTTGGAAGCTTTTTGGGATGATTGAACCTACTTTGACGGTTGAACACTTATCATGTTGATCTTATGATATATGGAATTCTAGTTTTGATTTTACTTCCGCATTTATTATTCCATATGGTTAGTATATTATTTTGCAGGTTTAAATAGGCGTGTCAAACTATTTTTTGGGCTTGATTCAGGTACCGGGCTTAAGTAATGGTTTAGGTCCCGACCCTAGTTCAGGTGAGGGTAGTTTCACTTTGTCTCAAAACAAAATTGAATGAGACGGTATATTTGTTTGCTCTATTTTGAGATATATATAAAATTTTCTCGAGATTCATATGCACGAATCTCGAGGTAAATATACAGATTGAAAACCACTTCTCGTTATATGTTGATCTTCATTGAGATATGTGATGCGTATCACGAGGTTGATGTTAGTGGCTATTAACAAACCCATCACCATTTAACTGACTTAAACAAAATCAATTATTTGATCTCCTTGAGATACGTATCGCGTATCTCAAGGTAGATCAAATGATTTTATAACAAACCATATATCCTTGATTTTTCTTAAGATGGAATGGCGCGCATCTCGAGGCATGGATAACCTCTCCAAATCACCCATCATTCAATGCATACTTTTATTTTTAAATAAAACTATAGGATCCGTTAATATATATTTATTTATATAAACTATTTTATATATAAATACATATACATCTATGTATTTTCGAGGCTATAAAATCGCCACGCATGCCAACGACAATCCTCGGGTGTGCACACCAATGTACATCTCCACGTGTGTCACCCTCGACCCCGAGTGTTACTAGGTGCCCACCAATTTATTAATTATTCTATTTATTTTCATGATTATCTTTTATTTTTAGGTCGAAATTAAATTTTTAAAAATACCCCGATTTTGTTAAAAATCGAGAAATATTCTCAACGCGCTCCGAAACTCACGGACACCGCGTATATACTTCAACTTGACCTTATTTCGCGTCAAATAGAGTATAATATATGAAATAGGCACGCGACACAAAAGTAATATTTAAACCTTATGATCTCTGGTCTGTAACACATGGGTCCAACCTCGGATACCTAAATCCCAAATTAAATTTGAAAATAGTTAATTAGTTGTCTAATCAAGTTTGTAAAATTCTCGAATATCACAGTAAGAGTCATTGACCCGATAGCTAAAAGAGTCTTATGACTCTCAAACCCAATGCGCAACTCACCTCAACATGATTGTATGTTGAAGGACTCCATGAATGCGATACACGAAAGAAGCTACACATAACTTCAATAAAAAATAAAAAAAATATATAGATCACTCGCTACAAGAAAATGGGTTTTTAGCTTCAGACTTTTAGCTGCAAATGACATTTTCATGCTAAATGTTACATTAGGTTGCGAATAAAATATCCGTTGCCTAGACCACATAAAGTGTCACGGCCCAAATCTCTAACCCCTATTTTAATTCCTTAATCAGGATCACCGACCCTTGACGTGTGACCTACACTGTGATACGTGCACCGACCGAGGCACGTGGCCGAGTTATATTGTATTTTTATATTGATGTATGCCTAGTGTTATGTATTGTGTAGACTTACTAAGTCGGTTTGTACAGTTATAGGCGTCGAGACGAGAGCGGGGACACGCCTCGAGCAGCGTGCGAGCCAGGGAACAGGGTAGTTAGCATTTTGGTAAGTCTTATTTAATATTAATATGAAATAAGGAATTACTTATAAGCCTATGGTTGTGTTTGTTAATGTAAATCAAATTAAAGGCCTATAGTTGAGTAAATTAAACGGAAAGCATAAGATTGGTCTAAAGATACACATTGGCACATCTAGGAACTAGGTGAGTAACGAAATGGTGTCACTTGAGGTTGAGATAGTGGGAGTTAGTGGGATATATGGCAAGAGGTGGACCATTAGATGTTCCCCGGGATACATAAATCCATGGAGATCAATGGCCAAGAAGGAACATCACCTTAATATATAGTATTAGTGATCAAACAACATGCAAACCAAATCACTAATTCATTTTTGCTGAGAAGAAAAAGGAGTTGCTGAAGAGGAGTGAATCATCAAGGTGTTGAAGGAATCCATGGGAGTTGGTGAGAAATTCTCAAGCTAGGGTGCTACATCAACCAGGTACACATCTTTTTAGTTGAAATTAGAACAAGTTCTGGTTTTAGGATAATTTCATATGGTAGATGATTGAGTATTTGCAATTGATTTAACTATTTAGATTCCTCATTTCAAGCTGATAATCCAGCTATATTGAAGTTCTTAATTTGGTTTTGAAATCATAAAGATATGAATTATTGAAGTTGCAACACCAAAACTAGAATTCTGCATGTTGTATTAGGAATCAACCTGGGTAATTTGGTCATAATCTGCCCATTTTAGATCCAAATTGATCCAAACCAGTGGCATTTGAAAGCTTATTTAAAGGAGAATAACTTTTCTTAACTGAAGGTATTCTGATTCAAATGTTTTTATATCCAAACATGCTCTGCAAATAGGTGCTGGAATTATAAAGGAAAGTTTTGAAACTAAATTTGTTAAGGGCATAAATCTCTAACTACTTATCCAAATGAGCTGGTATTTTAGTATATTGTATTTGGACATATTTTCTGCCTTGTGACCAAAAATAAAATTTTTAGGAACTATATATTGGGAGAAATAGATTTTCTAAACCTACTAGTCGGATTAGATTCCAATTAGACCTATGTTTAGTAAAATCATGACATCTCTTTCATTTTAAATCAGAATTTTGAAAACCAAACCTTTCCAGAAAGCTAAGAGAGAGACCAAAATAATTGTACTGATGGAGGATTTTGATATTTGGACCATTTCATGCCTAAAAGTGCATTAAAATGTAGGACTGAAATTGAAACTTAATTTAGTCTTTAGGGGCTGATTTAGGAAGATTGATTTAAAGTCTATTGAACCAATTTGAATACACAATAAACATCACTAAATTGAGCTTAAATCCACTATATTTGAACTAATGAGACACCAAACTCAAGAACCTAGGAAAAGGGTATGGGGGAGCGAATACAAGATTTGGAGTATCGGGAGGCCAGTAAAGCTAAGACTTTACTTTGTTGTTGTGAGTATACCCAATGACAACTTTACTTGGCATTTCATTTCTATTAATTGTTGTCCTTGCATAGTCCTTTTGACTATTTTTCCTTTGTATTCTTATATCGTGTATTCTTTGTGTCTATGCTCACTTGATGAGTCTAGTTTGCATGATATCCTTTCATTTGATTTGATTCATTGATTCTATCTCATGCTATGTCTATTCTTGTTGTTTTAAATGTGAATTGAATGATAAATAGCATGCTATTAGGCTAGTGAATATCTTATAAATGTTTAAGAGGACTTGTATTCCTTATTTGTTTAGGTGTGTAGATATGTCTATGCCTTGACAATCCATACTTGGTATTTCTTGAGATTTTAAAAGTAGTTTTTGCGTTTAGGTCCCGTACTCGATCAAGGTGTGCGCGACTCACGGGGTTAGAGTCCCTGGGGATGTCGGCACACGTTACTTGACACTCGTATGACACTCGGGGTTAGAGTCCTTGAGGTGGTCTACACACCGGGGTTAGAGTCCCTGGTAACACTTGGGTTAAAGTCCCTTGTTCTATATGATTATTGAGTCGGAGTGACATGTTTTACTGCCGACCGGACCTAAATCACCACTACTTAGCCTAGTGTCAGTATCACTTGTTTAACTCTGGTATTTACTCGCATATGGTTTATTTTCTAGTTTTCCCATTTATATGCTTTTAAATACCATTTAAATATTTGGAAATGCAAATTAAACTTGTCATCGGGGATTACTATTTTATTCTTGTACTCACCGTCCTTTTTATGACGATGGGCGCAGAGCCGTCTACCAGCAGGCCGGGCAAGGAAAAGATCGGCGATTATCTCTGAGCCCGCGACACGTCACTGCATCGATTGTAGGTCTTATTTTGGTATTTTGATTGTATATGTTATATGTCTTTCAGATACTATTTGAGGTTGTATATTGGGTTGAGTGTTAGTACCCCGACTTGACTTAGACTATTTTATTGTTTCAATGCATTTTGAGGACTTTATATATGTGATGTAATTTCCTGGTTTTCCACACTTAGGATTTTATAAATGGCTTCCGCATAAGTTACTAATTGTTTTCTGCATAATCAATAAGACTTCCGCTAATTAATTAATTTAATAAAAAGTTTTAATTAACTCTAAATTTTATAAACTGGTAGGACTAGTGTATTACTTATCCTGAACACGAGAAAATAGGCGTTTATGTTGTAAAGGCTGACTAATACGTAGTTAAGTCCTGCGTGGATATGATTAGCGCTTAATTACGGGATTAGGTCGGGCGGTGCCCTAGATTAGGAGAGGGGTCGTCACATAAAGTTTGTGATTTTCTTGGGCAACAAGTAGTTTTGTAGCAAAATATGATTAATGGCTACAAAATAATTGTTTCTTAGCTAAACTTAAGATAGTTTGTAGGTAGTTTGTATGAGGACTTTTGAGACGCTTTTGCAACGAAAAAATTTCTAAGCTAAAATTAGTCTTTAAACAAAAAGGGTGACTTTTTGTAGATATACGATTTTTGTTAAATATTATGCTTTTCAAATACTTTAGCTACAATCTTTATTTTGTAGTTAAAATAAAGTTTTTGCTAGGGAATGAAAAATCATGTCACCTTAAAAACTCTTTTAGGTGAGACTACTTTTTATATACTTTAAATTTTGTAGTTTCAGCTATGACTTAGAATTTTGTTGCTACAAGTTCTTATTTAGTTACAAATATTTAGTTTTAGATACAAGTTCCAAATTTGGAGTTCCCACCTTAAAAATTTGAAATCCCCGCTTATAAGCTTCAAAAATTTGAACTTCCCCCTTAATATGTACTCATATTGTGTAATTGAGGGAGAAGGAAAGGGTGTTTTTGATACTTGAGTTTACCGAGGGATGTGTGCCTTATATACCGATCCGTCATCCCTACTTCTCCAACTCCCACTACTACAATCTCTCAACCCAACCTTGGATTTCCTTCACTGCTCCTCTATACTTTTCCTAAACCAAGAAGCGCTCTCCCTCTCACCCAACCCCATATCCCCTTTATCTATGCCCGTGATTCGAGCAATGAAGTTAATGTAAGGCAAAGTCGCCATGTGCACCACCTATGACAAGGCGGTTTTGGTCGAAGTGGTTCACCTCTATCCGCACCCTAAGTACAAGAGGCGGATCAAGAGGAAGAAAGAGTACTAAGGCCAAGACCACGAAAACCAGTTCGGTGTCGGGACTACATGCAGTTGCAGAAGAGTCAGCCCATTAGGAAGACCAAGGCCATTGTTGTAGTTCTGCTAGAGGGTCACTTGGCTACGACAACCATATCGGATCTCAGATTTGTTTTTTTTTTTTTAAGGTAAATCTGCAACCATGTGTGTTTAAGATTTCATCGATTTTAATGGTTGCTTTGTAAGATATCCATAGAGATTGGGTTTTTTTTGTATATTTATTTTGTTTATGTTTCGTGAATGATTGTTGTTAATTTGTTAGTTCAAAATGTAATGAATAGGTGATTAAGATGTTTTGACCAAAAAAATAAATAGGTGATTAAGATGTAATATTCTTCTCGAAATCTGATCTTTATATTTATAAGAGTGCAATTTAGTATTAAGTTGATTATTCTTTAGGATATAAAATTTTATATTCCACTATATTTTTGGTATTGGATATTTGATATTTTTGGTATTTCTAATACATCCATGTATTCTCTTGAAAACAAAAATACGGTATTAAAAAAAAAAAGAAAACAAAAATACAATATATATTCCAACACATTTTTGGTATTTGATAAAATAATATATTTTTCATAATTAAAGTCATTTAGCTACAAAATAATTCAAAGTAAAAATTCTTCCAGATTAACTTAATAATTGTAGCAAATAGATGTATTTTAATTATAAAATGCTCATTTTTGAAGACAAAACATATTTTTAGTTTGGATATTTTTTGTTGCAAAATAATGCTTTCAGTTGGGAAGAAGTTCGTTGTCAAATATCTCAATCTGCTGCGAATAATTCATCACTAATTTCCAAATTTACCCATGCAAATGAAATTTGCAACTAAATGTGAAATTCGGCTACGAAAAAATTTGTGGGTAATTATCATAGTCAATTGAGAAAAAAGAAATTTCTAGGTAAAAATTAGCTACAAAAGACCAAAGTCATTACATTATACATTTAGTGACGGGGCTTAAGCTACGTGTCTGCTACGAATTTTTCTTGCAGCTAAAAGTATTTAGCTACAAAAAAATTGAATTTTAGCAACAATTTTTTTCGCAGCTAAGGACCATTATTCTAATTATAGTGATTGTAGGAAATACTTAAAGTATATTCGAATCATCGCCTGTTCAATTAGCCTTGACTCGCTTATTTCGTAATTTTCTGACCCTTATTATCACCTACAAATCCATTGAAACCCTCACATAAGTTTCTAAAACCTGTAGTCTCAAAACCGATTTTCTTATTTAACGCCGCCGAAGCCCGGCGTCATGACTAGTGCCACGGCTTCATGCCACTTTTTCCGGATTATTGTCTCATCAATTTCCCTATTCTGATGTGTACGTTTTGATCCTCTATATACAACCGGTTTAATCAATTAGAATTGACTCTAAGAGCTAAGATCCTTTGCCAAACGGGACTAAAAACTCGCAACCATATCACGAGAAATACACAAATCAATATACCTATCAATATATTACAACTATTTTATTTTTCTTTCTAACCGTGTTATTGTTATACTAAAACATACATATTGACCTAAACCATGCGTAAAAATTAGGGATTAAAAGAGAAGGATATCTTGAGGACATAAATGGCCATTAATCTTACTTATCATGATAGATAAGTTTAGGAGAGCAATATGTAGCTAGCAAGCTCATGCATCCAAATTATTTTTTACGGCAGTCATTGTCAATATTTAAGAGGTGTAGTAAGTGAGCTACGTACCCCTCTTGTGTATTGTCTCACTCATCTTTTCTAGTGATCATGTTATCTACAGGGGCGTATCCAAGTGGGCATTGCCCTGGGTTGCAGCCCAGGGCAAGGGCCCGAAAAAAAAAAATTTGTTTTAAGCCCAACATGTATTTTGAGCCCACCCTAAACATCTCTTAAACCCTATAGTTGAGAAAGAAAAAAATTAGCAACCCCAACGCACGCAAGCAAAAATTAACAACGCCCAACGCACACACGCAACTCGCAAGACGCTTTACGCAAACATGATAAAAAAAAAAAAAAAGTCTCGGCACATTCGCGGCATTCGCACACCCGCCGAATGTATGTTTTTTACATTTTTCGAAGTTTTTTGGAGCAATGTCTTTTCAAATTCTATTGTCTTGTATCTTCTACCTCTATCTTTTTTGTGTTTGAAGAAACCAATCCATCTTTTTGGGATTAATTTGATTGCTCCACATTTAATTTTCTTCACTAGATTGCACTATATTACAAGAATAGATCGACGATTATCTTACATAGTGCGAGCGAGAGGTATGTTAGTTCATATATTTTTTTGTTTGTATGTTTTTTTTTGAAGGGATATTTTTTTAATTGGAAATGACATCTTTTTCATTGAACAACCTCCAATAATACCTAGATTAATGGTACAGTTGAATAGAGACTCATTCCATGAAGCAAAAATTATATATGTAGGGATATTTTTTTAATTGAAAATGGCATCTTTTTGGCATCTTTATGTAACTTATGTTCCAAGTTTTTCAACCTCTTTTTCAAGATTTCAAAAACTAATATCTACCAAATGAAATAAAATTATTGATAAGCTTCTACATAACTTTTTGCATGCATTTTTTCATCAAATAAATAACAATAATAATGCTTACAGTAACAATAAAGAGGGATACAGTTTAAAGCTTAACAATGCATATTATGTTAATGGATACAGTTTAAACATTCACAGTGCATATCATGTTTGATGAGCAACAAGATAGACAAGAAAAAGAATTGGATCTAACATTGAGATAATTATTAGTTTTTTTAATGTGAAAATCATTGAGCAAAGATGTATAGCAGATCTTCTCTAGCTACCACCAACCTCATGTACTTTCTCTCCGTCCTTCATCTCGCTATCCTTCTCCTTTCTCTCTATCCCAGGTGTTTAACTTAAGCTGACAATTATATCCCACCACCAGTTAGTACCGCCTTACTAACAAGTAATTTCATCACGTGGTCGACCCAATATCAAAATTGCTGATCTTTACTGATCTCTCTCATTAAAATGCTTTAAACAATAAAATCTCTCATTCAAATGCTTTAAACGATAAAATTTAAAATGATTTCATGCCATGTACATTAGACATGTGTAAGCACACATCGTACCATCATAGCATGTTGGTTTAGTGTGGGCCCTACACACTAGTTAAAACTCCAGCCCTATCACAAAGTGTACGTCACGAATTTGTGCCACTTCTTTCTTAAAAGAAATAAAAGGATTTGGACAGAAACTAATTGGGAAAGAGTGAAACGGAAATTGCATTATTAGCAATTTCGAGAAAGTCGACTTGTAGTTTGACTTGAAGACTAAGAAAAATAGGAATTCATTACAAAAAACAACAGATTTAGCAACTGTGTTTTTTTATTGCTAAAGCCTTGTTTTTTCGTTGCTAATTCCTTTAACAACATATTCGCCACGGAATTCAGTCCGTTGCTAAAAACCTCATCGTTAATTGTTTAGCAACGGAATTTCCACTCCGTTGCTAAGCTAGCAACGAAAAATTATGTTGCTAAAAATCGCTAAAACCGTTTTCTGGTTTATCGTTTGATTGTGACATACTACTTTCCACTGCTAATCCGCTGCTAAATAGCAATGGAATTTAGCAATGGAGTTTGACATTGCGTTGCTAATTCGTTGCTTTTTAGCAACAGACAAATAATTATTTTTTAGAAAAAATAATTGTTTAATATGTTTTGTTGCTAATCCGTTGTTAAATATATCAATAGATTAGCAACGAAATTTGACATTCTGGGCTTCTTAAATTTTGGAAAATAAATTATTACCTTAATACCTTTCGGTGCTAATCCATTGCTGGTAGCAACGGATCACCAACAGAATATCAAATTTTGTTGGTAATCTGTTGCTACATAGCAACAAATAATATAATATAATATAATAATTTTTATAAAATTATTAAAAAATAATACAAAAAATTAAAATAAATTGTTAAAAGTAGAGATTTCATAAGAAACAACAAAAAGTTTACAATATTTACAATAATGTTCATAAAAAAAGTTTATGTCAAGCTACATACTACATATATACGACCGATCTAAGTCATCGTTGTCCGGTTCAAAGAAGCCCTGCATATGACCGTCCCATCCATAATCGTCATGATCCATCTTGCCTCGTGGCGAGACCTGAGAAGGTGAGGCATCAACAGGTGGGGTCTGATAAGGTGAGGCCTGAGAGGTGCTAGCCACAAGATCGCCAATGTAATGGCCCAAGTTTCTAAATCCTAGTTTAATTCCTTAATCAGGATTAATGACCCATGACGTAGGAATCGCATCGAAATACGTACACTAATCGAGGCGGATATGGCCGAGGTATATGTTAAATTTGTAATGGTGTATGCATAGTGTATTGTATTTGTGTAGGCTATTAAGTCAATCTCACTTGTGTTTATATGTCAATACCTGAGCGTGGATGTGCCTTGAGATGCGTGTCGGCGTAGGACCAGGAAAGAAATTGATGTGGTCAGCTAACTTGAGTTAATGTAGCTTAATTAGTTGAATTTGATATGACTATGGTTGATTTCATATAAAATGAAACCTAAGTTAGCAAGATTAAAAATTAATCATTGATATTCGTCGAGATACATGTTGACACATAAAGAGACCAATTGTGTTTCAATTGGTGTTGGTTAGATGGAGTTAGTGGAAAGTTAGTGGAATTGTGTCAAATGTAAGTCATTAGATTAATCATGGGATACGTGTGTATATCAAGATCAATGTATATAATTTGATCTCATCCATTTACATGTATAAAAGATAGTAAACTCATACAAACCATTTCATTTTCATAAACTTAGAAGATAAGTAAAGTGCTGGAGAGGATGATCAGGGAGAAATCAGCAAGTTTATGAAGAGGAGTTGTGGAAGTTGAAGAGGATAGAACAAGCTATAGGTGTTCATCGACTAGGTAATTCTACCTACACCACAAATTTAGTTTAAATTCATGAATTTTGTAAATATGAAGTGTGGCTATTGTAATATTGTTAGTGGATGTTTTGGGTCTCTAAAGGTGGTACTGGGATTCCAAAGCTTTGAAGTTGGCCATATGTTGAGAAAACTTAGAATTCAAAGTGCGGAATTCTAGGTTTTCATGCACACAGTGGGCTAGACATGTTAGCTAGTGTGTTACCTGCTTGTAGCACGATAATGAGGTCATTTGCACGCTAGACATTCCACCCAGCGTGCAAGGTGCTCTAGCAGAACAAAAATCTACAGTTTCCTAAGTTAAATCTAAACACATTAAACAAGTCCAATATCCTAATTTAAGGTCCAAACACACTCTAAATTGTACGAAATAATATCAGGAGCCTAGGGAAGAGTCTCGAGGGTGTACTTATTTTGAAGTGTCGAGAAGCTGGATTAGCTAGGAAATTTGCATAGATTGTAAGTAAACTGATTGAGATATTTATTTATATTTATTCCGATATTGTTATTTATTTTCAGTCATTTGGACTGATTCGCCTATTGTACTTTAAATGCCATGACTTTGTTTTTTTGCTCAATTTCATGAGTTTATTGATCGTGGCATTGATTGTTGGTTAAATAGTCATTGACTCTAAATCACGTGCTATGTCATTCTTCGTTGTTGGGAAGTTTAGTCAAATGAAATAACATGCTATTAGGAAGGTGATTTATGGTATTGCAAATCCATTTCCTTTGAGCATTAGTTATGCACCCACATTGTTCGCTTCCTAAACTGTGTCTTTCCTTGAATATGTGAAAGTAGTTGTTGTATCTAGGACCAATATATATATAAAGATAGCCATAGCACACGGGGTCACTAGATTCTCGAGGATGTCGGGATCTCACCATTAGCTTGTGCAGCACACGAGGTATGGGACCTGGGGTTGTTGACAAATATACATCACATGTGAGGGGCATTTATGAGTAACATTTATGTGATAGGCTTTAGTAATGATGTGAACGCATCTAAAAAAATTGACTATGCCCTAAAAAGTGAAAAAAGGCCGACGTAATGTAACTCATAGCTGAACTGCTCTAGATCATTATTGCTTAGCCGTGTGTCAGTTTTACTTTGTTTAGTTGATGTATCTTATAACATGATTTTTATTTTCAGCATAGTTGCTATTATTATGCTTTCAGATACATGATGTATGTTTGAAAATGTGGATAAATGTCTCTTTGTGTTACTTGCTACTTTCCTATATTCACCTTCCTTTTTATGACGGTGGGTGTAGATCCATCATGTAATAGACAAGGCAAGGAGAAGATTGGCGACTACCTCTAAGCCATTGGAGAGCTGCTATATATATGTCTTTTATAATCTATTGGGGTTGTATACTATGGGTTGTGAGATAGTTACACAACTAGACACATGTTGATATATAGTTATCGTCGTTTTGTTGTATATATGCATGTGATCTTTGTTACCTGGTTTTCCACATACTTAGGTTTTATACGAATGACTTTCGCTAATTTATCAAGACTACCGTTGAATAACCTTTAAACTGTATAAATTTTAATCTACTCTAAAATACTATTCAGTATGAGAATGGTGTGAGATTTATTAGAAAAATAGTTAATGTGATGAATGTATTAGAAAGACTGACTAACACGTTGTTAAGTCCTACGTGGTGGAGGTTATAGCTTAATAACGAGATTAGGCCGGGTGGTGCCATAATTTGAGAAGGGGTCGTCACAATTGGTATCAGAGCCAACTTTTCTAATAATCAACCTATGAATTTCTATAAAACATAAATTTCAGTTGTGGAAACCAAATAACCCTTGCCTAGAAACCATTAGTTGGGGAGTGAGTGAATATGAGATGGGAGTTCTTATATATATATATGTTAGTTTATAGAAGTATATATATATGCGTTATCTACGTAGTAGCTGATTCACATTCGCTATCAACTTGTAGACACCGATAATTGATTTGCACGATAGAAGGGATGTAGGTGCTAGTGGCAGCCAACCTCCTATTGCATATGCGTTGAGGATTATTAGAGGCTATATGACCGAGTAGCTGCTAAAGAATAACAGTTAGCTAATTTCATTTCCATGATGACAACATGTTTTGCTTCACCAACATAGACACCAGCTCCTCCTACTATTACGCCTCCTACATTACCGACACCAGCCGCTCCAGCAGTACAAAATGTATCCGAAGTGACAGCACTAGCTATAAAGATAGTTGATACATCGATTTCCACTACTACATTTTCTAGCTCGATAGTAGAGGTTCTGTTAGTGAAGGATTTTATCAGACTGAAGCTAGATTACTTTGATGGTCAGCGAAACTCTGAGAATATTGAAAAGTGGGTATTGTTTCAGGAGAAGCTGCATAGAGTCTTGAGGATTGAGTACAAACTTTAGGCTGATATTTCATCATATGCACTGTAAAGAGACGCTGATGTTTGGTGGCGTGCGGCGATAGCTACTGATGGAGATTTCAAGTTGTGGGATGCCTTCAAGTGGAAGTTTTACCAGTAGTATTTTCCACCTGCGGTAATGAAGAGGTTGAGGAAGGAGTTCATGAATCAGAGACAGGGAGCTGATGAGTCGGTAATGAGCTACAAAGACAGATACGACTATTTGAGGTAGCTTACAGGGAATTTAGTGAGAGATGATTCTGAGGACGTATACTATTTCAGAGATGAACCGAGGCCAAATATAGGGTTTTATATGGTCAGTTCAGGTGCTAGGACTTTGGGTAAGATTTACTATTTGAGTAGAGTTGTCGATAGGATACCGTTAGGACATGCATTGATGCCTGACCAGACTACAGAGTTTGGGAGGAGGAGACAAAAGGGTAAGGGACATAGGAGATGGGAGAGAAGTTCTCAAGGATCAGGGACATCTACCTCAATTATGCCCTATGTATCATCTCTTACTTTATTGCTCAATATAGTTGGTAGATCTCTCTTGCCACCACCAGTCAGACCTGCGTTGCCAGCTCCTACTACTTTGTCGGCTCTTTCAGCACCACCGACACCACATCAGCAACAGCAGGGTGGTAGAGGCCGAGGAAAAGGTAAGGGTAGAGGCCGAGATGGTTCTCGATAGGGACAGAGAGATGGAAAAACCTAGGATCAGGCATAGAGTTAGTGTAGGTCGATTACTTCCTGTAGGTGTGGTCAGGTTGGGAATATGTTGAGAGACTGTCCATAGCCGACAGCCACATTTTCATAGTAGAGTCGTGAGGGGGTATACATGGTAGTATAACTAGATGCCGACTCCACATGAGGACTTATTGAATGTACGATTTCTATCTATGGTAGAGATTTATGTGTCTTATTTGATTCGGGTTCTATAGTATCTTTCATTTTTGGTCCTACGATAATCATTTAAGGGTTAAGAGTGGTTAAATTAGCGTACATTTGATTTTAAGTACCGCAACCAGGATAGGGTTTACCCGAATTGTCTTGTTGAGGGGTGTCCGATAAAAATAGGCGGGGTAAAGTTACCTGCAAACTTTAAAGTTCTCGAGTTTTTTGACTTCGACGCGTTGTTAGGGATGGATTGGCTAGCAGCGTATCACGCTCATATCGACTATTTCAGTAAGACATTGATATTAGAGATCCAGGGGCATCCGATATTTACATACAGTGGTAGTATACTGAGAGCTGAGGGAACTAGAGGTCGACTTGTGATTAGTGGAGAGATAGAGACTCTGGTATCATTACATCTAATGGAAAAGAGTCAAGGACCTAGACTTGAGGAGATTTCAGTTGTGTGTGAGTTTTCTGATGTGTTTCCGTAGGAGCTACCCAGTTTAACACCACCGAGAGAGATAGACTTCGTCATTGAGGTACCCCAATAAAAAAATAATAAAATAATATATATTTATTTATTAAATTAAATTAAATTGATATTTAATAAAAGAAATTTCAGAAAATAGGAAACAATTCAGGAAAATTCCAGAAAAATTAAGAAAAATCCGAAAAATTATATTTCGACAAAATAAATAGAAATTGATAAATTTCTATGAAAAATACAAGATTTGAAATGTCGGACGGGACTTTTACGGGGTTTTTACCTCGAAAAGCGCAAAATTGGCAAATTGGTCTCGAATTCGATTTCGACCAATTTAGGAATTTTAAATAATGAATTGTGAATCTAAATTTATAACTTGTCAAATGTTAGGACCGTAAAGGAGCTATTACGGGGTTTGGGTGCGTACATCGACGCGACGAAAAGTCGGATAACTTAGGAATTGTTGTGTGTAAGTAAGTAAACTGATTGAGACATTTATTTACATTTCATTCCATTTATTTATTTATTCTCAGTTATTTGAACTGAATTGCCTTTGAGATCCATATGCTATGACTTGTTCAATTCTCATTCTGTGATGTTGTTCATAGCATACTATGTTGTGTATATCATTTATTCTAATTCCTATAATTTTTCATGTTGATTGTTGTGTTTGTCATTGTTCAGTGATATAGTATATTATTAGTATAGTTTGTTTATTTTGACTCTAATTCCTATACTCTATCAGTAATATAGCATACTAGGCCAATTTTTATACCGCCGTACCGTATGGTTGTGAGAGAGTTAGAAGAGTTGAGGAGCCAGCTCTAGGATTAAAGAAAAAAATGATTCATAACACCTTTTATGTCGCCATGGGGAGCACCTATCCTATTTTGTGAAGAAGAAGGATGGTACTTGAGACTGTGTATTAACTACAGACTATTAAACAAGGTCATAGTCAGGAACATGTATCCACTGCCACGTATTGATAACTTATTCGATCAACTGTGAGGAGCGCAATTTTTCTCCAAGATAGACATGAGATCAGGGTATCATCATCTTAGAATCAAGGATGAGGATATGTCCAAGACAGCTTTCAGCACGAGATATGGACACTATCAGTTTACAATCATGCTGTTTGGTTTTACCAACGTTCCTGCCATGTTTAACGATTTGATGCATTGGGTGATGAGACCGTTTCTTGACCGCTTCAAGATAGTTTTCATCGATTATATATTGATATACTCAAGGAATTGAGAGGATCACATGCAACACCTCAAGGAGACGTTGCAGACTTTGAGGGAGTACCGACTATACGCCAAGTTTAGTAAATGTGAACTTTGGCTATTAGAGGTCAAGTTTTAGGGCATGTTGTTGGAGCAGTGAGTATTGCTGTAGATCGAGCCAAGAATTAGAGTATTATGGATTGGCCGGCGTAGAAGTCGGTCTCATGGAGATCAGGAATTTTTTAGGGTTGGCAGGATATTACCTCAAATTCATGAAGGATTTCTCGAAGATCACTTCACTGATTACTAGATTGACCAGAAAGACGTCATATTTGATTAGTCTCAGGAATGTGAGCAAACATTTACTTAGTTGAAGAGATTATTGACCACCGCACCAATGCTGATTTTGCCAGAAGTTGGACATGGATTCCTAGTATATACAGATGCTTCTCATACTAGGTTATAGTTGTGTATTGATGCATGAAAAAATTAAAATGGCTTATGCGTCTAGACAACCGAAGATACATGAAAAGAATTATCCGACTCATGACTTAGAGTTGACAGTGGTGTTGTTTGCTCTGAAGATATGGAGACATCATCTGTATGGAGAAAGGTTCACACTTTATATTGATCATAAGAGTCTAAAATATCTCTTCAAATAGAAAGAGTTGAACATAAGACAACGCAGATGGTTGGAGTTCCTGAAGGACTACGAATTTTCTTTGGAATATCGTCCGGGGAAAGCTAACATAGTTGCTGATGTGCTGAGTAGGATACCTATTGGAGATGCCGAGATTTTCAAATGCCATACAATGCATAAGTATGGACTACTCGAGCCAGCGGCAATGATGAGTCAGTCAGATATTCTTACAGACACTCGGGATGATGATATGTGCAGAGATGAGGCTTCAGACAGTGTTTACACAAAGAGTATAAAAGGGTTAGAGAGCCAACATTTTATACCCGATGTTCAGTGAGTTAGTCCGGAGTATTGATTATACTAACTGGACATAGACAACGAATCAGTATATGAGATTTAGAGGCAGATTGTGGATACCGTCAGTGGTAGAGCTGCGAAATGAGATTCTTCAGGATTCACACCGTTCCTGGTTCATTGTTCATCCAAGTAAGACCAAGATGTACCATGACATGAGGAGACATTTTAGTGGCATGGGATGAAGGTGGACATATCATAGTTCATCAGGAACTATGGGATTTGCCAACAGGTGAAGGCTTAACATCGTAGACTTGGAGGATTATTGCGCTCGCTTCCTATTCCCCGATGGAAGTGGGAAGACATTGCCATGGACTTTGTCAGGGGATTGTCGAGGACTGCTCGTCGACAAAATTATATCGGGGTAATAGTGGACAGATTGACGAAATCTGCCCATTTTTTTACCAGTTGCAGCTCACTACATATTTGGCCAGTTGATCATATTGTTCAAGAAGGAGATTATCAGACTGCAACAGTCATTGTAGACATTCTTGAAAATCATGTGAAATTTCCAAAAGAGTTCGCCTTGATTTCCTTATGTCATTCATTGTCATCCCTCCTACAATTTTGTAGAACTTAAGTTTCTCCTCCGCTCGCAGAATTCGTCAGAGACAATCAAACTAATGGGGGAAGACAATTCACCATATATATAGCGATATATTATATATACAAGGTAGCAAATAATCATCAAAGCAAATCTTTTCTCAAATTTTTCTTTTCTCATCTCATCCTAGGATTTATCATTTATGTATGTTAAGTGAAATTTGAACCAATGTCCCATACCATTGATTCGTCTGACTTAAACTTGACCTTCAAATCTTAAAGGCTCTGTAAACTTAGGTTTCTCTAACCTAACCTTTTTCCTTAGGTTCTAATACATATGCTCTGATACCAACTGAAATGACCCTCACCTGACTTAAGGTCAGGTCGCCCAGCCCAGACCGCCACCAAGCCCAATACCTGAATCAGGATCGAGCAAACGGTCTGGCATGCCTAAAGCAAGTTGTGGAATATCAACTAGCGCATATGGATAAATAACTGCTGAATTAAATAAAAGGAAAATCGATATGACACACTTTGAAATTATAGTTGGGTCTCAAATTTTTAAAATAACTTAAGTCATTCAAATACTACCAAATAGTTTAGACTAAAGACGAGGAAGGTTTATTCTACCCAGAAGACCTATAGAACCCAAGTTTAATAATTTCAAAATCAAATAATTAGATAATAACATTACTAGTCTCACATCAAAAGAGAAGGCTTCAAACTATCGCCTCTTCCCTGTCTTGATCTAGCACCGATGTGGAAGGTCTTAAGATGCAAGTGGGGTGAGCTAAAAAAGACAACGGAGCTCAATAATGCGGAAAACCCGCTCAACCATCAAATACACAATTAATACTTAATAAGCATGCAAGGCTAGCATGAATTGAAATTGAATAGATAAGCATTTAAAATAAGACATCGCATGGATTAATAAAGCATTAATAAACCGTGTCAACAAGTGATAAAACCATATTCAAATCAAAACTCATCATTATGCATATGGTTCACAAAAATAGAGATATCATAGAAAATAGTAATAATATAAAGTCATGGTCTCATTCAATGCATACTAGTTATTAGCAAGAATCCCGTGACCGATTCACCTACCCTCGAGGTGATGGAAACCACTAGACGATACACAGGCCTTATGTAACGACCCAAAATATAATAAACCCACCCTATGGGCAAATTGGTAAATTTTAAACAATAAACTAATGTAGCCCTAATATAAATTGAATTTAAAACCCTAACCCCCTTTTTTGTTCAAAACCCCATATTTGAAGAGAAGGTGTTGGAGAAGACAAAAACTACACAGATCTCAAAATAGGTAATCTCTAATCTACTCTTGTTTTTGTTATTTGAAATTTTGGAGAGGAGAGTACACAAAAATGAGGGGAATGAGGGGTAGTGTCGCCGCCGCCACCGAAGAGGACGGCGGCAAGTCGCTGCCATCGTTGGAGAAAGGCGGCAGCGGCATCACCGCCATCCCGCCGCTACCCATGGTGCGGCCTCCATTAGGAGGCCCCCATAAAAAGGAAGAACGAGGGAGGGGTGGCTCACTGCTGCCCCCAATATTGGCTCCGCCACGGGGTTGGCCGGAGTGGCCAACCCCCCACCAGCCAACCTTGAGTCCCACCAGCGTCCCACGATTGGTGAACGCTCGGCAGAACTAGGGGTTGAAATCGACCCCTGGTCCACCCTCGAAAGGGCCGATTCAGCCCCTGGACTAAGCCAGGGGCTGGTTCGGCCCTAGACCGGTCAACAAGGGCCAAACCGGCCCCTGAACTGGTCGATAGGGGCCAAAATGGCCCCTCGACCAAAAATAAAATAAAATAAAATAAAATAAAATAGAATATATGTATATATATAAAAATAAATAAAAGCAAAGTAATTGCTTTCGATCGGGGCGCTATCACGTCTCCGAGAGAGACCGATCGGGTCCCACCCCTCGACACCCTCGCATCGGGCGACGGGGGACCCGCAGGACCCACACTAGTGGATCCCAACGACTAGTAAATGGGAGATTCAATTAATTTACATCAAAGCATTTATTGATAAGGTATATTATGGTTGTATAGTGTTGCGTGAAGGTTCGCATCGGGCCCCGAGCATACTAGGAGTTGTTATAGGCGTCACTGCGAGTCGAGGTAAGTGGGAAGCTCCACTCATCTATTAAATGTAGCTTACTACTAGTATATCTAGAATTCATTATTTTAACAAATGACTTGGGATGGGGTCATTATCTACCTTGGTTGACTTAATGTAAGGCCTCTTGGGGAGCCATACTCATATGGTGGAACCAAGTCACCTTACATGCTTAAGGGCCTCTTGGGGAGCCGTAGTAATACGGTGGCACCAAATCACCCATTTCTGCAAGGGCTTCTTGAGGAGTCGTGGATGCATGATGGAACCAAGTCACCCGAGCCTCTTGAGGAGCCGTGGACACAGTGGAATCAAGTCACTCACGCATATTTATCATATTATAATGATTGGTCAACAAGGGGAGGTAATGACAAATGAGACAATGGACTTGCATTTATATCTATTACATTCTATGTATCTCTCTTGGAACCTCTTTGCATGCAAAAGTTGATTTTCTTATGTTTTACAACCCTTAAAACTCTATATATCTGCTTAAAATGTTTTATGAATATGATATGCCTATTCTTTATGGAAATTGATGTCATGCTACAGATTTCAATGTTACTCTAATTTAAAATGCATGCTAGCTTTATTTCGTTTTATGGGTATTACTTGCATGTTTAATATTTGAGCGTAGTTCTTCTCTTATTGGGCTCCGTTGGTTTTTTAGCTCACCTTATCTACGAGTGCGATAGATCGCGGCAAGGGGAATGTCATTGCTTGAAGTCTCCTTGCAGCTTGAGCATTATAAGATATATTTACTATTTATTTTGAAAACTATTAATAAAGGTTGTAACCTAGGCAAGTTGGTTGGGTAGTTCCACCTTCTTTCAGTTAGTTTGACACATTTATAAGTCTTTGAAGTTCTTGGAGATTTCATATTGTTTTGAGTTGGTTAAGTGAATTTAAGATATCTGATAGTTTGGTTGATGATGACATATGGTATTTATTTAAATTCAAATTTTGCATTATCTTGTCATATTGTCTATATGTTATTGCGCAGGTTGTTTAGGGGTGCAAGACCGTTATTTGCGCCTGGTTCAGGTATTGGGCCTAAGTGGCAGTCTGGGCCGGGCGACCCAACCCGAACTCGGGGAAGGGTTGTTTCACCTTATGTGTCATCTCATTAGTCCCATTAACTCAATAGTAGGTTCATCCAAAGTCATCACTGATGCAAGTCCCTCTATCAAAAAGTATAAAAGAAGGCAACTCCAACTCATGCCCATTATATATATAAGTAGGATTTGTTTCTAGCCATTGATATCCATGCATTTACTATCCCGAGGTTTATCTAATGGCTCAACTCTTGCCACTTAGCCCACTTACACTCCACTAATTGTCTCCTAGTGACACCAATTTAACACTTATATGGTTCCTAGATGTGCCAATACAAATCTCTAGGATAATCCTATAGTTTCCAATTTAAATATACAAACTATAGGCCTTGATTTATTTGATGTAATTACATTAGCTTAGGCCCATTATAATTCATTTGGTTAGTGTTTTTATTCATAAAAATAATTCAACTTATGATCCTACTAACCATTTACTACCCGGCACTCGATGCCCCGCAGTTCGACACGCATTTCAAGGTATGCCATAGCCTATTATTTTTAATTTAATCAACTTAGCCTATGGTTACATTACCCATTTTAATTGTTTAACTAATCAACTTAACGTGAATTAGTCAAGTTTCCTAGTGTACTCGTAGTTCGCCTACCCGATACCCGCATTGGCACGCCTTTCTAGGTGAACCCCCGTCACACAAACTAGCCTGATAGCAACATACACACATGTTGTGCAATATAATCATAATGATTTTAAACACCACATATACACAACCACCATCCACAAATAATATATTCCCTCGGTTCTTGTGTCCAAGTCAACCGAGTTGTCCACGTAATGCTCGAATTACGATCGTTAATCCCTGATATGAACGCTAATCCTAGTTTAATTAATTTGGGTCGTTAAAATTTGAGCATACCCGGTTGATGTGCAACTCTTTTTTATACCTCATACATAGGCAAGTCTTTGATATCATATAATTTACCATGCAATTGTTACTTGTCAAGGCATCAACCTTGAATATTTGTATACCTCGTCAATTGTTGATTATCCTCAACACTTGATCGTCTTTGTATAACTATTGTTTTCCTATGTAAGTTGCATTTCAAGTTCTCTTACACTATTTGGTTAAGATTTCCACATTTAAACTTACACTATACTTTCAGGCTCCCAAGTTCAAGTAACACTCTTTGTTTTGCAATTCCTAATGGTGTCAAGTTTAGAAGATCTCATCTCCCTTAGAGATACATGTTTAATAACTAGTTTAAGGTATTTTCTCATCCTTCGTAGTTATCGATGGTTCATGTTACACAATATGAATTTTATTAGGAGTCGATCCTAACCTAGGATCCCCAATTTTAATATTCAACCTATCGTTGGTTTGATCTTTTATCCTTCTCAAAACTATTTAGTTTGGTAGTCCAGCTCCTACAATAATGTTCTCTCTTACCAAGAATTTTCTAGTTACTTTCCATAAGTGATTTTCACGATTTCTCGTGATGTCACCTCTTGATTTGAAATTTTAAGTTCTAGAACGTGGCATTCCCCTTGCAATTAGTACGACTACGAAAAGCTATCATAGTAAGTGTTTTCTCTCTTAAGTTCATAATTTCTCATACCACCTATTAACTTATTTGTTTCTCCACAAGTCGATCCCATCTTAGGATCCCCAATTTTAAGAATCAACTTATCATTTACTTAGGTTAGGTGGCATTAGTTGCATTATTTATTCCTCAACATTATTTTCATTCAAACCCTTGCAATCATATTAGGTTCCACTTTGCCTCAATAGTCATTAGTTCACGTGTCCATTACCGAAAAATCATACCAATGATATTCTTTTAGCTGGGTATCCCTAATTTGAATGATTCACCTATTATTGGGTTTATTATGATATAACTAACAGTGGTGTACATCATTCAAACTATATAAGTTTTGACTCAATATAAAACACTCAGTTTTGAGGCATTACTTAATTTCTCAATTCTGGTACCATCATTTCATACACCACATTCATTTCGAAAATAATTTATCAGGTTTTTGGTATCCCCAAATTTTGAACTCGACTATCTTCGAGGGAACTAGCATAACACTTACTAAAGTGTGCACCATCAAGTTGTAACCACTAATTTTACTAATTGAGTTATTTCTTTTGTACAAGATCAAGCAAAACTCGAGAAACATGATTCAATTATCAAGAAGTAAACTTTGAATCGGAACCTTTCCATAATCTTGTGTTTTCATCAAAAACCCTATTTCAAAAATTGAGTTAAACTCATTTTCATAGGAAAAATCTAAATCCATCATCGAGTTTCGAGTGAGCTGTAAATGTCTTTTCAAATCAATTTGGTCAATGGACTTAAAAGTACATCATAACCACACGAATGTTTTTATTTCCACCATAAGATAATAACTTAGGTCCAAACCTATACTTTGTATTTTTATTAAGTCAAAACCTTCAAATTCATTAAAACTCTTTCATACAACTCGAACTAGATCTAAACTTTCATAAGATCAATTATTGAAGAAATCTCAACCATGCTTGTTGAATCAAAGTAAAACCCATTTTGTAAACACCAAAGTGAAGTTACGAAAAGAAATCTTTAAATACACAGGAGTCTATTCA
Organism: Stephania cephalantha; assembly: GCA_039657325.1. Taxonomy (NCBI): domain Eukaryota; kingdom Viridiplantae; phylum Streptophyta; class Magnoliopsida; order Ranunculales; family Menispermaceae; genus Stephania; species Stephania cephalantha. Next base: position 26,858,166 of record CM077578.1, on the reverse strand, counting down.
TTTCATTTTTAAAACACCAAGAAAATAATTAGTTCCCATTTACACTTGGTTATGCATTCAAATCTTGTAAAACAAGTATAGTTCTTCCTTGAAAATCAATAAACATCAATTCGGAAAATCATGGTCTAATATAATCGAAAAAACTCATTTTTCGAGGAAAATAGATCACGTGTAACAACAAAAATCAAATCATAGTAATGACCTTCTGGTCAAATCATAAACCATTGATTTGCATTTTTAATCAAGAGTTAAACATTTAAGAGTACATGTGTCATTCTTATCTCAAATTAAGTTTTCAAGTTTAGCTTGCTAGCCAAACTAACTTAATTTGATGGTTTAAAACCAAGAGTCATTGGCATGCTTGCTAGAATCAATAATTTCTTTTTAAACAAGGTACTCTGAATTTTTAACCATTTTGTTCGAATTTCAAGAGTTAGTTACTTTTTGAAGTGCGTCCAAGTCGCTACTTCTATTTACGTATGTAGCGTGGCGACTCACTACCCTTCCAAGTTTAATAATTCTTGTTTAAACCTTTTATTTGCTACACTACCATCAAATATAGGCACATCACACCATGTAGTTTCCAATAGAAGCTTATTCATCCACGCAACAGTCATTGTAGACATTCTTGAAAATCATGTGAAATCTCTAAAAGAGTTTGCCTTGATTTCCTTATGTCATTCATTGTCATCCCTCCTACAATTTTGTAGAACTTAAGTTTCTCCTCCGCTCGCAGAATTCGTCAGAGACAATCAAACTAATGGGGGAAGACAATTCACCATATATATAGCGATATATTATATATACAAGGTAGCAAATAATCATCAAAGCAAATCTTTTCTCAAATTTTTCTTTTCTCATCTCATCCTAGGATTTATCATTTATGTATGTTAAGTGAAATTTGAACCAATGTCCCATACCATTGATTCGTTTGACTTAAACTTGACCTTCAAATCTTAAAGGCTCTGTAAACTTAGGTTTCTCTAACCTAACCTTTTTCCTTAGGTTCTAATACATATGCTCCGATACCAACTGAAATGACCCTCACCTGACTTAAGGTCAGGTCGCCCAGCCCAGACCGCCACCAAGCCCAATACCTGAATCAGGCTCGAGCAAACGGTCTGGCATGCCTAAAGCAAGTAGCGAAATATCAACTAGCGCATATGGATAAATAACTGCTGAATTAAATAAAAGGAAAATCGATATGACACACTTTGAAATTATAGTTGGGTCTCAAATTTTTAAAATAACTTAAGTCATTCAAATACTACCAAATAGTTTAGACTAAAGACGAGGAAGGTTTATTCTACCCAGAAGACCTATACAACCCAAGTTAAATAATTTCAAAATCAAATAATTAGATAAAAACATTACTAGTCTCACATCAAAAGAGAAGGCTTCAAATTATCGCCTCTTCCCTGTCTTGATCTAGCACCGATGTGGAAGGTCTTAAGATGCAAGTGGGGTGAGCTAAAAAGGACAACGGAGCTCAATAATGCGGAAAACCCGCTCAACCATCAAATACACAATTAATACTTAATAAGCATGCAAGGCTAGCATGAATTGAAATTGAATAGATAAGCATTTAAAATAAGACATAGCATGGATTAATAAAGCATTAATAAACCGTGTCAACAAGAGTGATAAAACCATATTCAAATCAAAACTCATCATTATGCATATGGTTCACAAAAATAGAGATACCATAGAAAATAGTAATAATATAAAGTCATGGTCTCATTCAATGCATACTAGTTATTAGCAAGAATCCCGTGACTGATTCACCTACCCTCGAGGTGATGGAAACCACTAGACGATACACAGGCCTTATGTAACGACCCAAAATATAATAAACCCACCCTATAGGCAAATTGGTAAATTTTCAAACCATAAACTAATGTAGCCCTAATATAAATTGAATTTAAAACCCTAACCCCTTTTTTGTTCAAAACCCCATATTTGAAGAGAAGGTGTTGGAGAAGACAAAAACTACACAGATCTCAAAATAGGTAATCTCTAATCTACTCTTGTTTTTGTTATTTGAAATTTTGTACACAAAAATGAGGGAAATGAGGGGTAATGTCGCCGCCGCCGCCGAAGAGGACGGCGACAAGTCGCTGCCATCGTTGGAGAAAGGCGGCAGCGGCATCACCGCCGCTACCCATGGTGCGGCCTCCATTAGGAGGCCCCCATAAAAAGGAAGAACGAGGGAGGGGTGGCCAACCCCCCCACCAGCCAACCCTGAGTCCCACTAGCGTCCCACGATTGGTGGACGCTGGGCAGAACCAGGGGTTAAAATCGACCCCTGGTCCACCCTCGAAAGGGCCGATTCAGCCCCTAGACTAAGCCAGGGGCTGGTTCGGCCCTAGACCGGTCAACAAGGGCCGCATCGGCCTCGAACCCAGTCGATAGGGGCCAAAATGGCCCCAAAAAATAAAAAAAATAAAAAAAAATAAAGTAGAATATATGTATATATATAAAAATAAATAAAAGCAAAGTAATTGCTTTCGATCGGGGAGCTATCACGTCTCCGAGAGAGACCGATCGGGTCCCACCCCTCGACACCCTGGCATCGGGCGACGGGGGACCCGCAGGACCCACATTAGTGGATCCCAACGACTAGTAAATTGGAGATTCAATTAATTTAAATCAAAGCATTTATTGATAAGGTATATTATGGTTGTATAGTGTTGCGTGAAGGTTTGCATCGGGCCCCGAGCATACTAGGAGTTGTTATAGGCGTCACTGCGAGTCGAGGTAAGTGGGAAGCTCCACTCATCTATTAAATGTGGCTTACTACTAGTATATCTAGAATTCATTATTTTAACAAATGACTTGGGATGGGGTCATTATCTACCTTGGTGGACTTAATGTAAGGCCTATTGGGGAGCCATACTCATATGGTGGAACCAAGTCACCTTACATGCTTAAGGGCCTCTTGGGGAGCCGTAGTAATACGGTGGAACCAAGTCACCCATTTCTGCAAGGGCTTCTTGAGGAGTCGTGGATGCATGATGGAACCAAGTCACCCGAGCCTCTTGAGGAGCCGTGGACACACAGTGGAATCAAGTCACTCACCCATATTTATCATATTATGATGATTGGTCAACAAGGGGAGGTAATGACAAATGAGACAACGGACTTGCATTTATATCTATTACATTCTATGTATCTCTCTTGGAACCTCTTTGCATGCAAAAGTTGATTTTCTTATGTTTTACAACCCTTGAAACTCTATATATCTGCTTAAAATGTTTTATGAATATGATATGCCTATTCTTTATGGAAATTGATGTCATGCTACAGATTTCAATGTTACTCTAAGTTTAAATGCATGCTAGCTTTATTTCGTTTTATAGGTATTACTTGCATGTTTAATATTTGAGCGTAGTTCTTCTCTTATTGGGCTCCATTGGTTCTTTAGCTCACCCCACTTACAATATAGGTTTATCTACTAGTGCGATAGATCGCGGCAAGGGGAATTTCATTGCTTGAAGTCTCCTTGCAGCTTGAGCATTATAAGAGATATTTACTATTTATTTTGAAAACTATTAATAAGGGTTGTAACCTAGGCAAGTTGGTTGGGTAGTTCCACCTTCTTTCAGTTAGTTTGACACATTTATAAGTCTTTGAAGTTCTTGGAGATTTCATATTGTTTTGAGTTGGTTAAGTGAATTTAAGATAGCTGATAGTTTGGTTGATGATGACATATGGTATTTATTTAAATTCAAATTTTGCATTATCTTGTCATATTGTCTATATGTTATTCCGCAGGTTGTTTAGGGGTGCAACACCGTTATTTGCGCCTGGTTCAGGTATTGGGCCTAAGCGGCAGTCTCTCGGCCGGGCGACCCAACCCGAACTCGGGGAAGGGTTGTTTCACCTTATGTGTCATCTCATTAGTCCCATTAACTCAATAGTAGGATCATCCAAAGTCATCACTGATGCAAGTCCCTCTATCAAAAAGTATAAAAGAAGGCAACTCCAACTCATGTCCATAATTAATACACTTATGAATTCAATTAGACAAGTAAAACCTTCGGTGGCAAGCTCCACAACATCCTGGGGCATTAAATAATAAAGCCCTCGGTTGCACCACAAACATCCTGGGGCATTAGATATGATTACTTGCTAATAATGCCCTCGGTGTGGACTCCACAAACATCTTAGGGCACTGAATATCATAAGAGAGAAAAACAAATGCATTCACATTCCATATATACGTAGACCCAAGCCAATAACATGATACAACCCATTTCCCAAGTCTCTAGTTAAAAATGTATGTCCTAACATAACTAATATCATGCCATATTTGATAATCGAGCAAGCTCCCCACTTACCTCGACTCGCCGAACTAAACTCTCACGGTCGACCTTGCACGTTCGGGGCTCGATGTAAACCTCCTTGTGAATCTTGACAATTTAAACAACAATCACATTACTCGACGATTCAAAATCCAAAATTAATTATTTATTTAATTACTTTGGGGTGGGGCCCACTAGTGTGGCCCCCGCGGGTCCCCAGTCGCCTGTAAGAAGGTCAAGGGGTAGGACCCAGCCGGTTTCCCTCGAGGACGCAATAGCATGCCCTGTTTGAAAGTAAGAATTTAGTTATATGTATAGATTATTTTTATTTATCATATACATAAATATGCATTATTTTATAATGTTTTATTTTTATTATTTTTTTAAAAGGGGGCCACGTGCCAAATTGGCCCCTGGTTGTGGTTGGCTAGGGATCATCTTGACCCCTGGCAGGGCGTCCCTACCCCTAGAAACCCATACGTCCAAGAGGGGGACGCCCCTTGCTCACTGCCCATGGCAGTGAGCAAGCCGGCATGGGGGGCTCTTAGTGGAGGCCCTCCTCCCTCATGGTGGCGGTGGTGGGCTCCCCGTCCAACTCCAGTAGCGGCGGCGGCCTTACGGCTGCCCTTCTCCGGTAGCGTCGCTACAACGTCGTCCTTCTTACGGCAACGTTGCGATGGCGGTACCCTTCCTTTTTTTCCTAACAATAACCAAAACAAAACTTAAAGAAAGTGAAGAGGAGAGTGAGACAACCTTTTTTATGGATCTATGAGCATTCCATCACCATTAACTCCATCATCTAGTTCTCCCTCTTTTTTTAGGGCTTGTAGATCAATTAGGGGTGGTTAAGGTTTTAATTTTGTTTATATTAGAGTTGAACCGATTTAGGGTTCATATAATTACTAATTTAGCCTTGGGGTGGGTTTTGTCGGTTTTGGTTTGTCACATAACACGCCTATCAAAATCTCCAATAGTTCATTAAAACCATTGTTAGATAGACCATTTCCAACTTTATATTGATACAGAGCCACGGTTGCTGAAAATCTTGTGTAATTTGTGAAGCCAGAGTAAAGAGGATGGGTTTTGTCTTATCCAAATAATACTTCATTGTCAACTTGAGCACTATCATCTTCTCCTTGTTCTTCATTGAAATCAACATTGACATCATGTTCTTCATCCCGCGCAACTTGATCTCCTTGGTTCCAAGTAACTTGATCCCCTGGTTCCACTCAACTTGATTTGTAAAATCTTCTGCGACTCTATAAGCGTCATGGTGCCCCCACTCTTCGCTTGAATTTGAACTCTCAACATCATCACTACGTGCATCAGAACTACCTTTCTCCCCATGAAGAAACCACGTAGTATATGTGGAATCTCACCCATTTGTGATTAAATGTTCATAAATGGAATCATAATTAAGACGTTTCATGTTCCAACACTCTCCATGTGGACACCTAATTTTTTCGGGGTTCCCTTCATTTACTTGAACCCGATTCGCAAACGCTTTTGCTTCATTTATGTATTCTTTTGAAGCTTTGCTCATTTAAGATATTGTTATGAATAGTTAGCACACACGATTTATTAATAAAATAAAAAATATGTCTAGCAAAGACTAAAAACTTATTGACCTGGAATGTTTGACCCAATCTTTATCCATCTCGACCATGAGATCTTCACGCTGAGAAAGTTAAACAACTTTATTACTCATTTGAGCTCTTTTTTTCATTCGTATAGATTATTGCTATTCTTCATTCATATCATATTATTGCACTCAACTGAATTTTGATGGCAACTACCTCCAACCCTCCAAATATACATGCACTTTTAATTGATCATAATGCACAACTTGACCAAATTATTTGTTTATTAGGCATGAAAACCAATAAAAAAAGATATATCTGAAGAGAATTTGGAGAAAAGAAATTCAAAATAAAATGAGTACAAAAACCTTATAAAATGAAGGTCAAATAACAATTAATTCATTTTCAAAATTGTCCAAAATAGACAATTGAACGATTATAATTATTAGACAACTTGTCGTGGTAATCGCATGACAAGTGCAAATAAATCATATTCGTTGAACGAGTAATTACTACATTTTGTCTTATCGATAGAAGAAAACTAACAAGCAAACCATAGAAGACACTACAAAAATTAAAAATAAACTTTTCGACCTATACAAGCAAACCATTCAAACAAACCACTAACAAGCTCGAACATTGAATAACACAAACTAGATATATAGTTTATACACATGTCATAACAAAAATAAATAATAAAAAATAAAATAATGAACCAACACGCACTAGGTGAAAAACTAAGGAAGATTGTAGAAACCTTCGAAAAACAACGTAAACAATTGGAGAGTTGTGAAGGGTTTGAAGAAGAGATGAATTTGTGTTACGCAAACAAGTCTCTATATTACTAGTAGTTGCCTTGGAAGAACAGTAATTAAGTAATTAATCTCAAAACAGAGAACACTAATTAAGTAATAAGTAGACGTATAAGTAATATGTCTATATATACATATAAGAGCATCTTCTAAAAAGAGAAAGGAGATGACACGTGGCAGGTATTTTTATTTTTATTTTTTTAGCTATCATTTTAGTTGTTTTTGTTTAAGGGATTTTTAAATATATTTTTTTGTTAAAATTTTATAAATATTTTGGATCGTATATTGCATTAGATTTTTGGCTAATTGGTATATTCTTATATGATTGACACTATACCCCTTAGCTTTTTCGATTTCAATTGGAATAACTAGTTTTTTTTTTGATAAATACATATTTAAAACATTAAAAAATGTGGCAATTTATCAAAAAAATTTGGCAATTTATCAAATAAAAAAAGTGGCAATTCAATAACAGAACAATAGATGTTAAATAATGCAAGCATTGGAATTGATTGAGACATTATAACCAGAGGTCTAGAGAAGACATTTACATAATGTAGTCAAACATATATATAATTATCTCATCCATGCCCTTGCATGTTTGTACGTTGAGTTCCTTCCTCTATGACTTGCCAAAACATCATTTTCATTGGCCGGACAATGTATAATGACATTGCAATGCCCAAGGAGACTTATTATTACACTTATTATTAAGAAAAACATAATCAAACAAGAAAGGTGAGAGTTTCAACAAAGAGATAAGCAAAAGCATTCATTTGAATTTCACTAAGAACAATTCCGACCTCCACACCACCATTTTCATTATCTCTACTCTCACAAAGAAACATATGGTGGTGGAAGTGTTTTCCTGAGGACTAATGAGTTTAGCAAATGTTGCATGTGTTTTCCTCTAGTTTTTGGGAAGTCCTACTTTATGTCTGGGAAATGCTTTTGGTTTACTGATCGTCGTGGGAGATGCGTATGGATTTGTTTTGAATTGTTTTGGTTGGCTGGCTACTTTACGGAGTTCTGCTGCGGCCCCTGGAACTTGCTATCGGTGGTTTTGGTCTGATGAAAGGATACAATACAAGTTATTTTTCTATTTATTGTTTGGAGGGACTTTTGTTGTATAGCTCTTTTTGTTGCTGGTGTCAAACATTGACACTCTTTTTGCCTCATTTGTACATTTTCATACACATATTAATATATAATTATACAAGGAGTATTGCCTCCTATTCATCATCAACAACAACAACATAGCCTCAGTCCCAAATTAACTGGGGTCGGCTACATGGATCAAACTTTTCCATTTGCTCGATTAAGTGCAATTGATGGTGAGCTTTTCAAACCATTCAAATCCCTATTAATTAATGCATCCCATGTTAACTTTGGTATGCCCCTACCTCGTCGAATTGCCTCCTATTCATAAAAAAAAACAAAAAACAAAACAAAACAAAATAAAGAGACATAGCTCCAGATTCCTCTAGTGAAACCAGTTCAAACTTGGCCTTCCTCACCCAAAATCTGTTTCATACACCTTAAACTTGGGAGACCAAGTCACCGGAAAGCTCTTTCAGTCCTGAACTAACCAATGAACATAAATCTACTAGATATGTTTCTGCTCCTTCTAATAGGCTCTCTTTATTCAATTTATTCACCTCTATCCCTATCTTCTCTGCTACTACAGCAATCCCATCTTCTCCCAATTCAATTAACATTGTCAATGAAAATAAATCTACTATATATGTTCTGATTTCAATATAAAGGTAATCTAAATGATCAACACTCTATCATCACAATCAATTAACAAAAAAGCAGAAAATACACACATATACACTATCAATCAATCAACACAACAACATATCTACACAAATCAGAAGCTCAACAACGCAAGAATGACAGAAAAGCTGAAAACGCCATCAATGAACAAAAATGTTAATCAACAAAAAGCTCAACAACCGATATTGTGCAACCTCAAATCAACAATAACATTAATCAACAAAGATCTTACATGCAACCTCAAATCACGGTAGAGAGAGTGAACATAATCAAAATATAGGGTTTGTATACCTCAATCACTTCTCGATTCAAAGATAACTCACAATTGAAGCTTCGGACACCAATCTCAGATTGATTTCAAGGGTTTCCTTCCGCGAATCGCCACAATGACATTAATCAACTAAAACTTCTCAAATCAAGACATAGAGAGTGATTTAGGGTTGGAGATCAAGAGATCGAAAGGGTTTTTGAGAGAGCAACATAGAGGTTTTTGATCGAGAAGGTTTTGACGAGCGAGAAGGGTTGAATATCGAGAGATCGAAAGGGTTTTTAAAAGAGCCGCAGTGGGGTTTTTGATCAAAAGGGTTTTTGGTGTGTGTGAGTTAACGTCGACAGAGAAAAGTTATTTGTTTTGGCCCAACCACTAATATAACGGCTACCGTCAACTTTGCCTATTTTTCGTAACGGTTTTTTTAAACCGTCATCTATTATTCTGATATTAAAACCCATAAATGTTGTAGTGGCACAGAACCACCAAAACCTGCATATTTGTGACGGTCCAAGCTACTAAACAGGGCACCGCCCAGCCTAATCTCGTAATCAAGCCGTAATCCAAATCACATAAGACTTAATTACGTATTAGTCAGCCTTTCGTCCCTATATTTCTCTGAATTCATGTCTTGATCTATATTATCATGTTCCTGTAGTTTAAAGATCATGTGGAAGCCATGATAATTCAAAATTCTTAAGCGTGGAAAACCAAGAAAATACAGCATCACATGCATGTATATATATGAAACTATTCACTCAACCCAATGTACAACCCAAAAAAATATAACAATAATAATACAACAAAAGTCGAGACATACAAAATGAGTGAGGAGAGTCGCCGAACTGCTCGGAGGAAGTAGTCGATCTTCTCCTTCCCCGGTCTGCTGCTGCTCGACGGACCTACACCCACCGTCACAAACTAGACGGTGAGTATAGTGATATTTAAGTACTAACTGGAGAATTCTATGTCACATTTCCAAAATAAACGAATGGTATTTTTAAAATCATAAAGTAGCGAAATAAAGTGCTGAAACAAGAAATGCAAGTAAATATCATAGTTAAAAATGTAGAAACAGACACAGGCTAAGTCGAGATGATCTACGTCCGGTCGGCGATGAGACATATCACCTACCCTTTCCCACTACTATATGGAGTTGCGCTCAACATATCTCACATAAATAGCTGAGCCGCACTCTACGCTTTACAACATCAATCTCATGCTTGCCGACCACCCCGAGTCTCATAACTCGTGTGCCGCGCAAGTGTAGTGGTGATTGCCGGAACCCTGGTAGACATGTCTCCGTGAACCGCGCATCTCTCGTGCAATGGACACTAGATAATCCCTACTTTACTTTCAAAGACATGTAATTCCAAAATTCTAGGATTTCAAAACAAGTTAGGCTACAAAGCCCAAAGGAAATCGAATACAAGTCCAATTAAGTCCAAAATTTTCCATTAGCATGCTTTTCGTCAATCTTTTCAAGAATGACATCAAGTGTAGGAGTCAGTCAATGAAACAATTCACAAGGCATCATGTCACAATATTCAATCATGAATAGATACAAGAACAACATGATGTGCGAGTTCAAGTAGTAATGTCTACCAATAGACCAATAAATCAATAAAGATGAATGAAAGGAAATATAAAATTCTCACAGTTGTACTTACAAGTCACACGCTTGTCCTAGTCTATCCGATCCCTCGACAAATTCGAAACGTGTGCTCATAAGCCTGAGTTCTCCCCTTAGTTCTCTAACATTCGATAATGTCTCAATTTAGGCCAAATCGAAGTCGAGACAAATTTCTAAAACATTTTTTTATTTATTTTCAGCCAATAAGCCCATTTCGTATTTTTCAAGGTAAAACCCCCGCAAAATGCTCGTCCGAAATTCCAAATATTTTATTTTTCATAGAAATTTATCATTTTCTATTTATTTTGTCGAAATATAATTTTTCGGAAATTTTTCAGAATTTTTCTAGAATTTTTCCCAATTTTCCTCATCTTTTTTTTTCTTTTCTTTTTCTGTTTTTTTATATATGTTTGGGTTGAACCGAGCTGAACCGGTTTCGAACCGGCCCGGTTCACCTAACCCAATTCTCCTCTTCTCTTTTTTTCATTAGGTATAAACCGGACCGAACCCGGTTCGGCTAACCCGAGCCGAATTGTCCCGGTTTACCCATCGCCTTCAACTTCATGAAACAGAGCATATGTGACGGCCCCATTCCTAATCTAGGGCACCGCCCGGCCTAATCCCGTAATTAAGACCTAATCATATCCACGCAGGACTTAACTACGTATTAGTCAGCCTTTACAACCTAGACGTCTCTTTTCTCGTGTTTAGGATAAGTAATACACTAGTCCTACTAGTTTATAAAATTTAGAGTTAATTAAAACTTTTTATTAAATTAATTAATTAGCGGAAGTCTTATTGATTATGCAGAAGCAATTAGTAACTTATGCGAAAGCCATTTATAAAATCATAAGTATGGAAAACCAGGAAATGACATCACATATATAAAGTCCTCAAAATGCGGTGAAACAGTAAAATAGTCTAAGTCAAGTCAGGAAAACTAACGCTCAACCCAATATACAACCCCAAATAGTATCCAAAAGACATATATAACATATACAATCAAAATACCAAAAGAAGACCTACAATCGATGCGGTGACGCGCCGCGGGCTCAAGGATAATCACCGATCTTCTTTTTACCTGACGTGCTGATAGACGGCTCTGCACCCACCGTCATAAAAAGGACGGTGAATACAAGAATAAAACAGTAATCCCCGATGACAAGTTTAATTTGCATTTCCAAATATTCAAATGGTATTTAAAAGCATATAAATGGGAAAACTAGAAAATAAACCATATGCGAGTAAATACCAGACTTAAACAAGTGATACTGACACTAGGCTAAGTAGTGGTGATTTAGGTCCGGTCGGCAATGAAACATGTCACTCATAATCAATAATCATATAACACAAGAGACTTTAACCCAAGTGTTACCAGGGACTCTAACCCCGGTTTGTAGACCACCTCAGGGACTCTAACCCCGAGTGTCATACAGTGTCTGGTAACATGTGCCGACATCCCCAGGGACTCTAACCCCGTGAGTCGCGCACACCTCGATTGAGTACGGGACCTAAATGCAAAAACTACTTTTTAAATTTCAAGAAATACCAAGTATGGATTGTCAAGGCATAGGCACATCTACACACCTAAACAAATAAGGAATACAAGTCCTCTTAAACATTTATAAGATATTCACTAGCCTAATAGCATGTTATTTATCATCCAAATCACATTTAAAACAACAAGAATAGACATAGCATGGGATAGAATCAATAAATGAAATCAAATGAATGGATATCATGCAAACTAGACTCATCAAGTGAGCATAGACACAAAGAACACATGATATAAGAATACAAAGGCAAAATAGTCAAAAGGACTATGCAAGGACAACAATTAATAGAAATGAAATTCCAAGTAAAGTTATATCAGCACACCATAGCTGTGCCAAACCTTTATCGAGTTCTCGCGACAACAAGATATCGAGATGACCGAGGCGATGGCGGCGGTAGAGAGGCAGGTATGGACGGGGACAGAGTGTTCCATCTGGATCGAGATATCAGCGTACTTATTGGGAGTGTGGACAGCCAGGTCACTTCGCGAGTACTTGTCCACGATTGGTCAGAGGGTAGCCACAACAGAGCTGGGAACAGGTTCAGGCTGTTGTCGAGCCAGATCCGACTGCTACCCGTAACCTGATAGAGGGTATGCTTTATATTTGCAGTCGTTTTATGTACACTATGTTTGATTTTGGTGCTACGATATATTTTATTTCCGGTTTCTTGGTCGATGAGTTGGGTTTGAAACCCACTAGACTAGAGAGACTGACGGACAGTCAAAGAGACTGATTCACATTCTCACGGGTATACTGAGGATGTGTTTGTTCGAGATGGTGGACCATGTCAATAATACCAGACTCGCCAAACATGCGTACTTGAACCCCCAGGGCGCTTGTTCTAGTCTGGAGAGGTGAAAGACTATTCCCAATATATGTTTCGAGGATGTTGCCCTGACATATATTGGGGGGAGGACATAGATGGTGTGGGTAGTTGCGTCCCACACTACCTAGAGGTTTCGGAGGAGCCTAGCTCGTCTCGGATGAGCCCAGCACATAGTAGGGTATGGCCTTGGGCGGGTATGGCCTTGGGCGGGTATGGCCTTGGGCCTTAAATTCTTCTTTTCTGAATTGCTTCAATTTCGATGATGAAATTCTAATTAGTTGGGAAGACTGTAACGACCCTAAAAATCTAACTCGTGCCACGTGCCATTTCAGGGTCGTATGTGGGACCCACTCGTCGTGATCCGTATGTCCAAATCTCGGGTGTAGACATCGAGGTATGTTATTTTCGTGTGATGCTTGTTTATTTATTATACAAAATATTGAACAATTTAAAATAATTAATTTCGAAATTGTGTAGGTAAGATCTTACCTCGAGTTTTGTGTCCGTTGGAAGTAGTCGAGGTTGAGATAGGGTTTAATTTGGTGCAAGCTTGGTTAAATATGGCAAGAGAATTGGTTTGTGAGAGTTGGGTATGTCATGGACAAAGTTAAGATTTTTGGGGTTTTGGCGTGACCAAAACTAGTATTTTGGACATTTAATGAAGATGGACTATTTCGTCGAGAGTTTGGTTTAATTTGGTGGAAAACGGGATCAAAAACGAGCACTAGAAGTCAAAATACTTCAAAATAGGACTTTCGGGAATTAATAAATATATATTTATATATATAAATATATATAAACAACGAAAAAAAAAACTCATTTGGTTTCACTTGAACGAACGAATTTGTTCGTCCCTAAACCCCTCGATTTGGGTTTTCACTCGCGGAGCTTCTGACATTCGATTTTCGCCCGGTTTCTTTTCGCAAAATCATAGAGGATCGCAAGACGGTCAATTCGAGCTAAGTTTCCGAGTCAGAAACGAGGTATTCAGCCCGCAATTTGGTTAATTCTCAATGCCGGGCATTTTTCCTCAATTCAATTTGAATTCTCGCGATTTTTCAATTTTTTTCGCGGGGTTTCAATAGAAATTGGTTTGAATTGTCGTTAATTGGTGTATTGGATTGATTTGCGTCAATTTATAATAAATTTCACCGATGTGGGTTCGGGTTTTGATGATTGAATTAATGCAAGTTAGTTGATAACTGTTTTGGAGATGTTTTTATAGATACAATTTGACTCCACGAGCCATGGAAATATTTTGGTGTTGCTATCGAGTGATTTCGCGGCATTTATTATTGATTTTTGAGGATTTAATTGCGAGAATATTGATTTGGAGACATTTTCTAGTTGAAAATAAATAATGTTTGTCGAGTTGACATGCTATATTAGAAAATTCGTAACTTCTCAATTTGTTATCCGATTTGAGTATTCTTGGAGTCTATGGAAAGTACGTCATGAGTAGTACAAGTTCCTTCTTGGTTATCGTAACAAATTATAAGATTTTCAGAGTTAAAACCGTAACTCTAGTGGGCTAGTTGCGAATACTTTGAAATTATTATAAAGTATTATTTTTAGAATTAGCTCTCGAGCGTACTTTGGTCGCAATATTTGTATGGTTTAAAAGTTCTAAACCAAGGATATTGGACTTGAATTGATACTAAATGATATCAGGAAATCTACGGAATAGATACGATGGGAGGCTGATTGCCGCTAGCTCCGGTGTCTCCAGCCTCGCGCGAATCCCCCATCAGTGTCTTCAAGTGGATAGAGAACGCGAATGTGGTACTACGTGGCATACGCATATATATACATATATAAACTAACACGTACATATAAGAAATCCTCATCTCACCTTCACTCAATTCCCAACAAAATAGTTCCTAGGCAAGGATCATCTGGTTTCCACTTCTAAGGTTTGTGTTTTATACGAGTTCGTGTTTTTCTTATTTATCCGTAAGGTTCTAATACCTAGGCTCTGATACCAACTGTGACAGCCCCTCTCCTAATTTAAGGCACCGCCCGGCCTAATCCCGTAATTAAGCCCTAATCATATCCACGCAGGACTTAACTACGTATTAGTCAGCCTTTACAACCTAGACGTCTCTTTTCTCGTGTTTAGGATAAGTAATAAACTAGTCCTACCAGTTTATAAAATTTAGAGTTAATTAAAACTTTTTATTAAATTAATTAATTAGCGAAAGTCTTATTGATTATGCAGAAGCAATTAGTAACTTATGTGGAAGCCATTTATAAAATCCTAAATGTGGAAAACCAGGAAATGACATCACATATATAAAGTCCTCAAAATGCAGTGAAACAGTAAAATAGTTTAAGTCAAGTCGGGGAAACTAACGCTCAACCCAATATACAACCTTAAATAGTATCTAAAAGACATATATAACATATACAATCAAAATACCAAAAGAAGACCTACAATCGATGCAGTGACGCGTCGCGGGCTCAGGGATAATCGTCGATCTTCTCTTTGCCCAGCCTGCTGGTAGACGACTCTGCACCCACCGTCATAAAAAGGACGGTGAGTACAAGAATAAAATAGTAATCCCTGATGACAAGTTTTATTTGCATTTCCAAATATTTAAATGGTATTTAAAAGCATATAAATGGGAAAACTAAAAAATAAACCATAGCGAGTAAATACCAGAGTTAAACAAGTGATACTGACACTAGGCTAAGTAGTGGTGATTTAGGTCTGGTCGGCAATGAAACATGTCACTCCAACTCAATAATCATATAGCACAAAGGACTTTAACCCAAGTATTACTAGGGACTCTAACCCCGGTTTGTATACCACCTCAGGGACTCTAACCCCGAGTGTTATACAGTGTCAGGTAACATGTGCCGACATCCCCAGGGACTCTAACCCCGTGAGACGCGCACACCTTGATCGAGTACGGGACCTAAATGCAAAAACTACTTTTTAAATTTCAAGAAATACCAAGTATGGTTTGTCGAGGCATAGGCACATCTACACACCTAAACAAATAAGGAATACAAGTCCTCTTAAACATTTATAAGATATTCACTAGCCTAATAGCATGCTATTTATCATTCAATTCACATTTAAAACAACAAGAATAGACATAGCATGGGATTGAATCAATGAATCAAATCAAATGAATGGATATCATGCAAAGTAGACTCATCAAGTGAGCACAGACACAAAGAACACATGATATAAGAATACAAAGGCAAAATAGTCAAAAGGACTATGCAAGGACAACAATTAATATAAATAAAATGCCAAGTAAAGTTACTATTGGGTATACTCACCACAACAAAGTAAAGTCCTAGCTTTACTGGCCTCCCGATACTTCAACTCTTGTATTCGCTTTCCCGTACCCTTTTCCTAAGTTCCTGAGTTTGGTGTCTCATTAGTTCAAATATATTGGGCTTAAGCTCAATTTAGTGTGTTTATTTTGTATTCAAATTGGTTCAATAGACTTTAAATCAATCTTCCTAAATCAGCCTCTAAAGACTAAAATAAGTTTCAATTTCGGTCCTACATTTTAACGCACTTTTAGGCATGAAATGGTCCAAATATCAAAATCCTCCATCAGTACAATTATTGTTGGTCTCTCTCGTAGCTTTCCGGAAAGGTTTAGTTTGTAAAATTATGATTTAAAATGAAAGAGATGTCATGATTTTACTAAACATATGTCTAATTGGAATTTAATCCGACCAGCAGACTTTGAGAATCTATTTCTCCCGATCTATAGTTCCTAAAAATGTGATGTTTGGTCCCAAGGCATCAAATATACGTGAATACAACATATTAAAAGATCAGCTCATTTGGATAAGTAGTTAGGGAGTTATGCCCTTAACAAGTTTAGTTTCAAAACTTTCTTTTTTAATTCTAGCACCTATTTGTAGAGCATGTTTGGACATAAAAACATTTGAATCAAAACATCTTCAGTTAAGCAAGGTTATTCCCCTTTGAATAAACTTTCAAATGCCACTAGTTTTGATCAATTTAGATCTAAAATGATCAGATTATAACCAAATTACCCAGGTTGATTCCTAAAACAACATGCAAAATTCTAGTTTTGGTGTTGCAACTTCAAAAATTCATATCTTTATGATTTCAAAACAAAATTAAGAACTTCAATATAGCTGGATTATCAGCTTGAAATGAGGAATCCAAATATATAAATCAATTACAAATACTCAATCATCTACCATCTTAAATTAGCCAAAAACCAGAACTTGTTCTAATTTTAACTAAAAAGATGTTTACCTAGTTGATGTAGCACCCTAGCTTGAGAATTTCTCACCAACTCCCATGGATTCCTTCAACACCTTGATGATTCACTCCACTCCAGCAATTCCTTCTTTTTCTCCAGCAAAAATGAATGAGTGATTTAGTTTACTTGTTGTTTGATCACTAATGTTATATATTAAGGTGATGTTCCTTCCTAGCCCTTGATCTCCATGGATTTATGTATCCCGAGGAATATCTAATGGTCCATCTCTTGCCATATATCCCACTAACTCCCACTAACTTAACCTCAAGTGACACCATTTCATTACTCACCTAGTTCATAGATGTGACAATGTGTATCTCTAGACCAATCCTATGCTTTCCATTTAATTTACTCAACTATAGGTCTTTAATTTGATTTACATTAACAAACACAACCATAGGCTTATAAGTAATTCCTTATTTCATATTAGTATTAAATAAGACTTACCAAAATGCTAACTACCCGGTTCCCGGCTCGCACGCTACTCGAGGGGTGTCCCCGCTCTCGTCTCGATGCCTACAACTGTAGAAACTGACTTAGTATGTCTACACAATACGTAACACTATGCATACATCAATACAAAAATACAATATACATCGGCCACGTGCCTCGGTCGGTGCACATATCACAGTGTAGGTCCCACGTCAAGGGTTGGTGATCCTGGTTAAGGAATTAAAATGGGAGTTAGAGATTTGGGTCGTGACAGCATCTGCTCTGTTTCGTTTTTTATTTATTTATTTATTTTCTTCGCTGGGGTTGGGCTTCCATCCCCAACCCCAGGTTGGGTCTCAGATGCAGGGGAGACTACTCCCCTGCCTTCCTTGCTCTCGGACAAAATGTCATGGCAGTTCGTCCGAGTCCCCCAACTCACACCAACAACAACAACCGAATTCAACAACAACACCATGACAACAATGATCAACTCACCTTGCTTTCACCCTCTGCGAGCTCTCTCTCTCTCTCTCTCTCTCTCTCTCTCTCTTTCTCTCCTCTCCTTCTTCCTCTCAGTTTCTTCTTTCTCTCCTCTGTCGAAAGTTTTTGTTGAGTGAAAAGGAGATAGTTTGGACTTTGGGGTTCATTTGACTTTATATATATGGTTTCGGTTGGCTTGAATGTGAGCCACTCATCTCAAAACACACACGTATCTCGAGGCACATCTTGTGGTCTTCAACACCACACTTGTCCCCCAAGTCACTTGTGAGTGACTCAAAAGTGTGACACCTTGCCTCATCATGGGTGAATGCGTGTCTCGATGCACATCCAATGCCTCATAATTTTTTTCCAAACTATAGGCCCATATGTATATATATTAGTAGATGTGGCCACATTGCAACCACCCATTACCAAAAATTCACATTTTATGTATATAAATTAAACTTACCCCTAAAATGGCGCTACCTCGGTCCCACGTTGACACGCAACTCGAGGCGTGTCCCCGCTCGTCTCGATACCTGCATACTCATAAATGACTTAGTCGTTTATACATATACATTACATTAAGCATACATCACACAAATATAAAATGTGCATAGGCCCTTGCCTCGGTAAACGGACATATCACGGTGTGGGTCCCGCATTACGGGTCGTTGAGCCTGTGTAAAGACAATAACACAGTTAAAAATTTTGGACCGTTACAACTCTTCCCAACTAATGAAAATCTCGTCCTCGAAATTTAAACGTCGAACCAACAGGTATACCTTACTCAAATAGGTACGGAAATCTATCTCGCATGTAGTCTTCCCGTTCCCAAGTGAGTTCTGTATTATCGTAAAACTACCACTTGACGAGTACTTTTGGGATAGACTTGTTCCTCAACTGTTGTACCCTTCAATCTAGGATCTGAACACAGGCGCTCTTCGTATGACATATCTTCAGTCAAGTATATCTGGCTCAAATCAACAGTCGGGCGATCGATCACCTGCTATCGACTCAGCTAATCGAAGCATGGATATATGAAACACTAGATGAACGCCTGACAACTGTGGAGGTAGCTCAAGCTCATACGCAACCTTTCTGACCCATTTCTTAACTCTGAAAGGTCTGATAAATCTCGGTGCAAGTTTACCTTTCACGCCAAACCTTTGAAGACCCTTCCGAGGGGAAACTTTTAAATAGACAAATGATCTTTCGGTGTACGTGAGATCACCACGATATTTATCCGCATATTTCTTCTATCGATCCTGGGCTTTCTTGAGTTTCTAACAAATCAGTCGTACTTTTTCCATGTGATTGACAACAATCTCAGACCCCCGGTCCTCTAGCTCAGCCCAACACGATGGCGAGCGACACGGTCTACCATACAAAGTCTCAAAAGGCGCCATCTCAATACTGGCCTGATAACTGTTGTTATATGCAAACTCACATAACGGTAAGTACTCCTCCTATGATTCGCCAAACTCTAAGACGCTTGCCCGTAACATATCCTCGAGAACCTGTATCAATCTCTAAGTCTGCCCGTCAATCTGAGATGAAAAGCCGTACTAAACAGTAGGTGCGTGCCATACTGCTCCTGCATACTCCGCCACATCCTGAATGTATACATAGCATCTCTGTCTGACGTAATAGTCACTGGTACCCCATGCAGTCTAATAATCTCCCGCTCAAACAGTATACTCAACTAATCAAACATATAATGTGCGGCCACTGGTAGAAAATGAGCAGACTTTGTCAGTCTATCAACGATCACCCAGATGGAATCATGTCTCCGGGCGGTTCTCGGCAATCCTCTCACAAAATCCATAGCAATGTCTTTCCACTTCCACCGTGGGATGGGAAGAGGCTGTAGTAACCCTCCAGGTCTGCGATGTTCAGCCTTCACTTGCTGACATATCCCACAGTTCCTAATAAACGTTGACACATCCGTTTTCATCCCAAGCCACCAAAAATGCCTCTTCATGTTGTGGTACATCTTGGTCCTACTTGGATGAATAGCGAATCGGGAATGGTGTGACTCTTGAAGAATCTCCACTTTCAGCTCTAGTCTGACGGTATCCACAGTCTGCCCCTGAAGCGCCAGCGCTGGTCAGACGTCTCCGTCCAATCAACACAATCTGCACTATGCGCTAACTCACTAAACCTAGAGTACAACCTGTCGGTCCTCTGACCCTCTACCACTCTTTGTGTAGATACGGTATGTACTTTCATCTGCGCACAAATCTCTACTCGAGTTTCAGTAGGAACCTCCGCATCTCCAACAGGTATCCTACTCAGCGCATCCGCGACTACATTCGCTTTTCCCTGATGATATTCCACGGAAAAGTCATAATCTTTCAGAAATTCTAACCATCTGCGCTGCCTCAAATTCAGATCTTCTATGTGAAGAGATACGTTAGACTCTTATGATCAGTAAAGAGTGTAAACGTCTCTCCATACAGATAATGTCTCCATATCTTCAATGCAAACACTATTCTGTTGCCAGCTCTAAGTCATGTGTAGGATAATTCTTCTCATGTACCTTCAACCGTCTGGATGCATATGCTACCGTATCAGTACCCTGCATCAACACACATCCCATACCTCTATGAGAAGCATCAGTATAGACGGAGAATCCATGTCCAACCTCTGGTAAGACTAAAACTGGCGCAGAAGTCAATAACCTCTTCAGCTGAGCGAATGTCTCCTCACATTCCTCAAACCAATGAAATCTAACATTTTTCTGAGTCAATTTAGTAATTGGTGAAGCGATTTTCAAAAAATCCTTCACGAATCGGCGATAATACCCCCGCCAAATCGAGAAAATTTATGCTCTTAATCACAAAAGTCGGTGCTGGCCAATCGATAATCGCCTGAATTTTGGATGGATCCACTGATATCCCTGCTGCTCCGACAACATGCCCTAGAAATTTGACCTCTGACAGCCAGGATTCACATTTACTGAATTTGGCGTATAGTCTATGTTCCCTCAAAGTCTGCAACGTCTCTCTGAGGTGTTGTTTGTGATCCTCCCTCGTCTTCGAGTATACCAGTATATCATCGATGAAGACTATCACGAACGGTCAAGAAATGATCTGAAAACACGATGCATCAACACTGTTGGAGCATTGGTCAGCCCAAACGACATGACTGTGAACTGAAAATGTCCATATCTAGTGTTGAAAGTTGTAATGGACCTATCCTCGTCCCTGATCCTAAGCTGATGATACCCTAATCGCAGGTCTATCTTGGAGAAATATTGTGCTCCAATCAGCTGATCAAATAAATCATCTATCCTCGGGAGTGGATATTTGTTCCTAATTGTGACTTTGTTCAACTATCGATAGTCGATACAAAGTCTCAACTTACCATCCTTTTTCTTCACAAAAAGGACAGATGTTCCTCATGACGACAAAGAAGGTGTGATGAATCCCTTCTGTACCAAATCTTGGAGCTGAGTCTTCAACTCTTCTAGCTCTCGTGGTGCCATCCGGTATAGTGGTATGGAAATCAGTTTCGTACCTGGTACCAACTCGATAATGAAATCGATCTCTCGCGGTGGCAGTAAACCAGGTAAATCATCTGGAAAAACATCAGGAAACTCTCTAACAATCGGTATATCTTCCAACCTAGGTCCTGACTCTCTGGTACAGTGTACAGCGAAATCAACGCTTCCATCTCCTCACTAGTCGCAGGTCGACCTCTCGTTCCTACAGTCCTTGCTGAAACAGTCGATATGAGCATGGTATGTAGCTAACCAGTCCATTCCTAAAATCGCGTCGAACTCCAAACACTCGAGGACTCTAAAGTCAGCAGGTAGCTCTACTCCATCTATCGCGATGAGACATTTCTCAACAATATTATGATGGTAAACTCTATCCTCGGCTGCAGTACTCAAGATCAAATGTACGCTAAGCCTAACAGGTTTCAACCCGAGGATGTCTATCATGCGACCAGCAATAAACGATACGGTAAAGCCAGAATCAAATAAAACATATAAGTCTCGATCGCAAATAGAAACCGTACCCTCAATAAGACCTCGTGTAGCGTCGGCGTCTGGCTGAGCTATCATGTGAACCTCCTCTCGGGCCTGTTGTGCGTACACTACTGCAGGATGTGGGAACTCTCTCACGATATGTCCAACCTGTCCACATCTGTAGCATGTCAAAGCTGTCTCTGCGCCGACCCCGAGTCCGAGATCGACCCGTGCACGATATCGACCATGTCTCGCACTGTTCCGATCTCTGTCTCGTATCTCGGCCTCTGCCTCTACCTCGACCTCTGCCACCCTGCGACTGTTGTCGTGAAGCCTGTGGGGCGGGAAATGCAGGAACAACAGGAGCTGGTAAGGCTGGTCTGATGGGAGGTGGCAAGGGAAGTCTGCCCACTGTGCTCCGTCTGGAGCAATGGATTATACAGGAGGCACAGCCAGTGGGTACGTAGCTGTCCTCGAACCCTGAGATCCTCGGTTCCATCCCCTTGCTGCCTTACCCCTCTGTCTCTCCGCTCATATTCCATGGCCTGCTCTGCAGATAACACTGGACCCAGTGCTCTACCGTCAACAACTCTGCCCAGATAATATGTCTCATGCGCTAGGGCTCGCTCATAGATCTCGGTGAGTGTCCTCGCGCCTGAACTAATGACGTAATACCCAATATCGGGTCTGAGTCCATCACCGAAGTGATATACATCCTCGGACTCATCTCTCACCAAGTCCCCAGCAAACTGGCGCAAATAATTGTATCGATCCATGTACTGCATCACAAGCTCCTCTGGCCCCTGTCTCAAATCCATGAACTTTCTCCTCAATCGCTTCATGACTGAAGGCAGAAAAATAATGCTGATAGAACTTCTGCTTAAAAGCATCCCATGTCTCGAACTCTCCGTGAGTGGTCACTGTCAAACGCCACTACACGTCGGCATCTCTTTCGAGTGTATATGATGAGATCTCTGCCCGAAGTCTATCCTCAATCCTCAGCACCCGATGAAGCTTCTCCGATACAGGATCCATTTCTAAATCTTCTAAAAATCCTTAACTCCATCGAAATAAATCGGTTTGAGTCTAATGAAGTCCTTCACCAGCTG
The DNA here is from genome assembly GCA_039657325.1 of Stephania cephalantha. Classification (NCBI taxonomy): domain Eukaryota; kingdom Viridiplantae; phylum Streptophyta; class Magnoliopsida; order Ranunculales; family Menispermaceae; genus Stephania; species Stephania cephalantha. Next base: position 26,835,149 of record CM077578.1, on the reverse strand, counting down.
AACTTCCACTGAAGTGCTAGAAGATGCGGGCGTGGGAGACGATACTGCCTCAACTGTCTCCACCACTGGTGCGGTTACTGCTATCGGCGCGCGCTAAGGTGCGATAGGAAGTCTTGGCTCTGGACGATCGGTGTAGCAATCGTAGGAGTTGATGTCGATGTCAGTGCAGCTAAACGAGCAGTCATCATAGCGATCAAATCGATCAAGCTGCGGCTGAGTTTGAGTTGTCACTCGATCAGACAGTCGCTGTAAATCATCCGCTATAGTAGGAGGCGAACTGCCACTAGGCTCTGCATCTCCTCCCCCGCGTGTATCAGCCATCGGGGTGCAATGGATAGCGAACGCGAATTAGCTTCTACGTGACATCGCGCATAAGTATATATATACATAGAGCAATTAACAAGTACATATCAAAAACCCTCCATCTCACTATCAGTCACTTCCCAACTAATGATGTCTAGGCAATGAGTATCTGGTTTCCACAACTAAGGTTTGTATTTTATGCATTTTGGTCGTTAAACCTATGCTCTTATACCAACTGTGACGGCCCCAACTACTAAACAGGGCACCGCCCGAACTAATCCCGTTATCAAGCCGTAATCTAAATCACATAAGACTTAATTATGTATTAGTCAGCCTTTCGTCCCTATATTTCTCTGAATTCATGTCTCGATCTATATTATCATGTTCATGTAGTTTAAAGATCATGTGGAAGCCATGATAATTCAAAATCCCTAACCGTGGAAAACCAAGAAAATACAGCATCACATGCATGTATATATATATATATATGAAACTATTCACTCAACCCAATGTACAACCCAAAATGACATAATAATAATAATACAACAAAAGTCGAGACATACAAAATGAGTGAGGAGAGTCGCCGAACTGCTCAGAGGAAGTCGCCGATCTTCTCCTTCCCCGGTCTGCTGCTGTTCGACGGACCTACACCCACCGTCACAAACTAGACGGTGAGTATAGTGATATTTAAGTACTAACTGGAGAATTTTATGCCACATTTCCAAAATAAACGAATGGTATTTAAAAGCATAAAGTAGCGAAATAAAGTGTTGAAACAAGAAATGCAAGTAAATACCATAGTTAAAGATGTAGAAACAGACACAGGCTAAGTCGATATGATCTACGTCCGGTCGGCGGTGAGACCTATCACCTACCCTTTCCCACTACTATATGGAGCTGCGCTCAACATATCTCACATAAATAGCGGAGCTGCGCTCTACGCTTTACAACATCAATCTCATGCTTGTCGACCACCCCGAGTCTCATAACTCGTGTGCCGCGCAAGTGTAGTGGTGAGTGCTGGAACCCCGGTAGGCCCATGCCCCCGTGAACCGCGCATCTCTCGTGCAATGGACACTAGATAATCCCTACTTTTCTTTCAAAGACAAATAATTCCAAAATTCTAGGATTCCAAAACAAGTTAGGCTACAAAGCCCAAAGGAAATCGAATACAAGTCCAATTAAATCCAAAATTTTCCATTAGCATGCTTTTCATCAATCTTTTCAAGAATGACATCAAGTGTAAGAATCAGAGTCAATGAAACAATTCACAAGGCATCATGTCACAATATTCACTCATGAATAGATACAAGAACAACATGATGTGCGAGTTCAAGTAGTAATGTCTACTAATAGACCAATAAATCAATAAAGATGAATGAAATGAAATATAAAATTCTCATAGTTGTACTTACAAGTCACACGTTTGTCCTAGTTTATTTGATCCCTCGACAAATTCGAAATGCGTGCTCAAATGCTTGAGTTCTCCCGTTAGTTCCCTAACATTCGATAATGTCTCAATTTAGGCCAAATCGAAGTCGAGACAAATTTCTAAAACATTTTTTTATTTATTTTTGGCCAATCGGCCATTTCGCGTTTTTTGAGGTAAAACCCCCGTAAAATGCTCGTCCGAAATTCTAAATATTTTATTTTTCATAGAAATTTATCACCTTCTATTTATTTTGTCGAAATATAATTTTTCAAAATTTTTCCGAATTTTTCGGAATTTTTCCCAATTTTCCTCTTTTTTCTCTTATTTTTCTGTTTTTTTATTTGGGTTTGGGTTGAACCGGCCGAACCGGTTTCGAACCGGCCCAATTCACCCAACCCAGCTCTCCTCTTCTCTTTCTTTTTTTTTCATTGGGTCTGAACCAGGCCGAACCGGGTTCGGCTCACCCGAGCTGAACCGGCCTGGTTCACCCATCGTCTTCAACCTCACGAAACAGAGCATCTGCTATGTTTCTTTTTTTTTTTTTTCGTCGCTGGGGTTGGGCTTCCATCCCCAACCCCAGGTTGGGTCTCAGATGCAGGGGGAAACTACTCCCCTGCCTTCCTTGCTCTCGGACAAACTGCCATCCCCCAACTCACACCAACAACAACAATCGAATTCAACAACAACACCATGACAACAACGATCAACTCACCTTGCTTTCACCCTCTGCGAGCTCTCTCTCTCTCTCTCTATCTCTCTCTATCTCTCTCTCTTCCTCTCGATTTCTTCTTTCTCTCATCTGTCGAAAGTTTTTGTTGAGTGAAAAGGAGATAGTTTGGACTTTGGGGTTCATTTGACTTTATAGATATGGTTTGGGTTGGCTTGAATGTGAGCCACTCATCTCAAAACACACACGTATCTCGAGGCACATCTTGTGGTCTTCAACACCACACTTGTCCCCAAGTCACTTGTGAGTGACTCAAAAGTGTAACACCTTGCCTCATCATGGGTGAACGTGTGTCTCGATGCACATCCAATGCCTCATAATTATTTTCCAAACTATAGGCCCATATGTATATATATTAGTAGATGTGGCCACATTGCAACCACCCATTACCAAAAAATCACATTTTATGTGAATAAATTAAACTTACCCCTAAAATGCCGCTACCTCGGTCCCACGTTGACACGCGACTCGAGGCGCATCCCCGCTCGTCTCGATACCTGCATACCCGTAAATGACTTAATCGTCTACACATATACAGTACACTAGGCATACAACACACAAATATAAAATATACCTCGACCCTTGCCTTGGTAAACGGACATATCACGATGTGGGTCCCGCAGCACGGGTCGTTGAGCCTGTGTAAAGACAATAACACAGTTAAAAATTTTGGATCGTTAAAATATTAAACCTACAATTTATAATTGATCACATTATATCTACTTACTTACCATATTAAGAGTGTGCAAATAAATAACAATCTTAAATCTTACCTTAACACAGACAAATCAATGAGTCCATACAATATAGTTCAGGCACGTTTATAACTATTATACATATCAAGGCCTAACCGACGCTCCAACTTCAGACTCGTAGGTGTTGCTGCCCACTTAAAAGTCAAACTCAAAAGCCAAACTAAACAAATCAGTTCTCCCACAACCTTTACTTCCTCCAACAACGAATTTACCAAAACACCCTTCCCTCTCCTAGACACAAACTCAACAAACGCTACAAGCTATTAAAAGCGCAAACTTGTAATCTTAAGAGCTTTTTAACGAGAAATCCAAGGAAGACCATTAGCATTTGAACCGCAGCATTGCATGAAAACGTGCTTCTTCAATCATTATATATGTAAACTTGCATTTCTTTCTCTAACAAGCGTCCTAACTACCGAGGCCAAAATGGCTCACCGTCTCACCCAACTACTCGCTCTCATTCTCTCCCTCCACATATCATCAACATTCGCCCAGTCTCTGCCCACCTACCTCTCCACACTGAGCCAAGATTCTGACGAGCTCTTCTCGGCCACGGCGGAGCTGTTCGAGAGATGGACGGAGAAGCACGGGAAGGCATACGAAAGTGCTAAAGAGAAGGAGAGGAGGTTTGAGAACTTTCGGAGGAATCTGAAGTACGTGGCGGAGAGGAAGTCGAGGATGGACGGCTCCAGCGGGCATGCTGTTGGATTGAACAAGTTTGCGGATTTGAGTAATGAGGAGTTCAAACAAACTTACTTGATGGCCAAGAATAAGACGGAGAGAAGTATGGTAAGCAACGGTAATGTTAGCGATTCGAAGACAAGGGAGAAAGTGGTCACGTGCGATGCACCTGCATGGCTGGATTGGAGAAAGAGAGGAGTCGTGACTCCGGTTAAGAATCAAGGGGCATGTGGTACGTATAACCTTAAATTTACACAGTAAATATTATACAGATATAGATCTTGATCACTTGTTAATTAGATGCGCATAGAACTAGCTAGGTTCTAGGTATGTCTCCATGATCTCATTTCTTTTCTTTCTCTTCTTTTGATATGAAAGAAAACATCTTGCCTCCTAGCTTTCGGATTTGAACCCCCAACCTCTGTTTTTTAGGTAGATTGGAATGTTTTAGAACAAACGAAAATATAAGACAACACTTGTAAGTAAAACACTACAATGTTTTCTTTTTCTTTTTCTTTTTTTTTATTTTTTTTGATAAGTAATCAATTTTAATTAACTCCTCAAATTTGCACAGAAGACTTAAACTATCAACCTTTTTTTATTGGCAAAACCAATCTTTTGGTCCTTGAACTTTGAAGGTTTTACACTTTTGGTCCCTCAACTTTGAAAACAACACATTTGGTCCCTCAACTTTTCGTATAGTGTAAATTAAGTCTTTTTGTTAGTCCAGTCATCGTTATTGATGACGTGGCGAAAGTCAATCGCCACATGGCGCCACATGGCAATCCATTTCATCTGAACAGTTGGTTCAATGAACCAACCGGTTCAATAAAAAAACCAATCTCTTCTCTCACTCTCTTCTTTGCGAAGCAATACTATCCATCAAAACTTCCATCAAGATTGTGTGCGAGGAAACTAACGTCGTCTTTCTTTCAGAGTATGTGAGTTCTTCTTCGCTTTTTGATTTGTTCGTGTTGTTGTTTGTGCGTTTGATGCAATGTAGCTCGGTTTTTAGACGACTTTTGGTTTCGATTTGTAGCAGTAGATGTTATTTTGTGTTGTTTCGACTTGTAGATCTGAAGATTTTTGTGTTATCTGGTTTTTTGGTTTGTAGATGTTGAGTTCGGTGTCTGGATGACTTGATTTTGATTTCTAGGGTTAGGTGCTCTTCATTTGTTACAGATATGTGGATTTCAGTGCTTTGTTTGGTTGCTTCGTCTGAAGATGTTTAGATCGATTTTTAGGGTTGGATGTCGTTGTTAGAGCATGTAGATATGCACATTTCTTGTCGTTATCAGATCTGTTTGTAAAAGGATAGATTTATGTTCTTTGGTTTTTGAGGTTTGTGACGAATGGTTTTTGGTGGATGTGAATTACAATTGTATAGATCCGGTTGGTTTTTTTATTGAATCGGTTGGTTCATTGAACCAATTGGTTCATTGAACCAACTGGTCAGATGAAATGGATTGTCACGTGGCGCCATGTGGCGATTGACTTTCGCCACGTCATCAATAATGATGACTGGACTAACAAAATGACTTAATTTACACTATATGAAAAGTTGAGGGACCAAATCTGTTGTTTTCAAAGTTGAGGGACCAAAAGTGTAAAACCTTCAAAGTTCAGGGACCAAAAGATTGGTTTTGCCTTTTTTATTTGGTTTCTTTTATTGTGTATGGTGCTAACTCCATCGACTAATCCATGTTCGAGCATTGTCAGACCCCAAATGGAGACGATCCTCCTAACCTAATTTTTTTCTCTTCACGAGACTTGAATTCAAGACTTCGTTTAATGGAACCAAGTCCCTTATTACTTGGGCCAATCGATTATTGGTAATCGTCAACCTTATTAATTTAAAGTTGATCGACCACATACTAAATTATTGAAGCAACCACTTAATTTAAAAGAAAAAAATAAAAATAAAAATACAAGAATGACAAGGGTATGTCACATTGAAAGATACATGGGTCTATAAGAGTCGTTCATGCGACCTCGACCCCGTTTGTTATGCACTAAATATGTGTATGCTCGCATCCCAAAGCGTGCATAGATGGCTCAAAAACCCGATGTGACTTTTGATGTGACATACCCGATGTCACTCTAGCACTTCTAAAAAAAAGCCACTTAGTACACTACAATAACATTTTCGCACACATGAAGCTACACTTATATTTGAAAAGAGAAAGGTTAATGCTACACTAACTTAGTGAAAACATGCACATATGCACATAACCACACCTCCCTATATACAAAGTGCACTTCGAGACGCGTAAGCTCGTATCCCAAACATCGTCACATAAGCAAGTGCAGTTAAGTGAGTATGTTCACAAGTGTACCTAACATTTTCCAAAAAAAAAATCTTGCAATGACATTATCCAATACGCATCGCCAGAATACATATCCGCCTGTTCAAGCGGTCCATATACACCTTGACATGCACGCATACGCATCACAACGTTCATAACACAGTTATCAGGGCCCAAAGTGCGTTGGATGTCAATGAAGCATTTTTCATTTGAAAAACGTACAATATTATATATTTCTAGATTTATGCTTATGCACATGCTTCAATGCGTTCCTAGCACGTTCTCAAATTAATAGAGGTTTGAATTTTTCTGAAAAAAAAATAAAGGGTATCTCTCTCACTCGCTTGATGCAAATTTATCATCTTCAAACAAACCTACGCTACTCACCGCCGACGCAGTGAGCACCGACCATCAACAACGTCGCGTCATCATCCACCGCCGGCCACCCTCCTCCTCCTCCTCCCTTCCCGCCGGCCTCTCCTTTTCTCCTGTTCGGATATGGCCGAGAGTATGGCCGGATCTCGGTTATAGAGGAGGTGATGGAGATGGGGAGGTCGAGGGAGGCGCAGAGTTGGAGGAGGAGGAGGCGGGGGCGCGCGATCTGGGAAGCCGGGGAGATGGGGAGGCCGACGAGAGAGAGTACGGCGCGGAGGTCGGGAGGGAAGGAGAAGCCGAACTCGGCCTCGGCGCGACGACGAATTCGTAGTTGGAGAGGCGGGGAGAATGGGGATCGAGGAGTTGCGAGGTGGGTGATGACTTTGTGGGCGAGGTTGTTGAAGGAGGAGGTCGGGGCGCGGTGGAGGAGGCGGGGGTGGCGGCGACGGCGGCGAAGGTCGCTAAGCGGAGAGGCGGCGGAGGTCGCTCGGGCGAGAGGCGGCGGAGGCCGGCGACGGGCCTGTAAGCGTCGGGGCAGTGCCGGGCGGTCGCGGCTTGTAAGTGGTGGTCGACGGCGGTATTGGCGGTGGAGGAGAGATGCATAGGTCTATATGTATTGACGTTAGAAATGAGGATAATTTGGTCTTTTTATTTAATTAGATATCTCTCATTACTAGTAAAAGCTCATTGAGTCTAAAGTCCAACTAGATTTTTTGAAAAAAATAAAATCAAAATAGAAGTGTTAATTTCAAGGGTGACAATTGTGTATTTCCCTACCATTAAATCATATACGCATCGAAACCTCAAAATAAATTATTTACATATTCATCGAGATGTGTAGTCACGTGCCTATTGGAATTCCAAAGTTCGCATTGAGAGGTGTTACCTCATTATTGATCTATTATGCACGTTATGACATGTTTTAGGAAATGATTTTGTTGCATCACGTACAGAACGCACACCTGAACGCACGGAGAGCTCACTAGCCGTCCGTATAAGCCTTTAGATATGCAACCACATGTTATGCTCTAAGCACATACATCTCGAGGTATGTAGGCCTCGTGAGGCCGATGCATGTTAGGTGATGTAAGTGTAACGCTTCCTGTTTTTTTTCATAATGTATGTTGGAAGTTTTACACTGACATCATTCAACTCACACCTCAAATTTATAACGGCTTTGGGAGTCACTCAGGCATACCTCGAGATGCATGTGCACACAGTTTTTAGTGCATAAAATATGAGATGTGTATCTTAAAGTACCACGAATTGCTTCTAAGGCCGATGTGTGACTTCACAGTGGGAGTTCGATGATGTAAAAATATCATTGCCCTGCACATGATGACTTTGACTTCTTTGAAAGCAATTCCCATCCCAATTTTTCCATTATTAATTTATTTATTATTTAGGGCTAACTATAAAAAATAACAAAAACTTTCGTCAAATTTGTAAAAATAACACGAACTTTCAATTTCATTAGAAGTACCATAAAATTTCAAACATTTTTTCAATTTTGGCATGACGAGGGATTTGAGTGTGTTTGGGCACTGATTAACTAGGCAACATGAACCAATTTACAACGGAATCGAAAAAAATTGAAATCGACACATCCTCCTTTGAATTAAAAAAAAAAAAAACAAAACGCACACAAATCCCTTTTCGATTTCCTTTTTTAATCAGAAAAAAATGAACCTTTAAAAACCGGTTTAGATGTAGATTGAGTTTTTAGTTGTGTTGGTTCAAAAAAAATAAAAAAAAAAGAAAAACACAAACACACACACACAAACTTTATGAAAAATAAGGAAAGAAACTGTCGAAAGTTTGTGTTATTTTGTATGAAATTAAGAGTTTGTGTAATTTCCTCAAAAATAAGGAACTTTTGTGTTATTTCTAATAGTTTGGCCTTTATTTATTTTTATTTTTTTGTGATTTCATTTGTAAGTGCTACGTCAGACGAAAGTAGTTTCGGCTATATGCCAATTATGATATATGGCCCTTTTTTTTGATATATGGCCCTTTTCTCAAAGTTATTTATGATAATTTTGACGCAGGGAGTTGCTGGGCATTTTCCGCAACTGGAGCCATGGAAGGGATAAATGCTATTGTGACTGGTGACCTCATCAGTCTCTCAGAACAAGAGCTCTTAGATTGCGATGAATTCGACAACGGATGTGGAGGAGGCAACATGGACACTGCATTTGGTTGGGTTGTTCTCAATGGAGGTATTGACTCAGAAGCTGGGTATCCCTACAAAGGTTTTGATGAAAGATGCAACATTTACAAGGTCTGCATTGCTTCTTTAATTCATTTCATCATCCACCTTCACTCATGTACACGCCATGCCATATTGTTCAGTGCAACTTCCAAACTATAACAAGCACATTTTTTTCTCTGTCCCCAATTAGATGGAAACAAAAGTTGTGACTATTGATGGCTACAAAGACGTGTTCCCATTAGACAGTGCTCTACGCTGTGCTGTAGCAAACCAACCTGTCAGTGTGGGAATTGATGGCTCAGCATTGGATTTTCAGCTATACACAAGTGTATGTTTTTTATTTTTTATTTTTTATTTTTTATTTTTATTTTTTATGCAGTAATTCTTTCCATAGTACTTTACTATGGCCTTATTTGGTTAGGGGTGGAGTACAAGGAGTTAGAACTAATCTTGTTTGGTTGCCCAACTTGCATGCAAGTTATTTCCCAACTTACGCCTAGGTATGAGATATCTCCCCACCACCCCCCTTAGGGAGTCATCTCCTAAAGAGTTGTAGACACAATTACCCCTCATTAATGACTCATTTATTACTCATCTCTCTTTTGTTTGAAGGCTATTTATGTCAATTCATATTTTTTATTGTTTAAAAATTTGAAATTTTTCTACAAGTTTAAAGTTGAACCAAACATGCGAATAATTAACTCCAACGAGGAGTTAACTCCAAGGAAATAACTCCCAACAAACACTGTAAGTTAGCAATAACGAACCAAACGAGGCCTATATTTTAAGTTATATGAGAGAGCAATGTATATGTTGATCTGTTTATGATGAAAATGACAGGGAATCTATGATGGAGATTGTTCAAGCAACCCTGATGACGTAGACCATGCAATTCTGATAGTTGGCTATGGATCTAATGGTTACGAAGACTACTGGATTGCCAAAAACTCATGGGGCCCTGAGTGGGGAATGGATGGTTATGTGCTTATAAAAAGGAACACTGCCTTGCCATATGGAGTTTGTGCAATCAATTCAATGGCTTCTTATCCCACCAAAGAATGGAGTCCTGCTCCTGGTCCAGTTGCGCCTCCACCGCCACCTCCTCCTCCCCCTCCTCCGCCACCTCCTCCAACGTATTGCGGAGACTTCACATATTGCCCACCAGAGCAGACTTGTTGCTGCACTTTTGAAATATACGGCTATTGCCTAATGTACGGCTGCTGCGAGTACGAAAATGCCATTTGCTGTGCCGGAAGCACATTTTGCTGTCCTCAAGATTTTCCCATTTGTGATGTCTATGAAGGGCTCTGTTATAAGGTATGACATTTACTTGGATTAAAGATTATATATGACTAGTCGGTAACTGAAAATCTAAAACTAATCCTATCTGATCACACTTGCCTAAGACAATGATCACCATGTTTCTAAGAGTGAAAGTTTCTACCTACTTCAGAGTCTCCTATTTTGTGAAGAAACTCAGAATTATGTGAGCTAGAATGATCAGCACTTAAAATGTTTACTAGTTCTGTCATCTCGACCATGCTCGTTCATGATGGATGCTCTTCTTTAAGCCATTTTTAATGATCGATCAGTTACATGGATCAAACTCTTCGCGCTCGACTTAATGATCGATAGACTTAAATTTTTAAAATACTTTGCCATGCATAATCGAACAATTGTCAAGGCAAGAAACTAATTTATATTCCAGAAGCATTTCACTGGATAATATTCAGCTTTTGAACATTGTACTTCATAATTTGGTTGGGGCTTATCTTGCTAAAGAATAAAACTGGTCAGAAATAAGCTTCCACCATAGCAAGTAATTTCAGAATTGAGAACTCCTTGTTTCTTAACTTTTACCTTTTTGCAGGGCTTTGGCGATTCCATTGGCATTGCTGCAAAGAAGCGAACTATGGCTAAACATAAGTTACCATGGACCAAGTATGAACCATCAGCAGAGCAGCACCACAAAACTTTGAAGTGGAAGATGAATCAACCTCATGCATCAAGTTGAAGGACTAAGTTTGATAACAAATGTTTATCGAAGGTTTATTGTTTGTTGGCAAGTCATTGTATATTCTCGACCACGCACTTGGTACTATTAGTATATTTATGACACCTGGCTAGTTCAACATTTCATTTATATATCTCTTCTTCATCACGGAGTCTCTTGATTAACCAAAAGAAAAAAAAAATTACCGGCACCATCCTCCAAATGATAGTGGACTGAATCTCATCAAAGTTTAGGGTTCGAGCCTTTTTGTACTTAGCTCCATAAATATGATTAATTCATCATCCTCCAATATATAGTAAAACAGTTTCTCGAGAGAGAGATGTGGAACCAAATAAGAAATCCAAGCTTAGATTATCATTTATGAGGATCAAAGCCTTCTGATCATTCAAGGAATTGAATTTGTTTATCAAAATGGACTGTCAGTTCTAAACTAAATTAATGGTTGAAAGCAATCAATCTTGTTTCCCCATTGCCATGGCTAAAATAAATTGTAAGATTCTTTACCAAGAAGTTGAAAATTAGTTGGTGGTTTCTACCACTTTTTTTGTCGCCATTGATGGTTTCTAACTTTGACTGCTGCCATCCAGTAACCCAATTGTTTACTTGGTTTGAGAGTAAACAAGGAGTAGGCGGACCTATTGAAATTAGACTTAAAACACAAAGCAGCAGCACTGGAAGATCTTACTCCAACTATTCCATATGTAATCCACTTCTATCCTTGTTAATGCACAGTCGTTCCAGCAAGAAGAATCATCGATAAACATGAGATCGCTCTAATTTCAATCTCATATGCCACAGAATAACAAAAATATTTGACGTGTGCACAATAATGCATTGATATGTATTCCTTTTTTTGCGGTGTATTTTCTCATAGATTCATAATCACATCCATCGGGATCTTCATCTTGTTTAACCAGACATTTCTTTTTCAAAATGCTCTAGAGAAGAGAGTGAGACAGGTCCTTCACTACGGATATTAAGTTCAGCTCATATCCGCATTGCTTCGTGACATAAGTTATACCTTGATATCTTGATCTCACTGATACAGGACATAGATCGATATTTATAATCCCCCTACTAAATTTCTATGATGTGTTTTTTATTAGGAAGTTTCTATCATGTTACAACCAACAAGAGACTTGCAAAACCCTCTCAGCTTGCTGCCCTGGGTTATGAATGCCCTCCCAATGCATTTTCCAACTCCCAAAACCCGTACACAATAGCCTTCTCAGATATTTCCAACAATCCCCAATAGGCCCGTGGGAGTGAGAACACCAAGAAGGATGGGATATGTTTGGTGTTTCTCAATTAGTCATCTTAATCTACATCATATATCAATAGATCATTGTTTCGAGGACCGTCCCTTGAAAAGGCCTCCAGCAAGTTACTCTGATTCAGTTCCCCCATACAACACTCACCATTGCCGAAAATTATGATCAGTTGTATGCTACGTTGCCATTCTGCCCACATCCTACTTTCTCTCGTGTTTCAACCTTGATTCCGCTACCAGTTATATTGCACACTCTCCAAATCGTTTCCCACTCTCCCCATCATTTAAACTTGGACATTTGTCAATTTGGCTTTTTTGAAGGAAATCAATACATTTGTTACTTACAAATACCGCCCACAATTCATCCATTAGATGTCATTGTAAAGTTAATCGGTAACTATTCAATGGAACTTTCATATTGAGTGTTCGTCAATTGGTTATTTCTTACGAAAAAAAAAGTGAATCAAATGATTTTCTTTTCAAGTTCAAGCTTCTTAGTGCATCTAGTTTTTGGTGGGGATTAACTGCGTAAGGATACAGGTCTTTGTGGTCTCTCAAAAACTTCAACATCATATGTTGTTATTATTATTATTAACTCAAAGACGAGTTGTTTCATGAAAGAGGAATGATATAAGATATACCAATACAACCTATAATAAGTATGAGTTTTATTTTTCGGCAACAATCAATGACATTTGGATTAAGCTGTTTCAGCTATGTTTCTCCTCTCTGCGTTGATCCTACTTTCTCTCGTGTTTCAACCTTGATTCCGCTACCAGTTATATTGCACACTCTCCAAATCGTTTCCCACTCTCCCCATCATTTAAACTTGGACATTTGTCAATTTGGCTTTTTTGAAGGAAATCAATACATTTGTTACTTACAAATACCGCCCACAATTCATCCATTAGATGTCATTGTAAAGTTAATCGGTAACTATTCAATGGAACTTTCATATTGAGTGTTCGTCAATTGGTTATTTCTTACGAAAAAAAAAGTGAATCAAATGATTTTCTTTTCAAGTTCAAGCTTATTAGTGCATCTAGTTTTTGGTGGGGATTAACTGCGTAAGGATACAGGTCTTTGTGGTCTCTCAAAAACTTCAACATCATATGTTGTTATTATTATTATTAACTCAAAGACGAGTTGTTTCATGAAAGAGGAATGATATAAGATATACCAATACAACCTATAATAAGTATGAGTTTTATTTTTCGGCAACAATAAAAAAATGAGTTTTAGTTTCTATTTTTGACTACTTTCTATATAGCCGATCCCGAGGACTCCAAAGCCCATTTTTCATATCGAAAACTAGGGGAGGGAGGTCGCAAACCCATTTACTATACTCGGAACATGGGGGAGTTTTCCATTCCTGAAAAATAGGGGTGATTGCGATAGATTGACAGCCAACGTAAAACTTGTCGCTCATCATGAAATGGATCAAACATATTCAACACTACAAGAAAAAAAGTAAACAACAACAAACTAATCTATTGCTGAATTGGTACGGCTTTGTTGCTAAGCGACTCTGCAACAGATCAACAACAGATCAGAGGTGTTGCTAAACTCTTTGTTGCAGATTGAAGTTTGAAACAGATTTTGGTTCTGTTGCTGTTCAGCAACAAATTTGTGACATAAAATTCTTTGACAACAAAGAAAAAAAAAATTCATTGCAGATTGAAAAAAGAGGATATGTTGCAAATATGTTGCAAATCAGCAACATACATATCATCTCTCTTGATTTACCTGACAAGTCTTTAATGGCGTTATTCTTGATCTGTTGCAAATCAATGACAGACAAATCATCATCGATTTGCACTGATCAAGAAAAGCGACATCTGTCGCTGATCTGTTGCAAAACAATGACAGATAGACGAAATGACAACTTTTTTTGTTGATGTAAATCAAGAAACAGACTTGGTCTTATTTGGAATGGTAATTTTTTTAAAAATTACAGTTCATCGTAAATAGTAAATGGAATTCTGTAATGATAAATCTTGCGTGATAAAATCAAAAAAAAAAAAAAAAAAAAACAATTTTTTTTGCAATTAAAACTAAAATTGAGAAATTGTTTGTATATTATCAAAATTTGACAAAAAATATCTACAAAATGTGGAGATTAACATTTCATAATTAACTAGTAGTATACTATATACTACTAGATGAACATTATCCAACAAAATACAAAATACTACACAAATTAAGATGGCTACACAAATTAATTTACATATATATCTACAATGTCAATCCCACACTCTTACCCAATTGTGTCACCGATACAAGATAGACACCATACAATTTCTGGGGCTAGGAGTACGTGTCCCATCCAAATTCTGAAAATGAAAAGGAATAACTTGAACAATATTCGAAATGCAATCAAAATATTCAAACACAAATGAAAAAATCCTAAAATTAAGCTTTGCTCATCGACCTCATACATAAAAGATCGCACACGGTGACACACACAAAAATTTCCAACTCAAAAGGGAATGAAAGAACTTCCATACATGACATTCCATGCATTTTTTCAATTTCTTTCCTCTTGTACATTCATTCATATATATAAGAAGTTAAAAACATAAAAGAAGAAACCATGCAGCCCACAAATGAACCATTCTAAAAACTCAAAACAGTAAAAAATGAAAAAATTCAATGACATGAGAACAAATCTAAGATAATTTAGCAAATCTCAAAATATGTAACTATTAATTGAAAAAAGTCAATGACATGAAAAAATTCATATTCTTCTTTGATAATACAAATCGAATTCATATTTTCTAATTCACCACTCTCTTGCAATGGATATATACTCTGAAAGAAATTAATTAAGAGGACAACAATATATTATATATGGTTCCAATTTTCGTTGTTCTTGTAGTCTTTTGCAAATATACTAGAATGAGATCGTTATACCTTGCAAGACAAAGTTAATCTTATAAACATAAAAATATATTTTTAGACCAAATTTCAACCATTCATTCAAAAATATAGACTTCAATATTTTCATCCACCAACTAACATGCATTTAGACACCTAATGGTTATATACAAACATTTTACCTCCCATTAAAGCAAATGAGTAGGAAGAAATTAGATCAATGTTTAAACATAGACAACAACAAGGACTCGATCCTAAATTAGTTGGGCTTGGGGACATGGATCAAACTCTTTTATTGCGCTCAATCTAGTGCAATTGACGGTATGCTTTCCAAATCATGATGTTTAAAACATTAAAAAAAAATAGTAACAACAACAAAAGAAAAATCAAGCCAAGTTAATTTATATTATGTATATAGAAGCATGAGAACAAATCTCAAAATATGTCACTAGGTTATGTGTTAGGTTGCATGGAGACACTCAATTTGTTAATAAAATGGTTGCTAAGTAGAGATTAGTGGATAAAATATAGGGAGGACAAATCTCTTAATTTATGCTTGTAAGGGAATTTGCCTGCACTGAATCTCGGGCTTGCTTGGTTGCACAAGGGTTTCCTAATAAAAGAAGTTACTAACATCATATAGAGTTGACTCGCAGAACAATATATATTTGGTAGATAATCTAATATTGTTATGTTTGTTGTGAGGTGTCCGCTTACTCCAACAAACATTGAATCCCATGCCAAGTATTTTCTCATTTTTTCAACAGAATCAGAGAGACTTATTAACATGTTATATGTGGACATCGACGATACCAAATCTAGGGATATATGTGTGTATGTGGAGTGTTCACTTGATATTCTAAGTTAAGTATCACTATAATGCACTATTAAACTATGTATGCCATGCACATTTATTTAAGGTACGTACAATAGTTTATGGAAAACAAACATAACAAACTAAGCTTACAAGGAACATAATCTAATGGGGAAAAAAATAACTGAATAGGTGACATAGAATATTGTTACATGTGGTTCAAGTTCCAATATTAGATAACATTGAACATATAATATTGCTACATGTCCATAAGTCTTGAACTTCAATTAATTTCATAACAAAAATATTCAAACACAATTGAAAATAGCATCACATCCAAGTAAAGTGAAATTGACTACAGTGTTGTTTCAACCTATATAATTGTCAAAGCTTAATGAAGGCCTCACATGTTAAAATGCAAAGTCTAAGAAATCATTAATATATTTCACATTAACTTTTACTAAGCTTGCACGTACTCTTTTGATTAAGTTAAGAACATCATGTAATGAAAAAAATTCGATAAAAAGATGACCAATTTTCCAATTTTTGCAATTACACTGAAGAGATAAATTCATGGTGATGATTTAAATAATAAGCTCAACCTACATAATTGCCCAAGTGATGATCACATTTTTTATTTTCTGGTCAAATTAAGAGATTTTAATTGATACTGATCAAGTATCTCTCTAATTAAAAGTAGAGTTATGTCTCTTCTTTGTATTATGTTAGATAATGACATAACTTACTCACTTCAATGATATTCATATGCTCTCTATCAAGGAAAAGAAGTCAATAATATGAATACTAGTAGATTATTATTATTATTATTTTTTGAAGTCTAGTAGATTAAGTTTTAAATGTTCTTATTATACATATAATGATTAAACAGTACAGTTTTGATGTGTAGATAAATTTATGTGTAGTTGATCAATTGTGAAAAGCACATGCATGAAATGTTTCTCCTAATGTGCAGGCAGACACTCAAAAAATGTCACAATGATGGGAAATGTATTCCTCAATGGAAAGAAGAGAAAGAAAGACCAAAGAGCTGTAATATAACCTCTCTATTACAATGACCAACATTTCTCATTGTCTTCGATCGCCATTTTTTCAAAAGATAATTTGACGCACACCGTTTCTTTATTTGCAAAATCTATTATCTTATCAATTATTACTAATGAAGTATATAACTAAATATATTTTTCTTTGTTTTACAAATAAATATAATTATTCTTCAATTCAATGAGATATAGACACTACATTGAGTTTCCAAATATAAATACGTATCAACTAAATGACAATCACAATTAGTAAACATTATAACAATATATATAAGTTATAACTCAATAAGATCTCATTTTTAGTTGGAAATGCATGCACTGCCAAGCAATAATTTATACAATGTACAGATTTACTAATTTACTATATTATTATTCAATGAACATACTATATATGAACTACAATTTACAATAGTAAATGATGATTGTCATATCACAAATTCATGGTGACAATTCAAACTGCGTACCTAAATGCAAGTTCCAATTCGTTGTACTTGTTGATCTGTTGTTGTATAGCAACAAATTGTTCAGTTGTTGATTTGTTGTTGTTTAGCGACAGATTGTTCTGACGTTGATTTGTTGCTGTTTAGCAACAAAAAATTGAGTTGTTGATTTGTTGTTGTTTAACAACATATGGTTGAGTTGTTGATTTGTTGTTGCTTAGCAACACAGTGTCGCGTTGTCGCTATTTTCGAAGGCGTATAAGATCTCGTTGATATGTAAAATGAAACCATAGATATCCAAATTTCGGTAGTCATATGAAAAAAAAAATCAACCAAAATATCAAAATAGATTTTCAAGAAAATGCAAACCGCAGATGATACCCGAAACTCAGTCAAGGAGGAGCCGAGGCGACCAAGCACTGCGGAGGAGTCAAAGCGAGCACCTGGCGGCGGCGGAGCTGGGCCCAACCAATGGCGGGGAAGATCGCGGAGGAAGATCAGCGGCGGCGAGGCGGCGGCGGCCATGGCGGCAGCAATGGCGGCGCAGCGGCGAGCGCGGCGGCGCAGGTCCGAGCACCGGCGGCGCGTGGTCCGAGCAATGGCGGCCGGTGCACGCAGAGGCGACCAGCGACACGGCGGCACAAGGGCCTCGGCTTGGCGGATCCCGGCATCACAGGGAGCGGCGGATCTAAAGAAGGAGGAAGCGGCGACGGTGGTGGCGCGCCTCGCGGTCGATCGGGCAAAGGCGTCCTGAGCGCGCGACGTGATCGCGGTCGGCGATGACTGATCGAGCGGCGACGGTGGTGGGCGGGCAACGGCGACGGTGGTGGTGGCGGAGAGTGCGGCGTGTGGGAGTGACGAAATGGGTTTGCAGGGAGGAGGAGGAGAGCAAATGGTTTGTTAAAACCATTTAGAAATTAGTGACAAATCAACAACATACTAGTCTGTTGCTGATTGTTTGTTGCTAATTTGTCGCTGATCAGCAACATATCAAAATCTGTCGCTGATCAGAGCTACGTGGAATTAATATTTGTGACATTAGAGACAGATCAGCAACATACTAGTCGTTGTCTTGACGATCTATTCTTGATTTGTTGCTTGATCAATGACGAGATCAACAACAAACTATATGTATATAATGCATTTGACTTGCATTATATTTCGTCACTCCCACACGCCAAGATCTCCGCGCTTGCGCACCGTAGAAGAGCGCGCCGCCACCACCGTCGCCATCGTATCGCCGCCACCACCGTCGCGCTCGTCAATCGTCATCCGCGACCATGAGTCGCGCTTACCACTGTCGCTTTCGGTCCATTGGGTGGGCTATGCAGGTCTATTTTTTAAATCCTTGTTTAGGCCCACAAGATAAGAATGGCTGACTTGTTTTCTTTATATTTTTTAAAGAAAATTTTATATTAAATAAATATTTGAAATAAATTCAAAAGTAGTGTTTCGAAAAAGAAATATTTCTTTCTAACCAAAAAAATTAAGGACTTGTACTTCAAAATCAATATGTAACTTGCGGAATTTGCCAAATAGAGACTATTGACATATTGTTGTCGAAAAGAGGAGAATAGGGTCTTGTAGCGTTATGCGTGGTTTGTAGCATCGATACGTCGAGTGTTCGAATACAAAAGTATAGTAATTGTGAGAAAGCTGTAAAGATTTTCAAAATGAATATATTATTCAAGGTAATAGTTTTTCTTAAAATATTTTTTATTAAAGTAGCGTTATATCAAAATTAATTTTTTAATATTATAATTTTTATTGAAGTTGAAAAAAATCAAATCTATTACTTAGAATAATGAATTATTCCAGAAAATATGAATTTGCAACTTCCTCACGTGCTTCGTTTTTTCTTCCACAATGCAACATTTTGGACAAAAGAAGGTCATCTCAAGTATGAAAAGCTATGAGACCACTGCTTCTCTTTCAAAAACAATGTTAGCAACAAAAATAAACTTTTGTATATACGTTTGTTAATTAAATACCTTTAAATGTAATAAGAAAATTAATCCATCAAACTCCAAGAACCACGCCTTCATTCTATTCCATAAGAAATGTAATTTCTAAAATCAAATTAATAATCATTTCTTGACTTAAAGAAAGTAATATTTTTTGAAGAAGTTTGATATGACTGATTGATTGAGACAAAATATCTCTCAAAATACCTTGAAGTTAAAGGGTGTCAATTTTTTGTTTGGCTCATTGGCTCGATTTTATCCCGCCCAAAAAAAGATTTGGAATAGTAATTTTTAAAACTCGAATTGAAACTGGGCAAGACTGTGATATTCAAATTGAAGTTCGAGCCGGATCTAAACAAGACCCTCTAAGCCTCATACCTAGCCCAGATTTCAAAAGATTTTACATTGAAAATATGTCGTTCTACATTGTATAATTTATAAAAAAAAACAACAATAAAAATAATAAACTAGATAGCACATATAGAAATGTACTATATGTGAGTTAATTATTTCTTGCGAGTTAATTATTTCTTGGTCACTTCATACAATATATATATATATATATATATTATGGTTGTAAGCGTAAAAATAACTGAGACTTATTTAATGAATCTCTTAGACTTGTTGCTTCATTTTACCACCCCGCTGAGTGACAAGCTCGTTTTTGTTCTCTCACATTTGCAAGTAAACAAGTCGGATAAAACAATGATTACATTCAGAGTACGTGCAAATTTTAAGGAAAAAATCTTTTATTATGTTATGTCAAAAAAATTTTAATTTTCAAATTTTTTTTGTAGTTGAAAAATCATGACAATATTTTACTTTGAATAAGAGGAAAATACGCGCATGTGTACGGTGGCGCCTCATGGATCGATCGTGACGACGGTGGTGGCGCGAAGACGACGACGACGGTGGTGGCGGCGGATCTTCGGCGACGATGCGGTGGCGGAGATCTTGGCGTTTCGGATCGACGAAATGGGTTTGCAGGGAGAGCCCCTGGTTTGTAAAAACCATTTAGAAATTAGTGACGGATCAACAACAGACTAGTCTGTTGCTGATTTGTTTGTTGCTAATTTGTCGTTGATCAACGACAGATCAAAATCTGTCGCTGATCAGCGCCATAACGTGAAATTGGAGTTTGTGAGTTCAGCGACATATCAAGAATGACATACTAGTCATTCTTTGATCATTGTTGATTTGTCATTGATCAATGACATTGAATTGAATATGTCATTGATCTGTAGCAGATCTGTCACAGATTTAGCTACAGATCAGCGACAAACTAGGTTTTGTAGCTGATCTGTCGCAGATCTGTCACAAAATGGGCGTGAAATTAATGGCGGGAGAAATCAGCGACAGATCAGTGACAAATACAATTTGTCACAAATTTGTCACTTATTTGTTGTTTTTTGGTCAACCGAGTCAAACGCTCTATCTGATGCAGAATTGTTGCTGATTTGTTGTTGTTTAGCAACAGATTCAATCTGTTGCAATATTTTGATGCTATTCCACATTTTTCTTGTAGTGCAAAGAAAAGTAGGAGTAGCACCAATTTACACGAAGATTAGGGGAAGGTGGTTGTAGTTTGAACACCTCCAAAGACGGCCTACAAATGCCCCATTAGAAAACTCCACTCGATACAAACTAAGGAAATTCGACGAGGTAGGGATATGCTGAAGCTAACTAAGGATATATTGATTAAGAGGGATTTAAATGATTTGAAAAACATACAATCAATTGCACTAAGTCGAGCGCAATGAAAGAGTTTGATCCAAGTAGCCGACCCCAACTAATCTGAGGTCATGTTGTTGTTGTATTTTAAAATTTTCATTTCATTTATTGCATTGAATATTGTGATTGTTTGTAGTGTTTAAACCATGTTTTTAAAGATTGACAAAATTCTCTAAATTTCAACAAATTTTTTCGATTTTCAAAACATGGGAAACAAAATTCTTATGTATGGAAAAATTGTAAAATTTCGACATAATTTAGGAAAGTTCGATGCAATTCAAGGAGGTCATACCAAATAGTGGCAAAAATTGTAAAACTTTATTGACTGAGGGAAGGTCATATAAGTTTAGGGGAAGTTTAATGGAAGTTTCAACGAAATTTTGCAAAATGTATCGAAAGCAAAATAATACTAGATAATTGCAAATTGCATGTTGTTTGAAAAATAACTATTTTAATTCACCAAAAAAAATAGCAGTTTTAAACAATTGTATTGTGACTCTTATGCATTACAATTACATTACTACGTGTAGCATTGAGAATGAAATTGCACGAACTTTCATAAATCGATGAATTTTTGCACGATTTCCCCTCATTACATTAAATTTTCACGAATTATTTCTGAATTTTAAGCAGGCGAATTACATAGCCAAGTCGAAGTTTCGAACCATGGTTTTAAAAAATATTTTGTTTATTAACTATCAACAAATCTGTATAAAAGTAATGTTTATTTATCAATAACTTTGTCATTTTAATTGAGAGAAATTTTATAATCTATAAAGCACTCATTCATAAGAAGTTTAGGGGAAGTTTCATGGAAGTTTCAACGAAATTTTGCATAATGTAACGAAAGCAAATTGATGCTAAATAATTGCAAATTGCATGTTGTCTTGAAAAATAACTATTTTAATTCACTAAAAATAGCAGTTTTAAACAATTGTATTGTAACTTAAATGCATTACAATTATATTACTACGTGCATTTTTAGCATTGAGAATGAAATTGCATGGACTTTCATAAATCGTTGAATTTTTGCATGATTTCCCCTCTTCAAATTAAATTTTCTCAAATTATTACTGAATTTTTAAAGGGCGAATTACGACGCGAAGTCGAAGTTTCGAACCATGGTTTAAAAGAATATTTTATTTATTAACTATCAATAAATCTGTATAAAAATCATGTTTATTTATCAATAACTTTGTCATTTTAATTGAGAGAAGTTTTATAATCTATAAAGCATTCATTCATAAGAAGTTTAGGGGAAGTTTTTGTTAAGAACCAACGAAAATGAGATCAAAGAGGGGGTCGCCTCGGTGTTTTATTGATGATGAAAGAAAAGAGAGGGAAGCAACGTGGAGAGAAAACTAAGATACCCTGAAAAGAGAGACTCTCTCTTCTCACCCAAGACCAGAGGTCTTCCCAAAATTCAAAAATACTCGCTACCCACGAAGATGAACTATAGCGGCCCCAAATCTCAAGGCCTGCTACGGGTGCCAACGTGAGCCCACAACCCTGCCACGTCAGGTCTTGTTGTGTCCCACGTGCCATTAACCTACACAACTTCATTCAAAATCCAATACTGGACCAACTTACATTATAAAAAGTTACCAATTAGTCCATTGGACTAAATTCACCTGTTAAGATCATTTTTAACAATCAAATTATAGCAAAAAACTTATTAGAGTTTTTAAGCAGTAAACAAATAAATTCAAGTCTTATGAGCATCAACCTAATATGAAAAACCCATAATATAAACATCATAATCAGAAATGTGGCCAAAATCGTCAAAATAAGCCAATATACAAGTCATGGGTAGCTCACACCCAAAAAATATAAATATATACAAACGTACGATAGAGATTGTAGTCTGTCACAGGTAGGCCTCAAGCTTCCCCTTGCCTCTACTCGTACCGGGGTCTGCACTCAAACCATCACAACAAAATAGATGGCGAGTCCAGAGTAAGCAATCCCAAGGAAATTCAATAAGTATTTATAGAAATAAAACACAAGAATTTGAATAAAGCTATTAAATAAACATGCGGAAAATTAAAACATGCAATTGTACTCGTCGCATGAATACATAATAGACAAGCTCAAAATGTGTGTCTACAACCTAATTCAGACTAGCACCATACTCCGGACTCTCCCGCAGCACTGCAACAAGTCACACTCTAGCATAGCCAGCCTCCGGGTCCTCTCGATGGCCGGCGTGGTCCCACGGCGCACCGACACGTGCACCGAGAAGATCCAAAGGTCGAACTATTCATCGAGACCCCGGGTGACACGTGCTATAGTCTAGTGGACATATACGCAGAATGGCCCGATAGGAGCGCACTCAACCAAACCGTCCATATAAACCATACCAGAAAGGAATAATGAAATAACTGAATGAAAGTCAAATAAGGAAACAAATAAATAAATACTCGAGAGAATTTCACTTGGGTTACTATACACCTCAAACCACGCACCACTAATACAAAAACGATCTTTACACCTCTAAATGTGTGCCCCAAATCTAAGTACCTAATATTCGTTAATTTATCAATTTCCCAAACTTCAGAATTTCTCAAATTCACATTAGAGTATCAAATCCAACATACTAATTCATATTATACCCAGTATCAATCCGCAGGATAGGCCCCCAATTGGTTGAATCGAAACCTAAATTTGAAAAAGTGTGTTTTTTCAGGTGAAATGGCATCGCAGGTGGCGCCATGAGAGTCACAGCGCCGCTCGCAGCGCCCTTCCTATAGGGTGCTCCCGAGGTTTCGGAACCCCGGCTCCAACTTCGCGACCCAAATTCGATCCAATCCCTTATGGTTCACCAAAACTACCATATGGTGCGTTCAAACCACGTTAAAACTCATCCAAAATTCAAACTAAAACCCCGATAAAACTCGACGAAACCTCGAAAAAACTCCACAACTTAAACACCACCACCCACAACATCTAATACCATGATAATTGCTCCCATCCAACTCAAAAATCATAGCAAAAACCCCCCAAACCAGCGAGCTAACTCACATATCCAAAATGCACGTCAAAACCCGAAAATCCATACTCGAAACGTTTAGAACGATGAGGAGAACGCGAATCTCACCTTGGATTTTCGATTGCTCATCGTATGAACCTCCAAATCTTCACTTGAAATTCACCAAAATCCCCCAAATTTTGTCCAAAATGTGAGAGGAGAGAGAAAAGGTGGTGAATGAGATTTTTTTTTTTTTACTTTTATAGTCTTTTTGTCATCTAATGTGCGTGTAGATCCCAAGGACCACTTGGATGGTTGAAATAAGGTCAAAAATTCCATCTAAGGTGACTTAGATTATTGACTTTGTCACTTGATCTTATCCTCCTTCAATCCCATACAGTAATCCCCCAGGCATTCGGTACCCGGCTCCGCATGCATTTTATTCGTTTATCACGTGTGCATTATTTTCCAACCTAGTATACTGTCATTCACCTACCCGATACCCGCGTCTACACGCTAATCGAGGCGAATACCCGTCACATTATCTCACACGAACAATAATAATATAAATAAACACATTGCGATGCAACTCAACAAAATTAAGCATAAACATCGTAAATTAGGCAAACAACACATAAAACTAACTATTTACCTATCTCAGGCGTGTTCGATTCTAGCGGTGGTGTCCACGAGATGCTGAGCTGGCGTCCACATCTGAAAATACGTCATATTAACGACGTAATTAAAACTGGGCCGTTACAGTTCTTCCCAACTAGGATAAACTTCGTCCCGAAATCTAAAACACTTAAATAAACTCTTATCGTCAAATAGCTGAGGGTAACGCACCCGTATAATAGACTCGAGCTTCCAAATGAGTCCTCGGTTCCGTAATGCTACCAACGAACTAAAACTTACGGGATCTCCCTATTTCGCAGAGTCTGTATCCTACGGTCCATGATCTTAACTGGCTGCTCCTCGTTGGTCCCGTCAGGCCGAACCTCTACCTATTTGACATCCGCCATTGGTCTCGGTCCTGACCTAGCCAGCCTCAACATATATATGTGAAATACCATATGAACCCCAACTAACTGCGGTGGTAACTCCAACCTGTACGTCGCTCTACCAAGACGTGCCTCGATCCTGAACGGTCTAATGAACCTTGGTGTCAGTTTCCTCTTGATGTCAAACCTTTGATGACCCTTCCAGGGTGAAACCTTCAAGTGTACCAAGTCACCCTCCTCGTAGCTCAGATCCTCGTGATACCTGTCCGCATGCTTCTTCTGTCTATCTTGGGCCGCCTGAAGCCTCTGACGAATCTGCCTAATCTTCTCATTATGATCCACTACAACCTCAGGTCCTATAGCCGATATATCCTTTAGTGTCGCCCAACATGCTGGTGACCTACAGGGCCTACCATATAGTGCCTCGAACGGTGGCATCCCGATACTCGCCTAATAGCTGTTGTTGTAGGCAAACACACACAAAGGCATATAATCCTCCCGCAAACCACCAAACTGCAAAATACCAGTGCTGAGCTAATCCTCAAATATTTGAATCAATCGTTCTGACTGGCCGTCGGTTTGAGGATGATACGCCGTACTGAACTGTAGTCTGGTACCAAACTGCTCCTGCATACTCTGGCAAAGCTTAGATGTCAGTTCGGGATCCATGTTAGAAACAATGGAGACCGGTACACCGAGAAGTCTGATGATCTCTCTCTCGAAGATAACGCTCAGCTGTGGGAAGGAATATCTCATGGAAATTGGAATGAAGTGCGCTGACTTCGTCAACCTGTCACTACCCAAACTGCATCATGACGCCTCGTAGTCTGCGATAGGCCACTAACGAAGTCCATGGTCACGTGTTCCCACTTCCACTGAGGAATTGGCAGCGGCTGTAGCAACCCAGCTGGTCTCTTGTGCTCATCTTGCTGACAAATATGACAACTCATGACGTAGTTACCAACGTCAGTTTTCATCCCTGGCCACCAAAACAATCGTCATAAATCATGATACATTTTGGTCCGACCAGGATGAACAATATATCACGACCGGTGTGCGTCCTCCAGTATGTTGTCCCTGAGCTCTGATATCACAGGTATCCACAATCTACCCATATGTCTCAAGCACCGTCTGACGTTTTAGACCAATCTGTGCAACTCGGATCCTAAGCCAGCATGCTTAACCGCCCACATAGCCCATCAACTCTTTGGCACTCAACAATACACTTTAGAGACACCGTATGAACTCTCATTTGACAACAAATTTGTAGCTCAACAATAGCCTCTATCACACACATCACCGATGCTGCCTCAAGAAGTCTGTATTCATGTGTTATAGGTCGTAGGACTGTCTGGCTCTCAATGCCACTCGGATCAACGCATTAGCTACCACATTCGCTTTCTCTGAATGTTACTATATGGCGGAGTCGTAATCCTTCAGTAACTCGAGCTATCTCCTTTATCGCATGTTCAACTCCTTATGAGTGAACAAATATCTCAAGTTCTGGTGATTAGTGAACAACACGAACCTCTCTCCATAGAGATAATGCCTCCAGGCCATCAGTGCTAATACGACTGCTGCAAGCTTTAAGTTGTGCACTGGATAATTACCCTCATAGGGACTTAACCGTCGAGATAAGTAAGTTATTGGGTGTACATCTTGCATCAAGACATAACCCAACCTAGTGCCTGAAGCATCGATATAAACTGAGAAGCCTCTACCTGCCACTGGCAATGCTAACAGTGGCGCAAAAGTCAGCTTCCTTTTCAACTCCAAAAATGCTTCCTCACACTCTTTATATCAATCAAATCTGACATCTTTTTTGATCAATCTAGTCATCGGCGCTGTAATCAATGAAAAATCTTGCACAAACCGTCGGTAATATCTTGCTAAACCTAAGAAACTCTGAATGTCAGAAACAGACTCAGACGTCCTCCGGTCAATAATCGCATGAATCTTGTCACCATCTACTGATATACCCTGATCACTGATGACATGTCCGAGGAACTTCACCTCACTTAACCAAAATGCACACTTGCTGAACTTAGCATACAACCTATGCTCTCTCAGTGTCGTCAAAACATCCCTGAGATGCCTTTCGTGCTCCTTACGAGTCTTGTTGTATATCAAGATGTCGTCGATGAACACAATGACGTATCGATCTAGAAATGGTCTCAAAACCCTGTGCATCAAGTCCATGAAGATAGCCGGTGCAATAGTCAGCCCAAATGGCATGGCTAAGAACTCGAACAAGCTGTATCTCGTGCTGAAAGCGGTCTTCTGAACATCACCTTCTCGAATCCTCAGCTGATGGTATCCTGATCGTAAATCAATCTTCAATAAGAACTTAGTGTTGGGTTTTGGGGTTCATGCGCAGCGGAGATTACAAAACGATTTTGACAAAAACCCCAACAGGATCCGAATCTAATTCCATTAAAAACGTTTAAACCATGAAAACTTAATCATACCTCAGTCGCAATATACCGTTCTGAAGGTTGATCGATCTCTAAGGCGTCGCCAACGACGAACGCCCTCTATCAAGATCCACACACGAACGGCAGCCGAGATTCGAAGTGCTAGCTTCGAGAGAATACCAAACCTTTTATTTCTCTCCAAAACGATTCAGAGCGTACCAAAAACCCTAAGTCGTTTCTAAAACGAAAATAGAGTTTCGGCCTTTTGATCTTTCTTTTTTTTGTTCTAACTTAAAGCGTCTATTTATACAACCCTTGTATATAGACGGTTAAGTAAATTACACATATACCCCTACTTAAAGAAGTATAAGTGTAATACACCACAAGGACGTTTCCGTCATGAATTTTATCATATAAAATTCATTTTTCTGAACCATCTTAAAATCTCGCAAAACCATTCTTAGTGTGCGACCCAATAAGCTAATACAACGTTGGCAGTGTACCAAAACACATTTTGGTATACAAGTCATAAGCGGCCTCTAGCAAGACATTATGACTACCCAAGTCGTACGAATATCAAATCGATACAACCTAATCAATAGTGTATATAACATCCTTTTGTCACACGATATCCTTTTGATCAAACATAAGGCATGGAATTGTCATCCAACATGTTCAATTGTACTAGTCTCGATCTCTAGGTAGACTGAAAACATCCAAGTGAGATTGATCAATATCAATTCACTTAGACTAGGCCTTTTAACAGTCTAACACATCGAGGGATCCACTGGATATCTCTCTTTATATGAGAGGGACAAATTCTATCTTGATTACACAACTTCATCACATTGCTCACATAGTAACCAATCACAACCTTTATAATCGTCCGGTTAAAGACAACGTTTGATAGTGTCAAATCACTATGTTCCTAATGTTGAAGTCTCTGATAATCTCAAGTCAGAGGACTGAAAAATATACTTATCATGAGAAACAACTATGACTTAATCCATGTGATGTTCTCATAGCGGGTCGGTCCAGTGCTTTGTTCCCTAACAAGTACTCGTGATCTTGATTCGTATCCCTATACGTATAATCATCAATCAAGACTCACACTAGTCTTAATTCATTATAGTTCCCAGTATAATGATCGACTAGGGACATTTAGGATATTTCTGTAAATACCCATGGATCTTATTATAATGTAAACATGCAAATTAATTATAATAAACAACAAATGAAATCCTCTATTTTATTAACTAAAAGTATTCATAAAGACAGTTAATGGATTGACCTAGGGCACATGCCCCAACATCTCCCACTTGCACTAGGGCCAATCATATATGCATCTAATGCCTAATGATCTAACATGACCATCATGTTTTGCTTGTGGAAGAGCTTTTGTCAATGGATCCACAACGTTGTCTTCAGTAGGTACTCGCAAATCTTTACGTCTCCCCTCTCAATAATTTCTCTTGATGAGATGAAAACGCCTGAGTATATGTTTGGATATGTGATGTGATCTAGGTTCCTTGGCCTGTGCTATTGCCCCGTTATTGTCACAATACAAACAAACAGGGTTAGCAATACTTGGGACCACACCTAGTTCAGAAATGAACTTTTTGATCCAAACTGCCTCCTTTGCTGCATCGGACGCTGCAATATACTTAGCTTGTAGAATCTGCCACAGTCTCTTGCTTCGAACTTTTCCAGCTTACTGCACCCCCATTCAAAATAAACACATATTCAGATTGCGATCTAAAATCATCTATATCAGTTTGAAAACTTGCATCTGTGTAACCATTTACAACTAGATCATTTTCAAAACCTTCATAGACCAAGAACATTTCCTTAGTCCTTCTTAAGTATTTAAGAATGTTCTTTACTGCTATCCAGTGACTCTCACCAGGATCTGACTGATATCTGCTTGTAGTGCTTAAAAGCATATGACACATCAGGTGGAGTGCATAGCATGGCATACATGATAGATCCAATAGCTGATGCATATGGAATCTTATTCATACGGTCTCGCTCATCATTTGTCTTTGGACATTGAGTCTTGCTGAGACTTATGCCATGAGACATTGGCAACAATCCTTTTTTTAGAGTCTTGCAAACTGAACCTATTCAGTACCTTGTCTATGTAAGCACTCTGACTTAGACAGATTAGCCTCTTAGATCTATCCCTATAGATCCTTATCCCTAGGATATAGGATGCATCTCCTAAGTCTTTCATTGAGAAACACTTCCCTAACCAAGACTTGACACTCTGCAATGTTGGGATGTCATTTCCAATGAGTAATATATCATCAACATACAGTACCAGAAAAACTACACTCCCACTGACCTTCTTGTATACACAAGGCTCATCTTCGTTCTTAATAAAACCAAAATCCTTGATTGCTTCTTCAAAACGAAGATTCCAACTCCGAGAAGCTTGCTTTAATCCATAAATGGATCTTTGAAGCTTGCATACCTTCCTAGAATTCTCAGGATGTACAAAACCTTCGAGGTTGTGTCATATACACGTCCTCAAGCAGCTTTCCATTAAGAAATGTTGTTTTTACATCCATTTGCCATATCTCATAGTCATAATATGCAAAGCAATGGCAATTAAATTCTTATGGATTTAAGCATGGCTGCGGCGAAAAGTTTCATCATAATCAACACCTTGAGTCCGCTGAAACCTTTTGCTACAAGTCTTGCTTTAAAAGTATGCACATTGCCATCCATGTCAGTTTTCTTCTTGAAAATCCATTTACATCCAATGGTCTTACCACCTTCAGGTAAATCAACCAAGTTCCAAACTTGCTTATCATACATGGATTGCATCTCGGAGTTCATGACACTATGCCATTTATCTGAGTCTGGTCCAGACATAGCCTCCTGATAAGTGGTGGGCTCATTTTGATCCATAAGCAACACATCACGACTATCAGTAATGAGAAATCCGAATCTCTCTGGCTCATGTCTTACCCTACCAGATTTACGTGGGCCTTGTGTCACTTGCGGAGGTTCAACTTGGTTCAGAACGTTGTTGAACTTCCGTAGCAATTCAGGGTTTATCTGTGATTCTTGAACTTCTTCAAGATTTATTTCTCTCCCACTAGTGTCTTTTGAAATAAACTGTTTTTCCATAAAGGCACCATACCGAACAACAAACACTTTGTTCTCAACGGGATTATAAAAGTAATATCCTTTTGTTTCCTTAGGATACCCCACAAATAAACACTTGTCAGATTTAGGTGCTAGTTTTTTTGAGACTTGTCGTTTTACGTAAGCCTCACAACCCCAAATCTTAAGGAAAGACAAACTAGGTCTCTTCCCGTACCATATCTCATATGGTGTTTTATCAACCGCTTTAGAAAGAACTCGATTTAGAGTGAAAGCTGCGAGCTTGTAATGCATAACCCCAAAAGGATAATGGAAGATCTCGCATGACTCATCATAGATCGAACCATATCTAATAAGGTTCGATTTCTCCTTTCGAAACTCCATTCCATTGTGGAGTTTTGGTGGAGTCAATTGGGAGACAATCCCACAATTTCTATGATGATCATCAAATTCTTGGCTTAAATACTCACCACCTCGATCCGATCGAAGTGTTTTGATAGTTTTACCAAGTTGATTCCGCACTTCATTTTGAAACGTTCGAAACATCTCAAATGATTCACTTTATGTTTCATAAGATATACATAACCATATCTCTTTGAAATCATCAAGTAAATGTAATGAAATACCGATAACCTCATCTAGCCATTGTGTTTATAGGACCGCATACATCGTATGTATTAGACCCAATAAATCACTTGCCCTTTCACTGTGTCCAGTAAAGGGACTTTTAGTCATCTTGCCTAGTAAACAAGATACGCATGTTTCATATGTTTCTAAATCAAATGAATCTAGAAGCCCATCTTTATGGAGCTTCGTTATGCGTTCTCGTTTATGTGTCCGAGACGACAATGCCAAAGATAGGTTTGATTACAGAAATGACAATTTTTTTCCTTTTCTTTTGGGTGTTTTGAAGCAGGAACAGGCAGGGTCTTGACTTGTTCCATAGGCTTTGCGACAAAGCAAAGCCTTGGCAACTCTAGCCTTGCCTTTGCCTTTCTTCTTCATTCCCTTTCCTTTTAGACCATCAACATATTGCTGAGGTTTCTTGATATTTTGTTCAGCAGTTTTGAGCATCAAATGCAACTCCGAAATTGATTTCTCCATATTATTCATATTGTAGTTCATCACAAATTGTGAGTAACTTTCGGTAATGAATTCAGGATCAAATCCGTAGCCAACTCTTGGCTTATGGGAAATCCGAGTCTATCAAGCTGGTCAACATAGCCCTTCATCTTTCGAACATGAGGACTAACTGACGCACCCTCAGTCATCTTGCAAGAATGTAGGTTCTTGACTGTCTCGAACCTTTCTTACCTAGCTTGTTGTTGGAACATTTCCTTCGGCGTTATAGCCATGTCGTAGGCTTCCATTAGTTCCATGTCATTCTGAAGTTCAGGAACCATAGTTGCCAGCATAATACATGCAACATCAGTAGAATCGTTGATATGCTTATTATGCGCATCCTTCACAGCTTTCGTAGCATTGGCTGGTGGATCCTCAAGGATTGGAGCATCCAGGACATACAACTTGCGTTCATGCTTGAGAACGATTCTCAAGTTTCTGAACCAGTCAAGAAAGTTAGTCCCAGATAGCTTATCCTTCTCAAGGATGGATCGCAGTGACAAGGGATTATTGTTACTTAAAGAAGCCATTGATCTACAATAAAGATTATGCAAAGTTTATTTTAGTATAGAGGAATAGACTCCCACTAAATTAACAACCCTCCTAAAACGTACTGTTTATTTAGGGGACTAGAATCCATATTTCACCTAATTCTATGACAGCTATGGCATGAAACACAGAACTAGATTATTTAGGTAGGTAACAGTTACCAATTACATCTTATGTAATTTTTAGATCCTTTTATGAGATATGGGACATCTTATGTCTTAGCATGTTTTTATCTCATCATTTGCCTAAAGCTCAAAACTATTTTGATGGCTTTATTAAGTCGGTCCATTTTAAACATTTAGGTAACTCTTACCCAACTTGTCTCACCAAGATAACACAATACACCTGACTATGGTGAAACTCGTATTAGTGTGATCGAGGCCTTGACAAGTGTTTAAAATGGATGGCGTTAGACTTAAAATTTAATAGAGGGATTTTATTCAGTTTTAGTGATTTTATGTAAACAATGAAATATCATATATTTTTTATTGACTTGTTAAATCACTAAACAATTTAGAGATTTTTATACTGTTCACTAATAAAAGAATTTCCGTGCGCTAGGATTAGTTAGGCATGTCCCATTTGGCCAATGGTCAATGAGGGAATTGTGCACAGGGGCGCTACCCCTGCTTTTTTTTTTTTTTTTTAGAAGACGAATCTCAATTCCGAAAATTAAAATTCGCTATAGAAAATCATAATTTTTCGCTGATTTTATTATCATAAATTAACCCCTTAATTTATCCGAAATTAAGTCAATTAAAACATTTTAATTAACCTTAGGGCCCACATCTAACTAATCATCTTATCCTAATCCAATTAGGATTTAAGATATTTGAATCCTAGTATATCACCAATAACAAGATTCTTGATATTTATCTCATATTTTATCTATCTTTATCAAATAGAAACTTCATAACAAAATAGATATAACAAGATAAATAATTAATTTTGAAAATTAATTATTTATTTTGGATTTAAGATATTTGAATCCTAGTATATCACCAATAACAAGATTCTTGATATTTATCTCTTATTCTAATTTGTTATCTATCTTTATCAAATAGAAACTTCATAAAAAATAGATATAACAAGATAAATAAATAATTTCGAAAATTAATTATTTATTTTGGATTTAAGATATTTGAATCCTAGTATATCACCAATAACAAGATTCTTGATATTTATCTCATATTCTAATTTGTTATCTATCTTTATCAAATAGAAACTTCATACCAAAATAGATATAACAAGATAAATAAATAATTTCGAAAATTAATTATTTATTTTGGATTTAAGATATTTGAATCCTAGTATATCACCAATAACAAGATTCTTGATATTTATCTCCTATTCTAATTTGTTATCTATCTTTATCAAATAGAAACTTCATAACAAAATAGATATAACAAGATAAATAAATAATTTCGAAAATTAATTATTTATAAATAAATAATTTCGAAAATTAATTATTTGCAATTTGTCTTCATCCAAATAATCACAAACATGTAATTGAATCATGAACTACTATCCCAATCGAACCTAATGGTGTCATGGATCATAGAACACGAAACTCAATTCATTAAAATTATTCAAATTAACCTAACATGGTTACTAGCATGTACGAAACTAATTTCAATTAAATCACGAATATATGTATCATATACACAAAACATGATAATAAATCTCACAGAAAACTTATGTATATCACATATACATCAACTATTAACATGCTTTCAATCATATATCATGTATATATCAGAAGAAAACATGCAATGAGTTTAATGGAATCAAACTCGAAGGCTCTGATACCACTGTTGTATTTTGGGGTTCATGTGCAGCGGAGATTACAAAACGATTTTGACAAAAACCCCAACAGGATCCGAATCTAATTCCATTAAAAACGTTTAAACCATGAAAACTTAATCATACCTCAGTCGCAATATACCGTTCTGAAGGTTGATCGATCTCTAAGGCGCGTTAACGACGAACGCCTCTATCGCATCCACACACGAACGGCAGCTGAGATTCGAAGTGCTAGCTTCGAGAGAATACCAAACCTTTTGTTTCTCTCCAAAACGATTCAGAGCGTACCAAAAACCCTAAGTCGTTTCTAAAACGAAAATAGAGTTTCGACCTTTTGATCTTTCTTTTTTTTTGTTCTAACTTAAAGCGTCTATTTATACAACCCTTGTATATAGACGGTTAAGTAAATTACACATATACCCCTACTTAAAGAAGTATAAGTGTAATACACCACAAGGACGTTTCTGTCATGAATTTTATCATATAAAATTCATTTTTCTGAACCATCTTAAAATCTCGCAAAACCATTCTTAGTGTGCGACCCAATAGGCTCATACAACGTTGGCAGTGTACCAAAACACATTTTGGTATACAAGTCATAAGCGCCTCTAGCAAGACATTATGACTACCCAAGTCGTACGAATATCAAATCGATACAACCTAATCAATA
The DNA here is from genome assembly GCA_039657325.1 of Stephania cephalantha. Classification (NCBI taxonomy): domain Eukaryota; kingdom Viridiplantae; phylum Streptophyta; class Magnoliopsida; order Ranunculales; family Menispermaceae; genus Stephania; species Stephania cephalantha. The sequence goes on along the minus strand of CM077578.1, from coordinate 26,800,549 downwards.
GTGTATATAACATCCTTTTGTCACACGATATCCTTTTGATCAAACATAAGGCATGGAATTGTCATCAACATGTTCAATCGTACTAGTCTCGATCTCTAGGTAGATCGAAAACATCCAAGTGACATTGATCAATATCAATTCACTTAGACTAGGCCTTTTAACAGCCTAACACATCGAGGATCCACCTGGATATCTCTCTTTATATGAGAGGGACAAATTATATCTTGATTACACAACTTCATCACATTGCTCACATAGTAACCAATCACAACCTTTATAATCGTCCGGTTAAAGACAACGTTTGATAGTGTCAAATCAATATGTTCCTAAAGTTGAAGTCTCTGATAATCTCAAGTCAGAGGACTGAAAAATATACTTATCATGAGAAACAACTATGACTTAATCCATGTGATATTCTCATAGCGGGTCGGTCCAATACTTTGTTCCCTAACAAGTACTCGTGATCTTGATTCGTATCCCTATACGTATAATCATCATATGATCATCAATCAAGACTCACACTAGTCTTAATTCATTATAGTTCCCAGTATAATGATCGACTAAGGACATTTATGATATTTCTGTAAATACCCATGGATCTTATTATAATGTAAACATGCAAATTAATTATAATAAACAGCAAATGAAATCCTCTATTTTATTAACTAAAAGTATTCATAAAGACAGTTAATGGATTGACCTAGGGCACATGCCCCAACACTTAGCTCATACCTACTGGTCGAATAAGTCATCGATCCTGGGAAGTGGGTAACGGTTCCTGACAGTCACCTGATTCAACTTCCTGTAATCCATACACATCCTCATGGTACCGTCCTTCTTATTCACGAAAAGGATTGGAGCTCCCCAAGGAGGCATACTAGGGTGAATGAAACCCTTCTGTAGTAACTCCTCTAACTGGGTCCCCAACTCTTCTTGCTCGGAAGCAGACATCCTGTAAGGTCGGTTATAAATAGGTCGTGTCCCCGGTATCAACTCAATAATGAACTCAACTGCTCGGGGCGGTGGTAGTCCTAGCAAATCATCTAGAAATGCATCCAAAAGCTCACAAACTACTAGGACATCCTCAACCCTGATCAATGCCCTCGGCTCCGACTCAACAGTCGTAGCAAATGCCTTCATCTCCTGAGTCATCGCTAAACGACCTCTAGTGATCGATAAAGCTGTCGCAACTTCGACGAATGATAACTCTGGAATCCATTGATATCAAAAGTAATAGTCTTACTAAAGCAATCTATATGTGTGTGATATGCTGACAACCAATATATGCCCAGTACTTTAAAACTCGCAAATTAGTTGGTAAAATATAATCTCGACATATCCGGTTAGGGTATATCTTATCCTCAGCAGTCGTATTGAGGACCTGATGTGTGTTTAAAGTTTGTGCATGTGTTTAAAGTCTGTGCATGTAACTCTAACTGTCCCACCATGCGTCCAACAATAAAAGATAAAGTACTACCTGAATCAAGCATGACATGTATAAGAGTGCCACAAATAGGGTCGCTTCAAGTAGATGCAGAGGTGGTAGCATACACCGCATGGCAATCATCATACCTCATCGAATCATCCCGTCAATCTTCGTTGCCTCGACGACCCTGATCTGATCGTCCATCATCTCGACAAGATCTCTACCCCTGTCTCTGTCTGCCTTGATGATCTCACTGTGTATTCGGTATCTGATCTAACCGAGAACTCTGCAAAGACTAACTCTGATAAGATGTGGATGCAGGTCGACTGCTCCTCTATATTATATAAGTCTCATGTGCCAGAGCCCTATTAGAGATCTCTAGTAGTGTACGGGCTCCACTGGAAACAATAAAGCTCGCAATCCTCTCATCTAGTCCCCTAAAAAAATAGTAGATCTAGAAACTGCTTTGTCCCAGCGACATCTATGGCGTACTACAGTAAATATATGTATCGCTCTATATACTATAACACAGACATGTTACCCTAAACCAGGGCCAGAATTTGCTCCCTCAATCTGATCCAAACCTCCATCGAAATATACAATCGTGCTAGTGTGGTCGTAGTAGTTGGCATCGCTGCCGCTTGAGCTTGAATTATCTCTAGAATCTGTGTGAATCTGTCTTCCATAATACGCGCTAGTGACTGTAACGTCAAGGTCTCCCTGGCCGAGTCACTGATATCTCCGACATCAGGCCGAGTAGGAATCGAAGGCTGTCTGTCCATCGGAATCTACATCGAAGAACGTGCGTCGAATCAACCTCCACATATATATACGTGCATCGTATGTAATATATATACAAACAAAAACATACCACGTATATAATCCTAATCACTACCCGCCTCACAATCACTTCCCAACTAGGGTTTTATGGTAATTACTTCGACTTTCCACATCTAAGGTTTTATTCATTAAGTTTTATGCTCTTATTAAATCCCTAGGTTCCACAAACCTAGGCTTTGATACCAAAATGTAGCGGCCCCAAATCCGGAGGCCCGCCACGAGTGCCAACGCAGGCCCACAAACTTTCCACGTCAGGCCCAGTTGTGTCCCACGTGTCATTAACCTACACGACTTCATTCAAAATCCAATACTTGACCAACTTACATTATAAAAAGTTACAAGTTAGCTCATTTGACTCAATTCACATGTTAAGATCATTTTTAACAATCAAATTATAGCGGAAGACTTATTAGACTTAATCAAGCAAGTAAACAAATAAATTCAAGTCTTAAGAGCATCAACCTAATGTGAAAAACCCATAATATATACATCATAATCAGAAAGGTGGTCAAAATCCTCAAAATAAGCTAATATACAAGTCATTGGTAGCTCACAATGTATCCCGCATCACAAAAGTAAATATAAATATATAAAAACGTACGATAGAGGCTGTAGTCTGTCACAGGTATCCCTCAAGCTTCCCCTTGCATCGGCTCGTACCGGGGTCTGCACTCAAGTTATCACAACAAGACAGATGGTGATTCCAGAACGAGTAATCCTAAGGAAATTCAATAAGCATTTGTAGAAATAAAATATAGGAATTTGAATAAAGCTATTAAATAAACATGCGAAAAATTTAAAATAGGCAATTGTACTCATTGCATGAATACATAATAGACAAGCTCTAAATGTATGTCTACAACCTAAGTCAGACTAGCACCATACTTTGGACTCTCCCGCGAGTATAGCCAACAAGTCACACTCCAGCATGGCCAGCCTTTGGGTCCTCTCGATGGCCACGTGGTCTTACGGCGCACCGACACGTGCACCGAAAAGATCCTTGGGTCGAGCTATTCATCGAGACCTCAGGTGACACGTGTTATGGTCTAGTGGACAAACACACATAATGGCCCGGTGGGAGCGCACTCAACTAAACCGTCCATATAAACCATATCAAAAAGGAATAATGAAATAACTGAATGGAATGCAAAAAGAAAATAAATAAATAAATACTCGAGAGAATTTCAATTGGGTTACTACACACCTCAAACCACGCTCCACTAATACAAAAACGATCTCCACGCCTCTAAATGCGTGCCCAACACCCGTAGATCAAATCTAAGTACCTAATATTTATTAATTTATCAATTTCTCAAACTTTGGAATTACCCAAATTCACATTAGAGTATCAAATCCAGCATATTAATTCATATTATATCCGGTATCGATCCCCAGGTTAGGCCCCCAATTAGTTGAATCGAAACCCAAATTTGAAAGTGTTTTTTTTTTCAGGTGAAACGGCGTTGCAGGTGGCGTTGTGAGAGTCACGGCACTGCTCGCAGCGCCCTTCCTATAGGGTGCTCCCCAAGGTTTTTTTCGGAACCCCGGCTCCAACTTCGCGACCCAAACTTGATCCAATCCCTTATGGTTGACCAAAACTACCATATGGTACGTTCAAACCACGTTAAAACTCGTCCAAAATTCAAACCAAAACCCTAACAAAACTCGATGAAACCCCGATAAAACTCGGTGAAACTCCAAAAAAACTCCTCAACTTCAACACCACCACCCACAACATCTAATACCATGATAATTGCTCCCATCCAACTCAAAAATGATAACAAAAACCCCCAAACCAGCGAGATAACTCGCATATCCAAAATCCATGTCAAAACCCCAAAATCCATACTCGAAACGTGAAGAACGACGAGGATAATGTGAGTTTCACCTTGGATTGTTGATTGCTCGTCGTATGAACCTCCAAATCTTCACTTGAAATTCACCAAAATCCCCCAAGTTTTCGTCCAAAATGAGAGGGGAGAGAGAAAGGTGGTGAAATGAGATATTTTTTGACTTATATAGTTTTTTTGTCATCTAATGTGTGTGTAGATCCCAAGGACCACTTGGATGGTTGAAACAAGGTCAAAAAGTCCATCTAAGGTGACTTAGATTGGTGACTTTGTACTTGATCTTATCCTTCTTCAATCCCATACACTAATCCCCCAAGCGTTCGGTATCCGGCTCAGCGCCGCGAAACATATCTTTCGCATACACTCACGCCATTAAACATCTAAATGGCATTTTATATTAATTATTTAATGCATTTTATTCATTTATCATGTGTGTGCAACCTATTATACTATCATTTGCCTACTCGATACCCGCGTCTACACGTTAATTGAGGCGAATACCCGTCACACTGTCTCACACGAACAATAACAATATAAATACAAACATTGCGATGCAATTCAACATAATTAAGCATAAACATCGCAAATTAGGCAAACAACATACAAAACTAACTATTTACCTACCTCCGGCGTGCCCGGTCTTAGCAGTGGGGTCCACGAGATGCTGAGCTGGCGTCCGCATTTGAAAAATGTCATATTAATGGCGTAATTAAAACTGGGCCTTTACATGTACGGACCCATATTTTATACTCACGCATTAAGCCCTTCCTATTGCTCACCCACGCACAACACCACACATACGAAAGATTTGATTACTCTAAACTCTTACGAGGACCTCTCTGACTAGCTAAAACCTTATGCCCCTGACGCGATTCGGTGTTCCTCACGAGCTGCTTACGACACACTTTCAAGGCCCCTTTTGATGAAGGGGTGACACGTTGTTGTGGGCCCTGGTTGCCCCTCTCCCCGTGAATAGTCACATTGTCCTTAAGGTGGAATGTAGGAAAAGACTTCTAGATATGCTTGACCAACTCCCAAGATGCCTCAGAAACGGGCAGGGTAGTCCATTTAAAAAGCATTTCAGGGCCAGTAGTGGGACAACGGTATGATAAGACTAACTCTAGTTATACTACCGCAACCAAGGAGCCAGGAAAAAAATGGGGAAGGTCGATAGCGACAGTTGCATTACCCACCGCACGTTTGAGCTAAGAAACATGAAACACAGGGTGAAGGGAGGAGGAATAAGGTAACTCAAGCTTGTATGCTACTTCCCCAACTCGGCTAAGCATACGGAATAGACCAACGAACTTCGGACTGAGTTTCGCATAAGAACCTCGAGCCAATGATAGCTGCATATAGGGTTGTAGCTTCAAAAAAACCATGTCACCAACCTGAAAAATGACTTCCCGCCTATTGGCATCAACATGCTGCTTCATTCCATTTTGGGCCAAAAGAAGCTGATCACAAAGTTCAATGAGAACATGGTCCCGTGCTTGCAACAGAGTGTCCACATCGGACAGAGGAGAAGAAGAGATAGACCCAAGACGAACCAAAGAAGGAGGGTAGCAACCATACACAACCTTAGAAGGCATGTAGTGCAAAGAGGTGTGGAAGGGTGTATTATACCAATATTCTGCCTAATATAACCAATCCGACCACTCACGAGGATGCTGAGAAATGAAGCATCGAATGTAGGTTTCAAGATAGCGGTTCACCACTTCGGTTTGGCCATCACTTTGGGAGTGGTAAGTCATGCTTCGGTTGAGCTTAATATGTTGGAGGCGAAACGGTTCACACTAAAAATGGCTCACAAACACCTTGTCATAATCCAACACAATGGAACGAGGGAACACATGCAAACACACCACCCTTTTTGATGAAAAGTTCGGTTATGGTCTTGGCAGTAAACAAGTGTTTGAGTGGCAGGAAATGCACATATTTGCTCAAGCGATCCACCACCACTAGAATGGAATTGAACCAACGAGAACTCGACAAGCCCTCGACAAAATCCATAGAAATGTCTTCCCATATATCTACCGGCACGGGAAGAGGCTGAAGAAGCTCAGGTGTAACTGTCTCATATTTACAACGTTGACATACACACATTCAGCCACAAATGTCTTGATATCATTTTTCATCCCCTTCCAATAGAGCTCTGCAGGGATGCGAGAACAAGTCTTCAAAAAATCGACGTGGCCACCAATGGGACTGGAGTGAAACTCTAAAAGGATGCGTTGTTTCAAAAAAGAAGTGGAAGGCAGCACAACATGTTCTTGTAACGTAATTGGCCATTTACTGCCCAATTATCCTTGGTAGTAGCATCAGTCGTGAGAGCTTGCAAAATTTAAGCCAACACCGGGTCGTTTACGACCACACTAGCGACTTCAGAATCCTTTCCAAACGAGAGCATGAACACCAACTGCAGCTCAACAGAAATTGGATATCTCAAGAGAGCATTGGTGATGTTGTTATAGTGGCCTAGTTTATATAGTGAATATCAAAGTGAAATCAAAGCAATTTGACAAGCCATTTTTGATACTCCGAGGCTACCTTTCATTGTTCAAGCAAGAATCTAAGACTACGTCGATCCGTGTGCGTCACAAAGCATTGGCCCAACAAATAATGGCACCACTTTTGAATGGCCAGGACAATCGCCATCAGTTCCCGCTCGTAGGTCGATTTGTTTCAAGCTCTTAGTGACATAGCTTGACTAAAAAAATGTAATGCGTCTCTCCAGCTGCGACAGAACATCCCCTACATTAACACCAGATGCGTCGATCTCAATCACAAAAGGAATATCAAAGTTAGGAAGAGCCAGAACCAGAACGTCCTTCATAGATTGTTTTAATTTGGAGAAGGCAAAAGTGGCTGAGTGGTCCCATTCAAATGCATCTTTTTGCAATAGTTGTGTCAATGGAGCAGGTATCTTCCTATAATCGTGCACAAAACAACGATAATAACCAGTCAGCCCTAAAAAAACCTTTAGGCCACACATCCATGGCACAAACCTTCTCCGAATTAGCCATAACACCCTCACTGGAGATGATATGCCCTAGATATTCCAAACAATACTTTACAAAACAACACCTTTTGAAGTTAAAAAAAGATAATGTGTAGAGAGAATGGAGATGACCTGATGTAAGTGCTGACAATGGTTAGAAATAGACTAACTATACACCAAAATGTCGTCAAATAAGACGAGAATGAATCTACACAGCTACCCTTGAAGATTGAATTCATGGCGGCTTGAAATGTTGTCGGAGCATTAGCGAGACCAAATGGCATCACAAAGAACTCATAGTGACCTTTGTGGGTTCTGAAGGCGTTTTGGGGACATCATCCGAGCGCACTCAGATTTGGTGGTAACCGGAACAAAGGTCTAGCTTGGAAAAGAAGGATGCCTCGTGTAGCTCGTCAAGCAATTCATCAATGTTTTGTATAGGAAATCGATCAGGCACAATATTCTAGTTTAATGCCCTATAATCAACACAAAAATGCCAACCGCTATTTTTTTAACTAATAGGATTAGGCTAGAGAAGAGACTTGTACTGAGTTGGATGATCCTGGACTGCAGCATCTCAGCGACCATTTTCTTAATCTCGGACTTTTGGATATGGAGGTAACGATAGGGCCTCACGCAGTTGGATCAGATCCCTATTTCAAAAGAATATTGTGATCACAATCGCGTTGTGGTGGGAAACAAGTAGGGGCAAAGAACAAAGGCTGGAAAGAACCAAATATAGCTTGAATGCATGGCTTGATTGCAGGAGAGCCATGAGATTGACCCGAAAGACCGACATTAAAACATTCGATCAAAAAACAGCCCAACACATTGTCGATCGTACCCTGGACTGTTTTGCTAGAGATGAGGGCACAATAGAGTGTTGGATCCCCTTGAACTATGACTAGCTTTCCATTCAACTCAAAATGCATGGTAAGATCGGGTCAGTTATTAGTTGTCACCCCCAAGTACTTAAGCCAAGTCATGCCGAGAATAAGATCATGATTCCGCATACCGATGGGATAAAATCCACCATGAAGGACAACCCTTGGAACGAAACCATCACATCCCGGCATATGCCCAAGCTTGGAAGCCTCGCCCCTCCCCCCACAAACACTCTATAATCAATTGTAGGAGAAAAAGGAAGTGACAACCCTTCCACAAGGGACAGGGATACAAAATTGTGTGAAGCTCCACAATCGATTAGGATCACGATCGATTGTCCCAGTACCTCGCCTCGGACCTTGATGGTGTGCAGGTCAGGTGCACTTTCCACTTCGTAGGTCGATAGCTCTAACATAGCGCAGTCCCTTCAACCCAAACCAATGTGATACTCTAAACTATTAGAGGGCTCCTCCCCTGTCTCATCCTCTTGGTTATCCGCCACCAACAAAACATTCAAGACTTTCTTAGAACAACGATGACCCACAAACCATTTACCATCACATATGTAGCATAGGCCTTGCTTACAACGAGCCTGGCCCTCATACTCAGTGAGTCGTTTGTGCTAGGGTGGAGAAACTAGTGGTGTAGCTGGGCTTGATGAGCTTGGACTAGAAAAACCAGAAGACGCTGGGTTGGACCTCGAATTTGGGCCCAAATGAGGCATGGATTTATTTTAGGCTATTGAACCCTCTCGAGGTGGAGTGGACAATCTGTGAGTAACCTAACTGGGTGGTTTGGACTCCCCTTTGTGACCTGGGTCGGATGACGTAGATAGGTCTTTTACCCCGCTTAGCCCAAGCGACGCGCTCGCCGAGCTTTTTCTCCACTCGCCCGGCCTTGGCGTACACCGCCTTCAACGACATCAGCGGATCGGCCATCATCTCCATCCGCAATCGATCTGTAAGCCCATTGATAAACGCAACAATCTTTCATGTCTCCATTAACCCCTCTTGATGCAATAAGAGAAGCTCATAATGCTTCATGTATTCCCGGATCGTTGACTCATGTTTGAGTGAGAAAAATTGTTGGCAAAGATGAAGGGGCTCGGCCTCAGTGAAACACAAATGCAGTTGGGCCTTCAACTCTTCCCAACTCTCAAACGGCTGCACCTTTTCCTCTGTTTGTAACCATATCTGGGCTGCCCCAACCAAACAGATCCTCGTCGCACGAAATTTTAAGATCTCGGACATGTCATCCAATGCAAAATAGTGTTCAACTTGATTCAACCAAACAAGCAATTCTTCCCCATCAAAAGTAGGCATTTTAATCTTACGTACATCTAGACCACCCCGATATGGAGGCGAACTCATATCAGGCATTGTTGGAGTTGTTAAACCTATCACCAACTCCGGATATGACGAATCTGATGACTTGTTCCCTTCAGCCTCGTTGATCTGTTGCGTACCACTCATCGCCAACCTTTGAAGCCTAAACAAGGACTCCATATTGGGCGACAACGCCTAGAACTGACTGTCAATCACAGATCGTTGCGATTCCATTGCAAAATGCAACTCGCACATCGATGCCTCCGTCTTCTTCATCTCATATTCCGGTGCATCCATGCAAGCATCTGTCTTAGGAGCCATGGACATTGGAGTGCTCTGATACCAATGTTAAGAACCAACAAAACCGAGATCAAAGAGGGGGTCGCCTCGGTGTTTTATTGATGATGAAAGAAAAGAAAGGGAAACAACGTGGATAGTAAACTAAGATACCCGGAGAAAGAGAGACTCTCTCTTTTCACCCAAGACCAGAGGTCTTCCCAGAATTCACAAAAAACTCGCTACCCACAAAGATGAACAGTTCCATTTTTATATACACACACTCAACCCTTCTTATTGCTCACCCACGCACAACACCACACACATACACAAGTGCTAATTACTCTAGACTCTTATGTGGACCCCTCTGACCAGCTAAAACTGTTTGCCCCTAACATAATCCGGTGTTCCTCATGCCGCGCGCTGCCTATGATACACTTTCAACCCATTTGGTGTGGGGGATGACACGTTATGTGAGCCTGAGTTGCTATCAGTTTCATGGAAGTTTCGATGAAATTTTGCAAAATGTATCAAAAGCAAAATAATGTTATATGATTGCAAATTGCATGATGTCTCGAAAAATAACAATTTTAATTCACCAAAAAATAGCAGTTTGAAACATTTGTATTGTGACTCTTATGCATTACAATTATATTACTACCTTTATTTTTATCCTTGAGAATGAAATTGCATGGACCTTCATAAATCAGTGATTTTTTGCACGATTTCCTAACATCAAATTAAATTTTCTCGAATTACTTCTGAATTTTAAGTGAACGAATTACGACGTGAAGTCGAAGTTTTGAACCATGGTTTAAAAGAATATTTTGTTATGAACTATCCACATATCTGTATAAAAATCATGTTTATTTATCAATAATTTTGTCATTTTAATTGAGAGAAGTTTTATAATCTATAAAGCATTTGTTCATTAGCATTCTCTATTGAAGAATGGTAGCCCAACCAACTTTTGACACCTAGTTGTTGTGGTCCTTCGAATACACTTAGAAACGCATGTGCACACATCTCTATGCAAAATCCAAAGATCACAACTAGGTGTCAAAAATGGGTTACCTAATCATTTTCCTTCCCTGTTTGTTGTTTTTGAGTCTCAAGAAACATTTTAAAACTATCTTTATGATTACTCAAATGGAGAAAGACGGTGTACCTTCTCTATCAAGTTCAACTGAAATTTAATCAGAGTGACACTACTTGTATAGAAAGTTAAGTAATACTGCCAAGATTACACCAACTCTGCTTGAGTTTTACTTGCAAATCTTAGTCGTAAAAGTTGCAAACCGCAATTTAAATATGTCAAATAACCTCTCAACTACGTTTCTCAAGGATACCTGTCGAAAATTAAATGGTTCTTTAACATTTTCAAGATCACAACTTTGGCAATTGAAATTTAGAAAATGATAACAACCTCGAATATGAGCTAAGAGTTTATGTCAATAGGAAAGCCACAATGCACTACAAACTATTAAAACAATACCTAATATTTTTTAAATTATCTCGATAAGAAAATATATGTTAGATTACCAAACAACCCTTTTATCATCATCTTTTAAAGACATACAAAACAAACAACTATAGTAAGTTAGGATAATAAAATAATTATTTTCACATAAATAAAAACATACCTTGTGGCACTTCAAGTTCATTTTTCCTTAATAAAACCGTACCTTGTGATACTTCACCATTTTTCCTTAATAAACCATGACCCAATACTCATAAACCACATGCAAATTCTTCCAATCCGTAGAGTGCATCTATAAATTTTAAATCCAAGTTAAGCTACGAAAATCTTTTATAAAATTATTCTAGATGATTTCTATAAAAACTATTATAACCTACTATGACCATTAATGTAATATTAGGTACCATTAATAGTTTCAATGTATCAATGCAATCCATAAACAATAACAGTTCTTATAGCAATAACTTACTTTAAAGTATAAACTTACCAAATCTAGTTATTAGTCCTAACATCAGGGGTTTTTTTTTTTGAAAGTAAACAATACTTGTATATATATGGAAGAAGTGTAAATAGGCACAAATAGATGGAGGACCAGCAATCCTCACCAGTCATAAAGTGGTACTACATATCATTTTTACATAATACACCTTCTACAATTACAAAACAAACCTATAACAACTTTTAATGTGATTGTAAAACAAGAAATAAGTAAGATCTAGACAAAAACAAACAAAGAACCTACTAGATAATCCATTGCCAATGGTAAAACCAATCCATGAAAGTGTCATTTGTTGAATTTACTTGATGAAACCCATCTTGTCACCAATAATCTTGAAGATTCTCAAATCCTATCAATTGTATTAGTCTTACCTTCAAAGATCCGAGCATTTCTTTCAAGCCAAAGTATCCAAAGAACAGAAGTTATAGCCGCTCCACTGATGTGTTTCCTTTTGCTCTTCCCTTCAAGTCTTTCTAGTAAAGTCACCACTCCTTCCAATGATCTAGGATCAGTGACACCTCCTCCTGAGAAAAGTTCTCATCTATTCCACACTTGACAAGCTACAACACATTGAAAAAATAGATGACTCGCAGTTTCACTGTCAATCATACATAAATGACAACAACTAGGTGATAAGTATAAGTATGGCAATCTTCGTTTTAGATTGTCATAAGTGTTCAAACCACCATGTAACATTATCCAACAAAAAACCTTAATTTTGGGTGGAAATATAGCCTTCCAAAGTCCCTTAAAAGGTTGATGCATCAACAAATTCGAATGATCAATCAAGTGATTAAAAAGAGATTTGCATGTAAATAGATCAAAAGACTCCAAAGCCCAAACTCTCTTATTTAGGACATTGGGGAAAATTCTAACTTGACTAAGTAGAGTGATCAAAACCTCTTTTCCCCTTGAAAACGAATAGAGCATCTATTTGGCAAGAAAAGGTTCTGTTCATAATGGATCTCATTACTACAGAACAAAAGGTTAACAAAGTGAGACACAGGAAAGTCATGACATGCTAATGAGAACACATTGTGAAACCTAACCATTTGTCCTCCCAAAACCTCACTGACGACCCATCCCCAATTTTAATGCACACATGGTGATGAAAATTAGAATGATTGGAGTGAATGAATTTCCACTGACTTTTATGGGTTATCCTAGGTGCCACACCTGCATCCCATTTGTTGGTGTCCAAACCATGAATGCTTTTAATCACCTTGTGCCAAAGTGCTTCGGGTTCTCTTGGAAACCTCCATAACCATTTTAATGTAAGGGCTTGGTTTTTTTCTTTTTGAGGTTTCCTAATGACAAACCTCCTTTCGAAAGAGGTCTTTCAAAAATGTCTCAACGAATGAGGCCATGACCACAATTCTCCTCCATATTTTGCCAAAGAAATCTCTAAAAGCCTTCTCAATTAACTTAGCCACCATACTTGGTACCCTAAACACAAACATGTAAAAAATGGGGATAGTCTCAAGAACTGACTTAATAAGACATAGTTTACCTCATTTAGAAAGAAAACTTTTCCTCTAACTAGCCAATCTACGAGCTATTCTTCCAACCACTGGTGCCCAAAACTCAATCGTATTAGGATCACCTCCTAATGGAAGACCTAAATAAACAAGTGGCCATTTACCCACCATGCATCCTACCCTCCTAGCCATATCACCCACCTACCTCATTTTCAAGATTGACCCCAATGACTTGACTCTTACCTATAGTGATTCTCAAACCTGAAATGTCACAAAACTCATTTAGAATCTCAACCAACACATCAATGAATCGAACATCCCCATCAATAAGAAAGAGAGTATCATCAGCGAACTGCAAATGAGACACATGAACTTTATCTTTGCCCACAACAAAGCCTTTAAGATTTCCCTTGGCCATTTCTCTATCCATGACCCTACTCAACACATCCACCACTAATGTAAAAATGAAAGGGGAAAGCGGATCCCCTTGCCTAAGACCTCGCGAAGCTCTAATTTTTTCTTTTGAAAATCCATTAATAAACACTGAAAAATTAGCACAACTAAGGCACCCTTTGATCCACATTCTCCATCTCTCACCAAAACCTTTGTTACTCAAGACATAATCAACAAAATCCCATTCAGTATGATCATATGCCTTTGCCATTTCAATTTTAAACAAAATTTTTTTTGTTCTTTTATAATCTTCCACCATCTCATTTGCCACTAAGACTGCATCAAGGATTTGTCTACCTTGAACAAAAGCTAATTGAGATTCCGAGATCGTAAATTGGACATTCTTAAGTCTCTTGGCAAAGGCTTTAGCTATGATCTTATAAATACTCGAAATCAAGCTAGTAGGCCTAAAGTCTGAAACTTTAAATGATTTTGCTTTCTTGGGAATCAAAGAAATATATGTTTAATTAATAATGGCATTTATGATCCCCATATGATAGAAATCCTCCATTACTACCATCAAATCCTCTTTTACTATGTCCCAATTTTGAATGAAGAATTTTAGAGTAAAACCATCTGGCCCAAGTGCCTTACTAGTTACTACCATCACAATCCATTAATAAACTTTTCAATTCTTCCTCTGAAAAAGGCCTCTCCAAGTGTATATTTTGTGCCTCACTAATCGGGGTCCATTTGTGATAGCCCCAACCTTACAAATTGGGCACCGCTTGACACTAGGCCTCCATTAACCCCCGGTAAACCAGTTCAGAGTTTATAAAGGCCTAATCAGCCTCACAAATCGGTATTCAGTACCTAATTTTCCACACAACAGAGTATATATATATATATATGTGAAATCATATGCAGCGGAATTTAAATGCTGTGAAAACGCGAAAACAAATAAATTAAACACACAACGAGTTCTAGGTGTGGAAGCTAGAATGTGGAAACCCCGTACAACGAATACAATATACAAAGTATAATATCTCTCAACCCAAATGCCCATTTATAAAATATAATAAATGTGATATAGATACACCAAATGACCTACGTATGTCGCACATCAATGTTCTCGAGCTTGGAGATTATGCCTGCAATTGTTACCAAAAGCGAAGACAATCCAGTGAGTAAATCCAGAAGAAGTGCAACAGTGATTCTGATCAAACAATAAATAAATCTATAAATCATGCAGGAAAGAAACAAAGCCGAAATGAACAATAAAGCGCATGATAGACAAACTACAAAGGTCAACGATAGAGACCAAGTGACCCAGAAGCAAATGATAGGCGCCTAAGTGGTCTTGACACTCTACACGTGGGCTCAAAGCCACTTAAAATATGTAAGTGTCAAATACCGCTACGGCAGGACCAAATCCGTTTCAACCGCACCAAATCAGTTCAGTATTATCGGCTCACTTGAGCCGCGGCCAAAGAAAATTCCAAAGGGAGCCACAGTCGCAACCGAATGCTCAACCGCAATGGAATCCTCGAAGTCCTGTGAGGAGCCACGACACATGGCGGATGCTCACTCAGAGGATTCAGTCTCGTCTAGGAGCCACGAGGGCGACTCGGATGCTCAAACCACGAGTAAACAACGACTCAATTCGACCACTTTAGACCCTAGGTCACTCGGCAAGGAAGTAGAGTACAACAATAAGTATAATTTCCATCAAAATATGCCTGGAAATGAAAAGAATTAATATTGAATTTCTTACTGATTTACTTACAATAAAATCTCATAGATCGCCACGTCAAATTAATCGTTTGAATAGTAGGAGTCCTCGTTGTGTATCTACAAGCATATATGTATAACACACATTGTTTAGACTCGTTTATAACTCGTTCAGGGTAGTTTAGACTATTAAGGATTCATCCTTATTTTCAATTAGGTTGTTTAATTCATTCTCGACTTTAAAACCATTCCTTCAAATCAAAATCTACGGCTCGAATAAAATAAGAATGTTGTTGTGAAATTCAAGCATTTCATAAACCTAATTAACGACTAATTAGGGATTTGTTGAATTTAATGAGAGTTTTGGATATCCGAGGTGGGACACATGCATTACGGACCGGAGATTGTAAATTAAATATTATTTTTTGTGTCTTGCGTGACTAATTGATGTAATATATTATATTCAACGCGAAATAAGGTCCAGATAAGGTGTAGACGCGGTGTCGGCATGTTTCGGAGTGCGATGGTAATTTCGTCGATTTTCGACGAAATTGAGGTATTTTTCGGAGTTTAATTTGGGTTTAAAAATAAAGAGATAAACATGAAAAACTAAAATAAAACAAAATAATATGGTGAAATGACCTTGGAGGGTATTAGATTTGTAAAGGCTTGGATAATAATTGAAGGGCAAATGGGTAATTTAAAAACCCAAACCCTTAAACCAAATGAGAATGAAATCGAGTTTGATCTCAAACTCGATTTCATCTCCTTCGTTACTCCCTTACAACCATCTTCTTCACCTCGACAGTCCTCACTGTCTCTCTTTCGACTCTCATTTCTCGAATCCCTCAAGGTGCTTTCTCTCCCTCTCGGCGTTCTCTCTGTCTCGGCTCTCCCGCTCACTCGTCTCTCCCTCATGGTCGTGCCCTCACTCTCTACCTCCCTTGGTCTCGGCTCTCCACTCTCACCTCTCTGGACAACCTCTCGGTTATGGACTTGAAGAAGAGAAAAAGTGAATCACTTATTAAGGTGAGTTTTGAGCAATCCGAATTCGATTCATAGTTATTTCATTGGATTTTATGGTGGTTGAGTTGTTGTTAGTGTTGTTATTCAAATGTTGATTATGGTTTAGGGGGGTTAGGAAACAGTGGATGACGATGGGAAAAGGGGAATCGGTGCAGGTGATATTGATCTTGATATGTTGTATCTTTTCAAAGTGATTTGATCAATTTGAGTTGAGTTAAGATCAGTTTACAATCCATTCGAATGAGTTTTGATGAATTAAATCAATTAGATTTAATGTTTGAACTGTGCCGAGGTAGGAAAAGTCGGTCATGGTTATTTTCATCAATTCTTGGTATTTGGTGATGATCTTTGGTGGATTGGTACTCCATATAATCTATTTTTATTTGGGATTTTCGGTTTTAAGGTTGGGTGAATGTGCTTGGAGTTTTGGAAACTCGAATTTGGTGGTTGAACCTAGTTTCACACTGCTCAAAAGTCCAAAATTTTGGCTAAGTATAAAAAACTGCTTGCGAGCATGCAAGTTGGGTCGATAAGTTGAAGTATCAAACGATATCCAAATTACGTGGGGTTGAGCTTATTTTAACCCTTATCTATCATATTTTATAGAATGGAAAGGTACAAACTTAAAATCATTTGTTTTGGTAGTCAAAAAGTGGTGCAAAGGTAGGCTGCGAGCCACTGTCAAAATTGTAAAAAATTTGGACAGATGCGAGTAGTCATGTTTGATGAATGATTCAAAGACCTTACAGATGTCCAAAATGCTTGGGAATAGGTTTGTTTGAATCTTGGTATATCCTATTTCAATGGTCAATCAGGCTTCTGGTGAGATTTATTGATTTAGAGGTTGAAATTTAGCGTCAAACATAGGGGCTTGCTAATGAAAAATCTGCACTACCTATAATTTGACTAAGTATTGATGGCTTCTTTATGGGTAGTTTTAACTTGAAATATGAATGAGAGACTCATATAAACCTTGCATTACAATGTTTAAGTGTTTTGGCTAAGGAAAAGGTTCCAAAAGTCGATAAAATGAGTAAATTGTAAGTTGTTATTTGTGTTGGAACCCAACAAAGGGTTTAGAACCTATTATAGGTTAAACATATGAAAAAGAAGTGAAACTGTATTTTTCAAGATGTCAAGTAGTTAATAAAAGTTATTAGAGGATTTTAAACTCATTGTAAGTTGAATTATGACTTTGAAGTACTAAAATAGAGTTTGGAATGCATAGGTAATCTCAGTTTGGAATTCATAGGAAACTTGTAAGTTATTCATGCTAAATGAGTGTTATAGCAACCTAATGGAATATACAAACACAGGAATAGGATTAAGAAAAATAGTTTGGTACTTTAAAAGGAAGTATCGGAGTTTTAGTAGTTTGAACTTTGTTGTGAAATTGAAAGTGGTTTAGAACCAAAAGTGAAGTATATAAATGAGTTTGAAAGTGGTTTCATTTCATTTTGACTTGAAATATAGATTTAAGTATTCGAATAGAGTGGTAACTCTATAATGTGAAATTTGTAATTGAATAGGGCTCGTTGAAGTACGTGAAGGCCGAAGAAACGTTGTGTGAGGCTTCGTGGCCAACTTTAAGTTGGTTGGGCTGTAAGTAAACCCTACAGTGGTCTTTACTATTTAATGAAATTATCTTTGTACCTGCATTTGTGTTTAGTCTGCATTGCATTTCACATCATTCTTGGTCATGCATAAATGGCATCCGGATAGAGTTGCCCATGCTATGGGTCGTAATAGTGTGAGGTGCTCCACTCCAGACTAGACGTACTGCAGGCGTTTAAGGCGGGTAACGTCGACTCCGGGGTAGGATGCATTGGACTTCCATAACTGTTTTAGGTTCATTCTTAGATCGGCCAACCTGTTTGTAAACCTTAAATAGTAATGAAAGGGTTTCACGTTGTTATATAAATTTCTTGTTATTTCGGAAATGTAATTACATGTCTCCATGTATTCAGACTAACATTTGCAAGAGTACAGAGCAGAGTAGGAATTTACTTACCTGACATCTTCGAGTTGTTTTTTATGATGTCAGATACTCAATGAAGACAATGAAGAACAAACAAGACTCGAAGATTTGGTGAATGTTTTACTTTCTTAAAGTTTAATTTTCTTGTTGTAATCATTTTATATATACTATTTTGGGTTCCGGGGTGAGCGTAGGACGTGACATACACTCAAATAGGTTGAGAGTCTCCTAATTTGATATATATTGTGAACTGCGGGGAGCCGTGAGTCCTTTTAGGCTTCTCCCTAATATGTTGTCTATTAGGTGATTTTCTCGGCAGTCCAGTTTTAGGGGAGGTGTTGCCGAAATTTTTACAAAAATATGAAGAATAGTCCGTATTATTTCCTAATTTGCTCCAACTAAACGAATAATGAATTTGGGTTGTAATGAAGATAGCAATTTATATTTGGAGTTGTTTAAGGATTGAATTACGAGTCATTTCGAGGTTTGAAGTTAATTGTATGGGTTAGGAACCTAATTAGGATAATTAGGTTAGGTCAGGGCTTAGTGAGATGGGCCCTGACAAAGTTGGTATCAGAGCTTAAGTTAAGCTCAATCGAGAAATTGTTAGAAATGATATTGAGGTTTAGTTGAGGATTGAGTTTGTTGGGAAGTGACTATGAGTGGGGAATACAATATTATTGTAAGTTGTTTGTTGTGTATTATCATATTATCGCTAGATATAAGTAGTGTATTATCTTTGTTTGTTTGATCCTCAACTCGCGAGAAATGGCGAGTGAGATTAGTAGCAAATAATTGAAAAAGAGAATAGACTTACGAAACGAAAACTGAGCGTAAATAGAAGTGAAATAGACTCAGAAATTCTAGATTCACAAAGGTGTTGTAAGTTGTTCATTACTAATATAATTGATGAAAGTATCAGTTATAAAACCAATATCGAATTGGTTAAGAAAGAAAGTCCAAAAGAGTCAGGAACGTAAGTGTTGAACATGGACTGATGAGAAATCAAAAGTATTGAACTATTACAATTAAAACGCTCAGGAAAATGTCAAAATGGACTCAAATTGAGTTTCAAATGATTGAGAATCATTTGGAAAATATTAAAGCTTATTAATGTAAGATGATTACTAGCTTGGAAATTCAAATTCTTATATCTCTTCAAATGAAAAAAAAAAAGGTGAATTCATCAAAAGTAATTTGATGAACAATAAGAAATAAAGTAAGCTTACATTGTCTCTTGAAAAGTATCAAATTTCTTTTTGAGAAAAAAACAAGTTGGGAAATCTGAGACTAATAGAAACAAATTAATACAATAACAAATAGTTTAACTGTTTGAGTCGCAAAATATCTCTATTTCGAATGAAGTTTAGCCAAGGAAAACTTCAATTGATTAAATGATCATAAGAAGTTGTATTATCCTTAGCTAAAATTTCGAAAAGAGAATATATATAAATTACTTTTCTAAGTCAAGATTAAGGAGTTGTAAGTGCTTTATGTGTTGATTGAAAGTGTCGCGGTAAGTTTGTAAAGGGATTAAGGATGAAATAAATGTGAGAATAGCTAAGATTAACAAAAATTGAATGGAATAAACTCTCGATATAAATAAAAAATAAAATGAGACGTTGAGATGACTTGTGACTGCTGGAAGTGGCACTAACGGACTCCTTTAGTCAAGGTAAAGCACTGGAGTAGTTGTGCATGACCAAAAGTCTGAGTAACTCCATTTCAAAATCACGATTCATTCGTAGCGTAGAAGACTGGTGTGATGCATCCACTTTTCTTTGAATAATCGAATGAATTAGTGAAAGTCAGAATAAAAGAGTCTATGATGTTTCATTTGAGCCAGTTGAATGCTTAAGTATAGGCAATTAAATGGTCAAGACATTCTCACATACGTATGATGTTTCGTTTGAAAGTTTTAATCAAAGCAATATACAACTGATATTAGTGAAGATGTTGTATATTGATTCAAATATAGTGCTACATCATCTGATTAGTCAATGATGAGATTTTAAAGCACTAGGTTATTTTTAAATTGGAGTTGATGTAAGGTACCTGATTGACGGTGAAGATACAAATGAGAAATGAAAAGAGAAGCACGACTTACAGCTCAGTTAGTCAGTATGATCCCTAATGGTTTGAAATACTGAATAAAGTACAGTGGTTTGAAGAATTGAATATTCTTCCAATATAAAATTAGGTAGAGCCAAAACATGTATTGAAAAGTAGTGAAAAGAGAACATATTTGTAACTTGTATGAGATACAAGTTAAAGTTTATAATGTGAGTATAATCAAGAAATATGTTGATCCTTGTCTAGAAACATATATCTACTCAAGTTAAGGGAAATTGTCTCTATTCAGGTAATGAGAAAAGTATGGTGAACAGTAAAGGATTGAGATTGAGATGATGAAAATCTTAGTAGTTGGAGAAATGTAGAAAACAATACGATTGCATTGATAAATGTGGAAACTGAAGTAGTTATAAAGATAATTTGAAAATAATTAATGGAAAAGTGAATGAAATGAGGTTCTTGGTGAACTCATATATAGAAAATGGGGTTTTGACCAGTCAAATAGAAAGTTAAGTGAATTGGCTGACAAGTTCGAATTGGTAATAGCTATCTAGTCCACAACATAAATAATATTTTGAGATGACATTTAGAGAATGAATGAGAGTAGCTAGAGGTGTCAGATTTCATTTTCTGATCAGAACGTAATTAGAGATCTATAGTCATAGGATGACTTATGTAAATTCAGGTTTCAGTTGAGACACGCTGGAAATGGTGATGGATCGGATAGACACGCAGCTCTGCTTAGTATCTAATGTTTAGCTCAAATATTATTTACATCATTTATATGTTTAAATTAATGATAGCCTAAGAATTGATCGGCCGACAATTCAAATAAAAAGATGATTAGTGAGCAGAAGGTAAACTGAGATGTGTATACCAGAGCTGGGTGGATAAGAAAGAATTATCAACAGTTTGTGGAATAGTTGTTTAGTTAACATTGAAAATTGTTTTATGAAAAGCAAGATAGGCTAGATCTTGCTATCAATTGATTCTCGAATAAGGTTCAATACGTAAAATATGAAGTACAACAAGGTTTCTTAGATATTCCACAAAGTTGATTGTTTAACTCGTCAGATATTCATAAATTGTCAGGATTGACAAAGTTATAGAGATAATTTTTCATTAAACCAAGAAGTGGTTATGATCTCTACCACCGAATTGTTAAAGACAACGAAAGTGATTGGGTCCACTTAATGGTTGACCTTGGAAAGGGTTTACAGGTTTGGATTAAAAGAGTTGTTTATGAAGGATTATTTTCTCATATATCTTTTGATTCAATAACCCGTAAGTTCAAATTTCGATGACGGAATTTTTAATTAGTTGGGAAGAATTGTGAAATCCGAGCATTTCATAAACCTAATTAACGACTAATTAGGGATTTGTGGAATTTAATGAGAGTTTTGGATATCCGAGGTAGGACCTATGCATTACGGACCGGAGATCGTAAATTAAATATTATTTTTATGTGTTGCGTGACTAATTGATGTAATATATTATATTCGACGCGAAATATGATCCATATAAGGTTTAGACGTGGTGTCCGCATGTTTCGAAGTGCGATGGTATTTTCATCGATTTTCGACACGAAATTGAGGTATTTTTCGGAGTTTAATTTGATTTAAAAATAAAGAGATAAACATGAAAAACTAAAATAAAACAAAATAATATGGTGCAATGACCTTGGAAGGTATTAGATTTGTAAAGGCTTTGGTAATAATTGAAGGGCAAATGGGTAATTTACAAACCCAAACCCTTAAACCAAATGAGAGTGAAATCGAGTTTGATTTCAAACTCGATTTCATCTCATTCGTTACTCCCTTACAACCATCTTCTTCACCTCGACAGTCCTCACTGTCTCTCTCCTTCGACTCTCCTTTCTCGAATCCCTCAAGGTGCTCTCTCTCCCTCTCGGCGTTCTCTCTGTCTCGGCTCTCCCGCTCAATGATCTCTCCCTCACGGTCGTGCCCTCACTCTCACCTTTCTGGACAACCTCTCGGTTGTGGACTTGAAGAAGAGAAGTGAATCAATTATTAAGGTGAGTTTTGAGCAATTCGAATTCGATTAATAGTTATTTCATTGGATTTTATGGAGGTTGGATTGTTGTTAGTGTTGTTATTCAAATGTTGATTATGGTTTGGGAGGGTTAGGAAACAGTGCATGACGATCGGGAAAAGGGGAATCGGTGCTGGTGATATTGATCTTGGTATGTTGTATCTTTTCAAAGTGATTTAATCAATTTGAGTTGAGTTAAGATCAATTTACAATCCATTCGAATGAGTTTTGATGAATTAAATCAATGAAATTCAATGTTTGAATTGCGTCGAGGTAGGAAAAGTCGGTCATGGTTATTTTCATCAATTCTTGGTATTTGGTGATGATCTTTGGTGGATTGGTACTCCATATAATCTATTTTTATTTGGGATTTTCGGTTTTAAGGTGGGGTGAATGTGCTTGGAGTTTTGGAAATTCGAATTAGGGGGTAGAACCTAGTTTCACACTGCTCAAAAGTCCAAAATTTTGGCTAAGTATAAAAAACTGCTTGCGAGCATGCAAGTTGGGTCGATAAGTTAAAGTATCAAACGATATCCAAATTAAGTTGAGTTGAGCTTATTTTAACCCTTATCTATCATATTTTATAGAATGGAAAGGTACAAACTTAAAATCATTTGTTTTGGTAGTGAAAAAGTGGTGCAAAGGTAGGCTGCGAGCCACTGTCAAAATTGTAAACAATTTGGACAGATGCGAGTAGTCATGTTTGACGAATGATTCAAAGACCTTATAGATGTCCAAAATGCTTGGGAATAGGTTTGTTTGAATCTTGGTATATCCTATTTCAATGGTCAATCAGGCTTGTGGTTAGATTTATTGATTTAGAGGTTGAAATTTAGTGTCAAACATAGGGGCTCGCTAATGAAAAATCTGCACTACCTATAATTTGATCAAGTATTGATGGCTTCTTTATGGGTAGTTTTAACTTGAAATATGAATGAGAGACTCATATAAACCTTGCATTACAATGTTTAGGTGTTTTGGCTAAGGAAAAGGTTCCAAAAGTCGATAAAATGAGTAAATTGTAAGTTGTTATTTGTGTTGAAACCCAACAAAGGGTTTAGAACCTATTTATAGGTTAAACATATGAAAAAGAAGTGAAACTGTATTTTCGAAGATGTCAAGTAGTCAATAAAAGTTATTAGAGGATTTTAAACTCATTGTAAGTTGAATTATGACTTTGAAGTACTAAAATAGAGTTATAATATCAGTTTGGAATGCATAGAAAACTTGTAAGTTATTCATGCTAAATGAGTGTTATAGAAACCTAATGGAATATACAAACATAGGAATAGGATTAAGAAAAATAGTCAAGAACTTTAAAAGGAAGTATCGGAGCTTTAGTAGTTTGAACTTCGTTGTGAAATTGAAAGTGGTTTAGAACCAAAAGTGAAGTATATAAATGAGTTTGAAAGTGGTTTCATTTCATTTTGACTTGAAATATAGATTTAAGTATTCGAATAGAGTGGTAACTCTATAATGTGAAATTTGTAATTGAATAGGACTTGTTGAAGTACGTGAAGGCCGAAGAAATGTTGTGTGAGGCTTCGTGGCCAACTTTGAGTTGGTTGGGCTGTAAGTAAACCCTACAGTGGTCTTTACTATTTATGGAATTATCTTTGTACCTGCATTTGTGTTTATTCTGCATTGCATTTCACATTATTCTTGGTCATGCATAAATGGCATCCGAATAGAGTTGCCCATGTTATGGGTCGTAATAGTGTGAAGTGCTCCACTCCAGACTAGACGTACTGCAGGCGTCTAAGGCGAGTAATGTCGACTCCGGGGTAGCATGCATTGGACTTCCATTACTGTTTTAGGTTCATTTTTAGGTCGGCCAACTTGTTTGTTAACCTTAAATAGTAATGAAAGGGTTTCACGTTGTTATATAAATTTCTTGTTATTTTGAATATGTAATAACATGTCTCCATGTATTCAGACTAACATTTGTAGGAGTACAGAGCAGTGTAGGAATTTACTTACCTAACATTTTCGAGTTGTTTTTTATGATGTCAGATACTCAATGAAGATAATGAAGAACAAACAAGACTCGAAGATTTGGTGAATGTTTTACTTTCTTAAAGTTTAATTTTCTTGTTGTAATCATTTTATATATACTATTTTGGGTTTCGGGGTGAGCGTAGGATGTGACATACACTCAAATAGGTTGAGTCTCCTAATTTGATATATATTGTGAACTTCGGGGAGCTGTGAGTCCTAGGCTTCTCTCCAATCTGTTGTCTATTAGGTGTTTTTCTCGGCATTCCACTTTTAGGGGGGTGCTGCTGAAATTTTTACAAAAATACGGAGAATAGTCCGTATTATTTCCTAATTTGCTCCAACGAAACGAATAATGAATTTAGGTTGTAATGAGGATAGCAATTTATATTTGGAGCTGTTTAAGAATTGAATTACAAGTCATTTCGAGGTTTGAAGTTAATTGTATGGGTTAGGAACCTAATTAGGATAATTAGGTTAGGTCAGGGCTTAGTGTGACGGGCCCTGACAGTTGTGGAGCAAAACAAGGAAAATTCGATAAGACTTGATTTTCCAATATGAATCGAATGCGATCGACTAATCACCACTAAAGAGATCTAAATCACCGCACAATAGTCAAGTTCGACTTTGAATCTCCAAATCATAGCATTTAGTCAAAAATTCATGACTTAATCGAAATAAGTTCATTTTCAAATGAATCAACCAAAACTTCTCTTATGCCTCGACTTAGTCTCCATCCTATCCAAAATTGATAAATCGCAACCATGTTTGATAATGAGACTAAAATATACTTCGATGAAACCAAAAGTCATATTTAAAGAACCATTTACTTAGTAAGCAATTTAAAATAGTTTTATCGAACCAAGCGAACAAATAACAATCATTTCAAGACTTTAAAATAATGCCGAGGGAAACTCGATTAAATCAAATCATAGAGTTGGAGCTCGATAAAGAAATCTACAAGACTCAAATTTCATACTTTTCCGTGCATCTCCTTAAAAAGCGCAAGTTAATGTATCTTTGACAATTTCATCAAACAAATGGTGTGCATTAATTGGCAAATCCATTCCAAAGCTAAATAGATGAACAAGGAGAAGAACCTTTAAGAAACAACTAACTTTCATCAACAAAATCCATATTCAAGACAAGAAATAATAGAGTCTCACCATAGCCTTCAATGGAGTTTCTCAACTCCAAATTTCTTTCAAGAGCTCAAATCTAACATAGATCTACACTTTTTTTACAAATCCAAGCAAAACACATTTCTTTCCAAGCTCTTAAACAATCTCTCTTGTCCTATCTTCCTTTCACTTCATTCTATTTGTGTGCCAATACCCCTAACGACCAAACCTTGTCGAAACCACCACTGCCACCACTCCGGATTCGCTGCTACCACTGCATCGTCCACCTCAGTGGAGCCGCGCCGCCGCTGGTGAGCTCCTCCGCGTCGCGCTGGTCCGCCGCAGCAGCCGTGCTGCTAGTCCACGCCGCCGTGCCGGAGGCCCGTCGAACGCTCGCCAATGGAGCCGCCCGCCATCGCCGCTTTCAACGCGCCACCGCGCCTAACTGCTGCTGCTCGTCCGCACATCCGCGAGCTCCCTTGCGCGTCAATCTCCTCGATGACCCGCCGCTGCACCGCGAGCCCCTGTTCGCGCCTCTGCGCTTTCCGCGCCCTGCTATCCGCTGTCGCGGGTGCTCTCTAGCCGAAGCTCTCATCGGCCGCCGCCACCACCTTGTGCCGTCGAACCTCTCTTCACTTCGCAAGATCTGTGTGTGTAAGTGTTGTGTTATAGCTAGGGTTTTTATCCCCCTTTTTATTTGGTTGAGTGAGAAATTTAGGTTAAGACCCAATTTATTTAGGTTCCTTTTGTCACACAATGTATCACTCCAAACTTGACATGCATTATGCACAAACCCTAGCCTTGTCCTCACTTAGCCAATTTAAATAAATTGGTAGTTTAAAGTCCTGTCGTTGCGCGCGCACTTAGTTTAAATTAATTTACGCCAAGTCGCGGTATAATATAGTACTCGCAGTATTATGCCAGACAAAAAATTAAAATCATTTTATTTATTTTCTTTTATAAATTTTTGAACACTTCGACTTACCTCTCCATTGGGTATTTGACCACTAATAATTTGTGATTAGCGAATAATTACTAAATTAAAAATACGGGTCGTTACACCATTGAATAACCTCAACACCTATTCTTCTTTCACCTCTAGATGTGTAAAGATTCGTGAAAAAAATCTAATTATCTCCTCCTCTATCAATCCATCATCAGTGTGAACAACCCCATTATCACCTTCAATTTTGGATATGACATTTTGAGCTCTGCGAAAGGAAAGAAGGCAATGAAAAAATGTTGTGTTTAAGTTTCCTTCTTTCAACCATTTCAATTTGGCTTTTTGGCACGCTATCTTTTCCTCCCAAATACTTATTTCACCCCACTCTACCTTGGCTTCCCTTCTCTTGATATCCAAAATAATGAGATCAACCACTAGACCCCTCTAAAAACCCAATTCCCCTATCAAATTCTCCAATTCCTTCATTCTAATTCCAACCCTTCCAAACTCTAAATGATTCCATTCCTTAATGTGAGACTTTAATTTTTTCAACTTCAACATAAACATATGACCCGGATGCCCAAATGAAGTGGAGGACATCCACCATTGATTGACCAAATCCTTGAATCTTTTGTTTTCTAACCAAACACTCTCAAATCTAAAAGGTGTTGGACCCCAATTGGCATTGACATTATCAAGTAGAATGGGACAATGATCTGAAGTCATCCTTGGCAATGCCTCCACAATAAATTAAGGGAAAAAAGACTCCAACCCACTACTTACCAAAAATCTATCCAAACGACTACATGTGGGAGGTGATCTAAAGTTGGACCAAGTAAATTTGGAATCAGTAAGAGGATGATCAATCAAATTCAATTCTGCAATCAGTTCCTTAAATCTTTGCATACTAAACGTTAACCTTTGATTGATACTTTTCTCGTCCATGAACCTAATGATATTAAAATCACCTCCCAAACACCAATTAAGCTCAAAACAACACACTTAACCCATATAATTCATCCCAAAATCTTTATGTCTCTAACTTGTGGAGGAACATACACTCCAGTCAACCACCAAGAGTAAGAACTAGACAAGATTTTGATTGATATTGAAAATTCTCCCATAAGATTATCATGAACAGTGACCAACCTAAAGTCCCATGGTACAAAAATCCCACCTGACGACCCTACTGAAGGTAAAAAAACCCACTCTTTAAATCTATTACTCCATAATTTACCCATGATCCTTTTATCAATGCATTCTTTTTAGTTTCCTGCAAAATAATAATTTCTGGTTTGGCCTTACGGATCACCTTCCTAACAATGTTATGTTTTATAGCTGCACTGCACCACACCCTCTAATGTTCCATGATAATATCCTCATTTAGAACTCCTCATAACTTCCTTATAAACTCTCATCATTTCCCTTCTAGCCTATTGGTTTGTCATTTTCTGCTTAGTATGGACCCTAATTTTCTTTTTCTAATCCCTTTTTCCTTGTCCTATGACTTTCCTAGGTTCGGCATGGTGGAAACCTCGGGGGTATTTTAGTAATTATGCATGGTATTTGTGTATTGGCATGCTTATTATGTATTATATGATACTTAGTATACTTAGGTGGTAATTAGGCCTAAGCCGGTGGAAATAAACCTAGATAACATGCATAAATGGTTTAAATAGCACAGTGGCATTTTGGTAATTAAGTTGAAAGTCAAAAGAGAGGACTAAGGTTGTGTTTGGTAAAACTTATTTTTACCTCTTATTCGTGATAAGTCTTATTTAATAAGAGATTAAGGATAATAAGTGTGTTTGGTAGTTGTATCTATTCCTCTTATTTTAAATAAGTCTTTTAGATAATAAGAGGAAAAACCTCTTAATAAAAAAGTTAAGTTTTATAACTTATTTTATAAGTTAAATTCCTCCAACGCAAGTAGAGGTTTCGCACGACTCGCCCAACTTGATGTTATTTACCAAAATACCAATAATAACTAGGAAAGCTTCCTTTCCTTTCTCCCCGATTAAAATCTCTTCAACTTTGTATTAAAGCACACCATTAACGAGCTCAAAAGTGCATCAAGGCTTCCATCAGTTCCTTCGACTCGTCCTCCTCATCAATCCCTTGGCCTCGTCCTGTTGTTCGTTCCCTAACGTCTCATCTGCCCACTAGTTGATGATTGATCGATGAGCAGAAATAAATAAAGGTTCGCCGACTCGTGCGACTTTGCTCGACTTTTGAGTATCTCCCTATATGCTTTACCTTCCTCTCTTATCTTCTCTTCATCTATGGACTTCACATCTCAAGCTCTGTCACTGCCTCTCTATCTTCCTCTTTGTCTTCCTCTCTATCTAGCTTCTCCTTGGTATTTTGAGGATTATGAAAATGAAGCCAAGTATACGGTTCATGAATAGGTGCATCAAGCACAAGTTGTTGCTATCTCATGGCAATGTGGTGGTCAACAAGGATGATGCATGTGGCAGTGGAGGGGGTGTTATATGAACATGGAATGAGTGCAGTTGTAGAGATCAGCCTTGACAATTGGATCTTCCAATGTCTTTTTGGTTTTTTGTGAGGCAATTGATCCATTTGAAAGGGCAAGATTTGCCACTAGAAAAACTTCGTGAGCATTAGCTTTTGCAAGGGTGTTGTTTGATGATATGCCTAAGAGAAGTAAAGTTTCATTCTCTCCTTCATTGTTCAAACGATTCCAATAAA
Source organism: Stephania cephalantha (assembly GCA_039657325.1). Classification (NCBI taxonomy): domain Eukaryota; kingdom Viridiplantae; phylum Streptophyta; class Magnoliopsida; order Ranunculales; family Menispermaceae; genus Stephania; species Stephania cephalantha. Next base: position 26,771,465 of record CM077578.1, on the reverse strand, counting down.
TCCCCTTCATTTTCTCTATTGCTACTCTCCTGACCATTAGCTTCATTTTAAGGATCATCATATTAGTTATCATTAGTTGATTAGCATTCCTTATCTCTTTCATTTTCTCATACATATGCTAATTAGTTGTGGACTATCAAACACTTATCTTTTAATAAGAGTTTATGAGTTAATTTTACCAAACACTCTATTACATATAAACACTTATTTAATAATCTCTTGATAAAGAGTCTTATTAAATTAGTGCTTAAAGTTTAAGTAGTAGAGTTACCAAACACTACCTTAATATGGACCATCAAGATAGTCATAGAACTTAAAAGGGGTTTAGTAAAGATAGGTGGATGGGAGTTGTTCTCCCAAAACCTTAGATCTAACCCTAAGTATAAATACACTTTATAAAGTGTGTGGCCACCATTTTTACAAATCAAGAGATGAGACTAGGGGTTTTGTTTGTAGAAGAGAGGGAAGAAAAGCTTGGATGCTAGATAAGGAGCTACACCAAGCTACACACTCTCCATAAGCTTGAGATTCACTCAAGTTAGGTAAGAACCCTAACCTAACTTGCACAAACTTCAATCAATTTGGGGAAATTAAATAATGATTTTCGGATTTAATGCTATGTCGGTTTTCAAGTTTGATTTCCACGAGAAGTATACTCTAAATTGTTGTCCATGTTGTAAATTGAGTTGGAACTTGCTAAGAACTAGAAAAGGAAAATAGAAGACTAAAAATTTCTACTACTACAAACTACTACTACAAAGGATAAGAGAAGAAATGAGATAGTTGGAATGAGAAGTTTTCATTCAACTTGGTGTGTGAATTACAATGGGGTTGGCACCCTTTATATAGGTCATTTGGTGATGATGATAATTGTACTTATACAATGTGTACAAGTTATACATACACCACAAGTCATACAACACATCACAAGCAACATAGACAATACATGGAAGAGTTGGTGTACATTGGAGAGGATTACAAGTTACATGACAATACATAGACAAGTGGAGGTACTATTAAGTGAGAAATACAAGTTACATGACTACACAATATGTTGGTGTACATGCATGGTCATCCATATTCCACAACACTCCCCCTTGGATGACACTTGCTTAGAGATTGTGCCTCGTTAAAACTTCTACTAAGAAAAACCTTGTGGGAAAAAATATAGTAAAAGAAAAAGAGTACACTATTCTCATAAATATTAAGATGGATATAATATTGTTAAGATTGCCTCATTAAAAACCTTGCTAGGAAAACCCAATAGGATAAAACTATAGCTAAGGGAAAAAGAGTGCAATACACTAATCAATAACTCCCCCTCATGTGAACATGGGTGAAACTTGTTCAGTTTATTTACTTGCAATGTCTTTAAGTTTACGTAAGCCAATATCATATGTAAGTCTTTTAAATGTCGTAGTTGGTAAGGCTTTTGTGAATAAATCAGCAAGATTATCACTCGATCGGATTTGCTTGACATCAATTTCACCATTCTTCTAAAGCTCATGCGCATAAAAGAATTTTGGTGAAATATGTTTTGTTATGTCCCATTTTATGAATCATTCACTTAATTGTACAATACATGTTGCATTATCTTCATATAATATGGTTGGATAATCTTTTATTTAAGGCAATCCACATGATTCTTGAATATGTTCAATCATGTTTCTCAACCATACACATTCACGACTTGCTTCATGAATTGCAAGTATTTCAGAATGATTGGAAGAAGTAGCAACCATAGTTTGTTTTACTGACTTCCATGATACAGCAGTATTACCACAGGTGAATACATATCCCGTTTGAGAACGGGCCTTGTGGGGATCAGATAAAAATCCAGCATCAGCATAACCTTGGAGATTCAATTTTACCCCTCTCGAGTAAAATAAACTCATGTCACTTGTTCCTCGAAGATATCGAAAAACATGTTTAACACCATTCCAATGTCTTCGAGTTGGTGAAGAGTTGTATCTTGCAAGTAGGTTGACAGCAAAAGCAATGTCAGGTCTTGTACAATTTGCAAGATACATAAGTACACCAATTGCACTTAAATATGGTACCTCCGGACCAATTAGCTCTTCATCACTTTCATGAGGTCGAAATGGATCCTTATCCACTTCAAGTGATCTGACAACCATTGGAGAGCTCAATGGATGTGCCTTGTCCATATAAAATCTTTTTAATATTTTTTCAATATAATTTGATTGATGGACAAATATTCCACTTGAAAAATGTTCAATTTGCAAACCAATACGAAGTCTTGTTTTTCCAAGATCTTTCATCTCGAATTCTTTTTTCAAGTATTCGAATGTTCTAACGATGTCGTCGTGGTTTCCCACTATATTTAAATCATCAACATATACAACAATAATCACAAATCTTGTTGATGATCTTTTAATGAAGACACATGGGCAAAGCGGATTATTTACATATCATTCTTTCAGTAAATAATCACTAAGACGTTTGTATCACATTCGTCCGGATTGTTTCAATCCGTACAAAGACCTTTGTAATATTATAGAATGCATGTTATGAGGTTTTGATTTTATTTCTTCGGATATTACAAATCCTTCGGGATTTTCATATATATCTCATCTTTGTCTAGGGATCCGTACAGATATGCTGTAACGACATCCATTAAATGAATATCAAGCCCTTCAGAAACTGCAAGGCTTATCAAGAACCGAAATGTGATTGCATCTATAACAGGAGAATAAGTTTCCTCATATAATCGATGTCAGGTCTTTGTGAGAAACCTTGAGCTACAAGTCTTGCTTTGTACCTTGTAACTTCATTTTTTTCGTTTCTCTTTCGTACAAATACTCATTTATATCCAACAGGTTTTACGCCATCTGGCGTTTGAACAATCGGTCCAAAAACCTCTCATTTTCTTAACGAGTTTAGCTCTGCTTGGATAGCATCTTGCAATTTTTGCCAATCAGGTCTTTTTCGACATTCGTCCACTGATCGTGGTTGGATCATCATCATTTTCACATATTTCAAAGGACACATTGAAAGCAAATATATCATCAGGAACAATTTTATTTCGATCTCAAATCTTACCAGAGTTTAAATAATTTATTGAGATCTCATTATTTTCATCTTTTTCCTCTTTTTCTAGAAGTAGTTGTTCCTCGTCAGAATCAACTTGTTCTGACAAATCCTTATCAAATGATTCTTGTGCTTTCTAAGGAGTATTTTGATTTGTATTTATTTTTACTCCCGTTTTCCTCTTTTGAGGAATTGTATCCTTTGAACCAACTGGTCTTCCACGTTTTAAGCGTTTCGTTGGTTCTTGTGCATTTTGTTGCACAGAGACATCAATTCTTGCATGAGCATTTACAGCTGAAATATGTGATTTTGTCACTTGTTTTGCATCATTAAATGCATCAGGTAATTGATTTGGGATTTGTTGCAAATGAATGATCTTTTGAACTTCAAGTTCACACTGATTTGTGCGTGAATCATAATGTGATAAAGTTGATGCATTCCAAGCAATTTCGCGCCATTCCTTTTGAATTGGCTTCTTATCTCCCCCTAATGGTGGGAAAATTGCTTCATCAAAGTGACAATCAAGCAAAACGTGCATAAATAAATCCCTGTTAAGGGCTCAAGGTATCTTATAATGGACGATGAGTTAAATCCAACATAAATCTCAAGTTTTCGTTGTGGACCCATCTTAGTTCTATTGGGAGGTGGTATAGGAACATACACTGCACAACCAAAAATTCTCAAGTGTGAAATATTTGGTTGTTGACCTAAAATGAGTTGCATGGGGGAATGTTCATGGTATGCAGTTGGCCTATAACGAATGATAGATGCTGCATGAAGGACTGCATGTTCCCAAACTTAAGTTGATAACTTAGTTTTCATGATTAAAGGTCTGGCAATTAGTTGAATGCGTTTGATCAGAGATTCTGCCAAACCATTCTAGGTATTCACATCTGGAACATAATGTTCAATGGTGATTCCTATAGACATGCAATAATTTTTAAATGCTTGAGATTGAAATTCTCTGGCATTATCAAGACGAATGATTTTGATTGGGTTGTCAGAGAATTGTGCTCTTAACTTAATGATTTGTGCTAAAAGTCTAACAAATGCAACATTGCGGGTCGAAAGCAAACAAACATGTGACCACCTAGTTGATGCATCTATCAAAACCATGAAATATCTAAATGGTCCACGGTGATGATGAATATGTCACATATGTCTCCCTGAATGCGTTCTAAGAAAACTAAAGATTCCACAACAATTTTACTTGGGGATGGTTTAACTATCAATTTACCTTGAGAACAACTAGCACAATTATAATCACCAGTTGAAAATATTTTGTGACTCCTTAAAGGATTTCCATGCGAATTATTAATTATTCTTCGCATCATTGATGATCCTGGATGACCAAGCCGGTCATGCCATAAAATGAATGTGTTTGGATCATTAATTTTCTTATTTAAGACGACATTCGTTTCGACATGCCTTATATGAGTAAAATATAATCAAGAGGATAAAGCTGGGAATTTTTCTAACACTTCTTTTTTCCCATTTGAAACCAATGTGACATAGAGAAATTCTCTATTATTTTATTCATGGTTTCAATGTGATATTCATTTTGTCGAATATCTTTAAAGCTGAGTAAATTTCTTCTGGATTTTTCAAAGTATAAGGCATTGTCAACATGAATTGTTGTTCCCCCAGGCAACATAATATTTGCTCTTCCAGAGCCATTAATTAAATTGGAGATGTCAGATATTGTTTGAACATTAGCCTCAGCTACATTCAAATTGGAGAAATATTCTCTGTTTTTAAGGATTGTAAGCGTTGTAGCACAATCAGCAAGGCATATATCGCTCTTATTTGATTCATGATTTGAATACATGATTTGTTGATCCATCTAGACAAATAATGTTTGACAAATCAGAAAAATAATCATATTTCAATGATAAAATTCATAATATTTTGCCTTTGATTTTGAAGGCATGGTAAAGGTCACAAAAATATTCGGGTATATATATGACAATATTTAGGCAAAATAGCCTTTCATATATGTCCAAAAAATGTCACAATTATGAGCGCTGAGCGCTCATTGTCAATAATTATTTGCCCTTTGTAGTGGTGCACCACTTTTATTCCAATTTTTGGTGGAATTGTCAATACGACTTTTACCTGATATTTTCACATTTTCCACGTTCATAAATTTATTATTGCGATCATGATCATTATATGCAACATATGTTTCTTAATTTGAAGCTGAACTAATTGGACGGGAGTGATATTATATTTATAATATCTCATTATTTTACTCAGCTGCCATGAGACAAGAAATCAATCATTAATATTTATTGGATTGACATGCGCACTCGATATTTGTTGCAGCAATAAATCGAGGCGGGCCACGTGACCTTATTTTTATTGTCTCATCAGTCATATTTCCACATAGCCTCAACATATAAGTAATTAAAATTGCGGAATTATAATTAATATTTGACTGATTAAATTTTGTAGCTTGAGACTCAACCACTCATTTTGAGCTTTTGGAGCATTACCTTTTTTTGGTATTTATATATTTATAACTCCATAAGGTGAAAATATATATAAAGTGAAATATTCACTTTTCAAATCTCTAAAAAGATATTGGCAAATGATTGTGTACAACATACATCCTTGCATAAATGCTAACTTTATTCATAATTTGTAATATATAATTATCATGACAAGAATTATAATAAGGTAACAAATTCAAATATTGTTGATTAATATTTTGAAAGTAAATGTAATATAAAATGATTTTCTCTTTTCTTTTATGTAAAAAACATAACATATGATTAAGTATATGTTCACAACTTGATTCATTAATAATCAAATGTACTATTCGTATGAGTTGGTGAGACAACCTCCAGGTTGGGTGGCGAGACAAAGTCTGCTTAATACCATGCCTCCTTGAACGGGATAACCCGTCTCCCTTTCAATGTTTAGCTTTACCTAGGGGACAAGGCTTACCCACTATCAACTCAAACTTGTAGCATTATTTGTATTATAAAATAAAAAATAGAACAATAACTAATCGTTTGTAGTTTTAAGAGAAAAACTATATGTCACACATTGACTTTTGATTTCTGATGTAGAAGATCGTACAAGACGCAACTACAGAGCATACTTTCGCAATCGGTGACGTTATAATGCATAGTATATGAATAAAGTATACATATAGAAGTGATGCATGTAATAAAGGAAGCAACTATGATAATATAGAAATAAATTGAACTTATTTAAATAACAAAAGTTATACATTCCTAGCTTTGTCTCCTTAACAAGCCTTCTTGAACTTCAAGATCTCTTTAATGTTAGAGCAAGCTCGTGCTCATAACGTGTTGTAAATTGAGTTGGAACTTGCTAAGAACTAGAGACTTCTACTACTACAAACTACTACTACAAAGGAGAATAGAAGAAATGAGATAGTTGGAATGAGAAGTTTTCATTCAACTTGGTGTGTGAATTACAATGGGGTTAGCACCCTTTATATAAGACATTTGGTGATGATGATAATTGTACTTATACAATGTGTACAAGTTATACATACACCACAAGTCATACAATACATCACAAGCAACATAGACAATACATGGAAGAGTTGGTGTACATTGGAGAAGATTACAAGTTACATGACAATACATAGACAAGTGGAGGTACTATTAAGTGAGAAATACAAGTTACATGACTACACAATATGTTGGTGTACATGCATGGTCATCCATATTCCACAACAGTCCAAATCATTATTATGGGTGGTTGTATGAGTTTGGGCCTTGGTTTTCATGATTTTGAAAGAAAAGTATGATTTCAATGAGGTTTTGAGGTTGGGAATTGACTTTGGTGTTTTGAATTGTGGTTCGGGGTCCTTCCACCTTACTTGAGTGGTCTTATGGGTTGAATGGTGTTTTCAATTGATTTTCACAAAAAACTTGTCAAATTTAGACCTTCTTTGTAAATGATGGTTTGCAACTCAATCTTGATGCATTTGATTTGGGGCTTTAAAACATGTTTTTATTGTTGGGATTAAATGGTTTTTTATGCAATGATTACTATGAGATTCAACATAGACATTTAATTGAAAGAAACAACATAGTAAGAAGTGCACTCTAGGTGTTTGAATAAATTCTCAAAATAAGAGTTGCATTTCTTTATAAAAATCTCATAATGCCTAGAGTCCTTAACGATGCAAATAAACCTACTTTTGAGACTTGAAATACATACATTACTAGTAAATTGTTCATTTACAAATCAATAAGAGATTAGGGGTTGTGTACATGATGAAGTATTAATTTGGTAAAACCCCTCTTTGCATATAACAAAGGAGACATTTCAAATGTTTGAGGAAATGTTTCAAAAATGATTATTTACTTATTTTAAACAAGGTTTTCAAACAATTTAGTTTTATGGTCGAAATTCATCATTTTAAATAAAGCTATGTAAGAAAACTATTTTTATAAACTTTTCTTTGTCTCGCCTCGATGAGTTTTTATTTAATTCAAAAAAATGGAATTAGTCCATATTGTTGGTTTTGCAGCCGAGTCTAATTAAACTTAGGAATAAAGATGAGTTCTTAATGGTCTAAGATACCTAAATAAATTATAGCAAGTCTAAATTAAATGTGTTATACTTATACGCTTGTAGACAATCAAGGAGGACCCACTAGGAACTTCTTAAGTAGGATTAGATGGGATAGCAACTCAAGGAGGACCCGCTAAGAACTTCTTAAAATCTTGAAGGCATTAAACATGATTGTAATAAATAAGATGAACAAGCCCGAAACCGCGATACCACAACAAATAAAGGAAAGTACAAGATTTATTCTTACTTTAAAAATATGGCATTGCTATTGAAGTTGTTGTTGTGATGATATTATTGTCGTTTGTTTAAGGATTGCATTAAAGCTATTGATGGTACTCATATCCTATCAATGGCTATTGGAGGTGATAGTAGCAATTATTGAAATCTTCATGCCTCAATCTCAAATAAGTGGAGCTCGGCTACATGGATCAAACTCTTCCATTGTGCTCGATTTAGTGTAATTGATGGTGTGATTTCCAAGTCCTTTTAAATTTATCCCAATCAATGTGTCACAAGTTAATTTCAGTCTACCCCTCAATCGTCTAATTTCTTCAGTTTATATTGAGCAGAGTTTTCTAGCGAGGGCTTTTGTAGGTCGTCTTTGAAGGTGTCCAAACTGTTGCGGCCACCCTTCCCTAATCTTTGCGTCAATTGGAGTTACTCCTACTTTTCTTTGAATTTCTATATTAGTTTTCTATCGTTATGAATCTTACCACACATTTGCCTAAGTATCCTCATTTCCACTACATTCAATTTATGTAAATGTTGTTTCTTTATCGCCAAACATTCACTTAAAAATATAGCAGGCCTAATTGTTGTTCTATAAAAATTTCCTTTTTGTTTGGAAGGGATATTTCAATTACATATCACATTTGTTGCACTCCATTTCTTGTATCCAGATTGAATTGTATGTGTAATTTCATTCTCAATATTACTATCATTTTGTATGATTCATCCTAGATATCTAAAGTGGTTCACCTTAGGATATTCTACTTCTAATTTTGTCACTCCATCATCTTGATTCTTAATATTTTAAACTCACACTACATATATTCAGTATTTGTCCTACTCAACCTAAAGCCTTAAGATTCTAACATACTCCTCTAAAATCCTATATTTATATTCGCTTCATCTCTTGTTTCGTTCAGTATAACAATAACATCTGCGTATAACAAACACCATGGATATCTGATAGAATCTCGTATAGAAAGTCATTTAGAGTTAGTTATAAGTAAACACTATAAATAGGGATGAGTTAGTGAGACTAGGCATCTTGAAAATTGAATTGTAATTGGACACTCTTTGAGTGATTTGGGTTGAGAGAGTTTTAAGACTCTTCTCTAGGGTTACTTTTGTGTTCTTGTTCTCTGTGTTCTTAGCATGTAATCGTTGTTGAATTCTCGATCAAATCGATCAATATTGGTACTCTAACAATATCATCTTAAATATGTCTAGTTAGTTCATCCATAACTAAAGTAAAACGATATGGGCATAAGGTTGATCCTTGATTTAGCTTTATTGTAATGGGATATGGTTGATCCTTGATTTAGCCCTATTGTAATGGGATATTCTTTGTGGTTCCTCCAAATATCTTTATACTTGTTACAACCCTTACGTACATATCTTTAATAGTGTCTACGTACCTAATATGAACTCCTTCTCTTTTGATAACCCACCAAAATACATCTTTAGGAACTCTATCATATGTTTTTTTCTAAATCTACAAATATCGTATGAAGATCCACAAGGTATACTTTCACAAAATATTTTAGCAACTTATAATTTTGACTTAGCAGTTATATATGTACTTGCGAATGAGAAAAACCAACACATAATTCGAGAGTATTAAGTGATACTTTATCGGCGAGAAACGGACTTAAAGTATCACATGGTATGATTTTATCATGTTTGCTTATGTGAAATTACTTATTTCATATTACTAACGACACTTATTAGTTTTTAATTATTAGTTTTATGTTAAAAAGATAATGATAATGAAGTTTACACACTGCTTATTAGTTTTACTTTTACTTGTATTACGTATTTAGGCAACTACTTTAGTGGATTGTTGCTATCGAAATCAATATCAATTCTTAGCTCCTTTTCGAGGTGTTTTGTTATCATCTTCTATATTACGTAGGCCAAGACCGTGACCTTGAAAATCAAAATGAATTATTTAATCTTTGACACGCATCCTTGAAAAACTCAATTTTGAGGTTATTTGGCATATTTATATCGCGGTTCGTAATTTTTCAAATGACTCCTCCATTTCCACCTAAAACTCAAGCAAAGTTGATGTTAGTTTATTATGGATTATATAACTTTTAAAGAAAGGAGTTTCATTCTAACAAAATTCCAATTGAACTAAATAGTGAAAGTATATACCAAGATGATTTTGAAGTTTTTCTTAAGACTCAAAAACAACAAAGAGAGAATTCCTACAAAAGGATGGCTGCTATATAGGTTGATATGTGGGATGATGATGTCTCTGACATTCGGTTTTCTCATCAAGAAAAAACATATGTTGGTTGATAATGAGATTATAAATAGTAGTAGACATGAGGTTGAAAAATACATTCATATTTTTATTTTTATTTTCACTAGAAAATAATTTTTAAAGGCTTTAAGTTGAGTAGGACGAAAACCGAATACATGCACTGTGAGTTTAGAAACACTAGACATCGAGATGACGGAGTGGTAAAATTAGGGGAAGTAGAAGTTCCTACGGTAAACCACTTTAGATACCTAGGATCAATCATACAAAATGATGGTAACATTGAGAATGATGTCACACATAAAATTCAAGCTGGATGGAAGAAATGGCGGAGTACAATAGGGGTGAATTGTGATCAAAATGTTCCTACTAAGTTAAAAGGAAAATTTTATAGGACCGCAATTAGGCCAGTTATGCTTTATGGAAGTGAATGTTGGGCGATAAAGCAACAACAATTACATAAAATGAACGTAGCAGAAATGATGATGCATAGGTGGATGTGTGGTAAAACTCGTAAAGATAGAATAAGAAATATAGAAATTCAAAGACAAGTAGGAGTAGCACCAATTGATACAAAGATTAGGGAATGGCGGTTGCGGTGGTTTGGCCACCTGCAAAGACGGCCTACAAATGTCCCAACTAGAAAATTTGACTCAATAGAAACTGTAGAAATTCGACGAGGTAGGGGCAGACCAAAGTTAACATGGGATGCATTAATTAGGAGGGATTTGAATGGTTTGAAAAGCTCACCATCAATTGCACTTAATCGAGCACAATGGAAAAGTTTGATCCATGTAGCCGACCCAAGTTAATTTGGAACTGAGGCTATGTTGTTGTTGTTGTCGTCGTCGTTGTTGTTGTTGTTGTTGTAGAAAATAATTTTTAAGAGCATCACCAATATAAATATATGGAATATAAGAATGTCGTGAAGAATGAAAAGTCTTTAGATTTAAAGACGTCTCCCACTTAAATGTATCTTTTATATAGTTAGCTTGACAAGTCTATAGGCGACCAAAGAATTGTTCTTTTGAACATAAGAAATTGTCATAATTCTTTCGTTTTGATAATCGTGGGTGTATGAGCCTTTCTAGGCTCGATTACTCCCACGAGAGCAAGTAGAATGCCCCAACCCCATGACTCGGGAGAAACCAACATATTTGGAGTTGGATGGCATGATTCGATACCATGACCAGAAATGATCGTAATTCTAAAATAATAAATAGACCAAATTTGTAACGCTCCTAAATTTTCAAATCTAATAATTAGTCCTAACATCGGGGGTATTTTGGTAACTATGCATGGTATTTGTGTAATGGCATGGTTATTGCATGTATTATATGCTACCTAACTTAGTTGATAATTAGACCTAAGTTAGTGAATTAAACCTAAGTGATATGAATAGATGGTTTAAACAATGAACAAGGGCATTTTGGTAACCAAACGGGAAGAGAAAATGCAAGGACTTAATAAAGGCCACAAGATGGTCCTAGTAATTAAGATGGTTAGATGAGATAAAGGGCTTTGATTTGGTCACTCAAACCCCAATCCACAAGCCCTAACTATATAAAATGTTACGAGGTGAGTGTCTCATTTTGGTTTCAACACACAACAAGAACGAGAGAATGAGAGGAGGAACCCAAGAAATGCTTTGGTGCTAGATTGGTGTAGTGAGGGACTTTGCCAACAAAAACATCAAAACTAGGAAAAAATCACTTGTTTTATCTTCTCTACCTTACTCTTTTGATGGAAAACATGGTTTGAAAAAGGGTTTTGAGGTTAGAGATGATTCCTTGTGTTTTTTGTGGTTGTTTTGGAGTCCCTCTAACTCACTTACATAGTTTTCAAACGAATTTGAGGTTTGAATGGAGTTTTACAATGATTTGTGTTGGATTTTTGGGGTTCAAAACGCAGCGAAAATTTTAGTTTTATTATCAAAACCCCAACAGGATCAAATCAAAATTCCATTGAACTGATTAACAAAAGTAAATCGTACCTCAATCGCTAGTTTGCTTCTTTGTGTTGATCGATGTTTAAGACGCTGCTAGAGACGAACGTCCTCTATCAAAATCCACACGAACGGCGGCCGAAATTCCGAATGCTAGCCCGAGAGAGAACACAAAAACAATTTTCTATTCTCCCTTAAAGACTCTAGAACGGCTGAGAAACCAAACTCGTTTTGGAAAAACGAAAATTAGATTCCAACCTAAATTTCTCCCGCGATGTGAATTCACTTAACATGTCTATTTATACAATCATTTTATAAAGCCGAGTAAGTGAATTATCATTATACCCCTACTTAAAGTGGTATTAATCTGACACGTCATAAGGACTTTTATGTTACAAATTTTATCATATAAAATTCATTGTTCTGAGTCATTTAAAATCAAGCAAAACCATTCTTTGTGTGCGACCCAATAGGTTAATGCAACGTTAGCAGTGAACCAAAAACCATTTTTGGTACACGAGTCATATGCAGTATCTAGCAAAGCATTATGACTATGCAAATTGCATAAATATCAAAATCGATACAACCTAATCAATAGTATATATCGTATCTTTTTGTCGTATGATACCCTTTGGTAAAACATAAAGCACAGAAAAGTCACCCTTAATGTTCAATCGTACTAGTCTCGATCTCTAAGTAGACTGAAAACATCCAAGTGACATTGATCATATCAATCCACTTGGACTTGACCATTTTTAGTCTAACATATCGAGGGACCCACTGATATCTCTCTCTAAACGAGATGAACAAATTCTATCTCGATTACACATCTTCACACATTATTCAAATAGTAACCAATCACAACCTTTATAATCATTTGGTTAAAGACAAAGTTTGATTGAGTCAAATCACTATGATTCTAATGTTGAAGTCTCTGGTAATTTCAAGTCAGATGATTAAATGATATACCTATTATGAGCAACACATATGACTTAATCCATGTGGTATTCTCGTAGCGGGTCGGTCCAGTACCTTGTTCCCTAACAGGTACTCAAGAGCTTGATTCGTATCATTATACGTATGATTATCACATGACCATCAATCAAGACTCACACTAGTCTTTATTCATTATAGTTCCCAATACAATGACTGACTATGAACATTTAGGATGTTTCAATAAACATCCATGGATCCTATTATAATGTAAACATGCAAACCAATTATAATAATGAACCGAAAATGAAATCCTCTATTTTATCAACCAAAATAACAATGTTCATAAGACTGACCTAGGGCACATGCCCCAACAATTTGAACTCAATCTTGATGCATTTGATTTGGTGGCTTTAAAACATGTTTCATTGTTGGAAATACATGGTTTTTGGATGTAATGAACACTATGAGATTCAACATAGACATTTAATTGAAACAAACAACATCCTAAAAAGTGCACTCTAGGTGTTTCAATAAATTCCCAAAAGAAGAGTTACATTTCTTTATGAAAATTTCATAATGTCTAGAGTTCTTAAGGGTGCAAATAAACTAACTTTGAGAATTGAAATGCATACATTACTAGTAAATTGTTCATTTACAAGTCAATAAGAGGTTAGGGGTTGTGTACATGATTAAGTATTAATTTGGTAAAACCTCTCTTTGCATACAAGATGTATGATAAAATGTCTCAACAAGAACTCCAAGTTTTGTAAATGGCCAGGATGACATTTCAAATGTTTGAGGAAATGTCTCAAAAAGGATTATTTACTTACTTTAAACAAGGTTTTCAAGCAATTGAGTTCTATGGTCGAAATTTATCATTTTGAATCGATTTTGAGGTTGATGAAGACCTAAAAGAGGTTTTGAATTATTTCTTGAAAAATGAATCTTTATTTCATTTGAAAAAAAAAAAAAAAAAAAAAAAAAAAAACAACGTGACATTAATACGAAATGGATTTACAATGTCTTAACTCTTAAAACAATTGAAAAACTTATCTCAAATGAATTTGCAAATAATAACGTGTCAACCTCTACCAATATAGACATTCGTGGAGGACACATCCAACTTATTGGAATTAAGGAAGTTTGGATGGGATAGCAACACATGAGGTAAGTAGGGGTCGCTTTATTATTAATTATGTCATGCTATTAGTTAATAGTTTCACGATAGCAATTGTTTATACTTGCTTGGAACCTATCTTGATAATATTCAATTACAGCTTCTTATCTTATCCTTTTGAGCTCTCTATATATGAATGTCATTGGAACCGATATGGTTAAATGATGAATGCATGCTTATACTAAGATTGAAGGGTCGACGGCCACCGATGTCTTCCTCCATATTTATTATGAACCCTTGTCGATCGGGCTCACATACAGTAGCGGTGGGATGATTATTATGATTCCTTGTCTATCGGGCTCACATACGGTAGCGGTGGGATGATTATTATGATTCCTTGTCTACCGGGCTCACATACGGTAGCGGTAGGATGATTGATATGGTTCCTTGTTGTGCTAGATTCATGTGGCCTCATGCTTTCTAAGCAATGGCAGTGGGATTCATGGGCTATTTATATCGAGCTTCCTTCCATCGACTCTATGGCATTCATATTATCCTAGTTTCTTCTTGATTATGTTATCATGTTTGGGCAACGTTTATATATCATGCATTATATAGTATGCTTGCTTACTATAGTTGAAATGTCCAAAATGATAGTAGGCTTCATAAAGTACAATTGATGCTAGTTATCTATGCATTTAAGTACTACTTGAATGATTGATGGTAAAGCGGTTTGCCACTTTATTGAGCCCGTTATTTATTGCAACCCCCCCCCAGGTACCTCAGCTGCTATTCAGGATAAAGGAAAGGGCAAGACCATGCATAGAAGCTCTTTTCTTGTTCGCAAGGTCGAGATACTTATATTATTTCTATTTCAAACTGGGCATGAATTAAAACAGGGGTTTTTGATATGCATAGAACCCATAGTTCATTTTGGCCAATGTTGCAAGACTACTACTTTTAGTTCCGCAACTTTGTTTTTTGCACCTTATATTAGTTGTCTATATGTAAAATGTATTGTTGTATATTTCGCAAGTTAAGGCTTACCGGATCATCGCCCTACTCGTTAGGTTATCTTGAGGAGTTCGACGATGGTACGGGTCGAGCGACCTAGGTCCGCGGGGGCTCGGGGCATCAGAAAAATATTTAAATGATAATACAAAAAGAAACAAAAAATAACAAAGTAAAAACTTTAACGTAAAAAGATTACGAAATAAGAAACAAAAATAAATTTAATAAAATCCTATTCATGAAACAAATTTAGAATATTTACTGAAATGCAATACTATTATACAGTATAAAAGTCTATCAATGTTGATGAAAGTCATTTATCAAAAAAATGTACAAGTTTATAAACTTGCTTTCATAATTTTGGAAGTCTACAAAAGTCATGAATTCTAAAAAAAACAGTTTCTTCAAAAAAGTCTACAAAATTATTATCCGAACTCCCCACCCACCCAAACACTATCCTGCTCACCAAAAAGAATTCAATTTTTATTCCCTCTTAGTTTTCTCATGTCTAGAATATAATTATTCTACCATCTATACTTGAAACCATTGATTCAAACAGACTTCAACTACATTTTGTCGACTACTCATCTTGTCCTTCCTTTCCTTTTGCAAGTCTATTGAATGTTGAAGTCCCTTCTAAAACGACTTTCTTCACACAGTGGCACATTATCAAAACTATGCAAAGGTTGAGCTACCTCATTTCGACGCCCTCCCTAATTTTGCTAATCAACATAGTGAATCTATCAACCAATTGATAATGACGAGTTCTTTTGCTTATGGTAAGAAATAGAATGGTTATGTATTATTAAATTGAGCCTCCTAGAGGTTGTGATGATAATATTAGCTTGAGCCATTTGAAAGAGCTTCAAATAAATACCAAAAATTAAAATAAATTATAAAGCAATTGGTTATGTAGATTTTTTTATGAGAATTTGGATGCTTTAACTATAACAAAAAAAAACTCAAGAGTGTTTTATAATAAGTCAATGGAAGTTCCGCTGAGTTGAAAGGCTTAACAATTAATGACTTTTCAGTAGGTCTTTTGTCAACTAGCTGATGAGAACTCTATTTCCAAGTTGTTTCGACAACTTTCTATTCCAATGAAAATTTCTAGTGATAGTATCTTCTGATATACTAGAGCATTTTGCTCTAAAGCTTCAATTCCTATTTTCATGAATAATTTCGTTAATATTTTCAAGGCTTCCAATCATTTTAGGTTATAAAAGGTATTTGTTACACAAAGTCCAATGTTTATAGTTTCAGAATGATGATTTAAATTTATTAAAATTTTCAAGGCTTCCAATCATTTTATTGTAATAAAATACACATAAACTCCCATGTTTATAGTTTCAAGCTTGATCATAGGCATAGCATAGCATAACCTAACTAATAATTAAGGTTATAAAAGGTATTAGTTACAAGTGGCTTTGGAGGGTTAAAGGTAGGGGCAAGAAAGAAAGTACATAATCCAGGATCTTTTGAGTTCTCCAGTAAGTAGGTTGACAAGTGAATTACAATGAGGCTACGTCATCCCATTAGTGATTACAAGGAAAAAAAAAAAAACAACAACAACAAAAAACAAAAAAAAGAGAAAACGCTTCCAAGACTTCTAAATGAGAAAGGATTCAGCAAATCAGATAGCATTTCTATAATCAAGACCACGAAAAATGATTTTATTGGTGAAAAGATTGATTTAAAACAGATAACTGACCAGAATCTCCATTTAATAAAAAAACTTCCAAAGGAACAAATGATGGAGGGACTGATGACGATCCAAATTTAGAAGTTGGTTGCAAGATTTGGCTACCTTTGGCACATCTAATGGCAATAAGACGAGGCCCAATTCGCATCTGCCACACCTATAAGACCAACAAAAAGACTCGTTCTTGGTCAATAAGTCCAGAGAACCCTAATATGTAAACCTATGCCCAACGAAAAAGCTCGAGATAGAAAGTTCCAAACTTAGAAAAGAAATGCGGCTAAATGAAAGATAATAAATTTGGCTCAAATACGGTAAGAAATACGAGTTGAGCCACAATTTGCCAAACTAAATGCAGTGAGGAGACAATGAGGAGCTAATTCTATTTATTGATGATCTCAATCAAAGCAATGGAAGTTCAAATTCTAAAATGTATAACTTCATGGAAATCCAAAAAGGTAAAATCACCATTAAGTCAACCAGGGAAAAAACAACAAATACAAAAAGCAAGAATGAGGACACATTATTAGAGAAAAGAGGTTTTGGGCATGTGAACATGAATCATGAGCTCAACATCAATTAAGTTACTACATCGATAACTATCTACTATAACTTCTATCCAGCAGTTTATCACATTCCATTAGAACTCAACAAGGAAAGAACTTCGAAGAATCTAGCAATGAATGCTTTAAAGTCAAATCATAGAGACTACCTTATTCATTCGCCTGATATGAAAATAAGCAATTAAGGAATAAAGAATGGCTGGCAAATTACTTTTTTATTGCTAGAATTCAAACCTCGATTATTCCTTTTCGGGGTGCATGAATAGCTAAACACAGGCAATAATCACTCTTTGAGTGCTCTGCAACTGCCGTACTTGATGATGTTGTATCTTTGTTAACTAGCATCTCCATGAAAAGACAGTTAGCATCACGGTATCCCTGAAGAGAGGACGGACATAGTTCAATATCAGAAAAAGAACCAAAGCCTTTTATAGTATTCCCAATTAGTCCATGTTTTGAAAATTACTTTCCATATTCGAACAACAAGAAGTGCTTGAGTGTCAAGTAACAAAATTCGACCAAATGAATCTGTTATAGCAGCCAATCTACCACCAGGTGATAGAGTAAGCTTCTCTCCTTTTCTGGGATGGTCCTTCAAGCAAGTCAAGGAAGATGCTGCCAAAGTATCATTTAAAGGAATCAGTTTCCATGTTCTCATCATAAGAGATGTTCATCTCAAAAAGAGCAGAATAATAAATAGTGCATCATAAATCACAAATTCCTAGCAATAAGATGTGCATGAATTTCTAGCAAAATTTTTACGCATTAACTAAAATGACTCATCCATTCAATCTTCGCTGCAAATGCTACTCAATTTTCCTAGTCAGCTTCGCAGTTTCCTCTTTATGACCTTTACAGGTGAACATAATTACACAGAAAAAACGAGAATTGATACTCCATCTGTCTTTTCCAAATTCAAGGGAATCAGAGGCAGAATTGATTTCCAAGGTTTAACACTTTCTAATACAGAATCAAGCTTCATCACAAAACTAAAGTCGATAAAATAAACTTATTTTAATATTAAACTTTTCACTTTATAACCAATTACAGCTTCAACCTACCATCACACTCCTAATCAAAGCCATTAACACCCGTCTTCATTTGTCCGAGCTAAACCATTTCAACAGATTTTTCATCGCCATATTAACAACAAATGTATGGCAAGAGGATACAAAAAGATCTACCACAAATATCATAGAATTACCTCTTTATGCATTGAAGAAAAAAAAATAGGAACATGAAGCAGGCTTCACCTTTAGCAAATGACTGAGGCTTCTCTTTTGATGAATCTTGCCCACTTCGCCAGATCATTTTTGAGAAAGAAGACAATGTTGAAAAAGCAGCAGGCACGACTTTTGACAGAATAGTTCCAACTAGAGACCTGTTTCTGTCTTCTGAAAGCCTGCAATAAAATGGTGATCAAGAAGCAAAGTTTAATGCAACAAGATGCACAAAAGGAGAAAATTGGAAAAGACAACTTTTATTTTAAATATATGCAGGCACATCACAAACACACACAAGATATCAAGGTTACATCAAGCAAAATTTCGGAGCCATCTCTTTTACCTATAAGCTGAAATCACAGCATCCTCTCCAATGGTAACTGCACAAAAGTAACGTTCGCTTGACTGTCCACAATAAAAGCAGCTGAATTCAAATACCAGAATAACTTCAGAAAGATAATATCAGCCACTAGAAATAAAACAAATTAGAAAAACAATGAAGCGGTCTCTCCTGGTCTAGAAATTTCACATAGATAGGCATTAGTGATACTTTAAAGAAAAAGGTTCAGCATTGGTGGCACAGGAATACAATCAAATATGATACAACCTGAGCAACTCGCAAATCAAGAATACCACATGTTTAAAGCTTTGATTGATACATCATACAAGAGAGAAGGATTCACCTGAAGCTCCATTAGCGGAGGAGGCATTACCCCAGTGATTGCTGCATCAGCACATAATCCATACTTGCTAACATTCCATAACTGATAAGGTAATCTTTTATAAGAATATACCATATCATCTATTTCTCTCTTTTGGCGTCTCTGATCCCAAAATTGTGACTCTGTTTCTTGAAACCACTGTTGGAGAAGAGTCTGCATATGTTCATTCATTAATGTTGTTAAAAGAAATCAAAAGACTCAAGGAACATTTTAGGCAGGAAGAGTCCAAGCATACATCATACAGTAAACTTGATCAGTTCTCACTTACCATTTTAGAAAATGCATGTATCAAAAAAAAAAAAAGGAATAGGTTCGCTTTCAAAACAAAAAAGGAATAGGTTCCCTGAGGTCATAAAATTCTAGATGTATTGTTGAATAAACACAGATGGAAAGAAATTTAAGGCATCTTTATTCCGTTCAAGGATAGCAACTAGAAAGAGCTACCAAAAGGCTACCCTCAAACAAAAGAACGCAAATGAATATGTCAATAAGAGAGAACATTCTTTATGAGAAATGTTCCCTTTCACATCTATATCTACCTAACATCCAATCTGCCAAAAAAAAAAAAACATTGTTCTAGACATATTTGATTGGCAACTGTAAGGACTTGGAAAGCACACCATCAATTGCCTAAATCAAGCGCAACGGAAGAGTTTGATCCATGTAGCTGACCCAAGCTAACTTGGGATTGAGGCTTTGTTGTTGTTGTTGTCATTCTATTTGATTGGCAACAGTGAGGAGTTAGTGAGCTGGCCTATTTGCCTAATCCTATCAAATGTATAAGATATTACCAAGAACTTTGAATAAATGGAGAGCTTTTACTATGAATTTAATCTTCTTTCTAATATCACTATTTTGATGTTATTATATATTATACTATCTTTTCTAAAAACATGAATCAAGCACAATTAGCTAAAAAAGAAACACCACCTTAACTAGATCACCAGCAACACCAGCAACTAATTTTTAAGTAGAATATGTATCTCCAAAATCTCATCTTCAGATCCTTAACACTACAAGGAAAGAATCAAAGAACAAACCTGGAAATCTGATCCATCAAATCGTGCAATCACTCCAGGCATAACGACACAAAGTTCATCTGAGGAAGAAAACGGAGTAAGAGAATTCCAAGTCCCACGTACTCTAAGCCTTAGTATTCGACTAGGGTAAATCATCTGTGTGCCCAAAAAGCCAAAACATACATAATTTAGTTCACCAAAGTCAAATAACTTCAGAAGAAAATGAATGTGTTGTTTTGGCTAACAAACACAAACATCTTCCAAGATAGATATGTATATGTATATATATATATATATATATATATATATATATATATTAAAAAGAAAAGCAAGTTAGTGTGTAACTATTTTCAGAAAAATGTATTGTCTACCATTTTGATGAAAACACAAAATATAGTGTAAGAGGAAAACTCAATTGGATGCATTTAAAACAACCTTAGTTTCGAGGATGTGAACTTGACGCGTAAACTCCACCTATGTAGAACATTAAATGTGCTACATATCCGGTCCTAAGTCCAGATAAAGGAGGACTGTGAAACCTGTTTTCATACCGAAAAATAGGGAATGAGGTCCCAAGGCCATTCCATTCCTGGAAAATTATGGAGGGTTGTGATAGGTTGACAACCAACGTAAAGCTTTTGTCGCTCTTTACGAAATGGATCAAACATATATAAATGTTGGGGCATTCCCACCTAGCGACCCGCAGCATTGGAACCCATGTCTATAACCCCTATAAAAGGGGTCTTAAAACCTTCGCTTCAACGTCTCAAAATAGGTGTTTTAAGTAAATAAAAAAAATAAAATTTGGACTTTTAACCTTCCCTACTTCAACTGTTAACTTCACTCTCGTAGCATTATCTCAAATTAAGATTTTCTTGTCGTGTTTCAGGTTGAGACTCCATCCTCCTGCAATTGATTGGCGAATTGTTATTGTTATTGATGGTTCATTATGTTTATTCATTTGAGCATCTTCTTCTTGTGTCTCCTGTTGTCACGACCAATCTCCCCTCTCATTCGATTTCTCCCTTATTCCTTTAACCATTTATCGCTGCCCCCCAACTTCCTCTCTCCATCACGAATTGGGATTTCATGGTTGCGATTTTAAGGTTTTAGATTCGGACCTTTTGGTGGCTTTGAAGCTCATCCAGGTTCCAATAAACTATCTAAGGCGATTGCAGTGAAGGTCGGCATGGCTTCGCGGCATCAACAACGAATGATCAGCTCAAATCAAGATCAAACTGTCGACAAACTGGGAGAGACGAGAGAGTGGAATGATTGACTGGAAGAAGAACAAAGGAGGATCAAGACGAAATGGTGAAGACAAACTTGATTGGTTTGAAATTTGCATTTTCAATTGAATTGTTCAAAGAACTGCATTTTTAGGCGAGTCTTTGAGAAAATCATCAAGCATGGCAGCGACGATTCTGACGAATCTTGATTCTTCAATTGATTCTCCTCTCTCGACTAGTAAAACTTCCTCAGCGCTTCACTTCTAACATCTTTTTTTTTTTTTTTTTTGTTACATGCTTTATTCATTGAAACTTACATTTGTATTGACTTCATAAATATTTTGAATTTGCATTAATCTTCTTTTTTCCTTTTTCATGCTACTACAATTTTTTTTAAAGCCCCTAGCAAAAACTACTATTGTATTAAGGTTTTTATCTCAGGGCATCGAAGGGATGGGTCAAAAATTTTTGATAAGGAATTGTGGTAGCCTAATAACGAGTTTTAGTTCAGTTTAATTCAAAAGTTTCCTGCTATCGCTATTTTAAACTCTAAGTATAACTGTCATGAATAGTGATTTAGACATTGTTGGATGTGGTTTTATCAAATTTATAGGCTTAGTGGAACAATCAATATCCGTAATAGTTAAATCCAAAATATTAAAGTGGTTTTTACAGTGATTTTGAGACCACAAAAGTAACAATTATCCAATGCAACAGTTCTTGTCTTCCATCTTTTCTTTTTCCCTCAAGTGTTTTTGCCAGTAGTTTTTAATCAAAATTAACTCACAAAGCATGTGTTTGCTTTAAATTTGATCATGTCGATCTCAGTGAATATCCCAATCAGGCATTACTTAGAAAAGAAGGCCGCTCTTGTTTATTGAATTTGTAAATTAGCACTTTGCTACTCGAAGTTGAACTAAACCCCTTTAGGACAATCCCTAATCGCAAGTTTTAATATAATATCAAGATGAAAAGGATGTAACTTGAAAGTGGCTACTTATCATTTTATTGTTGTTTTTTCTTAAATTGTTGTAACATTTTATTTGGGGCACTTAAATAAAATGAGTATTTTAAGAGGAAGAACCGTTAGACGATACGTACTTATGGTTGTTTGCATATTGTCCTTTACACGAATCAGAATTAGGTCTGGCTAAGCTATGTCAAAGACTTCTGGCCTTGTTTCGTACAACCCCGACTAAACAGAGCTTGCACAAAGTTAAACAATTATTTTTTTCTTTCACTCTTAATTGCATAAATTTTGTGAAGTGGAAAATTTTGATCCATGTAGCCTACCAATTTGGAATTGATGCTTTGTTGATGTTGTTTCTTAAACTAGTAAGTTTTCTAAGTTTATCTTGAGATTTGGCAAACAGGATGTGACTTCTTATAAAAGCTGAACTTTGAATATCATGATATGCCAATCTGGTAAATAGGGGAATACTTGCATTCTAGCTTCCTAGATGTCATTTTTTTTCTTTTTCGGATTACTCACATTTTTTTTAGCTTGAGAAATTTAGGGACAAGTATCATTTTTCATAGGTTGCGGCATAAATTAGTCTGCAAGAAGAATTATAATGCCCTCTAGTAGGGAGCCTTATGATGCAGATTATGCCTCAAGATGTAGTATCGATGGACAGACTCCAATGCATTCTATGCTTAATGTTATTAGGTGCATGCCAAGCACAAAGCTTTTCGTTGGAGGATGGCTGTAGCTTTTTTTTTCTTTTCTATAATTTAGGAAGTAATGATGCTTTACTCTCTCATTTAAAAGTTATGGTATATTGGCTCTGTTTGAACCAGTAATTGATTTTTGACAACAGAATTACAATTAACCCATT
Source organism: Stephania cephalantha (assembly GCA_039657325.1). Taxonomy (NCBI): domain Eukaryota; kingdom Viridiplantae; phylum Streptophyta; class Magnoliopsida; order Ranunculales; family Menispermaceae; genus Stephania; species Stephania cephalantha. The sequence continues at coordinate 26,748,058 of CM077578.1, read as the reverse complement.
TCATTGAGATCTTTATTTTTGTGTTCAATTCTAAGTTTATGGGTCTATTTGGGTCGACAAAGTGATTTTGACAAGTATTGGCTTATCGATATTAACTACGACTATCAGAGAAGACCGTGATATTATTCTGATACGTCTTATTTGTTGTTGTTTTTATTAAGTTTTAGTTATGGTTTTTGTCGTTGTTTCAATTGATTTTCAAGCAATTGCTTAAATTTAATATTACGTGCATGTTTGAATTGCATAAGTTCCCTTTCTTTCTCCATATTTCTTGAATTTTATCTTTTGAGAGGATTTAATCTTTCATGCTCCTTTATCAGGACTTGGGACCAGCTATGTAGCGCACATAGTGTTCTACATAGGTGGAGTCACCATTGAGCATAAGGTTTTTTATTTTATTTTATCAGAAACAGTTGATGTCATAATATAATTGTTCTGGTTCAAACTTTCCTAATCTCTTATTGATTTATTTTAGAACTAGGCAGTAAAGATTTGATTGATTTAGCACTTGGTTTAATGATCGAGGTGTTGGAAACAATTAGTCTATATGCAGAGTTATTATTACATTCTCTTTAGGATTAAATCAAAATTTGGAAATCCTGCAGGAGTCTTATTTTTATTCTAGTAGTGAAAGATAGGTTGGTGTGCGCTCCATCATTTTCTTGCTATTTTTGTAGGAATTGGATCCTCATATTATAATGAACAACATAATTTTTCAATCTGACTAGCTCTGCATTGCAACTTTTCCAAACAATTATTGAATTATTATCTAGAACAGGTTTGTTTCAATATGCATTCTTGTGTTGTGATTCACTATGTCTTTTCATGTAATTAGTAAATAATCATGTGCAATGGAGTACTGCTTGAGCCTAATTTATTCATTGGTTGAGAGAGCATCCTGTTCAAAACATAGACATTGCTAGTGACACTTCATGTAGTTAGGACTTGGTAATAATTGCATTGCTAAAGTTTCATTGATTTGGATTGCACCATTGTAACAGTCTTCTTGAATCACTCACTTGGACTAATCACTAGTTGCAGATAAGAGATTGAGCGATTTGACCTCCTCAGTTTGGAATGAAGATAAATCCTTTGGAATTAGATTGTCCATAAAGGTAAATAATTGGAATTGTACAACTGTGTTATTACAATTTATTGTTGAAGATGATCCTACCATTTGCTTTCATTTCTTTGTTGTCTGAGAGCATTTTGTCTTTCTTCTATGCAATTGCTTGGTCTCTCTTCACTTGCATTAGTTGTCAAAGACTTAGATTGCGGTCCATGATTTACAATTTTTATGTACTTTTCAACTGCTTTTTAGGGATATACTTTTCAACTCTTTTGAGATTACGACTTGGATGATGTTTATGAGATTTGGTATTATGAGTGATTTGACTTGTAACATTGACACCACTGTTGGGTTTTTCAGTAGCTTTATTTACATATCATTATTGTATTTTCGTGAATTGTAACTCTATTTGATTCACAGGGTCATTTTCTGTCCTCATTGAGCTCTCTCCATCACCATCAATAAATGTGGTTGCTCGAAGGTAACTCTTTTTCATCATTGAACTCCCATTACTTTTTAATCTAATGGTAATGGTTGAATGCAGAATGGTGTATTTATGTGATAATAACATGTTTCCCTTGGTTTTTTTTCTCCTTAGTTTTTCATATAGTAAGAACACAATTTGATCACTACTGGGGGGAGGATGTTGTTGTTGAATGTTCTTAAGTTTTTAGTTGATCCAAAGAGAGATGAAAAAGGGCGATCGTTTTAGTCAAGCTGTCTACTTCCTAAGAGTTAGTACAACTTACTGATTTGATTTTCAAAAATATTCCTTTGGAATGAAATTCAAGTTTCTACCAATTTTTTCTATACCCTGCTTCTGTATTTTCTTGGAAAGAAGCAAAAGGCAATAGTAGTCTGGTATTTTGTTATTGAGGATTTTGGTTTTTAGTGTATTCCAATAGTTGATTCTCATTTTATTTGATATTTGATCATTAAATTTAATATAGTTTGCTTGCCTCAATTTCGAACAACAAAAGCAAAAATCCTTCTCTCTTATTTGTCAATGAAATACAACTTTTATGTGATAGGTCGAAGTAAAATTTGTTGAAGAGTGCTCAAAATCAATAGATTATTACAACTCAAAAGAATAAGCATTCATGAAGATATCATTATATACTTTGAATAGCAAAGGATTTACAGATTCATTAATTCATGTCAATCCATGAAGGAAATACCCCTACTACCACCGTTAGGCTTAATTCAAATTGTTGCATGTGTTATCATTGGTACATTTCTTATTTCTTTAACATTTATTTAATTTTCTACATATTTTTTGCAGTTTTGATTTTGAGTGGTGGTTTCTATATGAGATTTTTCAGGGTTCGCCACCAAATTATCAGCACCATATTACATGATATAATTACTGCCAAAAAAGAGGATCGTGCAATTGGGAGTCATGTTTTCTATATATAGTATCACAAAGAACCGGATGTTTCTACTAACCAACCATGATAGTCCAATGTGGTTACGACTAATTCTCAAAAAAATGGGAAAGAGGTTCTACTTATTCCATGTAAAGTCCAAGGTGATTTACTACTAATTCTGAAAATCATAAAGATGTTTTTTGCTCTATGTATAAATACAATCATCTTTCTACTTTTTACGAAAACTTGATGTGTATGTATCAGTATAAAATCTGCACAAGCTCTATAAAGTTAACTTATCTTATCCATTCATTTCATCTTGCCATGATTATCAAATACCAGTAGTGCTATTTTACTTAAGCTTATTTTAAGGTAATTACGCCAATTAAAAAAAAAAAAAAAAAAAAAAAAAAACATCATACTCTATTTTGATTAGTTAGGTTAAACCTTTTCTAGATGATAAGAACAAAGGGCTAGAATTGACTTCGTATTACTATTACATTGTACCTAATGTAATGAAAGTGTATAATGAAGAAAATTAATTCAAAAGTTTTTACTCTATTAATAATTCATGTATTAATATTGTGTTTAATGCTCAAATTTAATACTACTATTATTGTCTTTCTCAATTCCTATATAACTAATATATAATCAATTAATTTTTGAAATTTTAATATGTTTAAATTAAACTCATTTGCAATAAAAAGTGTTAAAATAGACTTCTCACGAATGTAGCGAACGGGCACTAATGTGCATAGCACGTATCCGAAACTAGTATAGTGAAAAATGAGCAAGGGTGTGTTTGCACTAAATCAAACGCAATGGAAGAGTTTGATCCATGTAAATAGCACAAGCTTTTATTGTTATAGTTAATGTAATAGCTTATGTATCATCAATCAAATACACACACATACAGTAATACATGAGAAATAACTCTACTTCACTTTTTGAGAAAAGTCAAGCTTGTACATACATTAATTGTGAAAAATAAATAAATAAAGCAATAAGAACCACAAAGTGAACATTACTTCCATTATCACACAATATAAACCACACTTCTAATCCGATCAGCTGGGTTATAATCATTTAGATAGATCAGGCGTTCTAACATGAACGAAATCGAGAAATTGAAAAGATTATGACACCCATTGTCCAAAGTCCAAACCCAATCATCAAAGCCCCAAATTAGAACAATTTGACAATTAATTCAAAATTGAACAAAAACCTAGATGAGTCCAACATCAAATTGTATATTAAAAAAGAGGGATCAAAGCGGATACCTGTTTGTGAATCAGATCACCCTCTAAAGAGTAAATCAAGAGGTATCCATTAGAGGTCCCGAGAGCGAGAACACGGAAATCGTGGAAGTCGAGGCATTGGACGGCCGTGATATCGCCCTCGATTGGCGAGAGAGAGGGCTTGATTTTGATGGGGCTGTTGATGAGATCGCAGTTTCCTCGCCAATTGAGGAGGAGAACGAGAGAGCGATTGGCGAGAGCAAGGGAAGAGGAGTCGATGGCGGCAGAGAGATTTGGGGTGTCGAGCCAGCCTTCCTTTCCGGCTCCGAGTTCGGATAGTTCTTCGCACGCGATGCAGCCCAGATCGGTCAAGTGGGTTCGAGGAGCCATTCACAGAGAGAGAGAGAGAGAGAGAGAGAGAGAGAGAGAGAGGATTTTTTTTTTTTTTTTTGTCAAATAGAGAGATTGGATTTTCGCTGGAGAAATATTCAATATAAACCGGCCGGCCGAACAACTTAACCGACGGGAAAAGCAAGCGGCTAAACACCGTACACTTTTATTGTACCCAATTTTACCTTTGCACAAAATCACATAACCCTGCAGTATAACCTATGCCCGTAGGAGGGGTAATTGTCTTATAAGGCGGTTGTCTCCGTTAGGGACAACCGCCCGCCGCAACAACCACCGCACCACCGTAAGTGCATGGTGTCGGATTTTAGTTCCGAGCTTCATTGTAACGAAAAATCTATTATTATCGTGTAATAGATTGTTGTCATTTTGAGTTAGGAACATCAATGAAATGCAACTGTTTGACCAAAAAAAAAAAAAAAAAAAAACCTGCGATATAACCCTAATTCCTCAATCTACCCAAGGCATGCTTCCGGCAAACAAAAAATTCACACTTCCCTACTCTCCTCCCTCCCGCGCCACCAACCTCGCCCATTCCGACCAAGCTCCAGCGAAACCACTGAAAACTACTTCCATTCACTCAATTAATTGCGTTCTTTTCTTACATTCGATTTATAGATTTTTTAAGATTTTTGAGTATTATTTTGATTTGCTTGAATTGGAGTTTTTTGACGTAATATGTCAATTGATTTTAGAAGAGAAATTGATCCAAATACAATGAGATATTTTTTGCTCGATTTGGTGCTCTTTTGTGTCATTTTTTTTTTTCATGTTCATCGTTGTCACCCGTGTCGTCGAGACCAAGATATGTAATATGGGTCTTGGTCGTGTACGAACGAGACTCATAGCTTAAATCTCAATTATGTACAACTGAGACTGAGACTCTACATGAAAGTCTCGATTAACATGAATCGAGCCCAGTTGCAGAGGACTCGAACGATGACGATCGAGACTCAACATGTCTCGGCCTTGTGAGATCGTCCTAAATTGAAAACCCAACTCTAGACTTATGTTTTAAAATCGATTAAAATGGTTTTGGCACACATTCTCATAGTTGTTTCGGGGTAACGCAACACAAATAGAGAAAAAGAGAAACAGAGAGGATGGAAAGGTTGGGAGAACTAGGGGAGGATGGGGTAAATGTGGTTATGGGATTGGTTTAGATATTGAAACTCAAATTCGAGGTATAGGTAAGAAATAGTGTAAGTTTGGGAATAAATGGGGTATGTCTTTAGCCGCTCCCTTTACAAATTTACAATCTTCATATAAGACCAAGGAAAATGTCCAACTAATCTAGATTCGAGTAAGTGAGACCACTAGGTGACCCCAAAACTCTCCTTCAAGAATCTTAAATATGTTTCATACCCCGATCGAAATGGAGACCTATGATTAAGGATAGTGCAGCCCAAGTCATTATGTCGCAAGTATTTACAATTGTTTTATAACATTAATGTTAGAATTTCTGATTAGAACTTGGTGTCCTAAAATAGCAATACAGCAGTGGGCAGGGGAATTTTGCTAACTTAATGCTAATTTCACATACCATTTTCACACACACTCATTAGGAGTCCTGTAGACGTACATCAATTTTTGTGCACAAGCGCATCACTACAAAAATTAAGCATCACACATAAAAGTGCATGTAAAAATAGTGTATGAAAAATGGGTCAGAATTGTTGTGGAATATGGATGACCATGCATGTACACCAACATATTGTGTAGTCTGTAACTTGTATTTCTCACTTAATAGTACCTCCAATTGTCTATGTATTGTCATGTAACTTGTAATCCTCTCCAATGTACACCAACTCTTCCATGTATTGTCTATGTTGCTTGTGATGTGTTGTATGACTTGTGGTGTATGTATAACTTGTACACATTGTATAAGTACAATTATCATCATCACCAAATGGCCTATATAAAGGGTGCCAACCCCATTGTAATTTACACACCAAGTTGAATGAAAACTTCTCATTCCAACTATCTCATTTCTTTTCTTCTCCTTTGTAGTAGTAGTTTGTAGTAGTAGAAGTTCTTAGTCTTCTATTTTCCTTCTCTAGTTCTTAGCAAGTTCCAACTCAATTTACAACACGTTATCAACACGAAGTTGCTCTACAAGAGGAGGTCTTGAAGATCAAGAAGCTTTTCAAAGATATAAAGCTAAGAAGGTATAATTTTTATTAATTTAAATAAGTTCAATTTATTTTCATGTTGTCATGGTTAATTTCTTTTTTGTTACATGCATATTTAATAATGTAAATGTATCCTTTATTCATACATTATGCATTGTAACGTCACCGACTACGAAAGTATGCTCTGTAGCTGCGTCTTGTACGATCTTCTACATCAGAAATCAAAAGTCAATGTGTGACATATAGTTTTGCTCTTAAAACTACAAACGATTAGTTATTGTTCTATTCTTGATTTCATAATACAAATAATGCTATAAGTTTGACTTGATAGTGAGTAAGTCTTGTCCCTGGTAAAGCTAAACATTGAAAGGGAGACGGGTTATCCCGTTCGAGGAGGCATGGTATTAAGTAGACTATGTCTCGCCACCCAACCTGGAGGTTGTCCCACCAACTCATACGAATAGTACATTTTGTTTATTAATGAATCAAGTTGTGAACATATATTTAATCATATGTTATGTTTTTACATAAAAAGAGAAAAACTATTATATATTAAATTTATTTTCAAAATATTATTCAACCATAGTTGAACTTGTTGCCTTATTATATTACCGACAAGAATTACTTGTCATGACAATTAGATACTACAATTTGTGAATGAAGCATATATGCAAAACTGTGTGTTATACACAATCATTCGCCAATTTCTCTTTAGAGATTTGAAAAGTGAATATTTCACTTTATATATATTTTCACCTTATGGAGTTATATATATACATACCAAAAGCGTAATGCTTCAAAAGCTCAAAATGAGCGGTTGGGTCTCATGCTACAAAATTTAATCAGTCAAATATTAATTATAATTCCACAATTTTAATTACCTCTATGTTGAGGCTATGTGGAAATATGACTGATGAGACAATAAAAATAAGGTCACGTGGCCCGCCTCGACTTATTGTTGCAACAAATATCGAGTGCGCATGTCAATCCAATAAATATTAAGGATTGATTTCTTGTCTCATGGTAGCTGAGTAAAATAATGAGATATTATAAATATAATATCGCTCCAGTCAATTAGTTAGCTTCAAATTAAGAAGCATATGTTGCATATAATGATCATGATCGCAATAATAAATTTATGGACGTGGAAAATGTGAAAATATCAGGTAAAGGTCGTATTGACATTTCTACAAAAATTGGAACAAAAGTGGTGCACCACTACAAAGGGCAAATAATTATTGACAATGAGCGCTCATAATTGTGACATTTTTTTGGTCATATATGAAAGGCTATTTTGCATAAATATTGTCATATATATACCCGAATATTTTTGTGACCTTTACCATGCCTTCAAAATTAAAGGCAAAATATTATGAATTTTATCATTGAAAATAGTTCGATAAAACAAGCACATCGACATGTGTTTAAATCGTGACCTAAATATGGGCGATGAGTTTATGTCTTGTGTATCGTGCTACATGCATGTACATTATAATATAAAAATGAGTATTTCTCGAATTCGAACTTAGCGGAGGCTAATGTTCAGGCAATATCTGGTACAACAATTTTATTGTTAATGTCTTTTTCAGAAGAAGTCTACTCATAATAACAAAAAATTTATCTATATGAATATGATTTAATCTGAGTATAATATTCCCGGCTTTAACTTCTGAAATATATAAGGCACATTAAAACGAATGTCGTCATAAATCAAATGATATTCATAATGTGGAAAGATCTATTTGATTATCCATAATCATCGATAATGCGAAAATATCGTAAATTCGCACGGACATCCTTTATCGAACTGATTTTTTTTATCAGTTGGAGATTATCTCAAGGCAAATCAATAGGAGACGTATATTGATTTAACTCTCAATTAATTATATTATAAGATGCCTTGGATCCCTAATAGGGAAATTATTTATAGCAAGTTTTGCTAATTGTCACTTTGATGAAGCAATTTTCCCACCATTAGGGGGAGATATAAGCCAATTCAAAAGGAATGACGTTAAATTGCTTGAAACACATCAAATTGCATTAAATTTGTTGTATTATGATCCATGTATAAATTAATATGAACTTAGAGTTCAAAGGATCATTCAGTAGCAACAAGTTATGAATCAATTACTTGATGCAATTACTATACACAAAAGAGTGACAATCATATGCTTCAGCATTAAATGGTTCATATAGAAAACGATGTCCATGTGCAACAAAATGCACAAGATGTCTCACCCATGTGAACATGAGGGGGAGAATCAAAATGAATTATTGATTAGTGCATTGCACTCTTTTTCCCTTAGCTATGGTTTTATCCTACTGGGTTTTCCTAGCAAGGTTTTTAATGAGGCGATCCTAACATTATTATACTCCATATAAAAAGAAAAAAAAATTATGAAAGCAAATAATGTACTCTTTTTCCTATACTAGATTTTTTCCCACGGGGTTTTTCTAGTAAAGGTTTTAATGAGGCATATATATTCTCTCAAAGTGTATCAATGTGTTGCACTCTTTTCCTTAGCTTTGGTTTTGTCCCATTGGGTTTTCCTAGCAAGGTTTTTAATGAGGCAATCGATAATATTATACTACAAATCAAGATTGACGAGAACATTGTACTCATTTTCCTATACTAGATTTTTTCCCACAGGGTTTTTCTAGTACAGGTTTTAACGAGGCACAATCTCTAAGCAAGTGTCATCCAAGGGGGAGTGTTGTGGAATATGGATGACCATGCATGTACACCAACATATTGTGTAGTCATGTAACTTGTATTTCTCACTTAATAGTACCTCCAATTGTCTATGTATTGTCATGTAACTTGTAATCATCTCCAATGTACACCAACTCTTCCATGTATTGTCTATGTTGCTTGTGATATGTTGTATGACTTGTGGTGTATGTATAACTTGTACACATTGTATAAGTACAATTATCATCATCACCAAATGGCCTATATAAAGGGTGCCAACCCCATTGTAATTTACACACCAAGTTGAATGAAAACTTCTCATTCCAACTATCTCATTTCTTCTCTTCTCCTTTGTAGTAGTAGTTTGTAGTAGTAGAAGTTCTTAGTCTTCTATTTTCCTTCTCTAGTTCTTAGCAAGTTCCAACTCAATTTACAACAAGAATAGCATTTGTGTTTTGTTTTATTGTCTTTTGTATCGAATCCTGCTAATATTATTTGAGCTATATATTTTGTGTTGTGGAGTATAAATGACCATGCATGTACACCAACATATTGTGTAGTCATGTAACTTGTATTTTTCACTTAATAGTACCTCCACTTGTTTATGTATTGTCATGTTACTTGTAACCATTTCCAATGTATATCAACTCTTCCTTGTATTGTCAAATTACTTGTAATGTGTTTTATGACATGAGGTGTATGTGTTACTTGTACACATTGTATAAAGTACATTTATCATCATCACCAAATGGCCTATATAAAGGGTGCTAACCTCATTGTAAAAATACACAAATGTATAAATGAAATCTCTACATTCTCATCTCTAGCTCTATTCTCTCTTGTCTCACCTTCTCTACTTGTTCTAGTAGTTCTTAGTTTATGTCTTTTATGCTTAAGTCTCTAGCAAGTCCAACTTAAGTTCTAGTTGACTTACAACTTAGTTTACAACATTTTGCACTTTTTAGCTTCTTTTTTTAATAAGTACACTTCTAAGCTTTTAGACTTATTAAATGGGTTATGTATTTTAGTACTTCAAAAAAAAATGTGTTATGTATTTTAGTGAATTGTGAATTTGAATTTTTAGTGAGACATATTTTTATAGTGTTTAATTTTGTTACAATGGTTATAGTAAGAAATTGAAATTGTATTTTTTATATGAAAAATAATGTCAAAAAAATTATAAATGGTTTAATTTAATGTAGAGAAATCACAAACCAAATTGGCAAATTGTTTTTTTGTCGTTGATTTAGTGGCAGTTGAGGGTACTCGCCAATAAACGATAGGGAAAGTGTAACGTGAGAGTCTAAAGGTGGGTTTCAATAAGACCAAAGCGCAATTAGCATTGGAAGCGGCTAAACAGGTCCCAAAACTTGCTCAAGGAATCCCAATTCAAATTTTCGTTTTTGCCCCTAAGGAAAATGACATTATTGCCCTTCCATATAAAAGGTTTTTGCTTACCCATACCCTACTCGACCTCGCTCACTCATATTCTAGGCACTTTATAAAACCCTCACTCTCGAATCGCACTCTCACTTTCGACCCAAAATCAGACGAAATCCAAATGAAACCACATCAATTCGACGCCGTGAGTGCATTCCCCACCTCTTTCGTGACGATTTATGGGTTTTCTTTGGTTTTTGTTGTTTTTTAGTCAGTTTTTTTGTTGTTGTTGGGTTTATGGCTACGATTTGGGGCTTGAATCTTGCATTCTTGGCACATAAAATGTCGATAGAATTGAGAATATCAATTGAATCCGAGCAAGACCCATTATGTTTTGGTTGTTTTCATGTATTTTTTTTGTAATTTTGTAATTTTTTGTTCGTTCTTGTCACTCGCGAGTTTTGGACACACAGGGTCGAGACTTCTAAAGAGGTCTCGGTTGAGTCTCGATTGACTCCCACCAAGACCTTTTTATAAGTCTTATCTGACTTCCACCGAAAGAGGTTTCGCCGCTCCCTCCGTATCCCACTGATACATTGTCGAACACACCAATAATAATCTCAAATATCGGGCTACTATGGATTTGCAGTAGCGGTAAGCGGGGTCGAATCCTCAAAGACTGCGAGGAATTTCTAGGTCAAATGGGGGTATGAAATTAAACTAAGCTAATTTACCCTACACAAAAATATGAAATAAATGCAAAAAAAGAGTATATCAAATAAATCTAGAAATTAAGCAATAAAGGAAACATCTAGATTGAAGGAGATATTGAATTGTGCAAACATGGAATTAATCATCGATTCACGAAGATTCCTTTTTAATAAAAGCTTATAGGCGAGTTATAGTGACCGAACCACTACACGTCACCTTATTTTCCTTAAGTCAATGGAAGAAACGTCCGAAACATCCGCATACTAACTAGGTCATAACCCCGAGTGCTCCACATATTTAACAACCTAGCAGCATTAAGTTAAGTGAAAACACTTACCCTATGCAAAAGCTAACTAAGTGTCGCTACTTGACATATACATAAAAAACACCTAGGATTTTCAAAAGTGAACAATCAATAGTCCTGCGTACTACCAATGTAGTTTCCCTTACTGTGCGACGGTAAAATCACTAGTTATGGCCTCTAACAAAATGTGTGCATTGGCTACTACACAACAAGAATGCAAACAACCTAGACTCTAATGCAAGCAAAAAGTTTCATAAAGTCGTGAAATCAAAGTTACAAGAGTTTAAGAAAAAGGGTTTTCATTCGAAATTGGAATCTCATCAAACTATAAATACACAATCAATACTCCTCAATCTAGAAAATAGATCTAGCCAACAATGACCATAAGAACAAAAATACTTGTAAATAAAAAAAAGGTTACCTCTTACAAAGACATAAATCTACAAACTCCTAAAAGAAAGTTGGAAAAAAGGGAAGCAAAGTCGATGAAATACTTTTTGCTAAAACGTAATACCATACTTCTATTTATATTAGATAAAGTAGAATTTTGTATCCAAATCCAACCAAACCACAAAATTCGGTCTTCAAAACTTTTTATTCATTCCAGCACCGTATGACATGTGTCGAGTGTGTACAATAAATTTTCCACTTTTTTTATTATACTTATAGATTTGCAGTAGCGGTAAGTGGGATCGTCTCCACATGGATTTTGCAAACTTCTTAAGATTTAATTTTAAGGGTTTTTATTTTATTTGTCACTAACTAATTATTTACTAACTGAATTTAAATACTCTAACTAAACTAAAACAATTTACTAACTAAATTAAATTAAGCTAACGAAATCAAATAACTTAATTACGAATTCATATCAAACAATCAATCTTAAACAAATCTAAACCAAAGATAATGAAACCTAAACTAAATTGCATTCAAAATTAAGATACAATTATTATAGCCATAATCATAGTCTACTCACGGGTTTTACGAGATCAGTAAAATTTTATCATAAGTAAGCTATAATAATTCTTTCAAATCACCCAGTTTTCCTTTTATCAATGATAGATTCAAGTGACTCATATTCATATCCTAATCTTATCACTATTAGTACTTTAAAAGCTCTAAGTGTCTAATAATAACAAAATAACATTAAGTTCTATGAAAAATACTTACTACTAAGTAAGAATTAACGGTAATATGTCATTAGATACTTAAATTGGAACATAATTCAACTAAGACTTCCCAATAAGTTAAAAGACCTTTTTGAATAAATTTTAGTTACTACTTATATTAAACAAGATTTAAAACCCATCATTCACAACACATATTGTTCATTATGTATAGAAACTCTAGTTTCATGGATTGTAATGCATGAAAATAATCAATTAAAACCGTGAATTATAGAATATAATATCAATTTAAAGCATTAAGTTCATAACGTAAATTACGACTTTTGCAATTGGTTTAGTTCATATCTTGGTTTAGATTAATAAACTATTCACTCATATTAAACTTAAATATCATAAAATAAAGGCAAAACATATTTTTTAGTCTTTGAACTTTGAGGTTTTTATACTTTCGGTCCTTGAACTTTTATTAGTGTACATTTGGTCCCTGAACTTTCATTGTTATATATTTGATCCCTGAATTTTTAAGTTTTTATGCTTTTGGTCCCTGAATTTTGAGTTTTTTTTATGTTTTAAGGGAAATTAATTTTTTCGGCTTTCGTTGGTTAATGTGAGTCGTTCGGTTCAGTAATCTAAACCATTTTACTCTTCTTGACTTGTCACACGACACTCTTGTTACCACATCACCAGAATTAAACACTTAAAATGGTGGAAAGACTAAATGTAGATATTTTTAAAAGCTCAAGGACCAAATGTGTAGTAATAAAAGTTCATGGACCAAATGCATAAAAAACATAAAGTTCAAGGACCAAATGATGAGTTTTGCCTAAAATAAAAAAAAAGACATTAATGAAAATACCTATATATTAATACAAAATCTCTAAACTTGAGTTCTTCATAGCAAGACAATGAAAATAAATGATAGAAGATGTTAGGATCTTTTTATTTCAAAGCCCTAGCCTCTTACATATAGTAATTTACTAATATATATCATAATCAAACTCAAGTTCCTGGTTTAAATTCAAAATTCTTGTGGCTAACCTCAACGACTTGGGCTTTTGTGTAAATTGCTTGGAAAATCGTTGAGTCCTATGTAAAATAGCTCTCTGTTGTTCAGTGATTCAAGTAGTGATTTGAGTTTCTTCTTCACTTCGCTGACACTATGCTGAGTCTCATTGTCACCGATTTGTCCAAAAATTTATGTTCAAATCCACATCGCTGGTAAATTGCCAGAACTTTTCTGATGTTGATCAAATTCTTCTATTTTCTTCTCTATTTTCCTTCATTTTTTATTCTTCCTTATTTTAACATGAAATCATAAAAATAAGATAAAACCCAGTGTAATATAGCATTTTACATTCAAAAATAACAATAAAATAGATTATAAAACACTGTTTAATTAATGACTTATCAAATACCCCCAAACTCAGTAATTTGCTATTCTGAGCAAAGGAATACTCTAAATTATATTATCTTATCATCATTCAACTGATTTCAAAATTACATAACTTAAAAAGAAGTAATCATCAAATAGAAATAAATTACCCTTATGGAAATGAAAACTAACGTAAACTCGTAAGAAATTAAAGAACAACCCTTAATGATAACTTAACCCTTGTTATATAATACACCTCAGAACTTAAAGTTCAATCAATACCAAGACTAGTCCATTAAATAGGTTTTCTTAATCTCCTTTAATAAACTTCAAGCTTACGATGTCCAATAAATTAGAACAAGTTCATACAATATAGAATCTCATAGACAAGAATCACCAAATCAATCTTCACCGTCAAAACATAACCATAACGAAAGTCAATATGACTTGATTTCAGAGGTAGTTTTGGCTGGGTTAAGGTACTAATAAACAAGATATCATTTTAGTGTTCAAATGTTGGAAAAGAAACTTCACTCAACTTAGCTATGAGCACTCGAGCTAAATCTTTTATTTGAAGAGTTTTTATAAACTTATTCTTCTTTCTTTTTTTTTTTTTTTTCTTTTTTTATATTCATATATCTATTTTCTTTTTATTTATATCACTTTTTTTTCAACCACACGATTCCCAGCTCCATTTCCTATGATACCGTTTTAAGTGGAGTTCATTTTTTTTCTTTAAATTCTTATTAGACTTCTCGCTTTAACTATAGTTAAGTAAGTCTTTTTCAACTAGGTAAAGGCTTGGGCTGACTTTGGGTTTAATAATATGTACCAACGAATTTAAGTTGGTTTGGCTCAAATTGTCTAACTAGGGAATGTAACAGATAAGATATACTATTGGCTAATTCAAACAATGTCTAATTCTTCCCTTAATTGTAGCAGTCTCATTTTATTCTTCTGTTTCAATCGACAAGTAATCTTGTCTTAAGATTCTTAGATATATGTCTTGTTCATCTTGCTATTGTTTCGATTTTCTACCCATTTTCATGTCTAACACAAACCAATCAATCCCTCTAAACTCTTTTGGTGTATACATGATGTAGGTAAGTCGGTCAATAGGGTATAAATTGATTCTTTTCATCTTATAAATTTTTATTCCTCATGGGTAATTACAAAATATCACTTCTATTTAATTCAGGTACATCTAATTCATAACTTCAAAATTTAAATATTTTACCATTTGTATCTCATAAAGTAAAAATGAAGTAAATATTACATGTTTTCTTGATAAATTTGCATAAACTCGTATAAATTCTACCTTGAATCCTTTATACTTTGCCTTGAATGCTTCACATATTCTAAATACCCCTAAACTCATTTCAAACCTTGTTCTTAAGGTTTAAAAATTAAGTGGGGTTTCACCAAACAAAACAAAGTACCTCGTGAAGCATAAACGAATTATAAGATAAAAATTAATCATAAATTAGAAAATATCAATAATTAATAAACAAAACACATATATTAAAGAAATGACTAAATATTTAGAATTTCCAACCATATATAGCAACACAACTTAACAAATCATAAGTCATAATATTACACATCACAAATCACAATAGACAATCCCTCACACAAAATCACTCATGGAATAAAGAGAGAAAAAAGTTCAAAATCACCTCCGAGAAGTCACATCATCACCACCATCTCCTTGATCATTCTATTGAGACTGATAATAAGCAATATGGTTGTAGAGTTTGTAATCAACACTTAACTATGTCACTTTATCTGTGTAGACTCCCTCCAGCGACATCCTCAATTGGGTAGGCGACATATGTACTTCCACTTCTAGTTTTATTAATCTTGTAGTCATTCTCCTTTCAAAATCGTGGAAGTTCCTTGCTAACTCTCTATGATTGTGGAACATCATTTCTTGATTCCTCAGAGTTCTCATCAGATTTTGTAAGATTGACCACACCATGGCCATCTTTGTTTCTTGCATGAACATGCCAGGATAGTCTTCACTAGTCATCCTAAAACTTTATCCTTGTCGCTCATTATACACAACAGCTTGAATTTCTTCTAACACTAGTTCTTTGCTTTGCCTGTATTCTTTTTCTATCCTCTATTTCTTTTTTTCATACTTCCTCTCTTTCCTTCTCATCTACTGAGTCTTCATATCCTACCACTTTTTTCTTATATTCAAAAGATTCATCAGTGATAGTCTTGTCAAGGAAAACATATATTCCTAACCCTTCCATAAGAACTCGATATTTTCTACAAGATTTTGTGATCATCAAGGGGAAGGTCTGTGAAATCTGGGAGTTTTATAAATTTGATTAGGAGACTAATTAATTATTTTCATATTTTATTTGATAAATAGGCATTCAAGGTGGGACCCATGCGCTATGTGAAGTATCCCATATCCCAATTAGGGCGATACTCAGCCTGTAACCCTAATTAATCATCGGTACACCAGTAAGACTCAATTAAGGTAACAATACAACCGTCTTACATACCTGATAATCACAAATACAATATATCTTATTTCGAATAAATAATTGAAAACACAACATAATTAAAACTTATACAAAAAGTGACACAAACCTCAACCGTAAAACCATATACTAAACTTGTTTATTTCAAAACATAATTCAATACAATATATAAATAGTAGGGAAACAATACACCATAGAGAAGACTATGAACTCCTAATCTTTTTTGTTCCTGAGTCGAAGCGCACTTCGACAACTTGAAATGTTAATTGGGGAATGAGCTCTCCAACTTGCTCAGTAAGTGATGCTCATAAACATATTAATTATCAACTACTATCAATAAGTTAATATGAATCTAAAACATATCAATTCAGACATTAAAAATAATCTAACAATACATAATGGAATGCAAGTTCAAATGTCAATTGTAACTGTATTCGTGACTTGTATTTTCAATTTTCGTTTTAGAGTTATACTCACCCCTTATGTAAGATTATGCCTACAGAATCCACATGTTGACCAACATAGGGTTGTGCTAATGGACTCAAATGTAATCGAGCTATCAACTTTTAATAACTAAAGAGTCGTACTCTCACCTCACCCCAATAATACGATCCACAAAACCACCATGTTGGTCATCATGTGATTCTGTCAGTGTATTTGTCACGTCCCAAATCTCTAAACCCCATTTTAATTCCTTAATCAGGATCACCAACCCTTGACGTGGGACCTACACTGTGATACGTGCACCGAACGAGGCACGTGGCCGAGGTATATTGTATTTTTGTATTGATGTATGCCTAGTGTTATGTATTGTGTACACTTACTAAGTCGATTTGTAAGGCGTCGAGATGAGAGCGGGGACACGCCTCGAGTAGCGTGCGAGCAGGAACTGGGTAGTTAGCATTTTGGTAAGTCTTATTTAATACTAATATGAAATAAGGAATTACTTATAAGCATATGGTTGTGTTTGTTAATGTAAATCAAATTAAAGGCCTATAGTTGAGTAAATTAAATGGAAAACATAAGATTGGTCTAGAGATACACATTGGCACATATAGGAACTAGGTGAGTAATGAAATGATGTCACTTGAGGTTGAGATAGTGGGAGTTAGTGGGACATATGGCAAGAGGTGGACCATTAGATGTTCCTCGGGATACATAAATCCATGGAGATCAAGGGCTAAGAAGGAACATCACCTTAATATATAATATTAGTGATCAAACAACATGCAAACCAAATCACTCATTCATTTTTGCTGGAGAAGAAGAAGGAATTTCTGGAGAGGAGTGAATCATCAAGGTGTTGAAGGAATCCATGGGAGTTGGTGAGAAATTCTCAAGCTAGGGTGCTACATCAACTAGGTACACATCTTTTTAGTTGAAATTAGAACAAGTTCTGGTTTTAGGCTAATTTCATATGGTAGATGATTGAGTATTTGTAATTGATTTATATATTTAGATTCCTCATTTCAAGTTGATAATCCAGCTATTTTGAAGTTTTTAATTTGGTTTTGAAATCATAAAGATATGAATTTTCGAAGTTGCAACACAAAAACTAAAAAATCTGCATGTTGTATTAGGAATCAACCTAGGTAATTTGGTCATAATTTGCCCATTTTAGATCCAAATCGATCCAAACTAGTAGCATTTGAAAGCTTATTTAAAGGGAATAACTTTGCTTAATTGAAGGTATTTTGATTCAAATGTTTTTATGTCCAAACATGCTTTACAAATAGGTACTGGAATTAAAAAGGAAAGTTTTGAAACTAAACTTGTTAAGGGCATTACTCCCTAACTACTTATCCAAATGAGCTGATCTTTTAGTATGTTGTACTTGGGTATATTTTCTACCTTATGACCAAAAATCACATTTTTAAGAACTATAGAGTATGAGAAATAGATTTTCTAAATCCGCTTGTCGGATGAAATTCCTATTAGACCTATGTTTAGTAAAATCATGACATCTCTTTCATTTTAAATCAGAATTTTGCAAACTAAACCTTTCCGGAAAGCTGAAAGAGAGATCAACAATAATTGTACTGATGGAGGATTTTGATATTTGGACCATTTCTTGCCTAAAAGTGCATTAAAATGTAGAACTGAAATTGAAACTTAATTTAGTCTTTAGGGGCTGATTTAGGAAGATTGATTTAAAGTCTATTGAACCAATTTGAATACACAATAAACACCACTAAATTGAGCTTAAACCCACTATATTTGAACTAATGAGACACCAAACTCAGGAACCTAGAAAAGGGTACGGGAGTGCGAATACAAGATTTGGAGTATCGGGAGGCCAGTAAAACTAGGACTTTACTTTGTTGTTGTGAGTATACCCAATGACAACTTTACTTGGCATTTCATTTCTATTAATTGTTGTCCTTGAATAGTCCTTTTGACTATTTTGCCTTAGTATTCTTATATCATGTGTTATTTGTGTCTATGCTCACTTGATGAGTCTAGTTTGCATGATATCCATTCATTTGATTTGATTCATTGATTCTATCCCATGCTATGTCTATTCTTGTTGTTTTAAATGTGAATTAAATGATAAATTGCATGCTATTAGGCTAGTGAATATCTTATAAATGTTTAAGAGGACTGTATTCCTTATTTGTTTAGGTGTGTAGATGTGTATGTGCCTTGACAATCCATACTTGGTATTTCTTGAAATTTAAAAAGTAGTTTTCGCATTTAGGTCCCGTACTCGATCGAGGTGTGCGCGACTCACGGGGTTAGAGTCCCTGGGGATGTCGGCACATGTTACTTGACACTGTATGACACTCGGGGTTAGAGTCCCTGAGGTGGTCTACACACCGAGGTTAGAGTCCCTGATAACACTTGGGTTATAGTCCCTTGTGCTATATGATTATTGAGTCGGAGTGACATGTTTCACTGCCGATCGGACCTAAATCACCACTAGTTAAGTTTAACTCTGGTATTTACTCGCATATGGTTTATTTTCCAGTTTTCCCATGTATATGCTTTTAAATACCATTTGAATATTTGGAAATGCAAATTAAACTTGTCATCAGGGATTACTGTTTTATTCTTGTACTCACCGTCCTTTTTATGACGGTGGGTGCAGAGCCGTCTACCAGCAGGCCAGGCAAAAAGAAGATCAGCGATTATCCCTGAGCCCGCGCGCGCCTCACTGCATCGATTATAGGTATTCTTTTGGTAGTTTGATTGTATATGTTATATATGTCTTTCAGATACTATTTGGGGTTGTATATTGGGTTGAACGTTAGTTTCCCTGACTTGACTTAGACTATTTTACTGTTTCACTGCATTTTGAAGACTTTATATATGTGATGTCATTTCCTGGTTTTCCACACTTAGGATTTTATAAATGGCTTCCGCATAAGTTACTAATTGCTTCTGCATAATCAATAAGACTTCCGCTAAATAATTAATTTAATAAAAAGTTTTAATTAACTCTAAATTTTATAAACTGGTAGGACTAGTGTATTACTTATCCTG
Organism: Stephania cephalantha; assembly: GCA_039657325.1. Classification (NCBI taxonomy): domain Eukaryota; kingdom Viridiplantae; phylum Streptophyta; class Magnoliopsida; order Ranunculales; family Menispermaceae; genus Stephania; species Stephania cephalantha. The sequence goes on along the minus strand of CM077578.1, from coordinate 26,728,280 downwards.
AACACGAGAAAAGAGGCGTCTAGGTTGTAAAGGCTGACTAATACGTATTTAAGTCCTGCGTGGATATGATTAGGGCTTAATTATGGGATTAGGCCGGGCGGTGCCCTAAATTAGGAGAGGGGTCGTCACAGTATTCAAGTATAACTAAACTACCAACCCTAAATGGACTTCAAGTATAACTAAACTACCAACCCTAAATGGACAAGGAACGACTAAGGTAAAACTCCGGCCTACCGAGGATGTAAGGGCAGAATCCATTTCCAAGCTAACCCTTTTCCTTTTTATTAGGATAAAGGGCGAAATCCATTTCCAAGCTAACCTTCACATCACTCAGTCCCGATCTGCCTTATCGACACTTTTGAGGATTTTCACACTTTAAAACAAATACAGTAAAGTCACAGTACATTGCCCCATTCCCAGTCCATAATGCTATATGAACTAAATGTACTAATTACATTGTATAGTTGATAATAATACGAGTCCCACTTACCTGTGTTGAGTTTTCCTAACTTTATATCGACATACACGATTCCCAAAATCCATAGACTTTTCTCCGTCGACCAACAACCTAAATTAAACCAATTTTCATTAATTTGGGTTCAATACTCATTAATTAGAACCCCTAACCTGGTCCTAATTGAATTCAAAACCAATTTATCACTTTCTAGGTCAATCCAACCTTTTCATGTTTCTCGAAGTAAAAACTCTGGTATAAAGTCTCGCACTATTTCCGAATTCTTCATTTTTTACAGAAATTCGTTAATTTCTATTTATTTGGTCAAAATATTATTTTTCTAGGTTTTTCTTATTTTATGGAGATTTTTATGAATTTCTAGCATTTTTCTTTTTTTTGAAAATGGTTTGGGCCTGAACCGGACCGAACCGGGTTTGGCTCAACCGAACTGAACTGGCTCGATTCAGGGACCCAAACCTTTATTCCTCATCAAGCCACTGCAACTCTATCGATTTCTTTTTTTTTTTTTTTAATTTTTGAATGGGGGTTGGAGACCCAAACTTGATTTGGGAGAGGAGACGACTCATGTGGGTCGTCCGAGCCTCCCTTCTCCTAAAATCAATGCCAACAACAACCCAACAACACCAACAACGACAACAACTTAACCAACAACAACGTCTCACCTTCCACATCTCCATCACCTTGGTCTCGAGATGTCTCTCCGCCTTTCCTTCTTCCACGATCGAATTTGGTCTCCTTACCTCACTGTATTTCGATCTTTATTGGTGTGTACAAATGAGGCGATGTGGGTTTTTGGAGATATATATTAGCTTTCCTCGAGGGGAATCCAATGTATAATTTTATTTGATTTAAATTTTAGGACTCATTTATATATATAACCTATATATATAAATATATATTCACCTATGTATTTTCGCACCCATAAATTCACCGTGCGCGCCAATGATCACCCTCGGGCATGCACACTATTGTACGTCCCACACGTATCACCCTCAACCCCGCGCGTCACTAGATGCCCACTAATTTTTAATAATTTATTTATTTTCAATATATATATATTAATATATACAATTTATATACAAATATATATAAACCTATATTAACACGCCTATGACTTCGCCGTGCTTGCCAACGAGTTCACTCGGGCGTGCACACTACCCACAACTGTATGTGTCACCCTTAACCCAAACACGGTATTAGACGTCCCATAATTTATCAATTACTCAATTGTATGCCAATTAATTCAATTAATTCCAATAAATAATACTACAATCCATACGAACACCAAACGATAAGCAAATCTATACATACGCTAACCGAGACAAGTCGGGCTTAACCACAAGCCTAACTCGGGTTAATTAGAATTTAGATTAATACTAATCACCTATTTAAGGTAACACGTCGTTACACTATGAACCAGAGATTATAAGTAAAAATATTATTTTTATGTGTCGTGTGATTAGTTGGTGTATTATACTCCATTTGCTGCGAAATAGGGTCAAGTAGAGGTCGAGACGCGATGTCCATATATTTCAGAGAGTGTTGGTTATTTCTCCAATTTTTTGAGGTATTTTCTGGGATTTAATTTGGGTATAAAATTAAGATAAACATGAAATTAAAAAGAAAAGTAGTAAATGACTAGGAAAGGCATTGGTTTTACAAAGGAATGGATAAACATTGAGGGGCAAAACTTTCATTTGCCCCCCAAAACCTATAAACAAGTGTAAAATGAAATGGGGTGTACCCTAACTTGACTCATCTTCTCCAACTCAATCTTCTTCCTCAATTCGAGTTTCTCTCCCTCGACAATCCCTCTCTGTCACTCGGTCTCTCCCTCTATCTGGAAATCAATCTCTTCCCTCGAGTTCTCTCTCTCTCTCTCTCTCTCTCTCTCTCATGGGCATTCCCTCTCTTCCTCTCGGACAAAACAATGCACGGTGATGAAGTGGAGGATCTATCCCACGAAATTAAGGTGAGATCAATTCGGATTTGTTGTTATTTTAGATAGTTTACGGTTATATCAGTGGGTTGTTGTTAATTGTTGATTGATTGGTTCAGTTGACAAAGGTGGTTAAGGGAATTGGTGACGACGATAGGCAGGGTTGTTAGGCAGGGTTGTTGATGTGTGTACTGTTGTTATGTTGTGGTTTTGGTTTGGGGTTAAGATATGGATATCGATAAAGGGAGACGGACTATGTATGTGTGTGTATTTTTGTTATGGTGATGATTTGGTCTTAGTTGTTGGGGGAGAAAGGAGTAGATGGTTTATCACGATGGAGAAGAGCCAACACTGCTCTATCCTTGTTGTTGTTGGGATTGTAAATCAGTAGTTTGGTAGATGGTTTTGGTTGATTGGGTTATTGGTTGTTTGGAATTGTTGTTGTTGAAGTCACAGTTTGGGGAAAGAAGGCGAGTGGCAATGAAGCAAGGCAGCAGTACCGCTGCTTTGCTATTGTTGTAATTGTTGATTTAGTGTTGGCTTATTTGAAGAGGGGAGTTAGATGAGATGGCGGTTGGTGTTGTGGCTGCTTTGATGTGTTGTTGTCTCAGTTGAGAAGATGGAAATGAGATAATTGGGGACGAAGGGGATACAATAGAGGAGTTGTGAGTTCAATTAGATAAGAAGGAAGATTGAACGATGAAGGGAGTGGCTGTTGCTATTGGTTTAGTTAAGTGTATTGTATATATAATTTAATTGAAATAGGAAGTTGATAAAATTGAGTATTTGGCCAAACCTAATGAACCTATAAATTTATTTGTTAGTTTTATTGAACAAATGGTTTTGGAATGCATATGTTAAATATAATGAATTTCGTTGTTGGTCGATCAAATTGAGTCCAAATGGGGATTTATTGAAGGTTACTAATCGAAGTTTGAAGTTTAAAAAACCTATGATTAAATAATTAAATTATAAATTTCAATTTGGAATACGTAGGCAAGTTATTGGTTATTATGAAGCTAAATAGGTGGTTAAGATCCTATTTATAGTCAAACAAGTGGTTTAAGACCTATATAGAGTTTAAAAACATGGAAAAGAGGTGTGAAATATATTTGGAGATTTTAAAAGAGTTGTTAGAGTTCATTAAGGAACTTGAACTCCATTGTGAGTTTGAAAATGGATTTTAACTCCATTGTAACTCTAAAAATATGAATTCTATGTTTAATAGGACTTTGGAAGTACATGAAAGCCAGGGAACGTTGTGTGAGGCTTTGCAACCAACTTTGACTTGGTTTAACTGCAAGTAAACCCTACAGTGACCTATACTTTTTGATGACTTATCTTTGTACCTGCTTTTGTATTCAGTCTGCATTACATTTCACATTATTCTTGGTCATACATACGTGACATACAGGTCACATTGTCAGTTCGGCCTCGATGAGGTATCTCGCCTAGGTGAAATAGACTAGGTGCGAGTAAATCTAGTCAAGGCAAGGTATCTCGTCTATGTGAAATAGACTAGACGTGAGTTAATCGATAAGCGGGTAATGTTGATTTCGGTAGTATGCATTGGACTTTTATTACTGTTTGGTTCATTTTTTAAAGTCGACCAACCTGTTTGTGAACTTTGAACAAAAATAAAAAGGTTTCATGTTGTTATATAAATTTATTGTTTATTTGAAAATGCAATTACATGTCACCATGTATTAGACTAATATTTGCAGGAGTACATGTCAATGTAGGATCTATCTTACCTGAACTCTTCGAGTTGTTTTTGATGATGTGAGGTTCTCCGTGAAGATAAGAAAGAACAAACAAGACTTGAAGAATTTTTGTGAATGTTTTCAAGTTTAATCTTTTGTTATTGTAAATCATTTTTATATTATGTTTTGGGTTCTGGGTGGGAGTAGGTCGTGATTTAGTTCTAAAATAATTAGAAGATGGTTATGAGATGGCTTAAGAGAGTTTAAGCTAGTTTATCTGTAACGACTCGTGTCCCTAAGTAGATGATTAACTCTAATCCAAACACTAATTAACCCGAGTTAGGCTCGTGATTAAGCTTGACGTATTTCAATTAGTTCAAGGGTATATTTGTGTGATGTATTGTGCTTGTTTGGTTTGATTATGAATTAAAAATACTATAGACTATTATTGTAAATTAATATAAGCATATAGTTGAAAAATAAATAATTAATAAATTGGTGGGTGGTTAGTGACACGCGGGGTCGAGGGTGACGCGTGAGGTGCACAATTGTGCATGATCGAGGATGGTCGTCCGCGCACACGATGTATTTATAAGTGAGAAAATACATATGTATATATATTTATATAATTGATATAAATATATATAATCTATAGTTTTAATTGAATCATTTAAACCTTTAGATTGCCTTGAGATACATGTGGTGTGAACATTGAGGAGGGGAATAGTGCAAGGACGCATTGGACGCTAATGAATTGATGGATTAGTCATACCTCGAGATATGTTACACACATCTCCATGAAAATCAAATGGTGCATCCATAAGCATGTATGGTAAAATATAGGCTTTAGATATGTCTCGAGACACATTTTATGATCTCTAGATAAATCAAATGGTGCATGGAGTGAGCTAGGTGGCAAGCATGTATGGGATGAGGTGGCTAGTGAGGTGGTTTGTTAATAGCCATAAAGATCTACCTTAAGATACGCTGTACGTATCTCTAAGAGATCAATATGTTTGATCATGAATAAGGCGGTTAGGAGTTGATGGTTTTGAATATAGCCACAGAGATCGGCCTCGAGATACACAAAACGTATCTCAAGAAAGACTTGTCAGCCTCTTTGTTATTATGACAACTGATCGGCCTAGAGTATCTTAATTTCCTGATAATCTAGTCAGCCTAATCCATTCTTTTAACTTTGACCTCAATATACTTTTCATTTTAATCCTTAATAAAGCTCCAGAACTAAATTTAGATCCTGAATGAAACTCAATTCATGATTTATTCAATTGGAGCAAATTAAGAAATCATATTCGTATATAATAAAAATTTCAGCGGCCGAAAAATTCACCTAATAGATAGCAGAATTAGGAAGAGGCCTAGAATGATTCATAACTTCACGCAGTTCACAATATATATAATTTATGAACTAACTTAGAATCCCAGATAGCTTAATTACAATTATATAATCCCAAATAGACCAAAATTGAAATGTAAACCTCTCAATTTATCTTAAACTAACTTAGGTAACTCTCATAACCATTCAACAACACTTCGCGTCGTACACTCACCCCAAGAATCCCAAAACAATATATATAAACAATTTAAAATAATCACCACAATCTTTGAGTCTTGTCCATTCGTCCCTTATCTTCATATAGAATCTGACACCATCAAAAATAACTTGAAGATGTCAGGTAAGTAAATTCCTACATTGATCCGTACTCCTACAATTGTTAGTCTGATACAAGGAGACATGTAATTGCATTTCCAAATAAATAATAAGATATATGCGTCAACATGACATGCAATCCACTATGTTGTTGTCTCACGACTATAATCAGATGTCGATTTCCAAAAATAGTACAAATACAGTATTAAGAGATCATCAAATGCAAAGATAACTTATCGGCGTTAGATTCCGCTAGCCTCACTAGACGGCGTAGAGGCATGATTGAAACAAAGTTTCAAGCAAACCAGACTCCGAAACAAGCTTATTCACCTCACTTTCTCTATGTATGCTTGACCAAGAATGATAAAATGCAATGCAGACTATGATATAATTACAAGTACAAAGATATTCAATCAATAGTAAAGATCATTGTAGGGTTTACTTACCACCAAACCAACTCAAAGTTGGTTACGAAGCCTCAGACAACGTTTCCCTGATTTTCACGTACTTTGAACCTATTCCCCAAGCTTCATTCCGAGTAGTTTTGGAATCCTCAACATTACCTAAAATCATTGAGAAATCCGGACAAGTTTTCTATTCAAATTTCTTAAATTTCGACCAATTTTCGAGTTATGTCAGTATTCTCAAGTCCTAAAAAATCGAAATCACTCCAAATTAACTCCTCAGATTTTCGAATCCTAATTTTGACTACAAATTGTGGTTCAGAATCGAAAATTAACCTTGACTAGGCTTTAAAACAATTTTTCAAATTTCAGACATTTTCGAGTAACGTAACACGTATTAAACGGAAAACCCCGATATAAATCCTCAAGAAAATGTCAAAATCCTCATTTTTCATAGAAATCTCCAATTTCTACTTATTTGTCCAAAAATATAATTTTTATGATCTTTTCTCCATTTTCTTGAATTTTTTTCCATTTTCTCCATTTTTTTTTCTTCTTTTTATTTGAGAAAAGGTGGTTTGACTCATGAATTGGACCTGGTTTGGTCCGGTCTTGGGGATCAAACCCCCCTTCTTCTTCTTCTTCCTCGCCTCTCTGGCCAACAAATCGAAACATTTTTTTTATTCGATTTCATCGGAAGTTTGGGTCTGGGCAGGGGAGACCCTCCCCTACCATCTTCTTTCTTGGACAACGTCCCCTCCATTTTCGTTGACAACCCAATCAACAAAATCAACACACACAACAACAACAACAAAACAACAATCGATCAACAACAAAAAAATAGCAATGTCAACAATAAACAACAACAATCTCACCTTATCCCTGCCTCCATCGTCGATCTCCTCTCCCTCTTTCTCTCCATCGATTTCAAACTCTCTTTCGAAATCGATTTGGACGCACAGATGAAACGATATGTATGGGATATATTTAAAGATTTTCTTGAGATTCACATCGCTTGAATCTCGAGGCATATCTAATGGTTCCTTTATTTTTTTAATCTTTCTCGAGATATGTGTTGTGTATCTCAAAGTTAATCTTGTGGCTATTAACAAGATCATCATCACCTAATCGACTTATATAAGATCAATTAACTTTTCTCGAGATTCACACACATGAATCTCGAGAATGATCCAAAGAACATGAAATAAAGTCAAATTCCTTAATGTGACACCAAACCTTGACACATGCCTACACATATCCATTGATTATCCTTAAGATGAGACTATACACATCTCGAGGCGGGGATACACCTCTCCGACACCAATTGCTCAACTCATTCCCTTCCTCGATGCTTAAGTTACGCATATCTCGAGGCGAATCTAATGTATACTTTTATTTAATTCAAACTATAAGATTTATATATATATATATATATATAAACTTATGTATTTTCGCGACTATAAATTCGCCACGCGCGTCGACGACCACCCTTAGGTGTGCACGCTATTGTACATCCCACGCGTGTCACCCTCAACCCCGCATGTCACTAGGCGCCCACCAATTTATTAATTATTTTATTTAATTTCATGGTTATCTCTTCAATTTATGTCCAAATTAAATTTCGAAAAATACCCCAATTTTGTCGAAATTGGAGAAAATTCCCAACACACTTCGAAACTCGCGGACACCGCGTACATACTTCAACTTGACTCTATTTCACGTCGAAATAGTGTATAATACATCAATTAGTCTCGCGACAAACAAAAGTAATATTTTAAACTTATGATCTCCGGTCCATAACACGTGGGTCCCACTTCGGATAATTAAATCCCAAATTAAATATGAAAATACATTATTAGCGTCATAATCAAGTTTATGAAATTTTAGGATGTCATAAGATCAAAACATAAAATGGAATGTACTAAACTAACAGATCTGCCTCGAGATCCATGCGATGCGAATCTCGATGAGAATAAATATATAAACCAAAAACCTCAAACATCTTATTGTTTGATCGAGTGAGAGAGAAAAAACAGCAGAGGGTTTATTCTATCTGAGAAAAGAATCGTTGGTGTGATTCGAAGGAATCAAAGACTCAAACCACTAGAAATCCGTGATCCTCGCTGATTGGGTAAGTCGAAAATTTGTTTTGAGTTGAAATCATAACTAGGAGATGAATTCATTGTTAGTTGTAGTTGTTGTTGATTTAAAATTGACTAAGACCTCATTAGAGGCCCTCCCTGATATTGTGGCGAGTGATTTGAATGTTATTATAAGAGTTGTTGATTGAACAGGGGCAGCTGCCCTATTCTCTGTTGGGACGCTCGACGATGGAGCGCGCTCCCCATAGCAGGGAAGCGCGTTCCCATCAAGATTTGGGAGGAGCCCAGTTTATAGAGCGTGCCTACTATCAAATGATTATGTTTATATTTTACTTATTGTAGATTATGTGTCTAAGTGGGTAGAAGCAAAAGCTACTAAAACTAATGATTTAAAAATAGTGGTTGATTTCCTTCAATCAAATTTTTTTACAATTTTTGGAGCATCTAGAGCAATTATAAGTGATAGAGGTTCACATTTTTGTAATCGATTAATTGTTAATCTACTTGCTCAGTATAACGTCACACATATGACATCTACTGGATATCACCCACAAACTAGTGGACAAGCTGAAACCTCACTAAGTCAATACTGGAAAAAAAATTGGTCCATCACGCAAGGATTAGAGTCTTAACAAAAATGTTGAATTTCTTATAAGTTTTTCAAAAGTTTAGGGAATGGTTTAGGGGTCCTAAACATATGATGTTCAACCTAAATTGATAACAATTGATTTGTTGTAGGTGTTTGACTGTGAGGAATATATTTAAGGATACCAGGAGTTGTGTAAGTCAGCAAAAATTAGGAAAACTGATACAGGTAAGTGAGACTCATTTGTTTTATCAATTATGCTCGTATTTAGTATTTAGTATATTAGCTTATGTAGCTTATGGAGTGAGTTTGGGGCATTGTACTGTGACTCATGTGGTTTAAATGTTTTATAACTCAAACTTCAGAAGTGTAATAGATTACGGGACAATAACTTGAATGTAGTAGAGTTGGTGGATAAGTACTAAACTCATATGAATGTGGATAAGTACCTACCTTTAACAAAATGGTAATTTGAAATGGATATTGTCAGACTGACCTAGATTACCTTAATCTTCTAATAACCTTGCAGCCTTAACCTCAACTCCAATAAATAAATAAAAATCTATCAAAGTAATTATCAAATATGATTCTAAATCAACCACAAAGAGATTCTAAAACGAACCTTGTACCTCAAAATCAATAAAGATTAATTATATAATTCTTAAATATTCGTAAAAAATTTTCGCCAGCATCTCCTCTATTTCTAAGCCTACACTGAAAATCCCGGCCTTCATAAATCTTCAACAAACCTGCTCAGCTTGGTGGAAATGCTGAAGGACTCACAATCCACCCCATAACAAAATATATCGCATTAATAATAATTATTTATTTATTCTAACTTATCTCAGACTTTCAACATTATTAAATCATTAATACCTTAACTTCTCAGCATTCCAATATATCCTAAAACCATGAAAACAATTTCAATCATTCTCAAAACCATTTCAACACTTTCAAAAGATATCAGAACCTCACACGAACTCAAAAACTCATTTATACAATATTTTATATTCAAAAGTAATACAAACATAGAGAGAAAGAAACTGAGCAAGTCACCAATAATTGGAAAGCTTTTCATTTCCTTTGTCGCCGCTAAAGCATGTCATTATCCAATTATAAAAATTCGATAATGTCAGATAAGTAAATCTCACACTATCCAGTACACCTGTAGTAATCAAATGTATAATAATCCAAGGAATTTAAAGGAACAATATAATCCAAGGAATTTAAATACAACTGTGAATCCATCCCGTTTCTATTATCGAACCACAATCAGATGAGCGGTCTCCGAAAGTGGTAAGTAAACAGTAATAAGGACTTATGCGCGGAAATAATAACCAAACGAGTCTCTTTATTCTAGGCTATGAGAGTATGATCTGATTCAATGTAATCTCATGATAACCACGTGATGCAAAGTATCAGTGACTCCAACCCCTCAAGCATAATATAGTGTTTAATAACCCTGATATAGACACTATGTAACGTTCAATTTTTTGAATGGACCGCCACGGGGGCCAATGCGGGCCCACAACCTGGCCTACCAGCACCAGCTGTGTCCCACATGCTATCTCATCCATAATTTAATCATATAAACAACAATTTACTGTCCAAATTGTTACTGAACTCAGGTCATTTGTTAAGATCATTTTAAACCATAATAAATCACAGTGGAAGTCTTTTATCATGACATTCTAAAATATTAAAACATTATAGTCATGCATTTAACTTTGATACTTAGTGTGGAAAATCCATATATTATCATAGACCAAAAATATACCTCAATGTATCAAAATATCAAAAATATAGTCATGAAGTATCTCATAATCTCAAATCCCCAAAATAAAAACAATGTATATATATAATACAAACGTACAAGCCTAGCTCAATATCTCTGAATCATAGGTATTTCTGTAACTTGCCCTTGCCACGACTCGTACTAGGATCTGCACTGAAGCCATCACAAAAAGCAGATGGCGAGTCCAGAGTGAGTATTCCCAAAGAAATTAAGTGAGCAATACTGAAAGTAAATACTAAAATTTAAACAAAACTATTAAATAAACATGCAGAAATAAATACAGACAACTGTGATCATCGCATGGATAAGTAATAATGCAAGCTCAAAGTGTGTTCCTAGAGCCTAGGGTCAAACTAGCGCCATACTTCGAACTCTCCTCAGACTATTGCCAGCGAGTCCTACTTAAGCAAGGCCAGTATCTGGATCCGCTAGGTGGTCGGCGCAGAACCAATGACGCACTTACACGTGCTCCGACGCGACTCTCGGGTCGACCTATTCACCGAGATCCCTGGTACACGTATTATGGCCTAGTGGACATACACACATGAATGGCACGGAGGGAGAGCCTCAACGTCCGTCCGTTAAATCAAACCAATAATAGAGTATTGAAAGACAAAATATGAATTCAAAAGCAAAAATAAGTACTGCTCAAGAAATCTCAGTTGGGGTACTACACACCTCAAACCGCACTCCGTGTCCCGGTAAATAACCCCCGGTCCGACTCCGCCGAATTCCAGATATCCAAATTATCGCCCGAAATGACCTATTTCCATTTATAATCGAGTTTTAGTCAATCAGATGTATTTTATGTTACTTAGTAAAAATATTCTCAAATCTGCAATATCTAGCGCGCTACGTCTAGGGATTAGCGCGCTAGATTTCTGGGCAGCTAAACGTTCTTCGTCGGGAAGAACATTAACGCGTTAATCGGGTTCTAGACAGCAGTTTGGCTAAAAATTTTGGGTTTAAAACATCACCACCAACAACAACCACTACAACAACATATCTCACTTAACTTTATAGCACTTAAAATCCACCAAAACAACTACTTAACAACCACTTAACAATCCATATAGGATTCACACCAACACCTCAAAAATTTATACCAAAAGATAAAGAAAGTTGAGGTGATTGTGAATCTCACCTTGCTTTGATGAATCAACCACTCCGAGCTCCTCAAATGATCAATTTTGAAACTCCAAAACCCTTGTTTCTTGGTCTCAATTCTCGAATTGGAGACAAGGTGAGAGAAAAAGGTGGTGGAAAATGAAAGTCAATTTGACTTTTTATAGTCCAATGTGATCTCTCCTCACTTGTGCATCACAAATGCAATCCAATGACCGCCATTTGCTCCATTTTCCAACCTCTAATGACACCAAATGTAACACCAATGGCACACTTGCCCTTGTTCTTAGCCCATAAAGTCGTCTTTCGGGTGTTTCGACGCTCGATTTCGCGTCCCGAAACGCGACATACGCGTACTACCATGACCCAAACCACCAAATATACATTACATTTTAATATTTAACTCATTTAGTCATTCATGTGTATATTATTTCATCGGCCTAGTATTTAGTCTTTTAGCCTACTCGGTACCCGCGTCGACACACATATCGAGGCGAATATTTAACATATGGTCTCACACGTCTAATGTAATATACTTAAACGCATTGCGATGTCGTTTACTCTATTTCAATAAACATCGCAAATTAAACAATTCAGTACACAAAATAACTATTTACCTAGCTCCAAGCGCGCACTAGCCTAACTGCGGCTCCTACGAGCATCCGAGCTATCAGCCACGTCTGCAACCACGTCATTAATAACGGTGAATTAAATTCAGGCTGTTACACACTATAAGGAGACTCGTAACGCCTTACCTTCCCAAATTGTGTATGCATGTACAACAAAAATGCAATTCAAGGATCAATGCAATTTATACGAAAACGGGAATATAAATTTCGTAACTTACTTAAACTACTTTAAGAGACTCTCATAACCTGTTTGAGAGTATTTTCACGATCTACACTCACCCCAAATGCCATAACAATATATATGAAGTGAATACAACAAGAAAATTAAATTTTAAACTTTAAAATACTCACCAAAAGTCTTCGAGTCTTGTTTGTTCTATACCTGTCCTCAGAATGAACCTAACATCATAAAAAACAACTTGAATATATTAGGTAAGTAAATTCCTACACTGCTATGTACTCCTGCAAATGTTAGTCTAAATACATAAAGACATGTAATTGCATTTCCAAATGACAAGAAATATAAATAACAATATGATCCCTCTGTTCTTGTTTCCTAACTATACTTGGACGTTGACTTCCAAATATAGTACATAAACAGTACCAGGAGTTCATAAGATGCAAAGGCAATGTGTTAAGTGGATTTTCGAGCCAAATGTGTTAACTCAGTCATCCACATCTACTACTAAACTTAGGGAAATAGATGCTAAGTACAACTACTACTAGCTTAGAAAAATAGTCGACCACATTCCAACACATCCCTTTCCATCAATGCATGCTCGCTGGAAAACTTGCGTGCCTTGGGTCTTCCGTGTTCCTATCCATTTGGTTAGGAAATCTAGCCTCGAGTCACGCTCGTGAGCCGTAGCACTAACAAGCCATCGTCTGGAATGACATGAATGCAAGACCGAGAATGATGCGAATGCAATGCAGACTAAACACAAATGCAGGTAAAAAGATAAATTCCATAAATAGTAAAGACCACTATGGGGTTTCCTTATTGTCCAATCAACTCAAGGTTGGTTTCGAAGCCTCACACAATGTTTCTCAATTTTCACGTATTTCCACAAGTCCTATTGCATCACAAAGTTTATATTTTAGAGTTACAATTTCATTCTAATACTTAAAATTCATGTCCAAGTCTCGACGGAATTAAAACCCACTTTCAAAATCTCCAAATACACTTCATAGTCCTTTTTATATTAGAATGGAATGAAAATTCATTAAAATTCATACCACTCCTTTAAATTCCCAAATTCAGTTTATAATAAATTTTTAACCAAAATGCAAGAAAACCATAAAACCTATTTAATTCTGTTAAATTCCTTAAAAAATGGCCATAAACTCCCAAAATCGTTGATTTCCTATTAAGAAAATAACTATTTGGGGTTTCTAGGGCTTTATGTTGTTAAAACTCATTTTTTTGGAGTTTTTGAGTTTCGTCCCAAGTGCCCCAAACGGTAGGAAGCGACCTGAATTGACTTCAACTTTGTTCCGCCTTTCAAAATCGATACATAACATAGCTTCAAACAACCACCAAACGAGACCTAAATTGAAATCAAATTTACATAGATCTATTTTAACATACAAACATGATATTCCATTAAAAGTTTTGCTTAAAATAAATCGTTTGAACTCTTGAAAACCAACTCAAAATCGGCTCAATATTTGAACTATTCAACTATAAAAACATGAATTGAATAGATTTTACAAATTTTCTTCAAACCAATTGTAATCAATCCTAAACGACCTAAAACTGATCAGCAAACCTCACTAGAAATATAAACATCAAAATCCATGAAAAATCTCGAATAAAAGAAACACCTTTTATGCCTCACGTCCACTCATCAAATTCATGGCAACTCATCACTTGAAAAACTGTATTTCAATTTCAAATCTTTAAAACTGATGCCCAAGTATTGAGACCAACTTAAAACCATTAAATCCCCGCTAGAATAGCCAATTCTGTAAACAATTTAATTAACATTCATTTAAAATACTAACTTATGTCCAATAACTTCAATTTCCCATAAAATTCTATTACCTTCATCATCACCAATTCTGTCTCAACACCAATCTCAAACAATAACAACACACACACACATTAGCTCTTTGTTGCAACCTTGTCATCACTTATCATCTACTCCTAACTCCAACCAAGCCCAACAAATCAACAACATCGATTCGTTTTATTCAAACCTATAGATTCATCAATAAACTCTTCAAAACTGATTGAATAAGCCATGAATTCACCAAACCGAATTTGAATTCAAGATTAAAACTTACCTCAATCAGTGATTGGCTCCATCATGTTCACTTTCTTCACGACATCTATTCAGTCCGAGAGTGAGAGAGAGAAAGATCACGACTAGAGAGGGAGATAGGAGATTGATTTCAAGAGAGAGTGAGAAACTGAGTGTTGATCGAGAGGGAGGGTAGTTGCATGAAGAGAGACAAAGACGTGAGAGTTGAGATGAAAAAGAGAGGTTTCGACTTATGGTTTAATCGAAACCTTCAGTTTGATTTACATTGTTTTGGGGTTGACAATTATTAAATTGCTCCCGTACTTATCCATCCTCCATTTAAATTCAACGCCCTTTTTTGTAATGTTTCATTTATTTTTATTAAATTTCATGTTTATCTCATGTATTTTAATCCCAATTTAACTCCGAAAAATACCCCAATTTTACCAAAAGTCGGCGAAAATACAAACGCACTCCGAAACATGCGGACACCCCGTCACTATGTCAATTTAACTCTATTTCGCTCCTAATATAGTATAATACATTTACTAGGCACATTGCACACAAAAATAATATTTTAATATATGATATTCGGTCCGTAACGCGTGGGTCCCACCTTAGATACTTAAACTTCAATTAAAATCCTAAAATACTTAATTAGACTGCTAATCAAGTTTATGAATTCTCGGATTTCACACTCACGTCCTTTATCAAAAATTTATACACGAACGGTGAGCACAATTTGGTGCGCTTGTCTCAAGAAAGATTGAAAACATTTTTCTTTCTCTCCTAAAATCCAAAGAACTCGAAAATAGTAAAAACAAAAATCTTATTTCGTTTTAGGGTTTCTACCTCTGTTTATATGTGTATATAAGCTCACTTAAAAAAACATATTCATAATACAACTATTGTATTTAGGCAATTCAAGCAATCTACACAAACGCCCATATTAATAAGTTATCATATAACAAATCGCAAGAGCTTTTATGTCATGAATTTTATCATATAAAACTCATTACTTTAGACCAATTGAAATTGCACAAAGCCATTCTTTGTGTGCGACCCAATAAGTTCATGCGACGTTGGCAGTGAACTAAAACCATTTTAGTACACAAGTCATAAGCGGTCTCTAGCAAGACATTATGACTACCCAAGTAGCCTGACTATTAAAATTGATACAACCAATAAATAACATATATCATATTTTTTGTCGCGCAATATCATTTGATTAAACATAAGACATGAAAAATCATCTTTAATGTTTAATTGTACTAGTTTCGATCTTTAGGTAAACTTAAAACATCAAAGTGACATTGATCATATTAATTCACATAGACTTGGTCGTTATCAGTTTATTATATCGAGGGATCCATTGATATCTCTCTCTATACGAGAGTGACAAATTATATCTTGATTACACACCTTCACATATTATTCACATGGTGACCAATTACAATCTTTATAATCGTCCAGTAAAAGACAATGTTTGATTATGTCAAATAGTCATGCTCATAATATTGAAGTTTATGGTAATCTCAAGTCAAATGACTAAATTATATATCTACCATGAGTAATACCTATGATATAATCCATGTGGTGTTCTCATAGCGAGTCGGTCTAGTACCTTGTTCCTTAACAAGTACTCATGATCTCAATTCGTATCCCTATACGCATGATCATCACATGACCATCAATCAAGATTCACACTAGTCTTAACTCATTATAGTTCCCAGTATAATGACCGACTAGGGACATTTAATATATTTAAACAAATACCCATAGATCTTATTATAAAGTAAACATACAATCATTTATAATAAAACAATAATGAAAACCTCTATTTTGTTAACTAAAATTATAATATAAAAAATGTTTATAGATTGACCTATGACACATGCCCAACATTTCCCACTTGCGCTTGGGCCAATCATTCATGTATCTAATACCTAATGACCTAACATGACCATCATGTTTCCCTTATGGAAGAGCCTTTGTCAAAGGATCTGCAACATTGTTTTCTATTGGAGCTCTGCAAATCTTTACGTCCCCCCTCTCAATGATTTCTCGAATTAAATGAAAACGTCTAAGTATATGTTTGGATCGGTGGTGTGATCTTGGTTCCTTGGCATGTGCTATCGCCCGTTGTCACAATATAAGTAAATGACGTGAGTTATACTCGGAACCGCACCAAGTTCAAAAATGAACTTTTTGATCTAAACTACCTCTTTAGCTACATCGGACGCTGCAATATACTCAACTTCTATTGTAAAATTTGTTGCAATGTCTTGCTTCAAACTTTTCCAGCTCTCTGCGCCTTTATTCAAAGTTGACACATATCCAGACTGCGATATAAAATAATTTATATCAGTTTGAAAACTTGCATATGCGTAACCATTTACAACAATCTCATTTCCAAACTCCCATAGAGCAAAAACACTTCTTTAGTCATTCTTAAGTACATAAGAATGTTCTTTACTGCTATCCGGTGACTATCACCGGGATTAGACTGATATTTGCTTGTTGCACTCAAAGTATATGATACATTAGGTCGGATGCATAACATGACATACATGATAGATCCAATAGCTGATGCATATGAAATCGTATTCATCCGCTCTCGCTCATCATTAGTCCTTGGACATTGAGTCTTGATGAGACTTATACCATGAGACATTGGCAACAACCCTATTTTAGAGTCTTGCATATTGAACCTATTATGTACCTTCTTAATATAAACACTCTGACTTGGACCTATTAGACTTCTAGATATATCCTTATAAATCTTAATCCCAAGGATAAAAGTATAGACAAGCATCTCCTAAGTCCTTCATATAAACCAGGTTCCAAACTTGGTTATCATATATGGATTGCATCTCAAAATTCATGACACTAAGCCATTTATACGCCTCGGGGCTAGACACGCCTCTTGATAAGAAGTTGGCTCATTTTGATCCATAAGCAACACCTCACTACTATCGGTAATAAGAAATTCAAATCTCTCATGCTAATGTCTTACCCTATCGGACCTACACGGGCATTGTGATACATGTAGTGGTTTAACTAGTTTATGACTTTGTTGATCTCCCATGGCGGTTGAGTGTTTGTTTGTAGTTCTTGAACTTCTTCAAGACTTATTTGATTCCCATTATCGTCTTTTGAAATAAACTCATTTTTCATAAATACACCATTCCAAGCAACAAATATTTTTTTTAAGTGGGATTATGAAAGTAGTATCATTTAGTTTCTTTAGGATAACCAACAAATACTCGGTAGATTTGGTGATAATTTTTGTGAGATTTTTTGTCATAACAAAAAATCTCACAACCCTAAATCTTAAGGAAAGACAAACTTGATTTTTTCCTTAACCACACCTCATATAGTGTTTTATCAAGCTGCTTTAGAAAGAACACAATTCGGTGTAAACGTAGTAGTTTCTAAGCGAGAATCCCAAAAGGAAATTGGAAGATCTCGCATGACTCATCATAGATCGAACCATATCCAATAAAGTTCGATTTCTCCTCTCGGAAACACCATTCCATTATGGAGTTATTGGAGGAGTTAATTTTGAGACAATCTCACATTTTCTAAGATGATCATCAAACTCTTGGCTCAAATATTCACCACCTCGATCCGATTAAAGTGCTTTAATAGTTTTACCAGTTGATTTTGCATTTCATTCGAAATGTTGAAACATGTCTAAAAATTCACCTTATATTTCATGAGATATACATAACCATATATGCTTGAAATCATCAATGAAAGAAATGAAGTACTTGATAACCATATCTAGCTATTGTGTTTATAGGACCGCATAGATCGTATGTATTAGATCCAATAAATCACTTGCCCTTTCACCGTGTCCAGTAAATGGACTCTTTTCATCTTGCCTAGTAAACAAGATGCATATGTTTCATATGACTTAAAATGAAATGAATCTAAAAGTCCATCTTTATAGAGTTTATAAATACGTTTCTCATTTATGCAAATAAGACGACAATGCCAAATGTAGGTTTGACTCAAATCATTTGACTTAAATCTTTTTGTATTTATGTTAAGAATGGAAGTATCTATGGACCTTTTCATGTTTTGAATATAAAGACCATCACGCAAATCAACATTCGCATAGAAAACATCTTTAAGAGAAATGAAGCATTTATTATTCGCAATAATGAAATTAAAACCATTTAAATCCAAACATGAAAGCGAAATGACTTTTTTGCTCGAGGCGGGGACATAATAACAATTATTTAAAACTGAAACAAGTCCACTATGTAAAATTAATTCATATCATTCTACAACCAACGCAACAACCTTTGCTTCATTTCCAACTAGTATGATGACTTCTCCTTTCTTTAGCTTTCTACTTTTGTTAAGATCCCGCACATTAATACAAATGTGAGATCCACACCCGTATCCAATACCCAGGAATCACTAGTAGACACGCTAACTTCAATAACATAAAAACATGAAGCAATAGTCACACTACTCTTTTTTTCTTTAGTTCTTCTAGATAGAGCTTGCAATTTCGAACCAATGCCTAGGTGCATGGAGAAAATGACAATTTCCTTCTTTGTCCTTTTCCTTTTGGGATTTGTGAAGTAGAAGCATGCTTAGGCTTAACTTGTTCCACGGGCTTTGTGACAATCATAATAGCCTTGGCAACTTTAGCCTCGCCTTTGCCCTTCTTCTTGAGCATTTCCTTTTTAACCATCAACACATTAGCAACGAGTTTCTTAACATTTTGCTCAGCGATTTTAAGCATCAAATGCAACTCTGTGATATGCTTCTCCATATTATTCATGTTATAGTTTATT
The DNA here is from genome assembly GCA_039657325.1 of Stephania cephalantha. Taxonomy (NCBI): domain Eukaryota; kingdom Viridiplantae; phylum Streptophyta; class Magnoliopsida; order Ranunculales; family Menispermaceae; genus Stephania; species Stephania cephalantha. Next base: position 26,708,793 of record CM077578.1, on the reverse strand, counting down.
AAAATTTGTGAATAACTACCAAGCAATGAATTGAAGATCAAATCCGTAGCCAACTCTTAGCTTATGGAAAATCCAAGTCTATCAAGATGGTCAATATAGCCCTTTATTTTCGAACATGAGGACTAAGCGACGCACCCTCAACCATTTTGCAAGAATAAAGGTTCTTGAGTGTCTCAAACCTTTCTTGCCTAGCCTGCTATTGGAACATTTCCTTCAACATCATAGCCATGTCGTAAGCTTCCATGAGTTCCTTGTCCTTCGAAATTCAGGAACCATGGTTGCTAACATAATGCATGCAACATTAGTTGAGTCGTTGACATGTTTAATATGTGCATCATTCATGGCTCTTAAAGTATTGGTGGTGGTTTATCGTGAATATGATCATGCGGGACATACAACTTACGTTCATGCTTAAGAAAAATTCTCAAGTTTTTGAACCAGTCATGAAAGTTTGTCCCAAACAACTTATCTTTCTCTAAGATGGATCGTAGTGCAAGGGATTAGTGTGAATCGAAGAGGCAATAGATCTACAAAAAGATTATGCAAAATTTCATTTTAGTATAGAGGAATAGACTCCCACTAAATTAACAACTCTCCCAAAAACACTATGTTAATTTAAGGGACAAATCTATGTTTCACCTAATTCCAAGACAGCTAAGGCATGACACTTTGAATTAGGTTATTTAGGTAGGTACCTATTACCAATTACATCATATGTAACTTTTAGTTATTTTTTATGAGATTATGACTTCTTATGTCTTAGCATGTTTTATCTCATCTTGTGCCTAAAACCCAAAACCGTTTTGTTAGCTTTCTTAAGTCGACCATTTCAAACAATAAAGTAATCTGTTACTCAACTTGCCTCACCAAGATAACACAATACAATCTTCTGAGAGCGAGACCCATATTGATGTGATCGAAGCCTTAACAAGTGTTTGAGAATGAATGACACTTGAGTTAAAATTTGGAAGAAGGATTTTTTTATTTGTTTTAGTGGTCATAATTTAAAAAAGATAAATATCATACATTACAAAGCATGCACAATTACTAAACAAGTTAGGAAAATTTACTAATATTGACTATTATATTGACTTAAAACTTAAACAATGAATTCAGTTAGAAAATTGAAAATCACGTAAAATCTCTCATTATTTTAGTCAATCCAATTGACTTAAACTGCCTTTATTTTAATTCCAAAAAATGTTAATTAAAACATTTTTAATTAATTCGAGCTCACCTCTAACTTAATATCTTATCCTAATATAATTAAAATTTAAAATACTTTGAATCATTATCCATTATGAATTTGTTATATATCTTACCTATCTTATAAGATTTGTAATTTTTATCCGATTAAAATTTTATCTCATATCTAATAGGAATATACTAACAAATAACCACAAGGAGATATATGATCAAAACCAGCTTCGATACTTATTCATACAAAACAAGCAATTGAATCAAGAAACGAAATATTAATCATGCATTCAACACCGAATCATATAAAATTTATCATATTAACCTAATCATGATTTTTATCATGGAGATATACATAATTATTGAGCAAAAATAAACTATGTATTCAACAAGAATCATATAAAATTTATCATATTAACCTAATCATGATTGCTATCATGGAGACATACATAATTATTGAGCAAAAATAAACTACGTATTCAACACCGAAATCACATTAACCTAAACATGACTTCTACTATGTGAACATACAAAACTCGCATCGTTCAATATTAAGACTTATGTTAATCAAAATATTATAAACATGAATTTTATCATTGAATCAAATCATGCGTATAACAATATGCTTTAAAACTAATTCTTGATAACAATTATTACATAACATATATGTACATCATATATACATTAATCAAAATCACCTTTTCACACATATATCATATATACATCGAGAAAACATGCAAACATTTAATAGAACCGAGCCTAAGGCTCTAATACCCTTGTTGGGTTTTAGGGTTCATATGAAGCGAGAAAATTCAAAACAATTTTTGAAAAACCCCAATGATTATCGAAAACAAGTTCCATTAAACTAGATTGACAAAAGTAAATCATACCTTAATCCGTGATTTCCTTCTCTCGATTGTTCGATCTCCAAGACGTTCAAGCACACGTCCTCTATCGAAATCCATAAACGAACGGTGACCACAATTTAGAGTGCTAGCTCCAAGAGAGATTGAAAATGTTTTTCTTTCTCACTCCAAAATCCATAGAACTTGAAAATAGTGAAAACGAAAACCTTATTTCATTTTAGGGTTTCTACGTTTATTTATATGTGTAGATAAGCTCACTTAAAAAATTTGTTCGTAATACAACTATTGTATTTATGCAATTTAAGTAAATTACACAAATGCCCCTATTAATAATTTATCATATAATAAAATGCAAGTGCTTTTATGTCATGAAATTTATCATATAAAATTCATTACTCTAGATCAATTGAAATTGTGCAAAGTCATTCTTTGTCATGCGACCCAATAGGTTTATGCAATGTTGACAAGTGAACCCAAACCATTTTGGTACACAAGTCATAAGCGGTCTCCAAGAAGACATTATGACTATCTAAGTAGCATGAATATCAAAATCAATACAAACTAATAAATAACATATATCATATCCTTTTATCATGCGATATCCTTTGATTAAACATAAGTCATGGAAAGTCATCCTTAATGTTTGATCGTACTAGTCTCGATCTTTAGGTAAAGCTGAAAACATCTTAGTGACATTGGTTATATCAATTCACATGGACATGACAATTATCGGTCTATCATATTGAAGGATCCAATGATATCTCTTTTTATATGAGAGTGAAAAATTCTATCTTGATTACACACCTTCACAAATTATTCACATGGTAACCAATCACAATCTTTATAATCATCCATTAAAGACATTGTTTGATTGTGTCAAATTACCATCTCTTAATATTGAAGTCTATGGTAATCTCAAGTCAAAAGACTAAATGATATACCTATCATGAGTAATACCTTTGACTTAATCCATGTGGTGTTCTCATAGCGGTCAGTCCAATACCTTGTTCCATCACAAGTACTCATAATCTCGATCCATATCCCTATACGCGTGATCATTACATGACCATCAATCAAGATTCACACTAGTCTTTACTTATTATAGTTCACGATATAATGACCGACTAGAGACATTTATGATATTTCAATAAATACATATGGATCTTATTAGAAGGTAAACATGCAATCACTTATAATAAAACAACAAACGAAAACCTCTATTTTACTAACTAAAATTATAAGATAAACAATGTTTTTGGATTGACCTAGGGCACATGCCCCAACACTTATGAAATGATAATTGATCGTGAATGGTAAGTGAAATAGACTTTGAAAGTCTAAATTCACTAGGGAGTATTGTAAGTACTTCAATACTAATGTAATTGAGGAAAGTTTTCAATTATAAAACCAATAGGAAATTGGTTGCTAAAGAACACTAAATGATTTCAGAACGTTAGTCTTGAACATGTTCTCCTTTAAAATTGAAAGTATTAAACTATTACAATTGTGAAACGCTCAAGAAAATGTCGAGAATAAACTTAAATTAAGTCTCAAGCGATTGAAATCATTTGGTTAAATGTAAAATAAAAATGAAAATTGTGATTTTTTGGGAAGCACAATATATGAATATCTTGGAGTATCGGTTGAATTAATAATTTGGGAATACCTATTCTATAAAGTATTGGGTTAATTCATGACCAATTGAAAGTTGCTTCCTAAAATAGTCTCAATAAAAAAAGAGGATACATGAGTTTTTGAAAATAGAAATTGATTAGACAAAATGAGTTTTGGTTGAAAAATCACAATGAGATTGTGATAGGACACTTAAGTTGACTAAATAGGTTTCTATGAAAATAAAATACTTTAAAATAAAGTATTGTATCCTTTCCAAAATAAAACGCAAAGTGAAATGTGGAATAAAACTATGATTCAAAACAATCAAATGACTTCTAAGAAGAAGTATTGAATGTTTTTAGATTGTTTTTACTCAAGTTGCTTAATTACAAGTGACGTTGAGGATAGTGGTTCTAAGAGTTAACAAAGTGATGATAAAACGAATCCAAATATTAAGTTAGGAGTGATCTCATTTATCACTAGGTTAGGTATTGTTTAGATATAAAGATCAATGAAATCTCTAGCTTAAAAAATAAAAGGTGTAGTGATAAAATCAACGTGTTAGAAAATAAGGTATTGGGGAAATGGTATGATAATAGCTAGGATTAGCTATTAAATAAAAATACAAGTGTTTGTATTACAAAACTCCAAGTACCCAATAGTTAGTTCTAACCAAATTAAAGTTATGATGTCTATCACTACGACTTAAAATAAAACAAAGAAAGAGATAGATGTACTAATTGAGTATTAGTAAGGGATTTGTATAGGAAATTAGTAAGAACTCCTATATAGCAAGAATTTCCATTGATATGACTTAAAGGATTGAAATAACATCATTTTAAGAGTTTGATTGATTATCAAGTTAAAGAGTTTGGAAATTCTAATTCATCTATCTTTGGATGAACACTAATAATGGATAGGTGAAATCACACAAATAAATTGATGAAAAGTTAGATATTTAGTTATCTTACATAGTCAATTGAAAAGGCAATAACAAGTTCTTTTGAAAAAAACAATAGTAGGGAAATATGAGACTAATGGAAACAACTTAAGACAATAATAAAGAAGTTGCAAGTTTGAGTTATAAATTTCTCTATTTCTAACAAAAATTAGTTAATAAAGACTTCAAGTTATCGAGAAATTATAAGTTGTATCATCCTTAGCTATAATTTTGAAAAGAAAATAAATAAAAAATCTCCTTTGTAAGTTAATATAAAGAAGTTGTAAGTGGTCTAAGCATGGAGTGAAGTTATGATAAGTTTGTAAAGTGACCAAGAAGAGATAAATATGAGAATAGTTGAGATTGACAAAATGGAACTAAGTAGACTCGTATCATAATCACGATTCATTCAAAAGCATAGAAGATCGTGTGTGACGTCCACCCATTTTTGAACAATCGAATGAATTGGTGAGGCTCAATATAAAAGAGTCTATGAAGTTTCGCCAAAGTCAATTCAAAACTTAAGTATAGACAAATAAAAGGTCAATAAATTCTCACATAAGTATGAAAAGGGAAATCTCAAGTTAATAAGTCGCAATCAAAGTTAGGATGTCAAACTATGATGGAATTTAATATATCTTCATGAGGATCTTATAAGGAATCAAACTCAAAAGTTGAAAGTTTTGAACCAAAGTAATATACAATTGATTTCAATAAATATATTATATATTGGTTCAAATATAGTCCTACACCTCGTGATCATTCGAGTGGTGAAGTTTGAAACATTATGTTATTTTAAATTGGAGTTGAAGTAAGATACATGTATGAGTTGTGGAGATACAAATGAAAATGAAAAGAGACATGACTTACAACTCAATTAATTAGTCAATACTATCTTTTTGGTTGGAAATAATGAATAAAGGATAGTAAATTTGGCTTAATATGTTTGAAGAATTGAATATTCTTCCATTGTAATTTTGAGAAAATCCGAAATATGTTTGAGTAGTGGTGAAAAGAGATAGCATATTTATAACTTGTATGAGATACAAGTTAAAAATTATACTATAAGAGTATAATTATGAAATATGTCGATATCTCTATTTAGAATCATGTATATATACTCGAGGAAAGGAAATTAAATGTTTGTGTTCAATTGTAGAAAGAAGTGTAATGAACGGTAAATGATTAAGATGATGTGAAATCTACTAAATGGAGAAATGGTAGAAATCAATGTAATTAAAAAGGCAATATGAAAGTGATTGGTGGTTAAACAAAAGAAATGAGGTTTCTTGTGAACTCATGAATAGAGAATGATTTGATAATGTTAGAAAAGTCGTTAATTTTCTAACTAGTCAAATGAAAAATTAAGTGAATTGGTGACGAGTAAAAATTGATAATTGCTTTCTAGTCCATGAATCTAAATGATATTATGAGTAGACGTTTAGAGAATGAGTGTGAGTTGCATAATGTGTCAGTTTCATTTTTTGATCGGATTGAAATTTTAGATCTCTTATCATTGGATGACAGATGTAATTCGAGATCAATAGTCATATGATGGTTTATATAATTCTAGATTTTGTGGAGAAACGCTGGAATGGTGATATATCAGATAGACACACGACTTTATTTTAATATATATTGTCATGCTCAAATATTATTTGTTTCACTTTATATATTTAGACTGATGATAGTCTAAGAATTGATCGAATAACAATTCTAATAAGAAATGATCAGTGATGAGAAATCAAATTGGGATTTGTATACTAGATGTTTGGTGGATAAGGAAAAAATTTTCAACACTTTGTAGAATAGTTATTGAGTTAAGAAGGAAAATTGTTTAATGAAAAGCAATACAAATTAGATCTTGCTAGGTAATGATTCTTGAATGGACTTTAAGGTGTGAGTTAAGAAATAAAATAAGGTTTATCGGATATTTCACAAAATTGATTGATTAACTCGTTAGAAATTCATAAATTGCTAGGATTAGCAAAAGAAAATGATCATAACTTTTCATTGAACCAAGCATTTGGAGATGAAAAGTTAAAATGTTTATGATCTCTACAACCGAGTTGTTGATTACAACGAAAGTGATTGGGTCCATCTAACGGTTTCCCCTTGAGAATGATTTGTACATGTTTGGATTAAAAGAGAAACTCTCTCCTAGGTGTATGAAATTTCATTTGTTCTCATCAAATGGTGATTTTATGGAGATTGAGATTTAACCTAGGAATGTGACTCATATATGAAAGATGATTTTCTCATATTCTTTTAGTTCAATTAACCTTGTAAGGAAGTTTCGAGGACGAAATTCTTAATTAATTAGGAATAATTGTGAAATTCGAGAGTTTCGTATAGTTGATTAGGAGACTAATTAATTATTTTCAAATTTTATTTGCAAAATAGGTATCGAGGTGGGACTCACGCGTTACAGATCGAGAGATCATGAGTTAAAATATTATTTTTATGTGTGCGCGTGATTAGTTAGTGTATTATATTCTATTTGCCGCAAAATAGGGTCAAGTAGAGGTCGAGACGCGATGAATCGCGTGTTTCAAAAAATGTTGTAATTTGTACAATTTTTGATGAAGTTGAGGTATTTTTGGGGTTTAATTCGGGTATAAAATTGAGATACACATGAAATTAAAAAGAAAAGTGGTAAATGACCGGGAAGGGTATTGGTTTTATAAAGGAATGGATAAACATTGAGGGGCAAAACTATTATTTGCCCTCAAAACCCATAAACGAGTGTTAAATGAAACAGGGCGTGAACCTATTTCATCTCCACCCAACTTGACTCCTCTCCTCCAACTTAATCTTCTTCATCAAATTGAGTTTCTCTCCCTCGACAATCCCCAGTGTCACTCGGTCTCTCTCTCTCTCCCTCTCTCTGGAAATCAATCTCTTCCTTCAAGCTCGTTCCCCTCTCTCCCTCAAGTCGTGAGCTCTTTCTCTTTCTATCTTTTCTCTCTCTCATGTTCTTGCACTTTCTTCATCTCGGAGAGAGAACAATGCATGGTGAATAAGAGGAGGATCAATCGCACATAGGTAAGGTGAGCTTGATTCAGATTTGTTGTTGTTTTTTAGATAATTTAAGGTTATATCAATGGGTTGTTGTTAATTGTTGGTTGATTGGTTTGGTTGAAAAAGGGGGCTAGGGGGAATTGTTGATGACAATGGGGATTGTTGTTGATGTGTGTCTTTGTTGTGAAATTGTGGTTTTGGTTTAAGACATGGATATGGATTAATGGGGATGGACTTTGTATGTGTATGTGTGTGTATTTTTGTTATGGTGGTGATTTGATCTCGATTGTTAAGGGAGAATGGAATAGATGATTTATCAAGATGGAGCAGAGCTACTACCACGCTTCTATTGTTGTTGTTGTTGTTGTTATTGTTGTTGGGATTGTAAATCAATAGTTTCGTAGATGGTTTTTGTTGATTGAGTTATTGGTTGTTCAAAATTGTTGTTGTTGATGTCACGGTTAGGGAAAGAAGGTGGGTGACGATGAAGCAAGGCAACAATCTGCTGCTATGCACGCTCTTGTTGTAATTGTTGATTCGAGCGTTGGCTTAATTGAAGAGGGGAATAAATGAGATGGTTATTGGTGTTGTAGCTGCTATGATGTCTTGTTGTCTTAGTTGAGATGGTGAAAATGAGATAATTGGGGATGAATGAGATACAATTTAGTTTTTATATTGTTGTTGTGAGTTCGGTTATATAAGAAGGAAGATTAAATGATAATGATTAGGGTAGTTGTTGCTATTAGTTTAGTTAGGTGTATTGTTGGATTTAATTGAAACAGGAAGTTGATAAAATTGAGTATTTAGCCAAAACTAATGAACCTATGAACTTCATTGTTAGTTTTATTGAACAAATGATTTTGGAATGCATAGGTAAAATGTAATGAATTTCGTTGTTGGTTGATCAAATTAAGTCCAAATGGGGACTCATTGAAGATTACTAATCGAAGTTTAAAGTAGACAAAACCTATGATTAAATAATTAAGTTATAAATTACAATTTCAAATACGTAGGCAAGCGGTTGGTTATTGGTGGTTAAGATCATATTTAAAGTCCAATAAATAGTTTGAAACCTATATAGAGTTTGAAAACATGGAAAAAAGGTGTGAAATGTATTTGGGGATTTTAAAAGAGTTGTTAAGAGTTTGTTAAGGAACTTGAACACTTTTGTGAGTTTGAAAATGGATTTTAATTCTATTGTAACTCTAAAAAATATGAATTCTACGTTTAAGTATGTAAAAGTCGGGGAACATTTTTCGAGGTTTTGCAATCAACTTTGAGTTGGTTTAAGCGTATGTAAACCCTATAGTGACCTCTAATTTTTAATGATTTATCTTTATACCGCTTTTATGTTCAATCGCGTTGCATTTCGCTTTATTCTTGGTCATTCATACATGGCATATGGGTCACATTGTCGGTTTGTTCTCGATGAGGTATCCCGCCTATGTGAAATAGACTAGATGCGAGTAAATATTGTCGAGGCAAGTTATACTAGTCTAGGTGAAATAGACTAGACGCGAGTAAATCTATAAGCGGTCAATGTTGGTTTTGGGCAATATACATTGGACTTTTATTGCTATTTTAGGTTTATTTTTAGGTCGACCAATCTATTTATGAACTTTCAACATAAATAAAAGGGTTTCACTTTATTATATAAATTTATTGTTTATTTGAAAATGCAATTACATGTCTCCATGTATCGGACTAACATTTGCAGGAGTACGAGGTCAATGTAGGATTTTACTTGAAATCTTTGAGTTGTTTTTGATGATGTCACGTTCTCCATGAAGACAAGAAAAAACGAACAAGACTCGGACAACTTTTGGTGAATATTTCACTACAAAAAAAACGACAAATCGAAACGGAAATTTTCGTCTCGATTTGTTAAAATTCGTCTCTAATTGCGATAAGAAACGAAACAGAGGAATCAATCAATTCCGCCTCTAAAAACGTCGTTGCTAATTCAATCGAAACGGAATGCGATTCGTTTCGATTTAGAACGGATCAAACGGACTAAATTCGTTTGATCGAAACGGAATTTATTCCGTCTCTAATTCCGTTTCTGATTAGAGACGGAATATTTCCGTCTCTGATCCGTTGCTAATCAGAGACGGATCAGAGACGGAATTTGATCCGTTTCTGATTTATGTATCTAACATAAACGAAAATTAGAGACGGAAATAGCAACGGAATCCAAAGATTCCGTTGCTATTTCCGTCTCTAATTTTCATTTTTGTTTAGTTTTTAAAGTCTTACATATATAGGTCTCAATCCAAGCACATTTAACCTGCCAATATATAATAAAAATCATAGCTAAATAATATATTGATATTACACAATTTATATAAACTTAACATATCCTTAACATTATCTTTTCTCAATGTACTGTACACGAAACAACAAAAACAATCTAAAAAGTTTCTATATCGTATCTTTCTACAAAAGTAAAAGCAAAAATTGTTCTAAATGAAAAAAAAATAAAAAAATGAAGTGTTAGAGATTATATAAAGTTGATTGTGCTTCAAATAATACTTGACTTCGTACAAAACACCTGAAAAAAGATCAAAAAGAAAAAAATCACTAAATTATACAAACAATAATAGGAATATAAACAATATTATGGAATATAAACACAGCATAAATAAAGTAATAAAGAAAAAGAAATTCATCATTATCCAGAAGGAACATGGTGTTATTTAGCAAATTATCTCTCGCTCCAAACTATAACATAGCAATGGTTTGTGATGCTTATATATATAATCTTGATGTTTCATGATCAATATTTAAGACTGCAACATACACAAGCTATCATGCATGATTACGTTTAAGAATTAAAATTAAAAGAAAAATATTTATGCTCGACAACAAAGAAAATAAAACCTAAATTGCAAATTAATTAATTAGAGTCGACTAGTTTATTCTTATAAAAATAAAATAAAATTAAGACTTGTTTACAACTTTTAGAAATCATGACCAAAACCATGGATGTCGATGTATCACTAGAGACCTTGTTTTCACAAGATGTGGTTTAAAACCTCAAATAGAACTAGGAACAATTGGAAACAAGGAACAGCTATGAGGGCATATAAGGTCCAACGCATGTAAAAACCATGAGATGAAACGAAGGAAAGAGAACTAAATGGTAAATCCACATTGCTATTATATCCAATTAATCGGAGTAATGGAACTATGCAAATAGATCAATGAAAGCGTTCATGATATCATATCTCTTACTCTTACCTTGATCAAAAGCGCCACCTTGTGACATTGTGAAGCTCCAATAACAAGCATGCTTGATTTGGGACTTAGACACTTCATTAGATATTGCAAGCTGGTACATCATCTCGCTTCAATTTGTACAATCTTCGCTTCCACCTTCATATCGCATTAGAGTGAGTTCATTTTTTTCTTTTCTTTTTTTTTCTCTTTCATAATATGCTTTTTTAATAGGCTTGAAGGTTAACATAGAAAACTTTACCTTTTTCTCACTACAAAGTTGCTTGTATGGGAGAAGCATTTTCTTGGCTTTCCATTCCATTCCACTTCTTGTATGCGTACCGCTACATCATCCGTCTTGTGAAATTGGAATATAGTTTCCCACTTGAAGGACAACAATTTCAAATGGCATTATAAATTAAAGGATTGACATAATGCGAGACATGAGCTCAAAACTTTACCTTTTTTTATTCCTTCTTTCACCCAAGGTCTTTAAGAAGCCTAGAAGTGCCTCTTTGGTGCTTCTTTGCATTCGTTTCATAATAGACATCTTTCTATTACGAGAATTTATTTAGCTTAAATGAAAAAAAGAAATACAAGCAAAATCAAAATTAAACCTTGGAAAGCAAGCCGAAGTAGCTTGGTTGTTCCCTAAAGTCTATTGACGGTCAAGACAAGTCGTCTAACACGATTCTTCTCACACGCACCCTTATTAATTACGGGAAGTGAAATACGAGAACCATCTCAAATATTATGTTGTTGTAGCATTGCGAGACATGACCCAAAATAACTATGATAGTGTGATAAAAAAATACCCAATTTGAAAGAGTAAAAATACATTAATAAAATATAGCACAATTTAACTCATACATGAATTCTTCAATTTCCAAATAGCCTGGCTACCAACAATCAAGGAGAAGCGCAAACCAAAAATCAAAATTTGTTTGCACAAGCGCCTATTAGCATGAGACATAGTAAACGTTCGTGCCCCAGACAAATAAATCTTGAAGAGAATAATTGTTGAAGCAATTGTTGGTTACCAACTTACAATTGAAGAAGAACTAATCAAATGAAGAGTCTAAAACCCAACTACCAAACAATTACATAAACAAGAAGAAGAGGAAGCTTAAGGAAATGATGGAAATCATATAAATATAATACTGTTCGTGCTTCTCCCCATATATTCCATGACTTACTAACTCTCGAGCACGGTTCAGATTTTCCTAGATTGAAAACTTCTCCACCTCTACCAACTTAATCAAAAGAAGAAGAAGCTACACAAAATAAAACTCTCGAGCACGGTTCAGATTTTCGCGGAGAATTTGTTTTGAACAAGCAACTCAAAAGAAGAAGCTTGTAAGAAGGGAGTATGATTAGAAAAGAATTGGTGTAAAACAAAAGCAGGAAGTGTTGGTCAACTCGCTATCACTTGAGATTATTGTTAAAGTTATCCGGTAAAAGTACATAAATAAATAAGTTAAGGTCTCAAATTCTATGCAATCAAAGGAACTAAGCACAACAATTTGTTTCAAGTTTACGCCTCAAAGACACTCAGTAGAACCATTTACTTGTACTCCAATTTTAACCTTTTTTGAACCCGTGACTCCACAACTAGCTCTCTTTTTAAAATATGATTAATAAAGTAAGGCAACATTACATGGCGTATATCCAACAAGGAAGGCTTTAGAGGGAAGGTCATTGTCCCTGTGAAATCCGGCACGTCGTCAATGAGTGATATGCCAATCCCTGAAAGCATGAAAATACCCAATTATGCAAAGAACTCCATGTTAATGGGTCTTCATAATGTGCGCCGATCCCATGAATTTATTTATTCTAGGCAACTTATATTTTCATGACTCGGTAACCAACATAAAATGAAACTTGAAACTAAGGTACGAAGTTACAAACCAGATTCTTCCCATAATCATAAGCAAGCATTGAGACTTCTCGGTTAATATAAATCTTTTAGAAACGAACGGTTTCTCATTTGAGAGTTGAGACCTAGCAAAAGCTGCACTAGAACAGTCTAGCATGGAACAAAAAGAGAAAAGTTCCTACCTACACCATTGCTCGAAGTGCTTGTCATTTGCATGGTTTCACCTGTTACAAGATGCTCCACAACTTTTGCAAGTAAGCTCACGACTTTGTAGATGCAAATGTTCATTGATACACCTAGTAAATCTAAAACAACGAGACAATAAGAAAAAACAACATAAGCAATACAAAAAGCCTAGACAGATTATATAACTCAAGAAGGTTCAGCTCGCTTAGAAAGTCTGTAGCTAGCGATAATACCATATACATGACGAGAATTCATCACTACAATAAAACAAGTACCTAGCCAATACACCCTCGCATTTAAAAAGAAAAGGATCTTGTTCAAGTGAATAACTATAAAAGTAAATGAAGTAAGCTGGAAAACTATAAGATGAATATATACCTCGGTGTTTCTCAATGAAGCAAGTGCTACACAAGCTCTAGAGAGCGAGAAAATCTCCGACGAAGGCGATAGCTTGGCATCATAAAAGAAAATAGTTCGGGCATAAGGCCAAAATTAAGATCATCTTGAATATATGGTATAGCATAGAATGAACATGTTGAAAGATTTTGGACAAAATTGCGAGTCTTATTGCAATAGCTAGGAAGCATCAACAAGGTCGTAACAACGCTAATAAGGATCGATGTGGAATCGAACTAAGACCAATGTTTGTACAAACCCAAAGATCAACAAAGCCCGGCATCAACAAAACCTCTAACAAATTTCAAGGTTCGACATTCAACCTAACATCTATCCAAACAACCTAATCGCATGAAAAATCAAACAACACAGACGATCGGAAACGCTAGAAATTGAAACCCTAAAAAAAGGCACAAACAACTAGCTAGGGCATCGACAAGCAATCTCAATAGAAGCATCGATTGAAGATGCTTACCAGAAATTTCATCAACGCGAAGGTTCGAGACGAATCGGAAAGCGAATCCACTGGACGAAGAGAGGAATTTGAGACGGAGAGAGTGAGAAACGAGAAGCTGCGAGCTGCGAGAGAGAGAGAGAGAGCGCGCGACGGTGAGAGAGAGAGAAAGCGGTGACGAGAGAGAGAGGAGAGAAGCGGTGACGAGAGAGAGAGGAGAAGCGGTGACAGTGTGAGAAAGCGGTGACGGTGAGAGAGAGCGGTGACGGTGAGGTTTGTCGAGAGAAGAGCGCGGTGAGGTGAGGGAGAGAGCTTTGTCGAGAGAGAGAGAGCGATGAGGGTTTGGTCCCCTTTTTGTATCGAGATCAAAGCACTCACGAATCTCGAGACGTAATGGACGATTGAAAAAAAAAAGGTTTTGGTGGGAATGTTGGCGCCATTTTTAGAGACGGAATTAAATTCCGTCTCTAATTAATCTCTCTCTAATCTCCGTCTCGATCCGTCTCAATTCCGTCTCGAATGTTTCCGTCTCAATTCCGTCGCTAACTTTTTTTTTTTGAAACGGAAATTAATTCCGTTTCTAATTCCGTTTCGATTTAGAAACGGAACTTATTTCCGTTTCTAATTCCGTTTCGATTTCTGTTTTTTTGTAGTGTTTTCAAGTTTAATCTTTTGTTGTTGTAAATCATATTTATATTGTGTTTTGGGTTCGAGGTGAGAGTAGGTCATGATTTAGTTTTAAAATATTTAGAAGATGGTTATGAAATGGTTTAAGAGAGTTTAAGCTGGTTTATGAACCCTTTTAATGTTTATATGGTTTGTAAAGGAATTTTAATTTTGTCTTGATGTTGTAAGTTGTAAATAAGGATTTGGAGATTGAAGTTAAGTTTATAAATATAATTTGATATCATATTATGAATTGCGGGGAGTTGTGAGTCATTTTAGGCCTCTCCCAATTATGTTGTCTATTAGGTGAACTTTTTGGCAACCACTTTCAAGGGAGGTGCTATTGAGTTTTTTTATAAAATACGAGAGTTATTTTGTATGATTTCCTAACTTGCTCCAATTAAATAAATCGGGAATTGAGGTTTTTGGAGGATCTAAATTTAGTTTTGGAGCATTATAAATGATTGAAATGAAAAATATTTTGAGGTTCAACTTTAATTAGAGGCTTTGGATGCATAATTATGGTAATTAGGCTAAGTAAGTCGGGGCTTAGTGAGACGAGCCCCGACAAGGGCAATCCATCATTTTTTTTTTTTTTGCGGTCATGGCACTCTTAATTGCTTCATGAATGAAATTACCAACATCAATGTATCTAAACCTTTGAAAAATGTCATAGGGAGATTTGCCTAATAGTTCACTACCTCTTAGTGGTGTAGAGTTGGTTGAAGGCAAACTTCCACTATACAACACCACGCCTTAGTTGTTTTTTTTTTTTTTTTTTTTTGAAATTCTTGTAAGTGATGTGCTTGGGATAACCATTAGCATCTCTATTAAATCCATATGCTTCCAATCTACATCTAATTTGCTCATGGGGAAACCATGTCTAATACTATATTGTTGTTTTGGATAATCATTATCTTCTTTTCCATGAAAGTTCAAGTAACCCATAATATTGGTTTATTCTCTGTGCCGAATAATCCACATGTCTCCCTCGGACTATGAATATAATCTTATTCTTATTTGCATGCCCATTGTGATAAAAATCTCTCACCAAAATTTTATAACCCATCTCTAGTGAAATGTTCTTGTCGTCTAGGTAATTATAATCCCTAGTCAACAATCCTAAGTTCCTTTCCTATTGATACTAAGTATTCTAGATCTATACTTAAACTCACTCTTTAAATCAAATCCCATATCTAAGACTATTTTCCTATTTTTCTTTGAAAATAATAAATAAACCTCTTCAAATCCTTATATGTGACACCTCTAATCCCAAATTTGGTAATTTGTCCTATAATCGAGGTTAATTTGGTAGACATGCATGATATATGTGTACTAGTTTGAATAAAATGTGTATCATATACTATCTAGTTGATTTCGTTGGAAACATATGCCTAAGTATAAAAAAATAAGCCTAAATGACTTGTAAAATAAATTAAATAAGGAAAAAGAGCAATTTGGTAAATAACACATTAAGGATGGATAAAATGTGGACCTTAAGATTGTCCTAGAACTTGAAGAGACTAAGATGAGATGTAGGGTCCTGGATTTGGTCAACCAAACCTTAATCTCATTAACTTACTATTTAAACCACAATTATGGCCTCTAGTCACTTTTGCTTTGAATTAACTACGAGAGAGGATTTGAGGAGAAAAACCTAGAAGGCTATTTTAGTGTATTGGTGGAGAAGAGGGACATACATCAAATCTACTACGACTAGGTAATAATCTTCCCTCATCTTCTCTAACTTCATCACTTTCATTCGTTTCTCATGTGGTTTCGAGGTAGGAGATGAGTCGTGCTTCTTGGTTGTGATTTGGGCCATCTCTACCTAGCCTATTTAGATTTACAAATGTTTTTTTGTGGTTTTAAAAGAGGTGTTTAATATTGTTTTCGTTAGATTTTGACCCTAGGAAACGTGAGTCGTTGGAGGTGACAAATTTAGGGCTATATTATGGAAATTTTGAAATCGCACCCGACTCCACACCAACACCTCGGTTACACACGATACTGGCGGCCACGACACCTTTGCCTAGATAATTCGGAATTCGATCCAACGATTCCCTGGCGCTGTGGCATGTAACGTGCGACGCTGGAAAATTGTTAAGACCCATTTATGATTTTGTCAACTCGGAGACCAACGCCTGTGGGTAAACCCACAACGTTGGGAGGGCACTAGATGTTTTTCCATAATTAAAACGGATCGCATTTGTTTTCTTAAATTTATCAAGTTTTATTGAAATATATCGTCGAGATAAGGGTTAGGGCGGTGGTAACTAACCTCGAAAATCTTTTCATTGCTTGTGAAGGTGTGACATCGATTTGAAAAGGGCTTTATATCATTTTCAAGATATGCGAATTGAGTAAACTTACCTCAAAGAAAATATATTAATAATACATACATGAACCTATACCAATGTAGACACGAGGAGAACCAGGATAGGAACTTCTAAACTAGGATTAGATAGGATAGCGGCGCTTCATGGTAAGTGGGGTTTACTTTATTCTCAATCATGCCTTGATATTAGTTATGTTAGAACTCATGTATCAATTGTTATATACATTGGAATCTATTTGTACACTCTTACTAATCTTGCTTGTTATATCGTTTGGATTCTCTTAAAATGAATGTTTGTGGAACGGTATACGATATTGATAAATGTATGCTTACACCTTGAGTTGGAGGGTCGGTGACCACTTTGGTACTTTCTTCTATGTTTGTTATGATATCTTGATGTGTATAATCGCTCAGATTTCATAAGTGTTGCCTTGATGTCCTTTCTAGCGATTCGGGGTATTCCTTTGATGAGCTACGTAGGTGTTCGAGTCCACGATTGTTGAAATATTTAGATTCCACTCCTATTGATTATATGGCATTCATGTATCATCGCAAACTTGTTGCATTATCATTATAGGGCACTGTTTTTCTATCTTGCATTTTATAGTACTTTTGTTGGGTTTTTGTGGTTCATACACGAGCAAAAAATTCAAAACAATTTTGAAAAACCCAAACATGATAGAAATTAAGTTCCATTAAACTAGATCTACAAAAGTAAAACCATTCCTTAATTCGTGTTTTTCTTATCGATTGTTCGATCTCCAAGTCGTTCAAGCGCCGTTTTTTATCGAAAATTCACACATAAATGGTGACCACAATTTGGAGTGCTAGCCCCAAGAGAGATAGAAAACGTTTTTTTTTCTCTCTCAAAATCTAGAGAACTCGAAAAATAGCAAAAACGAAAAATCTTATTTCATTTTTAGGGTTTCAACCTCTATTTATATGTGTATATAAGCTCTCACTTAAAATCTTATTCATAATACAACTATTGTATTTAGGTAGTTTAAGAAAATTACACATACACCCATAATAATAAGTTATGATATAACAAATTGTAAGGGCTTTTATGTCATGATTTTTATCATATAAAAATTCATTGCTATGGACCAATTGAAATTGCGCAAAGCCATTCTTTGTGTGCGACCCAATAAGTTCATGCGATGTTGGCAACGAACTTAAACCATTTTGGTACATAAGTCATAAACGGTCTCTAGCAAGGTACTATGACTATCCAAGTAGCATAAATATCAAAATCGACACAACCTAATAAATAACATATATCATATCCTTTCGTCGTGCGATATCCTTTGATTAAACATAAGGCATGGAAACTCACCCTTAATGTTCAATCGTACTAGGCTCGATCTTTAGGTAAATTGAAAACATCGAAGTGACATTGATCATATCAATTTACATGGACTTGGCCATTATCGGTCTATCATATCGACGGATCAAGCGATATCTCTTTATATTAAAGTGACAAATTCTATCTTGATTACACATCTTCACATATTATTCACATGGTAACCAATCACAATCTTTATAATTGTCTAGTTAAAGACAACGTTTGATTGTGTCAAATTACCATGCTCATAATATTGAAGTCTATGGTAATCTTAAGTTGAAGGACTAAATGATATACCTATCATGAGTAACACCTATGACTTAATCCATGTGGTGTTCTCATAGCGGGTTGGTCCAGTACCTTATTTCCTAACAAGTACTCATGATCTCGATTCGTATCCCTATACGCATGATCATCACACGACCATCATTCAAGATCCACACTAGTCTTAATTTATAATAGTTCACAAGTATAATGACCGACTATGGGCATTTAGAATATATCAAAAAATACTCATAGATCTTACTATAAGGTAAACATGCAATCACTTATAATAAAACAACAAATGAAAACTTATATTTTATTAATTAAAATTATAGGATGAAAAATGTTTATAGATTGACCTAGGGCATATTCCCCAACATCTCCCACTTGCTCTAGGGGCAATCATTCATGTATCCAATACCTAATGACCTAACATGACCATCATGTTTTGCTTGTGGAATAGCCTTCGTCAAAAGATCTACAAAATTGTCTTTTGTAGGAACTCGCAAATCTTCACGTCTCCCTCTCAATAATTTCTCGAATGAGATGAAAACGTCTAAGTATATGTTTGGATCGGTGGTGTGATCTTGGTTCCTTGGCTTTGTGTTATTGCCCCATTGTTGCCACAATACAAGCAAACCTGGGTTAGCTATACAAGGAAACACACCAAGTTCGAGAGATGAACTATTTTATCCAAAATGCCTACTTTAGTTTGCATCGGACGCAATATACTCAAACACATTTGTAGAATCGCCACGATTTCTTGATTCAAACTTTTCCAGCCCAATATGCCTCCATTCAAAGTAAACATATATCCAGTGTGATTTAAAGTCATCTATATCGTTTGAAAACTTGTATCTGTGTAACCATTTACAACAAGCTATTCTTCCAAACTTCCATAGACCAAGAACATTTTTGTAGTGCTTCTCAAGTACTTAAGAATGTTCTTTATCGCTATCCAAAGTGACTCTCATAGGGATCAAACCGATATCCGCTTGTTGCGCTCAAAGCATATAATACATCGTCGGGTGCATAACATGACATACATGATAGATCCAATAGGCGATGCATATAGAATTGTATTCATCCGCTCTCGCTCATCTTTAGTCTTTGGACATTGAGTCTTCTTGAGACTTATTCTATGAGACATTGGTAACGACCCTCTTTTAGAGTCTTGCATACTAAACCTATTTAGTACCTTATCAATATAAGCACTCCGACTTAGACCAATCAACCTTTTAGATATATCCCTATAGATCTTAATCCCAAGGATGTAGTGCATATCCTAAGTCCTTCTTTGAGAAACAATTCCCTAACTAAGACTTGACACTCTGCAAGGTTAGGATGTCATTTCTAATGAGTAATATATCATCGACATACGTAAGTAGGAAAACAACCACGCTCCCACATTGACCTTCTTGTATACATAAGGCTCATCTTCATTTTTAACGAAACCAAATTCTTTAATTGCTTCATTAAAACTAAGATTCCAACTCCGAGAAGCTTGCTTTAATCTTTAAATGGATCTTTGAAGCTTGCACACCTTCCTAAAATTCTCAAGATGAACAAACCCTTTAAGTCGTATCATATACACGTTCTCAAGTAAATTTCCATTTAGGAAAACTGTTTTGACATCCGTTTGCAGTATCTCTTAGTCATAATATGCGACTATGGAAATTAGAATCCTAATGGATTTAACCATGGCTACAGGAGAAAAAATCTCATCATAATCAATACCTTAAGTTTATTTGAAACCTTTTGCTACTAGCCATGCTTTATAAGTATACCCATTGCCATCCATGTTATTTTTTTCTTAACATCTCATTTACATCCAATGGTCTTACAACCTTCAAGTAAATCAACCAGGTTCCAAACTTGGTTATCATACATGGATTGCATCTCGTAATTCATGGCACTAAGCCATTTATCGCATCGGGCTAGACACGACCTCCTAAAATGTAGTAGGCTCATTTTAATCCA
This sequence comes from Stephania cephalantha, assembly GCA_039657325.1. Lineage (NCBI taxonomy): Eukaryota > Viridiplantae > Streptophyta > Magnoliopsida > Ranunculales > Menispermaceae > Stephania > Stephania cephalantha. The sequence goes on along the minus strand of CM077578.1, from coordinate 26,688,434 downwards.
TAAGCAAACCTCACTACTATCGGTAATAAGAAATCCAAATATCGGACCTACGCATGCCTTGTGTGTGATGGCTCCTTCCCTAATCTAGGGCACTTGCTTTGGCCTAATCCCGTAATTAAGCCCTAATCAGCCACGTAGGACTTAACTACGTATTAGTCTACCTTTTTGTTTTATTGTCCTTGTTAAACATGTTTAAGATAAGTAACACACATGTCACATTTCAATATAATTTTAGAGTTAATTAAAATAATTTTTAAGAGTTATAAGATTTAGCGGAACTCTTAATAGATTATGCGGAAGCAATATATTAAATCCTAAGTATGGAAACCAGGAAATAACGATCACATGCATATACATAATAAAGTGGCAAATATAAACCGTGTGATGGTCATCATAAGATGGTGAACTAAATGCTCGACCAAATATATAACTCCAAAATGTATCAAAGACAAAATTGTATGATGCACAAAATATCAAAACCTATAAAATGTTGATGCATAAGTACGCCATGCTGGCTTAGAGGTAGTCGCCAATCTTTTCCTTGCCACGCTTGCTCGTCGACGGCTCTGCACCCTTTGTCATAAAAAGGACGGTGAGTACAAAATGTAACATTAATCTCCTTTAACATATTCATTCACATTTCAAAAAGACTAAATGATATTTAAAAGCATAAGTTTAATAAAGAAAGACTAGTACCGAGAAATATGCTAAGAAATACCACAGTTAAACAAGTGAAACTAACACAAGGCTAAATAGTTATGATCAAGATCCGTAGGCGTGACATAGGTCATTGAAGCCTCTAAAACCACTAAAAGACATGCGTGCTATCGCGTATTCTAATATCACTAGGGACTCTAACCCCATTTTCACCAGGGACTCTAACCTTGGTGTATCGATAACCCTAAGGACTCTAACCCCATGTGCCGCATCACGGTGGTGAGTGTCGACATCCCGAGGACTCGATCCGTGTCATGCCGATCAACTCTAACATAGTGCAATGGACTATAGATTCTATAACCACTTTATAATTTCAAGAAATTGACTCATTAAAGATTTCAAGGCTTGGTTATGCTACAAAGAACAATTCCCAAAGAGTACATGAAATTGACACTATATACACTTTGTGAAATAGCAAGAAATGACATAAAGCACATATATGGATTCAAAGAAATTCAATTTATCATACTATCATGAAAGTCAAGCTCAACAAATGAGGAGTGTCAAATAAGTTCATGATATGAGAATACAATGTTGGACATAGTCAATATAAACTACAACAACAAGCATAAAATGTATATGAAATGCAAATAAAATAATCAATGAGTATACTCACATCAAGCAATGTAAAGTTCAGCTTTCGACCTCCCAACACCCCGAATCTCGTATTCGAACCATTGTGACTCTTCTTTAGGTTCCGATATCATTTAACATGTTCTTAAGTGTGTTTAGACCTTTAACTAGGGTGTTGGACTTGTTTAAAGTATTTAGGTTGAAATTAGGAACCGCTGATTTTTGTCTTGTCGAGCAATTAGCACGCTGAATAGCTTACCTAGCGATAATGACCTTATTAGTGCACTACCCGGTTCCTCTAACGAGTTAAACGAAGTTAGTGCGCTAGCTGATCACACCTAGCGAGCTATGTGCGGGAAAACCTTGAATTCTTCACTTAGAATTCGAGTTCTCTCCACACATAGGCCACCCCAACAACTTGGAATCTCTTTTCCACTTCTCCGGAGACCAAAGACATCCATTAACAACATAAAATAGCCACACATAATATAATTAATGAATTCATCAAATTAATTAAATTTCTAGTGTAGGAGAATTACCTAGTTTGTTGAACTACTAGCTTGATTATCACTTCCTACACCAAATCCTTGTTGATCTCCTCTAATTCTTCCTCTTCAACAATCCTTAACTCTTAAGCTTATTTAATGAAACGAAATGTTTGGCTTGTATGAGTTGATCAATCAATCTTATATATTAAGATAAGGTTGATTGTTAGCCATTGATCTTAATGTGCATACGTATCTCGAGACTAATCTAATGATCTACATCTTGACACATTTCCCACTTACTTTTCACTAACTTCATCCAACTAACACCAATGTCAAACTAAATTGGTTTCTAGATGTCTCAATACGTATCTCGAGAATCATTAAATGGCTATTGTTTTAATTTGCTAACTTATGTTACATTTAATATATAATCAACTATAGCCACATTATTTCAACTATATAAGGTACATAAGATAAGCTTAAACCAACCTACCACATTACTCTCTACCCCAGGTCCCATGTCGGCATGCATCTCGAAGCGCATCCCCACTCACGTCTCGACATCTATACACAAGTAGGAGTGACTTATTAGTTTACATATATACAACACACTTGGCATACACCACAATAAATCTAAAATATACCTCGACCATCTTGCCTCGTTCGGTGCAAGTATCACGGTGTAGGTCCCATGTCATGGGTCAAAAATCCCGATAACATATAATAAACAAGATTAAAATTTGGGCCGTGACAAATCTTCCCAACTAATTGAAATTTTTTCTTCGAAATTAAGATTTAGGTTAAGATTAATACCGACTCGAAGAGGTATGAAAAGCTGTCTATCATATAGTCTTCCGTTCCCAAGTGAGTTTCGTATCATAATAGAAGCTGTTACTTGATATGAACCTTCGAACAAACTTGTTCCTCAACCGCTTTGTACCCTCAGACCTAGAATTTGAATAGGTTGCTCCTTATAAGTAATATCATCACTCAGTCTATCGACTCAAATCCACGATTGGTCAAACACCCGCCTTGACTCGACTAATTGAAGCATCAAAATATGATAGACTAGAAATCCCTAACATTTGTGGAGGCGAGTTCAAGCTCAAATGTGCCGTCTCTCTTAATCATGAAAGACTCGATAAATCTTGGTGGAAGCTTTCTTTTCACCCTAAATCCCTGAAGACCCTTATGAGTAGAAATTCTCAAATATACAAAGGCTCATTCGATGTAAGTGAGATCACCGCGATATTTATCTCGCATACTTCTTCTATCTATCCCTGGGCCCCCTCGAGTCTCTAATAGATCGTTTGACATTCTTCGTGTGGTAAACAACAATCTCAACCCCCATAATCTCTCGGTCCTCTAGTTCAGCCCAACATGATGACAAACGACACGGTTGCCATATAAAGTTTCAAAAGGTGCCGTCTCAATATTGGCTGATAACTAATGTTGTAAGCAAACTCTCATAACGATAGGTACTCCTCCAAAGATCGCCAAACTCCAACATACAAGCCCGTAACATATCCTCGAGAACTTGAATCAATCTCTCGTCTTCTCCCGTTAGTCCGAGGATGAAAAATCATGTTAAGCGTAAGCACGTACCATCTTGCTCTTGCATACTCCGCCACATCCAAGACGTATAAATAACATTTCGTCGGATGCGATAATCAATGGTACTCCGTGCGAGCTTGATAATCTCTCTCTCGAATAGTATACTGGTGATCAAACATATGATGCACGACTACTAGTAGAAAATGGCAGACTTCGTCGATCACTGCCATGATCACCTAAATAGAATCATGTCTCATGGTAGTCCTCGACAATCCCCTTCAAAAAACCAATAGAGATATCCTCCCACTTCCATCATGGAATAGGAAGAGGTCGTAGCAACCCTCCGGGCTGTGATGCTCACCTTCACTTGCGAATGACAGATCCTATAGTTCATGATGAACTCATACACATCTGTCTTCATCTCGGGCCACCGAAATGTATCTTCATATCATGGTACATTTTGGTCATGCTTGGATGCACGGTGAATCGGGAATGGTATGAGTCTGAAGAATTCATATCTCGGTTCTAGCACCGATGTATCCACGGTTTGTCTCTATATCTCGAAACATTGATAAGACGTCTTCGTTCGGTCAACACAATTTGTACTCTGCACAAACTCACTAAACCTCGGGTATAACTTCGTCGTCATTTGACTATTTAACACTCTCTATGCTGAGACACATTCTATACTTTCATTTGTGCGTAAATCTCAATCCGAGCACCTATAGGAGCCTCGGGTGACATGCCATCACTCTTTTGTCTCAAGTAACCCATACTCATGCGTCATGTGGCATCCGACAACCTTAAAATCTCTAATTGGTATCCTACTCGCGCATTCGTGACTACATTGGCTTTTCCTGGGTGATATTCCATTGAAAAGTCGTAGTCCTTCGAAACTCTAATCATCTACGCCGTTAACTCTTTATGTGTGAAGAGATATTTTAGACTTTTGTGATCGTAAAGAGTGCGAATCTCTCTCCATATAAATAATGTCTCTACCTCTTTAGTACAAAACTACTACGCTAACTCCAAACCATGTGTGGGGTAATCTTTATCATGTAATTTCAACTATTTAGAGGCGTGAGCTACCGTACCACCGACTCCGCATTAAAATGCAACCGAGACCTACATGAGAAGCATCGTGTACACCAAGAATCCATATCCGGCCTGCAGTAATACGAATACGGTGCGAGTAGTCAACAATCTCTTCAACTCAATAAAAGCCTACTCATAAGTCTTTGTCTCTTGAAAAATGATGTCATTCTGTTTCAATTTGGTAATTGGTGAAGCAATTTTTGAGAAATCATTCATAAATCGTGGTAGTACCTGCCTAGAACCCAGAAAACTCCGATCTTTGTCACTAATAGGACGAAGGACAATTTAGTTCTTTTTTCTTATGCTTGTGATGGGTGGAACTATTTTCCTTTAGGTTTGGCTAATCGATTAATCAATTTATCGGGGTGTTTTACATGGGATGTGTGGACGGACTTGGGTACACTATACCATAGCACGTGTGATCATACCTCGGTGAATTGCGACCAGCTGCACCAATGCACATATGTCGGTGTCTCGGCGGATTTGTCCAGCCGCAAAGGCTAAGGACGGGATTTGTGGAGGTGGTGGGAGAAGCCTCTGGAAAGATCCTTAGCTCGAAGTATGGTATACTCGCTAGACGCGACACATCCTTGGGTTTTCATCAAGGATATTCACGTGTATATTGACTTAATCGTGGTGTGTTTACATTCTCGTTTATATCATTAAGCGCTATTATGCCTTATTTTCGAACATGTTTGGTTGGTATGTACTAGTGTTAATCACTTGCTTGTTTGATTATTGTCTGTTGCGATGTGTTAACTATCATGGTATCTTTGCTTGAATCTTTTGTATTGCCCTATATTCATGTAAGTATGTATTTGTTGCCATATAGCATACATGCATGATTTATACTTCTATTTGATTTCTTCTTGAATATTGTGTGGACTTCTCTTAGGAATTTACTTACCTTGGACTCGTCACCGTATTTGTTGGACCGAGTGCGGACTTTCTACGAGTAGCGGCAAAAGAAAATGCTGGGGCGACTATCTCACTTTCTTGACTGGCCTTGGACATATTCGTAGGTGTTTATATTATTTTGATATTTTGGTTTTTATTTTGGTTATTGGGGGACTTGCGATGACCTTGTACATGTATATACCATGTGTTATGATATTGTCGCTTATATACAAAGTAATTTTATGGGTTTTCCACAGTAGGACATGCTCGCATAGATAATGTTTATCATGCTAAATTATTTTACCTAATTGTATCAATTAAAGCTTCTGCTGATTTAAGTTAGCTTGTAAGATACAACCCACTAGTATGGTTAGGATTATAATAAACTACATATTAGTGAACCTATTAAATATTTAACTACTTAAAGAGAATAGGTTAAGAAAATATGAAAATCCACTAACTAATTTAATAAAATACATGTGGACACGAATTTTGAGATATGAGAAGGACGGGAGTCGGCAGAACCCCCTGTATTTGGGCCCACTAGGCGAGGAGTGCACGGACACACGTCACCCTGAGGCGGCGGGGCCGCCACGGTGTGACTTGAAGAGACCATAGATCTACAACAAAGGTTATACAAAAGTTCATTTTAGTATATAGGAATAGACACCCACTAAATTAACAACCCTCCTTAAAATGCTATGTTCATTTAAGAGACTAAAATCCATGTTTCGCCTAATTCCAAGATGACTAAGGCATGACACTTTGAATTAGATTATTTAGGTTGGTACCAATTACTAATTACGTCATATGTAATTTTTAGTTGTTCTTATGAGATTATGACATCTTATGTCTTCGCATATTTTATCTCATCTAGCGCCTAAAGCCCAAAAGTGTTTTTATAGCTTTATCAATTCTAACCATTTGAAACAAGAGAGTAACCATTACTCAACTTGCCTCACTTAGATAACACAATACACTATGCGGAGGAAGGCCTATATTGAGGTGATCGAAGCCTTTGATAAGTGTTTGAAAATGGATGACACTTGACTTAAAATTTGGAAGAGAGATTTTTTATTGATTATAAATTAAACAAGATAAATATCATATATTACAATGCATGTACAATCATTAAACAAGTTAGAAAATTTTACAATGCGGTTATCGGCGGTCCGCTAAATTAACAATCATTAACCATTTCAAACAATACGGGGTAGCACTCCCATTTTTTATTTTATTTTTATTCATTTTTTAGAAAACGAACTCCAGTTTGAAAATTGAGAATTTTCTAAAATTTCTCATTATTTTAGTGAATCCAATTGACCAAAACTACCCCTTATTTCAATTCTAAAAATATTAATTGTAATGTTTTTAATTAACTCGGGCTCACCTCTAACTTAATATCTTATTCTAATCCAATTAGAATTTAAGATACTTTGAATCCTTATCCAATTAGAATTTGTTATATATCTCACCTAACTTATAGGAATTGTAATTCTTATCCGATTACTGAGTTATCTCCTATCCAAAGTAGGAATATACTAACAGAGATAACCACAATGAGATATATGATCAAAATCAATTTCGATTCTTATTCATATGAAACATGCAATTCAATCAAGAAATGAAATATTTATCATGCATTCAACACCGAGAATCATATTAAATTAATCATATTAACCTAATCATGATTTCAATTATGGAGACATACATAATTATTGAACAAAAACGAAATATGTATTTAACACTAGAATCGATTAACCTAAATATGACTTGTACCATGTGAATATACAAAATTTGCATCGTTCAATATTAAAACATATGTTAATCGAAATATTCTAAACATGAATTCTATCATTGAATTAAATCATGTGTATGTATAAATATACATGAATTAATAAAATGCTTTAAAACCAATTCTTGATAACAATTATCTCGAGAACCTCTATGTATATCATATATACATTAATCAAGATCATATTTTCACATACATATATCATATATACATCGAGAAAACATGCAGACGTTTAATAGAACCGAGCCTATGACTACGATACCATTGTTGGGTTTTTTGGGTTCATACTCAAATGAAAAATTCAAAAGTTTTTTGAAAAACCCCAACAAGATCGAATATAAGTTCCATTAAACTAGATATACAAAAGTAAACCATAACTTAATCCATATTTTTCTTCTTTGATTGTTCGATCTTCAAAACGTTCAAGCACCCTTTCTTTATCGAAAATCTACACACTAATGGTGACAACAATTTGGAGTGCTAGCCACAAGAGAGATAGAAAATGTTTTTCTTTCTCTCCCAGAATCCAGAGAACTCAAAAAATAGTAAAAACAAAAAATCTTATTTCATTTTAGAGTTTCAACCTATATTTATGTGTAGATAAACACTCACTTAAAATCATATTCGTAATACAACTATTATATTTAGGAAGTTTAAGCAAATTACACATATGCCCCTGTTAATAAGTTTTGATATAACGAATCGTAAGGGATTTGATGTCATGAATTTTATCATATAAAATTCATTACTCGGATCGATTGAATTGCATAAAGCTATTCTATGTGTGTGATCCAATAGGTTCATGCTATGTTGACAATGAACCAAAACTATTTTGGTACACAAGTAATAAGAGGTCTCTAGTAAGGCATTATGACCACCCAAGTAGCATGAATATCAAATCGATATAACCTAATGAATAGCATATATCATATCCTTTTGTCGTGTGATATCCTTTGATTAAACATAAGGCATGGAAAGTCACCCTTAATGTTCAATTTTACTAGTCTCGATCTTTAAGTACATTGAAAACATCCAATTGACATTGATCATATCAATTCACATGGACACGACCATTATCGTCTATCATATTGAGGGACCCAATGACATCTCTCTATACGAGAGTGACAAATTCTATTTAGATTACAAACCTTCACATATTATTCACATGGTAACCAATCACAATCTTTATAATCGTTCGATTAAAGACAACGTTTGATTGTGTCAAATTACCATGTTTCTAATATTGAAGTCTATGGTAATCTCAAGTCAAACAACTAAATGATATACCTATCATGAGTAACACCTATGACTCAATCCATGTGGTGTTCTCGTAGCGGTTGATCGAGTACCTTGTTCCCTAACAAATACTTATGATATCGATTCGTATCCTTATATGCATGATCATCACATGACCATCAATCAATATTCTCATTAGTCTTAATTCATTATAGTTCCCAAAGTATAATGATCGACTATAGACATTTAGGATATTTCAACAAATTCCCATGGATCTTACTATAAGGGAAACATGCAATCACTTATAATAAAACAAAAAATAAAAACCTCTATTTTATTATCTAAAATTATAGGATAAACAATGTTTATAGATTGATATAGGGCACAATCCCCAACAACTTTTGCTTATTTACTTGTTATTTCCTAAGTTGATAATAGGTTTCTTTAAATCCGTTTGTTGCATGTTAGTTATTATTGCACTACATATTACTTAGATGATTGAGGGTAAAGTAGGCTTCTTTATACCGAACCTATTAGATCTTTTGCTCATCCCATTATTTCCCCCACGTACCTCATTTGTTGCTCTAAATTGAAGAAAAGAGAAGGTCTTTGTGTAGGATATTTCTTTCTTGTGCTTTAGTTTGAATAATATTCATATATTTGGTTTTTGAGATATTTTATGAAATAAGCATGGGATTTCATATGGGTAGATATTTAAACCCATAGAACTTAGTCTTAGTTTATGTTTTAGTAGTTTGTAAGACTTCTACAATAATTATGTGACTTGGCTCTAAAGGCTTTTTATTTTCGCACTTATTAGCTTTAGTTTATCTTTTGTAGAACGTCTTGGTTTTTTTTCGCACGTTAAAGTGACTAGATCATTAGGCCGACTCATTTGGGTTATCTTGAGAGGTTCAACGATGGTTTAGATTGGGTGGTCCTGGCCCACTGGGGTTTTGGTCGTCACTGTTTGGTATCGAGCCTAGGGGTGAGAACCTAATGAATGTTGGTTAAGGTAACCATTAGGGAATATCACAATTAGTGCTATAACCTTAGGTAATAGAGCCTATAAAGAAAAGTGTAGTCTAATCCTAAAATTGGAAATATGACTCAGTTGAAAATCACGAGATAGTATCCAAATAGTATTTAGCTTAAGTCACCTTAAGGATTGTAAGTTGTTGAACTTAGGAAAGGTTGGTCATAGTTAAGCAATTAAATCTTCTACATAAGCTTATGGTTTGCATTGACTTATTACGCACAAGTGACTAAACTTAAGGTAGGAAAGAGACTTGAAATGAACAAGTACATGTTATGATGCTATTTGCTTATGTATATAATATCTATGTCGTTAGATCTGTTGTTCATTTATCATGTCTCACGTGTTAATTTTTGGTACTAACTCTTTGAACTGCTTACAATGCATAATGAGTACTCGAGGTGGAAGTTCTTATGGCCTGAGGAACACCAGGGGTGCACAAGGGACTAATGATGGACATTGGTGTGCTCGGCTAGAGTGCGGATGGTGAGATGGCTAAGAGTCATCACGGGGCACTTGAGGACATGTCCGCAAAGCAAATGAACGCATGATGATTGAGAGTAATCGTAGGGCGTTGGATGAGTTATCAACGACACATGACTAACATAAGATGGAGTTGATGGATGCTATTAGAGGAAAAAGAGCACCACAAGCACCTTGGTAGAGATACCACTACATGCACCACCATAGATGCCACCACCAATTGAAGGACCTGGTTTGGAACCTATTTCTCGAGGCTCCACATGAGGAGGAAGACGTAGCTCGTTAGTTATAGGAGTAGGAGAAGACCCAACACCATTAGTGCGGGTAGTTAGCGCGAAACACGAGGATACTTAAGGACCATAAGAGTTCATGAAATATGATACACCACATTTTTATGGGGATTGCGAGGATGGATAATAAGAGGGATGGATTGCATGCATGGAGAAGAAACATGAAGTCTTAAAAATTGACAATGCTATTATAGTATTTACGGCATCATTTCTCTTGGAAAAAAGCACACAAGTGGTGGAAGTCTTAAAAATTGACAGTGCTAACATTGTATTGTCCGCTAAAGTAAGATTAATAAGTGTATTAGTGAACGATCCTATTTTCATTGATTCGTAAAGTTTAATTGACATTACGTTGATGCTTCGAGATCACACATGGCAAATTCTATAGAAGAGGTTCCTATTGTAATATGTATAACAAACATTCATGGGTTAGAAAATTTCTCGGGTATTTTCTTCTTTATTAAGGATGACACCTTTAGTCTTAAGTTTTTATTAGATTCTTCTAAGTATTTGTCTTTATACTAAGAAAATTATTTAGATTCTTCATAATAATTTAATAATTGTGTAATTGATTCCATTAAAGGTTTGATTTCTATTTTTTAAAATTATTCGAGAAATGTCTTCTTTAATTTCTTTCTTCCTACCATTTGCTAATCGTTGTGGAATATGAGAAATATAATGCATATTTTCGTTCACTTTATAAATATTATCATCTTTTTTCTCTTGGCTAACTAATTTAGAATTTTGTACAGATTTTTCATAAGCTTCAACTCTTGCTAAATACTATGAGTATAGTCTTTTAGGACAATGTGTATATTTAATTGTTCACCATCATTTCTTTAGTAGGAATGACATTGGTCATCATGTCTTCTTCTTTTATTATTTTCTCTAGTTTCTTTTTCTTTTTACCTCTTTTAGGTATTTTTTCCAGACATATGTGTTTCTCTTTCATTATCACAAAATAAAACATTAACTTATGTTTGATTAGTAGTTTGAGTAGGTTCTTTAGATTGATTACTTAACTTATTAATTTGTAGATTTATATGATTTAATTGATTTTTCAACTCGTTAATAGATGTATCAGTTTTAATTTGATTTTGAGAAATTTGCATAAAGTTTTGATGACTTTGGGTCATAAAATTATGTAGTATTTGTTCTAAATTTGGTTGCGTAGGTTGAACCATTTATTAAGGTTGTTGAATTAGCGTAGATTGTATTTGTGCTCTTGGTCTTTAAGTGGTATAATTTTAATTTTGTGGACCATAGCTAAAACTTGAATTTGGTTTTCCAATATAGTAATTGTTGTCATTATATTGATTCTGGGAGGACTAGAATATTAATTCATAATCACATTGAATTCTTCGGTATTATCTTTTCTTAAAGTAGGATACGCATCCATAAGATGTGTAATTTCATTACAAAATACACATGATTTTTCTTGGTTTGATCAATCTTTTAATAGTAACTTGACCATGCTAGATAATTCATCAAATTTTTCGTCAAATGTATTACTTCTTTTATTATTAATTTCATAAAGTTTCTTTCTTGAGGTGTTGGTCTTTTCACCATATTGCTTATATTGTTTAGCCTTCTTATTCATAGCTTCTTTTGCTAAAGTTGGTGTCACATCGAATAATAATCCACCAAATATGGTATCTAATAATTTTTGTTCAAAATGATTAAGTCCTTTGTAAAAGTATTCTAATAAAGCTATTTGTGTATATCCATGTTATGAACAAGATTAAATTAATCTTTGGAATCTATCCCAAGATTCATTAAAATTTTCATCATTTTTATTTTTATTTGTGATTTGTCTTCTATAAGTACTAATTTTTCTTGCAGGCATATATTGATCTAAAAAAGCTTCTAAATTTGAGATCATATGGTTAATGAATCTTGAGGAGATAAAACGACAAATCTCGTGCTTGATATTTTAATACAAAAGGAAAAGCTTTAAGTTTGACTTGTTCTAACATACCGTATTTAGGTTTCATCTCATGACTTTGTGTTGGTATTCCCTTATAAATTTTCGGGGGCTTCATTATATTTGCCATAGAAGTTAGGCAGAGCGCTAATGAATCCAGATCATAGTTCAAATTCATGAAATCCCTCACGATAAGCAATACACATTGGTTCATAAGCGAGTTATATTTTTATTGGTTTGCCTTAAATTAAGTTCTCTATTGTCATTATTATTTATAATATTATTAAGGTTATTATTGACTTCCATTATGGTAGCTTGTTGTTCCCTATGTTGTTGTTGTCTTAATTTACGATTGAAAGTTCTATCTACCTCGGGATCAAACAAATGTAAAGATCATGTGAAACTAGAACGATGAAGTGGGTAGACCATACAATGTCTAAAGCTCCTAATAAATTATTTAAAAATCCCAGGTAATGATGCAAAAAATTGACACGTGTCGAGTTTGTACAATAAGTTTTCCGTATATCCTTATTATTTGTAAGTGATAAGTGGGATCGTCTCCATGGGATTTAACAAACTTCTTTAGGAAAATAGTCTTTCAATAGTTTTTATTATATATATATATATATATTACTTTAATTTAAGTAATTTAATCAAAATGGGAATTAAAAATCACTAAATAAAACTATAATAATTAATTAAACTAATTAAACTAATTTAATTAACACAATTTAAATTCACTAAATTCAAATCAAATCAATTCAAGTATGAAATAAACATCTATGCAAACACTTAAAATAATAAAATATTTAACTCGTTTTGTATCCAAACATATTACTTAAAAAACATAATCATACTTTAATCTCTTTAAAACGTATTCTAGATCATTAAACTCAAATTATAAGGAAGTAGATAGCCCTTAGCAAACCATCGGTTCTTCGTATATCAATAGAAAAGCCACATTCTAATTTTATTGAATTAATCATTCAAAAGCTCAAATAAATTAACTTTAGGAATTAAAACCGCATTAAGTTCCATGAAAACTTCAAACTACTAAGCCTAATACCTTCATAAAGTCACTTCAATATTAAACTTAGATCTCAATCAATCTAGGACATATAAATGGTAAAAGACCTCTTTAAACAATCCTAGTTACTACTTTAAACTAGATATTGAATCAAAGATCACAATACACATTCTAGACTATACATGCAATATAAAGCTTCATGATTATAATCCACAAATAATAATCTATTAAATCGTGAATTGAATAATACGATTAGTTTAAAGCATTAAATACAAATCAATCTTATTATGACTACAATACAAAATGGATCAAGTTCATGTTCGGACTTTGTTTAGATTAATAAACTACTCACTCATATTCATGATAAACATCACAATAAAATAACTAAAACAATAGATAAATGCCTATAAATAAATACTTTAAATCTTCAAATCATCTCCAAAAGCAATAAACAATAAATCAAAACTAAATAAAACTAACAAATATGGAATAATATGGCTCCAAGAGCAATTAAATATTAATCTAGATACTCGAGGGCAAATGATTTGAAAGCCCTAGGTTCATATATATAGTATTCTATGTAGTACAAATCCCAAACTAACTCAAACTCTTTATAATTATCGAATATTCTCAAAATCATACTTAGCGATTCTGTCTCGATTCCACTTATAAGGTAAATTGCTTGACCAAATCCTTGGAAATATGTCTCGTGCTCCACCGATTTGTCTACTTGATTTATTCACAACTGTGAATCATTGCCAAGTCTTCAGCAATGGTTTTTGGTTTATTCTTGATTATTTGGTGATTCATTGTGTATTTCTTCCACTTTATTAAATCTTCATTTTTTTCCTTTTTCATCCATTTCTTCACATATTCCAATTATAACCTAAAATCACAAAAACTAGAGAAAACCCAAGTGTAATATAGCCTTTTATATCCAAAATTATCTAAAATATACTATAAAATATTGTCTAATTATTGACTTAATAATCATTTATTTTTATAACATGATCATTAACACAATCCCACCTAGATTGCCTATAGGAAATCGATAACCGCCAAAAACTTCTAGTCCCCCTATTCTCGATAGATAGGGCAACCACCACTAAATACTTCCCTAGCTAGTGTGTAGCCCTAAACAACCGCAATAGAGTCCCATACACCAATTGCGTTTAAATCTTTCGAACATTACAAATCACAACCATTCCCAATTCAATCTAGATATATGCATTACTCACTTAAGAATCAAAAGGTTTTTACAAAAAATGGGTAAGTAATTGTCATAAAGACAACTTGATTGGTATCACGGACTCAACCAAGAGTCGATGGCTATTGGTCTTCTACCTAAAAGCATGCAATTGCTACTTACACACCCTAGACTTGAACTTTAATCAACAAAACAATAGCAAAAAAAAAAAAAAATTAATCAATGCATTTGATTATCGTAAGATCTCACACAACAAGAACAATGACGAAATCAACAAGTTTGCTTCACCTTCGACCTAAGTATGAAGAACCTTATTAGACATGATTGAACAATCTCCAAGGTTTTTTCCTCTAAAACATGATTACAAAAGTTCTTCTAACCTAAAAATGAAACTAACTATTTATAATTGGTAATGATAGATACCCATAGTTGGAAACAAAATCAAAATCCAAAAAAACTAGCCTTCGTGATTACAAAAGTTCTTCTAACCTAAAAACGAAACTAATAGGGTATGAATAGAGAGAATAGGACATGGCGGTGCGGAGAAGCAAAAGTCTCGGCTCAATGAAATCACGCCGTGGGTGGCGTCATACATACAAGCTCTATAGCGACGTCGCATATATATCGACGTCATTAGTTAAAAGCCTTGAAGCCGTCGCTCAAGCACTTGTTGATTGTGAATGGCGCATTAACTTTGTTTTGCGCCATCGGTGGTATCATTTGTTGAATTGGATGGCGCTGTCCGTTGTATGCCACGTCATCAAGTCTGTTGTCATTTTGACTTCAGTTTAACTTATTTCCCAAATTCATCGATTTGCCCATAATCTTAAATAATCCCTTAAAATACTATAAGTGTACAAGACAATAAAATGGGAGTTTCAAGCCATTACTTATACTAAATACAACATAAATATATGCATAAATAAGGATTCATTAGTATTCCTAGAGAAAGAGGCCGAGAATCTAGACAATTAATAATTAACCCTATTTTAGTGTTACGATTTTGATTTGGCAAATTGAAAGATTGGTGAAACCACTTAGGTAGAGTTGGGCAATTAAAGGAACTAAAAATGTTTGTGTTATTCCAATGACTTATTTTATACTTCATTGTTCGGGATGAGCAAATGTCTAAGTTTGGGGAAATTTGATTAGTCCATAAACGAGCATAAATAAAGTGTGTATTAAGTATGTTTTGCATGAATAAATATCCAATTTATGGCACTTATCTATTATTTTTGCATTTTCGAGGTCAAAAGGAGGCAAATTGGAGAAAAAGAGCAAAGACAATAAAAAATCATAAAGAAAAGCTAACAAAAGGGCTAGCACCCCGATTGAATCAATAGGCGCCAAGGTTGCACAAGGAGTTCTAGCGAGCTTCTAAGTAAGCGCCTTCGTGAGCGATTTCCTAGCGCCCTAGCTACGATTGTACATAAGGCGTTGGATCGAAAATACAAATTCCAATGAGTAGAAAGCCAACGCCTTCCTTAAGTAGAAAACCAATGCCTTCATAGTTACACATAAAGCTTTGAAGTTGACGGAATGATTTTTATTCGAATTTGGTGATTTCGTTGGTTTTTGGTTGAGATTTGCTTCTATCAAATGTTTACTATAATTAGGAGTCGAAAGAAACCCTAAAACAACGATTCTTTCCTCTCATCTATCGGGAATTGATTCATTTATCTATTCTCCTCTTTTCTTCTCTAGTTCTTATAGTTTTTAGCGGCAATTTTAATGTTCGTCATCAGCTAAGTCTCATCTAGATCTATAACGAGCCACAAATTTATAATTAATTTATTTTCGTAATTCTAGACTAGGACCCAAAGCTTGAACCCTAGTCTAAGGCATTCCTGGCAAGGTATAAAATAGTTATTTTTGTTTGATGTCATGCTAATAATAGGTATTATTTTTTTGCACATTGCACTAGTATTAGGAATTCCATTTGTAGCATGCATGTATGTGTTGAGTGCGTGTGATGCATAGAATGGTTTGATGGGAAGCCAAGATGTAAATTAAAGGTGTGTATATAAACCCACGTTTGGCTTTTTTCATGCAAGAACATGAGAAAAAGATTTAAAAGCTTTCAAGATAGGTATCCGTCTTCCTCTCTCTCTTCTCTCTCTTTTAAAGGGTTTTGTTCATGAAAAATGGATGAATTGCATGTGTAGATGTGTATGGAAATAAAATTATGAGGTTAGGGTTGATTGATTCTTCTTTTTGAAATCTCTAAAATGATATCCTTTTTGTTTAATTTCAAATATTTTGGTGCACTCAAACTGATTTTTGGGCATAAACTAGGCATTCACGAAGCAATGAAATGGTATTGAGTGAATTGTGGATTGCATGTTGTTATTGTTGATGTTGTTGTTGTTGCTTTGAAGAAAAAAGGAAATAGAGGGGCATAAATAACGAGGGGGGAAGGGGGCCTCGCACCCACGCATTGTGAGTGCGAGCGATCCATGGGCGAGTTGGCCCAAGCCCAGCCAAGTTAGGCGGAACCGGGTCCGGATTCGGGGGCCAACCCCATTAAATATTTAAAAAATAAAAAATATATTAAATGAAATAAACTACTGAAAAGTAGATAATAAATTATGGAAAAATTAAAAAAACTAGAAAAAATATATTAAATTGGAAAAGGGTTGGCAATTGAATTTTGAAGTTTTCGGGGGAGGGGTTTGCACCGACGGTGTAACTCGTAAAACGTACCACCATTAAATATTTGAATTAAAATTCTTATTTTTGGTTTCACATTATAAAATCACTTAATGTGAATCTAAAACAATTAAAATGTTATATTTGGACATTAAGGACTTATGACTCTATAATCAAGTGTTTAAATTTAGATTTTACTATATATTGTACTATCATTGATGCTACTTATTGTTGTCACCCCACTCTCGTGTGTGTATGTGTGTTTATCGCCGGGGTCGAGCATGGCACAAACTCACACCCCGAGGCTAGCTACCCCATGATATTAGAGTAGTTTTCTATGCCGGGGTTGCATGGTGATAAATTCCCACAAGAGCCACGAGGTTGAGAGATGTCGATAGAGACTAGGTCTCCATCTCGAATTTCCTCTCGAAGATGTTTGGATGATATTTTTCGTTCATGGATTCCTTCCATTTGACCGTGAGATATTTGATGAGATTTATCGTCACGGGTTCCTCTTGGTTTAGTGAAGTTGATTCCTATATGTCAACCTTAGTTTTTTGCCACGCTGCGCACGTGTTTACTTTTCGACCTCTCGGCGACTTGTTTTCATGCGATTTCTTCATTTTAAGTCCCTATTTTAGTTGCATGATCTATAGCCGATTTTATTTGAAGATCTCGAATACTAGTTAACTTTTTCTTGGATTTACTCACTAGAACTTGCCATTTTTGTGACAAATTTCGGATCCTACGACAGTCGGGGCAAGGTGGTGTTAAGCGACTACCTCGAGTGAGGGGAGCCCCATTAGATTTTTGATGTAGGTATTTGTTATTATTTTATATACTTCTTGTGGGATATTTGGAGATTGAGAGACATTGTTACATGTATATATATGACTTTTGTTTCTTTCATCGCTACTATATGATATGCATGATATGTATGTTGGGATTTCCATACTCTAGGGTTACTATTGATGCAAATTTATTGGGTTATACATACACACACACATATATATCGTGAATGGTTTAAGTCTTCGCTTTTTTAACTATCTCGTAATGAACAAATAGCTTGTAAAACACTAAATCTTGAAATACAAGTTGTAGAATGCCTACTTAGTTAAATTATTGTAAATGCTCATAAATACATGAAAAATGCTAAGTAAATGCGAATAAGACACGAGCAAAGGTTAAGTTCATGAGCCCTCAAGAACAAGTGTGCGATGACTCGACATGCTTAGTGACGTGTTCGACGACACACGGCGGTGCTTGGTTTGCCTCGAGGCATGGGGCCCCCACGGGATCAAAGAGACTACTCTTTGTAAGTTTATTTATGAGATTCCTATATTCTTTTCCATGTTTTTCATTAAGTCCTGTAATTTTGATTTCACTATTTATACAAGGTTCTGAATTTGCTTCGAAACCTAGTATTTTTTCTTTCTCCTTGTGTAAATGCATGTGGCCATCGGTTAGGATAAAAATCACATCAAGTAGTTTTACCGCCACACGGTAAGAGAAGCGCATTGGTAGTAAATAGGACCATTGATTGTTCACTTTCGAGAAGTCCTATGAATTTTTGAAATATAGGTTGAGTAGCAATGCTTAGTTAGTTATTGCCTAGGGTAGGTGTTTTTAAAAAGCTTAATGCCGCTAGACTATTGAACTTGCAAAGCTCTCGGGGTTACTGATCTGGTTAGTGTGTGGTGGTGTCACACATTCCTTCCATTGACTTAAGAAAAACTAGGTGACGAGCAATGGGTCGATCACTATAGCTCTCGATCAGAATCGCAAATATAACGGCTCAATTGTAGTAATAATGTGATCGATATAGGTTGATTGCAGATATCATTCCTTTGGGAAAGGTGTATATGGACACGCATTACTTAGTCAAGTTCACTATATTATTAAGGTATCTTTTTAATTGATTTAAACTAAACTACTATAATCTATAAAACAATGTAAATCAAGTTGTATTCTTCTATTGAGAAAACTCTTAGTTCACAACTTCACCTAGGTAATGAATTACTATACTCCCATATCAAACTTCCTTTATCTTTTTTTACGTGTGTGCAATGCATAATTAGAATAAACATATTTCCTTAATATTCACTTCAACCCACTGTCGTGGTGAAAAAGATCCTAATATGCAAACTAGAACTCCACCTATCGGTGTGAATAACGTAAGTCTCACAAAGCATTAAGTACCAAATCTTTAGACTCATAACCACTTAAGTTTACTATCCATGTCTCCCTAATCAACAACTATATCTCAATGTTATATATTTTACGGTTGTGTTGTTCATATCCAGCTTAAAAGCTCCAATGGCCACGGTAACTTCTAAAACCCATAATCAACAAACATGTGATCAAGATGTTTATAGCAATACACAAAAAATCAAACACAAATTGTAATCATTGCACTTCTAAAATATCTGAATCAATTTATAATTTTGTATAGTATCCTCACCATATGATCTATTGATCACTAAGATAAATAGACTATTCACACATCCTCATCAAAAACATACAAATCATGGTTTTCATTGCAATTAAAAATTAAATGAATTTTAATTAAATCAAAGAACAATATTGAATCACCATAATTGGAGTCTTCAATGCATCTCCTTCAAAATCTCTTCTCAATACTCAAATTAATGTAAAACTATGCTAATCTATTTTCCTTCTTTAGTAATCTATTGTATTATATCGTGGTGACTTAGTTTACCACTTTCTAATACCTATTTAAACTCCTTAGACTCCAAAAAGTACAATTAGAAAACTTAATTAACAATTCCAAATGAATTAGAAGTCCAAAACTTTCTATTTTTTCTATCTTATTTGTACCATCCTCTATCCCAACTAGGGCGATACCGGCCTGAAACCCTTTAAGCTTTAATACACCAGTCAAACTCAATTAGAGTAACAAAGTACAACCGTCTTTCATACCTGGTAATCACAAATATAATATATCTTATATTGAATAAATAATTGAAATGCAATGAATTAAAAACTTTCGATAAAATATAAAATATATAAAATCGATATAACCTCGATCATAAAACCATATCCCAACCTCGTTTATTAAGAAATAATAATTCAATACAATATATAAATAATAAGAAATCAATTCACAATAGAGAAGACTATAAACTCCTAATATTCTTTGTTCGAATCGAAGCAAGCACACGTCGACAACCTGAAATGTTAAATTGGGGAATGAGCGCTCCAACTTGCTTAGTAAGTGATGCTCGTAAACATATCAATTATCATCTAATATCAATGATTCAATAAATAGCAATATGAATTAAAACATATATATTCAGATATTAAAAATTATATAAACAATAGATAATGGAATGCAAGTTCAAAGGTTAATTGTAAATGTACTCGTGACTTGTAAATTTGACTTTAATTAACTAAGTCGTACTCTCGATCACTCGAGAATACAACCATAGAACTGCAAGTTGACCGAGAAGGGATTTTGTTAGTTTATTTAAGCTTGTGAGCTACTAACCCCAAATGGACAATGACGATTAAGGTAAAACTCTAGCTAAGCGAGGACAAAAGGCGAATCCATTTCTAGGCGTACCTTTTCCATTCGTTAGGACAAAGGGTGGAATCCATTTCTTGGCGTAACTTTTCAATCCGTCCCAAATCGCTTTATCAACTATTTCGAGATTTTTTGAATATTAAACACTCAAGTCACGGTACACGTTGCCCAAATCCCAATCCATAGTACTATATGAACTAAATATACTAATTACGTTGCATAATTGATAAGAATATGAATCCCACTTACATGTGTTGAGCTTTCCTAACTTTATACCAACTTACACGATCCTCGAGATCCATACACATTTCACCGTCGACAAATAACCTAAAATAGATTGATCATCATCAATTTATGTCTAATACCCTCAAATTCTACCTATTTGAATCAAAAATCAATTTACAACTTCTTAGGTTAATACAAACATTTAACGTATTTCGAGGTAAAAAGCCTCAAGTATAAAGTCTCGCACGAATATCGAATTCTTAATTTCTCATAGAAATTCATCAATTTCTATTTATTTGGTTAAAATAATATTTTTTTGAATTTTTCCTCATTTTTTGGAATTTTTTCTTATTTTCAGCTTTTGTTTTATATATTTAATTTGTGAGGGGTTAGACCCCCGAACCGGACGGCTTAATTCGAAGATCAAACCCCTTCTTCTTCAATGTCCCATCCAACCTCTTGCTTATCACAACCATTTTTGTTTGTATTTTCTTCGATTGTTCACCTAAGGCTCTTCGGGAGGGGAGTCGACCCCCAACCGTCTCCTTCCTCGGATAGGCCGAGCCTCCCATCCCCATCTCCATGCAATAGCAACCCAATGACAAACAACAACATCATTGCACAAATGCACAAGAACAATGACAACCCATAACAATAACATAACAACTTACTTCAATCTTGATTTGTCTTCAACCTGTCAGACTCAATCCTCCGTAGTATCTCCCTCTCTCTCTAGTTCGAGCTCTCGTATCACTATCGAAATGAATTGGGGTGAGGCGATGATCCATTTTGGAGATAAATATTACCTTTCCTCAAGATTCACATTACACGAGTCTCGAGGTAGATCGATAGTTATTACAAATTAGGCGGTCGTGTTTTGGTTTGAAGCTAAATATGAGATTTTCTCAAGATTGGCATCACACAAATCTTGAGGCAAATCTAATGGTTCATTCCTTGTCATTTATATTTTGATCTTTCTCAAGATATGTGTTGCGTATCTCTAGGTAGATTTTGTGGCTATCAATAAACCACCACCTATCGACCGACTTACATGAGATAAATACAACCTTTCTCTAAGTCGATCAATCTCGGGAACACAAATTTAAAGTGACACTTTCATATCCCATGCCCATTGATTCTTCTTGTGATGTGATGGCACACATCTCAAAGCGTGAATAGTCTCCCAAAGCCACCAACGTTCAACCCATTCACCTATTCGCTACTCACGCTACGTGCATATCTCAAGGTGAATCTAATGTATCATTTTTTTTTAATTAAACTATAGGATTCATTTATATATTTACATGTATAAACTATATATATGTATGTATAAACATATTTACAACTTGTATTTCACACCTATAAATTTGTTATGCTCACCGACGACCACCCTCGAGCATATTCATATATGCAATTTATATATAAGCCTATATTAACACGCCTATGACTTTGTCGTGCTTGGCAACGAGTTCACTTGGGCGTGCACGCTACCCCACAACCCATGTGCATCACCCTTGACCCATATGCAGTATTATGCGTCCCATAATTTATCAATTATTGGCTAATTAATTTCAATTATTTTCATAAATATTAATGAAATCTATACAAACACCAAATGACATGTGAATCCACGCACACGCTAATCGAGACAAGCTAGGCTTAACCACAAGCCTAACTAGGGTTAATTAAAATTCAGATTTATGCTAATAACCTACTTAAGGTAACGTGACGTTAAAGTCTCCCTAATTTAAGACAATCTTGTCCTCGAAATTAGAGGAAACGTATAAGTTACCAGTAGTTCCAAAGAGAAATGAAAATTGCTTTTCCATGTATACCTCCCGTTCCCAAGTTATCTTTTTATTTTCATGAAACTTATATTTTCTCTTAATCCAAACCTACAAAGCCCTTTAATAGATGAGACTTTCAAGAGTACAACAAAATTATCTTTTGAACTCTCTAATAATCTGTGATGCTTGACTCCTCAACATCTTTATCTTTACCAATTGTAGTTATAAATAACATAATCTGCTATACCCTATATGTAGCTCTTTATTATCTCATTTTCTTTAAAAGCTATACTTCAATCTTAGTTATATACCTCAATATACACCAGATTGAGTATGTCTATCTTTATTATTTTACAATGTAATCCTCTTGATTACCTTTATTACGAAAAAAACTCACACAAAGGAATCAATTTTCTTTCTGTCGTTAAACATTATGAGACACAAGCTCAAGATATTTAATTTTTAGAACCACGATTAGCAGCTTAATTTCTTCATTAACACAAAGAAAATATGCTAGACTGAGATTGATAATGGTTTTCAGTTATATCAATAATTTCTTCTACCGCCAGAAGCAAGTCTCAGATATTTGTCTACGAAATCAAATACAGAAACACCATAGCATCACATCTCCAAATACATATATCTTGCTCAATCCGCCAAAAGAATAACATTACCTCACTAACAAGAATCTACAGACTTGATCAATCTATCAACTACAACTTCCATTATTTAGTGTTGACGCCAAAATCTAGTTAATTTCATTATATAACTCCCATTTATGTTATCTTGCTACCGTTAAATGTAGAAAAGAACTTACTTAAACCTTCAGGTTTTTATGATTCAGTCTCAACCTACTGAATAACTTTCATATCTCTTTATGAATTTAACAACATATATGATCACTTCAGATAATCCATAATCTTCTAGTATCTCTCAATACAATATGGCATTGTCTGTATAACGAATATAAAGAGATACATGAGATTATCTAAACAATTCTTGCCTAATATCATTCTTTAACTAAATTTTTTGTTCAACAATTAATGCATTTGGCACAATTTCATGAGATTGTCTGATCTGGATACTAATCATTCATAACCAAATCCTGGTATATTAAATAATACCAATTAGACTTCTTAACAACCATATCACCTATTTAATCAAACTTTTGGCTCAGTTTCAAATCTGAGCTTCAAAAACAGATTTGTAATTACAAATTTCAACATCTAAGTTGATGATATGCTAACAAGCTTTATAAATCATCATCATTATTAAATATCTCTCTCATGAAATAATATTGAGAAGTTCCTATTATAATTACAATTCTACTTCTTTTCTCTAATCAAAGTTTTGATCACATCAATCACTTTGTGTGGGTGATTTCTTAGAGTAATTTATTATATTCATGAATTTAGGTTACTCACATCATCTCTAATTTCTTTCACTCTGACAATAATACTCTTCAAACTCTTTAAGTTTGAAGACTTTCCAAGTCTCATTGCACAACTCATTGGTTTTCATACTTCTCATTTGTCTTCTAGTGTTTCCTTTAAGATTCTTTAATCTTGAGGATAGCTAAAAGACTCTCCATAAACCTTTCACATGAGTATAAATATGTGTATTTCAAACCTTACGACGAATGAATAAACTTGCACAACCTATTCAACTGAATAGATCACAAATAAGTTAAGATCTACACTCGTATCTTATAACCCTAAGTCTCAGCTTTAGGATTTATCTTTGCAATTCATTCCATTCATTGTTTGAAATACATTTCAAGCTTTTATTTTACAAGTGATGCTTTAAATTGTTTGGTACGAGTACGAAAACATTTATTTCATAATAGTTCTTCTCCATCTTCCTTGAACTATATAATAGTATAAACTACAATCTCTTGCTTCGTTGTTTCAACACACAACTACTTGAAATAAAGTATTAGGCGAAACTTTTAATTTTCTCCATGTTCCAAGAAGAACCAAGCAATTATTATGGTTAAACTATATTTCAATTTTCTTTCAAGGCATCGTTGTGTCACTAATAGCTTACCTCGATTTCACTTTTAGGTTAATTGAATATACAACATAACGATATTACAAATCTTGTTTACGTTGTTTATATCATTCAATCATTCCAAGATAACACTATAATCTAATATAATAGAGTTCAACAAATCTATGCTTTCCATTTATGAACATAGCATGAGCTCTAGTGAGTTTTCATGGTTTCTTTTCATGGTTTCCACCATGATTTTCAACATGAAAAAGCTATTGCTCGACTTCATTTTCACATATAATCCTAACTATGATCTTAAGTTAATGAGAACCTGATCTCAAC
Source organism: Stephania cephalantha (assembly GCA_039657325.1). NCBI lineage: Eukaryota > Viridiplantae > Streptophyta > Magnoliopsida > Ranunculales > Menispermaceae > Stephania > Stephania cephalantha. The sequence goes on along the minus strand of CM077578.1, from coordinate 26,663,573 downwards.
TAACCTTTTAGAACAACTGGTTTCATGTAATTGACTCAAATGAGTTCTCGATTCTAGTCAATGAATATTAAATCTTAATTTAGTATAATTTGATTCATCACTCGAGTTGAGTTCTCAAACTCAAACAATTCTCATATTACACTAAGTAAAAATGGAATTGATCATTTATTGAATATCAAAAATCAAGTAGTTGATGAATTTAATCTCAAATCGTGACAAAATTTCAAGAGAGTCTGATAAACAAACTTCTTGAAACTTTTGGAATCACAATTTTTGTTCATTAAATATGAATTCTCATAAAGAACCTACTACTATTCTACAACAAATTCAAACCATTTGAACCTCAAGTGATAACTTTATTTCTACGAATACCCATTCGTAAAAATTTAGAAATTTACGCAATTTTTTGTTAAAAGTAGCAGTTAGTACCAACCTCTTGATATACTGCTTACCTATTCATTCCCTATATCGTAAAGTATTTCTTGGATTCTCAAAATCCTCAGATTTATTGACAACTCATTCTCCCCAATTTAGACTATACCTTATAAATGATCAAATTAGGACATCTCACTAGCTCACTACCATGTTCTAACCCATATTATAGACATTCTTACAAGTTTTTAAACTTTAAGTTTCCATATGAAACTGCCATAAAATGATAGAAGTCAACAGATAGGATAGAGTTGACTATCGACGAGGATTTTTCATAATCCTTCAACTCTTATCTCTTGCTCTGAATCCTCACTTTTAATGTAATTTTGCCATTAAGATCATTTTTTTTATATTCCAGCATTGATCTACACATCAATTTGGTAATCTCATGTTTCTTTTCCCTGTGTGTGGATCTACCTTAACGTCACTCTTTTCTTTTATCATTTTATTAGTGAGTACGGTTACACCACAACAACACTAATAAAATTTTTCTTATTTTAACTTTATCTTTAATATGTGCGGTTACACCACAACATACTATCAAGTTTCTTTTCATTATTCCAATATGTATTAGCACTATATCTGGAATCTTAAACTTCATAATATATGAAGTATTCATTCATTAGTGGTTATCTAACCTCAATTAGGTTCTTATTATCGTTTACCACTAGTTTCCTCATTAAATGACCTTCAATCTTATTTAACTAGTCTCAACACTAGTGTATATTCTACTCAAAGTGAATCGTTACCTTTAAATTTCACTGGAAATCAATTTCTTATTAACATCCATTCTCCCAATATCCACTCGAAGTCCAGGTCTGATCGATCCTTCTGCACTGATTATTATTAATCCAATAATATCAATAAGAATAAAGACCATTAGAGACTATCCAATAGGAAAATAGTTCATTTTTTGTCGTCATACACTATCTAATAGGAAAGAGTTCATTTTCTGTCGTCATACAATTTCTTATGTTTTTTTTTCCATATATTATTGAGATTTAGGTTCTTACAAACCATAATCCTCGATATTTTCTCAACTCGTGGGATATTGATGGTCATAAACCATCTTATTATATTTCTACTATTTTCCTATGTTACAATATCCCTGAAGTCTAAGTTCTCCATGAAACCTCATAACAAATATCATAACTTAAGCTTTTATCTTTCACTACCCCCCAAAATATTGATAAAAACCATTTATAAAGTCCTAGGTTATCAAGAACTTGAGAACCAAACTCCAATTCAGTGAACCTAGACTTCTATTCAGATTATAGGTAATGAATTTAGGTTTTAAAACTAAATTGTATATGAGTTATTCCTTGATTTTAACAAATCTCGAAATAGTGAAATCAAGTTCTATAAACCTTGGCTTTCATTCCAAACTGTATCAGAGCTATTACTAAAAACAAGCTCTGATTAGGCTCTAATACCAACTGTAGCATCCCCTATCCCAATTAGGGCGATACCCGGCCTGAAACCCTAATTAAACCACAATACACCAGTCAAACTCAATTCGAGTAACAATACAACCATCTTTCATACATGGCAATCATAAAAACAATATATCTTATATCAAATAAATAATTGAAAAGGCAGCGGAATCAAAACTTTTCCAATAAAACATAAGATATACAAAATCAGTATAAATCTATGTCGTAAAACCAAATCCAAACCCTTTTATGACAAAATGATAATTTAATACGATATATAAACAGTAGGGAAATCAATTCAACATAGAGAAGACTATACACTCCTAATCTTCTCTGATCCTGAGTCGAAATGCATGTCGACAACCTTAAATGTTAATTGGGGAATGAGCGCTCCAACTCGCTCAGTAAGTGATGCTCGTAAATCGATCAACTATCATCTAATATCAATCATAAAATGAATAACAATATGAATTCAAAACATATCTATTCAGGTATTAAAAATGATATAAACAATATGTAACAGAATGCAAGTTTAAAGGTCAACTACAAACGTACTCATGACTTGTAAATTTGACTTTAATTATGAAGTCGTACTTTCAGTCACACGAGAATACAACCACAAAATATGCATGTTGGTCGACAAGGGATCCTGTTGGTTTATTCAAGTTTGATTGAGCTATTAACCCCAAATGGACAATAACGATTAAGGTAAAACTCCGACTAACTGAGCACAAAAGGGCAAAATCCATTCCAAGGGGTACTTTTTCCATTCGTTAGGACAAAAGGCAGAATCCATTTCCTTGCATACCTTTTCAATCCGCCTTATTGACTATATTCGGGATTTTTCAATTATAAAATAGTCAAGTCATGGTACATTGCCCCAATCTCAGTCCATAATGCTATATGAACTAAATATACTAATTTATGATGCATAATTGATAAGAATATGAGTCCCACTTACCTTGCCAAGCTTTCCTAATTTTATACCAACTTACATGATTTTCGAGATCCATACACCTTTCTCCATCAACCAATGACCTAAAATAGATTGATCATCATCAATTTGAGTCTGATACTCATTAATTAAAACCCCTAAATTGGTCCCATTTGAATCAAAAACCAATTTATAATTTTTTTGGTCAATACGACCATTTCACATTTTTTGAGGTAAAAACCCCAGTATAAAGCCTTGCACGAATATCGAATTCTTAATTTCTCATAGAAGTTCATCAATTTCTATTTATTTGGTTAAAATAATATTTTTTAAAATTCTTTTTGCATTTTTTTGGAATTTTTTTCTTATTTTCCAGCTTTTGTTTTATATATTTAATTTGTGAAGAGGGGTTTGACCCCTGAACCGGACTGATTTGAAGATCAAACCCCCTTCTTCTTCAATGTCCCCTCTGCCTCTGCTCACAACCATTTTTGTTTGTCTTTTCTTTGCTTGTTCACCTAAGGCTTTCTGGGAGGGGAGACGACCCCCTGTCGTCTCCTTCCTCGGATAGGCCGAGCCTCCCATCCCCATCTCCACGCAACAACAACCTAACGAAAAACAACAAATCAACAACGCAATAACAATGACAGCCTACAACAACAACACAACAACTCACCTCTGTCTCGATCTCTTTTCGCCTCTCGGTCCCAATCCTCCGCAGTATCTCCCTCTTTATCTCTATGTGGCGATAATCCATTTTAGAGATAAATATTAATTTTTCTCGAGATTTGCATTACACCAATCTCGAGGCGAATATGATGGTTTGTACAAATGAGGGAGTCGTGTTTTGGTTTGAAGATAAATATGAGATTTTCTCGAGATTCATATTGCACGAGTCTCAAGGAAAACCTAATGGTTCATTCCTTTTCATCTATATTCTGATTTTTCTCGATATACATGTTGCGTATCTCGAGGTCGATCTTGTTGCTATCAACAAATCACTACATTCTGATCGACTTACATTAGATAAATACAACTTTTCTCGTGGTCGATCAAGAGAACATGAACTTAAAGTGACACTTTCATAACACATGCCCATTGATTCTTTTTGTGATGCGATAGTATGCATCTCAAGGCATGAATAGTCTTCTAAAATCACCAATGTTTAACCCATTCACCTCCTCGCCACTCATGTTACGCGTATCTCCAGGCAAGTCTAATGTATCATTTTATCTTATTTAAACTATATGATTCATTTATATATTTATATATATAAATATAAATAAATCGCATTTCGCGCTTATAAATTCGATGTGCACGCCAACGACCACCTTCGGGTCTGCACACTATTGTACGTCGCACGCATGTCACCCTCGACCCCGCGTATCCTTAGGCGCCCATAAATTATTAATTATTTTCAACATATATAGACATAAACTACATATATGCCTTTGTTCACGCATTTATCATTTTCTTCGTATGCGCCGCTGAGTATACTCGGGCGTGCACACTGCTCCACGTCTCATGTGTGTCCTTTAATGCTCGAAAATTTATTATTTATTAATTTTCAATATATATATACAACTTATATATAAGCTTATATTAACACGCTTATGACTTTGATGTGCGCGCCAACGAGTTCACTTGGGCGTGCACGCTACCCCATAACTTTGTTTCATTTTTGACCCACACATGGTGTTAGGCGTCCAATAATTCATCAATTATTCAATTATAGCCTAATTAATCTGGTTAATTCCAATAAATAAGACTACAATCCATACAAATACCAAACGACACGTAAATCCACACACACGCTAATTGAAATAAGTTGGGCTTAACCATGAGCCTAACTCGAGTTAATTCAAAATTGGATTAACACTAATCACCTACTTAAGGTAACGTGTTGTTACAATCTCCCGAATTTAAGACAATTTGTCCTTGAAATTAAAGGAAATATACAAGTTACCAATAGTTTCAAAGAGAAATGAAAATTGCTTTTCCAAGTATAACTCCCTTTCCCAAGTGAATCCAAACCCCCTGTGTAAAGTGATGGCAGCGCCACAGCGGAAATGTTTCTTGTGTTTTTCTCCTTTTAGTGAACTCGGCGCCTCCTGTGTAGTTCTACAACGTTGTCTATGTTAACCTCATAACGCCACCATTGCATGTACAACGTCAACTTGTCTGCACCTCATTCTTTGATCTCAACCTTGGTTTTGTGTTTTTTTTTTCTCATTTCATCATGAATTCACTCATTTGTCTCTTTTATGCCTTGTAGACCTGAAAATACATAAATACCATCAATTAGTGCTCATTCTGGGATATTTAGACCAATTTCAAAACTAAACTAGTCATTTATATAAGTCTAATTAAGTGCTTATCAAATACCCCTAAACTTGAGATTTTGCACGTCCCTAGCAAAAGTGTATTCTACTAAAAACTCATACTAATACTACTTATAGTTCATTACTCTTTTTACATAGTTCATGGAGTATTCTTTAATTCAAATAAGTTCAAGTTAATAATCTACTCAAAAGTTTTTCTTCATAAAAACTAGTACTTTTAAAACACGTAGCTTTAACAACAAATATAATTCATTTTTGAAACTTAAAAGTAGTTCAGAGTCAAGACCATCACTACTTACAAGTTTACTTTACCTCTACATTCAAGAAGCAAGTGTACAGCCTCATGATTTCTCATTAAGCTCAAGAATTCACAAATAAGCATAGATCATACTACTTTTGTAGACTTTAATACTTCAAGAGTCCATAGGACTTCATATAGTTGGAAGGAAAACTTAACTCAATTAAGTTACTTACACTCGAGATAAGTCTTTTCATTTGAAGAGTTTTTATTGACTTCTGCCCTTCTTTATTTATTTATCTCTCTTTTCTTTTCTCCTTATGTTTTTTTAGTTGTACAGTCCTTGCTTCTTTTTCTTTGGATTCCATTTTTTCTTACTATTTCCAACCATCAAATATTCTACTCTTTTCTTGTAGAACTTGTGGGACTCCCTAATGTTTTATTTAAATCTCTTGTTAGCACTTCTCACTTTCATTTTTATTAAGCAGGTTTTAATTCCAACTTTTTATTAAACACCATGCCTATCTTTTCCCCTTTTAGTCCTAAGTCTTTATTTGCGTTATACTCAACAAATATTCATACTTATTATATAATTCTTTAGAGATCTAACTCTTTCCACAAGAAGTGTTCTGGTATTCTTCTTGCTTTGGTTCAAGTTCATGGTCTTTTTGTAATTCTATGTTTCTAATCATGAAATTATACCGTTGTTTGCTACAATTCTTATTTTCTTCAAAAAGTAATAACATTCTCTTAAGATTCATATCAATAAGATGCTTGTATTCTTACTCATCCTTACTTTATTCATTCATTACTATACTATTATATATAACATAATCTATACTACCTATACACATTTAAATAATAAGTAAATGAACTAGAATTAAACAAAATACACTACCATTCTTCCTCTTTAACTGCTTCAAAAATAAATTTTACGATCATACCTACAGTGTTTATCCTTAATTCTTCATTTCTTACCACTATTCATAGTATTGATGCCCCCAAAATTAAATCAAACCTTGTCCTCAAGGTTTACAAATAAGCCTAAAATATTAAAACACTGGATAACACAAACATATAAATATAATTTGATAACTGCATAATAATAAACATAAAAATACATAAAATAAAGTTTAAATAACTATTAAGGTGTCAAATATCCCAAACTAAAAAATAATCAGTATTAAAATATCTCTCAACTCTCTATGATCTAGAGAAATCCTAAGACTTAGACTCTAGGACTGCGCATTATCCGCATTATCATCATCCTCAGCTCCAGCAGAAAATGGTGTCAAAGGGCACTCCACTCTTCTATTCCGCACCACTTCAGGATTAAACATGTAGTTCTGTGTCACTGAAAATCTGATAGGCTTGTCAGTAGGTTTCAACCTTCTGCTCCTTTCATATCTGGCCATGTCTCTCTGATGATCTGCAAAAAACATAAAATTTCGCTATCCATTCGGTATATCTTGAATCCTTCTCTACCAATCTTGCTCAATTCTCCTCAAGGTTTTATGATATTAAGCTTTATCCTCTCTATACTACCTCTGCATTTCAACAATCCATAAATTATGTCGTCGTGAAGTCAAATCCTCAAGTGGTGGTATCAGTGCCCGTGGTGGTGAGGTGGTGGAAACATCTCGGGACCATACAAGTCCTTCTCTCCTATCAAATGGGTCTACAAAGTGGTAACTCATTACAAGTTCTTGTTGGTTATCCTCATCCTCTCCATATCTTTCATTCTTCATCTCTTAGGCAAACTCTATTACTATTGCTTCTGTTGCTACTTGATCCTCGGCTTCCTTGGCTAACAACTCGACATCAAGTCTATCCCTCTCTGCAATCTCTCTCTTATCCTCAGAGTCTTTATATCCATTAGGTGATTTCATTTTCAACATAAACTCCTCATCAATTACTGCTTCGGCTTCCATATCAAATCCTTCATCTTGGACAAATCTTTCTCCATCCTTCAAGCACATCTTGATTATGAGGATTGGAAATAACAACTTGTTGTCTCTCTAAGTCAAGATTGACTCCCATAAATTCTTGTAAATAATTTTCCCTATATTGATCCTCTAATTCTTTGTAATCTCATATAAACAAGCCGCTTTGGGTTTGTTTATTTCAGCTTGTTGAGTAGTCGAGTATAATGAAGGAGTAATAAAATATTGCTACATTTTATACATTTTCAGTAAACTCCCCTTCTTAATGTGCTTTGACACATTCTCAGCTCCCATTATCCATCCCTATTGTCCTGGGACAACAAATGCTCTCTCTATGAATTTAAAAGGATATAGGTTATAGGGTCTCTCATATAAATCAACTAGGAAGGTTTGTGGGCCTCCATTCCTGCTCAAGTAGTATAACCCATAGATACCATTTATGTAGTGCTCATTAAATGGGACATGTACTCCTTTCACCCATAAATGATCTCCTTTTTGCGTGAACCTCGAATTGGCATAAAATCTTAAAACTATTTCACGCACTCCCCAAACTCTATTATTCATATATTCTTGTATGAATTGCTCCCATCCCCATTGCCTAATAAAATTTTTCACTCTATTATCGTATTTTGTTGGGAGGTTTATGCCTTTCTCGTAAATAAAATATCTATTCTATATAGTTTCATATCTTTTTTCGTATCCGCACTAATATAGAACTTTGATTTGAATGGTCTCAGGGCATCCTTATTTTGAGCTCTAGAGGTTGATGCCTCATTGTCATTAGCCCTAACTTCACTAATTTGACTTACTTGCCTCATTGTTCTTGCTATTTTCTAGAAAACTCACAACAACTACAACAAATCAACAACGGGGTCGTCAAATCACCTATAATCAAAATTTTCATTCACAAGGGTCATTCATTCGCCAATTAATTCAAAAAGACAAACACCACTCCACAATGATGCATATTATGCTCTAAATACACACACAACTTCAAATTCCTATCTAAAAACCTAAAATTCCATAATCCATTGAAATTTCATCTCTAAATCAAAATTCAAAACATAACCAATTAAATTGAAATTTTACCTCAATGTCGGACTACTTCTGCTGTATAATATTTCTCTAAGCCTCTACCAATCAAAACCCTCTCACTTTACTCACAAATTATGACCCTATTGCTCTCTTGGTTTACTTCTCAAAATCGATGCCCTAGCTCTCCTCTTTTGTGCAAATCCACAATGTGACTTCCCGTTTCATTCTTGATCACTAGAAACACTATTTACTCACTCAAACTAATGTTTTTGAGGGATGTATGCTTAGTTGGTGGTGTTTGGAATAGGTTGCAAGTGTTAATTTTGGATTTTAAAAACCCTCTTCGACGTCGATGTCGTCCCTTACAGGGGGCGACCCCACCATAGCGTGGGTACGACGTTGAGCTCACTAAGAGCTTAACTCTCTCAAGTCGACATTGTCCTAGCACCGCCAGTGTTGGCTCACGTATGATGTATTTAATAACCAATAAGGATAATGCCTACGTACAGGACATTAGCAAAACTAAAAGATGAGCTTAGTCCAATAAGAAATGAGGGAGTTATGCTCAAAACAGCAGGACATTAGCAAAACTGTGAACCTAGATATTGCAGATTCATCACCAAAGTTGCAGATTGTTTTTAGACATGAAAATATTCGAATCTCAAAATCTTTCAGTAGGCAAAAGTTTTTTCCATTTGTGTTAGCTTTCTAATGCCACAAGAATGAGTCATTTTTATTTAAAATGAGGAAGTTATGATCAAAATACAGTGGCTGGTTCATAACAACAACATGCAGAATTCCCAATTTTGTTTTACAACTTCATGAATTTCAAGAATTCATAACTTAATGAAAACAAATCTAAATCAAGAACTTCGTTATAATAGAATTAGTGGATCTCACAAAGAATCCAAATATAGAATTAGATTTTGAAAACAAAGTCATTTACCACTAAAATTACTGAAAAACCAGAACTGAACCAAAAACCTACAATTTTGTTTGAATTTCACAAAGTGAAGATGGAGATTGGTTTACCTAGTTGTATAGCTTCTTAACTTGATCAATCACCCTTCAACTCTCCAAATCTTCCACAACAAGATGTTGAATCTCTACTCCAGATCTCTCTCTCTCTCTCTCTCTCTCTCTCTCTCTCTCTCTCCTTTGCATGAAATAAAATGGTTGTTTGCATGAAAAACCAACTAAATCAATTTGTATAATGGTGTGGTTCATTGGTGGCCCTTGATCTTATGTAAACATCCATCACTAAGACAATCTAATGACTTACATCTTGGTCAAACATCCAACTAAAACATCCATGCTAACATCCATACATATACCAAGTTACCTAGTGATTGTGACAACACGCATCCCGAGGCATATTAATGCTTGTGGTTTTATTTTCTTAACTTAGGTCAAATTTATATAATTTCAGCTATATGCACATTAAATTAGTTATTTTAATCACATATAACTAAATTAGGACTTACCACATCACTCTCTACCTCAATCTTACATCGACACGCATATCGAGGTACATCTCCGCTCGTATCTCGATGTATATATAAGTAGAAGTGACTCAATAAGTCTACAAATACACAATGCACTAAGCAACCATCATACTAAAAATAATATATTACTCGATTTTTATGCCGAGTGTTAGGACCGTATACCCGCTCTCGGGCCACGTCACGAGTCGGTGACCTTTAATTAGGGACTAATCCACTATTAAAAATTCAGGTCGTTATATCTATCTAATAAAAATAAAATAACTAAAATTTAAAAATTGAAATTAAAAACCCTTAGGGACTATTTTCGCTTGTTTTAGTTCGAGTCTAGATCAAGTAACTCCATCTTCAAGTCTGAGATGATGATGTTTCGCCTGTTTAGATGGACTTCTTTTCCTTCCACAAAAATAACTTTCTCACTCTCCTCATTGATGTCAATACTCATGGTGATCTTTCTCTTTTCAATTTCCATGATAGCATTTGCCGCAATTAAGAATGGTCATCCAAGTACCATAGATACATAATTCATCAATTTATGGTCCATGAGTTCAAAATCGGTGATGAATGTGAACCTCCCCCCTTTAATGGCATGTTCAAGATACACCTAATTGTTGGTACCAAATTACCATCTACCACTTGCAACTGTGTTCCCTCTAGACAGTTAATCTTCAAATCCACCTCTAACATGAAACAAAGTGGCATCACGTTTATAGAAGCTCCTGAATCACATAACACATCCTTGAATATTGTTCCATTAATGTTTATGTGGATGCATATATTTCCCGGATGTTCCTTTTTGATTAGTTAGAGTTTTGGTATGAACTTGAACTTGGGTTCCACATTATTTGGTGCCACCTTGATTAGATTCTCCTTGAACGACTCAACAGAGGCTCCTTCCTAAGGTTGCTTACTCATCCATTATTTCTTTTCCTTATTTTTACTTCTCATGTTGTTGATCTTTGGTTTCTTAAACCCTTCGAGTTCTTCTTTTCTCACTTATGTTGATGGTGTCTTCATACTTTCAAACTCCCTAACTCTCTTGACTGCTATCATATTTACTTTTTCTAGCTTGGTCACCACTTGTATAGAACTTATGTTCTCCTTTGGATTCATGATTGTGTTATTCAGATATTGTCATTTTTCCTCGTATTCAATGTAATTGCTAGCTGACCGATTTGTCTGTCCAAATTCTTAATGGATTGGTTTTTTTCATCATCCATTCGCTTAAAAGTTTACTTCATATTCTCCATCTCTTTCTTATTCCTCTTATAACGTTGTCTATTGTTTATATCAATGGCTTGCAATAACCTCTTAATTGATTTCAACGAAGTGGTTTCTTCACTTTGGCCTAGCTTCCCTTGTTGGACTTGTTGATCAAAACCTGGAGGTAGCTTTAGCGCATTATCATGGTTTTCATATGAAAAGTTCAAGTTGTTATATCTGTGATAATATCTTTGAAAATACATTCCTCTCTATTTGAAGTTATTTTCATAATTCAGATTATTCATGAAGTTGACATCTTCAAACTCCATCCCTTGTTGCATATCCAATGGGTTAACCAACATTGCTAGGTGATTAACAGGTTGTTGAATTGCTTGCACTTGTGGACTTGATTGTCCCATTTGTAGCTTAGTCATGTGAGTACTCAAGTTAGATAATTGTGCCACGATCGCTACTTTTGAATCAATCTCAAAAACTTATGCTGAATTTATCACTGTAGAACGAGTTACTATTGTGGAATTCTGGGACATAAGATCTAGAAGATCTAGTGTTTTGTCTTCATTCTTATTTAGTAGAGAACCACCTGCTGCGGCATCCACTAATGTCCTTGTACCATGATTCATTCCATAGTAAAATATTTGCAATTGTGCCCACTTTACATATCTATGTCCTCGACATCTTCTCGGTATCTCTTTAAATCTCTTCAAAGCCTCACCAAGAGACTCGATATCATCTTGCTTGAATTGGTTTATCTCCAATTTCCTTTCACTAACTTTCACAGAGGGAAAGAATTTGTTTAAGAATCTTTCATTAATATTCGCCCATGAAGTCATGCTTCCTGCATTCAGTCCTTGAAACTAAAATCTGGCTTTTCCATCTAATGAGAATGAAAAAGTGTCATCCTGATTACTTCTTTCATAACTTCAGTAATGTGAAAAGTATCCCACTTCTCCAAAAATTTCTCCATATGTGCAATTTGATCCTTGCTTGCTAACCTATTGAATAAACTATTTTGCATTATATTAATGAAAGATTGTCTCAACTTTAATTTAGTGGTGTCAGTTAGAAGCCTCATCACTCCATTCTATTTCTCTTGCACTTCTGGTTTGAAGCAATCTTGAAGTCATCTTTGTCATCTTTCTCTATCTTGAATTACTAGATCACCTTCGAGTTGATTGTTCCATCGGCCCTAATTTTGGTTCTGGTTTCCTGCGTGATCATCCGCCATCTTAGTCCCTTTCTTCTTCTTTCCTTTATTTATTTCGTCAATTTTCATATCGTAAGGTACTAGTCGTAATCACCTTGACGACGCATGCACTATCTGTTCATTGAGAAAAAAAAACACGAAAAGATCAAGTACAAATTGTCAAACTAGAAACTAAAACTTTTTTATAAACTTAAAAGTAAATTGTTGAAAATAAAATTCTTAACAATTATGTAAACTAAACTAATTATAGCTACCTATCCTTGGCAACGACGCCAAAAACTTGATTGTAAGGCACTAGTATAACTGTTCAATTGTAAAACTAATGTGATCAACAAAGGTTGATTGTGGATATCATTCATCTTGGAAAGGTGTATATGGACACAGTTACTTAGTCAAGTTCAATATATTGTTAAGGTATCTTTTTGATTGATTTGAACTAAACTACTCTAATCTATAAAACAATGTAAATCAAGTTATATTCTTATATTGAGAAAATAATTCACATTTCACCTAGGTAATGAATTACTATGCTTCCTGTATCAAACTTCCTTTATCTTTCTTATGTGTATGCAATGTATAATTAGAACATACAAATTTCCTTAATATTCACTTCAACCCACTATCATGGTGAAAAAGATCATAATGTCCAAACTAGAAATTCATCTATCAGTGTGAATAATGTAAGTCTCACATACTATTAAGTACCAAATCTTTAGACTTATAAACACTTAAGTTTACTATACATGTCTCACTAATCAACAACTATCTATCGATGTTATATATTTTACAATTATGTTGTTCATATCCAGCTTAAAAGCTTTAATGCCCATGGTAACTTCTAAAACCCTTAATCAATAAAACCCCTAATCAACAAATATATGATCAAGATGTTCATACCATAGGATCCATTGATCCCTAAGATAAAATAGATAAAATATAATACTCACTCATCATCATAAAGAACACACAAATCATGGTTTTCAATGTAATCTAAGATTAAATCAAATAACTTTAATTGAATCAAAGAACAATACCGAGTCACCACAATTGGAGTCCTCAAAGTATCTCCTTCAAAAGCTCTTCTCAATACTCAAATTAATGGAAAACTATGCTTATCTATATTCCTTCCTTTATAATATATTGTATTCTATCGTGGTGGCTTAGTTTTCCACATTCTAATACCTATTTATACTTCTTAGACTCCAAAAATACAAGTAGAAACACAATTAACAACTCCAAACGAATTAGAAGTTCAAAACTTTTTATTTTTTCTCTTTTGATATTGTCTATAAGTGAATCCATGCCCCTCGTGTAAAGTGACGACATCGCCACAACGCTAGCTTTCCTATGTTTTTCTCCTTTCAGTATATTGGCATCGCTTGTGTAGTGCTCCGGCGCCATCTGTATTAACCTCACAGCCCCACCAAGTTAACTTGTTTGCACCTCATTCTTTGATATCCACGCCTTCTCCATGCCTTGTGTTCATTCTCTACGGCGTCACTTATGTCATCCATGGCGTCAACCTTGGTTTTCTGCTTTTTCTTTTTATTTCATCATAAACTCACTCATTTTCCTCTTTTATGCCTTGTAGACCTAAAAATACATAAATACCACCAATTAGAGCTCATTCCAAGATATTTAGACCAATTATACAACTAAACTAGTCATATATAAGTCTAATTAAGTGCTTATCACTTACCTGTAAGATTTGGTGAAAAAACGATCTTTTGATTCAATGATTAAATGCATACATACATCAATCTATGTCTTCTTCATCTAGAACTTTCATTACATTTTTTTTCTACAAAGTATTTACTTCGCCTTTGTTCTCGTATTCATTTATTAATAATTAAGTAGGTTTCAATTTGGAATAGTTTACTTTAAAACCCCATTTATCAACCTAAATTTATCCCTAGTCCATATGGCTTCGACTCCGTATTTGTCACAACTGCAAATTTCATAGTAGTCCGCTAAATCGGGATTATTTTTGGTGCGTTCGATAGCACATCAAAAAAGTTAGTGGAACCTGAAAGGGAGAGAATTTTAAGGGTAAAAAATCATCATAACCACCTCTTTTATGTCATCACTCTATTCCTGAAGATGAACTAGGATCAGAGGACACTGAGGATGATTTTGAAGTGGTTAAGCAACTGACACATGTCGAGTGTGTACAATAATTCCTCCTTTACATTATACTTTAAATATTTTGTTGTAGTGATAAATAGGAATCGTCTCCATATGGATTTTGCAAATTCCTTAAAATCGAAGTAATTAAACCTAAAATCAATTCAATGCAATAAGTCTTAATAATAAATAAATATCTAAACAATCCTACTTAACAATGAAACATAGATTTATTTTGCACTCCAAAAATGTTACTCAATTCATACAGTTATGAATGAACTTTATAAAGTATCCTAGGTCATTAAACCTCAATCATAAGTAAACAACCTTTAGCTAGCCATTTGATCTTCTTATACTGGTGGAAAAGCCACGTTCTAATTTTATTGAGCAAACCCTTTCAAATACACAAAGACATTAACTTCACACAATAAAACCGCTTTAAGTTTTATGAAAACATCGAACTACTAAATCTAACATCTTCAGAAAGCCACTTCAACACTAGACTTGGATCTCAAATTCACCTATGACATCTAAACAGTGTTTGCCTTTCAAACAATCCTAGCTACTACAAATATATAATGAATCAAAACATCACATACATATTGGCCTTAATGCACATGATACTAAAATCCATTATTGCGATTCATAAATAACAATCTATAAAAACAATGAATGAAAGAATACGATTGGTTTAAAGCATTAAGTACACATTCATCTCATCATGACTAAATTGCAAAATGGAGCTAGTTCATGTTTGCAGTTTAGATTAGATTATCAAACTATCACTCAAGATGGAAAATAACAAAACAAATTCAGAATTAATACATAGTTAAAATTACCTTGATAAAAACTTGAATCTTCTTAAAAAAGTTAAAGCAATAAAGAATGGCCTCCAAACTAAAGCAAAAGTCATAAAACTAGTAAAAGGCCCTAATTTTGTAATCTAGGATTTTTATTGATGTTATATTAGGTAATACATATCCTAAATCTACTTAAAATCCTTGTTGTAATCCAAAATCTCCAAATTCTCACCCAACGATTCCTAGCGATTTATGTGAGTCAGGAATCGCTGGAAATGTCCATAATCTGAAGCTCACTGGTCATTTTTTTTGTCCTCCGATTTAGCCAATGATTTAGTGCCTCTTAGAATCGCTAGTTCATAATTCTAATTTTTCTTTTATTCTTTAGTGATTCTTCATACAATCTTTTCACTCGGTCAATTCCTTCATTTTCATCCATTTTTCCTTCTTTCTTCTTATTCTACATTAATTACTTAAAATATTAAAAACATGAGAAAACCCCGTGTAATATAGTATTTTACATCTAAAATCGTCATAAAATGAACTATAAAATACATCTAATTATTTTGTATATATTTTAATGACCTGGGTGTCTTCACCATTTGGCTACGACTAATCCCTCAGGGTCAAGTCGGTCTTACCAAACCTATTGACTGGGAAAGTCCACTAAGAAATAGTTTCATTGTTGATGCAAGTACTCGAACACGTGACTTCCTCCTCTTGAATAAACTCACATGCCAAGTTCTTACCACTCCACCACCCTTGTTAGGTGGTAAAATATGTCTAATTATTGACTTGTCAAATACCCCTAAACTCAGCACTTTGTCATCCCGAGCAAAGAAATAATCTCATAGAAATCCTATTTTTTTCCCTCGTTTTGACTTCATAATTATATACTCATATTGTTAAACAAAAATGATGTTATAAATGAAAACATATTGCCTTAATAAAAGTAAAAATTGTGATAGAATAAAAAGAACTAAAGAACAACCCTTTTATTTGACATTTCAACCTCCTAGTTGTGCAACACACCTCAAAATTCAAAGTTAAACCAATCACTAAGGTTAAGGCATTACATAGGTTTTCTCAATCTCCCCTGACATGCATCAAGCTTATAATGACTAATATAGAATCTCAAGATACAAAAATTATTAGATCAATCTCATTTTCAAACAATACTTAAAATATCACCATAATCAAAGTTGATAGGAACTCTTATTCACTAATGATCATCATGTCGTATTCAAATGATGGAATAAGAGATACTTCACTTAACTTAGCTATAAGCACTCGAGCTAAATCTTTTATTTAGAGAGTTTTTCATAAATATTCTTTAATTTTTTATCTCTCTTTTTTTCTTTATATGAATATATTCTACTTTTTCATATTGTATTCATATGGTTCCCTGGTTCTTTTCCTTTGGAATCCGCTATTCGTTTTATAGGAATCATTCCTCTCATTTTTTCCACCACTAGATTCTCTGCTCCTTTTCCTTTCAAATATGTAGATCTCTTTATTTTTTCATTTATAACTTTTATTAGCTCTTTTCACTTTCACTATAGTCAAGGAAGTAGCATTTCCAACTAAGTAAAGTGTACTGGCTATTTCCTATTTTTCTCCTTAATTTTGGCATAAGTTATTTTCAATACATATATATAAATAAAATACTTGATCAATAATCTTTGTATAACAAGATTCTTAGAAAATATGTCTTGTTTATCTTGTACTATCATTTCGATCTTCTACACATTATAATGTCTAACACAAAGCAATCAATCTCCTTTAAACTCCTCTGGTGTATACACAACCTAGGTTAAGTCAAATAGGGTATAACAATTATTTTCTATCATAAAATTTCTAATTTCATAGGTAATAATAATATATCACTTCAATTTAGAATCCAAATTATATTCAATTCACGTATTCCTAACTAAATTAAATGAAAATGAAGATATATTACTTGAATTTGTGGAAAAATTTGAAAAACTTTCAGTCAAATAAATTATACCTCTCAAGTCTTCTATACATGGCTTCTTTATAGTTAATTTCACCTATAATACCCCCAAACTCATTCCAAACCAAAAATACCTCGTGAAGCATAAAAGAATTGAACATGAAATATAAGTTACTTTTCAAAATTTAAACAATAATCATCATATAAAAGAAATACATTATGGATAAAACATTCATTCTCATTAAAATTCAGATAGAGTTTACATTTCACACATCATAAATAATCAAATACTTCAAAATTACAAAGTGTTATGTGCAAAAGTGAATTCTTCATCGCTCTCTTCAGCTTCGTCTTCGTTCCTTAGTGTAGTAGGTTAGGAAGTGTAGTTGACAGCAGGGTTATCAACTCCCGATGGAAATCTCAACTGCATCAAAGGAAAATTGATGCTTCTCCTATAATCTTGTAAGTTTTCCATCTTTCTCTCCAACATAAAGTGGTGACATGCCAGAGTTCTTTCATTTGCTTCTAACATCTCATTATTCTTCAAGATTTTCTTCTCATTGAGTTCAAAAGTTGAAAACAAAGTATATGAAAAATCCTTTCCCTATAAGACTTTTGGTACATATAGAACTACTCCCTGCCACTAGAAAATATGCTTGAATTATCAGATTTGATGCTCGCCTCATTTTTTCTTGTATGATTACATGGAGTCATTGCCTATTAGTCTGGTCTTCAAGTCTATACCTCCTTATCTCATTGGTCTCCTTCTCTTCTTATGAATCATTATATCTATTCAATGCCCTCACCCTCTTAATTGCAGCATCTGTTATAGTCATCTAAGGTAGCACATCGAATTGCATTTCATGGAAACCAACCTTGGCTCTCATACATAGCTGAGTGTCGAAATTGGGAACATTAGGTCGTCGTGTTTCCTAGACACCATTGCCTGTATCATTGCATTGTGAGTTACGTGCCCAATAATATGGTAAAGTAGAGTGATTTCATGGTTGCCTATTTCGAAATGTTACTTAGTACAGTATAGGAAGGCATCTATTATGTAGTTTCAACACTTGGTAATTCTCCTACAATTGGTGGTATCGATGATCTTTGGGTGACCTTTGATATCTAGAACAAGTCCCCATCCAAGAATAACCTATAAGGCTTATTAATTTTTTAAGTATGGGTAAACATCTTTCATTCGGTAATGCCAGCTGGGATAGTCGATATACTCATGTCTAACACTAAGCTCTGGAAGTTCATAATGTATGTTCAGTGTCATTGGTGAAATATAGATCTTCTTTCCTTGAACTGTCACTTTATTATGATTTCCACTCACATATTCGTTAGCGCAGAATTGGCGGACTAATTCTGAACATCCTCTCTCTAATTTTCCTTCGTAATCCCTAAGAAGGTGTTCCCACTCACTTTCCCATACTATGCTCACAACTTTATCTTCATATTTGTTCACATTGTGGATTTGAAATCCTCTATCAAGAATGATAACTCTTTTCATATCTCGAATGTATCTATTATGTGATTTGGGACTGAAAAAACTTAAGTGGTCATATGTAGGTCTGGGTCTAGGTAGTTAAAATCCTCATCAGAGCTAGGTGGACTAAATGTTCTCAAATAAGCCCTTTATGTTCCTGAGTGTCTAATAATAACACACGTAGGTAGAATGTATGTTTGTTGACTCGAATGGTCTTTCTTGGACGTTTCTATCATAACCCCTTTTCCTTTCAAGTGCACTACTCCTACCCCTTCCAATACCTCATCTCACTATAGTGATCAAAATACTAATGTGAATTAATAAACCAAAATCTTGTATTTAATACAAATATGTAGACTTAAGGCGGGAAAGTTATTTGGAAATCAAATTGCTATCACGAAATTCAAAAAGATTATGGATAAATAGTAGATTTTTAACAAAACTTATTTGAAAATTACAAGGGTAAAAAATATGAGAACAAATCTATCGAATGCTCTTTCAAAAACTCACGAATTACACCTTTTTGTAGAAAATACAATCTCAAATATTTTTCAAATATTCATTCAAAATTTATTATTCTTATTTTATTTCAAAATCATGGAATTTGTAAACCATCACTCGTACTATTACAATACCCAATCCAAAATAATTCGTTAGATCAAAATGGAGTTCGATAAAGAATTTTCAAAATTAATTGAAGAACTTTCACAAATCCAATAAAAATTAAGATTTCATCAAAATAAAGTGCTAAGGTTATGATATTTACCTTTTTGAGAGTGAATCTCTCAAGATATACGCTCTCAATCTCCTTTCACTTGATATTCCAAGCTCCATATCCGAATTCCCCAAACCTTAGCTTGTCTCTAATCTCACAATTGGGATGTGCTTGGTGTTGAATGAAGGTAAGTGGAGGTGGGAATCACTTATATAGACTAAGATTAAGATTAGGTGGGTTAAATCTTGGCAATGAGTTGGAATTTTCATGAAGGGGTGCAATTGGTTGACGGTGTAAATGGGGTGTTAAGTGTGGCGATTTGGGGTTTTGGTTTAGAAAACTAAAAATCATGCCCGACGATTCCTATGTTAATGGAATCGCTGGGAATCACTACTTAAATCGAAAATAAGTGAGCTGCTGGAAAATTTGATGACCTACTGATTTTACCAGTGATTCCCAAGTTAGTGGAATCGCTAACTCTAATTTTACACTAATTTTCCTACGTTCTGCTACGGATTCTCCCAATAACTCCTAGTGTTATTGTGAATTGCTAGGAATCACTGAGCCTCAATTTTGCTATTTTGCAATTTTATTTCATGAGTAACATATACATCATTCCTAAAAGTAAATGTAAATGTAAGATTGACTGAAAAAACTGAAAAATTTCATAATTTTAATCGGGATATGTACCCAAAACATAATTTTTTTAATGAATGAAATAGATAAATAAAAATAAGCAATTTAATAATGTGAACTTACATAAAGGCCATCGAAATAAAAGCAACTCGATCATCCCCCCTCTTAATGAAGCTACTCCGGAGTGTAACTAGTATGGGTTGCCTCACATAGAGCTCTGTTGTTTGTAGTTGTTTGATCGACTTATAGAGGAATCAATTTTTGTTAAGTGTTAGTGAATTAAACCTCACTTCTAGTGGTTCCTCTTCGAGAATGTTTTCACTAGGATCTGAGAAACGTCCATCATCACTGATCTCATCACCGAGATTAAATTGCTCCTCTTCCATCTCGTCGTCAAGCTATATCCCATTTCTGAATGATACTACTTCACCACCCGTATTTAGTGTAACTATACGCTTACATACATCGATCATAGCTTTAACATTTGATAAGTATGGTCTACCTAATAATATATTTTCATATGGGTCAGTTAACGACATGATTAAGAAATGTGCGATGATGGTGAGCTGACCCACTCATAAGTGCACATTCTTTGGTATTTCTAAGGCAACTGTACAGGTAACATTTGGCTTTGACACTGTAACAGGGGTTTGCAATGAATCCTCAAATTTGATTGAAAAAACCAATGTCCAGGCATAAGATTCATATCGGCTCCAGTATCAAGTTGAACTCCATAAATGGATAGCTCATTGATTTTTATGGTTAGGTAGGTTTGCCATGGGTCCTCTGTAATGATTTTGGCAGGATTGCAATTCCCACCATACTCTTCACAATCCGAGTCATCCATGTCACACTCGTATGGGTCTAGCGGGCTGTTTATCCTTCTTTAATTTCTTGTTCATTTTCTTTCTTGGATTTTTAAACATCCATACATTGAATGTTTCACTGGAATTAACTTTCATGATATGTTCCTCCATGGTGTTCATTTCATCTGCTGAGTTGTCAACTGGGTCAAGATTAATGATCTTCATATCTTATGAGATAAAACTTTCATGATAAGGTTTTAGTCTATGAACATTAACTTTAAAGATTCTCCCTGTTTCTCTACTTTCTATGTCTAGAACACCATGGGGAAATATACGAGTTACTATAAAAGGTCATGTCCATCTCGAATGAAGTTTTTTCGGAAATAATTTAAGACGTAAACAAAAGAGCAAGACTTTTTGTCCAACTTCAAAATTCTTAGTATTCAATTTATTTTCATGAAGTATTTTAGTTTATTATAAATAGAAGCACTCTCATATGCGTCATTTCTCAATTTTGCTAACTATTGGATATTAAGTTTATGTTGTTTACATGCATTATCATAATTCATATTACATGTCTTGATTGTCAAGTATGCCTTATGTTATAATTCGACTGGTAAATGACATGTTTTACCAAAAACTAGTCTATAAGGTGTCATACCTCTGGGAGTCTTAAATGCAGTCCTATGCACCCATAATACGTACTCTAAATGAGACTCCATTCTTTACATGTTGGACATACTGCCTTTTCTAATATTGATTTAATTTCTCTTTTTGAGGTTTGGTTTGTCCACTAGTTTGTGGGTGATATGCAGTAGATGTTCTATGGGTAACATGGTATTTATGAAGTAAAGTAGCTACGATTCTATTGCAAAAGTGTGGACCTGTATCACTAATCAATGTTCTTGGTGCTAAAAAAACATTAAATATCCTTGATTTTAGGAGATTAACTACTATTTTAGAATCATTATATTTCGTGGCTATAGCTTCTACCAATTTAGACACATAGTCTACGACTAATAAAATGTAAATATTTTCATTTGATGGTGGAAAAGGTCTCATAAAATCTATTCCCCAAACATCAAATACTTTGCAAAATATAATAGGACATAAGGGCATTTGGCTCCTAATTCTTAAGTTTTCGTTTCTTTGACAATTTGGACAAGCTTTGGTGTAAACATAACAATCGTGAAATAAAGTAGGCCAAAAGAATTTTGAGTCTAATATTTTGCGAGTTGTACGTTATGGACCAAAATGTCCTCCATAAGCATAAGTATGGCAATGAGCCATAATGGATTGTATTTCCATTTGTGGGATACATCTTTGGATGGTTTGATCGGCACAAAATTTTTCATAAGTAAGGGTCATCCCAAGGATAATGTTTAGAATCGTATTTAATCTTATTCTTTTGGGCTCTCGTTAAATGAGGTAATAGTCAATTAGTAGTGAGGTAGTTGACTATATCGGCATACTATGGGCTAGTAATAGCTATCTTATATAGTGTTCATCAGGAAAATCATCTTTTAATGTTATTAGGGGTTCACCATTTTTTAGTCTACTTAGATGGCCTGGTGCTACATTTTCAGCACCTTTCTTGTCTTTTATAGTGAGATCAAATTCTTGTAACAATAAGATCCATTTTAATAAACTTGGTTTAATGTCTTTCTTTGCCATCAAATATCTTAATGTGATATTGTCTGAGTATACTTTTACTTTAATACCTAGTAAATATGGTCTAAACTTTTCTAATGCAAACATTATGACGATTCATACCCATAACTAGGTGATTAGTGCTAATCTGAATCCTAATTAACCCGAGTTAAGCTCAAGCTTAGACCTGAGCGTCTCGATTAGCGTGACTAGCATGTGAGTGATTCATGGCTTGTTGTATCTTGTTTGTGTGGCTTGTATTTTGATTATTGAATAATAATTAGATAATACAGCCTAATCGAATAAATTAGATAATAAACTAGGCTATTGAGTGTGTGCACACCCGAGTTAGCTCGTTGGTGTGTCGGGCACGCTAGTGTATTAGTTAACACCGATAGAAAGTAAATGTTGAGTATATATATTTGATATAATATATAGTTATATATATATTGCTAAGTAGTAATTAAGGAATTAATAATGGTTATAATGTAAATGGTAAAGGAAATGGGTTTATGGTAATTTTCTACTAGAATGGTTAAAATTGGAATTTACTATAGTAAATTAGGAGAAACATGAGGTGGTTGGTTTACATGCTAATGGGAAAGGTGGAGGTGGCAGCTAATAGGTTAAGAGGATTGAGTAACTGAGGGTTTCTTCATCGATCCCTCCTCGTTCTCTTACTCCAGCCGCCATCACCACCTCTTCTTCATCGTTTCTCATCATCTTCACCATCGAGGTTTTTGACACCATCGTCTCCATTATGGTTGAGTGGTGAGTGTAGTTGGTTTTGATTCATTGATGGATCTCATTTGGGTTTCTATTGTTATAAATTGTTCTATAAGAGAAAATAGTAGTTAGATCAGTAGATATGTGATTAGTAGTAATGGTTGGACTAGATTACATAAAATGACGCTATCACATATAGTTTGGATATGGAATCTAATAAATATGATGTTATTGTTTATGTGTGTGAGGTAAGACCCCTCTTGATCACTCTTGAGTTGTTTTTTATGTGAATTGAGGGTCTAAGGATAACTAGTATTGAAATTGGATAGCCGGAAGAAATGGGAATCCCAGAATTCGCTGTCGTGAGAGGGGTCTTAAGTGTAAAACTAACGGCGCCACCCACAGCGGGAAATGGGCAGAGGAAAGCCCATTCCCCGTCGATGCCCTCGCCGTGACCTTATAGGAGCTGGCGCCCCCACTTTACATGCACCCGAATTTTAAAAAAAATAAAAAAAGAAGGTGGTCGAGTTTGCATAGGGTTGTTCCAAGGTTTGTTAGGAGTCGTACGGAACTTATAAGAAATGGGAATCGATATGGAAATTTATTGTTCATTGTAGATTTACCTGTGAGTTTGGTTAGACACTTAGGAATCAAGGAATTTTTGGAATGAGAGATCAAGGCAAGTAAGACTCCGTTACAAATATCAGTTGTGCTATTTATTACAGTATACCTAATTCACGTAGGTCATGGATTGGGATTAGGAGCACTGCATGGTGATAAGAATAAAACGTAATGAACATCGGGGAATGAGCTAGATCGTGCTAATCGGATATGGAATGGCTATGAGGTGTTAAGGATTTTCCTTTCCCCTTCACCTTCGTATATCGTGGCTAAGTATTGACGTTCATATCCTACATAGTGCGGAGACTCCATTATTCTTGAATACACCGACAAAATCACTCATCGGCCAATGTGTGGATTTCGGGTAGTGGTATTCTAATGTAACTGAGAGATGACTCTTATAAATGTATGATAATTGACGTCACACATGCAGGGGCTATGGAACTATGGTTTTGCGTCTGTTTATTTATTGTTTTATTATTTATCATGCCTTGATAGACATTGTTAGATTCATTTTAATATCCATACTCCTTGATTACTAGATAGACTTTTCATATTGTAATTTTGAGTCACTTACTGAGCAAGTTGGAGCTCTCACCCCTTATAAACATTTTAGGTACTAATTCTCAGCCAGCCGCCTCAGATAAAGACAAAGGGAAGAACGTTTATGGATCTTGAGATCTTCTGATGTATGGATATTGCCTTTTGTGTATATTATAATATTTAAGATGGAGTTTCTATTAACAAAGGGTTTAGGGTTGTTTTTTAAACCAAGGTTGATATCGGTTTTAGACTCTGATTAGTATAGTTTAATATATTGTTTGTAATATCAAAAAAAAATTAATTTCGCTATGTTTTTAATTATTTATTCGACATATGATATAATGTATTTTGATTATAAGGAATGAAGGATAGTTGTACAGTTTAATTTAGCCCGACTGGTGTATTAGGGCTTAATTTGGGTTTCGGGACGGGCATTCTCTTAATCGAGACAGGGAATGTTACAAACACAACTGCTATGAGTTCTTTTTCTATAGTGGTATAATTTAGTTGGGTGGGATCTAAAGTTCTTGATGCATAGTATATGACATGAGAATCATTTCCTAACTTTTGACCTAAAATAGCCCCTACAATGTAGTTGTTTGTATCGCACATTATTTCGAAAGGTAATGACCAGTCTGGTGACTTTATCAAGACATCTTTTAGTTTATTAAAATCTATCATACTTTTAGGTGTAAACTCAAAGGTAACATCTTTTTGCAAAAGTTTGCATAAGAGTTGTGTTATTTTGGAAAAAGTTTTCACAAAACGTCGGTAGAATCTTGCATGGTCAAGAAAAGATCTTACCTCCCTCACAGTAGTTGGGGTAAGGTAATGTTTCATTACTTGGATTTTAGTTGGCTCTACCTCTATTCCTTTTCCTTACACTATGTGTCCTAATATAAGTCCTTTATTTACCATGAAATGACATTTTTCATAGTTTAGAACTAGGTTTTTCTCTTTACATTTTTGTGTACTTTAGTTAAGTGAAGTAAGCATTCATTGAAAGAATTACCATACACGATAAAGTCAACTGTGAAAAATTCAATGAAATGTTCAGCATAGCCTGAGAAAATACTAATCATTCATCTTTGAAAAGTAGCGGGTGCATTACATAACTGAAAGGTATACGCCTGTAAGAAAATGTACCAAAAGGGAAAGTAAAAGTGGTATTTTCTTGATCTTCTGGAGCTACAGGAATCTGGTGGAATCTAGAGTATCCATCTAAACAACAATAATGGGTTCGTCTAGCTAGTCTTTCTAACATTTGATTTATAAATGGAAGTGGATAGTGATCTTTTCTAGTTGCGGCATTTAGCTTCCTATAATCTATGCACACTCTCAAACCGTTTTGGGTTCTAGTTGGTACTGCTAGTTCTCCATGTTCGTTTGTTATAACTGTTATCCCTGTATTTTTTGGAACGACTTGTATTGGGCTAACCCAATTACGATCCGCTATTGGGAATATCATCCCTAATCTAATAATTTTAATATTTCTTTCTTTACTACTTCCATCATTGGTGGATTCAATTTACATTGGGTTTGTCTAGAGAGTTTTATGTCTGCTTGAGAACATTCTCAAATTTTTCCTCTTCTAAATTTGATAATTTATTAGAGATTATAACTAGTAAGGAGTTATTACTTTCTAAGTACACATATTTTAAATGATCTGGTAAAACTTTTAAGTCTAAGTCATGAGCTTTTAGTATAGAAGGTAAAAGTTTCGAATGATTTATTAGGAAATTCATATAATAAGAGGATTTAGGGAGTGTATTATAAGATTATAAGGCATTGATTATCTCTCCTGTCACTTCATCTATATCATCATTGTCATTTAAATCCCTTTTAACTTTTCAAGTTTGTCTAGCTTATCGTTTCTAAAAGTTTTATCTATTATAAGATCTAACATATCTACAGTGCATACTGATGAAACATCTAAAGGAGATTTCATAGCATTGTGGATGTTAAAATTTATCGTTTCATTATCTACTTCCATTATTAGAGATCCATTAGAAACATCTATTTTGGCTTTTGATCTTTTTAAGAATGGACGTCCTAGGATAAGATAAGTTTTACTAGAGAAATATTCTTTTATGTGTATGACATAAAATTTGGCTGCAAAAATTAAGTCATTAACTCTAACCAGTACATCCTCTAATACTCCTACAGGTTGGACGGTACATTTGTCTACTAACTGTACTATTATACCAGTTTCTTCTAGGGGTACGTTTGTCATTTATAAATATATTGATAAAGGCATAACGTAGATTAAGGTGCCTAGATCACATAACGCTTTGGATATCCATATATTTTTATACTGCATGGAACGAAAAACATTCCGAGGTCAGAACATTTAATGGGCAATTTCTTTTGGATTATTGTTGACACATGTTCTTCTAGGCTTACTCTTTTATTAGGTTTAATTTTATTAGTGCGTAAGTCTTTTAAAAAACTTTGATATTTAGGTACGTTTTGTATGACTTCGAATAAATGTATGTTTACTACCACTTTCTTTTGAGTATCTGAGATTTATTTCTCTTCTTCTAATTTCTTAACATTCTTATTATTTTCTAAATGATGGGGAAATGGTGGTCAATGGTGGTCCTACTATACTTGGTTTATTCTTTTCGAAATCATTTTCCTTTTCTTTTTGAATTTTTAATCTTTAATTTCTATTTCTTTTTCTAAATCAGCTCCTCAAGGTTATCGCTTTTGCGTATGAACTAGGGTAAGGTTGAGATGGTAATTTGCTTTGGTTAATCCATGAACTCATTTTATTTTCCATTTGACTTAGTTAATTTTTTAGTTCAATTATATCATCTTGTAAGGCTAGGATCTTTTTATCTTTTGCCTTATTTGAATTTTCTAGTGCTATTGTTCTATCAGTTAATGCAAGTGTTCTATATCTTTCAAAATTACAATTGTCTACACCATTACTGATATTTGGTTTTAGTTAATTTGCATTGTTACTAGTATTGTAAGTAGGTTGATTAAGATTATTAAAGTAATTCATCATAGTGTTAGCCTCTTGAAATTGATTTTATTGCAATAATGGACATTCATCATGTAGATGATTGACCTCTTTGCAAAAAGCACAAATTTTAGTTTGGACTGACCTATCTTTTAATTGTTATTCAACCATACTTTTCAATTCATCAAGTTTATTTTACGATGTCTTGCCTATATTGCTATTGATTTCATAAGAATGGTTTTCACCAATTTGTTCTTCTCACAATATTTTTTTGATTGTTTTGCCATTTTAATAGTAGTGTCTCTTGCTAATGTTAGCGTTTTGTCGAATAAAGATCCTCCACATATCGTGTCTAGGAATCTTTGTTCTAAATGGTTTAGTTTTTTCATAAAAGTATTCTAATAAAATCTTCTCTATAAATCCATGTTGTGGACATAATGATATTAATTTTTGGTATATATCCCAAAACTCACCAAAAGTCTCCTCGGTCTCTATATTAGCATTGCTAATTCGTTTTCTATCCAAACTAATTTTGCAAGCTGGAACGTATTGATCTAAGAAGGCTTCTAACATTTTGGACCATATGGTTATAGAATTTTGAGGTAGATAGAATTGCCAATCTTTAGCTCGACCTTTCAAACAAGAAGGAAAAGCCTTTAGTTTGACATAATCTAACTCTGCGTTTTTGGGTTTTATTACACTTATTATATGCGTGTATTTCCTAATAAGTTGTTGAGGATCTTCATCACCTTCACCTTAAAACTGAGGTAAAGAATCGATGAATCCCGATTTTAACTCAAAATCAGGGAAATCCATAGGAAAAGCAATAAACCATAGGTTCATAAGCTGTGATATTTTTATTAGCTTGCCTAAAAGTAAGTTCTTGCTCGATGTGTGACATATTGTATGACATGTACCGAGAAAGATTCTTAAGAAACTATTTTAAAATCTCCGGCAACGGCGCAAAAAATTAACACGTGTCGAGCATGTATAATAATTTCCTTTTTATATTATACTTTAAATATTCTGTAGTAATGATAAGTGTGAATCATTTCCACAAGGATTTTGCCAATTCTTTAAGAAAAAAAGTTTTATTTTTTATTTTTTTATTTTTTTATTTTTTTTATTTTTAAATTAATAAAAATATAATTTAAACTAACTAAACTTACTTAAGTAACACAAATCAAAGTCATTAAATCTAAAATCAATTCAACGCAATAAATCTCAATAATAAATAAACATCTTAACAATCCTCCTAAATAATGAAACATAGATCCATTTTGCACTCCAAACATGTTACTCAATTCATATAGTCATGAATGTACTTTACAAAGTATCCTAGATCATTAAACCTCAATCATAAGTAAGTAAACAGCCTTTAGCCAACCATTTTTTCTTCTTATACTGGTGGAAAAGCCACGTTCTAATTCTATTGAGCTAACTCCTTCGAATACACAAAGACATTAACTTCACGCAATAAAACCGCTTTAATTTTATGAAAACTTCGAACTACTAAATTTAACACATTCAGAAAGCTGCTTCAACATTAGACTTAGTTCTCAAATTCACCTAGGATATTTAAACGGTGTTTGCCTTTCAAACAATCCTAGTTACTACTTCAATTAGCTAATGAATCAAAACATCACATACATATTGGCCACTACGCACATAATACTTAAATCCATGATTGCAACCCAAGAATAACAATCTATAAAAATAGAGAATTAAAGAATATAATTACGTTTAAAATATTAAGTGCACATTCATCTCATCATGGCTATATTGCAAAATGGATCTAGTTCATATTTGGAGTTTTGTTTAGATTAACAAACTACTCACTCATGATAATAAATCAAAAAATAAATTTGAAATTAAAAGACATAATTAAAATTACCATGATAAAAACTTGAATCTTCTCCAAAAAGTAAAGCAATAAAGAATGGACTCCAAACTAAAGTAAAAGTTATAAAACTAACATAAGGCCCTAATTCCGTAGTCTAGGGTTTTTATTTATAGTATATTAGATATTACATATCCTAAATCGACTTAAAATCCTTGTTGTAATCAAAAATCCTCGAATTCACACCCAGCGATTCCTAGTGATTTATGTGAGTCATGATTCGCTGGGAATATCCAGAATTTGGAGCTCACTAGTCATTTCTTGTGTCCTCCGATTTAGCAAGTGATTCAGTGCCTCCCAAGAATCGATAAGAAGCGTTAGTTCATAATTCCAGTTTTTCTTAGCTTCCTTCGTGATTCTTCATACAATCTTTTCACTCGGTTAATTCCTTCATTTTCCTCCCTTTTTCCTTCATTTCTTCGTATTCTCCATTTAATATCTGAAATATGAAAAACAAGATAAAGTCACATGTTATATAGTCTTTTACATCTAAAATCATCCTAAAATGAACTATAAAATATGTCTAATTATTGACTTGTCAGTAAGCCGAAGAGGACCACGATGATGAGTCTAATACTGAGGAATCGAGTGATGATGAAGCAAACTATGGAAATAAAGATAGTTAAACTAACATTTGACATTACTTATTTCTAGCAAGGAAAATTATATTTACTATGCACTAAACAACTTCCCTTTTTCTTTGCATGTCAATCAGCTCATATCCATCGTGATGATGGATACTTAGGTATGTTGTGGACCTATGAGGTGAAGATGCGAAATTGGGAGGAGATGCAGACCTGAGAGAAGTTGTAGACATGCATGGGAGGAAAGGCAGACATGGGAGGAGAGGCAGTCCTCGGAGCTAATGATGAGACACAAATGGAATATGAGGACATGAGTGCTACCCAATCAAATGATGAAAATGAATCAGGTGGAGTTGAAAACCACCTAACAGTTCAAAATTATGTGTCGACTAACATAGAGGAATCGAAGTTGTTCGTTAAAGATGCACTAATTGGGGTTTAGGAATGACTTTTAAGAAACATGGTGCATAACTATACCTTGATTGAGATGCTCCTCGCGAGTCGTGAAGAACAAAGAAATACTAAAAGGAAATAGCTTAAAAAATAGGTTGCACAATTAGGTTAATAGGTCATGGTGGTGGTGGAAGGGAAGTCGTGAAGGAATCAAGAATGGAAGATGCATAAATTTCAAGTGACGTTCTATTTTTCTCTATGAGTAAACTCTGAAACAATCTATCTCATTTTGGGTGTTCGCTATTATGGAAACTTAGATGTACCTAAACTATTTTTGTGTTGATTATATTTTTTTAGAGGAGTAGCAACCTAAAGTTGCGTTGGACTGGTCCCTTGGTTGCATGGGGCTTGTGCAGGTTTCTATGGTTTGAACTTGTGACGACCCAAATTTTTAATCGCATTTTAAATCCTTAATTAGGATTATCGACCCGTGACGTGGGACCCACATTGTGATACGCATACTGACCGAGGCACGTGGTCGAGGTATATGTTACATTTGCATGATGATTTCTTAGTATATGGTAAATATGTAGACTACTAAGTTAACTCTACTTGTTATTTATAAGTGTCGATACGTGAGTAGGGACACGCCTCGATATATGTGCAGTCATGGCACTGGGTAGAAGTGACATAGTGAGTCATTTATTTAATTGGATGTATTTATATGGCTAGATTAATTAAATTTGATGTGGCTATAGTTGATTTATTAGAAATGTAGCTTAAGTTAGTAAAATAAAACAATAGCCATTTGATGTTTCTCGAGATACGTATGGACACATCAAGAGGCAACGGAGTATGATTTAGGGTTAGAAAGGTTAAGTTAGTAGAGAGTTAGTGGATTTGAAACAAAATAAGAGCCATTAGATTAGTCTCCAGATGAGTGTGTACATTAAGATAAATGGCTATAAACCAATCCTAACTAATATATATAAGATTGAGTGAGAAAACACATGCAAATCATTTCATTTTATTTGTAACCTATAAAAGAAGGCTCTGGAGGAAGAATATCATCAACTGTTTGATGAATTTCTTTGAGTTAGGAGAGGATTGACCAAGCCATAGGTGTTCATCAACTAGGTAATTCTACTTACACTAGTAATTTAGTTTAATTAGATGAATTTATGATATAATTGAGATGTTGGTTGTTCTTGTTGTTTTGGTGCATTTCTTGGGTCTCTGATAGGTAAGACCAAGGATCCCAAGGTGTTGAAATTGGCCATGTGTGGAGAAAACTCATAATTCAAAGTACAGAATTTTGGGTTTTCTTAGATATAGCACGCTAGACGTATTAGCTAGCGCGCTACCTAGGTGTAGCACGCTAATAAGGTTGAGTAGCAGGCCAATAAGGTCACTAGTGCGCTAGACATCCCATCTAGTGCGCTAGGAACTCTGACAGCACAAAAATCTGCACTTTTTCAAAACACACTTAACTTATCTAGCTTAGCCTAAAACCCAAATTAAAGGTCTAAACACACTCTGATACATACTAAATTATACCAGGAGTATAAGGAAGAGTCTCGAGAGTTCGAGTACCCATTTTTGGGTGTCAAGAAGCCGGTTGAGCTAAGGATACGTTGCGTGACTTGTAAGTAATCTTGTTGAGGTTCTTATTTACATTTCATTCTAATTATGCTCTATTTTACACTATTTTGACTATGTATTGCTTTATATTCGATATCATGAAATTGTTTCATATTCTACTCATTATATGGGTGCTTTTATCATGATATCATTTACCTATGGAACCATTGACTCTATTCTCATGTCCTATGTCTTTCTTGTTGTTTTGATAAAAGTGTAATCGAGAATAACATGCTATTAGGATTAGAGAAATGAAATTGTAGTATATATATGAACTTGTATTCTTTGAACGTTGGCTTTGAAGCATATTGCCTTGTCTAGGAATCCCTAATGAAGTCTTCCTTGAAATTACAAAGTAGTGGTAGAATTTATTGCACGATTATGAAATGTGCAGCATACGGGGTCACTAGACTATTGGGGATGTCGGCACTCACCACTACACTTGCGTGTCACATGGGTTATGGGACTAGGGGTAGTTGGCAAGTATTTACATACAGATGATCTATTTATGTGTAGCACTCAGCTCCGCTTTTGAGGATTGAGATATGGATGATTATGGAGTCGTAGAGCTCAACTTCGACCTTTGATAGAGGTGTAGAACACAGCTCCACCCTGAGATAGTGGAATAAAGACCTATGTAATATGACTCACGGCCGATCGGACCTAGATCATTACTACTTAACCTGTGTCAGTCTCGTTTTATTTAATTGTGGTATTTTCTAGCATATTTCCATTTCAGCACTTCTTCGCTATACTTATGCTTTTAAATTCCAATTGATTATGTTTGGAAATGTATTTAAGAATCTCTATGAATTACTTTATTACTTATTGTACTCACCGTCCTTTTTATGTCAGTCGGTGCAGACCCGTAGAGCAGTAGACTGAGGAAGGAGAAGATCATCGACTATCTCTGAGCGTTCGGTGACTTTCTACTTTCTATCTTGTAGGTCTCAAAATTTTGATGTATTATCTACTTTATGTCATTTCTATACAATTTGGGCTTTATTTTTGGGTTGAGCTTATAGTTTCCCCGACTTGAGACTTAGACTATCACAGTGTTACCCATCTTTTGATGTTTATATGCATGTGATGTTATTTCCTAGTTTCCACACTTAGGATTTTTAATAATTGCTTCCGAATAGCTGTTAAGACTTCCGTTAAGTATTTTTATTTGAATAGAATTTTAACTAATTCTGAAATTCAATAATAATGTGATAGTTGTATTATTTATCCTAAACATGAATAATGAGGCTAATAAGATAAAAGGGCTCACTAATATGTTGTTAGGTCATACGTGGCTGAGATTAGGGCTTAATGATAGGATTAGGCCAGCGGTGCCATGTTTTAAGGAAGGGGTCGTCACAGTTGGTATCATAGCCAAGTTCTCAATAAGTATACCATAAATTTGAATAAGACACAAACCTTTGATGTGGAAACCAGACGATCCTTGCCTAGAAACTATCAGTTGGGAAGTGAGTGAAAGTAAGATAGGGATTTCTTATATGTACATTTTAATTTTTATATGTATGTATATATATGCGTTATCTACGTAGATATTTATGTCACGAACGTCGTCAACATGCTGAGCACGATGGTAGATTGACGCAAGATTGGAGATTTCAGTCGAGGTCCTGCTTGTGAAGGACTTCATCACACTCTAGTTAGCCTACTTCGATGGACTAAAGAACTTTGAGAAAGATCGAGAAGTAAGTACTATCTCAGGAGAAGCTTCATATGATATTGAAGAACAAGGATAAACTTCGGGCAAAGATCTCATCGTACACTTTGGAGAGAGACGCTGATGTTTGGTGGCGTATGATCGTAGTTGCTCATGGAGATTTGAGAAATGGGATGCTTTCAAGCAGAAGTTCTATCAATAGTACTTCCCGCCAGCGGTGATGAATAGGTAGAGGAAGGAATTCATGGACCTAAGTCAGGGAGTAGAGGAGTCTGTGATGTAGTATATGGACCGGTATGATTATCGGAGGCAGTTCGCTGGGGACTTAGTTAGGATGACTCAAAGGATGTGTACCATTTCGATGACGAACTTAGGCTAGACATCAGTTTTCATGTAGTCAGTACAGGTGCCAGGACACTCATTGAGATATATGAGCTTGCCTTATCACATGAGACATACTACTTAGGCAGAGTCGCAGGTGAGACTGAATCGGGTCTAGTGTTATCAACATAGTAGGCTCCAAAGTATGAGAGGAGGAGAGAGAATGATCAAGGGATCTAGGAGATCGAGTAGAGGTTCTAAGGGATCAGGGATAGCTACAAATTACACATCGACTGTGCCATATGCATCATACCCTACTCCAATGCAGAGCTCAATAGGCAGATCTCCCTTGCCACCTCCAATCTGACTAGTGTTGGCAGCTCCAACTATTCATGCACTTCCCGCACCACAGGCCCCACATGCTCCACAACAGCAGCATCAGGGTGGCAGAGGCCGAGGCAGAGGCAAAGGGAAAGATGCTAGACAAGGACAGAGACAACCGTAGTGACATGGTCAGTATCAGGTACATGGTCAGTTTCCTACTCGGGTTCAACACAGATAGATTACATGCTACAGATGTGAACAGGTCGAAAACATAATGAGGGAGTGCCTTCAGTCGGCAGTAGTCCACGCACAGCAGGCCCGAGACGAGGCGCATATGGTAGCCCATGTAGACGTCGACACCACATGAGATCTCGTTGAGGGTACCATTTCTATTTGTGGTAAAGATTCATATGTGTTATTTAATTCTGGATCTACCGTATCTTGTAATGTTGTTCACATGTTATGCATCCTAGGATTGAACCCATTAGGCTTAGAGTACATTTGATCTTTAGTACCACAGCCGAAGATATGGTTTATCCTAACAGCCTAGTTAAATGATATTTAGTTGATATATGTGGAGTAGAGTTCCCTGCTAACTTCATAGTTCTCAAGGTATTAAAGTTCGACGCGTTATTAGGGATGGATTGGATAGCACTATATCACGTTCATATTGATTATTTGAGTAAGACAGTGATATTTGAGATCTCATGGACATTCGATATTTACTTATAAAGGTAGAACATCGAGAGCCGAAAGCACGAGAGGTCGACTTGCAACTAGTGGAAAGATGGAGACTCTGGTAGCATTGTATACAGTGGCAAAAGGTCAAGGACCCTGACTTGAGGACATACCGATTGTCGCGAGTTCTAGACATTTTTCTGGATGACTTACCTGGTTTGCCACCCCCGAGAGAGGTTGACTTCATCATTGAGTTACTACTAGGCACCAGACGTATTTCTATACCTTCGTACCATATGGCCCCGCGAGAGTTAGTGGAGTTGAAGACTCGAATTCAGGATTTGGGACATAAGGGGTTCATCACACCCTCTATTTCGTCATGGGGAGCACATGTCCTCTCTATGAAGAAGAAGGATGGTACTTTGAGACTGCGTATTGACTACAAATAGTTGAATAAGGTCACAATCAGGAACAACTACCCACTGTTGAGGATCGACGATTTATTTGATTAGCTGAGGGGAGCACAGTATTTCCTCAAGATAGAACTGTGATCAGGCTATCATCAGCTCATAATCAGGGATGAGAATAGGTACAAAATAGCTTTCAGCACGAGATACGGATAGTATCAGTTCACGATCATGCCATTTGGGCTGACTTGAGAAACAAGTATGTCCTGAAAGTACTCATCAAGTGGCATTTCCATGTCGACACATAACTCACTTGGGAGCGGGAAGACTATATTATGGACTGATTTCTGTACCTTTTCGAGTCAAGTATAAACTTAACTTAAATTTTAATTTTGAGGACGAAATTTCCATTACTTAGGAAGATTTGTCACGGCCCAAATTTCTAATCGCGTTTTAAATCCTTAATCAGGATCATTGACCCGTGACGTGGGACCCACATCGTGATACGCACATTGACCGAGGCACTTGATCGAGGTATATGTTACATTTGCGTGATGATTTGCTAGTTTATCATACAAATGTAGACTACTAAGTCTCCTCTACTTGTTATTTATAGTTGTCGATACATGAGTGGGCACGCCTCGATATGCATGCAATCATGGGACCAGGTAGAGATTGACATGGTGAGTCATTTATTTAATTAAATGTATTAATGTGGCTAAATTAATTAAATTTGATGTAGCTATAGTTGATTTATAAAAAATGTAGCCTAAGTTAGTAAATTAAAATAATAGCCATTTGATGTTTCTCGAGATACGTATGGACACATCAAGAGACCAATGGAGTATGATATTTTCGGACCTCACTTAATTAGAGCATCTGACCAGCCTAGATTACCTTAATCCCTAAATAATCTAGCAGCCTTCACCTCTCGATCAGTAAACAATTAATATTAAGATCTTATAATCATCAATCATAAAATATTACCAACCACTAAGGATTCTAAGTGAATCTTAAATCTCAAAGTTCGTTTACATTAATTAGATAGTCCTCAAAATTTCGTAAAAAATTTTCGACAGCATCTCCTATATTTTTAAGCCTACAACAAAAATCTCGGCTTTCAAAAATCTTCAACAAAACCTACTCTGCTTTGGTGGAAATGCCGAAGGACTCATAATCCACCCATAACAATATATATTGCATCAACAAAATTATATATTCATTCTAACTTGATTTAAAGTATCAAAACTTTAAACTAATATTACTTTAACTCAAAAATTATCTCAACTCTTCCAAAAACCATTCCAGCCATTCTAAAGAAAATCCTAATCACACTCGAACCCAAAACCCCGTACATAGATAAAAGACTAAGTATGTCACATACAGTCGGAAAGCTTTCCCTTTCCCATGTCACCGTTAAAACCTATCATTAGCCAATTATAACAATTAGATAATGTCAGATAAGTAAAACCCACACAATCCAGTACACATTTAGTAATCAAATGCATAATAATCCAAGAGATTAAACGAAGAATATAATCCAAAGAATTTAAATACAACTGTGAATCCGTCTTGTTTTTGTTATCCGACCACAATTAGATAATGTTCTCTGGAAGTGGTAAGTAAACAATAATAAGAACTCATGCGCGGGGAGAATAACCGAACGAGTCTCGTTCTTCGAGATCAGTATTTGTCTCCAAAACAAAAGTTGAATGAGGCAGTGGGTTGTTTGGATAAATATAAGACTTCCTTGATATTCGTATCGCACGAATCTTGAGGCAAGTCTAAAAACTAACAACCATTTACTATTCTTATTGTATATGTTGATCTTCCTCATGATACGTGCTGCATATTTCGAGGTCAATCTCAGTGACAACAATCAAGATCATCATCACCTAACCATCGTTAATTGTATTTGATCTCCTCGAGATACGTATCACGTATCCGAGGTAGATCTTATGGTTTAATAACTATACCCCCAATTGGTTTTTCTCGGGGCGTGGATAAATTATCTCCAACGCGTTCCTCCATTCTCTTTCTCGACACTCACTCTACACGTATCTCGAGGCGAATTTAAGTATATTTTTATTTAATTCAAACTACAGGATTGATTTATATATATTTATATATATAAACTATATTATATATATAAATACATAAACACTTATATATTCGCGGCTATAAATTTGCCAAGCGCGTTAATAACCGATATCGGGTGTGCACACTATTGTACATCCCACTCGTGTCACCCTCAACCCTGCGTGTCACTAGCCGCCCACCAATTTATTAATTATTTTATTTTATTTCTTGATTATCACTTCAATTTATGTCCAAATTAAATCTCCAAAATACCTAAAAATTACCAAAAATGGGAGAAAATTCTCCAATGTACTCTGGAACTCACAGACACCGCGTATACACTTTAACTTGACTCTATTTCACATCGAAACATTGTATAATACATCAAATAGGCACATGGCAAATAAAAATAATATTAACTTTATGTTCTCCAATCCGTATCATGTGGGTCCCACCTTGGATACCTAAATTCCAAATCAAGTCTAAAAATACTTAATTAGCCACCTAATCAAGTTAATAAAATTCTCGGATGTCACAACCTTCCCAACTAATCAAATATTTCATCCTCGAAATTTAAACTTACAAGTAACTGAACCAAAAGAGATATGAGAAAATGGTTCTTCATATATAACTCATTGAATCCAAACCTTTAAAACCATTTCCAAGGTGAATCGTTCAGTGGACCCAATCACTTTCGTTGTATTCAACAACTCGGTGGTAGAGATCATAAATACTTCAACTTTTCATTTCCAAATCCTTGATTTAAGAAAAAGTTATCTCTATTACCTTGCCAATCTTTGCAATTTGTAAATTTGTGATGAGTTAAACAATCAACTTTGTGGAATATTTAATAACCTTACTTCATTTCTCATCTCATACCTTGAATTTCATTCAAGTATTAATTCATAGCAAGACCTAGCCTATTTTGCTATTCATAACACAATTCTCATTCTAATCTGAATATTATTCCACAAACCATTGATAATTCTTTCCATATCCACCCAAACTCTGATACACATCTCAGTTTATTTTCTCATCACTAACCATCCATTTTTATTTCAATAATCAGTCGATTGATTCTTAGACTATCGTCGGTCCAAAATTATATATTGATGCAAATAATATTTCAGCACAACATTAGATACTAAGTAGAGTTGTGTATCTATTTGATCCATCATCATTCCAGCGTTCCCCACCAGAAACCTAGAATTACTCAAGTCATCCCATGACTATAGATCTATCTCATAACGCATATGTCATCCTATGATAAGAGATCTCGAATTCCCAATCCGATCAAAAATATAAACCTAACATAACGTGCAAATCTCACTCATTCTCCAAATATCTACTCATAATATTATTTAGATTGTAGACTAGAATGTAATTACCAATTCCAACTCATAAGCTAATTCACTTAACTTTTTTGATTGAAAAAAAGATTATCATTTCTAACTTTGTCAGATCATT
Source organism: Stephania cephalantha (assembly GCA_039657325.1). Classification (NCBI taxonomy): domain Eukaryota; kingdom Viridiplantae; phylum Streptophyta; class Magnoliopsida; order Ranunculales; family Menispermaceae; genus Stephania; species Stephania cephalantha. The sequence continues at coordinate 26,624,782 of CM077578.1, read as the reverse complement.
CTCTAATGATGATTTCATCAAGAACATCATTCCATTCACTTTACTAAGATCTTTTACAAACTTACGTCTTAATCATTTACTGTTCACCGACTTCTCTCATTACCTGAATAGTTAACTTGAGTAGACCTACATTTCTAAATAAAGATATCAACATATTTGATGATTATACTCTCATTGTATAATTTCTAACTTGTATCCCGTACAAGTTTATAACTTTATTATCTTTTCTTCATTTCTACTCAATTATAATTGAGAATATTCAATTCTTCAAACATATCAAGTCAGATATAGTGTACTCTATTCAATATTTCTAACCTAACCGAAATAAGGCTTACAAACTGAGCTGTAAATCACTCATTTCTCTTCATTTCACTTATATATTTACCAATATACAAGCATCTTACATGTAATGATCCGAATTAATTAAACTAGGATTTGCGTTAATCTCAGAGATTAACTATCGTAATTCAGGTGTTACGTGGACAACTCGGTTAACTCGGACACGAGAATCGAAGAAATATTACTTTATGGATGGTGGTTGTGTATATGTGGTGTTTAAAAAAGTTATTATTATTATATTGCACCGCATGTGTGTATGTTGCTATCAGGCGAGTTTGTGTGACTGGTGTTCACCTCGAAAGGCATGTCAACGCGGGTGTCGGATAGGCGAACTACAGATACACTAGGAAACTCGACTAATTCACATTAGGATGACTAATTAATCAATTAAAATAAGTAATGTGACCATAGGCCAAGTAAACTTCAATTAAAATAATAGGATATAACGTACCTCGAATTGCGTGCCGAGACTTGAGGTATCGAGTGTTGAGTAGTCGAGGGTTAGTGTGATCACAAAATTTGTCAATTTGGTGAATAAAAACATTAACTATTTATATTATAATGGGCCTAATCTAATGCAATTGAATCAAATAAATCAATGCCTATAGTTTGATTATTTAAATTAGAAACTAAGATATTGTCTTAGAGATACATGTTGACACATCTAGGAACCATGTGAGTAGCAAATTAGTGTCACTTTGATTGGGTTAGTGGGAGTTAGTGGGATACATCTCAAGGTGTGGATCATTAGATGAGCTACGAGATACGTAAATACATGGAGATCAATGGCTAAGAATCAATATTCTTAATATATAAGATCAACACATGCAAGGAAACCATTTTCATTTTCGACTTATGAATCAAAAGAAGTTGCTGGAGAATAAGGAGGTTGATGGAGATAAGGAATCCATGGAAGATTGGTGAGAATTTCTCAAGCTAGGTGGTACATCAATTAGGTACACATCTATTTATGTCAGATTGAAATCATTTCTGGTTTTTGGAATCCATAGGGTAGATGATTGAATATTTGCAATTGATTTATATATTTGGATTCCTCATTTGAAGCTAATAATCCAGCTATATTGAAGTTCTTAATTTGGATTCGAAATCATAAAGATATGAATTCTTGTAGTTGCAAGACCAAAACTATAATTTTGCATGTTATATTAGAAATTAGCCTATGTAATTTGGTCATAACTTGCTCATTTTAAATCCAAAAATTGACCCAAACTGATGGTCATAATTTTGCATGTTATATTAGAAAGCGTACTCAAAGGGTAACCACTTTGCTTGGATAGAGATGCTGTAATTCAATTGTTTTCATGTCCAAAAGTGCTCTACAAACAGGTGCTGGAATTCATAAGAAACATTTTGAAACTAAACTTGTTAAAGGCATAACTCCCTAACTACTTACCCAAATGAGCTGATATTTTAGTATGTTATATTTGGGTATGTAATCTGCCTTGTGACAAAAAATTACCTTTTTTGGAAATGTAGATTGGGAGGAATAGATTTTCTAAATCCGCTGGTCATATTAAGTTCCAATTAGAGCTATGTTTAGTAGAATCATGATATCTCTTTCGTTTTAAATCAGAATTTTGTAAACTAAACCTTTTCGGAAAGATAAAATAGAGATCAAGATCTTCTTAGTGGTGCAAGATTTCAAGATTTAGACCATTTCATGCCTAAAAATGCGTTGTAACATAAGACTTAAATTGAGACTTAATTTAGTCTTTAGGGCTGATTTGGGAAGATCAATTTGAGACATATTCAAGCAATTCGAATACATAATAAAAAAAAGTAACTAAATTCAGGGACTTAGGGGACCGTAGCTCGGGTATCGGGGAGCTTGTCTGGTCGGATTCGGGTGTTCGTGGGAGTCGGAGCGCTTGTTGAGGTACGTAAACCCATTGGAATGACTCACAGAATTCATGATTTGGATTATCGAGTTTTCTTTTCATGTGTGACTACCGGTGGGCACACATGGGGTTTTCACTCATATTTTGGTGTGCGTATACATTAGTTATGGCTAAATCGCATGCACAGGTTACTTGTGATAGTGCCTGTGTCGATGGCAGTAGAATATATCTACGACTGTCGGGAGGGGTTAAGGTGGTCCTGATGTGTAATAGCATTGGGAATGAACCATGATGTTTACTAAATTTAGGGTTTAGCCACTGTAAGCCTATAAGTATATACGTGATTCCTATTCGATATATCGATTATTGGCGAGTTTAGGATAAGGTTTTCTCATGATTATACGGATGTTTACTGATTAATGCTTTTATTTTTGAGCTGGTTTAATTGGTAGATGTTGTTTATTTATTTCACGCTATTGCTTTTGCCTGTTGTATGCTGCTTACATTCATGGGAATATGACATACTGTTGTCAGGTGTTATATTCGCATGTCACGTAGTTTATCAGTTTTATTTCATGAATATTGTGTGGACTTCTCTTAGGATTTTACTCACTGGACTCGTTAATGTATTTGTTGGGTGACTGAGTGCAGATCCTTCGACGAGCAAGGGCAAGGAGGTACTGGGCGACTAACTCTGAGATTGTGGAGCCAGCTCGTGTGTGATATCAATATGTATTTATTTTACTTTGGTTGGGTTTTGGGGACCATAGAACACTGATTACATGTATATGAAACTTTTTTTTATACTTAACTCGCCTTGATATATATGTGGTATCTTTTGTCGGGTTTTCCACTACTTAGGATTGTTGAATACTGTATCACTTACTGAAGTTAAGACTTCCGCTGTAAAATTTCATTATAACTTGATAAATTGATTAACTGGCTAATAAAATCATTAATAATTATATGGAAATTAATTAGCAAATTTAGGAATAAATGGAAAAGTGTAAGTAGTCAGGTAGGTCGCATAACGTAAAGGATAAGCGGGTCATGACATGAGATGCGATTTGGCGGGTAGCAAGGCGGCCTGGAGTTTGGGGCCATCATAGTTTGGTGTCAGAGTGAGGTTTCGAGGAAGCTTAGGGAGTAGTTTAAAGGAAAGATAATAAAACTGAAAAAAATAAACCTTAGATGTAGAAACCCGATGATCCTGACTTAGAACCTTAGTTGGGAAGCAGACTTGAGATGGGTAGTGATAGGTTTATATAAATGTTATATTTTGTTATATATATGATATATGTCTATATATGTTGAGATTGACTCTGAGTACGCTTTGTGATGTAGATCATGGACGGACAGTCTGGTACGCCTCGTAAGACTAGACAGACTAGCGATGCGGCTAGGGATTTCCTTGTTATGGCGAGTGTAGAGGATCGACTGTCTGCTCAGGAAACTCAGATGCCTGAGGTATTAAAATTGTTACGGGATTAAACCTTTGCACTGACAGCACTTGCTACGGCGGTTACAGCACATACAGGGCAGCCATATCCCCGGTTGTTCCCTAGACACCAGTGAAGAGAGTAGCTATGAAGACACAAATAGAGAGAGCTACACCTGTTGTTGTTCCACTGGAGATGCCGACTCCTACACCTCCACCCACGACTACAGAGCAGATGACAGCTATTGCGTCAGGATTTATTTTGGCCCCAAAGGCTAAGATGTTGAGGGAGTTCTTGAAGTTTCAGGCAGGTTTTTTCTACGGAAGCGCGCGACAGGGAAATGGATAGTGTCTTATTAGCATTTCCATAAGTTGATAAGGAACGATGAGAGCGTTCAGGCTTGTCTTTCTGGAGCATGCTTGAGAGATCATGCAGCAGTCTGGTGGACTACGTATACGGACACTCATCCAGAGCCAACGACGTGGGCTAAGTTCAGAGAGTTCTTCTATGACCAGTATATACTCATGGAAGTGAGGTTGAGATTGAGGGAGGAGTTTTTAGCCCTGAGATAGGGTAATTGAACGTTGATACAGTATATGGAGTGATTCCGGTATTTACTTCAGTTCGCTATGGATGTGGCCGGGACTAAGCGACTACAGATATACTACTTCACACGAGGGGTTGATGACAAGATTGTTGAGGCAGTGGTTTCATCTGGAGCTCGCACTTTGTAGGAGATATTTGATCGGGCTTTGGCTCATGAAACCTTATTGATGCAGAGAGAGGGTAGGCGTATTACTAGGTCTGAGGTACAGACTGAACAGAAGAGACAGAGAGATCGGGATAATAGAGAGGATAGACAATACGGTGGAGACCGTAGGGATGATGATCGAGCAGTTAAAGCTTATGTTGTACCCGCATTACCAACGTCGCCGGTGAGACAGGTACATGACATTGGAGGCAGGGACTGGAGATCGCAGAGTCAGGGCCGGAGGTCAAGATATGGTTATTCGACTGCATGTTTACAGTGTGGACAATAGGGGCACATCAAGAGAGATTGTCCCAAGAGATTAGTGACTCAAGTATTACTGACACCGGTGCAGACTCGAGAGCTAGTGCATGTGGTGACTGAGCCCGTCCGGGAGATTTCCCAGCAGCAGGTTCAATGTATGTGAATTTTTAAATTTTTAATCAATACAACTTAAGTTCATGTATGCATGATAGATTATTGTATTATGGCTTGTGATTGTCATGGGTCGTAGCATGGCATGGAATTGTCATGGTGTGTAAGGATAGGTCGTAGCATGACATGAGATTGTCATGGTGAGTAAGAGTAAGTCATGGCATGACATCATATTGTCATGGTGAGTAAGGGAGGATATGGCATGGCATGGGATTGTCATGGTATGTGATGGTTAGTTAGGACTATAATGTTGGGATACATGATATGAGAGGTTTACAGTTACTGGTGTTAGGTAACTGGGTTAGGGAAACTCGAAAATAGAAATCGAATTGAGAATAGGTTGCGAGGATGTTGGGAAGTGAGTGACTGATTTTGAGCACCTCGGCAACACGCGCCTATGTCTCAGGGTAACACTACGATCCCTGTGATAGAGTGGTGGAGGTGTTCAAAGGACTGTAGAGAGGGACTATCAAGGTGTGAGGCGTGGTCACACGGGGATAGGATAGTTACATCAAAATTTACTTGAGATTCAAATTTCAAGGACGAAATTCTCTTATTTGGGAAGAATTGTAACAACCCAAATTAATTAAACTAGGATTAGCGTTAAATCTTGGAAATTAACAGTCGTAATTCGAGCATTACGTGGACAACTCGGTTGACTCAAACACGAAAACCGAGGAAATATGTTATTTATGGATGGTGGTTGTGTATATGTGGTGTTTAAAAAATTATTATAATTATATTGCACCGCATCTGTGTATGTTGCTATCAGGTGAGTTTGTGTGACGGGTGTTCACCTCGAAAGGCGTGTCAACGCGGGTGTTGGATAGGCGAACTACGAATACACTAGGAGACTCGACTATTTCACGTTAGAATGACTAATCAATCAATTAAAATTGGTAATGTGACCATAGGCCAAGTAAACTTCAATTAAAACAATAGGCTATGACATACCTTGAATTGCGTGCCAAAATGCGGGGCATCGAGTGCCGGGTAGTCGAGGGTTAGTGGGATCACAAAATATTTCAATTTAGTGAATAAAAACACTAACCATATATATTATAATGGGCTTAAGCTAATGTAATTGAATCAAATAAATCAATGCCTATAGTTTGGTTTTTTAAATTAGAAACCATGAGATTGTCCTAGAGATACGTGTTGACACATCAAGGAACCATGTGAGCAGCAAATTAGTATCGCTTTGATTGGTTTTGTTGGAGTTAGTGGGATATATTTCAAGGTATGGATCATTAGATGAGCTTCGAGATACGTGAATACATGGAGATCAATGGCCAGGAATCAATATTACCTTAATATATAAAATCAACACATTGAAGGAAACCATTTTCATTTTCAACTTATGAATCAAGAGAAGTTGCTGGAGAATGAGGTTGATGGAAAAAAGGTATCCATGGAAGATTGGTGAGAATTTCTCAAGCTAGGTGGTACATCAACTAGGTACACATATGTTTATGTCATATTAAAATCATTTCTGGTTTTCGGCTAATTCCGTAGGGTAGATGATTGAATATTTGCAATTGGTTTATATATTTGGATTCCTCATTTGAAGCTGATAATCTAGCTATATTTAAGTTCTAACTTTGGATTTGAAATCATAAAGATATGAATTTTTGAAGTTGCAAGACCAAAACTAGAATTCTGCTTGTTATATTAGGAATTAGCCTATGTAATTTGGTCATAACTTGCTCATTTTTTATCCAAATCGACCCAGACTAGTGGCATTTGAAAGCTTACTCAAAGAGTAACAACTTTCCCTAACTTGTGATGTTGTAGTTCAATTGGTTTTATGTCCAAAACGGCTCTACAAGTAGGTGTTGGAACTCAAAGAAAAGTTTTGAAACTAAACTTGTTAAAGGCATAACTCCCTAACTACTTATCCAAATGAGTTGATCATTTAGTATGTTGTATTTGGGTATGTTTGATGCCTTGTGACCAAAAATCACCTTTCTTGAAAATATATATTGGGAAGAATAGATTTTCTAAGTCCGCTTGTCAGATTAGGTTCCAATTAGAGCTATATTTAGTAGAATCATGATATCTCTTTCGTTTTAAATTTGAGTTTTGCAAACTAAACCTTTTCGAAAAGCTAAGATACAGTCATAAGATCTTTGTATTAGTGGATGATTTTGAGAGTTGGACCATTTCATGCCTAAAACTGCGTTGTAACTAAAGACTGAAATTGAAACTTAATTTAGTTTTTAGGGCAGATTTGGGAAGATCAATTTGAAACATATTCAACCAACTTGAATACATAATAAACACACTTAACTGACTTCAGGGACTTAGGAAACTGTAGTATGGATATCGGGGAGCTTGTCGGGTTGAATTCGGGTGTTCGGGGGAGTCGGAGTGCTTGTTGAAGTGTGTAAACCCATTAGAATGCCTCACATAATTTATGATTTAGTTTATCGATTTTGTTTTTCAAGTGTGACTGCTGGTGGGCATACATAGGGTTTTCACTCTTATTTTGGTGTACGTATATATTGGTTATGGTTAAATCGCATGCACGGGTTACTTGTGATAGTGCTCGTGTCGATGATAGTAAAATATATCTATGACTGTTAGGAGGGATTAGGGTGGTCTTGATGTCTAACAACGTCGAGAAGGGACCATGTTGTTTACTAAAGTTGGGATTTAGCTACTGTAAGCCTGTAAGTAAATATGTAGTTCATATTTGATTTATCGATTACTGGCTGGTGTAGGTTAGGGTTTTCTCGTGATTATACGGATGTTTACTAATTAATGTTTTATTTCTGAACTGGTTTAATTAGTATATGTTGTTTATTTATTTCACGCTACTGCTTTTGCTTGTCGTTTGTTGCTTACATTCATGGAAATATGACATATTGTTGTCAGGTGTTATATTCACATGTCCCGTAGTTTATTAGTTTTATTTCATGAATATTTTATGAACTTCTCTTGGGATTTTACTCACTGGACTCATCACTGTATTTATTGGTTGACGGAGTGCAGATCTTTCGACGAGCAAGGGCAAGGGGAAGGAGGTATTTGGCGACTACCTCTGAGATTGTGGAGCCAGCTCGTGTGTGATATCAGTATGTATTTATTTTACTTATGTTGGGTTTTGGGGACTAAAGAACACTGATTACATGTATATATAACTTTTGTTATACTTAACCCGCCTTGATATATACATGGTATCTTTTACCGGGTTTTCCACTACTTAGGATTGTTGAATATTGTATCACTTACTTAAATTAAGACTTCCACTATAAAATTTCATTATAACTTAATAAATTGATTAACTTGCTAATGAAATCATTAATAATTGTATGGTAATTAGTTAGCTAAGTTAGGAATAAATGGGAAAGTGTAAGTAGGCAGGTAGGTCGCAGAACGTCAAGGATAAGCAGGCCATGACGTGGCAAGGCTTGGTGACTTGGGATGCAACGTGGCAGGTAGCAAAACGGCCTGGAATTTGGGGCCGTCACATTACATCATCTCCAATTTATAAAAACTAGTGCTTTAAAATTCACCATTGACTAATCAGGTGGTGTAGCACTACAATTGAACCAATGTACAATATATTCACTTATATTAATTGTATACTAATTTGGTTCAAAACTTTCAACATTTGGAGTTTAAATCCTAGTAAGATCCTTATGAAGATATATTAAGTTCCATCAAACTTATAGTTTGATATTCTAATTTCATCGGGACTCGTTAACCTGAAATTTTCATTTTCATACTAATGTGAGAATATATTGATCATTTAGTTACCTATACATCAGCCTCTAATTGACTCTGATGAAACTTCATAGACTCTTTTATACCGACTGTCCCCACTCATTCGATTATTTAAAGATGGGTGGACGTGTCACACCGATCTTCTACATTGTGAATGAATCTTGATTATGAAACGAAGTTACTTAGAATTTTGGTCATGCACAACTACTCCAGAGTCTTACCTTGACTTGAGGAGCCCATTCGTGTCACTTCTAGCATCACATGTCATCTCAACACCTCATTTTATTTTATACATTGAGTCTATTCCGTTTAGTTTTTGTCAATCCTAGCTATTCTCACATTGATCTCAATTTTTTCCCTTTATAAACTTACCACAACTTTCGCTCGATAACCAGGCCACTTACAGCTCCTTAATCTTGACCTAGAATGATAATTTATATATCTTCTCTTTTGAAAATATAGCTAAGGATGGTGTGACTTCTTATTATCATTTAATGAATTGAAGTCTTCCCTAGCTAATCTTAATTCAAAACAGAGAAGCTTTGTGACTCAAACAGTTACACTATTTGTTATTGCCTTACATTATTTCCATTAATCTCAAACATCCTGAATTTTCTTTTTCTTAAAAAAATTCAATACTTTTCAAGATACTATGTAAGATAACTTTGTATCTTACTATTCATCAAATTACTTTTGATAAATTCACCTTTCCATTATTATTCAATTGAAGAGATAGAAGAATTTGAATTTTCAAACTTTGATTAACTTAATGACTAACCAAATTCTTAAATGATGCTATTTCAATCCTTTAAGTCTTATAAATATAAATTCTCGCAATATAGGAGCTCATACTGACATCCTACACAAATCACTTACTGATTCTTAATCAGTACATCTATCTATTCATTTATTATATTTTAAGTTGTAGTCAAAACGTCATAACTTAATGTCGTTAGAAATAATTATTGGGTACTTTGAATCTAAAAACACGATCACGTGTTTTGATGTTTAATAGCTAATCCAAGCTGTTATTAGACCACTTTCCCAACACCTTAACTTCTAACACGTCGATTTTATCACTACACTTTTTTTTCATTTTGAAGTTAAAATTTTCGTTGATCTTTGTTTTATAACAATACCTAATTCGGTGTTAACAAAGATTATTTCTAACTCATGCATTTCCATTCATTTTATCAGTACTTTATTCCATTCATAGAACAACTAGACTCAACATCACTTATGGATAAGTAATTTGAGTAGTAAATAATCAAAGTTTTCCTTACTTTTATATAGAATCATTTGATTGTTTTAAAATATGGTTATATTCCATTTTCCACTTGACGTTTTGTTTATGAAAGGAGACAATACTTGGCTTTAAAGTTTTTATTTTCGTAGAAACCGACTTAAAAAACTTAACTAATCCAATAACAATTTCATTATGATTTCTAAGTTAAAATTCAATTTTTATAATCATTTTTTATTTTACATTTTTGATAACCACGTGTCTCTTTTTTCCTTTCATTGAGACTATTTTCAGAAGCAACTCTCAATTGGTTATGAATCAAACTAATATTTTGTAAATAGGTTTTACCGAGTTACTAGTTAAATCGGTACTAACCTTTCAAGATATACATAGCTTGTGCTTCCCACAAGTCTCAATTTCATTTTTTTTTTACATTTTCCAAATGATTTTCAGTCCCTTGAGACTTAATTTAAGTCTATTTTAATGTTTTCCTAAACGTTTAAAAATTATAATAGTTCGATACTTTCGATTTCCAAGAAATACAAGTTCAGTGTTTACATACATAAATCATTTGGACTTCACCTTCAACCAATTTCTTATTGGTTTTGTAACTGATAGTTTCATCAGTTATATCAGTTCCGAACTACTTACAACACCTTTATGAATTCAGACTTCATGAGTCTATTTTACGTCCATTTATGCTCAGTTTCATTTCATAAGTCTATTCTATCTTTTAATTACTCGTTTCTAGTCTTAGTCGTCATATCTTACGAGTTAAGTATCGAATGGACAAGGAGAATAAACTTCATATCGCATATGTAGCGATAATACATACATACAACATAAATATAACACAATAATAAAGTTTTTAAACTTTTTAACCCTGTTCTATCGCATTACTTCCCAACTAATTTCTCACTCATTCTCAATCAACAAGATTCCATTAGAATCCTAGGCTCTGATACCAACATTGTCAGACCCTACTTAACTAGAGCATCTGATCGAACTAGATTACCTTAATCCCTAAATAATCTAGCAGCCTTCACCTCTCCATCAATAAACAATTAATATTAAGATCTTATAATAAACAGTTAATATTAAGATCTTATAATCATCAATTATAAAATATTATCAACCACTAAGTATTCTAAGTGAATCTTAAACCTCAATGTTTGTTTACATTAATTAGATAGTTCTCAAAATTTCGTAAAAATGTTTTGACAACATCTACTCTATTTTTAAGCCTACACCGAAAATCCTGGCCTTCAAAAATCTTCAACGAAACCTGCTCAGCTTTAGTGGAAATGACAAAGGACTCACAATCCACCCGTAAAAATATATATTGCATCAACTTAATTATATATTCATTTTAACTTGATTTTAAGTATCAAGACTTTAAACTAACATTACATTAACTCAAAAATTATCTCAACTCGTCCAAAAACCATTCTAGCCATTCTAAAGGAAATCCTAATCATACTCGAACCCAAAACCCCATATATACAATATATTATATTCAAAAATAATATATACAGAGATAAAAGAACTAAGCATGTCACATATAGTCGAAAAACTTTCCCTTTCCCTGGTAGCTGCTAAAACTTGTCAGTATCCAATTATTAAAATTCAATAATGTCAGATAAGTAAACCTCACACTATCTAGTACACCTGTAATAATCAAATGGATAATAATTCAAGAGATTAAACGAAGAATATAATCCAAGGAGTTTAAATACAATCGTGAATTCATCCATTTTTTGTTATCCGACCATAATCAGATAACGTTCTTCAAAAGTGGTAAGTAAACAATTATAAGAACTCATGTGGGGCGAGAATAACTGAATGAGTCTTGTTCCTCGAGTCTATCTAAGTATAATATGGTTCAACGTGATCTAATGATAATCACGTGATGTAAAGTATCAATGACTCTAGCCCTTCAAGCATAATATAGTGTTCTATAACCACGGTATAGTCTACACTATAAGGAGACTCGAATCACCTTATCCTCCCAACTCGTGTATGCATGTACAACAAAAATCAATATCAAGGATCAATGCAATTTAAACGAAATTATAATCATACAATGTAAAGGTTACAATGAGATTTGCTTAATCTTACAAACGCGATATCGCAACTCCCTTGCGCTCCTAGTTGGTAAACTAGTCCACACAAGGCTCCAATCGTGGTCTTACAATTCATTAATATGTCCTGTAAGCCTCTACAAGAACTTCATTTTTCCTATTATTTGCAATTTAATTGACCCAATTGCGTCCCGAAACCCATAAAATACTTCCAAAATAAATTATCCAATGCTCGGATTTCATTTTTTTACTCAAAATTATTGTTCGGCATCGTAAATTACGGTGTCTAGGATTAAATATAATTTTTCTAATTTTATTTTTTATTTGGTCTTCATCGACCCGAAAACCCCAGAATCCCTTCAAATCGACTCCTCAGATGCTCGGATCTCAATTTTGACTCCAAATTGTGATTCAAAATCAAAAATGAAATTTATTTTCCTCAAGATACGTAGTACGTATCTCGAGATCAATTTTTGTCTCTAAAACAAAGTTGAATGAGGCAGTGGGTTGTTAGATAAATATAAGATTTCTTTGAGATTCATATGACACGAATATCGAGGCAAGTCTAAAAACTAACAACTATTTACTATTCTCATTGTATATGTTATTCTTCTTCGAGATACATAACACGTATCTCGAGGTTAATCTTAGTGAAAACAAACAAGATCATCATCAACTAACCGCCTTTAACAAAACCAATTGTATTTGATCTCCTCGAGATACATATCACGTATCTCAAGTTAGATCTTACGGTTTCATAACTATACCGCCACTTGATTTTTCTCGAGATTAGATAACACGCATCTCGAGGCGTGGATAAATTATCTCCAACACGTTCCTCCATTCTCTTCCCCGACACTCATGCTACACGTATATCAAAGTGAATCCAAGGTATACTTTTATTTAGTTCAAACTATAGGATTGATTTATGTATATTTATATATAAACTATATTATATATAAATACATATACCCCTATCTATTCACGGCCATAAATTCGCCACGTGCGCTAACGACCAACCTCGGGCGTGCACGCTATTGTACATCCCACGCGTGTCACCTTCGACCTCGCGTGTCACTAGGCGCCAACCAGTATATTAATGATTTTTTTTAATTTCATGATTATCTCTTCAATTTATGTCCAAATTAAATTTTGAAAAATATCCAAAAATTGCCAAAAATTAGAAAAAATTCCCCAGTGCACTCTGAAACTCATGGACACTGCATATACACTTCAACTTGACCTTATTTCACATAAAAATAGTGTATAATACATCAAATAAGCACACGGCACATAAAAATAATATTAAATTTATGATCTCTGATTCATAACAAGTGAGTCCCACATCAGATACCTAAATTCCAAATTAAATTCGAAAATACTTAATTAGCCACCTAATCAAGTTAATAAAATTCTCTTGGTGTTAGCAAGGGTAAGTTAGTTGATTTGAAACAAAATGAGAGCCATTAAATTAGTCTCTAGATAAGTGTGTACATTAAGATAAATGGCTATAAATCAATCCTAACCAATATATATAAGATTAAATGAGCAAACACATGCAAATCATTTCATTTCATTTGCAACTTAGAAGTGAAGGCTCTGAAGGAAGAAGATCAGCAAGTGTGTGATGAATTTCAGTGAGTTAGGAGAGGATTGACCAAGCCATAGGTGTTCATCAAATAGGTAATTCTTCTTACACTAGTAATGTTTAATTTGATGAATTTATGATACAATTAAGATGTTGGTTATTCTTGTTGTTTTAGTGGGTATCTTGGGTCTTTGGTAGGTTAGCACAGGGATCCCTAGATGTTGGAATTGGCCATGTGTGGAGAAAACTCAGAATTCAAAGTGTAGAATCTTGGGTTTTCCTGCACATAGCGTGCTAAACATGCTAGCTAGCACGCTACTTGTGTGTAATGCGCTAATAAGGTTGACTAGCACGCTAATGAGGTCACTAGCACGCTAGACATCCCATCCAGTGCGTTAGGTACTCTAACAGCACAAAAATCTGCATTTTTCAAAACATACTTAACATATCTAGCTTAGCCTAAAACTGATTGAAGGGTCTAAACACACTCTAATACATACTAAATTATACCAAGAATCTAGGGAAGAGTCTCGAGAGTCCGAGTACGCGTTTTTGGGTGTCAGGAGGCCGATTAAGCTAAGGAATATGTTGCGTGACTTGAAAGTAGTCTTGTTGAGGCTCTTATTTACATTTCATTCTAATTATACCATGTTTTATAGTATTTTGACTATGAATTGCTTTGTAATCTAATATCATGAAATTGTTTCATAGTTTACTCATTATATGGGTATTTTTATCATGATATCATTTGCCCATGCAATCATTGACTCTATTATCATGTCATATGTCTTTCTTGATGTTTTGATAAAAGTGTAATCAAGAATAGCATGTTATTAGGATTAAAGAAATGAAGTTGTAGTATATATATGGACTCGTATTCTTTGAATGTTGCCTTTGAAGTATATTGCTTTTTCTTGGAATCCCTAATGCGAGTCTTCCTTGATATTACAAAGTAGAGGTAGAATCTAGGGTCCATTGCATAATTATGAGATGTGCGGGACACGCGATCACTGGACTACCAGGGATGTCGGCACTCACCTCTACACTTGCGTGTCACACGGGTATAGGACTCGAGGTAGTCAGCAATTATGTATATACAGATGATCTATTCATTCATAGAGCTCGGCTTTGCTTTCGAGGATTAAGATATGGATGATTATGGAGTCATAGAGCTCAGCTTCAACCTTTGATAGAGTCGTAGAGCTCAGCTCCGACCTTTGATAGAGGCGTAGAGCATAGCTTCACCCTAAGATAGTGGAATAAAGGTCTATATGATAGGACTCACGACCGATCGAACCTAGATCATTACTACTTAGCCTACGTCAGACTCATTTTATTTAACAGTGGTATTTTCTAGCATATTTTCATTTCAGCACTTCTTCGCTATTTTTATGCTTTTAAATACTAGTTGATTATCTCTGGAAATGTACTTATTAATTTCTATGAATTACTTTATTACTTATTGTACTCACCGTCCTTTTTATGACAGTGAGTACAGATCCGTCGAGCAGTAGATAGAGGAATGAGAAGATTAGCGACTATCTCTGAGCGTTCGGTGATTTTCTACTTTCTATCTTGTAGGTCTCAACATTTTGATTTATTATCTACTTTATGTCATTTCTATACATTTTGGGCTGTATTTCTGGGTTGAGCGTATAGTTTCCCCAAGTTGAGACTTAGGCTAGCACACTATTTTCCATCTTTTTATGTTTATATGCATGTGATGTTATTTCATGGTTTCCACACTTGGGATTTTTAATAATTATTTTCGCATAACTGTTAAGACTTCCGCTAAGTATTTTTAATTGAATAAAATTTTAATTAACTCTGAAATTCAATAATAATGTGACATATGTATTACTTATCCTGAACACGATTAACAAGGCTACTAAGATAAAAAAAAGTTGACTAATACGTCGTTAGGTCCTACGTGGCTGATATTAGGGCTTAATGATAGGATTAGGATTGGTGGTGCCCTGTTTTAAGGAAGGGGTCGTCACATAACTATCGATAAGCCACCAATTGTACTATATTTTATTGTGATATTACTATAAATTCCAAGGAATTTTGTCTCTATTTTTACTCTTAAATTTTTATTTTTGTGTTTTCAGAGTAAATACAAGCTATTATATATAAAGGATGGATTTCATACAAAAATTCAGTTAAAAGTTGAACAAAGGCCCAACGCCTCAGATGTGAAGAAATTGTTGGATGAAACTTGACTATATTGCAGGAAACTTAATAAGAAGGGTTGCGAATTAAGCCTTGTGAAGGCCCAGGAGAAAGCCGGAGTATAAATTTCAAGAAAAACCCCAACGCTTTTCGAGCGCTTTAAGATTGAACAAACGACTCTAGCAAGACACTAAACTTCTATTGAGACAAAATCAAACGGAAAATAGTGTCGTAGCCCCTCCTCAGCGATTCTCAATGCCTTAAAGTGTTCAACGTACGGCGCTGGACAAAATCAAAGATTGGCAGTTTCCAATTTTTCCTTTGTACAAGATTTGGGATTATATTTTCTCTTATCATACTCCTACTATAAATAGGAAACCCTAGAATGACTATTTGAGGTTGGACGTTTCAGAGATCGTGAGACCTTGGGGAGAAAACTTCTTTTTGTTTTGAGAAACTTTTGGGAGAGGAGAACGTATTGCTCACACTTTATAAGTCATTAATTTCGTTTTTTAAGATTTTACATTGTTTTCTATTATTTGAGTAAAGAGCATTGTTGATTTCATGTCAATGATTGGCTAAGTTCCACATTCTAAATCATTATCATTAAGTTCTATGGGTTTTTAGGATTTGGGAGGTTTTTGCGTTTTCAATTCTAAAATTATTCAATTCTAATTTGTATATTCTTGATTGCATTATTGCTATGAGGCTTTTGGCTATGGCTTTGAAATTTAAATTTTTTTCCTTATCATTGTGTAAATGCACGTGCACTTTGATTTTGGTAAAAGACTATAGCCAGTGATCTTATGCCGCTCGTAAAAGGGATCACGTTAGGTGGCAATTTGGGCCTTGTTTGTTGGCAATCGATGTGCCTTTGTGTCATTGAGATGTAAGAAGAGTAGCGGTGTATCGTAATCTCCACATGACAGGTGAAAGAATTTGACGCTAGTTACTACTCATAATAGGTGTTTTCATAGAGCATAATGCTGTTAGTCCGTTGAAAATTTGCGGAGCACTCGGGATTTTGTGGGCCTAGTTAGTATGTGGTTATGTCGCATGTTCCCTACACTAACAGGAGGAGAACAAGGTGACAAGAGTCACTCTAGGCCTATCTATGAAAACCGGTATCAAATCAATCTTTTAAAACCAACAAACAAGTCTGATTCCTTGAATTTCAATTCACACTTTGGTTTAGAGTTTCCCATTTACTGATTTTCATTTTTTACACAATTGAGTTTTGTTTTCTTCGCATTTAATTCTTAGTTTAATTGAGTTTTATTTCTAAAAACCCCCCATTTTTCTCGAGGCCTAAAAAGGAACATCATAATCCTTGTAGATTCGACCCTGCTTACCACTACTACAAATTTATAGTAGTTCAGTATTTGGGACTATTATTTGTATCATGCGGCGCAAAATCAACTATGTTGGTTATGTATTTTTTTGGTGGGGGGGCACTATGGTATGATGTTGGAGTGGTCTCATTTTAGGATCCTTAACCATGCTTAAATTTTCTATGGTATGTCTAGTGTCTTTCTATGTTATTGAACTATTTACTTGCATGATCAGTTGCTCTATTCTTCTGTGAACAACCATTATTATTTTGCGATGTGTAAAGTTATGTTTGTGTCTCTATTAATGGTTTACAACTTTGGTGCCCTAATGAATGTTTATATGTCATGATAAATGCTTTTCAATTAATCGTGTCTTATGTTGTTTAATGCCATTTATGTGTCGTAACGAATGTTTTTGTGTCCAAATGAATAGTTTCAATTGGTTTAAACTATGTTTAAACTGATATTGTCGTGTTTTCTTGGATGGGGACAGTTTCTCGCATGTCTCATATGGCTTTTGCATGTTTCTATTTGTTTGAACAATAGTGATGATGTTTTTAAGGGGCCAATGTAGTCTCAAATTTGGTCACAGTTGATATCAGAGCTTATGTTAGGTGAACCTAGGGGAGAGATAAATGAAACTGAATAAGGAAAAAATAAATTTAGACATGGAAACCTGAATATCCTGACTTAGAACCTTAGTTGGGAAGTGAACGTGAGGCGGGTAGTACCAGAGCTTGTACATTATATATTTTAATTGTAATAGCATATATGCGTATATGAGGCTAATATGGACACATCTTCGCTGTTGCAGATGTGACATGGACGAACTCCCGACTCCACCTGTAGAGGATGGTGGACAGACGAGTGGTACCATGCCTGTTGCGACTAACCAGAGTGTACTCTATCGGATCGCGGCACATGACCGACAATTTGAGTTGATGATGGCTTTGCTCCATGCCCAGACAGCGGCTATCACAACGATTACTATCATTGTTACACCGAGCATTACTAAGATGGTAGTCGCCCCGATTGTCCGAGGCACGCCAATAACTGTAGTTATGGCAGAGACTGCTACACCAACTACATCTTTAGAGACTCGTACTGAGGTTACCATAATAGTGTCTACGCTCATAGAAAAATTGACATAGGCCCCACAGGAGATCAAATTCGAGACCTCATTGTCACTTGAGGCTAATTTGACAAAGGAGTTTGTGAGATATCAACCGATATATTTTTACTGGAGGCAAAGAGCCAGAGGCAACTGCGAGGTGGCTTCTCGCATAGGAGAAGCTCCCTAAGCTTCTAAGGATTTATAATAGCATTCAACCCAATATATCTGGATATATGCTTCGAGGAGAGGCTGAAATTTGGTGGACCGCCCATATTGAGACCCATGAAGAGTCGACTACCTAGATAGTTTCATACAAGTCTTCTATGACCAGTACATACCGAGGGAGATATAGTTGCATCTAATATATGAGTTTTTATGTTTTAGGCAGGGTACTCGTACAGTTGTTGTAGGGTACTCGTACAGTTGTTCAATATATGAAAAGGTACCGCTACCTGTTACAGTTCACTGAGGATTTGGCTTCTATGAAGAGGTATCGCGATCAAGTTTGCTATTTTGGTGTGGGGTTTAGAGATGAGATAACAAGTATAATAGTGTCAGGCAGAGTTCGTACACTACAGATAAGAAGGCCTTAATCTATGAGACATATCTTCTTTACATTGTCGCGATGCCCATACCACAGCAGGCATCAGGGGTCATTCGAGCACGACACCAAATCTGACTGGAAGGGAAATAGGATTTTAGATCACAGAGCTAGATGGGGATAGAGGCACATACATGATGACCACCAAGCAGTCATTGCCCATGCTAAGTACCTGCATAGCTAGCCTAGACTTCAAGTGGCGGTTATACATAGCACTAGGGACATAAACCAATTTAGGACCAAGGAGACAGGGACCGAAGGTAATATGGTCAGGGTCAGGACCAAAGGTCGGACAGTGGTCAGGGTCAAGGGTTAGGACACAAACATGTTACTTGTTTCAAATGCAGATAGCCTGAACACATTAAGAAGGATTGTCCAAGAGCTTCAGCAGTAACGATTGCAGCACCACTAGTTCAGACTAAGGAGTGAGCACACGCGGTAGCACAACCAAGCTGCAAGGCCACCTGATATTTGAGGGTTGGACGATAGAGATCTGCGAACACCAACTCCCTATTAACCTATGCGTTCCCGAGTTATTAGAGTTCGACTCGCTTTCGGGCATGGATTAGCTAGCAGCGTATCACGCCAATATGGACTATTTTCGTAAGACAATGAATTTTCAAATCCCCGACATACCAGAGTTCAGTTTCACTAGTGATGCAAGTGTAATACCAACCACTAAGGGTAGATTGGCTAAGACCCTAGAGATGGAGGTGTTTGAGATTCCTGATTTCTTTCTAGGGGATTTACTAGGATTGCCCCCACATAGAAAGATCGAGTTCGTTATTGAGCTTGTGTCAAGCACACAGCCGATAGCTAGCAAACCATACTGGAAGATACAGAAGGAATAGGATGAGTTGAAAACTCAACTTGAAGACTTGGAAAATAAGGGACACTTGAGCACATCACCATGGGGAGCATCGGTCTTATTTGTTTAAAAAAATGGTCGCTTGAGGATGTGCATTGACTATAAGAAATTAAACTAGTGACAGTATGGAATTGTTACTCTTTGCCAAGGATCGACGATTTGTTTGACCAGTTGGCCGGAGCTTGTCTCTTCTTTAAAATCGACTTGAGATTGGGTTATCATCAGCTCAGGATTCGAGATGGGGACATATGTAAGACTACATTCAGCACCAAATATGGGTTATTTGAGTTTACAGTGATGTCATTCGGACTGACGAACACGCTGGTCATGTTCATGGACTTGATGCACAGAGTATTGAAGTCGTACTTGGACAAATTTCTCATAGTCTTCATTGATGACATATTGATCTACAGCAAAATTTATGAGGACCACGGGTAACATCTCAGGCCGATTCTGATGACATTGATAGAGCTTACGGATTGAATGTTAAGTTTAGTAAGTGTGAGTTTTTGCTGTCTGAGATCAAGTTCTTGGGACACGTGATCAATGACAGAGGTATATCAGTGGGTCCGAGGAAGATTCATGCAGTCATCGAATGGCCAACACCAAAGATAGAGACAGATATCGGGAGCTTCCTAGGTTTGGCAGGATACTACCAGCAATTTGCAAAGGACTTCTCAAAGATCGCCATGTCGATGACTTGATTGACTATGAAAGACGTACATTTTGATTGGTCAAGGGATTGCGAGGACGCCTTTGCACAGTTGAAGAAGAGGCTGACTATCGCACCATTACTAGTAGTGTCAAAGCTAGGCAAAGTTTTGATAGTTCATACTGATGTTTGTGGCATAGGGCTAGGTTATGTACTGATGTAGGGAGGTATCGTTATCACCTACTTATCTCGACAGTTAAGGACCTATGAGAGAAATTATCTAGTGTACGACTTAGAGCTTGCAGCAGTCGTATTTGCACTGAAGGTATGGAGATATTACCTTTACTGTGAGAGGTTCGCATTGTTTACAGATCATAAGAGTTTAAAGTATTTATTAACTCACAATGATCTGAACATGAGACAACGACGTTGGCTACAGTTGCTCAAGGACTACGACTTCTCTATTGAATATCATTCTGGGAAAACAAATGTCATAGTAGATGCATTGAGCAGGAGATGACCGAATTCTGAAATAGTTGTCTACCATATGATGCACTAGTATGGTTTACTTAAGGCGGCGACAACATTGAGTTTGACAGAGGTTCTTTCTAAGCAGACGCGTAGATTTGTAGACAGATTGAGGTACCATTTGTTTCTATTCCATGAGTGTTAAAGTGTCAAAGGGCTGATGAGATGTACTCAAGGTTTAGTGAGATGGCACGCAGTCCTAATCATTTAGATTGGAGCGAGTCTGTGGATCACTGTTTGACGCACGGAGGGTGGTTATGGATTCCGACGGTGGCAAAGATATGCAACGGAATACTCTAGGAGGCTCACAGGTACTGATATACAGTGCATCTCGATAGGACCGAGATGTATTACGATATGCAACGGTTATTTTGGTGGCCAGGGATGAAGTTGGATGTCGGCGACTATGTTAGGGGTTCTAAGGTGTGCCAGCAGGTTAAGGCTGAGCACAAGAGGCCTTGAGGGTTATTGTAGTCGCTACCCATCCCTCAATGGACATGAGAACGCATTATGATGGATTTCATTTATGGGTTACTGCAGACTTCTCGTAAACACGATGTGATATGGGTAATCATGGATAGTTGACGAAATTAGCCCATTTATACTAGTTTCTATGAATTATAACTTCACATAGTTGAGCACATTATTCGAGAAAGATATTGTACGGCTGCACGGAGTACTGATTTAGATAGTTTCAAACCGGGATAGTCATCTTACATCATTGTTATGGTAGGCTATGCAGGAGCAGTTTGGTACTAAGTTACAGTTTAGCAGTGCATTCCATCATCAGACAGATGGATAGTCAGAGAGATTGATATAAATACTCAAAGATATGCTCAGGGCTTGTGTGTTACAGTTTGGTAGGTCTTAGAAGGAGTACTTGCCATTTTATGAGTATGCTTACAATAATTGTTACGAAAAATGGGTAAGGGAGGTCTCAAACTCACTTTTCATACCCGAAAAGGGGGGAGGGAGGCCCCAATCTCATTTTCCATTCTTGGAAAATGGAGGAGGATTGCGATAGGTTGACAGTCAGCGTAAAACTTTTGTCACTTTTCATGAAATGGATCAAACATATATAAACGTTGGGGTCTTCCCACCTAGCGACGCACTGCATCGGAGCCCGGGTGTAGTGAGAAATGAGCAAGGGTGTGTTTCACATCGCCACCTGGGTGTGAAGAAAAATGAGCAAAGGTTCCAACACATAGGACGTGTGTGGGTAAAGAAGCTAGTCCCTTCACATCGTCGCCCGGATGTGAAAACAAATGAGCAAGGGTTCCCACACAAAGGACGGGTGTGGGTAAAGAAGCTAGTTCAAAACAAACACGAAAACAAAAACAAAATCATAGATATGGACACTAGATCTTTTAGACAAAATAGAAATAGAAAAGGAAAACAAATACAAAGGGGAGAAAAAATTCGTTTAGGAACATGGAACATAAGAACACTTACGGGGAAGTCAATAGAACTAGTAGATACAATGATTAGAAGGAGAGTCAATATTGCTTGCCTCCAAGAGACGAAATGGATAGGAGAAAAGAGTAGAGAAATAGGAAGCACGGGGTTTAAACTGTGGTACACCGGTATAGATAGAAAATGCAATGGAGTATGAATTGTGGTGGATAATGATTATAAGGATAAGGTCGTAGAGGTTAAAAGAATGGGGGATAGATTGATTCTAGTTAAATTAATTATTGGAGACGAAAAAATTAACATACTTAGCGCCTATGCACCACAAGTAGGATTAAGCAAGAGCATCAAACGCAAGTTTTGGGACGATATGGATGGATTTATGCAAAGTATAACATTAGATGAAAAGGTTTTTATTGGAGGAGATTTAAATGGGCATGTCGGGGCAAGTAACGATAGGTTTGAGAGAGTCATGGAGGTTTTGGTTACGGTAATAGAAATGAAGAAGGAGAATTAATCTTAGAATTTGCTTCGGCATACGATTTTGTCTTAGCAAATACTAGTTTTAGGAAGAGGGAGTCGCATATAATTACTTTTAGTAGTGGTCATAACAAGAGTCAAATAGATTTTCTTTTAACAAGAAAAATAGATAGAAAAATATGTAGAGGCGCAAAGTAATACTGGCGAAGCACTTACTACCCAACATATGTTAGTAGTACTTGATATTAAGCTAACATGACGACATAATATAAATAAAAGAGTAGCGACCCTAGAATAAAGTGGTGGAACCTAAAACATAGTAAGCAAGTAGAGTTTAGAGAAAAACTACTAAAGGAAAATATTTGGAATCTTGACTTAGATGCTAATACAATGTGGCTAGAAATGAGTAGTTGCATAAGGAGAGTGGGATCAAACGTATTAGGTATATCTAAAGGCTTGGGACCACCAAAGAAGAAAACATGGTGGTGGAATGAGGATGTCCAACAAGAAATTAAGACTAAAAGAGAGATGTATAGGAAAATACCTAAGTGTCAAGATGAAGATGTGTACAATCAATATAGAGAAGCTAGAAAACAAGCTAAAAAAGTAGTTAGCCAAGCTAAAACAAATTTCATGGAAGATCTATATACAAGGTTAGGTAATAGAGATGGCGAAAAATATATATATAGGCTGGCCAAATTAAGAGATAAAAAGAAACAAGACATAAGTCATGTAAGATGTATTAAGGACGAAAATCAAAATGTTTTAACGTGCGGGAGGATATTAAGGAGAGATGGAGAAGTTACTTCGATAGTTTATTTAATGATGGTCAAGTTGATATTATAATAGATGAAAACCCACACCAAGAAAGAAATGTCAACTATACACGCAATATTAGAATTGTAGAAGTTAAAGAGGCATTGAAAAGAATGAAAATAGGGAAAGCATGTGGCCCAAATGAAATACCCATAGAGGTTTGGAAATGCTTAGGAGAAATTGGATTGACTTGGTTAACAAAACTTTTCAATAAAATTTTAAAATCAAAACGGATGCCAATGGATTGGAGAAGAAGCACGCTTGTGCCAATCTTCAAAAACAAATGAGACATTCAAAGTTGCTCAAACTATCGGGGAATTAAACTTATGAGTCACACTATGAAACTTTGGGAGAGGATAATTGACAATAGGCTAAGGAGATAAACAACAATATCAGAGAACCAATTTGGTTTCATGCCGGGGAGGTCAACTATGGAGGCGGTTTTCCTTGTAAGATGATTGTTAGAAAAATATAGAGAAAAGAAAAAGATTTTCATATGGTATTCGTAGATTTAGAAAAAGCATATGATAGGGTCCCTAAAGATTTTCTTTGGTGGGTTCTAGAAAGAAAAAGAGTGCATGCTAGATACATAGACACTATTAAGGATATGTATGATGGAGTAGTAACGAGTATAAAGACATTTGGAGGAGCTACAAAAGAATTTTCCATTACGATAGGACTACATCAAGGATCGGTTTTAACCCATAACTATTTACTTTAGTTATAGATGAACTAACTAGACATATTCAAGAGGATATACCATGGTGTATGCTATTTGTAGATGATATTGTCTTAGTGGATGAAACTAAAGATGGAGTGAATAGGAAATTAGAACTCTGGAGGAATACATTAGAATCTAAAGGCTTTAAGTTGAGTAGGATGAAAACCGAATACATGCACTGTGAGTTTAGAAACACTAGACATCGAGATGACGGAGTGGTAAAATTAGGGAAGTAGAAGTTTCTAAGGTAAACCACTTTAGGTACCTAAGATCAATTATACAAAATGATGGTAACATTGAGAATGATGTCACACATAGAATTCAAGCTGGATGGAAGAAATGGCGGAGTGCAACATAGGTGATTTGTGATCGAAATGTTCCTACTAAGTTAAAAGGAAAATATTATAGCACCACAATTAAAGGCCAATTATGCTCTATAGAAATTCAAAGACAAGTAGGAGTAGCACCAATTGATACAAAGATTAGGGAAGGGCGGTTGCGGTGGTTTGGTCACCTGCAAAGACGACCTACAAATGCCCCAACTAGAAAACTTGACTCAATAGAAACTGTAGAAATTCGACGAGGTAGGGGCATACCAAAGTTAACATGGGATGCATTAATTAGGAGGGATTTGAATGTTTTGGAAAGCTCACCATCAGTTGCACTTAATCGAGCACAATGGAAAAGTTTGATCCATGTAGCCGACCCCAGTTAATTTGGGACTGAGGCTATGTTGTTGTTGTTGTTGTTGTTGTTGTTGTTGTTGCTTACAATAATAGTTATCAGGCCAGTATTAGGATGCCACCATTTGAGGCACTGTACGATAGACCATGTAGATCACCGACTTCTTGGGTAGAGCCCGAGAATACAGTAGTCGTAGGGCCTAAGATTGTTGTGGACCATATAGAGAATGTGAGACTGATTTGTTAACAGTTGCAGGCTATCCAACACAGACAAAAGAAATATGCGGACAAGTATCGCGATAGGTTGAGCTACGAGGTAGATGATTGGGTCTATTTGAAGGTTTCCTCGTTGAAGGGTCATCAGAGATTTGGGATCAATGGGAAACTAGCACCAACATTTATTGGGTCATTTCAGATTAAGAAACGAGTTGGGGAGGCCACCTATTAGTTGAGATTGCCGAGCCGATTGGCAGAGGTTCATAATGATTTTCATATTTTGATGTTACGGCTGGCCAGATCAGGACTAAGATCGATAGTAGATATGACTAAGATCGAGGTTCAACTTGATGTGACGTACGAGGAACACCCCCATTGAAATAGTGGACCGCAGAGTACAACCTCTCCTAAGGAAGGAAATACTACTAATACTCGTTCGGTGGCAGTATCATGAGAACGAATGACTTATTTGGAAGGGAGAGTATGCCATGGAGAGAAATACCCCCAGTTTTTTCAAGGTAAAGTTTTTACTTACATTTGAATTTCGGGACGAAATTCCTTTTAGTTAAAAAGATTATAACAGCCTGCTCTAATTAATCTTAATTAAATTATTAATTACATATTAGGACTCGTAACTCGGACTTACGTAGACACCGCCAACAAGTCTAGGGCACGACAACTAAGGTATAAACGGTTATTTTTGTGTGATGCTTGTAAATTTATTGCATTATTACTCAATAATTCGCATCGCAATAGTTAGGATTTTTATTGGTCGCATCGTGTGCGTATAGTGACGAGAGTGTAGGACGTCGCGGGGTGCACTTAACTTAGGTGTATGGAGTAATCGAGGGTTTATAGGTCGCATCATTCATCACATCACATCACCCATCAAATCACCCATACCCACCCGTTACCTGTTTATCTCCTACTTTTCTCTCTCATCTACAAACAAAACCCACAACACCCTCTCCTTCTCTAACGACCTTCTTCCTCCGCATACCCCCTCTCATTTTTATTCCTCACCAAGCTTTCCCTTGCCAAGCTCTCCTCACACCTCCACGGTTTTGTCTCCTTTCTCGCGAAGTCATTCCCTCTTGGCAGCTCCCGCCGGCGACTTCCAAGACCGAGGTGAGTGGTGATTTTTGTTGTTGATTTTTTGAAGTAATTTGGGAGCTTAAATGGTGGTGGTGTTGATCTTGTTGTTGTTGTTTATAGTTTTAAAAAGAAAAAGAAAAAAAAGAAAAAAAATATGGAACGTCTTTCCATAAATGAAATAGGAGCGAGTATGGGAGATCGCCAGGTGGGTGGAGCCTGGCTACCCCTAAACTGGCCGAGCCTAATTGACAAAATCTGGACAGGTCGAGCCGAGTCGGCCCAGACCCAAACGGTCTAGTTGGGTTGAACCGGGCCTAACCAAAATGGGCTCAGTTTAGGCCCGACCCAATAAATAATTTAAAATTAAATAAATATGATTTTTTATTAAAATAAATTATAGAAAATAGAAAAAAAGATAGAAATTATGGAAATTTCCATAAAAATTAGAAAAAAATATATAAAAAATTAAAAAATCAAGGTAAATGAGTTTCGAGGCTTTTTTGGGCATTTGGCACTCCGGTATAATCCGAAAAGTGTGACAAACTAAACTTTTTGGAATAAAATTTTAAATTTTTGGTCTCACATTATAAATTCACTTAATGTGGCTCTAAAATAATTAAAGTGGTAAAATTGGACACCGGGAACTTATATTTCCTAAACCAACTATTTCGTAGATAGTGGCAAAGGGTCGATCCCACAGAGATTGGTAATATTTCTAAGGTTCTAAAAGAAAGGAAAAACGGGGTTTGAGAGCAAATGTTAAAAGAATTCAAAAAGACATGAAATCGGAAATATTTTGTGACGAAATCAATTAGAGAGGCAACCTAGACCTTCGGTATGACAAACTTCTTCAATTGGCACAATCAACCCTATGGTCATCGATTTATATAGAGCATGCAATTCAAAGGTATTTTAGAATAGCTATAGACCCGGTAATGTACGTGGGTCCTCGCTTTTCCTAATCTCGATAGTCGATGTACGACAATGACTATTTCTCTAGCCAAAAGTATAACCCTATACTTAAGCGAATTGGGTTTAACATGATCACCGCAACGGGATTTATGAAGGCACTACACTAGACAATCGAATCATTAGTGCGTCCGATTAGCCTAAATCCCTAAGGTATTTGACCGATCCCAAAAGGGTGAATCAATTGATATGGTCAATTGCCACTTGTGTGGTCTTATTGCATAAGGACGGATGCATATGACTTACTACCAATATAATCAAGGTTTAGATATAAGTTTAACCCAAATCAATCAATAACAAGGGAATAAAACACCAATGACAAGCAATAAAATTAAATTAACTTAGATCTCACATAGATTTGATGTCGAAAGAGTTGTTTGCTCCACCACTAGTCTAGATTTACGAGATTAGCCGGACATGTTGATGGACAACCTTATTAAAATATTAAAAAAAAAGAAAACAATTGTCTATCGAGAGGTAGAGATAATAGAATAGTGAGGAGAGTTCTCAGTAAAAACCCTAAGTCTTGTTATAAAAAAACCATTTAATCTCGTCTCTAGAAGAGAGAGAGAAATTGATTTTGGTGGGATCATTAGTGACACGTGCACTGGGGCAAATCTGGTGGTTGTTGTGAGTTTGTTGTAGAGACAGGACACTTGTCACGCAGGGATTGGCTGAGTTGTTGTTGCATGCTGATGTGGCGTACACTGATTGGAAGAGATAGTTGTTGTGGACGTGGAGGATGAGTGACGATGCGACATGTGGTAGCTGGCTGGAATGGAGGTACGTGAGTGAGAGACATACGAAGATTTTGGGAGATAGCGCATGTACATATCCCGAGGTAAATCAATATCTCCTGTAGATGGATATAATGCATGGGATAGTCAGTGAAAATATGGGAGAGTGTACTGGCACATATTTTGATGCATATTCGAGGGTTGTTGGAGATAAGAGAACTCGCACGAAAGAGCGAATTATTGGGAGTGCGTATTGCACAGATCTCGAGGAAAATTAAGACTTTTGTTTCTTATCTGATTTTGATATTTGTACCAATCTTGAGGCTTTATCGAAGGTTCTTGAAATGTTATAGCTTAAGTGTGTCTGGTTGCTGCGTTGCCTAGTCGCTCCTAATTTCTTCATTTAACTTTGCAGAGTGTGTCTCGAGGCAAATATTCTGGTAGTTGATCACACTGCATACTAATACTCTATTTTGCATAGTTTTTTGCCCCAGATTCAACAGTACACTCTATTAAACCTGAAAATAATAAATAAGGACAATTAGGAAAATATTTTAGAGACTCAACTATAAAAGAAATATATAAATAACATATATAATACTAGATAATTAACAACTTATCAAATACCCCCAAACTTAGGATTTTGCACGTCCCGAGCAAAGGTGTAATAGACAAAATAAAAGTAAACTAAACTCCAAATATAGTTATGCACTAACTGAACTAATCAATACTATACCCGATTCCAAATTCATGTAGTTCATTTGGTTTACATAGTCGCCAAGTTAACAAACCATTCAAGAAATTTCAGAGTTATGATATGTCTAGTACCATAATCCAACAGAATTAAAGATTACACTTTAAAGACATAGACTCAGTTAAGACAAAGGCTATCAACTACTAACAAGTTTTCTTGGTCTATACACTTAAGCACACAAGTTTACAATCTCCGTAAAAATAGTGCATCAACGCTGAGAAGGTACCATAGGCAAGAAATGCAACCACACTCTCCACTATTTTAAACTTAGCACCAATGGGAATCAATAGGACTTTGAATAGGTTGTAACATGGCTAAGAAAGGGTACTAAGGAAATTATACGTGACGCCCCCTCTCCTAATCTAGGGCACCACCCTGCCTAATCCCGTAATTAAACCCTAATATCCACGCATGACTAAACTATGTATTAGTCAGCCTTTGCAACCTAAACGTCTCTTTTCTCGTATTCAGGATAAGTAATACACTAGTCCTACTAGTTTATAAAATTTAGAGTTAATTAAAACTTTTTTATTAAAGTAATTATTTAACGAAAGCCTTATTGATTATGCGGAAACAATTAGTAACTTATGCGGAAGCCATTTATAAAATCCTAAGTGTGGAAAACCAAGAAATGACATCACATATATAAATTCCTCAAAATGCAGTGAAACAGGAAAATAGTCAAAGTTAAGTCGGGGAACTAACGCTCAACCCAATATACAACCCCAAATAGTATCTGAAAGACATATAACATATACCATCAAAATACCAAAAGAAGACCTACAAACGATGCAGTGACGTGCCGCGGGCTCTGGGATGATCGTCGACCTTCTTCTTGCCCGGCCTGCTAGTAGGCGGCTCTGCACCCACCGTCATAAAAAGGACGGTGAGTACAAGAATAAAACAATAATCCCCGATGACAAGTTTAATTTGCATTTCCAAATATTCAAATGGTATTTAAAAGCATATAAATGGGAAAACTGGAAAATAAACCATATGCGAGTAAATACCAGAGTTAAACAAGTGATATTGACATTAGGCTAAGTAGTGGTGATTTTGGTCCGGTTGACAGTGAAACATGTCACTCCGACTCAATAATCATATAGCACAAGGGACTCTACCCCTAGTGTTACCAGGGACTCTAACCCCGGTGTGTAGACCACCTCAGGGACTCTAATTTCTGAGTGTCATAGAGTGTCATGTAACATGTGCCGACATCTCTAGGGACTCTAACCCCGTGAGTCGCGCACACCTCGATCGAGTATGGGACCTAAATACGAAAACTACTTTTTAAATTTCAAGAAATACCAAGTAGGGATTGTCAAGGCATAGGCACATCTACACACCTAAACAAATAAGGAATACAAGTCCTCTTAAACATTTATAAGATATTCACTAGCCTAATAGCATGCTATTTATCATTCAATTCAAATTTAAAACAAAAGAATAGACATATCATGGGATAGAATCAATAAGTCAAATCAAATGAATGTATATCATGCAAACTAGACTCATCAAGTAAGCATAGACACAAAGAACACATGATATAAGAATACAAAGGCAAAATAGTCAAAAGGACTATGCAAGGACAACAATTAATAGAAATGAAATGCCAAGTAAATTTGTCATTGGGTAACTCACAACAACAAAGTAAAGCCCTAGCTTTACTGGCCTCCCGATACTCCAAATCTTGTATTTGCTCTCCCGTACCCTTTTCCTAGGTTCCTGAATTTTGTGTCTCATTAGTTCAAATATAGTGGGTTTAAGGTCAATTTAGTGGTGTTTATTGTGTATTCAAATTGATTCAATAGACTTTAAATCAATCTTCCTAAATCAGCCCCTAAAGACTAAATTACGTTTCAATTTCAGTCCTACATTTTAACGCACTTTTAGTCATGAAATGGTCCAAATATCGAAATCCTCCATCAGTACAATTATTGTTGGTCTCTCTCTTAGCTTTACGGAAAGGTTTAGTTTGCAAAATCTTGATTTAAAATAAAAGAGATGTCATGATTTTACTAAACATAGGTCTAATTGGAATTTAGTTCGACCAGCAGATTTAGAAAATCTATTTCTCCCAATCTAAAGTTCCTAAAAATGTGATTTTTGGTCACAAGGCAGAAAATATACCCAAATACCAAGTACTCAAAGATCAGCTCATTTGGATAAGTAGTTAGGGAGTTATACCCTTAACAAATTTAGTTTCAAAACATTCTTTTTTAATTCCAGCACCTGTTTGTAGAGCGTGTTTGGAAATAAAACAATTTGAATCAAAACACCTTCGGTTAAGAAAAGGTATTTACCTTTAAATAAGCTTTCAAATGCCACTAGTTTGGATTAATTTGGATCTAAAATGAGCATATTATGACCAAATTACCAAGGTTGATTCCTAATACAACATGCAGAATTCTAGTTTTGGTGTTGCAACTTCAAAAATTCATATCTTTATGATTTCAAAACCAAATTAAGAACTTCAATATAGCTGTATTATCAGCTTGAAATGAGGAATCTAAATATATAAATTAATTGCAAATACTCAATCATCTACTATCTGAAATTAGCCTAATACCAGAACTTGTTCTAATTTCAATTAAAAATATGTGTACCTAGTTGATGTAGCACCCTAGCTTGAGAATTTCTCACCAACTCCCATGGATTCCTTCAACACCTTGACGATTCACTCCTCTCCAACAATTCCTTCTTCTTCTCCCGTAAAAATGAATGAGTGATTTGGTTTGCATGTTGTTTGATCACTAATGTTATATATTAAGGTGATGTTCCTTCCTATCCCTTGATCTCCATGGATTTATGTATCCCGATGAATATCTAATGGTCAACCTCTTGCCATATATCCCACTAAATCCCACTAACTCAACCTTAAGTGACACCATTTCATTACTCACCTAGTTCCTAGATGTGCCAATGTGTATCTCTCGACCAATCCTTTGCTTTCCATTTAATTTACTCAACTATAGGTCTTTAATTTGATTTACATTAACAAACACGACCATAGGCTTATAAGTAATTCTTTATTTCATATTAGTATTAAATAAAACTTACCAAAATGCTAACTATTCGGTTCCCCGGTTCGCACGCTACTCGAGGCGCGTCCCCGCTCTCGTCTCGACGCCTACAACTGTACAAACCGACTTAGTAAGTCTACACAATACATAACACTAGGCATACATCAATCCAAAAATACAATATACCTCGGCCACGTGCCTTGGGTGGTGCACATATCATGATGTAGGTCCCACGTCGGTAATCCTGATTAAGGAATTAAAACGGGGGTTAGAGATTTGGGTCGTGACAAATATTCCCAACAAAATAAAAACTTTGTCCTCGAAATAAAGTTTAAGTTACGGTTCTACCTGACTCGAACATGTTCGGGAATCTATATCGCATGTAGTCCTCCCGCTCCCAAGTGAGTTATGTGTCATCGTCGAATTGCCACTTGATGAGTACCTTCGCGATGGACTTGCTCCTCAACTGATGTACCTTTCGCTCCAGGATCTGAATGGGCTACTCCTCGTAAGAGATGTCCTCGCTCAGGTCGATCTGACTCAAGTCAACTGTCGGCAGCACGCCTGCCTTCGACTTGGCTAGTCGAAGCATCGAATGTGGAACACTAGATGGACCCTTGACATCTATGGAGGCAGTTTAAGCTCGTATTCCATTTTCCCGACCCGTTTCTTAATCATGAAAGGCCCGATGTACCTCTGTACAAGCTTGCCTTTCACCCCAAATCTCTGAAGACCCTTCCGATGGGAAACCTTTAAATAGTCAATGGCTCCCTCGGAATATGCGAGATCACCGCGATACTTATATGCATATCTTTTTTGTCTCTCATGTACTCCTCTGAGTCTCTGACGGATCAATTTGACCTTTTATGTGTAGTCAACAACAATTTCAGGCCCCACTATCTCCTGGTCATTTGGCTCAGTCCAACACGATGGCGAGCGACACGGTCTGCCATACAAAGCCTCAAATGGCGCCATATCAATGCAAACCTGATAACTGTTGTTGTAAGCAAACTCACACAACGGTAGGTACTTTGCCCAAGATCCACCAAACCCCAACACGCATGCCCGCAACATGTCCTCGAGGACCTGAATCAATCTCTCAGTCTGCCCGTCGGTCTGAGAGTGGAAAGCCGTACTAAACTGTAGGCGCGTACCGTACTGCTCTTGCATACTACGCCACATCCTGGACGTATACGTAGCATCTCGGTCTGACATGATCGTCAATGGTACCCCATGCAGCCTGATTATCTCTCTTTCGAATAGTACGCTCAGCTGATCGAGCATGTAATGCGACGCCACTGGCAGGAAATGAGCAGACTTCGTCAGTCTGTCAACTATCACCCAGATTGAGTCATGTCTCCTCGCGGTCCTCGGCAGTCCTCTGACAAAATCTATAGAGATGTCTTCGCACTTCCATCGAGGAATGGTAAGCGGCTGTAGTAATCCCTCGGGTCTGCGATGCTCGGACTTCACTTGTTGACAGATACCATAGTTCCTGATGAATCTACACACGTCTTCCTTCATACCAGGCCACCAAAAATGTATGCTTATGTCGTGGTACATCTTAGTCCTGCCTGGATGTACAGTAAATCTGGAACGGTGCAACTTCGAAGGATCTCATCTCTCAGCTCCGACACCTCTAGTATCCACAACCTGGCCTGGTATCTCAGACACTGATCTGTCGAATCTGCCCAATATATACACTCTGCACTCTCCGCTAACTCGCTGAATCTCAAGTACAACCGGTCGGTCCTTTAACCCTCTGACACTCGCTGTGTAGACACGGTCTGTAGTCTCATCTATGCGCAAATCATCACCTGAGTATCAGTAGGAACCTCTGTCTAACATGTTGTCGTCGCTACCTCGAGTAATCCGTACTCAAGCATCATGTGACATCTGACCACCTCGGCATCTCTAGTCGGTCTCCTACTCAGCGCATTTGCGATTACGTTCGCTTTTCCTGGGTGATACTCCAAGGAAAAGTCGTAGTCCTTCAAGAACTCCAACCATTTGTGTTGTCTCATGTTCAGCTCTTTCTGTGTGAAGAGATATTTCAGACTCTTGTGATCAGTGAAGAGTGTGAATCTCTCTCCATACAAAAGGTGTCTCTAAGTCCTCAACGTAAATACAACCGCTGCCAACTCTAGGCCGTGTCATGTATTTTTAGCTGTCTCGATGCGTATGCCACGATACCGCTACCCTGCATCAACACATAACCTAGACCCGTATGAGAAGCATCTGTGTACACTAGAAATCCATGTCCAGCCTCTAGCAGTAATAACACTAGCGCGGTAGTTAAATGACCTCTTCAACTGAGTAAATGTAGCCTCGCACTTCTCAGTCCACTCATAAGCAACATTTTTTGTGTCCGCCTCGTCATTGGTGAAGCGATCTTTGAGAAATACTTCACGAACCTACGGTAGTATCCTGCTAACCCCAGAAAGGTCCTGATCTCCGGTACTGATGTCGATGTCGGCTAATCCATGATCGTTTGAATCTTGGCCGAATCTACCGCAATTCCTGTTGCTCCAACAATGTGCCACAAGAACTTGACCTCGGCAAGCCAGAATTCACACTTGCTGAACTTAGCGAAAAGTTGGTGTTCCTTCAATGTCTACAACGTCTCTCTGAGGTTTTGCTCGTGGTCCTCACGTGTCCTCGAGTATATCAAGATGTCATCGATGAAGACTATCAGGAAGCGTTCGAGATATGGTCTAAGTTCCCGGTGCATCAAATCCATGAATACGGGGGGGCGTTGGTCAACCCAAATGGCTTGACCGTGAACTGGTAATGTCTGTATCTGGTGCTGAATGTTGTCTTGGACCTATCCTCATCCCTGATCCTAAGTTGATGATACCCCAATCTCAGGTCTATCTTGGAGAAAAATTATGCTCCTCTCAGCTGATCAAATAAATCGTCTATCCGCGGAAGTGGGTACTTGTTTCTGACTGTCACTCTATTCAACTGTTTGTAGTCGATGCATAGTCTCGGACTGCCATCCTTCTTCTTCACAAAGAGAACTGGCGTTCCCCACAGTGACATCGAAGGTGTGATAAACCCCTTCTCCCCCAAATCCTTAAGCTGAGTCCTCAACTCCTCTAACTCCCTTGGAGTCATGGGGTATGGCGGTATCGCGATCAGCCTGGTACACGGTACTAGGTCGATGATGAAGTCTAGCTCTCGCGGTGGCGGTAATCCAAGTAAATCCTCTGGGAAAGTAGTTGGGAAGTCTTGAACAACCGGTATCTCCTCTAGTATGGGTCTCTGACTCTCCGCTACTGCGTACAACGCTACCTAGAGTCTCCATCTCTCTACTAGATGCAAGCCGAACTCTAGTAGTGCTGAGTCTCGTGGTCGGGGGTGCTGTAGTAGTAGTTGTGGTGACGGGGGCGGTCGAAACCAGTGTAGTCATATGCGCCGACATGTAAGCGATGAAATCGACAATCTGTCGCTCTTGAGCGGTTGTCTGGTAAGACATCCTCTAAAAATTGTCAACTGATACGGTGGGAGGCTGACTGCCGCTAGCTCCGGTGTCTCCAGCCTCGCGCGAATCCCCCATCGGTGTCTTCAAATGGATAGCGAACACGAATCAGCTACTACGTAGCATAACGCATATATATACATATAGAAACTAACACGTAAATGTAAGAAATCCCAATCTCACCTTCACTCAATTCCCAACAAAATAGTTCCTAAGCAAGGATCATCTGGTTTCCTCTACTAAGGTTTGTGTTTTATACGAGTTCGTATTTTTCTTATTTATCCCTAAGGTTCTAATACCTAGTCTCTGATACCAACTGTGACGGCCCCCTCTCCTAATCTAGGGCACCGCCTGGCCTAATCCCATAATTAAGCCCTAATCCTATCCACGCAGGACTCAACTACGTATTAGTCAGCCTTTACAACCTAAACGCCTATTTTCTCATATTTAGGATAAGTAATACACTAGTCCTACTAGTTTATACAATTTAGAGTTAATTAAAACTTTTTTATTAAAGTAATTATTTAACGGAAGTCTTATTGATTATGCGGAAACAATTAGTAACTTATGCGGAAGCCATTTATAAAATCCTAAGTGTGGAAAACCAGGAAATGACATCACATATATAAAGTCCTCAAAATGCAGTGAAACAGTAAAATAGTCTAAGTCAAGTTGGGGAACTAAAGCTCAACCCAATATACAACCCCAAATAGTATCTGAAAGACATAGAACATATACCATCAAAATACCAAAAGAAAACCTATAATCAATGCAGTGACGTGCTGCGGGCTCTGGGATAATCGCCGATCTTCTCCTTGCCTGGCCTGCTGGTAGGCAACTCTGCACCCACCGTCATAAAAAGGACGGTGAGTACAAGAATAAAACGGTAATCTCCGATGACAAGTTTAATTTGCATTTCCAAATATTCAAATGGTATTTAAAAGCATATAAATGGGAAAACTGGAAAATAAACCATATGCAAGTAAATACCAGAGTTAAACAAGTGATACTAACACTAGGCTAAGTAGTGGTGATTTAGGTCCGGTCGGCAGTGAAACATGTCACTCTGACTCAACAATCATATAGCACAAGGGACTCAAACCCAAGTGTTACAAGGGACTCTAACCCCGAGTGTCATACAGTGTCATGTAACATGTGCCGACATCTCTAGGGACTCTAACCCCATGAGTCGCGCACATCTCAATCGAGTACGGGACCTAAATGCGAAAACTACTTTTAAAATTTCAAGAAATACCAAGTAGGGATTGTCAAGGCATAGGCACATCTACACACCTAAACAAATAAGGAATACAAGTCCTCTTAAACATTTATAAGATATTCACTAGCCTAATAGCATGCTATTTATCATTCAATTCACATTTAAAATAAAAGAATAGACATAGCATGGGATAGAATCAATGAGTCAAATCAGATGAATGGATATCATGCAAACTAGACTCATCAAGTGAGCATAGACACAAAGAACACATGATATAAGAATACAAAGGCAAAATAGTCAAAAGGACTATGCAAGGACAACAATTAATAGAAATGAAATGCCAAGTAAAGTTTCCATTGGGTATACTCACAACAACAAAGTAAAGCCCTAGCTTTACTGGCCTCCCGATACTCCAAATCTTGTATTCGCTCTCCCGTACCCTTTTCCTAGGTTCCTGAGTTTGGTGTCTCATTAGTTCAAATATAGTGGGTTTAAGCTCAATTTAGTTTTGTTTATTGTGTATTCAAATTTGTTCAATAGACTTTAAATCAATCTTCCTAAATCAGCCCCTAAAGACTAAATTAATTATCAATTTCAGTCCAATATTTTAACACACTTTTAGGCATGAAATGGTCTAAATATCGAAATCCTCCATCAGTAAAATTATTTTTGGTATCTCTCTTAGCTTTTCGGAAAGTTTTAGTTTGCAAAATTCTGATTTAAAATGAAATAGATGTCATGATTTTACTAAACATAGGTCTAATTGAAATTTAGTCCAACTAGCAGACTTAGAAAATATATATCTCCCAATATATAGTTCCTAAAAATGTGATTTTTGGTCACAAGCCAGAAAATATACCCAAATACAACGTATTCAAAGATCAGCTTATTTGGATAAGTATTTAGGGAGTTATTCCCTTAACAAATTTAGTTTCAAAACATTCCTTTTTAATTCCAGTACCTATTTCTAGAGCATGTTTGAACATAAAAACATTTGAATCAAAACACCTTCGATTAAGCAAAGTTATTCCCCTTTAAATAACCTTTCAAATGCTACTAGTTTGGATCTGGATCTAAAATGGGCAAATTATGACCAAATTACCTAGGTTGATTCCTAATACAACATGCAGATTTTTTAGTTTTTGTGTTGCAACTTCAAAAATTCATATATTTATGATTTCAAAACCAAATTAAAAACTTCAAAATAGCTGGATTATCAGCTTGAAATTAGGAATCTAAATATATAAATCAATTGCAAATACTCAATCATCTACTATCTTAAATTAGCCTAATACCAGAACTTGTTCTAATTTCGACTAAAAATATGTGTACCTAGTTTATGTAGCACCCTAGCTTGAAAATTTCTCACCATTTCACATGGATTCCTTCAACACCTTGATGATTCACTCCTCTCCAACAATTCCTTCTTCTTCTCCCATAAAAATGAATGAGTGATTTGGTTTGCATGTTGTTTGATCACTAATGTTATATATTAAGGTGATGTCCTTCGTAGCCCTTGATCTCCATGGATTTATGTATCCCGAGGAATATCTAATGGTTAGCCTCTTGCCATATATCCCACTAAGTCCCACTAACTCAACCTCAAGTGACACCATTTCATTACTCACAATATTCCTAGATGTGCCAATGTGTATCTCTAGTCCAATCCTATTTTTTCCATTTAATTTACTCAACTATAGGCCTTTAATTTGATTTACATTAACAAACACAGCCATAGGCTTATAAGTAATTCCTTATTTCATATTAGTATTAAATAAGACTTACCAAAATGCTAACTACCCGGTTCCCCAGCTCGTTCGCTACTCGAGGCGCATCCCCGCACTTGTCTCAACGCCTACAACTGTACAAACCGACTTAGTAAGTCTACACAATACATAACACTAGGCATACATCAATACAAAAATACAATATACTTCGGCCACGTTTCTTGGTCGGTGCACGTATCACGGTGTACGTCTCACGTCAAGGGTCGATAATCCTGATTAAGGAACTAAAACGGGGGTTAGAGATTTGGGCCGTGACATTATAAAGGTAATTCAAAACATTGAAAAACTAAAACTTAAACTATCAAAAGATTGTCTGAGAACATGAAAGTGGCTATAATGCATTTAACTTCATTTTTCTTTTAATATGTGCAGTCCTCACCTTTTTCCAACCACCCGGCTCCCTCCTCCATTTCCTATGAATGTTGTTTTAGGTGGGACTCTCTAATTATGACAACAAATTTTTTTCTCTAAATTTTTTTCTCTAAATTTTTTTCTTCTCTTCATGTCTCATTTTAAAGATTTCAAGTCTAAAACTAGCTTCCAATGTGGTAAAGGATTATATCAGGCTATGTCTATAGGTTTAACATTAGGTATGAAAGAAATAAAGGTTGGGTTGGCTAAAAATGGGTTAACTAGGGAAATTACTTTAGGTAGGCTTAAGGCTAAAGGTTTTCATTCAAAAATTACCCAAATTATTTCCCCAAAAGTGGTTTAGTTATAGGAATTTAGCCTCGGGTGGGTTACACCCTTGTTCTAGCACAAAGAAATCCAACTTTTTTTCCATTTGCTCAATTCTGATTGTCTCCCCCCTTTAGTATCTAGCACAAGGCTTAACCTTCATACGAAGTCCCTAATATGAAATCATAAAAATGACGAGTTACGGACCAGAGTGAGTGTTTCTCCTAATTTTTTCTAACTTTCAAGTCAAAATGGCAACTATAGTTTACTCATCCACAACCAAAGGCATGAAAGAAAGTTTCGGCTGACTCTAAACAAGAATAATAATAAAAACTATACTAAATATTTACATAACAGTGTATCAACTCCTAATGAAATGAGAAATAGAAGTATGAAGGGAAAAGAAATGGAAGAAATGAGAGAATAAGGGGTACTAAACACCACCATTACTGTCACGGGTACCTTTCGAGAAAGGGGATTACCCTAAGGAAATTTTTCTCGCTTAACCCAACCCGTGGTGCCTAAGGATCGCCTTAGTTCAGCACACCAACAAAACGTGAATGAACAGCAACAATAGCACAAAGGAAGTTTATTACTTATTTCAATAAGATCACAACTCAAGCATCTCATCCATGCTCTCCCAAGCTTACATGCATTACCTTTACAACAAAACAGCCAAGTAAATTACATAACTAACGAGGACACATGTCCTATGCACATTACACGAGACTAAATAAACCACCACACCAATGTAGTGCTCAAAACAGCCACCTAACTGCTTCCTTCCTTTGCTGCCACCGGGTTCCATAACCGTCTTAACCCCCTGGTCAGTAGGCACATGCTCAAAGTGTTTGGAAGTTGCTGGGATGTGCCTTGGTCATGCTGGGAGCCATGACCAAGGTAGTTACATAACCGCCGGTAACTGCACTTGACTTGGTCTGTCCAAGCCTATAGTTCACCTTGCTCGAGGGACAGGGTCTGATTGGTGGTGTCTAGCTGCGCGCCTAGGCACCTTTGGGTGCTAGCCGGGGCTCGGTCCGATCCAAGTCCGACCGGCTCGGGGTGGCCGGCACCATGGTCCGTCCATGGGTTTTGCCTTCGCATACCTGCCCAAGGCATGCTTTAAGGTCTTCCTTGCTCCCTTGCCCATGCCACCCTTAGGAGAGTCACCCCTCCTTATAGTAAATGTTAAGCCGTTCCCCGAACTCCAATAGGAAAATGATACCAATTGTACTTTGACTTGGTCAACGCCCAAGTCAAGCTTTGTCAACCCTTGCCAAGGTATGTGTTGTCCATGCCAAGGTGCGACCTTACTCGTGCCAAGGTGCGACCTTGCTCCTGCCAAGGCGCGGCCTTGCTTGTGCCAAAGGAATTTGTCAAGGCACGACCTCGCTCGTGCCAAAGGAACCTGCCAAGGCGCTGCCTTACTCGTGCCAAAGGAATCTGCCAAGGCGCAGCCTTGCTTGTGTTAAAAAAACCTGCCTGTGCTAATGTCAAGGATCGCAATTGTGCCCGTGCCAAGGCGCCACTGTGCTCCCACCAAGGAACGTGCCAAGGCCCAACCGTGCTCGTGCCAAAGGAATCTGCCAAGGCGCGGCCATGCTCGTGCCAAAGGAACATGCCCGTGCTCATGCAAAGGATCACAATTGTGCCTGTGCCAAGGCGCCACTGTGCTCCCGCCAAGGAACGTGCCAAGGAACGTGCCAAGGCCCAACCGTGCTTATGCCAAGGCCCGCGCCAAGGCGCCACTGTGCTCCCTGCCAAGGAATGCGCCAAGAAATGTGTCAAGGCCCAACCGTGCTTGTGCTAAGGCGCCATTGTGCTCCCCCCAAGGAACATGCCAAGGCCCAACCGTGCTAGTGCCAAGGCCCGTGCCAAGGCGCCACTATGCTCGTGCCAAGGCATCACTGTGCTCCCCGCCTAGGCGGCGTGTTGCGTCCTTGTTCGCGCCCATACACGCTACCTCATCCATGCCGTATACGATTTACCCATGCGCATGCGTGAGCCTCCGCGCGCTATACAGCAAACCATCCGTGGTGCACCATCCAATAACTAACTCCTATGAAACCTTCTGAGTCCACTAAAACCCAGATATTGCTTGGTTTTCCCGCTACCTAGCCAGCTTACTCGGGTCACGCTATTGAGGGGTTAACAAACATCCCCCCGCCAAAATGTTCGATGCCCTCATCGAACACCTCAACTCTGCGTGTCCACAAGACTGCTACCCACTAAAGCAACATTTCTCCATCTGATCTAGTACTTGTAGTGCCACCAACCTTGGTGTACTGCCTTTGCGCCCGCCTCGCATTGGTGGAACAAAGCACGACCCCTTTTCATCCATGATCGGCAAGCCATGAAGTGATGGAATCACAGCGATTTTCCCAACCATCAAGAAATCATTTCATGCAATGATCTTAAAATCATCCAACAGAGAAGCAGCAATCAAATTTACCTTGCCCTCGCAAGTGTCAATTCGAATGCCTACGTCCAAGGCTATGCTCATAGCCTTCTTTGGTTCTGAATTAACTGCGTTCACCATGCTTGCACTCTCGACAATCTACAAACCAAGCCTCCGATCTAGGTTCTCTGCAACAAATAAATGTGTGGCTTCCGAGTCAATCAGCACCTTCACTATTTGGTTATCAATCTGAGACTCTACAAACATCAGCCCCACTGATCTCACGGCCTTTTGCACCTACACCATGTTAAGCAATTGCAATGGATTCATTCATACATTTGGTTCATCCGCAACAATCATGTTTAGCTTCTCTTTCTTTAAGCAATCCCTTGCCCGATGAGGACCGTCACATATGAAACAGCCCCCTT
This sequence comes from Stephania cephalantha, assembly GCA_039657325.1. NCBI lineage: Eukaryota > Viridiplantae > Streptophyta > Magnoliopsida > Ranunculales > Menispermaceae > Stephania > Stephania cephalantha. Next base: position 26,583,160 of record CM077578.1, on the reverse strand, counting down.
TTCGACATCGATGCTTTGGCACTAGCATCAATTTTTTAAGAAGGCTCCTCCTCCTTCTTAGATCCACCGGCACGATCCTTCTCCTTGTACTTCTTTTCTTTTGATTCAAAAGAAGCACCACTAGTCTTGTAATCTACAAGGCTATCCTCCACCGCAATTGCACTCTACAAGTCTTTCACACCTTGACTTCGCAGCTCTGACTGTACCCATCCTTGCAATCTTGTAGTGAAATTGAACAACTTGTCCTCTTTTGAGATATTTTTAATGTCGAGCAGTAAAGAAGAGAATTCTTTCACGTATTCTCTAACCGTCCCTTTCGCGCAAGGCTTCCCGCGCTTGCCATGCCGCATTTATGGGTAGGAATTGATCCTTCAATTCTCGTTTTAGCACCTCCCACTCCACAATCCTTGGTCGATCAGCAGCTGCATCATTATCTACTCTAGTTTGCCACCAAAGTTTCGCATCACCTTCCAAATACATGGAAGTCAGGATGACCTTTTGGTCCTCTTCCGTCTGGACAGTAGCAAAGTATTGCACCATGTCCCAAAAAAGGTTTTCAAGCTCATTCGCGCTCCATGTGCCTGAAAATTTCTTTGGCTCTGGCACCTTAGGTCTCACTTTTGCCGCACCATAAACCTCCGAGGTTCCTCCCACTACTATCTTGAGCAGACTCACCTTCACAACAATCTTCTCCATTGTCTCAGTGGTGAGTCCACCCGTTGCACGAACATCAGCAACCAACTCCTCGAATATGGATTCCCACATGGATACCAAAGCTTATTATGACTTTGTCCTAGCCACCAAGGAAGCCACCAGCATCTCCAGCCCTTCAATGCGTTGTGCCGTCATTAAAGACTTCGTTGTCTCTACCGAAACACTCATCGTTGCCATCATGTGTTCTAAGTGAGCTACCCTCTCACTCAGATCACTTGCTGCTCGGGTCACCATCGTCTCCGAAACGAGACTCTGATACCAGTTGTCATGGGTGCCTTTCGAGAAAGGGGATTACCCTGAGGAAATTTTTCTCATTTAACCCAACCCGCGGTGCCTAAGGACCGCCTTAATTCAGCACACCAATGAAAACATGATTGAACAACAACAATAGCACAAAGGAAATTTATTACTTAGTTCAATGACGTTACAACTATAGCATCCCATCCATGCTCTCCCAAGCTTACATGCCTTGGCTTTATAACAAAACAGCCAAGTTAGTTACATAACTACCGAGGACACATGTCATATGCACATTACACGAGACTAAATAAACCACCACACCAATGTAGTGCTCACAACAGCCACCTAATTGCTTCCTTCCTTTGCTGCCACCTGGTTCCATAATCGTCTTGACCCCCTGGTCAATAGGCACATGCTCAAAGTGCCTGGAAGTTGCTGGGACGTGCCTCGGTCATGTTGGGAGCCATGACCAAGGTAGTTACATAACCGCATGTAACTGCACTAGACTTGGTCTGTCCAAGCCTATAGTTCACCTTGCTTGAGGGATAGGGTCTGATTGGTGGTACCTAGCTGCGCGCCTAGGCACCTTTGGGTGCTAGCTGGGGCTCGGTCCGATCCAAGTCCCACCGGCTCGGGGTGGCCGGCACCATGGTCCGTCCATGGGTCTTGCCTTGGCATGCCTGCCCAAGGCATTCTCTAAGGTCTTCCTTGCTCTCATGCCCATGCCACCCCTAGGAGAGTCACCCCTCCTTATAGTAGATGTTAAGTCGTTCCCCGAACTCCAATAGGAAACATCAAGAAATGAGACCAATCGTACTTTGACTTGGTCAACGCCCAAGTCAATCTTTGTCAACCCTTGCCAAGGTATGTGTTGCATGTGCCAAGGCGCGACCTTACTCGTGCCAAGGCGCGACCTTACTTCTGCCAAGGCGCGACCTTGCTCGTGCCAAAAGAATCTGTCAAGGCACGGCCTCGCTCGTGCCAAAGGAACCTGCCAAGGCGCGGCCTTACTCGTGCCAAAGGAACATGCCCGTGCTCATGTCAATGATCGCAAATGTGCCCGTGCCAAGGTGCCACTGTGCTCCCGCCAAGGAACGTGCCAAGGCCCAACCGTGCTCATGCCAAGGCTCGTGCCAAGGCCCGCGCCAAGGCGCAACTATGCTCCCCGCGAAGGAATGCACCAAGGAACATTCCAAGGCACAACCATGCTCGTGCCAAGGCCCGTCCCAAGGCGCCACTGTGCTCCCGCCAAGGCCCAACCGTGCTCATGCCAAGGCTTGTGCCAAGACGCCATTGTGCTCGAGCCAAGGCCCATGACATGGTGCCACTGTGCTCCCCACCTAGGCGACGTGCCTAGGTGCGCGCCAAGGCGCGACCTTGTCCACGCCCATACACGCTGCCTCATCCATGCCGCATACGATTTACCCATGCGCATGTGTGAGCCTCCGCGCGCTATACTGCTAACAATCCGTGGTGCACCATCCAGCAACTAACTCCCATGAATCCCTTCCAAGTCCACCAAAACTCGGATATTGCTAGGTTTTCTCGCTGCCTAGCCAGCTTACTCGGGTCACGCTATTGAGGGGCTAACAATTACCATCCTTCAACCACATGTAACTACATATAATTAAAGAATTTAAATGATCTCACCTGCGTTCTTTCACAAAGAAATCCATCCAACTCAATCCACAAATCCTAAAGTACTCCCAAACTTATTCAGAACCTTGCCCTCAAGGTTCAAAACAAATCAAGAGGTTCGCATATAAACACGCATGAGGGTGAAAGAACATGATAAATATAGAATTAAGGAAATGATACGAGTTCATGCATAAAACTAAAATTAATCCCTATATCTATGCATAACAAGTAAACAAAATAAAGTTGGGTAAGCTTTCCAAATCCTGGTTTGACTAACTATGGGTATAGAACAATGTGATGAGCCACAGGAACAATATCGAGCTCTCACAATTAGGTGCGCTATGTAGAGATTGCAATACCTATAAAAAGTTATCAAAGATATAATGATAAGAATACCACAAGAATACTGAAATAGGAAATCAAATAGACAAGGGATAGAAGCTTGGGGTGCCTCCCAAGAGCGCCTTTTTTTAATGTCTTTGGCTCGACTCGGTTAGACTCTCTCTCTCAGTCAGTGTACTCTACAACTGCTAGAGTTTCATTCTCGGTCTCATGCTATGGGAAGTTTTTGTAGAATGGCTTCAATTGGTGCCCATTCACTTTAAAAACTTTTCATGTATCCATGCTCCTAATCTCAACTGCACCATGTACAAAAAAGTTAGTAACAACAAAAGGTCCAAGCCATCGCGACCTTAACTTCCCTGGATGGAGACTCAATCTAGAATTATAAAGGAAGTCCTTTTGACCGATAGCGAAACTCTTACGAGATATGTTGCGATCATGGAACGCCTTGGTTTTATCTTTGTAGATTTAAGCGGACTCATAGGCGATGTTCCAGATCTCCTCCTATTCTTAAGTTTCCAACTTTCTTTTTTTACCGGCTGCGTCAAGTTCCATATTGAGCTATTTGACAGCCCATAATGACTTATGCTCCAATTCAACTAGCAAATGGCAAGATTTTTCGAAGACCAAATGATACGGTGACATTTCGATTGGTGTTTTATACGTCATTCGATAAGTTCATACCGCGTTGTCAAGGCGCATACTCCATTCCTTCCGTAAAGGATTTATAGTCTTCTCCAAAATGGGTTTAATCTCTCTATTTGACACCTCCGCTTGGCCACTCGTTTCAGGATGGTAGGTCATAGACGTACGGTGTGTAACATTGTACTTGCATAAAAGATTTTCAACCATACAGTTGTAGAAATAGGTACCTCGATCACTAATCAAAGCAGGTGGAGCTCCAAAAGTAGAAAAAATCCTTGATTTTAAGAAATCACATACCACTGATGAATCATTAGTTCGGGTGGCTTTAACTTCCATCCATTTAGACACGTAGTCCACCGCCAATAAGATATAGAGAAAACCATGTGATGGTGGAAATGGCCCCATGAAATAGATCCCCCAAACATCAAAGATTTCACATAATTAGATTGAGGTTAGTGGCATTTGATCCAGGTTACCCAATGTACCAGTTGACTGACATTTGGCACAGGTCTTGACATATAGATAGGAGTCGTAAAAAATAATGGGCCAATAGAACCCACTCTCCAAAACATTCATAGCTGTCCTACGTGGACCAAAATGGCCGCCACAGGCGTACGAGTGACAGAATACCAAGATAAATTATGTCTCAGTCTGGGAGACACATTGACGAATTACCTGATCTGAGCAAAACTTTCATAAGTATGGGTCATCCTAAACATAGTGTTTAAACTCACTCTGAATTTCATCCTTTTGGGCTCGTGTAAGGTTAGGTGGATACTCTCGTGTAACGAGATCATTAACCCAATTCGCGAACCAAGGGAGTTCGTCAGAGACGGCAAGGAGATGTTCATCAGGGAAATCATCTCGAAGCGGGATAGGTGCTTCACCATTCTCAATTTGGCTGAGATGGTTAGCAGCAAAATTTTCAGCACCACTTTTGTCTTTAATTTCAATATCAAACTCTTATAACAAGAGTATCCATTGAATGAGGCAGGGTTTAGCTTCCTTTTTGTCCATTAAGTACTTTAAGGTTGTATGGTCAAAATAGACAACCACCTTAGTACCAAAAGATAAGGTCGGAATTTCTCTAAAGCGAAGACGATAACTAGATGCTCTTTCTCGATAGTGGTGTAATTCAGTTAGGTAGGATCAAGAGTTCAGGAGGCATAGTATATGAAATGTGAAGCACGCCTGACTTGTTGCCTTAGCACAACTCTTACAGCTTGGTTACTGGCATCATACATGATCTTAAAAGGTAGCTCCAAGTTGGGAGCTCGGATCATATGAGTAGAGATGAAAGAGTCTTTGAGTGCATCGAATCCACTCTTACATGCCTCGTTGAGATCAAAAGGCACGCCTTTTTAAAGAAGATGACATAGAGGTTGTGCAATTTTAGAGAAATCCTTAATGAAATGCTGCTACAAACCGGCATGACCAAGGAAGGATCTAATTTCTTACTCAGTTGTGGGGTAAGGCAATTTTTGAATTACTTCAATTTTTATCGGGTCTACCTCTACACCCCTAAAAGAAAGGATGTGGCCCAAGACAAGACCTTGATCCACCATCAAGTGACATTTCTTACAATTGAGGACTAAGTTCTTCTTGATACATCTATGAAGAACCTTAGTGAGGTAAATGAAGCAAAAATTGAATGAATCGTTGTAAACGGTGAAATCATCCATGAGGAATTTAATAAAGTGCTCTACGAAGTCGGAGAAGATGCTCATCATACACCTCTGAAAGGTAGCAGGTGCACTGCATAGCCCAAAGGGCATGCGCCGGTAAGCGAAGGTACCAAAAGGACAGGTGAAGGTCGTCTCCTCTTGATCCTCAGGTGCTACAGGAATCTGGTGAAAACCACAGTATCCATCTAAGTAGCAGTAATGTTGCTTGCCTGTTAATTGCTCTAACATCTGATCGATGAAAGGCAATGGGAAGTGGTCTTTCCAAGTGGAAGCATTAAGCTTTCGATAATCAATGCAAACCCGTCATTCATTTTTTATGTGAGTTAGGACTAACTCACCCCATGATTTCGTGACCACTGTGATCCATATTTTCTTAGAAACCACCTGAACGGGACTGACCCACTTGTTGTCAGAGATCGAGTAGATCATTCAAGCATCAAGAAGTTTTAGAATCTCCTTTTTAACCACTTCCATCATCAGTGGGCTCAGTCATCGTTGTATTTCTCGTGAAGGTTTATACCCTTCTTCCATATGTATTTGATGCATGCATATGGAAGGGCTAATACCTTTAATATCAACAGTGGTTGACCCTGAAGGTTTTTTGAACTCTCGAAGCACATTTATGAGCTTATCTTCCTCTGATAATGTGAGTTTAGTTGAGATGATCATAGGTAAAGTCTCATTCTCACCTAAAAACACATTTGAGATGACTTGGCAGTGGTTTGAGCTTCAGTGCGGGGGCTCACTCCATAGAGGGGAGAAATGTAGAGTTTGAAGCAAGTAAGTCAAGATATGCTAGGGTGAGAAAATGAAGTGGAGCAGAGTCCAACTCCGAGATCAGCTCCTCTATCTCAGTATTGAGGACTAAGGATTCTTTCATAGAAAGTCGATGTCGAGATGATTCTCTAACACCACTTTCATATCATCGCCTTTCATAAGAAAGGCCTATTGGACAAGTGAGTCCATACTATCCAAGGCTAGCACCACAGAAGAGGAATCGCAAGGATGGCGCATTACATCATAGATGTTGAACTTAATAAGTTCACCATCAGACTTCATGGTAAGAGAACCACTGTGAACATCAATCTTAGTCTTGGAAGTCTTAAGGAAAGGCCTACCAAGTAAGACTCAGGAGAAATGGAGTCATGGCTAACTCTTCATATCAATGATATAGAAGTTAGGAGGGAATACGAGCTCACTAACTTTCACAAGAATGTCTTCCAAGACACCTACGGGACGGATGATGGACCGATCGGCCAAATGTATGACAACTCGAGTATCCTTCAGACAGCCAGCCTTCAATGTCTCATATATGGACAGTGGCATGACATTGATAAAGGCGCCAACGTTGCACATAACTTTTTGGATCTCAACTTCACCTATTGTGCAAGGGACGGTAAAAATGCCCGAGTCCTCACACTTGGTGGGCAACTTCTTGCGTAGAATAGCTGAAACATTTTCACAAACGTTGATTTTCTTGTTGCCTTTGAGTCGACCTTTATCAGTACATAGATCTTTGAGCAACTTAGTATAGCGGGGCATATGTGCTAAGGCATCGAGAATGCCACTTTCCTTAAGATTTCTAGAATTTTCTTCTCTTTTCTCACTTTTTTATTCTTAATAAGGCATTGAGGGAACGGGTGTAGGATTTTGAGAGAAGGTTGTGCTTCCTTATCCAAGATTATCATTTTAGTAGGAGATGGTTGAACTTTAAGCTCTTGCTCGACTTCCTTAGATTTAAGGACGGCATATTTAGGCTTGAGTTCTTGGGGAGTTTCATCCAACTCTTTGCCACTACGAAGTGTGACGGCATTGACATTCGCATTAGGATTTGAAAGTGGTTGGGAAGGCAACTTGTCTTTCTCATCCATGCGCCCTACCCGTAGGGCTAGTTGCCCTACTTGAACCTTGAGATTTTTAATGCTTGTAGCATGACTTGTGGTTGACTCAATTTTAGATTGGACTAATCTTTAGAGAGTTTGTCTTAATTAGCGATGAGTTTCCTCATCATCTCGATAAAGAACTCGAATTTTGAATGAGTTGGGACTGTTAAGGAGGAGGTTTTCCTAGTGGAACATATTGGAGATAATTATGGTTCTGAGGTCTATAAATATGATAGGGGCTTTTGACGACATGATTATAAGTGTTACTGAAATTGTTGCCGTATTGATTCCTTGGTGGTCCCACCTATAGTGTTTGCTTGTTCATTCTTGAACAAAATAGGACAAGAATCAGTGGAATGGTCAGTGGCCGAGCAGAAACCGCAAGCTTTAAGTTAAGGTTTTCCAGAAGTGATGAATCGCTCCATGAAATCAGTGAGTTTATCAAGCTTGCTATTGGTAGGATTTGACCCTACTCCATCAAAAAGATTTCGTGAGGGTCCCTCTTACTCGTCTTCAATGTAATGACATGATTGACTTATTATAAACTCATACAAATCAAAACATCATTTGAGTTTTCTTACATCTATAGTCGCCTCCGCAAGCATTGTCAATCATGTGTTTCTCAAGGGGCGTAAGTCCCATATAGAAGAAATGAGCAATGGAGAGGTTGCTTTGGTCATGTCGGGGGCATTGTGCAAGTAAGCCCTTATAACGACCCCAATAGTCGCCAAAGGATTCGCCTCATTTCATTTTGATATTGCATATCTCCCTAATGAGTTGGGAAGATCTAGATTTAGGGAAGAACTCTTTGAGGAATGCAGAAATCATATCATTTCAATTTGTAATGGAACCGAGGGGAGATAAAAGAGCTAGCCTTAGGCTTTGTCCTTAAGGCAAAAAGGAAAGCTGAGAGTTTGACTTTGTCTTCATTGATTCTTGGGGGAATCATGGTCCTACACTAAGAATGCAAGTCTTTGATGAAGTTCACTAGGTCCTCATGATCCAGTCTATGGAAGGAGGGGAGAAGGTTTATTAAATCGAATTTGAGCTCAAAATTGCCCATATGAGCTGAGAATGCGATGTAGTGTGGTTGATGAGCTAGGAGATTATGTATCTCACCATTCACCATCCCAACAGTAATGTGATGATCGGCCTCAGGTTGTGCCCAAGGGTTAGCTTAGGGCTTTTATGGAACAGGAACAAATATTCTTTGATTGAGTGGCTGATATTGAAGTACTCAGGCCTTTGTTGTGGCACAGCAGGTGCTTAAAACTGTCAGGAAGGAACAACTTGGTGTTCCTCATGCCCCTCAAGTGGTGGATTTCCATCTTGGTTAGCTGTTATAGGGGATTGCTCGTTGCTCAATTGAACTCTTATGGATTGTTTCCTCTACCTTGTTTCTTTCGAGTTCCAATGGTAAGTCTTTTAGATCTCCGGATCAAAAAGGAGTAGAGATCCGATGGACTTCGATCGACGAAGACTTTTGGGCATAAGGGTGAACACACAAAAAGGAAAAAGTAAAACCTAAGTCAAAAAGGACTTGGTCCCCGGCAATGGTGCCAAAAATTGACACGCGTCGAACGTGTCAATAAAATATATTTCCTAAACCAACTATTTTGTAGATAGTGGCAAAGGGTCAATCCCACAGAGATTGGTAATCTTTCTATGGTTCTAAAAGAAAAGGAAAACGAGGGTTTGAGAGAGAATGTTGAGAAAATTCAAAAAGACATGGAATTGGAAATACTTTGTAGTATAGAGAATAAAAATAGAAAAGAGTAAAAACCCTAATTCCAATTATAAAAAAAACCATCTAATCTCGTCTTTGGAAGAGAGAGAAATTGATTTGTGTGGGATCATTAGTGACACGTGCACTGAGGCAAAATTGGTTTCTATTGTGAGTTTTTTGCAGGGTCAGGACATGTGTCACGAAGGGATTGGTTGAGCTATTGCTGCATGCTGCCACGCGCAATGATTGGAAGAAAGAGATGATTGGACATAGAGGACGAGTGACAATGTGACAAGTGGCCGCTGGCTGGGATGGATGGACGTGACCGAGAGACGTGCAAAGATTTGAAGATAGCACGGTACATATCTCGAGGTGAATCAACAGCTCCTATTGATGGATAGAACACGTGAGGTAATCGACAAAAATATGGGAGAGCGTACTAGCACGCATCTCGATGCAGCTTTAAGGGCTACTGGAGAGAAGAGAACTGGGACAGGAGCAAATTACTAAGAGTGCGCGGTGTACGAATCGCTAGAAAATCAAGAATTTTATTTATCATATGATTTTGATCTTTGTACCATTCTTGAGGCTTGATTGAAGGTTCTTGACACTTTGTGGATTAAGTGTTGTGACATCCGAAAATTTTATAAACTTGATTAGATAGCTAATTAAATATTTTTCAAATTTAATTTGGCATTTAGGTATAAGAGAAGGGACCTACACGTTACGGATCAGAGATCATAAATTTTAATATTATTTTTGTGTGTCGTGTGCATATTTAATGTATTATATACTATTTCGATGCGAAATTAGGTCAAGTGGAGTGTATATGCGGTGTTAGTGAGTTTCGAAACGCGTTGGGAAAATTTCTCCAATTTTTGTAGTTTTTGAGTATTTTTCAGAATGTAATTTAGATATAAGCTGAAGAGATAATCAGTGAAATTAAAAAAATAATTAATAAATTGGTGGGCGCCTAGTGACACACGGGGTCGAGGGTGACAAGCGTGGGATGTACAATAGTGTACACGCCCGAGGTTGGTCGAGGCGAGTGGTAAATTTATAGCCGCAAAAATGCATAGGTGTATATATATTTATATATATAGTTTATATATAAATATATATAAATCAATCTTATAGTTTGAATTACATAAAAGTATACATGGGATTCGCCTCGAGATACGCGTAGCGTGATCATCAAGGAGTTGAAATGGTTGGACGATTTGGTGGCTGTTGGTGAGGTGTATACACGCCTCGAGATGCGTGACATCCAATCTCAAAGAAAATCAAAGGTATGGTAGTATTAAACCATAAGATCTACCTCGAGATTTGCGTTACATATCTCAAAGGAGATCAAAATAATTAATCAGAGTGAGTCGATCAAGAGGTAGTGATAATCTTGTTGATAGCCCCAAAATTTACCTCGAGAGATGTAGTACGTATCTCGAGAAATATCAAAAGGAATAATGAAAATGAATCATTAGATTTGCCTCGAGATTCATGCGATGTGAATCTAGAGAAATTCATTATATATATCATCAAATCAATAAACCGCCTCATTCAAATGTTTTGAGATAGATTGACCTCGAGATACGTAATATGTATCTCGAGGAATATCAAATTTATATTAAAATTGAAAACATTACATTTGTTTTGAGATTCATGTGATGTGAATCTCGAGAAAATCTAATATATAATTTGCAAACCAAACAAAACCTCCTCCTCAAATTATTGTTTCAAACAGAGAGATATTAAGTGGGCAGTGAGAGGGTTTAAAGGGAGACCGAGAATAGAGAAGAGATGGAAACGGAGAGAACGCGAGACGGAGGGATCGAGACCGAGGTGAGTGTGTGTGTGTGAGTGTGTGTGTGTGTGTGTGTGTGTGTGTGTGTGTGTGTGTGTGTGTGTGTGTGTGTGTGTGTGTGTGTGTGTGTGTGTGTGTGTGTGTGTGTGTGTGTGTGTGTGTGTGTGTGTGTGTGTTGTTGTTTGTTTGTTGTTGTTAGGTTGTCGTTGGTCACATTGAGGTTGTTGTTAGGTTGTCTTGTTGCTATTGTGGTTGTTAATGGAGGTGGGAGGAAGACGATGGCAGGGGAATGATCTCCCCTGCCCAGTCCCAACTCGGAGTTGAGGTTGGGAGCCCAACCCTAATAAAATTGAATTTAAGAAAAAAGTGAACTGTTGAAACTGGTTGCTGGAGGAAGAATATGGGCTTTGACCCCAGACTAGATCGAACCCGGTCCGGTTCAGAGGTCAAACCCCAATTAAAAAGAAAATAGGAAACAAATGCTAGATATTTGGAAAAAAATTCCACAAAAATAGAAAAAAATTCATAAAAATATTATTTGGACTAATTAAATAGAAATTGTTGATTTTTATGAAAGGAAGGATTTTGTGATGTTCTCGAGAATTAATGTTGGGGATTTTGCCTCGTAAAACGTGTTAAAAGACTAAAAAGAAACTATATGATATTTAAAAAATTGTTTTAAAAGCTAGTCTAGGTTAATTCTCGATTTGAATTAAAATTTGGAGTCGAAATTGGGATCCAAACATCTGAGGAGTTGATTTGGAGGGATTCCATGGTTTTCGGGTCAAGAAAGGACCAACAAATATATAATAAATTGAAAAAATTATATTTAAGCTTAGACAACATAATTTTCGATGTCAAACAATAATTCTGAGTCAAAAATGAAATTTGGGCATCGAATAATTTATTATGGAAGTATTTTAGGGGTTTCGAGACGTGATTGGGTCAATTGAACCGCAACTAAATGGAAAAAATTGTGGAATTATTATGGAGACTTATTGAGCTTATAAATGAATTGTAGGACTGTAATTAGAGCCATGTATGGACTAGTTTATCGACTCGAAGCACAAAGGAGTTGCAATATCGCGTTTGTAAGGTTAAGTAAATCTCATGGTAACATTTACATTGTATGAGTATTTCTCGAATATAATTAAATGCACGGTTTATCGTTGCATATTTATTGATCATGCATTCACGGACACGAAATGAAGGATGCATTTTGGGGTCCCATTGTGTTCATTGGTTTATGTGTGGTAGGATGAACATCGTGGTGCTCTGCGACTGGAGTCGCTGATCGTTGTAGACACTTGTTTAGGATTGGTTGTTTTTGTGATGTTGGCCAAGATCATACTCCATGGATAGTCGAAGGAGTGGCTTCTCTGGGGACTTCCTCTCACACTCATGAATCTTTATTATTGTTTACCCACCACTTTTAGAAGACGTCATCTGATTATGGTCGATCAACAGAAATGGGATGGATTGCATACTTGTATATTTATGATTCCTTGCGATATTATAGTTCGTTTAAATTCTTGGAATACAATGCATTTGATTATGATAGGTGTACTAGATAGTGTGGTATTTACTTATCTAACATTATCGAATTTTATAATTGGATAATGACCGGTTCTAACAGAGACAATGGAAAAGGAAAGCTTTCCGACTGTTCGTGACTTGTTTAGTTATTTTCTCTATGTATGTATTGATTTTTGAATATATATTATATTGTATAAATGGGTTTTTGGGTTCGAGTGTGATTAGGATTTCCTTTGGAATGGCTGGAACTATTTTGGGATGAATTGAAATAATTTTGGAGTTAAGGTAATGCTAGTTTAAGAATTTTTATACTTTAAATCAAGTTAGAATGAATATATAATTTAGTTGATGCAATATATATTGTTATGGGTGGATTGTGAGTCATTCGGCATTTCCACCAAAGTTGAGCAGGTTTTGTTGAAGATTTTTGAAGGCTGGGTATTCTGGTGTAGGAAACAGAGGAGGTGTTGTCGAAAAGAATTTACATAATTTTGAGGATTATTTAGTTTATTTAAATGAACTCTGATGTTTAAAATTCATTGTACAATCCTATGTGTTTAATATAGTTTATAATGGATGATTACAAAATCTTAATCTTAATTGTTTATTGATGAGGAGGTTAAGGCTGCTAGATTATCAAGGTATTAAGGTAATCTCGGCCGGTCAGATGCCCTAATTAGGTAGGGTCTGACAATGTTAGTATCAGAGTCTAGGTTTGGCTCAACTGAGGATTTAAAAGAATCTTGTTGATCAAAGTTTGCTTAGTGATTAGTTGGGAAGTAAAGCGATGAAACGGGGTAAAAAGTTTAAATTTTTTATGAATTATGTTATATTTGTGTTGTATGTATGTATTATCGCTAGATATGCGATTGGAAATTTATTCTCCTTGTTCGTTTGATACTTAACTCGTAAGATAGGACAAGTAAGACTAGAAACAGATAATTATATGTAAGAATAAACTTATGAAATAAAATTGGTCGTGATTGGATGTGAAATAGACTTGTGAAGTCTGAATTCACAAAGATGTTGTAAGTACTTCGGTATTAATATAACTGATGAAAGTATCCATTATGAAAACAATAGGAAATTGGTTAAAAAGAAAGTCCAAATGATTCATGTACATAAACACTGAACATGAATTTCTTGGAAATCGAAAGTATCGAACTATTACAATATTTAAATGCTTGGGAAAATATTAAAAAAGACTTAAGTTAAGTCTTAAGCAATTGAGAATTGTTTGGAAAACGTAATATGAAATTATGACTTTTGGGGAGCACAAGATATGGATATATTGGGTTTTAGAATAAGGTTAGTATCGATTGCATGGTTAACTCGGGAAGACCTATTCTATAAAATATTGGTTTAATTTATAACGAATTGAGGGTTGCTTCTAAAAATAGTCTCAACAAAGGAGACACGTGGTTATCGAAAAACGTTAAATGGAAATTGATTAAACAAATTGAACCTTGACTTGGAAACCACAATGAGATTGTGATATGATAAGTCAAGTTGTCTAAGTCGGTTTCTACAAAAGTAAAATACTATGAAGCAAAGTATTGTCTCATTTTCAAAACAAAACATCAATTGAATGTAGAGTAGGATCATATTTTAAAACAATCAAATGACTTCTATATAGAAGTAATGAAAAATGTGATTGTTTATTACTCAAGTTACTTATCAATAAGTGATGTTGAGTATAGTGGTTCTATGAATTGAACAAAGTACTGATAAAATGAATGGAAATACACAAGTTAGAAGTAATCTTTGTTAACACCGAATTAGGTGTTGTTACAAAACAAAGATTAGTGAAAATTTTAACTTGAAAATGAAAAAAATATAGTGATAAGATCAACGTGTTAGAAGGCAAGGTTTCCACGCTTTTAAATCTTCGTACCACTCGGGGAATTGAAATAATAACATACGACAAAGATTAGGGAAGTTGTCTAATAATAGCTTGGATTAGCTATTAAACATCAACACAAGTGATTATGTTTTGAGATTCAAAGTACCTAATAGTCACTTCTAATCAAATGAAGCAATGATATTTATCACTACGACTTAAAATATAACAATTGAAGGGATAGACATACTGATTAAGTATTAGTAAGTGAGTTGTAGAGGACGTCAGTATTAGCTCCTATATTGTGAGAATTTCTATTTGTAGGACTTAAAGGATTGAAATAGCATCATTTAAGAAATTGATTAGTCATTAAGTTAATCGAAGTTTAGAAATTCAAATTCTTCTATCTATTCAGTTGAGCAATAATAGAAAAGTAAATTAATCCAAAGTAATTTGATGAATAATAAGATACAAAATTATCTTACACAATCACTCAAAAAGTATCGAATCTCTTTTTGAGAAAAAGATAAGTCGGGATATTTGAGAGTAATGGAAATAACCTAAGGCAATAACAAACAGTTTAACTATTTGAGTAGCAAAGTTTCTCTGTTTCGAATTAAGATTAGTTGAGGAAGACTTTGATTCATTAAATGATAGTAAGAAGTCACATTTTCCTTAGCTATATCTTCAAAAAGATAAAAGATATAAATTGTCTTTCTAAGTCAAGATTAAAGAGCTGTAAGTGGTCTGGTTGTTGAGCAAAAGTCGTGATAAGTTTGCAAAGGAACTAAAAGCAAGATCAATGTGAGAATAGCTAAGATATATAAAATAGACTCAATGTATAAAATAAAATGAGATATTGAGATGACTTGTGACTTCTGAAAATGACACGGACGGACTCATTTAGTCAAGGTAAGGCACTAGAGTAGTTGTGCATGACCAAAGGTCTAAGTAACCCCATTTCATAATCACGATTCATTCATATCGTAGAAGATCGATGTGACGCGTCCACCCATCTTTGAATAATCGAATGAAGTGGTGACAGTCGATATAAAAGTGTCTATGAAGTTTCGTCGGAGTCAATTGGAGGCTGAAGTATAAGTAACTAAATGGTCAATATATTCTCACATTAGTATGAAAATGAAAATTTTAGGTTAACAAGTCCTGATGAAATTAGAATATCAAACTATAAGTTTGATGGAACTTAATATATATTCACAAGGATCTTACAAGGATTTAAACTCCAAATGTTGAAATTTTTGAACCAAAGTAGTATACAATTAATATCGGTGAATATATTGTACATTGGTTCAATTGTAGTGTTACACCACCTAATTACTCAGTTGTGGATTTTAAAGCACTATTTATTGTAAATTGGAGATGATGTAAGATGCTTGTATAGTGGTAAAGATATAAGTGAAATGAAGAGAAATATGTGATTTACAGCTCAGTTTGTAAGCCTTATCTCGGTTAGATTAGAAATATTGAATAGAGTATAGTATATCTGACTTAATATGTTTGAAGAATTGAATATTCTTCAATTATAATTGAGCAGAAATGAAGAAGAGATAACATAGTTATAAACTTGTATGAGATACTATGAGTTTCGTAGTGATAAATATCATTGCTTAATTGGTGATAGTCATTATAAAAGAGTCTATGAAGTTTTGTCAGAGTCAATTGGAGGCTGAAATATTGACAACTATAAGTTTGATGGAACTTAATATATATCTTCACAAAGATCTTACAAAGAGTCAAACTCCAAATGTTGAAGGTTTTGAACAAAAGTAGTGTACAACTAATATCAATGAATATATATTATACATTGGTTCAATTGTAGTGCTACACCATATGATTAGTTAGTGGTGAAGTTTAAGGCATTAGTTATTGTGAATTGGAGATGATGTAAGTTGCTTATATGTTGGTGAAGTTATAAATGAAATGAAGAGAAATGTGTGATTTACATCTCAATTTGTAAGTCTTATCTCTGTTAGGTTGGAAATATTGAATAGAATACAGTGTATCTGACTTGATATGTTTGAATAATTGAATATTCTTCAATTGTAATTAAATATAAATGAAAAAAAGATAACATATTTATAAACTTGTATGAAATACAAGTTAAAAGTTATACTATGAGAGTATAATCATTGAATATGTTGATATCTCTGTTTAAAAACGTGTGTATACTCAATTTAAGGATAAATGTCTTTATTCAGATAATGAAAAAAGTTAGTGAACAGTAAGTGATTAAGACGTGGGTTTGTGGGAGATTTCAATAAAGTGAAAGGAATTAAATTCTTGGTGAACTCATCATTAGAGAATGATTTGACGAAGTTAGAAAAGTTGATAATTTTTTAACCAATCAAATAGGAAGTTAAGTGAATTAGCTAACGAGTTGGAATTGGTAATTGCTTTTAGTCCACAGTATAAATAATACTGTGAGTAGACATTTAGAGAATGAGTGAGAGTTGCACGATGTGTCATGTTTTTATTTCTGATTGGATTGAAATTTGAGATCTCTTGTCATGGGGTGGCAAATGTATTATGAGATCTATAGTCATGGGATGACTTATGTAATTTCAGGTATCTGGTAAGGAACACTGGAATAGTGATAGATCAGATAGACACGCAACTCTACTTACTATCTAATGTTTTGCTCAAATATTATTTGTATCGATATGTAATTTTATACCGATTATAGTCTAAAAGTTAATCGGCTAATAATTCAAATAAAAAAGATGATTAATGATGAGAAAGTAAACTGGGATGTGTACCAGAGTTTAGGTGGATATGAAAAGAATTATCAACAGTTTGTGGAATATGATTCATATTAGAATGAGTATTGTGTTATGAAAAGTAAGATAGGCTAGGTTTTGCTATGTATTGATACTTGAATGGGATTCAAGGTATGAGATGAGAAATGAAGTAAGGTTATCAAATATTCCACAAAGTTGATTGTTTAACTTGTCAAAAATTCATAAATTGTCAGGATTGGCAAAGTAAATGAGATAACTTTTCATTAAACCAAAATGTTGGTAAATGAGAAGTTAAAATGGTTATGATCTCTACCACCGAGTTGTTGAATAGAACAAAAGTGATTGGGTTTATTTAACGGTTCACCTTGGAAATGATTTTTCAAGTTTGGATTAAAAGAGTTGTATACGAAAGATTTATATATATATATATATTAGTTATATATTTTAGTTCAGTAACCTGTAAGTTTAAATTTTGATGACGAAATTTTTAATTAGTCGGGAAAATTGTGACATCCGAGAATGTTATAAACTTGATTAGGCGACTAATTAAGTATTTTCATATTTAATTTGGTATTTAGATATCCGAGGTGGGACCCACACGTTACAGATCGAAGATCATAAATCTTAATATTATATTTGTGTGTTGTGTGCCTATTTTATGTATTATACACTATTACAACGCGAAACAGGGTCAGTGGAGTGTATACGCGATGTCTGTGAGTTTTGGAGCACGTTGGGGAAATTTCTCCAATTTCAGTAATTCTGGAGTATTTTTTGGAATTTAATTTGGATATAAACTGAAGAGATAATCACGAAATTAAATAAATAATTAATAAATTGGTGGGAGCCTAGTGGCACGCGGGGTCGAGGTTGACACGCGTGGGATGTGCAATAGTGTGCACGCCCGAGGTTGGTCTTTGGCGTGAGTGGCGAATTTATACCTGCGAAAGTACATAGGTGTATAGATATTTATAGATATAGTTTATATATAAATATATAAATCAATCTTATAGTTTGAATTAAATAAAAGTATACATGGGATTCGCCTCGTAGTGTGATCATCGAGGAGTTGAAATAGTTGGACAATTTGATGGTTGTTGGTGAGGTGTATATACGCCTCGAGATGTATGATATCCAATCTCAAGAAAATCAAAGGTATAGTGGTATTAAACCATAAGATCTACCTCGATATTCGTGTTACGTATCTCGAGGATATCAAAATAATTAATCACAGTAAGTCGATCAAGAGGTGGTGATTATCTTGTTGGAAGATCAAAAGGAATACCTCGAGGAAAATCAAAAGGAATATGAAAATGAATCATTAGAATTGCCTCGAGATTCATGTGATGCGAATCTCGAGAAAACCAAAATACATATCTTCAAATCAAGCAAACGCCTCATTCAATTTTTTGAGACAAAGATTGATGTCAAGATACGTAGTGCGTATCTCGATAAATATCAAATTTATATTGTGAATTGAAATCATTATATTTGTCTCAAGATTCGCATGATGCGAATCTCGAGAAAATTTGATATTTAATTTGCAAACCAAACAAAACCTCTTCCACAAATTTTTGTTTCGAACAAAGAGGAATTGAGTGGGTAGTGAAAGGGTTTGAGGGGAGACCGAGAAGAAGAGAGAAGAGATGGAAACGGAGAGATAGCGAGACGGAGGGATCGACACCGAGGTAAGTGTGTGTGTGTGTGTGTGTGCACGCGTCCGTGTGTGTATGTTTTGTTTGTTGTTTTTAGGTTGTCGCTGGTCACATTGAGGTTGTTGTTATGTTGTCTTGTTGTTGTTGCTGTTATGGTTGTTAATGGAGGTAGGAGGAATACGATGGCAAGGGAATGATCTCCCCTGCCAAGCCAACCCGGAGTTGTAGTTGGGAGCCCAACCCCAGTAAAATTGAATTTAAGAAAAAAACAAACTGTTGAAATTGGTTGTTGGAGGAAGAATATGGGCTTTGACCCCAAACTGGACCGAACCGGGTCCGGTTCAGGGATCAAACCACAATTAAAAAGAAAATAGGAAAGAAATGCTAGAAATTTGGAAAACAATTCAAGGAAAATAGAAAACAATTCATAAAATAGAAAATAGGAAGAATATTATTTGGACTAATTAAATAGAAATTGTTGATTTTTATGAAAGGTAAGGATTTTGTGATGTTCTCGAGAATTGATGCCGAGGATTTTGCCTCGTAAAACTGTTACGAAACTGAAAAAAAAATATTTGATATTTAAAAAGTTGTTTTAAAGGCTAGTCTAGGTTAATTTTCGATTTGAATTAAAATATGGAGTCAAAATTAGGATCTGAACATCTGAGGAGTTGATTTGGAGGGATTCTATGATTTTCGGGTCAAGAAAGGACCAACAAATATATAATAAATTGAAAAAGTTATATTTAAGCTTAGACAACAAATTTTTTGATGCAAAACAATAACTTTGAGTCAAAAATGAAATTTGGGCATCGAATAATTTATTGTGGAAGTATTTCAAGGGTTTCGAGACGTGATTGGGTCAATTGAACTGCAACTAAATGGAAAAAATTGTGGAATTATTATGGAGACTTATTGAGCTTATAAATGAATAGTAGGATTGTAATTGGAGCCCCGTATGGACTAGTTTATCGAATCGGAGCATAAGGGAGTTGCAATATCGCGTTTGTAAGGTTAAGTAAATCTCATGGTAACTTTTACATTGTATGAGTATTTCTCGAATATAATTAAATGCATGGTTTATCGCTGCATATTTATTGATTATGCATTCACAGACACGAAAGGAAGGAGGCATTTGGGGGTCTAATTATGTTCATTGGCTGTATGTGTGGTAGGATGAACACCGTGGTGCTCTACGATTGGAGTGAGTGATCGTTGTAGACACTTGTTTAGGATCGATTGTTTTTGTAATGCTGGCCAAGATCATACTCGACGAATAGTCGAAGGGGTGGCTTCTCTGGGAACTTCCTCTCACAATCATGAATCTTTATTACTATTTACCCACCACTTTTGGATCAGTTATTGTTGTCGGGTTGTCTTGTTGTTGTTGTGGTTGTTAATGAAGTTGGGAGGAAGAGGATGGCAGGGAAATTATCTACCCTACCCAATCCTTACTCGGGGTTGGGGTTGGGAGCCCGATCCCACTGAAATTGAATTTTTTTAAGAACAAGTGAACTGTTGAAACTGGTTGCTCGAAGAAGAAGATGGGGTTCGACCCCAGAGTGGACCAAATCGGGTCTGGTTTAGGGGTCAAACCCCAATTAATAAGAAAATAGGAAAAAATGCTAGAAATTTAGAAAAAAATTCCGAGAAATAGAAAAAAATTCAAAAAAAATATTATTTGGACTAATTAAATAGAAATTATGGATTTTTATAAGAGATAAGGATTTTGTGATGTTCTCGAGAATTTATGTCGGGGATTGTGCCTCGTAAAACGTGTTACGAGACCAAAAAATATCTGATATTTGGAAAATTGTTTTAACGCCTAGTCTATGTTGATTTTCGATTCTAAATCACAATTTGGAGTCAAAATTGGGATCCGGACATCTGAGGAGTTGATTTGGGGAGATTCAGTGGTTCTCGGGTCAAGGAAGGACCAACAAATATATAATAAATTGAAAAATTATATTTAAGCTTAGACAACATAATTTTCGATGCCGAGAAATCCAAGCACCGAGAAATTTATTTTGGAAGTATTTTAGGGGTTTCGGGAAGCGATTAGATCAATTGAACTGCAACTAAATGGAAAAAATGTGGAATTATTATGGAGACTTATTGAGCTTATAAATGAATTGTATGACTGTAATTAGAGCCCCGTGGGGACTAGTTTATCTACTCAAAGCACAAGGGAGTTGCGATATTGCATTTATAAGGTTAAGTAAATCCCATGGTAACCTTTACATTGTATGAGTATTTCTCGAATATAGTTGTATGCACGGTTTATCGCTGCATATTTATTAATCATGTATTCATGGACACGAGAGGAAGGAGGCCTTTGGGTGTCCCATTGTGTTCATTGGCTATATGTGTCGTAGGATGAACATCGTGGTGCTCTGCGACTGGAGTCACTGATCATTGTAGACACTTATTTAGGATCAATTATTTTTGTGTTGCTGACCATGATCATACTCCATTAGTCGAGGGCATGGTTTCTCGAGGGACTTCCTCTCAAACTCATAAATCTTTATTACTGTTTACCCACCACTTTTGGAAGACGTCATCTGATTGTGGTCGGTCAACAAAAATAGGATGGATTGCATACTTGTATATTTATGACTCCTTTCGATATTATAGTTTGATTAATTTTTTGGAATACGATGCATTTGATTATTACAGGTGTGTTGGATAGTGTGGGATTTACTTATCTGAAATTATCTAATTTTATAATTGGATAATGAGGTTCTAGCACCGACAAAGGAAAGGGAAAGCTTTCCGACTATTTGTGACTTCTTTAGTTTTTTTTTCTATGTATGTATTGGTTTTTGAATATATTATATTGTATAAATGGTTTTTTGGGTTCGAGTGTCATTAGGATCTCTTTTGGAAGGGTTGGAAAGGTTTTGGGATGAATTGAAGTAATTTCGGAGATAAGGTAATACTAGTTTAAGAATTTTGATACTTTAAATCAAGTTAGAATGAGTATATAATTTAGTTGATGCAATATATATTGTTATGGGTGGATTGTGAGTCCTTCGGCATTTCCAACAAAGCTAAGCAGGTTTTGTCGAAGATTTTTGAAGGTCGGGTATTCTGATTTAGACTTAGAAATAGAGGAGGTGTTGTCGAAAGATTTTTACAAAATTTTGAGGATTATTTGGTTCATCTAAATGAACTCTTAGGTTTAAGATTCACTTTAGAATCCTATGTGGTTAATATAGTTTATAATGGATGATTTCAAAATCTTAATCTTAATTTTTTATTGATGGAAAGTTAACGCTGGTAGATGACAATTGTGTCTGGTTGCTTCGTCACCTGGTCGCTCCTCATCTCTTCATTAACTTTACAGCGCGTGTCTCGTGCCAGATCTTCTGGTAGTTGATCACACTACATACAAGTACTCTATTTTGCGTAGTTTTTCGCCTCGGATTCAACCGCGCACTCCATTAAACCTGAAAATAATAAATGAGGATAATTAGGCTAATATTTTGGAGACTCAACCATAAAAATATATAAATAACATATATAATACTACATAATTAACGACTTATCAAGTGCACATATTGAGGCATGAGTGTGACGTTTTAAGGGCGATTTGCGATTGCTTGAGGTAAGTAAACCAACGAGAAAGTTAGTTAGAATTCATTTATAGCACTTGATTTATTTTACATTTTACTTTTTCTATCGTGATATTTATTGTTATCTACTTATTGTTCATCTACTCCCACGAGTGTATGTGTGTTTGTCGATGGGGTCGGGCATGACACAGACTCATACCCCGGGGCTAGCTATTCTGCGTTGTTCGAGTGGTTGCCCATGTCGAAGCTACGCGGTGACTATTTCTCACGAGACCCGTTATGTTGAGAGATGTTTGACAAGACTTAAGTTTCCATCATGAGTTCCTCTCGAAAGACATTTGGACAGGGTTCTACTATTCATGGGTTCTTCTCATTCGACCGTGAGATGTTTGACGAAATGATTGTCATGGGTTTCATCTCAGTTTAGCTAAGTCAATTCCCGGATGTCGACCAGGTCTTCTGTCACGCTGCACTCGTGTCCAATTTCGACTTCTCTACGACTTATTTTCATGCGATCGCCTTATTTTCTATTCCTTATTAATTTAAATTGCATGAATTGCGGCAGTTTTATTGAATCTCGTGGATACTAGCTAACTTTCTCTAGGATTTACTCACTGGGGTTTGTCATTTTTTTGTGACAAGTCGCAGGTCCTACGACGAACCGGGGCAAGGGAGTCATAGGCGACTACTTTTGAGCTAGGAGAGCCCCATTAGTTTTTTGCGTACGTGTTGTATATATTTATTTGCTACTTTTATAGGATCTTTAGGAGGACTACTATACCTGATACATGTATATGACCATCTTTTTTTACTTTTATCGCTTTTTGATATACATGGTATTTGTACCATTTTATTAACGCCGTTATTTATTTCGTAATTTCAGACATGGACGCCAGCTCGGATCCACGTGGACGACGCGGCTAAGCTAGGATACACGTCGACCTAGGTCCACTAGTGAATTGTGTGTTGTATTGTTTAATTGCGATGCATTTTATGAAATTATTTGTTAATACATCGCATGTGTGTATGTTGAATAGTGATATCATGCGAGGGTATGTGATGGGTAGTCGCCTCGAAGTGCGTGTCAATGCGGGTATCGAGAGGCGAAGTACGAGTACACTAGAAAAACTCAAAAAACTCACATAAATATGACTAAGTAATTCAATTGAAATGGGAAATGTAACCATAGGCTAATTAAATTAAAAATTGAATAATAGGTTATGGCGCGCCTCGAAATTCATGTCGAGAAGCGAGGCACCGAATATCAGGTAGCCAAAGGTTAGTGGGACCATGGGTAAGTTTTTTTTTTATAAGTAAAACGCTAATCATATTGTTTGATAAGGCTAAAAATAATGTGACTTAATTAAATTAAGAAAGCCTATAGTTTGTAATCAATAAAGAGGACCACAAGATGGGCATCTAGATGATCATAATAGGAGAAACAAGGAAGGGAGTGTGCTATTGGAGTTAACAATGGACTCATCAAGTGGTATGAGACGGCATGTTTATGAACTATAAGATTATCCTCGAGATACGTACACACATTTGATCTTAATCAAACATATATATAGGACTTAGTGGAATTGTTGATCAAACCACTCACACAATTCATGCAAATTCTGGAAAATCAGATGAGAAAGGTGAAATTTAGAGCTGGGAATTCAACACATTAGAGTCCAAATCAAGATAGCAAACCAAGGTAATCATCTTCATCTTCTACACTCTTTAATGAACACATTTTTTATATGATTTAGTGAAATTCGGGTTTGATGATTAGACCTCTGATGTTTGATGAAAACTTGATGAATTACATGGTATTAGATCATTTTCATAGAAAATTTATCAATGGTTTAACTAGAATTGGTGTTTTTGATGAATTGGGAAGTTTGGTGAATGCATGAGATTTAGAGAAATTTGAGTTAATTTGATGTTCTGGAGTGTTCTAGTAGTTACTTTGGAGTTAATAATGTATGGAGAAGATGTAAACCAGGTTAGACTAGCTAATTGAGAGAGGTAGGACGGAATTCTCAATTTAAGAATTATGTCACATAGGGCAATTACCGTGCTAACTGGGCTGGTTAGCGCACTAATCGTTCTGGGTTTCCAACTATTTTTCAAAATGAAGAACAGTATCGCACTAGACAAATTCCCTAGCGCGCTAACTTCACCTAGAGCGCTAGGTAGATCTATTAGCGCGCTAACTTCACCTAGCGTACTAGTTAGACCTATTAGCGCGCTAATGACAAATAAAATATGAATTTAAGGGCTTTTTTGGTGATTTTCAACTTAATACATATCTAAACACTTATAAAAAAAGCCCAAATTTATAAAATTGAACTTCAGGAACTTAGTGGACTGTAGCTCGGTGTTGGGGAATTGACAGGTCGGATACGGGAGTCCGGGGAGGTCGGAGAGCGGTTTAAGGTTTGTAAAACCCAACTTAAAAACTCTGAGTATTTGATTTTGTTTTGAATTTCTTTCATATCATTTCCTTGCTGATTTTATTATTTAATTCTATTACTTGGACGTGGGTTGAGGTTACTCCCCCGGATTTCCTACTTATATGTTCATGATGCACTGACTGTAGCACGTGTGACCCGGCCCTCGGTGAACGTTAACCTGAGCTTTCCCCTGGTGTACATGTCGGTGACTCAACTGATTTGGCCAGCACCGCGAGGGACCAAGTGTCGAGACAGTTGGGCATGAGCGTTGGTGGGAACTTGGTGACCCGAAGTACAGTCTAATCCATCTGGAGCGAGCACACACATCTGTTAGCTTAGTTGTTATTTATTCATGCGATGAGTCATTTATAGTTGTTTGCCTTTACATTCCTCACGTTTACTTGACAGTATTTCTCAGATTTCCTTATTTTGTTTACGCGAATGCTCAGAGGGGTTCCTTGAGATTTTACTTACTGGACTCGTCATCTTTCTTTTTGTGATGATTGAGTGCAGATCCTAATATCAGTAGGGGCAAGGGGATCCTAAGCGACAACATTTGATTGCCCGCAGTCGATGACCTACTAGTACGTGCTTATTTTGATATTTTGTATTATTTTGGGTATTGGGGGATTTGAGATGACACAGTAAATGTATATACCTTGTTTATGGTACTATCGTTTATATAAAGAGTACTTTTCCGGGTTTTCTACAGTAGGACTTTGCTCTTATGAATAATGTTTACCATGCTAGTCACTTATTCTAATTGTATCAATTAAGGCTTCTGTTGATATATGTTAACTTGTAAGATACAACCAACTAGTATGGTTAGGCATTAGAATAAACTTTTAAATACTTAAAGAGAATAAGTTAAACAAATACTGATAATCCACTAACTAATTTGATCAAACACACGTGGACACGAATTCTAAGACAAGAGGTGGACGGGTAGGTGTCGGACACATGTAGTTGGGCCCACCGAGCAAAGAGTACACGGAGACACATCACCCCGGGGTGGCAGGGCTGCCACAATTGGTATTAGAGCAAAGGCTTATAGGAACTTAGGAATGTAAAATGAAATAGCATAAAATTTAACAAATAAACTTTAGTTGTGGAAACTCGAAGTTATGCCTTAGAAATTTAGTTGGGAAGTGATGCGAGGCGGGTAGAGATAGGGCTTATATACGTGTTATATTTCCATTATATATATGATATACGTATATACACCCAGGCTTATTCGGAGCACGCTTCTCGATGCAGATTATGGACTGACAGATCAACTACGCCTCAGGTGACTGGTCAGACTAGTGATGCAGCTAGGGATTCCCCGGTTACAGCTAGTATGGAGGATCGACTCTCGGCTCAAAAGACTCAGATGGCCAAGGTATTAAGTTTGTTATGGGATCAGACCGCCGCACTGACAGAACTTGCTACAGCGGTTGCCGCACCCAGAGAGCCAGTAGCAGTTACCATACCTACGGGGACAGCCGTCCCCCCGGTTGTTCCCTAGACACCCGTTGAGAAGGTAGCAGCGGAGACACAGAGAGAAAGAGCCACCGCAGTTGTTTTTCTACTAAAGACGTCGACTGCTACGCCTCCACCCACGACCATGGATCAGATGACTGCTACCACTACTACATCTACTACATCGGGATTCGTTTTGGCTTTAGAGGCGGAGATGTTGAGAAAGTTTCTGAAGTTTCAACTAGGCCTCTTTTACATAGGTGGTGACCCCGAGGCTGCAGGGAAGTGGATTTTGTCTAATCAGCGTTTCTATAAGCTGGTGAGTAATGATGAGAGTGTTCGGGCATGGTTATCTAGGGCATGCTTGAGAGGTCACGCAACAGTATGGTGGACCACATATTAGGATACCCATCCGGAGCCGACGATATGGGGTAAGTTTAGGGAGTTGTTTTATGATCAATACATACCCATGGAGGTGATATTGCGGTTGAGAGAGGAGTATCGACCCCGAGACAGGGTAACCGTACTTTGTTGTAGTATATGGAGAGATTCTGGTACTTAGTCCAGTTCTCGATGGATGTAGCTGAGACGGAGCGTCTGCAGATATACTATTTCTCTAGATGAGTTAATGATAGGATTGCTTCGGCAATGGTATCGTCTGGGGCACCCACTCTGCAGGACATATTTGATAGAGCTTTGGCACATGAGACCTATATAATACAGAAAGATGGGAGACGTGTGACTGGGACTGAGGTACAGATAGGGTAGAGTTCAAGCTGGGTCGGAAGCCGAATAGACAAAAATATCATCGCGATACAGGTCGGAGGGATGACAGACGGGACAGGGGCCGTAGGGATGACCACCAGGGCAGTTAGTTCTAGTATGAGGAGAGACAGCCGATTTACGCCATCGCACCAGCTCTGATGGATCAGCGTAGGCCACAGCTACAGATGTACTAGCAGGGTCGTGATTAGGGGGACATGATAGGGGTCAGAGAGACCGGGGTCAAGGTCCGAGATTTGAAGATGGACAGGCTGGTAGGCAGGACCACCGCAGATGTCACAGCTATGGTCAGAGGGGACATTTGAAGGCAGACTGCAAGACACCGCCGTCGCCACATTGAGAGCCAGAGTCGACCTAAAAGAGAGCCCATGCAGTAGCACGGCCGGATGGTGGGGCGACCAGACAGCTCGTCGAGGGTACATTACATATTTTTGGTAGACCTATGCATGATATGTTTGATTCTAATAGCACTTTATCATTTATTGTTGGGCGTATTATTGGAAAGTTAGACACACACCTTGTTCTTAGTACGGACACTGGGGACAAGATATACCCTAACCAGGATATGTAGAGACGTGATGATAGAGGTTGAGGGACATTAGTTACCGGCAGATCTTCGAGCGTTATAGTACTTAGAGTTCGACGCTCTTCTCGGGATGGATTGGTTGTCACCCTATCATGCACTGATAGATTGTTATGGTAAGAGGATTGAGTTTCGTATTCCTGGGATACCAAAGTTCTCACTAGTTGGATCCGCGACTGACTTACATATCACTAGGGACCAACTAGCTACAGCGCAGGAGATGGAGGCATTTGCATCGATAATTGAGCCGGAGGTTGGGACAGAGGTCAGGATTGAGGACGTTCCGGAAGTTAGAGATTTTGTCGATGTATTTCCGGATGATCCACTAGGATTTCCACCGCCACAAGCTATTGAGTTTATCATTGAGTTGATACCAGGGACACAGCCGATGGCCAGTAGACCTTGTAGGATGTCACCATCGGAGCAGGAGGAGGTTAGACGACAGCTGGATGAGTTGTTGGAGAATGGTTTTATTCACCCTAGTATGTCACCTTGGGGAGCTCCAGTGTTGTTTGTGAATAAGAAGGATGGTTCGATGAGGATATTCATAGACTATAGGAAGATGAATCAGGTGATGGTTAGGAACCGTTACCCACTTCCTAGGATAGATGATCTAATAGATCTGTTGGTAGGCACCAAATTCTTCTCGAAGATTGATCTTCGCTCAGGTTATCATCTATTGAGGATTCGAAAGGGGGATATTCAGAAGACCGCGTTCAGTATGAGGTACGGGTTATTCGAGTTCACAATCATGTCATTAGGGCTGACTAACGCCCCCGCAATCTTCATGGATTTGATGCACAGGGTCTTGAGACTGTATTTGGACATATTTGTCATAGTCTTCATCTATGACATCTTGATCTACAGTAGTACCTGTGAGGATCACGATAGACACCTCGAGGCAGTTTTGACGACACTGAGAGATCATAGATTATACATCAAGTTCAGTACGTGTGACTTATGGCTGAGTGCGATGAAATTTTTAGGACAAGTCATATGTGATCAGGGTATCTCTGTGGATTCAGAGAATATTCAGGCTATCATTGATAGGAGGACACCCGAGTCTGTTGCCGATATTCTGAGTTTTCTTAGACTGGTATGATATTCTCGACTATTCGGAGAACATTCCTCGATTGCAGTGCTGATGATGAGACTGACCAAGAGGGATGTTAGATTCGATTGGTCATAGGAGTATCTACATGTTTTCTATGAGCTGGAGAGGAGGTTGACTTCCGCACTAGTATTGACATTACCGGAGCCGAGCAAGACTTTGACAGTTTATACGGATGCATCAGGCATTGGTCTTGGATGTGTGTTGATGCAGGAGGGTAGACCAGTTACGTATCTTTCCAGACGATTGAGACCTCATGAGGGGAATTATCCAATGCACGACTTGGAGCTTGCAAGAGTTGTCCTTGCACTGAAGGCTTGGCGGCACTACCTTTATGGAGAGAGGTTCATATTGTATACAAATCACCAGAGTTTATGATGTATCTTTACTCAGAGGGATCTGAATATGCACCAGAGGAGATGGCTTGAGTTGTTGAAGGACTACGACTTCGCTATTGAGTATCACCCTAGAAAAGTGAACGTCGTAGGGGAGGCATTGAGCAGGAGCGGGATTGATAGCCTGACTGCATTGCGACATATGACACACGAGCATGGCTTATTACAAGCGGTAGCGGTTATGTGCATGACGAATGTGTCGACTACGGCTGATGGCACATTTGTTGTCAGATGAGAATTCCGACCGTATCGATTAAGAGGGTTGTCGAATGTGAGAGGGCTGATGGGCTTTATGATCGGTTCAATAGTCTGGCTTGGAATCCAAGGTGCACTGATTGGGCAGAGACCACGGATCGGTGTTTAAGACACCAAGGGAGATTATGGATACATGCGGATCAAGAGATACGGGACGGGATTCTGGAAGAGGCACATCGGTCTCGCTACACAGTTCATCCTGGTCAGACCAAGATGTACCATGACTTGAGGCAACTATTCTGGTGGCCAGGGATGAAGGTTGACGTAGGGGCGTACGTCATGAGTTGTCACATCTGCCAACAGGTGAAGGCTGAGCACATGAGACTCGATGGACTATTAGAGTCGTTGCCCATTCCACAATGGAAATGGAAACACAACACCATGGATTTCGTCAGTGGACTACGCAAACATCGAGGCGTCACGATGCAATTTGGGTTGTGATTGACTGACTAACGAAAGCGGCTCACTTCATTTTGGTTTCTATGAGATACACGTTCCCATAGCTGAGCATATTGTTTGAGCGGGAGATTATTAGATTGCTTGGGGTGTCGGTTTCTATTGTGTCAGATAGAGATCCCAAGTTGACTTCGAGGTTGTAGGAGGCTATGAAGGAGCAGTTTGGCACCAGGTTGCGATTTAGTACGGCTTACCATCCTTAGACCGACGGACAGTCAAAGTGAATGATACAGGTTTGGAGGATATGCTCAGGGCTTATATATTGCAGTTTGGATGTTCGTGGGAGGATTACCTACCTTTATGTGAGTTTGCATATAACAACATCTATCAGGCGAGTATTGGCATACCACCGTTTAATGCGCTGTATGGGAGGCTCTGTAGTCACCAGCGTGTTGGGCAGAGCTGGAAGATACAGCTACTGTTGGGCATGAGATAATTGTTGATCACACAGATAAAATCAAATAGATTCGTCAAAGGTTACGAGCTGGATAGGATAGACAGAAGAAATACGCAGATCGGTATCACGAGGGTTCGAGCTATGAGGAGGGTGATATGGTATACCTGAAGGTTTCCCCTTAGAAGGGTCAGCAAAAGTTTGGTATTAAGGGGAAACTGGCGCCTAGATTTATTGGACCATTCAGGATCGCAAAGAGAGTGGGTCGTGTCGCATATTGCCTAGAGTTACCTGCTGAGTTAGTTGGGGTTCATCCCACATTTCACATTTCGATGTTGAGACTAGCTAGGTCAGGGTCGAGACCGACTATTGATTTGGGGCAGATTGAGGTTCAGCTAGACGTGACTTACGAGGAAAGACCGATACAGATCGTTGACCGCAGAGTTCAGATTCTCCAGAACAGGGAGCTCTCTAAGGTCCTAATTCATTGCCAACATCATGGGATGGAGGTACTTACCTGGGAGCTCGAGTCAACGATGCGAGAACGATACCCTCAGTTATTTCACGGTACGACATTCGGTTATGTTAAATTTTGGGACGAGATTTTTATTTGGTTGGGAAGAACTGTAACGGCCCATTTTATTAACGCCGTTATTTATTTCATAATTTCAGACATGGACGTCAGCTCGGATCCACGTGGACGACGCGACTAGGCTAGGATACACGTCGTCCTAGGTCCACTAGTGAATTGTGTGTTGTATTGTTTAGTTGTGATGCATTTTATGAATTTATTTGTTAATACATCGCATGTGTGTATGTTGAATAGCGATATCGTGCGAAGGTGTGTGACGGGTAATCGCCTCAAAGTGCGTGTCAATGCGGGTATCGAGAGGCGAAGTACGGGTACACTAGAAAAACTCAAAAAACTCACATAAATATGACTAAGTAATTCAATTGAAATGGGAAATGTAACCATATGCTAATTAAAATAAAAATTGAATAATAGGCTATGGCGCGCCTCGAAATTCATGTCGAGAAGCGAGGCACCGAATATCAGGTTGCCGAAGGTTAGTGGGACCATGAGTAAGTTTTTTTTTTTATAAGTAAAACACTAACCATATGGTTTGATAAGGCTAAAAACAATGTGACTTAATTAAATTAAGAAAGCCTATAGTTTGTAATCAATAAAGAGGACCACAAAATGGGCATCTAGATGATCATAATAGGAGAAACAAAGAAGGGAGTGTGCTATTGGAGTTAACAATGGAGTCATCAGGTGGTATGGGACGGCATGTTTATGAACTACAAGATTATCCTCGAGATACGTACAGACATTTGATCTTAATCAAACATATATATAGGACTTAGTGGAATTGTTGATCAAACCACTCACACAATTCATGCAAATTCTAGAAAATCAGATGAGAAAGGTGAAATTTAAAGCTGGGAATTCAACACATTAGAGTCCAAATCAAGATAGCAAACCAAGGTAATCATCATCTTCATATTCTACACTCTTTAATGAACCCATTTTTTATATGATTTAGTGAAATTCGGGTTTGATGATTAGACCTCTGATGTTTGATGAAAACTTGATGAATTACATGGTATTAGATCATTTTCATAGTGAATTTATCAATGGTTTAACTAGAATTAGTGTTTTTGATGAAATGGAAAGTTTGGTGAATGCATGAGATTTAGAGAAATTTGGGTTAATTTGATGTTCTGGAGTGTTCTAGTAGTTGCTTTGGAGTTAATAATGTATGGAGAGGATGTAAACCAGGTTATACTAGCTAATTAAGAGGGGTAGGATAGAATTCTCGACTTGAGAATTCTGTCACAGAGGGCAATTATCGTGCTAACTGGGCTGGTTAGCGCACTAATCGTTTTGGGTTTCCAACTGTTTTTCAAAATGAAGAACAGTAACGCGCTTGACAGATTCCCTTGCGCGCTAACTTCACTTAGCGCGCTAGGTAGATCCATTAGCGCGCTAACTTCACCTAGCGCACTAGGTAGACCTATTAACGCACTAATGACAGATAAAATATGAATTTAATGGTTGTTTTGGTGATTTTCAACTTAATACATATCTAAACACTTATAAACAACCTAAACTTATAAAATTGAACTTCAAGGACTTAGTGGACCGTAGCTCAATGTTGGAGAGTTGATGGGTCGGATACGGGAGTCCGAGGAGGTCGGAGAGCAGTTTGAGGTTTGTAAAACCCAACTGAAAAATTTTGAGTATTTGATTTTGTTTTGAATTTCATTCTTATCATTTCCTTGCTGATTTTATTATTCTATTCTATTACTTGGACATGGGTTGAGGTTACTCCCTCGGATTTCCTGGTTGTGTGTTCATGATGCACTGGATTGTAGCACGTGTGAACTGGTCCTTAGTGAACATTAACCTGAGCTTGCCTTTGGTGCACGTGCCGGTGACTCAGCGGATTTGGCCAGCACCGCGAGGGACCAAGTGTCGGGACAATTGGACGCGACCACTGGTGGGAACTTGGTGACCCGAAGTACAGTCTAGTCCATCTGGAGCGAGCACACACATTTATTAGCTTAGTTGTTATCTATTCATGCGATGAGCCATTTACAGTTGTTTGTCTTTACATTCCGCATTTTTACTTGACAGTACTTCTCGCATTTCCTTATTTTATTTACACGAATGCTCAGAGGGGTCCTTGGGATTTTACTTGCTGGACTCGTCATATGTTTTTTGTGATGATTGAGTGCAGATCCTAGTACCAATAGGGGCAAGGGGATCCTAGGCAACTACATATGATTGGCCGCCGTCGAGGACCTACTAGTACGTACTTATTTTGATATTTTGTATTATTTTGGGTATTGGGGGTTTGAGATGACACGGTACATGTGTATATACCTTGTTATGGTACTGTACTTTTCCTAGTTTTCCACAGTAGGATTTGCTCTTATAAATAATGTTTACCATGTTAGTCACTTATTCTAATTGTATCAATTAAGGCTTCCGCTGATATATGTTAACTTGTAAGATACAACTCACTAGTATGGTTAGACATTAGAATAAACTTTTAAATACTTAAAGAGAACAAGTTAAACAAATATTGATAATCCACTAACTAATTTGATCAAACACACATGGAAACGAATTATGAGACAAGAGGTGGACGGGCAGGTGGCGGACACGTGTAGTTGAGCCCACCGGGCAAGGAGTACATGGAGACACGTCACCTCGAGGCGGCAGGGCTGCCACAGTATCTCATGTCGGGTTTCCACATTATAGGGTTGTTTATAAAATGCAAACTTTTCATTTTTACAATAGTTACATGCTTTAAAGACTTTCGTTGATATACTTAACTTATAATGATTTAATAAGTCATGAACAACTTAACTTAGTTAACTTATTATAAATATTCATAAATACATGATATATACTAAGTAAATGAGAATAAAATACAAACAAAGGTTTAGGTAGCAGGCAGTCAAGGACAAGTGTGCGGTGACTTAGCATGCTTAGTGACGTGGTTGTACCTAGTTTGCCTCGGAGTTTATGGCCGTCACAAGTAAAGTCAGTGAAGTCTCAACAGTACTTCATGAATTTCAATAAATAAGTCGGAAGATCGTGAGGGAATGTAAACAAACATGAAATAAAGTAAGTGCATGATAAACAGGCTAAAGAAATAACAATGATAAATGAGTGCCAGAGAAACAAGATGAATGGTATCCAAGCGATCCAAATCCATCAAGCCGCGAGCTTGCGACCGAAAACTTGGCTTCATAAAATTGTGGACTAAATCTGCAAGTTCCAAATGGAGATTAATCCATTAAGGCGTAGATAGTACACCCGAACATCGCACCGGCGACTACACTCAAAGATCCAGTAAACACGAGGGTATAAACGATAACAAGTCGAACACCGCATCCATGAGTACCTTCCTCACACACTTAGATTCTTAGACACACGCTTAAACGAGAATGGAAATTCAAATAAAGTTTAATTCAAGAATTTATCACAAGAAAATGGTT
Source organism: Stephania cephalantha (assembly GCA_039657325.1). NCBI lineage: Eukaryota > Viridiplantae > Streptophyta > Magnoliopsida > Ranunculales > Menispermaceae > Stephania > Stephania cephalantha. Next base: position 26,549,228 of record CM077578.1, on the reverse strand, counting down.
TTGTAATCAAATTGAGCACCAGTTTACTTACAAAGAAATAAGTCAAATAAGTGAAATGAATTACTATGGAAGCCCTTGCTGGTTTACTTACAAGAATTGTTGCTTTCTTGGCAACAATTGCAGGTCCCTCGTCTAACAAGGGAAGGAGTTGGTGCTTGGTGACTACCTTTGAGCTACCCTTAGAGCAGGCTTCTTCTCTTATCACTTATTATATTTTCTTTTTGTTGGATATATTTACTATTATCATGATTTTGTAAAACTAGGTTTATTTTGGGATTTTGGGTGATACACTGGATACATGTATATGATTTCCTTTTTTGTCACATGATATACATGAGATCACTTTTGCAGAATTTCCACATTTAGACTTGTCCATACTTTAAATTGTTTAAATTAGTTGCTTCAATTACTTCACTGCTTCTGCTGCACCGTACTAAATTAAGACATGCGAATCTTAATAAGTAACTAAACAGTGATTCACTTGAAAAAAAAAAGGCTAATTAGGCGTGCGTTGACATTGTGGGGGTTGAGCGAAGGTCTACGTAGGTTTAGTGTCGGGCAAGGCCCAGTTTGTGGGCATTGTGGTCGTCACAATTGGTATCAAAGCTCATTGAGTTACATTTACAATCATCTCATATAGTTCAATTTGTAATTGACTTGACTATTTATAACTTAAACATCATTGACATAAACTCAATTATACTTAACCCTGTCCAACATTCAAGTCCACTATAAATCATGATTTAAGAGTGCAAAAACAAGAGTTTTAAGATCCTTTTGACAATAATTCAACCTCATGTTTATGTGCACAAAACCCCAAATTCGACAAAAAATTGGTATAAATAAGAAAGAACTCAAAGTCAAACCCAACAACAATGCCTGAAAACTTGGTGTTAAGAATAGTAAAACATCCATATACATGAGATCTCTTTTGCAGGATTTCCACATTTAGACTTGCCCCAACTTTAAATTGTTTAAATTAGTTGCTTCAATTTCTCCAGTACTTTCGCTGGACCATACTAAATTATGACATGTGAATCTTAATAACTCTAATAAGCGATCAAATAATACTTAATTAAAAAAAGGCTGACTAGACTTGCATTGGCCCCGTGTGGGTGGAACGAGGGTTCATGTAGGTCTTGCGTTGGGCAGAGCCCAGTTTATGGGGGTTAGGGCCGTCACATATACCATCATCGCAAGAGTGACAACTTCTATTTGGATAGTGAATATCAAGGTGTTCATAGCTTCCACATGTCCAACACTCAAACTTACAAATGAAGACCATGATGTTGCAAGTTCGCTCTGGAAAATGAAGAGAAGATGAGGAAGAACTAAAAGAAACTAAGGCCTTGTTTGGTATGAGGTATAAATATCTCCAAGTAGATAACTCACAGGGAGTTCTGAACTAATCATATTCGGTTGCCCAACTTGCTTATAAGTTATCTCCTAACTTACATCCGAAAGTGAGATCTCCTCACTACCTTCCTAAAAAGTTATCTTCCAAGAGTTGTGAACACAATTACCCATCATTAACGATCCTTTCATTACCCATCTCTCTCTCTTATTTGAAGGCTATTTATGTCAATTCATATTTTTTATTGTCTAAAAATTTTAAACTTCCCTGCAAGTTTGAAATTGAGCCAAACATAGAAATATTAACTCTAACGAGTTAACTTTAAAAAAATAATTCTCAACTAATTCTGTAATTTAGCAAAAACAAACCAAACCTAACAAGGAAACGAGCCAAAATTTTGGAACTTTGGTCTGCCAACGGTACACATCAACGTACTGACTGAAGAGACGCACTCGTCAAGAAGAAAACAGAAAAGAAGCTCCCATTAACGGCATCTCTTGCTTTGGTTAGTGGACCCTACAAAGCTGATGTGTTGCTACCACGTCAGATGTGTATCAATTGTATGTCAAAGAAGCATTTTCCTTTCAAAAAACACGCAAACACCCAGGCACCAACATATTCAACACAAACGTCCAAACACCTAACACGTCCAACACACACCAAACCCCATCATGCCATCAAAGAAATCACACGGCCCGCAGAAGAAATCAATTCTGACAAGTACGAATTTGCAAATCTGCGGATAATTTATACTCTTGTTGCACATGTATCAAACAACACTATGATCAACATTCACTAAAAAATAAGAGACCGAAATAAAAAAAAAAAAAAAAAACAACTTGCAGTAAAACATTGCAACAGTTGCGAAGTTCATAAAAAGGGACCAAAAAAGCAAAATGTAAGGTTGGTCGCTGCTTTTCCATCTATGATGAGATTTGGCATTCCCATAGTCACAAATGTTCTAATACCTATAGCGCGTATCAGATGTCAAGGAAGCAACAACAATGTAAATATGTACAAAACCAAAAATGCGCTACATATAGAGATAATTGTAATTATTTTGCATCACTATTGACAACTAGTATAACATTGTTTCACCTTGATGCTTGTTCCTTTTCCTTCCTACAAATTAGGGCCCGCCCCATTAATGGTATTGTACACTCAAAGCGACAAAATTCAGCTCCGGATAATTGGGCCTTTGTATACCCCTCTGCGAACCACAAAGCTATCTGGAGGTTGATTTTCTTCTAACCAGACTACTTCAGATGCGCTTATTCCACTTGACTCGTCAAGACCTTTTAAATAATTTGAATTACCTTAGCATTGACAAACTTTTAAAAAAACTTTCAGAGATTAAAAAAAAAAAGGAACTTTCAGAAGCATTGTAGTAATAAGATGACTTAAGTGGAGAGAAAATTTACTTGGTACGTCTTTCACCGATGTTTTGCGAAAATAAGAGCAGTGTCGACCATCCTCAGAGGAATAAGGAGGTGATAGAATGTCAAAGAGAGCACATGGAGTGACGGCTCTAAAAGAATGAAGGTTTCCACCACTACATGGATATAGAACTGTTGTACTACATGGTGCTGACATCTCTTCATCTCGGACAAGCTTTGCAGGTCTTGCTGCATTCCCATCAAACACTAAGTTTAAAATTAATTAAGAAAAAACATGGCCAAGAAATGATAAGGAAGCCCTTCTCTTCAATCCAAGTTGTGGATTCAACTAGTATTTATGAGCTTTCATTTACAGTACAACTAAATCAACAAAAAGCAAACACGTCATTCAAAAAAAAAAAAAAAAAAAAAAAAAAAAAAAAACCTAACATGCATAAAAATCGAAATGCCACATTTTTTTTTTAATAATTTGTAGAGCAAATCGATAGCAACAATTAAACTTCTGTGATCAGTCTTCTAAAGCACGTGAGTTTCGCAACCACCTAACAGCATCAAAGATGCAATTCTACAGGGTCCATACCTGTACCTTCCAACACACCAGAGATTAAACAGAATTTGTCATAAAGGAGCTCCTCACAATCAAATGCATCATGGAACACCAACCTTTATTTAAGATAAAGTTACGAAGAAAACACATTAACAAGCTATGTTTTATAACAAATAGTCATATTTTTAATATTATTTAGTATCCGCCATGATCCGTCATACTTGAAAGTCTAATGACCAAATTTATTGCATTCTCTCATAAACATCAATGGAAACTTGCAACTAACTGAAATGCTTCTCCCAATGATAAACTTCAAAAATTGAATCTGAAACACTGCATTATTAAGCTAAATGGAATTGGAAATTTGATAGTGAAAGAAAATTACAACCATGACGATTGGTGGTTTGCACTCTACCAGAGTTTGTCTTGCAACTTGCACTTTCTTTAGGGTCTTTCCACCAATAAATAGAGGTAATTTCTATTTTATTTTATTTTTTGGAAAAACTTGAAGGTGTGAGAATTATATCTTAAAGGTATGGTAAGAGTCTTTTCGTGATTACTTATTCTTAAAAAATTAACATAGGAAAAACTCTTCCAAAAGACGATGTCCTGCCTTTCTTGTATGTGTTGCTTATGTCAAGCGGATGTGGAATTACTAGATCATATTTCACAGTAGCTTAACAGATCAAATGTTGAACAAACTGTGAGAGATATTTGTGGTGAAGTATATGGATGAGGCGTCATGGGATGTTGTAATTTGAAGATGCATGAATATTTTGTTGGTGCATGTACTCTAGGTCAATCTATGAAGATTGTTTCTTTTATTATTTTGGTTAATAAAATAGAGGATTTCATTTGTTGTTTATTATTATAATTGGTTTGCATGTTTATACTATAATAAGATCCATGGAAGTTATTGAAATACCCTCAATGTCCCTAGTCGATCATTATACTAGGAAGTATAATGAATTAAGACTAGTATGAGACTTGATTGATGATCATGTGATGATCTACTTATAAGGATACGAATCAAAATCATGAGTACTTATTAGGGAACAACGTACTAGAGCGACCGCTATGAGAACACCACATGGATTAAATCATAGGTGTTACTCATGATAGGTATATCATTTAGTCATCATACTTGAGATTACCAGCGATTCCAATATTAGGAGCGTAGTGATTTGACACAATCAAAAGTTGTCTTTAACCAGACGATTATAAAGGTTGTGATTGGTTACTATGTGAATAATGTATGAAGGTGTGTAATCAAGATAAAATTTGTCCGTCTTGTATAAAGAGATATCAGTGGATCCCTCGATATGTTAGACCGATAATGGCCAAGTCCAAGTGAATTGACATGATTAATGTTACTTGGATGTTTTCAGCCTACCTAGAGATCGAGACTAGTACGATTGAACATTAAGGGTGACTTTTCTGTGCCTTATGTTTGATTAAAGGATATCGTACGATAAAATGATATGATATATACTATAGATTATGTTGTATCAATTTTGATCTTCGTGTAACTTGGATAGTTATAATGTCTTGCTAGAGACTGCTTATAACTTGTGTACTAAAATGGTTTTGGTTCACTGCCAACGTTGCATTAACCTATTGGGTCGCACACAAAGAATAGTTTAGCGAGATTTTAAATGACTAGGAACAATCAAGGTTTGAAACTTCGACTTCACCTATGACTTCGCTCACTTAAAATTCAGAATTAATTCGAGGAAGTTAACTTCGACGATAGAAAATTGACAAAAATTCGCCGATGTACGGAAGTTTACGGGATTTCACTTTAAATGTCAGAAAACTCAAGTTTCTTCGTAAGATGCTAGAAATATATTTAATCATACAACAATGCATAAAACTTATGTCACCGAAGGATATTCCGAATTTTAAGTATATTTCTAGCATAGGCGAAGTTCTAGTCGAAGTTTTAGTCGAAATTTGCTCAACCTCCATGAAACATAACAATTTCACTTCATGTTTTATTAACTTCAATCGATGTTTTCGAAGTTCGGTCAAAGTTAGCCAAAGTTGAGTCGAGTTTTTGCAACTTTTCTACTGCCTCTAAACTTTGCTTCGCTCACCTCAAAATCAACAAACTTCGCCCGAAATTCGGCGAAGTTTGTCGATTTTTTAAACCTGGGGAACATTGAATTTTATATGATAAAATTGTAACAAAAAAGTTCCTAAGATGTGTCATTTTAATACCACTTTAAGCAGGGGTATGATGGTAATTAAGATATCACATTATGGAGAAAATTAGGGTTGGAATCTAATTTTCATTTTTAGAAAACGAATTATGTTTTTTGGTCGTTCTTGAGTTTTAGGGAGAAATAAAAATTGCTTCTGTGTTCTTTCACGGGCTAGCACTCGAAATCTCGATCACTGTTCGTGTGTGGATTACTTGTAGATGAAACCAACGATTGAGGTACGGTTTACTTTGTTAATCGGTTTAATGGTTTCAAATTTGATCCTGTTGGGGTTTTTGAAAACAATTTTTTAAAATTTCCGCTACGTTTTGAACCCAAAAACCAACAACAACAACAACAACAACATAGCCTCAGTCCCAAATTAACTGGGGTCGGCTACATAGATCAAACTTTTCCATTGTGCACATATTTATTATTCTATTAGAATCTTCCAATAGCCATAACAGCATCTTCAAGAGACAAAAAAAGGTATCAGCATTGGAAGGATATCAAAAAGAGATTTTCAATCACTTGAATTGTTCTCTTCAAATAGGCATAAAATAAAGGAAAATACTAGAATGACAACCCTAAGTCGCACCGCAAGGCACATTGGCTCACAGGAGTCGTCCATGCAGCCTCAACCCACATGTTATGCACCAAGATCTGTATAAGCAAGCATCTTGAGGCGCACTCTTGCGAGCCAATGTCTTGCAGTGAAACATACTTGTTGTCGTCCTAGCACTTCTCTAAAATAAATAGTACTTGAAGAAATATTTTAAAGAGCCCAACATTTAAGTGACTACATAAAACGCAATTCAGGGACAGTGTACGTCTTTCTAGATGGCTTAAGGGACAGTTTTGAGTCAGAATGCACTCACAATCCCCAAATATGCCAAAAGCCTAATTCTTGTCAGCAACAAGAAACCCACATGAATGGTACAGCTCCCTACTTCCAAAATGAACTAAATATGGACCAGGGTTGCTAATTCTGCAGCATATTAATTAGATAAATCACAGTTAGATCAGTCTAGACATGCCATCTGCATAAAGTAGGCTACTTTTTGGAGTAAAAAGTGTTTAGTTGTAGAGGTAATCAGGCTATTGAAACTTTAGCGAATGCTACTAATCACTTGCATAAAGAAGTATACATCACTATTTCTCAACACATGCAGACACTCAAAATATCCATCAAATTAATGTTTTTTTTCCGAGAGCCAAACAATCCAAATATGCTTTGATAGCATCCATTTAAAGTCCCCTTGGCGGATTGGTTTTTTTTTTACCTTAGGTCAAGGACTGACACGTGACGCCCATTTAAGGAAATACCACTAATTGTAAAGAAAATTTACGTTCCAAACTCAGTCCATGCTAACAAAGACAGCAACAGCTGTTGAAGTTATGACCAAACATAGTATATTTGCAAAAGGGAACAAGGCAGTTCAAGACATCTTAACAAGGTGCTATAGCATGGGAGGAACTTCGTGAATGAACCAAGAGAAACAAGTACATAATTCGCCCTCCATTTGTTTTTAAGGCATGTGTAGCTGAAACCAAACAGCACTCACCCAGAAAAGTCATTTAAAATAACCATTGCAAGAAGGCTGGATGATTCTTATTGTTGAAGATGCCTCAAATGGATAGTCAATAATATTAATTTTATACCCTATTCAGCATGCATTTATTATCTATTGCATTTCAAAGTGAATGAATAATGCTACTTTCCATACCATGTATGCAAGTAGAGACTAAGATTAGAGACAAAATCAAAAAAGGATGCATGATAATAAATGGAAACTTGAAATCTTCTAGTGAAAATTTTACTCTGCTAAAGACATTACTACTCAAAATCCAGAATCAATCCAAGGAAATACAGTTCCATTTAAAAGAATTTTGCAAGATCCCACTATTGATGTCTACCTAGGAGGACTTGGGATGCATTGACAATGATAATAAGACATTTAAAAAATTACCAAATGACATTATATACTACATATAAATCGAGTGGAAGCCTAGGATCCATGCAGCCGATCCTAAGCTAATTTGGGACTGAAGCTTTCTTCTTGTAGTTAGTTTGTTATTATCGTTCTTGATATGATCTCATCATTCTAGAGAAGCATAAATATTTCTTCCAAGTTCTTTCAAAGCATACATGTGTACTTTGTTTATGTTGGATCGTAGAAATTGATTAAAAAAAATTGTAGAAATAGGCCGTTGAAAGTGAGATTTATCATCTGTATACCGCTCAACATACAAACGAAAGAAACATTACTCCCTCTAACTATTTAAGACATCTAGATGGGATAAAATGAAATGACTACATCTGGTTTATAATATTGTTATTCATATTCCTTTTAATAACTGTTCTTATGGATATTTGTGTTTAAAATAGTTTTTAGTCCTTTTGATTATTTTCTCTTTTCTAAACAATTTCTAAATCACATTCATCATACGTGAAATTTCTCATCTTGGATTGCAATATTTCAATTTTTTTAGTAGCATTTTCCAACTAAAATTTAACATTAGCTGTAATTTAGACACAAAAAAGTTATCAAAGGATTTATTTAAGTTTGCAAATAACTTCGTTTTTACCTAACTACAATGGAGTTTCTTTACAACTTTATTTACATCTATCTGACTAGCAATTTAGGGAAAGGCGGTTGCGGTGGTTTGGTCACCTGCAAAGACAACCTACAAATGCCCCCACTAGAAAACTTGGCTCAATAGAAACTGAAGAAATTCGACGAGGTAGGGATAGACCAAAGTTAACATGAGACACATTAATTAGGAGGGATTTGAATGGTTTGGAAAGCTCACCATCAATTGCACTTAATTGAGCACAATGGAAGAGTTTGATCCATGTAGCCGACCCCAATTAATTAGGGACTGAGGCTATTTTGTTGTTGTTGTTGTTGTTGTTGTTGTTGTTGTTGTTGTTGTTGTTGTAACTAGCAATTTAGGACGGCAACAGATGTGATTTGTATTTGAAATATTCATATCAAGTTAAGAGGAAAAAATTTGTAAGACCGCAATTAGGCCAGCTATGTGATATGACTAGGTGTATTCAGGGCACTTTCATGCCTTTAGTAGGAAACCTAATTAGGATTTAGAGAGAGTATTTATATAGATACAAAGCGATTAGAAGTATTAGGGTATTCTTATTGTTAAGTTAAGGAACTCATTGTGAGCTAGGAAAGTACGACCTCTCGAATGTCGTTGGTTGTATTTGGTTTTCTTGCTCTTAGTAATAAATCTATCTGTCTCTCAAATTCTGATTTGTTTATCTCAGTTGTGTATATTTGGTGGATTGATAGAATAGGGTTCTATCAAATGGGTATATGAGCACACAATCTTAGAGACAATATCAACATCTCAAATGGAAAGGCGAGTAGTTAAGACAAAGTTGAAGGAAGAGATATCGATGGAAGAATTGAAAATAACAATGAGATGACTATTTCAGAAAACGGACAAGTGGATGCAAGTTCAATACCCCCTGCAAGTAGCAACTCCAGCGATGCTTCATCCGTGAGCATCTAACGAAACCAACATTGCAGATTTACCAGATCTGGTTTCTGATCCATCCCCTCATCTGCCAATATCTTTAACCACTGATCCACCAACCGATATAGAGGAATCATCGCCTGACAGTGAAACACCAATTCAATCATCTATTAAATCAAACTCAATTCCACTTCCATCGGATCAACCACTCATCGCCTTGAAATTCCTTCCACAGATCTCTCGAAAGAGGACCCCGACTCCAAGTCTGATCACTGTTGCATCTTCGAATGGTGTAGAAATATTAGATCCACCACCTACCTTCACACATATCTTGGATGTTCACATGTTTCGTCCTCCTATTATCAAACCGAATGTTGATAGGGACTCAACAGGGTCAGATCTGGCTTTATCTCAGCACATTAAAGCAAACCAACAAAACTGCTCTTCTTTTGATGACGGTATGAACCAGAATGGCGGAGGGTACCAAGAACAGCCTAACATTGTTGATCCGATCTCTCCACTGCCTTGGCCGTCGCTTCGTCAATACAGTCGAAGATCATTGCGGTACGCAGTTTTGATTTTTCTTTCCTTTTTCCCGCTTGCAAGATAATAGTGAATTTTGGGAAGATGACATTATTTACCCAATGCCCCAATCGAGGAGATCAAACGGTGAGATCTAACTCACAACATGAATGCCCTTTTTCTTGCGACCAAAATACTCTTCGAGTTGGGTCATCTTCCATCAGATTATTATCGACATGCGCACTGTTCACCAAATTTTAAGTTGATGGGCCACCTATTTGACACATTATTCGAGAATAATCGCATGGGTATTGTTTTGCCTTCAACCTTGGATGGATATGCACTTCACAAGTGGATTGCGGTTCGACAATGTGCCTCAGCAGTGGTGCTCTACTCAGTTTTGGTTAACTCACTCAACATGGAGCATGTATGTAACACCCAATCCCGATATATGGCATGGTACTGGAGATGTGAGTCTATTGATGATGCATTTAACATGTTTGACATAATGTCGCTAAAAGTTTTGAGAAGCATCAATTCTTATATGCATATAGTGTTGAAATTTTAGGCTGCATTCCGCGTCAACATGACTTTGCGTACCTTAATTGCTATGGGTTTCACGCAGTGGATGAAGGTCATTGTCAATTATCGCTCAAATTTGAGGCTCACATGGATCCTCGCATGGCCATTCACCTCGATGATCACTCTCATTTTACTCATCAAGTGGGTTCATGATCTTGGCATTGTCATCTTCCTTGCTATTTCCTTCTCTATGCGCCATCTTGAGGACAAGGTGAGTTTTAAAGGGGGCGGTAATGATAGACTCTCGAGTACATGGATTTACGATCCGAGCATCCCGGCATGACCATTTGGTGCACTCCACCTTGAGGACAAGGTGGCTTTAAAGGGGCGGGTAATGATAGGACTAGTGGTTTTCTTGGCACTTAAATGCCTTTAGTGGGAAGCCTAATTAGGGTTTAGAGAGAGTATTTATATAGATACAAAGTGATTAGAAATATTAGGGTATTCTTATTGTTAAGTTAAGGAACTCGTTGTGAGTTAGGAGAGTACGGCCTCTCGAATGTCGTTGGTTGCGTTTAATTTTCTTTTTCTTAGTAATAAATCTATCTATATATCTCTCAAATTCTGATTTATTTATCTCAGTTGTGTATATTTGGTGGATTGATATAACAGGGTTCTATAATTATGCTTTGGAAGTGAATGCTAGGCGGTAATGAAACGACAAGTACATAAAATGAACGTAGCAAAAATGAGGAAACTAGGTGGATATATTGTGAAACTTGTAAAGATAGGATAAAAAATATAGAAACTCAATGAAAAGTACCAATTGACACAAAGATTAGGAAAGGGCGGTTGTGATGGTTTGGACACCTCTAAAGGCATCCTACAAATGCCCCTAGTAGAAAACTCACTCAATAGAAACCAAGGGTTGCAAGGCGTTAAGGCGATCCGAGGCAATTTCCCTGACCTAGGCGAGGCGATGCCTAGGCGAACAAAATAATATTTATTCAAAGGTCCTCGAATAAATATTTATTTATTTATAGATTCTTAAATAACACTAAATACTAATAAGTCTTTAGGTCCTTATGTAACATTAATTGTGTCAAGATTTTGTTATTAGGTAGGTATTTTATTATCAAACTTAATAGTAAAAAGCCCCCTCAAATTTCTAAAAATTACTTAGAAGGGCACCGCCTAGGCGCTTTTTGTCTCAAAACGCCTAGGTAACGCCTTGCAATCACTGATGGAAACTGAAGAAATTCGACGATGTAGGGGTAGGTTGAAGCTAACTTGGGATGCATTGATTATGATGGATTTAAAGGATTTGGAAAACATATTATCAATTGCACCAAATCAAGCGCAATGAAAGAAGTTGTTCCATATAGTCGACCCCAACTAATTTGGGATTGACATTTTGTTGGTGTTGTATCTAACTAGTAATCTAATGTTTAGCAAAAATGATCATTAGAGGAGGTTCGTCGGCTACACGGATCAAACTCTTCCGGTGTGCTCGATTGAGCGCAATTAATGTTGAGCTTTCCAAACCATTCAAATCCCTCCTAATTAATGAGTCCCAAGTTAACTTCAGTCTACCCCTACACCTCGTCGAATTTCTTCCGTTTCTATTGAGTCAAGTAATCTAGTGGGGGCATTCGTAGTCCGTCTTTGCATGTTACCAAACCACCGCAACCGCCCTTCCCTAATCTTTGTGTCAATTAGTACTACTCCTACTTAAAACTTGTCAATTGATCCTACAAATTGTAGAGGAGGTTCAAACAAGCTCAACAATTTCTCCCACCATATTTGGATAAAAATATTAATATGAGCACAAATTTGAAACATCAACATACTTAAAAAGGCACAAAATTTTGATTTTAGTGATTTTATTTCCTTCAAGCTCTATAAATCATTGTGTCACAAAAATTATCAAATTATAATATGTTAGCTGTCTAAAATAACGTACAACATAGACATTCATTTTTTTTTTCTAGTTTCTAATTAGGTAACGGAAAGCGCAAGACGTAGGTAAGGCACAAGCACAAAGAGCTCTTACACTTGAGGCACAAGGTAATTGGTGCAAAAATGTCATTCCACATCAGAACTCACAAATGAATCAAAATTCAAATAACTTAAGATAATTTCATTTTACATAAAACTTGAAATGATCACTATTTCAATTTGTTATATTTCAATTACGTGTAAACTCGAGTTTAGCTATATGGGTCTAGACAAGAATCAAAGATCATCATATCTTCTCAACTAAAATAATCAATGAAGAATGGGTCAAATAATCTCATATAAGCCTAGACAAATATGATAGCAATCAATATGCCACAATTATAAAATGTTTACAAATCCAATATAACTAAATGGATTTATAATAAGTTCAAATAACGTATTAATTGAAGGGAGAAAATTTAATCAAAACAACTTTGAAGAACAAGACGTCCAGCCTTAACAACCAGGAACATTACAATCTAGATTGAATTACAGTCATCTACATCAAATAAGCCCAACTTCTTAGTGTACATGTTTTCTCCTACCCTCTCCTTGTCTTGGGTGCACTTCTTGTCCACCTTGTTCACTTTTTCTCTTCTAAGTGAATAAAGGTTTTTAACCGCAAAAAAAGGCCCAACTTCTAATTGAACGAAAATCCATGACCTTTCCCAATTATGCGAAGTTGCTACCCACCCCTAAAATCGATTCTAAGGCTTCAATCTACAAAAGTCTTAAAAAATCTTCTATTCCTCTATAACCATACTTTTACAGGATAAATTACGAAATTCCTCAAAGTTGCCTTAATATGCACTTCAGTCTTTCCATTTTTAAAAATATGCACTTTAGTCCCTCTAGTACCCTTGCAACAATTGCGGGGATCCATGGATCTGAAGAAAAAAAATGACAAATAACATCAACACAACTGTAATTTAGCTTATTTTTATTGTTATTCGATTATGAAATCCTAAAAATTATGCACCTTCAATTACAAGAAGTATGCTAAAAGAACTAAAGTGCATATTTTTAAAAATGGAGGGTTTGAAGTGCTTATTAGGCAAACCTTTGGGGGAGGAGGATTTTGTAATTTACCATAATGTACCAAAGATGGCATATCATCCTACTAATTCTTTAACACCCAATATAAAAATTATCATGAGACTGGGACAGTTGATTTTCCTATCAAATAAGCGACTCCAGCTCCCAAAAACCCCACTTGCAAAAATCAATGGATAAAAATATAATCAATGATTACTCGTTAGCTATAAAAGGATGTAGAAGCAAAAATGTAATGCTTTGTTCAAAATCTGCAATCGCACCAAATTGAGGGTATTCTTTTGTTTTCTTTTTCTTTTCTATCTTTTTTTTATTTAGTGGACAACTACTGATCCACCAAAAACCTTGATTTCTACGAGCCTCTAGATAAACTCAGAGATATAAGAAAAGATTTATAATAGTAACAAAAATCACAATTATAATAATAATAGTAATAATAATAATAACCTAATGACCCTAATCTTCTAGAAATCAAGGCAACCTAAGCTAACTAAGAAACATAAAAGGGTTCTACTAAAAATATCGAAAAATCCTAATTAAAGCGAACGCTTCAAAATAAGTAGTTTGGGAAAAAGGATTAACAAAGTCAATAATCAGGTTGGAATAAAAAGGAATCCTTAATAAAGTGAAAACTTCAGAATAAAAGACAAATGAGAGAGGAAGCGATGGCAAAGAATACAATATGTCAATGTAGGAGCTACGCAGATGGCTCCAAATCATAGAGACATCTGCTTCTACAAACTCGCACCCATAGCAAATTGGACTTATGTAATTTGATTATCAATTATAATAAGTATCATTACTAATTAAAAATTACTGCTTTTCTTCACGTAAGAAAAAAAGGTAAGAAAGCGTTTATTCATTCCTTGGTTTTCAGCTTGTTCTACTCTGTTAAAATTCTTTGAAGTGGTGCCCCAGTAGCATACATTGCATATTAATGATGGTAAATTGAAGGGCACGTAAATGTTACTTCAAATATATTAATTTAGATCATTTCCAAGTAAATAGAGAATGACTATTTCTTTCTGATAAAAGTACAAGGTTAAGAATGAAAATAAAATCCGAATTCCACTCAATTGTCACTCCAAAAATGGCAACACTAACATAAGTTGATCTAACTGATTCTTGAATGGTAGATTACCACATATAGGGGAAATGCCATTTTTGAACAAACACACCCTAAGAACCTTGAATAGGAGCAAAAAATTGCTAAATACAACAAGGAACGAAAACTAGCCAAGCAAATGCCAATCTTACTTTTAGCACACATATTTAGTTGAAAAAAAAAATGATTTCAAAAGCAGTGGAAAAAAAAAAAAAACCTCTAAATAGATCAGCAGGTCCGGGTAAATCAATCCAATCATATGATTTCACATGTAATGAACCATATAGAAGCTTGCTCAATACAGTCATCCCTGGATGATTATGGAGAGGAATGATGGATGAAGGAGGCATGCAAAAAATCCCCATCTGCAAATCAGTAAAAATTCATAAATATCAATGACATCAATTTATCAAGTTTTCTCAAGCAAATGCATGCACTCTGGAAAAGAACCTTTAAGATAAACTTTAATTTAGTGATACATATAATAAGCAACAACCAGGAGTTTTATCTTCTAAAGCTTACAGAGAAACTTTCACATTCATATAAATGTAGATATTTGATTGGAGGCAGATACTGGAGGTTTCCATTTCGTCCTTTCTTTCCGTTAATTCCATGTGAAGAATTTTTCCATCCACGTACTAATTGTGCCTCTTGGTCAAGACCAACATCACCAGGTCTAATTTTATCTGCAATAGCAGCAACAAAAAGCTTTATAAGATGTCGGGCAATTACTAAATGAAAGGCTGCCATAATGATGCACTTGGAACTAGACATTTAGGAATAATTAAGAAAATCCTTCATGCAGCAAGTTCACGGTATCAGCAAATGACCAAAGCAAATATCAATAGGGTTACCAATCCTACCTTCCTCAATTGAAGAAGGAGAAATCCCTTTCCTTTCCTCGTGAACTAGGAGATTGAACCTACCAATACAGAGGCTACTTGGTACAAGTAACTCATTACTCTTTCTCGGTGTTCAACCTCCTCAATCACCATGGACACCCATGATCATTGCAATGGGATGCATCTATTTGTCTATCTCCTAACTAGAAATGGGAGCAGTTTTCAAAAGGATGCTGCCATGCTGGAGTGTCTAGGGTTGGGCTAAGAGGGTCTCTTGACACCTTTTTTTTTTTTCTCTCATCAAACATATTTCATGAAGACTTGCCATGGGGTAAGGAAGAAGGGGGTAACAAGCACACTTGGAGAGTGCAACAAAACTCTAACCATAAGTTACATAGATAAGTAAGATAATACTAATATCATACAAAATATTGTTTACACAAGGGAATGTTCCAATCAAATGGTTTAAGTATATGCAGTTGCAAAATGCAAATTGATTACTTAATGGTAGTAACTTTGTTCTTTTTCAGTAGACCACCCTGAAAAAGTATACTCCATTGAAATGACTAATCCAATTGCTTATTTAGTACTCTCTCCACGGTATCATAGAATGTGGACATTGAGCTTATTTTCAGTACCTCACTCCCTTTTTTTTGGAGATAGAAACTATGGTATTTGTATTACTATATAAGGAAGACTACAAGATAAAAAGTGAAGGAGGACAAGCCGTCCTCAAGAACTAAGAGCGGGCCAAAAATATGGCCTCAAATAACAAAATATTGTTGAACGAGCCTTAAAAACTTGCACTCTATATACCAAGAAATGCTCTGGTCTCATACAAGACTCAAAAATGACAAATCCTTTCACTATTTGGAATTTGATATCCAAAAGGAAGCAAGGTATCTCGAATGCTCCCAAAGTGAAAGAGGGAACCAATCTCGTAAATTTTCTTCAAAGATTCTTCTATTTCTTTCCATCCAAATGGAGAAACATGCGGCAAAAAAGGTATCCTGAAGAACTTTGTATTCCTTCTACTCATATTGAGCATAGGGAACACAGAATCTTTGACCATAAGTCCAAGAAATCCTACAATTATTAAAATGGTGCGGTTGTTGCCATATCTTTCTAACAAATGAACAATTTCCAAATAAGTGATCAATATTCTTAGCATCTATTATGCATAGACTTTAACAATGATGTGACTAGTAGTG
Source organism: Stephania cephalantha (assembly GCA_039657325.1). Lineage (NCBI taxonomy): Eukaryota > Viridiplantae > Streptophyta > Magnoliopsida > Ranunculales > Menispermaceae > Stephania > Stephania cephalantha. The sequence continues at coordinate 26,532,978 of CM077578.1, read as the reverse complement.
ATAGGCCTTCTTTGCATCAAATCAAAGATGTTGAGTTTGTTAATCGATACCAGCCATCCAAAAACTTTAACTTCGGAAAGCATTGGGCTTTCCAAATGAAATCAGCTGAAAGGAAAGTAGGCCAAGAACGGGCATAAATGAGGATGGGGGTGAAGGATTTACATGAAAAAAGCCCTGTAGGATCGCCCTTCAAAGTAACTTTGTTCTCTCGAAGGGGTGTGACGTGAACATCAATACGACGTGACAAGAAACTATCAATCTCGTCTTCCTCCCTCCTAGTTAGAGATATGGGGAACTTGAAGTCCCAAGAAGGTGAGAAAACCAAATCGAATTGATAAGTTGTAATTAGCCGGGAAAGAGGTAGGTTGTGACCATTGGATAATAAATATAGGGAAGTATAGTCATTGGGTAGACCATTGTTCCATATCATATATCTTCCCAAAATAGGATAGAAGTCCCGATACAAATTTTTAGATAAGTGAAAAAGGATAGGGTAAAGTTTAGAGATGGCTTTGAATGCGCTCCGACACGATACTCTTTTTTCTACTATTGAGTCCTTCGCATTGCCCTCCAATCACTACTAGCTAGTGATCACCTTTACCCACAATCACTTTTCTCTATGTAAAACCTCCACAACCACTTTGCTAAAATTGAAAGGGTACATGAAACTATAACAATTGATAAACAATCTAAAGCATGAGGTTAGCCTCAAGGTTTAAAAAATCGACAAACTTTGCCAAAGTTCGGGCGAAGCTTGTCGATTTTGAGGGGAGCGAAGCGAAGTTCGGAGGCAGTAGAAAAATTGCAAAAATTCAACTCAACTTCGGCTAACTTCAACCGAACTTCGAAAACAGCGATGGAAGTTAATAAAACATGAAGTAAAATTGTTATGTTTCGTGGAAGTTGAGCAAACTTCGACTAAAACTTCGCCTATGCTAGAAATATTCTTAAAATTCGGAATATCCTCCAGTGATATGAGTTTTATGCATTGTTGTATGATTAAGTATATTTCTAGCATCTCTACGAAGAAACTTGAGTTTTATAGCATTTAAAGTGAAATTTCGTAAACTTTCGTACATCGGAGAATTTTTGTCAAACTTCCATTGTCGAAGTTAACTTTCTCGAATTAATTCCGAATTTTAAGTGAACGAAGCCATAGGCGAAGTCGAAGTTTCGAACATTAGTTAACCTTCAAGATCGATATGTCTCTCTCAGAGAATGCCCTTTTTAAGTTTTTCGGTGTATTTATATCTAACGATGGGATATCTAGATTACGTATGCAAGTAAAGCAGATAATTCATGTTCCCCGTAGGGACCCACCTCATCGAGGCGCAGATTCCCCGAAATTTACCTCTGCGGGGTAGGGAATGAGGGGCAATCTTTCCTTCCCGTGGAGAGTGGCGTAGGGATGGGGATTGCTCTTTCCCGCGGGGATTCCCACCACATCCCCCATGGGGATCCCTGCGAAGAATTCCCACTCCCATAAGAAATTATAATTTCACTCAAAAATATTGATGCATACAAGAGTTTAGCCTTGGACATCAAAGGTTTTTTCTGTACTTCTAAGTGGGGACCAATATTTCATTCTTAAGGTTATGAAAATAGGTGTAAAATTATAGGTATAATATCACTATAATGAGTTTATTATCATAATCAATACGTTATATATACTTATATAATACTTAATTGATATATAAACCATAAACATGCATACTATTGTTATAATTAAATAGTTATGACAAACTAGTCTAAATTAGCTCTATCATAACACATTTTGATTTAATATGTGATAATATAGTAAAACATACATATTATAAATATGAAAATTTGATTCATAAAAAAAAATGGCAAGGAGTGGGGTTCCCCGTGAGGCAAGGGAGTGGGGAACCAAACTCTCCGCCTGGGAACGGGGATAGAGACATTATTCCCTGCCCCACCCCACCTCACTTGCATCCCTTGTATAGAATCAAGATAGAGCCTCCCTTGTTACCAAAACTAGAAAATTGGGAGCGTATGATTGGGAACCATGACCTCTATTTATAGAAGTTTCAATATTTGTATTACCGATTCCGCCCATCATGCGATTGAGAAATACCCTTTAAGCCTCTTAACATTAAAGGCCCACACTGTATTACATACATTAAAGTACACAGCCTTATAAGATCGTTTTTAATTTGGACTTAACCTTATATGACAACTTGCAATACATAAGTGTTAATGTATTTGTCCAACACAATACTTGTGCAAAGAGAGGGAATGAAGGAGGGAGTTTTATAAGGGAAATAGCCTAATATATCCCAAACTTTGATGGGATTTGTCTGATTGATCCAAAACAAAAGATTCTCATATCTATCCCAAACTTCTCTTTGGTCCCAATTTTATCTTCACCCAAATTTAAGAGGTTTTCACTAACGTGGGGAAATATATTGGTAAAGTTGGCTTAGTCAGCATACCGAGGGGCTTCAAACTAATTTCAAAAAACTTGAATGCTCTTCACTCAAAGTTCATATAAACCGAAAAAAAAAATTAATCGAAATCAATTCGGTTTGATTAAAACCATTGCGAGCTGCCGGTGGGGGTGGGGGTGCGGGTGGGGATAGTGGGGGCTGAGGTAGCGTGTGCGGTCATGTTGGGGCCGATGGTGGGTGTTATAGATTAGGGAGAGTAGGTTTACAAGGCGGAATAGATTTTTTGGGAGCAGTGGAACAAAATTACAACAATGGTAAGGGTGAGGACAACTAGGAGGTTGGAAAGAGAAGAATTGGCAAGGCCAACCCAAAGCAAATCAGCGATCTTGTGGTTTGACCTGGTTTGTTCTTCTTGATGGGTTTGTGTTCTTCAAGAAGATAACAAGGTTGCCACAAAGCACTTGACAACCTCTTGGTTTAAGAAATCATTGCAGAGAAATAAACTAAAAACGAAAGAGGAATTGGAGTTCGGTCTCGCATTTAACACATTTCACATAATTTCACCATCACAGGGGATCAATCTCTCACCATTTTTTGAGGAGAGGAAGGGGAAGGAGGAGATGAGGTTTGCTACAACGACGTCGATGAGCCGAGTGATATCGAAGTTGGAAGAGGGGGCAAGAGGATCAAAGGTGAAGTTTGATGTGGAGAAGAAGGGAGAATGCGCGGTAAGGATGATGGGGTAGCCACCAAAATCTCGTAAAATTTCTTATTTTTTTCTTTGTTTTTTTCTCATTGTGTTGACTAAGCTAGCTTTACCAATTTCTTTTGCCATGTCAACTCAAGTCTCTCTCAAATTTCGGTACGGATGAAATTAAAACCAAAAAGAGAAGTTTAAGATAGATAAGAAACAATCTTTTGTTTGGGATAAATCTAAGACTCCTACCAAAGTTTGGGATATTAAAAGATATTAAAAGCTTTATTGCTTGCAAGGAGAACTGAAAAGTTTTGAAGTTAGCACGCCTAGGAAGCAGCCCAATTGATGTAAGGGTAATACTGTGAAAACTACAATAGAAAAAGGACATGAAATAAGGGATACGAGACAAATTAGTTCAAAGTTTTAGAAATGCCCATTTTGTGAGAAGATTATCATATAAACTTGACTCGAGTAGAAGTAAGCTAAAAAGTGCAATCAAAATAATAAAGTAATCAACTACTCTCAAGTAGAAGTGAAAGAGTGCAATCAAAATAATAAACTACACCCAAGTAGAAGTACATTGCTAAAGGCAATCATAATAATAAACTACACAGAAGTTAAAGTAGGTTGAAAAAAAAATCAAAATAATACACACACACACATTAAAACATATGTAATCCAATAAGGCAAGACTTCCAATACAAACTTTACGAGTTGGGACTCCACAGTGTAAGTAGAATTCTAGGAAAAGGGCTTAGAATGCATCTTCAAGAAAGCTCAGTTGGTATTTGGTATAATCAAAGATTGCAAGGTGTTGAGAAAATATGCAGGCAATTAGCTTGAACAAGCTAGGTGACACCTAAGCAAAACCAAGGCGATTAAAATCATCGAATGTACCTAAAGAGATCATGTTTCTACTTAACATTGTCTACTAGTCACTTGTCATCCATATTCAATATAAATTCAGAAATAATAATCATGCATGCAAAAACATAACAAGAAACTTCACATGAAGCAAAATTAATCACTAACTATAAACCCAAATTGCATACAACATTCATCCTAATAATCACTATCCAAGATTTTGAAAAAAAAAAAAAAAAAACCTTCAATCATTGTTACCATGATACCAACACAATGTAAGTATAAAATACATATTCCATCATTATTCAAACACAAGCAAGCTTCTAAATTATCATAAACGTGACATAAAAAAACGCATTCAATAGTTAGTCATCAAATAAGTTCCCCAATTTTCAAATCATAATATAATGAAATCTAATTGAAACTTAGCTAGTCAAAAAACTTGAATTGGATAAAGAGGTCAATTGGATTGTACAAAATTGAAAGTTCTTTCACACAAGGCGTTTTTATTAGACATATATTTCACCTCAACTAAACCCAATCCAATACATAAATAGTCCTATGCATAAATGTATGTCTGTGTTTGTTGATGGTCTAAATTTTTTATCATCTACAATTTGGGTCATTTAGGAGCTGCAAGGTCTTAGTGTTAGGTTTTGGGGTTCAAAACGCAGCGGAAATCTCAAAAATCTTGTTTTCAAATACCCCAAGAGGATCAAATCGAAAACCATTAATTTGATAATCAAAGACAAAACCATACATCAATCGCTAGTTTCCTTCTTTGTGTTGATCGATCTTCAAGACGCTAGTAGAGATAGACATCCTCTATTAGAACACACACGAATGGCGACCGAGATCTCGAGTGCTAGCTTTGAGAGAACACATAAACGATTTATGTTCTCCCAAAAGACTCGAAACACATAAACCCTACTTCCTTTTCTAAAAACAAAAATAGAATCTTCGGCCCTAATTCTCACGTAATGTGCTCTCTCATTTAAACATTTATTTATACAACAGTTGCATATAGATGGGTAAGTGAATTACACATATACCCCCACTTAAAGAGGTACATATATATTACAACTTAGGGACTTTTATGTCGCGAGTTTTATCACATAAAACTCATTGTTTTGAGCCATTTTAAAATCTTGCAAGACCATCCTTCGTGTACGACCCAATAGGCTCATGCAACGTTGGCAGTGAACCAAAACACCTTTTGGTACACAAGTAAAAGCGGTCTCTAGCAAGGCATTATTAAGATTACCCAAGTTGCACGAAGTTCAAAATTGACACAACCTAATCAATAGCTTACATCATATCTTTTTTGTTGTACGATATCCTTTGATCAAACATAAGACACGGAAAAGTCATCCTTAATTTTCAATTATACTAGTCTCGATCTTAAAGTAGACTGAAAACATCCAAGTGCCAAGGATCATATCCATTCATTTGAACAGTCCAACATATCGAGGGATCCACTAACATCACTCCCTAAACGAGATGGACAAATTATATCTCGATTACACACCTTCACACATTATTCACATAACCAATCACAACCTTTATAATCGTCCGGTTAAAGACAACATTTGATTGCGTAAAATCATTGTGCTCCTAATGTTGAAGTCTCTGGTAATCTCGAGTCAAATGATAAAATGGTATACCTATCATGAGCAACACTTATGAGTCTATGACTTAATCTATGTGGTGTTCTCATAGCGGGTCGGTCTAGTACATTGTTCGCTCAAAAGTACTCATGATCTTGATTCTTATCTCTATACCTACGATCATCACATGACCATCAATCGAGACTCACACTAGTCTTAATTCATTATAGTTCCCAGTATATTCATGGATCTTATTATAATGTAAAAATGCAAACCAATTAAAATAAAGTAATAAACATCAAATGAAATCCTCTATTTTATTAACCAAAATAATAATAGAAATAATGTATATAGATTGACCTAAGGCACATGCCCCAACACTTATGGCGTAAAAAATGGTCAGATTCTAAAAGTGTTTGATATTCAAGCCATCTCAACATTTTACTACACTCCAATTCCTAAGACAGTCTCTTGCAACAGCTATACTCTCAACTCTCCTAATAATTTATATATATTGCATGATACTTGAAGTTGTAAGCCTGTAAGAAGCCCAAATCTATAATTTCATGTGTTTACGTAGTTTTAAAATCTTTTGGGCCGGCTATCAATCGGTTGGTGCTCATAATACACTCTGGGATGGGGAGGGCATAATGGGCTATGCTCATTGAGCACAAGCGTTCCCTTGTTTGCGGATGCGCGAAAGAAAACACTCTATTGTCTCTATATTTCAAGGAAAGGTGCCTTCGCACAATATGACAACCCATGCATATTCTATTTTTAAAAGTTTGTGAATTGATTTATTTGACTTTTAAGGCATTCGAAAAAGACTATGAGCTATTGGAAGTAATGGAGTTAGACACATGGATTTTAGTTGTACAAAGCACATAAGGTTTGTTTCAACTAGAGCCTTTGGTACAGTAAACAATATATCAAGTTTCATGATCAATTCCACCAAAAGGAACAGTTTTCTCATGTTTTACATACGCAAATACTTACTAAAACAACACATTACAACTGAATTCCTTAATTTCTCAAAGCATGAATCACCACTAGAGAAGGTAATGATCATCATGAATGCTTTGCATGTATAATTAAAGATACCTCACAATTAAAATCAACAAATTAAATCAAAAGAAAAATTGAGTTTTCTACACCGTTCCATAAATAATTTCAAGTAATTTGTCACTAGAGTCAAGTTTACACTTTCTTTTTTCTTTTTTGGTAGCAACACTCATGGGAAGCATGTTTTGCGCAATCCAGCTCATTGTAGAGGGACTATGTAATCAATGCACTAAATTACTGACTCCTTAGGTGGAAAACATCCCGATAGCTCAGCATAATCGCCAAATCGATACCAAAGAATGAAGAAATCTCAGCACTCAAGCATCGATAGACAGTACCACCTTCAAATTTAAAACAGTCCTGTCATTTTAAAAGGACAAACATACTCTACTCTTCTTAAACAGAATTTTTATGTGGTTAAAACATTGTCTAACCATCGCTTAGCTACATAATCAATGTCAATTGATGATCTCCACAAGCAAACAACTAACAAGTTCGAGTTAGTCTACCAACTACACAACTAAGCTTTTAACAATAAAAGAAAGAGAAGTTAGCGAACTTAGGTTTCACTGATCATAACCAAGCACATCAATTTAAGAAATTAACCACAAAAACACATTCATATGTGATTACTACATGGAGCCCAATGATGAAAGGTTCACTCGCTCGATAACTCAAATTCTGATACTTGAAGGCTCCAGAATAAGCAAGTATGAGATGCGAAACTAAATAACTCAAAATCCATAAGAGATGGATATGTGTTCTTCCTCATACCTAACATGCCGCGGACTTTTTCAAGAGCTTCTTCCGATATTGGTCCATTAGGGGAGAATGATAGTCTGCACTGTTCAAAAAGCTTTTGTATGGGCGGCATAGTGGCTGAAGAATAGTGATAAACACCTAACACCAAATAACACGATCCAAATATGTATATAAACACCCCCTTGTCAAAGAACTTATTGAACAGGCAATTTGTACAGGTAGTAGGAGCAAGGGTCCAAATGAATCAGCGTTTCAAAATGCCGTATGCTACAAAACAGCAATTCTAGTCGGTAAAATCACTGATGTTCGCAACGAGAAACATCAACAAATTGGCAAACGACAGACTTTTATTCTGTGCCTAAAATAGATGCATCCTCACTTTGACAGTTCTGTTATCAGCACCAACATCTGAAGCAATGCACAAACAGCAATAACATCAAACATGGAATCCACGCTGACAATCATCAACAAAAGAAAACCCTACAACTACAAAGTCAATCACAAACAAAGAAACCTAATTTCCATTTCAATCGAAGACAATCATCAACAAAGACGAATTAGAGGAAAAGAAAACCCTTAATTTCTTCAATTTTCCTAATTCTGGAAGTCGATCAAACAATCAGAGTGTACAGAGATTAACAAATGAATCGATTGAATCGCAAATTCAACAGAGAAACGTGAGAAGCGAGGAGAGATTGATCGAAAACGAGAATTAAATCGAAGTGAAAACAGAGGGAAATCAGCATACCTTAGAGAGAGAGAGAGAGAGAGAAGATGTGAAATGGAAATTTGATTGGAGAATCGCGTGAAGATATTGTGGAGCATAGCCCTTTGGGCTCCGGCACTCGGCAGAGCCCACTGCAGCTCTTATTGTCTCTTCCCTTTGACCACTTGTCTCTTCTCGGTGCACTTTGTCCTCCTCTCTCATTCCTTTTTATCTGTCGGAGATGTCGGGATAGTTCTTCATCGACTACTTAGAAATAAAAATAAGACTTATAAGTATGGAGTTGACACTTCATCTTGCCTTTGTATTTTGAAGTGAACCACACTTTCACACTTGTAGCCTATACATAAAAATTAGTCACTACACTTTCCTCACCTTGGATTGGGACTTATATTACAAAATTGAACATTGGTTTAATTGCCCATTCTCCAAGGGCCTTGTAGACATCCAACAAAAGTGGTTAATCGATGTTCTGCAGTCAAGTCCTAGTTGGACTTGAGGGGGAGTGTTGGAGATGTTGAGATAGTCCTACATCGACTACTTGGAAATAAAAGTAAGGCTTATAAGTGTGGAGTGGACACTCCGTCTTGCACTTGTAGCCCATACATAATATTAGTAACCACACTCTCATCACCTTGGATTGAGACATATATTACGAAATTGAACATTATCTTCCATCACAAAAAATAAAACTAAAAATAAATAAAGGGAGCTACTATTAGCACCCTTATATGTTATATCAACCCCCCCATTTAATTTAATATTATTTATAGCCTCAATAAGTTAGTTCATGCTCTAAGTACCCCCCTTAATTGTTAGTAAACTCTTTATTGTACCCCTATTTTATATTTGTCTCCCTCTCTCCCCAAAGAAAGCTTTATTTTCATCTTTGTGATCTTCAACCTCCTACCCTTGTTGCACATCATTTTTTTATCCTCTTTAACTCAATTTGCTTCATAGACATTTCAAGATTGATTCTTTGAGATTCAACACAAATAAAAGATTCTAACCATTCAAGAATATGAATCAAATCTTAATCAAATACTATAATTAAGATATTGTATTTGATGATGAATTGTTGAGCGTATAGATCACAAAGAGATGAGAAGGGGTGTAGAGATTAAAAAGTAGAAGAGAAAATAAGATGAGTCTATGGTTTAATTTGTATGAGTTAAAAAAAGTGAAAATTAAGTAGAAGAGAAGAAGGTGAGTGTAGTGAGTGAGATATAAGTTTGGGTGAATTTAATGTTTCATTTTAGGGAGGATGTAGAGAGTGAAAAGTAAAGTTGAAAAGGGGTGTTAAGAGTGAAAAGTGAAGTTGGGGACACATCTTTTCCAAAAATCACTAGCTGACATTCCGGCACACTCTCGAGCCACAATTAACAAATCTTCCAATCTAGTTCTCCATTCAGGATGTGAATCTATGCTATCTTCAAGTATGCTTACCAAATCACTGTACTTAAATCAGAATTGACTTCATTGCAATGTACACACAACATTGCAATGAAGAACATCTGCATCGCTTGCACATTGCTCAGTCTTTCGTCTAGTATCTTCACCACCCCTTCTTATATTTAACATCTGAGAAGAATCCATAATCACATTATAAAAGCAATTAAAATGATTAGTAGTTTTTCCAACAAGAAGAGGAAAGATAAGGAATCCAATCACGATATTCTAAAAAACTTGGCAATATTTCCAGCATCATAACTTATGTTACTCACCTTGCAAAATCTACAGGGTATTTGGGCTTTATGTTGGTACGATCATCATCATAATTACTGAGATGAGCATGATCCTCATTCCCTCTATAATCTAGACCACTTATTAAATTGCTAAGACGTGTTTTCTTCAGCAAGCTTTTTAATTTCCCTCCTCTTTCAATAGCAGGTGCATGAGTGCTTCTCTCACCTTTTTCATCTGCAGAAGTTCTATGTTTCATCCCATGGACAATGCTTCTGCATGATTGTACATACATTTGCAACTATCTCAATGATTTGAGATAAAGAGGGAAAAAATGATAAAATGGTAAAATACTATTTTAGAAATGAAGCAAAAATGTTCGATATGGAACTGAAAATTGCAGAAGCATAGACGAATGATATTAATATATTTGCTATATTTATTTCTTAATATCCAAGACGAAACCATGCTCATATAACAGAACCGGGACTGACTGCATTTCAAGTACATATTTACAAAACTGAATGAGTTGGACAAATATTTGTTTTTGACTCATTTGCAACTTAGAAGAACATAGTCTTCATTCCAGAGGCTTATTTATAAAACAGATAATGGTCAAACAAGTAACATTAATATGCCCACGATGTTTCAAAACAACTCTTTCAGCTGAACTCGCACTGGATACACTCATAGAAACAGCAAATAACAAAAGCAAAGAGATAACACCATTCATTACTACAACTGAACAAACCACAACATGCATATTTTCTAAGCAAAGAGTTGACACACAGACATACCTAAGTCGTGCCAGCTCCATAAGAGCCTTCACCTTCTCATTTGTCACCTGTTCAGCCACCAGATCCACATTTATATTAAAATTAGGAACTACAATACATTATAAATCGTTAAAGTATCAAAAATAAGTGGTGAAAAAGCCCACATATGAGGAATGTAAAAGGCATATCTTGGACAGATTAGCTTTCAAAAAAAAATCCTCACATGCGTTATATGAAGATCTAGGATTCAACAATCGTGAGATACACTTGTTGAGAGTGCTGGTGTCATAGGTAGCCGCAATTTACCAAATCAGATAAACTCAAATGTTTTGGCACAAAGAAATAGATAGGAGAAGAGACCAAGAACAAAACTTTAGAGTAGCTCTCCTCGGCGCATCATCCAAAGGACTACACCTGATTGGTTTGAATCCAAAAAGGCATTGGCATGTCACAGTTCTGAGTTCCCACAACAACAACAAAGCCTTGGTCCCAAATTAGTAGGGGTCGCTAGTCGCTACATGGATGAATTACTTCCGCTCAAAATTAATGCAATTGATGATGTAATTTCGCAATCAGAAGAAACATAAATTAATAAGCATAATGTAGTGACGAAATGCATTAAATGAAGATATGTCACAGAAAGTACCTGCCGCAAGTTTCTTTGCAACTCCTCGATCTTTTTCTGAAGTGCTACATTTAAATTCCTGTCTAATAAATGTCTCTCTTCTTGCTGTGACAAAATGCATCTTTAAATTAAAGTCCAAGAACTACGAAATCATGAGTCAAACTAACAAATTCACAAAGTCAAAGTCTTTTGGTACCAACATACCTCTAGCTTGCACTAGAATTGGAATCCATGGTTATGTGAACATCTCGACATTCAATATCATCAACCTTCACTTCTGTCTGCAGGAGATCACAAGCATATAACCTTTTCTCAACAAACTGTTTTACTCTTTCTCCTATTAGATCATGCATTGATTTGAACTGGGCCTTCTCTTGCTCAAGCAAACCAACGATTTCAACAAATTAGTTAATGTCAGCTATATAAATCACTCTGGAAGCTTTCCCTCTTTTTGCTAGAACTCGAGAAACATATAGATACTGTCAAGTGCCTCATTTTTAATTGATATACTTAATGGACTGGATACACAATCTTTAACCATGTTTGCTATTAAATCGTTTAGTTAAATCCATGAAAAAAGAGAAATTTGTAGGGATTTCAAAGTGCTCGTCAATTAATTTATTTTTGCTCCCAATCAATGTTGACATGCAATAACTCCATCGAAAATATCAATGACGTAAATCCTGCTCATTTCTCTAACCCTTATCTTTTGTGTTGGATCCATTGATTCGCATCTTTACAAACAAAAATCAGATTGGAAATTTGGAATATAACTAATTCCACATCACTAATTGAAGAATGCAATAAATAAAGGCAAGAAGTACCATAGCATCTTAAAGCACGACTGAAATGTCTGCGTTTCCAAAATCTTACAATGTAATCTCCAGTGGAAGGGTTGGCATGATTGTCAAAACTCCACAATTCAGGATCGTCTTGTAGAAGACATTCACATTGACTGTCCAGATCATCATCGATAACTTCATGAGGGCTTTTTCGGATGGCATAGAACTTAGTAATAACCTGAAAAGAATTAAAGAAGTATAAACCAATTCATTAAGTAAAATGTTCAGAAAAAAAAAATCATACATGTTACAATTACATACCATAAAGTCCATACATGTTTAATGTTCAATTGTTCATCAAAAATTCAACAAAACATATATAATATATGACAAAGCTACATATATATATATATATATCTATATACAATAATTATTCCTCATTTAATTTAGGTCCCCCATGTAAGCCCTATCTAATAACAACCAATAGATACCTATAGCTAGAATATAGCACCAGTGGCACTCCATAACGTATATATATACATATATATACCAAACAAAAGCTCCAACAAATTTAAAGGCAAGGTCTTTAGACTCTCCACTTATGATACCATTTTCAGTGTCATTTTTAGGGACCATTTCCAAACAATAACTCAATAATATATTTTTAAAACTTATGAAAAGGTTTCATCAGGATTAGAATTTGCATATACTACTAATTTGAAACAAATGAAAAGCACACAGAATTAGTAGCAATTGTGCATGTATATAATTGAAACAAATTTGATGTTAGACTTATATATTAATTGATTACCTTGCACCCTAGAGAGCAACGTATGTAAGGTTCTTGAAGACTACTAGCACAAGAAGTGCACTAAAACCTAATCCGAGACTCCAAATCAGCTAACCAACACAAAGACACCAAATCAGCTAAATCAGTCGAAATCGACGTGCATTGGCTCATCAATCGATCGAAAACCTCAACGTAATGAAAATAATGTAATCAACACATTGCATTAAAACCTAATCCGAGACTCACAAACCATGTGAGCTTGCAAACCAAACGAAGTTGCAAACCATGTGAGATCGCGAGAGATGACGATGGTTGGGACTATGCCGAGGCAGAGAGAGATCGCTGTCCTGCCGATCGCCGCCGCTGCCGGCCAGCTCCGCCGCCACGCCGCGCCGCCTCTACCGACCATCTCAGCTTCCGCGCCGCTGCTGCTCTTCCACGGCCTGCCGCCGCCTGAGTCGCCGCGCTGCTGGTGCTGCCGCGCCGCGCCGCACTGCTGCTGATCCCGCCGTCCGCCGCTGCTGAGACGTCGCCACCGCTGCTGGTGCGCGTCGGCGGCCTCGCTAGTGCCGCGCCGCTTGTCCGCGACGATGAACCGCGGCTGCTGGTTCACCGCCGGAGCTGCCGAGCTGCTTCACTCTCTCTCTCTCTCTCTCTTTTGGTAGTCTCTCTCTCCTCTCCTCTCTTCTTTTATCCGATTCTATCTTTTTTTTTTTTTTTTTTTTTATTTTGTTTTTCAACTAAAATGTGTCCTCGAGATTCGTGCTGCACGAATCACGAGGCAATTCAATAATTTCACATCTTTGTCTACGGCCTCTAAGTTTGGCCAAAATTGTCTCGAGTCTAGCAAATTGCGTATCTCGAGACACATCCAATGCATTATGTTTACGTGTTAAAATTATAGGCCAATGGATATTTTATGTTAATGTGACCACATTAAAATCACAATGACAACTTATTAAACCAACAAATCAATCAATCTCAACCCCATAAGCCACTATCTCGGTTCCACATCGACACGCGACTCGAGGCGCGTCCCCGTTCGTATTCGACTCCCGAATTCCTCGCGTATACCAACTCGTAAAAACGACTCAACAATTAGCATTAAATCTCAAATTGGATATTCGGACATACGTATTCCGACGAGTGGATCCCACATACGACCCTAACCTGACACGTGGCACAAGTCAAATTTTCGGGTCGTTACACTAACTTTGATGACAAATTTTGATTTAAATTTCACCAACGCTTGTAAATTATGTGTCATTAGATTTGAGATTTAATAACACTTGTAAATTGTTCTTAAATTTGAAACTTAACAACACTAGTAAATTATGTGTCTTTAGATTTAAAATTTAACAACACTTGTAAATTATGTGTCTTTAGATTTAAAACCTAACAACACTTGTAAATTATGTGTCCTAAAATTTAAAATTTAACAACACTTGTAAATTATGTGTCTTTAAATTTAAAACTTAACAACACTAGTAAATTATATGTCCTTAAATTTAAAGTCTAACAACACTTCTAAATTATGTGTCTTTATATTTAAAGTCTAACAACACTTGTAAATTATGTGTCCTTAAATTTGAAATTTAACAACACTTTTAAATTATGTGTCTTTAAATTTAAAACTTAACAACACTAGTAAATTATATGTCCTTAAATTTAAAGTCTAACAACGCTTCTAAATTATGTGTCTTTATATTTAAAGTCTAACAACACTTGTAAATTATGTGTCCTTAAATTTGAAATTTAACAACACTTGTAAATTATGTGTCTTTAAATTTGAAACTTAACAACACTAGTAAATTATGTCCTTAAATTTAAAGTCTAACAACACTTCTAAATTATGTGTCTTTATATTTAAAGTCTAACAACACTTGTAAATTATGTGTCCTTAAATTTGAAATTTAACAACACTTGTAAATTATGTGTCTTTAAATTTAAAACTTAACAACACTAGTAAATTATGTCCTTAAATTTAAAGTCTAACAACACTTCTAAATTATGTGTCTTTATATTTAAAGTCTAACAACACTTGTAAATTATGTGTCCTTAAATTTGAAATTTAACAACACTTGTAAATTATGTGTCTTTAAATTTAAAACTTAACAACACTAGTAAATTATATGTCCTTAAATTTAAAGTCTAACAACACTTCTAAATTATGGGGGTAGATAGTGGAAAGTAAATGAGAAAAATAAATGAAATAGGTTCGTGATTTAGAGTCAGGTTCGTGATTTTAGTTTAAAAATGTGTTATATTCAACCTGGCTATGATATAGAGTAGTGGGGGGCTATTAGTTTGTGACAACCCCTATGATATCTTAGTGGGGGCTAAGTTTGTGACAAACGGGGGCACCGCCGCTAATCCGTAATTAAGCCTTAATCCTAACCACATAAGACTTAATTACGTATTAGTCAGCCTTTCGTCCCTATATTCTTCACTACGCGTGTCAATATATTATTAGATTTCAAAGTTAATTAAAACTTATCACTTTAATATTATTACTTATTTTAAAGATTATGCGAAAAAATTTATTATTCAAAATCGTAAGTGTGGAAAACCAGGAATCACAGCATCACATGCATATATATATCATAAAGGTAATAACACAATATGATATATATGAGTCTAAAAAATGAGAAACTATACACTCAACCCACTATACAACAAAAAATGTACAATAAAGATATAAACAGTAATAATACAACAAAAGTCGAATTATTCAAAAATGAGATAGGAGAATCGCTGAAATGCTCAAAGATAGTCGCCGATCTTCTCCTTCCCTGGTCTGTTTGCTCGACGGACCTACACCCACCGTCACAAACTAGACAGTGAGTATATTGATATTTAAGTAATAACTGGAGAATTTTATGCCACATTTCCAAAATATAAGAATGGTATTTAAAATCATAAAGTAGCGAAAGAATTTCTGAATCAAGTAATGCAAGTAAATACCACAGTTAAAAATGTATAGACCGACACAAGCTAAGTCGAGATGATCTACGTCCGGTCGGCGGTGAGAACTATCACCTAACATTTCCCACTACTATATAGAGTTGCGCTCAGCATATTCCATACAAATAGCGGAGCTGTGCTCTACGCGTATACATCATCTATTTCATTCTTGCGACCACCTCGAGTCTCATATCTCGTGTGCTGCGCAAGTGTAGTAGTGAGTACCGGAACCCCGGTAAACTCATGTCCTCGTGAATCGCGCATCTCTGTGCAATTGACACTAGATAATCTCTACTTTAGTTTTCAAAGACCAATAATTCCAAATCTCTAGAATTTCAAAACTAGTTAAGCTACAAAGCCCAAAGAAATAGAATATAAGCCTAATCTATTCCCACTTATCCCAATAGCATGCTTTTCATCAATTATCTATCAAAAATGACATTAAGAGTAGGAATTGGAATCGATGAAACATGTCACAAGGCATCATGTTACAATATTCAATCATGAATAGACACAATAACAACATGATGTGAGATTATAATTAGCAATGTCTACAAATAAACCATAAAACAATAAGAGTGAATGAAATGAAATATAGAATCCTCATAGCTTTACTTACAATTCACAAAGCTTATCCTAGCCTATCCGGCCTCCCGACACTTTAAAATGTGTCCCTGAACTCTCGAGACCTCCCGTTAGTTCCCTAGAGTTTTTTTTGATAGGTTTTAAAGTGAGTTTGGACCGCTACTTAAAGTTTTAAACTCATTTATAGTGTTTAAGCCATTTTTGGAAATTGCTGATTTTTGTATTGTCTGAGCAATTAGCGCGCTAATTCTGATATAAGTGCGCTAATTCCTAACTTAAGCGCTCTACCTTAAAACTCTAGCGTTTTTTGACATTAGCGTGCTAATCTCAACATTAGCGCGCTACTTCTGAGATCTAGCGCACTAATTAATATTAGTGCGTTTGATTATCTACCTATCGCTATTTGCAGCAGAACCCATAATTCTGTATTTCAAATTATGGGTTTTTGCTACACATAGGTCTTGTTATCGCCTTAGGGACCCTCATACACACTATAAGAGGTCCCTAACATCAAACCTAACACAAAATAGCAACAACAACATCAAGTTTCATGAATTCATCAACTTAATGGAGTGGAAAAGTTATCTAGTTTGAAGAACTTATTCTTCTTCACCAAAGCTTTAATGAATCTCTTATCCTCCACCAAGTTACTTCAG
Source organism: Stephania cephalantha (assembly GCA_039657325.1). Lineage (NCBI taxonomy): Eukaryota > Viridiplantae > Streptophyta > Magnoliopsida > Ranunculales > Menispermaceae > Stephania > Stephania cephalantha. The sequence goes on along the minus strand of CM077578.1, from coordinate 26,515,993 downwards.
AAAATCTCTCTTCTTTCTCTCCTCTTCCTTGCCAACGATTTTGATGAGGATGAAATGAGAAATTGTTGACTTATAAGGTTCATTTGACTATATAGATATGTTTAAACCTTAGCCCTTGACTCATGTGTGCACACGTATCTCGAGGCTCAACTAATGGACCACCTCGACACACTTGTCCCTTAAGTCATGATTGAATGACTCCAATAGTTAACTCACTTGACCTCTTGATTTGGCAATACGTGTCTCGATGCACATCATGTGGTTATTGTTTTTCTCTTACTACTTTAGGCACTTTATTGTTACATTTAATTTGACTACATTAAAGCCACTTATAAATTCATATTTAATTCAAATTAGTTAAGCTTACCCCACAAGCCGCTACCTCGGTCCCCACGTCAACACACAACTCGAGGTACGTCCCCGCTCGTCTCGATACCTATGTATCCGTATAAATTGACTTAATAGTCTACACATATACAATACACTAGACATACATCACAACAAATATAAAATATACCTCGGCCCTTGCCTCGGTCAATGGAATATCACGGTGTGGGTCCCACGGTATAGGTCGTTGATCATGTTTAAGGAATTAAACACAGTTAGAGATTTTGGGCCGTTACATAGTCGCTCCCTAATTAATAATAATAATAATAATAATAATAATAATAATAGAATGTTTGAAAGGTCTTTGTTTTCTTATCGGTGTTTGTAGATCGGATGGATTTATGCTTGATTGCTTATCTTGGGGTTTAGGAGGGTTTGAACTGTGATATCGAATTTGAGTTGGGAAGTTGCGATTTTTCGTCTAATTGTAGGACATCCTTACAAAAAAAAAAAAAAATAATCGAATTGAATCTACAACAACGTCAAAAAATGATTTTTTTTTTGAATCCCACATATTTAGCGATTTTATTTGAGAGTTTCTAAAAGCTGGTTTTTTTTTGAATCCTTTATATCCACTTTTGATGGAACGGTAACTTATTGTATCTTTTCCTCTTCTACTTATTCCCGTTTTTTTTTTCGAGATTGATCTCCATCAACTTGCTCCAACGATTTCGGCCTTGCCAATCAATCTAAAAAAAATTTGTCAAAAACCCAAAAACAAATCAAATCAGCGTGGATTCCACCACATATTTCAATACAAACAACGATTTCATCGATTCTTTCTTCTCGTAATAATAAATAATAATAATAATAATAATAATAATAATAATAATAATAATAATAATAAGTAATGACATTTTTTTAAAGAATAAGTAATGACATTTTAAGATTCAAACATGTGTGGTTAGTGTCATTCGAGATGCACATCCGGATGTTACTTATATTATTAGTTATATGGGAGAGCTATTGTAGTTTTACCCACAAAAATATACTTTTTCTAAACACCATAGAATAGCTCCCGTAGCTAAAGTCTAGCATTTTCACCTAGGGAACCAATATTCAAGATTCATGAAATACATAATAAAATGTTAGACATTTAGTTGGCATTTAATCCAAATTGATTATGGATCTTAGTATGCTACAAAAAACAGCTTGATCAGCAACAGAGTTTAGTGACAGAATTTTTTTCATTGGTAATAAGCTGAGGAATACACACGGAGTATATTAAGGAACCCATTTGACTGGTCTGTCATGGAGTACAAACAAAATATCAGAGTGAAGGCGGGGAAAAATCCCGCCCATCATTCCATCGTTGATCAGTTGTAATGTACGCGCGAAGATTTCCCGCCTAAGTATTTTGTCGCTAATTCGTGGTTGACTTGTAGCGTCTGTACAACGACTGAAAGTAAGGTGACAAGGATATGTACATTCTCTCCCTACTCCCTTTCATTTCTCATTCCTCCCTCTCTCTCTCCTCTCTCGAGCTTCAAACCAAACCATCCCCACTGCAACCCTCTCGCCGTCGCTGCCATCCGACCACCATTGCCCTCACCCTGCATCCCGTTCTTATCGTAGTCATCGCCGTCCAGCCACTCCCTCTCCCTCTCGCCAGTCCGTCTCTCTTTTTGTTCCTCACGGTCGCCCATCTCCTCACTGACTGTCACTCGTTGTCCCCACCACCCTACACCTCACCCCCAGTTGTCGCCATCCCTCTCACTAGTTGTCCCTCATCATCCAAATTGAGGTGAGTAGGTTTCTTTTTCTTTTTTTTTTTTTTTTTAATTTGTTTTCTATTTTTTATGTTTTTTTTTTGTTTATTTATCAAATTAAATATACTTTTTGCATTTTTATTTAATTTGATCGGAATGTGTTTTTTTATTTGGTGTGGAAGTCGTCGTGGGCGCCTTATCTCGCCGCCGGTCTCGCCATTACGAGGTGTTTTTTAGGGTTTTTTGGTTTTGTATTTTTTAGTTGTTTTTCAAATCATTCATTTTTAAAGTCTTCTTTTTTTGCAGTCTTCTTTTTTTGCAAAAATGACATGGTATTTTTTTTTTCCAAAGATATGCTTTTTTCTGCAAATATTATATGTTTTTTTTTTGTTTTTGCAAAAATGGTTTTTTTTTTTTTTCTCTATTTGCAAAAGTGCTATGCTTTTTTTTTTTTGCAAAAAATAATGTGCTTTTTTCTGTTAAATAGAATTGGAAATTTTTATTTTTTTTTAATTTTTTAATTTTTCAATATGTTGTTGATTAATGCAACTGATTTTTTTCTTTCGGCGCGGCTATGTGCACTCCAGTAATTCACTATGGGCAAAACCACTAGATGAGGGCATCCCAAGTAAATATGAGGGCACCCCAAAAATTGCTCTCGTTTCCTAAAAGGCCCCTTGCGCACCCCCAACTGTAATTTCGAAAGGAAATTAGAAGAGACGAGGAGAAAAAAAAAGCAAACCACTATGTTCGATCTTCGCGTGACGTGCAGTGGGGTGTTGTTTATTTTCGCATCAACTCGAGCCTTACGTTTTCCTTCGAGGGCGTTGCTTCGAACTCGAGTTTGAGGTCTAGGTCTTGGAATCAACTCGAATTTCTAAGGTGAGGTTTTGTATATTTGTTGAAATTCGCACGGTTATTGATCGATTTTGGTTGTTATATATGTGTTCTTTGTTATATATGGTTGAATTCGATAGTCGAATTGTGCGTAAATCATTGGTTCAAAACTTGGTTGATTTATGTTTGTTTAAATCCGAATATTTATCATATTTTTCTCGTTTCTAAGCAATTTTGGGTGTTGCATATGTGTTGTTGTTGTTGTTGTTTATGATCGAATTGGGTGGTCATTATGTGTTTTTTGTTGGTCGAGGCTTGGTCGGTCATATAGGACCGAACGACATTGTGATGATCGGTCGAAGGTAACTGAGTGACTGAAACTCAATGGATCTATTTAGACCGATATTTCAACAAATATCCATGGATATTATTATGAGGTAAACATGCAATCACTTATAATAAAACATCAAAGAAAAAACTTTATTTTATTAACTAAAATTATAAGACAAACAATGTTTATAGATTGACTTAGGGCACATTCCTTAACAGTAAGTGACAACGCCAGACACGCAGGAAATAGAAAATGGAGTTTTAATTCGAGTTAAATTGTATAGTAGGATTTTTAATTGTTATTAGGGAGTATAAATAAGTATTAAGACGTGGTAAACTCACCATATACTAACTATTAGCCACCATTAGAGTAACTTAACATAGGTTTTACATTGAGTTTGAGTATTAAAGAGTTTATGTGAAGAAAACATTGAAGACTTTATGTTTTCAATTCAAGCTTGGTTTTGTTGATTAAACTCAATGTAATATTTATATTCATCTATGATTTGCAATGATTTCCATAATGAATTGTGATGTGTTTGAATGAAGTAAGTAGTCTATTTATCTTAGGGATTAATGGATCATATGATATGAATGCTATGCTTTGAATATGAATAAAAAGTGATTATAAAAAGTGCAATTGTTAGAATTTGTATTAATTCTGAGTGTAATGCTTTAGACATCTTGATTACGTGTTTAATGAATTTAGGCTTTAAAAGTTATTATGACCATTGAAGCTTTTAATCCGGACATGAACAATACAACCGTAAAATACACGACATCGAAAGATAGTTGTTGATTAGGGAGACACGGATAGTAAACTTAGTTATGAATCCAATGATTTAAGACTTAAAGCAATTCATAGCTTACGTTATTCACACTGATAGGTGGAGTTCTAGTTTACACATTAGAATCTTCTCCGTCACGATAGTTGGTTGAAGTGGATTTGAATGAAAGTTGTCTATTCTAATTAAGCATTGCACACAACATATTGAGATGTAAACATGAATACAAATCATAGTATTAGATTAGCTAGGTGAAGTTGTGAACTAAGATATCCTTATATTAATATAAGAGTTCAAGTAAAGTTTAAATTGATTTGTTAGAATAATTTAGTTTTGATATAAAACTAATTAAAAGTGAATCCCTTAGCAATAGTTTAAGTTAAATAGGTAATTAACAACTAGTGCAAAATCCTTTCCCCGATGACAATATCTGTAGTCAACATAAGTTGGTTACACAATTACTACAAGCGAACTGTTATAATTGCGACAAGCACATCAATAGGGAAAGAGTTGGCAATTCGTAAGAGCCAAGTCAATTCAGTTGAACGATCTTCATCTGAATCAACTGAAGAAGATAGGGAAGAAGTGCAACAAAAATAAGATAGTGAAGAAGAAAGCAAAAAAGAAGTGAAGAAAATGGTGAAGAAACAAGTGATAAAGGTGAAGAGGGAGAAGATGGTAATAGTGAGAAAAATGAAGAAGAAGATGATCAAGAAAGGGAAAGTGGAGAAAAAGAGGGAGAAGAAGGTGAAAGTGAAGATGAAGAGAGCGATGACGGTGAAAATGGAGAAAAAGATGGATAAGGAGGTGAAATTGAAGATAAAAAAGAAAGTGAAGAAGAAGAAGAAGAAGAAGAAGACTATGTAGAGGAAGATGTTGAAGAACAAGTTGTGGAAGAAAGGGCCGGTGTAAAGGGTCGCAGTAAGGCAAGGCGGGAACACAAAAAAACAAGAAGCCAGTCGATGATCCATCCACATTTTTTTCCAGGCGGGCCAAAACATCAGACGTTATTGAAGAGTTTCAACAGCCATGTCGCCGCCGCCATATGAAATAACGAGGTACATATTTGTGTAATGTAAATATTTAATTGCTTTTGAGTTATTATTTGTTGAGGCTTAGTCGGTTAGACATGACCAAGTTAAGTTACATTGTTCGATTGTAGATGACCGAGCAACATTAATTCACTCAGGTGCCTACAACTGAACATGGCTAGTTAATTCAGTCTATTCTCATTGTCAGACCATTAATTATTGAATGTAAATGTTTGCATTATATTTGTGTCATTTATATATGTATTACTTGTACTAAATTTGGTGATATTTTCAGGATCGACCATTGCTGAGATGTATCAATCATGAGTCTCAATTAGCACAGTAGGATTTGGGAAAGTGTTGCCGATACAAAATTTGGCTTCAGAGCATCATTCAGGCTTTTAGGCTGATTGCACTGACCAAGTGCACATACAAGAAGGCACGCAAGACTTTTATATCAGTTTTTGTGGAGATGTAGCTGAGAAGTCAATAATTAGACATGTTGTATAGTGTAATTTAGGTTGATTTTAGATATGCATGATGATATTACATTATGAATTCTCTTGTTTTTGTGATTTCAGGATTTAATTAGGAAAAATGAAGAAATAGAAGAAAAAGAAGAAGAGGAAAATAGTCAACTGGAGAACAAAGCCATCGATTAGCCAGCGATGCGAGATTACACATGAATCGCTGTCTAAATCGGCAGCAGAGAAGAGTAAACGAATCATCATCAAATTAAGAAATACACTAGGAATCGTCGATGATTCGGTGGAGCACAAATAACTATTTTCAGTGATTAACTTAGTGATTTGTGTACAATATAGAAATTGTTGACAAATCACTGAGGTCGGTTACATGTCTTTTTATTATTATGAAGAATCTGAGTTTATCTATGATATGTACACATTAAACTATAAATAAGACCTTAGGCTTTGAAATTAAGAGCCATCCATTAGCCATTATTCGTTTTAAAGGTTTCTTAATTTGGTTTTAGTCTAGTTTATTGTTCATTGCTTTTGGAGACTCTTTGGAGATTCACAATTTATTTGATAGAGATATTTATTTAATTATGTCTTTCAATTATATTATTGTGTTATTTATTTCAAACATGAGTGAGTAGTTTATTAATCTAAACAAATCCTAGACATGTATGTACTTTGAATTACTATATAGTTATAATTATAGAATTATGTACTTAATACTTTAAATCTAACCATACACAACAATCATGATTTTAATAAGTTGTTCTTGCTTATTACAACTAATAAGGATTGATATTGTATGCATAATTGCAAATATGTATTATGATATTTTGATTCTAAATTTATGTCTATGATTATTGACAACAATTATAAAAATAGTAATTATGATTAATCTATAGGATCATATTACCCGAGTGAATGTTCTAAGTGATTGTGTTCTAACTTATTATGAATTAGGATTTAATGATTCCAAGATTCATGTGATATAATTATAACTAGGTTATGACTTGATGCTACGTTATAGTGTTTGAATGCAATTCAAGGATATTACATTGTTTAGTGGGGGGTTTGTTTAGATATTTATTTATATACTTATATTATATTATATTGAATTTGAGTTTTGTTTAATCAAGTATGCATTGAATTGTTTGAATTGGTTTAGTTAGTTTGGTTAATTAAGTTAGTAGTCATAGTTTTTAATTATTTTGTATTTCAATTCTCGTTTAATTAGATTAACTAAATTAAGAAAAACAAGACAAAAAATACTTTCTTTAGAGTTTGCAAAATCCATGTGGAAATGATATTTCATTTGTTACTACTACAAATAATAGAAAAATACGAGAAACTATTGTGCACGCACGACACATGTTAGTGACTGCCTGAGACTAATACATTTCACCTATCTTTTGGTGAAATATCAATCACACTGAAAGATGTTAGCATGTTATTAAAGATTCTCGTGATGGGAAAAGTTGTAGATTGTGCCGCCATTTTCAGGGATGAAGTTATTGAGTTTGTGAATAAGGCTCTTCATGTGTTGGAGAAAGAAGCGGATAATCATTTGAACAAGGATATCAAAGTTCTCAAATCCTGGTTCAAGTCACAATGGGGATAAATATCAAAGCATTCGAAGAAATGCAAGGAGAAGAAGCAGATGTTTCCACTGGTTGAGTGCATGACCCAAGCATACTTGTGGTACTTTTTGGGGTGCACTCTGTTCGTTGACAAGACATTTGCATCAGCCCTCGTCCAACTTCTACAAGCTGGTGGAGAAATTGGATGAGATCTATAAGTATGCTTGGGGTGCCACAACTCTAGCTTAATTGTATCGACAACTTGGATTGGCTACTTGGGTCAAAGTATTTCAGATTGCTGGGTATCTCACATTGCCAGATGTGCGTTTAAGATAAGTTGGTTTAATGTGAAATTTGTATCATTTACTTGAAATGACTTATTTTGTTTTTCCTTTGAAGGGATGGATGTACGACCACTTTTGATGTTCTTCTGTATGAAGCACACCCGAACACAAGTTACGTTGGGACCCTCCCCCTTGTGTCTAGGTTGCACGTGAAGTTAGAGCAAGCCTTAACATATATCATGTATATAGGCTTCGCATAGCACTTGATAATGCTGGATCAAACAAGGTCTGTGCACTCATGTTAGTTATTAGTTTTGTTAGTTTAGTTGTTATTATGATTCGTTGATGGTCTTACTTGTGAGTTCGTATATATCATTTTGTTTGTTAGGTTACGAGGGACCTGTATTCAAGTATGAGGACAAATGAGGATATTGCCGAGCTCGCATTCTACATGGTAACCATCAAATATTTCGGGATTCTTGAGCCATATCACCCATATAGATTCTTGAGGCAATTGAATCACGTGCAACGGATCCCCTAATCTCCATATAGTCCTTCCCGAGCCCAAAAAGGGAAGGTAACAACCAGTTATGTGGTGTAGTACAGTTTTCAAGCCGCTTTGGGACAGGTGGCAAGATCATGTAGTGTCCGCAAGATCAAGAGGACAACGTACGACCATCACACGGGCTACTACCGAGGACTACATTAGGTGATTCAATGACTTCTCCTATCCAATTATAGAAAATCCAGTGGCGATCACGGTCAGGATCGAAGAGAGTGATGACATCTATGCTGTGAGTTGCACAACACATTCCATGTTTCATATTTATCTTTTCTTCTAACTTATCACTACTAATATGATTCGTGTTGTGTTGTTTGTGTAGTGGGTACGACGGGCTGTGGACGTTGTGGCGACTTAGAAGGCGTTGCCGCTAAGTGTAGGAGATAAGGCATTCGCGGTGACGATGGCGGACGATGTGCTAAAGCACCTCATAATGATTAGTTTCGTTGGTCCTTCGGGTACCACAACATCAAGTGGTACTCAGTCCCAACCTGCAAACAAAGCGACACAAGGTGCTTCATCTAAGCATAAGGCAACCGCAACGACAACAAGACCTTCTAAACCTAAGGGCAAGAAGAGCAGGAATCACCCTGGGAATTAAATATATGTTTGTTTTGTTTCTTTTATGAATTGATGAGTTCAAATCTATGAATTAAATGTGAATCAAAATGAATTTGGAATTTTTTTGGATTGTCTTTGAAGTGGGATTTTGATATGTGAATCTTACTATGAATCTATGAATCGAATGTGAATTGATTTAAAATTAATCTGGATGTCACGTGGCTGATAAAGTCCCTCAATTTTTTTTATATAATGTAGTACAAATGTCTTGATCGGTTGTGCAGGATCGACGGAATGTCCACTGTTCGGAGTATCATGACCGAGAAATGTCTATTTGGTTGAAGTCGGTCGGGTATAGTCGTTTGTGGTGTTGGTGAACCTGCCAATTGATGAGTTGCAACTTTGTGGTCACAAGGAAGGCCAAAGGTCCTGCGCAAAACACAACCACATCTTATTGGATTGGTCCCAATATTTTATATGCGATGCACCTCTTTGCGAATTTGCTCTAACCGCATATCGCGACACAAATCCTCGCAACATACGGTACAAGGTATCGCCAAACCCGTATTGCACGATATTCAATCTCGTCTAAAAAAAAGACCTTGATATGATTATGTTGCCCTTTTATTATAATATGAATAACCAACCACAAATTCTCGAAGTTTTCTTGCGAGTGTCCAAGACGTTTTTTCAAGGTATAATGTGCACTTTCAACTCTACCGTTCGTACCATGTCCAAGATGCAATGTCTGGTATGTTCATGCTTTAACAAAGCTTTCTTTGTAATCTTAACCCACGTAGCCATCAAATAATCAAGCAATCCATGTACACAACCATGACCGGCGGCCAAATTCGACATCCTTGTGTTGAACACACCTTCAGAGTGGCACTTGTCAAAGCATTCCACCTAGTCAAAAAAGGTTGAAGTCTTCGTTACGTGCAAAATATTTCTTCGTGTTTGCTGCCACGCCCCGATTAATGTGCCAAGTACATAGAAGGTGAGTCGACATGGGAAAGGCCAACTCAATTGCCTTCATCAATTTCAACTCCCTATCAGTAAGTATCACATGTAGTTTAAACCACCCATCCATAAGGTTCTTAAGATTTTCCAGCGCCCAAATATAGTTATTCATTTTTCTCAGATGATATAAATGCAAAATCGATAGCAAAGGATAACCCAGTCGATGTCACACCAATGATATTTAGTAAAGGTATGCGATATATGTTGGTCTTGTACGTGCAATCCATAAACAAAACCAATGAGAAACATCGTAGTAACTTGATGGAGTCGGGATGAGCCTAAAATAAGTCTGTCATAATATCTGTTTCTGTCAGACCCCACCTAAATAGGGCATCTAACAGCCTAAATTACCTTAACTCCCTTGATAATCTAGTAGCCGTAACCTCTCCATTAATAGATAATTAAGATTAAGATCTTATAATCATCAATTATAAAATTATATTAACCACAAAGGATTCTAAAATTGAATCTTAAACCTCAAAGTACGTTTAGATGAACTAAATAATCCTCAAAATTCCGTTAAAAATTTTCGACATCACCTCCTCTATTACTAAGCCTACACCGGAATACCTGACCTTCAAGAATCTTCAAACAAACCTACTCAGCTTTGGTGGAAATGTCGAAGGACTCACAAACCACCCATAACCATATATATTGCGTTAACAAAACTATATATTCATTCTAACTTGATCTGAAGTATTAAAAACCTTAAACTAACTTTACCTTATTTTATCTCAATTTCATCTAAAACCGTTCCAGCCATTCCAAATGATATTCTAATCACACTCGAACCCAAAAATCCATTTATACAATATAATATATTCAAAAGCAAAACATACATAGAGAGAAAAAGAACTAAGCAAGTCACAGTCGGAAAGTTTTCATTTTCCCCCATCACTGCTAGAACCTGTCATTATCCAATTATAAAAATTCGATAATGTCACATAAGTAAATCCCACACTATCCAGTACATCTGTAATAATCAAATGCATTGTATTCCAAGAATTTAAACGAACAATAATATTACAAGGAATCATAAATATACAAGTATGCAATCAATCCCGAATCTGTTGACCGACCACAATCAGAAGACGACTTTTCAAAAGTGGTAAGTAAATAGTAATAAAGTGTGACGGCCCCAAATTCCAGACCGCTTTGCTACCCACCACGTCACATCCCACGTCAACTAGCCTTGCCACGTCATGGCCCGCTTCTCCCTGACGCCTCGCGACCTAACGAGTTGCTTACACTTTTCCAACTAACCCTAGTTACGCTAACTAACCTTTACATAAGTATTAATAATTTGATTAGCCAATTACTCAATTTATCAGGTTTTATTATAATTTTACAACAGAAGTCTTTTAATGAGTAACTTATGCAATATTTAACAATCCTAAGTAGTGGAAAACCCGGCAAAAGATACCATGTATATATCAAGGCCAGATAAGTATAACAAAAGTTCCATATGCATGTAATCAGTGTTCTATGGTCCCCAAAACCCAACAAAAGTAAAATAAATACATACTAATATCACACACGCGCTGGCTCCACAATCTCAGGGGTAGTCGCCTAGTACCTTATTGCCCTTGCCCTTGCTCGTCAAAGGATCTGCATTTAGTCACCTAATAAATACAGTGATAAGTCCAGCGAGTAAAATCCCAGGAGAAGTCCACACAATATTTCTGAATTAAAACTGATAAACTACAAGACATGCGAATATAACACCTGGCAACAGTACGTCATATTCCCATGAATTTAGGCAACATACGACAAGCAAAAGCAGTAGCGTGAAATAAATAAACATGTACCAACTAAACTAGCTTAAAAATAAAGCATTAATCAGTAAGCATATATGTAATCACGAGAAAAACTTGACCTACAAAAATCGAGTAGGAACCATGTATATACTTACAGGCTTATAGTAACTAAACCCCAGCTATGGTTACCGGATGAACCTCTCCAGACGCTATTTCAATTCAATGGAACACCCTAAATCCTTTCCGACGGTCGTAAGTATATCCTACTACCGTCCGCACGTGCACTAAACATAAGTAGCTCATTGAAGCTATTTAGCCATAACCAATATATACGCAAACCGAAATAAAAGAGAAACCTCATGTATGCACACTAGAAGTCACACATGAAATGCGATATCGATAAATCAAAACTATGAATTCTGTGAAACATTCTCAATGGGTTTACGCACCTTAACGCGCGCTCCGACTCCCTCGGACACCCGAATTCGACCCGACAAGCTCCTTGATACCTAAGCTACGGTCCCCTAAGTCTATGAAGTTAGTTAAGTGTGTTTATTGTGTATTCAAATTGGTTGAATATGTTTCAAATTGAACTTCCCAAATCAGCCCTAAAGACTAAATTAAGTCTCAATTTCAGTCTGATGTTAAAACACACTTTTAGGCATTAAATGGTCCAAATCTCGAAATCTTCCACAAAACAAAAATCTTCGGTCTCTATCTTAGCTTTTCGAAAAGGTTTAGTTTGCGAAATTCTGATTTAAAACGAAAGAGATATCATGATTCCACTAAACATAGCTCTAATTAAAACCTAATCCGACCAGCGGATTTAAAAAATCTATTCCTCCAAATCTATATTTTCAAGAAAGGTGATTTTTGGTCACAAGGCAGAAAACATATCCAAATACAACATACTAAAAGATCAGCTCATTTGGATAAGTAGTTACGGAGTTATGCCTTTAATAAATTTAGTTTCAAAACGTTTCTTCTGAATTCCAGCACCTACTAGTAGAGCACTTTTGGACATGAAAAAAATTGAATTACAACATCTCTAGTTAAGAAAAGTTGTTACCTTTTGAGTAAACTTTCAAATGTCACCAGTTTGGGTCGATTTGGATCTAAAATGAGCAAGTTATGACCAAATTACATAGGCTAATTCCTAATATAATATGCAGAATTCTAATTTTGGTCTTGCAACTTCAAAAATTCATATCTTTATGATTCCAAATCCAAATTAAGAACTTCAATATAGCTGGATTATTAGCTTCAAATGTGGAATCCAAATATATAAACCAATTGCAAATATTCAATCATCTACCCTCTGGAATTATATAAAAAGCAGAAATGATTTCAATTTGACATAAATAGATGTGTACCTAGTTGATGTACCACCTAGCTTGAGAAATTCTTACAAATCTTCCATGGATTCCTTCTCTCCATCAACCTCCATCTTCTTCAACAAGTTCTCTTGATTCATTTGTTGAAAATGAAAATGGTTTCCTTGCACGTGTTGATCTTATATATTAAGGTAATATTGATTCCTAGCCATTGATCTCAATGTATTTACGTATCTAGAAGCTCATCTAATGATCCACACCTTGACATGTATCCCACTAACTCCCACTAACCCAATCAAAGTGACACTAATTTGCTACTCACATGGTTCTTAGATGTGTCAACACGCATCTTTAGGACAATCTCATGGTTTTCTAATTTAAATAACCAAACTATAAACATTGATTTATTTGATTCAATTACATTAGCTTATGCCCATTATAATATATATGGTTAGTGTTTTTATTCACCAAATTGACAAATTTTGTGATCCCACTAACCCTCGACTACCCGACACTCGATGCCCCACGTCTCGACACGCAATTCGAGGTACACCATAACTTATTGTTTTAATTGAATTTTACTTGGCCTATGATCACATTACCCATTTTAATTGATTAACTAGTCATCTTGACATGGATTAGTCTAGTGTCCCAGTATACCCGTAGTTCGCTTACTCACTACCTCTGTTGACACGCTTTTCGAGGCGAACACCTGTCACACAAACTCGCCCGATAGCAACCTACACACATGTGGTGCAATGTAATAATAATAATTTTAAACACCACATATACACAACCACCATCCATAAATAAGATATTTCCTCGGTTCTCGTGTCCAAGCCAACCGAGTTATCCACGTAACGCCCGAACTACAACTATTACTCCCCGAGATTAACGCTAATCCTGGTTTAATTAATTTGGGTCGTTACAAATCTTCATAACTAGGAGAATTTCATCCTCGAAATTTAAATCTCGAGTATACACTTGTGTAACTATCCTATCCTCGTGTGACCACTCCTCACACCTTGATAATCCATTTCTACAGTCCTTTGAACACCCCACTACTCCCATAGTAGGGAACGTAGTGTTACCCTGAGACATAGGCGCATGTTGCCGATGTAGTCAAGATCAACCACTATCTTCCAACATCTCCGTAACCTACTCTCAGTTCGATTTCAGTGTTTAAGTCTCCCTAATCCAGTTACTTAACACCAATAACTGTAAACCTCTCATATCATGTATCCCAACATGATAGTCCCAACCAACCATCACATACCATGGCAATCCCATGCCATGCCATAACCTGTCCTTACTCACCATGACAATCCCATGTCATGCCACGACCTATCTGTACTCACCATGACAATCTCATGCCATGCTACGACCTATGACAATCCCATGTCATAACACAATAAGCTACCATTGTACCACTATAATCTACCATCGTACCACTACGCATGCATAAACCTTAAACTATAATTATTAAGAATTTAAATTCACGTACCTTGAACCCGCTGTTGGGAAATCTCTCGGCCTGGCTCAGTCACCACATGCACCGGCTCTCTAGTGTGCATCGGTGTCACCACTGTTGGAGTCGCCGATCTCTATGAACAGTCCCTCCTGATGTGACCCTCCTGTCCATATCCCCAACATATGATTTTCCATCCTGGTCCTGCTCGCTGACTCCCTATGACCACTGGCCCTGACCATGTGATCTCCAATCTCTGCCTCCCTAGTCCTGAGTCTGTCTCTGCTACGGCGCTGGTAATGCATGTACATCATACGCTTTAGTTGCCCGATCATCATCCCTACGGCCTTGACCGTACCATCTATCATCTCTATCATCCAGGTCTCTCGGTCTCTTCTGCCCATAACACTGTCCAGTCCGTCCTTTCGACTAAGTAGATGAACGCCTGTCGCTTCTCTGCATCATATGCGTCTCATAAGTAAGCGCTCTATTATACATCTCCAGTGGTATGCGCTACAAAGGAAACTATGACGCTAGCCATGTCCTTAATCAACCCTCGGATGAAGTAATAAATATGTAGTCTCTCAGTGACTGCGACATCCGTGGCAAACTATATCAAGTACCGATATCTATCCATGTACTGTAACACTGACCGACTACCCTGTCTGAACGTTAGAAACACCTCTCAGCCTCAACCTCACCTCCATGGGTATGTACTGATCATAAAATAACTCTCTAAACTATGCTTATGTTGTTGGCTTTGAGTGAGTATCTGTATATGCTGTCCACCACACAACAGCATCCCCTCTCCAGCATATGCCCTGATATCCTGGCCTGTATACTCTCCTGAATCCGCAGCAGCTTGTTTAACCTCTGATGTGCAATCAACCACATCCCAGCTGCCACTAGGTCTTCGCGTCCATGAAAGTATACGAGATCGAATTTGATGAACTCCCTCATCAACTTGACCTCTGTCGTCATCGAAGACTCAAACATGTCTGTCTGTGCTGGTGTAACAGTCGATATCTCAGGCAGTGCTACGGTTGGTGTATCAACTACTGCCGGAGTCTCCCGTACCACTGCATGCGTCGGTATAGCCTAAATTGTCGATGGAACTGTCGTCGGAGCAACTGTCATCTCAGTTATGCTATGTACCCGGGCAATGGTGAGTGATGCAATTGTTGCTGTCTGTGAACGCATCATATCCATCAATAGCTCAAACTGTCTATCATGAGCTGCAAATCGTGCGACTACTATTGAATCCAAACCTCCATTTCTAGTCTGGTCGCTCATCTGTCCAACATCTGTAATAGGTGGAGTCGGCTGGCCATCCATCATGATCTGCATTGAAAAACGTGCACTGAATCACATTCTGTATACGTGTATATAATGTATACAATCAAAAACATAACACGTATATAAACCCTATTGCTAACCGACTCAAGTTGCTTCCCAACTAGGATTCTAAGTCAGAATCTTCGGGTTTCCACATCTAAGGTTTTTTCATTAAGTTTTATTCAATTTATTTAAACTACTCCCGAGGCTTCCTCGAAAACTCGCTCTGATACCAAACTGTGACGACCCCAAATTCAAAATTGCCTTGCTACTCGCCACGTTGCATCCAATGTCAATTAGCCTTGCCACGTCATGGCCCGCTTCTCCTTGACGCCTCTCGACCTAACGAGTTGCTTACACTTTTCCAGCTAACCCTAGTTACACTAACTAACCTTTATATAAGTATTAATAATTCAAGGTTAGCCGCAATATTTACTCAATTTATCGGGTTATATTATAATTTTACAGTTACAACTATAATGAAGTCTTTTAATTAGTAACTTATGCAATATTTAACAATCCTAAGTACCCTAGGTTAGGATTTTTAACCCCACTTATATTGCAAATAAGTGTTACAACCTAAGCATACAAGCCTAGAGTGCCTAATTACAATTAGGACTTCCCACCTAGCCGTAACTAGGATTTGTGCCTAGTCTCAACTAGGTCTTCCCTTTTGACTTAGATTCCACTAAGTCTTACAATCATACAAATACAATAAGTTGCTTTGAAAAATAATGAGATACACTTTACAACACAAAGTGGTATCAAATTCAAACACTAGCAAGCCTCCTAGAGCCTAACAACTCTTATGCATGCAAGTATGAGAATAAATGGAATATGCAAATATGTCACCGATTTTGTTACAAATCCCAAATGTGAAATCGTTTTAAAAAACTTAATATATTAGTGTAAAACCGATTTCAAGTCTAAGAACAATAGTTTAATAAAAATCAAGTTTAAGTGCAAAACTTTTGTTCAAATCAATCTTAGGGTTTGATAAAATAAATTTAAGTGCAAAACCCAAGAAGAAGGTGTTCAAACACACAACAAAATGATTTTCAAATCAAATACACAAAACTATGTAGATTAAGCACAAGCAAGATTTTAGATCTAGGACTTTCTTACAAACAAGAGAATGACAAAAGAGATCACTTTGAAGAGATTCTTGTACTCCTTTTAAAGCCTCAAAAGTCTTGGATTAGAGAACTAAAGAACGACCACAAAGATCTCCTTTTGCTTCTTCACAAAAGTCAAAGTTATTTTCTTTGTAGATTTTGAGTTTTTTTTTTTGAGTGTGTTTCTTCCTTCTCTTGACAAAACCATGTTCTTGGTGGTTTTATAGTGTTAGGTATTCCATCTTGACAGTTTATGACCGTTCTAGGGATCCAAGGGTCCAAAATAGATCAAGAATTCAAATTAAAGTGTGTTTTCCAATTGTAAAAAAAAGTCATCGAGATATGCAATTAGCGCGCTAATGCCGAGACCTAGCGCGCTAACTACGCACTTAGCGCGCTAATGAAATCATTAGCGCGCTAACTGCGGGGACCTCAAAACAATTATTTTGTCCCTTTGTGTTAGCGACCCTTAAACTCGTCCGGACCTAACCAACCCTTATATAACATGTTATACACGTTTATTATGAGTCATTAAGCCTAATTGGGTGGTCCGGATATTTTTACAAATCCCGAAACGGAAATTCACGATTTCATAATGTATTAGGGGCTTTTCGCAAATTTACGTTTTCTTTTCGAAGACATTTCAAAAACGAGTTTTTCTTTTTCGAAAACATTTACAATGATCTCGTAATATGCAAATGACCATCCACACAAAGTTTCACATTGTTTAAACTCATAGTCCTGGTTATGTGTTTAAATTCCACTTTGAAACTTGAAGTAAACTTATAACTTTTGAAGAATGGTTTAAGAAACTTGATATGCATGGACTAATGCATTTGGCTTGCGTGAAAGAATTTGTATACCTTACATTGAAATTACAAATTGCGGTTTGAACTTTCATCTTCATTTCTTCATTAATGCCGAGTCTTGAACTTGTATTTCTTGAGTACCCTTGATATGTTGTTTTGCATCATTTAACAAAACTCGAAATACACTAGATGTTTATTAGTACATTTTCACCTTGTTTGTTTCCATCAAAATTCGGAGTGTGAGTGACTAACCACTTAGTCCAACATGGAAAACCTGGCAAAAGATACCATGTATATATAAAGGCAAGATAAGTACAACGGAAGTTCCATATACATGTAATCAGTGTTCTATGGTCCCCAAAACCTAACTAGAGTAAAATAAATACATACGATATCACACACGAGCTGACTCTATAATCTCAGAGGTAGTCGCCCAGTACCTCCTTGCCCTTGCCCTTGCCCTTGCTCGTCGAAAGATATGCACTCAGTTACCTAACAAATACAGTGACAAGTCTAGTGAGTAAAATCCCAAGAGAAGTCCACACAATATTTATGAATTAAAATTGATAAACTACAAGGCATGCGAATATAACACTTGGCAACAATACGCCATATTCCCATGAATGTAGGCAACATACGACAAACAAAAGCAGTAGCGTGAAATAAATAAACAACATGTACCAACTAAACCAGCTCAGAAATAAAACATTAATCAGTAAGCATACGCATAATCACAAGAAAACCCTGACTTACACTAGCCAGTAATCAATAAATCGAGTAGGAACCATGTATATACTTACAAGCTTACATTGACTAAACCTCAACTACGATTACCGGATGAACCCCTCCAGATGCTATTTCAAGTCAAGGGAACACCCTAAATCCCTCCGACGGTCGTAAGTATATCCTACTGTCGTCGACATGATCACTAAACACAAGTAACCCGTGCAAGCGATTTAGCCGCACCCAATATATACGCAAATCAAAATAGGAGAGAAACTGCATGTGTGCCCACCAGCAGTCACACATGAAACGCGATATCGATAAATCAAAATCATGAATTATGTGAAGCATTTTCAATGGGTTTACGCACCTTAACACGCACTCCGACTCCCCCGGACACCCTAATATGACCCGACAAGCTCCGGATACCCGAGCTACGGTCCCCTAAGTCCCTGAAGTTGGTTAAGTGTGTTTATCGTGTATTCAAATTGGTTAAATATGTCTCAAATTGATCAACCCAAATCAGCCCTAAAGACTAAATTAAGTCTCAATTTCAGTCTTATGTTACAACGCATTTTAAGCATGAAATGGTCCAAATCTCGAAATCTTTTACCAATATATAGATCTTCGATCTTTATCTTAGCTTTCCGAAAAGGTTTAGTTTGCAAAATTTTGATTTAAAACGAAAGAGATATCATGATTCTACTAAACATAGCTTTAATTGGAACCTAATCCGACCAGCGGACTTAGAAAATCTATTCCTTCCAATCTATACTTTCAAAAAAGGTGATTTTTGGTCACAAGGCAGTAAACATACCTAAATATAACATACTAAAAGATAGGCTCATTTGAATCAGTAGTTAGGAAGTTATGCCTTTAATAAATTTAGTTTCAAAACTTTTCTTCTGAATTCCAGCACCTATTTATAGAGCACTTTTGGACATGAAAACAATTGAATTACAACATCTCTAGTTGAGCAAAGTTGTTATTCTTTGAGTAAGACTTCAAATGCCACTAGTTTGGGTTGATTTGGATATAAAATGAGCAAGTTAAGACCAAATTACATATGCTAATTCCTAATATAACATGCAAAATTTTAGTTTTGGTCTTGCAACTTCAAAAATTCATATATTTATGATTTCAAATCCAAATTAAGAACTTCGATAAAGCTGGATTATCAGCTTCAAATGAGGAATCCAAATATGTAAACCAATTGCAAATATTCATTCATCTACCATCTGGAATTAGCTGAAAACCAGAAATGATTTCAATCTGACATAAATAGATGTGTACCTAGTTGATGTACCACCTAGCTTGAGAAACTCTCACCAATCTTCCATGGTTTCCTTCTCTCCATCAACCTCCTTCTTCTTCAGCAAGTTCTCTTGATTCATAAGTTGAAAATGAAAATGGTTTCCTTGCATGTTTTGATCTTATATATTAAGGTAATATTGATTCCTAGCCATTGATTTCCATGTATTTACGTATCTCGAAGCTCATCTAATGATCCACATTTTGACATGTATCCCACTATCTCCCACTAACCCAATCAAAGTGACTAATTTGCTACTCACATGGCTCCTAGATGTGTCAACACGTATCTTTAGGATAATCTCATGGTTTCTAATTTAAATAACCAAACTATAGGCATTAATTTATTTGATTCAATTACATTAGCTTAGGCCCATTATAATATATATGGTTAGTGTTTTTATTCACCAAGTTTACAAATTTTGTGATCCCACTAACCTTTGACTACCCGGCACTCGTTGCCCCAAGTCTCGGCACGCAATATGAGGTACACCATAGCTTATTGTTTTAATTGAATTTTACTTGGCCTATGATCAGATTACCCATTTTAATTGATTAACTAGTCATCCTGACATGGATTAGTCTAGTTTCCCAGTGTACCGTAGTTCGCTTACTCACTACCCGCGTTGACACGCTTTTCAAGGCGAACACCCGTCATACAAACTTGCTCGATAGCAACATACACACATGCTGTGCAATATAATAATAATAATTTTATACACCACATATACACAACCACCATTCATAAATAACATATTTCCTCGGTTCTCGTGTTCAAGCCAACCGAGTTGTCCACGTAACGCCCGAACTACAACTATTAATCCCCGAGATTAACGTTAATCCTAGTTTAATTAATTTGGGCCATTACATAAAGATTCATGAGTTTGAGAGGAAATCCCTCGAGAAGCCACGCCCTCGACTATCCGTAGGGTATGATCCTGGCCAGCATCACAAAAAAATCGATCCTAGACAAGTGTCAACAACGATCAGTGACTCCGGTCGCAGAGCACCACAGTGTTCATCCTGCCACACATATTGAAAATGAACACTATGGGACCCCCAAAGGCCTCATTCCTCTCGTTTCCGTGTATGCATGATCAATAAATATTCAACGATAAACCATGCATGCAATATATTCGAGAAATACTCATTCAATGTAAAGGTTACCATGAGATTTACTTGACTTTACAGATACGATACCGAAATTCTCTTGCCCTCTTGAGTCGATAAGCTAGTCCACACAGAGTTCCAATCATGGTCTTATAAATCATTTATACGTCTTGTAAGTTTCCATAACAATTCTATAATTTTTTCAATTAGTTGCAGTTTAATTGACTCAATTGCATCCCGAAACCCCTAAGATACTTCCAAAATAAATTATCCGATACACAAATTTCATTTTTGACTTAAATTGTTCGGCATAGAAAATTACGTTGCTTCGGCTTAAATATAATTTTTCTAATTTTTTAATATATTTATCGGTCCTACGTCGACTTAAAAATCCTGAAATCACCCCAAATTAACTCCTCGGATGTCCGGATCTTTATTTTGACTCCAAATTATGATTCAGAATCGAAAATTAATTTAGACTAAGCTTTAAAATAATTTTCAAATTTCGGATATTTTTCGAGTATTGTAGCACGCATTATGAGAAAACATCACAAAATCCTTACTTTTCATAAAAATCCACTATTACTATTTAATTAGTCCAAATAATATTTTTTTCAATTTTTTCTATTTTATGGAATTGTTTTTCCAAATTTCTATCATTTTTTTCTATTTTCTTTTAATTGGGGTTTAACCCCCGAACCGGACCCGGTTCGGTCTAGTCTGGGGTCAAACCCCATCTTTTTCCTCCAGCAACTAGTTTCTACAGTTCCTCATTTTTTAATTAAATTTCATTGGGGTTGGGCTTCCAACCCCAACCCCGAGTTGGGACTGGGCAGGGGAGATCATTCCCATGCCATCATCTTCCTCTACCTCCATTAACAACCACAACAACTACAAGACAACCCTACAACAACCTCAACGACACCAACACAACAACACAACAACACGCTCACTTTATCCCCGCCTCCACCATTGATCTCCTCTCCCTCTCGATCGATTTCCTCATCCCACTCTTACTCTCGGTCTCACTATTAATTTTTCTTTCTTCTTCCTCTGGTTCAAACTACTGAGGATACGGTGGTTGTTGAAGATATACATTTGGATTTCCTCGAGATTTGCATGATGCGAATCTTGAGACAAATTTAATGTTCCATTTTGATAATATAAATTTTATCATCATCGAGATACGTATTACGTATCTCGATGTCAATCTTTGGCTCAAAACAAATTGATGAGGCGGTGTTAATTTTTGAGATATATATTTGACTTCCTCGAGATTCGCATCGCTTGAATCTTGAGGTAAATCTAATGATTCATTTTTATTATTTAATTTGATCTTCCTCGAAATATGTGCTGCGTATATCGAGATCGATCTTATGGCTATTAACAAGTTAATCACCACCTCTTGACCGACTCACTGTGATTAATTAATAAAAAGAATCGTTAGATTTACCTCAAGATTCAAGCGATGCGAGTCTCGAGGTAGATCAAATGGTTTTTATAAACGTACACCACTTGATTCTCCTCGAGATTGGATAGTACACATCTCGAGGCGCATACACACTTCGACAACAACGTTCAACTATTTCAACTTCTCGATGATCACACTACCCATATCTCGAGCAAAATCCAATGTATACTTTTATTAAATTCAAACTATAGGATTTGTTTTTATATATTTATATATAAACTATGTACATATAAATAATATATGCACCTAGGTAGTTTCGTGGCTATAAATTCGCCACCCGCGCTAACGACCACCTTCGGGCATGCGCCCTATTATACATTCCACGCGTGTCACCCTCGACCCCGTGTGTCACTAGGCGCCTACTAATTTATTAATTATTTTATTTAATCTCATGGTTATCTCTATAGTTTATATCCAAATTAAATTCCAAAAAATACCCAAATTTCACCAAAAATTGGAAAAAATCCCCCAACACGCTTCGTAACTCACGGACACCGCGTGTACACTCCACTTGACCCTATTTCGCGTTGAAATAGTTTATAATACTCATACTAGTCATGTGACACACAAAAATAATATTAAATTTATGATATCTGATCCGTAACACGTCCACCTCAGATACCTAAATCCCAAATTAAATCCGAAAATACTTAATTAGCCGCCTAATCAAGTTTATAAAATTCTCGGATGTCACAATCTTCCCAACCAATATAAAACTTCGTCTTCGAAATTTAAACTTGCAGGTTACTGAATCAAAAGATAAGTGAAAAAAATAATCATTTATATAAAACTCTTTTAATCCAAACCTGTAAAACCATTTCCAAGGTGAACCATTAAGTAGACCCGATCACTTTTGTTGTATTCAACAGCTCAGTGGTAGAGATCATAACTATTTTAACTTTTCATTTTCCTACATCTTCATTTAATTAAAATTTATCTCTTTTACTTTGCCAATCCTGACAATTTGTGAATTTCTGACGAGTTAAACAATCAACTTTGTGGAATATCCGATAACCTTACTTCATTTCTCATCTCATACCTTGAATCCCATTTAAGTATCTACACTTAGCAAGACCTAACCTATCTTGCTTTTCATAACACAATTCTCATTTTAATATGAATACTATTCTACAAACTGTTAATAATTCTTTCCATATCCACACAAACTCTGATACACATTCCAATTTACTTTCTCAAAACTAATCATCCATTTTTTATTTGAATTATCAGTCGATTAATTGTTAGACTATCATCAATCTAAAATTACATATTGATGCAAATAATATTTGAGCACAACGTTAGATACTAATTAGAGTCGCGTGTCTATCTGATCCATCACCATTCCAGTGTTCCCCAACAGAATCCTGAAATCACACAAGTGATCCCATGACTATAGATCTCATAACACATTTGTCATCTCATGACAAGAGATCTCGAATTTCAATCTGATCAGAAATAGAAACTTGACACATCATGCAACTCTCACTCATTCTCCAAATGTCTACTCACAATATTATTTTGATTATGGGCTAGAAAACAATTACTAATTCCAACTCGTAAGCCAATTCACTTAACTTCTTCTTTGATTTGCTAGAAAATTATCAACTTTTCTAACTTCATCAAATCATTCTCTAATGCTGAGTTCATCAAGAACCTCATTCCTTTTAATTTACTGAGATCTCCCACATACTCACGTCTTAATTACTTAATGTTCAACAACTTCTCTCATTGCTGAATAAAGACATTTATCATTAACTTGAGTAGACATACATTTCTAAATAGAGATATCAACTTATTCGATTATTATCCTCTCATAGTATAGCTTTTAACTTGTATCTAATACAAGTTTATAAATATGTTATCTCTTTTCACCACTATTCAATACATGCTTTTGGCTCTACTCAATTTTATAATTTCGATTTTTCTCAAATTACAATGGAAGAATATTCAATTCTTCAAACATGTTAAGCCATATACACTGTACTCTATTCAATATTTTCAACCTAACCGAGATAATGCTTACTAATTGAGCTGTAAGTTGTACGTAGCTTCTCACTTCATTTGTATCTTCACTGTCATTCAAATATCTTACATCAACTCTAATTTACAATAACTAGTGCTTCAAATTCCACCACTGACTAATTAGGTGGTGTAGTACTACTATTGAACCAATATATAACATATTTACTGATATTAGTTGTATACTACTTTGGTTCAAAACTTTCAACATTTGAAGTTTGACTCCTTCTAAGATCCTTGTAATGATATATTAAGTTCCATCGAACTTATAGTTTGATATTCTAATTTGATCGAGACTCATTCATCGTAAATTCTCATTTTCATACTAATGTGAGAATATATTGACCATTTAGTTGCTTATACTTTAGCCTCCAATTGACTCCGTCGAAACTGTATGGACTCTTTTATATCAACTGTCACCAATTCATTCGATTATTCAATGATGGGTGGATGCGTCACACTGATCTTCTACATTGTGAATGAATCGTGATTATGAAACGAAGTCACTTAGACTTTTGGTCATGCACAACTACTCCAGTACCTTACCTTGACTAAAGGAGTCTGTCCGTGTCACTTCCTATAGTCACAAGTCATCTCAACATCTCATTTTATATTATACATTGAGTCTATTCCGTTAAATTTTTGTCAATCTTAGCTATTCTCACATTGATCTTGCTCTTAATCCCTTTACAAACTTATTACAACCTTCGCTCAACAACTAGGCCACTTACAACTCCTTAATCTTGACTTAGAAAAACAATTTATATATTCTCTTTTTGAGAACTTTGCTAAGGATAATACAACTTCTTATGACCATTCAATCAATTGAAGTATTCCTTAGCTAACCTTTATCTGAAACAGAGAAATTTTGCAACTCAAATAGACTAATTGTTTATAATTGCCTTACGTTATTTCTATTAATCTCAAATATCCTGACTTTTCTTTTTGATCCCACCTAATTAGGGCATCTGATCGGCCTAGATTACCTTAACTCCCTTGATAATCTAGTAGCCTTAACATCTCCATCAATAGATAATTAAGATTAAGATCTTATCACTACATTTTTTTCATTTTCAAGTTAAAATTTTCATTGATCTTTATTTTGTAACATCTAATTCAGTGTTAATAAAGATTACTTCTAACTTATGTATTTCCATTCATTTTATCAATACTTTGTTTGATTCATAGGACCACTATACTCAACATCACTTATTGATAAGTAACTTGAGTAATAAATAATCAAAGTTTTCAGTACTTCTTTTTAGAAGTCGTTTGATTGTTTTAAACCATGGTTCTATTCGAATTTTTAATTTTTGTTTTGTTTCTAAAAGGAGACAATACTTTACTTCAAAGTATTTTATTTTCTCAAAAACTAACTTAGACAACTTGAATGATCCAATCACAATCACATTGTGATTTTTCAATAAAAACTCAATTTGTCTAATCAATTTCCATTTTCGAGAACTCATGTCTCCTTTTTTTTCATTTGAGACTCGTTCGAAAGCAAATCTTAGTTGATTATGAATCAAACCAATATTTTATACAATAGATCTTCCCGAGTTAACCATGAAACCGGTACTAACCTTATTCTAAAACCCAAGATAATCCATATCTTGTGCTTCCCACAAGTCTCAATTTCATCTTACGTTTTTCAAACGATTCTTAATCGCTTGAGACTTAATTTAAGTCTATTTTAATGTTTTCCTGAGCATTTAAAAATTGTATTAGTTTGGTATTTTCAATTTCCAAGAAATCCATATTCAGTGTTTATGTACATGAATCATTTGGACATCCCTTTAACCAATTTCCTATTAGTTTCATAACTAATACTTTCATCAGTTATATTAGTACCAAACTACTTATAATACCTTTGTGAATTCAGACTTCACAAGTCTATTTCACATCCATTTATGCTCAGCTTTGTTTCATAAGCCTATTCTCTCTATTAATTATCCGTTTTTAGTCTTACTAGTCCTATCTTACGAGTTAAGTATCGAACGGACAATGAGAATAAACTTCCTATCGCATATTTAGCGATAATACATACATATAACACAAATATAACACAATAATAAAATTTTAAACTTTTTAACCTCGTTCCATCGTGTTACTCCCCAACTAATTACTCACTTACCCTCAATTGAGCAAAACCTAAGCTCTGATACCAACATTGTCAAACCCCGCCTAATTAGGGCATCTAACCTGCCTAGGGCATCTAACCTGCCTAGATTACCTTAACTCCCTTGATAATCTAGTAGCCTTAACCTCTCCATCAATAGATAATTAAGATTAAGATCTTATAATCATCAATTATAAAACCTTATTAACTACAAAGGATTCTAAAAGTGAATTTTAAACCTCAAAGTACGTTTAGATGAGTAAAATACTCCTCAAAATTTTGTAAATTTTTTTTGACAGCACCTCCTCTATTTCTAAGGCTACATCAAAATACCCGACCTTCAAAAATCCTCAAATAAGCCTGCTCGGCTTTGGTGGAAAAGCCGAAGGACTCACAATCCACCCATAACCATATATATTGCATTAACGAAACTATATATTCATTCTAACCTAATCTGAATAATTAAAAACCTTAAACTAACTTTACCTTAACTCAAAAGTTACTTCAATTTCGTCTAAAACTATTCCAGCCATTCCAAATGAGATCCTAATCACACTTGAAGCCAAAAATCCATTTATACAATATAATATATTCAAAAGCAATACATACATAGAGAGAAAATAACTAAGCAAGTTACAGTCGGAAAGCTTTCCATTTCCCTTGTCGCAGCTAGAACCTGTCATTATCTAATTATAAAAATTTGATAATGTTAGATAAGTAAATCCCACACTATCCAGTACACATGTAATTATCAAATGCATTGTATTCCAAGGATTTAAACGAACAATAATATCACAAGGAATCATAAATATACAAGTATACAATCCATCCCATTTATGTTGATCGACCAAAATCAAAAAGTCGTTTGTCCAAAAGTGGTGGGTAAACATTAATAAATATTCATGAGTTTGAGAGGAAGTCCCTCGAGAAGCCATGCCCTCGACTATCCTTGGAGTATGATCCTGGTCAGCGTCACAAAAACAACTAATCTTAAACAAGTGTCTAGAATGATTAATGACTCAAGTCGCAGAGCACCACGGTGTTCATTCTATCACACATATAGCCAATGGACATAATGGGACCCCCAAAGGCCTCCTTCATCTCTTGTCCTTGTATGCATGATCAATAAATATGCAACAATAAATCGTGCATGCAATGTATTCGAGAAATACTCATACATTGTAAAGGTTATCATGTGATTTACTTAACCTTTACATACATGATGTCGAAATTCCCTTGCCCTCCGAGTCGGTAAGCTAGTCCATACAGGGTTCTAATCACGGTCCTAGAATTCATTTATACATCTTGTAAGTTTCCATAACAATTTTATAATTTTTCTAATTAGTTGCAGTTTAATTGATCGAATTGCGTCCTGAAACCCCTAAATACTTCCAAAATAGATTATCTGATGCTCAAATTTCATTTTTAACTCAAAATTATTGTTCGACATCAAAAATTACGTTTTCTAGGCTTAAATATAATTTTCTCCAATTTTTTATATTTATCGGTCCTACCTCGACTCGAAAACCTCGAAATCACCTTAAATCAACTCCTCGGATATCCGGATCCCGCTTTTGATTCCAAATTGTAATTCAGAATCGAGAATTAACCTAGATTAGGCTTTAAAATAATTTTTCAAATTTTATATATTTTCGAGTATCGTAGCACGCATTACGAGAAAAAACCCCTACATAAATCCTCGAGAACATTACAAAATCCTTACTTTCCATAAAAATTCACAATTTTTATTTAATTCGTCCAAATAATATTTTTTTCTATTTTTTTGGATTTTTTTTTCAAATTTCTATCATTTTCCTCTTTTTTTTTTTTAAAAAATTTGGGTCTGACCTATAAAACGGACCCGGTTCGGTCTGGTTTGGGGTCAAACCCCATTTTCTTCCTCTAATAACTAGTTTCAACAGTTACCCTTTTTTAATTCAATTTCATTAGGGTTCGGTTCTCGAACCCAACCCCGGTTGGTGCGGGCAGGGGAGATCATTCCCCTGCCATCCTCTTCCTCCCACCTCCATTAACAACCACAACAACCACGAGACAACCCAACAAAAACGTCAACGACACCAACACAACAACACACTCACCTTATCCTCACCTCCATCGCTGATCTCCTTTCCCTCTTGGTCGATTTCCTCCTCCCACTCTTCCTCTCGGTCTCACTGTCAAATTTTTTGTTCTTCTTCCTCTAGTTCGAACTACTAAGGATAGGTGGTTGTTGAAGATATATATTAGGATTTCCTTGAGATTTGCATGATGCAAATCTCGAGATAAATATAATGTTCCATTTTCATAATATAAATTTGATATGTCTCGAGATATGTATTATGTACCTCGACGTCAATCTTTAGCTCAAAACAAATTAATGAGGCAGTGTTGATTTTGGAAATATATATTTGATTTCTTCGAGATTCGCATCGCACGAATCTTAAGGTAAATCTAATGATTCATTTTCAATATTTAATTTAATCTCCCTTGAGATACGTGTTGCGTATATCGAGATCGATGTTGTGGCTATTAACAAGATAATCACCACCTCTTGACCGACTCACTGTGATTAATTATGTTGATCTCCTTGAAGTACATATCGCGTATATCGAGGTAGATCATATGGTTTTATAAACACATATCACTTGATTTTTCTCGAGATTGGAGATCACGCATCTCGAGACGTGGACACATTTCAACATCAATGTTCAACCATTTCAACTCCTCGATGATCACACTACCCATATCTCGAGGCAAAACCAATGTATACTTTTAATAAATTCAAACTATAGGATTTTTTTTATATATTTTTATATATAAAATATATATATATGCATTTATGTATTTTCGCGGCTATAAATTTGGCACGCTCGCCAACGACCACCCTTGGGCATGCACACTGTTGTACATCCCACGCGTGTCACCCTTGACCCTGCGTGTCACTAGGCGCCCACATTTTTATTGATTATTTTATTTAATTTTATGGTTATCTCTATAGTTTATATACAAATCAAATTCCAAAAAATACCCAAATTTCACCAAAAATTGGAGAAAATTCCCCAATGCGCCTGTAACTTACGGACACCGAGTCTACACTCCACTTGACCTTATTTCGCGTCGAAATAATGTATAATACACCCACTAGCCATGCAGTACACAAAGATAATATATGATCTCCGATTCGTATCACGCGGGTCCCGCCTCGGATTCCTAAATCCCAAATTAAATAGGAAAATACTTAATTAGCCGCCTAATCAAGTTTATAAAATTCTCAGGTGTCACAGTTTCCTCGTGTTTCCTACGCCACGAGAGATAAGCATGTGTGTGAAGCAAATGCATGAGTTGTTGCATTTGTGAATTCCCTCCAGCCTCTTCAAACCTATATTTTTGCCTTACATTATATATAGTGAGCATGGTTGATAAATAGTCTACATCGCTCTTCTTTAACATGTCCAAAATCTCATGGGGCTTGATGTTTCCTTCCATCGTTTGTACCAACACAACATGCTCTTTTAGATCTGACCGACCGGCATACGAGTGACCCTTCATATAACACCCAATATCGTGGTTATGACGCCTACACACCGCCGTTACATGCCATTAGAGATATGCATGTTTCTTGATGTTTATTTCAAATGGACAACCACATTTTTTGGTGCCATATTTGCCCCTTGACGTCCCCTTCAAAACCTCCCCTTTGACATCCATCACAATTGTTTCCTTAACCACATCTTTACTAGCTTTTATTTTTCCAGCTCGTTGGGCGTCACCCCTATAAGAACCCGAACTCTCACACTCCATCTTCACCCTTCCCTGACGATAGCCATCACCCCCTGCATCAGAGCTCTTCATGATAGTAACAAACCCTTTACTAGATCCCTAACTTTGAACCCATTTGACTGCCTCCACCCTACTTCCAAATGGCGCGTTGGGAGTTAAGTCCTTAATATAGTCAAGGTAGGCAGTAGAACATAAATTTCTCTGCAAAATGGTAAATCACAACATTAAAATTGACCCTCAATGAAGAACCATGAAAAAAATAAAAAAACTACTCCGAAAATAGTTCAATCAGTCGATACATATTGACTAAAACTCTATTGTTCGGTCATTTGTAACCGAACAAGATGATCTTGTTAGGTCACCTATAACCAAACATATAGTTCTCGATCGGCCTCACTAGACCGAGGTAAAGCCTCTTGATCGACCTACAATGCTGAACAAAGGGCAGAATCTAGGCACCAACACGAAAACAAAAAAATATAAAACACCATCAAAACTCTAGTAATACCTCTCCATCTTGCACATCCGTAACTCCTACACGTCCATCCTCAATTTTTATGGTAAATAGTCATCGAACAATACAAACAAACAATGCCCTAGCTAGACAAAAAAGATTTGTTCAAACCTTATAAAATGCATACAAAACAGTGCAAATTCAACATTTTCGAGCAACAACAATGAAGAAATCGACTCTTACGATGGTGGTGGGCTCTGAAATTGCAAGTTCGGGTCGCCGGTGGTTGGAAGAGATCGTCGGAGTTGAAGGGTGGCAGTTTGTGTGGGATGGACAACGCGAGAAGGAGTTAGGGGCATATGAGTTATTATGGAATTTTTGAGGGGTAAAAATGTCATTTCATTTGAGGGCATTTTTGGAAGTGGAGAGCAAAAAAATGATTTGCCCATAGTAAATTGTGGGGTGCACATAGTCGTGTCATTTTTCTTTTTGCGAAAGCATTTGATTTTGTTAAATAATTAAAATATTATTTTTTGTTGTGAAAATTGATGGTTTCTTGAAAAATAAAGGGAAAAAATGTTATATATGTTGCTAAATTAATGCGGTTGATTTACTGAAATTAAAGAATTTAAATGTTTTTATTAAAATATTGAATCTTATTATGTGTGACGCCTCGCCTAATTTTTTAATAATTTAATTGTTTAATTCTATGACCCAGGTCAAACCCACGTGGATGTTGCAAATTAGTCTAAGACACGCATATCGAGGAATAATATGGTTATTTTGTGTGATGTAAGCTAATTGTGTGTATTTAAAATTATACTAGCATTGTACTATACTGGATTTTCCTATTTTTTCGTGTTTTACGTGAGTTGCGAGAGCGGCGGGTAGTACCTTGAGATACATGTAGAATGGGTATGGGATGAGATTGATGAATATGATAAAACAATAGCTTAGTTGAAATAATTAAAATCTATGAAGTTCCTAAGCTATGATTGTAAGATAAATTAATAAACCACCTTTGGCGCTAAGTTCAAATAAAGTAAGGATTTGACACTTTGAGATGCGTGCTAGGCGTGCGGTGCTGAGTAGTTGAGGATTTAAGTAGTTATATGGAACTTAGTTAAATAATGTAATAATTAATATTAAGCCCATGTACTGACCTAATTAATTAACTAGATGCGCCAAAGTACTAACTTTAGGCTATGTATTAAATAAATAGAAAAGCCTAAGTTGGAGTCTTTTATTGAAACCCATAGATATACCTAGAGATGTGTACACCAATAGGATCCTAAGAGATCTAGTGGTGATTAAGGGTCATTTGATGATGCATTGAATAAGAGCTCTTTGATGAGCATTGAGATGTGCAAGTGAGGTTGATGAGAGGCCACGATCTAATATAAAGCAAACTATATAAAGAGCCCTATGCTCTTATTCATGGAAGAAAACATCCTCAAGTTTCACAAGACAAAGAAGAGTTGGTTGATGTTGAGGGAATCATATGAATTGATCACCAAAATTGGGAAACAAAGCTAGATTGAAGAAAGAAAGTCCTAGGTATATGATCTCTACACATATTTTTACTTCAACTTCATAAAATGGTTGTCTGTGGATGATTAAATTGAGAGCTTTTGTTCAGATTTTTTGCATATATGTCCCTTTATGGCAAAAAATTTACACTTTTGATCCCAACCCCAAAAAATTTGCTCTTGTGACCCCTTTTGACAAGTTAAACTACATTTTTGCCACACAAGCAAATAATCCGCAAGCTGGAAAACAAAGTTCAACAAACAAATGAAGGCACATTTTGAAAACGTGCCTTCAGAAGGCACATTTTCAAAACGGACCTGCTAAAGGCTCGTTTTGAAAATGTGAAGGCGCGTTTTTAACTATGACAATTTCTACCTATCTCATACTCAATATTTTTTTAAATTTTATAGCTCTTGCACTTCACATTAAGGTTATCCTTTGCCCCATCTCAAAAGTGGTCCCATGAGTTTTGGACCACCGATCAATTTTTGACCCTCCCACCAGGATTGTAGTTATGCTTTTTAACTTAACAAAAACTTAACCTACAAACAATCACCGTGATCAAATGATGAAAGGTTTTTTAGATTTTATTGCTCTTGCATGTCACAATAGATCCATGCATTGCCTCGAAAGTGATCCCATGAGTTTCGAACCACCCGATCAATTTTTGACCATCCCACCAGAATTGTAGTTCTGTTTTTTAACTTAACAAAAACTTAACCTATAAATGATAGTCAATGATCAAATGACAAGAGGTTTTTTAGATCTTTTCACCCTTGCACACCACAATAAGTCCCTACGTTTCTCTGGAAGTGGTCCCATGAATATCGAACCACCGATCAATTTTGGATACTCCCACCAGAATTTAATAACCTAACGTGTGTTCAACATATAATTAAAATAATGTTACTTGAACAACAAAAACTTCTTAAGGTTAACATCCATCATACAAAAATTATTGTTTCATTGTAATATAAATACAACCACACCATTTGGAACATACAACCTTAGTTAGTACCACTATTGTCGTGTTTTACTGAGGTAGCTTTCTTTTATACAAACTAATATCTGAATTATGTAGTCTTCTACATATATCAAGTCTTCTCAGCCTTCCTTGTCCCCCACCTTCAATTTTTTCTTGAATAAAAAGGTTATCATTTGCTCCATCTCGTGTGTAATGACACCAGGATCAAAATGTGAAGAAGTCCCTGCCCTATTTTCATTTTGTCTCAGATCTACATAAGATGCCATTTCATGCTTTTCGCACATGTCCACCCTAATATCTAGGTCATTAGCGACAAGAGCATGCTCATGTTCTTGTGTAACCATTCCAATGTCTTCCTGAGTCATGTAATGGCCTTTCATTGAAGGATATGGTACATGAGAGTAGTGAATATGTGTCTTGGGGGATCAATTATAAGTCGAAGTATGAGGTTGGCAGCTTGGAACTCTATACTCTGCATGCAAAGTTGTAGTGCTTCTGTTGCCAACGTTTGTATATGAGGCACAATAGTAATGTAATCATCTAACAAAGTCCAAAATTAATTTGTGCCACAACGTCCCCCTGTAATCAATATATTTAAACACATTATTACTCTCATTACTAAATTAGATAAAGATTAAAGTGTTTAAAATATTCGCTTACAAGGTTGTCAACATTACAAGTAAGTTTATTGTGTCATCTGCGTGTAATGCTACGATACTAAACCATGTAAAGATCATGGTATCCCATGATATCTACACAATATTCTACTTTGGCTAATCACTTAGCTCAGTCCTCCCATTGTTGCACAAAATCTGAATGGCACGCAAGCCAATTGACGTCATGTCTCCCTCTCAAGTCAATGTAATGCAAGTCGTTTCTAGTATCACATGGTTTCGGAACAAGCTGTCGCATGCTGAATTGGCCCAGTACACGATCTGGCCTGTGCAACTCCACAAATAGGATAGTAAAGTAATAGCAATATAGTGGTCTAAATAGAACATCCTTGTACACAATACTTCGGTAATGATG
Organism: Stephania cephalantha; assembly: GCA_039657325.1. Classification (NCBI taxonomy): domain Eukaryota; kingdom Viridiplantae; phylum Streptophyta; class Magnoliopsida; order Ranunculales; family Menispermaceae; genus Stephania; species Stephania cephalantha. Next base: position 26,482,082 of record CM077578.1, on the reverse strand, counting down.
CAATCAACTCCTCTGAATACAACACCCAAATTACCTGCAATTGAGGTTCGATGTGATGATTATGCTACTGGATAAAAAATTATCCATTAATGATACACAAAGATACTAACCTGATCATGAGACATTTTGTCGACCAACTCTCAAATTTGCACCAACTCATGCGTAGGGGTATGCACAGTTTTTAAGCTTTCCCTCCATCTGAAACATATTTTCTTTTCTATTAGTATATATATATATATAATTATAATTAATTATTAATTAAGAAAAGTGCAACCATATTAAGCGTCTCTCACCTGTAACCCAAAGGTGGGGCTGGCATAAAAGGGGCTTGTAGCCCTGCATGATCGGCTTGATGGACGCCTCGATGTTTCGGTGCAAGATATGGAAATATTGTTGAACATTGAAGTTCAAGTTTTGTATTGGAAAAGAACAAAACCTTTAGTCCCACATAGGAGAGAAAGGTTTGGTTTTCTCACTTAATATATGTTCCAACTCACTTCACTATTGTTTAAGTGAGAAGTGAGTTAGAATGAGTGGACCATGGGGTTCACTAGGAAATCACCCAAATTAAATAATCTTTGACAATGGCCTTGGGCCTTTGGGGCTTTGGTTTGTTCAAGACTTAGCCATTCATAAACATAGTTTTTATTTTTCGTTTTTTATTTTTATTTTCGTTTTTGAAATAATACAAAAGAGCACCAACATTGCTAAGTTCGAATTAGGAGTTAAATAACTATCAATTAGTGGCACACTAATTAAGACCACTAATTAGATAGTTATGGAAAAAGCTGTCCACTAATTGGACGAGTTAGATGTTTATCTATAATAGATGAGTCTTTTGATAGAGAAAAGGAGCTTTTTGGAAATCAAAATTCATGTGTTTTGTGTTTTAATAGAGAGAGACGATTTGCGGTTTGAAGGTTCTTTGATTGGTGCTTTAATCAAAGAATAGGCCGGTTGTATCCTGGGGACATAACTCCTAGTTGAATTCTCGCCGAGTTGGAGGAAATTATTCTGTCTTAGGACATTGCTCTTTGCAAGCCTCGGTACACTTTGTTTATTAATCTTCTTTATTGTTTAATCAAGCATGTTTAGTTGCTTGTGATAAGTGCCATGTTCAGATTTATGTTTATTATAGATTGCGTGGTCTAACAAATATATCCCATATCCACAATTTTAGCAAAATCAAACATCCAGATCTCTTTTGTTATCCAGATGATGCACGACACATCTCTCGATACAACCATTCTCGACAAGCACTTCCCCAACTTTATCACCCAGCCTCATCAAAGTTACGTGAAAATCGCAAGTATCTGACATGAACCAAGGTGTTGGTTAACAGAAAAAGACTTCCACCAATGAGTTGTAAAATATATGCTCGAGTATAACTCTACATATGCGCATCCATTTCATTAGGTGGCAGATCAACATATTGCTCTGCATGTTTAGACATATTAATCCTATAACCTCTCATTTTTTTCCTGAAGGCACATAACCAAAAATCTCCTCACACAACTCCATGAAATTAAATGGGGATGGTACACCACTAATACGTAAGCCATATATAGGCAGACCCAATTGCAATGACAGGTCTTGTAATTTATTGGTGGCCTCCCCTGTAACGACTTGTTACCTTAAGTTGATGATTAATGTTAATCCAAATCTTAATTAACTCGAGTTAGGCTCGTGGTTAAGTTCGACATATCTCGACTAGCGTGTGTTTGGGTTTTTATGATGATTGATGTTTGTTTGGAATGCTTAATGAGTTTTATAGGTTGTGGGATTAATATGAAATTAATACAAGCCTATGATCAAAAAATAAGTAATTAAACTATAAATAGTCGGTACACCAAGTGCGACGAGGGGGTCGTGAAATGAATGAGCACACCCAAGAACATTCGTAGGCATGTCCGGTGAATTTATTGTGAGAAAATACGAAAAGTGTATATATACATATTTATATATAATTGATATATAAATATATATATTAAAAATATAAGTTTGGTTTATATTATATGGATCGTTTGATCAGCCTCGAGAAGAGCGTAAGTGTTGATGGTGTTAAAATTGGTGTTACTTTAAGGAGTGTCATTTTAACACATTAACCACTTGATCAACCTCAAGATAGCACGATCGTATATTGAGGAAAATTTATACATTTAAATAAAAAACCTTTATTCTTGTCCTTATTTCATCAGATCATTCGAGAAAGTAAGAGAGACTGAGGGTTCTAATTATTTAATCCGGTGAGAGTCAATCATAAGAGGAATTACAATGTGAATTGAGGAGCTTAAATAACTGCGGAGTAGAGATCATCACTGTTGGTGAATTGAGTTTTGAGTTTCAAGTTGAATTAAAAAACTAGTGATGATTTCTTTGTGAATTATGGTATTTGATGACTGAAAATGGTTTGTTACCTCACTAGAGGTCCTCCTTTATGAATCTTGGGAGTGTTTGCTGTTGTTGTATGGATTTGGTAGTGGAACAGTGGTTGTTGCCCTGTTCACTATGAAGGCAATGTAGGGTGGAGCGCGCTCCCTTCATCAATTGGGATGAACCCAGTTGATGGAGCGTGCCCTACCTAGTTAGGGAACGCACTTCCATCCCAGAAAACACCAAATAAGCTGAGTTTTGATTAGAATTTCTTGAGGTCTTGGGAGACTAACTTAGGGGTTCTAAACATATGAAATTAGACCTATATTGATCACAAATGGTTATGATAGGTTGTGGAATAGCGAGAAAGCGTGAGATAACTGGAAACTTAGGAAGTTTGGAAAAAAGATACTTAAACCGAGTTAAATATGAATTTGCTTATTTATCAATATTGCTTGGATATGTTAGTATATATAGTTCATGTAGTTTATGTGCTGAATGGGGGGGGGACTATGTAAGTTGTGATGGTTTTACTAAACGGAAAACGGTGTCCAATGTGATCCACGAGAGTAGCTCTTGAGACTGAAACCAGGTTGTATAGAATTTGGGGTTGGGAATACGTAACTCTTACTCAGTTAGATAGATTTCGGATATAACCATTAAGCATTAATGGATTTGCTAGACAACACATCGGCCAATGTGTTGGTCTAGCAATCACATTAATGGCATTAGTGGATAATCGACCCTAGTTTTATAAATAAAATGGGAATCACAGTGTAATAGTCATTGACAGTTTGATTTGCATTCATTATTTATTGAATTATATGCTTTCCATATTCTTGTTAGTTAACATTAGTGCATATTGTTAGTGCATAATTATATGGAATGTTGAAGGCTATTTGAATCCCTACTTACTAAGCAAGTTGGAGCGCTCACCCCAAATTAATATTTCAGGAAAACCGATGAGTGCTACGGCTATGGGATAAAGAAGATTTAGGAGTCTTGATCTTCTCTTCAATATAATGAATCTCCCTTGTCATATATATATATGAATTACAGTTTTGTAGTATCACAAGGGATGGGAGGTTTTGTATAATCGAGGTTTATTCCGATTTGATTCGGTATTGTATATCATATTTATTATCGAAAAAGTTTTAATTTACATTGCATTTATTATTATTTTTTATATTGATGTTTGATATACGGTAGTGACTATCGGGAGATAAAAGGAGAGGCTGCTAGCTCTAGTTAAGTCTAGCGGATTAATGAGGCATAATTAGGGTTTTAGACCGGGGATCACCTTAACTAAGTTAGGGGATGCTACAGTTTGGTATTAGACCCTATTTCAGAGCCCAAGGTTTATTACTCCTAAGGTTTATCACTTTCAAATTAACTGGTAACTCTGATACAGTTTGGTATTAGAGACTGAGTTTAAGGGCTTTGTTGCATTTAGTAACTCTGATATAGTTTGGTATCGGAGATTGGTCATAGCCTACTCCAAAGTTTAAGGTAATCAACTTTGATACAGTGTGGTATTAAAGTTTACTTCAAAGAATAACCTAATTACTTGGAAACAAGTGATAACTTGGATATAGTTTGGTATCGAAGTTTAAGGTTATTGCTTCTGATATATCTTCGTACCATACCCTAAGTTTACTAACTCTGAGAGTTGTCTCGAGTTACGAAGAAGCTTAGGATGTAATAAATGGTTTTATCGGGAGTTCAACCAAAAGATAAAAGATTGAGATATGTAATTTGTTGTGTTATATTATATCTACGTGGTAGATATAAGAGTTGTGTCTTTCTGAATGATGATAAGATGGTTGAAGTCCATCGATTTCTCATAATATGAGAAAGCATTGAAGTAGGAGTTCAAGAGAATCTTAACCTCGAAGAGTTTGAAAAAGGAAAGACATAAGGAAAACTTATAAAGATAAATTAAACTCTTCTTCTATTAACTATTCTTAAAGTTCATTGTTCTTACTGATATTATTCGACAAATAATAGTCAGTGAATAAGTATATAATGGATATAGACCTTTAGAGGTGTATTAAAAGAATGAAATTTATGAAACAATGGAATACTGAATGAATTTGGATGAAACTTAATGATGGTAAGCCACTTTGAGTTGTGATTTAATACTAGTATTAGACTAGTTAAGAAATAATAAAATTTATTCAGTAAATAAATTAGTGGTTAATGATAAAAGCTTATTTGAGGTAGGAAACCAGTAATGTATTTATACTTCATAAGTTGTTATGAAGTAGAAACCTCAATTATGGTGTGAATTTATATTAGAATGACAAGCAACTTGTTGGATAATGAAAGATAAAGTTAAGAATATTAAACTAGTAAAATTTGAAGACAATATAATCCAAAACATAGCAGTGAGTTAGTAAGATATCCTAGTCTCGTGTTTTAGACTAGTATAGTCTAAATTGGGGAGAATGAGTGGTCAATGAATCCGAGGATTTGAGGAATCCAAAGAATGATATATGATAGTGGGAATGAATATTCATTGCCCTGGATTGACAACTCATTCTGATAATAAGGTGAGATCAGTTGTTCTCAAGAGTTAGTCGAGATCTGGTTGTCACAATGGTATAATCAAAATTAAAGATATATTCAAAGATGATTTCAGGCTATTGTTGAATCATGTTAAATGGATAGTGGATACCATTAGAACTTACTTGAACTCATGCTATGTTCATAAATAAAGAATTTCGAGTTTTGAGACCCTATTTTAATTAAGTTGTTATTGTGTTATCAATAATAACATGGAATCTTTGAAGACTTAGAGGATGCACGAGCATTACCGTACACAATTGTAATTGGTAATGATAAATTGGTTCAGACCAGATTTTGCAAGTGTACTAAGTTTCAAAGGTTAATTAATTGTATGAGTGTTGAATATTAACACCAAATCAAGGGATTTGACTGGGACTGAGACAATATGGGATAATCATATATTCAACGCAAAGGTAAAAGAGAAAAGTAAACTTGAAATAATTAAATATTATAAACGATTGATCCAGGGATCTTTGATATCGTTGTGTAATTTATTTGGTTAACTCAAGTATAAGATTGATGTAAATTGAAATTAGATACAAGGATGCCTTAGAGGAAAATCGAAGTATAGTTCGGCTATAATGTTTGCTTGATGATACCTAAATTGTGGAAGAAGTTAGAGGTTTATCCTAAGACTTCTTATTCAGGTAAGAATGCGTGTTGACATAATAAAGTAAAATTGTAGCTTATACTTCTAAATATAATTCTAGAATTGTGAGAAGAACTATTGGGATTGATAATCTCAAGATAACTATTTGGCAATTGTACAAAATATGGAAGACATCACTTGTAAATAAGAGGAAAGGTTTGTTGAGAGTCTTAATTATTCTTAAAGATTATTGAGAATCTTAGAAGAATCATTAAAAGACAATCTGGAGGTATAAAGACCAGTGGATTGGTATAAACAGTGAATTTCAAACTGTAGAAGTATGAAAAGTGGAATTGTCAGAGTGAGAAATATAAGGTGAGATTGATACCTTGGATTTCCTAAATGTTAGGAATTTACTTTGAAACATCATTCATTAAAGGTGATTGTGATGACAATGCCTTGAATAAGAAAAAATAAAGAATGTAGTTTTAATAAAAACTGCTCAATAATATCTCTTGAATGAGCTATGCAATGATGAACAATTGAAGTCCTGCGCACGCACATCACTAGTTGAGTTGTCTGGACTGGTAACTACAAGTCTATTATTTGGAGCTCAGATGAGAGTTGAGCTAATGATGATTAATTGAGAGATGAATTGTTGGAGAAATTGATTGAGATTATCTAGTAGGTCAAGGTTTGACTATTAGTTATTGGTATTCTATATGGATAATTTCAAATTATAAAATTGAGCATGTAAAGAAAGTTCATGGAACTTGAACAAAAAGTGTGGCAAGAATATTTTGAGAATCTCATGGATTTCTCTAAAAAGATTCATTCAGGCGAAATCCAAAATCATTGTGACAAGAATGAGTTGTTGGTGACCTGGAATGAAAATTGATAGTGTCAATTTTATAAAGAACTATGAGATAAATTAGCAAATGGAAGCTGAGTGATATTAACCTAGAGGGGTATATTATTCTTGCCCTATATGAATGAAATTTCATGCTCAGAGATTTATGATGGAGTAACCTAAATTATGATGACAACTGAATGTTATTGATGTTGTAATTGTAGAACTGATAGAGTTTATAAATATCTTTCCAGTATTGTGGTTTAATTCTTATGGAAGAGTAAGTGAGGTATATATGTGTAGAAAGAGTTGAGAGTTTATGGAGAACCTGAATTATTTCGGTGAGGAATCAAAAGTTTGCTTCCCAGTAGGGAAGAGATGTATAATAGCTGGGAGGGACCTTTCTCAATCTTAACACAATATCTGCAACTAATCTTAGTTCCAAAGAATATAATTCTCGAGCTTGTGACTTGAAAGATGTTAGTTACTGGAAGAAATATTTTCCTGTGTGAGTTCTTTGGTATTGATATTATTAGGCTAAATATGATGTTAATGTATTTTCCTTAAAAATTTGTATATTTCACTTTGTTGTCAATTAGTGTGGGACAAGAGTAATGCACAAGTTAATTTGAGCGCGAGTAATTCAGAACTACATAGAAAGGTGTTAACAGACTGTCAATATACAATTACAACTCAAATAAATGAAAAGATATATGAAGAAGTGTAGATGGTTTGTGTTTCTCAAGAACTACGACTTCACTCTAGAGTATCACCCAAGCAAGGTAAATGGGGTTGCTGATGCCTTGAGTAGGAGAAGAACAAGCATAGAAAATGTAGCTACTGCCAGAGCTTTTCAGTCTAGACTTCTTGAGGAAGCATCTATGATGATGATTCGTGTAAGTTTAGCTGACACATCATCAATTGAGAAAGCTAGTTTTAGAGCTAGTAATATGATCTTTTGAACTCAAACTCGGACTGAATCATAGATGATTTAGTGGGTGATTGACTATCAAAAAGCTAATCAAGATTATATAGTGTGTTAGAGATAGCGACTAGTGTAAATCATCCTGATTGGTTAGTTTCAGACAATGGTGCATTATGGTTCAGAGATAGATTGTGGATTCCAGCTCAGTATTAGTTGAGACAAGAGTTGCTACAAGAATCTCATGGATCTCCTTACTCTATTCATTCAGGTGACACTAAGATGTATCGCGATATGAGGCGTATCTATTAGTAGCCCGTGATGAAGAATGATGTTGAATTCGTGAAGAGATGTGAGATATGTCAGCAAGTTAAGGCTAAGCATAGAAAACTTGGAGGGTTATTGCATCTCTGCCTATTCTTTAGTGGAAATGGAAATATATATCGATGGATTTTGTTGCCGATCTACCTCTGAATGGACGTAAGCATGATGTTATATGGGTTGTAGTTAACAGGTTGACGAAGTTTACGCGTTTCTTTCCAATTTCTATGCAAGATCCTCTTGACCAATTATGTGAGGTGTACGTATGTGATGTGTTGAGATTTCATGGAGTCCTAATGTCAATTATTTTGGATAGAGATATGAGATTCACATCCGGACTATGGAGTGAATTACAATGTAACGACCCAAAATTTAATAAACCTACCATAGGGGTAGTTTAGTAAATTTTCAAACCCTAAACTAATGTGGCCCCCAATATAAAAAAAATCAAAGTAGAAACCCTAGCCTCCTTGTTGGTTTTGAAACTGTAACTACGGGGAAAAAAAAGGGTGGTCGAGGTCTAACCCGAGGAGAACACAATTCAAAGGTACAAATCTCCCACGTTCTTTTAATCAAGTTTTTAATCAAAATAAAACTGAAAATTTGACAAGAATGGTGGTTATAGCGTCGACGAGGCGATTGAAGGCCCTAGCGGGGCGGCCGCTTTGAGTCGCCATCGGCAACGGCTTCGTCGCCGTCTCCGGAGCAGTGGGGGCGCCACTAGGCTGGCCCCACCTCTCTTGCATGGGAGAAGGGGAAGGGGGTGGTGTCGTGACCACCCCCACCCCCACCATGGGCACGCTGGCCATGGCTGGCAGGGGCGTAGTTGCGCCCCTAAGCAGCCATGGCCGGGGAGGGCGCGCTAGGTCCCTCCTTCCTCTTCAGCTGGCGGTCAGGGAGGGGGATCTCCCCCTCCCTGGTTGTGAAAGAAGAATCAAGGGCTTTGGCCCCTGGTTTGACAGGTCAACACTGTTAACCGGTCAAACTTAAAAAAATATAAAAAAAAATATATGTATATTTTTCTAAATATATATAAATAAATTTACATGTATATATAGAAATATATATATATAAAATATGTATGTATATATAAAATAAAATAAAAGAATATTTAACAAAATAAAAACAAGGTAATTGCTTTTAATAGGGGCACTATTACGTCTCCGAGGGAGACCGATCGGGTCCCACCCCTCGACCCTCGCATAGGGCGACGGGGGACTCGCGAGACCCACACTAGTGGATCCTTAAGACCAACAAATGAAAGATTTAGTTAATTGAAATTAAAGCATGTATTGATAAGATGTATTATGACTATATAGTGTCGTGTGAAGGTTCGCATCGGGCCCCGAGCGTACCAGGAGTTCCTATAGGCGTCGCTGCGAGTCGAGGTAAGTGGGGAGCTTCGCTCATATATTAAATATGGCTTGAATATTAGATAAATAGAAATGCCATGTTTTTATCGAAAGACTTGGGATTGGGTTGCATTTAGTCAATAGTATGGATATGCTTATCTATGGAATGCATGTGATGGGAACACTTGTGTTATTCGGTCCAATGCGGTGATGTGGCAGTATGCTCATCAAAAGATAGTGGTCCGCGCCACGTGTAGCGGTGGTGTGGTAGTGTGACCACCAAAATGGAGTGGTCCGCGCCATGAATTGCAGTGGTGTGCTCTTAATCCCACCAAAAGAGAGTGGTCTGCACCACGAAATATTAAGTTCACAAGTGGTCACAATCGGTGATGGCTTGGAAACACTTACTCTTGGTTTGATGGAACTAGGTAGAGGTTACAACGGCCATCGTGACCTCCAATGGTCCACATCATCTCGAGGGTGAGTGTTTCGGTCACTAGATTCATACTATTAACTAGCATGCATTTAATGAACAAATGACTTATAATTATTACTATCTTTTATGGTATATCTCTTGTGGAACCCTTGCATGAATGATTTGAATTCTATTATGATTTAAATGATCTTTGAAACTTGTTTTAGAAGTTATGAATACATGAGTTTTTCCTTGTTTATGAAGATGAATAATGCTCTCACATTTCTACATGCTTTTATATCTTACTTACAGGCTTGAACTTGAATTTGATTAATACTTACGTGTTTTCTACTTAATGTCTGAGATTTTGTTTTTCAACTTCATGTTAGATGTTGCATATTTAGTAGGTAGTACTTGCGTATTTAATGTTGAGCGAGTCTTCTCTCTTATTGAGCTCCGTTGGTTCTCTAGCTCACCCCACTTACTCTCTAGGTGCGTCCACATCCGCTTTAGCTCATGACAAAGGAAAGGCACGTCCACATCCGCTTTAGCTCATGACAAAGGAAAGGCACCCGTGTGAAGTCTTTCCTTACTTTGTGAGAAGTTGCACGTTCCTATTATTTATTTATTTGATTTGGAGAACAATAAACTTGGGTTGTAACTAAAAGTAGACTATTTGGGTAGCTTGAAACCCTCTTTTTATTTTGCATTATTTAGAAGCTTATTGGGAGTGTTGGAAGCTTATTGGGAGTGTTGGAAGCTATTTGGGATGATTGAACCTATTCAGATAATTGAACTTTTTCATCTTGATCTTATGATATAAGGAATCCTGATTTTGATTTTTACTTCCTCATTTATTATTCCATATGGTTAGTATATTATTTTGCATGTTGAAATAGGCTTGCCAAACTGTTATTTGGGCCTGGTTCAGGTATCGGGCTTGAGTAATGGTTTGGGCCAGGCGCCCGACCATAGTTCAGGTGAGGGTCGTCACATACAAAGACAGCTGGGAACTATTCTTAACCTCGGTATGGTATACCATCAGCAGATTGATGAGCAGCCTGAGCAGTTGATTTTAGTGCTAGAGGATAAACTTCGATCTTGTGTCTTGAAGTTTGTTGGTAAGTGGAAGAAATACATTTCTCTATGTGAGTTCGGTTGTAATAAAAGTTTTTAGGCTAATATTGGAATGCTCCTTTAAAGTTCTGTATGGTTGGCCTTGTCGTTCACTAGAGTGTTTGGGCAGAGGTTGGGATACATTTTTGTTAGAGCTAGAGTTGATTCAGAAATACACAGAGATAACTTAGCAGATTCGCCAGCGTTTGACTACGGCATAACTAAGACAAAAGAGATACACCGATAAACATCAAAGGTTGTTTGAGTTTTCAAAGAACAATATTGTTCTGTTAAAAATATCGCCTATGAAAGGATTGTTTAGGTTTAGGTTGCGAGGTAAGCTAGCTCCAAGGTACATTAGGCCGTTCAAAGTGCAGGAAAGGATTGGTCCTATTTCTTGCAGGCTAGAGTTGCCTCCTCAGCTAGCCAAAGTTCATAATGTCTTCCACGTGCCTATGCTTCACAAAACTGAGGCTTAATTTACTCCAAGGATTGATTGGAATGAATTTGATATTTGGGAAGATTATCTTACGACGAGCAGTCGATTCGGATATTTGACCATAAGATTCAGAGGCTAAGAACCAAATAGATTCCTTTGGTTAAGGTGAAATTGTAATTTCACGGAAATGAGGAACTAACTGTGGTTAAGGTGAAATTGTAATTTCACGGAAATGAGGAACTAACCTGTGAGCAAAAATATTATATGAAGGAGCAGTTTCCATTTATCTTCGAAACTACATGTAATCATATGTTTAATTTTGAGGATGTATTTTGCTTTAAATTAGGGAGACTATAATGAATTATTACATTATGCTGGTGATTAGTGTTAATCCAAATCTTAATTAATCCGAGTTAGGCTCGTGGTTAAGTCCGATGTATCTCGATTAGCATGGGCGTGGGTTTATATGATGATTGATGTTTGTTTGGAATGCTTAATGAGTTTTATTGGTTAGGGTTGATAGGGAATTCATACAAGTCTATAATAAAAAAATAAGTAATTAAATAATAAATAGTCGGTACACCAAGTGCGATGAGGGGACCGTGAAATGAATGTGAACCTCCGAGACCACTCGTAGGCATGTCTGGTGAATTTATTGGTAAGAAAATACGCAAAGTGTTTATATATTTATATATAATTGATATATAAATATATATTAAAACTATAAGTTTGGTTTGAATTATATGGATCGTTTGATCAGCCTCGAGATGAGAGTAAGTGTTGATGGTGTTAAAATTGGTGTCACTTTAGGGAGTGTCATTTTAACACATTAACCACTTGATTAGCCTTAAGATAGCACGATGCGTATCTTGAGGAAAATCTATATATTTAAATCAAAAACCTTCATTCTTATCTTCATTTAATCATATCATTCGAGAAAGTGAGAGAGACTGAGGGTTCTTATTATCTGATTCGATGAGAGTAGATTAGAAGAGGAATTACAACGTGAATTGTGGAGCTTAAACAACTATGTAGTAGAAATCATCACTATTGGTGAGTTGGGTTTTGAGTTTCAAGTTGAATTCAAAAATTAGTGATGATTTCTTTGTGAATTATAGTATTTGATGACTGGAAATGGTTTGTTACTTCACTAGAGGTCCTCCCTAATGAATCTCGCGAATGTTTGCTGTTATTGTATGGATGAACCCAGTTGATAGAGCGTGCCCACCCAGCTAGGGAGCGCGTCCCCACCATAGAAAATAACAAATAAGCTGAGTTTTGATTAGAATTTCTCAAGGTCATGGAGACTGACTTAACGATTCTAAACACATAAAATTAGACCTATATTGATCAAAGTTGGTTGTGATAAGTTGTGGAATAACGGGAAAGCGTGAGATAACCGAAAACTTAAGAAGTTTGGAAATGAAGACTTAAACCGAGGTAAGAATGGACTCACTTAGTTATCAATATTGTCTGGATATGTTAGTATATGTAGTTCATGAGTTTAAGGATTGAATGGGGGGACTATGTACAATGTGATGTTTTTACTAAATGGAAAACAATGTCTAATGTGATCTACGAGAGTAACTTCAGTGATTGAGACCAGGTTGTATAGGATGCGAGTTGAGGGCTTTGGATAGAAACATTGGACATGAATGTATTGGTTAGACAGCACATAAACCAATGTGTTGGTCTAGCAATCACATTAATGGCGTCAGTGGGTAATCTACCCTAGTTTTATAAATAAAATGGGGATCACAGTGTAATAGTCATTGACAGCTTGATTTGCTTTCGTTATTTATTAAATTATATGCTTTCCATATTCTCGTTAGTTAACATTGGTGCATATTGTTAGTGTATAATGTTCTTGATTATTATATGGAATGTTGATGGCTATGTGAATCCCTACTTACTGAGCAAGTTGGGCTGCTCACCCCAAATTAATATTTCAGGAAAACCGATGAGTGCTACGGTTATGGGATATAGAAGATTTAAAAGTCTTGATCTTCTCTTCGATGTAATGAACTCCCTTGTCATATAAATATTTGTATTGAATTATAGTTTTGTAATATCACAAGGGATGGGAGGTTTTGTATAACCAAAGTTTATTCCGATTTGATTTGGTATTGTATATCGTATAAAATATTGAAAAAGTTTATATTTTTTGATGTGTTTATTATTTTTTTGCATCGATATTCGATATACGGTAGTGTCTATCAAGAAATAGAAGGAAATGCAGTTAGCTCTAGTTAAGTCTAGCATATTACTGGGGCTTAATTAGGGTTTCAGGCCGAGTATCGCCCTAATCGGGTTAGGGGATGCTACATCCCCAATCGGTAAATGGAATGTGTAGGTCTCCTCCCTCCACCTCTTGACAAACGTCGTGATAGGATGTCAATTAAGACTAATGAATCCAATCCTCGACCCTATAACATACCTCAGACTACAAGTACGAGACAATTCGTCAGTCAATGTCCCTAATTCGATGCAATGATGCATCTCTATGACGAATTTCAAGTACCGCACGGTCCTACCAATAAAAAGAAAAAATATTAGTTCATTTTTTAACCCCTTTCACCATTAGTAGAAAGATAATCTATCTAAGTTGACTATCCTATGCTAAAGTAGGTCGGTGCTGACTCTGCAACTATCAGGACTGTTGGGTTTTAGGGTTCATACTTACCAAAAAACTCAAAACAATTTTCGAAAAACCCCTAACTGGATCGAAAATAGGTTCCATTAAACTAGATGTACAAAAGTAAACCATACCTTAATCCGTGATTTCCTATTGTGTTTGTTCCATGTCCAAGACGTTCAAATGCGCGTCCTCTATTAAAAATCCACACATGAATAATGACCACAATTTGGAGTGCTAGCCCTAAGAGAGATCGAAAATGTTTTTCTTTCTCTTCCAAAATCCAGAGAACTTGAAATTTGCAAAAATGAAAATCACATTTCGTTTTAGGGTTTCACCCCTTATTTATATGTGTTTAATAGCCTTCACTTAAAATTATATTCGTAATACAACTATTGTATTTAGTTGGTTTAAGCAAATTACACATACGCCTCTATTAATAAATTATCATATAACAAATCGTAAGAGCTTTTATGTCATGAATTTTATCATATAAAATTCATTACTTTGGACCAATTGAAATTGTGCAAAGCCATTCTTTGTGTGCGACCCAATATGTTCATGCGATGTTAGCAATGAACCAAAATCATTTTGGTACACAAGTCATAAGCGGTTTCTAGCAAGGCATTATGACTACCCAAGTAACATGAATATCAAAATCGATACAACCTAATGAATAACATATATCATATCCTTTTGTCGTGCGATATCCTTTGACTAAACATAAGGCATGGAAAGTAACCCTTAATGTTCAATCGTACTAGTCTCGATCTTTAAGTAAACTAAAAACATCCAAGTGACATTGATCATAAAAATACATGGACTTAGCCATGATCATTCTATCATATCGAGGGATCCACTGATATCTCTCTCAACACGAGAGTGACAAATTCTATCTTAATTACACACCTTCACATATTATTCATATGGTCACCAATCATAATCTTTATAATCGTCCGGGTAAAGACAACGTTTGACTGTGTCAAATTACAATGCTTCTAATATTGAAGTCTATGGTAATCTCAAGTCGAAGGACTAAATGATATTCCTATCATAAGTAACACCTATAACTTAATCCATGTGGTGTTCTCATAGCGGGTCAGTCCAATACCTTGTTCCCTAACAAGTACTCGTGATCTCGATTCGTATCCCTATACGAATGATCATCACATGACCATCAATCAAGATTCACACTAGTCTTAATTCATTATAGTTTTGAGTATAATGATCGACTAGGGACATTTATGATATTTCAACAAATACCCATGGATCTTACTATAAAGTAAACATGCAATCACTTATAATAAAACAACAAATGAAAACCTCAATTTTATTAGCTAAAATTATAATATAAACAATGTTTGTAGATTAACATAGGGCACATGCCCCAACATCTCCCACTTGCACTAGGGCCAATCATTCATGTATCTAATACATAATGACCTAACCTGACCATCATGTTTCACTTGTGGAAAAAGCCTTTGTCAAAGGATCTACAACATTGTCTTCTGTAGGAACTCTGCAAATCTTTACATCTCCCCTATCAATGATTTCTCAAATGAGATGAAAACATTTAAGTATAAGTTTATATTAATGGTGTGATATTAGGTCCTTGGCCTGTCCTATCGCCCCATTATTGTCACAATACAAGCAAATGGGGTTAGCCATACTAGGAACCATACCAAGTTCAAAGATGAACTTTTTGATCCAAGCTGCCTCCTAAACTGCATTGGACACTGCAATAAACTCAACTTATGTTGTAGAATCGCCATAGTTTCTTGCTTTGAACTTTTTCAACTCACTGCACCTCCATTGAAAGTAAACACATATCCAAATTGCGATCTGAAGTCATCTATATCAGTTTGAAAACTTTCATCTGTGTAACGATTTACATCAAGCTCATCTTTTAAACATTCATACACTAAGAACATTTTTTTACTCCTTCTCAAGTACTTAAAAATGTTTTTAATGCTATCCAGTGACTCTCACCGGGATCAGACTGATATGTGCTTGTTGCGCTTAATGCATATGATACATCAGGTCTGGTGCATAACATGACATACATGATAGATCCAATAGTTGATGCATATGGAATCGTATTCATGCGCTCTCGCTCATTATTAGTCTTCATTGAGCCTTGCTGAGACTTATACCATGAGACATTGGCAATGAACCTTTTTAGAGTCTTGCATACTGAACCTATTTAGTACCTTGTCTATGTAAGCACTTTAACTTAGACCGATCAACATTTTAGATTTATCCCTATAGATCTTAATCCTAAGGATGTAGGATGCATCTCCTAAGTCCTTCATTGAGAAACACTTCCTTATCCAATACTTGACACTCTGCAAGGTTTGGAAGTCATTTCCAATGAGTAATATATCATCAACATACAGTACCAGGAAAATAACCACGTTCCTACTAACCTTCTTGTATACACAAGGCTCATTTTCATTTTTAATGAAACCAAATTCCTTAATTGCTCAATCAAAACAAAGATTCCAACTTCGAGAAGCTCGCTTTAATCCATAAATGGATCTTTAAAGCTTGCACACCTTCCTAGAATTCTCAGGATGAATAAACCATTCAAGGCTGTATTATATACACGTCCTTAAGTAACTTTCCATTTAGAAAAGTTGTTTTGACATCCATTTTTCATATCTCATAATCATAATATGCGACTATGACAATTAGAATTCTAATGGATTTAAGCATGGCTATAGGAGAAAAAGTCTCATCATAATCAATACCTTGATTCTGTCTGAAACCTTTTGCTTCTAGTCGTGCTTTATAAGTATGCACATTGCCATCCAAGTCAGTTTTCTTCTTGAAAACCCATTTACATCTAATGGTCTTACCGCTTTCAGGTAAATCAACCAGGTTGACATTAAGCCAATTATCTGCCTTAGGGCTATACACAGCCTCCTGATAAGTAGTAGGTTCATTTTGATCTATAAGCAACACCTCACTACTATTAGTAATAAGAAATTCAAATCTCTCATGCTGATGTCTTACCCTATCAGACCTACAAAGGCCTTGTGATGCCTGTGGAGGTTCAACTAGTTCAAGACTTAGTTGATCTCCCACTAGCGGTTGAGTGTTCATTTGAGGTTCTTGAACTTCTTCAAGACTTACTTTATTCCCATTGTTGTCTTTTGAAGTAAACTCTTTTACATAAAGACATCATTTCGAGCCACAAACAATTTGTTCTCAGTGGAATTATAAAAGTAGTATCATTTAGTTTTTTAGGATAACCAATAAATACACACTTGGCAGATTTGGTTGATAATTTTTCTGAGATTTGTCATCGTACAAAAACTTCACAGCCCTAAATCTTAAGGAAAGACAAAATTGATCTTTTCCCAAACCACATCTAATGTGGTGTTTTATTAACAACTTTAGAAGGAATACGATTCACTTTAAGCGCAACAGTTTTTAAGGCATAACCCTAAAAGGAAATAAGAAGATGTGCATGACTCATCATAGATCGAACCATATCCAATAACGTTCAATTTCTCCTCTAAGAAATACCATTCCATTGTAGAGTTGGTAAGAGAGTTAACTATGAGACAATCCCACAGTTTCTAAGATGATCATCAAACTCTTGGCTCAAAAAATCACCACGTCGATCTGATCGAAGTGCTTTAATAGTTTTACCAAGTTGATTTTGCTCTTCATTCTGAAATGTTTGAAACATATCAAAAGATTCAACTTTATGTTTCATGAGATACACGTAACCATATCTGCTGAAATCATCAGTGAATGTAACGAAGTACTGATAACCACCTCTAGCCATTGGGTTTATAGGACTGCATACATCAGTATGTATTAGACCCAATAAATCACTTGCCCTTTCACTGTGTCCAGTAAATGGACTCTTTGTCATCTTTCCTAGTAAACAAGATACACATGTTTCATATGATTCAAAATCAAATGAATATAAAAGTCCATTTTTATAAAGTTTAGAAACACATTTCTCATATATGTGGCCAAGACGACAATGCCATAGGTAGATTTAACTCAAATCATTTGACTTGAGTCTCTTTGTATTTATGTTAAGAATATGAGTATCTATGGACCTTTTCATGTTTAGAATATAAAGACTATCACACAAATTAGCATTCGCATAGAAAACGTCTTTACGAGAAATGAAGCATTTATTATTCGCAATAATGAAATTATAACCATCCAAATCTAAACATGAAACTGAAATGATGTTTCTGCTCAAGGCAAGGACATAATAACAATTATTTGAAACTAAAACATGTTCACTAGGTAAAATTAACTCATAGCATCCTACAACTAACACAATAAGCATTGCTCCATTTCCAACTCGTCAAATGACTTCTCCTTTCTTTAGCTTTCTACTTTTGGTGAGACCTTGCACATTAAAATAAATGTGAGATCCACATCCGATATCCAATACCCAAGAATTACTATTAGACAAGTTTACTTCAATAATGTAAATACCTAAAGTAGTAGTCGCACTACTCTTCTTTTTCTTTATATCTTCAAGATAGAGCTTGCAATTTCTGAACCCATGCCCATGTGCATGGCATAAACGACAATTTCCTTTTAGGACTATGAAATAAAAGCAACATGAGGCTTGACTTGTTGTATAGGCTTTGTGACAGTCACAACAGCCTTGGCAATTTTAGCCTTGCCTTTGCGCTTTCTCTGTAGAGCTTTTCCTTTCCGAACCATCAACACATTAGTAATGAGTTTCTTGACATTCTGCTCAGCAGTTTTATGCGTCAAATGCAACTCTGAGATAAAATTCTCCATGTTATTCATGTTATAGTTCATCACAAATTGTGAATAACTACCAGACAATGAATTCAGGATAAAATCCGTAGCCAACTCTTAGCTTATGGGAAATCTAAGTTTGTTAAGAAGGTCAATATAGCTCTTCATTTTCAAAACATGAGGACTAACAGACGCACCCTCAGCCATTTTGTAATAATGAAGGTTCTTGACTGTCTCGAACTTTTCTTGCCTAGCTTGCCGTTGGAACATTTCCTTCTACACCATAGCCATGTCGTAAGCTTCCATGTGTTCCATGTCCTTCTAAAGTTCAGGAACTATGGTTGCCAACATAATACATGCAACATCAGTTGAATCGTTGACATGCTTAATATGTGCATCCTTCAGGACTCCTAAAACATTGGCTGGTGATTTTTCAGGAATAAGATTATCTAGGACATACAACTTGTGTTCATGCGTAAGAACAATTCTCAAGTTTATGAACCAGTCAAGAAAGTTTGTCCCTGACAACTTATCCTTCTTAAGGATGGATCGCAGTGACAAGGGATTAGTGTGATTTGAAGAGGCCATATATCTAGAACAAAGATTATGCAAAAGTTCATTTCAGTATAGAGGAATAGACTCCCACTAAATTAGCAACCCTCCAAAAAATTATGTTAATTTAAAGGACTAAAATCCATGTTTCACCAAATCCCAAGACAGCTAAGGTATGGCACTTTAAATTTGGTTATTAAGGTAGGTACCAATTACCAATTACATCATATGTAACTTTTAGTTGTTTTTATGAGATTACGATATCTTATGTATTAGCATGTTTTATCTCATATAGTGCCTAAAGCCCAAAACCGTTTTGATAGCTTTATCAAGTTTAACCATTTCAAACAATAGAGTAACCATTACTCAACTTGCCTTACCAAGATAACACAACACACTCTGCGGAGGTAGACCCATATTTATGTGATCGAAGCCTTGACAAGTGTTTGAGAATGGATGTCACTAGACTTAAAATTTGAAGAATGATTTTTTTTTTGTTTTAATGATCATAATTAAATAAGATAAATATCATATATTACAATGCATGAACAATCACTAAACAACTTAGGAAATTTTACAAATATTGACTATTATACGAATTTCCTTGCGCTATGAACAATTAACAGTGGTCCCGATGGCTGGTCAGCGGGCGGTGATTCCACTGACCGATCAACGGACAAGGGTATAGGGGGCAGCGCCCCTTTTTTATGACAACAAATTCCAGTTCTGAAAATTGAAATTCGCCTAAAGCTCTTCATTATTTTAGTCAATCCAATTGACCAAAAATGCACCTTATTTTAATTCCAAAAAATATTAATTCAAACATTTTTAATTAACTCGGGCCCACCTTTAACTTAATATCTTATTCTAATCTAATTAGAATTTAAGATACTTTGAATCCTTTTACAATTATAATTTGTTATATATCTCACTTATTTTATATGATTTGTAATTCTTATCCGATTACAAGTTTATCTCTTATCTAATAAGAATACACTGAGGATAACCACAACGAGATATATAATCAAAATCAATTTCAAAATATTGATCATGCATTCAACAACAAAATCATATTAAATTAATCATATTAACCTAATCATGATTTCTATCATGGAGACATACATAATTATTGAACAAAAAAAAAATGTATTCAACACTAGAATCACATTAACCTAAACATGACTTCTACCATGAACATTCAAAATTCGCATCGTTCAATATTAAAAACATATGTTAATCGAAATATTCAAAACATGAATACTATCATTGAATCAAATCATGCATATGTATCAATATATATGAATTAACAACAAGCTTTTAAATCAATTCTTGATAACAATTATCACATAACCTATATGTACATCATACATGTACATAAATTAAGACCATATTTTCACACATATATTATATATATATTAGAGAAAACATGCAAACATTTAATAAAACCGAGCCTAATGCTTTGATAGCACTGTTGGGTTTTGAAGTTCATACGCAGCGGAAAATCCAAAACAAATTTTGAAAAACCCGTAACAAGATCAAAAATAGGTTCCATTAAACAAGATGTACAAAAGTAAACCACATCTTAATCCATGATTTCTTACTGTGATTGTTCGATCTCTAAAGACGTTCAAGGGCGCTTCCTCTATCGGAAATCCACACATGAATGGTGACTACAATTCGGAGTGCTAGCCCCAAGAGAGATTGAAAACATTTTTATTTCTCTCCTAAAATCCAGAGAACTCGAATTTGGAGAAATAAAAATCATATTTCGTTTTAGGGTTTCACCCTTTATTTATATGTGTAGATAAGCCCTTACTTAAAATCCTATTCGTAATACAACTATTGTATTTGGCAGTTTAAGCAAAATACATATATGCCCACTATTAATAAGTTATCATATAACAAATCGTAAGGGCTTTTATGTCATGAACTTTATCATATAAAATTCATTACTCTGGACCAATTGAAATTACGCATAGCTATTCTTTGTGTACGACCATATAGGTTCATGCGACATTGGCAATAAACTAAAATCATTTTGGTACACAAGTCATAAGCGGTCTCTAGCAAGACATCATGAATACATAAGTAGCATAAATATCAAATCGATACAAACTAATGAATAACATATATCATATCCTTTTATCGTGTGATATCCTTTGACTAAATATAAGGCATGGAAAGTCACCCTTAATGTTCAATCGTACTAGTCTCGATCTTTAGGTAAACTAAAAACATCCAAGGGAAATTGATCATATTAATTCACATGGACTTAGCCATTATCAGTCTTTCATATCGAGGGATCCACTGATATCTCTCTCTACACAAGAGTGACAAATTCTATCTTAATTACACACCTTCACATATGATTCACATGGTAACCAATTATAATCTTTATAATCGTACGGTTAAAGACAACATTTGATTGTGTCAAATTACCATGCTTCTAATATTGAAGTCTATAGTAATCTCAAGTCGAATGACTAAATGATATACCTATCTTGAGTAACACCTATGACTTAATTCATGTAGTGCTCTCATAGAGGGTCGGTCTAGTACCTTGTTTTCTAACAAGTACTCATGATCTCGATTCGTATCCCTATACGCATGATCATCACATGACCATCAATACTCACACTAGTTTTAATTCATTATAGTTCCAGTATAATGGTCAACTAGGGACATTTATGATATTTCAATAAATACCCATGGATCTTACTATAAGGTAAAAATGCAATCAATTAAAATAAAACAACAAATGAAATCCTAAATTTTATTAATCAAAATTATAAGACAAACAATGTTTGTAGATTATCCTAGGGAGCATGCCCCAACAAGGACCTATCTCACCAAGTCCTGACTTGGCCTAATTACTCTAATTAGGCACCTAAACAACTACCAACTTTGTACCTTAAAAAGTTTTTGATTTAAATCCTTATAATGCTCCAAACTAAATTTATATCCTCAATTGACCTTTGTTCTTAATTTATTTTATTGGAGCAAATAAGAAATCATTCGAATTATCATTTTTGTTTTATAAGATTTTCGGCAGCACCTCCCCTAAAAGTGGTATGTCGAAAAAGCCACCTAATAGATAACTGAATTGGGGAGAGGCCTAGAAGGACTCACAACTCCCCGCAGTTCATAATATATATCAAATTTAAACTTTAAATACTAATTTAGACTCTCCGATACCTTAGTTACAGCTTTATAATCCTAAAATAAACTAAAAATGAATCATAAACCTCAAAACTTACATCAAACTAATTTAAGAGACTTTTATAACCTATTCAAAAGTACTTCACGACCTACAGTCACCCCAAAGCCCAAAACAATATATATAAAATGATTACAACAAGAAGATTGACTTTTAAACTTAAAACATTCATCGAAGATCTTCAAGATTTTCCTGTTCATGTCTTGTCTTCATATAGAACCTGACATCATCAAAATCAACTCGAAGATGTCAGGTAGGTAAACTTCTAAATTACTCTGTACTCTTGCAAATGTTAGTCTGAATACATGAAGACATGTAATTGCATTTCCAAATAAAAATAAAGTTATAAAACAACGCAGATCCTTCATTTATTATTCTAAGCACATAACATGCGGGCCCACTCACAATGAATCTAGAACATCTCCAAAATAGTTATCAACTGAATCATATTAGTTCAATTTGTCAAAACCCTAACCTACGCCAATGGTATTTATTTCGAATTGGTGCAAATCAATCCAAAATACCAATTCACAACAATCTCTACCAATTTCTATCAAAACCCCGTGAAATGAATTGAGAAATTGCGAGAATTCAAATTGAATTGAGGAAAATGCCATGAATTGAGAATTTACTAAATTGTGAGCCAAATACCTCGTTTGCATCGTAGAAACTTGGCTGAACTGATCGTTTCACGATGCTCTATAATTTTGCAGAAAGAAACCGGGTGAAAATTAATGTCTGGAGCTCGCAAAGTGAAAGATCACATGGAGAGGGTTAAGATCACGGAATAAATCATTATGTTTGAACGAATTGTTTTCAAATGAATCGTTTCATTTGTTTTTTAAGTTTATATATATAACTCTTAACTGCTTGTCAGTAGCTTAATTTCTTTTTATTTATTAACTTTCGAAATCCCTATTTTGACGTGCTTTAACTTTCAGCGCTCATTTTCTATCTGATTTTCACCAAATTGAACCAAACTCTCGACAAAATAGTCCGTCTTAATAAAATGTCCATAACACTAATTTCGGTCACACCAAAACCCTTAAAATCTTAACTTTGTCCATGATATATTGAGCCCTTATGGACTAATTCTCTTGTCATACTAAACCACACTTACACCAATTTGCACCCTATCTCAACCTCGACCATCGCCAACCGACTTACAGCTTGAGGTAAGATCTTACAACAACTTCATTCTCATTTTATAATACTGTTGATCCCAACTTGCACGCAAACTGAGGCAAAATCTTCACCTGAATATTAACACTTGGTTAATTAGTTTTTGAGCAACTAATAATTTATTTTCACTCCTGCGCTTCAGACACGCACTTACAACCCTGAGTATGACAAACTGAGGATACACTTCAACACACCCCGACTTCGTGACAAAATACCATATAATACACACATTGAGCACATAACAAACAAATATAAAATATACCTTATGATCTCTAGTCTGTAACACGTGGGTCCCAACTTAGATAAATAAAATTCAAATTAAAATTCCAAATCACTTAATTAGTTGTCTAATCAAGTTTATGAAATTCTCGGATTTACAGTGGCGATAAGACTGACATATCTGACGAACCTGGATCCATAGTTTGGTATAAAATGTAAACCAAACAAACATTGACGATTAGGTTGATGTTTAAATAAAGAAAAAATATTGTATACAAGACATCATAGCATTAACGTAATATTATGTGAAATCAAGCATTGCATATTTTTTTTATTAAACAATCATGTCAAATTACACTACACATCATTCATAAAATGAACATTATATTAAACATAGTAGCATCACTCTCGATTTGTCCCACGTACTGGACATCTTCTTTTGTTGTGTCCCTCTTGTTTGCATGTGTTGCATCTAGATCTTCTCTTAGGTACAATGACATAGTCCATTTCATTTTCAATGCGTCGATTTGGGCTCCGTCCTTTGCCATGGATGGGAAGAAATGGCTTCCATATGTCATTAATTATAGAAGACTAGTAAGCCTCGAGCGGTATGAGGTTGAATTCGATAACATAAACATGCGTGCGTATATGTGCTGAGTTTGTAGTAATCCATGACATGGCTCATGCAATTCAAATGATAATACACCGAAACATCTTGCACATGCGAGCAAGGAACTCCATCAATTTGCCACTTTCCGCACGAAAACCACTTTTCTCGAAGGTTGACAACTATCGATTTTGCCCTTTCGCTCTGCCCTCTCCGTGAGGTGCTGTAGTGATTTTGAATGCTTGGTCCAGCATGTTAATTTGGGTTATATTTGTTGTGGAGTATGGATGACCATGCATGTACACCAACATATTGTGTAGTCATGTAACTTGTATTTTCACTTAATAGTACCTCTACTTGTCTATGTATTGTCATGTTACTTGTAGCCATTTCCAATGTACACCAACTCTTCCATGTATTGTCAAATTACTTGTAATGTGTTGTATGACATGGGGTGTATATGTTACTTGTACACATTGTATAAAGTACATTTATCATCATCACCAAATGACCTATATAAAGGGTGCTAACCTCATTGTAAAAACACACCAAGTTGAATGAAAACATCTCATTCCAACTATCTCATTTCTTCTATTCTCATTTGTAGTAGTAGTTTATAGTAGTAAAAGTTCTTAGTCTTCTATTTCATTCTCTAATTCTTAGCAAGTTCCAACTCAATTTACAACATGTTATCAACATGAGCTTGCTCTAGCATTAAGGAGATATTGAAGTTCAAGAAGGCTTGTTAAGAAGACAAAGCTAGGAAGGTATAACTTTTGTTATTTAAATAAGTTCAATTTATTTCTATATTATCATGGTTGCTTCCTTTTATTACATGCATCACTTCTATATGCATACTTTATTCATATACTATGCATTATAATGTCACCGATTGCGAAAGTATGCTCTGTAGTTGCGTCTTATATGATCTTCTACATCAGAAATCAAAAGTCAATATGTGACATAACTAGTTTTCTTGCTCTACTACAAACGATTAATTATGCTATATTCTTGGTTTTTTATATTGCAAATAATGTTATGAGT
This sequence comes from Stephania cephalantha, assembly GCA_039657325.1. Classification (NCBI taxonomy): domain Eukaryota; kingdom Viridiplantae; phylum Streptophyta; class Magnoliopsida; order Ranunculales; family Menispermaceae; genus Stephania; species Stephania cephalantha. The sequence continues at coordinate 26,456,935 of CM077578.1, read as the reverse complement.
TTGGGTTGATAGTGGGTAAGTCTTGTCCCCGGTAAAGCTAAATATTGAAAGGGAGACATGTTATCCCGTTCGAGGAGGCATGGTTTTAAGTAGACTTTGTCTCGCCACCCAACCTAGAGGTTATCCCACCAACTCATACAAGTAGTACATTTTGCATATTAATAATCAAGTTGTGAACATATATTTAATCGTATATTATTTATTTTATATAAAAGAGAAAAAACTATTTACTCAATTTCTTGACATATTTTCAAACTATGACAAACCTTCAAAAATTTGAATTTTTGCTCTTGATATCACTGGAAATAATTATTTGACATGACAACTGGATGCCGAGATACATATCCAAGCTAAAGACTTATGAGAAACTATTAAAGAAGGAAATGAAACATCAATACAAGACCGTGCGAAAACACTGATATTCCTTCGCCGTCATCTCCATGAAGGTCTGAAAAGTGAGTATCTCACTATAATAGATCATCTCACCTTGTGGTTAAGCTTGAAAGAGTGATATGATCACAAAAAGACGGCGATATTTCCAAAAGCTCAAAACGACTGGCTGAATCTTAGGCTACAAGATTTCAAAACAGTCGGTGAGTATAACTCCACCATGTTTAATATTACCTCTCGTTTGAGGCTATGTGGAGAAAATATATCTGATGAGGCAATGATGGAAAAAACATTCAGTACTTTTCATGCCTCGAATCTGTTGTTGCTACAGCAATATCGAGTGCGTCAATTTAAAAAGTACTCAGAATTAATTTCTTGTCTCATGGTGGCTGAACAAAATAATGAGCTTTTATTGAAGAACCACAACTCCTGTCCAACTGGTTCTGCTTCAATTAATGAAGAAATGCAGCATCCTATAATGACCATAAAAAGGGTCAAGGAAAGAAAAACCACGGACGTGGAAATGGGAAATGATCAATCAGCAAAGATCGTGGCAGGCCCTATTCTAAATTTCGTGGCAATAAGTTCCAAAATAAATGGAATAAGAATGACGCCGTTCAGAATAAGGGGAAAAATACTGCTAAAAATGGGCATGCTCGTAATCGTGACCAACCATGTCACAGGTGTGGTCTAAAAGGCCACTGGGCTCATGTATGCCGCACGCCTAAGCATTTTATTAATCTTTATCATGCCTCCTTAATGGAGAAAGGCAAAACAGTTGAGATGAACTTCACTATCGGAGATGGCTCGTCGGACATCAATTATATGGATGTCCCAAATTTTCATGATGATCCAAACACTAATCTCGATATTTTTAATGATCATATGTAATGATTTTCAATAATTCTATGTACTAGTTTTTGTTATGCTTCTTAGTTATATGTAATAGTTTCTTATTATGAATGAAATATGACTATTTTTCTAATTTGCCAAACGTTATTTTTTTAGATGGATCAACAAATCATGTGTTCAAATCATGAATCAAATAAGAGCGATACATGTCTTGCTGATTGCGCTACAATGCACACAATCCTTAAAAACATATAATATTTCTCCAATTTGAACTTAGCTGTGGCTAATGTTCAAACAATATCTGGCATCTCCAATTTGATTAATGACTCTGGAAGAGCAAATATTATGTTGCCTGGGGGAATAACAATTCATGTTGACAATGCCTTATACTCTGAAAAATCCAGAAGAAATTTACTCAACTTTAAAGATATTCGACATAATGGATATCACATTGAAACCATGAACGAAAATAATATAGAATTTCTCTATGTCACATTGGTTTCAAATGGGAAAAAAGAAGTGTTAGAAAAATTCTCAGCTTTATCCTCTGGATTATATTTTACTCATATAAGGCATGTCGAAATGAATGTCGTCTTAAATAAGAAAATTAATGATCCAAAGACATTCATTTTATGGCATGACCAGCTTGGTCATCCATGATCATCTATGATGAAAAGAATAATTAATAATTTACATGGACATTCTTTAAGGAGTCACAAAATATTTTCAGCTGGTGATTATAATTGTGATAGTTGTTCTCAAGGTAAATTGATAGTTAAACCATCCCCAAGTAAAATTGTTGTGGAATCCTCAGTTTTCTTAGAACGCATTCAGGGAGACATATGTGGACCTATTCATCCTCATTGTGGACCATTTAGATATTTTGTGGTTTTGATAGATGCATCAACTAGGTGGTCACATGTTTGTTTGCTTTCGACCTGCAATGTTGCAGTTGCTAGACTTTTAGCACAAATCATTAAGTTAATAGCACGATTCCCTGACAACCTAAATCTCAAGCATTTAAAAATTATTGCATGTCTATAGGAATTACCATTGAACATTCTGTTTCACACGTGCATACCCAGAATGGTTTGGCATAATCTCTGATCAAACGCATTCAATTAATTGCTAGGTCTTTAATCATGAGAACTAAGTTATCAACTTTAGTTTGGGGACATGCAGTCCTTCATGCATCATCTATCATTCGTTATAGGCCTACTGCATACCATGAACATTCCCCTATGCAACTCATTTTAGGTCAACAACCAAATATTTCATACTTGAAAATTTTTGGTTGTGCAGTGTATGTTCCTATACCACCTCCCAATAGAACTAAGATGGGTCCATAACGAAAACTTGGGATTTATGTTGGATTTAACTCATCGTCCATTATTTACTGCGCATTTTGCAGATTGTCACTTTGATGAAGCAATTTTCCCACCATTAGGGGGAGATAAGAAGCCAATTCAAAAGGAATGACGCGAAATTGCTTGGAATGCATCAACTTTATCACATTATGATCCACGCACAAACCAGTGTGAACTTCAAGTTCAAAAGATCATTCATTTACAACAAATCGCAAATCAATTACCTAATGCATTTACTGGATGCAAAACAAGTGACAAAATCACATATTCCAGCTGTAAATGCTCCTGTAAGAATTGATGTCTATGTGCAACAAAATGCAAAAGAACCAACGAAATGCTTAAAGCGTGGAAGACCAGTTGGTTCAAAGGATACAATTCATCGAAAGAGGAAAACATGAGTAAAAATAAATACAAATCAAAATACTCCTGAGAAAGCACAAGAATCATTTGATAAGGATTTGTTAGAACAAGTTGATTCGACGATGAACAACTGCCTCTAGAAAAAGAGGAAAAAGATGAAAATAATGAGATCTCAATAAATTATTTAAACTCAGGTAAAATTTGAGATCAAAATAAAATTGTTCCTGATGATATATTTGCATTCAATGTGTCCCTTTAAATATGTGAAAATATGATGATCCAGAACCACGATCAGTGGACGAATGTCGAAAAAGACTTGTTTGGCGAAAATGACAAGAGGCTATCAAAGTAGAGCTAGACTCGTTAAGGAAACGAGAGGTTTTTGGACTGATTGTTCAAACGCCAGATGACATAAAACCTGTTGGATATAAATGGGTATTTGTACGAAAGATAAACAAAAAAAATGAAGTTACAAGGTACAAAACAAGACTTGTAGCTCAAGGTTTCTCATAAAGACCTGACATCAATTATGAGGAAACATATTCTCCTATTATAGATGCAATCACATTTCGGTTTTGATAAGCCTTGCAGTTTCTGAAGGGCTTGATATGCATTTAATGGATGTCGTTACAACATATATGTACGGATCCCTATACAGTGAGATATATATGAGAATTCCTGAAGGATTTATAATATCCGAAGAAATAAAATCAAAACCTCATAACATGCATTCTATAAAATTACAAAAGTCTTTGTACGGATTGAAACAATCCAATCCGAACGAATGTGGTACAAACGTCTTAGTGATTATTTACTTAAAGAAGGATATGTAAATAATCCGCTTTGCCCATGTGTCTTTATTAAAAGATCATCAACATGATTTGTGATTATTGCTGTATATGTTGATGATTTTAATATAGTGGGAAACCACGACGACATCGTTAGAACATCCGAATACTTGAAAAAGGAATTCGAGATGAAAGAACTTGGAAAAACAAGACTTTGTCTTGGTTTGCAAATTGAACATTTTTCAAGTGGAGTAATTGTCCATCAATCAAATTATATTGAAAAAATATTAAAAAGATTTTATATTTACAAGGCACATCCATTGAGCTCTCCAATGGTTGTCAGATCACTTGAAGTGGATAAGGATGCATTTCGACCTCATGAAAGTGATGAAGAGCTACTTGGTTCGGAGGTACCATATTTAAGTGCAATTGGTGCACTTATGTATCTTGCAAATTGTACAAGACCTGACATTGCTTTTGCTGTCAACCTACTTGCAAGATACAACTCTTCACCAACTCGATTACATTGGAATTGTGTTAAACATGTTTTCCGATATCTTCGAGGAACAAGTGACATGTGTTTATTTTACTCGAGATGGGTAAAATTAAATCTCCAAGGTTATGCTGATGCTGGATTTTTATCTGATCCCCACAAGGCCCGTTCTCAAACAAGATATGTATTCACCTGTGGTAATACTGCTGTATCATGGAAGTCAGTAAAGCAAACTATAGTTGCTACTTTTTCTAATCATTCTAAAGTACTTGCAATTTATGAAGCAAGTCGTGAATGTGTATGGTTGAGAAACATGATTGAACATATTCAAGAATCATGTGGGTTACCTTTAATAAATGATTCTTCAACCAATTATATGAAGATAATGCAGCATGTATCGCACAATTAAGTGAAGGATTCATAAAAGGGGACAAAACAAAACATATTTCACCAAAGTCCTTTTATGCACATGAGCTTTAGAAGAATGGTGAAATTGATGTCAAGCAAATCCGATCGAGTGATAATCTTGCTGATTTATTCATAAAAGCCTTACCAACTACAACATTTAAAAGACTTACATATGGTATTGGCTTGCGTAAACTTAAGGACATTGCAAGTAAAGAAACTGAACAAGTTTCACCCATGTTCAAATGAGGGGGAGTTATTGATTAGTGTATTGCACTCTTTTTCCCTTAGCTATGGTTTTATCCCATTAGGTTTTCCTAGCAAGGTTTTTAATGAGGCAATCTTAACAATATTATACCCATCTTAATATTTATGAGAATAGTGTACTCTTTTTCTTTTACTATATTTCTCCCACATGGTTTTTCTTAGTAGAAGTTTTAACGAGGCACAATCTTTAAGCAAGTGTCATCCAAGGGGGAGTGTTGTGGAGTATGGATGACCATGCATGTACACCAACATATTGTGTAGTCATGTAACTTGTATTTCTCACTTAATAGTACCTCCACTTGTCTATGTATTTTCATGTTACTTGTAACCATTTCCAATGTACACCAACTCTTCCATGTATTGTCAAATTACTTGTAATGTGTTGTATGACATTGGGTGTATGTGTTACTTATACACATTGTATAAAGTACATTTATCATCATCACCAAATGACCTATATAAAGGGTGCTAACCTTATTGTAAAAACACACCAAGTTGAATGAAAACATCTCATTTCAACTATCTCATTTCTTCACTTCTCATTTGTAGTAGCAGTTTATAGTAGTAAAAGTTCTTAGTCTTCTATTTCATTCTCTAGTTCTTAGCAAGTTCCAACTCAATTTACAACAACATTATGCCCCCAACTCTAACTTCCTAGCTCTGCATTTTTTTCATGGCATAGGAGGCAATCTCATCACCCCATTCAGTTGCATGCGCTATGGCATGATGTTTTTGTTTGAAATATTAAACGTAATGATAGTAGGTCATCTGAACACATGCTTATGGGGCAACTGTGTGCACCTTTGAGAATTGCGTTCATTGAAAAAATTACACAAGTACATCACAAAATAGTTTAAATGAGCAAAACAATTATGATTTTTTTATTCGTGATATAAGGTATATCGTGTTTCGAAAAGGCGCTATCATGGGAGGAAATATTTCGGGCCACGTGGACACATGAATAGCACATTTTGTGATCCACGTTGGACAAATAACACGAATAGCGCATTCGTGTTATTTGGATATATCAATTCACGTGGACATCCCACGTGGGAAAGACAAACAAGAATAACACTTTTTGAGAATGCGCTATTATTGTTTCCCCGGTCCACGTGGGCTCGATTATACAGATAGCGCCTTCTGAAAAGGCACTATCTGTGTAACCAGTCTCATTCTTCCCGAAACAAAAACGCAGAGAATATATTCTCTTCATTTTTTGTTTCAGCCTGGGTCTTAGATAGTAGGTAGGTACTAGCTAGGATAGGTCACGGGAGTTTGGAAGAGGTGGGTGGGGGTTAGTTTGGTATTTAAGGGTGTTGGTGACGAGTTGAAGGAGAAGATCAGTGAAGCTCAAAGAGGGCAGAGAGGAGACGAGCTTGAAGGTGGTGACGGGTTGAAGGAGAAGGAGAAGGAGGTGACGAGCTTGAATGAGAAGGAGAAGGAGGTGACGAGCTTGAATGAGAAGGAGAAGGAGGTGACGGGAGAAGGAGGAGGTGACGTAAGAAGGAGGTGACGGGAGAGAAGGAGGTGACAAGCTTGAAGGAGAAGGAGAAGGATGGTTGGCTTGACGGGAGAAGGAGGTGACGGGAGAAGGAGGAGGTGACGAGAGAAGGAGGTGACGGGAGAGAAGGAGGTGGAGGGAAGGTGAAGGTGAAGGTGAAGGTGAAGGTGGAGGTGAATTTTTTGTTAAATTTTTTGTGAAGTTTAAGTTTTTGAAGTTAGTTTAGTTTAGGATTTGATTTAATTTAAGGATTAGCTTAATTTTAGGTTTTGGTTTAGGAGGTTTATGATTTAATTTTTTTTTGTTTTTGTTTAAATTTTTTGTTTGGTTGGTAAGGTGTGTTTTTGGTTAGTTTTGTTTGGTTGGTTTAGTTTAGTTTAGTTGTTAGTTTAGTTAGTTAGTTTAGTTTAGCTTTAGTTTAGTTAGTTTATAAATTTTTATTTGTTAAAGGTTTTGTTAAACTTTTTTTGTGAAAATATTATTTTGTTAAACTTTTTATCATATGTATTTTGTATAGTTTAGGATTTCGTTTTGTTTTGTTTAGTTTAGGATTTGGTTTAGCTTAGGAAATTTGTGTTGAAGTGTTATTTTAGGATTAACTTATTTTATTTGTTAAACTTGATGTTAAACAATTTATTTTTTATTTACTATTTTTTTGAGAATTTTTTTTATTGAACTTTGTTGTTAAGGTGTGTTTTTGGTTAGTTTTGTTTGGTTGGTTTAGTTTAGTTTAGTTGTTAGTTTAGTTAGTTTAGTTTAGTTTAGGTTTGTTTAGTTTAGCTAGTTAGTTTAGTTAGTTTATGAATTTTTATTTGTTAAAGGTTTTGTTAAACTTTTTTTTGTGAAAATATTATTTTGTTAAACTTTTTATCATATGTATTTTGTATAGTTTAGGATTTTGTTTTGTTTTGTTTTGTTTAGGATTTGGTTTAGCTTAGGAAATTTGTGTTGAAGTGTTATTTTAGGATTCACTTATTTTATTAGTTAAACTTGATGTTAAACAATTTATTTTTTATTTAATGTTTTTTGAGGAAATTTATTTTTGTTGAACTTTGTTGTTAATGTGTTTTTGGTTTAGTTTTTTGTTTGGTTTTGTTAGTTTAGTTTAGTTTAGGTTTGTTTATCATATGTATTTTTTTAGCTAGTTAGTGTTATTTTATGATTCACTTGGTTTAGTTTAGTTTAGGTTTGTTTATTTTAGCTAGTTAGTTTAGTTAGTTTAGGAATTTTTATTTGTTAAAGGTTTTGTTAAACTTTTTTTGTGAAAATATTATTTTGTTAAACTTTTTATCATATGTATTTTATATAGTTTAAGATTTCGTTTTGTTTTGTTTAGTTTAAGATTTGGGTTAGTTTTGGATTTTGTTTTAAGTGTTAATTTAGGATTCATTTTTTTATTAAACTGTTTTTTTGTTAAACTTTATTATTTTGTTAAACTTTTATGTTAAATTGTTTTATTGTTCTCATGTGTCCCTCAATAAACACACAAGTCGAACTAACTATATTTTTTTTAGTTATTATAGTCCGTTTAAATAAAATAACTAACTATATTTTTTTGAGTTATTATAGTCTGTTTAAATAAAATAACTAACTATATTTTTTATCGCAGGAATATTAATTTGAAGACAAAAAGAGGAGGAAAATAGTAAGTTCAAAAAAATTAATACTTCCATAATTATTTATTTGGTTTTGTTATAATTTTCATGTTATGTAGTGACATAGATATTTTATTAAAAAAATGGTTGAGATGTTCATTGCATGGTATGTGTGCTTAAAACATTAAGTAACTCAAACAGAGGGTGTACTTGAAGCAAATGAATGAGTATGCTCTATAGTTGCGCTATTAAGGCGATCATCTACATTAGAAAGTTTGATTGCGCTTTAAATCCCCCCAATTTGATAAAAACTTTTGGCTTGATATTTGAAAAAATGAATGAAAAAAATGTAGAATAATTGATGATAAATATAGTATATATATTAGTCTTTGGGAATAAATTAGTATGATCTTGTTTTGATGAAATACTTGCTCCTTATGAACTAGTTTAGTAGTTTTCATCGTTTAGGATATAAATATGAGTTATTAATTGATACTTGATGCAAACAAATGAGTATGCTCTGTAGTTGCGTTGTTATGACGATCTTCTACATCAGAAAGTTCGATTACGCTTTAACTCCCATTAGTAATCAACTTTTTCACTTGATATATTCGTAATCTTGTGTGTAATCCTTTTACATCAATGTCCAATAAATCATGTAGGTCATGGAACATAGGAACATCCCATTTCTATTCTATGCGCACGGTGAAATTGTAAATGGTTTAAATGGCATCGCATACAACGCACCCCCATCAACAGTGTTGATGGTTAAGTTTGGGATGAGTAGCTGAAAATTGATGGATGACGTGTGTAATGCGTTCAATATCTCATATACGGAGGCTCTAGTTAGGATGACTTATCGCCATGTGATAATCCTCCCCGGAGGTTCGCAATATTTCGTCCATGTGTTGCTGCATGATGCGACATATACTCTGACTTGATGTGGGCGACAGTTCCAATTTACCATTAATTGCGACGATAGATATCTATTTAACATTTGAGTCAATCCACTCGTTTCGAAATCCTACAGTTCATTCGCAAGTTCGAGATGAAAATATCGGCACATCAAACCCTAGATTGATGATGGAAAGACTACATATGCAATCACCACAAGGTGATGTCGTGCAATATGAATTTGTTAGTCCATTACATGATGACATTAATGCCTCTAGTGATGATGAAGTTAACGACGACGACAATAATGAAACAGACAAGGACGTACGTCCCTACGAGGATGCCGCAACAGCTGTCGATTGGGAGAACGTCAATGTTGTTACGGATGAACCAAGGTATGAACCTCCAGGTGCCGAAAACGTGCAAGATGATGAGCTATTTGCTATCGATGAAGAGAATTTCTTGGAGGAAGCAAGTGATGATGAAGTTCACCAACCATTACCGGTGTATAATGAAATCGATTGGAAGGTCGCTAACTCCACTGCAACCCAACATTCTCATCAAAAGACTAGGTGAGACATGTCTAATTTTGAGTTGGAAATAGGATTGTGCTTCGACAACAAAAAAGACTTACAACATGCCATCAAAATGTGGCATGTTAATAGACATTTTCAATACCATGTGATCAAATCGACTACAACTCTGTGGGCTATCAAGTGCAGAAGTGCGCAAAACGGGTGTATGTGGCGTCTTCGTGCTTGTTTGCGAAAGAAAACCCAATTATGGGAGAACGCACAATTAGACGTGTCACACAACTGTATAAATCCCGACGTAGAATGCGGTCATGCCCAACTTGACACCAACATGCTTGCGCGAGAGATCCAAAGCATCGTCCAGATAGATCAAGCAATAACTATCATGGCATTAATACAAATAATTAAATGAAAATACAGACACGAAGTAAACTACAAGCGAATGTGGGATGCCAAAAGGAAGGCAATGCATGTGCATTTGGAGATTGGGATGAGTCATACGCTATATTACCAAGATCGTTGGCGGCTATGAAGAATAAGAGTCCGAGGATAAGAATCGAGTGGTCACATAGACAATGGGCTCCTGATGAGATAAGAACTGCGTCTCCCCAATTTTGTCGTGTGTTTTTTGCATTTGAAGCATCGATACAACCTTTCAAGTTTTGCAGGCCTCTGCTTCAGATTGACGTGACTTTCTTATATGGAAAATATAGTGGTAAGCTAATGATTGTCATCTCTATTGATGGTAATGGACACATACTACCGGTTGCATTTGCCATTGCCGAAACCGAATCTACTGATTCGTGGGGATGGTTTTGAGGATGATGCGCAAACACGTGACGGATAGAGATGGAGTTTTCCTTATTTCTGATCGTCGCCTTGACATTCTGGAGGCTGCCAACACCCCGAGCAACGATTTTTGTCCCCCAAAAGGATACCACCGTTATTGCCGGCGACACTTACTTAGTAATTTTAACACCCAATTCAAAAATGACCCCTTGAAAAAACTCATTTCTCGAGCAGCCGCTCAACATCAAGAACGAAAATTTAATGCGTTCATGGAGCGTTTTGCATACTTATCATCACGAACTCCTCAATGTCTGCAATATGTCAATGCCATCCCCAAAGAACTATGGACTCAATCGCATGACGGAGCATGCGGTACGGATGAATGAATTCTAATAGTGTTGGTATGTATGAAATGCAAGTTATGTTTTGCACTCAACTATATAGTTATCGCTGAACTAATATTACTTACATGAATTTTATCGTCACTTGTAGAGTGTTTTAATGGTGTATTGAAGGGAGCTCGATTCTTGCCAATAACAGCAATGACTCATATGATTTACTACAGATTGGTGACATACCACAATCGGCGTAAACAGGAAATAGATGAAGCAATCTCTAACTGCATATCCTACACAAAATATGTCATGGATAAACTCACACATTATGAACAATCTGCAAGGTGGCATCAAGTCACTTTGATCAATCGTGACATTGGTGAGTTTGAAGTGCTGACTGGAAGACATGGAGATGGCATGCATAAAGGCAACAACACCCAAGTAGTCATCCTAAAGGACCGGGTGTGCAGTTGCAATAAATGACAATCGTTTGGTTTCCCTTGCTCACAAGTGATATCTGCATGTGCCTTTATTCGAGTGAGCTACGCGCAATTCATTGAGCCATACTATAGGATAGATGTGTACGCGCAATGTTACTCCTATGATTCAAAGCCTACCCGATGAGAAATATTGTCCGACTTTTGGGACGAAGATCATACCCGACCCAAGGTGTAGACGTGGCCGAGGGAGACCAAAGGGAACGCAAAGACAAAACGAGATGGATCTTCCTAATGTCTCGAGGACCTTGCGACGTGACATATGTCATCAAGAAGGACATAGAAGAACAACATGTCCTAATAAAGACCGTGAACGAGTCCCTACTAGGAAGAACCGGTGTGGTATTTGTCATTCAGAGGGACATAACAAAAAAATTGTCCAAGCATAGCTCAACCTTCCAATGAAAACCAATAGTCGATTTTGTATATTGTTTGTGGCTTAAGTTGGTAATTTGATTATATTGAAATGTTTAAGTATTTGTTATTGTTTGAACATATATGAAAGAGTTATTGTGAGTTTCAGAACAACACGACTAGTTTTTTTAAATCAGTCATTTGTAGTTTGTACACAATTGGATCCAGGTCCATCAGATCCTTCACTTTTACATCTCCAATACACACAGATCGTCGCGAACCTGGAGGGGTCAGGTAAACGTTTTTACATGTATACGTTAAATGTTCTTGAATAAACGTAGAATATATATATATATATATATATATATATATCGACTAATACATTATCAATTATAAGGTGTATAAAACATTGCGCGTGCGTCGAAGACGTGGTTTCGTTGATCAAACGGTGCAATACCATTCGAGGATGATCACATATCTTCGTTCTAGTGGGTTCTATGGGATTTCCCGCGTAGCATTTTTCAGCCTTTATTGGGCTTTGATTACTGCATTCGTAGAGAGATGGCGCCCCGAGACACATACATTTCACATGCAATGTGGCGAGTGCACAATTACACTCCAGGACGTGCAGGTACAGCTCGGCTTACCTATCGAAGGTATGCCTGTGACGGGAACGATCGATACAGACTATGCTGAGGTGTGTGAGAGGCTACTTGGTCGAACTCCTGTTGGAGATGACATTATTGGTTGTAAACTTAAAGTCGAATGGCTTGACCGTAACGTACCAGCTATAGATGATGACAGCGATGAGGATCGGTGCAACGTTATGTTCGATCGTACATACTGCAACTTATCGGTGGTTGTCTATTCGTCGACAAGTCAAACCGATTTGTACATTTGTTGTTTCTACCATTGTTTGAGGATTTCCAAATAGCTGGGCAATATAGTTGGGGGAGTGCCTGTTTGGCTTATTTGTACAGGGAGTTGTGTCGCGGATCTCGCGCATGTGCACATGAGGTTACAGGCGCGTCATTTCTTGTACAGTTGTGGGCATGAGACAGATTTCCATTCATAGCACCAAGGCGCCTAGGTGTTTCTAGAGTTCGACCGCGAACAGTGGATGGAGAACACATGTTTATGGACGTTCCATTGGGACACATGTAATACAAATATTATTTCATAATTTGTGTAATATTAACTCCATTTTCATTTTCTATAATTTATTGTTTTGTATACAGATGGCTCGATGCATTTTCGGTTATACATAGTGCGCGCACGTCTTATCAGCCTACCGTAATGCACTCGACTCGCGAGAATAAGGATGACATAGCGTGACAACCTTATGCTGAAGTCATCTGGTCTCTTCCCAAATATTATACTGACGATCACGGTAGTTGGCTATTGACGTATCCCCTAATTTGTTTCCACATAGTTGAGTGGCATCGACCAGAAATGGTTATGAGACAATTCGGAATGACACACGTGCCAATAAACTGTGATGACGACACCCGACTGCACCACATCGAATTGCGTGGATGCAATCAAGAAAATTAGGTGACTTTTCACGCATCTATGTATTGTCATGTTGACTTCTATAAGGAGAGTGCAGGTGGTTGGGCGAAGGAGAAGAGCTCGAGTAACTTTCATAAGGAGAACACCAGAGTTCCACATTGCAGAATCTTGTCCTCTCGATGACGGAGCACTCCTTATGACACAACCTTGTTTTTAAAAATAAAATTTAAATGTTTTGGTTTTTCAGGTTCTAATCCTATCCAATGGAACTTGAAACACTTTGAATTGGGTAAATTGGATATCATGGAATTAGGAGGTCTTTGAATTGGTTAAATTGGATAGCATTGAATTAGGAGGTCGTAGTCGGGTGACCACATGTGAGCATGCCAATAATAACTCAAATGGTTATTGATTCATTCAATGATTTGTAGTAGCGATAAGTACGAGGTCGATCCTCAAGGACTTCTAAAAAACAATGAGCAATAAACAAAGCAAAGCATAAAGGCGTAATGCAACACTCCTAATTTCAAAATTTAGTAATTAGTCCTCATATCGAGATTAAATTGGTAATATGTTTGGTACTTGTGTATTTGTGTGAATAATTTTGTATTATATCCTATTTAGTTGACTTTAAAAAAAGTCAAACAATGAAAAATGACACTTTAGTAAATAACACACATAAAAGATGAATTAATCATGGACCTAATGATGGTCTTAGAACTAAAAGAGATTAAAATGTGATGTAAGGCTTTGATTGGTCAACTAAAACCTAATCTCACGAGCTTACTATTTAAGCCACATTAAAGGCTCGTAACCACTTTGGTTTTAAAATAAACAACGAAGAGAATTTCCCCTAAAAGGATAGTGGTGTCGCGCCGAACGACACCAGCAATAGTCTCAAATACCGAGCTAGTATCGATTTGCAGTAGTGGTAAGCAGGGTGGAATCCACATGGATTAAGATGTAAATATTTAGTCTTTGGAAAAAATGGGGTTTTTTTGAAAACATAAATTCAATTGCACTAAGAATTAAATACGAAGAAAACAAAACTTGTTGCTTAGAAAACGAAAATAAATAAATGAGAAAATCTAGACCACAGTGTAAATTGAAACTCAAGGAATTAGATTCGTTCGTCGATTTTTAAAAAATTGCTTTGGTATGAATTTTTGTAGATAGGCTTATTGTGACTCTTGTCATCTAATTCTCCTCGTGTCAATGGAGGGAACGTGCGACACAATAACATACTAACTAGACTCGTAAAATCTCGAGTGCTCCATAAATTTTCAACAAACTAGCAGCATTATGAAAAGTCAATAATTAGACGGTGTTTTGTAGCTTATTTTAGGGTGATTTTGGATGTAAAAGATTATATCACACATAATTTTTTCTTGTTTTTGTGATTTTAGGTTATAATTAGATTATGTGAAGAAATGAAAGAAAAAGGGAAGAAAATGAAGAATTTATTCAAGTGAAGAAAGTGCACAGCGAATCAAAAGCGAATCAAGAATGAACTAGAAATCACTGTTGGCGAATCAATAACAAATCAATGTTTATAGACGAATCGCCAGACAAATAAGTGATGGATAGGGGCTCATTTTCACCAATGTGTCCAGCGAATGAGGATTTAAGTGGAATCGGTAACGATTCGCTGAGGTTGATTTCGAGAATATTAGATAACTACAAGGAGTTTCAGTTAGTTTGAGATATTTACTACCTGAAATACTATATATATATATATATATATGAACCTTGGGTTTAAAATCAATTGGCTTTGAGTATCGTAGATCATATTTCATTGCTCTTGGAGCCATATTATTATGTTTTTATTATGTTTTAGTTTAGATTTATTGTTCATTGCTTTTAGAGATGATTTGAAGATTTAAAGTATTCATAAGATATATTTATTTATGTCTTTTATTTATTTTATTGTGTTGTTTATTATGAATATGAGTGAGTTGTTTATTAATCTAAACAAAGTCAGAACATTAATTTGATCCATTTTGTATTGTAGTCATAATGAAGATTGATTTGTACTTAATGCTTTAGACTAATCATATTCTTTAATTTATTGATTTAATAGATTATTATTTGCGGATTATAATAATGAAGCTTTGTATTACATGCATAGTCTAGAATGTGTATTGTGATATTTGCATTTAATATATAGTTTAAGTAGTAACTAAGATTGTTTAAAGAGGTCTTTTACTATTTAGATGTCATAGATGAATTGAGTTCTAAATTTAATATTGAATTAGCTTTCAGAAGGTATTAGGCTTAGTAGTTTGAAGTTTTCACAGAACTTAATATTGTTTTATTGTTTAATTTCTTTGACCTTTCGAAGGATTAATTTAATAAAATTAAGATGTAACTTTTCCATTGATATAAGGAGAACATATGGTTTGATAAGGACTATCTACTTACTTATGATTTGAGTTTAATGATTCAAAAATACTTTATAAAAAATTAAAATACGATTATGACTATGATTTAAGTAATATGTTTGGATACAAAATGGTTTAATGTTTCATTTTTCTAGATATTTGTTTGGATGTTTGTTTTCTATCGAATTGAATTGATTTGAATTTAGTGAACTTGTTTTGTGTTAGTTAAGTTTGTTTAATTAATTATTATAGTTTGATTAAATAATTTTATTTTTTAATTAAATTAATTAAAGTAAAGTAAAAATAATAAAACGTTTGGAAAACTTTTTTCCTAAAGAAGTTTGCAAAATCCCTGTGGAGACGATCCCACTTATCACTACTACAAATAATAAAGACATATGAGAATATTATTGTACACGCTTGACATGTGTAATTTTTGGCGCAGTTGCTGGGGGTTTTTACATAATTTATTGGGAGTTCGATACATTGTATGGTTTACCCACTTCGTCGTTCTAATTCCACATGATCTCCATATCTGTTTGATTCTGAGGTAGATAGGACTTTCAATGGTAATTTAAAACAATAAAAATGTAAGGAACACTAAGCTACCGCAATGGAAGCCAATAATAACATTAATAATAATAATGACAATAGAGAACTTACTTTTAGGAAAGCCAATTAAAATATCACAGTTTACGAACCAATATGAATTGCTTACCTAAAGGATTTCCTTAATTTGAACTAAGATCTGGATTTATTAGTGCTCTACCTAACTTCTATGGTAAAGATAATGAATACCCCCCAAAAATTTATAAGAAAATACCAATGCAAAGTCAATGGGATGAAACCTAAAGACGGTATGTTAGAACAAGTCAAACTTAAGGCTTTTCCTTTTGCATTGAAAGATCAAACACAAGATTTGTTGTTTTATCTTCCTCAAGATTCAATAACCACATGGGTTCAAATGTTAGAAGCTTTTCTAGATCAATATATGCATGCTAGAAAAATTAGTTCCTATAGAACACAAATAACAGTCGTGAAAATGAAAGATGATGAAAAATCTAATTTATTTGGGATAGATTTCAATGATCAACTTCTTCTTGCCCACAACATGGAAATACACAAAGAGCTTTATTAGAATATTTATATGAAGGACTTAATCATTTTGAACAAAGACTATTAGTTACCATATGTGGTGGATCACTATTCGATGTAACACCAATTTTAGCAAAAGAAGCAATTAATAAAATAGCTAAACAATCTAAGCAATATGGTGAAAAGACTAAGACATCAAGAAAGAAAATTTATGAATTTAATAATAATATAGGTGATATATTTGACGAAAAAAAGTTGATGAGTTATCTAGCATGATGAAGTTACTATTACAAGATAGATCAAACTAAGAGAAACCATGTGGATTTTGTAATGAAGTTACACATCTTACGGATGCGTGCCCTACTTTACATGAAGATAATACTGAAGAAGTTGATCCAGTTATGAACCAATTTTCTGATCCCCAAGAATCAATATAATAACAATAGTTATTATACTAGAAAACCTAATTCAAATCTTAGCTATGATCTACAAAATCAAAATTATACCACTTATAGACCAAAAGCATAAATACAATATGCACTAATTCAACAACCTCAACAAATGGTTCAACCTATTCAACCAAATTTAAAGCAAAATCTTACATAATTTTATGACTCAAAGTCATCAAAACTTTACACAAATTTCTCAAAATCAAGTTAAAACCGATACGTCTCTTAATGAGTTGAAAAATTAATTAAATCAGATAAACCTACAAATTAATAAGTTAGGTAATCAAACTAAAGGATCTCCTCAAACTACTAATTAAGCATACATTAATGCTTTATTTTGGTGATTATGAAAGAGAAACATATACGCCAAAAAAGATACTTAAGATAGGTAAAAAGAAAAAGAAAGTACAGAAAATAATAGAAGAAAAGAAGAAGAGATGATGACCAATGTCATTCCCACTAGAGAACGGTTGATTGAACAACTAAAATGTACACCTTTTCCTGAAAGGTTATACCCATAGTATTTAGCAAGAGTTGAAGCTTATGAAAAATTGTTACAAACTTCTGAAATAGTTAATCAAGAGAAGGTGATAAGATTCCTTATAAATTAAATAAAGATATGTATTATATTTCTCCCATTCCACAAAGATTAGCAGATGCTTGGAAAGAAGAAATTAATGAAGACATTTCTGAAGCATTTAAGAAAATTGAAATCAATGGACCATTAATGAAATCAATTATGCAATTATCAAATTATGATGAAATTTTGAAAAAACTCTATGATTATAAAGACAAATTTTTAGAAGAATCTAAAGAAAACTTAGGGCAAAAGGTGTCATCTTTAATAAAAAGGAAAATACCTGAAAAATGTCCCGACCTAGAAATGTTTGTAATACTTATCACAATAGGAACCTCTTCTATTGAACTTGCTATGTGTGATCTCGGAGCATCAATTAATGTATTAAACTATATGAATCATTGAAAACAAGATCGTTGACTAATATGCCTATTAATCTTACTTTAGCGGACAATACAACTATTATATCGTATGGATTATTAGATGACATTTTAGTAAAAGTAAACGACTTAGTATTTTCAGCTGACTTTAATGTCATAGAAATGGGAGATTCAATATCACCTAATCCAGCTAAAATTAAGTCTACATGATGAATTTGCTCATGATTATCCTTTGCCTTTCGACTTTCATCTAGCTCAATATCCTTCTCAGTTTGTTCCTAATAATTTTCTGCATAACTTTGTGTTCGGGCGTTCAATTGGTATAACTGAGAAAGATATTGAGCTAGATGAAAGTCGAAAGGCAAATGATAATAATGAGAAAATAGATCTATGATTGCAAATAGAGAGTACAACGAACACAAGAACACAACTTGGAACTTAAGAACACTGAACAAGATTAAACTTAGAAGGATTGCTTACTCGATAGTTTTACAATCGCATTCCTTTTTACTTATAGACATAGAAAAGCAAACTAATAATTTACAGACGCACTACCGTGGAAAGGTAGTCCAACAAACGACAAACCTGACATGACAAAAGGAAATAACTTGATAAGTTGATTTGATAAAAGTGACTTGCTTTATACTGTAGAACCTTTTGACTAAATGCAAAATAGTTGACAGCTGAAGGATAATCTTGATTTTTGCTGGAGAGATAAGATTCTGGATTGTGATAAGATTTGCTTTTTAGATAAGATGCTGAATGTCTGGTTTGATTGATTGATGGCTGGTAATAACCAGGGAGCATGGGCTTGATCATCAAAATATGGCATGGGCCTGAATGTTTTTAGACGTTATAGTATTCACAATAATCACGCATTGGTGATAAGCGAAGAATTCGCCATACGTGATGGTGTACATAATCAGCAAAACGATATACATATGGATAATCAATATAAACTCGGATCAGAGGTTTCTTCAGTAGATACCATAATGAGAGAAGAAGTTTGCCTTCCTCTGGAGTCCAATTTATCGCTTGAAGGACAAAAATTCTTATTTGATAAATATTCATAACTGAATTCCATTCGATATCAACACCATTCATAAGCAATTCTTCATGTAGGTAGTCAATTAATGGCTGTTGTATGGCTGGATGTCTCAAAGCACGGGCTAATGTCTTCATTTATAAATCAATAGAATCTGCAGAATGAGCGGAATGAGTATTGTCATCTGAATGAGTCTGAGAGGAAGCAAAATATTTAGATTCAAATTGTTTGAATCTGTCTTCAAAATGTTGTACTATATTCTGAAATCCTTGCTGAAAATTCTGTTCAAATCCTTCTTGCAGTTGTTGAATTATATTTTGAGCAAAGTCAGGAGTAATTGATGAACTAGATTTTACAACTTGAGTCTTTTGTGTAGGAGAGGCCAAACTAACATCCTTATAGGTTTTTGTAAGTGGAGGAAATTCAATAGGTTTTGTCGGAGTTTTTATGGGAGAGAGGTTGGATGCTTCAATAGAATCAATGTCAAATTTATCCCACCATTTACAGAGAATTTCTTGAGAGAGATATGTATAAGTGATATTATGAACAGTGGTGACTTTATGAGTTCCATATTGCCATTTGAGGATCCATGGGATGGAATGTTTATGCTTAAATTGGAATAGAGATAGTTTTTCAGCTTCATATTTCTTGAAAACATCATTTGGGAAGATTCCAATATGAGGACCAAATTTTGTCCACCATTCGACCATGAACCATGTTGGGAGATTAACCTTTAATGATTTTTTGAATATAATATACCATGAATGTCCAAAAGCAGGGTCTTTATTAAAAAGTATGTTGGGCCAAACATCTTTGTAATCTTTATAATTTACTTGAACAGGATGCCGATCAGTGACCAGTGTCATCGGTTGATAAATGAATGGGCTTTGCTGAATAGAGTGTTACTGAGACCATTCTGCACTTGAAAGAACCTTTTGAATTTTGAATTTCGAATAAGCAATTTCTTTAGAGTTAGGTCTTGTAAAATGTTCAATAAGAACTGATTGAGTTGTGGTCAATAAGGTTTCATAAAACTTGATGGTAACATTAGGTCGATTAGGGATGAAATGCAAAGAAGGAGGCATGACCAATTTGACCTGTGTATCTAAAGATTTATCAAGATGATGATGATCAAGAAGGATGACAAGATGACGATTACTGAATTTAAAAAGAGATTTATTGACATATGCTTGATTATAAGTATTGAAGAGAAGAGAAAATCTATTTGAGGATGCTGAAGATTGCCTTTGTCAGTCATGATGATCTGTAGGCAATGAATTTGAGGAGATATAAGAAATTCAAGAGGTAAGAAGTCAGGTAGAGAATTATCTTTACCTTAAATATATTCGATATCAAAATAAAAAAACACTTAATATTGCTTGCCATCGAGCAAATATTTGTTTAGAAACCAAATTTTTGACATCTTTCAAAAGAATTTCTTTAGCGGCTTTGCAATCAACACGAATTAAAAACTTTTGATTTAAAATATCTGATTGAAATTTTTGAACACATAATACAATTGCTAAAACTTCCTTTTTAACAGTCGCATAATTTTGTTGAGTGGTATTCCATAGTTTGGATGTATAACAAACTAATTGTTCTTGTCCAGAAGGATGTTTTTGTAAAAGGATGCCACCATAACCTAAGTCAGATGCATCTATTTGTATAATTTTTGGATAAGCTAAATTTGCTAAGTGTAGACAAGGAAGAGATTTAACCTTTTGTTTGATGTTCTGTATGGCAGAAGTATGGGCAGAAGTCCATTGAAATTTAACATCTTTTTTGAGAAGATCTTGCAAAGGTTTACGGTCTAAAGCTGCTTGTTTGTAGAAATCAGAGAGATAATTTAGACAACCAAGAAATCTTTGTAGTTGTGTTTTATCAGTAAGTTGATCAGGGAATTTATCTGCGAAATCAATAACACGATTGACTGGAGTAATTGTTTGATTAGATATTTTAAAACCTAAAAAGGTAGTAGAGGTTTGAAAAATATACATTTTCTTCTGTGATAAATCAAGACCATTTTTGATAATTATTGCTTGAAAGGTATATAAATGTTTCCAATGTTGATCTATTGTTTTGGAGAATACTAAAATATCATCAATATAAACAAGTATAAAATCTCTGTAGGGATTGAAAATATCATTCATAATTTTTTGAAATTCAGAAGGTGCATTTTTTAATCCAAATGGCATGACATTCCATTGATATTGGCCAAATGGGGTATTAAAAGCAGTTTTGTAACGATCATTATGATGTATTTGAATTTGCTAAAACCCAGATTTAAGATCAAATTTAGAAAAAACTAAAGCGGTAGTAGTGCTTTTAATTAGATCATATTTATTAGGTAAAGGATAACATATTGTTTTTAAAACTTTATTAAGGGGTTGATAGTTGATTACTAGGCGAGGAGCAGCTCGTTCTAGCTCTGGAGCATTTTCAACATAAAAAGCATTGCAACTCCATGGAGATTTAGAGGGAGTAATTAATTTTTTAGAAATCAGATCTTTTATTTCTTGTTCACACATATTAAGTAGTCGTGGATTCATTTGAGATGGATTGGCTTTTGTGGGAATGTTATCTTCAGTAAATTCTGGTATATAAGGCAGAGTAACTATATGTTTTTTGCGATCCCAAAAAGCAGAAGGAATGTCTGAATAACAAAGTTTATGTAATTTTTCTTGGAATGTCCGAAGTTTAGTATGGGAATGTAGGAGTTTGAAGAATCTGATTTGTTTTTAGAAAATTGATTTCAGAACGTAAGAAGTTTATTTGAGTCTGTTTATGATCAATTTGATTTATAATTTGATTTAAATATTTAACTTTTGGGAACTGAGCAAACGGGAATAATATTTTGCGATTATTTAATATTGTAGTTATACCATTTGTAGAAACTGTGAAAGGCTGTATATGTTGAAGAAATGGAACGCCTAACTGAATATCATGTGGAAGACCTTTTACAATAATAAAAGAGGTTGGTATGCAAATAGAATGATGACATATATGTGCTATGGAAATTTTATATTTAACGGATGATTTATTACCATTGGCGATAGAAATTTTACTATTTGTCTGTTCACAATAGCGTAGAGGGATGAGACCTTCACATATACAATTTAAATCAGCACCTGAATCGATCAAGGCTGAACATTTATGTGTAAAATCTTTAATTGTAAGGGTAATATGAGTAAACCATCTTTGATGAACATATTGAGTAAGAGATTCAATAAAAACATTGTTAAAGTCGGCAAGAGAATCTGTATGTGTTGTTTCTAATTGTGTTAGTCGTTCTTTTAATATCTTTATTTCGGATTTTAATGTATTAATTTCTTCTTGCAATGTTTGTATGGTTGCAGGTTGAGGTCGTTTACTTACTTCTTGTAGGAGGCTAGATAATGTATATTTAGTTGGATCAAGCGCAAGTTGTCGTTTAAATTTATGGCGTTTTTTATCAAATTCTTTTTCTCTTTCGAAAGATGATTCGAAATCTTTATTGTTTTGTATTATTTCAGTGAAATATTTAAATTTTAATATGGGATCTGTAATTTGTTCTCCTATTTCAAGTATGAGTTCTTCTTGAGAAGTTATAACATTAATTTCAGTAGCAGAGGAAGAAGAGGATGTATTCAACAGATTGGTGGTACGATGATAGTTATCAGAAGAAGAGGAAGAATCTTCATGAATTTGATGAATTTTTTTTTATGAGTTTTCAAATGACATTTATTGGCATAATGTCCAGGTTTGCCACAATGATAGCAAACATTTTGCTTATTTCCTTGAGGTTTAGAGGATTTAGTAGTCCGACGAAATGGTTTTTTTGGAAGTAGATTTATTGTAATAGGATGTTTTGGGAAAAACAGAAGAGCGAGAATATCGCTTATGTCTCCTTCCTGGATTAGTAATGGGAGTAATATCTAAATCATGACCAAATTCATAACTGAAATTTCCTAAAGCTTGGTTTAAGGTTTTCTTTTCTTTTGCTGTTAGCGTTTTATACGCATATCGTTGCAAATAGCTAGTCCACATGTTTGGATGGCTTGTATAAGATCTCCATAGGAAGTGGAGTTCCAATTTAAGGCACCATTATTTTTGGATTTAATATACTCTTTGACCTTTTCAGCAAAATAAGGTGGTAATCCAGCAATAAATCTTTCTTTCCAGAATTGAGCATCATGAGTAGTTAATTGATAAACCTTAGAAAAGAATGTATCCTTATACCATCGATAGTCATTCATTGTTTTGCATCGCAGGCTTTGTAATTGATCACGAATTTTTTCATCTAGTGAAGATAGAGTTCCTATAAAATGCCAAATAATATTTGATAAGAGGCAATCTACCCCATTATGTTGTTGTCTTCTTTGAGGATCTAATAAGGGATTTCCTTGGGGATCTTTTTTGACAGAATTTAGAATTTCTAATCTAGTTGCATCATTGAAAGCATAATTCCACCAACCGTATAGTTGTCATGTAAAACTAGCGGCAATGGCCCCAACAATGTTACCTTCAGCATGATGTGATAAGGAACACGCTTTAGCATAGATTTGAATTTGATATACAACCTTGAGAATATGATATTCTGATAAACCATCAATATTCCATTCATATATGGCATTGCCATCAAATTTTTGGTGAGGTTTAGAATGCTCTTCTATGATAAGATCTGCAGGAGAGGGTTTAGAATATAATTGTTTTTGTTTAGGATAACGAGTTTGATAAGCAGGTTTCTTTTTTCGGAAAATTCGTGGAATAGCAAGACTAGAAGCTATATCTGTATCACTTACATTATTAGAACTAGAAGTGGATATATTAGAAATAGATTGAATATCGAGATTAGCTATTGGTGCTTCTGATTGATCTGATAACTTATCGAGATTGGCGATTATAGGAGCTTTATCCTTCTTGTCATAGTGTGGATCAAGTTTGGCTAATTGAGATGTAATTTTTTCTAAGAGTTCATCCGAATAGTTGGATTTTGGTTTAATAAAAGGAAATGGAGCTATGGGCGGAAGAAAAGATTGTGTAACTAGAGGGAATGAAGGTTCAGATCTATGTTGTATTTGATGAGAAGTTGTTGCTTGTTCTTTAACATGAGATTTTTTTTGATAGTGTAGATAAATAGATATTTGTAAAATTATTTTGTTCGATCAAATGATTTAAATCCTTTTTTGTAATAGGTAATTCGTCATCGAAATTAGTTTTTCAAGGAGTAGCCCTAATATGCTCTTTTATTTTGAAAGGGGCTAAAGGAGGATGAGTTTGAATATATTTTTCGCCATTAGAACCTTCCCAAATTGTATTTATTTTGTGAACTATTTTTGGACAATGTTGAGCTAAAAAGTCAAAAAACGGAATATTATATTTTATTTGATTAATATAAGTAAAATATTTTTCGCGTAAAATAGCTTGTTGATTTTTGGTAACTAATTTGCAAAATATAGGTTTTAATGGATGTTGTAAAAATTGTTGTTTTAAAAGAGGATAATCAAGGGTGAAATCATCAGAATTAGAATCAACAATAATTGTATGAATTTGATATTCAGCAAAGTCATTAATACTGACTGTATCTTCTTTAGGTGGTAGAATAAATCGGGTACGCTATTCAGGATACAATTATGTTTGGAGGTATATGTTGTGGAAGTTGGACAAAAGTTTTAGAAAATGAATTTTCTTTCCGAGACGAAGTAGAAGATCTAGCTGCAAATACTATTTCTACTTTACCATCATCATGCGTTATGATTTTATGAATTTCATCGGATATTTGTCGTTTTTGACATTCTTCTTTATTAGTATCATGTATGGTCCATACTTTTGGAATTTCTATATCTTTCCAATTTAATTGTTTTCTATCAACAATTTTATTTTGAATATTTGTTAAAAATAGAGTAGAAGTCCCCTTTTGAAGGTTTGTATATGCTACATCAGGTATGATTGTATGCATTAATTTGTAATAAATACGATAGACTACGACAACATTTGAACATATACCTTTCATCTTAAAACCTTGAGTATAAATTCCAAAAACAACAGCTTCATGAGCAAATTCATCATGTAGGCTTACGGTGAAATTTGGAAAACAATTAAAATGAATAGGTCCATGTGGTAAACTACCTTCTATCATTCCTAATAATGAATCGTTAAATTCTTGATGACGTTTATCGCGTACAGATACTAAGATAGAAGTATTAAGTCCTAATGATATTAATGGTTTGATAGCAACTTGAATAAGTCCTATATGTAAATATTTATGAATTTCTTTATATTTATTTATTTTTTCAGGAGGAATAAGTAGTAGTTCATGACCTTCTTCATCAACAGATTTGGTGTATTCTTCTAACTTTATAATGAAATTTTGTTTTTTAGAGAAAGAGCCTTTATTGTAAATATCAGAAGGTTTGATGATTGGCATGTCCCAATTGCGAAGAGATTGTTCTATTTGAGAAAAAGAGACTTCATGTATATTTTTTAAATCGATGGTTGTCATTGGTTTTGTGATAGGCTTAGGTTGAAATTCAGAAGAGTAAGTAGACTCAAAGTTTATCGAAGGGGATTTCTTTGATAGAACACGCGTTACCTTTTTAACGAGATTACTCATGATTTTGCAATAGGTTTACACACTTGGTCAACGGTTTGTTGCTAGACTTACGCTTCTTCTGCTAGACTTATAACGCGACTAGGAAAGTGTTTTCAAAACCAAAAGGCAAAATCAAAGTAAAACTCAGGTTAAAATGAAACTTGTGAAATCAAAGAAAACCAAAATCGATAAATCAAGAGTCGATTTTCAAATTTGAAACTTTAGCTAAGCAAATAGAAAGAAATTTTCTTTTGATATCGAAGATATAAAAGTAAATTTAATAATGATGATGATATCTTGTATATAAAGATAAACTAGCATATGCACAGATGAGGAGAATCAATATGCATAAGATTAAAATGATAAAGCAAGGCATAGAGATGATTTAGAGTAGCTTTATGATGATCAATGGCTCTGATACCAATTGAACGCCCGAACATAAAGGTATGCAGAAAATTATTAGGAATGGTGGGATAAATTTGACATTGATTCTATTGAAACATCCAACCTCTCTCCGATAAAAACTACGACAAAACCTACTGAATTTCCTCCACTTACAAAAACCTATAAAGATGTTAGTTTGGCCTCTCCTACATAAAAGACTCAAGTTGCAGAATCTAGTTCATCGATGACTCCTGACTTTGCTCAAAATATAATTCAACAACTGCAAGAAGGATTTCAACAGAATTTTTAGCAAGGATTTCAGAATATAGCACAACATTTTGAAGACAGATTCAAACAATTTGAATCTAAATATCTTGCTTCCTCTCAGACTCATTCAGACGACAATACGCATTCCGCTCATTCTACAGATTCTATTGATTTATAAATGAAGACATTAGCCCGTGCTTTGAGACATCCAGCCATACAACAACAATTAATTGAATACCTACATGAAGAAATACTTATGAATGGTGTTGATATCGAATGGAAGTCAATTATGAATATTTATCAAATAAGAATTTTGGTCCTTCAAGCGATAAATTGGACTCGAGAGGAAGGCAAACTTCTTCTCTCATTATGATATCTATCTGAAGAAACCTCCGATCCGAGTTTATATTGATTATCCATATGTATATCGTTTTGCTGATTATGTACGCCATCACTTATGGTGAATTCTTCGCTTATCACCAATGCGTGATTATTGTGAATACAATAACGTCTAAAAACATTCAGGCCCATGCCATATTTTGATGATCAAGCCCATGCTCCCTGGTTATTACCAGCCATCCATAAATCAAACCTGGACATTCAACATCTTATCTAAAAAGCAAATCTTATCACAATCCAAAATCTTATCTCTCCAGCAAAAATCAAGATTATCCTCCAGCTGTCAACTATTTTGCATTTAGTCAAAAGGTTCTACAATATAAAGCAAGTCACTTTTGTCAAATCAACTTATCAAGTTGTTTCCTTTTGTCATGTCAGGTTTGTCGTTTGTAGGACTACCTTTCCATGGTAGTGCGTCTGTAAATTATTAGTTTACTTTTCTATGTCTATAAGTAAGAATGAATGCGATTGTAAAACTATAGAGTAAGCAATCCTTCTAAGTTTAATCTTGTTTAGTGTCCTTAAGTTCCAAGTTGTGTTCTTGTGTTCGTTGTACTCTCTATTTGCAATCATAGATCTATTTTCTCATTATTATCCTTTGCCTTTCGACTTTCATCTAGCTCAATATCCTTCTCAGTTTGTTCCTAATAATTTTGTGCATAACTTTGTGTTCGGGCGTTCAATTGGTATCAGAGCCATTGATCATCATAAAGCCACTTTAAGTCATCTCTATGCCTTGCTTTATCATTTTAATCTTATGCATATTGATTCTCCTCATCTGTGCATATGCTAGTTTCTCTTTATATACAAGATATCATCATCATTATTAAATTTACTTTTTTATCTTCGATATCAATAGAAAATTTCTTTCTATTTGCTTAGCTAAAGTCTCAGATTTGAAAATCGACTTTTGATTTATCGATTTTGGTTTTCTTTGATTTCACAAGTTTCATTTTAACCTGAGTTTTCCTTTGATTTTGCCTTTTGGTTTTGAAAACACTTTCCTAGTCGAGTTATAAGTCTAGCAGAAGAAGCGTAAGTCTAGCAACAAACCGTTGACCAAGTGTGTAAACCTATTGCAAAATCATGAGTAATCTCGTTAAAAAGGTAACGCATGTTCTATCAAAGAAATCCCCTTCGATAAAATTTGAGTCTGCTACCTCTTCTGAATCTCAACCTAAGCCTATCACAAAACTAATGACAACCATCGATTTAAAAAATATACATGAAGTCTCTTTTTCTCAAATAGAACAATCTCTTCGCAATTGGGACATGCCAATCATCAAACCTTCTGATATTTACAATAAATGCTCTTTCTCTAAAAAATAAGATTTCATTATAAAGTTAGAAGAAGACACAAATCTGTTGATGAAGAAGGTCAGGAACTACTACTTATTCCTCCTGAAAAAATAAATAAATATAAAGAAACTCATAAATATTTACATATAGGACTTATTCAAGTTGCTATCAAACCATTAATATCATTAGGCCTTAATACTTCTATCTTACTACCTGTACGCGATAAACGTCATCAAGAATTTAACGATTCATTATTAGGAATGATAGAAGGTAGTTTAGCACAAGGACCTATTCATTTTAATTGTTTTCCAAATTTCACCGTAAGCCTACATGATGAATTTGCTCATGAAGCTGCTGTTTTAGGAATTTATACTCAAGGTTTTAAGATGAAAGGTATCTGTTCAAATGTTGCCATAGTCTATCGTATTTATTACAAATTAATGCATACAATCATACCCGATGTAGCATATACAAACCTTCAAAAGGGAACTTCTACTCTATTTTTAACAAATATTCAAAATAAAACTGTTGATAGAAAACAATTAAATTGGAAAGATATAGAAATTCCAAAAGTATGGACCATACATGATACTAATAAAGAAGAATGCCAAAACGACAAATATCCGATGAAATTCATAAAATCATAAAGCATGATGATGGTAAAGTAGAAATAGTATTTGCAGCTAGATCTTCTACTTCATCTCGGCAAGAAAATTCCTTTTCTAAAACTTATGTCCAACTTCCACCACCTATACCTCCAAACATACCTGTATTCGAAATAGCGTACCCGATTTATTCTACCACCTCTCCACCTAAAGAAGATACAATCAATATTAATGACTTTGCTGAATATCAAATTCATACAATTACAGTTGATTCTAATTCTGATGATTTCATCCTTGATTATCCTCTTTTAAAACAACAAGTTTTACAACATCCATTAAAACCTATATTTTGCAAATTAGTTACCAAAAATCAACAAGCTATTTTACGCAAAAAATATTTTACTTATATTAATCAAATAAAATATAATATTCCATTTTTTGACTTTTTAGCTCAACATTGTCCAAAAATAGTTCACAAAATAAATACAATTTGGGAAGGTTCTAATGGCGAAAAATATATTCAAACTCATCCTCTTTTAGCCCCTTGAAAAATAAAAGAGCATATTAGGGCTACTCCGTTAAAAACTAATTTCGATGACGAATTACCTATAACAAAAAATGATTTAAATCATTTGATCGAACAAAATAATTTTACAAATATCTATTTATCTACACTATCAAAAAAATCTCCTGTTAAAGAACAAGCAACAACTTCTCATCAAATACAACATAGATCTGAACCTTCAATCCCTCTAGTTACACAATCTTTTCTTCCGCCCATAGCTCCATTTCCTTTAATTAAACCAAAATCCAACTATTCGGAAGAACTCTTAGAAAAAATTACAGCTCAATTAGCCAAACTTGATCCACAAATAACTAATCTCGATCTTCAATCTATTTCTAATACATCCTCTTTTAGTTCTAATCCTGTAAGTGATACATATACAACTTATAGTCTTGCTATTCAACGGATTTTCCAAAAAAGAAACCTGCTTATCAAACTCGCTATCCTAAACAAAAACAATTCTATTCTAAACCCTCTCCAGCAGATCTTATCATAGAAGAGCATTCTAAACTTCACCAAAAATTCGATGGCAATGCCATATATGAATGGAATATTGATGGTTTATAATAATATTATATTCTCAAGGTTGTATATCAAATTCAAATCTATGCTAAAGCATGTTCCTTAGCACATCATGCTGAAGGTAACATCGCTGGCGCCATTGCCGCTGGTTTTACAAGACAACTATACGGTTGGTGGAATTATGCTTTCAATGATGCAACTAGATTAGAAATTCTAAATTCTGTCAAAAAAGATCCCCAAGGAAATCCCTTATTAGATCCTCAAGAAAGACAACAACATAATGGGGTAGATTGCCTCTTATCAAATATTATTTGGCATTTTATAGGAACTTTATCTTCACTAGATGAAAAAATTCGTGATCAATTACAAAGCCTGCGATGCAAAACAATGAATGACTATCGATGGTATAAGGATACATTCTTTTCTAAGGTTTATCAATTAACTACTCATGATGCTCAATTCTGGAAAGAAAGATTTATTGCTGGATTACCACCTTATTTTGCTGAAAAGGTCAAAGAGTATATTAAATCAAAAAAAATGGTGCCTTAAATTGGAACTCCACTTCCTATGGAGATCTTATACAAGCCATCCAAACATGTGGACTAGCTATTTGCAACGATATGCGTATAAAACGCCAACTTGCAAAAGAAAAGAAAACCTTAAACCAAGCTTTAGGAAATTTCTGTTATGAATTTGGTCATGATTTAGATATTACTCCCATTTCTAATCCAGGAAGGAGACATAAGCGATATTCTTGATCTCTTCCAAAAAAACCTGACTACTAAATTCTTTTCCCATTGTGGCAAAAACATCCTATTGAAAACATAAAAAGAAAATAAATCTACTTCCATTGTACCAAAAAACAATTTGAAACATTGCAAGAAGAAATTAATACATTAAAATCCGAAATAAAGATATTAAAAGAACGATTAACACAATTAGAAACAACACATACAGATTCTCTTGCCGACTTTGACAATGTTTTTATTGAATCTCTTACTCAATATGTTCATCAAAGATGGTTTACTCCTATTACCCTAACTATTAAATATTTTACACATAAATGTTTAGCCTCGTTCGATTCAGGTGCTGATTTAAATTGTATCCGTGAAGGTCTCATCCCTCTACGCTATTGTGAACAGACAAATAGTAAAATTTCTACCGCCAATGGTAAAAAATCATCCGTTAAATATAAAATTCCCATAGCACATATATGTCATCATTCTATTTGCATACCAACCT
This sequence comes from Stephania cephalantha, assembly GCA_039657325.1. Taxonomy (NCBI): domain Eukaryota; kingdom Viridiplantae; phylum Streptophyta; class Magnoliopsida; order Ranunculales; family Menispermaceae; genus Stephania; species Stephania cephalantha. The sequence continues at coordinate 26,426,222 of CM077578.1, read as the reverse complement.
CTTTTATTATTGTAAAGGTCTTCAACATGATATTCTATTAGGCACTCCATTTCTTCAACATATACAACCTTTCACAGTTTCTACAAATGGTATAACTACAATATTAAATAATCGCAAAATATTATTCCCGTTTGCTCAACTCCCAAAAGTTAAATATTTAAATCAAATTATAAATCAAATTGATCATAAACAGACTCAAATAAACTTCTTACGTTCTGAAATCAATTTTCTAAAAACTGATCAGATTCTTCAAACTCCTACATTCCAAACTAAACTTCAGACATTCCAAGAAAAATTACATAAATTTTGCTGTTCAGACATTCCCTCTGCTTTTTGGGATCGCAAAAAACATATAGTTACTCTGCCTTATATACCTGAATTTATTGAAGATAACATTCCCACAAAAGCCAATCCATATCAAATGAATCCACGACTACTTAATCTGTGTGAACAAGAAATAAAAGATATGATTTCTAAAAGATTAATTACTCCCTCTAAATCTCCATGGAGTTGCAATGCTTTTTATGTTGAAAATGCTCTAGAGCTAGAACGAGGTGCTCATCGCCTAGTAATCAATTATAATTCCCTTAATAAAGTTTTAAAAACAATATGTTATCCTTTACCTAATAAATATGATCTAATTAAAAGCACTACTACCGCTTTAGTTTTTTCTAAATTTGATCTTAAATCTGGGTTTTGGCAAATTCAAATACATCATAATGATCGTTACAAAACTGCTTTTAATACCCCATTTGGCCAATATCAATGGAATGTCATGCCATTTGGATTAAAAAATGCACCTTCTGAATTTCAAAAAATTATGAATGATATTTTCAATCCCTACAGAGATTTTATACTTGTTTATATTAATGATATTTTAGTATTCTCCAAAACAATAGATCAACATTGGAAACATTTATATACCTTTCAAGCAATAATTATCATGTCTTGTTTTATCACAGAAGAAAATGCATATTTTTCAAACCTCTACTACCTTCTTAGGTTTTAAAATATCTAATCAAACAATTACTCCTGTCAATCGTGTTATTGATTTCGCAGATAAATTCCCTGATCAACTTACTGATAAAACACAACTACAACGATTTCTTGGTTGTCTAAATTATCTCTCTGATTTCTACAAACAAGCAGCTTTAGACCGTAAACCTTTGCAAGATCTTCTAAAAAAAGATGTTAAATTTCAATGGACTTCTGCCCATACTTCTGCCATACAGAACATCAAACAAAAGGTTAAATCTCTTCCTTGTCTACACTTAGCAAATTTAGCTTATCCAAAAATTATACAAACAAATGCATCTGACTTAGGTTATGGTGGCATCCTTTTACAAAAACATCCTTCTGGACAAGAATAATTAGTTTATTATACATCCAAACTATGGAATACCACACAACAAAATTATGTGACTGTTAAAAAAGAAGTTTTAGCAATTGTATTATGTGTTCAAAAATTTCAATCAGATGTTTTAAATCAAAAGTTTTTAATTCGTGTTGATTGCAAAGCCGCTAAAGAAACTCTTTTGAAAGATGTCAAAAATTTGGTTCCTAAACAAATATTTGCTCGATGGCAAGCAATATTAAGTGTTTTGATTTTGATATCGAATATATTAAAGGTAACGATAATTCTCTACCTGACTTCTTATCTCGTGAATTTCTTATATCTCCTCAAATTCATTGCCTACAGATCATCATGACTGGCAAAGGCAAATCTTCAGCATCCTCAAATTGATTTTCTCCTCTCTTCAATACCTATAATCAAGCAGATGTCAATAAATCTCTTTATAAATTTAGTAATCGTCATCTTGTCATCCTTCTTGATCATCATCATCTTGATAAATCTTTAGATACACAGGTCAAATTGGTCATGCCTCCTTCTTTGCATTTCATCCCTAATCGACCTAATGTTACCATCAAGTTTTATGAAACCTTATTGACCACAACTCAATCAGTTCTTATTGAACATTTTACAAGACCTAACTCTGAAGAAATTGCTTATTCGAAATTCAAAATTCAAAAGGTTCTTTCAAGTGCAGAATGGTCTCAACAACACTCTATTCAGCAAAGCCCATTCATTTATCAACCGATGACACTGGTCACTGATCGGCATCCTGTTCAAGTAAATTATAAAGATTACATAGATGCTTGGCACAACATACTTTTTAATAAAGACCCTGCTTTTGGACATTCATGGTATATTACATTCAAAAAATCATTAAAGGTTAATCTCCCAGCATGGTTCATGGCCGAATGGTGGACAAAATTTGGTCCTCATATTGGGTTCTTCCCAAATGATGTTTTCAAGAAATATGAAGCTGAAAAACTATCTCTATTCCAATTTATGCATAAACATTCCATCCCATGGATCCTCAAATGGCAATATGGAACTCATAAAGTCAACACTGTTCATAATATCACTTATACATATCTCTATTTAGAAATTCTCTGTTATCAAATTCATAATAAGCGATATTCTCGCTCTTCTGTTTTTCCCAAAACATCCTATTACAATAAATCTACTTCCAAAAAACCATTTCGTCGGACTACTAAATCCTCTAAACCCCAAGGAAATAAGCAAAATGTTTGCTATCATTGTGGCAAACCTGGACATTATGCCAATAAATGTCATTTGAAAACTCATAAAAAGAAAATTCATCATATTCATGAAGATTCTTCCTCTTCTTCTGATAACTGTCATTGTACCACCAATATGTTGAATACATCCTCCTCTTTCTCTGCTACTGAAATTAATGTGTTAACTGCTCAAGAAGAACTCATACTTGAAATAGGAGAACAAATTACAGATCCCATATTAAAATTTAAATATTTCATTGAAATAATACAAAACAATAAAGACGCCGAATCATCTTCCGAACGAGAAAAATAATTTGATAAAAAAAGCCATAAATTTAAACGACAACTTGCGCTTGATCCAACTAAATATACATTATCTAGCCTCCTACAAGAAGTAAGTAAACGACCTCAACCTGCAACCATACAAACATTGCAAGAAGAAATTAATACATTAAAATATGAAATAAAGATATTAAAAGAACGATTAACACAATTAGAAACAACACATACATATTCTCTTGCCGATTTTGACAATGTTTTTATTGAATCTCTTACTCAATAAGTTCATCAAAGATGGTTTACTCCTATAACCCTTACTATTAAAGATTTTACACATAAATGTTCAGCCTTGATCTATTCAGGTGCTGATTTAAATTGTATCCGTGAAGGTATCATCCCTCTACGCTATTGTGAACAGACAAATAGTAAAATTTCTACCGCCAATGGTAATAAATCATCCGTTAAATATAAAATTCCCATAGCACATATCTGTCATCATTCTATTTGCATACCAACCTCTTTTATTATTGTAAATGGTCTTCAACATGATATTCTGTTAGACACTCCATTTCTTCAACATATACAACCTTTCACAGTTTCTACAAATAGTATAACTACAATAATAAATATTCGCAAAATATTATTCCCGTTTGCTCAGCTCCCAAAAGTTAAATATTTAAATCAAATTATAAATCAAATTGATCATAAACAGACTCAAATAAACTTCTTACGTTCTGAAATCAATTTTCTAAAAACAGATCAGATTCTTCAAACTCCTACATTCCAAACTAAACTTCAGACATTCCAAGAAAAATTACATAAACTTTGCTGTTCAGACATTCCCTCTGCTTTTTGGGATCGCAAAAAACATATAGTTACTCTGCCTTATATACCAGAATTTACTGAAGATAACATTCCCACAAAAGCCAACCCATCTCAAATGAATCCAAGACTACTTAATCTGTGTGAACAAGAAATAAAAGATCTGATTTCTAAAATATTAATTACTCCCTCTAAATCTCCATGGAGTTGCACAACTTTTTATGTTGAAAATGCTCCAGAGCTAGAATGAGGTGCTCCTCGCCTAGTAATCAATTATAAACCCCTTAATAAAGTTTTAAAAACAATCCGTTATCCTTTACCTAATAAATATGATCTAATTAAAAACACTACTACCGCTTTAGTTTTCTCTAAATTTGATCTTAAATCTGGGTTTTGGCAAATTCAAATACATCATAATGATCGTTACAAAACTGCTTTTAATACCCCATTTGGCCAATATCAATGGAATGTCATGCCATTCGGATTAAAAAATGCACCTTCTGAATTTCAAAAAATTATGAATGATATTTTCAATCCCTATAGAGATTTTATACTTGTTTATATTGATGATATTTTAGTATTCTCCAAAACAATAGATCAACATTGGAAACATTTATATACCTTTCAAGCAATAATTATCAAAAATGGTCTTGTTTTATCACAAAAGAAAATGCATATTTTTCAAACCTCTACTACCTTCTTAGGTTTTAAAATATCTAATCAAACAATTACTCCAGTCGATCGTGTTATTGATTTCGCAGATAAATTCCCTGATCAACTTACTGATAAAACACAACTACAACGATTTCTTGGTTGTCTAAATTATCTCTCTGATTTCTACAAACAAGCAGCTTTAGACCGTAAACCTTTGCAAGATCTTCTAAAAAAAGATGTTAAATTTCAATGGACTTCTGCCCAACTTCTGCCATACAGAACATCAAACAAAAGGTTAAATATCTTCCTTGTCTACACTTAGCAAATTTAGCTTATCCAAAAATTATACAAACAGATGCATCTGACTTAGGTTATGGTGGCATCCTTTTACAAAAACATCCTTCTTGATAAGAACAATTAGTTTGTTATACATCCAAACTATGGAATACCACACAACAAAATTATGCGACTGTTAAAAAGGAAGTTTTAGCAATTGTATTATGTGTTCAAAAATTTCAATCAGATGTTTTAAATCAAAAGTTTTTAATTCGTGTTGATTGCAAAGCCACTAAAGAAATTCTTTTGAAAGATGTCGAAAATTTGGTTTCTAAACAAATATTTGCTCGATGGCAAGCAATATTAAGTGTTTTGATTTTGATATCGAATATATTAAAGGTAAAGATAATTCTCTACCTGACTTCTTATCTCGTGAATTTCTTATATCTCCTCAAATTCATTGCCTACAGATCATCTTGACCGACAAAGGCAAATCTTCAAAGATCCTCCGCTTTTGGACATTCATGGTATATTACATTCAAAAAATCATTAAAGGTTAATCTCCCAGCATGGTTCATGGCCGAATGGTGGACAAAATTTGGTCCTCAAATTGGGTTATTCCCAAATGATGTTTTCAAGAAATATGAAGCTGAAAAACTATCTCTATTCCAATTTATGCATAAACATTCCATCCCATGGATCCTCAAATGGCAATATGGAACTCATAAAGTCACCACTGTTCATAATATCACTTATACATATCTCTCTCAAGAAATTCTCTGTAAATGGTGGGATAAGTTTGACATTGATTCTATTGAAACATCCAACCTCTCTCCTATAAAAAATCCGACAAAACAAACTGAATTTCCTCCACTTACAAAAACCTATAAAGATGTTAGTTTGGCCTCTCCTACACAAAAGACTCAAGTTACAGAATCTAGTTCATCAATGACTCCTGACTTTGCTCAAAATATAATTCAACAACTGCAAGAAGGATTTCAACAAAATTTTTAGCAAGGATTTCAGAATATAGCACAACATTTTGAAGACTGATTCAAACAATTTGAATTTAAATATTCTGCTTCCTCTCAGACTCATTCAGATGACAATACTCATTCCGCTCATTCTGCAGATTCTATTGATTTATAAATGAAGACATTAGCTCGTGCTTTGAGACATCCAGCCATACAACAGCCATTAATTGACTACCTACATGAAGAATTACTTATGAATGGTGTTTATATCGAATGGAATTCAGTTATGAATATTTATCAAATAAGAATTTTTGTCCTTCAAGCGATAAATTGGACTCAAGAGTAAGGCAAACTTCTTCTCACATTATGGTATCTACTGAAGAAACCTCTGATCCGAGTTTATATTGATTATCCAGATGTATATCGTTTTGCTGATTATGTACACCATCACTTATGGCGAATTCTTCGCTTATCACCAATGTGTGATTATTATGAATACTATAACGTCTAAAAAAATTCAGGCCCATGCCATATTTTGATGATCAAGCCCATGCTCCCTGGTTATTACCAGCCATCCATCAATCAAACCGGACATTCAACATCTTATCTAAAAAGCAAATCTTATCACAATCCAAAATCTTATCTCTCCAGCAAAAATCAAGATTATCCTCCAGCTGTCAACTATTTTGCATTTAGTCAAAAGGTTCTACAGTATAAAGCAAGTCACTTTTGTCAAATCAACTTATCAAGTTGTTTCTTTTTGTCATGTCAGGTTTGTCGTTTGTAGGACTACCTTTCCACGGTAGTGCGTCTGTAAATTATTAGTTTGCTTTTCTATGTCCATAAGTAAGAAGGAATGCGATTGTTACACTATCGAGTAAGCAATCATTCTAAGTTTAATCTTGTTCAGTGTTCTTAAGTTCCAAGTTGTGTTCTTGTGTTCATTGTACTCTCTATTTGCAATCATAGATATATTTTCTCATTATTATCCTTTGCCTTTCGACTTTCATCTAGCTCAATATCCTTCTCAGTTGTGTTCGTTGTACTCTATATTTGCAATCATAGATCTATTTTCTCATTATTATCCTTTGCCTTTCGACTTTCATCTAGCTCAATATCCTTCTCAGTTTGTTCCTAATAATTTTCTGCATAACTTTATGTTCGGGCGTTCAATTGGTATCACAGCCATTGATCATCATAAAGCCACTGCAAGTCATCTCTATGCCTTGCTTTATCATTTTAATCTTATGCATATTGATTCTCCTCATCTGTGCATATGCTAGTTTCTCTTTATACACAATATATCATCATCATTATTAAATTTACTTTTATATCTTCAATATCAAAAGAAAATTTCTTTCTATTTGCTTAGATAAAGTTTCAGATTTGAAAATCGACTCTTGATTTATCGATTTTGGTTTTCTTTGATTTCACAAGTTTCATTTTAACCTGAGTTTTCCTTTGATTTTGCCTTTTGGTTTTGAAAACACTTTCCTAGTCGCGTTATAAGTCTAGCAGAAAAAACGTAAGTCTAGCAACAAACCGTTGACCAAGTGTGTAAACCTATTGCAAAATCATTGGTAATCTCGTTAAAAAGGTAACGCGTGTTCTATCAAAGAAATCCCCTTCGATAAACTTTGAGTCTGCTTCCTCTTCTGAATCTCAACCTAAGCCTATCACAAAACCAATGACAACCATCGATTTAAAAAATATACATGAAGTCTCTTTTTCTCAAATAGAACAATCTCTTCGCAATTGGGACATGTCAATCATCAAACCTTTTGATATTTACAATAAAGGCTCTTTCTCTAAAAAACATGATTTTATTATAAAGTTAGAAGAAGACACCAAATCTGTTGATGAAGAAGGTCAGGAACTACTACTTATTCCTCCTGAAAAAATAAATAAATATAAAAAACTCATAAATATTTACATATAGGACTTATTCAAGTTGCTATCAAACCATTAATATCATTAGGCCTTAATACTTCTATCTTAGTATCTGTACGCGATAAACGTCATCAAGAATTTAACAATTCATTATTAGGAATGATAGAAGGTAGTTTAGCACAAGGACCTATTCATTTTAATTGTTTTCCAAATTTCACCGTAAGCCTACATGATGAATTTGCTCATGAAGTTGCTGTTTTAGGAATTTATACTCAAGGTTTTAAGATGAAAGATATATGTTCAAATGTTGCTGTAGTCTATCGTATTTATTACAAATTAATGCATACAATCATACTCGATGTAGCATATACAAACCTTCAAAAGGGAATTTCTACTCTATTTTTAACAAATATTCAAAATAAAACTGTTAATAGAAAACAATTAAATTGGAAAGATATAGAAATTCCAAAAGTATGGACCATACATGATACTAATAAAGAAGAATGCCAACAACGACAAATATCCGATGAAATTCATAAAATCATAACGCATGATGATGGTAAAGTAGAAATAGTATTTGTAGCTAGATCTTCTACTTCGTCTCGGCAAGAAAATTCCTTTTCTAAAACTTCTATCCAACTTCCACCACCTATACCTCCAAACATACCTGTATCCGAAATAGCGTACCCGATTTATTCTACCACTTCTCCACCTAAAGAAGATACATTCAATATTAATGACTTTGCTGAATATCAAATTCATACAATTACTGTTGATTCTAATTATGATGATTTCATCCTTGATTATCCTCTTTTAAAACAACAATTTTTACAACATCCATTAAAACCTATATTTTGCAAATTAGTTACCAAAAATCAACAAGCTATTTTACGTGAAAATTATTTTACTTATATTAATCAAATAAAATATAATATTTTGTTTTTTGACTTTTTAGCTCAACATTGTCCAAAAATAGTTCACAAAATAAATACAACTTGGGAAGGTTCTAATGGCAAAAAATATATTCAAACTCATCCTCCTTTAGCCCCTTTAAAAATAAAAGAGCATATTAGGGCTACTCATTTAAAAACTAATTTCGATGACGAATTACCTATTACAAAAAAAGATTTAAATCATTTGATCGAACAAAATAATTTTACAAATATCTATTTATCTACACTATCAAAAAAATCTCCTGTTAAAGAACAAGCAACAACTTCTCATCAAATACAACATAGATCTAAACCTTCGGTCCCTCTAGTTACACAATCTTTTCTTCCGCCCATAGCTCCATTTCCTTTAATTAAACCAAAATCCAACTATTCGGATGAACTCTTAGAAAAAATTACAGTTCAATTAGCCAAACTTGATCCACACTATGACAAGAAGGATAAAGCTCCTATAATCGCCAATCTCGATAAGTTATTAGATCAATTAGAAGCACCAATAGCTAATCTCGATCTTCAATCTATTTCTAATATATCTACTTCTAGTTCTAATCTGTAAGTGATACAGATATAGCTTATAGTCTTGCTATTCAACGAATTTTTCGAAAAAAGAAACCTGCTTATCAAACTCGCTATCCTAAACAAAAACAATTCTATTCTAAACCCTCTCTTGCAGATCTTATCATAGAAGAACATTCTAAACCTCACCAAAAATTTGATGGCAATGCCATATATGAATGGAATATTGATGGTTTATCAGAATATCATATTCTCAAGGTTGTATATCAAATTCAAATCTATGCTAAAGCGTGTTCCTTAGCACATCATGCTGAAGGTAACATTGCTGGTGCCATTGCCGCTGGTTTTACATGACAACTATACGGTTGGTGGAATTATGCTTTCAATGATGCAACTAGATTTGAAATTCTAAATTCTGTCAAAAAAGATCCCAAGGAAATCCCTTATTAGATCCTCAAGGAAGACAACAACATAATGGGGTAGATTGCCTCTTATCAAATATTATTTGACATTTTATAGGAACTCTATCTTCACTAGATGAAAAAATTTGTGATCAATTACAAAGCCTGCGATGCAAAACAATGAATGACTATCGATGGTATAAGGATACATTCTTTTCTAAGGTTTATCAATTAAATACTCATGATGCTAAATTCTGGAAAGAAAGATTTATTGCTGGATTACCACCTTATTTTGCTGAAAAGGTCAAATAGTAAATTAAATCCAAAAATAATGGTGCCTTAAATTGGAACTCCACATCCTATGGAGATCTTATACAAGCCATCCAAACATGTGGACTAGCTATTTGCAACGATATGCGTATAAAACGCCAACTAGCAAAAGAAAATAAAACCTTACACCAAGCTTTAGGAAATTTATGTTATGAATTTGGTCATGATTTAGATATTACTCCCATTACTAATTCAGGAAGGAGACATAAGCGATATTCGCCCGAACACAAAGTTATGCAGAAAATTATTAGGAACAAACTGAGAAGGATATTGAGCTAGATGAAAGTCGAAAGGCAAGGGATAATAATGAGAGAATAGATCTATGATTGCAAATAGAGAGTACAACGAACACAAGAACACAACTTGGAACTTAAGAACATTGAACAAGATTAAACTTAGAAGGATTGCTTACTCGATAGTTTTACAATCGCATTCCTTTTTACTTATAGACATAGAAAAGCAAACTAATAATTTACAGACGCACTACCGTGGAAAGGTAGTCCTACAAACGACAAACCTGACATGACAAAAGGAAACAACTTGATAAGTTGATTTGACAAAAGTGACTTGCTTTATACTGTATAACCTTTTGACTAAATGCAAAATAGTTGACAGCTGGAAGATAATCTTGATTTTTGCTGGAGAGATAAGATTCTGGATTGTTATAAGATTTGCTTTTTAGATAAGATGCTGAATGTCCGGTTTGATTGATGGATGGCTGGTAATAACCAGGAGCATGGGCTTGATCATCAAAATATGGCATGGGCCTGAATGTTTTTAGACGTTATAGTATTCACAATAATCACGCATTGGTGATAAGCGAAGAATTCGCCATAAGTGATGGTGTACATAATCAGCAAAACGATATACATCTGGATAATCAATATAAACTCGGATCGGAGGTTTCTTCAGTAGATACCATAATGAGAGAATAAGTTTGCCTTCCTCTAGAGTCCAATTTATCACTTGAAGGACGCAAATTATTATTTGATAAATATTCATAACCTAATTCCATTCGATATCAACACCATTCATAAGTAATTCTTCATGTAGGTAGTCAATTAATGGCTGGTGTATGGCTGGATGTCTCAAAGCACGCGCTAATGTCTTCATTTATAAATCAATAGAATCTAGAGAATGAGCGGAATGAGTATTGTCGTCTGAATGAGTCTGAGAGGAAGCATAATATTTAGATTCAAATTGTTTGAATCTGTCTTCAAAATGTTGTGCTATATTCTGAAATCCTTGCTGAAAATTCTGTTGAAATCCTTCTTGCAGTTGTTGAATTATATTTTGAGCAAAGTCAGGAGTCATTGATGAACTAGATTCTGCATCTTGAGTCTTTTGTGTAGGAGAGGCCAAACTAACATCTTTATAGGTTTTTGTTAGTGGAGGAAATTCAGTAGGTTTTGTCGGAGTTTTTATGGGAGAGAGGTTGGATGTTTCAATAGAATCAATGTCAAATTTATCCCACCATTTACTAGAGAATTTCTTGAGAGAGATATGTATAAGTGATATTAACAGTGGTGACTTTATGAGTTCCATATTGCCATTTGAGGATCCATGGGATGGAATGTTTATGCATAAATTGGAATAGAGATAGTTTTTCAGCTTCATATTTCTTGAAAACATCATTTGGGAATAACCCAATATGAGGACCAAATTTTGTCCACCATTCGGCCATGAACCATGCTGGGATATTAACCTTTAATGATTTTTTGAATGTAATATACCATGAATGTCCAGAAGCGGGGTCTTTATTAAAAAGTATGTTGCGCCAAGCATCTATGTAATCTTTATAATTTACTTGAACAGGATGTCCATCGGTGACTAGTGTCATCGGTTGATAAATGAATGGGCTTTTTGAATAGAGTGTTCTTTGAGACCATTACGCACTTGAAAGAACCTTTTGAATTTTGAATTTTGAATAAGAAATTTCTTGAGTTAGGTCTTGTAAAATGTTCAATAAGAACTAATTGAGTTGTGGTCAATAAGGTTTCATAAAACTTGATGGTAACATTAGGTCGATTAGGGATGAAATGCAAATAATGAGGCATGACCAATTTGACATGTGTATCTAAAGATTTATCAAGATGATGATGATCAAGAAGATGACAAGATGACGATTACTTGAATTTATAAAGAGATTTATTGACATCTCGCTTGATTATAGGTATTGAAGAGAGGATAAAATCAATTTGAGGATGCTGAAGATTTGCCTTTGTCAGTCATGATGATCTGTAGGCAATGAATTCGAGGAGATATAAGAAATTCACGAGATAAAAAGTCAGGTAGAGAATTATCTTTACCTTTAATATATTCGATATCAAAATTAAAACACTTAATATTGCTTGCCATCGAGCAAATATTTGTTTAGAAACCAAATTTTTGACATCTTTCAATGGAATTTCTTTAGCGGCTTTGCAATCAACACGAATTAAAAACTTTTGATTTAAAACATCTGATTGAAATTTTTGAACACAATATAATTGCTAAAACTTCCTTTTTAACAGTCGCATAATTTTGTTGTGCGGTATTCCATAGTTTGGATGTATAACAAACTAATTTTTCTTATCCGAATGATGTTTTTGTAAAAGGATGCCACCATAACCTAAGTCGATGCATCTCTGTTTGTATAATTTTGGATAAGCTAAATTTGCTAAGTGTAGACAAGGAAGAGATTTAACCTTTTGTTTGAAGTTTCAGTATGGCGTAAGTATGGGCGAGTAAGTCCATTGAAATTTAACATTTTTTTAGAAGATCTTGCAAAGGTTTACGATGCCTAAAGTTGCTTGTTTGTAGAAATCGAGAGATAATTTAGACAACCAAGAAATCGTTGTAGTTGTGTTTTATCAAGTAAGTTGATAAGGGAATTTATCTCGAGAAATCAATAACACGATTGATTTGGAGTAATTGTTTGATTAGATATTTTAAAACCTAAAAAGGTAGTAGAGGTTTGAAAAATATGCATTTTTTTTGTGATAAAACAAGACCATTTTTTATAATTATTGCTTGAAAGGTATATAAAATTTCCAATGTTGATCTATTGTTTTGGAGAATACTAAAATATCATCAATATAAACAAGTATAAAATCTCTATAGGGATTGAAAATATCATTCATAATTTTTTGAAATTCAGAAGGTGCATTTTTTAATCCGAATGACATGACATTCCAATGATATTGGCCAAATGGGGTATTAAAAGCAGTTTTGTAACGATCATTATGATGTATTTGAATTTGCCAAAACCCAGATTTAAGATCAAATTTAGAGAAAACTAAAGCGGTAGTAGTGCTTTTAATTAGATCATATTTATTAGGTAAAGGATAACGGATTGTTTTTAAAATTTTATTAAGGGGTTTATAATTGATTACTAGGCGAGGAGCACCTCGTTCTAGCTCTGGAGCATTTTCAACATAAAAAGCTGTGCAACTCCTTGGAGATTTAGAAGGAGTAATTAATTTTTTAGAAATCAGATATTTTATTTCTTGTTCACACAGATTAAGTAGTCGTGGATTCATTTGAGATGGATTGGCTTTTGTGGGAATGTTATCTTCAGTAAATTCTGGTATATAAGGCAGAGTAACTATATGTTTTTTGCGATCCCAAAAAGCATAGGGAATGTCTGAACAACAAAGTTTATGTAATTTTTCTTGGAATGTCGAAGTTTAGTTTGGAATGTAGGAGTTTGAAGAATCTGATCTATTTTTAGAAAATTGATTTCAGAACGTAAGAAGTTTATTTGAGTCTGTTTATGATCAATTTGATTTATAATTTGATTTAAATATTTAACTTTTGGGAGCTGAGCAAACGGGAATAATATTTTGCGATTATTTAATATTGGAGTTATATCATTTGTAGAAACTGTGAAAGGCTGTATATGTTGAAGAAATGGAGTGCCTAATAGAATACCATGTTGAAGACCTTTTACAATAATAAAAGAGGTTGGTATGCAAATAGAATGATGACATATATGTGCTATGGGAATTTTATATTTAACGGATGATTTATTACGATTGGCGATAGAAATTTTACTATTTGTCTGTTCACTATAGCGTAGAGGGATGAGACCTTCACGGATACAATTTAAATCAGCACCTGAATCGATCAAGGCTGAACATTTATGTGTAAAATATTTAATAGTAAGGGTAGTAGGAGTAAACCATCTTTGATGAACATATTGAGTAAGAGATTCAATAAAAACATTGTCAAAGTCGGCAAGAGAATCTGTATGTGTTGTTTCTAATTGTGTTAACCGTTCTTTTAACATCTTTATTTCGGATTTTAATGTATTAATTTCTTCTTGCAATGTTTGTATGGTTGCAGGTTGAGGTCATTTACTTACTTCTTGTAGGAGGCTAGATAATGTATATTTAGTTGGATCAAGCGCAAGTTGTCGTTTAAATTTATGGCGTTTTTTATCAAATTCTTTTTCTCGTTTCGGAAGATGATTCGGCGTCTTTATTGTTTTGTATTATTTCAGTGAAATATTTAAATTTTAATATGGGATCTGTAATTTGTTCTCCTATTTCAAGTATGAGTTCTTCTTAGAGGAAGAGGAGGATGTATTCAATAGATTGGTGGTACAATGACAGTTATCAGAAGAAGAGGAAGAATCTTCATGAATTTGATGAATTTTCTTTTTATGAGTTTTCAAATGACATTTATTGGCATAATGTCCAGGTTTGCCACAATGATAGCAAACATTTTTCTTATTTCCTTGGGGTTTAGAGGATTTAGTAGTCCGACGAAATGGTTTTTTGGAAGTAGATTTATTGTAATAGGATGTTTTGGGAAAAACAGAAGAGCGAGAATATCGCTTATTATGAATTTGATAACAAAGAATTTCTTGAGAGAGATATGTATAAGTGATATTATGAACAGTGGTAACTTTATGAGTTCCATATTGCCATTTGAGGATCCATGAGATGGAATGTTTATGCATAAATTGGAATAGAGATAGTTTTTCAGCTTCATATTTCTTGAAAACATCATTTGGGAAGAACCCACTATGAGGACCAAATTTTGTCCACCATTCGGCCATGAACCATGCCGCGAGATTAACCTTTAATAAGTTTTTGAATGTAATATACCATGAATGTCCAGAAGCAGGGTAAAAAAGTATGTTGCGCCAAGCATCTATGTAATCTTTATAATTTACTTGAACAGGATGCCGATCAGTGACTAGTGTCATCGGTTGATAAATGAATGGGCTTCGCTGAATAGAGTGTTGCTGAGACCATTCTGCACTTGAAAGAACCTTTTGAATTTTGAATTTTGAATAAGAAATTTCTTCAGAGTTAGGTCTTGTAAAATGTTCACTAAGAACTGATTGAGTTGTGGTCAATAAGGTTTCATAAAACTTGATGGTAACATTAGGTCGATTAGGGATGAAATGCAAATAATGAGGCATGACCAATTTGACATGTGTATCTAAAGATTTATCAAGATGATGATGATCAAGAAGGATGACAAGATGACGATTACTGAATTTATAAAGAGATTTATTGACATCTGCTTGATTATAGGTATTGAAGAGAGGAGAAAATCTATTGAGGATGTTGAAGATTTGCCTTTGTCAGTCATGTTGATCTGTAGGCAATGAATTTGAGGAGATATAAGAAATTCACGAGATAAGAAGTCAGGTAGAGAATTATCTTGACCTTTAATATATTCGATATCAAAATAAAAAACACTTAATATTGCTTGCCATCGAGCAAATATTTGTTTAGAAACCAAATTTTTGACATCTTTCAAAAGAATTTCTTTAGCGGCTTTGCAATCAACACGAATTAAAAACTTTTGATTTAAAACATCTGATTGAAATTTTTGAACACATAATACAATTGCTAAAACTTCCTTTTTAACAGTCGCATAATTTTGTTG
Organism: Stephania cephalantha; assembly: GCA_039657325.1. Classification (NCBI taxonomy): domain Eukaryota; kingdom Viridiplantae; phylum Streptophyta; class Magnoliopsida; order Ranunculales; family Menispermaceae; genus Stephania; species Stephania cephalantha. Next base: position 26,410,658 of record CM077578.1, on the reverse strand, counting down.
TGTGGTATTCCATAGTTTGGATGTATAACAAACTAATTGTTCTTGTCCAGAATGATGTTTTTGTAAAAGGATGCCACCATAACCTAAGTCAGATGCATCTGTTTGTATAATATTTGGATAAGCTAAATTTGCTAAGTGTAGACAAGGAAGAGATTCAACCTTTTGTTTGAAGTTCTGTATGGCAGAAGTATGGGCAGAAGTCCATTGAAATTTAACATTTTTTTTGAGAAGATCTTGCAAAGGTTTACGGTCTAAAGCTGCTTGTTTGTAGAAATCAGAGAGATAATTTAGACAACCAAGAAATCGTTGTAGTTGTGTTTTATCATAGTAAGTTGATAAGGGAATTTATCTGAGAAATCAATAACACGATTGACTGGAGTAATTGTTTGATTAGATAGTTTAAAACCTAAGAACGTAGTAGAGGTTTGAAAAATATGCATTTTCTTTTGTGATAAAACAAGACCATTTTTTATAATTATTGCTTGAAAGGTATATAAATGTTTCCAATGTTGATCTATTGTTTTGGAGAATACTAAAATATCATCAATATAAACAAGTATAAAATCTCTATAGGCATTGAAAATATCATTCATAATTTTTTGAAATTCAGAAGGTGCATTTTTTAATCCGAATGACATGACATTCCATTGATATTGGCCAAATGGGGTATTAAAAGCAGTTTTGTAACGATCATTATGATGTATTTGAATTTGCCAAAACCCAGATTTAAGATCAAATTTAGAGAAAACTAAACCAGTAGTAGTGCTTTTAATTAGATCATATTTATTAGGTAAAGGATAACGGATTGTTTTTAAAATTTTATTAAGGGGTTTATAATTGATTACTAGGCGAGGAGCACCTCGTTCTAGCTCTAGAGCATTTTCAACATAAAAAGCTGGGCAACTCCATGGAGATTTAGAGGGAGTAATTAATTTTTTAGAAATCAGATATTTTATTTCTTGTTCACACAGATTAAGTAGTCGTGGATTCATTTGAGATGGATTGGCTTTTGTGGGAATGTTATCTTCAGTAAATTCTGGTATATAAGGCAGAGTAACTATATGTTTTTTGCGATCCCAAAAAGCAGAGGGAATGTCTGAACATCAAAGTTTATGTAATTTTTCTTGGAATGTCTAAAGTTTAGTTTGGAATGTAGGAGTTTGAAGAATCTGATCTGTTTTTAGAAAATTGATTTCTGAACGTAAGAAGTTTATTTGAGTCTGTTTATGATCAATTTGATTTATAATTTTATTTAAATATTTAACTTTTGGGAGTTGAGCAAACGGGAATAATATTTTGCGATTATTTAATATTGTAGTTATACCATTTGTAGAAACTGTGAAAGGCTGTATATGTTGAAGAAATGGAGTGCCTAACTGAATATCATGTTGAAGACCTTTTACAATAATAAAAGAGTTTGGTATGCAAATAGAATGATGACAAATATCTGCTATGGGAATTTTATATTTAACGGATGATTTATTACCATTGGCGGTAGAAATTTTACTATTTGTCTGTTCACAATGGCGTAGAGGGATGAGACCTTCACGGATACAATTTAAATCAGCACCTGAATCGATCAAGGCTGAACATTTATGTGTAAAATCTATAATAGTGGGTAATAGGTGTAAACCATCTTTGATGAACATATTGAGTAAGAGATTCAATTAAAACATTGTCAAAGTCGGCAAGAGAATCTGTATGTGTTGTTTCTAATTGTGTTAATCGTTCTTTTAATATCTTTATTTCAGATTTTAATGTATTAATTTCTTCTTGCAATGTTTGTATGGTTGCAGGTTGAGGTCGTTTACTTACTTCTTGTAGGAGGCTAGATAATGTATATTTAGTTGGATCAAGCGCAAGTTGTCGTTTAAATTTATGGCGTTTTTTATCAAATTCTTTTTCACGTTTCGGAAGATGATTCGGCGTCTTTATTGTTTTGTATTATTTCAGTGAAATATTTAAATTTTAATATGGGATCTGTAATTTGTTCTCCTATTTCAAATATGAGTTCTTCTTGAGCAGTTAACACATTAATTTCAGTAGCAGACGAAGAGGAGGATGTATTCAACAGATTGGTGGTACAATGACAGTTATCAGAAGAAGAGGAATAATCTTCATGAATTTGATGAATTTTATTTTTATGAGTTTTCAAATGACATTTATTGGCATAATGTCCAGGTTTGCCACAATGATAGCAAACATTTTGCTTATTTCCTTGTGGTTTAGAGGATTTAGTAGTCCGACGAAATGGTTTTTTGGAAGTAGATTTATTGTAATAGGATGTTTTGGGAAAAATAGAAGAGCGAGAATATCGCTTATGTCTCCTTCCTGGATTAGTAATGAGAGTAATATCTAAATCATGACCAAATTCATAACATAAATTTCCTAAAACTTGGTTTAAGGTTTTCTTTTCTTTTGCTAAGTTGGTGTTTTATACTCATGTCATTGCAAATAGCTAGTCCACATGTTTGGATGGCTTGTATAAGATCTCCATAGGAAGTGGAGTTCCAATTTAAGGCACCATTATTTTTGGATTTAATATACTCTTTGACATTTTCAACAAAATAAGGTGGTAATCCAAGCGATAAATCTTTCTTTCTAGAATTGAGCATCATGAGTAGTTAATTGATAAACCTTAGAAAAGAATGTATCCTTATACCATCGATAGTCATTCATTGTTTTGCATCGCAGGCTTTGTAATTGATCACAAATTTTTTCATCTAGTGAAGATAGAGTTCCTATAAAATGCCAAATAATATTTGATAAGAGGCAATCTACCCCATTATGTTGTTGTCTTCCTTGAGGATCTAATAAGGGATTTCCTTGGGGATCTTTTTTGACAAAATTTAGAATTTTTAATCTAGTTGCATCATTGAAAGCATAATTCCACCAACCGTATAGTTGTCCTGTAAAACCAGCGGCAATGGCGCCAGCGATGTTACCTTCAACATGATGTGCTAAGGAACACGCTTTAGCATAGATTTGAATTTGATATACAACCTTGAGAATATGATATTATGATAAACCATCAATATTCCTTTCATATATGGCATTGCCATCAAATTTTTGATAAGATCTGCAGGAGAGGGTTTAGAATAGAATTGTTTTTGTTTAGGATAGCGAGTTTGATAAGCAGGTTTCTTTTTTCGAAAAATCCGTTGAATAGCAAGACTAGAATCTGTATCGTATCACTTACAGGATTAGAACTAGAAGAGGATGTATTAGAAATAGATTGAAGATCGAGATTAGTTATTGGTGCTTCTGATTGATCTGATAACTTATCGAGATTGGCGATTATAGGAGCTTTATCCTTCTTGTCATAGTGTGGATCAAGTTTGGCTAATTGAGCTGTAATTTTTTCTAAGAGTTCATCCGAATAGTTGGATTTTGGTTTAATTAAAGGGAATGGAGCTATGGGCGGAAGAAAAGATTGTGTAACTAGAGGGACTGAAGGTTCAGATCTATGATGTATTTGATGAGAAGTTGTTGCTTGTTCTTTAACAGAGAGATTTTTTTTGATAGTGTAGATAAATAGATATTTGTAAAATTATTTTGTTCGATCAAATGATTTAAATCCTTTTTTGTAATAGGTAATTCGTCATCGAAATTAGTTTTTAAAGGAGTAGCCCTAATATGCTCTTTTATTTTTAAAGGGGCTAAATGAGGATGAGTTTGAATATATTTTTCGCCATTAGAACCTTCCCAAATTGTATTTATTTTGTGAACTATTTTTGGACAATGTTGAGCTAAAAAGTCAAAAAACAGAATATTATATTTTATTTGATTAATATAAGTAAAATATTTTTCGCGTAAAATAGCTTGTTGATTTTTGGTAACTAATTTGCAAAATATAGGTTTTAATGGATGTTGTAAAAATTGTTGTTTTAAAAGAGGATAATCAAGGATGAAATCATCAGAATTAGAATCAACAGTAATTGTATGAATTTGATATTCAGCAAAGTCATTAATACTGACTGTATCTTCTTTAGGTGGAGAGGTGGTAGAATAAATTGGGTACGCTATTCCAGATACATGTATGTTTGGAGGCATAGGTGGTGGAAGTTGGACATAAGTTTTAGAAAAGGAATTTTCTTGCCTAGACGAAGTAGAAGATCTAGCTGCAAATACTATTTCTACTTTACCATCATCATGCGTTATGATTTTATGAATTTCATCAGATATTTGTCGTTTTTGGCATTCTTCTTTATTAGTATCATGTATGGTCCATACTTTTGGAATTTCTATATCTTTCCAATTTAATTGTTTTTATCAACAATTTTATTTTGAATATTTGTTAAAAATAGAGTAGAAGTTCCCTTTTGAAGGTTTGTATATGCTACATCGGGTATGATTGTATGCATTAATTTGTAATAAATACGATAGACTACAGCAACATTTGAACATATACCTTTCATCTTAAAACCTTGAGTATAAATTCCTAAAACAAGCAGCTTCATGAGCAAATTCATCATGTAGGCTTATGGTGAAATTTGGAAAATAATTAAAATGAATATGTCCTTGTGCTAAACTACCTTCTATCATTCCTAATAATGAATCGTTAAATTCTTGATGACGTTTATCGCGTACAGATACTAAGATAGAAGTATTAAGGCCTAATGATATTAATGGTTTGATAGCAACTTGAATAAGTCCTATATGTAAATATTTATGAGTTTCTTTATATTTATTTATTTTTTCAGGAGGAATAAGTAGTAGTTCCTGACCTTCTTCATCAACAGATTTGGTGTTTTCTTCTAACTTTATAATGAAATCTTGTTTTTTAGAGAAATAGCCTTTATTGTAAATATCAGAAAGTTTGATGATTGACATGTCCCAATTGCGAAGAGATTGTTCTATTTGAGAAAAAAGACTTCATGTATATTTTTTAAATCGATGGTTGTCATTGGTTTTGTGATAGGCTTAGGTTGAGATTCAGAAGAGGAAGCAGACTCAAAGTTTATCGAAGAGGATTTTTTTGATAGAACACGCGTTTCCTTTTTAACGAGATTACCCATGATTTTGCAATAGGTTTACACACTTGGTCAACGGTTTGTTGCTAGACTTACGCTTCTTCTGCTAGACTTATAACGCGACTAGGAAAGTGTTTTCAAAACCAAAAGGCAAAATCAAAGGAAAACTCAGGTTAAAATGAAACTTATGAAATCAAAGAAAACCAAAATCGATAAATCAAGAGTCGATTTTCAAATCTGAAACTTTAACTAAGCAAATAGAAAGAAATTTTCTTTTGATATTGAAGATATAAAAGTAAATTTAATAATGATGATGATATCTTGTATATAAAGAGAAACTAGCATATGCACAGATGAGGAGAATCAATATGCATATGATTAAAATGATAAAGCAAGGCATAGAGATGACTTACAAATGTCTTTATGATGATCAATGGCTCTGATACCAATTGAACAAAAAACATATTGCCATTTGAGGATCTCCTCAAACTACTAATTAAGCAGACATTAATGCTTTATTTTGGTGATTATGAAAGAGAAACATATATGCCAAAAAAAATACTTAAGATAGGTAAAAAGAAAAAGAAAGTAGAGAAAATAATAGAAGAAAAGAAGAAGAGATGATGGCCAATGTCATTCCCACTAGAGAACGGTTGATTGAACAATTAAAATGTACACATTTTCCTGAAAGGTTATACCCATAGTATTTAGCAAGAGTTGAAGCTTATGAAAAATTGTTACAAACTTCTGAAATAGTTAATCAAGAGAAGGGTGATAAGATTCCTTATAAATTAAATAAAGATATGTATTATATTTCCCCCATTCCACAAAGATTAGCAGATGCTTGGAAAGAAGAAATTAATGAAGACATTTTTGAAGCATTTAAGAAAATTGAAATCAATGGACCATTAATGAAATCAATTATGCAATTATCAAATTATGATGAAATTTTGAAAAAACTATCTAATTATAAAGACAAATTTTTAGAAGAATCTAAAGAAAACTTAGGGCAAAAGGTGTCATCTTTAATAAAAAGGAAAATACCTGAAAAATGTCCCGACCTAGAAATGTTTGTAATACTTATCACAATAGGAACCTCTTCTATTGAACTTGCTATGTGTGATCTCGGAGCATCAATTAATGTATTAAACTATATGAATCATTGAAAACAAGATCGTTGACTAATATGCCTATTAATTTTACTTTAGCGGACAATACAACTATTATATCGTATGGATTATTAGATGACATTTTAGTAAAAGTAAACGACTTAGTATTTTCAACTGACTTTAATGTCATAGAAATGGGAGATTCAATATCACCTAATCCAGCTAAAATTAAGTTTGATATTTTTGAATCGACGATATCTATAGAATATGAAGACGAAATTGTTACGTTCAAAATTAAAAACGAACATAACTATAATGAATATGATGAATTACTTGATAATGAAATTAATGATAATGATTATCTAGAATTGAATCTTTATGATGATATAAACACTGGTATTTATGCAATTAACGCAGTAACAATGAAAATTGTAAATGAAGTTTTGAAGAAAGAACAAGTTGAAGACATTTCAAATGAAAAGAAAGTAACTCAAGAATGTAGAGTTAAGCAACTGGAGAATAAGAAAAGTATGAACAAGCAGAGAGATTTTAAAGTAAAAAAGAATAAGAAAAAAGTTGGATTTAAGTCTTGTGAAGCTTAATGATCCTAGATGTATATATTTGAATATAAAAATCAAATAGGATTGATACTTTAGAGCTCAGTGTGATACATGTTCTAATGCAAATCTCATGCCTATACACTTCTTGCTACATACTCAATCGGAGTTGGATGCACTTGCTTTAAACTGAATTTCTTCATTGGATGGTACTTTAAGTCAACCAATAGGAGTGGTCATGAATGTACCAGTTCAAGTGGACAAGTACATTTTACCAATATACTTTTTGGTCATGCTACACTTTATCAATGAATATACAACAACAACATAGCCTCAGTCCTAAATTAATTGGGGTCGGCTACATAGATCAAACTTTTCCATTATGTTCGACTTTATCAATGAATATCTTCCTTTAATCTTAGGACGACCTTTTTTAGCCACTTCTCAAGCTGTTATGGATATTCTGAACAGAACAATCACTTTGACGATTAATGGTCAAGAAATTACTTTTTGGAATGACACTAGAGTGGACGATCCTATATTCAAGTTTAGAGATCTGGTCCAACTCTGTAATGGTTCAGTCGAGCTAACATCAGTAAACAAAAGCGCTCTATGGAAGGTAACCTATATTATTTATTTATTTTAATTTTAATTTTAGCAGGAGTTTACCATTAGTACAATATGTTTTTATTCTCCCACTTTTTGACTCTTGTAGTAAAAATATTTTCAGAATTTAAACTTCGGAGTACTTTCAAATGAAGGAGGTGATCGAGTTGTTTTGTTTCTATGGCCTTTATGCAAGCTTACATTATTCACTTGTTTGTTTATTTATTCAATTAATAAAATAAAATTATTAGTTAGTTACATATCCTAATCAAACTTTTGAATTTCCAATCAATTCTACTTTTGTATTAATTATTATGAATGATACATATGATAATTTTGAAATAATTTGCAAAAATAGTAAATTAAGACTATCGAATCTTGAGCGATTTGGTTTAACACTAAGAATCACTGGGAAAATCGGTGATAGTTAACCAGGGATTTTAAGTGAAAATTCAAGCATGGCGAATAAGCACTGAGTCAGCAATATATCGCAGATCGTCGGCGAAATCAGTGAGGCACTGAGCCTAAATTCCACTGATTTTCAGTAGTGTATCCAATTCAAAACCCTAATTCGCTAGGCCCGAATTCGAGTTCTTAAAACAAAACCCTAATTCGTCACACATAAATCATTTCACACACACCAACCATTACTCTAATTCAATCCAAACATCAAATTCTTGCCTAGATTCAACCTTCCAAAGCTAGATTTTAATATATTTAAGTGATTCCCACCTCTATATAGTTTCGTTCAACCCGAAAAAGTGCAAATTTGAGAGAATAGAACCAAACCGGGGTTTAAGGGAATTTTGAATATGAGCTTGGGATAGCAAATTGGAAGAGTTCAAGAGCGTATACCTTAAGGGATTCACTCTTAAGAAGGTAATCATGATAAAACCTTAGCTTTTACTCTGTCAATTTTTTTAGATGAATTTTTGCAAAATTTTCAATTGATTTCAAAATTGTTTTATTTGAATCTATTTTATTACCATTAATAAATAATCTCATTTATTCCAATAGAATGGACATTGTGATTACGATGATCGTTGGTTTACAAATTAAATAATTTCAGAATTTTGGTATTCTTATCGATTCAAAAGATTCGTATATGCAATTGGTTTGAAATCAAGTTCCAAATGAGTTTGGGTGTGTTTTGTTTTAGAAAGACTAGAATTTATTGTACAATTATTTTATATTATTTAGAAAACCAATTTTAAGTTTATAATTGAGTAAAACTTCAATACCAATTTTATTTAAGCTTCCAATTGATTTTCAAGCTAGTTTTTCAAATGATTTTCTCCTTTTAAGTACAGTTTTGAATTCTACCAAATTATTTTCGATAAACATTTTTATGATCCACATATTTAAATTGTTAATAGGACTTGTAACTATTTGATTTGAAAAAATGGCCGAACGCGGGAATGGTAGAAGTTCAAGAGATGAGAAAGGAAAGGGAGCACTAGTAGAAAAATCCAAAACAAAATCCAAAGTTCCACCCACACGAATTAGACTTACATAAATCTCAATAAACAATACTAGAGTTAGAACACAAAGAGAACCTACTTTATCATTAGATTTTAGTGATGAGTCAGAAGAAGAGGAACTTGAGGAAACTCCAAAAATTCCTTTTACTATGGATAATTCAATCAATGCTAAAGCTCTTACTAAAATGAAGAACGACATTAAGAAAAATAGAAAAACAATTTTGGAGGACTTGAAATAAAGTTGATAGGATTTTAAACATAATAAGGAGATTGGGGATTGTTGATCAGGGATTACAATGTTGATAATGACATGGAGATTCCTAGATAGATGGGTTAAGAGATTTTAGTTAGAGAATTTTATGCAAATGGGCATGAGAGTGACAATAAAATAATATTCATGGTTTGAGGAAGACTAGTTGATTACTCACCTGAAAGAATAAACCGGTACTACAGATTGCCAAAATCTTATAAGAGAAAAAATAGCGATTAACTTAAACCAGAATATGGATTCAAACATGGATTTCCCCAAGAAACCATGAAGAATGGATTAGAAACAATTTCGGGGGATAAATTCATTTTGGATAAAAATGGGTATCCAAAACACATTCAAATTAAGAATTTTAGAAAAACCACAATAACATGGAACTATTTCATAAATGCGAGCCTGCAACCATGGTTTTAATACTACGAAGTGGTGAATTACAATATAACATTGTTCTAACACATTTTTTAAAGGATATGTTACATTAATGTTGGAAAGGTCATTAATGACTCGATTAGAAATATCATGACCACAAATAAGAATGGAGGATTACCTTTTCCTTTGATAATAACAGAATTCTACAAACAAGACCGAGTTCATATGATAGGTTTTGGGTTGAATGTTCATCCTAAAAAGACTATCACTGATGAATACATAGAAAACACCAAAAAAGTGCAAGGCTATGTAGAATCTGAGGAAGAAAGAGAAAACATGAGCAACCTAGAAGAGAAACTGTAGAGAAAAGAAAAATACAAGCAAAAAGTAGACAAGTTTTGGAAGAAATGCAAACTGATGCGTATAATGAGAGGTAGTTCAGAGTAACCTGCTGAAGATTTCACTGGGATGTACGCTGAAGAGACGGAGATGGCCATGATGGGATCAATCTTGCATAACCAAATGCGAAACCTAAGGAATCAAGAGTTTATTTTTTAGGACCAGTGTGAAATTGTGAGGAGCTTGCATGGTTTTGAAAAATGAATGGCCAGGAGAATGGAAAGAGAAAGAGTTGAGATTTCAATATCATCTACCTAATTGAGATTACCTAATAAGGGAGTCTTTTCAAAAAGAACTCTAGAGGTTGGAGTGAACTACATGCTTTATGATCCTGCAACAAGCTATCAATCTCTTCACATCACTAAGGGGATGATGGTGATGACGCAAATTCAGGACGGTGGTCCTGAGCTATTTTCTTTTCTATTTTTTCTATCTCTAAATGAGGTCTTGTACTGTAATATGATACTATGTTATGTGAAATGTGAATTGATATTGTGCTACTGCTGTGGTTTCTACTTGTTATATTTGATTTGTTTATGCTACATTAACGTTATAGATGATGCATGACGATTTTTAATTTCTCATGCTTTCTTTGTTTATGAAAATTCATTCTTGTGATAATTTGCTCACTATTATATTATATTTAGTTTGTTTACATTTCACGAGTTATATTTGTTTTGTTGGGAACCTGACTCAGTTTTTAAACCTTGAGGACAAAGTTTAGAATGAGTTTGGGGGTATTTAGGTGAAGTGGAGTATAAAGATGCAAAGTATGGAAGATTTAAGAGGTAGAATCTATTTATTCAATGTTCAAAGTTGAGTGAAAATTTTCAAAATTTTGAAGATATAGGTAGTATTTCTTCATTTTACTTTATTTAGTTAGGAATATGAACTAAATATATTTGGATTTAAATAGAAGTGATATTTTTTTTTACTACCCATAAAAATAGAAAGTTTATGATATAACATAATTGTTATACCTTATTCGGTTTAACATAGAATTGTGTATGCACTAGAGGAGTTTATAGTGGATTGATTGCTTTGTGTTAGACATTATAATGGGTAGAAAATTGAAGCAAAAGTGCAAGAAAAATAAGACATATTTCTAAAAATCTTGTTATACAAAAACTATTGATCAAATATTTTATATTTATATATAAATAATGAAAAAAATTATGCCATAATTAAGAGAAGAAATAGGAAATTAGCCAATAAACTTTACTTAGTTGGAAAGAATACTTCCTTAAATATAATAAAAGTGAGAAGAGCTAATAAGATTTTTTAAATGATAAAAAATAGAGAGACCCAAATATTTCAAAAGAAATGGAGCAGAGACTTTATTGGTGGGAAAAACGTGAGAAAAAACTCTTATAAAAATAATAATGGTATCCAAAAGAAATGGAGCAGGGAACCATAAGAATATAATATAAAGAAGAAAAATATAAACATAGAAGAAAGAAGAAATAAAAAAAAGAGATATAGAAAAAATGGAAGGATGTTTATGAAAAACTTCAAATAAAAGATTTAACTCGAATGCTTATAGCTAAGTTGAATGAAGTATTTTTCTTCCAACATTCCAACAAATGAACATGATAATAATAATTATTGGTGATTGAAAATTCATATTTACTTTGATTCTGGTAGCAATTTTAATATTGTTTGAAAATGAGATTGATTTAGTGATTTTTGTATCTTGAGATTCTATATTAGTCATCATAAGCTTGATGCTTGTCAGTGGAGATTGAGAAAACTTATATAGTGGTTTGATCTTGGTAATTAATTGAACTTTGAATTCTGAGGTGTATTGCATAACTAGAAAGTTGAGTTGTCAAATAAGGTGTTGTTCTTTAAATCTTTCTATTTTATCATTATTTTCTTATGAGGGTAGTATGTTTTTTTTGATGATCACTTCTGTTTAAGAATAAAAGTAAGTAATTATGAAATCAGAATAAGGAATGAAAAAGAGAATATGATTAAGAACATTCATTTGCTTGGAACAACAAAGTGCTGAGTGTGGGGGTATTTGATAAGTTAATAATTAGACAATGTTTTATAGCATATTTTAGGGTGATTTTGGATATAAAAGGCTATATTACACTGAGTTTTCTCTTATTTTTGTAATTTTAGATTATAATTAGATTATGTGAAAAAATGGAAGAAAATAAAGAATTTAGTCAAGTGAAGAAAATGCACAACAAATGAAAAGCGAATCAAGAATGAACTAGAAATCATTGCTGGCAAATCAACAGTGAATCATGGTTTATAAAAGAATCGCCAGACAAATCGATGATGGACAGGGGATCATTTCCACCGATGTGTCCAGCGAATTAGGATTTAAGTGGAATTGGTGACGACTCGCTGAGGTCGATTTCATGAATATTAGATAACTACAAGGAGTTTCAGTTAGTTTGAGATATGTACTGCCTAAAATACTATAGATATGAATTTTGGGCTTTGAAATCAATTGCCATTGAGTATCCTAGATCATATTTTATTACTCTTGGAACCATATTATTTCCTTTTTATTATGTGTTAGTTTAGATTTATTGTTCATTGCTTTTGAAAACAATATGAAGATTCAAAGCATTCAATAAGAGACATTTATTTGTCTTTTATTTATTTTATTGTGTTGTTTATTATGAATATTAGTGAGTAGTTTATTAATCTAAACAAAGTCTGAACATTAACTTGATTCGTTTAGTGATGTAGTCATAATGAAGATTGATTTTTACTTAATGTTTTAAACTAATCGTATTCTTTGATTCACCGATTTAATAGATTATTATTTGCGGATTATAATCATGAAGCTTTGTATTGCATGCATAGTCTAAAATATGTATTGTGATATTTGGATTTAATATCTAGTTTAAGTAGTAACTAGGATTGTTTAAAGAGGTCTTTTGCCATTTAGATGTCCTAGGTGAATTGAAATCTAAGTTTAATATTGAAGTGGTTTTTCGAAGGTATTAGGCTTAGTAGTTCGAACTTTTCACGGAACTTAATGCTGTTATATTATCTAATTAACTTCAATCAGCTTTCGAATGATTAATTTATAAAATTAGGATGTGGCTTTTCCATTGATATAAGGAGATTTGATAGTTTGATAAGGACTATCTACTTACTTATGATTTGGGTTTAACGAATCGAAAATACTTTATAAAAAGATTAAAGTATGATTATGACTATGATTTAAGTAATATGATTGGATACAAAATTGATTTATGTTTCATTGTTCTGGATATTTGTTTAGATGTTTGTTTTCTATTGAATTGAATTGCTTTGAATTTAGTGAATTTGATTTGTATTACTTAAGTTAGTTTAATTAGTTTAATTAATTATTATAGTTTGATTAATTATTTTTAATTCTCATGTTAATTAATTAATTAAAGTAAAGTAAAAATAATAAGACTCTTGGAAAACTTTTTTCCTAAAGAATCCATGTAGAGATTATCCCACTTATCACTACTACAAATAATAAGGATATACGAGAAACTTATTGTAACACGCTCGACACGTGTCACATCTAAATAATAAAACACCTATTAAATTAATCATAGTTATTACTTTATATTAGATTTAGAACCTAAATATCACAATATACATTCTAGACTATGCATGCAATACAAAGTTTCTTGATTGTAATACACAAAAACAAATCTATTGAAACTTTGAATTGACGTATACGATTAAGTTTAAAGCATTAAGCACAAATTCTTCTTCGTTATGACTACATTGCAAAACGGTTTAATTTAATGTTTGGACTTTGTTTAGATTAATAAACTATTCTTACATATTCAAAAGAAACATTGCAATAAAATAAATAAAATACATTAATGAAAAATACCTCTTATTGAATACTTAAATCTCTAAAACGTCTTCAAAAGCAAGAACAATAAACATAATCTAAAACTAATCAATGGCTCTCAAGAATAAACAAGGTCAATCAAGGAGCACTTAATTTCGAAGCCCTCAGGTCATATATATACATATATGTATATATATATATATATATATATATATATATATATATAGTATTTTAAGTAGTACATATCCCAATCTAAGTATTCTAATCATTGGCCGACTTCAGGGAATCCCGATCGAATCTTCTATCTCAGCTAAATCGCTGGGAAAATCAATGTCTGTGGTTCACCGATTTGGGTAGCAAATCCTAGTTCATGTCTTGAATCGTTGATGCATCGTTGGACTCTTTATTGCCGATTTATGTAGTGAATCCTAGTGTAAACTTTAAAGCACTGTGGAATCGCTAGACTTCTCTTCAATTGACTAAATTCTTTGCTTTTCTTCATTTTTTCTTCCATTTCTTCATATAACCTAATATAATTTGAAATCATAAAAACAATAGAAAACCTAGTGTAATAAAGCCTTTACATCTAAAATCACCCTAAAATATACTATAAACACTATCTAGTTATTAACTTATCAAATACCTCCAAACTTAGCACTCTGATATCCCGTGCAAAGGAATACTCTAAATCATATTCTCTTTTCATTCTTTATTCTTTATTCTAATTTCATAATTGCTTTTTCTTTTCTTAAACAAAAGTTATAATTAAATATAAACATATTACTTTTATGTAAATAAAATTTATGATAGAATATAAAGATTTAAATAACAATCCCTTAATTAACAATTCAACCATCTTTATGCAATACACTTCAGAATTCAAAGTTCAATCAATACCAAGGTCAGACCACTATATAGGCTTTCTCAATCTCCATTAACAAGTATCAAGCTTATGATGACTAATATAGAATCATAAGATACATAAATCACTAAATCAATCTCAATTTCAAACAATATTTAAAAATTCCACCACAATCAAAGTCGATAAAGATTTTCTTAGACACCAATAAATATATTATCATGTTTAATTGTTGGAATGTTGGAAAAAAAAGATACTTCATTCAACTTAGCTAAAAGCACTTAAGCTAAATATTTTATTTTTAGAGTTTTTTTTATAAACATTCTTCCATTTTTCTATTTTTTTCATATTTTTCATTTTTCATTCCTACGGTTCCCAGCTCCATTTCATTTGGATACCATTGTTATTTTTATAAGAATTCTTTCTCACATGTTTTCCACCACTAGATTCTCTGCTTCATTTCTTTTAGAACCTGTGGATCTATCTATTTTAAAATTTTAAATTTTTTTAGCACTACTCACTTTCACTATAGTCAAGGAAGTATTCTTTCCAATTAAGTAAAGTTGTATTGGCTAATTTCATATTTCTTCTTCCCTTAATTGTGGCATAAGTTTTTTTCATTATATATATAAAACAAATAATCTTTGTATAACAAGATTTTTAGAGATCAGTCTTATTTATCTTGCACTATTTTGATCTTCTACCTATTTTCATGTCTGACACAAAACAATCAATCCCTTTAAACTCTTCTAGTGCATTTAAAATTTAGGTAAGTTAAATAGGGTATAACAATTTATTTCTATCATAAAATTTCTATTTTCATGGGTAATAAAAATAGGAAAATGCTAGAATGACACCCGATTGACACTCTAAGTGACACCCCTGTAACATGGCACGCGGGCCCCATACAAAAAATAAGTGTGCGTAAAATAATTTTTTATGCATAACACGCGTGGTGTGTATCTCAAAGCACAAATGTCGACTCCTATGGATGCTGGCCCTGCGCCACATCACATGGGTATCACTCGAGGTGTCATTTGGGGTGTTATTGTAGCAATTTCCACAAAAATGCCACTTCTATTTAAATCCAAATTATATTTGATTTATAGTTTCCTAACTAAATAAAGTAAAATGAAGAAATATTACCTGTATCTTCATCAAAAATTTAAAAATTTTAGTCGATTTCAAATAAAATCTACCTCTTGAATCTTCCATACTTTGCTTTTTTATACTTCACTTCATCTAAAGACCCCCAAACTCTTTTCAAACCTTATCCTCAAGGTTTACAAATTAAGTTAAGTTTCCAACAAAACAAATATGCATCGTAAAACATAAATGAACTATATCAAATAATAATAATTAATGAACATATTATCATATGGATAAAATTTCCATAAACAAAGAAATAATGACAAAAATAAATTACCAAACATCATCAATAATAATAATAATAATAATAATAATAATAATAATAATAATAATAATAATAATAATAATAATAATAATGTATCATCATCACATCAAACATAAAAAATATCAAATCACAGTGTCAAAGTATCAATTAGCACATATCTTTCAAAATAGGAAACAATATTCCGATAAATTCAAGTCTTTCTAAAAAAAAACACACCCCCAAATTCCTTTGAAACTTAATTTCAAACTAATTGTATAGAAAAATCTTTGAATCGATAAGTACCAAAATTTCAAAATTTTTTTCTTTGTAAAGCAAGAATTATCGTATTCACTATTTATATTGTATTGAAATTAATGAAATCATTTATCAATAGTAATAACATGAATTCCAATAAATAATTCTTGAAATCAATTCTTCATCAAAAATAAAAAATTCTCAATTTAAAATATTAGGGTTTGTTCCTGATTACCTTCTTGAGAGTGAATCCCTAAAGTTATAAATTCTTGAACTCCTCTAAATCTCTCTTCCAGGCATCTACTCGAAACTCCTTTGCTCAAGCCCTAGTATGACTCCACATTTTTAAACTCGCCCTATTTTAGGTTGAACGAAGCAAGGTTGAGGCGAGAATTACTTAAATACATTAAAATCTAGCTTAGGAAGGTTTAATCTAGGCATAAATTTGGTCTTTGAATAGAGTGGGTGCAATGGTTGCTATGTGTTAAATGAGTTATGTATGGAGAATTGGGGGTTTGTTTTAAAAATCTGATTGGGGCCTAGCGAATCAAGGTTTTAAGTGGATTTGCTGGTGATTCACTATTTAAATAGATGAAAATAAGGTTCCTTGCCTCACCGATTTACCCAGCGAATCCTAGTTATAATGTCGATTCGTTGCTGAATCGCTACACTTGAATTTTACTAAAATTATTTTCTCACTGTTACTAATTTGGCCAGCGATTTACAGTATTAACTCACACCGTTCATGATTCGCTGGATAGTAAATACTATTCTTATCTAATAAAATTCATAATTATCATATATATCACTTATATAATCAATATAAAAGTAGAATCCACTAAAAATTCAAAAATTTGAGTAGGATATGTAACTAACTAATAATTTTATTACTTTAATAATTAAATAAATAAATAATGTAAATTGTGTAAAGCACACAACAACTCGGTCATCTCCCCTCATTTGAAGCTACTTTGGAGCTTAAATTTGGAAAATATTTCCAAAGCGAGAGTCAAAAGATGAGAGATTAAAAACATACTATATTAATAAAATGGAAATAAAGATAGAATATAGGTTGCTTCCCATAAAGCACTTTTGTTTACTATCATTGGCTCGACTGAACTATTTCAATATTAAATCGGATCTATAAACTTGAATTTAGGATTGTGCACTCTAGTGACATTCAAGAAAGTAATTGCTTGATCATTCGCTCTTAAAGTGATTGTTTTATTTAGAATATCCTTGATAGCTTGAGAAGTGGCTAAGAAAAAGGCGTTCTGAAATTATAGGAGGATCTTCATTGACAAACTGAGGCATAACCAAAAAGTCTTTAGGTAAACTCTACTTGTCTACTTGAACTAGTACATTCGTAACCACTCCTATTGGTTTAATTGAAGAACCATTCGAAAAAGGAACTTGTTGCAGAAGCACGTTCATCTAACTCTAATTGAGTATATAGAAAGAAGTGCATTGACATTAGATTTGCATTAGAACCCGTATCACACGGAGCTTTAAAGTGCCAAATACATTTGATTTTTATATTCAAATATATATCTCCACGATCATTCAACTTAACAAGACCTGAACTCATATTATTTTTCTTCTTATTCTTCTTAACTTCAAAATTCTTCTGGCTTATTAATAATCTTCCCATTCTCTGGTTGCTTAACTCTCCATTCCTGAGGTACTTTCTTTTCATTTGAAATGTCTTCAACTTGTTTTTTCTTTGAAACATCATTTTTAGTTTCTATTGTTACTGCATTAATTGCAGATACTTTAGTGCTTAGATTATCATAATGATTTAATTCTAAAGAATCATTATCATTAATTTCTATATCAAGTAATTCATCATAATCATCATAATTATCCTCATCATTGAATTTGAACATGACAATTTTTATCTTCAAACTTCATAGACATCGTCCCTTAAAAATATCTAACCTAGTTTTAGCTGTTTTAAGAAAAGGTTTACTTAATAATATAGGTGGAAAATTATGTAATATTGAATCTCTCATTTCCATAACATAAAATTTAGCTAGAAATACTAAGTCATTTACTTTCACTAAAATGTTTTCTAATAATCCATATGGTTTAATAATTATATTATCAACTAACTTAAGGTTAATAGGTGTATTAGTCAAATATGCTATTTTCAATGATTCAAATGATTTAAGTGACATCATTAATTGATGCTCCAAGATCACACATAGCAAATTTAATAGAAGAAGTTCCTCTCATGATAGGTATTCAAAACACGCCTGGACCAGAAAATTTCTCACGTATTTTTTATTAAAGTTGACACTTTTGCCCTAAGTTTTATTTAGATTCCTCTAAAGATTTATCTTTAGATTCAGAAAATTCTTTTAAGACTTCATCATAAAATGATAATTTCATAATTGATTCCATTAAAGGTTTATTAATTTCTATTTTTTGAAATGCTTAAAAAATGTCTTTATTAATTTCTTCCTTCCTGACATCCACTAATCATTGTGGAACGGAAGAAATAGAATAAATATCTTCATTTAATTTATCAGGAATCTTATTATCCTTTACTTTATTAACTATTTCAAAAGTTTGTAAAGACTTTTCATAAGCTTTAACTTTGACTAAATATCATAGGTACAACCTTTCAGGAAAGGTGTATATTTCAATTGTTTAGTCATCCATTCTCTAGTAGGAATGACATTAGCCATCATCTATTTTCTTCTTCTATTATTTTTCGTATTTTCTTCTTTATATCCCTTTTAGGTATATTTTCTGGTATTATCTTAAGTATTATCTTCATGTAAAATAGGGCACGGATTCGTAGGGTGTGTAAATTTATTACATAATCCACATGATTTTATTTGGTTTGATCTATCTTTTAATAACAACTTAACCATGCTAGCTAACTCATCAAGTTTTTCATCAGATGTACTACTTTTATTATTAACTTCATAAAGTTTCTTCCTTGATGTCTCATTCTTTTCACCATATTGCTTTTATTATTTATCCATTTTATTAATAGTCACTTTTGCTAAAGTTGGTGTTACATCGAATAAAGATCCACCACATATAGTGTCTAGGAATCTTTGTTCTAAATGGTTTAATCCTTCATAAAAATATTCTAATAAAACTTTTTTCTGTATATCCATGTTGTGGACATAATGAAATCAATTTTTGGTATCTATCATAAAACTAACCAAAAGTCTTTTCATTTTCCATCTTTCAATTACTAATTTGTTTTCTATTTAAACTAATCTTGCATGCTTGAACGTATTGATAAAAAAGGCTTGTAACATTTTGAATCATGTGGTTATGGAATTTTTGAGGAAGGTAGAATAGGCAATCTTGAGTTTGACCTCTTAAAGAAGAAAGAAAAGCTTTTAGCTTAACATATTCTAACTCTATATCCTTGGGTTTCATTACAATTACTTTATTTACCCTAAAAACAAAAAAATAAAGGTTTAGGAGTATAAATGGAAACAAAGGTCTTGGAATTTATAGTAATGTCACACTAAAATATAGCACAATTAGGGACTAATTAAATACCCCTAAAATTAGAAAATTGCTCGTCTGGAACAAAGGGGTATAAGACAATCAACTTGTATACACAAAATACATTTTAGCTTCTATAAAACCCAACTCCAACTAAAATGGTTTCATCCAATTTTTCACAAATTTACCAAATGAAAACAAGAACACTCAAACAAAGCTGGTTACTTTGAGTCAAGATATTTCGATCACTTTCCCGAAGAATACTCTGCAAAACACTAGGCTTCATTGAGACTAAAGTCATCAATTAATCACGAATTACCTCGAAACGTATAACAAGCCGAAAACTCGCAATCTTTGAATAGAGAATTGAATACTAATATTTCACAAATAGAACTTACACATCCATTTTACATTGACACATTCAAAACATCATTTGGGTTCCATATGAGTTTCTATTGGGTTGTAATGGCTAGGCTGGGGTGACAAATAAAGGTAATTCATTAATTCAAAATGTTGGAAAACTTAGACTTAGATCTTCGTAATATTTTAGAGAACATGAAATGGTGTACACTGCACGTAACTTCATTTTTGTTATCATATCATGTAGTGCTCACATTTTTCCAACCACCAAGCTCCCTACTTCATTTCTTACGGATACCAATTTAGGTGGGACTATCTAATCATCATTTGAATTTTTCATCATGATTAATTTCCTTTATTTTGGGTATATAAACAGTTTTTTGCTCTATTTTTTTCTTCTTCTTTTCATGTTTCGTTTTATTGATTTCAAATATAAGACTAGCTTCTAACTAGGTAAGAGATTATGGGCTAATGGGTTATGTGTTTCATGATGGGTGGTGAAAGAACTAGGTTGGGTTGGCTCAACCAGACTAACTAGAAATAACTTAATAGGTGGGCTAAAAACTAAGGGTTTAAATAAATAAGGCCTACGCCTTCCTCCAAACTTATTCTTAAGTTATTACTTAGTTTTAAATGGTGCAAACCTATCCTAGAATCTGTAGAGATTTAGTTGACTCATATCCTATCGTGACTTTCTATCCGCTTTCATATCTAGCATAGAGACTTGACTCCACACTAGCACTTATTGGTGTAGGCTTAGTTCGGTAAACCAATCACAAAATACATTTTTCACCTAAATACTACCTAAGGTCTTATCCATTTATGACAACATCAATCCATATTTGAGTTCTCAAATTGTCCACCATTGTCCTAAACTAGAATCGACCATTCACTTAAGCTCAAAACAACGAGTGGAAAAACAAAAAGAAAGAACTCACTAATGTTGAAATGTGTAAGCAACCTACCAAACCTTCAATCCTTAAAATAAAGTGAAACCACATTACCTGTATTTCGCCATAAATTTTGGAAAGAGAATTCAAAAATTTGCAAAATTTTACCAAATCATTTACGGTTCATTCATGCATTCCATGCACCCGTATACCTGCATACCCCTAAACTCATCCTAAACCTTATCCTCAAGGTTCAAGAAAGTAGGACAACCAATACACATTCCAAAAAATAAGTGAGATAGAATAATGGAGGATAAAAAATAGAATGAATGAGGTGAAATAAAATAAATAAATGAAAAGCTGAAAAAAACATGCAAATGATGTGTTGTATGGTTATATAATAAAATTACATCACCATCATACTGTACTACTCCCAAAAATATATTAAAAAAATCAAAAGAGTACCAAGTTTCTTAGTTCCTCCCCCAAATACATATAAAGACAAAAAAATCAACTCTAAGATTCACTGGGCCTGTTCTGGTGCTGCTCACTCTACTGTGGAGTCCTCTACAGAGTCTGATAAAGAGTCTGCAATCTCTATGAAGAATAGGAGTATAAAGCGGCTCCATACTCCTCGTAGGCTCAGTAAGCGTGGTAGCTCGGAAGTATGATAAACAGACTGGCTGGAATCGCGGGAGCTGGCTCGTTAGTGTGATTATGGACAAAAAACAACTAATTGATCGTAAACCCAAGTATAACGATTCAATTATAGTAATAATGTGATTAATAAAGGTTGATTCTATATATCGTTCCTCTAGGAAAGGTTTATATAGGCACACTACTTAATTAAGTTCATTAGATAGTTAAGGACTCTCTTTATTGATTTAAACTAAACTACTATATATAAAATCAATGTAAAGTAATTGTATTCGAATATTGAGAAAACTCTTAATTCACAACTTCTCTTAGGTAATGAATTACTATGCATTCCATCTCACACTTCCTTCATCTTACTCATGTGTGTGCAATGCTTAATTAGAATAGTCAAATTTCCTTAATATGCACTTCAACCCACTGTCATGGTGAAAAAAATCGTAATGTGCAAACTAGAACTCCACCTGTCGGTGTGAATAACGTTAAGTCCCACATAGCATTAAGTTCTTAATCTTTAGACTCATAAACACTTAAGTTTACTATCCATGCCTCCTAATCAAGAATTATCTATTGATGTTATATATATTTTACGGTTGTGTTGTTCATATTCGGCTTAAAAGCTCCAATAGCTATGGTAGCTCCAAAAACCCATAATCAACAAACATGTGATCAACATTTTCATAGCATTATGGATAGAATCAAACACAAATTCTAACAATTGCACTTCTAAACATGATAATCAATTCATAACTTCTTTGCATAATATTCATACAATAAGATCCATTGATCCTTAAGATAAATAGACTACTCACTCATTATCATCAAAAACACAAAAATCATGGTATTCATTGCAATCAAAGATTGAATCAAATAACTTTAATTAAATCAAAGAACAATGCTCAGTCACCACAACTGGAGACTTCAATGTATCTCATTCAAAACTCTTTTCAATACTCAAATCCAATGTAAAACTATGCTAATCTATGATGGTGGCTACTAATCTCTCATAAACTATGAAAAACTATTAATTTACCACGTTCTAATACCTATTTATAATCCTAAGACTCTTTAGAATACAATTAGAAACCGTAATTAACAATTCCAAACAAACTAGAAGTCTAAACTTTCTATTTTTTATGTCTCGACTTTCTCCGTAAGTGACCCCACGCTGTTTGTGACACGTGTTGAGCATGTACAATAATTTTTTGTATTTTACTATTGATTTGTAGTAGTGGTAAATGAGATATCATCTCTATAAGGATTTTTCAAATCTCATAAGAATTAATGCTACTTTATAGTTTTACCCGATTTAACTTGTTTTAATTTAACTAAACGAGAATTAAACACTTAATAATATGCAAATAAAATAAAAAATTAATTAAAATAACTAAATTATGAACAATTTAAATTTGATAAACTAACCCAATATTATTCAAACTAATAATTAAAATAATCAATAAATCAATATAAATAAAATATCTAACAAACATCTAAACAAACCCTTACTAAATATTATAATATACTCGAATTGTTTTCAAACACTTGAATATAACATCACTTAACATCATAGTTATAATTATATCTTATGAAATCTTGGAATCATTAAATCCTAATCTATAATAGGTTGATAGCCTTTAGCCAGCCACCGATTTTCCTAAATTCAATGGAAATGCCACATTCTTATCATTGTAAATCTACCAATTGGATAAAGTGCAACACCGTAGAAATACGATAGCATTATGCTCAATGAAAATCATTCTTAATCTAAGCCAATATTAATCAAAGCTGGATAATAAACAACTTAGAACAAAATCACCTAGAACATCCACTCGGAAAAAGCCTTATAGATTAATCCTAGCTACAACTTCTATAATTGTTGTCAATAACTATAGAATTGAACACTCTATATTAAGGAACATATTGGCCACTATACACTCAACATACATAATTACTAGTTGTGATATGCAAAACAACTTGTTTTTATCCGTGATTGACGTGTACGAATCTATTTAAAGCATTAAGTACATGATTCTGTAATTATAATTACATAACAATCCAAAGTATATTACATGTGTGGGGTTTGTTTAGATTTACTAACTACTCACATATGCTAGAAATAAACAATGCATATTCATTATTAAAAGAGATAATGAATAAATAAGTATCTCTTAATTAAAGCTCCAATGTTGCTTCACATATAAAACTAAACTTAAGAGACAAGAGTAATAAAAAGTTAAAAAAAGAACGAGGGAGAAAAGAGAGTTATTTTGAAGCTCTCGATCCCTATATATAGTTTCCTTAAGAGTACATATCCTAAATTAAACACAAATTCCTCATTCTTATCTAAAAAATCTGTCATCGACTCGCGCGATTTGTTATTCCTAACTTATACACAAATCATTGAGTAATTCACTAAGTTTAGCTCTCAGTGCTCCACCGATTCAGCTGGCGATTTTTAGTTCGCTCTCCAATTCGATGTGGATTCACTGGCTTCTTCCTGCTATCGATTTAGGTGTCGATTCCTAGTGTTATGGCAAATCACTGGACTTCTTTTTCAATTGACTATTTTGCTCTTCTTTCTACTTTCTTCCATTTCTTCACTTTCCTATTTAAAACCTAAAATCACAAAACAAGAGAAAACATAGTGTAATGTCATCATTTATATATAAAATCAACCTAAATTACACTATAAAATGCATCTAATTATTGACTTATTAAATACCCCCAAACTCAGCACTTTGCTATCCTGAGTAAAAGAATACTCTTAATCATATTCTCTTTTCATTATTTACAAATCGATTTCAATCTAATTCATCTTAATTTAAATAATAGAGAATTGAAAATAGAAGTGATTTTCAAATGAAAATATATTACCTGCAAGTAAATGAAAGTTATGATATAATATAATGATTTAGTCAAACCAAAACATCCCTTAATGATAACTCTACTACCTAATGTAACACTCTTCAAAAGTTAAAGTTAATTATCAAGGCCAATACATAACATAAGTTTTCTCAATATCCACTAACAAGCATCAAACTTACGATAACTAGTATAGAATCTTTAAACACAAAACCATTAGATTAATTTAATTTTAGAAAGTATTTTATAATAGTACCACAATCAAAATCAATAGGGATTTTGCTAAGATACCAATGAATATAGTATCTAAAACATGTTAGATTAAGAAATACTTCATTCAACTCTAGCTTCAAGTTCTCGAGTTAACTCTTTTCTTTTAAGAGTTTGTGAACATCCATTTTTTTCATCTCTCATTTTCTTTATACTTCATTCTAATTATTTCCTTTTAGCATATTTATTTTACTTTTGCTTTTGAGTCCCTGCTCCATATCATTTGGACATTCTCATATTTTTCCAATTATAAATTCCTAACTCCATTTTCTTTGGAATTTAGAGGATTTTATATATATTTATAAACTCTTATTAACACTTCCCACTATCCACTAAAGTGAAGGAAAAGTATTCTTTCTAACTTATAGAAATTCATTAGTTTTTAACCAATTTCTTCTTTTAATTGTGGCATAATAGATTTATATATATACTATAAAATACTTAATCAATAGCTTTAGTATCACAAGTTTCTTAGAAATCTGTCTTGTTCGTCTTCCAATATTGCTTCCCATTATCATGATGAACACAAGGTATACAATTTAGTGTATACATCAACTCGTAAAGTTAATAAAAAATGTATAAAAATATATTTCTTCTATCATAAGACTCACTTAGGTGATAAAAATATCACTTCCATTCAAGAATCTATTATATGTTCATTATTATTCTAACTATAAATAAAGTAAAATGAAATTTATACTTACTTGAATGTTGGATTAAAATTTGTGGATCGATTCTGAACTTATCTTCTACCTTTCTTTCCTTTCTTTGCTTTCCCTACCATCAATGTCATACTCCACCTAAAATACCCCTAAACTCATTCCAAACCTTGTTATCTAGGTTTTAAAATTAAGTTTGGTTTCCAACATAACAAAAATACCATGTAAAACGTAAATGATTTGATATATGTAATAAAGATATATGTAAATATGCAAATATTAAATTGAACAATTTTCAAAAGAATGGAATGGAAAAGGATATATATACTTTCATTAACAAAAATTTCATCAAGAGTAATACATAGTATCATTCAGTCATTCATTATATATAAATGATAAATTTTACACACGGCGGTGTCCAGAAGTGAGTTCATTTTCAGCTTCATCATCTTCATCTATTTCTTCATTGCGATGAATCTTCATATGGCTACACATTAATAAAAAAAATATGGTACGAAAAAATCTTCTCCTTCTAAGGTGTGATGAAGATGGTTCAGAACTTGTAAGAATATTCGGTAGTTCACTCCAACCCTTAAAATTGCAGCTCTTTGTGCATTCAACTTATCTTCCTTTTGTATTTAGTTGTGCTTCACTTCCTCGCTTCTTTCACATTTATTGCATTAAATGATTCCTATTCATCCTCTGAGTCATTGTATCCTACCACCTTCTTCATTCATTGTACTCCCGTATCATTTATGGTCTTCTCGGGCAATACATCAAATTCGATATCAAAACTTACCCCTGTTTTCCTACACAATTCAGTGATCAAAATTGGGAACCGTAATCCCTCATTCTTCGTAGTTTGCATTACAAAATTCATAAAATCATGCATAATTTCCCCAACATTAATATAACCCTTCTTCATTACTATATGGTATAATAAAGTAGCTCTAGGGTTCTTCACTTCAAAGTGTTGCTTGGTTGGATAAAAACCTGCATCTATAATATAACTCCAACTCTTTGTGATCTTTCTAAAATAGGTGGTTTCAATAAATTTCATGTGGCCTTCGCTATCAAGTGCAAATCCCCTCCCTAGAGGTATCTCTAACGCGTCTTGGATTATTTGAAAAAGGTAGGATTACTTATCCTCATAATTGACATTCAAGTAATCCTCATTCCTTCGTTGTCTATTTTGTAGTAGACTAAAAAACCTATTCATTCTTGCTGGTCAAATACTAGTTTTCTTTCCTTTAACTACTACTTTGTCTCATTCCTTCCAATTTACATAAAATTGTCGTATAATTTTTGAGCATCCTCTTTCCCTTATTCCCACATAGTCTCTCAAAAGCTGCTCTCATCCCCTATCTCTGATGATGCTCACAATTTTGTCTTCATACTTGTTCACATTTTGAATGTCGAACCCTCTTTCAAGAATTATGACTCTCTTCATATCACTATAGTATTTCCTCTAAGCTCTAGGTCACATAAACAAAGAAATGTCACAAGGCACTAAGTGACTAGGGTCTGGATTCTCAAAATATTCTTCGTCATTAGATTACAATAGAGATTTCTCTCTAAGCTTAGCCCTCCCATGTCTAGGTTCTCTAATACTAACCCTACTAAGTATAATATTCTTTAGGTGGCTCGCAAATTTTTACTTTTGTTTGGGTTGCACTACACCTTTCCCTTTGTCTTGTTTACTACCCCTACCTTGTCCTCTACCTCCCCCACCTTAGAGTAACTTAACTAATGATGAAATAGGTCAATTGAAATCCTTCTTGAGAGTGAATCTTTCAATTAAAATGCTTTATTAGTTCCTTAGATCCCCTATCTAAGCTTCGATTTCGAACAAAACACTCATCAAGCCCTAAGTAGGTTCTATGAACTTAGATTCGAAATTTATAGGGTTGAAACACTCCTAAGCAAGACGGGATGCACTTAGTAAGCTTTAATTCAAGCTTCGAATCGTTGAATCTAGGCAAAAATGGATAAATCAAACGAATAAATGTAAGGGTTTTAGGTATAAAATGGTTTATTGTTGGCAATTTGGGGTTCTATTTTTAAAAACACGGATTCGTGCTAAGCAAATCGTGGTTTAAATGAAATTGCTAACAAATCGCTAGTGTAATTACTGAAACTTGGTCTCAGTGGTCCAGTGATTAGTTTAGCAAATCCTAGTATAAAACCAAAATCGTTGACAAATCACTTACTCAATTTTCACTTAAAAGCCTGCAAACTGCTGGCAATTTACCTAGCGATTCGCAGTGTTAATCGGTATCGCTGGGAAATCTTTAAGTCATTTCCTGCTACTTTTTCATTATATTTTGTATTTAATTAATTATAATACATACGAATTATAATTAAGATATAATTGATCAATACTTAACAATAGATATTATAAAAAGTGAATTTGAACTTTAATCAGGGAATAATATACTAAATAAATGCTTTATTACTTAATACATTTAAAGACAAATACAATTCAATTGAAAAACTACTAGATCGTCCCCGTCTCAATTAAGGATTTCCCAAATGAGAGTTAAAAGGAAAGAGAATAAATATACTAACTATCCTAAATCCAGTAAAACAAAAAGACATTGATTCGATCAACCTCCCTTATAAGAAATTATGCTAGGATTATAACCCTAAAATACTTCCATTATAAGAGTCAAAAGATGAGAGAATAGAAAAACAACTAACTAATCCTACTACTAAAACTGAAAAATAAAGATAGAATATGGGCTGCCTCCCATAGAGCACTTTTGTGTATAGTCATTGGCTTGACTTGGTAGGTAAGGTCACTCGTCGTTTAGTTTGAGCGAGTCAAACTGACCATCGATCGATCCTTCATCATTCTCAACGTCTTCAGCTTCCTTATCATTCTCAGCATCTGCATAACTTCTTTTAGGGTATTCATCACGATAGGAAGTGTCTCCCTCATAATCAACATAATAATTGTCTTCAAAGTCGTCCATCTCGTAACCATCTTGAAGATACGTTTAATTTTTTTCCCATCCAAAGTGTAACTATACATTGTTCGACATTGAGAATAACTTTAGCTATCTTAAGAAAAGTACGTCCTATCTATATTACATCATCTTTCTCAATCTGTGGTACTACCAAGAAGTTGGTAAGATACTTGAATCATCCCACTTGCACTGGTACATTCATTGACATTTCCAGTGGAAAAATCTTATCACGATTTTCTTTGTGGACAACGAAAGGTGGTATAAAATCAATCTTCTACTTGGCTTTTTTGGACTATTGTTCTGGTAAGATATTCATATCAGCTTCTGGGTCAAGTACAAAACTAGGGAAACTGACATCATTGATCATCATGTGGAGGAAGAGTTTCCCTTAATTATCATTGTAAATTTTAATCATATGTCCTAAATCTTGAAGCTTTAGTTGCTCATCAGTGAGTTCTTCTTCCATCGATTGCTTCATTTTCTGATGTTGAACTTCGGTTGCTTCTCATCAGGTTGCTGCTTCTTTGGTTTCTTCTTCTTATTACGTGGTTTCTTATATATCTATAGTGTAATGATTTCATTCTTAATGGTTTCACTCTCGTGGATGCAAACATTGAACTCCATTTCATTACTTTGAGGACTTTATTAGTCAGTTTCAAGGTTGATGATCTCCATATCCCGTTCCACAAAATTTTCATAATAAGGTTTTAACCTATGACCATTTACTTTAAATATTTATCCTGTTTCCAAGCTTTCTATTTTTACTGCGCCATGAGGTAGTAAATTGACAACTAGATAAGGTCCGATCCATCTCGAACAGAGTTTTTCAGGAAATAATTTAAGTCTTGAACAAAAGAGTAGAACTTTATCTCATACTTGAAACTTCTTAGGAACAAATTTCCTATCATGAAATGCTTTAGTTTTATCTTTATAAACTGATGCATTTTCATATGTGTCATTCTTAATTTCTTAATTCTTGAAGACTTAACTTATGTTGATTTCCTGCCTCATTGTAATTCATGTTACATGTTTTTATTGCCCAATAGGCTTTATGATATAGTTCTACTAGTAAATGACATGCTTTTCCAAATAATAACCTTTAAGGTGCCATGCCCATGGGTGTCTTAAATGTTGTTCTATTTATGCTCATAATGCATATTCCAATCTAAGGCTCTAATCCTTACTTGTTGGACTATTAGTTTTTTTAGTATTGACTTAATTTCTCTATTTGACATTTTAGCTTGTCCACTAGTTTGTGAGTGATATGCAATAGATATCCTATTTGTGACATTGTACTTAGCAAGTATATTAGCAACTAATCGATTACAAAAATCTGAACCTCTACTGTCACTTATAAGTGCTCTAGGTGCTCCAAAAACTGTAAAAAATTTTTATCTAAGGAAATCAATCATTATTTTTGAATCATTGATTTTAGTAGCTTTTCCTTCTAGCCACTTAGACACATAATCTACAACAAGTAAAATATAAACATAGTCATTTGATGGTGGAAAAGTTCCTATGAAATCTATGCCCCATATATCAAACACTTCACAAAATAGAAGAGGAGTTAAAAGCATTTGATTTCTACGTCCCAAGTTTCCAATCTGTCGGAAATTTGGACAAAATTTTATATAAAGGAAACAATCATGAAATAAAGTGGGCCGAAAGAGTTTGGAATCCAAAATTTTACGAGCAGCTCTACGTGGACATAAATGTCCTCTACATGCATAAATATGATTGTACTTCTGGATGTGGTATGCATCTTTTAATTATTTGGTCAATGTAAAACTTCCATAAATAGGGTTCATCCCATAAATAATATTCATAATCCTTCTTAATTTTATCTTTTGAGCTTTGGTTAAGTAAGGTTATAACCTATTGGTGGTAAGATAATTGACTATATTGGC
Organism: Stephania cephalantha; assembly: GCA_039657325.1. Lineage (NCBI taxonomy): Eukaryota > Viridiplantae > Streptophyta > Magnoliopsida > Ranunculales > Menispermaceae > Stephania > Stephania cephalantha. The sequence continues at coordinate 26,380,539 of CM077578.1, read as the reverse complement.
GTACCATGGGCCATCAGTCTTTATATTATATAAGTATTCATCCCTTAATGGTATAGGTGGTTCTCTATTTTCTAACCTACTTAAGTGGTCTATCCCTAAATTTTTGGCTCCTTTCTTATCTTTTATTGTAAGGTCAAATTCTTGTAGAAGTAATATCCATCTTATTAGTATGAGTTTTGCATCTTGTTTTGTCATTAAATATCACAAAGCTGCATGGTCTGAATAAACTATTTCTTTCGTTCCTAATAAATATGATCTAAATTTTTCTAAGGCAATACTACCGCTAAGAGTTCATTTTCAGTAGTGGTATGAAGCTGTTGGGCTGGGTCTAATGTCCTAGAAGCAAAGTATATAACATGAGATTCTTTTCTTATTTTTTGACCTAAAATCGCTCCAACTTCATAGTTACTTGCATCACACATACTTTCAAAGGGTAACAACTAATCTGGTGATTTAATAACAGGTGTGGTTGTTAAAGAATCTTTTAATTTATCAAACGCTATCTTGCAATCATTGGTAAATTCAAAAGGAATATCTTTTTGTAAAAGTTTGCATAAAGGTTGTGTAATTTTAAAGAAATCTTTTACAAATCTTCTATAAAATCTTGCATGTCTAAGAAATGAACGTATTTCTCTTACCATGGTGGGGTAAGGTAACGTTTTGATTACTTGGATTTTTGCAGGATTTATCTCAATTCCTTTATGTGACACTATATGTCCTAATATAAGTCTTTTGTCTACCATGAAATGACATTTTTAATAATTTATTACTAATTTCTTTTTTCTGCATCTTTTAAGTACTTTAGTTAAATTAGCTAAACATTCATAGAAAGAGTTACCATAAACTGTAAAATCATCCATGAAAACTTCAATGAAAATTTTCATGTAATAAGAGAAAATACTAACCATACACTTTTGAAACGTTGTAGGTGCATGACATAAATCGAAAGGCAAATGTCTATAAGCAAATGTACCGAAGGGGCAAGTAAAAGTTGTTTTTTCTTGATCTTCTAGAGCTACTTGTATTTGGTGAAATCCTGAATAACCATCCAGGCCGTAGTAATGAGTTTTTCCAGCTAATCTTTTTAACATATGATCTACAAACGAGAGTGGATAGTGGTATTTCCTAGTCGAGGCATTAGCTTCCTATAATCTATACATACCCTCTAACCGTTTTAGATTCTAGTTGGTCCTAATTCTCTATGTTCATTTGTTATTACTGTAATTCCCGTCTTTTTAGGGACTACTTGGACTGGGCTTACCCTATTGCTATCGGCTATTGAAAATATCATTCCTGCATCTAATAGTTTTAATATTTCAGCTTTTACTATGTCCATCATAGGTTGGTTTAATCAACATTAAGGCTGTCTAGAAGCTTTTGTATCAGTTTTTAGGTTTATCCAATGCATGCACGCTTATTCCTTTGATATCAGCTATGGTACATCCTATTGCTCCTTTAAATTTTTCAATACATTTATCCACTTAGTTTCTTCTAGACTACTTAATTTATTAGAAATTATTACTGGTAATTTATCTCAGTTCTCTAAATAAACATATTTCAAATGTTTTGATAAGGTTTTTATATCTAATACGGGGGCTTTAACTATAGAAGGTAAAAGTTTTGAATAAGATCTAGATAAGTCTATGTAATAAGTTAGTTATGGTAGTTCATTATATGATTCTAAAGTACTTATTATCTCTTTTGTTTCATCATATCTACCATCATCTTCTTCTAAATCTTCTATTACAATCCTAATTTATCTATTTTATATTTTCTTAAAGACTTGTCTATTAATAGATCTATCATATCTACTATGCATATGGAAGAAACATTCATTGGGTATCTCATTGCATTATATATATATATATATATATATTAAATTTACTGTATCATCATCTACTTGCATTGTTAATGTTCCATTTGAAACATCAATCTTTGCTTTTGCTATTTTCAAAAAAGGCCTTCCTAATATTAGAGAGGTCCTATCAGAGAAGTTATCTTCTTTCATAACTAATACATAGAAATCTGCTGTAAATACTAAATCATTAACCCTGACTAGTACATCTTCGAGTAACCCTACTTGTTTAACATTGGATCTATCTGCTAATTTTACGACTATACCAGGTTCTTCTAAATGTATGTCTGTCATTTGTAAATAAATAGATAAATGGATAACATTTATGGAGGCTCCCAGATCACACAATGCTTTAGAAATTACCATATTCTTAATCGTACTTGGAACGAAAAACATTTCAAGATTAGAACTTTTAGGAGGTAACTTCTTTTGAATTAGTGCAGATACGTATTCTCCTAGACTCACCTTTTCATTATCCTCAATCTTATTAGTGCACAATTCTTTTAGAAATTTCTAATACTTTGGTACATTTTGAATGACTTCAAACAGAGGTATATTAATTACTACTTTCTTTAATGTATCAGATATTTGTTTTTCTTCCTGCAGTTTCTTAGCATTTTTATTATCTTACAAACGATGAGGGAATTGTGGTTTTACTTTAATTGGTCCACCTTTATCAAGTTCATTACCCTTTTTGTTGAGAATCTGGCCACTTGTTACTTCAATTTTGTTTTCTAGATCGGCTTATATTTCTTTTCTAAAAACTAATTGGTCCGACATTTTAGGTTCATTCATCTGCTTACCATTCCTTAATGTTGTGGATGGTGGTTTTTCATAAATCATACTAGTTTTGTAGATTTTAGTACTTTAAAAGCCCATATGACTTAACATAGTTAGAAAGAAAACTTAACTCAACTAAGTTACTTGTACTCAAGCTAAATATTTTATTTGAAGATTTTTAATCTAACTTCCGCTTTTCTTTCTATTTACATGTATTTTTTTTCTTTTCTCTTCATATTTTCTAGTTGCACGATCCTTGCTCCTATTCTTATGGATTCTGTTTTTTACTCTCTTTTTCCAACCATCAAGTTCTCTGCTCATTTTCCTGTAGAACTTGTGGGACTCTCTAATTTTTTATTTGAAACTCTTGTTAGCACTTCTCGAATTCACTATATCAAGTAAGTTTTAACTCAAACTTTCCATTAAGAAAACTATGCCTCTCTCTTCCCCTTTTGGTACATAGTCTTTATTTATTTTGTACTCAAGTAAGATTTATACTAATTACAAAATTCCTTAGAGATCTAACTTTTTCTACAAGAAGCGTTCTAGTATTCTTCCTGATTTTGTTTCAAGTTCATGGTCTTCTTTAACTCTAGGTTTGTAATCATGAAATTATATCATTGTTTGCTACATTTCTTATTTTCTTCAAAAATTATAACACTATCTTGAGCTTCATATCAACAAGATACTTGTGTTCTTACTCATCCTCAGTTAAATGCATGAACTTTGCAAATGAATTAATTATTCATTACTATACTACTATATATAACCTAATTATACTAATTATACACATTAAAATAGTAAATAAATGAAAAAGAATACACTACCATGCTTTCTTCTGTAACTGCTTCAAAAAATGAAATTTTACGATCATACCTATAGTGTTTATCCTTATTTCATCATTTCTTACTACTTCCCATATTGTATTGTTGATGCCCCTAAACTTAAACCAAACCTTATCCTTAAGGTTTAAAAATAAGCCTGAAATATAAAAACACTAAACATACAAACATAATAATAACACAACATAAAAATGCATAGACATAAAATTTAAACAACTAATAAAGTGAAAAAATATCTCAAATGTAAAAATAATCAGTATAAATGTATTGTTCATTTCCCCATGGTCAAGAGAAATCCTAAGACTCAGACTCTAGGTTTACTCATCATCATCAAGATGGTGTTAAAAGACGCTCCACCATTCTGCTATGTACCACGCCAGGATCAAACATGTAATTTGATGCTGTTAGAAAGCCAATAGGCCTATCAGTAGGTCTCAACCACCAGCTCCTCTCGTATCTAACTATGTCCCTTTGATGATATCTAAATAACATTAAATCACGTTGTCCATTCAGTTGGTCTTGCTCATGTCTCAACAAGGCTTCACGATATTGAGCCCTATCCTCTCTGTATCGTCTCATCATCTCAGCAATCCATAACCTCTACTATCATGGAGTCAAGTCCTTGTGGTGGTTATGGTGGTGGAAAAATCTCAGGACCATCCAAGTCATACTCTTCTATCAGTAGGTCTACAAACTCGTAGCCCTCAACAAATCATTGCTATTGATCCTCCTCCTCTCCATATCCTTCGTTCTACAATTTCAGGCTCACTCTGCTACTGTTGCTACTGTGCGTGATCCTCTTATTCTTTGGCCAATAACTCGACATCAGGTCTATCCTATTGGGGAGTGTGCCTTAGGCCAATCTACAATTATTGTTTATCTTATAATTTTAATTAATAAAATAGAGGGTTTTATTTGCTATTTTATTATAAGTGATTGCATGTTTACCTTATGATAAGATCCAAGGGTATTTGTCGAAATATCCTAAATGTCCCTAGTCGATGATTATACTAGGAACTATAATGAGTTAAGACTAGTATGACTCTTAATTGATGATCACCCGTATAGGGATACGAATCGAGATCATGAGTACTTGTTAAGGAATTAGGTACTGGACCGACCTGTTATGAGAACACCACATGAATTAAGTCATATGTGTTACTCAAGATACCTATATCATTTAGTCTTTCGACTTGAGATTACCATAGACTCCAATATTAGGAGCATGATAATTTGACACAATCAAACATTGTCTTTAACCTGACGATTATAAAGATTGTGATTGGTTATCATGTGAATAATATATGAAGGTATGTAATTGAGATAGAATTTGTCACTCCTGTAAAGAGAGAAATATCAGTGGATCTCTCGATATGTTAGACTGTTAAATGGCCAAGTCCAAGAGAATTGATAAGATCAATGTCACTTGGATGTTTTCAGTCTACCTGAAGATCGAGACTAGTACGATTGAACAAAAGATATCACACGACAAAATGATTAATCAAAAGATATCACACGACAAAATGATATAATATATGTTATTCATTAGGTTGTATCAATTTTGATATTCATACTATTTGGGTAGTCATAATGCTTTGCTAGAGACCGCTTATGACTTGTGTATCAAAATGGTTTATGGTTTACTGCCAACGTCGCATGAACCTATTGGGTCACACACAAAGAATGACTTTGCACAATTTCAATTGGTCCAGATTAGTTAATTTTATATGATAAAATTCATGACATAAAAGCCCTTACAATTTGTTATATGGTTTTTTAATAGAGGCGCATGTGTAATTTGCTTGAATAGCCTAAATATAATAGTTGTATTACAAATAGATTTTTTTAAGAGAGCTTATCTATGCATATAAATAAAGGTTGAAACCTTACAACGTAATAAGATTTTTGTTTCACTATTTTTGAGTTCTCTGGATTCTGGGAGTGAAAGAAAAATGTTTTCAATCTCTCTTGGGGGCTAGCACTCCAAATTATGATCACCGTTCGTGTGTGGATTTCTGATAGGGGACGCAAACTTGAACGTCTTGGATATCGAATAATCAGAGAAGGAAATCACGGATTAAGGTATAATTTACTTTTGTAGATCTAGTTTAATGGAACTTATTTTCGATCTTGTTAGGGTTTTTCAAAAAAAATGTTTTGAATTTTCCTCTCCGCTTGAACCCCATAACCCAATAGTGGTATCAGAGCCTTAAGCTTGGTTGTATTAAATATTTGCATGTTTTCTTTGATGTATATATGATACATATGTGAAAACATGATCTTGATTAATAAATATATGATGTACATATAGGTTCTATGATAATTGTTATCAACATTTGGTTTTAGAGCATATTGTTAATTCATGTATTTGATACAAACCTATGATTATATTCAAGGATAGAATTCATGTTTAAAATATTTCGATTAACATATATTTATAATATTGAACGCTGTGAATTTCGTATGTTCATGGTGGAAGTCATGTTTAGGTTAATGCGATTCTAGTGTTGAATACATATTTCATTTTTGTTCAATAATTATGTATGTCTCCATGATAGGAGTCATGATTAGGTTAGTATGTGAATATTATTGTGATTCTAGTGTTGAATATATATTTCATTTTTGTTCAATAATTATGTATGTCTCCATGATAGAAATCATGATTAGGTTAGTATGATTAATTTAATATTATTCTGGTTTTGAATAAGAATTGAAATTGGTTTTGATCATATATCTTATTGTGGTTATCCGTTAGTATATTCCCATTATATAGGAGATAAACTTATATTGGATAAGAATTATAAATCCTATAAGAAAGGTGAGATATATAACAAATTTGTATTGGATAAGGATTCAAAGTATCTTAAATTCTATTTGGATTAGGATAAGATATTAAGTTAGAGGTGGTCCCAAGTTAATTAAAAATGATATAATTAATATTTTTGGTATTAAAATAAGGGGCGGTTTTGTCAATTGGCTTAACAACGGGACCGCCGTTAACAGTTCGTAGCATAAGAAAATTTGTATAATAGTCAATATTAATAATATTTCCTAACTTGTTTTGTGATTGTACATGCATTGTAATATATGATTCTTATATCGTTTAAATTATGATCACGAAAACAAATAAAACTCCTCTTCCAGATTTTAAGACAAGTGCCATCCATTCTCAAACACTTGTCAAGGCTTCGATCACATCAATATGGGTCTACCTCCGCAGAGTGTATTATGTTATCTTGGCGAGGCAAGTTGAGTAACAGTTACTCTATTATTTGAAATTGTTAGACATGATAAAACTATCAAAATGGTTTTGGGCTTTAAGCACTAGATGAGATAAAACATTTAAGACTTAAGATATCATAATCTCATAAAAACAACTAAAAGTTACATGTGTTGTATTTAGTAAAAAGGTAATAACCTAATTCAAAGTGTCATGCCTTAGCTGTCTTGGAATTATGTGAAACATAGATTTTAGTCCCTTGAATTAACATAGTGTTTTTGGGAGGGTTATTAATTTAGTGGGAGTCTATTCCTTTATACTAAAATGAACTTTTGCGTAATCTTTGTTGTAGATATATGGCCTATTCAAATCACACTAATCCCTTATCACTGCTATCCATTATTGCGAAGGATATGTTATCTGGGACAAACTGTCTTGAATGGTATGGAAACTCGAGAATTGCTCTTAAGCATGAACGCAGTTTGTATGTCCTAGATGATCCTATTCCTAAGGAACCACCAGCCAATTCTTTAAGAGCCATGAATGATGCACATACTAAGCATGTCAACAGCTAAACTGATGTTACATTCACTATATTACACGAGGTTTTCTCTTATTTTCGATATTTCAGGTATTAAATGGAGAATATGAAGAAATGAATGAAAGAGAAGATTATGAAGGAATTAATCAAGTTGAAGAAGTATACGGAAAACTACAATCAAGGAAGAAAAGAAGAACTGGACTTTTGTATCAGCGATTCTTAGTGATTTTGGAAGACACATAATCATTGGACAAATTAGTGGATACAAGAAAAGACCAGAGAGTTCAGTTTATAGATTTTCCCAGTTATTCCACTGATACACAAATCGCTAGGAATCGCTAGTAAAGATTTCATGAATTTAAGATAACTACAAGATGTTTGAGTTGGTTTGGGATGTTTACTACTTAGAATACTATAAATACTAGCCTATGATTACGAAATTAGTTGCCCTTGAGTACGTAGATGAAAATTCCATTGCTCTTGAATCCATTGTCTATTATTTTCATATTTTATTGCTTTTATAAAAGATGAAGATTTAAAGTATTTTAATTCAGTGGTATTTTCAATTTTTTCTTTTATTTAAATTATTGCAATATTATTTAAGATTATGAGTGAGTAGTTTGTTTAATCTAAACAAAGTCCGAACGTGAACTAGATACGTTTTTCAATGTAGTTATAATGAGATGAATATGTGCTTAATGCTTTAAACCAATTGTATTCTTTCATTCACTTATTTAATAGGTTATTATATGTAGATTTTAACCATGATTTTTGTATTGCATGCATAGTCTAAAATGTGTATTGTGATATATGATTTCATTATCTATTTGAAGTAGTAAGTATGATTGTTTGAAAAGTAAACACCATTTAAATGTTCTAAATGAATTTTAGATCTAAATCTAGTGTTGAAGTGGCTTTTCAAAGATGTTTCCAAGTTCTCATAATGTGTAATGTAGTTCTATTGCGTGAAGTTAATGTCTTTGTGTAAATAAAGGGTTAGCACAATGGTATTAGAACGTGGCTTTTCCATTGGTATAAGGAGAAGTAATGGTCGGCTAAATGTTATTTACTTACTTATGATTAGAGTTTCATGATCTATCTTACTCTATTAAGTATGCTCATGACCATGTGGGTTGGAGTTACATGTTTGGAATGCAAAACAAGTTTATGTTTCATTATTCTGGATGTTTGTTTAGATATTTATTTATTATTGGATTTAATCTGTTTGATTGATTATGAAATTGGATTGTGTTAGTTAATTAAGATAATTTAGTTAGTTAAGTATTATTATATTATAGTTAGTTATTAGTTAGTTTAATTATTATTATTAAATAAAATAAAAATAAAAAACAATAAAAATCTCTAAAAGTCCTTTTTTGTAGAGAAGTTTGTTAAATCCTTGTGGAGACAATTTCCACTTGCCATTACAACGAAATATTTAAAGTATAATATCAAAGGGAAAATTATTGTACAAGCCCGACACATGTCAATTCTTGGCACTGTTGTTGGAGATTTAAACACAATTTCTTAGGAGTTTTAGACATTGCATTGTTTATCCATTTTATCGTTATAATTCCACAAGTTCCTTACATCCGCTTAATCGTGAGGTAGATAAGACATTTAATTGTAATTTCAGACAACAAAAACGTAGAGGACACCAACCTACCATAATAGAAGCCTATAATAACTTTAATCTTAATAATAAAAATAATGATAATAAAGAACTTACTTTTAGGAAAGCTAATCAACATGTCACTGCTTATGAACCAATGTGCATTGCCTATCCTGTGGGATTTCTCGAATTTGAACTTATATTTGAATTCATTAGTGCTCTACCAAAATTCTATGGTAAGGGCAATGAAGACCCACAAAACTTTATAAGGGAATATTAACACAAAGTCAATGGGATAAGACCTAAAGATTGAACGTTAGAACAAGTCAAGCTTAAAGCTTTTCCTTTGTATTGAAAGATCAAGCACAAGATTGGTTGTTTTATCTTTCTTAAGATTCGATAACCACATGGGCTCAAATTTTAGAAGCTTTCGTAGGTCAATATATGCCTGCAAGAAATTAGTATTTATAGGAGACAAATAACAGTCGTGAAGATGAAAAATGGTGAAAACTTTAATGAATATTAGGAAAGATTTCAATGATTAATTCCATCTTTTCCACAACATTAATACACTCAAAGTGCTTATTTAGTATACTTCTATGAAGGACTAAATGTGACAGCCCTAAATTTTGATATAAACCAGGCACCGCCACTTTGCCCGGACACGTCATCAAGACCGCCTTGTCATTGCACGCATATTGAGAACAGCTTGAATTCCTATTTCTTAACTTACTCATTTTCCAATGTTTAGTCAATTATTCAACCTTTTTAGAGAAAATTTTAGTTTTGTTAGTGCTCGACTAGCATTCATCATTGAGTTGAGTGGTTTCATAAAATTAAGCAATTATAAGTGTGGAAGCCTTAAATAGAAGTAACAATGAAATCAAATATAGTGTGTTTTCATTAATCAAAAGTCTTAAGGGGTGAAAACTCGACAAAATATACATAGATATCATGCATTAAAGGTGATTGATACAAAAGTGATATATATATATATATATCAAGTGTGTCCCTCAAGTCTCTCAAAACCTACAAAATAAATATAATATATGCTAAACACCTACGAGAGAAGGAAGTCAAAGGCAATCCTAAAGGTAGACGCCTAGCACCTCCTGGCCGCGGCTCGTTGCAGGATCTACAACTTGTTACCAAATAATAACAAATTCTAGTGTGTAAAATCTCGAGGATCCCATGACTTATTCATAAGAATCCAACAACAATAACTTAAGTCCATACAGAAAATAAATAAGAAAGGAAAACGTCAACTATATGGAAATAGTTAAGACTAGAAATGAAGATAAATAATGAATGCCGAATAACAAAATGGAATGGCCACTAAGTCAGTCTCTTTCACAAGGCCAAGGGTCAGCGACGGTGTCGGGTCAGTGGCCGTCAACCGGTCCTACTTGCAGTTCCCACACTACTTACTAGGTAGATCCTTAGACTTTTTCGACTCGTCATGAGAGCTTTCGCACCCCGCTTGGTAGTCCTCGGGTAATTTTCGATTTGTAATATGTAGGGTAGTTCTGCTTGATGGGGTTGGCTTTCACTTTTTTTGACACACTACCAAGAGGAACTCGATGGGCTTAGCCCACGACATTCATTTACGGAATAAAGTATGCTGCATTGGAATATAAATAAAAAATATAGCATGAATTCATGCATAGTTTCTAACTTGTTTTACTAACAACAAAACTTTGATGATAGTTGGTCAAATGCCTCATCAAAGTCCTTGAAATGTGTCCTCATCGTTGCTCGCGTGAAGTTTCGTCATCCAAAGTCCCTCAACTAGTTACCTTAACTCAATTTTCAATTTCAAATTATTTTATGGAATTTGCGTGTAATTCGGTGCAAGAAAACCCCAAAAAGAACTTTGTAAAAACTCTAATAATTTTCTTGAATTTAGTATTTATTCTCATGTTTTCGAACAAACTAATTATATTTTTTTGGTTATATATACACCTTATACATATGTATAATATAATGTAATATTATACATATCTATATATTATATATACAATACTTTTATGTTATATAATATATATTGGCTAATATTTGACACAAATATGGGTGTGCATCGCGGTCCGACACAGGCGTGTGTCAGGACTCAACATCGACGCGTGTCGCGAACTAATTAAGCGCACGTCGCCGCCAAACATGCGAGTGCGTTGCACCCTAAAGCCAAGCGCAACACCCCCAAATCAAGCGCGCTACACACCCAAAAGTGCGCGAGACGCGCACACAAAGGGAAGCTTCATTGTAGCTTAAAATGGCAGCAACGAGCTGCCTAAATGGGCAGCTACGTTGCTGCCCAACATTGGCAGCAATGTGCTGCCTTTGATTGGCAGCTACGTTGATGCCATTAAAGCTGCCAATCAAGGCATTTTTCCTTTATTAATTTTTTTAAACAAACTTAAATCAAACATTATGTATATATAGGTATATATATATATACATTCCAATTTAGAAAACTCAAAAGAAATTAATAAAAAATCTATTTAATTAAGAAATTAAAAGTGTAGATTTGGATTATCAATGAAGGCTCTCTTGAGGCTAGAATCCTTCACCGTTCTCGCTTCAAATTGGTGTATTTACGCTCCCCATGTGTTGGTCTATCAATCTACATCAAAAGCCCTAAAAAATTCTCTACAAATTTCACAATATCTTCAATTTTCTTCTCTCCTACTAGTCTCACTTACTTGCAACACTTGACTATGAAAAAGAAAGAAAGAGGGTGGTGTCAAGGCCAAAATTTCTAATCACGTTTTAATCCTTAAACATGATCACCGACCCATGACATGAGACCGCATCGTGATACGTACACTTACCATGGTATATGTTATATTTGTGTGACAATTTCCTAGTGTATCCTACTTGTTTAGACTACTAAGTCACCTCTTGTTATTTATAGGTGTCGATACGTGAGCGAGAGCACGCCTCGAGATGTGTGCAGTCGTGAGACTGGGTAGAGAGTGACATGGTGAGTCATTTATTTAATTAGATGTATTAATATGGCTTAATTAGTTAAATTTTGATGTGGCTATAGTTGATTTATAATAAGTGTAGCCTAAGTTAGTAAAATAAAACAATAGCCATTTGATGTCTCTCGAGATACGTGTCGACATATCAAGAGACCAATGGAGTATAGTTTGGTGTTAGCAATGGTAAGTTAGTGGGATTGAAACAAAATGAGATTCATTAGATTAGTCTCTAGATGAGTGTGAACATTTAGATCAATGGCTATAAATCAATCATACCTAACTATATATATCTAAGTAATTGGGATGAACATGCAAATCATATATCCATTAAGAGAGAAAATTATGGGGTGATTTGTTGCTGAAATTGAGGTTCAATAAATCAAATTCATCATCCTATTAAAGAGATCAATGTAGGAATCAAGCAACAACTTAGGTAATGAAGTTCATCATCTTTACATGCTTTAATTTTATGAGCATGGGGTTTTGAATTAAGAAGTTGTGATTAAAATGAATTCAAAATTTTTTTTTTTCGATTTTATGAGCTAAATGAAGTATCAAGTGTGTCTTTGAAACTTGATTTTTGAAATTAAAGGTTTTTGGTAAAATTAGAGGTATTAGTTTGAATTCCAATTTTTATGTAATTTTCAAGGGTAAATTATATCATTTCCAAAATTTGTTTACATATTTGAATTCCTCGTTTCAAACTGATAATCCAACTATTAAGAAGTTCCCAATTCAGACTTGAAATTAAAATGTTATTAATTTTACAAGTTTTTAAGTGTTCTTGAATTTTTCCACAAAATGCATGTTTAAATCACTAAATTTTGATATAATTGATGAATTATATGAAGTGCCCAGTGTATGTTGGATGGATGAGGATGTTACGGATCTTTGGTGGTGGAGAATGGAGATCTGAGGCTATGGAGGAGGCCATTCTCGAGAGAAAACTCTGAATTCTGAGTTCCAGCGCTTCTAGAGTGCTAGAGAAATTCTCTAGCGTGCTAAGCAGCTCTAGCGCCCTAGATAAAACTCTCAGAGCGCTAATAGGGTCCTATTAGCACTCTGGATAAATAACCAAGCGCGCTGGGTACTCTGACAACACCAAAAATTTGAACTTTTTTAAAACACTCTTAACCAATCTAACTTAGCCTAAAACCCCCAAACTAAGGGTCTAAACACACTCTAATACGTATTAAATTATACATGGAGCCTAAGTAAAAGTCTCGGGAGTTTGAGTACGCAATTTAGGGTGTTGGGATGCTAGTTAAGCTAGGAATACATTACATGACTTGTAAGTAATCTTTTTGATGTTCTTATTTACATTTCGTTCCAATTTTGCTATCTTTTACTTTTTATTTGACTATGAAATGCTTTGTATTCTGATATCATAAATATATTTCATATTTTACTCATTATATGGGTACTTTTTACCCTAATATCATTTGCTAATGGAAATCATTGAATTTATTCTCGTCTTCTATGTCTTTCTTGTTGTCTTGATGAAAGTGTGATCGAGAATAGCATGCTATTAGGATTAGAGTAATGAGATTGGAATATACATATGTACTTGTATTCTTTGAATGTTGGCTTTAAAGCATATTCTCCTTGTCTTGAAATCCTTAATGCTAGTTTACCTTGAAATTATAGAGTAGTGGTAGAATTTAAGGTCCATTGCACGATTATGAGATGCGCATCACACTGGGTCACTAGACTACTGGGGATGTCGGCAATCACCACCATGCTTATGTGTTAAACGGTGTATGGGACTTGGGGTAGGCAACAAGCATATATATACAGATGATCTATTTACGCGTAGAGCTCAGCTCCGCCTTTAAGGATTATGATATGGATGATCATGGAGTCGTAGAGCACAGCTCCGACTTTCGATAGAGGTGTAGAGCATAGCTCTACCCTGAGACAGTGGAATAAAAGCCTAGTGATAGGACTCACGTCCGACCGGAACTAGATCATTACTATTTAGCCTGTGTCAGTCTCATATTGTTTAACCATGGCATTTCCTAGCATATTTCATTTTTTGCACTTTTTCGCTATATTTTTGCTTTTAATTACCAGTTGATTATGTTTTGAAATGTACATAAGAATCTCCAGGAGTTACTTTATTGCATTTTACTCACTATTCTTTTTATGACGGTGGGTGCAAATCTGTCGAGCAGCAGGTCAGGTAAGGAGAAGATCAACAACTACCTTTGAGCATTCGATGCCACTTTTGTAGGTCGCGACTTTTGATGTATTATTTAGTTTTTTACTTTTCCATAATTTTGGTTTGTATATTGGGTTAAGCATATAGTTCCTCGACTTGAGACTTGCTTATCGCATTGTTTATCATCCTTTTGATATTTATATGCATGTAATGTTGTTTCCTGGTTTGCACACTTAGGATTTTAAAAAATTGCTTCCACATAACTGTTAATAATTCTACTAGAACTTCTTAATCGAATAAAATTTTAATTAACTCTAAAATTCAATAATATTGTGACATGTGTATTAATTATCATGAACGCATTTAACGAGGATAATATGACAAAAGGCTAACTAATATGTAGTTAAGCCTTACGTGACTGAGATTATGGCTTAATTATGGGATTAGGCCGATCTATGCCTTGTTTAGAAGAAAAAGGTCATCATAGTCAATATTAGAGACTAAGTTTTTGATAAGTATACCACAAATTTGAATAAAACACAAATCTTAGATGTGGAAACCAGACGATCCTTGCCTAGAAATATTTGTTGGGAAGTGAGTGAAAGTGAGATGGGGATGTCCTACATGTACATGTTAGATTCTATATGTATGTATGTATGTATGTATGTATGTATGTATGTATGTATGTATGTATGTATGTATGTATGTATGTATGTATGTATGTATGTATGTATGTATGTATGTATGTATGTATGTATGTATGTATGTATGTATGTATATGTGTTATCTACGTAGCTAATGGTGTCGCGAGCGTCGTCAACTTGTAGAGCACGATGGCATATTGACACAAGATCAAAGATTGCAGCAGCTCCAGTAGTGACAGTACCAGAAGATACAGCTGAGACTCTATCGTTCCCTACGCCCACATCTTCCCGCATATCAATAGAGGTCTAGCTTGTGAAGGACTTCGTCAGACTCAAGCTAGCCTACTTTGACGGAGTAAGGAACTTTGAGAAGATCGAGAAGTGGGTACTATCTCAGGAGAGCTTTATAGGTTACTGAAGATCGAAGATAGATTTGGAGCAGAGATCTCATCGTACACTCTGGAGAGAGACACCAATGTTTGGTGGCGTATGATAATAGTTGGTCATGGAGAGTCTGAGATATGGGAGGCCTTCAAGCAGAAGTTCTATTTGTAGTACTTCCCGTCTGTAGTGATGAAGAGGTTAAGGAAGAAATTCATGAACTTGAGACCGGGAGCATAAAATTACGTGATGCATTATATGGACCGATATGATTATCTGAGGCAGTTTACCGGGGACTTAGTAAAAGATGTCAAGTTGAGATAGGTAGAGTAGAGTTGCTTGCAGACTTCGGGTTTCTCGAGGTATTAGAGTTCGACACATTATTAGGTATGGATTGGCTAGCAACATATCACGCTCATATCGATTGTTTTAATAAGATGGTGATATTTGAGATCCCAGGACGTCCGATATTTACCTATAAAGGACCTATAAAGGCACTATATCAAGAGCCGAGAGCGCGAGAGGTCGACTTGCGACTAGTAAAGAGATGGAGACTTTGGTAGCATTGTATGCAGTGGCAAAGAGTAAGGGACCCAAACTTGAGGACATACCAGTTATTTACGATTTTCCAGACATTTTTTCGGAGCCCTTACCTGGTTTACCACCGCCGAGAGAGGTTGACTTAATCATTGAGTTACTACCAGGCACCAGACCTATTTCTATACCTCCACACCGTATGACCTTCCGAAAGTTAGAGGAGTTGAAGACTCGGCTTCAGGACTTGGGACATAAGGGATTAATCACACCCTCTATGTTGCCACGGGGAGCACCCATTCTTTTTGTGAAGAAGAAGGATGGTACTTTGAGACTATGTATCGACTACATACAGTTGAACAAGGTCACAGTAAGGAACAAGTATCCACTACTGAGGATCGACGATTTATTTGATTAGTTGAGAGGAGCACATTATTTCTCCAAGATAGACTTGTGATCAGGGTATCGTCAACTCAGGATCAGGATGAGGATAGATCCAAGACGACTTTCAACACGAGATATGGATAGTATCAGTTTACGGTCATGCAATTTGGGCTAACCGATGCCCCCATAGTGTTCATGGATTTGATGTATTGAGTTTTTAGACTGTTTCTTGATTGCTTCGTGATAGCCTTCAACAATGATATAATAATATATTCTAGGACCAGAGACGATCATGAGTAGCACTTTAGTGAGACATTGCAGACTTTGAGGGAGTACAAAATTTACGCTAAAATCAGTAAGTGTGAATTTTAGCTTTCAAAGGTCACGTTTATGTGGCACGTTGTTGGAACATGGATTATAGTAGATCCGACCAAGATTCGAGCTATCATGGATTGGTCAAAACCGACCTCAGTGACTGAGATCAGGACCTTTCTGGGTTTGGCAGGGTACTACCACGAATTTGTAAGGGATTTCTCAAAAATCACTTCACCAATTACTATATTGACATAAAATGATGTTTGTTTTTCAGTGGACAAAGGCCTGTGAGCAGACATTTGATGAGTTGAAGAGATTGTTGACTACAGCGCCAGTATTGGTATTGTCATAGGCTAATAAGGGATTCTTGTATATACATATGTTTCTCATGTGGGTTTAGGCGGCATACGGATGCAGGGTAGAGGAGTTGTTGAATACGCTTCTAGACAACTAAAGATACATGAGAAGAATTATTTCACACATGACTTGGAATCGACAACAATTATGTTTGTGCTAAAGGTGTGGAGACATTATATTTATGAAAAGAAGTTCACACTATTTACTGATCACAAGAGTCTGAAATATCTCTTCACATCGAACGAGCTGAATATGAGACAACGCATATGGTTAGAGTTCCTGAAGGACTACAACTTTTCATTGGAGTATCACATAGGAAAAGTAAACATAGTCACTGATGCGCTTAGTAGGATACCAGTTAGAGAGGCTGAGGTTGTTAGATGTGACATGACACATGAACATAGGTTACTCGAGGCAGCGGCAACAACATGTTAGCCAGAGGATTCCTACAAGTACTCGGGTTGAGATTTGCGCATAGATAGGTTTTCAAAGGGTTAGAGGACCGACAGGTTGTACCCAAGGTTCAGTGAGTTAGCACAGAGTACAGATTGTGTTGACTGGATAGAGACGTTAGATAAGTGTCTGATATACATAAGCAGACTGTGGATAACATTAGTTACCGAGCTGAGAGATGAGATTCATCAAGAGTCACATCGTTCTTGATTCACCGTTCATCCAGGCAGGACCAAAATGTACCATGACATGAAGAGACATTTCTGGGGGCCTAGGAAGAAGGCAGATGTATCTGAGTTCATTAGGAACTGTGGGATCTACCAGTAGGTGAAAGTTGAGCATTGCAGACATGGAGGATTGCTGTAGCATATTCGCATTCCACGATGGAAGTGGGAAGACATCTCCATAGACTTTGTGAGAGGACTACCGAATACTACCAGAAGACATGATTCGATTTTGGTGATAGTTGACAAAATGATGAAGTATGCTCATTTCCTGCCAGTAGCAACACACTACACCTTCGATCAACTGAGTGTATTATTTGAGAGAGAGATTATTAGGCCACATGGGGTACCATTGATGATCACGTCAGACGAAGATGCTATGTATACGTCCAGGATGTAGTGGAGTATGCAGGAGCAGTATGGTACGCGCCTACAATTCAAGTACAACTTTTCATCCTCAGATTGACGGGCATACTAAAAGGTTGATTCAGGTCTTCGACGACATGCTTTGGGCTTGCGTACTAGAGATTGGAAGATCTTAAGAGGAGTACCTACTGTCGTGTGAGTTTTCTTACAATAAAAGTTATCAAGCTAGTATTGAAATGACGCCATTTGAGGCTTTATATGGCAGACCGTGTCACTTGCCATCGTGTTGGGCTGAGTAGAGGACGATAGATTGTGTGGTTTGAGATTGTTGTTGACCATAGGGTGAAGGTCAAACATATCCATTAGAGACTCAAGGGCACCCAAGAAAGACATAAGATTTATGCTGACAAGTATCACGGTAATCTCACGTACACCGAGGGAGCTTTTGTTTATTTAAATGGTTTCCCCTCGGAAGGGTCTTCAAAGATTTGGGGTGAAATGCAAGCTTGTATCGAGATTCATCAAGCCTTTTAGAATTGACGAACAGGTCGGGAAAGTTGCATACGAGCTTGAGTTGCCTCCATATATGTCAAGGATTCATCCGGTTTTGCATATATAGATGCCGATTAGCTGAGTCGAGGACAGGAGTACGACTGACAGTTGACTTGAGTCGACCTGAGTGGGGACATTACTTATAAGGAGCAACCTATTCAGATCTAGATCGATGGGTACCGTAGTTGAGGAACAAGTTTGTCGTGAAAGTACTCGTTAAGTGGGAGTTCCATGACGACACATAACTCACTTGGGAATGGGAAGACTATATGATGGACAAATTCCCGTACCTTTTCGAGTCAGGTGTGAACTTAACTTGAATTTTAATTTCGAGGACGAAATTCACATTAATTGGGAAGATTTGTCACGGTCTAAAATCTTTAATCGCGTTTTAATCCTTCAACATGATCTCCCACTCATGAAGTGGGACCCACATCGTGATACGCACACTGACTGAGGCACGTGGGCGAGGTGTATGTTAGATTTGCATGATGATTTCCTAGTGTATCGTACTTGTGTAGACTTATAAGTCACCTATACTTCTTATTTATAGGTGTCGATACGTGAGCGGGGACATGCATCGCGATGCAAACAATTGTGGGACTGGGTAGAGAGTGACTTGTGAGTCATTTATTTAATTAGATGTATTATTGTGGTTTAATTAGTTAAATTTTGATGTGGCTATAATTGATTTATAATAAATGTAGCCTAAATTAGTAAAATAAAATAATAGCCATTTGATGTTTCTTGAAATACGTGTAGACACATCGAAAGACCAATGGAGTATTGGTTTGGTGTTAACAAAGGTGAGTTAGTGGAATTGAAACAAAATGAAAGCCATTAGATTAGTCTCTAGATGAGTGCGAACATTTAGATCAATAGCTATAAATCAATACTAACTAACTATATATATATATATAAGTGATTGGGATGAACAAGCAAATCATAGATCCTTGTAGAGAGAAAATTTTGAGGTGATTCGTTGCAGGAATCGGGGTTCTAGAGAACAAATTCACCATCCTAGTGAAGAGATCAAGCTAGGAATCAAGCAACAACTTAGGTAATGAAGTTCATCATCTTTATATGGTTTAATTTTTTGAGCATGGGGTTTTGAATGAGGAAGTTGTGATCAAAATGATATTGAAAACATTTATCACTGATTTTATGGGCTAAATGAAGCATCAAGTGATTATGTGAACCTTGATTTTTGAAATTAAAAGTTTTTGGTAAAATTAGAGGTGTTAGTTTCAATTATGGTTTTTGTGTGATTTTAGAGGGTAAATTATATCATTTCCAAAATTTGTTTAAATATTTGAGTTCCTTGTTATGAGCTGATAATCCTGCTATTAAGAAGTCCCCAATTTGGACTTGAAGTCAAAAAGTTATGAATTTTACAAGTTTTTAATTGTTCTTAAATTCTTCAACAAAATGCATGTTTAAATCTCTAAATCTTGATATGATTAATGAATTATATGAAGTGCTCGGTTTATGTTTGATGGAGGAGGATGCTACGGATCCCTGGTGGTGGAGAATGAAGATTCGAGGCTTTGGAGGAGGGCATTACCGAGAGAAAACTCAGAAAATTTTGGTTGTAGAATTTTGAGTTTCAGCGTTCCTTGTGCGCAAGAGAAATTCTCTAGCGTGCTAAGTAGCTCTAGCGCGCTAGATAAAATTCCCAGCTCGCTAATAGGGTCATATTAACGTGCTGGATAAATCACCTAGCGCGCTGAGTAATTTGATAGCCAAAAAAATATGCACTTTTTCAAAACACACTTAACCTAACTTAGCCTAAAACTCAAACTAAGGGTCTAAACACACTCTAATACGTACTAAATTATACCAGGAGCTTATGAAAAAGTCTCGGGAGTCAGGGTACACATTTTGGGGTGTCAAAAGGCCTGTTAAGCTAGGAATATATTGCGTGACTTGTAAGTAATCTTGTTGAGGTTCTTATTTACATTTCATTCCAATTTTTCTATGTTTTACAGTCTATTTGACTATGAAATGCCTTGTATTCTGATATCATGAATTTGTTTCATATTGTACTTATTAAGGAGGTGTTTTTATCATGATATCATTTGCTTATAGAAATCATTGACTCTATTCTCATGTTGTGTCTTTCTTGATGTTTAAATGAAAGTGTGATCGAGAATAACATGCTGTTAGGATTAAAGTAATGAGATTGGAGTATACATATGGACTTGTATTCTTCTAATGTTGGCTTTGAAACATATTTGCCTTATCTTGGAATCCTTAATACTACTTTTCTTTGAAATTATAAAGTAGTGGTAAAATTTAGGGTCAATTGCACGATTATGAGATGCGGTGCAGCACGCGGGGTCACTAGACTACTAGGATGTCGGCTCTCACCACTACCCTTACACGTCAAACGAGGTATGGGACTTAGAGTAGGCGCAAGTATATATATAGATAAGCAATTTATGCGTAGAGCTCAGGTTCGCTTTTGAGGATTAGGATATGGATGATCATGAAGTCGTAGAGCACAGCTCCGACCTTCGATAGAGGTGTACATCATAGCTCCATCCTGAGATAGTGGAATAAAGGCCTGGTGATAGAACTCATGGCCGAACGGACCTAGATCATTACTACTTAGCATGTGTCAATCTCATATTGTTTAACCATAGTATTTTCTAGCATATTTCCTTTTCAGCACTTCTTCGCTATATTTTTGCTTTTAAATACTAGTTGATTATGTTTGGAAATGTACATAAGAATCTCTAGGAGTTACTTTATTACATTTTACTCATCGTTCTTTTTATGACGGTGGGTGCATATCCGTCGAGCAACAGGTTGGGCAAGGAGAAGATCGACGCTACCTTTGAACATTCGACGGTTTTCTACTCCCTACATTTATTGGTCTTGACTTTTGTTGTATTATTTAGTTTATGTCTTTTCTATACTTTTTGGGTTGTATATTGGGTTGAGTGCATAGTTCCCAGACTTGAGACTTGATTATCAAATTGTTTATCATCCTTTTGATATTTATATGCATGTGATGTTGTTTCCTAGTTTCCACACTTAGGAATTTAAAAAAATTGCTTCCGCATAAATGTTCAAAATTTTTCTAGAACCTTTTAATTGAATAAAATCTTAATTAACTTTGAAATTCAATAATAATGTGACATGTGTACTACTTAACGTGAACGCGTTTAATGAGGATAATAGTATAAAAGGTTGACTAATATATAATTAAGCCCTATGTAGCTGAGATTAGGGCTTAATTATGGGATTAGGCCGGGCGGTGCCCTATTTAAAAGGAAGGGCCAGTCACATGAGGTATCTTTATTTTATATTGAAGCCAAATATCTCCTTGATATTCACACTAACCACATCCCCAAACTAAATCTAAGGGTCCTCAATTTCTTCATACACATACCTACATGTGACACAAATAGTCACACTTGGTTTAATCAAACTTATTCAAGAATTCTACATTAAGTTTATGGTAAATTAAATTAAATTAAATTATTTTCTACTTATTTAATTCAATTAAGCTACACAAGTGTCTATTAACTTCGACTATCCGAAGCCATGTGCTTTTGCGCGCCCCAACATAATATTCTCACTCTCTGAAACTCACGCAATTCCCTCGGCATAATTCCTGAACTATTACACTTAACTTATATTTAAATATTTACATGAAATATACAAGCATCACGCCATAAATAACAAGTTACCTTGGTTTTCGAGCTTGAGGTCTTGATCGAGCCTAACACGTCAGCCATAATTACGTGTTGCTGATATCTAATTAGTGTGTAACCTTGATTTAATTAATTCGGGCAATTACAATCTTCCCAACCAAAGGGAAATTCGTCCTGAGATTTGAATTTGAAGAAATTAACCTATTCCGTTATCGACATGACAAATTTTCTTACATCCACCCTTGATTTGACCTAACAATTGAGTATGTTTCATTTTATGAGTTTCCTTAAAAGTTAAACCATTTATCTCTAATTAGGACAAACTATTCCATACAAATGATTTTACAACTCTATAAATTAGCTCTACTTGGTGCAAGTCTATGTTTTCCTAATCACCTACTCCAGTATCTAGGAAAACGCTGATGAACCTACCTGAGTTCCCCACGCGACATTGCATGTTATGAGGCTCTATCTCGACATTTACAAAGTGCAGAAACGTGCTAATCTGGTTGGCACTAAACCCTTTTAGATACATCATAAGGGAAAGATTCCAACTCTCGATATCATCTAATATCATAGGAGACACATTACTCAGTCTCCTCTACAAAGCCTCCGATAACATCCCACCAAGTTCCATTGGTAAGTTTGATTGTAAGTACTCACACGACGACACCAATTTTTTCTTGAACTGTTGAAACCCTGTCGCAGGTGGCCTGACATAACCACAAACAATTATACTTGGACTATCTATTGGTCTAGAGGCATTGTGTTGTATTATAATGTATGTATTTTCTAACTTTAACTAGCGGGAAAACTATAACTCTCTTAGTCATGCATCTAAGTATAACATAATCATGTAATTTAAATTCCTTAACTTACATGAGTTGGCTATCAAAACGTAATCATACCCGCAATAGGCTGTCTTGTAACGACCCAAAAATTTGACTTGTGCCACGTGTCAGGTCAGGGTCATTTGTGGGATCCACTCGTCGAAATGCGTATGTCCGAATCTCGGGTCGAGACTCCGAGGTACTGTGTAATATCCAATTTGAGATTTTAATGTTAATTGTTGAGAAAAGTATATGCGGGGAATGCGGTGAACCGAAACACGACGCCTCGAGTCGCATGTCGACGTGGGACCGAAATGTGGCTATAGTGGATCTATGTGGTTTTAATGTGTACATTGGATACGCCTCGTGATACGTGTAGCGCGAGTATCGAGATTTTGAAAGGAGGCGGGTTGGTGCCTCGAGATGCGCACTGCTCGATTTTCGAGGACACTTTTGATTTGAAATTAAAAAGAGAGAGATATATATATATATATATATATATATATATATATATATATATATATATATATATAATGGGAAAGAAAAAAAAGAGAGGGGATAAGATCAAAGAGAGAAAAGAAGATCAGAGAGAACCAGAAAGAGAGAGTGATCGGGAGGGAGAAGAGAGAAGGAAAGAGAGGGAGCTCCGGCCGGCGAAGAGCTCGCAGGCGACGAGCCGGCGGTGTCGCGGCTCGGAGGAGCAGCGCGATGAGCAGCACGGTGGCGGCCAGCGGCGCGGAGGCCGGCGGCGGATAACGTTCCAGCTGGACGGTGGCATAGCAGATCCGGCGACTCTCCAGCACGGCGGCGAGATCGGCGGCGAGATCGGCGGTGAGACGCGGCGGCCGGCCAGCAGTGGAGCGGTGCAGCAGTGACGCGGCCGATTAGCAGCGCCGACGGACGAGTGAGAGTGAGCAGCGGCGCTCGGCAACGGCGCCGGCGAGACGGCAGCGACTCCGGCGCGGCAGCGGGTCGGATCGGCAGCGACGAACCACCAGCAGCGCGACGCGACGCGGAGGAACTCACCAGCGGTGGCGGCGGCGGCGGCGCCGGAGATCGACGAGCGACGACGTGGCTGCGACGCGATGAACGGCGCGGTGGCGCGTTGTCGACCGGTCGGATGCGCGATTTCGACGAAATCGCGACGACGCGATGGAAGTGAGGTTTATTTCACCTGATTGAGTTATGATTTGAACGAGTTAAGTAAAATAGGCCTAAAATGTCTAAATGGACACCAGGGACTTAGGAGTCGGGTGTCGGGTGCGCAAATCGAGACGCGAACGAGACGTTTTGAGGTTCGCGATTTCTCGAGGTAAGTAAACCAGCTAAGGACTTATACAGTATTTCATTTCTCTCCATTGGCTGTTGTTGTTTACTGATTTTTGTGATAGCTTTATTGTTGTTCACTGCTTTGTGATGATAGCTATCTTTGGAATTGTTGTTGATTGAGTGAGTCCATTGGCAAGTGAGTCATGGTTACTGTTTATCTGCGATATGAGAGGGTTAGGGCTGGAAGGCAGGGGCCTCGTCCTAAATCCGATGTCTTTCATGGTCGTCCGTCGATATTATCCGGGTCCATGGATGATTCATAGTTGTACGGGCTAGGGCTGGGAGCAGGGGTCTCGTCCTAGATCCGGGTGTATGGATGTCTCATAGTCGCAAGGGTTAGGGCTGGGAGGCATGGGACTCGTCCTAAACCCGAGTCTGCTGGGATTTTTCCGCGACTCAACGACCTTTATGTCGGGACTCCTTGTTATTTGGCCTCACTCATTGATGGATTGTTTACAGTATTGTATATTCATGCGTTCTTTATTCCTTTCGTACTATTTGCATGAATTCGACTGCTTTGGATATTGTGAAATGTTGTGTATATGTCCTACTGGATTTACTTACCTGGGCTCGTCATTCTTATGTTTGACTGAGTGCAGAGCCGAGGACGAGTAGCAGAGGGAAGTTTTCATAGCTAGGTGAATTTTTGTATATTTTGTATTTACTCTCCTCTGATGATATTTATTGGGTTCCACAATTAGGTTGCCTAACTCCCTGATCTTTTTGTTGAGTTATTTAATGAATTAGTTGCTTCCGCTAAATTTTTAAATCTTGAAATAATATTAATAACTCAACTTAAAACTTTTAATTTACTGATAAATGATGGATTGGAAGGCTGACTAGGCTTTCGTTGACCTTGCGAGACTGGATCGGGGGTCCACGTGGGCTTAGGCCGGGCGGGGCCCAATTTTATGGGAAATTGGGGCCGTCACATGTCTGGTCGCCCTGCGAGCTGGCTCCGCTACTGCGTGAACCTACTCTCTAGTATGTTCCGGAGCGAATGTCATTAAGGATGTACTATTTTAGTGGCATTTTTTTCTGGATGTGCCCCTCCTGTCCACACTTATAACAGATCAACAGTCCTTTCGATCCTATCGATGCTACCTAACTAGGTGTTGAACTCTAACCATAGCCTTATTAGCCTTTGTCTCTACCCCATTTGATCATA
Source organism: Stephania cephalantha (assembly GCA_039657325.1). Lineage (NCBI taxonomy): Eukaryota > Viridiplantae > Streptophyta > Magnoliopsida > Ranunculales > Menispermaceae > Stephania > Stephania cephalantha. Next base: position 26,355,348 of record CM077578.1, on the reverse strand, counting down.
GGCTTGCCTAGTCTGTGTCAGGTGAGGTGTCGGTCGACTCGGTAAGCTAGGTAATACGTGATTATTTATATGTATATATGGTTGGATTAGTAGTATATTTAGTATAAATATCCTCGAATGAGTGCTAATTTATGATATTATTGTATTTTCAAGGAATTAATGTGTAATGGAAGGAATCAAGGAAAAACGAGAAGAAATGGAGCAATCAGAGTTGGTGTCGTAAGAGCATAAGTTGACTTTGTGGTAATACAAGGCACGACGTGTGGATTGACATGTGTAGAGCGCGCACAATAATTTCTCGTATTTGACTATTAACTTATAGTAGTGGTAAATGAGATATTGTCTCAACATGGATTTTTGAAATCTCAAAGGAAAGTAATTTTTTCTTGTTTTTATTAATTTAGTTAATTTAATTAAATGGAAATTAAAATATTAAATAACTAACAACTATGATTATTAACTTAAATGACCAAAATAACTAAATTAATCTACAAATTTAATTCAAATGAAACTAAACATTATTCAAATTCAATTCAATATTAATTAACAAGCATCTAAACAAACCCCACTAAACAATATATTATATATTTGGATTACTTTCAAACACTAGAACATAATATCACTTCATACTATAGTTATAATCACAAAACATGGAATCATATAATCATTAAACCCTACTTCATAATAGGTTTATAACCTTTAGCTAGCCACCGATCTTCCTTAAATCAATGGAATTGCCACATTCTTGTCATTGTAAATCTACCCATTGGATAAAACGCAAAACCATAGAAATACGAAAGCATTAAGTTCAATGAAAACCATATCTAATCTAAGCCGATATTACCAAAGCCGCATAATAAATAACTTAGAACACAATCACCAAGAACATCAATTAGGAACTGCCTTATGGATTAATCCTAGTTACTACTTCTACAATTGTTGTTAATAACTATAGACGTAGATTTAGAATCATGATATCACATAACACATTTGCAACTATGCATGGAATAGTAATCTTCTTTAGTTGCAATACACAAAAACAACTTGTTAATTCAGTGATTGACGTGTAAGAATAGATTTAAAGCATTAAGCAGCACATGATTCCTTAATTTTAACTATTTAGCAATCCAAAATATATTGTATTGTCTAGGGTTTGTTTAGAGTGATAGACTACTCACTCATGCTAGAGATAAACAATGCATAAATATAATTAAAAGGCATAATGAATAAATAAATACCTTAATATAAATCAAAGCTCTAAAGTATTTTCAAACATAGACAATAAAACTAGTATAGAGCAAAAGGGAAGCAAAAAGAAAGAATTAGGAGAGTTATTTTGAAGCTCTTTGGCCTTTTTATAATCTCCCTACGTATACATATCTTAGATAAACTTGAATTCTTCATACTAATAAAAAAAACCCATAACAGACCTCAGTGATTTCTTAGTGATTCCTAACTTATACACAAATCGTTGAGTAACTCATTGAGTTTAGCTCTCAGTGCTCCACCGATTCAGCAGCAGTTTATAGTTCATTCTTCAATTTGCTATAGATTCGTTGGCCTTCTTCTACTACCGATTTAGATGGCGATTCCTAATGTTATTTCAAATCGCTGCATAATCGCTGGCGTAAGTATGACAAAAAGCCAATATGGAGTGACTCTCTGTTTGAGGAACACAACGCCTAACAACCTGGTCGGAGTAGAATTTTCATAAGTACAGGTCATCCAATACATAGTACTTAGCATCGCTCCTAACTTTATTCTTCAGAGCCTTTGAAAGGTGAATAAATAGCTCACCTGAAGTGATATAGTTCACTATATCGGCGTACTAGGGGAGATCTTCCATAACAACATAAATATACTCGTCAGGGAAATCATCCTTAAGAGGGGTAGGACGCTCACCATTCTCAATTCTGCTGAGATGGTCTGTGACTAGATTCTCTGCGCCACTTTTATCTTTGATTGTGATGTCAAAGTCCTGCAGTAGAAGTATCCATCTAATGAGCCTAGGTTTGACATCCTTTTTACTCAATAGGTACTTCAAGGCAGCATGATCAGAGTAAATGATAACCTTGGTTTCCAAGAGATAAGATCGAAACTTCTTATGTGCGAAGATAACGACAAAAAGCTCATTCTCAATAGTAGTTTAGTTCATCTGAACTGCGTCTAGAGTACGAGAAACATAGTAAATGACATGTGAAGCTCTACCGAGTCACTGTCCTTAGACTGCACCCACTGCGTGATTGCTAGCATCACACATAATTTCAAATGGAAGCTCCCAATTAGGGGCCTGAATCACTTGTGTGCTAGTAAGTGAGTCTTTCAGAGTATCAAATGCACTCTTACATGCCTTATCAAACTCAAAAGGTACGTTTTTTGGAGTAGATGGCATAGGGGTTGTGCGATCTACGAAAAGTCCTTGATGAAACGACAGTAAACATCGACGTGTCCAAGGAAAGATCTAATCTCCCGCACGTTCGTAGGGTAGCGAAGTTTCTCGATAACATCAATTTTAGCTTAATCTACCTCTACGCCCCTGGCTGAGAGAATGTGTCCCAAAATAAGACCTTGGTCCACCATAAAATGACACTTTTTATAGTTCAGAACAAGGTTCTCTCGATACACCTGCTGAGTACCTTTGTCAGATTGATGAGACAACTATCGAATGAATCACCGTAAACAATAAAGTCATCCATGAAAACCTCAATGAAATGTTCAACAAAATCGAAGAAGATACTCACCATGCACCTTTGAAAGGTGGCATGTGCATTGTATAACCTAAAGGGCATGCGCCGATAGTCAAAAGTGCCAAATGGACAAGTGAAGTTCGTCTTTTCCTGGTCTTCAGGCGCTACCGATATCTGATGAAAATCGGAATAACTGTCGAGACAACAGTAATGAAAACGACTGGCTAGTCTCTCCAACATCTGATCGATGAATGGTAGGGGGAAGTGATCCTTCCTAGTGGAAGCGTTTAACTTCCTGTAGTCAATGCATACCCGCCATCCATTTTGAATGCGGGTTGGAACCAACTCACCATGTGAATTGGTGACTACCATGACTCCCGTTTTCTTAGGGACCACTTGGATGGGCTTACCCATTTACTATCAAAGATGGGGTAAATCATGCCAGTATTAAAAAGCTTCAGTATCTCCTTCTTCATGATATCCATCATAAGCGTATTGAGCCTCCTCTAGGCTTCTCTCGTAGGTTTTGACCCTTCTTCCTTATATATATGATGCATGCAAGTGGAAGGGCTCAAACCTTTGATATCCGTTATGGTCCACCCAATAGCCTGTTTAACTCCTGGAGTACTCGAATGAGCATCTCTTCCTCCAAATGTGTAAGTTTGGCCAAGATGATCATAGGGAGTGTGTCATTCTCACCCAAAAACATATACTTTAGGTGCTCAGGTAATGGCTTCAACTCAAGTGTGGGAGCTTTAACCAGGGAGGGAGAAAGTTCGGAGTCGAAGTAGGCAACTCCAAATAATAGACACTTGGGGGCAGGGGTTGGAATAAATCCAACTCAAAAACAACATCCTCAACATCAGTATCGAGGGTCAGAACACTCTCGTGGATATGAGTAGTGTCGAGATGATGCTCTAATACTACTTAAACTTCATCATTGCCACTCGTGAGCAAGGTCTGCTCAATGAATGGATCCACATAGTCCATGGTACAAATCACAAACGACACATCACTGGGGTATCGCATCGCGTCATAGTTGTTAAACTTGATGACTTCACAGTCAAACTCCATGGTAAGAGATCCATCATCAACATCTATCTTCGTCTTCGCCGTTTTAAAAAACGGACGTCCAAGGATTACTGACGAAGCATTGGGGAATGGCTCCTCCTTCGTATCTACCACGTAAAAGTCAGCAGGAAACACAAACTCGTTCACTCGGACTAGAACGTCCTCGAGAACACCTACGGGTCTGACAACTGAATAGTCTGTCAACTGAATGATAATACCAGTCTCCTCTAATGGGCCTACATGCAATGTCTCATAAATAGACAATGGCATGACATTGATGGAAGCACCAAGGTCGCACATAGCCCTCTGAATGCTTACATCACCTATAACACAAGGTATTGAGAACATCCCGGGGTCCTTGCATGTAGGAGGCAACTTCTTTTGTAGGATAGCCGTGACGGTTTCTCCCATTTGGGCTTTTTATTTGCCTTTGAGTTTCCCTTTGTTACAGCATAGTTCCCTAAGAAAATTTGCGTACCTAGGGACTTGCTTCAGAGCGTCGAGGAGTGGAATATTGATTTCCACTCGCCGAAAGGTCTCAAGAATTTCTTTCTCTTCCTCCTTTTTCTTATCTAAGATGAGTCATTGTGGAAAAGGAGGTTTGACCTTCAATGTGGGCGGTGCTTCCATTTGAGTAGTTACCATCTCTTTAGGGACAGACGAGGTCACTACTAACTCGTGTTCTTCCTCATTTATCTGTTCTTTGGCATTAGATGACTCATTTTTCCTTTTGGGTTCCTTCAGCTCTTTACCACTTCAGAGTGTAACTGCGTTAGCACTGTCGTTAGGATTTGGGTAAGGTTGCGAAGGCAACTTTCCCTTATCCTTGAGATGTCCATTTTGTTGTGTCACTTGGTCCATTTGAACCTGAAGAGTTCAGACCGCTGATTTGGTTTCGCTGATGGATTTCTCAATGGTAGCCTTGAATTAGGTCATCTCACTTATAGATCGGCTTTGTTGAGCTATAAGAGCTTTGAACATATCCTTAAGTGAAGAGGAATTATTGTAGGGTGCAGGCAACGGTTGACCTCTTGGGATGAAGGTTTGACAGTTCTGGTTTTGAGGCCCGTAACTGAAGTTCGAGTTGTTCATCGTCGTTGCGTGATTGTATGTATTCCTAAATGGGACTCTATATGGTCCCTAAAACTGATTACCCATAGCATTGGTCTGTTGATTGTCCTCAAAGAGAGTAGGACATTCATCAGTTGCATGATTTGTGGCAACACAAAAGCCACAAGCTTTGACTTGCACTTTCCCTGACAACGACGCCAAAATCTGGTCATGTGTCCTGCGTGCCAAATATAACCCGCAATGGAGTTACCAATCACAAGGGTGTAGTAGTGGTAAATACGAGGTCGAATCCACATGACTTGAGTTTTACTCCAAGTTAACTAAAAATGGGGGTTTTCGAAAGTTCGAGGAAATAATTAACTAAACTAGCACAAATAAAAAGTTGCCAAAAATAATATCAATGAGAAGAAATCACCTTAGTCTTCGGTTCCACAAGCACGAATCATGATTTAATAGCATTTAATGGTCCTCAATCATTCCAAAAGTTATTAATTCAATTTCTCTTAGATTAGCTATAGAAAATCGATGTCCGCCAGAAATTCCTAGTTCCCCTAATCTCGATAGCTAGGACGTCCGCCACTAACTACTTCCCTAATCAATGTATAACCCTAAACATCTGCCAATCGGGTTTAACACAATAACCGTAATAATTTGGGTATGTAGGAACACTAATCCTAAATAATCGGACCGCATCTGCTTCCGATTTAACCTAGATTCAATTGTTGCACACTCAAGAATCGAAAGGGTTTGACGGCAAACAAGTGAGTGTTCGCCACTTTATTAGTCCAAAAGCACAATTACACGGATACTAATGGTCCAAATAACTATAGGTTGTCCCCTAAAAGCATGCACTGGCTACATACATGCCCTAGATCTAAACCATAAACCTTAAAATCGATAACAATGAAATATGAGAATTAAACTAAATTAAAAAAATAAAAATCTCACATAATATGCCATGAATCATGAATCCCACTTTTTTCCCCTTCGACTAGGCGAAGATTGGTATAGCTGGACATCATCTCTACAATATCCAAGTATGAAAAGTTGTGTGTGGCGGCTCCAATGTGTTCTCCTCATATGAATACCCTAGTTACTAATATGAAAAACCACTAAAAATTGCTCTATGGAGGTGAGAGAAACTAGTTTTGGGGGTTGGTCTCGTAACACGTGCGCCAAGGAGCATCTAGGGATTGTTTATGGGGTGAAAATGGGTTTCGTACACGCGGCAACGTCTGTTTGGTGCATTTTGACTGAAAATCGCAAAGTGGCAGCGCGTTATTGGTGGAGAATGGTTGTGTAACGTGGTCTGGCCAACCGCGTCGTGACACGTGGTAGGAGGGACGCTGTTTGGTTCGCTCGAATGGACTTCATGAGATGAACGTGCAGTTATGTATCACGAGGAATGTCTAATTGCTGTTGTGCTGACGTGTCTGATGAGATGGAGACGTGGCAGAAGCGGATTGGAGGAGAAGATGAGCTGTTGACGCTCTATACGAATCGGGAGGCGACACGTTGCGGGCTTAGAATACGGGGTGTCGCTCGAAAACTCAGCGAAAAAAGTGGGAGAATGTGCTGACGCGCATCTCGATGCAATCCAACAGCAGCTCAACTCAAGTGACCAAACTGTGTCACTCTCTGCGTCGTTTGGTCCGCTGTCTCTTATTATACCCATCGCGCAACACATAACTCGAGGCAAACTGTCTGGTGTCCGATCACTGCATGTAAATTCTCCATTGTAAGTATTTTTCACCACGAATTCAATCGCGCACTCTGTTTCACCTGAAAATGACTAAAAAATATAATTAAATATATATTTTGAAAACTTTTCACATTAAGTATACTAAAGTAGACTAATAAAAGCATATAAAAACCAACTTATCAGGCACTGTGGTAGCACGTAACTCGAGGCAAGTCTTCTGGCTTCTAATCAGTGTATGTAAATACTCTATTTTGAGTATTTTTCCGCCCCAGATTCAACAATACACTCCTATTCACCTAAAAATGACCAATAAATATAAATAAATATATATTTTAGAGACTTTCCACATTAAATATACTAAAATATACTATTAAATACCTATAAATACGGACTTATCAAATACCACCAAATTTAAGACTTTCCCGAGCAAAGGTGTAAATGACATCACAAACTAAACTAGACTCCTAATATAAATATCCACTGACTTACTAATCCTATACCCGACTCAAAATTGATGGAGTTCCTCTGATTTACATAGCCACCAAGTTAACAAGCCACTCAAGAAATTTTGGAGTTATGATATATCAAGACTCGCAACCCAAACACAATTAAAATCACACTTTGAAGACATAGATTCGGTCAAAACAAAGGTCATATACTACTTACGAGTTTTCTTGGTCTATACATTCAAGCACGCAAGTTTAAAATTCTCACTTAATCTAGTGAAAGCACTTGAGGTAAATCTTTTATTTGAGGAGTTTCACAACTTTTGCATTTATTCAATTTATATTCTCTATTATTTTTTCTTTTTTTTTTCTTTTTTTCAACAAATACGGTCCCTGCTCCATATCCTATGGACCGATTTTCTCACTTTCTCCCACCATAAGTTTCCCTGCTCCATTTCCTATGGAAACCTGTGGGACTCTCCATATTAACAAAACTCATGTTAGCCCTTCTCGCTCCCACTATAATCAAAGCAAATTCCCCAATATGGGTTAAAATAATACCACTTGCACAATTTTGACCGTCTGCTCATTTTCATTATCTAGCACAAAATTTAACGATCAACTAAGTCCCTAATCATGAAATCATAAAAATGTTGGGCTACGGACTAGATTGAATGTTTATTCTAGTTTTTCCTAAGTTTCAAGTAAAAAAGGAAACCATAATGTACTCATCCACAACCAAATGTATGAAACAAAGTTTCAGGTGACTCTAAACAATAAAAAAAATAAAAAACTATACTAAATACATGCATGAAAGAGTATCAACTACTAATGAAATGAAAAAGAAATATGAAGGGACAAGAAATGAAAGAAATGATATAAAACACCACCATTATTATTCGATAACCGCATATAACCGCATAAAAAAATTAAACGATCTCACCTGCGGTCTTTCGCAAAGAATCCATCCAAATCAATCCATAATCCCAAAAATACGCCCAAACTTATTCCGAACCTTGTCCTCAAGGTTCAAAACAAGTCGAGGAATTTATGCTACAAAAATAAAAAGATAGTGGTGAAAAAGAACATGGACAAATAAATAAGAAGATGATATAAATGCATGCATAACGAAAGTCTGTAAAAACGAGTGAATGCACAAAATCTCTCATATCTAGGTGATTAAGGAAACTATGAAAAAAACAATCATAACAAGAGCAATAACTAGTAAACATAGGAGTTAACTCAAAAGATTCTTATCAAGTCTTGTGAGCTCGAAATATTTCAACTAAGGGTGAAATCAACAAGATGATGGAATGAAGTCTAGGGTTTTAGATCTTTTAGATCTACTCAAAGACTCGCCACTAATGCGGCGACTTAAGTTGGATACGACCAAACCAAGTCTCTAAACACCTAAAATCCTATAAACATGTTAATTCATAAAAAAATGCTCACGTTATGCTAAAAAAATATAATCGATAGTCAAACTTAACAAAACTCACGGGGTGCTCCAATTTATTAATTTAAATAAATAAATAAAAATAAATAATATAAATAATATAAATATAAATAATAAAAAATACCAAAGAAAGAAAACCAATCCCCAGCAACGGCGTCAAAAATTAACGCGCGCCGAACGCGTCAATAAAATAAAAATTATTAAACCAACTATTTTGTAGAATAGTGACAAATTGTCGATCCCACAAAGATTGGTGGTCTTTTTACAATTAAAAACAACGAAAAGGGAAAATTGGGGGTTTTAAATAAATAATTTAACTAACTGATCTAACTAAACTAAATAAATAAAATAACTAAAATAACTTTGTAAACAATTAATTAATCACCAAGGTAACACTTAGGTCTACAGTTCCACAAATTAGTATCAAGATTCAATGACACATCATGGTCTTCAATCCTTCCCAAAAAGTTATTAATTTAAGTTCTAGATTAGCTATAGAAAATCGATATCCGCCAGAAATTCCTCTTTCCCCTAATCTCGATAGCCAGGACGTCCGCCACTAACTACTTCCCTAATTAATGCATAACCCTAGACATCCGCCAATCGGGTTTAACACACTAACAACAATAATATGGGTCTGTGGGAACACTAATCCAAAATAACCGGATCGCATCCGCTTCCATTTCAACTTAGATTCAATTATTGCACACTCAAGAATCGAAAGGGTTTTACAGAAAATAGGTGAGTGTTCGCCACTTTATTGGTCAAAAAGTACAATTACACGGATACTATCACTCCAAATAACTATAGATTGTCCACCTAAAAGCATGCACTGGCCATATACACACCCTAGATCTAAACCATATTCCTTAAAATCAACAACAGTGAAATAGGAGAATTAAATTAAATATAAATAATAAAATAAAATATCTCTCATAATATGGCGTGAATCCATAATCTCGACTTGTTTCCCCTCTAACCTAGGCAATCGTCGAAATAAATCGATGCTAAAAATATAATAGTCGTGTTTTTTTCATATAATACATAAGGTTCCTAATATATAAAACCACTAAAAATTGGTCCCCGGAACTAATTTTGGGGGTTGGTGAGGTGACACATGCGCTGAGGCACATCCAAGGGCTGAATGGCGTTTTCTGCAATGCATGGGACACGTGTCGAACTCAGATTCATCCGTTTGGTGCTAAGGTGCTGATGTGGCAGCGAGGGATTGGCTGGAACATAGGTAATGACGTGGTGGAGAGGTTACGTGCTGACACGTATCACGAGCATGGAATGGGTTGGTTCAGTCGAGTGATCGAGTGAAGGTGTGGGACGACTGTGCGAGACGCATCTCGAGGATGATCCAAAGCATGTTGTGACGAGTTAGTTGAAATGGTTTGTGCTGCTGACCAATGGGAACTCGACACGTGGAGAACGCGGACTGGTTTGGTTGAGAAAACGCATACATTGTGGGGCACTATGGTAGCACGTAACTCGAGGCAAGTCTTTCGGCATCCAATCACTGCATGTAAATACTCCATTTTGAGTATTTTTTCGCCCCGGATTCAACCGCGCACTCCGTTTCACCTGAAAATGATTGATAAATATAATTTAATATATATTTTAGAGAATTTCCACATTAAATATTCTAAAATAAACTATTAAATACCTATAAATAGTGACTTATCAATCTCCCACGTGGCTGTTCATCGAAAATAGTCCTTGACTTGGGATCCCCAATTTTTAGTAACTCACCTATCTTCAAATGTACTAGTTTGACATTTTGTATTCATTGGATTTTCTCATTGAGTTGTTTTAAGGTAATTTTTAACTTCTCATTTACCGATCAGTATGCCATGTACTTATATTTTGCATTAACTCTCATTTTAGGATTCTTCAACTTTGATATTCAATCCATTGAATGTCGATTTTAGTTTTAAATTTCTTTCATATAAGATTGATCAAAACTTAAGTAAGGTGATTCAATTGCATATATGTAAAACCCAAATCAGAACTTATTAAGAGCCTTGAGTTTTCATTAAATACCATATTCTCAAAACATAATTATTTTCACTGAGAAATATAAAACTATCCTCGCGTTTCGAGGGACTTTAAAAGTTTTTTTTTTAAATCAATTTGGTCGATGCCAATTTAAAGAACAAATCATAACACCACACAAAGATTTTCTTTTTATTCACGGGATGATAGTTTAGGTTCAAATCGTCATAAATTCAATCATCCAAAAATCTCAACTTTACAAAACTCATTTCAAGATAATTCTTTTTATTTGAATAAACTTTCAAATTTTCACGACAAGTTAAAAAATCATTAGGCTGGTTCCATTTCAATGATAAAATCACTTAGTATTATTTTCGAGCAAAGTTACGATAATGATTTTTTTCTTTTTTTTTTTTTTTTTTGAAATACATAAGAGTCTATTCACTCCATTTTCATTTTTTTGAACACTAAGAAAATAAGTTGTTTCCTTTTATACTTGCTTACGCTTTCGAAACTTGTAAAACAAGCAGAGTTCTTCCTTAAAACCTCATAAAAGTGTGATAAGTATCAACTCAGATCAACGCAACAATCATAATCTAATATAGTAAAAAAATATTTTTTAAGGAAAATAGATTACATAAAATAACAAAGTCAATTGTAGTATTGACCTTTTAGTCGAATTTAGACTGATGATTTTTCATCTTTAATCAAGAATAAGACATTTAAGAGTACACGTGTTCTCCCTATCTTGAATTAAGTTTTCAAGCTTAGCTTCATAGCCAAAATATCTTAACTTGATTTATTTATGTCCAAGACTCATTGGCATCCTTGCTAGAATCATTAACTTATTTTAAACATGTACTATGAATTTTAACTTTTTATTAGAACTTTAAGAGTCAAAATTGCTTCTCTATAGTGTGACCACGTCACTACTTCCTTTTGCGTATGTAGCGTGGGGCCTCACTACCTTTTCATGTCTCATGATTCTCATTTGACTATTTTTATTTGCTATATTACTATGATGTATAGGCGCATTACATTATGAATTCTCTAATCCAAGCTTATTCGTTCTCGCTATAGTCTTTGCAAATATCATTTGAAGCGCGTATGAGTTCTCTCCCAAAGAGTTCACTTCGGTTTTCTTGCGCCATTCATTGTCATTCCCTTCCCGTAGAACTTAAGTTCCTAGTCTTAAGAGGAGACAATTATCTATATATCTAGCGATATATTTATATATATACAAGGTGACAAATAATCATCATAATTTTTTTCTTTTTGTCAAATTTCTTCTATCCCATCCCATCTTAGGATTTTATCATCTGTGTATTTTAAGTTGACTTTGAACCAATGTCCCATCCCATTGATTCGTCTAACTTAAACTTGATCTTTAAATTTAAAAGGCTCTAAAAACTTAGGTTCCACTAACCTAACGTTTCCCTAGGTTCTAATCTCTATGCTCTGATACCAACTGAAATGACCCTTCCCCGACTTAGGGTCGGGTCGTCCGGCCCAGACTGCCACTTAGGCCCAATACTTGAATCAGGCCCAAATTATGGTCTGGCACGCCTAAACAACCTGCGGAATAACATATATACAATATGGCGAAAGAATGTGGAATTTGAATTTCAATAAATACCATATGTCATCATATACCAAATCATGGAATATCTCAAATTCACCTAAATAAATCGAGACCGTATAAAATTTTCATAACCTTCAAATGCTTATAAATGTATCCAACTAACTAAAGAAAGGTCAACTACCCAATAGATTTGTCTAGGTTGCTACCATTATTAATAGTTTTCAAAACAAATATTAGATATAGCATACAACGCTCACGCTCCAAGGAGTTATCACCTTTCCCTTTTCTCGAATCTAGCGCCGACATGGATACCTGAGATGTAAGCGGGGTGAGCTAAAGAACCAACGGAGCCCAATAAGAGAAAAACTATGCTCAAATATTAATCATGCAAGTAATACCTATAACGTAAAACAAAAATAGCATGCATTTAAAATTAAGATAACATTAAAATCTGTAGCATGACATCAATTTCCACAAAGAGTAAACATTTCATATTCCATAAACCAACTTCAGCAGTGTTAGGGAATTTCAAGGGTTGTAAAACATAAGAAAATCATCTTTTTTTGACGGTTCGAAATTCATAGTTAATTATTTATTCAATTACTTCGGGGTGGGGCCCACTAGTTTGGTTCCTGTAGGTCCCTGGTCACTCGTGAGACAATCGAGGGTGGCCGCCTCAACCCATTTGAAAATATATTATTTATGATATATATTTATATATATTAGTTTCTTTTACTATATACTATTCTTTTATTATTTTAGTAATTCTTATTTATTTTATATTTTTATTTGTTGACCAGTCAACATGTGTTATTCGGTCAACGCTTGTTGACTGGTCAACACATGTTGACAAGCCAACATCCAGAGGCCTAATTGGCCCCTGGATGCGTTGACAGTGACAATGCGTCCCTGCTCAACGCACGGCTGCCCAGAGGCGTTGCCCCTAGGCACTGGACGTCCTAGGGTGGTGGTGTCGGGGATGTCCCAACCGACGGTGGTGTCGTCATCCACTTCCAGCAGCGCTGGGTGGCACCACACCTAGATGGGTTTTTCTATTCTTTTTGTATAAATCCCAATATGTGTAAACCTTTAAAACTTTAAAAAGAGAGCATGAAGAAGGAGATGAGGGTGAGAGTTACCTTCTACGCGGTGTCTCTTTGAGTTGGCAAGTCCAACTAGTTCCAATTACCCCTTTCTCTCAAACTTGTTGGTTTTGAACAAAAGGGGCTAGGGTTTACAATTTGATTTTTATACTAGGGCTAAATTAGTGTAGGTTTTGAAATGTACTAAATTTCCCCTAAGGCAGGTTTATTGGATTTTTAGGTCGTTACATTAAACATAACAAACAGACCACATGAAGTACAAAAGAATTGATAAAATCATAAATTTCGTAATTAAGAATTAATTTAATTTAAAAGTATAATAAGATAGAGTGCATAAAAATTTAATGAATAAACATTACCATTATATAACAATTGAATTAATTGTCATGACTAAACACTGAATAAAATGCACCACATAATATATTGCCACAAACACAAAGTATCATCAAGAAACATAAAGTATATAACAATTAGTAGCAATACAAGAGGAATTCTCAAAGTATCACTCACAGATAAAATAGAATGGAATAAGGGAATAAATGTCGGCTTTCGAAAGTCACGTTGTCATCATTCTTTACTGGATCAATCCTCTGGGACTAGTAGCTCATAGTGGGGTCATAGAGGTGGTATTCCTGATCTAGCAGTATCGGAACATCAAATTTACTGCTAGGTGGTAATCTCATATGTGTAGATGGTACAGGAACCTCTGCGCCTCCTAGATGTTTGTTTCTCATAGACATCGTACGCTCCATTCTGTATATGCTCCTTGCTAATGCTATCTGATTCTCAAACACCAGTTCTTGATTAAGAAGAGTGGTCATATGATTTCGCAAAATTGAACCCACGAAAGCTAACTCTGGTTCTTCCATGTATAATCCATCATAATCCCTAGCAGGCTGCTCCACGTTTGGATCATTTCTAGCTTCCGACATCTTTTCTAAGATTCTCCTGGTGTCGTCTATGATTTTCCTTCTCTGCTCAGCTTCTCTTATTGCTATTTTAGCCCTTTCTCTCTCATCCTTTGTCTCTTTATAACCATTTACTCTTCCATACCTCCCTATAACCTCATCAGTGATGGTCTTCTCTAGTAAAACATCCATGTCCAGGCCTACCATGTTCACTTGGTCCATCCTATAAAAAGCAGTAATCATTAAGGGGAAAAGAAGTCCATCATTCTTCTTGGTGGTGATAGCACTCTTAATCGATTCATAAATGATTTTGCCAATATCCAAGTATCCTATTCCCATACAATGTGGTAAAGTAGGGCGGGCTTGTAGTTCACTATGTCATAATACTGCAGGCTCAACTGTAAGCGGGCATTTATGAAATAACACCAAGCTTTAATAGTTTTCTTAAAAAATTTTACGGTTATGTGTTTGTGATACCCCTCGATATAAAAAATAAATCCATCTCCATGGATTTCCTCTAAACATCCCCTTATTGTGTCGGTGGGGAAATAATACTTAATCCTAAATCGGGTTTGGGGTACTCGTTGTTTTGTTTTTGGTCTAATAATCCAAAATATCGATTTATTCTTGTTACGAAATAGTCAACTATATTTCTTCGGACTTAGGACTCGATCTTACTTTCACTTGCATATGTATTGGTGTAAAATTCTCTTATTAAGGCTTCACAACCCCGTTCACTAGGAACATCCTCTAGGTCTAAGTAGTTGTAATCCCTAATCAATAAACCCAATTTCAAGCTTGATGATATTTAGGATACTAGGCCTATACTTCAATTCGTTCTTCAGGTTAAATCCCCTCTCCGGAATCAGCTTCCTATCCTTAATTACATCATTCCTAATTTTTTGTAGGCTTTTTCATTGAGAAAATGTTTTTTCCTCAGTTCATAGTTTTTCTCCCCCATCTGTATCTCTTATTTAAATTACTCTTCGTCCTCCTTATCCATAAAATCATCCTCAGAGTTGTAACTAAATAAAATAGGTGAAGTAGGTTCTTTTTGCGATTTAATCCTAGGTGTGTTGAAAGATATTGATGTGGATTGGATTTGGTAAATTTTGGATTTTGTTTTTGATTTCCCTATTAACTTTCCCTTCCCTTTCTCTTCTCATGTACTTTTGCCTTTATCGCATTTGGCCATTTGGAATATTGTAAATAAAAGAATTAACCTATAAAATTATTTGGAACCAAATTCTTCGTAAAAGTATTCGATAAAATTCAACTTATTTATCGAGAATAAGAAATCATCGGGAAAAAATTTTAAAATTGAGAGTTTGAAATTTATATGAAAGTTATTGATAAAATAACATTAGAAAAAACAAAATTTGAATGTAATTCAAATCAATCGATAAATATTCACAAAAAACCCCGAAACTCATTTGAAACTTAGTATTAAATTAGCTTGCGTATATAATTCAATCTACTCGCCATATAAAAAAATAGTTCAAAAATTGGATAGTAATAAATGAATCATTACATCACTCTCATACTATTAGTAAAATAGAAATAGTTCCATATCAAAAATATTTAAAATTAAAAATTTGAAATTGAGTTCCTATACTAATAATCAATCTAAAACCGACCAAAAATAAAAAAAATTAATCTATAAAAGGTTAGGGTTTTAGATGATTACCTTCTGGAAAGTTATTCTTTTACGTATGGGCCTCAAAACTCTTCTCTTTGATACTCCTCCAAGCTCCAATCAGAACTCCCTTGCTCAAGCTCATAGGTGGCTCTACACTCTAAAAACTCAACACGTTTTAGGTTGAATGTGTGAAGATTAAGGTGATAATCACTTAAATACACTAAAAATAAGCTTTAGAAGGTTGAATCTAGTCGAGAATTGATCTCTTGATCGAAAGTTTGCAATGTTT
This sequence comes from Stephania cephalantha, assembly GCA_039657325.1. NCBI lineage: Eukaryota > Viridiplantae > Streptophyta > Magnoliopsida > Ranunculales > Menispermaceae > Stephania > Stephania cephalantha. The sequence continues at coordinate 26,339,396 of CM077578.1, read as the reverse complement.
TTTGATTGTGAAGGGTTTAAATGTGGCAATTTAGGGTTTCTTTTTTGAAAAACTAGAATTCATTCTTAGCTAATCAGGGTTTAAGTGGGTTTTTTAATGAATCGCTGATGAAATCACTGGAAATGAGCCTTAGTGGCTCAGCGATTTGCCTAGAAATTTCTAGTTGTAAACTTGATTTGGTGAGGAATCACTACTCAAATTTGCACTGAAAATTTTGCATACTACTGTCGATTTTCTCAGAGATTTCTAGTATAAACTGGAATCGCTGAGAAATCGCTAGCTTATTTTTACCATTATCCAATTAAATCAATTTTCCCATTTATTTATCACATATATAATCAATAAAGGTAGAAATACTTAAAATATTTAGAGTTTAACTATAATATGTATTAAATAATCTATTTTATTGCCATAAATAACTAATTAACATAAATATAATGCATAAAATAATATAGTACAAAAATAAATTTGCTCGATCAACCCCCTTACATGAAACTAATCCAGAATTGAATTCCTATAATATTCCCATTACAAGAGTCAAAAGTTGAGTTAATATAAAAACAAGTGACTAATCGTAATACTAAAACTAAAATTAAATGTACAGTATGAGTTGCCTCACATAAAGCACTTTTGTTTAATATCTTTAGCTCAACTGAACTATGCAGTTCTAGACTGATTCTATAAACCTAAATGTAGGATTATCAACTCTTCTGCCATCCCAGAAAGTAATTGCTCGGCCATGCGCTTGAAAAGTAGTTGACTTATTTAGATTATCCATGACAGCTTGCGAAATGGCTAAGAAAAGTCATCTTAATATTAATGGACGATCTTCGTTGATGAAGTGTGGCATAACCAAAATGTCAGTAGGAATAATATTCTTTTCAATTTGAAATTGTACATTAGTAACCACACCAATCGGTTTTACTAAATATTCGTTTAGTAGGGCAACTTTTTCGGAAGTAAGTACATCCAATTCCAATTGAGTGTGAAGGAAAAAATGAATTGACATGTAGTCTGCTATAGAACCTGTATCACATATAGCTTTAAAGTACCATGCCCATTTGACCTTTATGTTTGTATTTATATATATCTCCTGGATCATCGAGCTTGAAAATTGTTGGATTCTTTTTATTATTCTTCTTATTTTTTGTATATTTAGGTTCCTCTATGTTATTATTCTCAGCATTGTCTGATTGCTTAATCCTCCATTCTTAGGTTGTTGCCTGTTGATTAGAAGTATCTTCACCTTGCTTGTTCATGGTCTTAGCATTTCCATCTTCCATTGTTACTGCATTAATTGCATATATTTCAGCTTCATGATGATTCAATTCTAAATATCCATTATCCTTAGGTTGTTTATTATCAAATTTTTCAGAGTTTCCATAGAAATCTTCATCAATAAAACAAAAAGTGACAATTTCATTTTCAAAATCTATAGATCCTTCAAAGATATCTAGCTTCGTTTTAGCTATTTTAAGGAATGGTCTTCCTAAAATTATAGATGGGGACTTAGCTGATATTGAGTCTCTTATTTACATGACATAGAAGTCAGAGGGAAATATCAGGTCATTTACTATAACTAAGACATCTTATAGTAAACCATAGGGTTTGATAGTGGTATTGTCAGCTAAAGTATGGGTAATAGGTGTATTAGTCAATGAACCTATTTTCATTGACTCATATAACTTCAGTGACATAACGTTTATTGATGTTTAAGATCACACATTGCAAAATCTATGAAATAAATTCTTATTTTGATAGGAATTCCAAATAACCCTCGGTCGGAACATTTTTCAGTTATTTTTTTAATTAAAGTAGACACTTTTTGTCCAAAGTTTTTCTTAGATTCTTCTAAAAATTAGTCTTTTGATTCAGAGAATTCTTTCAAAACTTCATCATAATTAGAAAATTGCATAATTGATTCCACTAATGGTTGATTGATTTCTATTTTCCTAAATGATTCAAGAATGTTTTCGTTGATTCTTTCCTCCCTAACATCATCTAATCGTTGTAGAACGGTAGAATATGAATATATATCTTCATTCAAATTATCAGAAATCTTATCATTTTTATTCTTAGCAATTAATTCAGATTTGTGTATAGATTTTTCATATGCCTCAACTTTGACTAAATACCAGGAGTATAACCTTTCAGGAAAAGGTGTATATTTCAATTGTTAAGCCATCCATTTTCTAGTAGGAATAACATTATCCATCATTTCTTCTTCTTCTTCTTCTTCTTCTTCTTCTTCTTCTTCTTCTTCTTTTTCTTCAGTCTTATGAACTTTCTTTTTATTACTTTGTTTAGGTGTCTTGCCAATTATAGTTGTGTCTTTTCTTATCACTGAATATATCATAAACTTATGCTTGATTAATAGGAGCAGCATTGGCTTGAGTAGGTGCTTTAGCTTGACTACTCTGTTGATTACTCAACCTATTTATTTGTAAATTCATTTGACTTAACTGGGTTTTCAATTCATTAATGTTAGTGTCAGTCTTAATTTAATTTGAGAAATCTATATAAAGTTTTGATGAGTTTGACTCATAAAGTTATGCAGTATTTGCTCTAAATCTGGATTCATAGATTGAATATTTAGTTAAGGTTGCTGATTGGGTGCAAGTTGTGTCTGAGCTCTTAGTCTATAAGTGTCATAATTCTTATTTTGAGGACCATAACTTAGATTTGGATTCGGTCTTCTAAGATAAAGAGTTTTATTTTTATATTGATTTCTTGGGGGACCAAGAAATTGATTCATCATTAGATTAACCACTTCAGTATTTTCTTTCTGTAGAGTAGGACACACATCCATAGGATGTGTAACCTCATTATAGAATTCGCAAGCCTTAACTTGATTAGATCTATTGTTAACCAACAACTTAACCATCTTAGATAATTCGTCAATTTTACCATCGGTTGCATTATTTTTCTTACTATCGACTTCATAGAGTTTCTTTCTTAAGGATTTAACCTTTTCACCATATTCTTTAGATTGTTTTACCATTTTATTAATTGCTTCTTTCACTAGAGTAGGTGTAATATTAAATAAAGATCCAACACATATTGTGTCTAGAAGTCATTGTTCAAAGTGATTGAGTCCTTCATAAATATATTCTAATAAAGCTCTTTGAGTATATCCATATTGTGACAAGAAGAATGCAGTCTTTGAAATCTATCCCAAAAGTCATTAAAGTTTTAATCATCTTTCATCTTAGCAATTGCAATTTGCTTTTTATAGGAACTAATTTTTCTAGCAAACATATATTCATCTAGGAAAACTTCTAACATTTGAGTCCATGTAGTTATCGAATCTTGTGGAAGATAGAACAACCAGTCTTGTGCTTGATCTTTTAATGCAAAATGAAAAGCCTTAAGTTTGACTTGTTCTAAAGTTCCTTATTTCGATTTCATTACATTAACTTTATCTTGATTCTCCCTTATGAATTTATGTGGGTCTTCATTGTCTTTACCATAGAAGTTAGGTAATACACTAATAAATCCAGATCTAAGTTCAAAATTAGGAAATCCATTGGGGTATGCTATATGCATAGGCTCATATTGCTCATATGCTGTAACATTTTTATTTGCTTGTCTTAAAAGGAGTTATGTATTATTATTGATAACACTGTTATCATTATTATTAATAATGACATTGTCATGAATATCATTACTATTGTCTTCCATCCAATTAGCTAAATTCTCCCTAAGTTGTTGTTGTCATAAACTCCAATTAAAAGTTATATCTATTTTAGGATCAAACGAAATTGAAGATCCTGTTGAATTAACATGACGAAGTGTGTATACTATACAACGTCTAGAATCCTTTAAAATATCTAAAAATCCCCAGCAACGGCGTGAAAAAATTGACTCGTGTTGAGCATGCACAATAATTTCCCATATTTTACTATTAACTTGTAGTAGTGGTAAATGAGATATCGTCTCCACATGGATTTTTGAAATCTCAAATGAAAGAATTTTTTGTTGTTTTCATTAATTTAGTTAATCTAATTAAACGGGAACTAAAATATTAAATAACTAACTACTATGATTATTAACTTAAATGACCAAACTAACTAAATTAATCTATAAATCCTTCAAACTAAACTAAACATTATTCAAATTCAATTCAATATAAATAAACATGCATCTAAATAAACCCCACTAAACAATATAATATATATTTGGATTACTTTCAAACACTTGAACATAATATCACTTCATACTATAGTTATAATCACACAACATGGAATCTTAGAATCATTAAACCCTACTTCATAATGATTAACAACATTTAGGCAGCCAACGATTTTCCTTAATTCAATGGAAATGCCACATTCATATCATTGTAAATCTACCCATTGGATAAATCACAACACCATAGAAATACGATAGCATTAAGTTCAATGAAAATCATGTATAATCTAAGTCAATATTACCGACGCCCCATAATAAACAACTTAGAACACAATCACCTAGAACATCCACTTCGAAAATGCCCTATAGATTAATGCTAGTTACTGCTTCTATAATTGTTGTCAATAACTATAGACATAGATTCAGAATCATAATATCACAAAACACATTTGCAACTATCCACGCAATACTAATATACTGTAATTGTAATACATAAAACAACTTGTTAATTTTGTGTTTGACGTGTATGAATAGATTTAAAGCATTAAGCACGTGATTCCATAATTATAATTATCTAGCAATCCAAAATATATTACATTGTCTAGGGTTTATTTAGATTGATAGACTACTCACTCATGCTGGAAATAAACAATGCATAAATATAATTAAAAGACAAAATGAATAAATAAATACCTTAATATAAATCAAAACTCCAAAGTATCTTAAAACATAGACAATAAAAATGATATAAAGCAAAAGGAAAGCAAAAAAAAAAGATTTATGAGAGTTATTTCGAAGCTCTCTGGCTTTTTTTTATAGTCTCCCTACATATACATATCTTAAATAAACTCAAATTCTTCATATTAAGCTTAAAATCCCATAACCGACCTTAGCGATTCCTAACTTATACACAAATCGCTGAGTAAATCACTTAGTTTAGCTCTCAGTGCTCAACCGATTTAGCTGACGATTTATAGTTCATTCTCCAATTCAATGTTGATTCGCTGACCTTCTTCTATTGCCGATTTAGATGGTGAGTCCTAGTGTTATTTCAAATCACTGGCTAATAGTTGATGTATTTTTCCAGTTGACCGTTTTGTTTTTTTTTCTCTTTTCTTCCATTTCTTCATTTTTTCTATTTGAAACATAAAATCAAAAAATAAGAGAATACCTACTGTAATGTCATCATTTATGCCTAAAATCAACCTAAATTACACTAGAAAATGTGTCCAATTATTGACTTGTTAGGGATGAAAGACACGGCGTGGGAAAGAAGAAAAATGAAGAAAATCAACTCTGGAGGTTTGGCGTAGTGGCGGTGTCGTGGCACACAAAGGACAACACCACGACACACAAGGGATAATTCCGAGACTTTAGGAGCTTAAAAACACATAATGAAGTAGTGGCATAGTGGCGGCGCCATGGCTTAACACACACGGTGCCGGGGTAGTAAGTGATAGTGCCAACTTCACATGAAATAGAAAGTGAACCTTTAATTTGGGTAAAATTGTAATATAGGGTTTCTAATTGTTATTATGAAGTATAAATAGGTATTAGGACATGGTAAACTAGGAGGACACCACCATATAGAAGGAGATTAGCATCCATTAGAGTAGTTTAGCATTGAGTTTGAGAGTTAAAGAGTTTTGTGGGAACCATTGAAGATTCCACGTTTGTTATCACTATTTGGTTTCGTTGATTAATTCAAGGTAATATTTGTATTCATCTCTGATTTGCAATGAATTCCATATTAAATTGTGCTATGCGTGTTTCAATGATGTGTTAATAGTCTATTTATCTTACGGATCAATGGATCCTATAGTATGAATGTTATGCCTTGAATAGGAACAAAAAGTAGTAATAAGAAGTGTAATGTTTAGAAATTTTATCGATTCTAAGCGTAATGCTTTAGACATCTTGATCATGTTTCTAATGAACTTAGGCTTTAGGAATTATCATGGCCATTGAAGCTTCTAATCTGGATATGAACGGTACAACTGTAAAATACACAACATCGATAAATAGTTGTTGATTAGGGAGGCACAAATAGTAAACTTACTAGGTTATGAATCTAATGATTTTAGACTTAAATCAATGTGGAACTTACATTATTCACTCCAATAGGTGGAGTTCTAGTTTCCATATTAAAATCTTCTCCGTCACGACAGTGGGTTGAAGTGAATTTAGAGGAAATAAGTATATTCTAATTAGGCATTGCAGAAAAGATATTGAGATATAAACATGAATACAAAGCATAATATTAAATTACCTAAATAAAGTTGCGAACTAAGATATCCTTAATATAAGAAGTCAACTAAATTTTAAAGTGATTGTCAAAATAGTTTAGATTAGTATAAAATAAATTAAAAGTGAGTCCCTTAGCAATAATTCAAGTTAAGCAGGTTATATACAACTAATGCTAAAACCTTTCCCCGAAGAACGACTTCTGTGATCAACGTAAGTTGATTGCACTATTACTAGAAGCGAGCTGTTATACTTGCGGCACACACTCCATGTTTTTGACGCCGTTGTCGAGGATAGGTAGCCATTAGATTTAATTAGTTAGTTTGAGTAGTTGCTAAGTTTTATTTTTAGTACTGTATTTTTATATTAAAAAATAGGCTTAAGTTTTAGTTTCACTTTCTGCACTTCCTCTTTTTATGTTTTCATTTCAGGGATTTAGTGCATGCGAAACAAGGGAGAGAAGGACCTAGTGCCTTACTATCTGAAGATTGAGAGAACAAACAAGAGAAAGAGAAAAAAAGGAGTCAAGATGACTGGCGAGCAAGCTAGAAACGAATAGCTGGGCCACCGAAATAACCAACCCGCAGGTGATCTAGTATTGCAAGGGAGAGTGCATGGACATAGATGCCTTCGTGACTACTTCAAGCCAAAAGTTCAAGTGACATACGATTAAGTGATAAGGCTTCTAGTCAACACCACTAAGTTTGAGCTGAGACCATCTCTAATAAACATGGAGCAAAATTGTCTTTTCAACTGACTATCCAATGAAGATCCAGTTGCACATGTTGAGAACTTCTTGGAGAAGTGTGACACTATGCCTATCACTGGAGTTATGAAAGAGGTGATCAGGATGCGACTTTCTCGATTCCCGCTGGGTGGAAAAGTCAAATCTTAATTCCAAGGGCTTAATCCATGGAGTATGACCTAATGGGCGAAAATCAATGAGAGATTTTTAGACAAGTTCTTTACCCCAAAGAAAGTTAGCAAAAGGAAACTTGAGATTAATCATTTCAAGTAAAAAGACACCGAGTCTCTTAGAGAGGCTTCAAAAAGATTCAAAGAAATGTTAAGGAGCTAAACCATAACACGAGAACACTATTAGATGTTGCATCAGGTGGCTCTCTACTTACGAAGGATGGGATGAAGCATTGGATCTTCTTAATCTTATGTCTAAAAATTCTACAACCAATACTTATTCCACATAAAGGAAACCAGCAGACATCTACGAAATTGACTCCCAAGCGGCGATTATGGCGCAAGTATCGAATCTGAGCAGTCAGATAGCAAATTTTACAATGAGACATAAAGGTCCACAAGTAGCACAAGCAACCCATGAATCACCAAGGCATGTTGATTAACCAAATGGACGTACATCAGAGAATGGAGCATGAATACATCAACTTCATGAATAACCAAGGCTACATAACAACTTAAGTCTGAGAGGAATAGCTCCGCAACGATTTTATCAAGGATGCAACAACAACAACCTGAATTTTTCTTATGTAAATCCTAATAATGCACTAAAGTTATGTCAAGGATTCAAACAACAAGTCCAACAACGGAAGCTAGGGTAGAACAAAGAGATGATTTCACTGAAGTCAATTGAAAAGTATTTGCAAGTCATGGAAGTGAGAGATAGAGAATGCCATGAGAAGCACGAGAAAGAGTTGGAAGGAATAAAGCAAGCCATGAAAAGGATGGATAATGAGTAATCACAATCCATCAAGAACCTACAGAGGCAAATTAGTGAACTTGATATAGCCTTGAACTTGAGAAAAGAATGATAGTTTCCTAGCAACATTGTCATCAATCCCAAGGAGAATGTGAGTCCTATTCACATGATGAGCACTTCGACAATAAAGGAGCCAAGAAAAGACTAAGTAATGTATCAGCATGAAGTGATACATGAGCACGGGACGAAAGTAAGGCAAGATGAGCTTGATGGTTTTAAGAAGCAAAGAATTAATGCTTTGAAGGAAAAAAAAGGAAGTAACAATGGGAGGCCAAGAAAAAAGATGAAGGACCTCTCGAAGAAGATTTAAAAGGCAATGACATCAAGTTGGTTTCAAAGAAATCGGAAAAAAAACTTAAGTTCATCACGCGACTTCAGCCTATTAAAAAGAAAGATCTTGGAGAGATAATCATACCGATAAACATTGATGGGCATCAGTTTCGAAATGTCATATGTGATACAGGATCCTTAGTCAATGTCATACCACTGATGGACATGATTCATGCAGACTTGAAGATCAATTTTCCAGATATAATGAATTTGCAAGCAGCAGATGGTAATTTGATACCTACTATAAGAAGAGTTTTATATGTGCATGTGATAGTAGGTAGATTCACATTCATCGCGAATTTCAAGGTCATGAACAACAACATGGACGATGATGTATGTATTATACTTAGGCGGCCATTCTTGAAAATCGCCAAAGCAAATTTTTAAACAAAAGGGAGGAAGATCACGATAAGTATCAATGAGGGCAATGATGCTGAGAAGGTTATCTTTGTCGATGGTGAAAAAGTACATCCGAACAGGAATGGCATCATAATCTTTGATTTGCAGATGGAGCTTCTTGATTTACACTCGAACTAAACGAGCAAAAATGAGTCAAGCTAATGACGTTAAATTAAGCAATATAGGGAGGCAACCTAGGGTTTTAAATTTTGAGTTTTTGAATTTTAGTTACTAGTTAGTTATTTAGTTTAATAATTATAACACACGAGTTTTAGTTCTAAATTTTAAAAATTTGTGTTGAATGTGCAGGAAAAATCATTTGTTGGGTGATGATTCATCAGAGTGGTAATGTCTCGAGAACTCATTAAATAGCGAAAAATAGCAAAGGAGTTCACAACAGTGAAGGTAAGGTGCATGGGCAAATTGAAAGGTTAAATTTATTAATTTTTACATTTTCATGAATTTGTGTGAGTTGTATATAAAGTCGGAGGAGCACTTGAGGAGAATTAGCCAAAAATCATACGCAAAGATTTGGGTGGATGAGCCAATGACGTGGGTATTACCTATGGTGCCGAGGTGGAAGCATGCTAAAAAAATAAAAAATGCTCTATTGCGTCGTTGACGCAGTGGCGGCGCTGTCACGGTTTGTCCCTATAAGGCACGATGCTGAGGTTAAAGCGAGGTTTCAAAATCTGTTTCTTACACCATTCTCCATACTTGCACTGAAATCCTACCAAAAACCCTAAGCATACACCACTCTAAAGGTAAAGTTTAATCATTTTCAAGTGAGATTAATGAGTTCCTAGTGATTTAAAATGAAGAAACAAACACATTGTGGATCTGCACAAATAAAAGAGCTGGGGCTTGGATTTTAGGAATTTGATTCCAAAGAGAACTAGGGTTCTACTTTGTGAAAAAAGTTAAAGGGCTTGGATTGAAAAAGACTTGGAGGAGTGATCTAAACTGGAAATTAATTTGGCATTAAGGTACATTTACAATTTCATCTAGTTATGCTTTCAATTTTGGAAATTTTGGTGAAATTGTAAAAAATTTAGGATTTGAGGTTATAAGATAGGTTTTGCAAGATTGTGTAAATGTTATCATAAATATTCACCTATGGAGACTTAGTTGATATCTTTGCAATTATTTGACGTATGCATGATCCATGTTATATGAATTTTGATATGTTTAGGTGATTTGAATACCAAGTTACGTTGCATTTTTATTAGTTACTTGAATTTAAAGAAAATGTCAAGAATAAGGAAACAAGTTAGCCAAACGAGAGGAAATGAATTTGAGGCATCTACCTTTAGGAATCCCAACGATGAAAAGGCTAGACCTTTTAAATCTAAATATTTCATTAGTAAATAGGCTAAGGACCAATATGAGAAAATTCAACGTAGAGAGTTCATTTGCGAAAGAGAAATTAATTTGCCAGCCAAATATGATAAAAAAATGAACAACTTTATTAGGCACCACAATTGCAACTCACTCAAGACTATATGGAGAATAAAGTAAAAGGAGTGAGTGAGGTTATTTTTGAGTTCTACGCTAATGAAAAGTTCAAGGCTAAGGATGAGCTAGTGAAGGTGAGAGGGGTTTTAGTTCCTTTTACGATACGTGAGATCAATAATTTCTATTGGTTGGAGCACTTAGGTTGGTATGGGTCCAAACAAACTTTCCCGAAGAAGTTATATGAGAAACCCTATCACCTATACCCATTTAGAGCCATAAAAGATGCATTGGTTTACAGGATGTGGCATTATTTTCTTATTGCATCACTATACCCTACCTCTCAACACGGTGAGATCAACAAGCCGAAAGCAGTTTGTCTTTATAAGATTACGAAGTTTAGAAGATCATACACACCACTGTGTGGGAGTCAATCATGTCGGAAAGGGACAACAAATTTTTGTTTTCTATTTTGATTACTCAGATGTGCTTAAGGGCCAGAATAAGAATGAGAGATGATGAATAATTTAATATAAAAGGCCCAACCAACCATGGATGAAGCTTTCATGCTCACGTTAAAATCACCACCTGGTTACTAAGACTCCGAGTTGGAGAGAGAGTGGGCCGAAGGAGCTAGACGTGAGATCGAGTTGTTGGGCAAGAGGTAAGGAGATCAGGGAGTAGTAAAAGCAGTAGCAATAGAGCTAGCCTAAGAGCTAGAAGATGAAGAGAATGAAGAAGAGGAGGAGCAACATCAATAAGGACTTGCTTAGGACTACAAGTTTGTAGACCCAAAGATAGGAGAGTAGGAATTGCACAGTCTTGAAGTGTTTCCACCATTTCCTCCACCACACGCACCTATACTACCACCTGAGGATTTGACTCCATGATTACATAGGCTGTGGATAGCAGAGATGAGGAGACATCACTAAGATGATAGAGCATAATACCAAACAACCATGTTGAGATATGACCATGATATAGAGAGGAGAAAGCAACACCAATGGAAGGGGCACCATAATTTCATGTTGTTTGTCGATCATCATAGAGCCATAGCTAGATATGAGAGGAGCATACGTTTGAGACCAACTGATAGGTCATTAGGCTTTCTAGCAGCTCGAGCGCATGTGTTTGATTTGGATTTGGTGCAGAGTAAGATGGTGGAGCGTCCATTGACACCATCGCAGCTGGAGCTGATGATGCAGATGATGATGATGACACGCAGTCCTAAAGTCAGTGTTATAAGATTCCTTTAGACCTTGGGAATTGAGAGTGCTTTTGATACCAATATTTTTTAACTTTGGGTATATTTTGTTAACTATTTAGTTATTTCAATTTTAATGTTTCTTTTAGTTTATTATAACTTGGGTTATTATCTATGTTTGTATTTTTTAATGTCTTCATTTTTCAGGCTTACACTTAAAAATCTTGAGGACAAAGTTTGGTTTAAGTTAGAGGGCATCGACATTACACCACACTATGGGAAAGTAGTAAGATAAGTTGAGAAATAAAGATAAACACTATAGGTATGATCTTTTTAATTTTAATTTGAAGTAGTTAAGGAGGAAAGCATGGTAGTGTATAAATTTTTCGTTTTATTCACTATATGAATGTTTAAGTTGTAAAGATTAGGTTATATATAGTAATATGTAATGAATAAGAAGTTAATTTTCTTGTTCATGCTTTAATTGTGGATGAGTATATTACAAGTATCTTATTGATATGAAGCTCAAGAGAGTGTTTTAAATTTTGAAAAAGAAGAAACAATGAAATGTAACAAACAACGATATGATTTCATAATTAGAAACCTAGAGTTAGGGAAGACCTTGAACTTGAAACAAAAGCAAGAAATTAGAACACTTCTTGTGGAAAAATTTAGATCTCTAAGGAATCTATAATAAGTGTGAATCTTACTTGGAAATACAAAGCAAATAAAAACTTAGTGCAAAAAGGGGATATGCATTGTATAGTAAAAGTTGGAATTAACTTACTTGATTTAGTGAAAGTGAGAAGTGCTAACAAGAGTTTTAGAATAAAAAAGAGAGAATCCCACAAGTTCTACAGGAAATAGAGCAGAGAACTTGATGGTTGGAAAAAGTGAGGAAGAATAAAGTCCATATGAAAAGGAGCAGGACCTGTTATCTAAAAATGAAAAGAAGAAAAGAAAAGAAAGAAATGAGAGAAAAAAATAAAGAGAAAGAAGATGGAAGTAAACTAAAACTCTTCAAATAAAAGATTTATCTCAAGTACGAGTAGCTAATTGAGTTAAGTTTCATTCAAACTACGTGAAAGTCCTATAGACTCTTGAAGTACTAAAGTCTACTAAAGATGAGTTTGATCTATGCTTATTTGTGAATTTCTGAGCTTAATGAGAAATTATGAGATTGTATACTTGCTACTTGAGTGTTGAAATGAAACAAACTTGTGAGTAGTGATGGTTTTTGGTTGAGATCTACTTTAGTGTTTTAAAAGTGAAGTTATAAGAGTTGTTAAAGCTACATGTATTAAAATATAAGTTTTTGTAAAGAAAAACTCTTGAGTGGATTATTATCTTGAAACTTTGTTAATTGAAGGATACTCCATGAACAATTTAAATTGAATTGAACTAGTTATTAGGAGGCTTAGAATACACCTTTGCTCGGGGCGCTCAAAACCTTATGTTTGGGGGTATATGATAAGTGATTATTTATAAGTATATATATGGTTAGTTTAGTCATATATTTAGTATAAATGTCCTTAAATGAGTGTTAATTAATGGTATTATTGCATTTTTAGGGAATTAAGGTGTAGTCGAAGGAATCAAGGAAAAATGAGAAGAAACGGAGCAAAAACCCATAAAATCAAATTTAGCGTGGTGGGAGCATGAGTTGACGCTTTAGGAAAACAAGGGACGTCGTCGGGGCACAAAAGGGACTCGAGATTGCAAGAGCTCAAAAACACAAAATGAAGTGGCGCAGTGGCGTAGTTTAACACACACCACACTAGGGTAGTAAGTAACATCGCCAACTTCACGGGAAATAGAAAGTGAAGCTTTATTTTGGGTTAAATTGTAATTTAGGGTTTCTAATTGTTATTAAGGAGTATAAATATGTATGAGGATGTGGTAAACTAGGAGGACACCACCATATAGAAAGGAGATTAGCCTCCATTAGAGTAATTTAACATTGAGTTTGAATATTAAGGAGTTTTTGTGGGATAAACATTGAAGACTTCACGTTTGCAATCAATATTTTGTTTCGTTGATTAATCCGAGGAAATATTTATATTCATATTTGATTTGCAATAAATTCCATATTCAATTGTTATATGAGTGTTTCAATGATATGTGAGTAGTCCATTTATCGTAGAGATTAGTGGATCCTATGGTATGATATCATATGCTTTAAATAGAAACAAAAAGTCATAATAAAAAGTGCAATAGTTAGAATTTGTATTGATTCTGAGCGTAATGCTTTAGACATCTTGATCATGTGTCTAATGAACTTATGCTTTAGGAGTTATCATGGCTATTGAACCTTCTAATCCGGACATGAACGTTACAACAATAAAATACACAACATTGATAGATAGTTGTTAATTAGGGAGGCACGGATAGTAAACTTAATTAGTTATGAATCCAATGATTTGAGACTTAAAGCAATGTGGAACTTGCGTTATGCACACCGATAGGTGGAGTTCTAGTTTGCACATTAGAATCTTTTTCGTTACGATAATGGGTTGAAGTGGATTTGAAGGAAATCTGTCTATCGTAATTAGGCATTGCACAAAACATATTGAGATGTAAACATGAATACAAAGCATAATATTAAATTACCTAGGTGAAGTTGTGAACTAAGATATCCTTAATATAAGAAGTCAACTAAAGTTTAAAGTGATTTGTTAGAATAGTTTAGATTAGTAAAAAACTAATTAAAAGTGAATCCCTTAGCAATAATTCAAGTTAAGTAGGTAATATACAACTAGTGCAAAAACTTATCCCTAAGGACGATATCCATGATCAATGTAAGTTAATTGCAGTATTACTACAAACGAGCTTTTATACTTGCAGCACGCACGCCACTTGGTGCTAGTGAAGTGGGCACCACATCTTGAGCGCTAAACTCTGGTAGTCCTCCTGCCCTAACCTCTGCCTCATCTACTCTTTCATGATTACCTTCTTTTTTTGCTACTACCCTTTGACCATGTACTTTGTTTAGCAGGCACCAAAGTGGTAAAGTGTTTGGATGTCGCGGTTCAAGACAATTATTACGTCTTGTGTGCAAAGGCCTTCTCATATATCTGCTATAAAGTCTCAGCTCTAGTTTACATAATAGATCCAATGATCTCATTTATCAGTTCGATCCCAAAGTAGTGCACTATTTCTCTCTTGGTGCGTGCTATGTCTTTGGTGAACTGTAGTAGGTAACACTATCACACCATGTAATGTATTACTATCCAAGTGCCCTGGCCCAAACTAAAAACTCATATCTAAGCCTTAGTTGGACATCTCTCAAAATATACTGCTCTTAGAATAGCTCTTGAAACTCTGTCCAGTTGCTCCGCTCCAGGTGTGTCACAGTGTAAGCAATCTACCATACTCTAGCCGCTCCTCTAAGTATGTACCCAAATAACCTAGTTTAAATACTCTAATGGATCTTGAATAGCTTATGAAGCTTTTCGTGTGCTAACAACCACTTTCCAGTCGTCTTCAGGTCTCTTCCACAAAAGTAACCAGGTCGGATATGTACGAATTCCTTAGTTAGCTTAGCCTCAACGGGCAAGGAAGTCTCAAAAGTGAGCACCGAAATAGGCATCTCCGCTGGTGTTGCGACAAGGGTAATCTCTGGAAGTGAAGCCAGAGGTATAGTTTGTGCCATCATTGTAGTCACTAGTGCACCCTGGATAACTTGGGTTATGGTCGTCTCATAGGTACTCGGGGTAAAAACGGCTGTGAATGTCGCAATAGCCATGAACTTGGCGCGGATCAATGTCATCATCTGCTCCAACTATCGATCATGTGCCTTGA
The DNA here is from genome assembly GCA_039657325.1 of Stephania cephalantha. NCBI lineage: Eukaryota > Viridiplantae > Streptophyta > Magnoliopsida > Ranunculales > Menispermaceae > Stephania > Stephania cephalantha. Next base: position 26,324,103 of record CM077578.1, on the reverse strand, counting down.
ATCTATTTGTTATACTCGACCCATCTCGACAATGCGTGTCGCGTTGCTCTTCTGATCTCCGACAGTTGCTGGTAGAGTCGGTTGTCCATCCATATCAAATCTACAATTGTGAAGGTGTTTTCGATTCAGCCTCATAATATGTATATACTATTACAATCCAAATATATTACGAATAATCCCTTATTTTACGCGCCTCACATTTACTTCCCAACTAAGGTTCTAAGTCAGGATCTTCGAGTTTTCACTTTAGAGTTTGTTTGTTAAAATTTATCTCGGTTTCCTTAACCCTATATTCTCTCAATCCTAGGCTCTGACACCAACTTTGATGACCCCGAATCTCGATACAAGACGAGCACTCCAACTTGGCTCAGAACGTCATCAAGACCGCCACGTCACTGACGCATCTTGAAAATGGCATGAATTCCTATTTCTTAACTTACACGTTTTCCAATGCTTGGTCAATTATTCAACATTTTTAGAGAAAATTTTAGTTTTTTAGTACTGAACTTAGTATTCATCATTGAGTTGAGTGGTTTAATAAAATTAAACAATTACAAGTGGGGAAGCTTTAGGTAGAAATAACAATGAAATCAAATATAGTGTGTTTTTATCGATTAAAAGTCCTAAGGGGTGGAAACCTAACAAAATATACATAGATATCATGCATCAAAGGTGATATATACAAAAGTAATACCTATATCAGGTGTGCCCCTCAAGTCTCTCAAAACCCAAAAAATAAATATAATATATACTAAACACCTACAAGAGATGGCAATCAAAGGCAATCCTAAAGGTAGTCACTAGTACCTCCTTGTCGCAGCTCATCGTAGGATCAACAACTTGCTACCAAACTGCAACAAATCCCAGTGAGTAAAATCCAGAGGAGTCCATGATGTATTCATAAGAAACCAACAATAATAATTTAAGTCCATACGGGAAATAAATAAGAAAGGAAAACATTAACTGTATGGAAATAAGTTAAGATTGGAAATGAAGATAAATAATGAATGCCTGGATAACAAAAAGCAATGGCCACTAAGTCCGTCTCTTTCACAAGGCGGGGGTCAGCGACTGTGTACGATCGGTGGCCACCGACCGGTCCTACTAGCAGACCCCACACTATTCAATAGGTAGATCCTTAGATGTTTTCGACTCATCAAAAGAGGTTTCGCACCTCACTTAGTAGTCCTCGGATCATTTCCGACTTGTAATGAGTAGGGCAGTTTCGCTCGATGGGGTAGGCTTTCACCGTTTATGACTCACGACCGAGAGGAACTTAACGAGCTTAGCCCACGACATTCATTTACTGAATAGAGTATGTAGTACAAGAATTTAAATAAAAAATAAAACATGAACTCATGCATGGTTTCCAACTAGTTTTAATTACACCATAACTACATTGATAATCGGTCAAACACCTCACAAAGTCCTCGAAATGTGTCCTCATCATTGCTCGCGTTAAGTTTTGTCATCCAAAGTCCAACTAGTTCCCTTTAGCTTATTTTCAAATTCAAATTATTTTATGGAATTTGCGCGTGATTCGATGTATGAAAAACCCGAAAGAGAAATATGTAAAAATCATAAAAATTTTCTTGAATTTGGTATTGATTCTCATGTTTTTGAAATAACTAATTAATTTTTTTATTATATATACGTTACACATATATATAATATTACATTATAATTATATATAATATATTTTGGTCAATATCTGACACAAATATAGATGCGCATCGCAGTCCGACTGTGTGTGCGTCAGAACACAACACCGACGCGTGTCGCGAACTAATTGGGCGCACGTTGCCGCCAAACATGCGAATTACCCAAAAGTCAAACATGGCTTGCACGACTCGCCCCAAATCATACGCACGATGTGCCTCGAAGTGTGCACGACGCACCTAGAAGTGTGCGCGACGAGCACATATAGGGCGGCTTCGTTGCTGCCCAAAATGGTAGCAACGAGCTGCCTAAATGGGTTGCTATGCTACTGCCCAACATTCGCAGCAACGTTGTTGCCAATCAAGACATTTTTCCTTTTTTATTTTTTTGTTTTTTTATTTTCAAAAAACTTAAATCAAACAATATATATATACATTCTAATTCAGAAAACACAAAAGAAATTAATAGAAAATCCATTTAATTAAGAAATTAAAATGAGGGTTTGGATTCTCACCTAATGCTTTCTTGAGGCTAGAATGTTTCACCAATCTTGCTTCAAATTGGTGAATTTACGCTCCCCACATGTCGATTTATCAATCTACATCAAAAGCCCTCAAGAATTCTCTCCGAATTTCACAATATCTTCATTTTTACTCTCCTACTACTCTCGCTCACTTGCAACACTTGGCTATTAACAAGAAAAAAAGAGGGAGGTATCTTTCTTTTATACTAAAGCCAAGTATCTCATTGAGATTCACACCAACCACATCCCCAAACTAAATTTAAGGGATATCATTTTCTCCATACACATACCCACATGTGACGCAAATAGTAACACCTAGTTTAATGAAACTTGTTCAAAATATCTACATAAAATTTAGTGTCAATTAAATTAAATGAAATCATATATCTTGGGGTATTTTAATTTCATCTTATTAAGTTTGACTTAATTAGCCACACCTGTATAGCTTATGATAAAATTATTTTCAACTTATTTAATCCGACTAAGCTAAACAAATGTCTATTAACTTCGATTATCCGAAGCCTTATGCTATCGCAGGCCCCGAGATAACACTCTTACTCACTGAAACTCATGAAGTTCCCTTGGCAAAAGTCTTGAACTATCGCACAATACATAAATTTAAATATTTACATGAAATATACAAGCATCATGCCATAAATAGCAAGTTACCTCGACTTTCAAGCTCGAGGTGTTGATCGAGCTTAACATGTTAGCCTGAATTAGGTGTTGCTAATCCCTAATTAGCATGTAACCTTAATTTAATTAATTCAGGCTGTTACACTTAATCATTTTGAACAAAGACTATTTGATATCATATGTGGTGGATCATTATTCGATGTTGCAACAACTCTAGCAAAAGAAGATATTAACAAAATGGCCAAACAATCTAAACAATATGGTGAAAAGATGGACACAACAAGAAAAAAAGTTTATGAGGTTAATAATAAAACAAGTAATGAATTTGATGAAAAATTTGAAGAATTATCTAACATGGTTAAACTACTATTAAAAGATAGATCACATCAAGTAACAATGTGGGTTTTGTAATGAACTTACACATCCTACGGATGCGTGTCCTACTTTACAAGAAGAAAACAATGAAGAAGTCAACGTGGTTATGAACCAATATTCTTGTCCGCCTAGGAACCAATACAATAACAACGATTATTACACTGGAAAACCAAATTCAAATCTTAGTAACGGTCAAGAAAATCAAAACTATACCACTTATACACCAAGAGCACCAACACCCCATACACCAATGCAACAACCTCAAACTATTCAACCTACATAACTAAATCTAGAAAAAATATTACATAACTTTATAACCCAAATTCATCAAAACATTACGTAAATTTCTCAAAACCAAATTAAAACCGATACGTCCATTAACTAGCTGAAAAATCAATTAATTCAAATGACTCTACAAACCAACAAGTTAAACAATCAGACTAAAGCAACTACTCAACCCATGAACTCTACTAATCAAGCACAAGTTAACACTTTATTTTGTGAAAATGAAAAAGAAACGAATAGGCAAAAAAAGACACCAAAAAGAGGTAAAAAGAAAACTAAAGTACCTTAGACAATTGAACAAGAAAAAGTGGAGACGATGGAAAATATCATTCCAACTTGGGAATGGATGGTCGTGAATCTAAAATATACACCTTTTTCTGAAAGACTATACTCATGGTATTTATCCAAAGTAGAAGCCAAAGAAAAATATTTACAAAATTCTGAATTAACTAACCAATACAAAGTAAACAATATTGATAAGTTAAATGAAGATACACATTTCAATTCTACCATTCCACAACGATTAGCATATGCTATGGAGGAAGAACCGAAAGAAGACATATCTAAACCATTTAGGAAAGTAAGAATTAATGAAAACTTAGAACAAAATATCTCATCTTTAACAAGAATGCTTGAGAAATGTTCCGACCCTGTTATATTTGTCATACCAATTATAATAGGTAATTCTTTTATTAAATTTGCTATGTGTGACATCAGAACATCTATTAACATTATGTAACTTAAACTTTATTAATCATTGAAAATTTAATGACCTGTTACTTTAAGCTTGTGATTAGTGTTAATCTAAATCCTAATTAACACGTGTTAGGATTGTAGTTAAGTTCGATGTACCTCAATTAGTGTGTGCATGGGTTTGTATGATGGTTTTTTTTTGTTTAGAATGCTTAATGAATTTTATAGGTTGTAGTATAAAAGATAATTTATATAAAAACCCATAATCAGAAAATAAGTAATTAAATAATAAATTGCAGGTACACCAAGTTCGACGAGGGGGTCGTGAAATGAATGTGCACATCCGAGAACACTCGTAGGTATGTCTAGTGAATTTATTGGCAAGAAAATGCACAAAATATATATATATATATATTTATATATATTTAATATAAATATATTAAAATTATAAGTTTGGTTTGAATTATATGGATTGTTTGATCAACCTCAAGATGAGTGTAAGTGTTGATAGTGTTAAAATTGCTGTCATTTTAGGGAGTGTCATTTTAACACATCAATCACTTGATCAACCTTAAGATAGCAAGATGCATATCTTAAGAAAAATTCATATATATAAATCCATAATCATCAAACTTATCCTCATTTCATTGATTGATCGAGAGAATGAGAGGAACTAAACAACTGAGGGTTTGATCTAAAAGGGATTAATCCAGGAGTTGATTCAATGTGAATTGAGGAGCTTAAACAACTAGAAATCCCGAGATCATCACGTTGGTAAGTTTGGTTTTTGAGTTTTTCAAATTAAACTCAATGGTTGATGATGTTATCTTTGTGAATTGTTGTTGTTGTTGACAACTAGAAATGGTTGGTTACCTCACTAAAGGTCCTCCCTGATGATTTGGGAGAGTATTTGATGTTGTTTGAGTGATTTGGTAATGGAACAGTGGTTGCTGCCTTGTTTACTGTTGAAACAATACAGGGTGGAGCGCACTCCATATAGCAGAGGAGAGCGCTCCCTTAATCAATTGGGATGAACCTAGTTGGTGGAGCGTGCCCCACCAATTAAAGGAGCATGCTCCTTCTCCAGAAAAATACCTACTACGTTGTGATTTACTTAGAATCTCCTCAGGTTGTAGGGACTAAATTAGGGGTTCTAAACATATGGTATTAGACCTATATTGATCACAAATGGTTTGTGATAAGTGTTAGAACACAGGGAAAGCACGAGTGACCCAAAAACTTAGAAAGTTTGGAAACAGAAACCTGAATCGAGGTAAGTATGGATTCGCTTATTTATCAATGTTGCCTGGATATATTAGTATATGTATTTCATGTAGTTTATGGACTGAATAGGAGGACGATTTACACCATGATGGTTTAATAAATGGAAAATGGTGTTTAATGTGACCCATGAGAGTAACTCCTTATTTTGAGAATAGGTTTATAGGAGATGGTTTACCTTCCCGGCTATATATAACTCCTACTCAATTTGATAGGTTGTGTAGATTACATATTCACTAGAAAGTTTCGGATATAACTATTAGACATTAATGGATTAATTAGATAACACATCAAGTAATGTGTTGGTCTAGCAATAGCATTAATGGTGTCAGTGGGTAATCGACCCTAGTTTTACAAATAAAATAGTTATCACAGTGTAATAGTCATTGACAGATGGACTTGCTATGTTATTTATTGAATGAAATGCTTTTCATAATCATGTTACTTAACATTGGTGCATATTGTTATTGCATAATGTTCTTGATTATTTTATGAAATGTTGATGGCTTTTTAAATCCTTAATTACTAAGCAAGTTAGAGCGCTCACCCGAATTAACATTTCAGGAATACCAATGAGCGCTACAACTACTGGATAGAAAATATTTGGGAGTCTTGATCTTCTCTTTAATGTAATGAATCTCCATTTGTTTTATATATTTGTATTAAATTACAGTTTTGTAATTTTAAAAGGGGTGGGAAGTTTATATAACCGAGATTTATTTTAGTTTGAATTTATTTTTTTATATAACTCTACCTATGTAGTACACTATGTGCGCTACATAGCCAGCCCCAAGTCTGGATAAAGGAGGAGGACTATGACACCCATTTTTCATACCAAAAGCGGGTAAGGGAGATCCCAAACTCATTTTTGATCCCGAAAAGTGGGGGAGGGAGGCCCCAAGCTCATTTTCCATTCTTTGAAAGTAGAGGAGGGGTGTGATAGGTTGACAACCTGCGTAAAACTTATCACTTTTCATGAAATGGATCTGAAATAAACGTTGGGGCGTTCCTAACTAGCGACGTGCTACATCAGAGCCCGGGTGTAGTGAGAAATAAGTAAGGGTGTGTTTCACATCACAGCCAGAGTGTGAAGAAAAATGAGCAAGGGTTCCCTCACATATGACGTGTGTGGGTAAATAAGCTAGTCCCTTCACAACGTCGCTTGGATGTGAAGAAAAATGAGCAAGGGTTCCCATACAAAGGACGGGTGTGGGTAAAGAAGCTAGTTCAAAACAAACACGAAAAGAAAAAAAACAAAGTCATAGATACGGATACTAGATCTTTTAGACAAAATAGAAATAGAAAAGGAAAACAAACAAAAAGGGAGGAAAAATTCGTTTAGGAACATGGAACATAGGAACACTTACAGGGAAGTCAATAAAACTAGGAGATATTATGATTAGAAAGAGAGTCAATATTGCTTGCCTCCAAGAGACAAAATGGGTAGGAGAAAAGAGTAGAGAAATAAGAAGCACAGGGTTTAAATTGTGGTACATCGGTATAGATAGAAAATGCAACAAAGTATGAATTATGGTGGATAATGATTATAAGGATAAGGTCGTGGAGGTTAAGAGAATGAGGGATATATTGATTCTAGTTTAATTAATTATTGGAGACGAAAAAATTAATATACTTAGCGCCTATGCACCACAAGTAGGATTAAGCGAGAGCATCAAACGCAAGTCTAGGGACGATATGGATGGATTTATGCAAAGCATACCATTAGATGAAACATTTTTTATTGGAGGAGATTTAAATGGGCATGTCGGGGCAAGAAACGATGGGTTTGAGAGAGTTCATTGAGGTTTTGGTTACGGTAATAGAAATGTAGAAGGAGAATCAATCTTAGAATTTGTCTCAGCATACGATCTTGTCTTAGCAAATGCTAGTTTTAGGAAAAGGGAGTCGCATATAATTACTTTTAGTAGTGGTCATAACAAGAGTCAAATAAATTTTCTTTTAACAAGAAAAATAGATAGGAAAATATGTAGAGACCGCAAAGTAATACCTGGTGAAGCGCTTACTACCCAACATAAGTTAGTAGTACTTGATATTAAGCTAAAACGACGACATAATATGAATAAAAGAGTTAGCGACCCTAGAATAAAATGCTGGAACCTAAAAAATAGTAAGCAAGTAGAGTTTAGAGAAAAATACTAAAGGAAAATGTTTGGAATCTTGACTTAGAGTCTAATACAATGTGGCTAGAAATGAGTAGTTGCATAAGGAGAATGAGATCAAACGTATTAGGTATATCTAAAGGTTTAGGACCACCAAAGAAAGAAACATGGTGGTCGAACTAGAACGTCCAATGAGCAATTAAGACTAAAAGAGAGATGTATAGGAAAATACCTAAGTGTCAAGATAAAAATGCATACAATTAATATAGAGAAGCTAGAAAACAAGCTAAAAGAGTAGTTAGTCAAGCTAGAACAAATTTTTATGGAAGATCTATATACAAGGCCAGGTAATAGAGATGGCAATATATATATATATATATATAGGCTAGCCAAATTAAAAGATAAAAAGAAACAAGACCTAAGTCATGTATGATGTATTGAGGATGAAAATCAAATTTTTTTAACGCGCGATGATGATATTAAGGAGATATGGAGAAGTTAATTCGATAGATTATTTAATGATGGCCAAGTTGATACTATAATAGATGAAAACCCACACCAAGAAAGAAATGTAAACTACACACGCAATATTAGAATTATAGAAGTTAAAGAGGCATTGAAAAGAATGAAAATAGGGAAAGCATGTGACCCAGATGAAATACCCATAGAGGTTTGAAAATGCTTAGAAGAAATTGGATTGACTTAGTTAACAAAAATTTTCAATAAAATTCTAAAATCAAAATGGATGCCAATGGATTGGAGAAGAAGCACAAAAGAGACATTCGAAGTTGCTCAATTTACTAAGGAATTAAACTTATGAGTCACCTTATGAAACTTTGGGAGAGGATAATTGACAATAGACTAATGAGAGAAATAACAATATCTAAGAACCAATTTGGCTTAATGCGTGGAAGGTCAACTATGGAGGCGAGTTTCCTTGTAAGAAAATTGTTAGTAAAATATAGAGAAAAGAAAAAAGATCTTCATATGGTATTCGTAGATTTCGAAAAAGCATATGATAGGGTCCCTAGAGATGTTCTTTGGTGGTTCTAGAAAGAAAAAGAGTGCATGCTAGATACATAGACACTATTAAGATATGTATGATGGAGTAGTAACGAGTATAAAGACATTTGGAGGAGCTATAAAAGAATTCCCCATTACGATAGGACTACATCAAGGATCGGTTTTAACTCCATATCTATTTACTTTAGTTATGGATGAACTAATTAGGCATATTCAAGAGGATATACCATGGTGTATGCTATTTGCAGATTATATTGTCTTAGTGGATGAAACAAAAGATGGAGTGAATAGGAAATTAAAACTCCGGAGGAATACATTAGAATCTAAAGGCTTTAAGTTAAGTAGGACGAAAACTGAATACATGCACTGTGAGTTCAGAAACACTAGACATCAAGATGATGTAGTGGTAAAAATAAGGGAAGTAGAAGTTCCTTAGGTGAACCACTTTAGATGCCTAAGATCAATCATACAAAATGATGGTAATATTGAGAATGATGTCACACATAGAATTCAAGCTGGATGGAAGAAATGGCAGAGTGCAACAGGGGTGATTTGTGATTGAAATGTTCCTACTAAGTTAAAAGGAAAATTTTATAGGAGCGCAATTAGGCCAGCTATGCTCTATGGTAGTGAATGTTGGGTGGTAAAGCAACAACAATTACATAAAATGAACGTAGCAGAAATAAAGATGCTTAGGTGGATGTGTGGTAAAAATCGTAAAGATAGAATAAGAAATATAGAAATTCAAAGACAAGTAGGAGTAGCACCAATTGATACAAATATTAGGGAAAGGCGGTTGCGGTGGTTTGGTCACTTACAAAGACGGCCTACAAATGCCTCCACTAGAAAACTTGACTCAATAGAAACTGTAGAAATTTGACGAGGTAAGGGTAGACCAAAGTTAACATGGGATGCATTAATTAGGAGGGATTTGAATGGTTTGAAAAGCTCACCATCAATTGCACTTAATCGAACATAATGGAAAAGTCGATCCATGTAGTCGACCCCAATTAATTAGGGACTGAGGCTATATTGTTGTTGTTGTTGTTGAATTTATAATTTATATCATATTTAAATATCAAAAAGTTTTTAATTTTTCCCACTGCATTTATTATTTGTTTTGCATCGATATTTGATATACAGTTGTGTTTATCAGGAGATAGAAGGAGAGGCAGCTGGCTCTAGTTAAGTTTAGCAGGATTATCAAGGCTTAATAAGGGTTTTAGGCCAAGTATCACCCTAATCGGGTTAGGGGATGCAAAAGCTTGGTATTAGAGCCTGAAGTTTCTCACTTTTAAATTAAGTGGTAACTCTGATACAGTTTGGTATCAAAGAGTGAGTTTAAGGACTTTTTATATTTAATAACTCTGATATAGTTTGGTATCAGAGACTGGTCAGAGCCTACTATAAAGCATAAGTTATTGAACTTTGATACTATGTGGTATTAAAGTTTACTTAAAAAAATAACCTTATTACTTGGAAACAAGTGATAATTCAGATACCGTTTGATATCAAAGTTTAAGGTTATTGACTCTGATATACCTTCATACTATACCCTAAGTTTACTAACTTTGAGAGTTGTCTCGAGTTACGAAGAAGCTTTGGACGTAATAAAAGACTTTTTGTGATTTTGGGGGTAACCAAAAGATAAAAAACTGAGATATGTTATTTGTTGTGCTTTATTGTATCTACATGGTAAAATATAAGAGTTGTCTTTCTCGAATGATAATAAGATGGTTGAAGACATTAGGAAAATTTACAAAGATAAAAATTAAATTCATTCTTCAAGTAATTGTCTTCGGTGGCCTTTGTTCTCACTAATATTATTAGAAAAATAATAGTTAGTGAAGATGTATCTATTAGATCTAGACCTTGAGATGGTAAAAGGAGAATGAAATTTATGAAGCAATGGAATACTGAATAACTTTAGGTGGAACTTAAAGATGGGAGACCACTTTGATATATAATTTAATACTTGTATTGAGACTAGTTGAGAACAAATGGAAGTCATTTAGTAAATAAATTAGTGGTTACTTATAAAAGCCTATTGGAAGTTAGGAAACCACTAATGTATTTATACTTCATAAGTCGTTATGAAGTAGAAATTCAAGATATAGTATGAATCCATGTTGGAATGACAAAACAAATGATCGGGTAATGAAAGGTAAAAATGAGGATTTAAAACTGGAAAATAGTTTAATCTAGAAAATAACAGTGAGTTGGTAAGATATCTTAGTCAGATGTTAGACTGGTATAGTCTAAATTGGGGAGAATGAGTTATTAATGAATCTAAGGATTTTAATCCAAAGAATTATGTATGGTTGTGGGAATGAATATTAATTGTCTATGATTAACAAGTCATTCTGATCATAAGGTGAAATCAGTTGTTCTCAAAAGTTAGTTTAAATCTGGTTGTCGCAGTGGTATGATCAAAGTTAAGGATATATTTAAAGATGATTTTAGGCGATTGCTAGATCACTTTAAGTGGATGATGGAAACCATTAGAACTTACTAGAACTCATGCTATAATCATCAATGAAGGGTGTTGAATTTCAAAACCCTATTTTAATCAAGTTGATATTATATTATCAATAATAACCTGGAATCTTTGAAGACTTAGAAGATGCATAAACATTACTGTATGTAATTGTAAATTATGAAGTTAAATTGTCCAGACCAGATTTTGCAAGTTCCAGTACTAAGTTTTAAAGGTAAATTACTTGTATGAGTGTTGAATCTTAATAGAAAATCGAGGGATTTGACTGGGAGTAAGACAATATGATATTGTCATATATTTAACACAAAGTTAAAAGAGAAAATTAATCTTGAAATAATTGAATATTACAAACGATTGATCCAGGGATCTCTAGAATCATTGTGTAATTTATTCAGTTAACTCAAGTATGAGGATTGTTGTAAGCTAAAATTAGATATAAAGATGCCTTGGAGAAAGCTGAAGTATAGGTTAACTACAATGTTTACTTGATGATATCTAAATTATAGAAGAAATTAAAGGTTCATCCTAAGACTTCTTATTCAAGTAAGAATGTGTGTTGACACAATAAAGCAAAATTGTAGCTTATACTTCCATTTATATATATAGTTTAAGATTTGATAAAAGAACTATTGGAGATTCATAATCTCAAGATAATTAATTTGGTTGTTGTACCGAATATGGAAGGCATCACTTGTAAATAACTAGAAAGGTTTGTTGAGAGTCTTGTAATAATTCTTAGAGATTATAGAGAATCTTAGAAGAATCATTAAATGACAATTTGGAGGTATAAAGACCAGTATATTGGTATAAGTAGTGAATTTCAAATTTTAGAAGTTTGAAAAGTGGAAATATTAGAGTGATAGAAATAGAAGGTGAGATTGATACTTGAATTTCCTAAATGTTAGGAATTCACTCTGAAACATCACTCATAAAGGTGATTGCGTTGACAATGCCTTGAATAGGAAAAATGCAGAGGATATAGTTTCAATAAAAGCTGCTCAATAATATATTTTAAATGAGATATGTAATGATCAATAATTGAAGTCCTACATAGGTACATCATCAGGTAAGTTGTCTAGATTGGTCACTACAAGTCTGTTCTTTAAAGCTCTAATTGGAGTTGATCTAATGATGATTAATTGAGTGATGAATTATTGAGAAATTGATTGACATTATCTAGTAGGTCAAAGTTTAACTACTAGTAATTTGTATTCTATATGGATAATCTCATATCAAAAAATTGAGCATGTAAAGAAAGTTCTTGGAATTTGAATAAAAAAGTGAGGCAAGAATGTTATTAAAATATCATGGATTTCTTTAAAAGATTCATTCAGGTGAAATCCAAAATCATTGTGATTAGAATGAGTTGTTGGTGACATGGAATGAAAATTGACAGTGTCAACTTGATAAAGAAATATGAGATATATCAGCAAGTGCAAGTTGAGTGTTATTAACTTGGAGGGTTATATTATTCTTGCCCTATATGAATGAAAATAAATGCTCAGAAATTTATAATGGATTAACCTAAGTTGTCATAACAACTATAAGTTGTTGATGTTGTAGTTGTAGAACTGATATAGTCTAAAACTTCTTGTTAGTAGTGCGATTTAATTCTTATGGAAGAGTGAGTGAGATATATATGGAGAGAAAGAGTTGAGAGTTTATGGAGAACCAGGATTGTTATTTCGGCGAGGAACTGAAAGTTTGCCTCCTAGTGGGGAAGAGATGTATAATTGATGGGAGGGACCTTTGTCGATCTTAACACAATATATCTGCAGCTAATCTTAATTCTAGAGAATATAATTTCCGAGCTTGTGACTTGGAAGGTGATAGTTAGTGGAAGAAATAATTTTATGTGTGAGTTCTCTAGTATTAATATTATCAGGCCATAAATGTTCAGGTGTTTCCCCTAAAATGATGTATGCTTAACTTCATCGTAAATTGGTGTGGGACGAGAAGTAAAAATACATGGAAATTAGAGCTTGAGTAATTTAGAACTACACGGAAGAATATTAACAAACTGTCAATATACAATTACAACTCAGATAAATGAAAAGATATATGAGAAAGTGTCAATGGTTTAAGTTTCTCAAGAATTACTACTTCACTCTAGAGTGTCACCCAGGCAAGGCAAATGTGGTTGTAGATGCCTTGAGTAGAAAAAGAACATGTATAGAAAATATAGCTACTGCCATAGCTTCTCAGTGTAGACTTCTTAAGGAAGTATTTATGATTATTACTCATGTGAGTTTAACTGACACATTATCAACTGAGAGTGCTAATTCTAGAGCTATTAATATGTTCTTCTAAGCTCAGATTCAGACTAAATCAGAGATGAGTGAGTAGGTGATTCATTTAAAAAGCTGATCAGGATTATATTGTATGTTAGAGATTAGTGGTTAGCGTAGATTATCTTGATTGGTTAGTTTTTGATAAATGGTGTGTTGCAGTTCAGGAATAGATTGTAGATTTCAGCTGAGGATTAGTTGAGGCAAATCTCTTTACTCTATTCATCCAGGTGACACTAAGATGTATCGCGATATGAGGCGTATCTATTAGTGGCCTTGGATGAAGATTGATGCTGTTGAGTTCATAAAGAGATGAGAGATATGTTAACAAGTTAAGGCTAAGCAAAAGAAACCTAGAAGGTTATTGCATTCTCTTCTTATTTCCGAGTGGAAATAGGAACATATATCGATATATTTTGTTTTCGGTCTACATCTGAGTCAATGTAAGCACAATGTTATATGGGTTGTAGTTCACAGGTTGATGAAGTATGAGCATTTCTTGCTAATTTACATGCAAAATCCTCTTGAGCAATTATGTGAGGTGTACGTATGTGGGGTGTTGAGACTTCTTAGAGTTCCAGTGTCAATTACTTCAATTAGAGATCGAAGATTCACATCCAGACTGTGGAGTAAATTGTAGAGACAACTGGGAATTATTCTTAATGTAAGTGCGGTATACCATCTACAAAGTTATGAGTAGCCTAAGCGGTTGATTTTGGTGCTAGGCTTGTGTCTTGGAGTCTAGTAGTAATTGGAAGAAATACATTTCTCTATGTGAGTTGATTCAGAACTACACAAAGAGAATTCAATAGATTCATATGCGTTTGACTACAACAAGTGTAAGACAGAAGAGAAATGCCAATAAACATCATAGGTTGTCGGAGTTTTTAAAGGATGATATTTCCCTGTTGAAAGTCTCACCTATGAAAGGATTATATAGGTTTGGATTGCGCAGTAAGCTAGCTCCAAGTTACATTGGGCCGTTCAAAGTGCATAAAAAGATTGGTTTTATTGCTTATAGGTTAAAGTTACCTCCTTAGTTAGCTGGTGTTCGCAATGTCTTCCACGTGCCTATGTTTCGTAAAACAAAGACTCAGTTCACTCCAAAGATTGATTGGAATGAATTTGATCTTTGGGAACACTTATCTTATGAAAGCTGCCAATTCATATAATTGATCATAAGATTCAGAGGCAGAAAACCAAAGAGATTCCTTTGGTTAAAGTGAAATATCAATTTCACGGAGGTGAGGAACTAACTTGGAAGCGGAAATCTTACATGAAGGAGAAGTTTCCATTTCTCTTAAAAACTACAGGTAATTTTACGTTTACTTTAATTTCGAAGAAAAATTGATTTAAATTAGGGGGGAAGCTGTAATGACTTATTACCTAAAGCTGGTGATTAGTGTTAATCCAAATCCTAATGAACTCGAGTTAGGCTCGTGGTTAAGATCGATGTACCTAGAAAAATAAGTAATTAAAAGATGTTGTGGAATATGGATAACCATGCATGTACAACAACATATTGTGTAGTCATATAACTTGTATTTCTCACTTAATAGTACCTCTACTTGTCTATGTATTGTCATGTAACTTGTAATCCTCTCCAATGTACACCAACTCTTCCATGTATTGTCTATGTTGCTTGTGATGTGTTGTATGACTTGTGGTGTATGTATAACTTGTACACATTATATAAGTACAATTATCATCATCACCAAATGGCCTATATAAAGGGTGTCAACCCCATTGTAATTCACACACCAAGTTGAATGAAAACTCCTCATTCCAACTATCTCATTTCTTATTTTCTCCTTTGTAGTAGTAGTTTGTAGTAGTAGAAGTTCTTAGTCTTCTATTTTCCTTCTCTAGTTCTTAGCAAGTTCCAACTCAATTTACAACACGTTATCAGCACGAGCTTGCTCTATCATAAAGGAGATCTTGAAGTTCAAGAAGGCTTGCTAAGAAAACAAAGCTATGAAGGTATAATTCTTATTAATTTAAATAAGTTCAATTTATTTTTATGTTATCATGGTTAATTTTTTTTTGTTACATGCATTATTTATGTATATATACTTTATTCATACACTATGCATTGTAACGTCAGCGACTGCGAAAGTATGCTCTGTAGTTGCGTCTTGGACGATCTTCTACATCAGAAATCAAAAGTCAATATGACATACATAATTTTTTTCTCTATACTATAAATGATTAGTTGTGATATATTCTTGATTTTATAATGTAAATAGTACTATGAATTTGGGTTGATAGTGGGTTAGCCTTGTCCCCGGTAAAGCTAAACATTGAAAGGGAGACGGGTTATCTCGTTCGAGGAGGCATGGTATTATGTAGACTTTGTCTCGCCACCAACCTGGAGGTTGTTGCACCAACTCATACGAATAATACATTTGATTATTAATGAATCAAGTTGTGAACATATACTTAATCATATGTTATGTTTTTTTACATAAAAGAAAAGAGAAAATTATTTTATATTACATTTACTTTCAAAATATTAATCAACCATAGTTGAATTTGTTACCTTATTATAATTCTTGTCATGATAATTAGATATTACAAATTATGAATAAAGCTAGCATATATGCAAGGTTGTATGTTGTACACAATCATTTGCCAATATCTCTTTAGAGATTTGAAAAGTGAATATTTCGTATATCTTTTCACCCTATGGAGTTATAAATATATAAATACCAAAAAAGGTAATGCTCCAAAAGCTCAAAATGAGCGGTTGAGTCTCAAGCTACAAAATTTAATCAGTCAAATATTAATTATAATTCCACAATTTTAATTACCTCTATGTTGAGGCTATGTGGAAATATGACTGATGAGACAATAAAATAAGGTCACGTGACCCGCCTCGATTTATTGCCGCAACAAATATCGAGTGCGCACGTCAATCCAATAAATATTAAGGATTGATTTCTTGTCTCATGGTAGCTGAGTAAAATAATGAGATATTATAAATATAATATCGATCCCGTCCAATTAGTTCAGCTTCAAATTAAAAAGCATATGTTGCATATAATGATCATGATCGCAATAATAAATTTATGGACGTGGAAAATGTGAAAATATCAGGTAAATGTCGTATTGAAAATTCCACCAAAAATTGGAATAAAAGTGGTGCACCACTACAAAGGGCAAATAATTATTGACGATGAGCGCTCATAATTGTGACATTTTTTGGTCATATATGAAAGGCTATTTTGCCTAAATATTGTCATATATATACCCGAATATTTTTGTGACCTTTACCATGCCTTCAAAATCAAAGGCAAAATATTATGAATTTTATCATTGAAATATGACTCTTTTTCTAATTTGTCAAACATTATTTGTCTAGATGGATCAACAAATCATGTGTTCAAATCATGAATCAAATAAGAGCGATATATGCCTTGCTGATTGTGCTACAACGCACACAATCCTTAAAAACATAGAATATTTCTCCAATTTGAACGTAATTTGAGGCTAATGTTCAAACAATATCCGACATCTCCAATTTGATTAATGGCTGGAAAAGCAAATATTATGTTGCTCGGGGGAACATCAATTCATGTTGACAATGCCTTATACTCTTAAAAATCCAGAAGAAATTTACTCAGCTTTAAAGATATTCGACAAAATGGATATCACATTGAAACCATGAACGAAAATAATAGAGAATTTCTCTATGTCACATTGGTTTCAAATGGGAAAAAAGAAGTGTTAGAAAAATTCTCAGCTTTATCCTCTGGATTATATTTTACTCATATAAGGCATGTCGAAACGAATGTCGTCTTAAATAAGTAAATTAACGATCCAAAGACATTCATTTTATGGCATGACCGGCTTGGTCATCCAGGATCATTAATGATGCGAAGAGTAATTAATAATTCGCAAGGACATCCTTTAAGGAGTCACAAAATATTTTAAGTTGGTGATTATAATTGTGCTAGTTGTTCTCAAGGTAAATTGATAGTTAAACCATCCCCAAGTAAAATTGTTGTGGAATCCCCAATTTTCTTAGAACGCATTCAGGGAGACATATGTGGACCTATTCATCCTCACTGTGGACCTTTTAGATATTTCATGGTTTTGATAGATGCATCAACTAGGTGGTCACATGTTTGTTTGCTTTCGACCCGCAATGTTGCATTTGCTAGACTTTTAGCACAAATCATTAAGTTAAGAGCACAATTCCCTGACAACCCAATTAAGACAATCCGTCTTGATAATGCCGGGGAATTTCAATCTCAAGCATTTAAAAATTATTGCATGTCTATAGGAATTACCATTGAACATTATGTTCCACACGTGCATACCCAGAATGGTTTGGCAGAATCTCTGATCAAACGCATTCAACTAATTTCCAGACCTTTAATCATGTGAACAAAGTTATCAACTTCAGTTTGGGGACATGCGGTCCTTCATGCAGCATCTATCATTCGTTATAGGCCTACTGCATACCATGAACATTCCCCTATGCAACTCATTTTAGGTCAACAACCAAATATTTCACACTTGAGAATTTTTGGTTGTGCAGTGTATGTTCCTATACCACCTCCCAATAGAACTAAGATGGGTCCACAACGAAAACTTGGGATTTATGTTGGATTTAACTCATCGTCCATTATAAGATACCTTGAGCCCTTAACAGAGGATTTATTTACTGCACGTTTTGCTGATTGTCACTTTGAAGAAGCAATTTTCCCACCATTAGGGGGAGATAAGAAGCCAATTCAAAAAGAATGGCGTGAAATTGCTTGGAATGCATCAACTTTATCATATTATGATCCACGCACAAATCAATGTGAACTTGAAGTTCAAAAGATCATTCATTTGCAACAAATCGCAAATCAATTACCTGATGCATTTAATGATGCAAAACAAGTGACAAAATCACATATTCCAGCTGTAAATGCTCCTGCAAGAATTGATGTCTCTGTGCAACAAAATGCACAAGAACCAACGAAACGCTTAAAGCGTGGAAGACCAGATGGTTCAAATGATGCAATTCCTCGAAAGAGGAAAACGGGAGTAAAAATAAATACAAATCAAAATACTCTTAAGAAAGCACAAGAATCATTTGATAAGGATTTGTCAGAACAAGTTGATTCGACGAGGAACAACTGCCTCTAGAAAAAGTGGAAAAAATGAAAATAATGAGATCTCAATAAATTATTTAAACTCTGGTAAGATTTGGGATCGAAATAAAATTGTTCTTAATGATATATTTGCTTTCAATGTGTCATTTGAAATATGTGAAAATGATGATGATCCAGAACCACGATCAGTGGACGAATGTCGAAAAAGACCTGATTGACAAAAATGGTTAGAGGCTATCCAAGCAGAGCTAAACTCGTTAAGGAAACGAGAGGTTTTTGGACCGATTGTTCAAACGCCAGATGGCGTAAAACCTATTGGATATAAATGGGTATTTGTACGAAAGAGAAATGAAAAAAATGAAGTTACAAGGTACAAAGCAAGACTTGTAGCTCAAGGTTTCTCACAAAGACCTGGCATCGATTATGAGGAAACATATTCTCCTGTTATAGATGCAAGCACATTTCGGTTCTTGATAAGCCTTGCAGTTTCTGAAGGGCTTGATATGCATTTAATGGATGTCGTTACATCATATATGTACGGATCCCTAGATAGTGAGATATATATGAAAATCCCTGAAGGATTTGTAATATCCGAATCAAAACCTCATAACATGCATTCTATAAAATTACAAAGGTCTTTGTACGGATTGAAACAATCAGGACGAATGTGGTACAAACGTCTTAGTGATTATTTATTGAAAGAAAGATATATAAATAATCCGGTTTGCTCTTCATTAAAAGATCATCAACAGGATTTATGATTATTGTTGTATATGTTGATGATTTAAATATAGTGGGAAACCACGACGACATCGTTAGAACATCCAAATACTTGAAAAAGGAATTCGAGATGAAAGAACTTGGAAAAACAAGACTTTGTCTTGGTTTGCAAATTGAACATTTTTCAAGTGGAGTACTTGTCCATCAATTAAATTATATTGAAAAAATATTAAAAAGACTTTATATGGACAAGGCACATCCATTGAGCTCTCCAATGTTTGTCAGATCACTTGAAGTGGATAAGGATCCATTTCGACCTCATGAAAGTGATGAAGAACTAATTGGTCCGGAGGTACCATATTTAAGTGCAATAGGTGCACTTATGTATCTTGCAAATTGTACAAGACCTGACATTGCTTTTGTTGTCAACCTACTTGCAAGATACATCTCTTCACCAACTCGAAGACATTGGAATGGTGTTAAACATGTTTTTCGATATCTTCGAGGAACAAGTGACATGGGTTTATTTTACTCGAGAGGGGTAAAATTGAATCTCCAAGGTTATGCTGATGCTGGATTTTTATCTGATCCCCACAAGGCCCGTTCTCAAACGGGATATGTATTCACCTGTGGTAATACTGATGTATCATGGAAGTCAGTAAAGCAAACTATGGTTGATACCTCTTCCAATCATTCTGAAGTACTTGCAATTCATGAAGCAAGTTGTGAATGTGTATGGTTGAGAAACATGATTGAACATATTCAAGAATCATGTGGATTGCCTTCAATAAAAGATTCTCCAACCATATTATATGAAAATAATGCAGCATGTATTGCACAATTAAGTGAAGGATTCATAAAAGGGGACATAACAAAATATATTTCACCAAAATTCTTTTATGCACATGAGCTTCAGAAGAATGGTGAAATTGATGTCAAGCAAATCCGATCGAGTAATAATCTTGCTGATTTATTCACAAAAGTCTTACCAACTACGACATTTAAAAGGCTTACATATGATATCGGCCTACGTAAACTTAAAGACATTGCAAGTAAAGAAACTGAGCAAGTTTCACCCATGTTCACATGAGGGGGAGTTATTAATTAGTGTATTGCACTCTTTTTCCCTTAGCTATGGTTTTATCCCATTGGGTTTTCCTAGCAAGGTTTTTAATGAAGCAATCTTAACAATATTATACCCATCTTAATATTTATGAGAATAGTGTACTCTTTTTCTTTTACTTTATTTTTTCCCACAGGGTTTTTCTTAGTAGAAGTTTTAACGAGGCACAATCTCTAAGCAAGTGTCATCCAAGGGGGAGTGTTGTGGAATATGGATGACCATGCATGTACAACAACATATTGTGTAGTCATATAACTTATATTTCTCACTTAATAGTACCTCCACTTGTCTATGTATTGTCATGTAACTTGTAATCCTCTCCAATGTACACCAACTCTTCCATGTATTATCTATGTTGCTTGTGATGTGTTGTATGACTTGTGGTGTATGTATAACTTGTACACATTATATAAGTACAATTATCATCATCACCAAATGGCCTATATAAAGGGTGCCAACCCCATTGTAATTCACACACCAAGTTGAATGAAAACTCCTCATTCCAACTATCTCATTTTCTTCTTTTCTCCTTTGTAGTAGTAGTTTGTAGTAGTAGAAGTTCTTAGTCTTCTATTTTCCTTCTCTAGTTCTTAGCAAGTTCCAACTCAATTTACAACAAAAGATAATTTATATACAAGCCTATAATCGAAAAATAAGTAATTAAAGAATAAATTGTCGGTCCACCAAGTGCGATGAGGGGGTTGTGAAATGAATGTGCACACCCGGAAACACTCGTAGGCTTGTCTGGTGAATTTATTGGCGAGAATATACACGAAGTATATATATATATTAAAATTATAAGTTTGGTTTGAATTATATGATTTGTTTGATCAACCTCGAGATGACCATAAGTGTTGATTGTGTTAAAATTGGTGTCATTTTAACATATCAATCACTTGATCAGTCTCGAGATAGCGTGATGCATATCTTGAGGAAAGTCCATATATATAAATCCAAAATTATCAAACTTATCCCCATTTCATCGATTGATCGAGAGATTAAGAGGAACCAAGCAGCTGAGGGTTTGATCTAGAGGGTATCAATCTTGGAGTTGATTCAACATGTATTGAGGAACTTAAACAACTAAAAATCCAGAGATCATCATGTTGTAAGTTTGATTTTTCAATTTTTCAAGTTCAATTTGATGGTTGATGATGTTATCTCTGTGAATTGTTGTTGTGGATGACTGGAAATGGCTTGTTACCTTACTAGAGGTTCTCCCTGATGATTTAAGAGAGTATTTGATGTGGTTTGAGTGATTTGGTAATGGAACAGTGGCTGCTGCCTTATTTATTGTCGAGACAGTATAAGGTGGAGTGCGCTCAATGTTGCAGAGGAGCGCACTCCCTTCATAAATTGGGACGAACCCAGTTGCTGAAGAGTGCCTCACCAATTAAAGGAGCGCACTCCCACCCTAGAAAATAACTACTATGTTGTGATTTACTTAGAAACTCCTTAGGTCTTGGGGACTGAATTAGTGGTTCTAAACAAAGGCTATTAGACCTATATTGATCACAAATAAATTGTGATAGGTGTTGGAACATAGGGAAAGCATGAGTGACTCGGAAACCTAGGAAGTTTGGAAATGGAAACCTGAATCGAGATAAGTATGGATTTGCTTATTTATCAATGTTGCCTGGATATGTAGTTCATGTAGTTTATGGAATGAATGGGGGGACTATGTACATTGTGATTGTTTTAATAAATGGAAAATGGTGTTTACTGTGACCCACGAGAGTAACTACTGGTTTTGAGAATAGGTTTATAGGAAACTAGTTACTTTCCCTGCCTATATATAACTTCTGCTTAATTCGATAGGTTGTGTGGATTATATACTCACTAGAGGGTTTTTGATAGAACTATTGGACATTAATGGATTGACTAGACAACACATCGACCAATGTGGTAGCCTAGCAATAACATTAATGGTGTCAATGGGTAATAGACCCTAGTTTTATAAAAAAAATGGGAATCACAAGTGTAATAGTCATTTACAGATGGACTTGCATTTGTAATTTATTGAATTATATGCTTTTCATAATCTTGGTAGTTAACATTGGTGCATATTGTTATTGCATTATGTTCTTGATTATTCAATGGAATTTTGATGGCTTTGTGAATCCCTACTTACTGAGCAAGTTGGAGCGCTCACCCAAATTTTCATTTCAAGAATACCGACGAACACTATAACTACTCGATAGAGAAGATGTAATGAATCATCCCTTTTCTTATATATTTGTATTGAATTACAATTTTCTAATATCACAAGGGATGGGAGGTTTTATACAACCGAGGTTTATTTCGGTTTGACTTTATTTTGTATATTGTATTTAAATATCAAAAAAATTTTAATTTTCGTTGCGTTTATTATGTGTTTTACATTGATATTCGACATACAATTGTGTTTATCAGATGATAGATGGAGTGGCTGCTCGCTCTAGTTAAGTCTAGCGAGATTATCGGGGCTTAATTAGTGTTTCAAGTCGATTGTCACCTCATCGATTTAGGTGATGCCACAGAAAATATGATCGTTAATCATTGCGCCTATTGATCTTACTTTAGCAAATAACGCCATTGTTAAATCGTATGGATTATTAGAAGATATTCTAGTACAAGTACATGATTTAGTATTTGCCACTTATTTTTATTTCATGGAAATGGAAAACTCTACATCACCTAATCATTTGCCTATACTATTAGGTAGACCTTTTCTAAAGAAAGCTAGGACTAAGCTTGATATTTCTTAAGGAACAATGACTATGGAGTTTGAAGACAAAATTGTTAAATTCAAGATTAATAATGAACTTAACTATGATACTTATGAAATAGAAGATAAATAATATTTAGACTTAATTTGTAACGACCCGTTATTTTAAGCTAGTGATTAGTGTTAACGAAAATCCTAATTAATACAAGTTAGGCTTGTTGTTAAGTTTGGCATACCTTGATTAACGTGTGCATGGGTTTGTGTGATGATTCGTGTTTGTATAGTATGTTTGATGGATTTTATAGGTTGTGGGGTTAATAGGAAATTAATGCGAGCCTATAATTGGAAAATAATAATTAAATGATAAATTGCCAAGTACAGGGAGAGGGTCATGAAATGAAGGTGCACGCTCGAGAATACTAATAGGCATGTTGGGTGAATTTATTGGCAACAAAATACATAAGGTAGGGGTGGAAAAAAGTGTCCATACCCATTTGTCTCCATTTGTCTGGACCCAACTTAAATGGGCTCGGACATAATTATTTCAAAATAAATACAGGTTCGGACATGTTTTTTTATCTACTTTAAAAATCTGGTCCAGTCAGGGCAAATTTTTTTGAAAAATAAGTTCCCGTTTAACGATTAATTTAAAAATACTTTATTTATTTATAGGTCTATTTTAGAACTTTCATGATGTTTGCATTGTAATTCCCTAATGATGTTATTTTTGTATGAAAACTTGCAAGACATGAATTTTGAATATATAACAATAATTAAGTGAAAAAACTAATTTATTATATTAAAAAAAAAAGAGTCTGGCCAAAAAACTAGTCTTGTTTGTTTTAAAGACATACAGGTCCGTACAAAAAAGTGTCCGTTTTAAAAATGGGTATAGGTGCAGACACTATTTTTAGTCGTTATTACGGGGGAATGTATGAACCCGTACCCGTTTGGACCCTTTTTTACCACCCCTAACACAAGTTGTGTATATATATTTATAGATAACTAATATATAAATTTATATAATAAAAATATAGGCTTAAATTTATCTATATGGATTGTTGGATCACCTCAAGATGAGCGTAAGTGGAGATTGTGTTAAGATGTATGTCGCAATAGGCGGTGTTACTTCAGCACAATGCTCACTTGATTCGGCTATAGATAGCGCAATGTGTATCTCAAGAAAAATCTATACATATAAATCAAAAGTTTCAAAATTATTTTCACTGATCGAGAGAGAGAGAGAGAGAGAGAGAGAGAGAGATAGAGAGCGGCTGAGGGTTGGTATTGAGGAATTGATCTTGATGAATTGATCAAGAGAGGTTGATTAGTGTGATTCGAGGATATCAAACCACTGCAAATCCAGAGATCATCACTTTGGTAAGTTAGGTTTTATGTTTTCAGTTGAATTCATAGGTAGGTGATGATTTCTTTGTGAATTGTTTTATAGATGGTTCGAAATGAGTTTAAACCTCATTAGAGGTCCTCCCGGATGTTGTATGGAGTGTATTAATGATGTTGTGGCGTTTAGTAGAATGAACATGGGCTGCTGCCATGTTCAATGTCGAGACAGTTAAGGGTGGAACGCGCTCCCTTCATAAAGTGTGATGAACCTAGTTGGTGTAGCACACCCCACCAAATAAGTGAGCGCGCTCCAACTCAGAAAATAAAAACTATGTTGTACATTAAGTATAATTTCCTGAGGTCTTGGGGACTGACTTAGGGGTTCTAAATATAGGGTATTAGACATATTAATCACAAATGGTTGTGGTAGGTTTTGGAACACTAGGAAAGGTCGATTGACTTGGGAAACTAAGGAAATTGTGACAAAACCTAATTGAACTATGTGGGACTCATATTCTTATCAATTATGTATCGTAATTGGTATATTTAGTTCATATAGTATTCTGGTCTTGGATTAGGAGGAACATATTGTGATTTGACTATTTTTATATGTAGAGAAACTAAAAAATGGTCAATATGGCGGACCGAGACTGTGGATTGAAAAGGTATGCCAAGAAATGGATTCCACCCTTTATCCTAATGAAAGGAAATGCTTGCCTAGAAATGGATTCCACCCTTTTATCCTCAGTTACCTAGAGTCTTACCTTAGTCTTCATTTTCTTGTTAGAGTTGGTAGCTCAGTTAAGCTAGAATAAACCAACAGAATCCCTTGTTAGCCAACATGTGGATTATTTGGTTGTATTCTCGAGTGATGGGAATGTACGACTCCATAATTAAATTGGAATTATGAATCACGAGTACAGTTGCATGTTACCTAATGAAATTGCATTTAGTTATTCATTGTTTATATCAACTCCATTGCCCGAATAGCTATATTTTATAATAATATTGTTATTCATTAACTTATTGGTATTAGTTGAAAATTGATGTGTTTGCGAGCATCACTTACTGAGCAAGTTGGAACGTTCATTCCCATGAACATTTTAGGTTTACACGCAGGTGGTTCAGCTAAGGGCAAATAGAAGATTTATGAGTTTTATTATCTTCTCTCCGATGTAATGAACCTTCCTTGTATACATACACTATTTTGAGTTACGTTGTTGTACTATAATAGGGTTGGGAGGTTTACAAATATGTTTTAGTTCTGATAAACTCCAGATTTATGTATATCGAATGTATTATCAAAAAAGTTTTAATTTTCTATTTTGTTACTTTGATTTATATTTCAAAAGTGATATACAGGTTGTGTTGACCAAGTATAGAAAGACGCGATGCTGGCTTTACTTATGTCTGGCTAGTTTACCAAGGCTTAATTAGGGTTTCATGCCAGATATTGACTTAATAAGGATAGGGGTTGTCACAGCTTGGTATCTGTTGGGGAATGTGCCTTAGGTCAATCGACAAACATTGTTTATCTTGCGATTTTAGTTAATAAAATTGTTGTTTTCATTTGTTGTTTTATTATAAGTAATTGCATGTTTACCTTATAGTACGATCCATAGGTATTTTTTGAAGTATCTTAAATGTCCCTAGTCGATCATTATACTGGGAACCATAATGAATTAAGGCTAGTATACATCTTGATTGATTGTCATGTGATGATCATGCGTATAGGGAGACGAATCGAGATCATGGGTACTTGTTTTGGTAATAAGGGACTAGATTGACACGCTATGAGAACACCACATGGATTAAGTCATAGGTGTTACTCATGATAGGTATATCATTAGTCCATTGACTTGAGATTACCATAGACTTCAATATTAGGAGCATGGTAATTTGACACAATCAAACGCTGTCTTTAAATGGACAGCTATAAAGATTGTGATTGGTTTCCATGTGAATAATATATGAAGGTGTGTCATCAAGATAAATTTGTCATTTTCATATGGAGAGATATTAGTGGATCCTTTGATATGATATAATGACCAAGTCCAGGTGAATTGATATGATCAATGTCACTTGGATGTTTTTAGTCTACGTAAAGATCAAAACTAGTACGATTGAACATTAAGGGTGAATTTCCATGTCTTATGTTTAATGAAAGGATATCGCACGACAAAAGGATATAATATATGTTATTCATTAGGTTGTATCGATTTTGATATTCATGCTACTTGTGTAGTCATAATGCCTTTCTAAAGACCACTTATAACTTGTGTACCAAAATGGTTTTGGTTCACTGCCAACATCGCATGAACCTATTGGGTCATACACATGGAATGACTTTGTGCAATTTCAATTGGACCAGAGTAATAAATTTTATATGATAAATTCATGACATAAAAGCCCTTACGATTTGTTATGTGATAACTTATTAATATGGGCGTATGTGTAATTTGTTTAAACTGCCTAAATACAATAGTTGTATTTCAAATAGGATTTTAAGTGAGGAATTATCTACACATATAAATAGAGGTTGAAAACCTAAAACGAAATAAGATTTTTGTTTTTGCGAATTTCAATTTCTTAGGATTTTGGGAGACAAAGAAAAACGTTTTCAATCTTTAATTGGGCTGGCACTCCAAATTGTGGTCACCGTTCATGTGCAAAATTTCTATAGAGGACGGGCGCTAGGACGTCTTGGGGATCGAGTAATCAGAGAAGGAAATCATGGATTAAGGTATGGTTTACTTTTGTAGATCTAGTTTAATGGAACTTATTTTTGGTCCTGTTGAGGTTTTTTAAATTTTTTTTTGAATTCTCCGCTCCAAAGGAACTCTAAAACCCAACAGTATCAGAGCCTACTTCAGAGCCTAAAGCTACTAGATTCGAAATAGCTTGGTATCATAGCTTAGTTTAGAGAATAACATTATTACTAGGAAACAAGTGATAATTTGGATACAGTTTGGTATGGAAGGTTAAGGTTATTGGCTCTGCGATACCTTTGTACCGAAACCAAAGTGTACTAACTCTGAGGTTTGTTTCAATTTATAAATATGCTTAAGGTATGATAAATGGTTTTGATCGTGTTTTGGAGGAAAAAGAAAATGCAAACATTATTATATGTTATTTGCTACACTTATTGTTATATATAATATAGATATGATTTCCTTGTCTTTTCTAAATGTGACCCTAGTGGTCTTATCTCACCTTTGAATTTGTAATCTAATGGCAGATTAGGGAGAGGGTTCACAGGGGCCTGGACCTTAGGGTAATCAAGAGAATGAGGCTCAGTGGAAATCCAAAATGGAGCAATAAATGAGGGAACTTATGGAATCTCAAGCCAAATTAATGGCAATGGTGATGGCTCATATGGGACTACCAGTTCAACAATCTGATATTCAACTTATGGCTAGGCTCGAAGTTAGCTGGACTGAAGGAAGAGCTGAGACTATAGTAGCTTCAGCATAGCCAATAGTATAACAAGTTCAGGTGCCGAAGACAACTGCCATAGTGTTTGTAGATTCTGGGAAGATTGCATTTCTTAAGACTAAGAAAGAGTTTATGAAATACGATATCATAAGGTTAATGGCACTATGGAGGAAAGGGTAGCTGAGACATGGATACTAGAGATGGAGTAATGATTTGTTGCTATGGATGTTGAGGACCGGTTTAAGGTTAAATAGGTCACATGTTGTTGATAATTACTGCTCCTAAGTGTTGGAATTCTCTAAGGAGAGAAGTGTAGACTGTCACCGCTTAGCCATAGTTCAAGATTGTAATTTACAAGAAGTATTTCCTGAAATCAGTTAAGAAAAAGAAGAAGACTGAGTTTATTCAGCTAAAACAAAAAGAGATGTCTTTAAGGGAATATGAGCAGAGGTTCACTGAGTTAAGTGAGTTCGCTATAGAGATGGTGGAATTAGAGAAAAATATAGACATATTTTTAGTGTTCTTAACTATGAGATACATGTAGTAGTTTCCTTTCATCCTCGCACTAGATATGCATTTATCTTTGAGAGCGTGATGGAGGTGGAGGTAGTAACGTTAGGTCATCCATCAGGGACAAGAGTGGTTCCAACACCAGTACCTTATAATCTTGGTAGTCAGAGAGAGTGGGAACTTGTTTATATCTTGGTGACTTATATATTTGGAACTAAGAGGAGTCATGATTTTATTTGGCAACAAAAGAAGAGAAGTACATCAGATGATTATTTTTCTGTTGCAGCAGTGCAGTCAATTGCATAAACTGTATATGTTAGCGCACCGATTGCTGCACCATATGTTTCACAACCTTCGATGAAAAACTTCATTTACCACTAGCGCAATCAAGAGGTAGAGACAGAGTTAGAGAGCAATTTGCTCATAAACTGAGCAATTTTAGGTTGATTTCTTTGGCTGGTGAAGGATCTAACTGGCCTAGTGTGATCATATTATCAATGTTGTTAGGTTGGATATATACAATGGAATTGTAATGCACCTCCAACTTCTTCGATGGGCATTGTGATGCAGATTGCGGATCAGTCTCACAAGGTGGCTAAGACATATCTTAAGGCTACGAGGAGGCTCGTGGAATTTGAATGTTTATGGTCAAGATATGCATGAGTTAATTGATGTTATTTCTACGGTTTCTTTTATTGTTGGTGCAATGGTTGATGAGTTCAAGTTGAAACCTGTAAGAGCCAGTACTTTGTTGATTTTAAGCATAAAAGTGAGTGTGAGAATTTATCATAACTTGATCCGTGAGAGATATGTATTCAAAATTAGGGAGAATGAACTTCCCATTTATCTAGGTCTATGGAGTTCCTGGAGTATGATGCATTTCTAAGGATGGATTGGTTAGCAACATATCATGCCACTATTGACTATTTCCATAAGTGGGTAATCTTTTAGATCACTAACCTTTCTGAAATTATAGTCTATGAGGGCTATAATCCTTCATGACTTGTGACTCATGGAAATGAAGCTACTCCTCGAGATTTAGAGGTTATGGTAGAGGTTATTACATTTGAGAGCCTAGTCAGGAACTTAAGTTTAGTGACATACTATTGGTTTGTGAATTTCAAGAAGTCTTTCCATCTAACTTGTATGGACTTGCACCACCACATTTTATCGATTTCATCATCTATCTTATTCCTGGCACCAAACCTATATCTATTCCTACGTATCGTGAGTTGCAGACTCACCTCAAGGAATTGTCACATAAAGGGTTTATCCATCCTATTATGTCACCATGGGGAACACCAGTTCTTTTTGGGAAGAAGAAGGACAAAACCCTATGTTTGTGTATTGACTATAGATAACTTAATAGGGTGAATATTTGAAACACATACCCATTACCTAGGATCGATGACTTTTTTGATCAGTTGAAGGGTGCTAGAAATTTCTCGAAAATTGATTTGAGGTATGGTTATCATCAACTAAGGATCAGGGATGAAGATATCACGAAGATGGCTATTAGTACTTGTTGTGGGCACTTCGAGTTTACAGTAATGTCGTTTGGGCTTACTAATGCTCCTGCTATGTTCATGGATTTGATGCATAAAGTGTTTTAAACCTATCTCGACCATCTATAATAATGTTTATTGATGATATTTTCATCTATTCGAAGACTTATAAGGAATATAGGCACCACCTCAGAGCTACATTGCAGAATCTGAAGAGTAATCGACTGTATGCCAAGTTAAGTAAGTGTGAGTTTTTTTCTTCAAAGGTTAAATGTCTTGAACATGTGGTTAATGTTGTGGGTATATTTGTTAACTTAGCAAAGGTTGAGGCACTCCAAGATCGGCCTACTCCTACCATAGTGTAAGAGGTTCAGAGTTTTCTGGGTTAGCGGGTTATTATAGACGATTTGTTAATGGTTTTTCTAGTATCGCTTTATTACAAACTCGGCTAACACAAAAATATGTTGACTTTGTTTGGTCTGATGAGTGCAAGGCTACCTTCAATGATTTGAATAGTAGTTTAACTACAACGCCTATTCTTGTATTACCTAAATTGGTGAAGGAGTTAGTGATATATACTGATGCTTCTTATTCAGGCTTGGGTTTTGTGCTGATGCAGAAAGACATGGTTGTAGCTTATACTTCAAGGAAACTTAAGATTCATGAAGGAAATTATTCAGTTCATGATCTTAAACTCAGAGTAGTTGTGTTTGCCATGAAGATTTGGAGGCACTAATTGCACATTGAGAAATTTATAGTATTTTCATATTATAAAAGTCAGAAATATTTGTATACTCAAAGTAAATTGAATATGGGGCACCGTAGAAGGCTTAAGTTCCTCTAAGATTACGATTTCACTTTGAAGTACCACCCATGCAAGGGAAATGTGGTTGCTGATGCCTTAAGTAAGAGAAGAACATGCAAAGAGAATGTAGCTACTGCTATAGCTTCTTAATTTAAACTTTAAGGAAGCTTCAGTGATGATGATTCATGAAAGTCCAGCTAGGACATCATCAACTGAGAGAGTTAGTTATAGAGCTACTAATCTGTTCTAATGTGCTCAAATTTAGGCTTAACCAGAGATGATTTAATGGGTTATTGATTGTTAGAAAGTTGATCAAGATTATGCAGCGCGTCAAAGGTAAACAGCTAGTGTGGATCCTCCTGATTGGTATGTTTCGATGATAATGCGCTACGGTTTAGTGATAGATTTTGGATTCAAACTCATGATAGATTGGGGTAGGAATTGCTATGAGAATCTCATAGATCACTTTACTTAATTCATCCTGGTAACATTAAGATGTATTGTGATACGTGGCATATTTATTGGTGGCTAGGATGAAGACTATTGTTGTTGAGTTTGTAAAGATATGTAAGATATGTCAATAAGTTAAGGCTGAGCATAGGAAACGTAGAGGGTTATTGCATTCTCTGTCAACTCCTAAGTGGGAATGGAAGCATATATCGATGGATTTTATTTTTGTTCTACATCTGAGTCAGCATAAACACGATCCAGTTTGGGTTGTAGTTGACAAGTTGATGAAGTCTGCGCATTTCTTGCCAGTTTCTATACGAGATCATCTAGACAAATTATGTGAGATATCCGTATGAGTATTAAGATTTCACTAAGCTATAGTATCAATTACTTTGGATAAAGATTCAAGATTCAATTCTAGATTATGGATTGAATTCCAGAGATAGCTAGGAATTATTTTGAACTACATTACAATATATCATCCTCAGTTCGATGGGCAGACTAAGCGTCTGATCTTGGTGCAAGAGGATACGCTTCGAGCTTATGTTTTAGTGTTTGGTGGTAACTGGGAAAAATGCATTCTTCTATGTGATTTCTCTTATAATAATAGCTATAAGGCTAGCATTAGAATGTCTCTTTTTGAAGCTCTATATGGTCGG
Organism: Stephania cephalantha; assembly: GCA_039657325.1. NCBI lineage: Eukaryota > Viridiplantae > Streptophyta > Magnoliopsida > Ranunculales > Menispermaceae > Stephania > Stephania cephalantha. The sequence continues at coordinate 26,292,360 of CM077578.1, read as the reverse complement.
CCTTGTCGTTCGCCTACATGTTGGGCAGAGGTTGGAGATACAATTTTATTAGGTCCAGAGTTGATTCACGACTACACATAAAGAATTCAGTAGATTCGCCATCGTTTGACTACATCACATTTAAGAAAGAAGAGATACACCGATAAGCATCATAGGATTTTGGAGTTTTCAAAGGACGTTTACGTTCTATTGAAAGTCTCACTTTTGAAAGGGTTTTAGGGGTTTGGATTGTAGGGTAAGCTAGCTCCTAGTTACATTGGGTCGTTCAAAGTGAAAGAAATAGTTGGTCCCATTGCTTATAGGTAAAAGTTACCTCCAAAGCTAGCTGGAGTTTACAATGTCTTCCATATGTCTATGCTTTGCAAAATAAAGACCACCCATTTTTAGTTAAATTAGAGTAAAACTTAAGTCCTGTAGATTCGACCCTGTATTTACCACTACTACACCCTTGTGGTTGGTAACTCCATTGCGGGTTATATTTGGCACGTACGACACGTGATCAAACTCATTAAAAGAGCAAAAATTAGCAAAGGAGTTCAAAGCGGTGAAGGTAAAGTGCATGGGCAAATCGAAGGTAAAATTTATTAATTTTTATATTTTCATGGATTTTATGCAGTCACGACACCTTGCGTGAGTTTTACAAAAATTTGGAGGAGCGTCGGAGGAGAATTAGCGAAACATTATGCGTGGACATAAGGGCTGTGAAATCGACATCGTGGCTATTAGCCACGACGCCGTGAGTACAAGCCATTGCACCGAGGTGGCAGCAGGCTAAAAACAAAATTGAAAATGCCCCACTACCTCATTAGCACAATGGCAGTGTCAAGGTCAAGTTTAAGGGTTTTAACCCCATTCAGCATCTATCCTTCACACTTGCACTAAAACCCTACCCCAACCACCAAGCATGCATCATCTAAAGCAAAAGTCTAATCATTTTAAAGTGAGATTAATGAGTTCTTAGTAATTTAGAGTGACAAGTGCAACGTGGATTTGCATAAGTGAGAGAGAGTTAGTGCTAAGATTTCTGGAATTTGATTCCAAAGAGAGCTAGGGTTCTAGTCGGTAAGAAAGGTTAGAGGGCTTGGATTGGAAAAAAACTTGGAGGAGTGATTTTCACCGAAAATTAATCCGGTATTGAGGTACATTTACAATTTCATCTAGTTATGCATTGAATTTCTAGAGTTTTGATGATATTTTATGAAATTGTGAATTTGAGGTTGTAGGGTAGGTTTTGTAAGATTTTGTGAATGTGAGCATTACTATTACCCATGGAGACTTAGTTGATATATTTGCATTATTTGGCGTATACATGATCCATGTTATACGAATTTTGATTTTTAGGTGATTTAAAGACAAAGTTGCATTGCACTATTGTTAGTTGCTTGAAATTAAAAGAAAATGGCAAAAACAAGGAAAAAGGTATCCAAACTAGAGCAAAAGATTTTAATGCATGTACCTCTAGAAACCCCAATGAATAAGAGCATCGACCTTTTAAATCCAAATATTTCATTTTGTAAAGAGGATAACGACCGATATGAGAAGATTTTACGTAGGGGGTTCATTAGCAAAAGGGAATTAGTTTGTCGATGAAATATGATAAAAGAGTGAGAATTTTCATTAGGCACCGAGATTGGGAGCAACTCGCTCAAGACTATAGCGGAAATAAAGTTAAAGAAGTAATAGGGATTGTTTTTAAATTATATGCTAATGCAAAGTTCATGGCCAAGGATGAGCCAATGAAGAGGAGATGGGTTTTGGTTTCCTTCAATAGACGTGAGATCAATAATTTCTATGGGTTGGAGGAATTAAGTTTGTATGAATCTGCACCGACTTTCCCGCTCAAATTATATGCGAGACCCTATAATCGATATCCATTTAGAGCCATAGAAGATGCATTGGTTGTCCCGGGACAATAAAGATTGGTTATAGGAGCTGAGAATGCGCCGAAGCACATGAAGGGGAGTGTAAGAATGGTTTACAAGATGTGGCAACATTATCTTCTTGCATTGATATACCCCACCTCTCATTATGGTGAGATCAACAAGCCGAAAGCGGCTTATCTTTATGAGATTACAAAGTATAGGGACATCAACATAAGGGAGATCATACATACCAGTCTGAGGGAGTCCATCATGTTGGAAATGGACAACAAATTATTGTTTCCTATATTGATTACTCAGATGTGCTTAAGGGCCAAAGTGCGACGGAGAAATGATGAACTTGATATAGAGGCCCAACCAACCATGGATGAAGCTTTCACACTCACATTGAAATCACTACTGGGTTACTAAGACTTTGAGGAAGAGAGAAAGGGCCGAGGGAGCTAGATTTAAAGTCGATTTGTTAGCTAAGAGCCAAGAGGATTAGGCAACGTAAAGATTACTACGCGATTTACTTAACCTTACAAACGCCAACTTCGAGCTTAATTTTCGGGGTTCTCGTGGCTTCGGATCACCTTGAAAATGGTTCCAATAGCTTCCATGCATACTTAATTATATTATAGGTCAAGCTTCAAGTAAAACGATATCATGAAGCCCAATAAAAATCGCGATCAAAGTACACTTGAAAACAATTTCCAAAAATATTAATTTATATAACTATTTCAACTAGCTTTCAACTAGCCAACTTAGGGTAACTTTTTAACCTTGAAAACCTCAATATTTGTCATTATGACCTAAAAGGAACTTGTAGTACTCATGTCCTAATTTCCATAGACTCTAAGAACATCCAAATCGGATCACCAACAGAGAAGTTATAAATTTTCTCATATGGCTTGTCCACTAGACAAACTTTACTAATTTTGAAACTAAAAAATGTCTCCAAATCAATATTCTTGCAATTGAATCCTCAAAACTCGACAATAAACGCCACGAAACAATTCGATAACAACATCAAAATATTTCCATAGCCTGTAGAGTCAAATTGGATCACAATCAATAATCAATTCATCTAGAAACCCAATATAAATCAATATCAACAATTAAAACATCTCCAAAATAGTTATCAACTGAATTGCATTAGTTCACCTCATCAAAACCCTAACCCACGTCGGTGGAATTTATCCCAAATTGATGCAAATCAATTGAATACACCAATTAACAACAATTCATACCAATTTCTATCGAAGCCCAGAAAAAAAATCGATAAATCGCGATAATTCAAATTGAATTGTGGAAAAATGTCCGCCATTGTGAATTTACCAAATTGTGAGCCGAATACCTCATTTTCATTATAAAAATTTAGCTAGAATTGAGCGTATCGCGATGCTCTACAATTTTGTGGAAAGAAATCGGACGAAAAATCGAACATTGGGAGTACCGCGAGCGAAGGAATAGGCGGAAAGGTTTAGGAAACGTTCGAACTGAACGTTCTGTTGATATATATAAATGATCAATTGATTTTTTTTCCTTTTAATATATATAACCCTCAGCTGCTTGCTTGAGCAACTTAATTTCTTTTTTATTATTAATTCCTAAAAACCCTATTTTGACGTGCTTTAACATTGGGTGCCCGTTTTCGATCCCATTTTTCACCAAATTGAACCAAATTCTCGACAAAACAGTTCATCTTCATAAAACGCCCATAATACTGGTTTTGGTCACACCAAAACCCCAAAAACCTTAACTTTGTCCATGTCATACTAAAGTCTTTGGAACCAGTCCTCTTGCCATACTTAACCAAATGTGCAATAATTTGGACCCAATCTCAACCTCGACTACCGTCAATTGACACAAAACTTGAAACAAGATCTTGCACAACTTCGTCTCATTTCACACTACTTCTAATACCGACTTGTACGCAAATCGAGGTAAAATCCCCACGTCAGCTCTTTAAACCCATTTAAACTTCAAATTCAAACTTTAACTTAATTTCAATTATTTTAACTCTACCGAGACCCATTTCGACACGTATCTCGAGATAAAACCTCATAAAATCTGGGATTTATTCGATTAACTTGAATTTCACAAAATAACATAATATATAATACACAGCAATAGGCAAACATCACAAAATAATAAAATTAATTATAAATCTCAATTTTCACCAGTGTTTAACTCCCAACTCGCGGCCGAAATCATAATTAGGATTCCCTAATCCTTGTACAGCCGTGATTACTTATTTAGAAATTTTAGGATTTAACAATTTTCCCAACTAATAAGAATTTGAACTAATTTAATTGGACTCAAAGAGATTCGAAAAATTCTCTCTCATACACCTCTCGTTCCCATGCTAATTCCTCATATAACGCGTCACCTTGCAAATCAAATTGATTCCATTCAACTATATGACGCGAATTAGATTCCTTCCGTCTGAGCATAAGTACGTTAAATACATCATCAACTCCGACTAACTAAGGTGGTACTACCAATCCATTTACAACCTTCCAAAACCATTTCACAATCTCAAACGACCTTATAAATCAAGAAGAGAGTTTTCCTTCCAGTCCAAACCTATAATAGCCTTTCGCAAAGGGAGACTTTCGAATACACCCAATCTCCCTCACTATATTCCACAAATCTGTGATAGAGATCATAATAACTTTTTTCTCTTTCCTGAAGCATTTTTAATCTTAGACAAATCTGCTGCACAACTTCAGTGTGATCTCCAACCATGAGTGACCCCAACTCCACCAAATCCTTCAGTTCAACCCAATCGGTAGGAGAACGACATGGTACCCCATACCATGCCCTAAACGGAGTGATTTCAAAACACGAATAATAACAATTATTATAAAAGAACTCACACAAAGGTATGTATTATTCACATGAACCTCCAAATATCAGTACACAAGCCCTGAGCATGCCATAAATCAACCTTACAGTCTGACCATCCACCAGAGCATGAAATACAGTACCGAAATGTAACTAACTGTCAAACAATTCTTGTATGCCCCGTCATAACCCCGATGTGTACCGAGCATCAAGATAAGAAATTATCATCAACGATGCTCTAAACAAGCAAGCCACCTCTCGCCCACACAACAAGCTCAGTTGTGTAAATGCATCCGAAATGTACATAAAAAGAACATGAGTAGCATCCCCTAACCTGATCAGGGCAATACCCGACCTGAAACCCTAATTAAGCCTAGATTACCCTTACTATAATTAACTAGAGCCAGTAGCCTTACCTTTTCACCTGATAAGCACTACTGCATATCGACTATCGAAATAAAACAATTAATATACGCAGCGAAAATATAAGACCTTTTCGATAATCAAAATATGATATACAGTATTAAAACAAAATCGGAATAAACCTCAGTTATATAAATCACCCATCCCATGTGACATTACAAATCTGTAATTCAATACAAATATATAAGACCAGAGGAAATCATTACATCGAATAGAAGTTCAAGACTCCTATAACTTCTCCATCCCGTAGTTGTACCGCTCGTCGGATCTACCTGTAATGTTAATTAGGGTGAGCGCTCCAACTTGCTCAGTAAGTAGGGATTCACACTGAGCATCAACATTCCATATAATAATCGAGAATATCATGCAATAACAACATGCACCAATGATATATAACAAGAATATGGAAATCACATAAATCAATACATAAACGGATGCAAATCAAATGTCTTGGATTAGTACACTGTAATCCCCATTTTTTATTTATAAAACTAGGGACGATTACCCACCAGCGTCATTAATGCAATTGCTAGACCAACACATCGCGCTCATGTGCTCTCTAGCCCATCCATTAGTGCCTGATGGTTCTATTCTAAGCCCCCTAGTGTGTATGTAATCCATACAACCTATCAAAATTGAGCAGGAGTTATATATAGGCCGGGAAAGGAACCCATTTCCTATAAACCTATTCTCAAAACCAGGAGTTATAGCATGGTCACATTACACACTGTTTTTGTTTATTGAGAACCACCACAGTGTACATAATCCCTCATTCCATTCTAACAACTACATGAGTTATATATACTAAATAACTAGGCAATATAACCCCTAGACCAGTCCCTAAGTCCCTCAGAGATAATTCATAAAACACAAAACCATTGCTGGTTTCAGAGGTTTGATAGAGAGCTACCTGACATGGATAGCACACTACCCATGTCAGTTCATCCCCCCCAAGACACATAGCGCGCTATAGCCAGTGCCTAGTACGCTATGCGCACCAGACCTGCAACCAGCCCAGTTGTGATGCACCAAATCAAACTAAAACACCTCCAAATCATCCCAAACATTCATAAACTCATCAAAACTGATCGAAAACAACCTCTAGTGAGGTGAGGGACTATAATTGATCAACAAACATCTCAAACAACAATAATCCTAACATCACCAGCAATTCCAATTTTGATAAACATTAAATCAAATCATACCTATGTGATGCTCACAAGCTGTGTGATTAATTAAGCTCCTCCATTTGATTGAATTTGGCTCTTGGAACGACCTCCCGTCGATCCGGAATCGACCGAACCCTCCCGAACCTTCTCTCGATCGAGATGAATTGATAAGTTTTGAATTTTGTCTCTATATATGGATTTCCCTCGAGATACGTTGCGCGCTATCTCAAGACTGGTCGCGTGGTCGATGCATTAAAGTGACACTCCTTAAAGTGACACAAATTTTGACACATCAAACACTTACGCTTCGTTCGAAACGATCCGATAATCCATATATTTTCAATATTCTTTTACTTTCCAATATATATTTATATATTTAAAAAAATATAAATATATATTGCTTATTATTCACCAATAAACTCACCGGATATGCCTACAAGTTTCCTTGAGCGTGCACACTCGTGCCACGACTCCCTCGGCACACTTGGTGTCCCGATAAACCATAATTTATTGGGTATTTTTCATTTTATAGGCTTGTGTATAATTTCCGTATTATACAAAAACCTATATATAAATTGATTTAACAATTCATACAAACACAAAACGTCATGCAAACGCACGCATACGCTAATCGAGGTACGCTAAACTTTACCACGAGCCTAACTCGGTTTAGTAAGGATTTGGATTCTTACTAATCACCAGCTTAAGGTAACAGCTCATTACGGTCTCCCCAATTTAGAGTAATTTTTTCCTCGAAATTAAAGTAATATGAAATTACTGCAGTTTTGAAGAGAAATGGGAACTGTTTTTCATACTTCCACTCTCAGGTTAGTTCCTTATCTTTGTGAAATCCCCATTTCACTTTAACCAAAAGAATCTCTTTGGTTCTCAGCTTTTTCATCATACGATCAAGTAATCCACTTTAGTGTTTTTCGTAAGATAAGTCTTCCCGAATATCACATTCATCCCAACCAATCTTTGGAATGAACTGAGTCTCCGTTTTTACATAACATCGACACGTGGAAGACGTTTTGAACTCTAACTAGCTGAGGAGGCAACTTAAACCTTTAAGTACCAGGATTAATCCGTTCTTGTACTTTGAACGACTTAATAAACCTTGAAATTAGTTTACCTCAAAATCCTAATTTATACGACTCTTTTCATAGGTGAGACTTTCAATAGAACATATTTGTCCTATGAAAACTCCAACCACCTATGATATTTATCGGCGTATCTCTTCAGTTATGTTGTAGTTAAATGCTGGCGTATCTGTCACATTTCCTCTGTGTAGTTCTAAATTAATTCCGACTCCAATAAACTTGCATCTCAACCCCTGTCCAGACGCTCCGGTGAATGACATGGTTGACCATACAAAGTTTCAAAAGAGCATTCCAATGCAAGCTTAACAGATGTTTTCACAAACGAACTAGCACAGAGAAATGTATCATTTCCAGTTATTATCAAACATCAAGACACAAGCTTGAAGTATATCCTCTAGTATATAAATCAATTACTTCGATTAACCATCGGTCTACTACTAGTATACAATACTGAGGTAAAGATCAGTTCTCCAGCTATCGCAATAACTCATTCCATCCTCTGGACGTGAATCTCATATCTCTATCCGAAATAGTAGACACTGAAGCACCCTGACATCTAACACCTCATGTATGTATACTTTATATAATCAGTCAAAAGGATTTCACACAGAAACTGGCAAGAAATGCGCAGACACCTTCAACATGTTAACTACAATTCTTATGGTATAGTGGTTACGCGAACTCGGTGATAAACTAGAAACACAATCCACCGATCTATGTTCCCATTACTATTCAGGAGTAGGCAGCGAATGCAATAAACCTCCTGGTTTCTATACTCAGCCCTAATTTGCTGACATATATCATATTTCTTTATTATCTCCACAGCAACATTTTTTTCATCCCAGATTAACAATAAATAAAGGCGCCTCATTTCATGATATTCCTTACTGCTATTAGGATGAATGCAATAAAGGGATCTATGAGATTTTCGTTGCACTTCCTTCCTCACCTGATCCTGAACTGGAATCCATAATCTATCCTTGAACCGTAACACACCTTTATCAAAAATTAACTAATCAGGATAATCTACAAAAGTCGTTAACCTCTAACATTATATATAATCATGATTAGATTTCTGACAACCAATCACCACTAAATTCTCTCCAATTCAGTTTGAATCTAAACTCGAAAGATCAAATTAGTAGCTTCAAAATTAGCTCTCTCAGTTAATGACGTGTCATCTAAACTCGAAAGATCACACAAATCATCATCACCATCACTTCCTTATGAAGTCTAAACTAAGAAGCTCTATTTATAGCTACATTTCTCCATATATTTGAATTATAATTGTATACTGATAGCCTGATAACACCTTTCTTTGTAGTTCTATCTTACTCAGGCTCTAACTAATTTGTATCATTACTTCTCGTCCTACCAATTAATGACGAAGTAAAACATTCAAATTTTTAAGGTAAATACCTTAACCTCATATATAGCCTTCTAAAATTCACACCAGAGAACTCACAAAGTAAATATTTCTTCCAGTAATTCAAACTTTCCAAGTCACAAGCTTAGAAACTATATTCTCTGGAAACAATGGTCAACTTCAGATATATTGTGTTAAGATTGAGAAAGGTCATTCCCAGCTATTATACATCTCTTCCCCCTAAGAAGCAGATTTTCGGTTCCTTACTGAAATAACAATACTGGTTCTCCACAACTTTCAACTCTTCCACACATATATCTCGCTTACTTTTCCACGAGAATTTAAACCATAATACTAGCAAGAAATTTTTTTAAAACTCTGTCATTTCTACAATTACATCATCAATAACCTTTAGTTGTCACCACAACTTAGGTTAATTCATCATTGATTTCTGAGCATGAGTTGTCATTCATATAGGGCAAGAATAATATAACCCTCCAGGTTATAATATTATTCAGCTTCCACTTGCCTCGCTTTTTGCTTCAAATTCTAAGAACTTTACTTACATGCTCAATGTTTTGATCTGAGATCATCTTTTCCAACATCAACAATTAGTAGTCATCCTTGACCTACTTGATAATCTCAATCAATCTCCCTAATTTAATTCATCACTCAATTACTCATCATTAGTTCAGCTCTCATCTGAGCTCTAAAAAATAGACTTATAGTTATCAGTCTAGCCTACTCAACTGATGATACGCCTACGCAGGACTTTTATTTGTTCATCAGGAAATATCTCACCTAAGAGATATTACTGAGCAATTTTTATCTTAATTATAGTCTTTGTCCTTTTCTTTTGTTCAAGGCATTTTCAACACAATCACCTTGATGAGTGATGTTTCAGAGTGAATTCCTAACTCTTAGGAAATTTTTTTAAGGTAACTGTCTTTCCTTCTATTTCTATCACTCTGACATTTTTCTACTTTTCAAACTTCCACAGTTTGAAATTCACTACTTGGACCCTACACCAATGCATTGGTGTTATATTTTTCAGGTTGTCTTTTAATGATTCCTTTAAGATTCTCATTAATCTCAAAGAATAATTAAAAGATCCTCAATGACCTTTTCTCTTTAATTTACAAGTGATGCCTTGTTTTATTTGGTACAACTACCAAATAGTTTTCTCGGATTATCAATCTCTAATAGTTCTTCTCTCAATTCGGGACTATATATGTATAAGTAATAGCTACAATTTTGTTTTCTTGTGTCACCCACACCTTCTTACCTAAATCAGAAGTCTTAGGATAAACCTTTAACTTCTTCCAAAATTTAAGTTTCGTCAAGCAAATATTGTAGTCCAACTATACTTCCACTTTCTCCCAAGGCACCTTTGTATTCGATTTCAACTTATAACCATCACATACTCGAAGTTAATTGAATAAATCACACAATGATACCCTATATCCTATATCAATCGTTGGTAATATCCAATTAATTCAAGCTTACTTTCCCCTTTTACTTTATTCAGTTAACTTAAGTTCACTCCTTTTTACCTTTGTGTTGAATATAGGACAACCTCATATTGTCTCAATTATAGTCAAATCCCCTGATTTATTGTTAATATTCAACACTCTTACCATTGATTAACCTTTGAAACTTAGCACTAGCATTTGCAAATATCTGGTCTAAACCAATTTACTGTTACCAATTACGATTATGTACGGTAATTGCTCGTGCATTCTCTAAGTCTTCAAAGATTCTATGTTATTATTGATAACACAATAACAACTTCATTACAATGGGGTTTTCTTTCACTTGACACCCTTAATTTATGAAAATAGCATAAATTTTAGTAAGTTCTAGTGGTTTCCACTATCCACTTAAAATGATCCAAAGCACCCGTCTGCAATCATCTTATAAACGTATATATATCCTTTGATCTGTTCATTTCACGGTGAAAATCAGATTTCAACTACCTCTGAAGAACCGCTTATTTCACTTATTTTCAGAATGAGTTGTCAATTCTGAGTAATGAATACTCATTCTGACTATTACACATTAATCCTTGGATTCCTCAACTCCTTAGATTTATTTACCACTAATTCTCCCTAATTTAAACTATACCAGTCTAATAGATCAAACTAGGATATCTAACCAACTCACTGTTATATTTTGAATTTAACCTTATTTTATTATTTGATAAACAACTTATTATTCCAATATGGATTCACACCATAGCTGGAATGTCAATTCATAACAACTTATGAAGTGTAACTGCATTGGTGGTTTCCTAACTTCCATTAGGCTTATATCATTTACCACTAATTTGTTTAGTAAATAACTTTCATTACTTTCATACTAGTCCCAATACTAGCATTAAATCATCTCTCAAAGTGGTCCACCACCTTTTAGTTTTATCATGAAAGTCGTTCAATACTTCATGATTTCATAATTTCCATTCTCCTATTACACACCTCAAGGTCTTGATCCTATAAATACTTCTTCACTGATTATTATTTATCTAATAATATCAGTGAGAACAAAGACCATTGAAGATGTTACTTGGAGAAGAGTTTTATTTCATCGTTATAAGTTTTCTTATGTATTTCCTTCTTATCTCCCCAAAGTTAAGACTCTCTAGAGCTCTTACATCCAAAACCTTCTCATATCATGAGAAATAGATGGACTTCAACCATCTTATTACCGTTCAGGAAAGACATACTATCATATCTACCACGTAGATATAGTATACACAACAAATAACATATCTCAGTCTTTTATCTTTTGGTTACCCCTTAAAATCACGATGAAAAACTTTTATCAAACCCTAAGATTATTCATAACTCGAGACAATTCTCCGAGTCGATAAACTTAGGTTTCGTTATTAGGGTAATCATAATACTTTAAACTTCAAAGTAGGCTAACATTCACTTTGAACACCACCCAAAAGTGAATTTAGGGTCAGAGCATTATCCATGAAACCCAACTATATCAGTGTTACCACTTTATCTCTAAAAGTGATAAACCTTAAACTCTGGCACCGCACTGTGTCAAAGTTATTTAATGTAAAAGCTCTTAAACCTTGTCCCTACCATCAAGGTTATAACAAGCTTTAAACCTAATACTCTGAACCTTTTCTGTATCAGAGGTATTCCTTGATTCTAATAAATCATTAATCTGAGATTGATAAATCATGGCTAACCAAGGCTTTAAAATTTATGTCTCTGATACCAAGCTGTAGCATCCCCTAACCTGATTAGGGCAATACCCGGCCTGAAACCCTAATTAATCCTAGATTACCCTTACTAGACTTAACTAGAGCCAGCAGCCTTACCTCTTCACCTGATAACCACGATTGTATATCGACTATCGAAATAAAACAATTAATATATGCAGTGGAAATTTAAAACCTTTTTGATAATCAAAATATGATATACAGTATTAAAAAAAATCGGAATAAACCTCAGTTATATAAATCATCCATACCATGTGACATTACAAATCTGTAATTCAACACAAATATATAAGACCAGTGGAAATCATTACATCAAAGAGAAGTTCAAGACTCCTATAACTTCTCCGTCCCGTAGTTGTAGCTCTCGTTGGATCTACCTGTAATGTTGATTGGGTGTGAGCACTCCAACTTGCTTAGTAAATACGGATTCACACTAAGCATTAACAATCCATATAATAATCAAAAATATCATGCAATAACAACATGCACCAATGATATATAACAAGAATATGGAAATCATATAGATCAATACATAAACGGATGCAAAACAAATGTCTTGGATTAGTACACTATGATCCTTATTTTTTATATATAAAACTAGGGTCGATTACCCACCAGCGCCATTAATGCGATTGCTAGACCAACACATCGCGCTCATGTGCTCTCTAGCCCATCCATTAATGCCCAATGGTTCTATCCTAAGCCCCCTAGTGTGCATGTAATCCATACAACCTATCGAATTGAGCAGGAGTTATATATAGGCCAGGAAGGGAACCCATATCCTATAAACCTATTCTCAAAACCAGAAGTTATAGCATGGTCACATTACACACCATTTTTCGTTTATTGAAAACCACCACAGTGTACATAATCCCTCATTCCATTCCAACAACTACATGAGTTATATATACCAAATAGCCAGGCAATATTGATAAATAAGCGAATCCATACTTACCTCGGGTTAAGTCTCCATCCAAATTTCCTAAGTTTTCGGTCATTTCACTTTTCCTCGGTGTTCCTTAACCCATCACCAATCATTTTGGATCAATATAGGCTCATTATACTATTTTTAAAACCCCTACACCAGTCCTTAAGTCCCTCGGAGATAATTCATAAAACACAGCACCATTACTAGTTTCAAGGGTTTAGTAGCGCGCTATCGGACATGAAAAGTGTGCTACCCATGTCAGTTCATCCTCCCTAGTACACATAGCACATTATCGTCAGTGCCTATCAGTGCCTAGCGCGCTATGCGCACTAGACCTGCAACAGCAGCCCAGTTATGTTGCACCAAATCAACCTAAAACACCTCCAAATCATCCCAAACATTGACAAACTCATCAAAACTGATCGACAACAACCTCTAGTGAGGTAAGGGACTATATTTGATCAACAAAAAGCTCAAAAAACAACTTTCCTAGCATCACCAGCAATTCCAACTTTGATAAACTTTAAATCAAATCATACCAATGTGATGCTCACGAGCTGTATGATCAATTAAGCTCCTCAACTTGATCAAATTCAGCTCCCAGAATGACCTCCCTTCTATCGAATCGATTGAACCTTCTCTCGATCGAAATGAATTGATAAGCTTTGAATTTTATTTTTATATATGGATTTTCCTCAAGATACGCGTCGCTCTATCTCGACACCGATCGCGTAGTCGATGTGTTAAAGTGACACTTTTTAAAGTGATAGAAATTTTGACACATCAAGCACTTACGCTTCGTTCGAGATGATCAGATAATCCATATATTTTCAATATTCTTTTATTTTCTAATATATATTTATATATTTAAAAACATATAAATATATATATCACTTATTATTCACCAATAAACTCACCGGACATGCCTACAAGTGTCCTTGAGCGTGCACACTCGTGCCACGACTCCTTGTCACTCTTGGTGTCTCAGTAAACTATAGTTTATTGGGTATTTTCCGTTTAATAGGCTTGTGTATAATTTTCATATTATACGACAACCTATATGTAAATTTATTTAACAATTCATACAAACATAAAACGTCATGCAAACGCACGCATACGCTAATCGAGGTATGTCAAACTTAACCACGAGCCTAATTCGAGTTAATTAGGATTTAGATTAGTACTAATCACCAGCTTAAGGTAACAAGTCATTGCAACATGAGCATACTTTTTTTGTCCATCAACAGTAATTTTGACCGCATCATGTTTCCCCTAAGAAGTAGGCAGATGAATAACAAATTCCATCACAATATGTTCCCATTTTCATTACAATATGGGAAATAGTTGTAACATATTTCCAGGTTTCAGCCTATTAGCCTTAACTTGTTGAAAAATCTTACATCTCCTTACATAATCACCTACGTCATTTTCATCCCTGGCTACCAATACAATCGCCCCATATCATAACACATTTTGGTTCTGCTAGGATGAATGCCATATCTCAAACTGATGTGATTCCACAGTCTGCCTCTAAACCTCGAACTCTAATCCACAGACTCAACTGAATCTAGATTATTATTTTCATCAGCAAACCCCTTAAACTTCTAATAATCCACATCACTTTGATAACAATCTTTCACTTCTTGAATAGATACGAGTTGTATTCTAAATCGAGTACAAATTGATTCATCATTATCCTCAATAATCTCTGACAAAATCATATTAATGACTTTTTCGAGCAACTCCTACTCGTAGTCAATCAACTAGTTGCACGCAATGTTTCAACACTCCTCATACTCAGTGTGTCAGCAACTACGTTAGCTTTACCCAAATGGTATTCAAGACTAAAATGAAAGTCTTTCAAATGTTCAATCATCGTCCTTGTCTCATACTCAATTATGTTTGAGAGAACAAATAATTCAGACTTTCATGATTTGAACATAGCGTAAAACTTTCACAATATAAATAGTGTTTCTATAGCTTCAAAGCAAACATAAGCGCCGCTAATTTCAAATTATGAACAATGATAATTCTACTCATAAATATTTAATTGCCGAGAAGCATAAGAAATTACCTTGCTTATCTGCATTGACACACAACCTAATCCCATTTTCGATGCATCGATATAAACTGTTAGACTTTTCCCCTGTTTAGGTAATAGTAGAACTGGTGTTGAAGTCAAACATTTCTTCAATTCCCAAAATATAGCATTGCATTTTGTTGACCATTCAAACTCAACATTTTCTAAGTTAATTTTAGTAATTAGCTCAGCTATCTTAGAGAAATCTTTTACAAATCTACAATAATAGCTAACCAACTCAAGAAACTACGTACCTCTATCACTGCGGTAGGTTTCGGCTAACCAATGATAATCTTAATTTTGGCTGGACCCACCAAAGCTTCTTTCACACTAACTACATGACCCAATGACTTCATTTCAGACAACTAAAATGCGCATTTGTTAGATTTGGCATGCAGCTTATGATTTCTCAAATCTTAGAGATTAACTCTAAGATATTGTTCATGATCCTTGCTAGTCTTAGAGTATATCTAGATATCATTAATGAACACTATCAAAAGTGACCCAAACATAACCTCAACACTCTCTGCATCAAATCCACAAACATCGCCAGGGCATTAGTCAACCTAAATAATATAACAACAAACTCAAAATAACCATATTTGGTATCAAACGCAGTCTTCTGCACATCATCTTCTTGAACTTTCAACTGATAGTAATCAAAACTAAAACAAATCTTTGAAAAGAGTTTTGCTCTATTCAAATGATCAAACAAATCATTAATTCGAGGCAATAGATATTTATTCTAAACAATTACTATGTTTCACTATCTATAGTCAATGCGGAGTTTTAAATTACCATCCTTCTTTTTCACAAAAGGACTGGTGTGCCCTACGAAAACTTACTTCGGTTAAGAAACCTTTTATCCAAGAACTCCTTCAACTATTTCTGCATCTCTTGCAATTCTTTCAAAGCCATCCTGTAGGACAGTATAGTTATTGGTTCAGTTCCAAGAACCAAATCAATCACAAAAATCAATCTCTTTCGGAAATGGAATTCAAGATAAATTATTAAGAAACACGTATGAAAATTTACACCCACGAAAATTTCCTCTAGTTTAATTTCAGATCTTACCTCTATATTAAAGTTTCGGTAAGAGTTTTCATTTCTTTCCTAATTACTAGCCAATCCATTATCAACTACACATTAAACTCTAGTAATTTCAAAACATGTAGATCAATGATTATCTTGTGTTCAGAGATCTCAACAATATATTTCTCACACATAAAATAATGATCCCCCTTATCCTCAAATATTGTATTAAGTATAAGATGAATAGGGACTCACAACGAAATTAACCCTAACTCAATCACCACATGACCACCAACTAAAATCGTACCTTCAATAAGATTACGATTTACATCGAATCTCGTTCAGTCACCACCTTAACCCATTCTCTGATATGTTGTTGAGTCTGTGACACATAAGAGGACACTCATATAAGTTGTGGACACGCAATCTTGTAATGTCCTTTCATTCCATACCTAAACATGTAATCACACTCAGATTCCAAGAATAGTCTTAGTTGATGTGACCCTACTTTTCACACCCAAAACATGTAACTGTAGGTTTCTATGTACAAAGGATTCCTAACAAGTTGTCGATTACTAACTCAAGGCCTGTCCCCTGATATGCTCGACCTTACCTTCATTTTTCTTTCTTTTGAGACTTTGGATACCTGAAAGGAATTTTTTTTACTACCCACAAAATCTGAGCCTTGTCCTAACTCCACGATGCCCTGATAACATCGTGATTTGTGTTGAAAAGCTTATATAGTAACATAAGTATTGGCTCTATCTTGAACCTCTTGTAGTATTCGATTTAGTCGTCATAATGATACCAAACTCTTCATCCATTTCCTCCCATGACATTCCGCTATCCACGAATGAATCAGTCTGAACCAGAAACTGCAACAACCGTATCAACTCGGAACTAACTGCATTGGTAGCATGCTCTTCTTGAGTAGCTGAAGTGACAATAGAAACATCTTCATAGCCAAGTTAACAAATGTTTTTGAATCCATACGTTGTGGATCCCTATTATCGTCGCCAGATCCTTAACCTAGCTCTTACAGCCCACTTCTAGTTTTCCGCAACAAAAATTGCAAGAAAAGTGGTTCAGCAAGCCCATATCCATCGATAACTCGATAATATAAAACACACGTAACATAATCATAAAAATTTTTAAACTTTTTAACCTCGTTCCATCGTGTTACTTCCCAATTAATCACTCACTAAACCTCAATCACAAGATTCCTTTAGAATCCTAGGCTCTGATACTAACATTGTCAGACCCCACCTAATTAGGACATTTGATCGGCCTAGATTACCTTAATCTCTTGATAACCTAGCAGTCTTAAACTCTCCATCAATAAATAATTAAAAATCTATCAGAGTAATTATCAAATATGATTCTCAATTAACCACAAAGGGTTCAAAAGTGAATCTTAAACCTCAAAGTTTAATTGGATTGATTACATTATCCTTAAAATTTTGTAAAAAAATTTCTCCAGCATCTCCTCTATTTCTAAGCCTACACTAGAAATCTCGGTCTTCATAAATCTTCAACAAACCTGCTCAGCTTGGTGGAAATGCCGAAAGACTCACAATCCCCCCATAACAATATATATCACATTAATAACGATTGTTTATTCATTCTAACCTATCTTAGGTTTTCAAAATCCTTAAATCATATTTACCTTAGCTCCACAACATTTCAATTCATCCTAAAACCATTATAACAATTTCAATCCATCTCAAAACCATTTCAACAGTTTCAAAAGAGATCATAACCTCACACGAACCCAAAACCCATCTATGTAATATTTTATATTCAAAAGTAATACAGACATAGAGAGAAAGAAACTGAGCAAGTCACCAATAATCAAAAAGCTTTTCCTTTCCCTTGTCGCCGCTAGAACCTGTCATTATCCAATTATAGAAATTCGATAATGTCGGATAAGTAAATCCAAAACTATCCAGTACACCTCTAGTAATCAAATGCATACTAATCAAAGGAGTTTAAACGGACAATATAATCCATGGAATTTAAATACAACCGTGAATCCATCTCATTTTTGTTATCCAACCACAATCACATAACGTACTTCGAAAGTGGTAAGTAAATAATAATAAGGACTCATGCGCGGGGAGAATAACCAAATGAGTCTCGTCCCTCTATTCTCTAGGAGTATGATCTGGTTCAATGTGATCTCATGATAACCATGTGATGCAAAGTATCAGTGACTTAAGCCCCTCAAGCATAATATAGTGTTCAATAACCCCGATATAGACACTATAAGGAGACTCGTAACGCCATATCTTCCCAAACCATGTATGCATAAAAATGCAATATCAAGGATTAATGCAATTTATACGAAAATATAATCATAAAACGTAAAGGTTACTATGGGATTTACTTAACCTTACAAACGCCAACTTTGAGCTTAATTTTCACGCTTCCCTTAGCGTTGAATCACCTTGAAAATGATTCCAATAGCTTCCCTACATACCTAATTATATTGTGGGTCAAGCTTTAAGTGAAACGATATCACAAAACCCAATGAAAACTGCTATCAAAGTATGCTTGAGAATAATTTTCAAAAATATTAATTTATATAACTATTTCAACTAGCTTTCAACTTATCAACTTAGGTAACTTTTTAACCCTGAAAACCTCAATATTTGTCATTATAACCTAAAATGCACTTGTAGTACTCATGTCCTACTTTCCATAGACTCCAAAAACATCCATTCGAATCACCGATGGAGAAGTTATGAATTTTCCCATATGGCCTGTCAACTAGGTCAACTTTATTTATTTTGAACAAAAAAATGTCTCCAAATCAATATTTTTGCAATTAAATCCTTAAAACTCTTCATTAAATGCCAAGGAAAAACCCGATACCAACATCAAAATATTTTCACAGCCCGTGGAGTCAAATTAGATCACAATCAATAATCAATTCATCTAGAAACCCAATATAAATCAATATCGACAATTAAAATATCTCCAAAATAGTTATCAACTGAATTGCATTAGTTCACCTCATCAAAACCCTAACCGCGTCGGTGGAATTTATCCCAAATTGACGTAAATCAATCCAATACACCAATTAACAATAATTCATATCAATTTCTATCGAAACCCTACGAAAGAAATCGAAAAATCACGAGAATTCAAATTGAATTGTGAAAAAAGGCCCGGCATTGAGAATTTACCAAATTGTGAGCTGAATACCTCGTTTCAACCATAGAGATTTAGCTCAAATTGTCCGTATC
Organism: Stephania cephalantha; assembly: GCA_039657325.1. Classification (NCBI taxonomy): domain Eukaryota; kingdom Viridiplantae; phylum Streptophyta; class Magnoliopsida; order Ranunculales; family Menispermaceae; genus Stephania; species Stephania cephalantha. The sequence continues at coordinate 26,273,067 of CM077578.1, read as the reverse complement.
GCGAATTCTATAGTTTTGCAGAAAGAAACTGAGCGAAAATCGGATGTCGGGAGCTCGGCGAGCAAAGGAATAGGCGGAAAAGGTTTAGAAAATGTTCGAATTGAACGTTTTTTTGATATATATATAAAATGATCGATTGATTTTTTTCCTTTATATATTTATAACCTTCAGCTGCTTGCTTGAGCAGCTTAATTTCTTTTTAATTATTAATTCCTTCAAACCCTATTTTGACGTGCTTTAACATCCGGTGCCCATTCTTACTCCCGTTTTTCGCCAAATTGAACCAAATTCTCGACTAAACGGTCCGTTTTCATAAAATGTTCATAACACTGATTTTGGTCACACCAAATCCCCTAAAATCTTAATTTTATCCATGACATACTAAAATCTTTGGGACTAATCTTATTGCCATACTTAACCAAACGTGCACCAATTTGGACATAATCTTAACCTCAACTACTATCAATTGAAACAAAACTAGAAACAAGATCTCGCACAACTTCGTCTCATTTCACGCTTCCTCTAATACCTACTTACATGCATATCGAGGTAAAATCTCCACGTCGGCTCTTTAAACCCATTTAAACTTCAAATTCGAACTTTAACTTAATTTCAATTATTTTTCATAAAAACTAGAAACAATAGTTAGAATCGATATTTTAACTCTATCAGAACCCATTTCAACACGTACCTCGAGATAAAACCCCGTAAAATCTTGAATTACTCGATTAACTTGAATTTCACAAAATAACATAATATATAATACACAACACTAGGCAAACATCACACAATAATAAAACTAATTATAAATCTCAATTTTCACCGGTGTTTAACTCCTAACTCACGGCCAAAACCATAATTAGGATCACATAATCCTTGTTTACCCGTAATTATCGATTTATAAATTTTGAGCTTAAACATATTTTAGGGTAACTTTGGATGTAAAAGGCTATATTTCACTGGATTTTCTCTTATTTTTGTGATTTCTTATTATCATTAGATTATGTGAAGAAATGAATGGAAAATAGAAGAAAGAATTTAGTCAATTGAAGAAAGTGCACAGAGAATCAGTTGCGAATCAAGAATGAAATTGATATCATTGATGGCGAATTCATAGTGAATCATAGTCTATACCAGAATCACCAGACAAATCGGTAATGGATAGAGGCTCATTTCCACCGATTCGTCCAGCAAATTATGAATTAAGCGGAATCAGTTAGGAATTGTTGGGGTCGATTTCGAGAATATTGGATAACAACTACACATTTCGATTTTGATTTGATATGTACTACTAAAATGATATATATATATATATATATATATATATATATATATATATATATATATATAGCTTGGGCTTCAAAATCAATTGCTCTTGAGTACCCTAGATCAATTTTCATTGCTCTTGGAGCCATATTCACTAGTTTTTATTTTGTTTAGATTTATTGTTCATTGCTTTTGTAGACGATTTGAAGATTCAAAGTATTAAATAAGAGGTATTTATTTTTGTCTTTTATTTACTTTATTGTGATGTTTATGATGAATATAAGGGAGTAGTTTATTAATCTAAACAAAGTCTGAACATAAACTTGATCTGTATTGTGGTGTAGACATATAAATATTGATTCGTACTTAATGCTTTAAACTAATCGTATTCTTCAATTCACTAATTTAATAGATTATTATTTGCGAATTATAATTATGAAGCTTTCTATTGCATGCATAGTCTAGAATATGTATTGTGATATTTTAATTTAATATCTAATTTAAAGTAGTAACTAGGATTGTTTAAAGAGGTTTTTACGATTTAGATGTCCTAGGTGAATTGAGATCTAAGTTTTAATATTGAAGTGGCTTTCCGAAGGTATTTGGCTTAGTAGTTCAATGATTTCACATAACTTAATGTTGTTTTATTATCTAATTAATTTATTTGAGCTTTCAAAGCATTAATTTAATAAAATTAGGATGTCGTTTTTCCATTAATATAAGGAGAACTAATAGTTTTCTAAGGACTATCTACTTAATTATGATTTGAGTTTAATGACCTAAAACTACTTTATAAAAAAGTTAAAGTATAATTATGACTAGGATTCAAGTAATATGTTTGGACACAAAATGGATTAAAGTTTCATTGTCCTTTGGAGACGATCTCACTTATCACTACTACAAATAATAAGGATATATGGAAAACTTATTGTACACGATCAACATGTGTCAGAATCTACTTATAACCTTGATTTGTTGGGCCCGATTCCAAGTTTTTAAAATGAAACCCCAATTCGTTACACCATCACTTATTTCACTCGCACCAACCATTGTACCCACTCGATTCAAAAACCAAATTTTCGCCTAAATTCAAACTTCCTAAGCAAGATTTTAGTGTATTTAAGTGATTTCCACCTCAATCGCATTTCGTTAACCTAAAAGAAAGCAAATTTAAGAGTGTAGAGTCATACTAGAGCTTGAGCAAGGGAATTTCGAGTATAAACTTCGAAGAGAGATTTAAGGGAGTTCAAGAACTTGTACCTTGAGGGATTCACTCTAAAAAAGGTAATCACAGACAACCTAGCTTTTGAAATTGGAAATTGTTGGTTTTTTATGAATTTTTGAAAATTTTTATTTGATTTCGAAAATTATTTTTATTGAAATTAGTTTTACCATTGACAAATTATTCCATTTATTTCAATATAATAGAAATAGTGAATATGATGATTTTTGGTTTATAAAGCATGATTTTTGAAATTTTGGTATTTATCGATTCAAAGATTTTTTATATACAATTGGTTTGAAATTAAGTTTCAAATGAGTTTAAGAGTGTGTTTTGTTTTAGAAAGACTTGAGGTTATCGTAAGATTGTTTCATGTTATGAAAGTTTTGGAAAACCGAATATAAGTTTATAATGAGTAATAATTTTGATGTCAAATCTTTTATTTAAGTTTTCAATTTATTTTCAAACTAGCTTTTCAAATGAATTTCTCCTTGATTAAGTAGAGTTATTTTGAATTCTATCGAATTGTTTCCAACAAATTGTTTTAAATGGTTTACAGGTTTAAATCTCTATTTGGACTTTTTTTTATTTGACTAATGGCCAGAAGTTGAAGAGGTATAAGTTCAAGAGAGGATAAAGGAAAGGTAGTAGTAATAGCAAAACCAAAAACTAAATCCAAAGTTCTACCTACACCAATTAGGCCAACGAGAATTTCAATTAATAATCTTAGATTTAAACCACACTGAGAACCTACTCCACCACACTGAGAACCTACTCCACCAATAGAATATAGTGATGATTCAGAATGAGAGGGAGTTGAGGAGAATCCATAAGTTACTTATAATATGGATGATTTAGTTAATGCCAAAGCTCTTGCTAAAATGAAGAGCGATATTAGGAAAAATAGAAAAGTGATCCCAGATAGAGGATTCAATGTAAAGAATGAATTGAAGTACGAGCTTAAGATTTTAAACCTAATAAGGGAAAGGAATTGGGAATTGTTGACGAATGACTATAATCATGATGATTATGAGGGTATTCTTAGAGAGATGGGTTGTGAAATTTTGGTTTAAGAATTTTATTTTAATGGGCATGAAAATGAGAATAAAATTGTATCCATGATTAGAAGAAAGCTAGTGGATTATTCTCTTGAAAGAATAAACCGATATTTCAGATTTCTTGAATTCCATAGAAGAGAAAATAATGATTACTTAAAACAAATTATGGGGTTAAGCATGGATTTACCTACAAGACAATTAAGAGTGGATTAAAAGTGATCCCGGGATATGGATTTATTCCGGATAAGGATGAGTGTCCCAGGCACATTCGAACAAAGAATTTTTTCGAAAAATCACAAAAACATGGAATTACTTAATCAATGCAAGACTGCAGCCGAGTTTTCAATATTATGAAGTTGTAAATTACAAGGCGACTTTGTTTTATCATATTGTTCAAGGGTTATGATATATTAATGTTGGCAAGGTCATTTATGATGCGATCAGAAATGCCATGACCATGAAAAAGAATGAAGGATTACTTTTTCCTTTGATGATTATAGAATTTTATATATAAGACCGAGTTCCAATTGTAGGTCTTGAGATGAATTTTTTTCCTAACAAGACTATCAATGATGCCTACATAAAGAGCTCCAAACAAGTGAAACACTATGTGGATTCAGAGGATGAAAGAGAGAAAACAGAGATACTCAGAAGAGAGAAGATAAATACAAGCAGAAAATATATAAGTTTTCGAATAAATGCAAACTACTGCATGTAATGAAAGAAAAAATCAGAGTTCATAACTACCTGCTGAGGATTATACTGGTATATACATAGACGAAATAGAGTTGGCCATGAAGGAATCAATTCTGTGAAACCATATGCAAACTCTGAGGAATCAAGGTTTTATGTTTCGGAACCAAAGAGAAATAGTAAGGAGTTTGCATGCTTTTAAAAGAAGAATGGCTAGAAAAATGCAAAGAAGATAAGCTAAGTTTCTACGCCATCTACCTGATTGATATTACTAAATGAATAAGTCTTTTCAGATAAAATTCCAAGGATTGAAGTGGACTGCAGACTATACGATCTTGCAGCGAGTTATAAATCTCAACAACATGATCAAGGGGATGGTGGTGATGATGCGACTTTTGAAAGGCGATTCTGATTTATTTTCTTCTCTAATTTATTATGTCTGATTGATCTTACGTGAGGTCTTGGTTTGTAATATGATATTATGATTTATGATCTATGATATTGTGATACTATGGTTTGATTGTACTTATGTTTGATGTGATAGTGATACATTATTACTATTGATGATGATTGGTAATTTATTTTTATCATGTTTTCTTACTTTATGGAAAATTTATTCATTTGATAATTTGTTCATTTTTATTTTATATAGTTCGTTTATGCTTTACGAGGTATATTTGTTTTGTTGGAAATTCGACTTAATTTTTCAAACTTGTGGATAAGATTTGCAATGAATTTAGGGGTATTAAGGTGAAATGAAGTATAAAGAAGCAAAGTATGGAAGCCTCGAGAGGTAGAATCTATTTATTCAACATTCAAAGTTGACTGAAATTTATCAAATTTTTTAAAATACAAGTAATATTTCTTCATTTTACTTTATTTAGTTAGAAAATATGAATTGAATATAATTTGGACTTAAATAGAAATGATATTTTTACTACACATGAAAATAGAAATATTATTATAGAAAGGAATTGTTATACCTTATTCGACTTACATAGATTGTGTATACACTAGAAGAATTTATAGGGATTGATTGCTTTTGTTAGATAGTATAATGGGTAGAAGATCGAGACAAAAGTGCAAGATAAACAAGATAGATTTGTAAGAATCTTGTTATACAAAGATTATTTGTCAAGTATTATATATAATGAAAAGAACCTATGCCACAATAAAGGGAAGAAATAAGAAATTAGCCAATAAAACTTAGTTGAAAAAAAAATTCTTAACTATAGTGAAAGTGAGAAGTGTTAACAAGTGTTTTTAAATGAAAAATAGAGAGACCCACATATTCCAAAGGAAATAGAGTAGGGAATCTAATGGTGGAAAAAATGTGAGAAATAATTCCTAGAGAAAGAATTCCTATAAAAATAATAATGGTATCCAAATGAAATGGAGCAGGGAACCGTAGGAATGAATAGAAGAAAAAAAAAATGTGTCGAAGAAAGAGAAAAAAAAAGAGGTATAGAAAATGGAAGAATGTTTATAAATACACTTTAAAATAAAAGATTTAGCTTGAGTGCTTATAGCTAAGTTGAGTGAAGTATCCATTTTTTCCAACATTCCAACAAATGAACGTGATAATGATATTTATTGGTGTCTTAAGAAAATCACTATTGACTTTGATTGTAGTAGTATTTTTAAATATTGTTCGAAATTGAGATTGATTTAGTGATTTTTGTATCTTCGGATTCTATATAGGTCATCATAAGTTTGATGTTTGTCAGTGGATATTGAGAAAACCATATATAGTGGTCTGACCTTGGCATAAATTGGACTTTGAATTTTGAGGTGTATTGCATAACAAGGCTTGAGTTGTCAAATAAGGGGTTGTTCTTTAAATCTCTTTATTCTATCATAATTTTTATTTGCACGAGGATTATACGTTTCTATTTAATGATCACTTCTGTTTGAGAAAAAAAAAAAATAATTATGAAATCAGAATAAGGAATAAAAAGAGAATATAATTGAGACTATTCCTTTGCTCGGGACATTAAGAGTTGAGTTTGGGGATATTTGATAAGTCAATAATTAGACAGTGTTTTATAGTGTATTTTAAGGTGATTTTGCATATAAAGGTTATATTACACTGGGTTTTATCTTATTTTTGTGATTTCACGTTATATTAAGGTTATGTGAAGAAAATGAAGAAAAAGTAAAAAAAAGTAAAGAATTCAATCAAATGGAGAGAGACACAGCGAATCAGTAACGAATCAGAAAATGAGCTAGGATTCACTGCCAGCGATTCAATAGCAAATCAGGAATATACTAGGAATCGCTACCCAAATCGGTGAACTATAAAGACATATTTCTAATGATTTTCACAGTGAATCAACATAGATAGAGGATTTGGTCATAAATTGTTGAAGTCAGCTACAAGAATATTGGAATAAAATAAGGAATTTTAGTTAGATTGGGATATGTGCTACTTAGAATATATATATATATATATATATATATGAACAATAGGCTTCGAAATTAATTGCTCTTGATTAGTTTAAGTGATCGTTGATTACTTTTAAAGCCATTGATTAATTTTAGATTTATTTTTATTGTTCTTGCTTTTGAAAATTCATTAGAGATTCAAGTATTCAATAAGAGGTATTTTTATTAATGTCTTTTATTTATTTTGTTGCAATGTTTATTTTGAATGTGTGAGTAGTTTATTAATCTAAACAAAGTCCAAATATGAACTTTAACCGTTTTGCAATGTAGTCATAATGAAGAAGAATTTGTACTCAATGCTTTAAACTTAATCATATACATCAATTCATGATTTTAATAGATTTGTTTTTGCGCACTTTAATCAAGAAACTTTCTATTGCATGCATAGTCTAGAATGTGTATTATGATATTTAGTTTCTAAATCTAATATAAAGCAGTAACTAAGATTAATTTAAAAGGTCTTTATTGTATATATGTCTTAGGTGAATTGTATTTTAAGTTTGATTTTGATACGGCTAATTCAGATAATATTGGCTTAGTAGTAAGAAGTTTTCATAGAGTGTAATTATGTTTTATTACTACTAATTATCTTTGAGCTTTCGAAGGATTAATGGTAATAAAATTAGAATATGGCTTTTCTTTTGATATAAGGAAAATTGGTGGCTTAATAAAGGTTATCAATCTTACTTATGATTTAGTTTTAATGATTCAAGAATACTTTATGATATTATGCTAGTATGATTATGACTATACTTTAATTAATATGTTCAGTTTCAAAACGGTTTATATTTCATTGTTTTTGACATATGTTTAAATATTTTATATTGATTTTATTTTTTTTGAATTGAATTTAGAATATTTAGTGAATTTGAATTGTGTTAGTTTAAATTAGTTTAATTAGTTTAATTGATTGACATAGTTTGATTAGATAATTTTAATTATCACTTTAATTAAATTAAATTAAAATAACAAATACTTTGGAAAATATTTTTTCTTAGGAAGTTTGTAAAATCCATGTGGAGACGATAACACTTACCAATACTACAAATAATAGGAGCTTACGTGAAACTTATTGTATACGATCAACACGTGTCAGTAACCCACATGGCCAATTTCTTAGTGTTGAAAGTCCCTTTTGCATTCAATATTATTCTTGGAATAACTTGCTTGAACTTGTCAGGGCCATTCCTTCAACCTACTATCTAAATATAAATTTCCCTACCCCTGACGAGATTCGGGAAGTGAAAGGACCAAAAAATGGCAAGGACTTATTACTTCATGACTTTTAAATCTTCCAAATCAGGAGGCGAGGTCCTCCTTGTTGATTCTTTAGAGCCAAGTAGGCAAAAAAAAAAAAAAACCTAGAACAACTCCAGCAGAAGAATTAGTCCTAGTGTTTTTAGATGAATAAGACCAATAAAAAGTTGTTTTCATGGGCTCAAACCTGGATCAACAAACATTTATAAAGATCATTTAATTTCTTATTGATAATAAGGATGTATCTGCATAGGCAATAGATGACATGCCTGAAATAGACTCAAAGGTCATCACTTATTGACTCAATGTTGATGTAAAAAGAAAGTCAATGAATTGAAAGTAAAGTTTGTTTGCCCATGAAAGACAGAGTTCCATCAGTGAAGTGGTGGACAAGTTATTGAAGGCCAACATAATAAGAGAAGTCCAAATCAAAAAATGGATTACTAACTTCGTCATAGTCAAAACACGAAATGGAAAATGGAGAATGTGTATTGACTTTATGAATATCAATTAAGCCTTCCCTAAAGAGTACTTTCATCTACCAAAAATAGACATTCTTGTAGATACTACTGCAGGCTATGAATTGCTTACATTTATGGAAGCCTTTAGTGGGTACAATCATATTCAAATGGAAGAGTCAGATATGCCAAATGTATCTTTCATCGTTGAACATGATTTATATTGATATAAAAAGATGTTTCTCTTGAAAAATTCCAAAACTACATAGCAGAGATTAGTGAACTATATATTCGAACTCGTGATATGGTCGAAAATGAGAGTATGCATTGATGATATGTTAGTAAAGATTATTTCAATAGGCAATTATTGTTGGGTTTTTGGGTTCATACGCGGCGAAAAATTCAAAAAAAAATTTGAAAAACCCCAACAGGATAGAAAATATGTTCCATTAAACTAAATTTATGAAAGTAAATCATACCTTATTCCGTGATTTCCTTTTCTGATTGTTCGATTTCCAAGACGTTCAAGTGCGCGTCTTCTATCATAAATCCACACACGAACGGTGACCACAATTTGGAGTGTTGGCCCCAAGAGAGATTAAAACGATTTTTCTTTTTGTCCTTAAATCCAGAGAACTAGAAAATTGTAAAACGACAATCTTATTTCATTTTTAGGGTTTCACCCTTTATTTATATGTGTAGATAAGCCCTCACTTAAAATCTATTCGTAATACAACTATTGTATTTAGGCAGTTTAAGCAAATTACACATACGCCCCTATTAATAAGTTATCATATAACAAATTGTAAGAGTTATTATGTCATGAATTTTATCATATAAAATTCATTACTCTAGACCAATTGAAATTATGCAAAATCATTCTTTGTGTGCGACAAAATAGGTTCATGTAACATTGCGAGTGAACCAAAAACCATTTTATTACACAAGTCATAAGCAAACTCTAGCAAGGCATTATGACTACCCAAGTAGCATGAATATCAACATTGATACAACCTAATTAATAACATATATCATATCCTTTTGTCGTGCGATATCCTTTGATTAAACATAAGGCATGGAAAGTCACTCTTAATGTTCAATCGTACTAGTCTCGATCTTTAGGTAAACTGAAAAACATCCAAGTGACATTGATCATATCAATTCACATGCATGGACCTGGCCATTATCAGTCTATCTCATCGAGGAATCCACTGATATCTCTCTATATGAAAGTTACAAATTATATCTTGATTACAAACCTTCACATATTATTCACACGTTAACCAATCATAATCTTTATAATTGTTCGGTTAAAGACAACATTTGATTGTGTCAAATTATCATGCTCCTAATATTGAAGACTATGGTAATCTCAAGTCGAAGAACTAAATGATATACCTATCATGAGTAACACCTATGACTTAATCCATGTGGTGTTCTCATAGCGGGTCGGTCAAGTACCTTATTCCCTAACAAGTACTCATGATCTTGATTCGTATCCCTATACGCATAATCATCACATGACCAATAATCAAGATTCACACTAGTCTTAATTCATTATAGTTCCCAGTATAATGACCGACTAGGGACATTTATGATATTTCAACAAATACCCATGGATCTTACTATACGGTGAACATGAAATCACTTATAATAAAACAACAAATAAAACCTTTATTTTATTAACTAAAATTATAAGATAAACAATGTTTGTAGATTGACCTATGGCACATGCCCTAACAATTATGTGGATGATTTTTTGAAAGTATTTTCATATCTTACGATTGTACACGATGAAACCCAACCTAGTAAAGTGTTCCTTTAGAGTGGCTTCGGCTAAATTTATGGGCTTCATGTTTACAAAAATATGGGTAGAAGCAAATTCAGAAAAAACAAAGCACTGATAGACAAGTTCCCTCCAAAAAAAATGTCAAAGAAATTTAGAGGATGTGATAAGTTGGTTTTTATAAGTTTTTAGTAGTTTATTTTATTGTGTTTAATATAGAAAGTCTCTAAAATATATATTTAATTATATTTATTGGTCGTTTTCAGGTGAAACGGAGTACGCAGTTGAATCCGGAGTGAAACAATACTCAAAATGGAGTATTTAAATGCAGTGATTAGATGCTGGAAGATTTGCCTCGAGTTACGTGTTGCACAGTGGGTAGAATAGGAAACAACATACCAAATAATGCAGGGGAGTGACACAGTAAAGTCACTTGGAAACAACTACTGCTAGATTGCCTCGAGTTACGTGTTGCGCATTGGGTAGAATAGGAGACCGCAGACCAAATAACGCAGGGTAGTGACGTCAAGTCACTTGGAAACAGCTGCTATTAGATTGCCTCGAGATGCATGCATCACAGTCACCCACACAAATGCACAAAACCGTGCGTTTTCTTCTCTTCCGGTGCCACGTGTCGCCTCCCGGTTCTTCCACAACATCATACACCTACTCTCCACCAATCAGACGCAGCCAGTTGTCGTCAGTACGTCATCAAGCACAACCATTTCTCTCCTCGCCTCAGCTGCCAGCTCGTCTTCAAGATCCGTGCTGCCACACTCTCCCAGGATTTCGCTCAAAGTCGTGCGACTCCGCTAAACCAGCACATTCTGCATCCACGTGTCGATCGTCCAGCTCTCCACCATGTCATTGCAGCCCCACCAGCCAATCCGTTGCTGCCACGTTAGCGTTCTTGTTAAATGGGCTTATCACACGCTGCCAAGTGTCCAGAACCCATTTTTAGCCAAAAATCAGCCATATATGCTCTTCGGCGCACGTGTTACGAGACCAACCCCTAAAATTAGTTTCTCTCACCTCCAAAAAGCAATTTTTAGTGGTTTTTTAATATTAGGAACTATGGTATTCATCCGAGGAGTCGACATTGGAGCCGCCACACACAACTTTTCATATTTGGTGATTATAAAGACCATGTGTGGCTAAACCAATCTTCACCTAGGTCGGAGGGGAAACAAGTGGGATTCTTGATTCATGGCATAAAATTGTAAGATTTATGATTTTTATTTAATTTAATTTATTTTCTTCTATTTCATTATTTTTTATTTTAATGATTATGGTTTAGATCTAGGGTGTGTATATGGCTATTGCATGCTTTTAGGTAGACAATCTATAGTTAATTAGACCATTTGTATCCGTAATTGTACTTTTAGACCAATAAAGTGACGAACACTCACCGTTTGCAATAAAACCCTTTTGGTTCTTGAGTGTGCAACAATTGAATCTAGGTTAAATCGGAAGCGGACGCGATTCGATTATTTAGGATTAGCATTCCCACGGATCCTTATTATTGCGGTTAGTATGTTAAATCCGATTGGTGGATGTCTAGCTATCAAGATTAGGGAAGTAGTTAGTGGCGGACGTCCTAGCTATCGAGATTAGGGGAATTAGGAATTTCTGGCGGACGTCGATTTTCTATAGCTAATCTAGGAGAACTTGAATTAATAACTTTTTGGAAAGATTGAGGACCATAATATGCTATTGAATCTTTGTTCTTGCTTGTGGAACCGTAGACCTAGGTGTTTTATTTCATTGATATTATCTTTTGCGAACTTTTCATTTTTGCTAGTTTAGTTAATTGTTTCCTTGAACTTTCTAAAAATCCCCCATTTTTAGTTAACTTAGAGTAAAACTAAAGTCATGTGGATTCGACTTCATATTTACCACTACTACACCCTTGTGGTTGATAACTCCATTGCGGATTATATTTGGCACGCACGACACTTGATCAGGATGACAGGTTGTCTTATCACTCGGTGTTTCTTATCTCATATAGCTGATCGATCTACTCACTTCTTTATGCTACTCGAAAATCCTAAAATCTTCAAGTGGACAGATGAATGTCATGAGTCCTTTAAAGAACTGAAGAACTATTTGGTAAGCCCTCCCTTTGTTAGCCAAACCATTGAGAGGATAACCTTAATTCATATATCTTGCAGTATCAGAAATGGTCGTTAGTTCTATTTTAGTAAAAGAAGAAAAAAAACTACAAAGTCCAGTTTACTACGCAAAGTCCATTTTACTACGTTAGTCTAATATTTCAAGGAGCAGAGACTCAATATTCACCAATCAAGAAATTTGCTTTGGCAGTGGTCGTGACTGCAAGAAAAGTACAACCATATATCCCAGCGCATCCTATAGTCGTATTGACCAATAAGCCACTTCGAAAGATTCTTCATAGCACCGACATAAGTGGTCGAATGTTAAATTAGGCAATTGAGTTAAGTGAATCCTACATCACATACAAGCCTAGAAATGCAATAAAAAGTCTAGCTTTAGCCTACTTTATTATGGGATTCACTAAACCAATCGAAAGAGATTTTTGCATTAATGAGCTAGGTCCAAACAAAGAGCTTTGGGTCCTTTACATTGATGGAGCCTCAAACAACTCTGGAAGTGGTGTCGGGCTCATGTTGGAAGCTTCGAGTAGATTCATAATCCAATATGCCATAAAGTTCAATTTCTCGACCACCAATACTGAGTCCAAGTACGAGTCAATGATCGCCAGTCTCAGATTGGCTTGAGCTCTCCAAGTAGAGAAACTGAAGATTTTCAATGATTCTCAACTTCTTGTTATATAGAAAAAAAATATGAATATGAAGCAAAAGAACGTACAATGAAGAGAGGTGACTGCACATGGCAAAGTCTTATGTATCTTTTTTTTCAAGAATGTTAAATTCATCATATATCAAAAGATCATAACACAAAGGTTGATGCCCTTTCCAAAATAGCAATATATGGATAAGTCATAAAAGAAGCAAGTCATAAAAGAAGCTATCTACTATGAGGAGATAGACAAGCCTTGCATTGATGTGCAACAAGTTATTAACATCTCACAAGAACCAAGTTGGATTGATCTAATTAAAGCCTAATTGGATAAGGAACATTCACCTGAAGATCGTACTGAAACAAAAACGTTAATGACGAGATCAGCTAGGTATTCAATTCTAGATGGAATTTTGTACAAGCAATTGTTCATTTTACCAAAATTGCGGTTTCTGCCCCCATCGGAGGCTTAATATGCATTGCTAGAAGTACATGAAGCAATATGCGGGCAACATTTGGGAGGAAGGTTATTAGCTTTTAAACTATTAAGGCAAGGATTTTATTGGCTTAACATGCAGAAAGATGTCATCACTTTTGTCAATAGTGTGATCAGTGTCGAGAAAAATTCTCATTTGCAACATCAACAAGGGAAAGATAAGTCTATTATTAAGTCACCTCTACCATCTGCTATGTGGGGAATAGACATATTTGCCCCATTCCCACCAGCCACTGCACAAAGAAAGCTCATCATCGTAACAGTTGTTTGTAAGTATTCTTTACATTATACTTATCCTAAGTGATCCTTGTGGGCCCCACACATTACAAGTGTCAAATTATGATGAGAGATAACGGTTGATGGGCAGTTATCTTTTGGGATATTAATCAACGTAGTTTGGTCCCCAATTTTATTCTCTTTTTTTGACTCCGAACACCATTAAGGAGATGAGAAGAAGAAATTGGAAGATCAAGCTTTGGAAAGAACAACAATGGCTGGAGGTAATTCTTATTTTATTTCCGCAATTTAGATTAGATGATCTTTGTGTTTGTTCACACAAAGATCATTAATATTTAATGATCTAACAATTGGTATCAGAGCTTTAATGCCTCTGCCTTGTTGTTTGTTCTTCTATTCATGTTTTGGAGTGTGTTGATATACACTTATTTACGAAATTGATTTCTAAAATCCGAAAACTAATTTTGAGTTTCTAGGTAATATTTCAAATACCTATTTGTGATTATCGATCAATAGTAGAGAGGCATAAATTTTATCTTGACCATATTCCTCCAATTTGTACTTATCCTTTTGTACATATGTATAATGACACGTTGAGAAACTGATTTCTATATTCAGTTATTAGATTTGGTTGAGAAACTGTTTTGTTATGCTAAACAACAAAATATTTGACATATAGGATTTCTTATTGTTATCTTTTGGCTCACGTTTCTTTTGAGAAATTGTGTTGTTATCTTTTGGCTCACGTTTCTTTGTCATCCACATATACTTACGAATCATAATTTGATCTACTGGAGGATTTTTCGTAATATTCGAAATTTTATACAAAAAAGTGTAGCTATGTCACATATATTTGTTTGGCATGTTCAATATGCATGGATATGCATATATAATAGAATTGACATATGCTATATGAATATGACGCCTACATATTAAGAGTAGTACATGTGCATAAGAGGGATTATATATATATATATATATATATATATATATATATATATATATATATATATATATATATATGCATATATAATAGAACTGATACATGTTTAGTACAAGTTGATAATTACTTGATGAGTATTATGTTCTATATATTTAATTTTCAGGCACATTAATTATTTTATTTAAATAATACATGAGATAATATGCCATGAAGTATATATGCATGTATATAATTTGTTAGTATTGTTTAAATAAGGATGCAATACATTAAGAAATTCATTGATTAAATGTAGGATGATCCATGCATTAAATAATGTTAGAGTGGCCACAGCATCTAAATTATAAAGGATCATTCATACATTTGTTGTAATTAGTAATATGGTTGTGGTAAAATTTATCCCACGGGATATTTTACTATACTCATATAATTAATTAGAATAGAATATCAAATTGTATTTTCTTAATTTACCCAGGAATTGAGAAAATGAAAATAATTTGATAGTTTTATTATATGGTTAATGAATCTTATTGAGTAAAGGCATTAGCCCACGTGCATGTTTTTACGTCACTTGATTTATTTCTTTTATTATGTTTGCATTGGTAAAACATATTATTTGTAGTCTCTATTTGTTGTTAAGCATGTATTTATTTATTTAATATTTGCACCACTCATATACCCGTCTTAGGTTCGAGTTAAAATTTGAGATCCCGACTCTTAATGGAGAGAATTATAGGGTATGGAAGGAGAGAATTATCCTCCATTTGGGAGTAATGGATATAGATTTTGCCATACGTAAGGACGAACCACCAAAGAATCACCGAGGCTAGTCTTCCTGACGCGGTTGATCTCTACGAAAAATGGGAGAGATCTAACCGCATTTGTGTTATGTTCATTAAAACGAACATAACGGCTAGTATTCGGGGTACGGTGGAGAAGTATGACAAGGTTCATCCATTGCTTAAGGCCATCGAGGATCAGTTTCAGACATCTGATAAGGCACTGGCCAGGACTCTAATCATGCAATTCTCATCACTCCGGATGACCGGAGTTAAGGGTGTGCGCGAGCACATCATGCGGATGAGGGACATAGCGGCCAGACTCAAAACACTTGAGGTTGATATGTCTGAGAGCTTCTTAGTCCACTACATTTTGAACACACTCCCTTCTCAGTATGCACCCTTTAAGATCTCTTATAACACGCATAGAGATAAATGGTCGATCAACGAGTTGACGACCATGTGTGTTCAGGAGGAGGGTAGACTGGATTATGGAGCAAGGAGAGAATGGTGTGTTCTGACGGTGGACAAGAAGAAAAAGGACAAGAGAGCCAACTGGAAGGGGAAAGACAAAATGCAACCCCAAGGTGGAATTATGAAGAAAGAATCCAAGTGTTTCTTCCATAAAAAGAAGGGACACATGAAGAAGGATTGCATCAAATTCCAACAGTGGCTTCAAAAGAAAGGTATATCAATTTCATATGTTTGTTTTGAATCTAATATGGTTGATACTTTACATGACACTTGGTGGATTGACTCTGGTTCTACAATCCATGTTTCCAATACATTACGGGATATGATAAATCATGAAACCAGGCGGGAAGTGAGTTGAGCATTTATTCAGAAATAAAATGCGCTCACATGTGGAAGCTCGTTGAGACATGCATCTTAAAATTGTCTAGTGGCTTTATTTTAAATTTGGACAATGTTTTCTATGTACCTAATTTTTCCAGAAACTTAATTTCTGTTTCCAAGTTGTTGTATTTGGGATTTCACTTCAACTTTTCTGGAACATCCTTTGATTTGATATTTAAATCAAATATCGTTGGACATGGTACTTTATTGAATGGTTTATTTTGTTTGAATTTAGAAAATAATGCCACTGCAATGCATGTTACTGGTTTGAAAAGAAGTGTCATGAATGGTGAATCTTCTATGTTATGGCACCGGAGATTAGGACATATCTCCAAGGATCGAATCAAAAGATTAGTAAATGATGGAGTACTAAGTGCTCTTGACTTTGCTTGATTTTGAGATTTGTGTGAACTGTATAAAGGGAAAACAGACTAAAGTATCCAAGAGAGGTGCTCATAGAAGTTCAATATTATTAGAAATCATCCATACTGACATATGTTGTCCAGATATGGACTTGAAAAATGGTCCAAAATACTTTATCTCCTTTATTGATGATTTCTCACGTTTCATGTATGTCTACTTGCTTCATCATAAAAATGAAGCATTGAATGCCTTTAAAGTTTTCAAGGCTGAAGTAGAGAAACAAAGTGGGAAACAAATTAAGATTGTCAGATCTGACAGAGGAGGTGAGTATTATGGTAGATACACTGAAAATGGACAAGCATTTGGTCCATTTGCTACGTTTCTTCAAGAGCAAGGAATAGTTCCTCAATACACCAATCCAGGTTCTCCAAGTGAGAATGGTGTAGCAGAAAGAAGAAACCGGACCTTGATGGATATGGTTAGGAGTATGCGTAGTAATGCAACTCTACCTATCTTTTTGTGGAGTGAAGCTCTTAAAACGGCAGTGTATATATTAAACAGGGTTCCAACTAAGGCTGTTTCAAAGACGCCATTTGAGTTAATGAAAGGTTGGAAACCTAGTTTGCGACATATACGCGTTTGGGGATGCCCGTGTGAAGTGAGAATCTATAATCCACATGAAAAGAAGTTGGATCCTAGAACCATTAGTGGGTATTTCATTGGATATGCCGAGAGGTCTAAAGGATATCGCTTCTATTGTCCTTCTCATAACACTAGAATTGTGGAATCTAGAAATGCAAAATTTCTAGAGAATGACATGATTAGTGGGAGGAATCATTTTCAGGATAATGTTCCTAAAAGGGTTCATTATGATGATCTTCCTTCTAAATCAAGTAGTGATCATATGTATGTCATTCCAAGTTTTGCTCATGTTCCATTGAGAATTGAGGAACAAAGAGTTCAAACTCCACAAGTTGTTGACAATCCTCCAGTAGATCAAGTTGTTCATGAAGAACTTGAAATGGTAGAACAACCAATTATTCATGAAGTACCTCAAGTAAATGAACAAGTTGATCAACATGATCTTCAAGAAAATGTTGATACAACATTAAGAAGATCTACTAGAGTTAAAAGGTCAGCAATACCTAGTGATTTCATTGTGTATCGCAAGAATTGGACTATAATGTCGGAGTTGAGAGTGATCCGAAACCTTTTCACAAGCCATGAATTGTGCTTTGAATCTGAATTATGGTATGATGCTATGAATGATGAAATGAATTCTATGTCATCAAATGATGTTTGGGACCTTGTTGAGTTGCCTAAAGGAGCCAAAGAAATTGGATGCAAATGGATCTTTAAGACAAAGAAGGACTCATTAGGCAACATTGAGAGATACAAGGCCAGACTTGTTGCAAAAGGATTCACACAAAAGGAAGGAATCGATTACAAGGAAACTTTTTCTCCTGTATCTAAGAAAGATTCTCTTCGCATAATTTTGGCATTGGTTGCACATTTTGATTTTGAGTTGCAACAAATGGATGTAAAAACCGCATTTCTTAATGGTCAACTAGAGGAAGAGGTTTACATGAAACAACCGAAGGATTTTCCTCTATTGGCAATGAGAATTTGGTTTGCAAGCTTAAGAAATCTATATATGGATTGAAACAAGCCTCCCGACAAGTGGTATTTGAAGTTTCATGATGTTATCTCTTCATTTGGTTTTGTTGAGAATATTATGGATAATTGTATATACCGTAAGGTTAGTGGGAGCAAAATTTGTTTTCTCATTCTATATGTGGATGACATTTTACTTGCAACAAATGATAAGGGTATGCTTCATGAAGTGAAACAATTCCTTTCTAATAGCTTTGATATGAAGGACATGGGAGATGCATCCTATGTTATTGGCATTAAGATCCATAGAGACAGACACGTTGTATTCTTGGAATGTCTCAGAAGCCTATATCAACAAAGTCTTGGAAAGATTCAGAATGAAGGATTGTTCATCAAGTGTAGCTCCCATTGTGAAGGGTGATAAGTTCGGTTTGACCAATCCCCTAAAAATGATATCGAGCGGGAACAAATGCTTAACATTCCTTATGCTTCAGCCGTTGGAAGCTTGATGTATGCTCGTGTTTGCACAAGACCCGACATAGCATTTGCGATTGGGATGTTAGGAAGATATCAAAGTAACCGGGTATGGACCATCGGAGAGCTGCAAAGAAGGTCATGAGATACCTTCGTGGGACAAAGGACTACATGCTTACATATAGACGAACTAATACTTTGGAAGTCACTTGGATACTCGATTCGGACTTTCTTTGGTTGCATTGATTCACGTAAATCAACATTGGGATTTATTTTCATGCTAGCTAGTGGAGTCAGTATCATGGAGAAGTGCAAAGCAAACATTGATTGCTACTTCCACTATGGAGGTGAGTTTGTTTCTTGTTTTGAGGCTACTTCTCAAGGTGTTTGGCTAAAGAGTTTCATTTCTGGGCTTAGAATCATGGATTCTATCTCTAGGCCATTGAGAATGTATTGTGACAATTCAGCTGCTATCTTTATGGCTAAGAACAATAAAAGTGGGAGTCGAAGCAAGCACATCGACATTAAGTACTTAGCCATAAGGGAACGTGTCAAGGACAAAACAGTGGTCATTGAGCACATTAGCACTGAATTAATGATAGCAGATCCTTTAACTAAAGGCATGCCACCAATGAAGTTTAAGGATCATGTTGATAGGATGGGACTTACATCCATTATGTGATTATTATTGTAAGACTGATGTTTATTGGAACTCTTTGAGGTATTTCTTTACTTATGTATTGTGTACACATTCATGTTTTATTTGATTTGAGAAATATCATTAAGTTTGGACCAAGAATAAACATGAGGTTTATTCATTAAGTTATGACAATATGTTAAGAAATTTAATGCATTGTGATACATGGAAGATATTACTCACTTGATAGAGGACCTATCGCCATGATTCATGTATTTTATTTCTTAATTTTGGTAGTAATGTGTATATGGATCAAGTGGGAGAATAGTATTCTTTACATTATACTTATCCTAAGTGATCCTTGTGGGCCCCACACATTACAAGTGTCAAATTATGATGAGAGATAACGGTTGATGGACGGTTATCTTTTGGGATATTAATCAACGTAGTTTGGTCCCCAATTTTATTCTCTTTTTTTGACTCCGAACACCATTAAGGAGAGGAGAAGAAGAAATTGGAAGATCAAGCTTTGGAAAGAACAACAATGGCTGGAGGTAATTCTTATTTTATTTCCGCAATTTAGATTAGATGATCTTTGTGTTTGTTCACACAAAGATCATTAATATTTAATGATCTAACATTGTTCACTTCACCAAGTGAGTCGAAGCAGAAGTGTTAGCCACAATAACAGACCAAAAGTTGCAGAAGTTTTTCTGGGAGTCAGTTATTTACAGGTATGGGATACCTCGAGTCCTAATCACTGACAATAAAAAAAAGTTTGATAGCACAAGATTTCACATTTTTTGCAAGGAATTGCATATAGAATAGAGGTTCACGTCGGTGGCACACCCATAGATGAATGGACAAAAAAAGTGATTAACAGGATTCTTCTGAATGGATTAAAGAAAAGGTTGAAGGAGCTAGGGTATATGGGTAGATGAGTTACATAACATTTTATTGGCTTACCGAACCACTACGAAGACATCAACTAGAGAACTCCTTTCCAATTGGCATTTGGCACTGAGGAAGTCATCCCTATGGAAATCAGAAAACCCTCTTATCGTGTTCAAGTTTTTAATGCGGAAACTAATTCGTCATCCTTAAGGAGACTTTTATATCACATTGATGAAACAAGGGATTTGGCAGCCATCAAAATGGCAGAGACTGCTAGAAGGGCATTGAAATACTACAACTCCAGGATGCGAAAGTGAACTTTACTCCCACGAGACTATGTACCAAGAAAAATGGTGGTTTCTCACCCTCAATCAGTTGAAGAATTTGCACCAAAGAGCTTAGGACCATATCGTGTCCGAAAGAAAGTAGCCTGGGGTGCATACAAATTGGAGACTCTTGATGGAAAGGAGATACCTCGTTCACATAATATTTCTAATTTACGCAAATATTTTCAGTAAAATAAGTGAAAGGCCCTTTAAGGCCATTTATTTCCAAGCAGTTTTCATTTCAATAAAGGTTTTCTTTTGCCATAGAACAATAGTTGTTCCATTCAAGTTACATTACAAGTTAAAAGTGCCAAGGGACAAGTTCAAGAAGCCTTGTTCTTGCCACTTTTACTTATAAACTAAGGTTATCGATGTGCCTCAAAATACTCATCAATTTGGCCAAGCAAATTATAGTTCTTGGTGTTTTCAATGTTTCTTTGTGAAAGCATTTCTGCTAAGCCAAACATGAGAATAAATAAGCCTAGTATGCCACAATTTTTTTCTATTATGACTTTTGCAAAAGGAGTTGTTACATAAGTTGGCAATAATCAAAAGTACAAGGCCTTTTCACAAAAACCTACATATTAAGGTCTTGTAGAGTGCCAACAACATACTATACCATAATGAAATAAAGCAAACATATTAAGTCAGAAGAGCATAGAAAAGGCCTCAGCACTACGAAAATGCTCTGCCAAACCTATAGTAACCAGCTGAAATATCACTAGGAGGTGTTGAACTACTGCAACCTGGCCCATCACCTTTGCTTCCAACAACCTCGTTACCATTTATTTCATCAACATGATGAACTCTAAGTTCTTATACTGTTTTCCTTATTGAAGTTATGGGGCGCAAGATTGTAATAGCATGATTCCATCTAGCAAGGAAAAGCTTGTCTCCACTATCAACCGGATATTTGTTTGAATCAGCAAGCCACACTTCCGACTTCTTATAAGTCTTAATGCAACTCTTGAACTCTATTTGGTGATAAGTCTTCAAAGATAACAAATCCAATTGAACGAATTCATTTCATTTTCTCTCATCCTCCAAGAGGGCATCCTTAGCAGCAAGTTCATTTTCTCTCTCTAACTAAGTATCGTTGTCATGCTCTGCATTTTCACCAATGCATCTTCAAAATACAAGTTACCCTGAAAAAAAAAAAGGAATGTTATGGAACAAAAGAAGAAACCAAGGCATGAGTTTTTATTTTTGAGAATACGGTACCATAGCCAACATTTGGTAACCATTATAAAAGGTTTCTTATGTGGTCATGCCAGCAACTTTCTTGCAGTCACAAAATGTGCTCCCGATCACTACCAAGTCATCTGTAATATGAGAGTCTTAAAGGCAAGAATCATTTCATTTTGCATCCCACTTAGGGGCATAACCTTCTTCCAATCCTTTAGAAACTCGCATGGACATAGGCTTAAGAAGTTCAGACTGTCTATTTCCAGGACTTCAACCTCCTTTACTATTTTCAATTTTTTCAGTATATTCTTCTTTCACTGGGCCTGAGCATTCTTGGCACCCTACTTCCTTTTCTCGATAGTGAAAACTCTTAAAATCATATTATGAGAAAGGAAATTTGTTAGCAAAATCAACAAAAATGGAGGAGATAGGAAAAAAAAAGACAAATTTGTTGGGTTTTGGAGTTCATAAGCAGTGAAAAATTTAAAATAATTTTTTAAAAACCCCAACAGAATAAAAAATAAGTTTCATTAAACTAGATATACAAAAGTAAACCATACCTTAATCCGTGATTTCCTTCTCTGGTTGTTTGATTTCCAAGATGTTCAAGTGTGCGTCCTCTATCAGAAATCCATACACGAGCGGTGACCACAATTTGGAGTGCTAGCCCCAAGAGAGATTGAAAATGTTTTTTCTTTCTCTCCCAAAAACCAAAGAACTTGAAAATAGTAAAAACGAAAATCATATTTCATTTTATGGTCTCAACCACTATTTATATATGTAGATAAGCTTACTAAAAAAACCTATTTTTAATATAACTATTGTATTTAAGTCATTCAAGCAAATTACACATACGCCCATATTAATAAGTTATCATATAACAAATCGTAAGGGTTTTTATGTTATGAATTTTATCATATAAAATTCATTGCTTTAGACCAATTGAAATTGCACAAAGTCATTCTTTGTGTGCGACCCAATAGGTTCATGCGACATTGGCTGTGAGCCAAAACCATTTTGGTACTGAGTCATAAGCGGTCTCTAGCAAGGCATTATGACTATTCAAGTAGCATGAATATCAAAATTGATACAACCTAATGAATAACATATATCATATCCTGTTGTCGTGCGATATCCTTTGATTAAATATAAGGCATGGAAAGTCACCCTTAATGTTCAATCGTACTAGTCTCAATCTTTAGGTAGACCGGACACATCCAAGTGACATTGATCATATCAATTCACTTAGACTTGGACAATGTAGCAGTCTAACATATCGATGGATCCATTAATATCTCTCTCTACGAGAGGGACAAATTATATCTTGATTACACACCTTCACATATTATTCACATGGTAACCAATCACAATTTTATAATCGCTCGGTTAAAGATAATGTTTGATTGTATCAAATTACCATGCTCCTAATATTGAAGTCTATAGTAATCTCAAGTTAAAAGGACTATGTGGTTAAATGATATAGCTATCATAAGTAACACCTATGACTTAATCTATGTGGTGTTCTCATAGCGGGTCGGTCCAGTACCTTGTTTCCTAACAAGTATTCATGATCTCGATTCGTATCCCTATACACATGATCATCACATCCATCAATCAAAATTCACGCTAGTCTTAATTCATTATAGTTCTCCAGTATAATAACCGACTAAGGACATTTAGGATGTTTCAACAAATACCTATGGATCTTATTATAAGGTAGACATGCAATCACTTCTAATAAAACAATAAACGAAAACCTTTATTTTATTAAATAAAATTATAAGATAAACAATATTTGTAGATTGACCTATGCCACATTCCCCAATAAAATTGATATTGAAAGAAGGAAAATCATGAAAAGAATACCCCTTCCACTCAATTGTTTGAGGCCCACTTGGACAAGCACTTTTTCATCCAATAGGTCAATAGCTCTAATTCAAACCCCATCATTACATAGCACATCTCAAATTTTCGCATTCATATTGATTCAATGGAAAATCACTCAAAGAGATAACATTTCTAGCAATAGCCCAAGAAAAAGGAAAAAATCTAGACCAATCACCACCTCCTATTCTACAAAGATTTACTTGTACTTCCAATTATCACATCCAACATTGATGGATTTCATATTTATAATATTCCTAACACAACCGCAGTGGCAAAAGTTCATCTAGCCGACGCGATTACTTTTGTCATTCCTAATTAAGAAAATGTGCCTAGACACATTAATGCTACTAGGGAGTTTTAGTTGTTTGCAATGAAAAATGAAGCAAGTTATTAAACGCCAAGAATTTGTTGACAATTGGAGGGATGCACACCATAGCTTCGAACAACCAAAAAGTAGAAAGGATTAGGGGAAATTCTCAACTCCCCTCCTACAAATCGAGGAACATACGAAGTTTGATGGATGTTTTACATGACCTATCAAGGGTCAAGTAGCACAACAAGTATAAGGTTTCTTAATGCCAAAGTCTCTTGCTATGTTATCTACTAGTTCTTGGCGACTTAGCTTATAAACATGGTCAAAAGTTTAAAGCGACATATGGAGTTATTTATTCTCCTGAACCTCCATTATAACATAAATAAGTTTCGGACCACTAACACCTCTAAATGAAATAGAGTCTTTACAGCTAGAAGAAGACGTCAAACTAGTAACTAATTTTTACTAGAAAAACTCTGTAGGAAAAAAATCTAGTATAGGAAAAAGAGTACATTGCTCTCATAATTTTTTTTATATGGAGTATAATAATGTTATGATTGCTTCATTAAAAACCTTGATATGAAAACCCAGTGGGATAAAACCATA
Organism: Stephania cephalantha; assembly: GCA_039657325.1. Classification (NCBI taxonomy): domain Eukaryota; kingdom Viridiplantae; phylum Streptophyta; class Magnoliopsida; order Ranunculales; family Menispermaceae; genus Stephania; species Stephania cephalantha. Next base: position 26,248,498 of record CM077578.1, on the reverse strand, counting down.
GCTAAGGGAAAAAAAGGGCAATGCACTAATCAATAACTCATTTTTATTCTCCCCCTCATGTTGACATGAGTGGAGCATCTTATTATTTTGCAACAAACATTTGCAAACCCAAAATTCTCTTTTTGAATAAAATAAATTATATGATGGACAACTATTTTACTTGGAAAATACTTGATTTCCAAATCAAGGCTAAATCTTATTTTTCCCAAGATCTTCCATCTTGAATTCCCTTTTCATGGATTTGAATGATATAACGATGTCGTCGTGATTTCTCATAATATTTAAATCATCAATATACAATGGTATTATAATGAAGACATAAACCCAAAAGATATATTAAATCCTTACCAAAAATTCTTATATCAAGTATTTTATTTCTTACCTTATATCATCAATATTTTATTTATTTATTTGCACATGGACATCATTTTTCACATATAGATTATCACTCTTTCACATATAGTACTTGCATCAAGTAATTGATTCATAACTTGTTGTTAATGAATGATCATTTGAACTTCAAGTTCATATTAATTTATATATGGATCATAATACAACGGATTTGATGCAATTTAATGTGTTTCAAGCAATTCCACGTCATTCCTTTTGAATTGGCTTATATCTCCCCCTAATGGTGGGAGAATTGCTTTATCAAAGTGACAATTAGCAAAACTTGTTATAAATAAATTCCCTATTAGGAACCCAAGACATCTTATAATATGATTGATGGAGAGTTAAATCAATATAAGTCTCCTATTGATTTGCCTTGAAATAATCACCAGTTCGATAAACGATGTCCATGCGAATTTATGATATTTTCGCATTATTGATGATTCTAGACGATCAAATAGATCTTTCCATATTATGAATGTCATTTGATTTATGACGACATTCGTTTTAATGTGCATTATATATTCCAGAAGTTAAAGCCGTGAATTTTATACTCAGATTAAATCATAATCATATAGAGAAATTTTATATTATTCTGAGTAAACTTCTTCTGAACAAGGTATTAACAATATAATTGTTGTACCAGATATTGCCTGAACATTAGCCTCCGCTAAGTTCGAATTCGAAAATATTCACTTTTATATTATAATATACATGCATGTAGCACGATACACAAGACATAAACTCATCGCCCATATTTAGGTCACGATTTAAACACATGTCGATGTGCCTGTTTTATCGAGCCATTTTCAATGATAAAATTCATAATATTTTGCCTTTGATTTTGAAGGCATGGTAAAGTTCACAAAAATATTCGGGTATATATATGACAATATTTAGGCAAAATAGTCTTTCATATATGACCAAAAAATGTCACAATTATGAGCGCTCATTGTCAATAATTATTTGCCCTTTGTAGTGGTGCACCACTTTTGTTCCAATTTTTTGTGGAATTGTCAATACGACCTTTACTTGATATTTTCACCTTTTCCACGTCCATAAATTTGTTATTGCGATCATGATCATTATATGCAACATATGCTTCTTAATTTGAAGCTAAACTAATTGGACGGGAGCGATATTATATTTATAATATCTCATTATTTTATTCAGCTACCATGAGACAAGAAATCAATCCTTAATATTTATTGGATTGACGTGTGCACTCGATATTTGTTGTAGCAATAAATCGAGGCGGGCCACGTGACCTTCCTTTTATTGTCTCATCAGTCATATTTCCACATAGCCTCAACATAGAGGTAATTAAAATTGCGGAATTATAATTAATATTTGAGTGATTAAATTTTGTAGCTTGAGACTCAACCGCTCATTTTGAGCTTTTAGAGCATTACCTTTTTTTTGGTATTTATATATTTATAACTCCATAAGGTGAAAAGATATATAAAGTGAAATATTCACTTTTCAAATCTCTAAAGAGATATTGGCAAATGATTTAAATTTTGTATAACACAACTTAGTCTTGCATAGATGTTTTATTCACAAATTATAGTATCTAATTGTCATGACGAGTAACTATTGTCGGTAATATAATAAGGCAACAAGTTCAACTATGGTTGAATAATATTTTGAAAATAAATTTAATATAAAATAGTTTTCCCCTTTTTATGTAAAAACATAACATATGATTAAATATATGTTCACAACTTGATTCATTAATAAACAAAATGTACTATTCGTATGAGTTGGTGGGACAACCTCCAGGTTGGGTGGCGAGAAATAGTCTACTTAATACCATGCCTCCTCGAACGGGATAACACGTCTCCCTTTCAATGTTTAGCTTTACCGGGGACAAGGCTTACCCACTGTCAACTCAAATTTATAGCATTATTTGTATTATAAAATCAAGAATAGAACAATAACTAATCATTTGTAGTTTTAAAAGAAAAACTATATGTCACACATTGACTTTTGATTTCTGATGTAGAAGATCGTACAGAACGCAACTACAGAGCATACTTTCGCAATCGGTGACGTTATAATGCATAGTATATGAATAAATTTGCATATAGAAGTAATGCATGTAAAAAAAGGAAGCAACCATGATAATATAGAAATAAATTGAACTTATTTAAATAACAAAAGTTATACATTCCTAGTTTTGTCTCCTTAACAAGCCTTCTTGAACTTCAAGATCTCCTTAATATTAGAGCAAGCTCGTGCTGATAACGTGTTGTAAACTAAGTTGTAATCCAACTAGAACTTAAGTTGGACTTACTAGAGACTTAAGCATAGAAGACATAAACTAAGAACTACTAGAACAAGTAGAGAAGAGGAGACAAGAGAGAAAAGAGCTAGAGATGAGAATGTAGAGATTTCATTCATACATTGGTGTGTTCTTTACAAGTGAAGGAACCCCCTTATATAGGCCCTTAGTCATGATGAGAATAAGTACTTGCACAAAGTGTGCAAGTTACACCAAAGTCTCATGTCATACAAGATTACAAGTTACATGACAATACATAGACAAGTGATTATATATTGGAGTTGAATACAAGTTATGTAGAGTGTACAAGTTACATTCAATGTAGAAGTCATACTTGATGTTACAATTCAATGTGAGAGCCATCCTTGATAATGTGATCATTCATAAGCTTGGTTAAAGGGTCATCCAATTTACAACAGGAGAAACAAATATTAGAAGCATAACCAAACAAAATTCTCAATTCAAGTTAAATAACTAAAGCAGTAAATGCACCAAATCAGAATAACTAAAAGATAAAAGGAACCATTAATAAATAAAGAATATCAAGGTACTTGAATAATGTCATCCATAAACTGATGATGTGCCTCATAACCTAAACGCACCAAGATGGGAAAAGAATCATGTAGAGTTGTTAATAGATTTTAATAGAAAAAAGAAAAACAAATGAAAGTATATGAAGACTAAGTTTCATGGAAGCATGAGTAAGCTTTCAGCTGGCAATGCTCCAAATAGACACATATATAGACAAAAATGAGGTGGATTTTTTCTTTATGCAGTTCTAGTCAATATTTAGGTTCACAACTCAATATAGACACTAAAATCATTGGTCAGAAGGCTAACATTAACAAATAGTAAAACTAAGTAAAAAGTCTTTGCACCACCCACTCTTGCACATTACAAGAGCTTTACCGGGTCCAATTTAGGAAAAATTGCCAACCTATGTAAAAGGCTACAAATAATTGCTAGCCTTTTTCTTTGAATTTGTGTTAACTTAATATGCCTCAAGGGTAATCCAAATCTTGTTTGTATGAAAAAATCATTTTAATAGACCCAACAATACTTTTTTCTTCTGATAAGAGTAGAACGAAAAAACTGACCACCACAAATAAAACCAGAATCCATTAGCAAATTAGTAATCTATATATTATTTTCTCAATTACAATATAACACAATTAATCTTGCATTTAGTTTCACTCTTAAAGAACAGCCAAAGAGATTCCGGTTCATGAACTAAAAATAAGATAACAAAGATCTCAACAAACAATTAAGGATAAGCAAAAATATTCAGAAACAATACCGCAACTGTCTCTCGGCACCATCAAATTGAAGCATTCAAAAAATATTGTGGATATACTATTTTTATGTCACTAAACAAAACCTATATTCACAATTTTGGATTATATGCCTCGAACTTCTGCAAGAGCAAGCGACATATGATATGTCACAAAGTTCTCCAATACTATAGAAATTAGAAGGCAACTCTTCATAATAATCAGAGGAGAATTTTCAAGAGAAAAATCCATGTTGATATGTAATTGGCTCAGAATATGCAAAGTGAAAGAACTATTCATGAGCCCAAATATGAGACTACAAAGTGCCTTCACACATATTTCTTAAGAGAAACTCTAAGAAAAAAATTATATGAAAAAAAATTATGAAAGTAATAAACAAAGTTATACATTCTCTATATATGTTATTCATTGTTTCCGCTCAACGAAGAAACGAAAGAAAAAAGAAACAAAATCATAAGACATCATTAAAGAAGTTGATTTCAAATATTGGAGCACAAATTTATTACTCGATATCTCCACACACTGCAAAACCAAAAGTAAGGGATGTTGCAATGATTAATATACATCCTCATACCTGCTTAGAAAGGATCTCAAGTGTAAGCTGCACAAAAAATTCGTTGAGGACATTTCTATCAACACCAATCTGAAAAGAGCAGATCTTGTTAATGATGGAGAAACGGAAACAAGCAACCACCATGTTGCTATACTATCTCTTCATCCAAGTTTACAAGTGAACATTATTTTTAAGACCATTATTCATAAGATTAAGGAAATAGATATAATATGGATGGATAAAAGGAAGTAAATGAAAAGAGATCTCAATAAAAGAATACAATACGAGAAGAAAAATTGAATTGCATAACCAATTCAATGCAAAATTAATCAACAATTAAGAGCTTTGGGAGAATATTAGAGGTGAAATATAATTTCACATTTTTGGTTTTGAAAGACAACTAAAATATCAGTAAAGTATAAGCAATAATGGGTATAATTAAAATAAACTATTAATTCATGTCATCATAAGCACAACTAAATATATGTTGGAAAAATATACGAAACTGACCATTCAAGCACGCAAAGTTCGTATTTTAACTATTGTCTCAATCAATTCTTAGTAGACATTACTCCACACTGATTCTCTCTAATTGATCTCATTCTTGAGGTCCTTCAAGCATATAATAAAAAAACAATTTAAGAACTCTGATTCCTAGCCTAAAAAACAACAAAAAAACAAAATCAAATTGAAGAGAAATCACAATCAATTCCCCACCTCTGCAAAGCGATTCAAATTGAAATCCTAGCTTCAAAACATGTGTGTTAGGGCTCCAACGTCTCCTTCGTATTCAATGAAGGTGAAATATACCATGAATGAGAAAAACCAACGAGTAGCAAACGTACAACGAGCATAAAGTGAGAGACACGTTGAAGAAAAGGCAGAGTAGGAACGAAGAGTAGCTGGAGTATTTTTATGAGAAAGAAGAAATTCGAAGGAACCTTAGAAACTCGTGCTCTTGTAAAACTCCATGAAAACTATAAACCAGTGTCAGGCGTGAAAAGTGTAGTTGCTGAATTGGAGTTGCAAACGAAGAAGGAGAAGTGTGCGAATAAGAATAGGGAAAAAAATTGAGAGTTGGAGACGATGATAGGTTGAAGATCGAAAATGGAAAACGAAAAATAAGAAGGAAAAAACGTAACTTTCCTTACCACTCATCAAAATCATATTCGCTCTTTTATACATTTGATTGATATATATAGGCTAGCTGGTATAAAACAGTTGCAGATTTTTAGGTTCAATTCTTGCCTTAACCATATCTTTTTTATTTCTCACTTAACCTTATCAATCGCATCTGCAAGCATCTCGAGGACGATCTGAACGACTACTGTAATCACACGAAGTAATACCAATTCCAAAACACAGATAGTTGACACAACTTATCAAAACACTCAGATCTTCATAAACTATCTTTTAATATCTTGAGGCTAATCTCAAGATTTGTTTTCACGTATGCTCATTAGCCCTCATGCATCATGTCACACTGGGTTATTGCTACCTCATCAACTTTGCATGGGCCATTCAAACACACTCGACATCAATTCTTTGTACGATATCTCACTGCCACATCATCACACGTCCAACCACGTCCCCACGTCATTGCCACATCACACTAGCATCGTGGGACCCTATTTCACTACCTCGGGATCTGCGCAACACATTTTTGAGGTAAATCCGACATATGAGTATTATATATGCATTTAAAACATTTTTGCCCCAATTTCAACCTTACTCCTCAAAAATCTGAAATAAATAAATAAAAGTTATTAGGACCATATTTTATAGATTTTATCTTATAAAACATACTAAAACACATTATAAAACAAGTACAATTTATGGTTTTTCAAAAAAAAAAGTGTTATTAGAAGTACCTTGAGACATCTTCTAAAGTTAACTCTAGCAAACTCCAAAATCGGATCGAAAAAACCGACTAGCCTATAAAGCTTGGAAAAACACAAAGAACACTTCAAAAACTTCAAAAGGAACTAAACTTGAGAGCTCTAGAGAACTTGAGCTTGTGAGTAACAAAGGAAGAGCCTACTTTTTATAATATATCTGCACGCGCCCCAATGTGGCACGAAACAAAGAAATTGTCTACATGAAGTTCCTTACACAAAAAAAGTGCAAGACATTAAGTATTTAATGGCTCGTCAGAGCATCGAACATGCCATGAAAAAGTAATTAAAAAGTTCAATGAACCTTTATAGCTATTCATTAAGCCATCGAATAAGGTAAAACATCAAACATGCCATGAAAAAATCATTGACTAAGCACATAGAGTGTCATCGAATAAGGTAAAACATCGAACGTGTCATGAGAAAAAACCATTAACTATGATCAATGAACCTTCTTAATGGTTTATTAAGCATCGAACGTGCCATCAAACGTGTCACAAAAAGTGTCATGAAAACTGTCATCAATCATGGTCAAGGAACCATCTTCATAACGCTTTGAGCATAGATAGTGCCATCAAAAGTGACATCAAAAGTGTCATCAAATATGGTCAAGTAACAATCTATAAACATTATTAAACATAATAAAAATAGATCAAGTAGAGTTTTACTTGTGGAAGCCATTATCTTGTTGATATTCTCTAAGAACTACACCAAACTCTTAACACCAAAGTCTATCACCCTCATAAACCTTAAGTTTTTGTACACTTGTTTAATGGTACAAGTGCCATTTTATAGACTTGAGGGAGAACTAATGAGTTTTCTACATCAACACTAATTTTCATCAAATTGATAACTTAAAGGAAAGCTTAATGGATAAAAAATAAATTAAAATACAAGTTGCATATTTTAGCCACTATGTAAATAAGTTATAAGACAAATAATGGTCCAACATTCTCCCATTTGTCTACTAATATTATATCTTGATAACGTGGGTCACATATAGTTTAATGGTTCTTCAACTTGACCAACATTACATCCAAACATTACATAATTTATTTATTAGCGTTTATAAATGTTTGGTATCATTAGATCATTGTAAAATAAATTAGCAATTTGAGTCGTAGCGGTTATACATCAATTAGGACATATTTCCCACTATATACCACGAGCATTACTAATCCATTTTATATGATTCATAAAGCACAATACATGTGTCAAAGACTTAATTTACTTCAAATCGTTAATAAGCATAAGTGTGCACATGTAAAATATACTTAGCACAGGAAATGAGATCTCATGACATAAACATAATCATAATAAAACCCCGAATTAGAAATATTTAAGATTTACAACCAAGGCATATTATGTCGACATGTTCTTTAAATGCCTTTGTGGTAATCCTTAAATTAGGGGATCCACAACCATAAGATATGTGCTAATATGTTCAAATGACAATATTTTCGTCTAAACTTGTTTAACTGCAAAGTGTTTTATCTCCATGTGTGTGGCACCAGTTGAATAACGATCATTTTTAGAGAAAAATACAACAGTGGAATTATCACAATAAATCTTCAAAGGCTTGGAAATTGAGTTCATAATACCAAGCCCTAAAATGAAGTTCCTCAACCATAATCCTTGATTTGTAGATTCACACTTGATGAAGAAGCCATATTAAATGTTTGAACACTTGCTGAACATTATCCATATTAAATTTTTCTAAAATGTTTTTAATATATAACTTTTGAGATAATCCTAAAAAGCCATGTGATTTGTCTCGAAGAATTTCGATTCAAATCACATAGTATGTTACACACATATCTTTCATTTCAAAGTTATAATTGAAACTCTTTAGTATCATGGAGTAAACCAAGATCACTACTAGCAAGCAAAACATCAACATATAAAATCAAAAATATGAACTTGCTCCCATAGACCTTTAAATATATGTATCGGTAAATGATATTTTCTTTAAATCAGAAGGATGTTATGGTATCATTAAACTCAATCTACCATTGGTGATAAGCTTGTTTAAGTCCATATATTGATTTCTTAAGTTTGCACACTAAGTGTTATGTTCCTTCTTCTAAGAACCCTTTTATATTTATTGATATAGACTTCTTCATCTAAACTTCCATTTAAAAAAGTGGTTTTTACATCCATTTGATGTAATTCCAAGTCACTAAAAGAACTTTTTTAGATACATGAAAAAATGTCATTGTAATCAATGTCTTCTTTTTGAGTAAAACCTTTTGCTACAAGTCTAGCTTTATATCATTCGATATCGCCTTTAGAATCACGTTTAGCTTTAAAACCCATTTACATCCAACACGTTTAAAATTCGAGGCAATTCGACGAGGTCCCAGACTTTATTTTGATTTATTGATTTTAACTCATCTTTCATGGCATCAATCTATTTTATAGACTCATTAGTTTTGATGGATTTTTCATAAGAAACTAGATCTTTAGTATTGATAGTAATATCATAATCAAATTTTTGTAAGTACACCACGTAATCATCAGGTATAGCAGATTTCCTCACTCTTTGAGGTCTTTTGAATGTTAATATTTGTGACTCATTAATCGTCAGGTGTATTAGTAATGATCTCAATGTTTGCTTCTTGAGAAACATATGTGAGAATAGCTTCTTTATTTCTACATTTTATGAATAATAAATCCCACTAATTTCATCATTTTTGATGAATTTGATACTTTCAGTTTCAACAATCTTTGTGCAATGGTCAGGACTATAAATTCTATAGCCTTTAGATTTGACAGGGTAACCAATAAAGTAACCTGTGATTCTTCTAAAATCCAACTTTTTGTGGATTATAAATTCTAGCCTTTACTAAACAACCCCCAATATGGAGATGTTTTAAGATAGGTTTCCTTCTAGTACATAACTCAAAAAGAGTTTTAGGAACCCCACTTAATAAATATGCAACAATCTTTAACGCTTCCATCAACAATGATTTAGGCAATGTATAATTACTTAACATACTCTTAACCATAACCATTAATGTTTGGTTACGCCATTCAGCTACACCATTTTATTGAGGTGTAATGGGCATTGTGTATTGAGCACAAATGTCATGTTGTTCAAGGAGTTTAGCAAAAGAACCAAGAAATTGTTTGACTCCATCATATCTACCATAATATACACCACTGGCCTCTATCAAAATGGATGATTTTGATCTTTCGATCAAATTGTCTTTCAACCTCAGTAATGTATACTTTTAAAGCATATATTATCTAAAAATTTTTTCATGCAACAAATAGATATATCCGTATCGTAGGTAATTGTTAATGAAATTACTAAAATATTTTTTTTACAAGAAAGAAATGGAGTGTCAAATGGTCCTCATATGTCTACATGAATAATTATGTTTGGTTTATTTACCCTTAATATAATCCACACATAAATCAATATCATAAAAATCTAATTTAGGCAATGTCTCATGTTTCATCAACCTTTGCAATCTTTCTTTAGATATGTGGACTAAACGTTTATGCCACAAATTTAAAGAAATCTTAGTGTATTTTCTTTTATTTCTAACATTATGATGCACATATAAAAGGGTTTGAGCAAAATGATCATTAATGTGAAATTTATATAAACAATTAAAAAGTGATCTAGAACCAATAACAACTGAGTTCTTAGACAAAGTAAAGGATTATCTTTAAAGTTAAAGGAGCAACCCTCCAATCAAGTCTAAACAAGAAAACTAAATTTCAAGAAAAACTGGGGATATAAAAGGTATCATGAAGGTCTACAAAAACTCCATAATGTTAATGTAAATGGTAGGTCCCAATAGCTTTAGTTGGAGCTTTATCTCGATTTCCCATTAGGATAAACTTCTCATTTTTCTTTATGTTGGGGTCATAATGTATCCCAACATCTTGTTGGAAATATGAACAGCATCACCTGAGTCAATACACCAAGTACCAGAAAGAACTTCAATAAGATTTGATTCGAAATAAACGTTAATGTAATTAATACATTTCTTTTGAACCAATTCTTTTGTTTGTAGCAGTTTTTTTGTAAATGTCCGACCTTCCTACATAAGCAACATTCAACTTTTCCTTCCTACTCATAAATTTGGCAGACTTATTTTTAGACTTCGGTTCACCACGTTTGAAATCTTTTCATTTCTTATTAGCTCCTTGAGTCACGAGGTTAGCTGAGTACAAATCTTGTTATTTCAATCTTGTGTCCTCTTGCATAAGCATACTAGCCAATTCATTAACATTCCACTTTCCTTAATAGTATAATAATTAATTTGAAATCGCCCATATTTTGAAAGCAATGAGTTCAATATGAACTGGAAGATGAAAGATTCATTAACATTCATTCCAAGTCCTTGGAGGTCACCAGCTAGATTTGTCATCTCAAGTACATGTTTTTGCATACTTTATGTACCAATAAACTTCTCGTAGTTAATTTATCCATAATTGTCCCAACAAAGACTTATCAGCTCTTTTGGACCTCTTTTCCATAGTTGTCATTAATTATTTAGCATTTTTAGTTCATGAAAAGAAGTCTTGATGTTTGCTTCAACGGTCATTTGTATAAACATTATGTAAAGTCTGTTCGAATGTTCCCATAAAGTAATGCCTCATAAACTAATGCAAAATCAATATTCGATACACCTAAGTGAAATTAGACTTGTTCCCACTATTCTAAGAAATTAGTCCTATTAAGATAAGAACAAACAAAGTTGAGAATGAAGCGACAGGGGAACAGATGTTGTGGTGGAAAGAAATTTATTGTTATTATGTAATGACCAAAATCCTAAATTTACAATTTATGAGAATTCGAACCTGTAGTGATCATAATTTGCTACAAAGAGTCATGGACTGGCAACATGCTTGAAAGGTAAATAAAATAATTTTATTTATGTTTGTTATGCTACTGTGTGTTATATATATATTATCACGATTTTACATGGTTTAAATAAATTAAATTCATGCGATGATGAGGCCTTAAACTATTAATTTATTGAAAATTGGCTAAGTGCGATCAAGGCAAGTTTATGTGTGTTAAGTGTGTTGAGTTTGGGGTCATAAAGTGACTAGAAGGGTTGTAGATTCTTAGATCTATTGTTAAGTGTGATGTATTGACCATAAACAAGTTGTGTTGTTTCAATCGAGGTAGGATGGAGATATAAAGTTGCATCTTACTTAAAAAGAAAAAAGAGCAAATAAAATTCATCTTTAATGCACACACATAATGCAAGAGAGAGAGAGAAAGGCAGCCATTGAGGGATCATGGCGAGCATGGCCAGCATGGACAACAAGGGTCAGGCGAGCCTTCAGCACAACGACGCTGTGGCCGACGCAGCACCAGTATGCCAACGATCGACAGTAGTAGCGAACTAGCAGGCATAGATGCTGCTTGGTGGAGGAGAAACTCGTGGACAACAAGCTTGGAGGAGTGGCTGGTGTAGATGGGCCAGCGAGACGTGGAGGACTCGACGCCAGCGAGAAGCAACAGCTCCGAAAAGGAAAGACAACAGACCAGCGACTCGCGGACAGTAGCGCAGCGTGACGTAATGAACAGCGAAGCTTGATAGCGGTGGTATTGCTCGCGAAGAAGAAATGTGTTCTTGCCCCAAAAGTTGTAGGAAAGATGTAGATCTAGTCAAATTAGGTTCTTGAAGGAGAATTGGAGTTGAGAACACCATTGAAGGCGTGGTGAGATCCCAACCCTCTCAACTTTCATTTAAGCAAGACTTGGTTGATGAAAGTTAGTAAACGCTGAGGGTTTTGCTCCTTGTTCTAATGTTTAACTTTAAAAAGGGGTTCTTATTAGAAAATTTATATTAAAATGATTCTTATCGATGAATTAGTCTTATTGCTATTGTTTGTTGCAACTCATGATAAAGGCTTTTCATATTATCGATAAATTGAACTTTGCTTTGAAGGTTTCGTACCTTGGAAACGATTTTAGAAGATAATGCACTATTTTTTTCGGTGAAATTGTGAAAGAGACATTCACTTGCTCTTTTTAAGGAAATGCATGGAAAAGTATGAATTTTGAGTCTTGTGGATTTCTTTATCAAGCTTTGTCTCAATGATTTGATTTATCGAGTATCCTCGGCATTATTTTAAAGTCTTGAAATGATTGTTACTTGTTCGCATTGGTTCGATAAAACCATTTTAAATTGCTTACTAAGTAAATGGTTCTTTAAATATAACTTTTGGTTGCATTGAAGTATATTTTAGTCTCATTATCGAACACGGTTGCAATTTATCAATTTTGGATGGGATTGAGACTAAGTTGAGGCATTAGAGAAACTTCGATTGATCCCTTTGAAAATTAACTTTTTTCAATTTCAATTAAGTCATGGATTTTTGACTAAATGATATGATTTGAGAATTCTAAGTTGAACTTAACTTTTTATGTGGTGATTGAATCTTTTGGTTGTGATTAGTCGATCATATTTGATTTATATGGAAAAAAAAAGTTTTATGGATTTTCCTTATTTTGCTTCACCGCATGCTTGTTTTACTCAAAACGTCGTTTATGATTTGATGGAATGGTTTTAAAGTCATGAATGACTTAATTAACATAATTAGGAATGGGAATGAGTTCCTAATCGTCTAAGCTATCCTAAACAAATATTAAAGGAGTTTAAACAATATGTTTTATACTTACACACTTGTAGATACGAAACGAGGACATATCTAGGCAATTTAGCGTAGGAATCGATTTAAGTAGACGAGGCAAGCAAGGTAAGTAGGTTTGCTCTATTATCAATCATGTCATGTTAATAGATATGTCAGGGTTTTACTTCAGTAATTATTTATGAATTACTTGGAATCTGCCTTGATATCTTTTCATTGAGATGTTTCTCATGATGTCCCTTTTGAACTCTTGTTGTTTGAATGCCTGTGGAACTGATATAACTTGAATGATTGTGATTGGTACCACTGAGAGGAGGGTCAGTGACCACTGGTGTCACGACCCAGATTTCTAATCTCGTTTATTTTCTATAGTCATGATTATCGACCCTTGACGTGGGACCCATACCGTGATATGTGCACTGACCAAGTTGAGATGGTCCAGGTATATGTTAGATTTGTTATAGTGTATCCCTAGTGTATTGTATATTTGTAGACTAATAAGTCACTCCTATGTGTATAAGTATCGAGATGTCAATGGGGACGAGCCTCGAGATGTGTGTCGACGTGGGACCGAGGTAGAGAGTGATGTTGTAAGTTGATTTAAGCTTAGTGTAGCTTAAATAAATTAATTTGATGCGACTATAGTTGATTTTATATTAAATGTAACCTAAGTTAGCAAGTTAAAACAATAGTCATTTGATGATTCTCGAGATACATGTAGGCACATCAAGGGACCAATTTAGTTTAAATTGGTGTTAGTTAGAGGAAGTTAGTGGAGAGCTAGTGGAATTGTGTCAAGATGTAGTCCATTAGATTAGTCTTGAGATATGTATGTACATAAAGATCAATAGTTGATAATCAATCTTATATATATTTATATAAGATTGAATTGATCAACTCATGCAAACTGATTCATTTCATTTCATAAACTTAGGAGCTAAGAAAAATTGATGGAGAAGAAGAAGATCAAAAAAGATCAGCAATGGAATTGAAGGAATTTTTGTGGGTTTTGTGAAGAATTGATCAAGCTAAAGGTGTTCAATAAACTAGGAAATTTTATTTACACTAGTAACTTAGTTTAATTTGATAATTTATAAAATAATTGAAGTATGGTTGTTGCTATGGCTTTGGTTGTGATTTTGGATCTTTGGTAGGTGATAAAAAGGGATCCAAAAGCGTTGGAGTGGTCTATGTGTGGAGAGAACTCAAAATTCTAAGTGCAGAATTTTGGATTTTCTTGCACAAAGCGCACTAGATGTGCTAGCTAGCGCGCTACCTGTGAGTAGCGTGCTAATAAATCTGACTAGCGCGCTAATGAAGTCACTAGTGCTCTAGAAAGTCCACCGAGCGCGCTTGGTGTTCTGACATCACAAAATTTGCAATTTCTTAAATTAATCTAAATACTTTAAACAATTCCAATACCCTAGTTAAAGGTCTAAACACATTTAAAAACATTTTAAATGATATCAAGAACCTAAGGAAGTGTCTCAAGGGTTCGGATATGAGATTTGGGGTGTCGGGAGGTCGGCAAAGCTAGGACTTTACATTGCTTGAGGTGATTATACTCGTTGATTGTTTTATTTGCATTTCATATCCATTTTATGCTTGTTTGTTGTAGTCTATATTGACTATGTCCAGTGTTGTACTCTCATATCATGAACTTATTTGATACTTCTCATTTGTTGAGCTTGACTTTCATAATATTATGATGAATTGAATTCCTTTGAATCCATCCATGTGCTTTATGTCACTTCTTATTGTTTCATAGTGAATATAGTGTAAATAGCATGCTATTAGGAATTAAGAGATTGCGATTAACTTTATGGACTCGTACTATTTGGGAATTGTGCTTTGTAGCATAGTCAAGCCTTGAAATCCTTAACTAATCAATTTCTTGGAATTATAAAGTAGTTATAGAATATGGAGTCCATTGCACTATACTAGAGTTGATCGACATACGGGGTTAAATTCCCTGGGGATGTCGCCACTCGCCACTAGATGCGACACATGGGGTTAGAGTCCATAGGGATTGTCGATTCACCAAGGTTAGAGTCCATAATGACACTGAGGTTAGAGTCCCCGTTGATATTAGACTGTGCGATGTCAAACATGTCCTTTAGTGGGTATAAAGCCTTCAATGACGCATGTCACGACCGAACAGATCAAGATCATTACTATTTAGCCTTGTGTCAATTTCACCTGTTTAACTATGGTATTTCTTAGATATTTCAGGTACTAGTCTTTCTTTATTGAACTTATGCTTTTAAATACCATTTAGTCTTTTTGAAATGTAAATGAATGTGTCAACTAGGATTACTGTTACTTTTTGTACTCACCAGTCTTTTTATGACGGTGGGTGCAGAGGCATCGACGAGCAGGCCCGGCAAAAAAAAGACTGGTGACTACCTTTGAGCCAGCGGCGTACTTCTACATCAATATTTTGTAGGTTTTGATATTTTGTATATTATACAGTTATGTCTTTTGATACATTTTTGGGTAGTATATTGGGATGAGCATTAGTTTCCCGACTTATGATGACCATCACACTTTTTATATTCGTCACACTTTTATATATATATATATATATATATATGCATGTGATCTTTGTTTCCTAGTTTCCATAGTTAAGATTCAATATATTTCTTCCGCATAATCTGTTAAGACTTCTGCTAAATTTTATAACTCTTAAAAAGTAATTAATTACTTTGAAATCTAGTAATATATTGACATGTGTATTACTTATTTTGAACGCGTATAACGAGGAGAATATGACAAAAAGGCTGACTAATACGTAGTTAAGTCCTACGTGGCTGAGATTAAGGCTTAATTAGGGGTTTAGGCTAGGCGGTGCCCTAGATTAGGGAAGAGGCAGTCACTACCGGTGGCTTCCCTCAGTTATTTTATGATATGTTGATGTGCTAGTTGTTCATATATCATAAGTGATGCCTTGATAGCCTTATTAGCTATTCGGGATTCTCCTTTGATGTGTTATGTAGGTGTTTGGCTCAGGTTTATTGAAATATCAAGTTTCCACTCCCTTTAATTTTAAGGCATTCATGGATTTTCGTTGATTATGCTTATTTCAAATTCATCATGTTAGGCATTGTGTCTTTCTTTTATCTTGCTACATATTATTATGCTTGATTATGCTATTCTAAAATGCCTAGAAAATAATAATGGGTTTCATGACCTGAAATGTGTAAATCTAGTTCTGAATATAATATGTATTACTCGGATGATTGATGGTAGAACGAACTACCACTTTACTGAGCCCGTTGATATTTTGCTCACCCCACTTTTTTCCCTAGGTACCTCAGAGCTGTCGCGATAGGATTGTGAAAGGGAAGGCATATGAAAAGCATGAAGCCTTCTCATTTGGGCGTGAAACAGTTGTAGTTATATTATTGGTTTCATATTTAAACATGTATAACACAGGGGTTGACTTGGGTACTTAGTTGTGATGAAACTAGTTGTAGAAATAGATGTTAGACCTAGAAGTTATATATGTGAATGAATAAATGATATTGCTATTAGATATACCTTGCACAGTTTTGGAAGAACTTTCTACAGGTGTTTATGGATTTTTAGATAGCTTAAAATATAAAGGAGACTTTGTCTGTAGAGTTGAATAATTGAAATAATAAATTGACTTAATAGGCCTTAAACTAGTTCTGCAAAGTTTTTAATTGGCCTAGAAAATAGCTAGTCAATATTTATAAGTTATTCCGCAGGTTAAGGCTTACTAAGCTTTCGTTTGACTTGGCTCGGCATTCGAGAGGGTTAAGTGGTGGTTTAGGCCGAGCGACCCTAGGTTGGAAATTGAGGTCGTCACAGTTGGTATCAGATAGTAGGTTAAGCAAGCCTAAAAATAATGTGGGCTAAGGGAACATAGAGTTGAAGAATAATTGTAGTCACATGTTAAGTTTCCCTTAAAAACCTAGTGTGAGAAATAGGTTATGGAACTTAATGACTTAGATCACCTTAATGATTAGGTAAGTCAAATGGAGTTATGAAAGTTTGGTCATGGTCATGCGATAAAATCATTAGTGTAGGCTTTTGGTTTGCATCGACTTAATTCTCCAAAGTTACCAAATTTAAGGTGGGAAATGACCATAATTGGAACTAAAACTTAGGCATTAATGCCTAGAGGAAGTATAGAGAAATGAGAATAGTTGGTATTAGAAAAGTGAGACTTGACTCAATCTCTTAAAAAATTAGTAAAGGTTAATGGTTAAGTTAATGAAATCACTAATATGGGCTTTTAGTTTGCATCAACTTAATATTCAAGAATGATCAATTCTAAGATAGGATGAGATAAATGAAATTTATACAGACTTATTATGATGTTATTTGTTACTTGTATATATAGATATATAGATATATATATATATACCGTTAGATGTACGGTGAATGGTCTTTCTTGACTAGTTCGATTGTCTCAAGTGATTCCGCGAGCGGAGGATGATCTTAAGTTGCATGAGACGATATGGAG
The DNA here is from genome assembly GCA_039657325.1 of Stephania cephalantha. Classification (NCBI taxonomy): domain Eukaryota; kingdom Viridiplantae; phylum Streptophyta; class Magnoliopsida; order Ranunculales; family Menispermaceae; genus Stephania; species Stephania cephalantha. The sequence goes on along the minus strand of CM077578.1, from coordinate 26,230,968 downwards.
GATGACGATAAGCGATGCAAGGAGATCGAGGTAGATTCTTCAGGAGGCCCTATACACGCTTCAATAATGTCCGGATGACTACTACATGGAAAAATAAAAAAAGGGATGATTAAGCTTCGATTGGAAATTGCATGTGTGATGCGCCTAAGACTATTAGAAACAGTGAAGCTAAAATAGCTTAAGCAAGAAGCATGGGCATGAAAGAGTGGTGGATCACCACTCTATGCATGAGAATGGAAGTGATGACGTGGTCACACTTCATGGAATATTTCCATAAGGAAAGACACTTCTAGAAATTTTAAGAGTGGAACTCATCATGTTAAGTAAAAGAGACATAAGGATACTCAGGTATGAAAAAGAAAGGGGTTCATGAGACCTTGTCAAATAAATAATGGATCCAAGTTAAGATGCCAATAAATTCATGTTCTAAATAGAAGATTTAGCCGGGATGGCTAAGAGGTGAAGATTGAAACAACTCAAAACAAGTTAGGAATGACTCATGTAGTCTTAAATGTCTAACTCTTGGTTTAAAGTTACGAAAATGTGGATTTTATTTCAAGCCTATTACTATAGATTTGATTTCCGCTGTTGCTTTAATTTGTTTTTCCTTGAAAAATGACTCTTTTGACTACTGAATTATGAATTATTTGGAAAACTTGAATTTTGCATACCATGTTTTAATGAAATTAAAAAAAGGTTGAATACATTAACATGTTTTGAAATGAAACTATTTATCTTCCTTGGTGTCTATAAAGTAAGTGAAATGGATTTCAAAGGATTTCAAAATGGTTGTCACAATGTTTACCATGACATTTACGAAATGAGTTTTCATTTTTAAAAGAGGATTAAACCCGACTTATGAGCTTTCTAGTTACTTGATCGTTTGGAAGGTTGATTAATTAAAATAAGTCATTGAAATGAGTTTTACTCGGTATATTTTAATATGGTTGGGATTTTCTCAAATGACTGATTTTAAGGCGATTTGGACTTAACCCGGGTTGCATGAATGAATTTTATTGAATTTAAAGTCTTTTGACTTACTGATAGTCTAAAATATTGTTTTAAATTTAAGTTTCCCTTTTATGAATGGAATACAAATTTTGGTATGACCACAATTTACTTTTTAAGTCACAACGAACATAATCGATTTATTTGTAAAGAATGTTGTGGTTGCTCAAAACCCAAGGAAGGCATGATTTTGTTCTTCGAAAAAGATAAGATTTGAAAATGTCTAAATTTAAATAGACTTCTTGATGAAAAAAAACACGTCTCTTAAGCTTTGATTGATCTTGTACAAAGAAAGTCAAATCTAAACAAGTTAATATGTAACGGCCCGCCCTAATTAATCCTAATTAATTGATTGATTATAAATTAGTACCCTAAGCTCAGACACACATTGACATCGCGAAAAAGTATGGGGCATGCTTAATGAAGTAAATCTTGTTATTTTTATTTGGCACGTGTTTATTTATTTTATTATTATTTAATAATTTGCGTCGAACTAGTTAAGAATTACATTTGGTCGCGTTGTACACATGTAGTGACGAGAGTGTACGATGTCGCGATGTGCGCATAACACAGGTGTATGGGTAGTCGGGGTTTCGAGGTCACATCATCCATCACATCCCTCTTTACATCACCCATTTATTTATAAATAACTTAAAGAAAAAAAAAACAAATCTCTCTCTAACTCTCTCTCTCTCTCTCTCTAACCGACTCTCTTTCCCTCTCCCTCTCATTTTCTTCTTCTTCTCCTACAAAACCTCCCATCTCAATTAATTTCACCCTCACTAAGCTCTCTTCCCAACTTCAATTCGGTCTCTCACCTCTCTCGCAGTGTTCTTTCCTCTTGGCTTATCTTGTTGACATACCTCCTGTCACGGCCCAAATCTCAAAACCCGTTTTAATTCCTTAATCAGGATCACCGACCATTGACGTGTGACCTACACTGTGATACGTACACCGACCGAGGCACGTGGCCGAGGTATATGATATTTTTGTATTGATGTATGCCTAGTGTTATGTATTGTGTAGACTTACTAAGTCATTTTGTACGGTTGTAGGCGTCGAGACGAGAGCGGGGACACGCCTCGAGTAGCGTGCTAGTCGGGAAACCGGGTAGTTAGCATTTTGGTAAGTCTTATGTAATACTAAAATGAAATTGAATAACAATTTGTCAAGTAAATAATATGGAATATATATATTGAGTGACTAGCGACGCGACAGTACGCATATATCACGATTCGGACGCGAAACCGGGCGTCGAAACGCCCGGAAACAAGGGCGAGTGTCCTAGCGGTGTCACGAACAGGTGTCACACTTGTCCCAACTCAAGTCACACTTGTCCCAACTCAAGCAACACTTGGAAAAATTCAGGCCATGTGTCAACCCCACTTACATGCACACAAAAACCCACCAAACACTCCCACCTACACCTACACCCCCCAACAACATGCAAACCAAACCACTCATTCATTCTTGCTGGAGAAGAAGAAGAGGTTTGCTGGAGGGGAATGAATCATCAAGGTTTTGAAGGAATCGATGGGAGTTTGTGAGAAATCCTCAAGCTACATCAACTAGGTACACATATTGAGTTGAAACTTGAACAAGTTCTGGTTTTAGGCAAATTTAAGATAGTACATCATTGAATATATGTAGTCGATTTATATATTTAGATTCCTCATTTCAAGCTGATAATTCAGCTATATTGAAGATCTTAATTTGGTGTTGAAATCATAAAGATATGAATTTTTGAAGTTGCAACATCAAAACTGGAATTCTGCATGTTGTATTAGGAATCAACCTGGGTAATTTAGTCATAATCTGAACAAGTTAGATCCAAATTCAACCACACCAGTGGAATTTGAAAGTTCATATAGAAAGGAACAACTTTGCTTAAGTGAAGGTATTCTGATTTGAATGTTTTCATTTCCAAACATGCTCTACAAATAGGTGCTGGAATTATAAAGGACAGTTTTGAAACTAAATTTGATAAGGGTATAACTCCCTAAATACTTATCTAAAGGAGCTAATATTTTAGTATGTTGTATTTGGATATATTTTCTGCCTTGTGACCAAAAATCACATTTTTAGGAACTATAGATTGGGATAAATAGATTTTCTAAATCTGCTGGTCGGATTAAATTTCAATCAGACCTATGTTTAGTAAAAGCATGATATCTCTTTCAGTTTAAATCATAATTCTGAAAACTAAACCTTTCTAGAAAGCTAAGAGAGAGATCAACAATAATTGTAATGATGGAGGAATTCAATATTTGGACCATGTCATGCCTAAAAGTGCATTAAGATGTAGGACTGAAATTGAAACTTAATTTAGACTTTAGGGGCTGATTTAGGATGATTGAATTAAAGTCTATTGAACCAATTTGAATACACAATAAACACACTAAATTGAGCTTAAATTCACTATTTGAACTAATGAGACACCAAACTCAGGAACCTAGGAAAAAGGGTACGAGAGAGCGAATACAAGACTTGGTGTATCGGGAGGCCAGTAAAGCTAGGACTTTACTTTGTTGTTGTGAGTATACCCATTGACAATTTTACTTGGCATTTCATTCCTATTAATTGTTGTTCTTGCATAGTCCTTTTGACTATTTGCCTTTGTACTCTTATATCATGTGTTCTTTGTGTCTATGCTCATTTGATGAGTCTAGTTTGCATGATATCCATTCATTTGATTTAATTCATTGATTCCATTCCATGCTATGTCTATTCTTGTTGTTTTAAATGTGAATTGAATGATAAATAGCATGCTATTAGGCTAGTGAATATCTTATAAATGTTGAAGATGACTTGTATTCCTTATTTGTTTAGGTGTGTAGATGTGCCTATGCCTTGACAATCCATACTTGGTATTTCTTGAAATTTAAAAAGTAGTTTTTGCATTTAGGTCCCGTACTCGATCGAGGTGTGCGCGAATCACGGGGTTAGAGTCCCTGGGGATGTCGGCACATGTTACTTGACACTGTATGACACTCGGCGTTAGAGTCCCTGAGGTGGTCTACACACCGGGGTTAGAGTCCCTGGTAACACTTGGGTTAGAGTCCCTTGTGCTATATGATTATTGAGTCGGAGAGACACGTTTCACTGCCGACCTGACCTAAATCACCACTACTTAGCCTAGTGTCAGTATCACTTGTTTAACTCTGGTATTTACTCGCATATGGTTTATTTTCCAGTTTTCCCATTTATATGCTTTTAAATACCATTTGAATATTTGGAAATGCAAATTAAACTTGTCATCGGGGATTACTATTTTATTCTTGTACTCACCGTCCTTTTTATGACGGTGGGTGCAGAGCCGTCTACTAGCAGGCCGGGCAAAGAGAAGATCGGCGATTATCCCTGAGCCCGCGGCGCGTCATTGGATCGATTGTAGGTCTTCTTTTGATATTTTGATTGTATAGTTTATATATGTCTTTCAGATACTTTTTGGGGTTGTGTATTGGGTTGAGCGTTACTTCCCCGACTTGACTTAGACCAGTTTATCGTTTCAATGAATTTTGAAGACTATATATATGTAATGGAATTTCCTGGCTTTCCACACTTAGGATATTATAAATGGCTTCCGCATAATCAATAAGACTTCCGCTAATAAATTCATTTAATAAAAGGTTTAAGTTGAAAGGCTGACTAATACGTAGTTAAGTCCTGTGAGGAGATGATTAGGGCTTAATCTACGGGATTAGGCCGGGCGGTGCCCTAGATTACGAGAGGGGCCGTCACAGTTGGGCCCAGCAAGGGGTCATGGCCGAGCCTGGACCTGTTGTGGCCCAGGCCGGGTCGGGTCCGACCCATTTCGGTCGACCCGACCCAAACAGTAAAAAAAACAGAAAAGAAGAGAAAAATGGGAGAAAAATGAAAGAAAATTTGGAAAAATTATGAAAAAATTGTAAAAAATTGGGAAAATTATATTTCAATAAAATAAAGTTGATTGAACCAATTTGAATACACAATAAACTCACTATTTGAACTAATGAGACACCAAACTCAGGAACCTAGGAAAAAGTGTACGAGAGAGCGAATACAAGACTTGGTGTATCGGGAGGCCAGTAAAGCTAGGACTTTACTTTGTTGTTGTGAGTATACCCATTGACAATTTTACTTGGCATTTCATTCCTATTAATTATTATCCTTGCATAGTCCTTTTGACTATTTGCCTTTGTACTCTTATATCATGTGTTCTTTGTGTCTATGCTCATTTGATGAGTCTAGTTTGCATGATATCCATTCATTTGATTTAATTCATTGATTCCATTCCATGCTATGTCTATTCTTGTTGTTTTAAATGTGAATTGAATGATAAATAGCATGCTATTAGGCTAGTGAATATCTTATAAATGTTTAAGAGGGCTTGTATTCATTATTTGTTTAGGTGTGTAGATGTGCCTATGCCTTGACAATCCATACTTGGTATTTCTTGAAATTTAAAAAGTAGTTTTTGCATTTAGGTCCCGTACTCGATCGAGGTGTGCGCGAATCACGGGGTTAGAGTCCCTGGGGATGTCGGCACATGTTACTTGACATTGTATGACACTCGGGGAGTCCCTGAGGCGGTCTACACACAGGGGTTAGAGTCCCTGGTAACACTTGGGTTAGAGTCCCTTGTGCTATATGATTATTGACCGGGGTTAGAGTCCCTGGTAACACTTGGGTTAGAGTCCCTTGTGCTATATGATTATTGGGTCGGGGTGACACGTTTCACTGCCGACCGGACCTAAATCACTACTTCTTAGCCTAGTGTCGGTATCACTTGTTTAACTCGGTATTTACTCGCATATGGTTTATTATTCAGTTTTCCAATTTATATGCTTTTAAATACCATTTGAATATTTGGAAATGCAAATTAAACTTGTCATCGGGGATTACTGTTTTATTCTTGTACTCACCGTCCTTTTTATGACGGTGGGTGCAGAGCCGTCTACTAGCGGCGGGCAAAGAGAAGATCGGCGATTATCTCCGAGCCGCGGCGCGTCACTACATCGATTATAGGTCTTCTTTTGATATTTTGATTGTATAGTTTATATATGTCTTTCAGATATTTTTTTTGGGGTTGTATATTGGGTTGAGCGTTAGTTCCCCGACTTGACTTAGACCATTTTATCGTTTCAATGAATTTTGAAGACTACATATATTTATGCGATGACATTTTCTGGTTTTCCACACTTAGGATATTATAAATGGCTTCCGCATAATCAATAAGACTTCCGCTAATAAATTCATTTAATAAAAGGTTTAATTAGAAAAGGCTGACTAATACGTAGTTAAGTCCTGCGTGGATATGATTAGGGCTTAATTACGGGATTAGGCCGGGCGGTGCCCTAGATTAGGAGAGGGGCCGTCACAGTTGGTATCAAAGCTTAGGTTCAAGCAAACCTAGGGGAAAGTCTAATGGCTTAAGACATTGTGATACCAACGTCACAGTTGGTATCAGAGACTAGGTATAAGAACCTTATGGATAAATATGAAAAACATGAACTCGTATAAAACACAAACCTTAGAAGTGGAAACCAGATAATCCTTGCCTAGGAACTATTTTGTTGGGAATTGAGTGAAGGTGAGATGGGGATTTCTTATATATACGTGTTAGTTTCTATATGTATATGTATGCGTTATGCCACGTAGTAGCTGATTCGCGTTCGCTATCCACTTGAAGACACCAATGGGGGATTCGCGCGATTTGGAGACACCGAGCTAGCGGCAATCGCCTCCACCATTTCAATTGACAATTTTTAGATGATGTCTGACCAGACGACCGCTCAGGAGCGACAGATCACCAATTTCATCGCTTACATGTCGGCGCAGATGACCGCACTTATTTCGACAGCCCCGTCACCACAGCTACTACTACAGCACCCCGACCACGAGACTCAGCACTACGAGAGTTCGACTTGCATCCAGTGGAGAGATGGAGACTCTGGTAGCGTTGTACACTATAGCAGAGAGTCAGGGACCCAGACTAGAGGAAATACTGCTTATTCGAGACTTTCCAGATGTTTTCCCATAGGATTTACCTGGATTACCGCCACCACGAGAGGTAGACTTCATCATCGACCTAGTACCGGGTTCCAGACCGATCGCGATACCGCCGTACCGCATGGCTCTTAGGTAGTTGGAGGAGTTGAGGACTCAGCTTAAGGATTTGGGGGAGAAGGAATTCATCACACCTTCGATGTCACCGTAGGGAGCGCCAATTCTGTTTGTGAAGAAGAAGGATGGTAGTCTGAGACTATGCATCGACTACAGGCAGTTGAACAAAGTGACAGCGCAGATGGTTGGAGTTCTTGAAGGACTATGACTTTTCCTTAGAGTATCACCCAGTAAAAGCGAACGTAGTCGCAGATGCGCTGAGTAGGAGACCAAGTAGAGGTGCTGAGGTGGTTAGATGTCACATGATGCATGAGTATGGATTACTCGAGGCAGCGGCGATAGCATGTCAGACAGAGGTTCCTACCGATACTCAGGTGATGATTTGCGTACAATTGAGACTACAGACAATGTCTACACAACGAGTGTCAGAGGGTCAGAGGACCGACCTATTGTACTCGAGATTCAGCGAGTTAGCGCAGAGTGCAGAGTGTACAGATTGGGCAGAGACGATAGATCGTTGTCTGAGATACCGGGGCAGGTTGTGGATACCAGAGGTACCGGAGCTGAGAGATGAGATCCTTCAGGAGTCGCATCGTTCCAGATTTACCGTACAACCAGGCAGGACTAAAATGTACCACGACATGAGGAGACATTTATGGTGGCCTGGGATGAAGGCAGACGTGTCTAGATTTATCAGGAACGTGGTATATGTCAGCAAGTGAAGTCCGAGCATCGCAGACCCAGGGATTACTACAGCTGTTTTCCCATTCCTCGATGGAAGTGGGAAGACATCTCTATGGATTTTGTCAGATGATTGCCGAGGACCGCGAGGAGACATGATTCAATCTGGGTTATAGTTGACAGACTGACGAAGTCTACTTATTTACTGCCAGTGGCATCGCATTACACGTTTTATCAGCTGAGCGTACTGTTCGAGAGAGATTATCAGGCTGCACGGGGTACTATTAACGATCACGTCAGATCGAGATGCTACGTATACGTCCAGGATGTGGCGGAGTATGCAAGAGAAGACGACGCGGTGCGCTCAAGATTCGATACGGCTTTCCACCCTCGCAGACGACGGCGGCGAGAGATTGACTTAGGTCCTCGAGGACATGTTGCAGGCATGTGTGTTGGAGTTTGGCGTATCTTGGGCGGAGTACCTACCGTTGTGTGAGTTCGCTTATAACAACAGTTGTCCGGCTAGCATTGAGATGGCGCCATTTGAGGCTTTGTATGGCAGACCGTGTCGCTCGCCATTGTGTTGGGCTGAGCCAGAGGACCGGGAGATAGTGGGGCCTGAAATTGTTGTTGACCACACGGAAAAGGTCAAACTGATCCATCAAAGACTCAGGGGAGCGCATGAGAGAGAAGAGATATGCAGATAAGTATCGCAGTGATCTCGCGTATTCCGAGGGAGCCTTTGTCTATTTAAATGTTTCCCCTCGGAAGGGTCTTCAGAGATTTGGGGTGAAAGGCAAGTTTGCACCGAGGTACATCGGACCTTTCATGATTAAGAAACGGGTCGGGAAAGTGACATACGAGCTTGAATTGCCTCCACGAGATGTCGGGGTCCATCCAAGTGTTCCACATTTCGATGCTTCGACTAGCCGAGTCGAAGACAGGCGTGCGACTGACAGTTGACTTGAGTCAGATCGACCTGAGCGAGGTCATCTCTTACGAGAAACAGCCCATTCAGAACCGTAACTTAAACTTAATTTCGAGGAGGAAATTTTCATTTTGTTGGGAATATTTGTCACGGCCCAAATCTCAAAACTCGTTTTAATTCCTTAATCAGGATCACCGACCCTTGACGTGGGATCTACACTGTGATACGTGCACCGACCGAGGCACATGGCCGAGGTATATCGTATTTTCGTATTGATGTGTAACTAGTGTTATGTATTGTGTAGACTTACTAAGTCGTTTTGGTACAGTTGTAGGTGTCGAGACAAGAGCGGGAACACGCCTCGATATGTGTGTCGACGCGGGTACCGGGTAGTTAGCATTTTGGTAAACCTTATTTAATACTAATATGAAATAAGGAATTACTTATAAGCCTATATAGTCAAGTAAATAATATGGAATATGTAATTGAGTAATTAGCGACGCGGCGGTACGCGGATATCACGATTCGGACGCAAAAATCGGGCGTCGAAACGCCCGGAAACACGGGCGAGTGTCCTAGCGGTGTCACAAACAGGTGTCACACTTGTCCCAACTCAAGCAACACTTGGAAAAATTCAGGCCATGTGTCAACCCCACTTACATGCGCACAAAAACCCACCAAACACTCCCACCTACACCTACACCCCCCCCCCCCCAACAACATGCAAACCAAACCACTCATTCATTCTTGCTGGAGAAGAAGAAGAGATTGCTGGAGGGGATGAATCATCAAGGTTTTGAAGGAATCCATGGGAGTTTGTGAGAAATCCTCAAGCTACATCAACTAGGTACACATATTGAGTTGAAACTTGAACAAGTTCTGGTTTTAGGCAAATTTCAGATAGTAGATCATTGAATATATGCAGTTGATTTATATATTTAGATTCCTCATTTCAAGCTGATAATCCAGCTATATTGAAGATCTTAATTTGGTGTTGAAATCATAATTGTATGAATATTTGAAGTTGCAACATCAAAACTGGAATTCTGCATGTTGTATTAGGAATCAACCTGGGTAATTTAGTCATAATCTGAACAAGTTAGATCCAAATTCAACCACACCAGTGGCATTTGAAATTTCATATAGAAAGGAACAACTTTGCTTAAGTGAAGGTATTCTGATTTAAATGTTTTCATTTCCAAACATGCTCTACAAATAGGTGCTGGAATTATAAAGGACAGTTTTGAAACTAAATTTGCTAAGGGTATAACTCCCTAACTACTTATCCAAAAGTGCTAATATTTTTGTATGTTGTATTTGGATATATTTTCTGCCTTTTTCCCAAAAATCACATTTTTAGGAACTATAGATTGGGAGAAATAGATTTTCTAAATCTGCTGGTCGGATTAAATTTCAATCAGACCTATGTTTAGTAAAAGCATGATATCTCTTTCAGTTTAAATCATAATTCTGAAAACTAAACCTTTCTAGAAAGCTAAGAGAGAGATCAACAATAATGGTAATGATGGAGGAATTCAATATTTGGACCATGTCATGCCTAAAAGTGCATTAAGATGTAGGACTGAAATTGAAACTTAATTTAGTCTTTAGGGGCTGATTTAGGATGATTGAATTAAAGTCTATTGAACCAATTTGAATACACAATAAACACACTAAATTGAGCTTAAATTGACTATTTGAACTAATGAGACACCAAACTCAGGAACCTAGGAAAAAGGGTACGAGAGAGCGAATACAAGACTTGGTGTATCGGGAGGCCAGTAAAGCTAGGACTTTACTTTGTCGTTGTGAGTATACCCATTGACAATTTTACTTGGCATTTCATTCCTATTAATTGTTGTTCTTGCATAGTCCTTTTGACTATTTGCCTTTGTACTCTTATATCATGTGTTCTTTGTGTCTATGCTCATTTGATGAGTCTAGTTTGCATGATATCCATTCATTTGATTTAATTCATTGATTCCATTCCATGCTATGTCTATTCTTGTTGTTTTAAATGTGAATTGAATGATAAATAGCATGCTATTAGGCTAGTGAATATCTTATAAATGTTGAAGATGACTTGTATTCCTTATTTGTTTAGGTGTGTAGATGTGCCTATGCCTTGACAATCCATACTTGGTATTTCTTGAAATTTAAAAAGTAGTTTTTGCATTTAGGTCCCGTACTCGATCGAGGTGTGCGCGAATCACGGGGTTAGAGTCCCCGGGGATGTCGGCACATGTTACTTGACACCGTATGACACTCGGGGTTAGAGTCCCCGAGGTGGTCTACACACCGGGGTTAGAGTCCCCGGTAACACTTGGGTTAGAGTCCCTTGTGTTATATGATTATTGTGGGGTTAGAGTCCCTGGTAACACTTGGGTTAGAGTCCTTGTGCTTTATGATTATTGAGTCGGAGTGACATGTTTCATCGCCGACCGGACCTAAATCACCACTACTTAGCCCAAAGTGTCGGTATCACTTGTTTAACTCGGTATTTATTCGCATATGGTTTATTTTCCAGTTTTTCCATTTATATGCTTTTAAATACCATTTGAATATTTGGAAATGCAAATTAAACTTGTCATCGGGGATTACTGTTTTATTCTTGTACTCATCGTCCTTTTTATGACGGTGGGTGCAGAGCCGTCTACCAGCAGGCCGGGCAAATAGAAAATTGGCGATTATCCCTGAGCCCGCGGCGCGTCACTGCATCGATTGTAGGTCTTCTTTTGATATTTTGATTGTATCTGTTATATACGTCTTTCAGATACTATTTGGGGTGGTATATTGGGTTGAGCGTTAGTTCCCCCGACTTGACTTAGACTATTTTGTTGTTTCACTACATTTTGAGGACTTTATATATGTGATGTCATTTCTGGTTTTCCACACTTAGGGTTTTATAAATGGCTTCCGCATAAGTTACTCATTGCTTCCGCATAATCAATAAGACTTCCGCTAATTAATTAATTTAATAAAAAGTTTTAATTAACTTTAAATTTTATAAACTGGTAGGACTAGTGTATTACTTATCATAAACACGAGAAAAGAGGCGTCTAGGTTTAATTAGAAAAGGCTGACTAATACGTAGTTAAGTCCTGCGTGGATATGATTAGGGCTTAATTACGGGATTAGGCCGGGCGGTGCCCTAGATTAGGAGAGGGGCCGCCTCGCGCGAATCCCCCATTGCTGTCTTCAAGTGGATAGCGAACGCGAATCAGCTACTACGTGGCATAACGCATATATATACATATAGAAACTAACACGTATATATAAGAAATCCCCGTCTCACCTTCACTCAATTCCCAACAAAATAGTTCCTAGGCAAGGATCATCTGGTTTCCACTTCTAAGGTTTGTGTTTTATACAAGTTCGTGTTTTTCTTATTTCTCCCTAAGGTTCTAACACTTAGTCTCTGATACCAACTGTGACGTTGGTATCACAATGTCTTAAGCCATTAGACTTTCCCCTAGGTTCGCTTGAACCTAAAGGTCTGATACCAACTGTGACGGCCCCTCTCCTAATTTAGGGCACCGCCCGGCCTAATCCCGTAATTAAGCCCTAATCATATCCACGCAGGACTTAACTACGTATTAGTCAGCCTTTTCTAATTAAACCTTTTATTAAATGAATTTATTAGCGGAAGTCTTATTGATTATGCGGAAGCCATTTATAATATCCTAAGTGTGGAAAACCAGGAAATGCCATCGCATAAATATATGTAGTCTTCAAAATTCATTGAAACGATAAAATGGTCTAAGTCAAGTCGAGGAACTAACGCTCAACCCAATATACAACCCCAAAAAATATCTGAAAGACATATATAAACTATACAATCAAAATATCAAAAGAAGACCTACAATCGATGTAACAGGGATAATCGCCGATCTTCTCTTTGCCTGGCCTGCTAGTAGACAGCTCTGCACCCACCGTCATAAAAAGGACGGTGAGTACAAGAATAAAACAGTAATCCCCGATGACAAGTTTAATTTTCATTTCCAAATATTCAAATGGTATTTAAAAGCATATAAATTGGAAAACCGAATAATAAACCATATGCGAGTAAATACCGAGAGTTAAACAAGTGATACCGACACTAGGCTAAGTAGTAGTGATTTAGGTCCTGGTCATTTAAGAATGAAACGTGTCACCCCCGACGCAATAATCATATAGCACAAGGGACTCTAACCCAAGTGTTACCAGGGACTCTAACCCCGGTGTGTAGACCACCTCAGGGACTCTAACCCCGAGTGTCATACAATGTCAGGTAACGTGTGCCGACATCCCCAGGGACTCTAACCCCGTGATTCGCGCACACCTCGATCAAGTACGGGACCTAAATGCAACAACTACTTTTTAGATTTTCAAGAAATACCAAGTATGGATTGTCAAGGCATAGGCACATCTACACACCTAAACAAATAATGAACACAAGTCCTCTTAAACATTTATAAGATATTCACTAGCCTAATAGCATGCTATTTATCATTCAATTCACATTTGAAACAATAAGAATAGACATAGCATGGAATGGAATCAATGAATTAAATCAAATAAATGGATATCATGCAAACTAGACTCATCAAATGAGCATAGACACAAAGAATCACATGATATAAAAGTACAAAGGTAAATAGTCAAAAGGACTATGCAAGAAAAACAACTTATAGGAATGAAATGCCAAGTAAAATCGTCAATGGGTATACTCACAACAACAAAGTAAAGTCCTAGCTTTACTGGCCTCCCGTAACTCCAAATCTTGTCTTCGCTATCCCGTACCCTTTTCCTAGGTTCCTGAGTTTGGTGTCTCATTAGTTCAAGTATAGTGGGTTTATTGTGTATTCAAATTGGTTCAATAAACTTTATTTTATCTAAATATAATTTTTCCAGAATTTTTTCCAAATTTTCTTTCATTTTTCTCCCATTTTTTTCTCTTATTTCTTCTTTTTTTATTTATTCGTTTGGGTCTGTCGACCCAAACAGGTCGGACTCCGACCGCCCGGACTGAACAGTCCAGGCTCGGCCCACGGGCCGAGCTCGACCCGTTCTCTGGGCCCGCCCAATAAGGAGGGGGTCGGGTCGACCCAGACGGGTCGGACCCGACCCGGCTGGGTCGAACAGTCCATGCTCGGCCCATGGGCCGAGCCAGCCCGTTCGCGCCCGGCCCAAGAGGAGGTGCACACGCGCGCGATGCGCACGTGTGCACCTCCTTCCTCCCGATCGACTGGTTCGATCGGGAGGAAGGAAGAATACTTTTTTTTTATTTCTTTCTCTCCTCCGGTGATGGGTTGGGGTGGCTCTCCACCCCAACCCCGGTGGAGTCGATGGCGGAGGAGGCACCCCTGTCATCACCACCGCAAGATTATGGGGTTCGGCCAGGGAGGCCGAACCCCCATTCTTTCGGCTACCCAAAACAACCACAACAAGAACGACTCAACTTGCTCTCCTTCCCGACGCATCACTTCTCCTCCTCCTCCTCTCCTTTTCTTCTTCTTCCTCTCTCGGTTTTCTTCCTCTTCTTTGGTCCGATCGATCGTGTGTTTGCATGTGTGTGTTGTATGTGATGTAGGTGGGTAGGTGGGTGTGTACACGTGGTGGGGCATTAGACATGTGTTTGTATTTTTGGACAAGTGTGTTGTGGTGTGTGTGTACAAGTGACACCTAACCGTGACACCACTAAGACACTTGTCGATGTTTTCGGGCGTTTCGATGCCCGGTTTCGCGTCCGAACCGTGATATCTGCGTACCGTCGCGTCGTTAGTCACTCAATATCTATTCTATATTGACAAATTTTTATTCAATTTGTGTGTTTTCGTTTCCCCGACCTAATATTCGGTCCCGTCAACTACCCGTACCCGCATCGACACGCGTATCGAGGTGTGTCCCCGCTCTCGTCTCGACACCTACAACTGTACCAAAACGACTTAGTAAGTCTACACAATACATAACACTAGGCATACATCAATACAAAAATATCATATACCTCGGCCACGTGCCTCGTTCGGTGTACGTATCACAGTGTAGATCCCACGACAAGGGTCGGTGATCCTGATTAAGGAATTAAAACAGGGTTAGAGATTTTGGGCCGTGACAAATATTCCCAACAAAATGAAAATTTCGTCCTCGAAATTAAGTTTAAGTTACGGTTCTACCTGACTCGAACCGGTACGAGAATCTATCTCACATGTATGCCATTTTCCCGACTCGTTTCTTAATCATGAAAGGCCCGATATACCTCGGTGCAAACTTGCATTTCACCCCAAATCTCTGAAAACCCTTCCGAGGGGAAACCTTTAAAAAGACAAAGGCTCCCACGGAATACGCGAGATCACCGCGATACTTATCTGCATATCCCTTCTGTTTCTCATGTGCTCCTCTGAGTCTCTGACGGATCAGTTTGACCTTTTCTGTGTGGTCAACAACAATTTCAGCCCCACTATCTCCCGGTCCTCTGGCTCAGCCCAACACGATGGCGAGCGACACGGTCTGTCGTACAAAGCCTCAAATGACGTCATCTCAATGCTAGCCTGATAACTGTTGTTATAAGCAAACTGACACAACGGTAGGTACTACGCCCAAGATCCGCCAAACTCCAACACGCATGCCCGCAATATGTCCTCGAGGACCTGAATCAATCTCAGTCTGGCCGTCGATCTGAGGGTGGAAAGCCGTACTGAACTGTAGGCGCGTACCGTACTACTCTTGCATACTCCGCCACATCCTGGACGTATATGTAGCATCTCGATCTGACGTGATCGTTAATGGTACCCCGTGGAGTCTGATAATCTCTCTCTCGAACATTACGCTCAGCTGATCGAACGTGAAATGCGATGCCACTGGCAAGAAATGAGCAGACTTCATCAGTCTGTCAACTATAACCCAGATTGAATCATGTTTCCTCGCGGTCCTCGGTAATCCTCTGACAAAATTCATAGAGAGGTCTTCCCACTTCCATCGAGGAATGGGAAGCGCTGTAGTAATCCCCCGGTCTGCGATACTCGGACTTCACTTGCTGACATATACCACAATTCCTAATCAATCTAGACACGTCTGCCTTCATCCCATGCCACCAGAAATGTCTCCTCATGTCATGGTACATCTTAGTCCTGTCTGGATGTACGGTAAATCTGGAACGATGCGACTCCTAAAGGATCTCATCTCTCGCTCCGCACCTCGATATCCACAACCCGCCGCGGTATCTCGGACATTGATCCGTCGTCTCGCCCAATCTATACACTCGCACTCGCGCTAACTTGCTAAATCTCGAGTACAACCGGGTCTGGTCCTCGACCCTCTGACACTCGTTGTATAGACACGATCTGTAGTCTCATCTGTGCGTAAATCATCACCTGAGCATAGGTAGGAACCTCTGTCTGATATGCTGTTGCCGTTGCCTCGAGTAATCCATATTCATGCATCATGTGACATCTGACCACCTCAGCATCTCTACTCGGTCTCCTACTCAACGCATCTGCGACTACGTTCGCTTTTCCTGGGTGATACTCTAAGGAAAACTCATAGTCCTTCAAGAACTCCAACCATCTACGTTGTCTCATGTTCAACTCTTTCTGTGTGAAGAGATATTTCAGACTTTTGTGATCAGTGAAGAGTGAATCTCTCTTCATACAGAAGGTGTCTCCAAGTCTTCAGCGCAAATACAACCGCTGCCAACTCTAGATCGTGAGTGGGGTAGTTCTTCTCATGTATCTTTAACTGTCTTGATGCGTATGCCACGACGCCGCTACCCTGCATCAACACACAACCTAAACCCGTATGAGAAGCATCTGTGTACACTAGAAATCCCTGTCCAGCCTTTGGCAGTACTAACACTGGTGCGGTAGTTAATGACTTCTTCAGCTAAGTAAAGGCAGCCTCGCACTTCTCAGTCCACTCATAAGCAACATCTTTTGTGTCATCCTTGTCATCGGTGAAGCGATCTTCGAGAAATCATTCACAAATCTACGGTAATATCCTGCTAACCCCAAGAAACTCCTGATCTCCGGTACTGATGTCGGTGTCGGCAAGTCCGTGATCGTCTAAATCTTGGCCGGATCTACAGCAATCCCTGCTGCTCCATTTGAAACTCACTCGATGAGAGACTGATTTACATTTCATACGTATGTTAGTGACGGTGGATCATGAAATTAAAATGTTCATTTGTATTCCAATATATGTTGCGAGGATGTTGCCCTGGCATATATTGATGGGAAGAGACAGATGGTGTGTTCTTTGCTTGGAGGTCGCGGAGGAGCCCAGCTCGTCGCGGAGGAGCCCTAGTGTCGCGGAGGAGCCCAGCCCTACAGAGTAAGATGGGGGTATGGCCTTGGGCGAGTATGGCCTTGGGCGAGTATGGCCTTGGGTCTTCATTAAACACCATTGTCCTGTGAGATTTGTTTCAATTTCGAGGACGAAATTCTAATTCGTTGGGAAGACTGTAACGACCGAAAATTTGACTTGTGCCACGTGTCAAGTCAAGGTCGTATGTGGGACCCACTCGTCGAAATACGTATGTCCGAATCTAATTTGAAATGAAAATGCTAGCTATGCGAGGAAATTAGTGAACCGAAACACGAACGAGGACGCGCCTCGAGTCACGTGCCGACGTGGGACCGAAATAGTGGCTCTATATGGTGTTAAAATGTCCATTGGATATGCATCGTGTTGCGTGTAGCGCGAGTATTGAGATTTTTAAATGATGCGAGTTGGTGCCTCGAAATGCGCGCTGCTCGGTTGTTGAGTTGTCTCGAGATTCGTGTTGCACGAATCTCGATGACACTTTTTGATTTGAAATCAAAAAGAAAATGTATATATATATCATATATTATACATATATAGATATATATAAAGAAAAAAAAAGAGGATAAGAATCAGAGAAGAGAGAGAAAGAAAAGGAAACAGAGAGAGAAATCGTGTGGAAGAAGAGAGGGAGATGACGATGATGACCGGCGCGCCACGACGGCGGCTCCCCGTCCGGCCGGGCGACAGCCCGCGGCGGCGGTGGAGGCGAGCCGCGACGCGGACGGCCAGCTTCGGACGAAAACGGCGAATGGACCACCACTGAAGAAGAAGCAGCAAGGAGCTCGACGAGCGGCCTCGCCATCGTGGCGGCAGATCGGAGACGACGCAGCGATGAGCGCGGTTCGCGGTAGCGGTGACGGTCGCTGGCGGCTCGGCCGCAGAAGCGCGACGACTCGCGGCTACATGAGAGCCCACGACAACGGCGGCGCGCACTGCGAAGGGCGGCGACATCGGCTTGGACCAGCAGCGAACCGATCGCGAGGGTGGGTGACGCAGAGGAGCGAGCGGCCGTCTCTAGTGACGGTGGCCGGCGCGGCGGCGAACGGTTTGAGCGGTGCCTCAGCGCCGAGGAGTGGCGCGATCGCCGCAGAGGCGGCAAGACGGCTCAGGGGCAACGACGCCGCGAGCAGACAGCGCAAAGCGCCGACAAGGGACAAAGGCGCCGCGACCGACGAGCGAAGGCGTGGTCGCGACGAGATGAACGGCGCGGTGGCGGTTTATCGACCGGTCGGATGCGAGATTTCGACGAAATCGCGACGACGCGATGGAGGTGAGGTTTATTTCACCTAATTGAGTTCTGATTTGAACAATTAAGTAAAATAGCCCTCAAATGTTTAAATGGACACCAGGGACTAGGAGTCGGGTCCATCATTACCATTATTGTTGATCTCTCTCTTAGCTTTCTAGAAAGGTTTAGTTTTCAGAATTATGATTTAAACTGAAAGAGATATCATGCTTTTACTAAACATAGGTCCGATTGAAATTTAATCCGACAGTAAGATTTAGAAAATCTATTCCTCCCAATCTATAGTTCCTAAAAATGTGATTTTTGGTCAAAAGGCAGAAAATATATCCAAATACAACATACTAAAAGATTAGCTCTTTTGAATAAGTAGTTAGGGAGTTATACCCTTAACAAATTTAGTTTCAAAAGCTGTCCTTTATAATTCAAAGCACCTATTTGTAGAGCATGTTTGGAAATGAAAACATTCAAATCAGAATACCTTAAGTTAAGCAAAGTTGTTCCTTTCTATATGAACTTTCAAATGCCACTGGTGTGGTTGAATTTGGATCTAACATGTTCGATTATGACTAAATTACCCAGGTTGATTCCTAATACAACATGCAGAATTCCAGTTTTGATGTTGCAACTTCAAAAATTCATATCTTTATGATTTCAACACCAAATTAAGATCTTCAATATAGCTGAATTATCAGCTTGAAATGAGGAATCTAAATATATAAATCAACTACATATATTCAATGATCTACTATCTGAAATTTGCCTAAAACCAGAACTTGTTCAAGTTTCAACTCAATATGTGTACCTAGTTGATGTAGCTTGAGGATTTCTCACAAACTCCCATGGATTCCTTCAAAACGTTGATGATTCATTCCCCTTCAGCAAACCTCTTCTTCTTCTCCAGCAAGAATGAATGAGTGGTTTGGTTTGCATGTTGTTGGGGGGTGTAGGTGTAGGTGGGAGTGTTTGGTGGGTTTTTGTGTGCATGTAAGTGGGGTTGACACATGGCCTGAATTTTTCCAAGTGTTGCTTGAGTTGGGACAAGTGTGACTTGAGTTGGGACAAGTGTGACACCTGTTCGTGACACCGCTAGGACACTCGCCCTTGTTTCCGGGCGTGTCAACGCCCGGTTTCGCGTCCGAATCGTGATATACGCGTACCGTCGCGTCGCTAGTCACTCAATATATATATTCCATATTATTTACTTGACAAATTGTTATTCAATTTCATTTTAGTATTACATAAGACTTACCAAAATGCTAACTACCCGGTTTCCCGACTAGCACGCTACTCGAGGCGTGTCCCCGCTCTCGTCTCGACGCCTACAACCGTACAAAATGACTTAGTAAGTCTACACAATACATAACACTAGGCATACATCAATACAAAAATACCATATACCTCGGCCACGTGCCTCGGTCGGTGTACGTATCACAGTGTAGGTCACACGTCAAGGGTCGGTGATCCTGATTAAGGAATTAAAACGGGTTTTGAGATTTGGGCCGTGACAAATATTCCCAACAAAATGAAAATTTCGTCATTGAAATTAAGTTTAAGTTACGGTTCTGAATGGGCTGTTTCTCGTAAGAGATGTCCTCGCTAAGGTCGATCTGACTCAATTCAACTGTCAGTCGCACGCCTGTCTTCGACTCGGCTAGTCGAAGCATCGAAATGCGGAACACTGGATGGACCCCTGACATCTGTGGAGGCAATTCAAGCTCGTATGTCACTTTCCCAACCCGTTTCTTAATCATGAAAGGCTCGATGTACCTCGGTGCAAACTTGCCTTTCACCCCAAATCTCTGAAGACCCTTCCGAGGGGAAACATTTAAATAGACAAAGGCTCCCTCGGAATACGCGAGATCACTGCGATACTTATTTGCATATCTCTTATGTCTCTCATGTGCTCATCTGAGTCTTTGACGGATCAGTTTGACCTTTTCCGTGTGGTCAACAACAATTTCAGGCCCCACTATCTCCCGGTTCTCCTCTGGCTCAGCCCAACACAATGGCGAGCGACACGGTCTGCCATACAAAACCTCAAATGGCGCCATCTCAATGCTAGCCTGACAACTGTTGTTATAAGCGAACTCACACAACGGTAGGTACTCCGCCCAAGATCCGCCAAACTCCAACACACATGCCCGCAACATGTCCTCGAGGACCTAAATCAATCTCTCGGTCCGCCGTCTTGGCCCGAGGTTGGAAAGCCGCATCGAAGCGTAGGCGCGCACCGCATCGCTCTTGCATACTCCGCCACATCCCGGACATACGTAGCATCTCGATCTGACATGATCGTTAATGGTACCTCGTGCAGCCTGATAATCTCTCTCTCGAACAGTACGCTCAGCTGATCGAACGTGTAATGCGATGCCACTGGTAGGAAATGAGCAGACTTCATCAGTCTGTCAACTATAACCCAGATTGAATCATGTCTCCTCGCGGTCCTCGGCAATCCTCTGACAAAATTCATAGAGATGTCTTCCCACTTCCATCGACGATTGAGTTGAGACAGGTGAAGATACAGTCTGACGTGACCTATGAGGAGAGACCGATAAAGATTGTCGACCTTCGAGTACAGATTCTTCGGAACAGGGAACTCACGAAGGTCTTAGTTCGTTAGCGTTAAAGCATCGTAGACGGAGGACTCACTGGGAGCTCGAGTCGACGATAAGGACACGTTACCCTCAGCTATTCTCTGGTATAGGATTCGGGTTACAATTAAATTTCGGGACGAAATTTCTTTTAGTTGGGAAGACTGTAACGGCCCGAAAATTCGACTCGTGCCACGTGTAATTTTAGGGTCGTATGTGGGACCCACTTGCCGAAATGCGTATGCTCGAATCTCGAGTGGAGATGTTAATTGTTGAGAAACGTATACACGGAGAATTCGGGGAGCCGAAACACGAACGGGGACGTGCCTCGAGTCGCGTGCCAACATGGGACCGAGATAGTCGCGTAATGTGGTTTAATGTGTACATTGGATACGCCTCGTGATGCGTGTAGCGCGAGTATCAAAATTTTGAAAGTGAGGCGGGTTTGTGCCTCGAGATGCGCGCTGCTCGATTTCAGAAGACACTTTTGATTTGAAAATCAAAAGTAGAAAATGTAAATATATATTAATATATATATATATATATATATATATATATATATATATATATATCAAGAGAGAGAAGAAAAGAAAAAGAAAAGAAAGGAAAGTAAGAGAGAGGAAAAACCAGAGAGATTGAAGAAGAGAGGGAGAGAGAGAGATCGTGAGGAGCGGAGAGAGGGAGAGGTGGCGAGAGGGACGGCCGAGAGGTGGCGGATCGGCGAGATCGGAGCAGCCCAGCAGCGGCGCGGTGGGCGGAGACGGTGGACGGCGGACGGCGGAGCGCTCCAGCGACCAGCGACGGCGTGTCTCAGCAGCCGACAGTGCGGCGATCGGCGCGGACAGATCGGCGCGGCGCGGCGACACCGGCCCGCGGACGGCGGTTGCGCGGCGGCGCAGGGAGGTCGCGACGCGGCCTGCGAGGCCGAGGACGATGGCCGGCGGGGAGCAGAGGTCGACGTAGCAGCGAAGACGAGCAGCTGGTCGGCAGCGGCGTGACCGGATCCGCGACGACGACGGCCAGCGGCGACCGATCGGCACCAGCGAGGAGGCGGACCAGCAGGCGCGTGGCGGTAGCTGCGCGGCTGTGCGGCGGGGCTCACTGCGTGACTGCGCGGTGGAGATGAGGAGCAGCGGGGGTCGGCGCGCACGAGCAGCAGCGGCGGAGCAGGCAGGCGGTGGCGGCGGCGGAGCTGGCAGCGCCGGCGAGGGCAGCGGTGGCGCGACAGTGACGACGTCGGCGTCGGCGCGACAGCGGCAACGACGCGGTGAACGACGCGATGGCGTTGTCGGACCGATCGGAGGCGTGAATCGACGAATGTCGAAGACACGATTGAGGTGAAGTATATTCACCTAATTTTATTTGCGACTTGCATGATTTAGTAACTGAAATGGTAAAAATGGACATCAGGGACTTAGGATGCTATAGTCGGGTGTCAGGTGCGCATATCGAGACGCAAGTGAGTGCGTTTTTTAGGTACGTAAGATTCCTTCTGAAAGTCACTGAGGGTTTACTTTTCTATCATTGATTGCCTATTTGTGGTTGTTGGATGCTATTCCCCCTATTCTTTGTTATTGATTTCCATGACGCATTTGGGTTGGGGGTCCAGTACCGGTGGTTTGGGCCTTCGGGTATCCTGTTTCCGGGCTGGGCCGTTACATACCGCTTCTTGTTGTACTTATGGCAAACTAGGGTCGTACGCGGGTAACCAGGTGAAATGAAGTGTGTGCTTCCACCGAAAGGATCCTGGGGGTATGGAAACCCAAGATCGGTTGTTTGGGCCTTCGGGTATCTATTCTTATCGGGCCGGGCCGTTACATTTTGGGAACCAGGTGAAAGGAAGTGGGGCATTCACCGAAAGGATCCCGAGGTTTGACGTACGATTTAGTGTGACCGGGAGGAGTACACGGTTTGTTTATCTCGTGTTATTTATTCATGTGATGATCTTAGCACAGTTGACTGTTTAGTTCACATGATTATTTGACATGTTTATTGGTATCTGTCTATATTTCGTAATAAATGCTTGGTGTACTTTGTTGGAATCTTACTAATTGTACTCCCCATCTTCCTTTTTGTGAGAGTCCAGTCAGTAAAATCCCAAGGAACTCCTCCGAGCATTCATATAAATAAATGAAATTCAATAAATACTGTTAAATAAACATGCGGAATGTAAACAGACAACTGTAAGTAGGGCATCGCATGCATAAATAACAATAAAGTGCAAATGTGTGTGTCTGTTCCAGTCAGACTAAACCATACTTCGGGATTTCCTTCCAAGATCCCACTAGTGGGCGGACCCAACTAGCTATCACCTGATCTCTCTCGATGGCCGGCGTAGACCTACGACGCACCGACACATGTAGCAGTTCCCTCGGGTCGTTATCCACCGAGCACTCCTGATACACATGCTATGGTCTAGAATGCATAGACACACAACGGAAAATCCGGTGGGAGTAACTAACCAACCGTGCAAACAACGACAAGATATGGATATAGGAAAAATCACAAGGAAACATTGGAATTGAATGAAATTACAAAGCAAAATAAATACTCGAGAGTTTTTCCATTGGGTTTTACAAACTGGACTCGTCATCCATAATCTTATGTGAATGTGAATGTGAGATGGTTTTACAAAGTGGAAACCAGATGATCCTTGCCTAGGAACTATTTTGTTGGGAATTGAGTGAATGTGAGATGGGGATTTCTTATATATACGTGTTAGTTTCTATATGTATATATATGCGTTATGCCACGTAGTAGCTGATTCGCGTTCGCTATCCACTTGAAGACACCGATGAGGGATTCATGCGAGGTTGGAGACACCGGAGCTAGCGACAGTCAGCCTTTAACCGTATCAGTTGACAAGTTTTAGAGGATGTGTGACCGGACGACCGCTCAAGAGCTAAAGATCGTCGATTGCATCGCTTACATGTCGGCGTAGATGACTGCACTGGTTTCGATCGCCCCCGTCACCACAGCTACTACTACAGCACCCCCGACCACGAGACTCAACACTACGAGAGTTCGGCTTGCATCCGATGGAGAGATGGAGACTCTGGTAGCGTTGTACGCTGTAGCAGAGAGTCAGGGACCCAGACTAGAGGAGATACCGGTTGTTCGAGATTTCCCAGATGTTTTCCCAGAGGATTTACCTGGATTATCGCCACCACGAGAGGTAGACTTCATCATTGACCTAGTACCGGGTTCCAGACCGATCGCGATACCGCCGTACCGCATGGCTCCTAGGGAGTTGGAGGAGGTGAGGACTCAACTTAAGGATTTGGGGGAGAAGGAATTCATCACACCTTCGATGTCATCGTGGGGAGCGCCAGTTCTGTTGTGAAGAAGAAGGATGGTAGTTTGAGACTATGCATCGACTACAGGCAGTTGAACAAAGTGACATCGCAGATGGTTGGAGTTCTTGAAGGACTACGACTTTTCCTTAGAGTATCACCCAAGAAAAGCGAACGTAGTCGCAGATGCGCTGAGTAGGAGACCGAATAGAGATGCTGATGTGGTCAGATGTCACATGATGCATGAGTATGGATTACTCGAGGCAGCGACGACAGCATGTCAGACAGAGATTTCTACCGATACTTAGGTGATGTTTTGCGCACAGATGAGACTACAGACCGTGTCTACACAGCCAGTGTCAGAGGGTCGAGGACCGACCAGTCGTACTCGAGATTCAGCGAGTTAGCGCAGAGTGTCGAGTGTACAGATTGGGCAAAGATGACAGATTAGTGTCTGAGATACCGGGGCAGGTTGTGGATACCAGATGTACCGGAGTTGAGAGATGAGATCCTTCATGAGTCACACCGTTCCAGACTTACAGTACATCCAGGCAGGACTAAGATGTACCACGACATGAGGAGACATTCCCGGTGGTCTGGGATGAAGGCAGACGTGTCTAGATTCATCAGGAACTGTGGTAGTCATTCAGCAAGTGAAGTCCGAGCATCGCAGACCCGGGGGATTACTACAGCCGCTTCCCATTCCTCGATGGAAGTAGGAAGTCATCTCTATGAATTTTGTCAGATGATTGCCGAGGACCGCGAGGAGACATGATTCAATCTGGGTTATAGTTGACTGACTGATGAAGTCTGCTCATTTCCTACCAGTGGCATCGCATTACACGTTCGATCAGCTGAGCGTACTGTTCGAGAGAGAGATTATCAGGCTGCACGAGGTACCATTAACGATCATGTCAGATCGAGATGCTACGTATACGTCCAGGATGTGGCGGAGTATGCAAGAGCAGTACAGTACGCGCCTACAGTTCAGTACGGCTTTCCAACCTCAGACCGACGGGCAGACTGAGAGATTGATTTAGGTCCTCGAGGACATGTTGCGGGCATGTGTGTTGGAGTTTGGCGGATCTTGGGCGGAGTACCTACCGTTGTGTGAGTTCGCTTATAACAACATTTGTCAGGCTAGCATTGGGATGGCGCCATTTGAGGCTTTGTATGGCAGACCGTGTCGCTCGCCATTGTGTTGGGCTGAGCCAGAGAACCGGGAGATAGTGGGGCCTGAAATTGTTGTTGACCACACGAAAAAGTCAAAGCGATCCGTCAAAGACTCGATGAGCACGTGAGAGAGAGAAGAGATATGCAAATAAGTATCGCAGGTGATCTCGCGTATTCGAGGGAGCCTTTGTCTATTTAAATGTTTCCCTCGGAAGGGTCTTCAGAGATTTGGGGTGAAAGGCAAGTTTGCACCGAGGTACATCGGGCCTTTCATGATTAAGAAATGGGTTGGGAAAGTGACATACAAGCTTGAATTGCCTCCACAAATGTCAGGGGTCCATCCAGTGTTCCACATTTCGATGCTTCGACTAGCCGAGTCGAAGATGTGCGTGCGATCGACGTTGACTTGAGTCAGATCGACCTTAGCGAGGACATCTCTTACGAGAGACAGCCCATTCAGAACCGTAACTTAAACTTAATTTCGAGGACGAAATTTTCATTTTGTTGGGAATATTTGTCACGGCCCAAATCTCAAAACCCGTTTTAATTCCTTAATCAGGATCACCGACCCTTGACGTGTGACCTACACTGTGATACGTACACCGACCGAGGCACGTGGCCGAGGTATATAGTATTTTTGTATTGATGTATGCCTAGTGTTATGTATTGTGTAGACTTACTAAGTCATTTTGTACGGTCGTAGGCGTCGAGACGAGAGCGGGGACACGCCTCGAGTAGCGTGCTAGTCGGGAAACCGGTAGTTAGCATTTTGGTAAGTCTTATGTAATACTAAAATGAAATTGAATAACAATTTGTAAAGTAAATAATATGGAATATATATATTGAGTGACTAGCGACGCAACGCACGCGTATATCACGATTCGGACGCGAAACCGGACGTCGAAACGCCCGAAACACGGCGAGTGTCCTAGCGGTGTCACGAACAGTGTCACACTGTCCCAACTCAAGTCACACTTGTCCCACTCAAGCAACACTTGGAAAAATTCGGGCCATGTGTCAACCCCACTTACATGCACACAAAAACCCACCAAACACTCCCACCTACACCTACACCCCCCAACAACATGCAAACCAAACCACTCATTCATTCTTCTTTGGAGAAGAAGAAGAGGTTTGTTGGAGGGAATGAATCATCAAGGTTTTGAAGGAATCCATGGGAGTTTGTGAGAAATCCTCAAGCTACATCAACTAGGTACACATATTGAGTTGAAACTTGAACAACAAGTTCGGTTTTAGGCAAATTTCAGATAGTAGATCATTGAATATATGCAGTTGATTTATATATTTAGATTCCTCATTTCAAGCCGATAATTCAGCTATATTGAAGATCTTAACTTGGTGTTGAAATCATAAAGATATGAATTTTTGAAGTTGCAACATCAAACGGAATTTCGCATATTGTATTAGGAATCAACCTGGGTAATTTAGTCATAATCGAACATGTTAGATCCAAAATCAACCACACCAAAGTGGCATTGGAAAGTTCATATAGAAAGGAACAACTTTGCTTAACTTAAGGTATTCTCGATTTGAATGTTTTCATTTCCAAACATGCTCTACAAATAGGTGCCTTTGGAATTATAAAGGACAGCTTTTGAAACTAAATTTGCTAAGGGTATAACTCCCTAACTACTTATCCAAAAGAGCTAATCTTTAGTATGTTGTATTTGGATATATTTTTCGCCTTGTGACCAAAAATCACATTTTTAGGAACTATAGATGGGATAAATATATTTTCTAAATCTTCCGGTCGGATTAAATTTCAATCGACCTATGTTTAGTAAAAGCATGATATCTCTTTCAGTTTAAATCATAATTTCGAAAACTAAACCTTTCTAGAAAGCTAAGAGAGATATCAACAATAATGGTAATGATGGAGGAATTCAATATTTGGACCATGTCATGCCTAAAAGTGCATTAAGATGTAGGACCGAAATTGAAACTTAATTTAGTCTTTAGGGCTGATTTAGGATGATTGAATTAAAGTCTATTGAACCAATTTGAATACACAATAAACACACTAAATTGAGCTTAAATTCACTATTTGAACTAATGAGACACCAAACTCGGGAACCTAGGAAAAAGGGTACGAGAGAGCGAATACAAGACTTGGTGTATCGGGAGGCCAAGTAAAGCTAGGACTTTACTTTGTTGTTGTGAGTATACCCATTGACAATTTTACTTGGCATTTCATTCCTATTAATTGTTGTTCTTGCATAGTCCTTTTGACTATTTGCCTTTGTACTCTTATATCATGTGTTCTTTGTGTCTATGCTCATTTGATGAGTCTAGTTTGCATGATATACATTCATTTGATTTAATTCATTGATTCCATTCCATGCTATGTCTATTCTTGTTGTTTTAAATGTGAATTGAAGGATAAATAGCATGCTATTCGGCTAGTGAATATCTTATAAATGTTCAAGAGGACTTGTGTTCATTATTTGTTTAGGTGTGTAGATGTGCTTATGTCTTGACAATCCATACTTGGTATTTCTTGAAAATCTAAAAATTAGTTGTTGCATTTTGGTCCCGTACTTGATCGAGGTGTGCGCGAATCACGGGGTTAGAGTCCCCGGGGATGTCGGCACACGTTACCTTACATTGTATGACACTCGGGGTTAGAGTCCCCGAGGTGGTCTACACACCGGGGTTAGAGTCTCTCGGTAACACTTGGGTTAGAGTCCCTTGTGCTATATGATTATTGGGTCGGGGTGACACGTTCACCGCCGACCGACCTAAATTACTACTACTTAGCCTAGTGTCGTATCACTTGTTTAACTCTCGGTATTTACTCGCATATGGTTTATTATTCGGTTTTCCAATTTATATGCTTTTAAATACCATTTGAATATTTGGAAATGCAAATTAAACTTGTCATCGGGGATTCTTGTTTTATTCTTGTACTCACCGTCCTTTTTATGACGGTGGGTGCAGAGTCGTCTACTAGCAAAGTAGGGCAAAGAGAAGATCGACGATTATCCCCGAGCCCGCGCGCGTCACTACATCGATTGTAGGTCTTCTTTTGATATTTTGATTGTATAGTTTATATATGTCTTTCGAGATATTTTTTGGGGTTGTATATTGGGTTGAGCGTTAGTTCCCCGACTTGACTTAGACCATTTTATCGTTTCAATGAATTTTGAAGACTACATATATTTATGCGATGGCATTTCCGGTTTTCCACACTTAGGATATTATAAATGGCTTCCGCATAATCAATAAGATCCGCTAATAAATTCATTTAATAAAAGGTTTAATTAGAAAATGTCGACTAATACGTAGTTAAGTCTGCGTGGATATGATTAGGGCTTAATTACGGATTAGGCGGGCGGTGCCCTAGATTAGGAGAGGGGCCGTCACACCTCCCAAGATCGAAGTAGGTGTTGGTTGTTGTTGAAATTTGTAGAGAGTTTGAGCTTTAATGGTGTTGATGTTAAGGTGGTTGTTGTTGTTGAAGGTATTGTTACAAAAAAAAATGAAAGATGTCTTTGGAGAGACGATTCATTTCGTCTCTCCATAAATGAAATCGGGAAGGGGAATGTTGGGCCGAGCTCGACTTTGCCTCCAGGCCCGAGCCCAGCCAAGCCGGCCGGGCCGAGCCACCAAAGCCCAAGCCTGGCCTGGCCGCCGAGCCGACCGGACCAGTGGTCCGATTGGGCGAACCGAGCCCAGTTCAGCCCAACCCTTCCTAAAATAATTAAATAACTAAAAAATAAATAAAATACAATTTTAAATGAAATAAGTTGCAGTAAAATAAGAAAAATAGGTTTAAATTTTTGGAAAAAATAAAAAAAAAATTAGGAAAAATATTAAAAAAATTTGCAAAAAGATAGAAAAGTAGTTTTCGAGACATTTTTGGGCATTTGGCACTCCGGTGTTACTCGAAAAGCGTGTCACATAAAATTTTGGAATAAAATTCTAAAATTTTGCTTTTCATTATAAAATTATTAAATGTGGCACTAAAACATTTTAAAATGAAAAAATTGGACACCAAGGAATTATGAAACTAGACAAAAGTCGAGCGCGCAGTTTGAAGCACGATAGTGGCTCTTTTCGGAGCGATTTCACGAACATCGAGGTAAATAAACCCACGAGAAAGTCAGCTTAGAATGTACTTATTTGTTTCGTAAATTTATTTATTTCACATTACTTTTCGCAAGTTCGGCTTGCATGTTTATTCTACTCCCGCGTGTGTTTGTGTATGGTCAAAGGGACGGTATGACCTCTTTCCGGCTTTCTCGTCGATGACGATCCGATTATTGCTACGGTGGCGGTCATGTCTTAGACTATGCGTGAGATTTCTCTCCGCGAGTCGATGATCTCGATAGCGAGTTGACATGAGGCTAGCCTCCATCATAGAGTTCCTCTCCTTTGAGGCATTGGGCGGAAGTTTACCTTTCGACCAACAGAGTTCCTCATTTCTACCATGAAAAGGAGGCGGGGATTACCATGCCTCCAGGGCCTTCTTAGTTTAGTATTTGCATCCTAGGGCTCGACAGCTATACACCACACTCGCGTTCCATATTTTTTATTATCTCAACGACTTATATTCATGCTTTACATTTCCATTTATTTACTCATTGAAACTTGTCATTGTTTTCTATGGCAAGTTGCAGATTATACGACGATCCGGATCTAAAGAGCTACAGTAGCTTCACGTGTAGGTGTTTGTATTTATGTCTATAATGTTTTTTTATCATTGGGAGACTTCTTGTCTGATAAATGTATATTGACACTTATCATACCTCTTTGTTGCCTTTATTGATATACATGGTATTTTTTTTCCGAGTTTCCACCCTATAGGTTTGTTGATCAATGCAAAATTCGTTTAGATTAATTATTTGCATATTATTAAAACTTTTGCAATTTAAATAACATAAATAAATCAAAATGAACAAATTAAGTTGTAAAACTCTATAATTTAGTATATTTCGAGAAAATAATAAATTAAACATCAAAATTGACTAAGTTGGATTATTAGATGGTTAGTTTGCGGGTCATCATGGATAGGTGTACAAGTGACATGACATGACTTGGTGACGTGTCTGACAACGTGGCGATGCCCGATTTGCTTCGAAATTTGGGGACATCACAGTTGGTATCAAAGCATAGGTTCATGTGAACCTACGGGAAAGTTTAATATAACCGAATAAAACTTAACAAACAAACATTAGATGTGGAAACCCGAAGATCCTGACTTAGAACCTTTAGTTGGGAAATGTAGTGCTGATGATTATATACGTGTTATGTCTTGATTGTATTATATATACACGTATTACGAGTTTGATTCGACACGCAAATATCGTTGCATACTTAAATTGGTGGCAGCCGATTGTAGCTGGTGATGGAGGCATGGCGAGTGATATTACGCTTATAGTTATATTTGATTTGACTTTTCATAAGGTGGTTATAGCACATGATCGACAATTATCAGAGATACGCCCACTTCTCAAGGCTTAGATGACTAGTTGATGGGATCAGAGATACACACAATGATTAACGTAGATGTAATAAAGTAGAAGACTCATACAACGATACCCACACTTCTGCCAAAGATAGTACCGGCCAATCGGAGTACTAAGGCAGTGAAGAGGGGTGAATGGAGATGAGGCTAAAGTTTAAGGAATAGTCACCAGTGTGAGGATAAACAAGATGTAGTTTCCAGTACGTCCGTAAAGGACATAAAAAAGAAAGAATGTTAGTATAGGCCAACGATTTTAACTTCAGCACCACCATTGAGTAGTCAGATGATATCACTTGGGAAGAAACAACCAATTATTTGCTTCAGGTGCAGACAGTTGAGACATTACAAGAATAGATAATCGTAGAAGCTAAATTGCGTCAATTGCAATAGTATCGATATTAGCATTGTTTACTATAGGCTAAAGCCCCAAATTCGGGGAACGTCTAAATAGTACGCTAAGCACGAAATTTAACTACTAGTTCGGTTCCTACATGTTTAGAAAATGGTAATATTATATCATTTTATACCTAGCTGCGTGATAGGTGAGTTAAGATTCGACCATATTTAGAATCATCATATACCTTATTCTTCATACTTCAGCCAAAAGTAAGGTGTTACCATCACCAAATTGGTATAGGATGCCTATTCTAGGTTGGAAGACGATAATTGTTAAGAATGTTTCCATAAGCCATGACTTCCTAGCTCAATGCGCCAATAGTTTGGTTACTACAACAAGTAAGAAAGCGTAGTCTAAAAAGGAAGTTCAAAAATATTCATGGACTTATAGAGAATCACACCTCAAGATCTCGCGAGACTAGGATTTATGACGATTACTTCACGCATACCGCGGGTTTTGAGTTGAAAAGCTCTGTTGACTTAAACACCCTTTAAAGAAATGACATATGCAAGACAGGAAGAACCTTTACCTAACCTGACACATACAGGGTGTGTAGTACGGCAGTTGGCATTTGTAAGCAAGGTATAGCTTATAAAAAAATCACACATGATAGAAAAAAAATATAATATTATTCATAATAGAATGTCTAGTTTAAACTACATCATAGACCGATGGTCAAGAACATGTAAAGGATGTGAGATAAATAGGTTTTCGGTAGACTCTATGGAAGCAGATAGTGTTGAGATGACTAAAACTGCAGGAAAGCAAGTATGGACTCCTTTAGTTTCGACCAGAGAACTGAGTAGTCTTGCAAGAATAGTAGCCCGAGTAACTCCACTATTATGCCACGATTTATTCGCGGTCCGTGAGGTCAATGGGGCCACACTGCCACCTCTTAGACAAAGAACAAATAAGGAGTGCGAGCCGAGATAAAGTGTCAGGGCCCAAATCTATAACCCCCGTTTTAATACCTTAATCAGGATCATCGACCACACTGTGATACGAGCACCAATCGAGGCACGTGGCCGATGTATATTGTATTTTTGTATTGATGTATGCCTAGTGTTATGTATTGTGTAGACTTACTAAGTCAGTTTGTACAGTTGTAGGCGTCGAGACGAGAGCGGGGACACGCCTCGTGTAACGGCCCAAAAATTTGACTCGTGCCACGTGTTATTTTAGGGTCGTATGTGGGACCCACTTGCCGAAATGCGTGTGTCCGAATCTTGAGTGGAGATGCTAATTGTTGAAAAACGTATACGCGGAGAATTCGGTGTGCTGAAACATGAATAGGGACGCGTCTCGAGTCGCGTACCAACGTGGAACTGAGGTAGTCACTTTATGTGGTTTTAATATGTACATTGGATACGCCTCGTGATGCGTGTAGCGCGAGTATCGAAATTTTGGAAATGAGGCGGGTTGGTGCCTCGAGATGCGCAAATTGCGAGACTCGAGACAATTTTGGTCAAGCATAGAGGCGGTGGATAAAGAGGTGAAATTATTGAGTTGGCTCGAGATTCGTGTTGCATGAATCTCAAGGACACTTTTGATTTTGAAATAAAAAAGAAAATGTACATATGTATATATATATATTAATATATATATATTATATATATTTATATAAGAAATGAAGAGAGAGAAAAGAAAGAAAAGTAAAGAGAGAGAGAGAGAGAGAGAGAAAAACCGAGAGAGATTGAAGAAGAGAGGGAGAAAGAGAGATCGTGAGGTGAGGAGTGGGCGACACAAACGAGGACGCCGAGACGACGACGACGGCGCGATCGGATTCGCGACGGCGAACAGCAATGGCGATGGACGATCGGTCGCCGAATGGCGGCGCTGGCTCCAGCCGACGCAGCGGTGGCATGAGGCCGATCATTGAAGATTTGGACTGAGCGGCGAAAGCCAAGAAACCAAGAATGGCGCTGGCAATGGCGGCATGCAGAATGCCATGGCGAGCGAGCAATGAATGAGCGGTCGGCGACGAGCTCACAGGCATACATGGCGGTGCGGTGCTGGAGACGAGGGCGTTAGCAAGCGCATGGGGAGCAGCGGCGGCGGCGGCGCAAGCAATGAGCAGCGGTGGTCAAGCATGAGGAGTCGAGCGCACGGCGAGAAGCAGTATGGCGCCAAAGAATGCAAGCTGATGACGACTTGGCGCATGGCGCAGCGGCAAGAATGCACGAATCTGATGAACAACGCGATGGCGTTGTTTGATCGATCGGAGCGAATCAACGAATGTCGACGACGCGATGGAGGTGAGGTGTATTTCACCTAATTTTAAATTGTGATTTGCATGATTTACTAGCTAAATGGTACAAATGGACACCAGGGACATAGGATGCTATAGTCAGGT
Organism: Stephania cephalantha; assembly: GCA_039657325.1. NCBI lineage: Eukaryota > Viridiplantae > Streptophyta > Magnoliopsida > Ranunculales > Menispermaceae > Stephania > Stephania cephalantha. The sequence continues at coordinate 26,197,404 of CM077578.1, read as the reverse complement.
GTCGGGTGCACATATCGAGATGCGAGCGAGTGCGTTTTGAGGTACGTAAGATTCCATCTGAAAGTCACTGAGGGTTTACTTTTCTATCATTGATTTCATGTTCGTGATTATTGGATGTTATTCCCCCTTATTCCTTGTTATTGATTTCCGTGACGCATTTGGGTTGGGGGTTGAGACTTTTGATATTCGTGTTGTACTTATGGCACACTAGGCTGTACGAGGGTTATCAGGTGAAAGGAAGTGGGGGCTTCCACTGAAAGGATCCTGGGGGTATGGAAACCAGGTGAAAGGAAGTGGGGCACCCACCGAAAGGATCCTGGGGGTATGGAAACCCAAGATGCGGTGGTTTGGGCCTTCGTATCCCTGTTAGTGGGCGTGGCCGTTACATTTTGGGAACCAGGTGAAAGGAAGTGGGGCATTCACCGAAAGGATCCCGGGGTTTGACGTACGATTTAGTGTGACCGGGAGGAGTACACGGTTTGTTTCTCTCGTGTTATTTATTCATGTGATGATCTTAGTAGGCTTGTTCGTTTAGTTTCCACATGATTAATATAATGTTACAAAAAATGATTAAACTGTCGTACTAATTGTTTAACGAATGGAGTTAACACGCGTATCGAGGAGACGTGTTGTGGAAAATGGCGTCAGTGGCGTGTGGGACCCAGTGGGTCAAGGATCGGACAGGACCGCTAGGCCAGCGCCTCCCCACGTGGCGACCTCGGGATTTGGGGCCGTTACACCTCGAGTAGCGTGCGAGCCGGGGAACCGGGTAGTTCGCATTTTGGTAAGTCTTATTTAATACTAATATGAAATAAGGAATTACTTATAAGCCTATGGTTATGTTTGTTAATGTAAATCAAATTAAAGACCTATAGTTGAGTAAATTAAATGGGAAGCATAGGATTGGTCTAGAGATACATATTGACACATCTAGGAACTAGGTGAGTAATGAAATGGTGTCACTTGAGGTTGAGTTAGTGGGAGTTAGTGGGATATAAGGCAAGAGGTGGACCATTAGATATTCCTCGGGATACATAATCCATGAAGATCAAGGGCTAGGAAGGAACATCACTTTAATATATAACATTAGTGATCAAACAACATGCAAACCAAATCACTCATTCATTTTTGCTGGAGAAGAAGAAGGAATTACTGGAGAGGAGTAAATCATCAAGGTGTTAAAGGAATCCATGGGAGTTGGTGAGAAATTCTCAAGCTAGGGTGCTACATCAACTAAATACACATCTTTTTAGATGAAATTTGAACAAGTTCTGGTTTTAGGCTAATTTTATATGGTAAATGATTGAGTATTTGCAATTGATTTATATATTTGGATTCTTCATTTCAAGCTGATAATCTAGCTATATTGAAGTTCTTAATTTGGTTTTGAAATCATAAATATATGAATTTTTGAAGTTGCAACACCAAAACTATAATTTTGCATGTTTTATTAGGAATCAACCTAGGTAATTTGGTCATAATCTGCCCATTTTATATCCAAATAGATCCAAACTAGTGGCATTTGAGAGCTTATTCAAAGGGGAATAACTTTGCTTAACAGAAGGTATTTTGATTCAAATGTTTTTATGTCCAAACATGCTCTACAAATAGGTACTGGAAGAAATTTTGAAACTAAATTTGTTAAGGGAATAACTCCCAAAATACTTATCCAAATGAGCTGATCCTTTAGTATGTTGTATTTGGGTATATTTTCTGCCTTGTGACCAAAACTCACATTTTTATGAACTATAGATTAGGAGAAATATATTTTCTAAATCCGCTGGTCGGATTAAATTTCAATTAGACCTATGTTTAGTAAAATCATGACATCTCTTTAATTTTAAATCAGAATTTTGCAAACTAAACCTTTCCAAAAAGCTAAGAGAGAGTTCAAAAATAATTGTAATAATGGATAATTTCGATATTTGGACCATTTCATGTCTAAAAGTGCATTAAAATGTATGATTGAAATTGAAACTTAATTTAGTCTTTAGGGGCTGATTTAGGAAGATTGATTTAAAGTCTATTGAACCAATTTGAATACACAATAAACACCACCAAATTGAGCTTAAACCCAATATATTTGAACTAATGAGACACCAAACTCAGGAACCTAGGAAAAGGGTACGGGATAGCGAATACAAGATTTGGAGTATCGGGAGGCCAGTAAAGCTAGGGCTTTACTTTGTTGTTGTGAGTATACCCAATGGAAACTTTACTTTGCATTTCATTTCTATTAATTGTTGTCCTTGCATATTCCTTTTGACTATTTTGCCTTTGTATTCTTATATCATGTGTTCTTTGTGTCTATGCTTACTTGATGAGTCTAGTTTACATGATATTCATTCATTTGATTTGATTAATTGATTATATCCCATTCTATGTCTATTCATGTTGCTTTAAATGTGAATTGAATGAGAAATAGCATGCTATTAGGCTAGTGAATATTTTATAAATGTTTAAGATGACTTGTATTCCTTATTTGTTTAGGTGTGTAGATGTGCCTATGCCTTGACAATCCATACTTGGTATTTCTTGAAATTTAAAAAGTAGTTTTCGCATTTAGGTCCGGAACTCAATCGGGGAGTGCGCGACTCACGGGGTTAGAGTCCCTGGAGATGTCGACACATGTTACCTGACACTGTATGACACTCGGGCTTAGAGTCCCTAAGGTGGTCTACACACCGGTGTTACAGTCCCTGGTAACACTTGGGTTAGAGTCCCTTGTGCTATATGATTATTGAGTCGGAGTGACATGTTTCATTGCCGACCGGACCTTAATCACCACTACTTAGCCTAGTGTCAGTATGACTTGTTTAACTCTGGTATTTACTTGCATATGGTTTATTTTCAGTTTTCCATTTATATGCTTTTAAATACCATTTGAATATTGGAAATGCAAATTAAACTTGTCATCGGGGATTACTTGTTTTATTCTTGTACTCATCGTCCTTTTATGATGGTGGGTGCAGAGCCGTCTAACAAAGAAAGTAGGGCAAAGAGAAGATCGGCGATTATCCCTGAGCCCGCGGCGTGTCACTGCATCGATCGTAGGTCTTCTTTTGGTATTTTGATTGTATATGTTATATATGTCTTTCAGATACTATTTAAGGTTGGATATTGGGTTGAGCATTAGTTTCTTCGACTTGACTTATACTATTTTATTGTTTCACTGCATTTTGAGGACTTTATATATGTGATGTCATTTCCTGGTTTTTCACACTTAGGATTTTATAAATGGCTACCGCATAAGTTACTAATTGTTTCTGCATAATTAATAAGACTTCCGCTAATTAATTAATTTAATAAAAAGTTTTAATTAACTCTAAATTTTATTAAGTGGTAGGACTAGTGTATTACTTCTCCTAAATATGAGAAAATAGGCGTCTAGGTTTTAAAGGTTGACTAATACGTAGTTAAGTCGTGCGTTGATATGATTAGGGCTTAATTATGAGATTAGAGCGGGCGGTGCCCTAGATTAGGAGAGGGGCCGTCACAGTTGGTATTAGAGCCCCTGGTTATTAGAACCTTAGGGATAAATAAAAAAGACAAACCTTAGAAGTGGAAACCGGATGATCCTTGCCTAAAACTATTTTGTTGGGAATTGAGTGAAGGTGAGTCGGGGTGTTTTCTTTATATACATGTTAATTGCTATATGTATAGGAATACAAGATACGTCCCATAGTAGTTGATTCGCGTACAATTGTTAACATGCAGACACCAATGGCGGATTCACACGATGCCGGAGACGCTGAAGCTAGCGGTAGTCAACCTTCCACCGTATCAGTTGACGATTTTCAAAGGTTGTATAACCGGATGACCGCTTAGGAGAGACAGATCGACGAGTTCATCGCCTACATGTCCCCGCTACAGATGACTGCACTGGTTTCGACCGCCCCCGTCACCACAGCTACTACTACAGCACTCTCGACCACAAAGACTCCTACTGCACCAGCCACTACTACTACCGCAGAGGCACGAGCACCAGTACCACCGTAGAGCTACCGCATCGCGTCCACCAGCACTACCAGTCGTCACGATACCAGCAACATAAGTAGTAATAGACACGCCTACACCCGGTATATCTAAGATCACTGGCTTGTCGAGGGACGCCAAACTAGTGAAGGAGTTCATTAGACTCAGCCGACGTATTTTTCGGGATAGAGGGACCACGACAGATCGAGAAGTGGATCCTATCGCGAGGAGAAGGCTCGTATCTACTACACGGATATAGAGGATAGACTCCAGCCAGTTCTTTCATACTACACCCTAGATAAGGGTGTCGATGTTTGGTGGCGCACTACAGTGGCGAGCCGAGGCAGTTTCACATCATGGGCAGACTTCAAAAAGGATTTCTACAAGCAGTATTTTTCGGCTTCGATGTTGCAGAGGTTGAAGAAGAAGTTTATGAGCTTGAGACAGGCCGAGGGGGAGAGAGTGATGATGTACTGCGACCGATATGGTTACATGAGGCAATTCGCGGGAGACTTGGTGAAGGATGACGTAGATGACGCCTTCTACTTTGGAGATGGACTAAGGCAAAATATAGCTAGACATGTCATTTGCACCGGGGCCCGCACTCTGTAGGAGATCTCTGAGAGAGCACTCGCCCATAAGGCTTATGAGTTGGGTAGAAATGAGGAGAGAGCAGCAGAGGGTTACGATCAGGGTTCAGACTACGTCAGGAGGCGGAGGGGTAAGGGAAAAGGAGAAGGGACAAGGGTCCACAGAGGGGTGGGGCACCTGTTGCCCCTATTTCAGTAGTGCCCTACGCACCTCACCCTACACCCACACAGACATATGGCAGAGCTCCCTTAACACCTTCCACCAGGCAGGCATTGTCAGTTCCACCGGCACCACGACACCAGCAGTTGCAGGGTGGCCGAGATAGAGGTAGAGGCAAGGATGGACCACGACAGGGTCAGAGACAATTATAGGGACAGGCGCAACAGGTAGGGCAGCTTCGTCAGATCACTTGCTGGAGATGTGGTCAGGTGGGACACATGTCTAGGGAGTGCACACACAGCCGGCAGCACATCCCCCACGGTAGGGCAGAGAGAGAGTTCACATGGTCGCACAGCTAGATGCTGGAACGACATGCAGCCTCATCGAGGGTACGGTTTCTATTTATGGTAGAGACTTATATGCATTGTTTAACTCTGGATCCACTATTTCTTTTATTGTTGGTCGCATGTTAGGCATATTAGGATTGACACTTGTTAGGCTTAGCGTACACCATATTTTGAGCACCGCAGCCTGGGATAGGGTTTACCCTAATTTTCTAGTTCGGGGATGTCCGTAGAGATAGGCGCGATAGAGTTACCGGCAGATTTTAGAGTCCTCGAGATGTTAAAGTTCGACGCGGCTTGGTTGTCAGCCTACCACGCACACATCGGCTGCTTTAGTAAGTCTGTCATATTTGAGATTTTGGGATGTCCGATGTTTGTTCACCGAGGTAGTACACCGAGACTCAGCACCACGAGAGGTCCGCTTGCGTCCAGTTGAGAGATAGAGACTCTGGTAGCGTTGTATGCTGTAGAAAAGAGTTAGGGACCCAGACTAGAGGATATACCGGTTGTTCGATACTTCCCATATGTTTTTCTAGAGGATTTACCTAGATTACTGCCACTATAAGAAGTAGAATTCATCATCGACCTAGTATCGGGTACCAAACCAATCGCGATACCGCCGTACCGCATGGCTCCGAGGGAATTAGAGGAGTTGAGTACTCAACTTAAGGATTTGGGGGAAAAGGGATTCATCACAGCTTCCATGTCACCGTGGGGAGCGCCAGTTCTTTTTGTGAAGAAGAAGGATGGCAGTCTGAGACTATACATTGACTATAGGCAGTTGAACACAGTGACAGTCGAAACAAGTACTCACTTCCGCGAATAGACGATTTATTTGATCAACTAATAGGAGCACAATTTTTCTCTAAGATAGACCTGAGATCGGGGTATCATCAGCTTAGGATTAGGGATGAGGATAGGTCCAAGACAACATTCAGCACCAAATACGGACACTACCAGTTCACGGTCATGCCATTCGGGCTGACCAACGCCCCCGTCGTATTCATGGATTTGATGCACCGGGTACTTAGACCATATCTCGACCGCTTCGTAATAGTCTTCATCGACGACATCTTGATATACTCGAGGACACGTGAGGATCACGAGCAACACCTCAGAGAAACGTTACAGACATTGAGGGAACACCGACTTTCGCTAAGCCCAACAAGTGTGAATTCTTGCTTGCAGAGGTCAAGTTCTAGGGGCTCATTGTTGGAGCAGCAGGGATTGCAGTAGATCGGCCAAGATTCAGACGATCATGGATTAGCCGGCACCGACATCAGTACCGGAGATCAGGAGCTTTCTGGGGTTAGCAGGATACTATCGTAGATTCGTGAAGGATTTCTCGAAGATCACTTCACCGATGACGAGGCTGACACATAAGGATGTTGCTTATGAGTGGACCGAGAAGTGCAAGGCTGCATTTACTCAGTTGAAGAGGTCATTAAGACAGGGATTTCTAGTGTACACAGATGCTTCGGTTGTGTGTTGATGCAGGGCAGCGGTGTCGTGGCATACGCATCGAGACAGTTAAAGATACATGAGAAGAACTACCCCACGCACGATCTAGAGTTGGGCAACGGTTGTATTTGCACTGAAAACTTGGAGACACCTTCGTATGGAGAGAGATTCACACTCTTCACTGATCACAATAGTCTGAAATATCTCTTCACAAAGAAAGAGTTGAACATGAGACAACGTAGATGGTTGGAGTTCTTGAAGGACTACGACTTTTCTTTAGAGTATCACCCAAGAAAAACGAACGTAGTCGTAGATTCACTGAGTAGGAGACCGACTAGAGATGCTGAGGTGGTCAGATGTCACATGATGCATGAGTACGGATTACTCGAGGCAGCGGCGACAACATGTCAGACAGAGGTTCCTACTGATACTCATGTGATGATTTGCGCACAGATGAGACTACAGACGGTGTCTACACAGCGAGTGTCAGAGGGTCAGAGGACCGACCGGTTGTACTCGAGATTCAGCGAGTGTACAAATTAGGCAGAGACGACAAATCAGTGTCTGAGATACCGAGGCAGGTTGTGGATACCAGAGGTGCCGGAGCTGAGAGATGAGATCCTTCAAGAGTCGCACCGTTTTAGATTTACCGTACATCCAAGCAGGACTAAGATGTACCACGACATGAGGAGACATTTCTAGTGGCCTGGGATGAAGGCTAACGTGTCTAGATTCATCAAGAATTGTGGTATCTGTCGGCAAGTGAAGTCCGAGCATCACAAACCGGGGGATTACTACAGCCGCTTCCCATTCCTCGATGGAAGTGGGAAGACATCTCTATGAATTTTGTCAAAGGGCGCGAGGACCACGAGGAGACAATCTGGGTGATAGTTGACAGACTGACGAAGTCTGCTCATTTCCTGCCAGTGGCATCGCATTACACGTTCGATCAGCTGAGCGTACCGTTCGATAGAGAGATTATCAAGCTGGACGGGGTACCATTGATGATCACGTCAGACCGAGATGCTACGTATACGTCCAGGATGTGGCAGAGTATGCAAGAGCAGTACGGTACGCGCCTACAGTTCAGTAAGGGTTTTCCACCCTCAAGATCGACGGGCAGAATGAGAGATTGATTCGATCCTCGAGGACATGTTGCAAGCATGCGTATTAGAGTTTGGCGGATCTTGGGCGGAGTACCTACCGTTGTGTGAGTTCGCTTATAACAACAGTTATCAGGCTATCATTGAGATGGCGCCATTCGAGGCTTTGTATGGCAGACCGTGTTACTCGCCATCGTGTTGGGCTGAGCCAGAGGACCGAGAGATGTGGGGCTATAGATTGTTGTTGAACACACGAAAAATGTCAAACTGATTCGTTAGAGGCTCAGAGGAGCACAGAAGAGACAGGAGAGATATGCAGATAAGTATCACGGTGATCTCGCGTATTCCGAGGGAGCCTTTGCTATTTAAAGGTTTCGCTCGGAAGGGTCTCCAGAGATTTGGGGTGAAAGAAAAGATTGCACAGAGGTACATCGGGCCTTTCATTATTAAGAAACGGGTCGGGAAAGTGTCATACGAGCTTGAATTGCCTCCACAGATGTCAGGGGTCCATCTAGTGTTCCATATTTCGATGCTTCGACTAGCCGAGTCGAAGGCAGGCGTGCGACCGACAGTTGACTTGAGTCAGATCGACCTGAGCGAGGACATATCTTACGAGGAGTAGCCCATTCAAATCCTAGATCGGAAGATAAAGCAGTTGAGAAGCAAGTCCATCCCGAAGGTACTCGTCAAGTGGCAGTTCCACGATGACATGCACATAACTCACTTGGGAGCGGGAGGACTACATGCGAGATAGATTCCCGTACCTGTTCGAGTCAGGTAGAACCGTAACTTAAACTTAAATTTGAGGACGAAATTTACATTTTGTTGGGACTATTTGTCACGACCCAAATCTCTAACCCTCATTTTAATTCCTTAACCAGGATCACCGACCCTTGACGTGGGACCTACACTGTGATACGTGCACCGACCAAGGCACGTGGCCGAGGCATATTGTATTTTTGTATTGATGTATGCCTAGTGTTATGTATTCTGTAGACTTACTAAGTTGGTTTGTACAGTTGTAGGCGTCCAGACGAGAGCGGGGACGCGCCTCGAGTAGCGTGTGAGCCGGGGAACTGGGTAGTTAGCATTTCGTTAAGTCTTATTTAATACTAATATGAAATAAGGAATTTCTTATAAGCCTATGGTTATGTTTGTTAATGTAAATCAAATTAAAGAACTATAGTTGAGTAAATTAAATGGAAAGCATAGGATTGCTCTAGAGATACACATTGGCATATCTAGAAACTAGGTGAGTAATGAAATGGTGTCACTTGAGGTTGAGTTAGTGGGAGTTAGTGGGATATATGGAAGAGGTAGACTATTAGATATTCCTCGGGATACATAAATCCATGGAGATCAAGGGTTAGGAAGGAACATCACCTTAATATATAACATTAGTGATCAAACAACATGCAAACCAAATCACTCATTCATTTTTCCTGGAGAAGAAAAAGGAATTGCTGGAGAGGAGTGAATCATCAAGGTGTTGAAGGAATCCATGGGAGTTGGTCAAAAATTCTCAAGCTAGAGTGCTACATCAACTAGGTACACATCTTTTTAGTTGAAATTAGAAAAAGTTCTGGTTTTAGGCTGATTTCAAATGGTAGATGATTGAGTATTTGTAATTGATTTATATATTTGGATTCCTCATTTCAAGCTGATAATCCAGCTATATTTAAGTTCTTAATTTGGTTTTAAAATCATAAATACATGAATTTTTGAAGTTGCAACACCAAAACAAGAATTCTGCATGTTGTATTAGGAATCAACCTGGGTAATTTGGTCATAATCTGCCCATTTTAGATCCAAATTGATCCAAACCAGTGGCATTTGAAAGATTAATTAAAGGTTAATAACTTTCCTTAACTGAAGGTATTTTGATTCAAATTTTTTAATGTCCAAATATGCTCTACAAATAGGGTCTAGAATTAAAAAGGAAATTTTTGAAACTAAATTTGGTAAGGTCATAACTCCCTAACTACATATCCAAATGATCTGATCTTATAGTATGTTGTATTTGGATATATTTTCTTCCTTGTGACCAAAAATCACATTTTTATAAACTACAGATTAGGAGAAATAGATTTTCTAAATCCGCTGGTCGGATTAAATTCCAATTAGACCTATGTTTAGTAAAATCATGACATCTCTTTCATTTTAAATCACAAATTTGCAAACTAAACCTTTTCGGAAAGCTAAGAGAGAGCCCAACAATAATTGTACCATGGAAGAATTCGATATTTGAACCATTTCATGCCTAAAAGTTCATTAAAATGTAGGAGTGAAATTGAAACTTAATTAAGTCTTTAGGGGCTGATTTAGGAAGATTGATTTAAAGTCTATTGAACCAATTTGAATACAAACTAAGCACCACTAAATTGAGCTTAAACCCACTATATTTGAACTAATGAGACACCAAGCTCAGGAACCTAGGAAAAGGGTACGGGAGAGCGAATACAAGATTTGGAGTATCAGGAGGCCAGTAAAGCTAGGGCTTTACTTCGTTGTTGTGAGTATACACAATGGGAAATTTCCTTTGCATTTCGTTTCTATTAATTGTTGTCCTTGCATACTCCTTTTGACTATTTTGCCTTTGTATTCTTATATCATGTGTTCTTTGTGTCTATGCTCACTTGTTGAGTCTAGTTTACGTGATATTCATTCATTTGATTTGATTCATTGATTATATCCCATGCTATGTCTATTCTTGTTGCTTTAAATGTGAATTGAATGATAAATAGCATGCTATTAGGTTAGTGAATATCTTATAAATGTTTAAGATGACTATTATTCCTTATTTGTTTAGGTGTGTAGATGTGCCTATGCCTTGACAATCCATACTTGGTATTTCTTGAAATTTAAAAAGTAGTTTTCGCATTTAGGTCCCGTACTCGATCGGGGTGTGCGCGACTCACGGGCTTAGAGTCCCTGGAGATGTCGACACATGTTACCTGACATTGTATGACACTCGGGGTTAGAGTCCCTGTGGTGGTCTACACACCAGGGTTAGAGTCACTGGTAACACTTGGGTTAGAGTCCCTTATGTTATATGATTATTGAGTCGGAGTGACATGTTTCACTCGCCGTCCAGGACTTAAATCACCACTACTTAGCCTAGTGTCAGTATGACTTGTTTAACTCGGTATTTACTCGCATATGGTTTATTTTCTAGTTTTCCCATTTATATGCTTTTAAATACCATTTGAATATTTGGAAATGCAAATTAAACTTGTCATCGGGGATTACTGTTTTATTCTTGTACTCACCGTCCTTTTTATGACGATGGGTGCAGAGACGTCTACCAGCAGGCCGGGCAAAGTGAAGATCGGTGATTATCCATGATCCCGCGGCGCGTCACTGCATCGATTGTAGGTCTTCCTTTGGTATTTTGATTGTATATGTTATATATGTCTTTCAGATACTATTTGGAGTTGTATATTGGGTTGTGCATTAGTTTCCCTGACTTGACTTAGACTATTTTACTGTTTCACTGCATTTTGATGACTTTATATATGTGATGTCATTTCCTGGTTTTCCACACTTAGGATTTTATAAATGGCTTCCGCATAAGTTACTAATTGCTTCTGTATAATCAATAAGATTTACGCTAATTAATTAATTTAATTAAAAGTTTTAATTAACTCTAAATTTTATAAAATGGTAGGTTTTAGTGTATTACTTATCCTGAACACGAGAAAAGAGGCGTCTAGGTTGTAAAGGCTGACTAATACGTATTTAAGTCATGCGTAGATATGATTATGGCTTAATTACAGGATTAGTCGGGCGGTGCCCCTAGATTAGGAGAGGGGTCGTCACATAAAGTTTACGAAAATATCTGAGGTCGAAAATGACCTCAAGCCAACCTAAGGAACATGTTGTTCGAATTTCTTACGAATCTATAAACGACTCAGTTTCAAGGAATTTCAAACTTGAGATCAGTTCAACCCAAACAAGAACTTGAAGAAAGCTTAGGACAATATTTCAAAGGGACGTGGAAAGCCTTAGAAGCTTACAGAGTTTGATCGAACTAAGCACGTGTCAGTCATTAGTCCCAAGGATCAAAAGGTTTAAGTTGCTTGGCAGAGCATGAAGGTTCTAGGTAATGAATTATTATTAGGATTTTGAACAATTAGTTTAGATTCCCCATGACAACAAATTTTTCCTTTAAGTTTTCAATCGGTCATGTTTTTCGACTAGTCCACATGTGAGACTTGGAATATCTGAGCAAGATCCACCTAGCCAACTCAAATAGAGTTGGATTTTGTTAAGTTCAGCTTGATAGATGGATGCCCACACAAAAAGAATAACTTAAAATTAACTCCAAAACAAAAAGGCTTATCGCTGTTAAAATAAAGATTTAATCATTCGGCCGATAAGTTGAAGGCTCTATATACACGTTAAGGATGAAAAGTATGGTCTTAACTCAGGAAGTCCAATAGATTATGTTAAAAGACAAAATTGGAGTTAGCAAGTTGACTTTTGATGTAAGTATTAGGCCTGGCATCCTAATAGGAGACGGAAGAGCGTGTTGTCTATAGATCGAGAATCTATACATGTACGACTCTTTAGAGAATTAAGGGAAGCAAAGGTCAACCTTATCGCATGAGTAGTTACACTCTTTAGATCCTTTTACACACGAGGTACGACCTAGTTAAGTATATGTTTTAGAGTGGCAATATGAGACAATATGTGACTTATACATGAGAGTGTGTTACTCATGAATGATGTGATCACAGACTTGTTAAGACATTGTTGATGCCTACACGTGCGCTTGTGCACTAGAATAACACAATTCTACTTTTAATCGATGCATAAGTTAGAGTCGACGAAGGACGATTGATAGCGATGCAAATAGTTGACTCGGGATTCATATCATAAAGGTTTACGTATCCAAACAGGTTTGATTTGTTGTCAATAACTAATCTCATTTGAGATTATGTATGCGATAAAATACTTTAGGAACAACATGGTCATATTGTGCTACAAACTTAGGTAGAAGTTTCGAAAGTACGGCTAGAGAAGTCGACGCTAGAAGCAAGGCATGAGGACGCGTGTTTTCAACCATGTTCGAGAATCTAGAACTCGCTTTAATATGAAGTTAAACATATGAGTCTCGAATGTATTTCGATAGTTAATCATGCTTGTTTAGCACTGCAGAAAAGTTTAGATACTTTAAAGGTAATAATAAAACAAAATGACGAAGAAATGTCTAATAATATTTTTATTACAATCGAGTAACTTGACAGGTTTATGGGTAGGAAATGATCCGAGATGTCAGGTTGTAGAGTTACCAACAGAGATGACAGAAGAGCGAAGGTATCGCCATGGATGTTTATTCCCGCGTTAGTTCGGCAAGCACCTTAATCTCAATAAAACATGATTACCTCCAGATTTGGATACAAGGGTTAGTGTATATGTCCAGGGTGCCTAATTATAGTTAAGTGACATGTGAAAAGAATATGATTTATGTGAGTGCTTAAAATAAGTTTACCAGCCGTTGATTGGTTAAAAAAATTCTAAAGCTTTGAAGTAAATACCAAATTGAGGTCTTTTATGATATCAGATAATACCGACAAGTTGAGTCGGGATAGTGCCTCGAGATACGCAGGGTCACACAGGTAGGATCACACACATACGTCGACTTTCTACACTATTGAGCAAACATGAAAGAAATACGCAAATAAGTACCGCGATGGGCTGAGCTATGAGGTAGACTACTTGTCTACTTGAAGAATTCTCTCCTGAAGTGTCACTAGAGATTTAAAGTCATGGGAAAACTTGCATCGAGATTCATTGGGTCATTTCAAATAATCAGACGAGTTGGGGAAGTTGCATATCAATTGAGATTGTCGAGCTAGTTAGCAGGGCTTCATGACGTCTCTACATTTCCACGTTGAGGTTTGATCAGATAGGTGCCAAGACTGATGATTGACCTGACTAGGATCGAGGTTATACCAGATACGATGTACAAGGAGTGAACATCTTAGGTCTTCCCATTCCATCATCTGGCTTATGTTCTACATGTAGCATTCAGACCCAATGACTCTATGAAATTACGTTGATACTTCCACATATTACGGGTAACGTAGGAGACATCTTTATTTTTCCCCCGTTATATTCCTAGTTGTTATAGGGTAAAGGTTTAATTTAAGTTCGAATTTCGAGACGAAATTCATTTTAGTTAGGACGATTCTAACGGCCCGCCTTAATTAATCTTAATTAATTGATTGATTATAAATTAGGACCCTAATCTCAGACCCACGTGGACGTCGCGAAAAAGTCTAGGGCAGGCTTAACGAAAAGTAAAACTTGTTATTTTTGTGTCGCACATGTTTATTTATTTTATTATTATTTAATAATTCACATCGCACTAGTTAAGAATTTCATTTGGTCGCGTTCTGCGCATGTAGTGACCAGAGTGTACAACGTCGCAGTGTGCGTGTAACGTGGGTGTATGGGTAGTCAAGGTTTAGAGGTCGCATCACCCATCACATCCCCCTTTACATCACCTATCTCATCATCATCACATCACTTTTCTTTCTCTTTTATTTATAAATAAATTAATAAAAAAAACAAATCTCTCTCTCTAACTCTCTCTCTCTCCGACTCTTTTTCCCTGTCCCTTACATTTTCTTCTTATTCTCCAATAAAACCTTCCATCTCAATTAATCTTACCCTCACCAAGCTCTCTTCCCATGTTCAACTCAGTCTATCACCTTTCTCGCGGTGTTCTTTCCTCTCGGCGTATCTCGTCGACGTACCTCCCAAGATCAAGGTAGGTGTTAGTTGTTGTTGTTGAAATTTTTGGAGAGTTTGAGCTTTAATGGTGTTATTGTAGTAGTGTCGCTGGTGTTGATGTTGAGGTGGTTGTTGTTGTTGAAGGTATTGTTAAAAAAACAATGAAAGATGTCTCTGGAGAGACGATTCATTTCGTATCTCCAGAGACGAAATTGGGATGGGGGAATGTTGGGGACAGCCAGGGCCCAGCCGGGTCGGGCCGAGCCGGCTCGAGCCCAGGCGGGTCAAGTCGAGCCGGCCCGGACCCGAACGGTTCGGTTGGGCCGAACCGAGGCCAGCCGAATCGGGCACGGTTCAGCCTAACCCCTCTAAATTAATTTAATAATTCAAAAAAATGAAATACAATTTTAAATGAAATAAATTATAGAAAAATAAAAATAGGTAGAAGATTTTGGAAAAAATCTTGAAAAATCAGGAAAAATATATAAAATTTGGAAAAAGATAGAAAAATGGTTTTCGAGACATTTTCTGGTGTTTGGCACTCCAGTGTTACTCAAAAAGCGTGCAACAACTAAAATTTTGGAATAAAATTCTAAAATTTTGGTTTTTCATTATAAAGTTATTAAATGTGACATTAAAACATTTTAAAATGACAAAATTGGACACTAGGGAATTAGAAAACTAATCAGGTGTCGAGCGTGCTGTTCGAGGCGCGAGAACGAGTCTTTTTAGAGCGATTTCACGAACATCGAGGTAAGTAAACCCACGAGAAAGTCAACTTAGAATGTACTAATTTCCTTTATTTATTTCACATTACTTTTCGCCAGTTCGGCTTGCATGTTTACTCTACTCTCGTGTGTGTCTGTGTATGGTCGAAGGGATTGTGTAACCTCTTTCTGGCTCTATCGTCGATGATGATCGATTATTGCTACGGTGTCGGTCATGCCTTAGACTATGCGTGAGATTACTCTCCGCGAATCGATGATCTTGAGTTTGAGTTGACGTGAGGCTCGCCTTCATCACAATGTTCCTCTCATTTAAGGTGTTGGGCGGAAGTTTACCTTCTGACCAACAGAGTTCCTCATTTCGACCATGAAGAGGAGGTGGGGATTACCTTGTCTCCAGGGCCTCCTCAGTTTAGTATTTGTGTCCCAGGTCTCAACAGTTATACATCACACTCGCGTTCCATATTTTTTATTATCTTAACGACTTATATTCATGCTTTACATTTTCGTTTATTTACTTTATCTGCATGAATTGTAGCCATTTTTCTTGGATTTCTTGTGAATACTAACTGAATTTCTCTAGGATTTACTCACTGGAACTTGTCATTGTTTTTTTGTGGCAAGTTACAGATTATATGACGATCCGGATCTAAAGAGGTATAGTAGCTTCATGTGTAGGTGTTTGTATTTATGTTTATAATGTTTTTTTTTTGGATCATCTTGGGAGACTTCTTGCCTGATACATGTATATTGACACATATCATACCTCTTTGTTGCCTTTATTGATATACATGGTATCTTTTTATCGAGTTTCTACCCCATAGGTTTGTTGATCAATGCAAAATTCGTTTACATTAATTTATTTGCATATTATTAAGACTTCTGCTATTTAAATAACATAAATGAATCAAAATAAACAAATTAAGTTGTAAAACTCCATAATTTAGTATATTTTGACAAAATAATAAATTAAACATCGAAATTGACTAAGTTGGATTATTATATGATTAGTTCGCAAGTTGTCATGGACAGGTGTGCAACTGACATGGCATGACTTGGTAACATGTCTGGTGACGTGGCGGTACCCTATTTGCCTCCGAATTCGAGGTCGTCACATAATAATAGGTATATTATTAAAATTGGGGATCATAATTTAAGATTTAAACTTGATATAACAGGTTCAAACAATATGAATGGTATGACATTTAAGGAGACAAATGATATCCTAACAATAATTGAAAGGTGAAGGTCATGTTAGTTTCACTTTAATTAAATGAACAATGGGTGAACAATTAAACTTGGGGATCCTAAATAAATTAGGATCGACATTTGACAAAATTGACCCAACAAATTATTTTGGCACGACAACTGAATTTGTAAGATAGTTAAAAAGTTTGTATGGATACAAGAGTTGAAAAAAAATTGAACTTTGTCTATTAGGATTGTTCAAGAAGTCTTTACGAAAGTAAATTATAAATTCCGTGATAATAAAAAAACCTTATAAAGGATATTCCAGACAGAGTTGTCTAGAATTACTTGAGATTAGGTGAAAAAATACTAAATGATGAGAAATTAGAGAGCTAGTTTAACCTCATGAAAATCCGATCATATGGTATAAGAAAGCTAGAAAGGGCTAGGGATTAGCTCAAACGTGTAAAGAATGTTATATAAATTGTGTAGTTCTACCTTAGAAAAACTTTAATTCCAAGGTCTTAGGATTGGGAAAGTAATGTATTACGAGAAGGCGTAATGGGAAAGAAATCGATAATGTCACTAAAAATAAACAAATATTGTATTGATGCTTAAATCGATGAGAGTTTGAAATGATATTCAGTAGACTTCAGACGTCAATAGGGTACGGATACTCTATGAAGCTATTATGATGAGCATGTGTATAAATCATGTCGATATAAATCTCATGGTGTGTTTAAGCGGAAGATAAATACAAGATATGTTAAGAAAAATAAATTGTCAAAGGTTAAAATGGATTTATAGGAGCAAGGGAACTTGAGATAACAAGAATAGGCTCCACAAGGTGAAGGATTCACCGACGATGAATAGAATTGTCAAGAATGGTTGACTAAGTCTATTTACTTTATTCAACTTTGTCGTGGGATTCACAATACAAATTGAGCGGTTTACATATATAGACAGGGCTATGGGGACAGATGGTGTGCCAATGTTCATTTTTTCGGATCGCAATTCGGCTATTATTGTCATGCGGTGACAAGGTTATTTACTACTAGGTTGTGTTAGGGGTTACAGACACAAATTTGGCACCATGTTGCGCCTCGGTATGTCTTTTTAGTCTAGTATTATGTTGTGCGATTGATCCTTGATTTGGGGATATGCTCAAGTTTATATTATGACTTCGGCGGTCAGTTGTGAAGCATTATCAATCTTGATGGACTTATAGTTGTTCGAGTCGCATAACTCTTGATGTGCATATGTTCATCGAATTTGAGGAGTGTTTGCTTAGATGTCCTTATGAGCTGTTCGGGATCTTCCCTAGATATGTTATATAGGTGTTTGGCTTACGCTAATGGAGCCATCTAGTTTCCACTTATTTGACTCAGATTAGATCTATTCGGAAGAGGTTTGACAATAATTTGTGGTCTGCAAGACAAAGGTAACAATATCCTAGCATTTAAGAAAATTACTTGTGAATCATGTAAGGAAAGACAAGCAGATTAGACAACGAGCTTAGTAACATCAAACAAATTGAAAGGGATCATGTGGACCATCAAAAAAAGCACGAAAGACAAAAAAGAATGACACTATAGGTTTGAGGTGGAAAGAAGTTATATTTCAAAACTTTCTTAATTGAGAAGGTATTTCTTTTAGTTTCGAGGACAAGATTTTCTAAAATTGAGGTTATTGTAACGACCCGAAAATCTTAAATTTACAATTTACTATAATTCGGAACCTTTAGTGATCCTAAGTCACGACAAGGAGTCGTAGACTGGCGACGTGCTCGAAAAGTAAATAAAATAATTTTATCCATGTTTGGTGTGCTACTTTGTGTTAGATATATATTATCGCGACTTGCATGGTTTAAATAAATCAAGTTCGCGTGACGACAAGGCCTTAAATTATTGATTTATTAAAAATTGGATAAATACGGTAAATGAAAGGTTGTGTGTGCTAAGCATGTCGAGTTTAGGGTCATAAAGTGACCAGAAGGGTTGTAGACCCTTATGGCATGTTCGCTTCATGGTCTTAGGTCGGATTAGCCACATTGGAATGGCAAATCCGGCGTTCACTTGGCGGATTAACTAGTCCACAGGACTATCTAATACCCAATACAAGTGACTAAACTAAACCATCATTTTTGGTGGCACTAATTAGTCCCGATGCTTGGGCTTTAAATATTACCAAACTACCCCTCCTTCTTACACTAGACAAACGAAATCAATTTTGATGATATGTTTTGGGGGAGACTGAAAGAAAACCTTAACCGAGGAAGGAGGAAGGAGATCGAAGGGTGCACCCCTCTTCTTCTCACCACTACTGAGTCTTCGCCTTTTCTTCTCCACCGAGTCCTTCCTCTTCATCCCAACATCGTCAAAATGCCACATCGAGAGAGCCTCTGTCCCTATCCTCGCCTCCTTAATGGACGACTGCATCAACCAAAGCTATTATTTCTGCTGCTGCATATTCTTCTGCGACTTTAATTTGCACTGATGAACTAAGAGGGGGATTTTGATTTCCACTGGAGGGCTGGAAAAATGATGAAAATATTGGTTTTTTTATATAGTCTTACTTGTATAGGGAGGGCTGGAAAAATGACTCTATCCAACTAATACCTCTATGATCTCCAAGGATATGAATTATATTTAAATGTTTGGGTATCAACAAAAAAAAGCCTCGATTGAGCATGAACAAATACCAATTTCTGAGAAAAACACTATCATATCAGGTATATTATTGACGGGGGCATGTTTGTCATTCCACCAACCTCCAAAAAATTAATCTCAAACTTAACACACCCAACCGAACAAGTGACTCAATCGGGACTAATCACTTAATCCAAGCCACAATCCCATGTATAACTTAATCCCATACATACGGGACTACTATATTTGTGAAGCGAATAAGCCATTAGATCTATTGTTAAGTGAAATGTATTAACCATCGACCATTTGTGTTGTTTCAATCGAGGTAGGATGGAGAAATGAGGTTGCATCTCGCTTAGAAAGAAAAAGAGAACAAGTAAAAAAGGATTAAAACCCTATTTCATCTTCAACGCACACGCAACGCAAGAAAGAAAGAGAGAGAAAGAGGCAGCCATGGAGGGATCACAGCCATCGGGGATGGCGAGGGTTTGGCGACTCGCGGTGCCAGGAGGCGGACAAATGGTCGGCAGCAACGACGGACCAGCAAGCACAAATGCGACTTGGTGGAGGAGGAACTTGCGGACAACGAGCTTAGAGGAGCAGCTGGCGTGGATGGCCAGCAAGACGCGGAGGACTCGACGCTGGCGAGAAGCAGCGGCTCCGGAAAAGAAAGACATCAGACTAGCAACTCGCAGATGGCGCGCGTATCGTGACGCAGTGAACGGCAAAGCTTGATAGCAGCGTCTTTTCTCACGAAGAAGAAAGGTGTTCTTGCTCCAAAAGTTGTAGGAAAGATGCAGATTTAGTCAAATTGGGTTCATGAAGGAGAATTGGAATTGAGAACTACATTAAGGCATGGTGAGATCTTAACCTTCTCAACTTTTATTTGAGCAAAGCTTGGTTAATGAAAGTTAGTAAATGCTAGGGGGTTTTGCTCCTTATTCTTGTGTCTAACTTTAAAAAGGGATTCTTATTGGAAAACTTATATTGAAACGATTCTTATTAATGAATTAATTTTGTGGCTATGGTTTGTTGCGACTCATGATAAAGGTTTCATATTATCGACAAATTGAACTTTGTTTTGAAGGTTTCGTATCTTGGAAATGGTTTTGGAAAATCTGCAATCTTTTGTTTGATGAAATTGTCAAAGAGACATTCACTTGCTCTTTTTAAGGAAATGCATGGAAAAGTATGAAATTTGAGTCTTGTGGATTTCTTTATCGAACTTTATCTCTATGATTTGATTTATCGAGTTTTCTCAGCATTATTTTAAAATCTTGAAATGATTGTTACTTATTTGCATTGGTTCGATAAAATCATTTTATATTGCTTACTAAGTAAATGGTTATTTAAATATGACTTTTGGTCTTATTGAAGTATATGTTAGTGTCTTTATCGAACATGGTTGCGATTTATCAATTTTGGATAGGATTGAGACTAAGTTGAGGCATGAGAGAAACTTTGATTGATTCCTTTGAAAATGAACTTATTTCAATTAAGTCATGGATTTTTTACTAAATGCTATGATTTGAGAATTCTAACTCGAATTTGACTTTTTATATGGTGATTGAATATTTTTGGTTGTGATTAGTCGATCGCATTCGATTTATATGGAAAAATCAAGTTTTATGGGATTTTCCTTATTTTGCTTCACCGCATGCTTGTTTTACTTGAATAGTCGTTTCTAATTTGAAGGAATGGTTTTTAAGTCAAGAATGACTTAATTAACATAATTAGGAATAGGAATGAGTTACTAATCGTCTAAGCTATCCTAAACAAATATTGAATGAGTTTAAACAATGTGTTATACTTACACGCTTATAGTGTGACGACCTCAAATTTCAAGACAAACTAGGCATCGCCACATCGCAGAACACGTCACCAGGTCATGCCATGTCACTTGCACACATGTCATGACGGCCCGCTAACTAGCCATCCAATATCTCGACTTAGTCAATTTCGATGTTAAAATGATTATTTTGTCAAAATATACTAAGTTATAAAATTTTACAACTTGACTTATAAGTCTTGACTCATTTAAGTTATTTTAGTAGCAGAAGTCTTAATGATATGCAAATAAGTAATGTAAACGAGTTTTGCATTGCTTAACAAACCTATGGGGTGGAAACTCGATAAAAGATACTATATATACTATATATATCAATAAAGGCGACAAAAAATTATAGTACGTGTCAATATACATGTATTAGGTAAAAAGTCTCCTAAAATGATCTAAAAAAGATAGTATATACATAAATGTAGCCACTTACGAATAAAGCTAGTGGAGACACCCTAGATCAGATGTCAAGCACCGTCTTCCTCTAGCTCTTCATATGATCTGTAACTTGCCACAAAAACATTACAAGTTCCAGTAAGTACATCCCAAAGAAATTCAGTCAGTATTTACAGGAAATCAGAAAAAATGGCAACAATTCATGCAGATAAAGTAAATAAATGGAAATGTAAAGCATGAATATAAGTCGCTGAGAAAATCAGGAATATGGAACGCGAGTGTGGTGTATAACTATCACGACCCTAATTCCTAATCCTAGTTTAATTCCTTAATCGGGATCATTGACCTGTGACGTAAGACCCGCATCGAGATACGTGCACTAACTGAGGCAATGTGGCCGAGGTATATGTTAGATTTGTTGTGATGTATGCCAAGTGTATTGTATATGTGTAGATTACTAAGTCACTCCTACATGTATTTAGGTATCGAGATGTGAGCGAAGACGCGCCTCGAGATGCATGTCGGTGTGGGACCGGGGTAGAGAGTGATGTGGTAAGTTTATTTAAGCTTAGTGTAGCTTATATAGTAATATTAATGTGGCTATAGTTGATTTTTTATGAAATTGTTTCATTGACTCCAAATCATGTGTTATGTCGTTCTTAATTGTTGGGACATGTAGTCAAATGAAATAGCATGTTATTAGGTAGGTGTGTGATGGTATTGTAATATATTTTCCTTTGTGCATTAGATAGGCAATTATATTTGTTGGATTCCTAAACCATGTCATTTATTGGTTTGTGAAAGTAGTTCTTATCTAGGACCATGTTATGATAGAGATGTGCACGGCACACGGGGTCACTGGACTTCCGTGGTTGTCGGGATCTCACAACTAGCTTGTTCAACACACGGGGTATGGGATCCGAGGTTGTTGGCAAGTATACATCACATGTGAGGGGCGCTTGTGAGTATTTATATATGGGAATGGCATTTATAATGATGTGAAGGCAACTTAAAAGAATTGATTATGCCCTAAATAGTGGAAAAAGGTTGATGTGATGTAACTCACGGCTGACCGGTCCTAGATCATTACTACTTAAACGAGTGTGAATTTCATTTTACTTAACTAAAGTATCTTATAGTATGATTTTTTTCAGCATAATTGCTATTTTTATGCTTTCAAATACTTGTTGTATATTTGGAAATGTGAACAAATGTCTATCAGTGTTTCTTTTTACTATCTTCTACTCACCGTCCTTTTTATGACGGTGGGTGTAGGTCCATCTAGTAGCAGACCAAGCAAGGAGAAGATTAGCGACTACCTCTAAGCCAGTGGAGTGCTGCTATGTCTGATTTTGTAAGTTTTTTTTTATTTTGTTGTATGACTTTTATATATATATACATCTTTATATACTCTTAGGGATGTATACCATGGGTTGAGATAGTTACCAAACTAGACACGTGTTGATATGTAGTTATCGTCATTTGTTATATATGTGCATGTGATCTTTGTTTTCTAGTTTTCCACATACTAGGGTTTTATATGAATGGTTTCCGCTCATTTGTCACGATTTCTGCTGAATAATCTTTAAATTTTGTAAAATTTTAATTTACTCTGAAATACAATTAAGTTTAAAAATGGTGTAAGGTTTATTAGAAAAATAACTAACGTGATAAGTGTATTAAAAAGGTTGACTAATACGTTATTAAGTCTTAAATTGTGGAGGTTAAGGGCTTAATGACGGGATTAGGCCGGGCAATGCCCTCACAATAGCTATTGAGCCCTGGGACGCAAATACTAAATCGAGAAGGCCCTCGTGGCAAGGTAGTCCTCGCTTATCTTCACGGTCGAAATGAGGAACTCTGTTGGTTGGAAGGTAAACTTCCACACACCGCCTCAAGGAGGGGAACTTTGTAACGGAGGTGAGCCTCACGTCAACCCACTCTCGAGATCGACTCGCAGAGAGAAATCTCACACATAGTCTAAGGTATGACCAACACCGTAGCAACAATTGGATCGTCATCTACGAGAGAGTCGGATATGGGTCAAACCGTCCCTTCGACTATACACAGACACACACGGGAATATAGTAAATATGCAAGCCAAACTAGCAAAAATTAAATGTTAAATAAGTAAATTACGAAGGAAATAAGTAAATTCTTAATTGAATCTCTCATGGGTTTACTTACCTCGACGCTCGTGAAATCACTCGAAAAAACTGCTCTCGTGCCTCAAACTGCGCGCCCGACAACTGACTGGTCTCCTAATTCCCCGATGTCCAATTTTGTCATTTTAGAATGTTTTAGTTGTGACGGCCCCAATTTCAAATAAGGGCACCGCCCGGCCTAATCCCTTAATTAAGCCATAATCTCCCCTATAGGACCTAACAAGGAATTAGTCAGCCTTATTTAAACACCTACACACTTACCATTTATGATACCACATACAGTTAACTTACTTGTTCTAGTGACTAACCTATGGTTGTCTATGAATCAGAGTTACTTAATTTTTTTTTTCTAACAAATTATTCAGCGAAAGTCTTATTTAGTTACTAGTGGAAATGAAATCCTAAGGCCTAACCTATTGTGGAAAAACCAGGAAATAGTGATCACATGCATATATAAACAAAAATGGTGATATATATAACATGTGTCTATAGTCAGATGTTCCTATCACTCAACCCAAAAGTAAAAGCATGTACACAAAAATGTAATACAAAATAATACAAAACGTACAAAAGTATGTCGTAGCAGTCCTCTACCGGCTCAGAGGTAGTCACCAATCTTCTCTTTGCCTGGTCTGCTACTCGGCTGATCTGCACCCACCGTCACAAACTAGACGGTGAGTACATGAATTTTTTTAAGTAATACTGAGAGACATTGATCCACATTCCCAAATAGGCAACAAGTATCAAATTGCATAATGTAAATAGAAACTATGCTGAAATAAACATCGTGCAAAGAGATACTTGAGTTAATCAAATATGAAACCGACTCAAGGTTAAGTAGTAATGGATTTAGGGTCGGCGTACGCGATCTTCATCACATCACCTTTCCACTACAATATGAGCTCGCTCTATATCATTTTATTACACATTGAGCTCTATATCATAATTTCAAAAGGTTGTACGTACGATACGTCTTTTCTATTCCAAGTGAATTAGTCGTCACCGGAATGTATACTTGCTAACATACCCGAGTTTTAAAACTCGTCATGTTCACCCAAGTTATTCTTGCGCCAACAAACCCTGAGGTCCGGTTACCCCGTTCGAGGCACGTTACCTCGTGTGTCATGCAAGGTAGTGGAGGAACTCCCTAACATCCCAGCAAGTCTAGTGACCCACGTATGAAAGCTGAATTTCTAATCCCTAACCACAATAACCACTTTCATATTCAAAAATGACTCGGTAATGGAATCCAAAAGATGTAATGGCATACTAATGCACAAAGGATTTGAGTCAAAATAAACAAATTATCCTAATAGCATGCTATATCACTGACTTCCACATACAACAATCAACATGACAAAGTATCGTAATTGAAATCAATAATATACAAAACAGAGTATGCTATGAACATCATAAAATGAGCAACTGAACAAGTCATAGCATATGGATTTCAAAGGCAATTCAGTTCGAATAACTGAGAAGAAATAAATAAAGGGAATGAAATGTAAATAAATGTCTCAATCAGTTTACTTACTTACACAGCAATTCCTAAGTTATCCGACTTCCGTCGCGTCGATGTACGCACCCAAACCCCGTAATAGCTCATATACTGTCCTAACATTTGAAAATTTATCAATTTAGTGTTATTATTACTTATTCACAATTTATAAGTTGGTCGAAATCGGTCGAAATTGAGTTCGAGACCAATTTACCGATTTCGCGTTTTTTGAGGTAAAACCCCGGTATAACGCCTCGACCGACTCTCCAGTTTTTCACTTTTTTATAAAAATATTGCAGTTTTATTGATTTGGATCAAAATATATTTTTTCCCATTTTTCTGGAATTTTTCTAAATTTTTTATAATTTTATCTATTTTCAGGAATTTATTATATATTAAAAACTGTTTAATTTAATTAAATAATTAAATATATATAATTAAATATATATATTATATATATTGGGGTGGATCCGAGTCAACCCGACTCGGTCCTCCACGGGTCAGGGTCGGTCCGACCCGACCCGACCCACATGGGTTCGGGTCGACCCGACCCGATCCCATCTTCATCTTCTTCGCAGAGACAGAGCAGCGGCTCTGTTCTGCCATTTTTTTTTTTTTTGTGAGGCGTTGGGGTTGGCTCCCAACTCCAACCCCAATGGGTTTTGATGACAAGGGAGATCTCCTTGCCATCTCTCCCGTTCCTCTCTGGCCGGCCATGGAGGTTCTGGCTCCATGGCCACCACACCGACAAGAATAACAACAAATGCCCAACACACAACACCGAAAAACTCACCTTCGATTGTCGATTTTCTTCTCTCTCTCGATCTCTCTCTCTCACTCGCCAATCTCTTCTTCTTCTTCTCTCCTTCCTGCTTTCTCATTCTCGTTGTTGCGATTCGTTGTTTTTGTTTTTTTTTTTTTTTTTTTTTTTTAAATGAGATCAAAGTGACATATGTATATATATATATATATATATATATATATAGATGTATATATGTGGTGTATAAGTGAGGTGATGTGGCCTCACCACCACCACTCACTTCTACACATTTTTTTCTATAATTAAATAAATTCTACTTACCCCACGAGCCGCTACCTCGGCCTACGTTGGCACGCGACTCGAGGCGCATCCCCACTCATCTCTGCATTCGCATACCCGTAAATGACTTAGTAGTCTATACAAATACATTACAATAGGCATACAACACAACAAATATAACATTTACCTCGGCCACCGTGCCTCGGTAGTGACACGTATCGCACTGCAGGTCCCACGTCACGGGTCATTATGTCCTAATTAACGAATTAAACGTGTATAAATTATTGGGCCGTGACAATACTTCCCAACTAATAGGAAGTTCGTCATCGAACTTAAACTAAACGAATTTAAAATATACCTGACTCAAAAAGGTACGAAAATCTGTCTCGCATATAGTCTTCCCGTTCCCAAGTGGGTTCTGAATCTCCATGAAACTGCCACTTGACTAACACCTTTGGGATATACTTGTTTCTTAACTGTTGTACCCTTCGGTCAAGAATCTGAACTGGTTGCTTTTCATATGAGATATCCTCACTCAAATCAATCTGACTCAAATCCACTGTCGGTCTCTCGCCTGCCTTTGACTTAGCTAGTCGAAGCATCGATATATGAAACACCGGATGAATTCCCGACATTTGTGGAGGTAACTCTAACTCATAAGCAACATTTCCAACCCGTTTCTTGATTTTGAAAGGCCCAATGAATCTCGGTGCTAATTTGCCTTTCAAACCAAATCGATAATGACCCTTACGAGGAGAAAAATTTAGATACACTAAAGCTCCCTCATCGTACGTGAGATCGCTGCGATACATGTCTGCATACTTCTTTTGCCTCTCTTGGGCTCCCTTAAGCTTCTGGCGAATTTGTCTTACCTTTTCTGCGTGATCGACAACAATTTCAGGCCCTAACAAATTCTGGTCTTCTGGCTCAGCCCAACAAGATGGTGAGCGACACGGTCTGCCATATAACGCCTCAAATGGCGCCATTTCAATGCTCGTCTGATAACTGTTGTTGTATGCAAATTCACACAACGGTAAATACTCTTCCCACGATCCGCCAAACTCAAGTACACACGCCCTGAGCATATCTTCAAGAGTTTGTATCAACCTCTCAGTCTGCCCATCAGTCTGAGGGTGAAAGGCTGTGCTAAACTGTAAATGTGTACCATATTGCTCCTGCATACTCCGCCACATCCTGGACGTATACATAGCATCTCTGTTTGACGTAATAGTCAAAGGTACTCCATGCAGCCTGATAATCTCTCTCTCGAACAATACACTCAGCTGGTCAAATGTGTAATGAGTTGCAACTGGTATGAAATGGGCAGATTTCGTCAATTTGTCCACAATCACCCATATGGAATCATGTCTATGAACAAATCCTCAAGCAATCCTCGAACGAAATTCATAGCTATGTCTTCCCACTTCCACCGTGGAATGGGAAGTGGCCGTAGTAATCCTCCAGTCTACGATGCTCGCTTCTTCACTCGTGGCGCATCCCACAGCTTCCGATATACTCGATATGTCCGCTTTCATCCCGGCCACCAAAAATGTCTTTTCATATCATGATACATTTTGGTCCTTCCCGGATGAACAGTGAATCGGGAACGATGTGAATCCCGAAGAATCTCATCTCTCGCTCTCCGCCACCGCCGTATCCACAACCGCCTCGAAATTTGAGACACCGATCCGCATTGTCTCCGCCCACAAGACATTCGAACTCGCGCTAACTCATCGAATCTCGGATATAGTATGTCGCCTTTCGATCCTCTCGACACTCTCTCGAGTCGACACGTCTCGAAGTCTCACTTGAGCACAAATCGCACCTCCGTGTCATTAGCAATATCCGACCGACTCACTCCGCCGCCTCGAGTAAACCATACTCGTGCATCATATGACATCGAATAGTCTCAAAGATTTCTAGTCGAATTCTACTCACGCATCGCAATGACATTTGCTTTTCCTAGATGATATTCCGAGAAAAGTCATAGTCTTTCAAAAACTCTAACCATATGCGCTGTCTCATGTTCAGCTCTTTCTGTGTGAACAGATATTTCAAACTCTTATGGTCAAGATAGAGTGTGAACTTCTCTCCATACGATAATGTCTCCATATCTTCAGAGCAAACACTACCGCCGCCAACTCTAAGTCATGAGTTGGGTAGTTCTTCTCATGTATCTTCAGCAGTCTTGATGCATAGGCCACCGTACCCTTCTCTTGCATCAATACACAACCTAAACCCTTATGAGAAGCATCTGTGTACACCATGATTCCAGCCTCTGGCAATGTCAACACTGGTGCAGTAGTCAACAAGTCCTTCAGTTGAGCAAATGACTCCTCGCATTCCTCTGACCACTGAAACTTCACGTCTTTCTGGGTCAACTTGGTCATTGGTGAAGCGATCTTCGAAAAATCATTCACGAACCTTCGGTAATAGCCTGCTAACCCAAGAAAACTCCGAATCTCGCATCGACGTCGCGCCGCCAATCCAAAATCGCTCGAATCTTTGCTTTGGATCTACAAAGAATACCCGCCGCTCCAACTACATGACCCAAAAATTTAACTTCAGACAACCATAATTCACACTTACTAAATTTGGCATATAATATGTGCTCCCTCAAAGTCTGCAACGTCTCCCTGAGGTGCTGCTCGTGATCTTCTCGAGTCTTCGAGTACACCAATATATCATCGATAAATTCGATCACAAAGCGGTCAAGATATGATCTCATCACTCGATGCATCAAATCCATAAACATGGCAAGAGCATTAGTCAAACCAAACGACATGACTGTGAACTGATAGTGTCCATACCTCGTACTAAACGTTGTTATGTATCTATCATCGTCCCTGATCCTCAGCTGATGATATCCTGATCGTAGATCTATCTTGGAGAAAAACTGTGCTCCTCTCAGCTGATCGAATAAGTCGTCAATACGCGGTAATGGATACTTATTCTTGACTGTGACTTTATTCAATTGTCTGTAATCAATACACAATCTCAAGGTACCGTCCTTCTTCTTCACAAACAGACCGGTGCTCCCATGGTGATAGAAGGTGTAATGAATTCCTTCTCGCTCAATTCTTGCAATTGTTTCCTCAATTCTTCCAACTCTCGTGGAGCCATGCGGTATGGTGGTATAGATATCGATTTTGCATCGGTACTAACTCAATAATGAAATCGATCTCCTCGTGGTGGTAATCCAGTAAATCTTCCGAAACACGTCCGAAAACTCGCGCACAATCGAAATCTCTTCAAGTTTCGGTCCATGACTCTCTGTAACGGTATATACCGATACCAAAGTCTCCATCTCCCCACTATTCGCAAGCCAACCTCGAGTGCCCTCGGCTCTCGGTGTACTACCACTATACACGAACACTGGGCGCCCTGGAATCTCAAATCTTACTGTTTTCGCAAAACATTCGATATGAGCATGATATGATGCTAGCCAATCCATCCCTAGCAACGCATCGAATTCCAGAAATTCTAGCACCCCGAAATCGCAGTAACTCGACCCCGTCGATCTCTATCGGGCATCTCTCCACCGAGAATTAGGGTACACTCTATCTCCAGCTGTCGTACTCAAAATCAAATGGACTCCGACACTAACTGGTTTCAATCCTAACATGCTGACCATGCGACCAGAAATGAAAGAAACTGTCGAACCCGAATCAAATAAAACATAAGCTTGATGACTACAAATGGAAACCATACCCTCAATAAGTTTCCTTGTAGCGTCTGCGTCAGGCTGTGCAATCGTATGGACGACCTCTCGACGCTGTGGTGGAATCACTGTCGCTGGCTGTGGACACTCTCGACTGATATGTCCCTCCTGACCACATCGATAACAAGTGATCGCTTCTCTCGCCGAACATGTGTCCGATCCTGGGCCTGTGCAGATGCCTGTCTCTGCCCTGGTTTGGAATTGTCTCGTCCTCGTCCTCTACCTCTACCTCTGCCTCTACCACCATGCTGCTGACGTGGATTGGTGGTGCTAGTAAAGCTAGTAAAGTAGACGTAGTAGGAGCTGGCAATGCAGGTCTGACTGGTGGTGGTACGGGAGGTCTACCCACAATCATCTACAAAGGTGTAGGAGGTGCTACATAAGGCACAATCGCCCCCGAACACCCCTATCCCATCTCCTCTGGCCCTTTGCCTTTCGTCTCCTCCGCTCATACTCGCAACCGATCGTGTGTCATCGCAGTACTAAGTGGTGTCCCGTCACCCACTCGGCCATATAATAAGTCTCGTGAGCAAGTGCACGCTCGAAAATCTCTCCCTGTTGTCTTCGCACCGAATTGGCCACATAAAACCCAATATCTCGGCCTCAATCCGTCGCCAAAATGATACACATCATCGCATCCTCCTTCACAAGATCTCCCGCAAACCGCTCAAATAGCCATATCTCGTCTCGAAATCTCATCACTGTCTCGTCGGCTCCCCGTCGCAAGGTCATGAACTCCTTCCTCAACCGCTTCATCACCGCGGGGGAAGTATTGGCGATAGAACTTAGTCTTGAAAGCATCCCAAGACTCAAACTCTCCTCGGCCAGCCTATCGTCGCACGCCACCACACATCGGCATCTCGCCGCAAGGTGTACGACGAGATCTCCGCTCCGAGTCTATCATCAATCCGCAAGACTCTATGTAACTTCTCCCGCGACAAGACCCACTTCTTAACCTTCTCAAAATCTCACCGACCGTCGAGATATACCGATTTCGCTTGATGAAATCTTTCACCAAACTGAACTATCACTGTCGAACCAGCCTAATGGGGGTGTGGAAGATGGTGTCAAGACTGTCTCCACCGCTGGAGTTGCTAGTATCGGTGTCGCAGGTACGCCAAGACTACGATCGGTATTGTAGTCGTCGTAGGTCCCGTCGTCTCGAGCTGGGAGGTGCCGGGTAGGGCAAAGTGAGAAGTTATCGGTGCAATGAAATCCGCCACCGCCGACCCTGAGAGCCTACTCGATCCGAAAGCCTCTCGGAAATCCTCTCGCCGATGGTATCGAAGACCGACTACCGTCGCATCAAGCATCATCTCTATCGCGTGAATCCGCTATCTCCAACTGCAAATGGAGAACGAACGCGAATCAGCTACTACGTGGATAACGCATATATACACATAACAAAATTAACATGTATATAATAGATATATCAAATCCCCAACTCACTGTCACTCACTTCCCAACTAATAGTTTCTAGGCGAGGATCATCTGGTTTTCCACATCTAACTAAGGTTTTTCTAGCTTCTACAGTTTCACATCGTTTAGTTGTTTCTGACTGATCAAGGTACGCCGTTCACTACAAATTGTAATTGTGGTATCGTATTGTAGAAACTCCATATTCTACAATCTTAGAGCTATGTTTTCTCAAAATCATAGCATTGATACCAATTGTGTTGGTATCATCTAACCCGAGACTATATAAAGTAAGCCAAGCTTTATAAACCTTGTCTCTAATACCACCTGTGACGGCCCTAATTTCAAATAAGGGCACCGCCCGACATAATCCCTTAATTAAGCCATAATCTCCCCTATAGGACCTAACAAGGAATTAGTCAGCCTTATTTAAACACCTACACACTTACCATTTATGATACCACCTACAGTTAACTTACTTATTCTAGTGACTAACCTATGGTTGTCTATGAATCAGAGTTACTTAAATTTTTTTTTCTAACAAATTATTCAGCAAAAGTCTTATTTAGTTACTAGTGAAAATGAAATCCTAAGGCCTAACCTATTGTGGAAAAACCAGGAAATAGTGATCACATGCATATATAAACAAAAATGGTGATATATATAACATGTGTCTATAGTCAGATGTTCCTATCACTCAACCCAAAAGTAAAAGCATGTACATAAAAATGTAATACAAAATAATACAAAACGTACAAAAGTATGTCGTAGCAGTCCTCTACCGGCTCAGAGGTAGTCACCAATCTTCTCTTTGCCTGGTCTGCTACTCGGCTGATCTGCACCCACCGTCACAAACTAGACGGTGAGTACATGAATTTATTTAAGTAATACTGAGAGACATCGATCCACATTCCCAAATAGGCAACAAGTATCAAATTGCATAATGTAAATAGAAACTATGCTGAAATAAACATCGTGCAAAGAGATACTTAAGTTAATCAAATATGAAACTGACTCAAGGTTAAGTAGTAATGGATTAGGGTCGGTCGGCCGCGATCTTCATCACATCAGCCTTTCCACTACAATATGAGCTCTGCTCTATATCATTTTATTACACATTGAGCTCTATATCATAATTTCAAAAGGTCGTACGTACGATACGCCTTTTCTATTCCAAGTGAATTAGTCGTCATCGGAATGTATACTTGCTAACATACCCGAGTTTTAAAACTCGTCATGTTCACCCAAGTTATTCTTGCGCCAACAAACCCCGAGGTCCGGTTACCCCGTTCGAGGCACGTTACCTCGTGTGTCATGCAAGGTAGTGGAGAAATTCCCTAACATGTCGGCAAGTCTAGTGACCCCCGTATGAAAGCTGAATTTCTATCATCAAATGACCCTAACCACAATAACCACTTTCATATTCAAAAATGACTCGGTAATGGAATCCAAAAGATGTAATGGCATACTAATGCACAAAAGATTTGAGTCAAAATAAACAAACTATCCTAATAGCATGCTATATCACTGACTTCCACATACAACAATCAACATGACAAAGTATAGGAATTGAAATCAATGATATACAAAACAGAGTATGCTATGAACATCATAAAATGAGCAACTGAACAAGTCATAACATATGGATTTCAAAGGCAATTCAGTTCGAATAACTGAGAAGAAATAAATAAAGGGAATGAAATGTAAATAAATGTCTCAATCAGTTTACTTACTTACACACAACAATTCCTAAGCTATCCGACTTCCGTCGCGTCGATGTACGCACCCAAACCCCGTAATAGCTCCTCTACTGTCCTAACATTTGAAAATTTATCAATTTAGTGTTATTATTACTTATTCACAATTTATAAGTTGGTCGAAATCGGTCGAAATTGAGTTCGAGACCAATTTATCGATTTCGCGTTTTTCGAGGTAAAACCCCGGTATAACGCCTCGACTGACTCTCGAATTTTTCACTTTTTATAAAAATATTGCAGTTTTATTGATTTGGATCAAAAATATATTTTTTCCCATTTTTCTGAAATTTTCCTGAATTTTCTATAATTTTATCTATTTTCAGGAATTTATTATATATTAAAAACTGTTTAATTCAATTAAATAATTAAATATATATAATTAAATATATATATTATATATATTGGGGTGGATCCGGGTCAACTCGACCCGGTCCTCCACGGTCGTGGTCGGTCCGACTCCGACCCACATGGGTTCGGTCGACCCGACCCGATCCCATCTTCTTCTTCTTCGCAGAGACAGAGCGCCGCTCTCGTTTCGCCATTTTTTTTCTTTTGTGAGGCGTTGGGGTTGGCTCCCAACTCCAACCCCAATGGGTTTTGATGACAAGGAGATCTCCTTGCCATCTCTCCCGTTCCTCTCTCTGGTCGGCCATGAAGGTTCGGCCTCCATGGCCACCACACCGACAAGAACAACAACACCCAACACACAACACCGAAAAACTCACCTTCGACCGTCGATTTCTTTCTCTCTCCCGATCTCTCTCTCTCACCGCCAATCTCCTCTTCTTCTTCTCTCTTTCCTCGGTTTCTCTCTGTTGCTGTTGCGATTGCTGTTGTTTTGTTTTGTTTTTTTCTTTTTTAAATGAGATCAAAGTGACATATGTATAAATATATATATATATAGATGTATATATGTGGTGTATAAGTGAGGTGATGTGGCCTCACCACCACCACTCACTTCTACACATTTTTTTTTCTATAATTAAATAAATTCTACTTACCCCACGAGCCGCTACCTCGGCCCACGTCGCACGCGACTCGAGGCGTGTCTCTACTGTCTCGATATCCGCATACCCGTAAATGACTTAGTAGTCTATACAAATACATTACACCGGGCATACAACACAACAAATATAACATTTACCTCGCCACCGTGTTTTAGTGTCACGTTTAATAATTTTATAATGAAAAGTCAAAATTTAGAGTTTTATTCCAAATTTTGGTTGTAGCACGCTTTTTGAGTTACACCGGGTGCCAAATGCCCGCAAAGTCTCAAAACCTATTTTTCTATCCTTTTCTGATTTTTCTGATTTATTTATTTTTTGGATTTTTTCATAATTTTTTTACTAATTTTTCCTATTTTTGTGTTATTTATTTTATTTAAAATTGTATTTAATTTAATTTTTAAATTTTTTTATTAATTTAGGGGTTGGACCTAAACCGGGCCAGGTTTGGCTGGGCCCGATTCGTCCCAACCAGTCGCCCGGTTCGACCTGGCTCTGCCCGACCCACTCATTAGGGCTGGGCAACTAGGCTCGGCCCGCCTAAGCTACCCCTCCCTCTTACGAATTCGTCTTTCTCCGAGACGAATTCGTATCTAGTGAGGGACGAGATTTTTTAAAAATAAAGCAACGACGACGACGACCACATCACCGATAATACAACTAAAACGATCACCATTAAAGCCTTAATTTCTCCACCAAAAATTTACAACATCAACAAACACTCACCTCGATCAAGAAACAGTCATCGCGAGAGCCGTCGAGAGGGGGAAGCACCGCGAGAAATATAGGAGACTCAGTTTAGATAGGGATGGAGAGCTTGGTGATGGAGAGCTGGAAGAGATGAAGGAGCAATGAGATGGAGGGTGAGGTTCGGCTAGGGAGAAAGGAGATGAGAGATATTTCTCTCTTTTTTATTTAAATCTAGAGAAGATGAAAGTGAAAGTGATGGATGGGTGATGTGAAAAGTGATGTGATGGGTGATGTGATATCTAAACCCTCGACTAAAGCATACGCACTGCGATACGCGCACCCTGCAGCGTCCCACACTCTCGTCGCAATGCACGCACGACGCGACCAATCGAAATTTTAACACTAGTGCAACGCGAATATCAAATAATAATAAAATAAATAAACACATATGATACAAAAATAAAAAAAAAAAATTATCTCATCAGGTGTGTCATAGACTTTTCCGCGACGTCCACGTGGGTCTGAGCTCAAGGTCCTAATATGTAATTAGTCAGTTAATCAAGATTAATCAAAGCAGGTCGTTACAATCTTCCCAACTAAAAGGAATTTCGTCCCAAAATTCAAATTTAAATTAAATCTTTACCTTGGAACAAGTGGGGTATCGCTCCCGCACGATAGACTCTCTCTCCTAGGCGATGCCTTCGTTCTTATAATAGTGCAACCGAACGAGTACAAGTGGTATTTCCTTTCTTATGAAAGTCTGTACTAGCGATCCACTATCTCAATGGAGTGCTCCTCTTATGTCACATCCGTTCTGACCTCGATCCTAACCATATCAACCATCAGTCTCGGTTTTGATATGGCCAACCTCAGCATAGAAATGTGGAAAACATTATGAACCTGTGCCAACTGGCTCGGCAATGTAAACTAATAAGCAACCTCCCCAACTCGTCGAACTATCTGAAATAACCCGATGAATCTGGATTTAAGCTTCCATTTGATCTTAAATCTCTGGTGACCCTTAAAGGAAGAAACATTCAAGTAGACCCAATCATCCACCTCATGACTCAGCTAATCGCGGTAATTATTTGCGTACTTCGTCTATCTATCCTGCGCAGCCTGTAACCTTTGACGAATCAGCCTGACTTTCTTTGTATGATCTACAACAATCTCAGGCCCAACGGTAGCTACGTCTTTGGTCTCTACCCAACAAGCTGGTGATATGCAGGGTTTCCCGTATAGCGCCTCAAATGGTGGCATCCCAATACTGGCCTAGTAACTGTTATTGTAGGCAAACTCACAATGTGGTAAAAACTCCTCCCATGACCCTCCAAACACAAGCTTTGAGAATGCCCTCAAGTATATAAATAAGTCTTTTTGATTGCCCGTCATTCTGCAGATGAAAAGTCGTGCCAAACTATAGTCTAATATCATATTATTCCTGCATGGCCTGCCAAAGCTGCAAAGTAAGCCGACTGTCTCTATCTGACACTATAGATATTGGCACTCCATTTAATCTGATAATTTCACGCTCGAAGAGCATGCCCAACTGTTGAAAGCTATATTTCATGGAAATTAGAATAAAACGCGCTGATTTCATTAGTTGATCCACGATTACTCAAATAGCATCGTGCTTGCGCAAGGTCGTTTGCAACCCACTAACGAAGTCTATAGTGATGTGTTCCTATTTCCACTGTGGGATAGGTACTGGCTGCAATAGTCCTCCAAGCCTCCTATGCTCAGCCTTAACCTGTTGACACACTTCACAACTCCTCACATACTAGCTAACATATGCTTTCATCCCTAACCACCAAAATAACCGTCGCATATCATGGTACATTTTGGCTTTGCCAAGATGCATTGTGTACCTAGATTTGTTAGCCTCATGAAGAATACCATCGCGTAGTTCTACCACTGCTGAAATCCACAATCTATTTTGATGTCTCAAACACTCATCAACGAACTCGCGTCAATCTAGAAAATATGGACTATGTGCCATGTCTCTAAACCTCTTATACATCACATCGACTCTCTTGACACTTTAAAACACGCGGGATGGATACTATCGATACTCTCATCTGTCTGCAAATATGTACTTCTGCAGTATTTAGAACCTCTGACAAACTCATAACTGATACTACATCGAGTAAACCAAACTCATGGGTCATCTAACAAACCACTGTCTCATTTTCTGGTCCTCTCCTACTAAGGGCATCTACTATGACATTTGCCTTCTGAAGCTGATACTCGATGGCGAAGTCGTAGTCCTTCAGCAACTCCAACTATCGTTGCCATTTCATATTTAGATCCTTTTGAGTGAAAAGATACTTCAAACTCTTGTGATATGTATATAGTATGAACCTCTCACCATAAAGGTAGTGTCTCCACACCTTCAGTGCAAATACGACCTCTCGCAAGCTCAAGGATGTGTACTAGATAGTTCCTATCATGGGTCCTCAGCTGACATGACAAGTAGGCTATCACTCTGTCTCTCTACATCAGCACACATCCCAATCTAGTGCCATAAGCATCCGTGCGAACTGTCAACTCTCTGCTCGACTTTGACAACACTAACAACGACGCAGAGGTCAACTTCTTCTTCAACTCTGTGAAGGCTGCCTCGCACTCTCTGGACCAATCGAAAACTACATCCTTCATGGTCAATCTAGTCATTGGTGTTGTGATCCTGGAGAAATCCTACACATATCGTTGATAATATCCTACCAATCCTAAGAAGCTCCTAATGTATGTCACACACCCTGGTGTAGGCCAGTTGATGATAACGTGAATTTTATTCTGGTCCACTGATATCCTTCTATTGCTGATCACGTGTCCCAAAAAATTTCATCTCAGAAAGCCAAAATTCGCACTTACTAAACTTGGTGTACAATATATGCTCTCTAAGAGTCCTCAACATCTCTCTGAGATGCCACTCGTAGTCCTCACGAGTCCTAGAGTGAATCAAGATGGCTTCAATGAAGACTATCATGAATCGATCTAAAAATGGCTTCAAAACTCAATGCATCAAATTTATAAATACGGCTGGCGCATTCGTCAGCCCAAACGACATGAAATGAACTCAAACAATCTGTAACGCATGTTGAACGTCGTTTTGGTTATATCCTCCTCTCTTATCCTCAACTAATAATATTTTAATCTCATATCAATCTTGGAGAAAAACTGTGATCTGACTACCTAGTCAAATAGGTTGTCAATCCCGGGCAAGGGATATATATTCCTGACTGTTACCTGATTCAATTTCATGTAGTTTATGCACATCATCATGCTACCGTCCTTCTTCCTTACAAATAGGATCGGTGCTCCATAGGATGAGATACTCAGGTTTATGAAACCCTTTTTCGATAAACCTTCTAGCTGAGCCCTCAACTCCTCATGTTCTAGTCATGACATACGGTAAGGTCTGCTCGCTATAGGCTATGTACCTACCACAAACTCAATCTTAAACTCTACCTGTTTGGCCAAGGGTAATCCATGTAAATCATCAGGAAAAACATTTGAGAACTCAAGTACTATAAGGACATCCTCAAGTATGCCCACTGGCTTCTTGTCGGACTCTACTATCCCCACGAGGGTCTCCATCTCTTGGGTGATCGCTAACCTACCTCTAGTGATTGGAAGTGATGTCGCGACTCCGGTGAAGGTGAACTCGGGAATCCATGGTATCTGAAAAGTGACAGTCTTCCTAAAAAAGTCCAACTAGGTGTGGTATGTCGTCAACCAATCCATGCCTAAGAGTATATCGAACTATAAGTACTATAATACTCGGGATATCTATGGGTAACTGGTGACCACCAATCTCGACAGGACAATCTCTACAAATTCGGTTAGTGCATATGTTATCTCCAACGATTGTGCGAGGATAAGGTGGGTGCTAACGTTCTCAGGTGTCAAACCCAACTCTCATGCCATCTGTCCCGAAATAAATGATAATGTACTACCCGAATCTATCAATGTATGCATAAGACGATAAAAAATAACCAGAATACCCTCGACGAGCTGCTGAGACGCGTCATGGTATGGTGCGACAATTGCGTGCACCTACTCCCTCGCCTGCACTGGCTAAGCTGCTAATTGTGGCACTGGCTCCCCGGTACACTCACTCTTGTAGTGCCCCTTCTGTTTACATCTAAAACATGTGACATGATGCCTCTACCTAGAGCCCTGACCTACTATCCACTGGCCTTGTAGCCCTATCCCTGCCACTACTGACTCCCATCATTGCCCCTCTAGCACTGACCCTTGAGTTTATCTCTATGCAGGTACAACTGCTTGAGTGTTGATCGTCTGACCATCGTCATGTATGCGCCTATGTCCCCTTTGATCTCTCTAATCGCGGTTCCTCTTACCTTTCTTGTCTGACCACCTTTGGCCCTTATGGCATTCGTGATGCACTAGAGTGCGAATGATGTCGCTCCACATCAAATATGACTCATGGGCCAACGCCCTTTGACAGACATCCTGTAGTGTCATGGCCCCTGTCGACAAAATCGCACTCCTAATCTCTTGTCGGAGTCCTCGAATAAAGTAGTGGACCTTAAGTCGCTCGATCCAAGCTACATTTATCGCAAACTGAAGCAGGTACTTGAATCTCTCCATGTACTGAATCACCGTCCAGCTACCCTGCCATCAGTGTCAAGAACTCATCTCTCACTCTGCTGAACCTCGATCGGGATATATTGATCATAGAAAATCTCCCTAAACTCTACCCAAGTACTCGGCTCTCGTGGGCAGTTGTGTTGGTGGTCCACCATACTGCAGCATTTCCCCTGAGCATGAACCAATCCTAGCTCGTATGTTGTCGTGAATCCTCAGTAGTCCGTGAAGTCTCTCGTGCAAAAGGACCCCTTTTCGCTACCTGGGTCTCCGCCTCCATAGTAGTAGCCTTGTTGAAAATGAACAAACTCCTTAATCAGCTTCGCCTCAGTTGATAAGGAGGTCTTGAATGTAATTTCCTAGGGAGGAATCGGTATCGGTACAACGATTTCCATAGTTAGTGGTGTAGTAACTGCTGGTAGTATCTTGGTAATAGTGATCGTGAGTAGGATCGCCTGAACAGTCGGGGACAACTATCGGCTCAGCAATAGTGGTAGTGGCGAGTGTTGCAAGGGCAAGTGTGGCCATCGCTTGCGCTCGCAGCAATCAAAGAATATCCTCAAGTTGTAAACTGTGAAGTGCGGCCATGTTGCAGAAGATATGATCTGAGTCGGCGGGTGTCGAGCCGCTCGTCTGGCCCCGACATCCACATGAGGAATTGGTCGTCCATCTATGTCGAATTTGCAAATCGTGAACGTGCTGCAAGTCAGCGTCATAATACATGTATATAAATATTACAATTAATATATACTCATATTAGTCCTAGTAATACCCGCTCACTTTACTTCCCTACTAAAGTTCTAAGTCAGGATCTTCGGGTTTCCACATCTAATGTTTGGTTGTTAAGTCTTATTCAGTTTCTGAATCTTTCCCCTAGGTTCGTCTGAACCTAGGCTCTGATACCAACTGTGACGGCCCCAAATTTCGAGGCAAACCGAGCACCGCTACGTCACTGGACACGTCACCAGGTCATGCTATGTCACATGCACACCTGTGCATGACGAAAGACGAACTAGCCATCTACTATCCCAACTTAGTTAATTTCGATGTTTAAATTATCATTTTCTCAAAATATACTAAGTTATAAAATTTTACAACTTAACTTATTATTTTTGACTCATTTAAGTTATTTTAGTAGCTGAAGTCTTAATGATATACAAATAAGTAATGTAAACGAGTTTTGCATTGCTTAACAAACCTACGGAGTGGAAACCTGGCAAAAGGATACCATGTATATCAATGAAGGCGGCAAAAAGGTATATCACGTGTCAATATACTTGTATCAAGTGAAAAAGTCTCTCAAAATGATTCCAAAAAGATAGTACATACATAATACAACCACCTACGAGTGAAGCTAGAGAAGGCGCCCTAGATCAGAGGTAGTCGCCAAGCACCGCATTCCCCCGACTCGTCGTAGGATCTGTAACTTGCCACCAAAAATAATGACAAGTTCCAATGAATAAATCCCAAAGAAATTTAGTTAGTATTTATAGGAAATCTAATAAAAATGGCTACAATTCATGCAGATGAAGTAAATAAATGGAAATGTAAAGCATAAATATAAATTGTTAAGAAAATCAAGAATATGGAACGCGAGTGTAGTGTATAGTCGTCGAGCCTTGGGACGCAAATACTAAACTGAGAAGGCCTTGGATGCAAGGTCATCCCCGCCTCTTCTTCAAGGTCGAAATGAGGAACTCTGTTGGTCGGAAGGTAGACTTCCGCCCAACGCCTCAAGGAGAGGAACTCTGTGACGGAGGCTCACGTCAACCCAATCTCAAGATCATCGACTCGCAGAGAGAGATTTCACCCATAGTCTAAGGTATGACCAACACCGTAGCAACAATCGAATCATTATCTACGAAAGAGCAAGAAAGAGGTCATATTGTCCTTTCGACCATACACAGACATACGCAGGAATAGAGTAAATATGCAAGCCGAATTAGCGAAAAGTAAATATGAAATAAGTAAAAAAACGAAGGAAAGAAGTAAATTCTAGTTGACTTTCTCATGGGTTTACTTACCTTGGCGCTCGTGAAATCACTCTGAAATGACCCGCTCTTGCACCTCGAACAGCGCGCCCGACACCCAACTAGTCTCATAATTCCCTGGTGTCCAATTTTTTCATTTTAAAATGTTTTAGTCTCACATTTAATGATTTTATAATGAAAAACCAAAATTTAGAATTTTATTCCAAATTTTGGTTGTGGCACGCTTTTTCGAGTTACACTGGGGTGACAAACACTGAAAAAGTCTTGAAACCTATTTTTATCATTTTCCAATTTTTCCAATTTTTTTTTTATTTTTTGGGTTTTTTATAATTTTCTACCTATTTTTTCTATTTTGTGTTATTTATTTTATTTAAATTTGTATTTAATTTATTTTAAAATTATTTTTTAATTAATTTAGGGGGGTTGGGCCCGAACCAGACCTGGTTCAGCCGTAATCGGTCGTCAAGTTCGGGCATGCTCGGCCCGACCTGCTTGGAGAGGGCGAGATTTTTAAAAAAAATAAAATAAAGCAATAACAACAACAACCAAATTACCAACAATACAACTACAAAAATCACCAATAAAGCCTTAATTTCTCTACCAAAAATTTACAACATTAATAAACACTCACCTTGATCAAGAAAGGAGCCGTCGCGAGAGCCGCCGAGTGGAGAAAGCACCGCGAGAGATATATGAGACCGAGTTGAGAGAGGGATGGAGAGCTTGGTGATATGGAGTTGGAAGAGATGAAGGAGAAATAGAGGGAAGGTGAGGTCCAGCTAGGCGGGAAGGAGATGAGAGATTTTTCTCTTTTTTATTTAAATGAGAGAAGAGAGAGAAAGTGGGGTATGGGTGATGTGAAGAGTGATGTGAAAAGTGGTGTGAATTTAAACCCCCTGACTACCTCATATGCCCGCGTTACTCGCACCCCAGCATCTCACACTCTCATTGTAAAGCACGCACAACGCAACCAATCAAAATTTTTAACACTAGTGCGAGGAGAATATGAAATAATAATAAAATAAATAAATATGCGCCACATAAAAATAACAAAATTTACCTCGTTAGGCGTGCCCTAGACTTTTTCGCGATGTCCACATGGGTCTGAGCTTAGGGTCCTAATATGTAATTAGCCAGTTAATCGAGATTAATTAAAGCAGGTCGTTACATGTAGATACGCGACGATGACTTAGCTGAGCAATTCGGCGCAAGAATCGGTTTAAGTAGAAGTGGCAAGCGAGGTAAGTGGGTTTGCTCTATTATTAATCATGTTATGCTAGTAGATATGCTAGGGTTTTACTTTAGTAATTGTTTATGAATTACTTGAAATATGCCTTGATTTCTTTTCATTGAGATGTTTCTCATCATGTTCCTTTTGAACTCCTTGTTGTTTAAATGCATGTAGAACTGATATAACTTGAATGATTGTGATTGATACCATGGAGAGGAGGGTAGGTGGCCACTGGTGACCTCTCATTCGCTATTTTATGATATCTTGATGTGCATAATTGTTCTAATATCATAAGTGATACCCTGATGTCGTTGTTAGCTATTTGAGATTCTCCCATGATGTGTTATGTAGGTGTTAGTTCACGTTTATTGAAATATCAAGTTTTCGCTCCCTTTTATTCTAAGGCATTCATGGATCTTCATTGAGTATGCTTGTTTCAAATTCATCATGTTGGGCATTGTTTAGTTCTTTTATCTTACTATGTATTATTATGCTCGATTATGCTATTCTAAAATGCCTAGAAAATGATTATGGGTCTTATGACCTGAAATGTGGAAATCTAGTTCTGAATATAATAGGTATTACTTGGATGATTGAAGGTAGAGCGGACTACCGCTTTACTAAGCCCGTTGATATTTTGCTTACCCACTTTTCTCTCTATGTACCTCTCTTGATGCGATAGGATTGCGAAAGGGAAGGCGTAGGAGAAACACGAAGCCTTCTCATTTACGTGTGAAATGGTTGTAGTTATATTATTGTTTTCATATTTAAACATGTATAACACATGGGTTGACTAAGGTCCTTAGTTGTGATAAAACTAGTTGTAGAAATAGATGTTAGACCTAGAAATTATGTATGTGAATGAATAGATGATATTGCTATTAGATATACCTTGCACAGGTCTTGGAAAAACTTTTTACAAGTATTTAGGGATTTTTGGATAACTTAAAATACAAATGAGACTCTACTAAAATTTCGTTAGAAATGTAGAGTTAGAATTATTGAAAATAATAAATTGACTTAATAGGCCTTGAACTAATTCCGCAAAATTTTTAATTGGCCTATAAAATAGTTAGTCAATATTGTAAGTTATTCCACATGTTAAGGCGTACTAAG
The DNA here is from genome assembly GCA_039657325.1 of Stephania cephalantha. Classification (NCBI taxonomy): domain Eukaryota; kingdom Viridiplantae; phylum Streptophyta; class Magnoliopsida; order Ranunculales; family Menispermaceae; genus Stephania; species Stephania cephalantha. The sequence goes on along the minus strand of CM077578.1, from coordinate 26,153,994 downwards.
TTGTCGCTTGACTTGGGTCGGAATTCGAGAGGGTTAAATGGCGGTTTAGGTCGGGCGACTCTAGGTTGGGAATTGGGGTCGTCACATATTATGTATATCAATATAGCAGACAAAATAATTCACAATTTAGTAATATTATGTTCTTCCTTTAGGTAAAAACACAATACTCTTAAAAATTAAAATGTATGATACCTTTGGGTACCCGTTACATTTTATTTTATTTGTTTATTATTATTATAACCTATCATAAAATAATTAATTAATAATTAACATATATTACTAAAAAAATGTAATGCACCTTTGGGCCTACCATAATAGTTCAATAATGTGTGTTCATAAAATAGTTAAGTTACTTTGGTGACAACTAACTCATTAAAAAGTATGAATTATGAATTATGAAGTTCATCATAATATATTAATCATTATGCTTAGTTTTTTTTATTTCATATATACATATATATATACTTATATACTTTAAATTATTAATATTTAATAACACAAAAACGCACTACTCGTATGAGTAGGTGGGACAACCCCCAGGTTGGATGGTGAGACGAAGTCTACTTAGCAACCATGCCTCCTCGAACGAGATAACCCGTCTTCCTTTCAATGTTTAGTTTTACCGAGGATAAGGCTTACTCATTATCAACTCAAACTTATAGTATAACATTATAGTGTTGATTAGAAAATATTAATTTCATATATATATATATATATAAAAGATTCATAAATTTATGTCAAAACATTATGTCTCATTCTTTATTATTATTATATATTTTTTAATTACAATTATATTTTTTTTATTTATTTATTTATTTATTTATTTATTTATTTTTATTATTATTATTATTATTATTATTATTATTTTAGTTTAAATATATTTAATGTTTTATTTTTAATTAACTTTAATGTAAAAGAAAATCAAGAGTCAGGTATTTAAATAGTTTTAATTGTGTTTTATGAGATAAATAATAAGAACTAAAATAATTAGTTAAGGAAAAATTGTAACGGTTATGAAAGATACTTAGTTGATAAGTAGTTTGTAACAAATTATTTTTTAGTACAAAGAAAACCAAGTATCAATCATAAATATATAGTAAAATTATTTGTAATAATAATTGAAAGAGTAAGAAAAGCATGAATAATCTAATAAAAAATAAAAGCATGAATGTATTGTTACATACCAGCAACATGTCATTTATATAATTATATCAATTTTAACATTCATAATATTTAAAATCTTAAAGAGGGTTTTAAATTGACATAATTGTAAATAAGCATACACAAATTATAATTTTTTTTACTATTATTTTCTTCTTGCTGCAAAAAGTATCAACTTTTAAAAACTTTAAAATAGGTTAACTTACATAGATTTTAAAATCCATGGTTTAGATGTGTTGTAATTTGTGTGTGATAGACAAGTGTAGCCAATTTTTTTTAATTAAAAATCAAATAGCAAACACGTAATCAATTATTTGACAAAATAAAACATGCATGATGATCCTATATATGATGATCCTATATATATATATATATATATATATTATGGATGCTTCTACAATGGAACCTAATTATATAACATTTATTGTTCATTTAATGTGTTTTGCGTTAAATGCACTACTACATCAATCACCATTTGATTGAAATTTCATAATAATTCAATGATGAGATATGAATTACCCATGACATGTGTATTTGAGCTCCATTGTAGAAGCACCATGTATATATATATAATTGGTCAACTTGGTTAAAACACAAATTGAATGATCATAAGCATAATCTAATTAAATATATTTCTATATAAAAAAATTGGGTTATATAAAGTTAATCATGATATATCTTTAACAAGATCATGATATATATATTATATAGGTCAAATTAGATCATGTACCAAGAAATAAAAAAAAAAATCATGGAAAACTTCAATGTTCTAGTAATCTCTGATACCACATGTAAACATTCTTAAATACAATAAAAATAGATCAAGCAGAGTTTTACCTACGGAAGCCATTATCTTGTTGATCTTCTCTAAAAACTACACCAAAGTCTATCACCCTCATAAACCTTACGTTTTTGTACACTTCTTAGATGGTACAAATGCCTTTTATAGGCTTGAGGGAGAACTATTGAACTTCCCACATCAACACTAATTCCATCAAATTGGTAACTTAAAGTGAAGCTTAACGGACATAACATAAATTAAAATATAAGTTACATATTTGGTCATAATGTATATAAGTTATGAGACAAATAATGGTCCAACACCATCTTCATAGCAATTTGAACATAGAAAATGCCATAAAAAATGTCATCAACTATAGTCAAGGAACTATCTTCGTTGCACTTTGAGCACATAAAGTGTCATCAAGTTACATCAGAAGTATCATCAAATATGGTCGAGCAACCATCTTCATAGCACTTCAAGTACATAAAGTTCCATCAAAAGTGACATCAAAAGTGTCATCAACTATGGTCAAGGAACCATCAACGTCACACTTTGAGCGCAGAAAGTGTCATCAAAGTATCATCAAATATTGTCAAGCAACCATCTTCATAGCACTTTGAGCACAGAAAGCAACGTCAAAAGTGTCATCAAATGTTGGCCCATTGAGCACAGAAAGTGTCATCAACTATGGTTAAGGAACCATCTTCATGGCCCATTGAGCATTAAAATTGCGATTAATAGTACTCCTCCATTAAGTATTTTATGAATGGTGGGAGCATATGATATAGTATGTGTAATACCCTCCATCGAGATTAGTGTATGCGGATCTCGAAGGCATACAAAGGAAATATAAAATTACCGAAAATATTTGTTGACCATCCTCGATATACGCAGAGCTAATATCGAGAATTGGAAGGACACATATCTAAGCAGTTAAGGAAAGACTCCCTGATTGGGTAACCCTTGAAAAACTAGATTCATTAAATAGTTAAGGAAAGATTTCCCTGATTTGGTAGGTCTTCAAAACGAGATTCTTGGTGAACTCAAATCTCTTAACACTTACCTGATAGTACGAATCCCGAAAAAGGAGGAGAGAGATAAGGTAAGTAATAAACTAGATAACAAACCGGATACGTTCCCTAATCAATAAGTTTCAGACTAGGTTGGAACAAAAGGTATTCGATCAAATCCCCCAAAAACCCTTCGTCTCTGTAATTTCCTCTCTAACTTAGGCATCGACGTGATCTCCTTAGAAACCCCTACTCCGAGTCTATTTTGCAGAGTGCTATGAAGGACCACAGGCGAACGCCTCGAAAATTGGGTTGTTCATTGTTCCAAGCTACAGTGTGATTAGTTGATGCATCAATTCGCATTGCTTGAGATTGTCGATTAATGAATGAGGTTGAGAGATTGAAAAGTGTCAATTAGTCGCTCAATGCGTGTAAGATTGGAGTGATAGTTGAAATTGGAACGCAAGTTTGACTTGTTTGATGGTGTGCCTTCGTTGATGGGTGTCATGTACACATGGATGGTGTTTGATCGAAAAAGTTCATAATTCGTTAGTCGATGTTGATGTCGTATGGACTCGAATTCGAGTTTTAATTTTTGCGTTTTGATTTCTTCGATAAGATGTTTGTTCGAGGTGGAGATTTCTCTGAGATTGAGTGTTTGATTAAAGGGTGGTTAACCATAGTTAGATTCGATGATTGAGTGTTTTGGTGCAGTGTGGTTGGTTGATGGTCGATTGTTGATGAGTGAGTGATTTGCACATGCCGAGTGGATGCGTGTTTTTTTTAAGGAGCAAGATTTATTGGATGATTGTGTGACCAAAAGAACTCGTAAATTGATCTAGTGTGTGTGGTGAGCGACATCGGAAGGAAACATAACATAATTCTTCCTAGATTTGTCATCTTCGCTTGTGGTTGTTGAACCATTGAATGTTTGATTGGTAACCCTTCAAAGATTGAGTGTTTGTGCACATATGATGTGTTGATGCTAGCGCGTGTGGGTGAATGGGCGATAATCATACTTATTCACGACGACTATGATCGATTGAATTGATTGGTTTGAGTGATTGGTGGAATTTCCGCCAAGGTGAAATTGTTAAGTTTTTTTGCTCAACTCTTATTTCTATTTTTAGTATCATTAAATGAAAAGTTTCTATTTTGTTTGGTGCTTATTTTTTTAGCATACTGATTTGTGTTTTAGTTAAATTAGTAAATTTAGTATTTATATAAAGACTATACATGTTTTGGTTGATTGAAAAAAGTTTTGAGTTTTATGTGTTTGTGAAATTGTTTGCTTCTGCTGTGCGTGGTGTGGTTTGCTTCCGCTGTGCGTTGGTTTTTCTCCAACATATAACACTTACTGTGATACAGATTCACGATCAGTATTTTGGGGACCAAGCGATTATTGATAAAAAGAAGTTAAGTAAATCACTAAATGGGACATCTTCAACCAGGCACACACAAATGTTCCTCACAGGCCAGTTCCAATCACTATATCGACCACGACAGAGCAACAGGTCTGGAATACGACAACAAAAGTATAGGGACCACTTGAGAACGAAAAGACCCCCAAAGAGCCAGCCATATACGGGACAAGTACCAGAAAAGGAGCCAACCACAAAGCTCGACAAGGGCTCCAAGCCCATAGTAAGCTACAAGTCAAGTACTAGGGCGGCCATGATCTCCAAAACCACAAAGAACTCGCAAATATGAAATCGTTGTATACCTAGAAGTTGGGTTAAATGTGGTTTTGACGCTCTGATGTTGAATTTCACTATACTCTTCAGAGAGTACTTACTGAGCGTCAGAACATAATTGGCTAGCAACACAATCGTGTCCTTTCTGTTGTAAATTGAGTTGGAACTTGCTATGAACTAGAGAAGGAAAATAGAAGACTAAGAACTTCTACTACTACAAACTACTACTACAAAGGAGAAGAGAAGAAATGAGATAGTTGGAATGAGAAGTTTTTATTCAACTTGGTATGTGAATTACAATGGGGTTGGCACCCTTTATAAAGACCATTTGGTGATGATGATAATTGTACTTATACAATGTGTACAAGTTATACATACACCACAAGTCATACAACACATCACAAGCAACATAGACAATACATGAAAGAGTTGGTGTACATCGGAGAGGATTACAAGTTACATGACAATACATAGACAAGTGGAGGTACTATTAAGTGAGAAATACAAGTTACATGACTACACAATATGTTGGTGTACATGCATGGTCATCCATATTCCACAACACTCCCCCTTAGATGACACTTGCTTAGAGATTGTGTCTCGTTAAAACTTGTACTGGAAAAATCATGTAGGAAAAAATCTAGTATAGGAAAAAGAGTACAATGTTCTCGTCAATCTTGATTTGTAGTATAATATTATTGATTGCCTCATTAAAAACCTTGCTAGGAAAACCCAATGAGACAAAACCAAAGCTAAGGAAAAGAGTGCAACACATTGATACACTTTGAGAGAATATATATGCCTCATTAAAACCTTTACTACCCTGTGGAAAAAAATCTAGTATAGGAAAAATAGTACATTATTTGCTTTCATAATTTTTTTTCTTTTTATATGGAGTATAATAATGTTAAGATCGCCTCATTAAAAACATTGCTAGGAAAACCCAGTAGGATAAAATCATAGCTAAGGGAAAAAGAGTGCAATGCACTAATCAATAACTCCTTTTGATTCTCCCCCTCATGTTCACATGGGTGAGACATCTTGTGCATTTTGTTGTACATGGACATCGTTTTCTATATGAACCATTTAATGCTGAAGCATATGATTGTCACTATTTTGTGTATAGTACTTGCATCAAGTAATTGATTCATAACTTGTTGCTACTGAATGATCCTTTGAACTTTGAGTTCATATTAATTTATACATGGATCATAATACAACAAATTTAATGCAATTTGATGTGTTTCAAGCAATTTCACGCCATTCCTTTTGAATTGGCTTATATATCCCCCTAATGGTGGAAAAATTGCTTCATCAAAGTGACAATTAGCAAAACTTACTATAAATAATTTCCCTATTAGGGATCCAAGGCATCTTATAATATAATTAATGGAGAGTTAAATCAATATATGTCTCCTATTGATTTGCCTTGAGATAATCTCCTGATAAAAAAATCGATTCGATAAAGGATGTCCGTGCGACTTTACGATATTTTCGCATTATCGATGATTATAGATAATCAAATAGATCTTTCCATATTATGAATGTCATTTGATTTATGACGACATTCGTTTTAATGTGCCTTATATATTACAGAAGTTAAAGCCAGAAATATTATACTCAGATTAAATCATATTCATATAGATAAATTTTCTATTATTCTGAGTAGACTTCTTCTGAACAAGACATTAACAATAAAATTGTTGTCTCAGATATTGCCTAAACATTAGTCTCCGCTAAGTTCGAATTCGAGAAATATTCACTTTTATATTATCATGTACATGCATGTAGCATGATACACAAGACATAAACTCATCGCCCATATTTAGGTCACGATTTAAACACATCTTGATGTGTATGTTTTATCGAGCCATTTTCAATGATAAAATTCATAATATTTTGCCTTTGATTTTGAAGGCATGGTAAAGTCAAAAAAATATTCGGGTATATATATAACAATATTTAGGCAAAATAGTCTTTCATATATGACCAAAAAATGTCACAATTATGAGCGCTCATTGTCAATAATTATTTGCCATTTGTGGTGGTGCACCACTTTTATTCCAGTTTTTGGTGGAATTGTCAATACGACATTTACCTCATATTTTCACCTTTTCCACGTCCATAAATTTATTATTGCGATCATTATCATTATATGCAACATATGCTTCTTAATTTAAAGCTGAACTAATTGGACGGGATCGATATTATATTTATAATATCTCATTATTTTACTCAGATACCATGAGACAAGAAATCAATCCTTAATATTTAAGGGATTGACATGCGCTGTAGCGGCCCCAAAACCCGAGGTCGCCACGTGGGGAGGCGCTGGCCTAGTGGTCCCGTCTGATCCTTGACCCACTGGGTCCCACGCGCCACTGACGCCATTTCCTACATCACGACTGCTCGATATGCATGTTAACTCCCTTCGTTAAGCAGTAAAACAACAGAGGAAGTCTTAAATTTAAAATAAGTAAAACAATTAAATTCATTTTCATATAAAACATTATTTATAAGAGCAACTCCTATTGTGGAAAACCCGGAGAAAGTACTATGTATATAGACGACAATATTAAACAGTAATATATACAAGTACAGTATCTAATCAGTCTCCCATTTCCCAAAAGTAAGCAAAATATCAAAATCACACGTACTAGTAGGTCCTTGACCGCATGAGCGATGATAAAGTCGTCAAAATCTCCTTGCCCCTACTAGCATGGTCTGCACTCGCCCATCACAAAAAGGAAGATGGGGAGTACAGTTAGTAAGATTCCAACAAAGTACACCAAGCATTTATTACGAAATATAGACATATACCAATAAACATGTCAAATAATCATGTGAACTAAACATGCAACTGTGCTAAGATCATCACATGAATAAATAACACGAGATAAACAAACCGTGTACTCCTCCCGGTCACACTAAATTGTACGTCAAACCCCAAGATCCTTTCAGTGAATGCCCCACTTCCTTTCACCTGGTTCCCAAAATGTAACGGCCCAGCCCAGTAACAGGATACCCGAAGGCCCAAACCACCGCATCGGGTTTCCATACCCCCCAGGGATCCTTTCAAGTGGAAACACCCACTTCCTTTCACCTGGTTACCCGCGTACACTTGCCCTAGTGTGCCATAAGTACAACAAGAATAGCAGATGTAACTACGGCCAAACTTCGAAAACAGATACCCGCAGGCCCAAACCACCGGTACTGGACCCCCAACCCAAATGCGTCATGGAAATCAATAACAAAGAATAGGGGGAATAACATCCAACAACCACAAATAGGCAATCAATGATAGAAAAGTAAACCCTCAGTGACTTTCAAAAGGAATCTTACGTACCTCAAAAGCGCACTCGCACACATCTCGATATGCGCACCCGACACCTGACTATAGCATCCTAAGTCCTTGGTGTCCGTTTGTACCATTTAGCTAGTAAATCATGCAAATCATGAAAATCACAATTCAAAATTAGGTGAAATACACCTCACCTCAATCGCGTCGTCGACATTCGTCGATTCACGCCTCCGATCGGTCCGACAACCCTCGCGTTGTTCACCGCGCCGCTGCCGGCAACACGCGTTGCGCCACCGCCGGCCGTTCGCCGCCGCCGCCGCCTGCCGCCGCCGTCTCCTCCCTCGCCGCGGCAGAGCCGCCGCTGGCCGCCGTCGCCGGCGGTCGCCGCCGCGTGGCGACCGCTGCCGCGACCGCGCTGCCGCCTCTGCTGTCCATTTCCTCGCCTTGCAGCCGCTGCTGCTGCTGTCGTCTCGCCGCCGCCGGAATCGTCGCCCTGCTGCTGCTTCGCGGCACCTCCTCGCCGCTGCCTCGACTGCTCGCCGCCATCGTCCTCGGCCTCGCAGGCCGCGCCTGCCGCTGAGCCGCCGTCCGCGATCCCTGCTACCGCATCGTCCGCTCTCCGCGCCGATCGCCGCCGCTGGTGCTGCGCCGTCCGCTCTCCGCGCCGATCGCCGCTGCTGGACTGCTGCTTGTCCTCGTCGGTGCCGATCGGCAGCCGCTGGCCGTCGTCGTCGCGGATCCGGTCACGCCGCTGCCAATCGCCGCTCCCGACCGCCGCTGCCGAACGCCGCTGCTGCTGTGCCCACGCTGCCTCGTCACGCCTCCTCGCCGCGTCGCACAGCTCCACCGTCGGCCACCACTGCCGGGACCCCCTGCCGCTGCGTCGCGCCGCCTCTCTCCGTCGTACCTCGCCGGCTCTCCCTCTCTCCGGTCCTCACGATCTCTCTTTTCCCTCTTCTTCAATCTCTCTGGTTTTTCTCTCTCTCTCTTACTTTTGTTTTCTTTTGACTTTTCTCTCTCATAATATATATATATATATATATATACATATATATATTTACATTTTTTTTTTTGATTTCAAATCAAAAGTGTCCTCGAGATTCGTGTTGGCAAACTCAATAATTTCACATCTTTGTCCTCCGCCTCTATGCTTAACCAAAATTGTCTCGAGTCTGGCAAATTTACGTATTTCGAGACACATCCAAAAACATATTTATTTTTATGTTTTCCTTAAAAATATCCGAGCAGCGCGCATCTCGAGGCACCAACTCGCCTCAATTCCAAAATTTCGATACTCACGCTACACGAATCACGAGGCGTATCCAATGTACATATTAAAATCACATAACACGACTATCTCGGTCCCACGTTGGCACGCGACTCGAGACGCGTCCCCGTTCGTGTTTCGGCTCACCAAATTCCTCGCGTATTCGTTTCTCAACAATTAGCATCTCCCCTCGAGATTCGGGCATACGCATTTCGGCAAGTGGGTCCCATATACGACCCTAAAATGACACGTGGCACGAGTCGAATTTTCGGGCCGTTACAGTCTTCCCAACTAAAAGAAATTTCGTCCCGAAATTTAACCTGTAACCCGAATCTCATACCAGAGAATAGCTGAGGGTAACGTGTCCTTATCGTCGACTCGAGCTCCCAAGTGAGTCCCTTCGTCCTACGATGCTGCCAACGAACTAAGACCTTCGCGAGTTCCCTGTTCCGAAGAATTCGTACCCGACGTCGACAATCTCCATCGGTCTCTCCTCAAATGTCACGTCAGAATGTATCTTCACCTGTCCCAACTCAATCGTCGATCTCGGCCATAACCTAACGAGTCAACGTTGGCAAGTCCAAATCTGTAAGCCACACTGCCAACTCGTGCTGCGACTCTGAACGGTCCTATGTATCTCAGCGCCAATTTGAAAAATCTAAACTCTGTGTCATGTCCTCGAACCTCTCGATACATCACATCGCCTCTCCGACACTCCAACACGCGCGGAATGGATATTGTCTGTACTCTCGTTTGTCTCGTAAATATGTGCCTCTCGCAACATCCGGAACCCTCGACAAACTCATAGTTGTTGCCGCCTCGAGTAAACAAAACTCGTATGTCATCTAGCAACTATCGTCTCACCGTCCGATCCTCTCATTAGTCATCCACTAACGCGATAAATAAGCTATCACTCTGTCACCCTGCATCAGTACGCATCCCAATCCGGTGCCACAAGCATCCGTATAAACAGTCAACTCTTAGTCCGACTCTGACAACACTAATAACGGTGCAGAAGTCAACTTCTTCAACTCTGTGAAGGCCACATCGCATTCACCTTCTTGGTCAATCTAGTCTTCGGCGCTGCAATTTTGGAGAAGTCATGTACAAGCGTCGATAATATCTTGTCAATCCTAAAAAGCTCCGGATGTCTGTCGTGCACTCTGGTGTAGGCCAATCGATGACAACGTGAATCTTACTCGGTCAACGAAGCACTGTCGCGATCACGTGTCCTAAGTGGCTTCACCTCCGAACGCCAAAACTCGCATTTACCGAACTTAGCGTACAATATGCGCTCCCTAAATCTCTCGGTCGATATCCTCGAATAAAGTAATAGGCCCGAAGTCGTTCGCCTCGCCTACATCCATCGCAAAAGTAAGTCGATATGTGAATCTCTCCATGTATTGCGACACCGTCCGGCCACCCTGCCTCAGCGTCAAGAATTCATCTCTCAGTCTCAGCTGAATCTCAATCGGGGTATACTTCCTTGAATTATGCTCAAGTACTCGGCTCTCCGTGTGCAGCTGTATGGGCGGTCCACCATACTGCACTGCTCGTCTAGCCCCATTATTCGCATGAAGAATTGGTCGTCCATCCATGTCGAATGAGTAAACCGCGAACGTGTCGCATGTCAGCGTCGTACTACGTGTATATAACTATTACAATCAATATATACACATATAAGTCCTAGTACTACCCGCTCACTTCGCTTCCCAACTAAAGTTCTAAGACAAGTACATCGGGTTTCCACATCTAAAATTTTAAATTTTTAAGTTTTATGCTCTTTCAGGCTAATTTCCGAGGTTCCTCGAACTCGCTCTCGATACCAATTAGACGCGGTATCACCCCAAAACCCGAGGTCGCCACGCTGGGACGGCTCCGCCGAGGTCGCCACGTGGGGGCGGCCGGCCCACGGTCCCGTTCGATCCTTGACCCACTGGGTCCCACGCGCCACCGACGCCATTTCCTACATCACGATCGCTCGATATGCGTGTTAACTCCCTTCGTTAATAAGCGTTAGTTCGATAGTTTAATCATTAAAACAACAATGGAAGTCTTAAATTTAAAATAAGTAAAACAATTAAATTCATTTTCATATAAAACATTATTTATAAGAGCAACTCCTATGTGGAAAACCCGGAGAAAGTACTATGTATATAGACGACAATATTAAACAAGAATATATACAAGTACAAAGATCTAATCGCCTCCCATTTCCCAAAAGTAAGCAAAATATCAAAATCACACGTACTAGTAGGTCCTTGACCGCAGCAATGATAAAGTCGTCCAAAATCTCCTTGCCCCTACTAGCGTGGTCCGCACTCGCCCATCAAAAAGGAAGATGGGGAGTACAGCTTAGTAAGATTCCAACAAAGTACACCAAGCATTTATTACGAAATATAGACATATACCAATAAACATGTCAAATAATCATGTGAACTAAACAGTAAATCGTGCTAAGATCATCACATGAATAAAAACACGAGATAAACAAACCGTGTACTCCTCCCTGGCCACACTAAACCGTATGTCAAACCCCAGGATCCTTTTCGGTGAATGCCCCACTTCCTTTCACCTGGTTCCCAAAATGTAAACCGCCCGCCCAAGAACAGATACCCGAAGGCCCAAACCACCAGATCGGGTTTCCATACCCCCAGATCCTTTCGGTGGAAGCACCTACTTCCTTTCACCTGGTTACCCGCGTGCGTAACCTAGTGTGCCATAAGTACAACAAGAATAGCAAGATGTAACGGCCCACCGAAACAGGATACCCGCAGCCAAAACCACCTGCATCGACCCCAACCCAAATGCGTCATGGAAATCAATAACAAAGAATAGGGGGAATAGCATCCAACAACCACAAATAGGCAATCAATGATAGAAAAGTAAACCCTCAGTGACTTTCAGAAGGAATCTTACGTACCTCAAAAACGCACTCGCACGCATCTCGATATGCGCACCCGACACCTGACTATAGCATCCTAAGTCCCTGGTGTTCATTTGTACCATTTAGCTAGTAAATCATGCAAATCATGAAAATCACAATTCAAAATTAGGTGAAATAACACCTCACCTCAATCGCGTCGTCGACATTCGTCGATTCACGCCTCCGACGGCCCGACAACGCCTCGCGTTGTTCATCACCGGCGCGCTCGCGCATTGCACTGCTGTTGCGCCATCGCCGGCGTTCGCTAACGCCGCTCGCTCCGCTTATCAAACCTCGACATCGCGCGTAGCCGCGCAGTCGCAGTCGCTGCGTGGCTGTCTGTGCCGCGACGCTCGCTGCCGCAACATCGCGCTCTCGCTGTCCATTTCTCGCTTGCGCTGCTGGCTGCTGTTGCTTGTCGGCCTCGCCGCCGCCGGATCGTCTCGCTTCGCGGCACCTCTCGCCGTCGCTCGATCGCTGGCCGCTTATCGTCCTCGCCGCAGCCGCGCGCGCTCGCGAGCCGCGTCTCGCGATCCTCGCGCATGCGCATCGTCGCTTTCGCGCGCGATCGCGCAGGCTGTTGCGCGTCCGCTTCTCCCGCCGATCGCGCTGCTGATCTTCGCTTGTCTCGTTTGCGATCGGCAGCCACCATGGCTGGCCGTCGTCGTGCCGAGGATCCGATCACGCCGCTAATCGCCGCTCCCGACCGCCGCTGCCGCGATGCGCCGCTGCTTCGTGTCGTGCCACGCCGCCTCGTCACGCCTCCTCGCGCGTCGCGCGGCTCCGCCGTCGGCCACCACTACCGCGACCCTCGCCGCGCTGCGTCGCGCCGCTTCTCTCTCCGTCGTACTCGTCGCTCTCCTCTCTCCGGTCCTCACGATCTCTCTTTTCCCTCTTCTTCAATCTCTCTGGTTTTTCTCTCTCTTACTTTTGTTTTCTTTTGACTTTTCTCTCTCATAATATATATATATATATATATATATATATATATATATATATATATTTATATACATATATATTTACATTTTTTTTTGATTTCAAATCAAAAGTGTCCTCGAGATTCGTGTTGGCAAACTCAATAATTTCACCTCTTTGTCCTCCGCCTCTATGCTTGACCAAAATTGTCTCGAGTCTGGCAAATTTACGTATTTCGAGACACATCCAAAAATATATTTATTTTTATGTTTTCCTTAAAAATATCCGAGCAGCGCGTATCTCGAGGCACCAACTCGCCTCAATTCCAAAATTTCGATACTCACGCTACACGAATCATGAGGCGTATCCAATGTACATATTAAAATCACATAACACGACTATCTCGGTCCCACGTTGGCACGCGACTCGAGACGCGTCCCCGTTCGTGTTTCGGCTCACCAAATTCCTCGCGTATTTGTTTCTCAACAATTAGTATCTCCCCTCGAGATTCGGGCATACGCATTTCGACAAGTGGGTCCCATATACGACCCTAAAATGACACGTGGCACGAGTCGAATTTTCGGGCCGTTACATGCGCACTCGATATTTGTTGCAGCAATAAATCGAGGCCGGCCACGTGACCTTATTTTATTGTCTCTCATCATCATATTTCCACATAGCCTCAACATAGAGGTAATTAAAATTGTGGAATTATAATTAATATTTGATGATTAAATTTTGTAGCATGAGACCCAGCTGCTCATTTTGAGCTTTTTGAGCTTTACCCTTTTGGTATGTATATATATAACTCCATAAGGTGAAAAGATATATAAAGTGAAATATTCATTTTTCAAATCTCTACAGAGAAATTGGCGAATGATTGTGTATAACACACAGTTTTGCATATATGCTTTATTCACAAATTGTAGTATCTAATTGTCATTACAAGTAATTCTTGTCGGTAATATAATAAGACAATAAGTTCAACTATGGTTGAATAATATTTTGAAAATAAATTTAATATATAATAGTTTTTCTCTTTTTATGTAAAAACATAACATATGATTAAATATATGTTCACAACTTGATTCATTAATAAACAAAATGTACTACTCGTATGAGTTGGTGGGACAACCTCCAGGTTGGGTGGTGAGACATAGTCTACTTAATACTATGCCTCCTCGAACGGGATAACCCGTCTCCCTTTCAATGTTTAGCTTTACCGGGGACAAGGCTTACCCACTATCAACTCAAACTTGTAACATTATTTGTATTATGAAATTAAGAATAGAACAATAACTAATCGTTTGTAGTTTTAAGAGAAAAACTATATGTCACACATTGACTTTTGATTTCTGATGTAGAAGATCGTACAAGACGCAACTACAGAGCATACTTTCGCAATCGGTGACGTTATAATGCATAGTATATGAATAAAGTATGCATATAGAAGTGATGCATGTAATAAATGAAGCAACCATTATAATATAGAAATAAATTGAACTTATTTAAATAACAAAAGTTATACCTTCCTAGCTTTGTCTCCTTAACAAGTCTTCTTGAACTTCAAGATCTCCTTAATGCTAGAGCAAGCTCGTGCTGATAACGTGTTGTAAATTGAGTTGGAACTTGCTAAGAACTAGAGAAGGAAAATAGAAGACTAAGAACTTCTACTACTACAAACTACTACTACAAAGGAGAAGAGAAGAAATGAGATAGTTGGAATGAGAAGTTTTCATTCAACTTGGTATGTGAATTACAATGGGGTTGGCACCCTTTATAAAGACCATTTGGTGATGATGATAATTGTACTTATACAATGTGTACAAGTTATACATACACCACAAGTCATACAACACATCACAAGCAACATAGACAATACATGAAAGAGTTGGTGTACATCGGAGAAAATTACAAGTTACATGACAATACATAGACAAGTGGAGGTACTATTAAGTGAGCAATACAAGTTACATGACTACATAATATGTTGGTGTACATGCGTGGTCATCCATATTCCACAACACTTTCAATAGTTATTATATACACTCCTCTAGTGGCAGTGTGACGCACATAGATGCATGACACGCTCTAAGTATGCGTATGATCTACCAACCGAAATTTTTTACCAAAGTACAACTGTTTTTTACTTTAAAAGAGGGAAATGAGGGGATTTTTTTTTTATCAAACTAGGCAATAACGCCTACTCAAAACGCGCTATCACAATGGACCCCTTTTTTTGCTGACGTGGACACATGGGCACATGGACAGCATACAGGGTGACGTGGACTTGGCCAGAACGATTAGCGCCTTCTCAAAAGGCGCTAATCATTCTGGCTAAGTCCACGTGGATCCACGTGGACTCCCCCAATTTGGGTACACAGATAGCACCTTTTGAGAAGGCGTTATATGTGTACAGTGTCTTCTTCCTCGCGCAACAGGGACGCAGAGGCAAAGAGCTGAGGTGCGGAGCGGTGTCGACCAGCGGTGGAGAAGGAGGAGAGGAATTGACAGAGCGGCGGAGGTGCGGAGCAAGGAGCTGAGGCAGTGGCAGCTGAGGCAGCAGAGAGATCGACCAGCAGAGGCAGATGAGGTGGTGTGCGCGGAGCTGAGGCAGGGGTGCGCAGATCGACCAGCAGGGGTGCGCGGAGCTGCGGCAGGGGAGCGCGGAGCGGCGGCGCCGGGGCACAAGACGTCTTTCCTACAGGCGCTATTAGTTGCGTAGATTTTTTCCATTGACGTGGGCGCTATCCGTGAAACACAATCCACGTATGACGCGTGAACATGAGCCGCCCGAAAGTTGGTTTAACTTATTGGTTAGTTTGCTATGAACACTTATGTAAAAAGCAAAAATTTCGAGTCATTCTGGGTAAGTTCGTTTCTTTCTAACCCTGACGAGTGGATCTAGTGGTAAGGTGAACGTAGGACTATGTGGGTTAGGTGCACGATCTTAAGTTCAATTCCCCACGGCTGCCAATTGTTGGGCTTGATGGTCTATTTCGGCAATCTCAGGGTAAATAAAACTATTTAAATCTAGATACACATGGTTAATCAAAAAAAAAAATATGTTGGTTTTTTTTTTATACAAAAATAAACTCCTCCTATGCATATTCAAAATTGGTTGTCATTGTCGAGATCGCTCAACTACGACGACGACGGCCAACGGCGTACGAGGACTGAGCGGCCGAGACAGCGCATGGCTCCAAATACGGTGACGGCCACAGCGCGCGCTGGCGCGCAAGAAGAACGCGCGCAGGAGGTCGCGGACCACGGCAATGGCGGGACAGATCGGCGAGTCAGATTGGTGAGGTGGCGGCGATTTGTACGAGATAGCGCCTTTTGAAAAGACGCTATCTCGTACATTTTTGCCGCCACCTCACCGCCACCTCACAAACATCAAAATTAACTAATAACGCCTTTTCAAAAGGCGTTATTGAAAGTTGCGGTGAGGTGGCGGCCAAAATGTACAGATAGCGCCTTTTCAAAAGGCGCTATCTGTACAAATCGCCGCCACGTCAACGCCACCTCACCGCCACCTCACCAACTTCAAAACCAATAACGCCTTTTCAAAAGGCGTTATTGCCTACTTTTGTTATTTCAAAGTACACCACCCTATTTTGTGAAATAAAATGTAAATGTGCCCTATTTTTTGAAAAACACCTACCAACCGAGTGGATGACTCATTAATTTGATATGAAGATACTTGTGTAAAAGTCAAGAGTTTGAGCCTCAAAGTGGGAGTGCAAGTTGGGTTTCTTTCTTTCTTTGAAAAAAAAAAAAAAAAAGTATTCGTATGATTTCAAGCTGTGACTTTAGCCTTTAGTGTATCATTCTAGCTAGCATTAACATTCTAATATGGTTTCAGCTTAATTGCTACAAATATAAGCAGTTTGCACAATTGCACATGATTTGAAAAAGCATGAAGTAAAATTAGCAGTTTGTTAAACCATGGAACTTTTGAATCAAACAGTTGGTTATTCAGTGAATTAACGATTCAGTTTGAGTTGATGTTTTGCACATTCCTAAATATCATATTAGATCACTAATAGACTTTAGCTAGATGCTATAGCAATTGTGCAAGAGTCCAAAATGATTGGAGTGGCCTTAGAGTTGAGAAGACTGCTGCCACTTGTTGCCAAGATCGAGTCCTAGGCGTCAACAAGTTCGGGCGTCATTCTCATCAGAAAAGTCATTGGTGCTGCCAAGAGTAGTGCTCTGTTGTGAATCTTGATTCATAGAACCATAGCGCTTCAGTTGATGTATCAATGTAATAAAATAAAACATTGCAATTTATCGTTGTGGGAAAAAATAGGCTCATGACCAAAAGAAAGGCTAAAATATACAGATATAACTCCTCTTTATACCTTTCCATCCATGCTAACTACTAAGCCAATTGATTTTATCATAATATGAAAACACTACATGAAACAGATCGTCGTGGATCAATGCGTCACCATTTTTTTGAGAGAGAAACTATAAGATCAATGCATCATCATGGAAATACAATTACAGAAAAGAAGTTAAAATAAATGTTATTGCAAGATAACTCCTTTGGATAGGCTAAACTTTGCATAGACTAAACTTTACCTAAATTTACTTAAAACTGCTCTAGGAGAAGTCACCTAAGAACTACAAGCCAGAGAAAATTGAACCTAACTAGAAAAAGGGCTGAATTCAGATGAAAAGGTAAAAGAGAAGATAGTATTCTTGCTGTAAAATACAAGCCGAAGAAGACAAACTTGAGAAGCAAAACTCAACAGACGTTGGATTTCCAAAGGCACGATATAGAAGAATAACTAGAATTCAAGATTATGGAAAAATTTTCTTGTAATGTTACCATAATTTGAATCTAACTGAAAAGAAGCTGTAGCACATGAATTACAGACCTCTACAGATTTAGATACACAAAAATAAAAATATAAATAAAAATAAAAAACTGATACTATTCACATATATAACATGCATTACAGCAATCAAAATGTACCTGGAGGTGGTCGTCATTGATTGTAAAAACTGAAAGCTATCCATCGCTCCAACTCTCGTCTCCCCCTCCCTCATTGCTACCCACATATGCCTGAAAGGTTGGGTTGGTGATAATCAGGTCATTAATAGGATATAGAGATTAACAGAAAACGATAAAAGAAATCTTGCTCCTCACACAAGTTGAGGTAAAATTAAAGATGATAAATTACCAAAACAAACCCTGTATTTATTAACCTAAAAGAGTCCCTGTAGATTTAGAAACTTAAGCCCTAGTTAAATTAAATGAAGGGTTCTTTTACCCCTAACATATAAAAATAAATAAATAAAGGGTTACTAGTATATCCCTAACTTTGCTAAAGTATCAAACTAATGAATTAAGTCTTAATTTTAGGCCATCCTGATTTAGGTGAAAAATTATGCTTATGTTGTAAAAAAATGGTAACGTTCCTTAAAAATGGGATGACATAAAGAGAGCTGAGAAATTTTCTCATTCTTTTACTTAACCCATAGAACTTCAATTGAGATGACCAAATTGTCACACTGGGGTTGGGGACCAAACAACTTCGAAGCCCTAGCCAAAAATGTGGATTATTGTGGGTCTCAACTGCAAAACTCAAATGAATTTGTAGCTTAACAACAAGATAGAAAAATCAGCTAAAAGAATGGTCAAAACCTAACTCAGAATCGGAACCGGCGGAGCAATCTGCTACTCTGGAAATAATCAGAAAAGAATGCTAGCAGAAGATAGACTTAGAATGAAGTAAAACCTTGATGCTTAGCGAGCTACAACATTGTACTTTTTTTTTGTTTTCTTAGGCAATATTGTACATCTTTTAGTGTGTGTGATTCCAATGCCAGTTGTTACGAAAACAAATTATAATTGAGTTCAATAGTCTCACAAAATAATGATAATTTGGAAAATATCATTCTTGAATTGGACTTCTAATGGATATATTTTGTAAAAGATCTTGATTAAATCTTTGTACAATTGCACTTCTTCAGGAGTGGAATTTGATATATTGCTACCTGTGAGAAAATCTAATTTGAGTGTGTATGTTATAGCCCACAATCCTTAGCCTCTCGTCTACCTTCTTCCTCAAGTTTTCATCTTCCGAGCCCTATTTCTTTGGCCAGAACAAATTCGCGAATTCAGAAGGATAAAAATCCTTCCATAGTCAGCTTTGAAAGTCGGCTTGATTTAGGAATTTTGACTGAATAACTATGGGTTAAATATAAGAATGAGAAATAAATTCTCAGCCCCCCTCTCTTGGTACTCTCAACTCCCTGTCTTTGGTGTGTCAGTTAGTCATCCTATATTTGAACACCTATACCAATCTTTTCAGCCACATACACAAGATTTGTACCAAAAATCATGATAGCCTAAAAATGACCAAATGTTAGTTTGGGATAGATTTGACAAAATCTTTTGCTTGCGATACATTTAATACTTTGAACAAAGTTTGGAATAGATTAGGATAGATTAGTCTAGGGTAAGTAGATTGAATAATCCCAAACATTACTAGTTGTCGCAGATTTATTTAAAACTAAAAATTTAATCTAGAGAACCCCGAACTATACTTATTCTCTCAAGTTTATTCAATCGAGTTTTGAAATGGATTTATGCTCAAGTGTCATATATTTTTGGCAAAGCACACAACGAGTCAGCCCTGAAAATTCTCCCCATCACGAAAAAAGAACAAAAATTGAAATTAGGTCAAAATTATAGTGTTTCGCAAGAACCCTGGCAGTTAGCCCAAACTCAAACTTCTCAATCCTTAATCACTTCAAAGCGAAACTCAACTAATAAACCTAAAATCCAGAATACGAATTTATGGAGAGACTGCTACAGATTTAAACTTGACATATGGGTTCCTAGCTAAGGTCATATCAAGTATGAACCACCATATAGCTTCTTGGTATTCAATGTTGGCCCAAGGATTTTCTTTTTTACCTTCCTTTGGGATCTAGTCACAAGTCTAGAAAAAAAAAATTGAATTTATGCTTCAACCTATGCTTATACAGAAAAAAAAAAAAGTAACGAGATGATAGAAGATATAGAATAGGTAATTAAGGA
The DNA here is from genome assembly GCA_039657325.1 of Stephania cephalantha. NCBI lineage: Eukaryota > Viridiplantae > Streptophyta > Magnoliopsida > Ranunculales > Menispermaceae > Stephania > Stephania cephalantha. The sequence goes on along the minus strand of CM077578.1, from coordinate 26,133,879 downwards.
GGCGGAGTTTGTGACTCTTCCACTTCATTTCCTCCTCTGGTTTCTTTTCTTTCCACTAAAATTGCTTGTTTTATTTATTCCTTAATGCTTATATATATAGACTACTAGTACAATAAAAATAGAAACTAATAAATAATAAGTACTAAGGTAGTCGGTAAGAATAAAAAACCTACTAAAACCAAACACAACAACTTTCTTAATAACAAATACCTAGAAAATAGTAACTACTAAAAATAAGAAACCTACTAAATAATAAAGGGTAAATAGTAAGAATAATCCCAAACTTTGGGTTTTTTCAAAATAATCCAAAACTAATAATTTTCTCTAAGAAATCCCAAACTTTAGAACTTGTCTCAATTTTAGCCCAGCTGTTTTTTTTTAAATCAATTTGATACATTAGAGGGAGGATCTAGAAATTAAAATAAGAAAAAAGGTAGATTTCAAAATTCTTTAACACAACAATTTTAGGATTTATTGATGCACACAACGGTAGCTATGAAAAAGGTGGATTTTGATGAAAGTTTTGGGATTTGGGTGGGATTTGGTTGATTCAAATGGGAGGTCCTCAGTTCATGTTTCAGCAAATTTTGCTCATTTTGAGGCGAAAACAAGGTTTCAAAAATCGACAAACTTCGCCGAACTTCGGTGGAAGTTTTGTCGATAATGAAAATGGGGAAGTGTCGCAATGTAAAACTTGCAAAGTTTCACTTGAAACCTCGACATGTTTCGCCAAACTTCGATTGACTTCGATAATTTCCATCGAAATCATTAAAAAAGAGACAAGATGTAAGAATTCGAAGAAATCAACGAAGTTTTTGTGAAAGTTATCAAAGTTACACCTAAATATAATACAATAACATAGCCTCAGTCCCAACTTAATTGGGGTCGGCTACATGGATCAAACTTTTTCATTGTGCTCGATTAAGTACCCCAAAATATAATAAAATTTAAAAATTAACTTCTTTTCACATCAAGTAACAAATAAGGTCAAAATTTATCATATAAATCAATATAAAAACAAATATTAATGTCGCGTCTATTGCGAATTGGGTGTTTATCGCAAAATAACTATTTTAAACTATTGTATTGTTATTATGCATTATTGTTGCATTTTTGTCGATTTGGGAATGACCGAAGCGAAATATGGATTCAGAGATAACATTACTCAAATTCGCCTAAAGTTTCAACGAAATTCACTAAAAGCGATAAATTCGATCGAATTTATCCAAAAAGTGAGATAAAATTGTAAAACTTTGATCAACACTTGCTTTGTTTCGACGATAATGTCGATTTTACCCCTATAGGAAATGAAAAAAAAATTGAATTGTATCTGGTTAACGTGGCGTGTCTGAGGCTCTCAGAGCATCACTGATTTGAGGCATTAAGAGAGCTTTAACTCTTCACCAACTCTTCCCATCAACTCTCACGATCTCACTCTTATAGTCTCACCTACTTTTGCAGCTCATTAACCCGCAAAGCTCACCATCTTCAAAACTATCTTCTTCTCGTCTTCTTTACCCAACAATGTGTGAATTGTGAATAGATGTTAGGGTTAGGATTTTTTGAGAGTTGAGATATGAAAAGAGAAGGGACAGTGAAGGAGGAGTGATGTGTGCGAAAAAGAGGAGAGACAAAGAGTCGACGCGAAGGAGAGGCAGTGGTGAGGGCTCGACGAAAGAAGTGCTATGGTGGGGGCTCGACGAAGGAGGGGCGAGTGAGTTTGTGAAACACAAAAGGGCTTTGGGGTTTTTGTTTGGGATCTATCACTTTGTGACTCCAATTTGTACACATATTTGTACACTAACCCTATCTAGCATTGGATTGTGCATTAAGATGTAGTTTTGATGATTGATGAATGGCTGAGAATTGTTAAGGCTTTTTTAGTTGTATTTTTGTTTGAAGACCAAAGGTATTTATTTATTTATTTATTTATTTGTCTATACACAATTATTTATTTGAAGACTAAAGTTTTATTTTTGTTTTGCTGGATATATATATATATATATATATATATATATATATATATATATATATATATATATATATGTTTGTATTTTTTTTAATGTTCCAAACTTTCAGTGTTGTATTTCTTTTTTTTGAAACCCATTATATTGTGATTATTATGCATTATTGTTGTATGATTAATGTCACGCATGTTGAGAATTGCGTGTTTATTGCAAAATAACTATTTTAAACAATTGTATTGCGATAATTATGCATTAATATTGTATGCTTAAGTATATTTCTAACATCTCTATGGAGAAACTTAGGTTTTCTAGCATTTAAATTGAAATTCCATAAACTTCAGTAAATTGGTGAATTTTTATCAAACTTCCCTCATCGAAGTTAACTTCCTCGAATTACTTCCGAATTTTAAGTGGACGAAGTTAAAGGCGAAGTCCAAGTTTCAAACCTTGTTAAGGAGAAATTTGAGTTTTCTAGCATGTAAAGTGAAATTTCATAAACTTCCACACACTGCGAATTTTGTAAAACTTCCTTCATCGAAGTTAACTTCCTCAAATTACTTATGAGTTTTAAGTGAGTGAAGCTTAAGGTGAAGTCAAAGTTTCGAACCTTAGGTGAAAATGGGGATATTGAATTTGTGAAGTTCTTGTAAGATTGGTTGGTATACTGGAAGAATGAGATGAGTAAGGATGGGAGGACGTCGTTCATGTGTCCAATTATAATGGGCATTGTCATTTGATAGATTTGTTGAGGTTGGGGGATGTGTTGAGTAGAGTTGCTAGAGTGGGAGATGGACAGGGATTGAAGAGTTGTGTTAGTCAAGGTGTTGTGGTGAATAGGAAGGATCGGAACGCAGTTTCATTGAGCGGCGTTCATCGACGCGATTAAGATAGTAGAGGCTTTGATTAGCCATGGTGCCTAGATTCATTTGGGGTGGACACAACTTCATATCTATGTTTCCTTTCTTGGGAAGAAAATGAGCAGCGACACCCTAAGAAGGTGAATTATAAAGTGGAGATCTAAAATCGTTGTATTAAAGAATTTTGAAATCAACCTTTTTTCTTATTTTAATTTCTAGATCCTCCCACTAATGTATCAAATTGATTAAAAAACAATTGGGTTAAAATTGAGACAAATTCTAAAGATTAAATTTTTTTAGAGAAAATTATTAGTTTGGGATTATTTTGAGAAAAAAACCCAAAGTTTGAGATTATTCTGAGTATTTACCCAATAATAAACATAGAAACTTCCTTAATAAAAAAATAGAAACTACTAATTAATAAACCCTAAAACCTAAGATCGTATTAGATTTGTCTATGAAGGAAGTAATTTTCACTAGGCGGTTCTAATCTACAATTACCACATTGAAGCAATGGAAGGTTATGCTACGCTTCCGAGGAATTCCATTATCCTTCACAAGAAACATGGGTTGCTGGCCAAGATTTAAAAAAAAGATGACTAATTTAGCAAATGAGAGTGGTCAGGAAAAAAGGTGTAATATATATATATATAAGATCAGTGTTATGAAGCATGAGATTCAAAAGACCCGATTTTTATTTTTATTTTTATTTTGTTTGGTTTGCCAAGAAGTTATGTTTTGAACGAAGAGTCCATGATCTAAGAATATATATTCTCTTCAACAAGCAACAAAAAGTTTGGTTCAAGGATTGCATTGCTAGGGTTATTGCATGAGTTTGACTTAGGATTATGTTTTTTTTTTTTTTCTTTTTTTGCTTATTTTGTCAATTTGCTATTAAACTGTTATTATTTCTTACTTTTCTTTTCTTCCTCAAAATCATTGACTCGCCAAAAAAATTATCACATTCACAAAATTCCCCTTTCTAAAACCTCTTGGCCTTGTGATAAAATTAAGACAAGAAATATAGTTTGGGATTTTTGAGAAAAAGTTTTTAGTTTAGAATAAATCTGAAACAAATCCAAGATTTTGGAATTATTTAGCCTATTTACCCATTAGTCTATTAGCCCTTAAATAAATAATGGCAGCAACCAAGAAGGATGCAAATAAAGATAAGACAAATGATCAGTGAACACTAAAATGAACACTAACTACAAATAGAAATTTGTTTATGAATCAATAAACTAACCTGGCGGATAGCTTGTGCCTTCTCTAGCACAGCAGCAACTTTAGTGTTCATTTTAGGACCTGATGGGCCAAGGGACATTGTTGGAGTAGTGCGCCTCAAATTGAAGGACTATAAGTCAAACAAGGATGAATTATGAGCGCAAGGCAACATGGATAAACTATATTCTGAATTGAGGAATACCCGTATCTTTACCAATGTTTCAAAACACACAAGCATAAAAAACAAAAAAATTACAAGAGAATTCCCCAATCGCACAAATCATAAACTTTATTCACCAAAAATCAACCATCATTTATAATAGTGATCAAGCCTTTACATAGGCTTTTAAACCAATATACGCAACACATGCTCGTATTTCTAATACAAATAAAGGTTCGATCGATTTATTTCCTCGACCCTGAGCAATCTAAACTATTTGGGATCAACAAAACCAGCCTGAAGATGCTTAAACAACCCTTTGGTAAGGATGTCTTGGTAAGGACGTCAAGAATATACGACCGAGGTTTAATAAGGAAAATTAAGTGATCGAGCCTCTTCAAACCTCACATTTACTTCAAATTCCTAAGAAGAATCCATATGCCTTCAAGTAGAAATTAATAGCAATAATATCAGGGATCCCCTTACCTACATTGCCATTCTTGTGGATCCGGACGTGGTTGTTTTGTGAAATTTCACTTTAATTTTGTAGAGCGGATCAAACATATGTTCCAATTCCAAGGCATTCTTTTGATATCGAAGAAGGAAGAATAGGTCGGTCGATGTTATTCCGTAAGATAAGATCACTGGTTGCATGGCGCACCCAGGAAAAATGTTTATACAACAAAAGAAACAACGGAAAGAGAAATAAAAGCTATTAAAACTCAACTGCTAAAAGTTAAGTTCATCTATTCCTAAGTTGATAACAAATTAAATAGATTTCCTTGACCCAATAATTAAGGGGTGATACGTTCTTAGGTTTTAGGGTTTTTATTAATTAGTAGTTTCTATTTTTATTATTAAGGAAGTTTCTAAGTTTTTGGATATACTCATAGGAGAACTATGTTTTTGTGTGTTGTAAATGTAAAGCATTTAATGACCCATGTAAAGCAATTAATACACAAGTGTATGAACCATTTGATCACAATCCAATGGTCCTAAGATATATATATATATATATATATATATATATAGTGAAGCCATGAAAAAAAGAGACAATAGAATGAAAGTCAGAGTTTGCCTATACATGATTGACACAAGAAAAAAATAAGGTATAAGGGCACAAACAAAGCAAGAGATGAGCTTAAGGTTTAAAGCAGTGCAATGCCTCAAATGATAACAAAGGTATTAGTGATAGCAAGAAATACAATTTTGCGATCCAGATTTTACTATCCAACATACAGCTAAGTGATTAACTGAATTCCAATGTGAAACATCGCCATTGACTGATGCTACCCAAGTAAGCTACATCTACTATGAATATTTCTCTAAGTTGGAGAGAGAAGGATAAATTTTTACCTTAGTTCTTATCTGAAGCAAAAGATCTTCTCTATCATCCATCTCTTTTGCATTCACAGTTTGGTCATCTTCTCTGTATCCATTAAACTGAGGATCCTGCTCCATAAAATAATCAATATAAACATCGACTATCAGAATTATGGTTATTTCACCAACAATTGAGGAACTAAAACAAACAAAAATGTATATGATCACCTGACTCCTTGCAACAAATGGTGATGGCTTTGAGGAAGCAGTTGGCAGCGAAAGAGCTTCTGGAGCTTCATCATCTAAATGAATGGCACCATTAGACTTGACATTATGTACATTCTCTACTTCATTAAAGTTGGACCTTGTCACCCACCACTGTGCTGGAGGGAGAGGTGGAGGCGGCAGCGGAGTTGTTTCATTGCATAGATGTGGCATAGTATTAGTGCAGTCCTGTGAGTCAGAGCTACATTGTTTTTCTTGCTGATTCTTGAAAGGATCGACAGCATCTAGTGTTGGAAGATCAAATGAGCGATTATTATGCATAGGTTCTAACAACTCCTCACTGTGATGATCTCTGAAATTGTTATTGAAATGAATGCTGAGGTTCCCAAATCCACAAAGTTCGAAGGCATTTGAGATAGATTCATCTGAAGAAATTCTACGCAAAGCATCAAATACTTCATCGTCCTCGAGTTCAGGAATTTCGCCGGGTTCCCATTGTTCAAATGTTGACTCTGATTGTTGACTCATATCCTCATCAGAAATACATGAAGATGATCCATAGAAAGTATCATCATCAGATTCAGACTCAATGTCCTGTATTGCAATGGCCGACTCTGGAAGCAAGTGGAAAGAAGGGAACATGACATCCTTTATGCTTTCATGGAAATGGTGCGCTCCAGGAAATTTAAGTTTCAGCTTTGATGTGGCAAAGACGTCTACTGGGTGGAAAGAGATCTTCATATGTTCTAATGGTGGAGATGCACAAGTGTTCACCGGATATTCATTTTCAAGAGTAGCCACTCTTTCTCCAACCCCGGCTTTTTCTTCCTGCGCAGAGAAATCAGGAGTATTTAATTGCAAGAGGCCAACTTTCGTTAAATTAGGTGCCTCACATTCACTATTATGAAACGATCCATTCTGAGTTTTTCCATTTGCAGCACCGCATCCAAAATTAGTAGAAGGACTATTGATATTATCTTGGGAAGCTTCTGAATGTAGGACTCTGTCATGAACTGATGGCACCTCTGCTAATGATTTCACAGGACTTGTTTTGATCAAACCATTTGGTCGAATATCATCAGAGCTGCTGATCTGAGGTGAGTCTTTGCATTTGCTAAACTTATCTTCTGCGGTAGCAAATAAAGTTTGTAAATTCTTTTTGGCATTACCATCATCTGGCTTATCATAATAGATTTTGGAGCTATCAAAATGGTCAATTGCTTGCACAACATTCATTGAACCTTTAACTAATTGACCAGACAATCATTCTGGCATGCAAAATCTGTTGATACATTTTCCAGACCAGATTTTGCATTTTTCTCCATCTGTGAGGGGTTCTTAACTAACATTTCCAATTCTGTCACAGACCCATTGGAAAGATATTTAGCCATTAAAAGGCCATTTGAAGGATTGCCCTCATTTTCATTGCTACCAGCCACGAAATCATTTTTCACTATATTTGGTACACTGGGACCAAGAGGCTTTGACGGTTCAAGTCCTAAAAGGCCCCCATTCGTCCAGACCTTAATGGAAGAAGTGTCAGAAATCTCAGTACTAGATTCTAGAGAAGCAGAAAAACTACTAAGCAACAAAGTTTCTGCTGGATCCTGAGAATCGGCAATGTTGAATCCAGAAGAGGATGGAATGTTTACAGATGAGTCAAGAGCAATTTCTTCTGAAATATCAAGGTTATCAGTACTTTTACTGTGACAATTGACTTCAGATGTATCTGGGCTAGAAAAGCCACTGACAATATGAGGTGATTCTGCATGGACCAAGTTTTCTGAATACTTGGAAAATTCCATTGAAGAACTAGGACTTCTATAAAGAGATTCGTCAATAGTTGTTTCCATGTTGCAACAATGCTCGTGCATCTCCTCTATATCACTTATGCTCGATCCAGAAGAGGATGGAACCATTGTGAAAGAGTGAAAAGGATTTACAACTGAAACATCAAGGTTATGAGTTCTTTGGCAGAGAACATTGACTTCAGAAATATCTGGGCCACAGGAATGCTCAGTAATAAGAGGTGGCTCTGCCTGGACCAAGTCTTCTGAATAGATTAGGCTGGAAATTTTAGGAGCTGAAGCAACAAAATGATCACTACTTTCTTCTGAATTTTGGCCATTCTCATGCATCTTCAGGGGTACATGTTTAATTTCATCATTTCTGAGTTTGGCTGAGATATGCTTTATTTGCTGTGTGGGTTGACACTCAGAATCTGTCTCAGATTCTGATTCTAATGTATTAAGAGCATCCATGTATTTGTCCGTCCCACTTCCATCCTCGTCAAATTGGTCATCTTCGCTGGGTAAATCTATTGAATTAAAGGTGATATCCTCCATACTAAGAATCCCACGAATAGCAGCATCTTTTTCCAACTTAGTGAACTCTAAGCTCTGAGTCCGCAACTGAGCTTCAGCTTTTTCATCAATAGTGCTGTTAGAACTTTGACTGTCAGGTTCTACTCTCTCCATCCTTCCACTCCAAAAAGAAGAAACCTGGGAAGTGTTTTGCTCTATCAGTTCATATGCCAAATTATCAATTGTGCCCTCTTTCATTTCATCATGGAGCAGTAGATCATCGTCTCCATTTTGTTGAATATTTAACCTTGACGTGGAAAACTCATCCCTACTTGCAATAGAACCACAGGGAAAATTTAGCTCCTGCAATGAATCAAAAGCCAAACAATCAGATCCCTCAATTTTCAGTTCTTGGAGTTCATTACAGCCAATTGCATCTCCATCCTGCACCTCTAAGGTTGATACAGAAAATTCTTGGTGCTCTTGATCTCCATGATCCATTGATGGACTAGCACTATATGCAGATTCAGCATTACCACTTTTACAAAGCAATTGAGCTTCATTTTCACATTCAAGAACATTGCAAGGCAGTTGACTACTAGGCACTGATATCTCTACTTTTTCATGCCAAGTAACATATGAGGGACTTGTACTATTTTTGTCTTGTAACAAACCTTGATTGGTATGATCAATAGCATCAGCTCTCTGTTTATCTTTGTCGATAGAACCATTGAGCCCCTTTTGCTTCGACTTTAAGCTCAAAGTGGAAAAATGTTTGTGCTCTTCATCTTGTTCCTTTGTAAGACTTGCTCCAGAAAAATGTTTAATGTCACAACTCACACCTGGAAACTGAGATAAGCTTTCAATTTTAGCAAGTTTCTGCGAGATTTGGGTGTTGGGCTCTGTAATCTCTATCTTTTCATCCCAAGTGACAGAAGTCAAATGAGAAGCATTTTGATCAGGCAGTGAACCATCTGTTATGTTGGCATCCGTTCTTTTTTCATCAACATGCATAGAATCATTCTTGTTTCCATTATGCACCTTCAGGTTAGATGAGGGCAATTCAATGTCTTCCTGATCTCCATGTCGACAGGAAGAACTTGCACCAAAGACACATTCAATGTAGCCTGATTTGGTTCTCATGTCGAATGACAATGATCGATTTATAACTTCTGATTTTGATCTTGTGTGAGATGTTGAAAAACTCCCATTAGCAGAACTTTGCCCAAAACTATTAGAGGAAGTAAACGGCACTCTGCTAAACCAAAATTTTCCTTAATCAATCCATTGGAAACAAATATGCAAATAACAAGTAAAATTGAAAACAGAACAAATAGGACACAATAGAATATCTTCGAATCTAATGGTTTTTTCATATAGGGAAATTCTACAATGGGAACTAAAAAAAAATCCCATGGAATAAGAACAACTTTTAGGATTGTTGTATAATTTCCTATACATACAACAACAACAACAACAACAACAACAACATAGCCTCAGTCCCAAATTAATTGGGGTCGGCTACATGGATCAAACTTTTCCATTGTGCTCGATTAAGTGCAATTGATGGTGAGCTTTTCAAACCATTCAAATCCCTCATAATTAATGCATCCCATGTTAACTTTGGTTTGCCCCTACCTCGTCGAATTTTTACAGTTTCTATAGAGTAAAGTTTTCTAGTTGGGGCATTTGTAGGCCGTCTTTGCAGGTGACCAAACCACCGCAACCGCCCTTCCTAATCTTTGTATCAATTGGTGCTACTCCTACTTGTCTTTGAAGTTCTATATTTCTTATTCTATCTTTACGAGTTTTACCATTCATCCACTTAAGCATCCTCATTTCTGCTACGTTTATTTTATGTAATTGTTGTTGCTTTACCGCCCAACATTCACTTCCATAAAGCATAATTGGCCTAATTGCGGTCCTATAAAATTTTCCTTTTAACTTAGTAGGAACATTTTGATCACAAATCACCCATGTTGCACTCCGCCATTTCTTCCATCCAGCTTGAATTCTATGTGTGACATCATTCTCAATGATACCATCATTTTGTATGGTTGATCCTAGGTATCTAAAGTGGTTTACCTTAGGAACTTCTACTTCCCTAATTTTACCACTCGTCATCTCGATGTCTAGTGTTTCTAAACTCACAAAGTGCATGTATTCGATTTTCGTCCTACTCAACTTAAAGCCTTTAGATTCTAATGTATTCCTCCGAGTTCTAATTTCCTATTCACTCCATCTTTAGTTTCATCCATTATGACAATATCATCTGCAAATAGCATACACCATGGTATATCCTCTTGAATATGTCTAGTTAGTTCATCCATAACTAAAGTAAATAGATATGGGCTTAAAGCCGATCCTTGATGTAGTCCTATCGTAATGGGAAATTCTTTTGTAGCTCCTCCAAATGTCTTTATACTCGTTACTACTCCATCATACATATCCTTAATAGTGTATATGTATCTACATGCACTCTTTTTCTTTCTAGAACCCACCAAAGAACATCTCTAGGGACCCTATCATATGCTTTTTCTAAATCTACAAATACCATATGAAGATCTTTTTTCTTTTCTCTATATTTTTCTAACAATCGTCTTACAAGGAAAATCGCCTCCATAGTTGACCTCCAGGCATGAAACCAAATTGGTTCTCTTGATATTGTTGTTTCTCTCCTTAGCCTATTGTTAATTATCCTCTCCCAAAGTTTCATAATGTGACTCATAAGTTTAATTCCCCAGGTAGTTTGAGAACTTTGAATGTCTCCTTTGTTTTTGAAGATTGGCACAAGCGTGCTTCTTCTCCAATCCATTGGCATCCGTTTTGATTTTAAAATTTTATTGAAAAGTTTTGTTAACCAAGTCAATCCAATTTCTCCTAAGCATTTCCAAACCTCTATGGGTATTTCATCTGGGCCACATGTTTTCCCTATTTTCATTCTTTTCAATGCCTCTTTAACTTCTACAATTCTAATATTGCGTGTATAGTTTACATTTCTTTCTTGGTGTGGGTTTTCATCTATTATAGTATCAACTTGACCATCATTAAATAAACTATCGAAGTAACTTCTTCATCTCTCTTTAATATCCTCCTCGCGCGTTAAAACATTTTGATTTTCGTCTTTAATACATCTTACATGACTTAGGTCTTGTTTCTTTTTATCTCTTAATTTGGCTAGCCTATATATATATTTTTCGCCATCTCTATTACCTAACCTTGTATATAGATCTTCCATGAAATTTGTTTTAGCTTGACTAACTACTTTTTTAGCTTGTTTTCTAGCTTCTCTATATTGATTGTACACATCTTCATCTTGACACTTTATTTTCCTATACATCTCTCTTTTAGTCTTAATTGCTCGTTGGACATCCTCGTTCCACCACCATGTTTCCTTCTTTGGTGGTCCCAAGCCTTGAGATATACCTAATACGTTTGATCTCACTCTCCTTATGCAACTACTCATTTCTAGCCACATTGTATTAGCATCTAAGTCGAGATTCCAAACATTTTCCTTTAGTAGTTTTTCTCTAAATTCTACTTGTTTACTATGTTTTAGGTTCCACCACTTTATTTTAGGGTCGCTAACTCTTTTATTTATATTATGTCGTCGTGTTAGCTTAATATCAAGTACTACTAACTTATGTTGGGTAGTAAGTGCTTCACCAGGTATTACTTTGCAGTCTCTACATATTTTTCTATCTATTTTTCTTGTTAAAATAAAATCTATTTGACACTTGTTATGACCACTACTAAAAGTAATTATATGCGACTCCCTCTTCCTAAAACTAGTATTTGCTAAGACAAGATCGTATGCTGAAGCAAATTCTAAGATTATAATTTCCTATATATATATAAAGAAAAACTCCACCTATGTAGAACATTATGTGCATTACGTAGCCAGTCCCAAGCCCGGATAAAGGACTCTGACACCCATTTTCCATATCGAAAAATGGGTAAGGGAGGTCCCAACCCATTTTTCACACCCGAAAAATAAGAGAGGGAGGCCTCAAGCCCATTTTCCATTCTTGGAAAATGAAGAAGGATTGTGATAGGTTGACAGCCAGCGTAAAACATAGGGATACAAGTGGGATTGAGATTCCTCACAACGGGGACGGGTACAGGGAATTTAAATGGAGATGGAGGCGGGGATGGGAATGGGGAGAGAATCTCACACCCATGCGGGCACGGGTACGGAGATGGAGAAAAAAATATACATGCGGGGATCCCATGGGGAATCCCCACTGGGAATATATATATATTCCATGGTTTCTAATAAATATATAGTATACATGCTTTCACATATGTAAAAATCATTATATCATGTTACAATATATATGCCTATGCTAGCAACAGGATATATGTATGTTACATGTATAAACCATTAAAAATACCAATACACATATACATATGTATATGTATTTGACACCTTACTTTATATAGTTTTGTTTTTTGAGAAAAATTAAGTGGGGGGAAATATTTTGCCGTTGTTATGTTCTGCGAGAATCCCCGTGGGAATCCCCAATGGGGAATTAAATGGGGAAAAATTTTCCCCATAGGGATTCCCCATCCTCACGAGGATTAGACAGGGTCGGGGACGGGGACGGGGACGGAGACGGGTATGGGGATGGAGGGATGAATTCTTAAGCGGGGATGGGGATGGGGATGGGGTCCCCATACCCTACTCTCCCCATTTGCATCCCTAGTAAAACTTGTACTCTTCCAAAAAATTTTAGCCGACCATAATTAATTTGGGACAAAGGCTATGTTGTTGTTATATATAAAGAAAAACAGTTACCTGCCACTGTTCCAGGATATTGAGCCATTCCTCCGTCGTGATCCCTTTTTCTGTGCATTTTGAACAATTTATCACGTGAAATGGTTTAATGCAGTGGACGATAAAATAAGAGAACTTTTTCACTTAGCTTAGCACTAAATTATCTACATAAAAAAAACTATATTTGTTAATGCAAAAAATAGATATTAACGGATCGCAATTGCTTTTATTTCTTTTTAGTAACTGTTAAAGAACAAGTTTCTCATGTTAGCTTCTCAACATTGATCTGGAAATAAAAAACAATAAATAAAAATGTATTTTTCATCACTGTTGCAGAAAACTTTCTAGTTCATGATAGTAGTGATCAATGGGTGGAGATTATTGTTGGATTTTAGTGTGGGAACTAAGTGTGGTGTTCTTGGACACACTTAGCAAGGGTTTTGTGATTGAAATTCGTCTTCATTAACCTTAGGACTGATTTGCACTCATCGGGCTCATATTTGAATTAAATAGTACATGAAAATTGCTTGAAACTGAATTGTGCTTAATCTAAACGAGTTTTTTGTGGTTTCAACACTGTGGTGTTATCAACACATTTGCAAGGGTTTTGTGCTTAAAATTGATTTTCATAAACGCTAGAACCGATTTGCACTTGTTTCGGGCTTAATCTTTGATTTTCATTAAGTGCATGGTTTAGCCACGTAGAAACCTAAGGAGTCCATACTTGATTTTGACTGCTCGGTTTCTAATCTAAGATTTGTGCTTAATCACTGATTCTATTCATATCTTAGTCGGCGTTCATACTTGCTTGCATCATAGTTAGGCTCTTGGTGGCTTGTAAGTAATTGAACTTATTACCACTTTATGTTGTAATGTGCTTTCATTATTAATCTTTCAAAGTGTATTGTTGTAAGGCTTAGTGGGATCTAAGCCAAAGGAAGAACTAGTTGAGGCTAGGCATAAAACCTAGTTGAGGCTAGGTTGGTTAAAGTCATTATTGCGGTAAGGCGAGTGTAAAAGACCTAGTGAGGATAGGCGTTGTAAAAGATCTAGTCGAGGCTAGGCATACTAAGCTTGAGGGCTTAGTGGTATAATCACTAATTGAAATAAAAGTGGGGGTTAAAATCCTAACCGGGCGGTTAGGTAGTGGATGTAGATCGGTTGGATTGAACCACTATATATCGTATGTCTCATTTCCATCTCTTCTACCTCCTTCACTATTGCATTACATTGATATTTATTGTTTGTGTGTGCATTGAGCATAGTAATTTAGAGACAACAACAACAACAACATAGCCTCAGTCCCAAATTAACTGGGGTCGGCTGAACCACTAGGTACACCCAATTCACCCCCCTCTTGGGTATGGTTTCAATTATTATGTTACCAATACCGGTAGTAGGTGGAGACTGAAGGCAAGTGGCAAAGTAGTTTCACCTTTTCTTTTTCCCCTTTGATATATGAGATATCCTTCTCTATTGCATATCCTTCTATTCACGACGGTAATCAACATGTATAGGATTAAAACCCATTGTACAACTTCAACATTAATTTTATTAAATATACACCATTGTCTTTGGTGCATTGAAGTTGATTACTTTTCCTGGTTGATTGATACATTTTTTGGTTACAGATTATTTGTTTTGACTTATTAGTGTGATGACATCATCACCATCATTCTTATTAGATAAGTAATTTTGGAAGAGAGAGTGTAGGATTAAATTAAGAGCATCTGCACAAGATTAATAGCTAAAATAAATGACAGATTGTCAAATTTTCTGAACACTCGGAACATCAAAAAGTACAAGATCATCACTTGACTAGAAAACTATCAAAGAAGCTTAAAAAACACAGCTAGCTGATATAAGTTTCAATGTAGTTTGCTTGCTTTCAAGTATTTAAAACCATATGTTGCTAGTAGAAAGAGTAACTTCTAATTCAATTTAGTGACGAAACTGAGATGCTTTATTCCACTATTGTGCGCAGATGATATATATTGTTAATGTCAGAATTAGCAACTTCGTGTTTTTAGGAGTTGTCGTTAATTGTCCAACATGAATCACTTAAACTTGGCAAGTTTACTCTGATTCAAGATGTGGTCTATTGCTTCTCAGCAAGTTTTGGCATGTTAGTTTCATAATTGGAAGATTGTAGAAAAATAAGGATGTGAACACCTGGCAGGTGAGTTAAAATAACAGTATGCCAACGTGGTGTTCCAACAGTGGTTGGAACACCGTGCATTTTCTGTAGTAGTTAGATTTGTGTTTATCTTTTAGAAAGCTTCCCAATTTTGTTGAAGCTCTCTTCTACGCGGTTGTGTGACTGTTTAAGACCCTCGGAAGGAGTTTTGTGGACTTCATTTACTCCATGATCAGTTACATACTTGTGCGTGGCTTTTATTTGGAGTTTTTCTTTATTTTTATGAATGTACTTTTGATTACCAAAGGAATCTTGGATCTCTTTTATTGTTTCAAGGAAGAGTCATAAGCTTCAATAGTCTATGTGAGGGAGTCATCAGGAAAGTTTTTTGTGTAAGGCTAAGTTCTTGTCTTTTTTTTTTCTGTCCACGCTAAGTTCTTGTCTTGAATGGTGAAAGTTGATACTAGCATATTCTCGTTTTCCTTTGCAAAGTAGTAATCTGCAAATAGGAACTTTCATAGATTGAGGTAGAGAGTGATATCTCCCGTCATCACCTCAAAAATGGAAAGTTACTTAACTTGTGTCTCCATCTTTGTAACTCGTATCCTTCTTTATTTTCCAAAAACGAATAAAAAAAAAAGAACAAAAAAATACTCACAGGCTTCTTCATTTGAGTCATACTATGCATTGCAATTCAGACATTTGGTTTAATAACTCGTGATCCTTCATTTGAAGACATCTTCAGTTTGAAAAGAATGTTAGAGCCATCATTGTACAATTCTGAAAGCTAGGGTGATAATTTCATTTATAGTAAAGCTGAATTTGTTTTCTTTCGAATCCATCCTTTTCAAATCAAATAGAATTGAGCTTTCAAGCTCTTTTCTTTAGCATTTCCATAGAACAACTATATTGTTATTACAATAATATGAATACTTGAGGAAGATGTCAAGCGAATAAAGAAGCCTTTTGCCTTTCCACAAAACAACAAATTATGTTTGATAAGAAATTACGTCTGCTTTTGTGAGTTTGTCTACAGTATTGATCCAGCGTAAATTGCAAACTATGTCTTATGGACTGCTTATCCTATATCTGTGTAGATGTGGTTGATGGGTGATAGTTTTCTATAACACTTGTTTGCACATACTTATATAGTAGATGCACCTGTGCAGGGTCATAATCTAAGACCTTGACTACAATGCATCAGCAGTGAGGGAGTTGACTTGAAGGAATACACTGCAAGTTGATGAGTATACATTTTACATTTTCAACCATGGCCTCAGAATCAACATAAAAGCTCCAGCATTTGTTAGGCCTCAAACCTAAGTTTTAATTATCGTGAGAATGAATCATGATTATTTTACAAATCCTAATTTTAGTGACAAAGTAGATTATATTATTATAAGAATAGGATAATACTGTACAAATAAATTTATGTGATATCCTGCAAATCAAATAATATTTTTACACAACATAATGAACTAATTAATAAATATAGAAATATATGTATATATAGGGGAACAGGACTTGCCTTGATTTTAGTAGCCTTCTTTTCTCTCAGAACTTTCTCAGTGTTCAAAGTATCAGATCCAGCCAAAGCTTTTTTAAAGAAGGAAGGATCAGAATATCTCCTTAGACAAACTCCAGGACCACCAGTATCAAACCTGAGGACATGAGTATTGTCATGCATATGTAAAGAAGAAAAAGAAAGAAACTTTAAAAGCAAATATTACTTGTCAAGCAAATGTAAGAGTGGTGGATCACGACATTCGTCATAGGAATTCATAATGAATCTTGGCAAATCACTGTGAATGAAGTGATTATGCTTAGTACGAGTACTTGGGTGCCAAACAGAACCTGCAAAATAACTGCCTTACATCGATAATTGAAGAAAATGGATATCATAAAAAAAAAATGCAAACAAGAAGTAATCTTAGTCCTCAACATCTTGCATATAACAAATACGAAAAACTATGTTAATGAATCAAAATTTGGTATTCTAAAATGATAGATGATCTTGTATAAAACTTAATAATCTAAACTTCAACATACATATTTGAGTTATTAGATAATTTTGAAGTGCAATAGCATTTTCACATATGTTTGCAATGTGCAAGCATGTGCCGCCTTGCACATTTGACTACACTGTACTTCCAAGTAGAATTTCACTAAAACAGATGATAAATACACAAGAAAAAAAGAGAAATAAATTACCAGATATTCAGATGGGTCTAAAAAACATCAACATTGACAAAAGGAGGTGAACATCTAGTAGTAAGATGTTATTAATTCGAACACTTCACCAACAAAGAAACTAAATAGCTTTACCATCGTATAGATAATTTTACCATGTTGAATCTGCCACTAAAATATTATCCACTTTAGAATAGAAGAGAAGGGGGAAAACTATTTTGCAAGATTGAAAAGGCGATTCCTTCCATGTTGTATGTGGATAAGGGAAGGAAGAGATATACATCGCAACTACTGACGACAAGAAACTTTATAATATTAGTATTTTTTTTCCATCCTCTAGGAGGCAACAAGTAATAACATGAAAGATGAAAATAAGAGTTGCAGATCCATGACAAAACTTGGTAGTGCACATGCACATTCTTTATGCAGAGGAATATGTATGAAAAGTAAAAAACAAGTAGATATAAGTGTGACCTAAAAGTAAAAAGTATATTTCTAAAGTGCATAACAATGAATATCAACCTACTGTAACACCCTCCTTTACATGCAACCCTATCTTACATATGGGGGCTCAAAAGAGTGAGAAGAGAATGTGAACACTAAAGTAAATGAAGTACAGCAAATGCTAACATTAAGGATTGAATTTAACACAATCCACAACCCAAGGCTCTAATACCACATCGAATCACTGCTAGGTCTAAATGTCACAGTTTTGAATATGATCTCAACAATGAGAATCAAGCTATTCCAAAAAACAAAAATAAAAAAACAAAAATAAAAAAAAAAAACAAAAACAAAAATAAACAAAAATAAACAAAAATTAAAAAACAAAAAAAAACAAAAGAAAACAAAACCTTTATCAATATCGTCTATCCACCAATCCCATAATCACAAACAAATACGTAGACGAAAGAAAAATAAAAGTAAAGAGGAAAACCCGATTCCTCGAAAAGTATTTGTAGGACTAGAACTGTACATGCAAGTATCGAAATTCTCAATCAGTTTTATTGTTCTGAAATTGCATTACATATGCGTCTACTTCCTTTTGAAGTTCATTTTTCTCTGAACTATTGAGGCATAGCTCTACTTTCATATTCACGCGTTCTTAGTCTTATCAACAAACAAAATGTCATTGGCAAACATCATAGGCTGCATGACTTTTTCATATTATTCCTTCCCTTGGAAATACCCTCATTTTAGGGGTTTTTTTATGATATTTTCAACTTCAGAACATATATTAACTGACATTTGTTCTTCGATTGTTTCAATTGTCATTACGATTTATTTTGTGACTTTGTTAGTCTATGAAATTGTAGAATTATGGCTTACAGAAAAAAGACATTGTGGAATTATATAAATTCTCAGAAAAAGATACAATAGTGAATTTTTTTTGTATAATAGGAATATTAGTAACTCAGTCATCTTTGGCCAAATAATACCTGGCGCTAAAATTCTTTGTTCATTTCAATATGGTATTTCCGAACAAGTTCTTGGGTGATAAGCATATTAATAAGCTTGGCCCATGTTGTGATTTGTCTCATGCCATAAATAAACCCACAGACCATTCCATCCTTTTTTCTTCAAGCATTAATAGGAAGTCTACAAAGAGCTGCAATCAACATGATTTCCCTAATCCTCCATTCCCAAAAGGAAGAATGTGAAATTGGAATCTCTTTCTTAGTTCATAATCATTGTTAATCTAGCACACAAATAAGCATACAAAAACTTAGCACCAATGACCAACCACATGGCCTATTATTGTCACAAAATTGCTTCTATCATGATTTATTCTTAATTAAACGAACCCTTAGTAAATCAATACAATTACTCCATTTATTTCTTTACACAACACACTCAATGATATAGGCATTTTAAAACCGCATGGCCTATAATGTATAATAAAAAATTATGATCATACGATTTCTGCGACCCATCAAACATGTACAAAATTTTAAATAATCTTGCCTCCCAACAATAATGAAACATGCCACTCAAAAAAAAAAAAAAAAAAAAAGGGAATTGATCAGAGGATGATTGCAATCACACAATTTTCTTCAAAGTGCCCAAAAAATATTGAAGTTGCAGTAACATAACAAAGAAAAGAGGCAAACCCGCTGTATAGGCAAAATGCAAGTGACTTGTTTGGGACATAACAGCCTTTTCAAGGGGTGGAAGCGTTGCTTCGATGTGTTGCACACGAACTATCATTTTACGGCTTCTAGCAGCAGTAAACATTACTTGCTCTTGTAAATCATGAAAAACCTCGGCAGCAAACCTGTGACAAAACAAATTGTAGTCTCAAAAGCAGTAATTTTTAATGAATACAACCAACCAAGGTAAGAATAATAAAATGACGAAGCCATAGCTCAGTTCTTCAAGGCTTCAAATACTCTTAACTGCACTTTTACGAATTGTGATGCACCTACAAGCATATTAAAGGAAAATGGAAACAAATAGTGCAAATTACCATTTAAATAAATCCATAGAAGGCCTATAAAAAGGGAAATTAAGCTTTCGTTCAGGGTCTTTTTTCTTCATAATTATGTTTTATATACGAACTTCAAACCCAAGTAAAAGAGACAAAGGTGATTAAAATAGTCAAATGCAAATCATATGGCATGAAAGCTCGGATCTCTCTTAAAATAGCAGTTAATCATCCATCCTAGATGACAATGTAGATTGAGAGAATAGTAACATTAGCCATTAGCGATAACAAAAGCTTGTCACATGGATTAGACATGCCAAACACCAAGGCAAGGTACCAAAAATGGACAAAATTCGTTGAAATTCAATCAAATTTTTTCAATCACTAGAGGGGAAATGAAAAGCATGTGCGATGAAAAAATGACAAATTCATCAAAATTTAAAATAATTTGGGAAAATTTGATATCTAGGAAGTGGTGAAAATTGCAAAGCTTCTATAACTACGTGGAAGTTTCGCTGAAGCTACCCGAAAAGAAACCCCGACACCTTAAAAGGGAAGGAATCAACGGATTACACGTTGTATAGCAAAATGATGTATGTGTTGCAAATCGCATGCGGCATTGCAAAATAACAATTTTAAACAATTGCATTGTGATTCATGTGCATTATAGTAGTTAATAATGATATGTTTACCATCCTTTTAGAGAAATTTGAGTTTTTTAGTTAATAAAAAATTCTACACTCTTTCGTATGTAGGCAAGTTTTTGCACAACTCCTCTTGTCAAATTAGACTTCCCTAAATTATTTTTGAGTTTTTAAGGGGGAAATGACATGTTGAAGCCGAAGTTTTGAATCTTGCACCAAGGTATAAATGTTGTAGCCTATGTTGACCATCCCGAAGAAATAGGTTTATAAACATTTTTACTAGAGACGCGAAATAAATCCATCTGAATCATAGTAAAAATATAGCAACTCCTCCCTAAATACAAGAAAACTCCACTTCATGGTCGTCATTTCATCGAGAGTAGCAATGCAAACTTCGCCTTCTTGTTTATTTTGAAACCATCTTATCAATCAAACATCAAGTAATCTTTGAGTCGTGCAAGTTAAAGTTGTCAAAGCACCAATTGAAATCAAATCAATAATGTGCAGACTGAAATATAGTCCCACATCGAAGAAGAACTTTAGAATGAAGGATCAAGGATTGCAAGGCGTCAAGGGGATGCCTAGGCGTTTTCCTTTCTATGGCAAGGCGTTGCCAAGGCGACAAAAGAATATTTATTTAGAGGCCCCTTAAATTAATTTAATTTTCTATACCTATCTGTCTGCCTATAATACTACTACTCACTGTCTATTTGCATATAATACTAGTACTCATTGTCTGTCTACTACATCATAAGTATTAATATTAAAGCTCCATTCTAAAAAATAATAATAAAAATAAAAAATAAAATAATTCTTCAAAAAATACAAAATAAACGACATTACAACTCATACAGCAATGCAATTTCAAGTTTCAAGTTTCAACAACAAACCAAGCAACCAATTATCTAGCACAAAATTTCTTAGAGTCATAGCACAAAAAAGAAATAAACTCATTAACAAATGAAATTAAAAAAAAAAATTAGAAGTAAAAAACATATGTTAAAAAACAAAAATTTTGTTTTGAAAAAAAAACATAAGTAAATATTTTTTTAAGGAGTTTTATTTTAAGAAAAACATATAACAATGACATAGTCTTAGTCCCAAGTTAATTGGGGTTGGGTACTTTTGTAAGAAAAACATAAGTAAATAAATTTAAAAAGTTGACGAAGAGTCATCAAAAACTTGTCGGAGTGTCAGAAGCTCACCAAGAATCCTCCTCGGGAGATCGAAAAATAGATGGTGGTGGGGCACAACAAATGGTGAGGTGGAGAAGGGTTGTGAAATTGGTGGGGACTAGGATTAAATCTTGTTGTTTATATATATAAAGATTTAATTATAAAAAGGTTCCTTATCTTTAAAATCGCCTAGGCGTTTTTGCCAAGAAACGCCTAAGGTGTCACCTAGGTGATTCACTGTGAAGGATGTAAGATTATTGAGGCCTTTTGGAGTAAACCCGTACCAATGCAACAAATGTCGTTAAAGTTTGAGATAGTATCAATGTAAGCAAAAATCCATGAACCCTCAGGCCGGCCCAACAACAAGAACTATCCAAGTATCTCCTTAGATTTCTCATATTAATTATCTCGCATCGTTATCATTGCTAGTGCGCAAACTAGTGTATATCTTTATATTCTTCCCATTATGATTTTCAGAGAACCTTTTTTAACTCTCGAGTCTCGACTAATAGCAATGATCTCATAAGATAATAAGTATGTTAAGATTCATCAAATTTTTGTTGTTTTATATTCTCATATTGATTTAGCTACAACACAAATAATTTCCTAAAATTTTCGATGTTAGAATCATGCTCTTTTTGCATCGAACATGTCAACTTCAAGAATCTTCACACCACTGCATCACATTCTTATAGGCCTAATAGAGACCCTTTGACATAAAACCAAAGTTCGAAACTTCGACTTCGCCTGTGACTTCGCTCACTTAAAATTCGGAATTAATTCAAGGAAGTTAACTTCGACGATGGAAGTTTGACAAAAATTCGCCGGTGTACGGAAGTTTACGAAATTTCACTTTAAATGCTAAAAAACTCAAGTTTCTTCGTAGAGATGCTAAAACTATACTTAGTCATACAACAATAATGCATAAAACTCATGTCACCGGAG
Source organism: Stephania cephalantha (assembly GCA_039657325.1). Lineage (NCBI taxonomy): Eukaryota > Viridiplantae > Streptophyta > Magnoliopsida > Ranunculales > Menispermaceae > Stephania > Stephania cephalantha. The sequence goes on along the minus strand of CM077578.1, from coordinate 26,111,527 downwards.
GATATTCTGAATTTTAAGTATATTTCTAGCATAGGCGAAGTTTTAGGGGAAGTTTTACTTGAAGTTTGCTCAACTTCCACAAAACATAACAATTTTACTTCATGTTTTATTAACTTCCATTGATGTTTTCAAAGTTCGGTCAAAGTTAGCCGAAGTTGAGTCGAATTTTGCAATTTTTCAACTGCCTTTGAACTTCGCCTCGCTCACCTCAAAATCAACAAACTTTGCCCGAACTTCGGCAAAGTTTGTCCATTTTTTAAACCTTGAATAAGAGAATCAAGAGGCATGAAGCCTCAAATCCGTCAGATATGGGGTCTCCCTAATGAAAGAAGCAAGCAACAAATCATATGGTATTCATAGTCTCCATGATGGGTGTTGATCTAATTCCGATTATAATGATGATATGGATTTGGGCCTGATGCTTTGCTATTGTGTTTAGTGGTGCTACAACCTTCGCGTGAGTTCATGACCTAGGCATATCCATCTTCTCACTTGTTCCATTTTATGAGTGCACCTTGAGGACAAGGTGAATTTTCATGAAGGGAGATATAACTCCAAATAATAAGAGATAGACAACCGCTGATGTAACACCTAAAGCATGAGTGAGTTTGTTTAGGCTTTTAGGCGGGAAGATTCGAACACATGTAAGTGTGTCACTTTTGGGGGAAAGTGAGAGTATAAGTAGATTGTGAGAGAAGAGATGGGCATTCAAAAATTTTAAATTGATTTGGGTTTAACTCTCTTGAGTTTGGGCTGAAAGACATGGTCTCTCTGATTCTTGGTGTTCTTTGTTCTTTAAATTCTGTTTCTTCACTTGAATTAGTACATAAAGATTGAGGTTCTCATCATAACTCTTCAACCCAATTCTGTCAAATAACATAATAAAAATAGAAAACCCACATCATTCTTCTGTACCAATTCCCATTTGATAAAACATATAAACATAACTAAAACAACCTAGGAGATACTAAGAGGATGTAATGAGCTACCAAGATTTGAATCCGCAACTTCTGCCTCAGTAAGAATTTTGGTGCTCAACTTTTTGCCACTGCACCACACCCATGAGATGCCCAAAAATATGTTTTTTAATTAAGTGGAAAATTTATTTTTGAGTAAGACGTATGAATCGAATTTTTAGTCCTTGAACATGTTCAAGAACTTAGCCGCCTCAACTGATTTGGGATTGAGGCTATTGTTGTTGTTGTTGTCAAGAACTTCAAGAACTTAAATGGAACTCTTTGATCAGTGGTTAATTATCATGAAATACTCATTAGGAATTATAATCCACTTTAAATTTTACACATTCACAACTATTTTTTGTTTGAAAATGAGTGATTTGTTAACAAAACTAAATTGGGTTTTATAGTATATTTAATTATATATTTTGGCTTAACTTTGAGTGAAAAATTTATTGAGGAAATGTTACTTACTCTTTGTTAAAAAAAAAAAAAAAAATAAAAAAAATGCTAGTTCTACCTAGGCAGCCTAAAACTTGGCTATAGCTAGTCAATGTTTTCCGAAAAATAATTTATAGAAATCCACATAAATCTTGAACCAAACCCCAAACAAAACCTCAAAATTATCGACATAATAGCTCTCCTCCACCTCCAATTAAACGGACTTCATCAAACCGGCCACCGAAAACGAACAGAAAACACAGTCCAAATAGGTTAAAAAATCAGAAACCCAAACTCACTCAGCTAGATCGCCTAGCTGCCGCAAGATCCCAACCAGGCCAGCAACCGCCACTCCATCAAGAACATCTTTCGGATCATCCTTGTCCGTCGCCTCATACAGCTCCCGACCTCCCAAGCCGTAAACGTTCCTCACTTCAACTCGGACCAACGGCATTGTTTTCTTTACCGATCTCTCACACTCACTGACCCATTCAATCTCACTTTGATACGAAGAAAAAAGAACCCTAAGAGGAAACGTAGCAGAGAAGCCAAGGTCGAACCAGAGCTTTAATGGCGGAAAATAGAGAAAAAATGATTAAAAAATGAATACACGAAGTAGGTTGTGCGATTGAAGCAGGTGGACAGCCCAATAAGTAGCGTACATTTGCCAACACTGCACGGCGATACTGAAAAATCATTACAGTAGATGGGTGGTGCGTTTACTGAAATGCCCTTGGGTTTTAGTTTGGTGACCAACAGGCCTGGCAGACATGATTTAAATGGGATTAAATGAAATGACAGATATGCCCGTCGATAGTGATGAATAGACAGTGATGTGGCAGTTTTAAAAGAAATGCTGTCCTGGTTTGAAGATTTGGCATTTTTGGATTTGTCTTCAGCAAAGATAACAAATCGAGAGAATTTGCCAATATTTTAAGAATGCAGTGTTTTAAATATTGAGGCCCGCTATGGGCACCCCACCAATTCATGAAGGCACCCATGTATTAAGGGCACAAACGAAATTTCGAAGGGCACCCAAATTTCAGGGCCGAAATCCCGAAAATACCCCTGCCACCAAAGTAGAGGCACCCCACCAGCCCACCACCGTGCATATGAACCCTATAAACTGAGATCAATCCATTGAAAGCAACCTATGAACCCGAATTTGTCTTCGTTCCTCTTTTCTCTCCTCTGTTGTAGGCGGATTTTGGTTGTGCCGTTCGAGTTTGGAGGCTCACCGAATTGATAGAGTTGGTGTCGACATTAGGGATCGGATTGGTCGTCGTTCTAGGGCTGAAGCCGTGAAATAGATCGACTGGAGGTACATTGACAGTCTAATTAAGTTGCATTTGGTCGATTATTTGTTAAGTTTGTGTAGCGTTGCATTCAATGGTAGGTGCAACGAGAATTTGTGGTTGTCAGCCACACAGGCCAGAAAAAACTAGATTAGTCTCGGCCAAGCATGGCCGAGACGTAGGTCAATTTTTTGTGGAATTGTGGTTCTCGGCCAGAGAGGAGACACTATAGTCTCGGCAATGAGTGGCCGAGACTGAGTCTGGTATATCGGTCACGTGTCGCCGAAATTGTAATTGTGTTATTATGTTAGATAGCGTAACGCATGTGAGTGCTTTCGGGTACCATCGCACGAGAGTAATTCGAAGTGTGTAGTAGATGTCATGTCGGTGATGTACAACCGAGACATTAGAAATTGTCTCGATTGTGCATGACCGAGACTGATATTAAGGTCTCGGTCACATGTCACCGAGAATGTTATTTGTTTCTCGGTACTGCTTGACCGAGACTATGGGAATGGATGATTTTGATTTTTTTTTATATTCCTCTTTTGTCTGTGCGGCAGACGCTTACATGTTGTAGTCTTCTCAGGTATGGCTCGTTCGAAAGCCCCGGTGACTAGGGAGGAGGTTGGTATTGAGGTGTCGAGAGGTAACCGTGGGCGAGGTGGACGGAGACCCCCGACGGCATCTTATCGGAAAGAGAAAGAGCAAGAGAAGGTGGATTTGAAGGGAAAGGGTAAGGGTAAGATTGGTAGAGGACGTGCGAAGAAATTAGAATTGCACGATGAGGGTCAAACATTGACGCGCAGCGACACTCAGATCTTGTCGTTGCCCGAGGCGAAGATGAGACGCATGCATCTGAGTCTAGTAGTAGTGACTCATCAGCATCGGCGGACACCACTAGTAGTGATCGTAATGTGGGTGGGAGTACTAGTGGTGGAGGTGCCCATAATGAGGGAAAGTCACATGGGCAGGGGGAAAAGTGTGCTCCTTTCCCCGGTGGTCTAGAAGATGGATCGCTATTGAAGAGCTTTAAAGATCATGTCGCCTTAGCGATTTGGAGCAATGAGGTACATACATTTCTCCGTGTATGGAGTAGTTTAAAATTTTGGGTGTTCAATTAGTTGACGGAATGTTTTTTGTTGTTGCAGGATCGGCCGACACTCAAGTGTATCAATCACGGTGCTCAGATCCAAGAATGGGACTTACAATCGTGCCACCTTGACACCGCGGGCCTTCAGAGGATTATTCAGCGCTCTGGGTTGAATACGCTGATAGACAGCTTATATCGCAAGGCTAACAAGGAGGTTATCACTGCCTTTGTGGAGTGGTGGCAGCCGGAGACGAACACATTTCACTTACCATTCGGTGAAATGTCGATCTCCTTGGATGATGTGAGCATGCTTATGAAGATTCCTGTCACGGGCAAGGTGGTGGCAGTTGAGAACTTTGCGAGGTACACCAACGAATCTCGCTCGGATGCAATTAAGCTGGTGTCGAAACTACTTGGGGTGATCATTGAAGATGCTGAGGAGGAAGTGAACATTAGCAAGGGGCTCACAGTCCGAAAATGTTGGTTGAATAGTCGATGGTGCCCCAAAGCTGGTGCGAGGAACACAACTTATCCTCCTGTAGAATGTACAGCCCGAGCGTACTTGTTGTATCTACTATCTTGCACCCTGTTTGCGGATAAGAGTGGATCTCGGGTATCTATCGCGTTGTTAAAGCTTCTAAAAGATTTGGACGACGTGAGAAAGTACGCATGGGGGCGCTGCATTAGCCTACTTGTACCGACACTTGGGGTCGGCCACCAGAGTACAAGTTTCTCAAATTGCCGGATACCTCACATTACTTGAGGTTTTATACTAAATCGACTAGAATTATTGCCGTCGTGATTACTATTTATTTTTTCATTTTTTCTCTAACTAGCGTTGTATCTATTCGCAGGGATGGGTGTACGAGCATTTCAAGCTTGGGCTTGCAACACCTAATGCAAAATACATGGACTACGTGCAACCTCTTGTCTGCAGATGGGTTCAAAAGCACGAGACCGTGATGAATCTTGACAAAGTTGGGTCCATTAGGCGAACATTGGACGGGTTGCGCCCAAGTGAAGTGAGATTCTACGACCTTCTTGAAACTAAATGTTGCATTTACTTTATGGTTATTAATTATGTTTGTATACGTTTCAATAGGTTACTTGGGACCCATATGTTAATCACCGGGAGAATGGAGTTGTGCACGCGATGGCCTTCTACAGTGGCACACTGAAGTACATGGATGTGGTGGAGCCCTACCATCCGGAGAAGATTCTGAGGCAGTTTGGGCACGTGCAATCTATACCAGATCCTCCGTACCGGCCATTGGAAGCACATAGAGGCCCTTCTGCACTAAAATACTCGGTTAAGTATGGTTTCCAAGCAGACAATTGGGAACGCTGGCGCAACCATTTGTTGCCCCCGAAGTGCGCGGTGAGAAGGCAGAGTTCGAGTTTCTGGCTACACCGGACTATCTACCTTGGTTCCTGAAAGTCTCTCACCCATTGCTCACCAACCCGAGGTACTTCGATGACGACTTGGTTGCGACGACTATCGCTGACAATGAGCTACTTGAGGTATTGAATGTGGTATAACTATTATGTAGAAGTGTTAGCCAACCATTCTTTTAAATGTCGATATGTATTACATTAACCGATTTAACTTTCTTTTGATCAGCGTAATAGGCGGGCGTTGGACGCGGCGTTAAGGTGGAAATTATTGCCGCCGGAGTTGTGTACGTTGGAGTCAGCAAGGCAAATGGCGAGTGACGTCGTCAATTTCCTTTCGGGGAGGAGTTTCGGTCCCTCCACCTCCACTACGACACCCACCACCGCCACCGGCGCAACCGACACATTAGCCCCTACATAAGCATCCCATAGACAGTCCCGTTCACGATAACACTTCTACACATTCCACCCCGGCTAATGTACCACCTGGGTCGGTCGCTGCTCGCCCCCCAAAGAGAATGCATGGCAAGGAATACCAACGAAGGAATGTCAAGAAGCCAAAGGAATGAAGGCACATCGACATCGACATTTTTATTGTTGCCTGAGTTTTTATTGAATTGAGGAACAATTACTTTATGTTTTGTTGAATGGTTCTTGATCGGGTCATGTGGCATGAAACTTATATGGAATTAACATTGTTTCTCTGTTCAATGGTGTTATTAAACTGTACTTGTTATGTTTGTGTATCGAAATTATGTTCCATGTCCCTTTTTTGGTTTTTTTGGCTTAAATACTTAATCATGTTCCATGTCCCTTTTTTGGTTTTCATGATCTGGTGTTAGTCAAGTATAGTACGTTTACTTACAAACAATGAACCGTTGAGTTATTAAACTATGTTTGTTATGTTTGTGCATTTGAATTGTGTAAAATGTGCCATGAAATTGATTCTCGATATCGATACGTCAGGCCATGTCCTTCCGAAACCAAGGTACTAATTGACTTATAACCGAGAGTGATGTAGTCCCCAAAACCTCCACTTATCTAGGCTTTTATTACAGAGGAGTTTTCATGGTTTTCGGTCTCAGAATACCTAGATTAATCATTGTATTTCGGTTGGGACATGCCGAGATTGATGTAGACCCAAACAGAGACCACTTTCGGCTTTGTCATACCGAAATGTTTCAATGTTTTTCGGTCTTATCATACCGAGAATTGTCTTGGTTTTCGGTTGATTTCGGCCGAGAGGTGTGCGTGGCTGAAGAACTGTCATTGCCGAGATGGGTTATTTAGGAGCAATAACCAAGCAAAACATAATAACAACATCAGTTTACAAACGAAAACACCGTAACAACATCACGAATGACAACCATAACATTGTACCCACCTCACTCTACAAACCATAACATAGTACCAACATCAATTTAGATACCATAACATATTAACAACGAAGAGTCCATAGAACCTCACTTTATATTATTGACAACATCACTTTACATCACTTTACATTGTCAGAGTTAATAATATTTACAAAAAATCGGTGGTTCGGCAAACATGAATGTCAAACTATGGAGAATCTAAATCTACCACGGATAGAGCTCCTTCTTCAGAAGGTACGACTGGCACGATTTCACGAACGACAAATCCATCACGCTATCCTTTAGCGCACTCATCAACATATCGTTCTCGCGCGGGATATAAGGATGGCAGCGGTGCATTAACAGTCAACTTCACCTGTCAAAGTTAAAAGTACAAAAGATCACCCATTGTCACATACTCGATTATGGATGAGAAAATACCAATTCACAAAAAATCTACGAACTTACCCTAACCCAATGGATATTCCTTTCATTAATCATGGCAATGATAAGTCTGCTATGTAACGACGCCGGTGGAGCACTACGTAGAGGAAGAAATGTCGAGGCACTACCATGCGAGAGGTTGACTAGAATGACATTAAAGGTCGTTGATATTAGCAATCCCATGTCTGGAAGTGTCAATCATTCTTCGAAGGAGGCACCAACATGATTATCTGGACATTCCACGGCACTCTTGACATTTTCGTAACTTGTTCCAAGCACTTCCCGCCAAAGGCTTTCATACCCGATTAACTCATCAAACATTTTTCTACGAACTTTCCTCCAATCGTCTACATCGGGAAGACCTAGCCCGGAGGCAACACACCGATATCACAATTTCCATCGCCTAGCACATCGATAGTGCTGTCAACAAATGACAACCAATCCGGTTCTATGCAATGAGAGTAAGCCATGTTAGATGCATTTTGGGTGCGTCGACTAGTACGACGCATTTTATGCCCCACTTTACTTTTTTTGTTCCTCGAACTAGAAGCCTCTTCTTTTGATAGAACGTACTCGAATCCGCTAGGCAATCTTGTCATCGAAAATTCGTCTTCATCGTGTTTTCTCTTTGATCCTGTCTTACTTCCCCTTTTCAACATACACCCGATTGAAGACCCCGGTGTCCTTCCCTTTGTCTTTATCTTCGTAGGTGGCACCACTCCCGGTGTGGATGAAGGTCGACTAATCTCCCTGAGCTGCTGAATAATCCTGATGCGATTGTCCTCTTCAGTGCAAGCATGAAACTTTTGCATGACTCTTTCAATCTCATCGTGAACATTGTACCCAGACCGATCCACAGGATTCTCAGGTATCATACTCAACTTTTGCCAGTACACATGAATGTCCTCGAGAGGGATGGGTGTCCCAGCAAATTTATGGAAATTTAGCTCGTGGGCACAAGGAAGGCCGTGTGTGGTACGTATCTCGCAACCACAACGAGTTAAGTCGTGTCCAACGTCCTCTCCACGTTCCAATTCATCTCGAATTAACTTAAGCCCCCGTTGAGAGACATAACCACGCAATCGGCGATATAACTCATCAAAATATTCATGTTGGACCACATTCAAACTGAGCTCAAATGAAGCCTTGATGTTGTTGTGTTGAATCCTAAGGATGCCATCAACCACATTCCACAAAGTCTCAAAATTTGCCTGACTGTTGCCAAGATGTAGCTTCAGAGTGGAATGCGCAGACTCAACCCTCTGTGTTGTTGTTTCCCCAAAATGCATAATTCGATTTGTCCAAGTCGTTACGAATTGATCCTTGTACGTCTTTACCCATGTGTTCTCCAAGTAATCAAGAAGACCCTTCACATTCCCGAACTCAGAACGCAAGTCATTCATCCTAACTTCAAATAAGGCCTCGGACTTAGCATACATCACACTCGTCCACCTATCCATGAAACGAGCGAAGCCTTCGTTATCCCTAAACATCTTCTTAGTCTTGGCCAATACTACTTTGTTGATGTGCCAAGAGCAAAGAAGGTGAGAGGATGATGGGAATACTACATTGATGGCACTAATAAGGCCTAAGTCCCGATCCATAACAAACACGTCAGGTTTAGGCCACCCATCCAGTATGGATCTCAAGTTCTCAAGTGCCCAAGCATAATTTGCGTGACTCTCTGATGATATGAAAGCAAACCCAACGGAGAACGTCAAATGCGTTGAAGTGATGCCAACTATCTCCAACAAAGGCATTCGATACCTATTTGTTTTATAAGTGCAATCCATCAAAATTACCGATGAGAAACACCTTAGCAACTTGATTGAATCAGGATGTGACCAAAACAAATCAGTGACGATATTCGTATCGGGATGCTTCCTATGACACGACATCCACTTATTCTTCTCCAATATGTGCAATAGTTGTTGCATTTGAGTCCTCCCACCCGCATCCTCAATTCGGACTTTTTGTCTTGCATTATATATTGTCCGCATTGTCGATACGTTTATAACATCTCTTTGCTTCAACGTATTGAGGATGTCTCTTGGCTTCACATTACCCTTTGTCATCTGCACCACAACCTCCTGCTCCCCCTTATCAAATCTTCCGGCATATGAGTGGTCGTCCAAGTTTTTCGCGGGCTCCTGATTGTGCCTCCCACATATGACAGTGACATACCACAAAGAGTCAGCATTTTCCTTGATGCTAATAAGGAAAGGGCATCCACATTTCTTCGTACCGGTTTGAGTCCTCCCCGTTTCCTCTTCTTCTTCATTTCTTGGTTTCGAAGTAATTTTTGCCGCTTTACCCTTCCCAAATCTTTGTGACATTCCCCTATATGTACCAGACCTCTCACACGCAAGTTTCACCCTTCCCCTGCGCTTAATGCCCCCGGCATCAGAGTGCTTCGTCACTAACACAAACATGTTCTCCCGGCCTATCATTTGAAGCCATGAAATTGCCGCTTCTCTAGAGGGGAATGGCCTACAAGGTGTAAACGTATCCTTGTTGTCTTGGAATAAAGTAGAGACCGACATTACCTGCAATACAAACATTGTAACATTATGATCAACCGAAATGCACAATAAATTCACCAAAAAACCCAAAAAACCACGTTTTCGGTTGTACAGATCCGCGAATATGTGCATAGTTTCGTTCATGTCCAACCGAGACCTACAGCATTGTCTCGGTCGTTCCATACCGAGATTATGCCTTCGTTTCATTCACAGCATGACGTGAACTACTTTGAAGTCTCGGTGGATGTCGACCGAGACGTTTCTATAACTCTCGGTCCTGCGAGGCCGAATCAATCGCGCCCGTGAAAAAATCGACTGAAAATTTTAGAAACCGCATATATAACACATTCAATTTCAACAATTACCTCTTGTTCTACCTCCTCTTGCACCAATGCAGTACAATCTTCCATTTTATAGTGCAAACAAACTCGGATTGCTCGAATTTACCAAACCCTACGTCGACAAACCAAACCATCAATTTCTCAGTTTTTGACCCAAAATACAGTTCCTACAAAGCATCATTAGGTTGGCAAACATTGTTACCTCGATGTCAAGCCACTACAATCGATACACGCTCGGCAAACACAATTGTGGTTTTAGGTTTCACTTGTGATCAGTGTTGTGGTGGGGTGCCCTAGTTTTACTTGGAAAATGGTTTGTGGGGTTTGAGTCACTATATATGAAGGGGCAAAATAGTCATTTCCATTTTAGCTGGGAGAATTACAAAAAACATGGGTGCCTTCATGAATTGGTGGGGTGCCCATAGCGGCCCTCTAAATAATTTGGATGGCTCTTGGTGACATGTATACTCATGTAACATCATCTGTCTCGTTTGATTTTTTATTTATTTTTTTGCTAACTTATAGTGCAAATAAATTTACTGTAAAAGATTATATTTTCAGGTTTAGTTCAATTTTAAACTTTAAGAGAAGTTACAAATTTTTAAATAATAAAGTATATAAATTGATATAAATACCCTTCAAACAAAAGATATGAATGAGGGTAATAAAAGGTAATTAATAAGGGGTAATTGTATCTACAAACTTTTGTGAGATAAATTCCTTAGAGGGGGTGGGGGAGATATCTCTCATCCTTGGGTATGAGTTGGGAGATAACTTGTAGGGAAGTTGGACAGCCAAACGAGATTAGTTACAACTCTCCTCCAAGTTATCTCGTGTGTACAAGCTCGTAATGAAGGACACACTTCCGCCTGCACACTTGTCTGCACTAAATGTCTACCTACTTGAGGCATTGATGAAAGGTGGACCCAATTTCAGGGAACTATTGTAGCTATTAGTGTGATTGATCAGACAAGTACCAAGGGCTTTCGGTAGCCTGTGAGCGGATCTAACTCTTAACTAGAATGGAGTTAGCTCAACTCATAACCAAACAAGGCCTATGTAATTACTTGTACTCTATATGTTACTTGTTCCACTTTGTATACTTTTTTGTTTACTTGCACACTAAGTATAGCTTGTAATCTTTGTTCAAAGTACATATGGTTATCATGATCATGGACCTATAAAAGGGGCTCATTCTCTTGTAAACACACATCAATGTTAGAATAAAAATCTCTAAATTTCTCAACTCTAGCTCTATTCTCTTTGTCTGCTCTTTTCCACTTGTTTTTGTAGTATTTAGTTTATATTTCTCATACTTTAGTTCTACAAGTTCTAGTTAGTTCACAACTTAGTTTATAACACGTTATCAGTACGAGATCACTTTACAAGAAGATGTTGAAGATCAAGAAAATTTTCAAGGAGACAAAGCTAGGAAGGGATAATTTTTATTGAGAAAATTTGATAGTAATAATTTTATGATGCATCGTCAAAAGCCACTCCTTTCAACTTTTTTTGTCGCCTATCTATCTATCTTATTGTATCAACATGCATGCCACCATTAACGATTTAATTGATTCAACATGAATCAAGATGCCGTAAACGATGACACATTAGGATTTTGCCTAAGTGCACTATCCAGGGGCAGAACTAGAGGGGGTAGGGTTGGCGGTCACCTCCCCTCCCCCGCTTCGGGACCTTATTGTAATTCCCTCCCCCAACCACTTCTGTTGCCCCTTGACTCCTCTCCCGCCTCCCCTTCGTATAAACAAGTTGGAGTGTATTGGATGGATAATTTATCATTTAAAATAATGTCAAACAAAAAAAGTAAGTTAATTTCTTTATTATTGAGAAATATTGATTATGAAGTCAATTTTGATTTGTGGTTAGAATGTTATGAAAAAAAAAGACTCAATTATTTAAGGATAAAAATTATATGCAATTACGAAACGCCCCGTGAAAATAAAACTCTTAAAGCTCTTTGCCTTATTTTTATTTTTTTAAGCCTTAAATAATTAAGAAACAACTTGGGAGAATGAGAAATCATTAAAAAGTCATTTTAATATATTTTTGTTTTACAAAAAAACATATAATTCAACTCTATTTTGTAAAACTTTTTAGTGTCTTATTAATTTAGGGCCTCTTAATTTATATTGCAAGTCTTATAATTATAGTTTACTATCATATTTAAAATTCTTAATATAAATTGTTTTTATTTGATGCAAATCTTATTTAATGTAGTCCACCTAAGCCCAATACAAGTCAAGCTTAGCTGGATCTAAGTAGGTTTAATTCAAACCTTGCTTTCAATAATTTCTTTTTTAAATCAACAACTATTTTTTAAGTAAAAATACCAAAATATTTTGTAAATTTTATGAGGGCGGCCCAAGCTAATAAATACAAATTAACTTAGGTGACCTATGCATTAAATCATCGCATTTAGTGTTTTTGGGTAGGATTGGGACTATATGATTTTGTTTTACAACTCAAGTGAGATCCATGATATCGAATGCGCGTGTCAAACGAGTATCCAAACTTACGAATAGGTTTAGGTGAAGTTTGCCCCCTAATTAAATTTTTTGGTTCCGCCATTGGCGCTATCTTATTTGTTGGCCATCAAGCCTAAATAATATACCCAGAATCAATCAAAAAAAATAACAATGTTGATAATGAATAGCCTTGACGACCCATTGCTCTTTTAAAGAATTCTCCATTTTTTCCATTATATATCTAGATTTCAGACTATCTCTCCGGATCTTTTCTTGACTACCATTCGATCCACGTTTTCTTGTTTTTGCAACATTGCCATTGATTTAATGGACCAAAGCCGGTTGTTCGTTGTGAGCGTTTCATCATGTTTCAAGGCACGTATATATTACCTACAAATAATAAATGCAATATTATAAAAACATAGTAATTTGAAGTTTGATTACTTCCAATAGAAAAAAACTCAAAATAAAATTTCATAGTGATTACACTGATGGAATTTGAGAAACAATCCAAATCCTGCAAATCCTTTTTTAATCTTCTCGTTTTCTCTTCTCATCGATGACCTTGATGACCTATAATCTCTCCGGCAAATTTGTGCAACACATTTTTTGCGGTTTTGAGTTCTTGTAGTTTGATTAAAAAGGAAGAAATTAAAGCGGTCGTGGAGACCCAATAAGAAGAGACGTGGTGGAGGAATGTGAGAAAATCGTGGAGTTCATATGGTGTTCAATAAGGTAACCGATCAAACTTCCCCAAATTCTCATGGTTTCTCAAAACTGAGTTAAGTTACCTTTTGGACCTATACGAAAAGATTTTATTAAATCTTAATAGTAAGTTATTGCAACGGGTTTTTCTAAAAGTGGGGTGGAGATACAATTTATTTCCCAAAATATGGAAGTTTACTTTTAAATTCCAAAAGTAGGTGATAACTCCTTTTGAAAAGGAGGTATTGATGATGAGGTGGCATGCATGGTGGTGAGGTGGAAGGCAATTGTATAGATAACTCATTTTGAAAAGGAGCTATCTATACAAAACTATACACTCTATGAATGACTCCTTTTGAAAATGAGCTATCAATACAAATTTTTTTCCCCATGAACGACACGTGCATATGGAGATGGACGACCCGTGTCAGTCGCATATCTCGAGGTAGATAACTAATGTATATAACACTCACGCATATCGACGTGGACAACCCATGGAAACTTCACCCATGTATGACGAGGTGGAGATTTCATGGAAATGGCAGGCACGTCTGTCGAGGTGGGCGATCCATGCAACCTCGTGCAACTCATGCAAACGTCACACACCCGTCTCGAGGTGATAAAGCCAATGCCAACGTCACACACGTATCTCCTAGTTGACAACACATGGAAACGCCACGCACGTATGTCGAGGGGGGCCAGCCATGCATATCCACTACAGACCATGGACCCCATGCAAACGTCACGCACGTATCGCGAGGCGGACAACCCGTGCAACCCATAGTAAGCATGCAACTCATCCTTTAAACTTTTGTGTTACTTTTATGTCGTGATGAAAAGTAGAGAAACGAAAAATAAAATAACTGTAGGGCAAAACCGCGTTATTTTTTGTCTAGAGCTTAAAATTAAAACAACAATCATTTGTTGAGAAATAAGTTTATTCCATGAGAAGGATGTATACATCAACTTCGTTCACCCAAGATATAAGCTGAAAAAAACCACCATGACATCAAGAAAACTCATCATGCAGGTCTATTACGACGGTTACGTTGACGGTGTTGCTCGGTGATGCAAACCGGACGTACTCTATGTCTAGTTGGACGATGTGTTTGTACATCCGGTTGAGGTTGTTGAGGTTGCTGATCTTGCATTGAATGGCGTCGAGTCGATTGATGTTCTTCCTCTGGTGCTTCACTCGACTCACCTCTGCTACTGATGCTCCAAAAAATAGGAGGTTGAACCATCCTAAAATAGTGGCTTCCTGTATGCGGTTGGGGGAAAAGAACATGAGGCTGCGACATGGTTAACAAGTTCATGAATGAGCCATCTCCACTATATGACATATTGTAATTATAACATGGTGGAGTATATGGACTCGGCATGTATTGAGGCAATGACATATACATTTGATGTCTAGGCATTCCATGGTCGACATATGAAGACGACGGCCTGGGTGCATAAGGATCAAAATGGTAAGGAGGAAGATTCATGATCGGCGGCCTGGGTACAAACATTTGAGGTTCTGGTTGCATTGTGGATGATGCAGGAATGTACCCATGAGAAGAATGACTTGGTGGGGATGATCGTTGGCTACTCTCGCCAACAATATCTGTTCTACTCGCTCTCGGACGAGATGAACGTGCTGAAGGAGAACGTCTGCTACTCTCTACAGCAATCTCAGTCTGACTAGATGGACGTGGTGGACGAGGACGTCTGGTGCTTTCCCCCACAATCTCTGGTCGTGTTCTTCTTCTTCTCACCTCTCTATTTGCTTCGCCCTGATCCTCTTCTTCATCTTCCTCTTCATTATCCTCATTTATGTCCTATTCGACATCAATTCCGTCATTCCATAAAGTAGACCTTTGCCTTTCATCTTCGTCTAAATTTTTAATCCCCTCATCAAGCGCAGCAAGACCTTGCTCGTATCCATCCTCAATAAACACTCGCCTCAGTCGATGCACCAAGTTACACTGATATAAAAACATGAGTTCAAAGCACGCAATATAAGATATTAGTTGTTCGAGAAAAAGTAAGAGTTTCAAGTTTACCGAATAGTCACGTAAAGCCCCGTCGTGTCCAATGAATCTTCTAATGACTGAGCGATACCACATCATGTAGTCTTGATGATCGTGCCCTTCATCTTGTGTCGCTGTGACAATGTTGTCGCCACGATTTTCCCACATGTGTATAAAGCTTGCGTGAAAAGTCACCCAATTTTCTTGATGGCGTCCACGCAATTCGATGCAGTGCAGTCGGGTGTCGTAAGCACAATTTGGTGGCACCACTTGTATTATTCCGAATTGTCTCATAACCCTTTCTGGTCGATGCCACTCGACTATGTGGAAACAAATTAGGGGACACGTCGAAAGCCAACTACCGTGACCGTCACTACAATATTCGGGAAGAGACCTCATGACTTCAGCATATGGTTGCCATACTACATCATCCTCATTTTGCTAGTCGAGTGCATCACGGTAACCCGATACGACGTGCGTCGCACTCTGTGTAACCTAAAATGCATCGAGCCATCTGTATATAAAACAATAAATTATGAAAAATGAAAATGGACTAAATGTTAAAGAAATTAAGAAAAAATATTTGTATTACCTGTGTCCCAATGGAACGTCCATAAGCATATGTTCTCCATCACTGTTCGCGGTTGAACTCTAGAAACACCCAGGCGCCGTGGTGTTATGAATGGAAATATGTCCCATGCCCACAGTTGTACGAAAATTGAAGCGCCTGCAACCTCATGTGCCCCTGCGCGAGATCCGCGACACAACTCCCTGTACAAATAAGACAAACATGCACTCATCCAACTATACTGTCCAGCTACTTGGAAATCCTCCAGCAATGGTAGAAACATCAAATGTACGAATCGATTGGACTTGTCGGCGAATAAACAACCACCGATAAGTTGTAGTATGTACGATCGACCATAACGTTGCATCGACTCCTCATCGCTATCATCATCTATAGCTGGTACGTTACGTTCAAGCCATTCGACTTTAAGTTTACAACCAATAATGTCATCTCCAACAGGAGTTCGACCAAGTAGCCTCTCGCACACATCAGCATAGTCTGTATTTGTCGTTCTCGTCACAGGCATACCTTCGATAGGTAAGCCGAGATGTACCTGCACGTCCTAGAGTGTAATTGTGCACTCCCCACAATGCATGTGAAATGTATGCGTCTCAGGGCGCCATCTCTCTACGAATGCAGTAATCAAAGCTCAATCAAGGCTGAAAAATGCTACTCGAGAAATCCCATAGAACCCACTGGAACGAAGATATGGGATCATCCTCGAATAATACTGCACCGTTCGATCAATGACCCCACGTCTTCGACGTACGCGCAATGTTTCGTACACCTTATAATTGATAATGTATTAATCTATATTTTTTATACGTTTACGCTATAACATTTGACGTATACATGTAAAAAAGTTAACCTCACCCCTCCAGGTTCGCGATGATCTGTATGTAGATTGGAGTTGCAAAAGTGAAGGATCTGATGGACCTGGATCCATTGTTGTACAACTACAAATGAATGATATAAAAAGAATTAGAGTGTTGTTCGAAACCAAACGATAACTCTTTCTTATATGTTCAAACAATAATGAATGCGTAAACGCTCAAAATCAATCAATTTATGAGCTAAGTCATGACAAACAATATACAAAATCGACTATCGGTTTTCATTGGAAGGTTGAGGTCTGCTTGGACAATTTTTTTTTTTGTTATGTCCATCTGAACGACAAATACCACACCGATTCTTCCTAGTAGGGACTCGTTCACGGTCTTTATTTGGACATGTTGTTATTCTATGTCCTTCTTAATGACATATGCCACATCGCAAAGGCCTCGAGACATTAGGAAGATCCATCTCATTTTGTCTTCGCGTTCCCTTTGGTCTCCCTCTGCCACGTCTGCACCTTGGGTCGGGTATGATCTTCGTCCCAAAAGTCGGCCAATATTTCTCATCTGGGATGGCCTTGAAATTGTAGGAGTAACATTGTGCCTACACATCGACCCTATAGTATGGCTCTATGAATTGTGCATAGCTCACTCGAATAAAGGCACATGCAGCTAACACGTGTGTGCAAGGGAAACCAAACGATTGCCATTTATTGCAACTGCACACCCTGTCCTTTAGGATGACGACTTGAGTGTTGTTGCCTTTATGCATGCGATCTCCATGTCTTCCAGTCTGCACTTTGAACTCACCAATGTCGCGATTGATCAAAGTGACTTGATGCCTCCTTGCAGATTGTTCATAATATGCGAGTTTATCCATGACATATTTTGTGTAGATAGGCCGTTAGAGATTGCTTCGTCGATTTCCTATTTACGCCGATTGTGGTATGTCACCAATCTGTAGTAAATCATCTGAGTCATCGCTGTTATTGGCGAGAATCGAGCCCCCTTCAATACACCGTTAAAACACTCTACAATTGACGATAACATTTATGTAAGTAATATTAATTCAGCGATAACTGTGTGTATTTGAGTGCAAAACATAACTTGCATTTCATACATACCAATACCATTAGAACTCATCCATCCGTACCGCATGCCTCCGTCGTGCGATTGAGTCCATAGTTCTTTGGGGATGGCATTGATATATTGCAGGCATTGAGGCGTTCGTGATGATAAGTATGCAAAACGCTCCATGCACGCATTAAATTTTCGTTCTTGATGTCGAGCAGCTGCTCGAGCAAGGAGTTTTTTCAAGGGGTCATTTTTGAACTGGGTGTTGAAATTACTAAGCAAGTGTTGCAAGCAATAACGGTGGTACCCTTTTGGGGGACAAAAATCGTTGCTCGGGGTGTTGACCGCCTCCAAAATGCCAGGGGTGGCGATATAAAATAACGCAAACTCCTTCTCTATATGTCACGTGTTTGCGCAACATCCTTAAAAACCACCCCCACGAATCAGTTGATTCGGTTTCCGCAACGGCAAATGCAATCGGTAGTATGTGTCCATTACAATCAACAAAGATGACAATCATTAGCTTCCCACTGTATTTGCCATATAAGAATGTCGCGTCAATCTGAAGCAGAGGCCTGCAAAACTTGAAAGCATGTATCGATGCTTCAAATGCAAAAAAACACACGACGAAATTGAGGAGACACAGTTCTTATCTCATCGCAGCCCATTGTCTATGTGACCACTCGATTCTTGTCCCCGGACTCTTATTCCTCACATCGCCAACCATCTTGGTAATAAAGCGTATGACTCATACCAATCTCCAAATGCACATGCAATTGCCTTCCTTTTGGCATCCCACATTCGCTTGTAGTTGACTTCGTGTCCGTATTTTCCCTTAATTATTTGTACTAATGCTTTGATAGTGATTGCTTGATCGCTCTGGACGACGCTTTGGATTTCCCGCGCAAGCATGTTAGCGTCAAGTTGGGCATGACCGCGTTCTACGTCGGGATTCATACACGTGTGCGGTACGTCTAATTGTGTTATCTCCTATAATTATGTTTTCTTTTCGCAAACAAGCACGAAGACGCCACATAAACCCGTCTTGCGCACTTCTGCACTTAATCACCCACGTAGTTGTAGTCGATTCCATCACATGGTTTTGACAATGTCTATTAACATGCCACACTTTGACGACATGTTGTAAGTATTTTTTATTGTCAAAGTACATCCCTATCTCCAAATCGAAATTAGACATGTCCCTCCCCAGTTTGTTGATGGGAACGTTGGGTCACAGTGGAATTAGCCACCTCTCAATCGATTTCGTTATATACCGGTATTGGTTGATGAACTTCATCATCACTTGCTTCCTTCAACAAAATCTCTTCATCGATAGCAAATTGCTCATCATCTTCCACATTTTCCGCACCCGAGGTTCATATCTTGGATCATCCGTGAAAACATTGATGTTATCCCAATCGATAGCTGCTGCAGCATCCTCTTTGGGACGTATGTCCTCATCTGTTTCATTATTGGCGTCCTCGTTAACTTCATCTTCATTAGAGGCATTAATATCTTCATGTAATGGACTAACAAATCCCTCTTCCACGACCTCACCCTGTGGGATTGCATATGCAGCCTTTCCATCATTAATGCCGCGTTTGGGGTGCCGTCACGTTCATCGCGAACTTGCTAATGAACCGTACGGTTTTGAACTGAGTCGATTGACTCAAATGTCAAATAGATATCTACCGTTGTCGTTATTGGTAAATTGGCTATCGTCTCCCACATCAAGTCGAAGTGTGTCGTATCATGCAGCAACACAAGGATGAAATAATGCGAGCCTCCAGGGAGGATTATCATGTGGCGATAAGTCATCTGAACTAGAGTCTCCGTAGATGAGATATTGAACGCGTTACACACGTCATCCATCAATTGACGGCCACTCATCCCAAACTTAACCATCAACACTGCTGATGGGGTGCGCCGTAAGCGATGCCATTTAAACCATTAACAATTCCACCGTACGCATAAAATAGAAAATGGATGTTCCCATGTTCCATGACCTACATAAGTTTTTGAACATTGATGTAAAAGGATTACACACAAATGCACAAATATGTTAAGTTAAATAGTTGATTACTGACGGAATTTAAAGCGCAATCGAACTTTCTGATGTAGAAGATTGCAATAAGAGCGCAACTACAGAGCTTACTCATTCGTTTGCACTCACATGTTCTGTGTAATAACTCATACTTGCATGCCAAATGATCAAACCTACTGAACTGGTTCACAAGGAGCGCGATTTTCACTTAAAAATTTAAGTCAAGAATTTTATTGAAATGGGGGAGGGATTTAAACACCAATGGAACTTTCTGATGTAGATGATCGCCTTAATGGCGCAACTACAGAGCCTACTCATTCCTCCGTGTTTGAGTTTCTTAATGTTTTAAACACACATTCCATTAAATAAACATATCAACCATATTTCAAAAACACAATACCTATGTCACTACATATCATGTAAATCATAACAAAACCAAATAAATAATTATGAAACACTACAAAAAAAACTTAAACAACAACAAACTAATCTGATGCTGAATTGGTACGGTTCTGTTGCTAAGCGACCCTGCAACAGATCAGCGATAGATAGTAGTTGTTAAACTCTTTGTTCTTGATTCAACTCGGCGACATATTTGGGGGGGTTTGTTGATGTTCAATGACGATTTGTGACAAACGTTGTCATTCGAACAAAGAACATAAACTAGTCTGTCGCTAATTGTAGTCCAGTCAACAAATGAGGGTCTGTTGCAAATCTGTTGCAAATCAGCGACAGACACGGTCTGATCATCGATTTGTCCAATCAAGACATATGCGTGCTTTATCGCGATTTGCACGATCAGCCAAAAACCAGAATGTCCGTGATCTGTCGCATTTAATAAGAGAGAGATCAACAACATACAACTTTTTTGTTGATCAGAATCAAATCACGACATCGAAATCTGTCGCTAATTTTGGAATGGTAATTTTGAAAAAAAAAGTACACTGTAAATAGTAAAATGAAAAGCTGCAGTAAAATCTACAACAATAAATCTGTTCCTGCTGCAAATAATACGAAAATTGGGAAAATGTATGTATATTATCAAAATTTGACAAACAATGTCTACAAAAGGATGAGATTAACATTTCATAATTAACTAGTAGTATACTATATAGTACTAGATGAACATTATTCAACAAAAAACAAAATACTACACAAATTAAGATGGCTACACAAATTAATTTACATATAATCTATATACAATGTCAATCCCATACTCTATAACATTGTTTCACCGATACAAGATAGGCACCATACAAATTCTTTAGCTAGGAGACCGTTTCCCATCCAAATCCTGAAAATTAAAAGGAATAACTTGAACAATATTCGACATGCAACCAAAATATTCCAACACAAATGAAAATAACATCACATCCAATTAAAGTGAAATTGAATACAATGTTGTCTCTGAGTACACACTATATTTCACAGATCTTTCTATCTCGATGTATAACATGACCAACACAACCACTCCAAAAATACACACAACGAGTTAAGGATTTCTAATACATAAAATAAAAGTGCGCGTTATGACCCTAAAAAAGATGGAGACACATATTACATATAGAGACCAAGTTGAGCAGCATGGGGTGTCCATCTCACCGAGAAAAATGAAATGGACCATATAGGATTAGATAAACTACTCAATTTGAGAAAATACCTTAGTTGATCTATGTGGATCTAATTCTCCTATCCTTTTTTGGATACATGTTAATCTACTTATTTGTAATGTCATTCTCATTGTGACCACTTTTTGGTATCATTGATCCTAAATATATAAAATTGATTCTAATTTTACTACTCTAATTATCTTAATATGTACTAGACTTGACTAACAAGTCACAATGCATGTATTTCATTCACCATCAAATGTAAACTCTAAAATTTAAATACAAAGACATCAATGAAATCATTCAACTTTATAAAGAGAAGATCCAACTCTTTGAATTAAAGAACTTTCTAAAATAAAAGAGGTTTATGAAGTCATTTGACTTAAGAATTGCCTACGAAACCTATATAATTCAATCATAGTGATCTAGTTCAAAAATCATTTATTCTAAAGCCGCTAAGTACTCATGTTCTCTATCTTTAGCATGAAACACGAGTAAAATACATATTCGATCATATTTTCCAATATCGACAAAGAAAAAAATGTATGTTCCCTTCATACACAACAAAGAACAAGTTCAAAAATCAAGTTTCTTCATGAAATGACAAATGGAAAATGTCAAGAAACGGTATTAAATATTATATTAAAGATTTAAAAATACCAAAGTATGACAAAAGAATGTATTGTAACATATGTTTGTAAGACCATTCTACCACTCATTGCAACTATCCTAATGTTCAAAAGTTCATAATAAACACTGCAAATATGCATGGTAAAATGTTTAAGATCAAGAGAAGACCGAGTTCAATGGAGATTTTGTGAATAAAATAAATGGCAGAAGGTTGCATACCAAAGGAATCTCTGAAACTTGAAACCCAATTGGTGATGTAAGTTTGGCATCCTCATTCAGAACTCCACGGGCATAGAGGACTTCAAATGTCCTAATTATTGCCTCTGGCGCTGAAGATGCTAACCAATCAAACCCTAAGATATTATCTATACCCAATGCCTTTAACCGTCACAAAAAATAGAAATCAATAACACATCATGCTTCTTGAAGGTTCAACTAAGGTAAGTAATTTTCTTACAAGTTTGCCATCTCTAGAAGAGAAACATTTCACTATGTGGTACATTTATTGTGTCAATGATTATAAAGCAATCACTTACTGTAAGACAACTTACTTGGTACAATTTTCATACCCAGCAAAAACAAAGAAGCCTTGTCAACTCCTTCTCTATAAGCAACACCTATATCAAATGCCACCAGTGCACATACCTGCAAATGAAGAATCACATCGACTACATTAGAAGGGAAACATGTGAAGATATACATTACTCGTAATTAAAAACTCACCATTAAAAAAGGTAGAACATCCAATCACTATTGCCGTGGCGGTGGTCACGGAGGCGGCGTAAGCTGCGACATAAACTCATCATGATCATCTAAAAGATGACGTTGATCCTCAGGCAACGAAATATGTGGATCGGTCCAATGTCCAGGCTGGTGGTCATCCGGTGCGCAGACTGAGAAGGTGCTATGTCCGTCGTCAAATGACCACGCTGGTCGTCACTATGAGGACGAACGCTCTGTTACTGGTGATGGTGGAGTCCGCGGTGTCGGAGGCACGTGGGGTCTAATCCCAAGGTGTTGCATCAACAATGCCTCCATACGTGCTAACCGGTCCTGCATCTCTCGATTTTCTTCTTAGCATTCCATCTTGTCTCTCTGCATTTGTTCTTGTCTTTCCATTCGCTCATTTAGCAATGTTTCTTGCAACCTTTGGTGGTCCCGCTGGAGCTCTTCCAACTCATGAGGTCCATATGCTGGTCCTCGAGATGAGCTTGCTTCCCCTAAAGATATGCTACGATGAAAACCTTGTGACCCTAATCCGTAGACACGTCCCTTGACTTCTGGCACCACCTCAAGATAAACGTCATCCTCGTCAATCGATGTGTCGGGGTCTGGGTGGACATCTCCTCCAATCTCCGAGTGAGTTCAATCTGCATTAAATTAATAAACTAATACTTAACTCTACTGGTTTCTTTTAAATTGATGGGCTACATGTGTTGTCTCGAACTAGTTATATATATGCAATTCATATTACTTACATCAATCTTCGCGGATCTCTGATCTACGAAAGTTTGGTCGTCATGGCCATGGGTGTGGAGGTGTCGAAACATCTCCTTCCGTGTGGGACGATGTTGAAGCTTCTTCTCCTACAAGCGAGTTACATGATTAATAGTTTTTATTTCCGTTCATCTACTTACGAAACTATTTATGTATGTATACGTACACACGTATCACCATGCTGTCTAGCGGATATTCTTCCAGCGCTATGCAACGAAATACCAGTGCCTGGCCCTCCCACCTATGACTTTCTATTCGTGCTCATCTGCTCGGACTTCTTCTTGAATGTTTCATATGTTGCTCGCATTCGCTTGTAATGCTCAAACACTTCTTCTGTTAAGTAAATAGGTGCTATTCTTTTCTTCGCGATGAGATATATATTGCCCGTGTACCGGATGGCTGCCTTCCGACACCACGCATCATATATCGCAAATGACATTTGCAAGTCCCAAGTGAAGAACACCTACAGATGAACGAGTAATGGACACATCCTCATTTCTATAATCAGATACTAGTTTCAATAAATTCACTACAATGGTTGATGTGAAGTTACTGATCTTCCACCTTAGCCAATATATATCACGTTGGGATTGTGGAACATATTCCCATTTCCATCCTTCTTTCAAATATCTGCTCTTAAAAACTAAACTCATCTTCCCTGCCGCCACGGAAGAAGGGTGTAACTTACCATTTCGACATATAAGTTAGTCTATGAAAATAATATTTTTATAAATGAGCGGTATTTATTGTGGAGAGTAACATACAAGCCATGCTCAGCAATGAGATAAATAAGATGGTTTTCGCCTTCCGCATGGGCTGTCGGAGGTCTGAAAAAGTCAGGGATCTCCTCAATCGCATGTGGTATCGATAAGCGCAACCTGTTACTGGATGACCTCGCGGATGAATGATGATGTGGTGCTGGGTGTCTACGAGATGTAGAAGTGTGCTCGTCGCCTACTCCAAGAGAATGAGCGGGATGAGCTGAAGGTGATGGTGTGGCGTGATGTGATGAAGACGGCCTGATACCATGGTCATGTGGGTATACATCTGCTGGAGGTGATGGTGTGGAGTGGTGTGACGAGGAGTGAATGATACCATGCTGAGATGGGAGTGCATGAACTGGAGGAGATGGTGTGCCATGCTGATATGGATATGGATGATCGGGAGGCGATGAGGAGGTATAATGTGATGACGACGGTCCGGGGGCATAAGTCGGGTATGGATGAGCTACATGTGACCATCCGTGGCTATAATGTAATGAGTATCGACCATCCGAATGGGCATGTGTAGCATGGTGCGACATAGATCCTCGTCCAGTGGTGCTAGTCTCCTCCGGATGCCTATTGATGTCCTCCATGGCCTCATCCTCTGGATTACCACGCCCCCTGCCTCGCGCCATATATAATGGTATCTATATCTATCGCAGAAACAAATAATTCAGTTGAGTCATACAAATAACATTTATAGAGTTATATTTCATATAACGTAAACATCATATTTCAAGCAAAGTGATAGATTGCACTAAAAACTCACACCAATCACTCAAACTCATCTTCGCTACAACTGTCTGATGACGATGTGAACTCATCATCTTCTCCATCGTCCGCATTCGTCTCAAATTCATCGTTGTCAGACACAATTTCACTTGTCGGATCAACAACTGCCGACGCTAATGGATCTACATCTGCTTCCATGATGTCCATATTCTCATTTTGATCCGCTTGGAATGCATTGTCCGAGATGGACATTTCTGAACTAATGACATTGGTTTCATCTACGAACTTTTGAAGCTTGCATATAGCTAACCAATCACTTCGTTCCCTTCTTCTGTGCGTATGGTAAGGAAGATAATATACTTGATGTGCTTGCATAGCCAATATGAAAGGCTCGTACCTATTGAACCGACGGTTTTTATGAACTTCTACCAAACCCGATTTACGAAGAAATCGTGTACCATTTTGAGTATGATCAAACCAATCACATTTAAACAACATTGTTCGAAGCGACCCATCATGGTAATCAATTCGAATTACGTCTCGGAGTACACCGTAATAATCAGTATCGTTCCCACCTTTGACGCATACACCACTATTTTGTGTTGTTTTGTTCATACCGTATGAAAGTGTGTCAAACTTATATCCATTAACGAGGTATGCAGGATAACTCGTACATGAACGCATTGGTCCTTGAGAAATTTGACGAATCGCATCTGGCACATCATTTTGTTCAGCCTAAGATGTAAAATTACAATATTAAAATCTTGCATGTTACGTAATGAGACGTTCTACTTCTAAACTGATATGAATTAGGTGTATATAAACTATTACGTACATATTGCAAGAACCACGCTGCAAATTGTTGCTCAAGTTTGATCTCAATAGCTTGATCGGTGATGTTTGGTTCTTGCAAATGAACGATTGACTTGAAAATGCTATGAAAAAGGATATGAGATTAGACAATGCATAGAAAAAATGTCAGAGGAAAAATCACCCTGAATTGTAATACCTTACAAACGGAACTACTTCAGGGCAATTTAGTAACACATATTGATAAGCTGCAACATACTCCTCTGACGTGAGGTATCGTTTCCTCGCTTTGCCCAATGGTCGTCCCGGATGAATGAAAATCGAGAATGCACCATTGTTAGCAACACTCGGACCTACTCCACCGGCATCATTTCGTTGGATTCTTTCGTGCGCAGTACTGATATGATCCTCGAAGTAGAAGGAACAAAAAGAAGATGATTCCTCAACTAAGTACGCATTACATATCGACCCTTCAACTTTCGCCTTGTTTCTAACATTGTTCTTCAAATGCTTGAGACACCTATATGATGAGAGGAAACATTGAGATGATATGTCCGTCAAATTAGGTAGCAATAACCAATATAACCTAAGATATTAGTTATTTCATACAATAAATGTTTATTAATTACAAAATTTATCTTTCGAATGGATACATCCACCGGAACTGTACTGGTCCGGCGATATGGGCCTCGTATGCTAAGTGTATGGGAAGATGCTCCATTGAGTCAAAAAAACTCGGTGGGAATATTTGCTCCAACTTGCATAATATTTTGGGAATGTTAGAGTGCAACAGCTCGATTTGCGCCATATTAAGGTTCCTAGCAGTCAAGTCTCGGAAAAATAAACTTAACTCGCTAATTACAATCCACACTTTATCCTCTAGTAGTTCACGAAAGGCAATAGGAATCAATCTCTGCATGAACACATGACAGTCATGACTTTTCAGCCCAAACATCCTCAATTTGTTGGCGTCCACACATCGACTAATATTTGAAGCATATCCATCAAGAAAGCGTAACTGTCGTACCCAATCACACAAGACTTCTTTCTTACGTTTATCGAGTGTATAAGACACTCTGGGATATGAATTGGACGTAGGGTCATATTCGAGGAAAGGTTGGTTGCAAATATCTTTTACATCTAGTCTCGACTTGGCATTGTCCTTACTCTTCCCAGGAACACTCATAATTGTATTAAAAATGTTGTCGAAAACATTTTTTTCAATGTGCATGACATCCAAATTGTGCCTAATGAGATTCGTCTTCCAATATGGTAAGTCCCAGAATATGCTTCGTTTCCTCCACCTGAATACTTGGCAATCTCTTTGTTCACATGAACGGATTCGATTTCAGTTACTTTCATCAGTCCCAAAGCTTCAATTTCAGCCAGAATTTGTTCCCCCGATTTTAATCTCGGTGGTCATTTTCGACAAGTTGTATCGCGTCTGAAGCCGTTCTTATCACTTCTTAAAGTGGAGCCACGCGGTAGGAACCGACGATGGCAATCAAACCAAGAAGTTTTTCCACCATGCTTTAATTGGAATGCATCCGTGTCATCCATACAATAAGGACAAGCTCTCTTTCCATGTGTGCTCCAGCCATACAACATACCATAAGCAGGGTAGTCGCTAACAGTCCACATTAGTGCAGCTCGGAGTTGGAAGTTGGTCTTGGTGGAAATGTCGTAGGTAAGTACCCCATCATGCCACAAATCTTGCAACTCTTTTATCAAAGGTTGTAGGAAGACGTCAATCTGATTTGAAGGATTAGTCGGGCCCGGTACGATGACCGTTAAGAACATGAACTCCTTCTTCATGCACATTGAGGGGGGTAGGTTGTAAGGAGTGAAAATTACAGGCCACGATGAGTATTGTTTTCCGGATTGGCCAAATGGTTGGAGACCATCCGTACATAACCCTAAACGAACATTACGAATTTCGGCGCTGAATTCGATGTTCACATCATTGAAATGCTTCCATGCAATAGAATCGGAACAATGTTGCATGACGATGCCATCTGAAACGTGCTCCCCATGCCAACGCATGTGCCTCGCAGTCGCTTCAGACGCGAATAAATGCTGCAATCGAGGTGCTAGGGGGAAGTAATACATTTTTTTCCGAGCCCGCGGCACGCCACTTCGTCCTTCACTTCTAGTTTGTTCATACCTTGATTCACCGCAAAACTTACATGTCATCAACTCTGAATCCTCGCCCCAGTAAATCATGCACATGGACTTGCAACAATCAATTTGCTGGACTGGTAGCCCCATCTCTTGCATTAGTCGTTTCGTGTTGTAAAAGCTATCGACTAAACAATTGTTACTCGGCAATGCATCATTACAAAATTGAAGAATTTCATCGAACGCCTTTTCAGAAATATGATGTTTTGATTTGATTTTTAGGAGTCTCGTGATTACCGACAATTTCGTCATGTTCTCGCCCCCTTGCCATATCAGCTGACTTGCTGCGTCTAACATATCATACAAATTTTCTGTTCCAGGATTTGGACGTTGTTCCGCATGACACCAATTGAAACTCGGACCAGCCAAGTCGTGCACCATCTCATGATACGATGTACAATAATTGGCTGTTTGTGTCCCTTTGTGGTCATCATTTCTCATCGTATTGCTAGGTTCGTCAGGTACATTTTGAGTGTACATATAATCTTCTTCCCCGTGTTCCGACCAACATTGATATCCCGGAACAAAGCCCCGACGAAGAATATGAAGTTCTACGGTGTCAACATCATAGTATGAACGATTACGACACTTCGTATGGTTGCATGGACACCGAATTTTTCCCTCAGTGGCGAATGTCCTAAAGTGCGTCTTTGCGTATGTGATGAACTCGTTCACGCCGTTTATGAACTCTCATCGAGTAAAGCCATTTTCAATACGACTATACATCCATTCTCGATTAGTAGACATCTCGATCCTAAGTTTTTCAGCCGATAATTGGATAAATCTTATCAACTCTTAAAAAAAGAATATAAATCCTAAAAAATTACTATATTTTTAGAAAATAATCCAAATTAATATTCATTAAATTGGATTATATATAATCTTGAGATTTCTAATATAGCTACGTACGTACCTAGTAAGTATCAAGTAAATGACAATCACAATTAATAAACAATATATAATTTAAAAGTTCAAAGGGAAATACGATTAAGCTTCTTCAGGTGTGCTTTCCCTACAAACATGCTATGTACAAACATTATATAATTTTTTTCCTCACCATGAATTGTCCAAGTTATTTTTCAAAAGCTCCATATACTCTCGACATTTCTTATCAATTCTTACTAATGAAGTATATAAATTAATATACTTTTCTTTATTTTACAAATAAATCTAAATATTTTTCAATTCCTAATATATATATATACAGATTTCAAATATAAATACGTACCAACTAAATGACAATCACAATTAATAAACATTATAAGAATATATTAGTCATAACTCAATAAGATATCATTTTTCGTTGGAAATGCATTGTCAAACAATAATTTAAACAATGGACATATTTATTAATTTACTGTATTATTATTCAATGAACATACTATATATGAACTAAATTTCACAATAGTAATAAATGATAATTGTCATATGACAAGCTAAGTGAAAATTTAAACTACCTAAATGCAAATTCAATTCGTTCTACTTGTTGATTTGTTGTTGTTTAGCGACAGATTGTACAGTTGTTGATTTGTTGTTGTTTAGCGACAGATTGTTCAGACATTGATTTGTTTTGTTCTGTTTAGCAACTGATGGTTGAGTTGTTGATTTGTTGCTGTTTAGCAACAGAGTGTTGCGTTGTTGGTTTGTTGCTGTTTAGCAGGTTGTCGCTATTTTTGAATGCTAAGCATAACACACTTACGATTTCGTTGATATATAAAAGGGAAAACTTAGATTTCCTAATTTCAGTAGTAATGAAAACAAAATTCAACCAAAATTCCAAAATAGAAGTTTAAGAAAACGCAAACCAGGACTGTGATTCGAAAGTCCACCACCTGGTCGCGAGGCAATCCATGAGTCTGCTATGCCTTCGTGCTTGTCCACTCGGGTGAAGCTCGACCGACGGCCGTGTCGGTGTGCGAGACGCGGAGTCGTCGCAGAGGAGACCCGAAACTCAGTCAAGGAGGAACCGGGAGCGAGCAATGGCGTGGTGAGGAGCCGGCCGAGCCGAGCAATGCGCGGAGGAGCCGGGGTCGAGCAGCGGCGGCGGATCGGGGCCGCATGAGCCGTGGTGGTGTCGGTGGCAAAGCGGAAGTGGAAGGGGCGCGGCGAATCGGAAGGAACCCGCGGCGTCGAAAAGGGGGGCGGGGGCGATCAGAAAGCGAACAACGGCGCGAGAGAGAAGACCGCGCAGCCTTTGTGCGCCGGACGACAATCTCGCGCGAGGCGGCGCGACCGCGCGTGTCGTCGGCGTGCGTTGCGAAGGAAGGACATAGTCGAGTGAGTCGCGGTCGACGTCGACGATGACAGTGGACGACGACGACGACGGTGGTGGCGAGGCTTGTGCGGCGGCGGGGAATGTTCGTCGGCGGCGGAGAAGAAAAAATTAAGTTGGCAGAGAGAGGGGTCGAGGAGGTTGGGTTTCTGGTTTTTACCCTTTTTGTGTAGCGACAGATCAGCGACAGACTTTGATGTGTCGCTAATGATCATGCGCATCGTCAGTCGTCACAAACTTCGCTACGATCGCTGAGACTTGTTTCTATCGCTGATCCGTCGCAGATCTGTCACAGCCTTTGCGGGAAATTTATGGCGGGAGAAATCAGCGACAAATCTGTGACAATATACAATTTGTCACAATTTTTGTCACAAATCTGTCACTAAATTGTTGCTTTTCGGTCAATCGAGTCAAACGGACTATCTCGATCTGAAGCTCGTTTCTTGATTTGTTCTTTGTTTAGCAACATATTTTGTCTGTCACAATTTTTTGATGCTATTCCTCCATATTCTTGTAGTTAAAATACTAAATTTGTAAACTTACTATTTTCCTCCGCTTTTTGTCTTCAACTTAATAATCCTACAATAAAATTTTATTTTTGTTAGTTTATAACACAGGGAGTAAAATATATCAACATTAGTAAAATTTGTTCCACTTGTGTGTATATTGAAGGACACATGAGAACAATAACACGGTTTAACATGATAGTTTACCAAAATCATACGGGTCAACTAAAATAAACAAACTAAAGTAACAACCTAAAACTATGCTAACCTAAAATAACCGAACAACAAAACTAAAGTAAACTAATCAAACATAACTAAGCAAAAACCAAAGTAAACTTTTAAACAAATAAAGAGTCTTAAACTAAACTAACCTAACCTAACCTAACCTAACCTAACCTAACCTAACCTAACCTAACTATCTAAACTAAATTAACTAAACTAAACTAAACTAAACTAAACTAACCAACCTAACCTAACCTAAATACCTCAAATGTAGCGCACATAATGACTTGAAACGCACAAACAAGTTTTTAAAATCCTTGCACTCCTACACCTTAAATCCACCCCATGCACATAGCGTACGTGAAAACATCGCTTCGTAAAAGGATCGTGGAATTCTTGATTCAACAAAGTTGACTACCAACTAACGAATTTTATAAACATCTCTTGCAATTAACCTAACCTAACCTAACTACCTAAACTTAACTAACTAAACAAACTACCTAAACTAAACTAACCAAACTCCATAAACTAAACTAACTTAACTAACTAAACTAACTACCTAAAGTCGATTAACTAAACTAAACTAAACTAACTACCTAAAGTCGATTAACTAAACTAAATTAAACTAAACTAACCTAACCTAACCAAACTACCTAAACTAAAATAACTAACGTAAACTAACCTAACCTAACCAAACTACCTAAACTAAACTAACTAACCTAAACTAACCTAAACACCTAAACTAAACTAACTTAACTAACTAAGCTAACTAACCTAACTACCTAAAGTCGATTAATTAAACTAAACTAAACTAACATAACCTAACTACCTACACTTAACTAACTAAACTAACCACCTAAGCTAAACTAAACATCTAAACTAAACTAACTTAAACTAAACTAACCACCTAAACTAACTAAACTAACCACTAAACTAACCACCTAAACTAAACTAACTAACTTAACTAAACTAACTTAACTAACTAAACTAACTACCTAAAGTCGATTAACTAAACTACTAAACTAAACTAAACGAAACTAAACTAACATCCTCCTCTCTCACTCGCTACGCCGCCCATTGTCGTCGCTTGCTTCTTCTTCTGCTTTGCCTTCGCTCCTTCCTCCACTGCCATTGCCGCTGATGCGAGCCTCCGATGCCGCTGCTCCTTCCTCAGCCCCCGGAGCTCCTTGCTCCGGTGCCCTGTCAACTCCATCTCCTCCTTCTCCACCGCGCATGTGCACCGCCGCGTCTCCTTCAAACCCAACCCGTCCCCTCCTGGCCAACTCCCTCCGCGGTGTCTCCTTCCACCCGCCCTCTTCCCCCTCCCCTTTTAAATACCCGACGCCCCTCCTCTACTGCACTCCCGTGACCTCTACCACCCTACCCCGTACCTCCTTCTTCCTCCTTCCCGAAATCGACGCATAGAATATATTCTCTGCGTCGGTTTCGGGAAGGAGAAAAGATGATACACAGATAGCGCCTTCTGAGAAGGCACTATCTATGTACCCCTCAGCCCAGGGGTTCGGGGATGTCCACGTGGTCATCCCACGTGGACATTTACACCAATAGCGCCTTTTGTAAAGGCGCTATTGGTGTACACTCTGTCCATGTGGGACGACATACACTGATAGCGCCTTTTCAAAAGGCGCTATCAGTGTATACCGTCCTACGTGGCCCGGACACATGGATAACGCCTTTTGAAAAGGCGCTATCCATGTGTCAACGTTAGCAAAAATAATACACCCACCGTAATAACGCCTTTTGGATAGGCGATATTGCCTATTCTTGGAAAAAAAAACACAACCTTATTTTCCTCATTTAAACTAAAAACATTTGTACTTTTGTAATTTTTTCCCAAAAATTTACTAATAGCGAACTAGTCCCTATTTAGAGTCACCGACTCATGACGTGGCTCGAGAGCGCGTACACGGTTCTAACACTTGACTTGGAGATCGAGATGTATGATTTTTTGAGTGATGAATTCCTAGTGTAATGTATGTATGGATACTATACTGAGGTTTTTATTCAATTTCATTATTTCGTAAGTTCGGCACGCGAGCGAGGACATGCCTCGAGATGCATGAACCAGGTAGAGAGTGACATGATGAGCTTTAATTTATTGGAATGTGATCAATGTATATATATATATATATATATATATATTGCTAAGCCTATGGTTTAATGTGAATCAAATTATAAGCCAAAGTTAAGGAAATAAATCCTACATCATAGATTTGCCTCGAGATTTGCAATAGAATGGAATCATAGAAGATTTGAGTTGTGAAATGATGTCAACACAATAGAATTAGTGGAGGTAAGAGCTAATAAGAGCCATTGATAAAATCACATATAGATGAACAAAAATTCAATAGATGTATGGCTACGATTGGGACAAATAAATAGACTATATAAAGTCTTATTTTCTCTCTATGCAAACACATGATTCTAGCACAAATGAAACAAGAAATTCTGGAGAAGTGCTTGTTGTCCATTAGTGAAATTGAATAGGAGAGAAGCTAAGATCACACTCTAGGAGAGCAATCAAATGCAAAAGATCATCATCAACCTTAGGTAACTTAAGTTTCATATTTTGTGTTGAAATGAATGAATTCAAAGATGGAATCAAAGCGGTTTTGTATACAAATGAGTTCATATATTTACTTTCACTGATTTTGAGATTATTGAACCTTGAAATTGGGTTTTGAAGTCTTAATTTCGGATTTACAAAGTTTTGCTCAAATTGGGACTTTTGCATATGAAACTGATTTTCTAAATTTAGATACATATATAGATGTTTTTGATTTCAAAAATCAATGGAGTTTTCGAATTCCTTATTTCAAGTTGATAATCCAGCTATTAAAAAGTTCTCAATTTGGGTTTAAAACCAAAAAGTAATTGAATTTCAAAGTTTATAGTGTTCTTGAACAATATTAAATGAATGCATGTTGTTGTTATGAACCAGTCTATGTAATTTGGTCATAACTTCCTCATTTTAAGTCAAAATGGACTCATTATAGTGGTATTTGAAAGCTAACTCAAAAGGAACAACTTTTTGTCTACTGAAAGATTTTGAAATTTGAATGCTTTCATGTCTAAAAATCCTCTACAACTTTAGTGATGAATATGAAATTTCTAGGTTCACAATTTTGATAATGTCCTATTGTTTTAAGCATAATTCCTTCATTTCTTATTGGATTGAGCTCATCATTTAATATGATATTCTAGGATATGTTTGTAGGCTTCGGTTAAAAGATCATGATTTTTGAAGCTATGGTTTAGGAGAAATAAAATTTTCAAAATTGTTGGTTGGAATATAAAATTGTTTTGAGTCATTGTGGTGAAATTTTCATATCTTTCTCGTTTCTTATCAAAATTGCGCAAACCTTATAGTTCTAGAAAGCTAAGACATAGCTCTAAAAACCTCTTTTTGGACTACAATACATAATTTTAACATTTTGGTAATTGAAATCAACTCACAAATTGTTGCACCAAAACTGTCTTTATTTAAAAAAGTAGATTTCAACATAAACAAAGTATTAAGGGGGCTGATTATGAAAAATTAGAATTTAAAACTACTTAACCAACCTAAAACAAGTTAAATTAAATTTGTTAGGACACCTCAGGAGCTAGAGAGAGGACTTACGATTGTTGAACACAAGTTTGAAGTAGCCGAGAGCCTGCATAGGCTAGGAATTGCATTCATTTAAGGTAAGTAAATCTGTTAAGGCACTTCTCTCCATTTCATTTCCATTTCAATATTGAAACACATACACTTGGATTGTTTTTGTTGCTTTCTCTTATTCCAAATTTCATGACTTGTGTGTATGTATTTCCTATTTAAGTTTATTGGATTCACTTAATCATCTAATGACTTGATGAATGGCATTCCTTGACTTGATCTCGTTCTACGTTGGATTCCTTTAATATTGTTGATTCCCAAGATGCTGAGCTTCCTTGACAAATAACATGCTATGATTTGTTTATTTCCTATGGGTGTTTGTATACCTCAATGTCAATATGCTTGTGATGAAGTACTCGTGTTTATGTAATCTACAACTCAAACTTATTGTCAAGTAGGTTTAGGATAATCCACCAGTCTAGGTTCCCTATTATATGAGATGTGCGGCTCGCGAGGTTAGATTCCCTAGGGATGTCGACACTTCACACAGCTCATGTTTCCTTATCTTATAAGCAGCGCAGCTCACGACGTTAGATTCCCTAGGGATGTCGGCACTCCACACAGCTGATGTTACTAGCGCAACAAACGGGATTAGATTCCCTGGGGATGTTAGCTAATCGGACCTAGATTTGTGTGACTTCTCAATTTGTTGTCCTTTGTAGTAGCTTGGTGACTACTTGCATACTTTCCTTTCAACTTTTCTTTATTCATAGTTGTTGCATGGTTTCAGTTACCGTTCTTTATATATTTTGAAAATATGGATAAGTGGCTTCATGATTTACTTTTACTTACTGTACTCACCGTCTAGTTTGTGACAATGGGTGCAGATACTTCGAGTAGCACACCAGGGAAGGGGAAGATCGATGACTACCTCTGAGCCCTCGACAAGTAGTTCTTGCTACTTTTGTAGGTGATCATTTTGTATATTTATTTACTTACATCTTTACATATTGTTTGGGTTGAATATTGGTTTGAAAGACTAGAATCCCCGATTGATGCATGTACCATACTGTTTGATTTACATGTAATTGTCTATTTACCTGGTTTCCACAATATGTGTTTTTATAATGCTTTGGCAAATTTTATTAAGTCTTCCGCTAATAATATTAAAATGATAAAAAGCTTTAATTAACATTGAAAATCACATATAACGAGATAGGAAAAGTACTTATCCTGAACACAAGTAACAAGGAGAATAAGACAAAAAGCTGACTAATATGTTGTTAAGTTCTAGGTGGAGTGGTTTAAGGCTTAATGACATGATTAGGCCAGGCGGTGCCCTAAATTAGGGAAGGGGCTGCGCGCACCTCGATGCCGCCAAGTGTGCTGCTTTGCGGGTCTCGCAGCCTCGCTGATGTCGATGCCATGCCAGTGTTCTCAAAATGTGTGCTGATTCGTCTATTTCGTTAGGTAATTTACTAGTTATTAAGTATTTCAGTAAGTTATTTATTTAGAAATCAATGTCTTTTAGTTTGTTTATTTAGTCGGGAAGTGTGGCATGTGTTTTACAGTATTACAATCAAATTCAGTGGAGGACTTTAAAGTAATGGTGAACTAGAATGGATATATACATAGATATCAGTTCATATCATAAGTGTTAACAACCTACTGTGGAAAACTCGAAAATAAAGCACCATGTACATAAGGTGACAATATACTCAAAATTAGATATATACATGCACTAGTGTCTCTTGAGTCCTTAAAATAGCCCAAAGTAAGACAAAATATCAAAATAAATACTTAGGACTATGCCCTGAACAGCTGGCAAGTCCATGATAGTCGCCTAATATCCCCTTACCTCTACTCATAGAAGAATCCGCATTTAATCATCTAACAAAATGATGACGAGCCCAGTGAGTAAAATCCCAAGAGAAGTCCACACAATATTCAGTAGGAAATGAAGTAAAAATTATGAGACATTCAAGTATTACATATAGCAGTAGAAATAAATACTTGCATGAATGTAAAGCATTATGAAAACCAGAGCAACAAGTAAATAATTGAAAACCAAAGCAAAAAGTAAATAAGTAAACAAGAATGTAAACCATAGATAAATAAAAAGTAACTTGCATTTTAACAACAATGATTTAACAGGCGTAGTAACTTCGATAACCTCGATGTAAGTAAGCATCTCTTAGCTGACTAAACCGCAATAGTTTCCCGATGGTCGGCTTAGACCTACGACCCACCATCCCATGCACATAAGTAACAACTTGGGTTGAAATCCACCGAGTGGTCGAGGTGTCACGTTTTCCTATCTAACCATCTTCATCTTATACAATTCCATAGAGTAACCCCGGTGAACTACTCAACCGGTTAATCAGTGTTGAGGCATGTGCCCTAGGTCAATCTACAAACATTGTTTATCTTATAATTTTAGTTAATAAAATTGAGATTTTCATTTGTTGTTTTATTATAAGTAATTGCATGTTTACCTTATAGTAAGATCCATGGGTGTTTGTTGAAATATTCTAAATGTCCCTAGTCGATTATTATACTAGGAAGTATAATGAATTAAGGCTAGTGTGAATCTTAATTGATGATCATGTGATGATCATGCATTTAAGGATAAGAATCGAGATCATGAATACTTGTTATGGGAACAAGGTACTGAAATGACCTACGATGAGAACACCACATGGATTAAGTCATAGGTGTTACTCATGATAGGTATATCATTAGTCTTTCGACTTGAGATTACCATAGACTTCAATACTAGGAGCATGATAATTTTTCATAATCAAACGTTGTCTTTAACTGGAAAATTATAAAGATTATGATTGGTTACCATGTGAATAATATGTGAAGGTGTGTAATCAAAATATAATTTGTCCCTTTCGTATAGAGAAAGATATCAATTGATCATTCGATATGTTAGACTGTTAAATGGTCAAGTCCAAGTGAATTGATATGATTAATGTCATTTAGATGTTTTCACTCAACCTGAAGATCGAGACTAGTATGATTGAACACTAAGTGTGACTTTTCATGCCTTATATTTAATCAATAGATATAGCACGACAAAATGATATGATATATGTTATTCATTAGGTTGTATTGATTTTGATATTTATGCTACTTGGGTAGTCATAATGTCTTGCTATAGACCGCTTATGACTTGTATACCAAAATGATTTTGGTTCACTACCAACGTCGCTTGAACATATTGGGTCGCACACAAAAATGGCTTTACGCAATTTCAATTGGTCTAGAGTAATGAATTTTATATGATAAAATTCATGACATAAAAGCCCTTACAATTTGTTATATGATAACTTATTAATAGGGATGTATATGTAATTTGCTTAAACTACATAAATATAATAGTTGTATTACGAACAAGATTTTAAGTGATGGCTTACCTACACATGTAAATAGAGGTTGAAACCCTAAAACATAATAGGATTTTCGTTTTTGCTATTTTCGACTTCTCTGGATTTTGGGAGAGACAAAAAATGTTTTCTATATCTCTTGGGGCTAGCATTCCAAATTGTGGTCATCATTCGTGTGTGAATTTCTGATAAAGGACGGACACTTAAACGTCATGGAGATCCAAAAATTAGAGAAGGAAAACGAATTACGGTATGATTTTACTTGTTTACATCTAGTTTAATGGAACTTATTTTCGATCATGTTGGGTGCTTTTTCAAAAATTGTTTTGAATTTTCCGCTACATATGAACCTCATAACTCAACAGTGGTATTGGAGCCTTTAGCTTTGTTCTATTAAACATTTGCATGTTTTCTCTGATGTATATATAATATATGTGTGAAAACATGATCTCGATTAATGTATATATAATGTGCATATAAGTTTTGTGATAATTGTTATCAATAATTGGTTTTAAATCACGTTGTTAATTCATGTATTTGATACATACACATGATTTGATTCAACGATAGAATTCATGTTTATAATATTTTGATTAATATATGTTTTTTTATTGAACAATGCAAATTTTGTATGTTCACATTGTAGAAGTCATGTTTAGGTTAATGTGATTCTTGTGTTAGATTACATAGTTCGTTTTATTTAATAATTATGCATGTTTCCATGATGGAAATCATGATTAATATTTTGTTTCTTGATTTCATTACTTGTTTCGTATGAATAAGAATTGAAATTGATTTTGATCATATATCTCATTGTAATTATATATTAGTATATTCCTATTAGATGAGAGATAAACTTGTAATCGGATAATAATTACAAATCCTATAAGATAGGTGAGATATATAACAAATTCAAATTGGATAAGAATTCAAAGTATCTTAAATTCTAATTGGATTATGATAAGATATCAAATTAGAGGTGGGCCCGAGATAATTAAAACATTTTAATTAATATTTTTGAAATTGAAATAAGGGGCAGTTTTGGTCAATTGAATTGACTAAAATAATGAGAAATTTTAGGTAATTTTTAAATTTTGGAACTCGAACTTGTTGCCAAAAAAGGGGGTCGCTTCTATGTAACCCAAATCATTGACTAGGTTAGCGACACCATTGCCATTTGACCGCCAACGGATCGCCGATAACTATTCGTAGTGCAAGGAAATTCGTATGATAATCAAAATTAGTCAAATTTCTTGACTTGATTAGTGATTGTACATGCATTGTAATATTTAATATTTACCTTGTTTAAATTATGACAACTAAAACAAATAAAAGTCCCTCTTCCAAATTTTAAGTCAAGTGTCATCCATTCTCAAACACTTGTTAAGGCTTTGATCACATCAATATGGGTCTGCCTCAGCTGAGTGTATTGTGTTATCTTGGTGAGGCAAGTTGAGTAACAATAACTCTATTGTTTTAAATGGTTAGACTTGATAAAACTATCAAAACGGTTTTAGGCTTTAGGCACTAGATGAGATAAAACATGCTAAGACATAAGATGTTATGATCTCATAAAAAACAACTAAAAGTTATATATGATGTAATTGGTAATTGGTACCTTCCTAAATAGCCTAATTCAAAGTGTCATGCCTTAGAGTCTTGGAATTAGGTGAAATATGGATTTTAGTCCCTTAAATTAACATAAAGTTTTTAAGAGGGTTGTTAATTTAATGGGAGTCTATTTCTCTATACTAAAATGAACTTTTGCATAATCTTTGTTGTAGATCTATGGCCTCTTCAATCATACTAATCCCTTGTCATTGCGATCCATCCTTGAGAAAGATAACTTGTCTGAGACAAACTTTCTTGAGCTGGTTCATAAACTTGAGAATTGTTTTTAAGCATGAATGCAAGTTGTATGTCTTGGATGATCCTATTCCTGAAGAACCACCAGCCAATGCTTTAAGAGTTGTGAAGGATGCACATACTAAACATGTCAATGAATAAACTGATGTTGCATGCATTATGTTGGCAACCATGGTTCCTGAACTTCAGAAGGACATATAATACATGGAAGCTTACGGCATGGCTACGATGCTTAAGGAAATATTCCAACAGCAGGCTAGGCAAGAAAGGTTTGAGATAATCCATAACCTTCATTCTTACAAAATAGTTGAGGGTGCGTCAGTTAGTCCTCATGTTCTGAAAATGAAGAGCTATAGATAGACTTGGGTTTCCCATAAGCCAAGTGTTGGCTAAGGATTTGATCCTGAATTCATTGCTTGAGAGTTATTCACAATTTGTGATGAACTATAACATGAACAATACAGAGAAGTCTATCTCAGAGTTACATTTGATGCTTAAAACTGCTGAGTAGAATGTCAGGAAATCTATTGCTAATGTGTTGATGGTTCAGAAAGGAAAGGCTTTGAAGAAAAAAGGCAAAGGTAAGGCTAAAATAGTTAAGGTTGTTATGAATGTCACAAAGCTTGTGGAACAAGTCAAGCCTAACGCTGCTTCTACTTCACAGTCCAAAAGGAAAAGGAAAAAAAGGAAATTTTCATTTCTGCCATGCACTTGGGCATTGGTTTAAAAATTGCAAGCTCTATCTTGAAGATTTAAAAGAAAAAAAAGTAGTGCGACTGCTGCTTCTGATATTTACGTTATTGAAGTTAACTTGTCTACTAGTGATTCTGGGTATTGGATACCAGATACGGATCTCACATTTATATTAATGTGCAGGGTCTCACCCAAAGTAGAAAGCTAAAGAAAAGATAAGTCATCCTACGAGTTGGAAATGGAGCAAAGGTTACTTTGTTGGCTGTAGGATGCTATGAGTTAATTTTACCTAGTGGACTTATGTTAGTTTTAAATAATTGTTATTGTGTCCCTGCCTTGAGTAGAAACATCATTTCAGTTTCATGTGGATTTGGATGGTTTTAATTTATTATTGCGAATAATAAATGCTTCATTTCTCGTAAATATATTTTCTATACGAATGCTAATTTGTGTGATGGTTTTTATATCCTAAACATGAAAATGTCCACATATACTCATATTCTTAACGTAAACAAAAAGAGATTCAAATCAAATGATTTGAATCAAACCTACATTTAGCATTGTCGTATTCGCCACATAAATGAGAAAAATATTTCTAAACTCCATACAGATGGAATTTTAGATTAATTTGATTTTGAATCATATGAAATATGTGTATCTTGTTTACTAGGCAAGATGAAAAAAAGTTTCTTTACTGTACACAGTGAAAGGGCAAGTGATTTATTAAGTCTAATACATATTGATGTATACGGTTCTAGGCGGTTATCAATACTTTATTACCTTCATTGATGATTTCAACATATATAATTACGTGTATCTCATGAAACATAAAGGTGAATCTTTTGAAATGTTTCAAACATTTCAGAATGAAGTGTGACATCAACTTAGTAAAACTATTAAAACACTTCGATCAGATCGAGGTAATGAATATTTGAGCCAAGAGTTTGATGATCATCTTATAAACTGTGGGATTGTCTCATAGTTAACTCCTCTAATAACTCTATAAAGGAATGGTGTTTCTGAGTGTAGAAATCAGACTTTATTCGATATGGTTCGATCTATGATGAGTCATGTTGATCTTCCTATTTCCTTTTGGGGTGATGCCTTTCAAACTGCTGCGTTTACACTAAATCGTATTCATTCTAAAGCGGTTAATAAAATACCATATGAGACGTGG
Source organism: Stephania cephalantha (assembly GCA_039657325.1). Taxonomy (NCBI): domain Eukaryota; kingdom Viridiplantae; phylum Streptophyta; class Magnoliopsida; order Ranunculales; family Menispermaceae; genus Stephania; species Stephania cephalantha. The sequence goes on along the minus strand of CM077578.1, from coordinate 26,069,995 downwards.
TTTGGAAAAAAACCAAGTTTATATTTCTTTAAGATTTGGGTTTGTGAGGTTTTCGTACAATGAAAAATCTTAGAAACATTATCAGCCAAATCTACCAAGTGTTTATTTGTTGGTTATCCTATTGAAACTAGAGGATACTAATTTTATAATCCCATTGAGAACAAAGTGTTTGTTGCTCGAAATTGTGTCTTTACGAAAAGAGTTTATTTCAAAAGATAACGATGTGAATAAAGTAAGTCTTTAAGAAGTTCAAGAACCACAAATAAACACTCAACCGCTAGTAGGAGATCAATAAAATATTAAACTAGTTGAACCTATAAAGGTATCACAAAGACATCAGCTTGAGAGATTTGGATTTCTTATTACTGATATTAGTGAGGTGTTTCTTATGGATCAAAATGAGCCTACTACTTATCAGGAGGCTGTGTCTAGCCCTGATACAGATAAATGGCTTAGTGCCATGAGTTCTAAGATGCAATCCATGTATGATAACCAAGTTTGAAACCTAGTTGATTTACCTAAAGGTGGTAAGACCATTAGATGTAAATGAGTTTTTAAGAAGAAAACTGACATGGATGGCAATGTGCATACTTATAAAGCACGACTAGTAGCAAAAGGTTTTAGACAGACTCAAGGTGTTGATTATGATAAGACTTTTTCTTTTGTAGCCATGCTTAAATCCATTAGAATTCTAATTGCCACTGGTGCATATTATGACTATGAGATATGGCAAATGGATGTCAAAACAACTTTCCTAAATGGAAAGTTACTTGAAGACATGTATATGACATAATTTAAAGGGTTTGTTCATCTTGAGAATTCTAGGAAGGTGTGCAAGCTTCAAGGATCCATTTATGGATTAAAGCAAGCTTCTCAGAGTTGGAATCTTCATTTTGATAAAGCAATTAAGGAATTTTGTTTCATTAAAAATGAAGATGAGCCTTGTGCATAAAAGAAGGTCAATCGGAGCATGGTTGTTTTCTTGGTACAATATGTTGATGATATATTACTCATTGAAAATGACATCCCAACCTTACAGAGTGTCAAGCCTTGGTTAGGGAAATGTTTTTAAATGAAAGAATTAAGAGATACATCCTACATCTTGGGGATTAAGATCTATATGGATAGATCTAAAAGGCTGATCGGTCTAAGTCAGAGTGCTTATATAGACAAGGTACTGAATAGGTTCACTATACAAGACTCTAAAAGAGGCTCGTTTACCAATGTCCCATAGTATAAGTCTCAACAAGACTCAATGTCCTAAGACTAATGATGAACAAGAACGCGTGAATACAATTCCATATGCATTAGTTATTGGATCTATTATGTTTGCCCTATTATGCACTCGACCTAATGTATCATATTCTTTGAGCGCAACAAGCAGATATCAGTCTGATCCCGGTGAGAGTCACTGGATAGCAATAAAGAACATTCTTAACTACTCGAGAAGGACTAAAAAAGTGTTCTTGGTCTATGAAAGTTTGGAAGACGAGCTTGTTGTAAATGGTTACACAGATGCAAGTTTTCAAGCTAATATAGCTGACTTTAGATTGCAGTCTAGATATGTGTTTACTTTAAATAGAGGAACAGTAAGTTGAAAAAGTTCGAAGCAAGACATTGTGGCAGATTCTACAACATAAGTTGAGTATATTGCAACGTCCGATGCAGCTATGGAAGGTGTTTGGATAAAAAGTTCATATCTGAACTTGGTGTGGTTCCGAGTATAGCTAACCCCGTTTACTTATATTGTGACAACAACAAGGTGTTAGCACATGCCAAGGAACCAAGATCACACTTCCGATCCTAACATATACTTATACGTTTTCATCTCATTCGAGAAATCATTGAGAGGAGAGACATGAAGATTCACAGAGTTCCTACTGAAGACAATGTTGCAGATCCTTTGGCGAAGGCTCTTCCATAAATGAAACATGATGGTCATGTTAGGTTTTTAGGTATTAGATACATGAATGATTGGCCCTAGTGCAAGTGGGAGATATTGGGGCAAGTGCCCTAGGTCAATCTACAAATATTGTTTATCATATGATTTTAGTTAATAAAATTAAGGTTTTCATTTGCTATTTTATTATAAGTAATTGCATGTTTACCTTATAGTAAGATCCATGAGTATTTGTTGAAATATCCTAAATGTCCCTAGTTGATCATTATACTAGGAACTATAATGAATTAACGCTAGTGTGAATCTTGATTGACGGTCATGTGATAATCATGCGTATAAGAATAAGAATCGAGATCATGAGTACTTGTTATAGGAACAAGGTACTGGAATGACCCACAATGAGAACACCACATGAATTAAGTCATAGATGTTACTCATGATAGGTATATCATTAGTCCTTCGACTTGAGATTACTATAGACTTCAATATTAGGAGCATTGTAATTTGACACAATCAAATATTGTCTTTAACTGGACGATTATAAAGATTATGATTGGTTACCATGTGAATAATATGTGAAGGTGTGTAATCAAATAGAATTTGTCACCCTCGTATAGAGAGAGATATCAATTGATCATTCGATATGTTAGACTGTTAAATGACCAAATTTAAGTGAATTGATATGATCAATGTCATTTAAATGTTTTCAGTCAACCTGAAGATCGAAATAGTACGATTGAACATTAATAGTGACTTTTCATGCCTTATGTTTAATCAAAGGATATCACACGATAAAATGATATGATATATGTTATTCATTAGGTTGTATCGATTTTTATATTCATGCTACTTGGGTAGTCATAGTGCCTTGCTAGAGACCGCTTATAACTCGTGTATTAAAATGGATTTGGTTCACTACCAATATCGCATGAACCTATTTGGTCACACATAAAGAATTGCATTGCACAATTTCAATTAGTCCAGAGTAATGAATTCTTATATGATAAAATTCATGACATAAAAGCCCTTACAATTTATTATATGATAACTTATTAATATGGACGTATGTGTGATTTGCTTAAATTGCCTAAATACAATAGATGTATTATGAATATGATTTTAAGTGAGGGCTTATCTACACATATAAATAGAGGTTGAAACCCTAAAACGTAATAAAATTTTCGTTTTTGCTATTTTTCGAGTTCTCTGGATTTTGGGAGAGAAAGAAAAACGTTTTCTTTCTCTCTTGGGGCTAGCACTCAAAATTGTGGTCACCATTCATGCGTAGATTTTTCATAGAGGACTAGCGCTTGAACGTCTTGGAGATTGAATAATAAGAGAAGAAAAACACGAATTAAGGTATGGTTTTACTTTTTTACATCTAGTTTAATGGAACTTATTTTCGATCCTGTCGGAGTTTTTCAAAAATTGTTTTATATTCTCCGTTGCGTATGAACCCCATAAATAAACAATTAGTCATTTCTATTGCACACCAGACAACCCCGGTGAACCACTTAATCGGTAAATCAAACAATCTCATAATGCACACATAAAGCCTCGATGAACCACTCAACGAGTAAATCAGTCCATCCCCCAATGTACCACAATATGCCTCGGCAAACCACTCAACTGGTAAAATTCGTATAAACAACATAAATCACTGAAACAAAACAATCGACAATAGATAAATACAATCGTAAAAAAGCAAGCTGAATTTTGTAAAGTATTCTCGTAGGTTTTAGGCTCATCAAAAGTCACGCTCATATTCCCCAAACTCTCGAATCTGACCCCGACTCGCTCCTAGTACCTGAGAAACGGTCCCTCAGTCCCCTGAAGTAAATTAAGCATGTTTATTGTGTATTCAAATTGGTTGAATGGGTTTTAAGTTGATCTTCCAAAATCAACCCCTAATTACCAAATAAAGTTTCAATTTCGGTCATGTGTTGCAGTGCATCTTTGGGCATGAAAACGTTCAAATCTCAATAACTTCCTAATGTAAAAAGTTGTTGGTCTATGTCTTAGATTTATGAAAAGGTTTAGTTTGCAAAATTCCTATTTAAAACAAAAGAGATATCACAATTCTACAAAAATAGCTCAAATTTGAAACAAATCTGACCAACAAGATTGTAAACATCATTTCTCCCAATATATAGCTCCAAAAATCATGATTCTTGGTCATAGGTCATCTAATATACCCAACAACAACATACTAAAAGATCAGCCAATTTGATAAGGATCGAGGGAGTTATGCCCTTGCAACGTTTGGCCAGTTATTCATAATATAATTAGTTTGACAATCAAGTTTGGCTTAATTATCTTGAAAACAAAGTTATATGACATGTATATGATTCATCTTCAACCTTAGAAAAACATGAAATCAGTAAGCCAAAACCATTTATGTGATTATCTTAATTCTTATAACTATGGCCGCCTGACCTAAACCATCACCAAACGCCTCAAGATAACTTAGCGAGTCGGGCGATGATCTAGTAAGCTTTAACCTTCAGAAATAACACAAAACAAGCTACCAAAGAGTACTAAAATATGTAAATAGTGCAGAATAAGAGTCTTTTAAGTCTATTAGTTGTGAAAATAAAGTAGAATGTCTTACAAAAGTTCAACAACTAACCTATGGGTTTCACAATGTCTACCAATCGTAAAATCCTATGTTTATTACATAATACCTCAAAATAAATAAAATATAAATAGAAAAACTTTACAACAAGAAAAGAGCTTCTACGCTACAACCTTGCCCTTTCCTTTATCCTGAGCAGCACTTGAGTTACTAGGAGGGGAAAAGTAGTGGGCGAGCAATATCTCAACGGGCTTAGTAAAGCTGCTTTACCCTAAATCATCCAAGTAATACCTAATACGTAATAAATAGTATGAACAAGGTTATTCATCAATTCCTACTATCATTCAGGGCATGAAAGGATAACATAAATAAGCATACTATATAATGCAAGATACAATGAAAACAAAGCCTGAACAAGATAGTCAACAAGATTGTTGGGGCATGTGCCTTAGGTCAATCCATTAACTGTCTTTATGAATACTTTTAGTTAATAAAATAAAGGATTTCATTTGCTATTTATTATAATTAATTTGCATGTTTACATTATAATAAGACCCATGGGTATTTACAGAAATATCCTAAATGTCCCTAGTCGATCATTATACTGGAACTATAATGAATTAAGACTAGTGTGAGTCTTGATTGATGATCATATGATGATTATACGTATATGGATAAGAATCAAGATCACGAGTACTTGTTAGGGAACAAAGTACTGAACCGACCCGTTATTAGAACATCACATGGATTAAGTCATAGTTGCTTCTCATGATAGGTATATTTTTCAGTCCTCTGACTTGAGATTACCAGAGACTTCAACATTAGGAACATAATGATTTGACACAATCAAACGTTGTCTTTAACCGGACGATTATAAAGGTTGTGATTGGTTACTGTGTGAGCAATGTGATGAAGTTGTGTAATCGAGATAGAATTTGTCCCTCTCATATAAAGAGAGATATCCAAAGTGGATCCCTAGATGTGTTAGATCGTTAAAAGGCCTAATATAAGTGAATTGATATTGATCAATGTCACTTGGATGTTTTCAGATCTACCTAGAGATCGAGACTAGTACGATTGAACATGTTGGATGACAATTCCATGCCTTATGTTTGATCAAAAGGATATCGTGTGACAAAAGGATGTTATATACACTATTGATTAGGTTGTATCGATTTGATATTCGTACAACTTGGGTAGTCATAATGTCTTGCTAGAGGCCGCTTATGACTTGTATACCAAAATGTATTTTGGTACACCGCTAACGTTGTATGAGCCTATTGGGTCGCACACTAAGAATGGTTTTGCGAGATTTTAAGATGGTTCAGAAAAACGAATTTTATATGATAAAATTCATGACAAAAAGGTCATTGTGGTGTATTACACTTATACTTCTTTAAGTAGAGGTATATGTGTAATTTACTTAACTGTCTATATACAAGGGTTGTATAAATAGACGCTTTAAGTTAGAACACACGTATGAAAGATTAAGGCCCGAAACTCTATTTTCATTTTAGAAACGAATTAGGGTTTTCTGGTACGCTCTGGATCGTTTTGGAGAGAAACAAAAAGGTTTGGTATTCTCTTGAAGCTAGCACTTCGAATCTCAGCCGCCGTTCGTGTGTGGACTGCTGGTAGAGGCGTTCGTCGTTGGTAGCACCTTAGAGATCGATCAACCTTTAGAAAGGTATATTGTGACCGACGTATGATTAAGTTTTCATGGTTTAAACGTTTTTAATGGAATTAGATTCAGATCCTGTTGGGGTTTTTGTCAAAATTGTTTTGTAATTTCCGTTGCGTATGACCCCAAAAATCAACAAAGATAACACTGATAACATGAATGCCATAGAGTCAAAGAAGTGGAAACCAAATATATGTATATAATGTGACAACCAACTAGCTTCAACTATATCATAAATAACCCCAGCTTTAAAAGATTGGTGTCTAAATAACCAATTGGCTTCAACATTATCCCATATAACCCGGCCTCAACAGATTGGTGTCTAAGCATGGCAGAGGGAGATGACTGATGGCTACCGACTCTCCAATCTGAGATAGCATTACAATTATTCATTCCAAGCACATTAGTTCTACAGGCATTCATAAATAAAGAGCTTAAAGGACAAGATGAAATGGAAAGACAAGATATATTCAACTCGATTCCAACAAGATATCAACCATTCACTATCATGAATCCTAGCATAACTAATAGCATGACATGATTGAAGATAAAGCCAACCCTTCTTACCTTGAAGCGCTACTATCCAATCCAATCCTAGCTAAGAAGTTCCTATCCATGTTCTCCTCGTGTCTACATTAGTATAGGTTCACGTTCGTGTTATAAGTATATTCGTTTGATGTAATTTTACTCAAATTCATATTGATATCTTGGAAACTATGTAAAACCTTTTCGAATCAATGTCACACAACGTCGTTGTGATAAAGGTTTTCAAGATCAGTTACTACTGGCCCGACCCTTGTCCTGACATTATATCTCGATTAAAATACGGTTAATTCGGAAAATAAAACATCTTGTTTATTTTTGAAAAATCGTTCGTCGTCCTAGCGTTATGGGTTTACTCACAGGGCGATGGGGCGAAATCATTGGCCTCGAATCAAAACCCATAATTTAACCCCATCAATTTGCCGATGTCGTACGTTACATGTCGCAGCACTGGGGAATCGCTAGGTCAACTTCAACAATCGCCTAAGTAGCAATTGGCACGAGTTTAGAATTTTCATATCCGAATCCAAACTCCAAGTTTCCCAATGACACACGCCAACCCCTAAGGATCCAAATCCGATCAAAACAGTCATTAACGTTTTGTTTGAAACTACAAAATCAATCCAATTTAATCAAAGAACATATTTTAAACTCAAATCCACCATCAATACATAGATCTTGCAATTCTAATTGAATAACTAAAAAGAGGCGATGTGGATGTCCCAAATCAGAGTTAAAGCCTAGAGTTCATCTTCCATCTCAAAACATTAAGATAAAACCATGATTTCAATCCAAAATCGAATATGTGAATCAAATAGAGAAATTAGAGAAGATGAGATGAGTTTATTTACCTAGCTTGTGAGATCTTGATGAGGGTTTCCTCTCCTCCATCAAATCTACTAAGCCAGAGTTCTTGGTTTCCTCCTTAATTCCTTTACGTAGTGTTTTCAAACCAAAAAAGGCTTTTAAGCCCTAATTTGGTCTAAATACTTTGTTAACACAATTAAGGTTATGTGGACTAATCACAACCTTACATCTCATCTTGATGAGTTTAAGCACTAGAATGATCCTAGAGTCCACATTAGATCCATCTTTCCTTTTGTTTCACAAAAATACCCTCATGTATATTTACAATTTTTGCCATTATGCTTAATTTAACTATCTAAAAAGTCATTTAAGTTTGTTCTCCTTCACTTAGGCTAAGTTTCTCACCTAAAACTATTATTATTTAATACATACATGTAATCACTTCATTTCACAAATATCATGCATATTTCCTAAAAATCACCTCGATGTTGGGACAATTTATCGAAATAGAATTTAGGGGCATTACAATTTAACACTACATGGTCATGCATGTAAGCATTTTTATCGAAATCGAACCGAATGAGTAGGAGTTGTTACCTATTATTTAATTCTTTGTAGTTTGATCCTTAAAGCTCCAGTCCTTTTGAAGTCCCAAAAATTCAGCACACTTTTGCTCTCTTTGCTCTCAAAAACTTTGAATTTTTTTCTTCTCTTGTTTGCATGAAAACCAAAGTTTGTCTTTTATATACTAAGATTAATATGTAGATTAATTAAGAAAACTTTTAATTTGACTAAGTTAATTACTAGGACATGTGTCCTCTCTCAATGTCACTTGTCTCACATGAAGAATGCATGCCTCCACTAACTAGTTCCTATTTAGTATAGGATTCCTACACATATTCATCATCATAAGGAAAATCTAGGTTCCTCAATTCGTTAGTCCAAACTATAGTCTTATTAATCTATAGCAATTGAATTTACAAACTTAGACACTTAAATTAATATGGTTAGTATATTTAGTCTCATTGTTGACTCATTAGTAGTCCCACTAACCTCCGACTACCCGACAACCCAGTGCCCTGCATCTCGACACGCATATCGAGACACGTAAATTCTTACGTTCTCAATTCAATGGACTTAGTGATAAAATTTTAATTAAACTTATATATAGGACTAGTTTAGTTGTATAATAGGCCTAAATATCCTTAAATAAGCTCTAATTGAAGATATTTATGTATTTTCATATTTACAAGGTATAAAAAGACAGGAGTGATTTCATGATGAAATGAAGAGAAAAAGCACAAAAGTACACTTGACACCGTGGCATACTATTAAAGTTGTGGAAAGAGAGTGTAACGTGGCAAGGCATGGATAAGGCTTGGAAATCAAAGAAGTGATGCAGTAGAGGTGATGCAGTGGCGACGTTGTGAAGTTACACAAACGGCATCGGGTCGGTACACACAGGGCACCGAGCCTACTATAAGGAGAAATTACACACACAAAGGTTGAAGCTGTGGTGGCACTTTGCATTTACAAACACGACATGGATCACTTTCAGACAATGCCGGAAAATAAAAATAGAAAGTCTTGGAGTTCTAGTTCGTTTGGAATTGTTAATTATGGTTTTTAATTATATTCTTAAGGGTCTTAGGAGTATAAGTATAAATATGTATTAGAACGTGGTAAACTGACCAATTATCATACATTCCAATAGTCTATGAGCCACCACTATAGTTTTACATTGTTTTTTAGTATTGAGAAGAGTTTTGAAGGAGAAACATATTGAAAACTCTACTTGTGGTTATTCAGTATTGTTTTTTTTATTCAATATTTTATTGCAATGAATGCCATGATTTGTATGTTGATTTTAATGATCAGTGAGTACTTTATTTATCTTAGGGATCAATGGATCTTATGTTATGAATGTTATGCTAAAGAAAGTATGAATGGATTATAATGTTAAAAATGCAATAGTTAGAATTTGTATTGATTCTATACGTAATGCTATGAACATCTTAATTACATGTTTGTTGATTAGATGTTTTAGGAGTTACTATAGCCATTGGATATTTTAAGTTGGATATGAACAAAATAAACATAAAATGCATAACATCGATAGATAGTTGTTGATTAGGGAGGCTCAAATAGTAAACTTAAGCGGTTATGAATCTAAAGATTCGAAACTTGATGCTATGTGAGACTTACGTTATTCACACTGATTAGGTAGAGTTCTAGTCTTTTCCACCACGACAGTGAGTTGAAGTGAATATGAAGGAAATCTATTTATTCGAATTAAGCATTGCACACACATAATGAAGATGAAGGAAGTGAGATATGGAAAGCATAGTAATTCATTATCTTGGTGAAGTTGTGAACTAAGAGTCTTCTTAATATTAGAATACAAGTTAATTTAGATTGTTTTATAGAATATAGTAGTTTAGTTTAAAACCAATTAAAAAAAGATTTTCTTAACAATAGAGTGAACTTAACTAAGTGAACCGTGTCTAGATAAACCTTTATTAGAGGATGATATCCGTAATCAACCTTTGTTGATCACATTATTACTATAATTGAACTGTTATATTTATGGTTACAATCAAGTTTTTGGCACCGTTGTCGGGTATAGGTAGCCACACACTAGTTTAGTTAGTTTACGCAATTGTTAAGATTTTATTTTCAGTAATTTAATATATAAAAAGAAAAAAAAGTCTTAGTTTCAAGTTTGACAATCTACACTCGATCTTTTGTGTTTTATTTCTCAGGGAGCAGTTAGTGTATGTGTAGCAAGGTGATAAGGACTTAGTGCCTTACGATCCGAAGATCGATAGAACCAACAAGGGAAAGAAAAAGCAAGGAACCAAGATGACAGATGATCGAGCAGAAAACCAGAACCAAAATCAGGGCCGGGGGAATAATCAACTCGAAGGTGATTTAGTAGTGCAAGACAGAGTACGAGGACAAAGATCTCTTCGAGACTACTTCAAACCGAGAGTTCAAGAGACATATAATAGAGTGATGAGGCTTCGAGCCAATGCCATTGAGTTTGAGCTGAGATCATCTCATATCAATATGGTGCAGAATTGCCTATTCAATAGGCTAGCAAACAGAGATCCAGTTGCACATATGGAGAAGTTTCTAAAGAAATGTGACATTGTTTATATTATTGGAGTTACAAATGAAATAATCAAGATGAGACTTTTCCCATTCTCATTGGGTGGAAAATTCAAATCCAGGTTTTAAGGATTGAATGTAGGAAGTATGACTTCATGAGCGGATATCAACGAAAGATTCCTAGACGAGTTCTTTCCCCAGTGAAAGTCAGTGAAAGGAAATTGGAAATCAACCAATTCAAGCAAGATGATACCGAGTCTCTTAGTGGGCTTCGGAAATATTCAAGAAAATTCAAAGGAGATGTCCTAGACATTAATATGTGAAGTGGGCACAATTGCAAATCTACTACTATGGAATGAATCACAGCACGAGGACATTAGTGGATGCCACTACAGGTGGTTATCTACTAATCAAAAATGAAGATGGAGCATTAGATTTTCTAGGTCTTATGTCCCAGAATTCTACAGCAGGAACTCGTTCCACAATGAGAAAACCAACAGGAGTATATGAGATTGATTCACAAGCAACGATCGTGGCACAAATATCCAACCTGAACAATCAGATGACGAAGCCACAAATTGGACAATCAAGTCCAAAAGTGCAAGCAATACATCAACTTGTTAATTACCAAGCAATGGTTGTTAATCCATTGGACATGCAACTAGGAATGAAGTTTGAAAATGTCAATTCAAATAACCAGAACTAAGGAAACAACTTCAAGTTGAAAAGAATGACTCCTCAAATTTTTTTATTAAGGATATAACAACCCAAACTTCTCATATGGAAATCCTAATAATACATTGAAGTTACCTCCAGATTTTGATCAACAAGTCCAACAAAGGAAGCTAGGCCAAAGTAAGAAATGACTTCATTAAAGTTAATTGAAAGATTCTTGCAAGCCATTGACATAACAATGGAGAACGACATTAGAGGCATGAGAAAGAGATTAAAAATGTGAAGCAAACACTTAAGCGGTAATGAAATAGCACAATCCATTAAAAACCTGGAAAAACAGATTGGTCAGCTAGCCATTGCTTTGAATTCAAGGAATGAAGGATAATTTTTGAGTAACGCTATCACAACTCTCAAGGAGAATGTTAGTGCCATTCACATGATAAGCACTATGGGAACGAATGAGCCAATGCAAGAGCAAGTGATGTACAAGCTAGAAAGAGTCAACACTTTAACTATGAGAAAATTGAGAAAATTTGAAGTTATGCGTGAGAATGGAATGGGAGTGAGGCAAGATGAACTTGAAGGATTCAAGCAACAAAAGATCAATACCTTGAAGAATAATAAGAAGGGGAAGAAAACAATGGAGAGTTAAGCAACAAGATGAAAACCTTATGAAAAAGCTGAAAAAGGAAATATCATCAAGGTTGTTCCAAAGAAACTAAACCAAAATTCGAGTTCACATCGAGACTTCAACCAATCAAGATGACAGTTCCTCGAGATATATGCATACCATTAAGCATTAATGGGCGCCAATTTAAATACATCTTGTATGATACGGGAGCCTCAGTCAATATAATGCCTATAAACGACATGTTACAAGCAGATTTGAAGATCAATTATCCCAATACAACAGACTTGCAAGTAGTTGATGGTAACTAGGTACCAACAATATGAAGAGTCTTGAATGTGCATGTGAAAGTGGATAGATTCAAATTTATCACTGATTTTGAGATTATAGATCATGATATAGATGATGATGTGTCTATGATACTTGGGCGGCCATTTTTGAACACTGCCAATGCGATCTTGCACACAAGGAAGAAAATGATCACAACGAGTATCGAGGAGGATGAATATAGTGAGAAGATTCTCTTTATTGAATGGCAAGAAGTACATCCCAACGTGAGAGATATCATTATCTCTGATATACAATTAGAGTATATCGATTTAGACTCGAACTAAACAAGCAAAAAGGCGTCGGGCTAATGACGTTAAACGAAACGTTACTGAGAGGCAACCTTGGGGTTTTTAATTTCAGTTTTTAAATTTTAATTATTTATTTTGTTTAGTTAAAACAATCTAAATGTTTTAGTAGTTTCCTAATTTTGAAATCTTTATTCTAAATGTGTAGGAAAAATCATTTGCCAGGTGAATATTCATCGAAATAGAGAAGTCTCAACATACTCAGCAAAGAACATAAATGAGCAAAAGAGTTAGAGTGGCAAAGATCAGGTAAATGGACAAATCACGGGTATGTTTTTATGAAATTCTTACATATATAAGGTATTTCACACTGTCACGACACCTTGTGTAGTAATACACAGAGTTAGGAGAGTGCTAATAGGGAGTTAATGAAAAATTGGAAAATTAAGGAGACAGAGTGGTTGACGTCGTGTGTACATACACGACATCGTGAGCCAATACAGGCTGCACCAGGACGACGTCAACCTGTGAGCAAAAGATGCTCATAGTTGACACGACGCCGTGCCCACGCTGTAGCGGCGCCTTGCCCTATCGGACGACGTTGATGTCGAGGAGAGAGTTTTAAAACCCTTTTAACCCAAAATTACACATTTGAACCCTAGTACATACACCACCAACCAAGCATACATACCTATAGAACCCTAGTTTTAGTGAATTTAAGTGAGCAAAGAATGTTCCTAGTGATGAAGAGTGAAAAGGGAAGTCGCATTGCGGATTCGCACAAAGAGGAAAGCTATGGCATTGATTTGAGAAGAAAGTAAAGAGCGCAATAGGGTTGTAGTTAGTGAGCAAAGTAAGAGGGCTTTGATTAATAGAGGCTTAGAGAAGTCCGACATTGAGGTAAATTCACAATTTCATTAGTTATGCTTGGAATTTTTGATATTTTAGATTAAATTGCATACTTTGTGGAAATTAGGTTTTTGGATAGGAATTTGAAGTTGTGTGGATTTAGAGCTTCAATGTTGGTTATGGTGGATTAATATATGTCCTTTTGAATTATTTGGCATGTAAATGAATCGTGTGAATGAAAATTGTGATCATAGGTGATTTGAAGACCCGTGTTGAATTGTTGTGTTGTGTAAGTTTTATTGTGATAATGGCAAGGACAATGAGGCAAACAACTCAAGTTAGTGAACCAAGGGCGAATGACAATGAGGCATCATCCTTGAGAGCTCCAAATGAGGATGCCTCGAGGCCTTTCAAGTCAAAGTTCTACATTAGTGAGGAGACCAAGAAGAGGTATGAGGCCATAGAAAAAAACAAGGAGTTCATATGTGAGAGAGGAATAAACCTACCGGCCAAGTGTGATAAGAGAGTTAATAACTTCATTAGGCAATGGGGTTGGGAGCATTTCCCACAAGACTACAAAGAGAATAAGGTTTATGGAATGTGTGAAATAGTTTACGAGTTCTATACTAATACGAAGTTTACAAAGAAAGGTGATCCAGTTAATGTGAGAGGAGTGATAGTCCCGTTTAATGAGCATTCAATAAACATCTATGGGTTAGATTACTTGAGCATGAATGAAGAACCATAAACCTTTCCAGATGATTTATATGAGAGACCCTATAACCTATATCCTTTTAGAGTCTTAGAGAGAGCATTATTTGTTTAAGGACAATAAGGATGGATAACGAGAGCTGAATGTGCTGAAGCACATTGAGAAGGGGAGTGTAAGGAAAGTATATCGAATGTGGCGATATTTTTTAGTTGCTTCCCTATACTCGACTACTCAGAAGGTGAGATAAACAAACCCAAGATGGCTTGTTTGTATGAGATTATAAAGAATGGGATGATCAATGTTAGGGAAATAATTTGCAAGAATTTGAGGGAGTTAATCAAGACTGGGAGAGGCAACAAGCTGTTGTTTCCAATCCTAATAACCTAAATGTGCTTGAAGGTCGGAGTAAGATTGATCCAAGATGAGGAATTTGATATAGAGGCCCAAGGAACAATTGATAAGGAGTTTATGCTAACTTTGAAATCACCTACTAGATACAAGAACTTTGGGGATGAAAGAGAGAAAGAGCCGAGCGGGACAGACTTGATACTGAGCTGTTAGCAAAGGAAGCAGATGATCAAGCAGTAGCAACAAAGTTGGCCCAAGAGTTGCAGAATGAAAGATATGGAGAAGAGGAGGATCACCGGCAAGGATTTATCGAGGGCTACGAGTTTGTAGACCAATTGATAGGAGAGTAGGACTTGGATGGTCCTGAAGTTTTTCCACCACCTCCACCACCGAAGGCACTGGTACCACCATTTGAGGACTTGACTCCACGACAACATAGGCTGTGGATTATTGAGATGAGAATATAGTACAAAGAGGATGGGGTTCACTATCATAAAGCCTTGTTGAGATATGAGCAAGACATGCAGAGAAGGATACAAAATTGACTGAATGGATAATGAAATCTTATGTTATTTGCAGATCATCAGAAGGAAATAGCTAGATATATGAGATGAGCAGAAGGTTGAGACCTACTGATAAGTCTATTGGTTTTCCAGCAGCACCGAACTACATGTTTGATCCTATTGTGGTGCATAGCACAAATGTGGAGCGTCTTTTGACGCCATCCTATGCTGGACCCGATGTTGATGTTGCTGATGATGATGCACAGTCCTAGAGTCTGAGTCTTAGGATTTCTCTAGACCTTAGGGAGAAGAACGATATATTCATACTTATTATTTTTAATTGGGGATATTTTGTCACTTTAGTAGTTGCTTAAATTTATGTTTATGCATTTTTATGTTTAGTTCTTAAATTATATTATATATGTTTGTGTGTTTAGTGTTTTTATGTTTCAGGCTTATTTTTAAACTTTGAGGACAAGGTTTGGTTTAAGTTTGAGGACATCAACTGTGACGGCCCCAATTTCTCATAAAATTGGACCCCGCCCGGCCTAAGCCCACGTGGACCCTCGAGCCAATCTCGTAAGGTCAATGAGAGCCTAGTCAGCCTTCAAATCCATCATTTTCAGTACATTTAACATTTTACAGTTGAGTTATTAATGTTTTTCAAGATTTAAAAATTTAGCGGAAGCGACTAATACATTAAATAACTCAACAAAAAGATCAGGGAGTTAGGCAACCTAATTGTGGAACCCAGTAAATATCATCAGAGAGTAAATAAAAAATATACAAAAATTCACCTAGCTATGAAGCCTTCCCTCTGCTACTCGTCCGCGGCTCTGCACTCAGTCAAACATAATAATGACGAGCCCAGGTAAGTAAATCCAGTAGTACAGATATACAACATTTCACAATATCCAAAGCAGTCAAATTCATGCAAATAGAACGAAAGGAATCAAGAACGCATGAATAGAAAAGGCGTAAACAATCCATCAATGAGTGAGGCCAAATAACAAGGAGTCCCGACCAAAAGGTCGTTAAGTCGCAGAAAAATCCCACAGCAGACTCGGGTTAGGGCGAGCCCCATGCCTCCCAACCCTAACCCTTGCGACTATGAGATATCTACGAACCGGATTAGAGCCCCCAACGTACACTCAATTGGGAGATATCGACGGCGTTCGGATAAGAGCTCATATCGCGAGATAAACGATAGAAAGTGACTCACTTGCCATTGGACCCACTCGATCGACAACAATTTCAACGATAGCTATCATCACAAAGCAGTGAACAACAATAAAGCTATCAAATAACAGTAACAACAACAGCCAATGGAGATAAATGAAATATTGTATAAATCCCTAACTGGTTTACTTACCTCGAGAAACGCGAACCTCAAAACGTCGCTCGCGTCTCGAATTGCGCACCCGACACCCGACTCCCAAGTCCCTGTTGTCCATTTGTACATTTAAGTTACTAAATCATGCAAATCGAAAATAAAATTAGGTGAAGGGCATCTCACCTCCACCGCGTCGTCGCGATTTCGTCGAAATCGCGCATCCGACCGGTCGACAACGCGCCATCGCGCCGTTGCTTGCCGAATTGCAGTCGCTGCTGCGCAGCCGTCGCCGGCGCGCCGCCGCTCGTCGTGCCTCGCCAGAGTCGCGTCGCATCGCCGCCGGAGCCGTTCGCGCGTCTGCTGGCCGTCCAGCCGCTGCCGAGCGCCGCCTGCGTTGCTCGTCCATCCGCACTGCTCACCGGCCGCGTCGCTACTTGTTCGCCTGCACTGCTGGCCGGCTGCCGCCGCCAGATCTGAACCCGCCGCTGCTCGCTCGTGCAGCTGGCCACCGTCCGCCGTCCGCGCCGTGCTGCGACCCTGCTGCTTGCGCGAAGCCGCTGCTCCACGCCTCCGCGTCGTGCTGTCCGAGGCTGGCCACCGATCTCGCCGGATCTGCTATCCCGCCGTCCAGCTAGAGCGCTGCCCACCGCAGGCTTCCGCGCTGCGTTGCTCGCGCTGCTGCTTCGCGCGATCACCGCCACCCCCCGACTGCTCGCGTCGTCGTGGCCGATGTCGCCGCCTGCTGGAGCTAATCCGCCGTGGTCGCTGGAGCCGACCACCACCCTGCCGGCGAGCCGATCCCACCGGATCTCCTTCCCCGGCGACATCTCTCTCACTATGGCTTTCTCTCTCTTTTCTCTCTTCTTCCTTCTCTTTCCATCCTAACCTCCCGATTCTTATCCTCTTCTTTCTTTTTTTTTTTTTATATATATATATATATATATATATATATATATATATATATATATATATATATATATATCTTTCTCTTTTAATTCCAAATCAAAAGTATCCTCGAGATTCGTGCAACACAAATCTCGAGGCAAACTTAACAACCAAGTAGTGCGCATCCCGAGGCACCCACCCGCTTCATTTCAAACTCTCGATACTCGCACTACACGCATCACGAGGCATATCCAATGTACATTTTAAAACCACATAAATCCACTATAGCCACATTTCG
This sequence comes from Stephania cephalantha, assembly GCA_039657325.1. Lineage (NCBI taxonomy): Eukaryota > Viridiplantae > Streptophyta > Magnoliopsida > Ranunculales > Menispermaceae > Stephania > Stephania cephalantha. Next base: position 26,052,572 of record CM077578.1, on the reverse strand, counting down.
GTCCCACGTCGGCACGCGACTCGAGGCGCGTCCCCGTTCGTGTTTCGGTTCTCCGCATTCCCCGCATATACTTTTCTCAACAATTAGCATCTCCACTCGAGATTCGGACATACGCATTTCGACAAGTGGATCCCACAAACGACGACCGACGACCGACACGTGGCACAAGTCAAATTTTCGGGTCGTTACAGTCTTCCCAACGAATTAGAATTTCGTCCTCGAAATTGATGCAAGTCTCAAAGGACAATGGTGTTTTATGAACAAAGACCCAAGGCCATACCCGCCCGAGGCCATACTCGCCGAGGCCATACCCCCATCTTACTCTGAAAGGTGGGCTCCTCCGCGACAATTTGGGCTCCTCCGTGTGAGCTGGGCTCCTCCGCGACCTCCAAGCAAAGAACACACCATCTGTCTCCTCCCATCAATATATGCAAGGGCAACATCCTCGCAACATATATTAGAATACAAATGAATATTTTAATTTCATGATCCACCGTCACTAACATACGTATATCTGATGTATGCCCGTGAGAAATGTAAATCAGTCTCACTCATCGAGTGAGTTTCAACCCAACTCGTCGTACCCTCTATCAGGTTACGATGGATAGTAGTCGGATCTGACGTGGCAATAGCGTGCATATGTTTCTGGCTCTGATGTACCTGGCTGTCCATACGCCCATACAGATACATTGAAATCTCGATCCAAATGGAACATGTCCATGTCCTTGTCCCTGTGCATGACTAGATCGCTGTCCCTGTCTATGCACTCGACTGGATCTCGGACCCTGTCTCTGGCCACTACCTTTGCCATCAACCCTTTGATGGTACATATGCTATGGATCTGACAGTGCTGGCTGCTGTAATGTACTAGCATAACTTTGCGCTGGACCATCTAACACTAGCGTCATATACACCGCATACGGTGGAAACGCAATACGCTATGAGATTGCTCTCTTCGCCATGACCGTCTAACCCTCATTTTCCTCTGATCCTCTCCAGACCCTCACACTGACTATAACGATGCCGATAATGCGACTGGTTCTCCGGTGCGTGTACCCCCACGCTTTCACTCACCATAACATCGACTGTAACCCAGAGCGTCCACAACGACGCCACCGTAGTGCACAACCAGACATCGGCCTCGTCGAACAACGAAACTGATACGATGCTCGACCTCATATGATCTGGTGTAGCCAAGACGTCATAAATCTTTGCCGCTCCGCAATCCGTACCACCGTGAAAATGTCGCTGAACTCGTGAGACTGCCTCGCCTTAGCCGTTACTCTGACACCCGTATCAGCCATATCTCGGCCTGAACATGTGTCTCCTCGACCACTGCAGGTCCAACTAGCGTTGCTGACGACGACGGTGTAACATGTGCTCTTAGCAATCGAAGAATCTCCTGCAGTTGCTGGTCGTGCGATGTATGCAGCTCATCAGCGCTCGCAAACCGCGAACCTGCAGCCTCACGATCATTCATAAACCATGTCCGAAACGTCGTCGCATTTTCCATAGCCACGAATCCTCGATATCGTATATATACAAAACAAATGTATCATATAGGATACATTTGTACAACATGCACTACTTGCACGTAAATTCCCTTCCCGTACGTTTACTAACGCATCTGAAAGAATTTTATACGATCTCAAAGGATTTATACTTAGGTGACCCCTAACTTTTAGAACGAATTTACAAACTCTACGTCAACTCGTAACACTTAATTCATTTACCAGTCCATAAAGGTGGTGGTCGACTTCACCAACCCCGAGACGATAAATGGATAGTGTCACTAAAGTGGAGTTACTTGGGCTTCTGATCCAACACTACTACTCCAAAGCTTTCGTCAAAGATAAAGAGTCCGTACATGATGTAATCGTTAGCTCTCAAGTCATCTCAACACTATGTTCCCTTAGAGTCTGCAATTCGTCATTTTTCCTTCTTTTTCAAACTTTACTTTCCTATGAACGAACTCCTATTCAGATTTTCTTCTAGGGACGTATGCATAGGCGAAGTAATCAATTTCTCTGGATCCGATAAATTTATCGTCAATCCTTTTCAATTTACTCATCGTGTCTCACTTGATACACAAGAGTATACAACACATCAATTACTCTCCTCACTTCCCAACGAAGACTTAAGTCAGGATCATAGGGTTCCACTCTAAGTTCAACCATTCCTAACTTCCGCTGGTTTGTTTCTTCATGGCTTGTGATTTCAATCAAGAGTCGAGTAGTGACAACTGCGGCTCTGATACCAACTGTGACGACCCCAATTTCTCATAAAATTGGACCCCGCCCGGCCTAAGCCCACGTGGACCCCCGAGCCAATCTCGCAAGGTCAACGATAGCCTAGTCAGCCTTCAAATCCATCATTTTCAGTACATTTAACATTTTACAGTTGAGTTATTAATGTTTTTCAAGATTTAAAAATTTAGCGGAAGCGACTAATACATTAAATAACTCAACAAAAAGATAAGGGAGTTAGGCAACCTAATTGTGGAACCCAGTAAATATCATCAGAGGAGAGTAAATAAAAAATATACAAAAATTCACCTAGCTATGAAGCCTTCCTCTCGCTACTCGTCGCGGCTCGCACTCGAGTCAAACATAAGAATAACAAGCCCAAGTAAGTAAATCCAGTAGTACAGATATACAACATTTCACAATATCCAAAGCAGTCAAATTCATGCAAATAGAACGAAAGGAATCAAGAACGCATGAATAGAAAAGACTGTAAACAATCCATCAATGAGTGAGGCCAAATAACAAGGAGTCCCGACCAAAAGGTCGTTGAGTCGCAGAAAAATCCCACAGACTCGGGTTAGAGGCGAGCCCCATGCCTCCCAACCCTAACCCTTGCGACTATGAGATATCTACGAACCGGATTAGAGCCACCAACGTACACTCAATTGGGAGATATCGACGGCGTCCGGATAAGAGCTCATATCGCAGATAAACAGTAACCGTGACTCACTTGCCATTGGACCCACTCGATCGACAACAATTTCAACGTTAGCTATCATCACAAAGCAGTGAACAACAATAAAGCTATCAAATAACAGTAACAACAACAGCTAATGGACATAAATGAAATACTGTATAAATCCCTAACTGGTTTACTTACCTCGAGAAACGCAAACCTCAAAACGTCGCTCGCGTCTCGATTTGCGCACCCGACACCCAACTCCCAAGTCCCTGTTGTCCATTTGTACATTTAAGTTACTAAATCATGCAAATTGAAATTAAAATTAGGTGAAGGGCATCTCACCTCCACCGCGTCGTCGCGATTTCATCCGACCGGTCGACAACGCGCCATCGCGCCGTCGCTTGCCGAATTTCAGTCGCTGCCGCGCAGCCGTCGCCGGCGCACCGCCGCTCGCCGGTCGCCGTCCCTCGCCGGAGTCGCGTCGCATCGCCGCCGGAGTCGTTCGCGCGTCTGCTGGCCGTCCAGCCGCTGCCGAGCGCCGCCTGCGTCGCTCGTCCATCCGCACTGCTCACCGGCCGCGTCGCTGCTTGTTCGCCTGCACTGCTGGCCGGCCGCCGCCGCCAGATCTGAACCCGCCGCTGCTCGCTCGCGCAGCTGGCCACCGTCCGCCGTCCGCGCCGTGCTGCGACCCTGCTGCTTGCGCGAAACCGCTGCTCCACGCCTCCGCGTCGTGCTGTCCGACGCTGGCCACCGATCTCGCCGGATCTGCTATGCCGCCGTCCAGCTAGAGCGCTGCCCACCGCCGGCCTCCGCGCTGCGTTGCTCGCGCTGCTGCTTCGCGCGATCACCGCCACCCCGCGATTGCTCGCGTCGTCGTGGCCGATGTCGCCGCCTGCTGGAGCTAATCCGCCGTGGTCGCTGGAGCCGACCACCACCCTGCCGGCGAGCCGATCCCACCGGATCTCCTTCCCCGGCGACATCTCTCTCTCTATGGCTTTCTCTCTCTTTTCTCTCTTCTTCCTTCTCTTTCCATCCTAACCTCCCGATTCTTATCCTCTTTTTTCTTTTTTCTTTTTTTATATATATCTATATATATATATATATCTTTCTCTTTTATTTCCAAATCAAAAGTATCCTCGAGATTCGTGTAACACAAATCTCGAGGCAAACTCAATAACCAAGTAGTGCGCATTCCGAGGCACCCACCCGCTTCATTTCAAAATCTCGATACTCGCACTACACGCATCACGAGACATATCCAATGTACATTTTAAAACCACATAAATCCACTATAGCCACATTTCGGTCCCGCGTCGGCACGCGACTCGAGCGCGCGTCCGTTCGTGTTTCGGTTCTCGCATTCCCGCATATACATTTCTCAACAATTAGCATCTCCACTCGAGATTCGGACATACGCATTTCGACAAGTGGATCCCACAAACGACCCTGACCTGACACGTGGCACAAGTCAAATTTTTGGGTCGTTAAATCAACACTATGAGAAGTGGTAAGAAAGGATGAAATAAGAATAAAAACTGCAGGTATAATCGTAAAATTTTATTTTTGAAGCAGTTAAAGATGAAATAATGGCAATGTATCTTTTTCATTTAATTATTATTTAAATGTGTATATTAGTGTAGATTAGGTTATATATAGTAATTTAGTGATGAAATGAGTAATTTATTTGCAAAGTTCACGCCTTTAATTGAGGATGAGTAAGAATACAAGTATCTTATTGATATGAAACTTAAGAGAGTGTTATAATTTTTGAAGAAAATATGAAATGTAGCAAAAAGGGTATAATTTCATGATTAGAAGCTTAGAGTTAGGGAATACCATGAACTTAAAACAAAAGCAAGAAAAATAGCAAAACACTTCTTGTGGAAAAAAGTTAGATCTCTAAGAAACTCTATATAAGTATGAATCTTACTTAAGTATAAAGTAAATAAAGACTTAAAACTAAAAGGGGAAGAGATAAACATCATGTTTAATGAAAAGTTTGAATTAAAACTTGCTTAATAAAGTGAAAGAGAGAAGTGATAATAAGAGTTTTAAAGAAAAAATAGAGAGTCCCTCAAGTTCTACAAGAAAAAGAGCAGAGAACTTGGTGGTCGGAAAAAGTGAAAAGAACTGACTCCTTAGGAAAAAGATCAGGGACCGTATGACTAATAGAATGAATATAAGGAGAAAATAGAAATATATATAAATAATGAAAGACGGAAGTTATATTAAAACTCCTCAAATGAAAAGATTTAGCTTGAGTACAAGTAACTTAGTTGAGTTAGGTTTTTTTCCAACTATATGAAGTCCTATGGACTCTTGAAGTACTAAAGTCTCACACAAATAGTATGACCTATGCTTATTTATTAATTCTTAAGATTAATGAGAAATCATGAGATTGTACACTTGATACTTGAGTGTCGAGATGAAATAAACTTGTGAATAGTGATGGTTTTAGTTGTGAACTACTTTTGCGTTTCGAAAGTGAAGTATATGTGTTGTTAAAGCATTGTGTTTTGAAAATAGTAGTTTTAATAAAGAAAAACTCTTAAGTGGATCATTAACTTGAACTTATTTGAATTCAAGAATACTCCATGAACTATGTAAAATGAGTAAGGAATAAAAATAGTATTAATAAGAGTACTTAGTAGAACAGATTTTTGCTCGGACGTGCAAGATTCTATGTTTGGGGGTATTTGGTAAGTTTTTAATTAGACTTATATGTAGGACTAGTTTAGTTGTATAATAGGTCTAAATATCCCTGAATGAGCTCTAATTGATGATATTTATGTATTTTCAAGTTTACAAGGTATAAAAGAGACAAATGGGTGATTTAATGATGAAATGAGGAGAAAAAGCACAAAAGTACACTTGACGTCGTGGCATACACCATTAACGCTGTGGGAAAGAGAGTGCAAGGCGTGGGCAAGGCGTAGAGAAGGCTTGGAAATCAAAGAAGTGATGCAATAGAGGTGATGCAATAGCAGTGCTGTGGAGTGACAATGATAGTGTTAGGTCAGTACATACAGAGCGCCAAGCCTATTGTAAGGAGAAATTACACACACAAAGGTCGAAGTTGTGGCGACGCTATGCATTTACATACAACATGGATCACTTACAGACAATGCCGGGAAATAAAAATAGAAAGTTTTAGAGGTGTAGTTCGTTTGGAATAATTAGGGTTTCTAATTGTGTTCTTATGAGTCTTAAGTGTATAAATAGATATTAGAACGTGGTAAACTCACAAATTATCATACATTGCAATAGTTTATGAGCTACCACTATAATTTTACATTGTTTTTTAGCATTAAGAAGAGTTTTGAAGGAGAAGACATTAAAAACTCCACTTATGGTTATTTGGAATTGTTTCTTTAATTTAATTTAATTTATTTGATTTAATCTTTGATTGCAATGAATACCATGATTTGTGTGTTGATTTCGATGATGAGTGAGTAGTTTATTTGTCTTAGGGATCAATTGATCATATAATGTGAATGCTATGCTAAAGTAAGTATGAATGGATTAGAATGTTAAAAAGTGCAATAGTTAGAATTTGTATTGATTCTATATGTAATGCTATGAACATCTAGATCACACGTTTGTTGATTATAGGTTTTAGTTACCATGTCCATTGGAGCTTTTAAGCACGATATGGACAATACAACCGTAAAATATATAATATTGATAAATAATTGTTAATTAGGGAGGCACGTATAGTAAACTTAAGTGGTTATGAATCTAAAGATTTGGAATTTAATGCTGTGGGAGACTTACGTTATTCACACCGATAGGTGGAGTTCTAGTTTTCACATTAGGATCTTTTCCACCATGACAGTGGGTTGAAGTGAATATGAAGGAAATCTGTATATTCTAATTAAGCATTGCACACGTATAATGAAGATAAAGGAAGTGAGATATGAAAAACATAGTAATTCATTACCTAGGTGAAGTTGTGAACAAAGAGTCATCTCAATATTAGAATATAAGTTAATTTTCATTGTTTTATAGAATATAGTAGTTTAGTTTAAAACCAATTAAAAAGAGATCTTCATAACAATAAACAGAACTTAACTAAGTGAATTATGTCTAGATAAACCTTTCTCATAGGACAATATCCGTAATCAACCTTTGTTGATCACATTATTACTGCAATTGAACTATTATACTTACAGTTACGATCACTCAGCCTATGGTTTTATTATCATTAAATGTCACATTTACTTTGACTATACTCATATTAGTCTATTTATCATAGTATAGATTCAGCATACCTATACTTTACCTACCTATTACCGTGTTGACATGTTTTTCGAGGTGAATGCCCATCACAGTCTCACATAACATAAAAAAGTAAATATAAACATGCAATGAATTATGCTACATTTAATAAGATACACTGTAATAAGGCAACGAATCAGACAAATATAAGTAATATACCTAGTCAAGTGTGCCCTTAGCCTATCTTCGGTGTCCACGTGGTTTTGAGCTGGCGTCCTAGTCTAAAAATAATAATAAATAACGGCGATAATAAAACTAGTCTGTTAAAGGTGCCGTCACAGTTATGTTTGCCATTCTTTTCATATCAGGACACGCTTGGAAACTAAAAAGTTAAAACGCATTATTGAAAGACAGTTTTGTAATAAAGGCTATTTTGGCCTCAACACAATCACACATATATATATATATATATATATCTTATATATAATGGCAATCCTCCAAGCGTGTCCTAATATGAAATGAAGGGCAAACATAGCTTATTATTGAAATGTAAAGAAATCTTTTCGTATAAGTCAAAAAGATAACTATAAATCAGTTTTGGGAAAGCAATTTAGGGATGTTTGATCGATTACCTTATTAAGCACCATATGACCTCTAAGATTTTCTTACATTCCTCCTCCACGTCTCACCTTCTCGAGTCTCCACGACCGCTTTAAATTTCTTATTCTTTAACCAAACAACAAGAAGTCAAAATTGCAAAAATGCATTGCATAAATTTGCTGAAGAGAGCATGTGTCATGAATGTCGTCGATAGAAAGAGAAGATGAGAAGATAAAAAGGATATGTAAGCAAGATGTTAGTAAATAATTGATTAGTTTCTCTCTGTTGCAGGATTTGGATTGATTCTCAAATTCAATCAGTGAGTTACATTGTGATGACCTAAACCCTGGTGGGCTTGGATTGCCTAGCCCACACTATCACCGAACCCCTCAAGATAACCCATCAACTCGGGCGATGATCTAGTCAGCCTTAACTTGTAGAAAATAAACTAAGACATTCTACATAAGACAAATTAAGGCTAATAGGTGCGGAAATAAAAAAAGCCTTTAAAGTTTAACAAGTTGCATAATTATTGTAGATGTCTTACAAACAACTAAAACATAAACTAAAATCAAGTTCTATGGGTTTAAACATCTACCCATATGAAATCCCCTGTTTATTACATAAAACATCTAAAACACAAAATAGATAAATATTTTTCAAACCAAAGCACATAAAAGAGATCTCCTATGCAACGACCTTCTCTTTTTCGTCTATTTAAAGCATCAGCTGAGGTACTTGGGGAAGGGGAGGGGAGGAAGTAGTGGGGTGAGCAAAATATCTAATGGGCTTAGTAAAGTAGAAGCATGCTTTACCCTCAATCATCCAATTAAGACCTAGTGCAATAATAACTAACACACAACAAATGGATTTTAAGAAACCTATTATCATCTTAAGAAATAATAAGTACATAAGAAAAGTACTATAAAATGCTAGATAGAATAAACACTGCCTAAGAATTATAATCCAACAAGTTTGCAATGATACATGAAAGCCATAGAATCAAGAGAAGTAGAGACTAGACATTTCAACTATCGTGGACCCGAACACCTACGTAGCTCATCAAGAGATAACCTTTAACTGCTATAAAGGACATCAAAGTCATTCTAGTGCCCGAACACCTACATGACTCATCAAAAAGGGAACCCGAACCGTAATGAAGGACATCAAAGCAACACTTATGAAATCTAAACAGTTATACACATCAATATATCATAACAACCATATAAGAAGGTAACAGTGGCCGTCAACCCTATAGCTCAAGATGTAAGCGTGCATTCATCAATATTAATTATTTCAGTTCCATAAGCATTTATTACAAGAGAATCCAAACGATATAACAAGAAACATTTATAAAAGTGTAGAAATAGATTCCAAAAAATTCCACGAAGTTACTACGTAAGCCTAACGTATCTAGTATCAAGGCATGATTGAGAATAAAGCAAACCCTACTTACCTCGAAGCATTGCTATCCTATCCAATCCATGTTTGGAAGTTCCTATCCTGTTATCCTCATGTCTACATTGGTTTAGGTTCATTTATGTATTATTAATATGTTTTCTTTGAGGTAAGTTTACTCAATTTGCATTAATATCTTAAGAACGATATAAAACCCTTTTCGAATCAATGTCACGCCTTCATCGCGGCAGCGCCGCGATGACAAAGATTTTCGGAGTTAGTTACTACTGCTCAACCCTTGTCCCATCGATATACTTTGATTAAATTCAGTGAATTTCAAAAAACATGACGTCCGATTTAATTTTGGAAAAAACATCCAGCGCCCTTCCAACATCGCGGGTTTACCCACAGGGTGCTGGGTAAGATCATTGGCTTCGAGTAGGAAAACAATGGGTCTTAGTGATTTGCCAGCGCCGTACGTTACATGCCATGATGCTAAGAATTGCTAGATTGAATTTCAAAATTCTCCAAGCAATGCTATGGCCAGCGCTGTATTGCATGTAAGTGAGGCGCTGGTGCGATACTGAGTGCAAATTCGGAATCTCCAGAATAAAACCCCGAAGTTGTCATCTCTAATGACTCAGGCCGACCCTCGAGGGTCAAAATTCGACCAAAATAGCATTGAAAACCTCTTTTGAAACCACAAAGTCATTTGTTAATCCAGTAGGGTAGAGATGACTCAAATCACATCGAAAAAGCACAAATGCATCTCCTACCCTAAAACCACATGAGAAACCAAATAAAGTGAAGAGATTAGAGGTCATGAGGGAAGATTATTACCTAGTCGCAGTAGATTTAATATTGGTCCCTCTCCTCCACAAATCTACCATACTAACTGTCATGTCCCAAATTTCTAATCCTAGTTTATTTCCTAATCAGGATCATCGACTTGGGACATCGGACCACACCCTGGAGTCGACTCTTTATACTCCTGAAAAGTCTAGGTAAGGTTTAGAGTGTGTTTGAATAGTTTAATTGGGGTTTAGACTAAATTTTCGTGTTTAAGACACTTGGGAAAAATTGTAAATTTTATGTTGTTTAGAGTCATTAACATGCTGATTAGGCTTTATTAGCGCGCATGTTGATTCATTAACGCGCTACCTGCAAGTGGCGCGCTAGAACCCATAATTCTGCAAACAAAATTTATGGGTTCCCACCATGAGAATCCAACAAATTCAACCTATGGGACGCTTGTTCCCTTCCCTATGGAATCACATATTACACTTCCATAATTACCGAATTATACAAGTCAATTTTCTTCAAAAACTCATTTTTTGCTAAAAAACACTTAAAAACTTTGATTGCTTATAACTTCCTCAAAACAACACCAAATCCAAAACTTTTTTATTGCGAATTTGATGGAATTTTAACAAGGAATCCAATGGTATAATCAGATTTTAAAATCAAGTTCATTTGTCCACTAAAATTCAATCAAAGCCAAACAGTGACAAAACTTAGCTTTTTTACAAAACTTTTAAATTTCAAGATTTATGACTTGGGAGCTTAATTAGACCTTTAACTCAGTCATGAATGTGACAGCCCCCAATCCTTATAAACGGGGTCCCGCCAAGGCTAGACCCGCGTAGACCCTCGGTCAAGCCCCGACAATTCAACGTGCACCTAGTAAGCCTTTATTCCATGTTTATTAACCATTTAGTTGCTTAGTTAATTATTAAGTTAAAGTTTTAAAGTCATAATAATAGAAAATGTAGCGAAATTAATTTAAAAGAATGTAAGCAACATATAAACTAATTGAAAGGTCAATACAATCCTATATGCGGAAATCCTGCAAAAATCACATGCATATATAAAACAAAGCTGATAAAAATGAGGGAAAATCACGTATACATGTATCAATCACTAAGTACTCCCCAAATAACTCAAAATAACAAAATATTAGTGTATAGCATAAGTACAAAATATCGCTATATGATAAAAGACCTATAGCGTGAATGAGGAAACCACATCCAATGATAAGTCAGTGAAAGTCGCCAAGTGAAGGCCCTTTCCCATTACTGCTCGAAGGACCTAGAATTGCAAATAATGAAGATTTATCATAAAGGCAAACCCAATGAAAACAATTCCAGTAAGTAAAGACAGGAGAGATCCAAATGTATTTCATATTTAAGCAATAAACATAGTTTAAATATCATGCCGGTATTGAAAAAACTGAGCTTAAAGCAAAGGCGTGATAGACAGACTAAACAATAAGCAAAGTAAATAATAAAGTGCCGGGAAAACAAATAGATAAGCGAATAAGTAGTTCGTCAAGTTGTGATCCATCGGACCATATCACAACTTGATATCGACATTGTGGGCCTATGGCCGCTTCCAACTACACTGAATTAATAACTTGGCATTGTGTTCTCATCGAGTCACTTTCAACATCCCCTTTAAACTCTTAAGGTAATCCACAGTATCCACGGATGCATAATCCCTTGGTAGCCCCCACGAGAAAGCCATAGTGACCCAAATGCTTCACCCGTGAGTAGACACAAAGGTGATGAACTGCTTAAACTTTAGGCCACTCGATAACAAGAATGGGTTTATAACAAGGCATGCTTAACATGAATATATTAAGGAATAATGAAATGTAATAGAAATGGAACTTTATTTGCTTTTCAAACTTCGAATGCCTCAATATGGCACTTAAATGGCTCCCACATGCTATGCGACACTCTACGAATACCCGAATCTAGCTTCCTTAAGTCCCTGGTATCAATTAGATTTGTTTCTTAATGTGTTAGAGTCTAATTGGCTTAGTTAATATGCATTATGTTCAGTTCAATTTTACATTAGAGTCATAACAACTTGTTTCATAAAAAATGACTCAAAATGGTCTAAAATTATCCTAAAAAGACCTCGGAAGGACCCGAGTCTCAAATTCAGTGTAATTAAACATAATCCAGTGATACAAACTCATTTATAACTCAATTAGATGGTTTGAAATCAAATTTGTCAAATTTAGTCCGTTTATGGACTTGTTGAAAATCATTTAGTTCCAAATAAATATGCATCTAGAAAACTATGCTAAACAACTCCGAACAACACGAACATTGATGGACAATGAGATCATATATACAAGCATTGATATGAGAAAATCGAGCTAAATCCGATAAGTGGAAGGCTCCGAAAAGTCGAACCTAAAATCAGCCTTAATAGTTCCAAAAATTTATCTCTATGGACAAGCACTGAATTTCAGTACATTTTCAACAACCAAGATGATCCAATTTTTATAAAAATACTGATCTTAAGTTGTTTTTCTATCTTTTACCTTTCCAAAATGGTATAATACGCTCAAATCTGATTACAATTGAGAGAGTTATGCTTAAAATACCAAAACGACTCAATTTGAATCAGTTATTAGAAAATTCATAACTCTAAAACCACAAATTCAAAAATTATGATTTTGGTGAGAAGCTTATTCAAACATCAAAAAATATCACATAAAAGAATCAGCTAATTTCGAGAAGAAATGAAGGACTTATTTCATCTAGTATTTCAGCTACAACTTTGTCTCAATTCAAGGCATCAATTCATCCATTCAACTCAATTTAAGACACCAACTCATGACAATAATTCTATCCATTCTTCAACTCTATTAGGGTCTTAATAATTCCTTCAAATTAACCAAATAATCCAAAAAAGGTCAGAATCAATGAATCCCCAACACTTAATAAAATTCAATTCTTTATTATGGCATTTCATCAAACATGTATTGTTCACGAATAATATAAACACCAACTATTAGAAACCAAGAACCCAATTCCAAGAAGTTACTATCCATAATTGAAACTCATTCAGGATACTTATTTTTGAAGAGAAGATGAGTGATCTAAATATTCCACAACTTTAAAGAACAATCCATTATCAATTTGAACACTAAAACTCCAAAGTTGAGCAAAAATGACTTGATATTTAGAAAATCTAGTAAGAGTGATTGAACATATTAAGACAAAAATTCAAGTTACTAAGATTTGAATGAAGAATCCATGCATTAAGTGGGGGTTAATGGCTGGAAATTTTCAGCACACTTTGCCTCTAAAAAACTCCAAATTTGAACAAGAAACATGGCTTGTTTGAAAACAAAGACTTGATCCCATAAAAGAGTTTTTCTAAAACCTCATTGAAGACTCGAAATCCTTACATTATAAATAGAATTGAAGTTCTAAAAGCTCTGAAGTTGAATTAGTCTCTAAAACCCCTAATTTCCATCACTTAACGCAAGAAAAAGAGAGAAAAGAAAGTACAAAGGTCAGGAACTCTTCTAGGGCTGGGATTTTTTCAATTTTAGCTCCAATTCCCTTCCTTTAGCCTCGCAATTCTCTAAAATCCCATCACTTTTATTCACCTCTCTTTGTTCTCTTAAGACAATACATGTAGAGGTGATGTTAGTAGTCTCTCCACTAAGTCTTCAATTTATAGACTTTTGGATGTCTAAACACTCATCCTAGGATTTATTTTACGTCCCATTTATTACTCATCTCTATATGGATCTAAGGTGAGTTTTAATTAATACATGCCTACCCTAGGATTCCTTCATAGAATTGATCTCATGGTTCATATTTCATGAAATTTTTTATTAAGACTTTAGGGACTTGCATTTTTTAACTTGAGACAATTGATGCTATGAACTAGATTAGTTAATTTACCCAAGGTCCTATAAACCAACTTAGACTTAATCATATAATTTACTTAGACTAGATTTCTAGTTAGCCTTTCAAGATATCTTAAATTAGTGTACATCCTCATTGTTCATGTTCAAATATATATACATGAATAATTATTAGCTTGGCATATCATTTAACTTAGGTTAATATCTAGGATAAGCATTTCATTTTAATTTCATGACGTAGGTGAGTATTTTGATTTCGTAAAATATTTTAGGCCTAATTTCTCAAATAAAAGCCTAAGTTTTAAGCCCACCCAGGTCCCCTGTTAGTACATCGACTAATCTAAATACGCGCTCGCATGCATCTCAATATATTATAGCTCACTCGTATAATGTTAGAGCTAGTACCATTTGTAGGTTAATTTAGATAAGTATAATATATTGCATGACATCAAACACAAATAAGAATAATTAATTTAATAACTACCACATGTCGATGCCCGATTTGTGACTGAGAATGCAATGTAGGACTGGCCTTTAGGTCACGGTCATACAAGACAAATTGACTAGGATTATATTATTCAAGTTTTTATAATGAAATCAGTAAAGAAGATCACAAATTTTTAATTTCCTCAAACACCTTTTAATCCATGTATAAAACCTATGAGTTGAATGAAAAATAATCATGAATTTGTTACCTTATCTTATGGTTTGATATCAATTCCTTAATTCCCTTCACTAGTTTATTCAATTGATCTTTTCTTCCTCGAATTCTCTAGTAAATTTAACACTACAACCTCAGATTTCTCTTTGTTTGCATGAAAATGAAACTCATAACTTATATATATAAGTGATTCATTTTCAACCCTTCATCTCCCTTGATTCCCTCCATCTCAAGGTAAATCTAAAGCTCCTAATCACTTATCAGCTCCACTTACTTACACATTCTAAAACAAATCTTGGCATAAAATCTCATGGATTTTATTCCAACATGTATCACAAGGCATACCCATAGTCTATGTTTTATTATATAAACTTAGATATTTTGATTTAATTGATTTGCATACTATAGCCTATATAATCTAATACACATATCTTGATTTCACTACTATGTATACAATTTAATTCAAAACTCACCAATCACTCTCTACTAGGTTCCCACGCCTGCACTCATCTCGGGACGTGTCTCCGCTCGCGTCACTACACCTTTAAATGGTAAATGAAAGTGATTTAATAATCTACACAAATACACATACTAAGAAATCATCAAACAAATATAAAATATACTTCATCCACACACTAAGGTTAGACCACGAATCTATCGGCGGGTCCTACATCACGAGTCGGTGATATCGATTAAGGATAAAACAAGGGTTAGAACTTTGGGCCGTTATAGTGGTTCATATTGATTATCTTCGTGATGCACTCTCGTATCGAGCGGATTACGACATAAGTGGTCGAATGGTAGTTACGGGTGCGGTACATGTATTATGTGATCATATGTACCACCGTCACTACACGTACTGTAGATTGTACTAAGTTCGTTGTTTAAGATTGGAAAGTCAAACCAGTAGGGGTGACCGTGTATCCGCTACGGTTAATGGAGCCAATTTAAGCTGTTGGTGACTTAGTTAAGTCTACAATCCGCCTTGAAAGTCATGTTGTAATCGAGTGTTGCAACTTGATGGACTTGGACTACTTGGATACCCATATATGTGTGTTATTGTGGCTCAATTCTTTTTGATCTCCTTATTAGCTTATTTATCATGTGCTTTCTATTTCTTTTCTTGGTAATTACCTGCATGATCTATCGACTAACCTTTTATTGGGTCCTAGAATTAATGTCGAAACTCCTTTGGCTTTATTCACTGGAATTGTCTCATGTGTGGTGACAATTGTAGGCTTATGTTGATCTTGTGAGGACTGACTCAGGGGTCCATCTAAGTCTAGGTCGGACGGGGCTCAATTTGTAGGGACTGAGACCATCACGAATTTGGTCCATTTCTTGGGTGCCCTTGTAAATGAGGTGTCTTAAGTAATGAGTGGGGTGCATATAGCGCAATTTTTTTTGTGAAATGAGAAAGACATGAAGTCGAACAGTGTTTTTTTTTTTTTTTTTTTTGCATGAAATAAATGTTAATTTAGTACTTTGAAGCCAGACATTTTAAATCATTTTTATAGGGTTTACTGATTGATATTGATATCGATTACATATACTAGTCGATGGGCACATGCTCTACACGTGATGCAATTTCATTTTAATGAAAAATATAAGATCGGAATTTATGAACAATCATTTCAAAGCACAATGTGATTTTTTTAGATTTTATAAATTACATATCAACAAAATAAAATAAAATAAAGAGCCTAAATCTAAATGATGTGTCGCATAAAATCAGTTTAGTTGATGGTAACACATATTCAAGTTTTTATTCATAATTCACGTACAATTTTTTTTTCAGACTTCGAATCCTAGAGTTCATCCAATTTAATGTTTCTTTTCTAAAAAAAATGTACAATTTAATGATTGTTAAAAACTAAAAAGGAGATCACATCGATAACTTTCATTTAAACTACAATTATCCTTATTACAGAGACCGTAAATTAGTTTCCTTTATTCTTTATTCTTTCTGCTCTCCCACCAACCGTGGCTTATTTTCGTTCTTAATGAAAAAAAAATCCAAAAAAAAATCATCATTTCAAATATGTTAAATTTGAAAGACCAAGTGAGTTCATTTTATATCTTTTAACCATGAGTACGGTGGACAACTCTAAAATTACTTGCTTTGTCAAAAATAAAATTCTTAAATATCCGTGCTTTACTTAAACAAGGAATTTAAACATAATTCTTGCGAAAAATGGAAAATAAAATGGATATCTTACGTGGCTCCCTCTCAAACACAAACTCTGGTGTTTTTCAAAAAATAAGGTGTGTTTACTTTTTTATTCATCAAATAGAGGGGGTTACTTTAAAATTACAAAAGTAAGGTATGTCTCCTTTTGAAAAAGAGCTATTGATGATGATGTGGATGTATGACGTGGTGGGTTTGATGAGGTGGAATGAATGTCTTATTTTCAAAAGGAGTCATCTATACAAAATACAAAACTATTTTAATTACTCATTATCAAAATAAGTTATTTGTTCAACTCAAGGTGGAGAACCCATGCAAACAACATGTGCTTATCGAGATGGACAAGCCGCGTCACGTACGTATCTCGAGGTGGACAACCAGCGTCACGCACGTATCTCGAGTTAGACAACTCGTGTAAAGGACACGTACATATCTCGAGGTGGACAACCCGCGCCACGCACGTATCTCGAGGTAAATAACTCATGTAAAGGACATGCACGTATCTCGACGTGGACAATTCACGCAAACGTCACGCATGTATCTCGAGGTCGAGAAGTCATGCAAACGCTACGCTCGTATGTCGAGGTGGCTGACCTATGCAACCTCATGCAATTCATGCAAACGTCACGTACGTATCTCAACGTGTGCAATTCGTGCAACCTCGTGCAATCGATGTAAACATCACGCATGTATCTCGAGGTGGACAACTCATACAACCTCGTTCAATCAATGCAAACCGTGCAAAGGCCACGCACGTATTTCGAGGTGGGCAAATCAATCAATGCAAACCGTACAAATGTCACGGACAAGTGCACATAACACGAATGACGCATTATCTGAATGCGCCATTCGTGTTATGGAACAAACCACGTAGACGTCACGTGAGATGTTCAAAATACATGAATGACGCATTTTGAGAATGCACCATTCATGTATTCTAAACAATGCGCATTTGAGAATGCGCCATTCATGTTATTGAACAATCCACGTGGACGCCACGTGGGATGTTCAGAATACATGAATGGCGCCATTCGTGTATTTTCAATATTGCACACTAATGACGCATTTTCAAAACGCGTTTTACCTTAGTTATGGAATAAAAAAAAAAACTCACTTATTTTACTCATTTAAACTAATTTTTGTTGTAAATCTGTAATTTTCTCTCCCTCTCTCTTAATTGCGGACATCTCTTTCAAATGCGGATGTCCATGTTCATCCCCACCTCCAAACCTTCAACAGCTTCACCATTATACCCAACCTAATCGATCCATACCTCGACCTCCTATTCCTTACCGTGCACTCCCTTCATCTAGTCCTCGGCGTAATTTGCACTCTTCGTCAATAGCCACTCCTTTTAATTTTTTTGTCCCCTATATATCTATCTTATCGTATCAAAATGCATGCCTTCATTGACGATTTAATTGATTCAACATGAATCAAGATGAGGTAAACTGATGACACATTAGGATTTGTGTAAGTGTGCTATCTTATTTGTTCATCGAACCTAAATAATAGACCCATAATCAATCACAAAAAAAAGAAAAAGAAAACAATGTTAACAAAGAACAGCCTTGACGACCTATTGCTCTTTCGAAGAATTCTCCATTTTCTTGCCTCTCTATGTCTAGATTTCAGACCATCTCCCCTGATCTTTCTTTAATACAATTCGATCTCCAATTTTTTGTTTCTGCATCATTTACATTGATTTAATGCACCAAAGCTAGTTGTTCGATTGGAGCATTCTATTATGTTTCAAGGCACATGTATCTGACCTTCAAATAATAAATGCAATATTATAAAAATATAATAATTTAAAGTTTGATTACTTCCAATAAAAAATAGCCAAAAATAAATTCAAAGTGATTTCACTTACTTTAAAAGTGAATACACCGAGAACATGCACGTCCACTTCTCCCACCATTAAAACAATGTGCGATCAGAAATCGTAATATATATAGGGTGTTTCTATGGTGGGAACCATGCTTGTCAGAATCATGAATCGGAAGTGAATCGTTAGGGGCTTGAGTGAATCGAATCGGGATTCGAATCGACGAATCATAAAATTCAGGGTATATTATTAAATCATATAAATATTAATTTTTTTTATAATTTTTATACATTTTTAAGTTAAATGTTTTTAAGTTTTAAAAGAATAATGTCAACAAATAGATTAATTTAATATCCATTACTTCTTTTACACATAGCCCCAAACTCATTACAAAATTCCACTTACATAATTGCAAATAAAACAAGTAAGCAATGAAGCAGCTAAGGGCACCCCAAACTCACTACAAAGTTCCACTTACAAAATTACAAATAAAACAAGTAAGCAATGAAGTAGCTAAGGGCATGTCATGTATCTGATGTTTGAGAAGTGTACATGACTACTAGCATGCCATCAAATAAGCGAGTAGAGCCCAAATACCCTTAAACGTATGACCAAGAATATGTGAGGGCATGAGATCGAATGCCACTATTTTTTTAGCATGAATCGTCTGAATCGGTGAATCGTGTGATTCACATTGCGATTCGCACGATTCACCATGATTTATGCGATTCATTAAGCGATTTAGGAGCATTCTGATTCATACATGGGAATTGAATCTTTCGCTAGCAATCCGGATCGTTAATCATACGATTCAGCGATCTGGATCGCGATTCTCACAACCATGGTGGGAACTACAAAAATACCCATGACATGAGTATTTCATTTATGACCATAAGATTAACATCAAGACCTGTATCATGATAATCAACTAAGCAAGCACAAAAGGGATGACTTGCTTTCCTGGTCACGGTATTAATTAATTCATAACAACATCATTAACATACACAACCTCAATTAATGCATGCTGAGGGAAGTCCAAGGGATCGAAATATTCATCTCTAAATATGAAATTGGGCTATTTAAAAAACTGAAATTGTGGTTGAGGAGCAAGCAGCTAACAATGTATAGGTCGAAAAATTCACAAATTAAATATCAAATAGTAACTGGCTAAATCATGCAATAAATCTTATGTATCATGTAATTAATTAGTTTTTCACAAATTATGCATGTATTGCCACATTTTGATTTATATTAATAATAAATAATAGGCAAGAAACAAGGAAGAAATTAAATTAATAAAATCGAAATAGAAAAAAAAAGATCAACCGATACAAGCAAGATCGAATTTGAGAGATGCGGAGTCAGGGGTGGCAAAAAAAGGTTCGGATAGGTCTAGGTTAGGGCAACCAATCACTATAAAAAGTATTTTCATAATTGTTCAGACTCGGAACAATTTTAAATTTGGACAAGACTAGCTTGTTCATTATTTCGCTTAAAATTAAGGTTGTCGGATTGTCAGGATTTGACACAATCTTGAAAATTGACTTTTTATATAGAAACCTCTTCAAATGTTAAAATATATACATTATAATCACATAGGATGTAATTTGAAAAAGTAACTTCAAAGTCTTAACAAATATGGCACTATAAATCATTGTAACATTGCTGCAAATAATTCGTGTAATTAAACATTTAATGTCAAGAAACAAATGTTCAAGTATAAAAAAGTTAAAATTTAATTCATTTCAAAATCAAAAATATCTTTAGTACATGAATTTCTATGTGTATTAGAGTAGATTAATGTTCGTTAATTTATTTAATAAGTACTAAGTGTCTAATATACCCTTTTATCACAGATAATTAACCCTATTTAAAATTCAAACCGAGTTTGGGTCGGGTCTGAGGTTATAGGGCTTTGTCTAGACCCGCTTTGGTTTTGAATTTAGACAAGAAGTCTTTATCTGAACTCGTCCTGGATTTATAAAAATATTGTCCAAACTATTTTTATTTCGAGCTGAATAAATTCGGGCCGACGGTTCCGAACACTAAATTGTTAGCCCAATTTGGAACGATCGAGTGTGACACGAATGAGCAAGTCATGAGCGTTTCATGCAACTTGCCAAATCTTCCGAATCAACTCGCATAAAATCTTTTCTTTTTTGTGTATGAGGAATCGATCAGTACCCAACCTCACAGAGGAGGGAGCTATTTTTTTCATTGTGTTGCATGTGTGGTTGGCCACACAAATTCTTTATTAATTATTTTTAATTTTTTTATGTTAATTAATTCTTAATTAAATGTTTAATAACTTTATTTTTGGATCCATATAGCCATTTGATAAATAAACGAGCATATTTGTTGCTTGAACTCAACTTGATTTTAAATTTGAACAAGTGCATATGTCTTGTCCATACCAGATTTATAATAATTTTTAAGGAAAAAAGTTGTTATAAATTACACATGATATAATCTCTACTTTTGTAGTTTCAAAAGGTTGCGTCTAAGTTGCATTTCCTGTTTAAATATTACAAGAAATAATGATGTCTTTTTGTCAAGCAACGTAAGTTTTGAAATTAAAATAGTACATTTTCATAAGTGCCACGTATTTTTTATTATTGAATTTCTCTTGATTATATGATGTACGATAATATATTTTGAAAGGAAAACTAAGAACAATTTGAAACCCGAGTAGTGTTCGGGTTTAGACTCTTATCCGGGCCCGACTCAAATTCCGCTTTGAACAAAAACACCTTTCCTAAACCCGAGTTGGATTTTGAAACTTTTTTATGAAGCCTTTTTTTAGGGCGGACAAGATTGACACCCCTAAATTATATAGTGCAAAAAAATAAAAAAAATGTAGCACCAAATAAAATAATAAAATATAATAAAATTAAAATTAAAAAGGATGATAAAAAAACTCTAATTGGGATGACACACGACACATTGAAGAGCAAGAAACAAAACAACTAACTTCCCCACATCAATTAATCTGGATCACAAGACCTCATTTTCCAATTATTTTTTGTTTTGATTGCTCAAAAAGTGAGACACAAATTGTCCAACTAAAAAAAAGTAATCGACCAATTCATTAAGAGTCCCAATTAGATTAATGAAATCAGACTGCTTGGCAGAAAAATTAAGGCAAATCAACATTTTTAGTACAAAAATATCAAACTTTAGATTAAAATCTACCTTTCATATACCTACAAAAGAAATCAAGATTTTAGATTGATTAGGTTTAGTTGGAAAACTTCAAAACATATCCCAGATTATACAATTAATTAAAACACAGCCACCTCTCAATTAACTAATTATTGACTTTAATTAATAAGAAACACCTAAGCCATTCGTTTTGTTTCCTTCTAAATTTCAAGATTCAATTTTAATTTGCGTTGTGTCAAAATTCCGCTCCCTCTCTGATTTTATCTAATTACTATCTTTTTCAATACAATAAATTTGAAGATGATATAGGTTTATTGTCTTGTTAATGGTGTTACATACACTAACATTTCTTCCTATGCATATATTACGCTAGCTCTCGTTTAAACACATTTCTTACGTAGTAAAAATGTTGTGACGTGCAACATAAAAATGAACTAATCGTTATCTTCATTCTATGATGAATGAAAGAGTGAACAACATGTCAACATAGGAGCTTCAAGCTTTTGAAAAAATGGAGCTTGAATTTTAAGGAAGAAATAAGAAGAACGTTTAAATTTCCTTCAGTAATTACTATGATTTTAATTATTGGTAAATGAGGTGAGTTTTGATGAAATCAATGTTCAATAATTGCATAGCAACTGACACAACAGGTTGTCATATCTAACCTGAATCTACTATTAACCGTTGATGATTATCGAATGGTTGATATTGAAATACCCATGTCATGGGTATTTTTCTAGTTCTCACCATAGAAACACCATATATATATATATATATATATATATATATATGCTCGTGATACCATCATGGCTATGTATGTGACGCCCCTAATCCCTAATATGGTAATTTGTCCCATTATCGAAGTTATTTTGATAGATATGCATAGCATGTGTGTACTGGTGGGTATAAAGCCTCTATTATATATTATCTAGTTGACTTAGGTGAGAGTATGGCCTAAGTAAATAAAAATAAACTTCAATGAATTGTGAAATAAATGAAATAAAGAAAAATGACAATTTTGGTAAATAACACATTAAGGATGGATTAAATGTGGACCTTAAGATTGTCCTAGAACTTAAAGAGACCAAGATGAGATGTGGGGTTTAGATTTGGTCAACCAAACCCTAATCTCATTAACTTACTATGTAAACCACAATTATGGATTCTAGCCACTTTTGCTTTTGCTTTGAATTAACTATGAAAGAGGATTTGACAAGAAAACCTAGAAGGCTAGTGTGACAACCCCTTCCTTAAACTAGGGCACCGCCCGGCCTAATCCTGTTATTAAGCCCTAATCTCAACCACGCAGGACTTAACAACGTATTAGTCAGCCTTTTTTTTCCCTTTAACCGTGTTTAAAATAAGCATAACACAATTCATCTCCCAAATATTAATATTTCGGAGTTAATTAAAACTTTCACAACTTGTAAATTATTCAGTGGAAGTCTTAACAATTTAGCTTAAGCAATATACTTTTAAATCTTAAATATGTGGAAACTAGGGAACAACGATCACATGAATGTCTATATAATGGAACAACAACAAAAGTGTGATAACATGTGTGGTCGGGGAACTATCGCTCAACCCAAATATACACCCCAAAAGTATATAAATGAAATAAGTCATACAACAAAATCTTAAAAACTTGCAAAATTTGAGGTAGCAGTACTCCAATGGCTCAGAGGTAGTCGTCGATCTTCTCCTTGCCCGACCTACTACTCGATGGATCTGCACCCACCATCATAAAAATGACGGTGAGTACAATAATGTAGAAAGTAACACTAAGAGATATTTATCCACATTTCCAAAAACACAACAAGTATCTGAAAGCATAACAACAGCAAGTATGCTAAAAAAGAGATCATGCTATAAGACACTTTAGTTTAACAAAATGAAAATGACAGTCGGCTAAACAGTAATAATCTAGGGCTGGTTGACTATAAACTACGTCACATCAACCTAATTCCACTATTTAGGTCGTAAATATAGTCACGAATGCCCATTAGACACATATATACTTGTTGACGACCACAGATCCTATACCCCGTGTGCCGCACAAGCTAGTGGTGAAATGCCAATAACCTCGAAATCTCATGACCCCGTGTGTCGCCCATCTCTGTCATATAATGGTCCTAGATACAAGAATTACTTTCACAAATCAAGAATTGACTCGGTTTAAGATTCCAAGAATGGAATTGCTTAAGTAAAGCACAAAGGAAATAGATTCACAACTGCCTAATAGTATGCTATTTCAAGTGATTAGATTCCTCAACAACCAATAAAGACATAACATATGATTTTGTATCAATGAATATCATTCAAACATCAATAATGCCATGAAAAAAACTCATGATATAAGATAGGACAACAAAGTCATGACATCAAGAGTACGATAGGTATATCAACCCAAATGACTATAAATAAATGCACAAATAGGAAATGAAATTGAGAGAAATATCTCAATCAATTTACTTACGGTTACGCCAATTTCTTAGCTTAACCGGCGTCACCCCAAAACGCATACTCGAACTCCCGAAAATCTCCTTTAAGCTCTTGAGGTAAATTATGGTGCTTTAGGACTTGTACAAGTTATTATAGTTGATTTAAGTGGTTTTAAGTTTAAATTTTTCAAATCAGCCCCATTAATAAGTTATTTATGTCCAAATCTACTTCATTAAAATAGAGACAGTTTTGGTGCAACAACTTGTGAGTTAATTTCAATTACCAAAATGTTAAAATTATGTGTTATAGTATAAAGAGAAGTTTTTAGTGATATATCTTAGCTTTCCAGAACTATAAGGTTTGCGCAATTTCAATAAGAAATCGAAGGAGATATGAAAATTTTACCACAACAGCTCAAAATTTTTTGGATTTTGACCAACAACTTTTAAAATTTTATTTCTCCTAAACCATAGTTTCAAAACTCATAATTTTTTTACTAAAGCTTATTAACATATCCTAGAACTATACGAAAAGATGAGCTCAATCCAATAAGAAATGAGGCAGTTATGCTCAAAACAACAAGACATTAGAAAAATGGTGAACCAAGAAATTTCAGATTCATTATTAAAGTTGCAGAGGATTTTAAGACATGAAAACATTCAAATTTCAAAATATTTTTAGTAGGCAAAACTTGTTCCCCTTTGAGTTAGCTTTCACATGCAACTAGAATGGGTCTATTTCGATTTAAAATGAGGAAGTTACGACCAAATTATAAAGGCTGATTCATAATACAACATGCATAATTTCAAATTTGGTTACAACTTCAAAAATTCATAACTTTATGAAAATAAATCCAAATCCAGAACTTTATAGTAGAATTAGTAGAATTTCACAAGTAATCAAAACATAGAATTAGATTTTGAAAAAAAAAGTCATTTGCCCATTAAAATTGCTTTGAAAAGCAAAACTAAACCAAAACCTGCAATTTTTGTTTAAATTGCACAAATTAAAGGGTAGTCTAGCTTACCTAGTTGTAGATCCTCCAAATCCTTGATCTCTACCTCCAATTCACCAGAATTTCATCATAATTCACTAATCTCTCTCTAGATCTTTCTTTCCTCTTTTGGTTACAAATGAAAGTGATTTGCATGAAATCTCATCTAACCTTCTTATATATATATATATATATAAGTGAAGTGAGTTTGGAGCCCTTGATCTTCATGTATATATCCATCTCTAGACCAATCTCATGACTTATAATATGACTCCACAATTCATTATCCATCCACTAACTTACCTCTACTAACACCAAACTTAGCTCAATTTGAATACTTAATGGTATCCACACGTATCTCGAGGACATCAATGGATATTGTTTTATTTTTCTAACTTATGTTACATTAATATAAATTCAACAATAGCCACATCAAATTAGCTATTTAAGCCAAACTAACCTAAATTAAGACTTACCACATCACTTTCTATCCCGTTCCCATGCCAACATGCATCTCGAGGCGTGTCCCCGCTCACGTCCCGATAATTATATACAAGTAGAGATGACTTAGTAAGCTACACAAATACAATACATTAGGAATACATCACATCAAAACTAACATATACCTTGGCCACATGCTTGTTATAGGTTGATAAAATCATGCTTTGATTTGAATCATGAAATTCTTTCTACTCGACTTGTTATCTTGAGTTGGATATTTATTGTTGTCGATCTCTGAACTTTGTGTAATGTGAAATAGCATGCTATTGCATTATCACTTTCATCTGGTGTTGTTCACCTCCATGTTCACAAGTTTGTAAGTTGGTCTTATTTAGGTTCATGATATATGATGGTTCATAGTGTTTGTAAGGTAGTCCACACGTTTGGGTTCCTTGTTTTTATGAGTTTAGCATGACATACAGGGTTAGATTCCCTGGGAATGTGGCACTCTACATAGCTGATGTGATGTAGCTCTCGACTCACTGATGGAGACTCTTATTGGCTGATGTGATGCAGCTGACGACCAAGTGAATAATCTGATGCGACGAAGCTCATGGCTGACTGAACTTAGATTTGTGCGAATACCCTATATATTCCTTTTGGCATGCTTGATGCCCATTTGCATACATTTCTTTTAGATTTTCTTTTATAGCTATATTATGCTTTCAGTCACCATCCTTTGTATATTTAGAAATGTGAATGAATGGTCGCATGATTTACTCACTAAAATTGATATCTTTGGTAACAATTGCAGATCCGTCGAGTAGCAGACCGAAGAAGGAGAAGATCAACGAATACCTCTGAGCCCTTAGCGACTATCTGCTACCCATTTTTTAGGTTTCACTTATTTATATTTGTTATATGTGTCTTTTATATATTTTGGATTGTATTTGGGTTTAGAGACTAGACTCTTCGACTGATACATTTATGCACAGTTTTTCACTATTTTTTATATATACATATGATATATTTTTTGGTTTCCACATATAGGTGTTTTATGATTGCTTCAATGATATTATTAAGAGTTCTGCTAAATTATTAAAAAATGTATAAAAATTCTTAATTTTCTCTAAAAATTATGAATAATGAGGAATGATAAATACTTTTCCTGAACACGAGTTATGAGGAGAATAAGACAATAAGGCTAACTGATATGTTATTATGTCTTATATGGCTAGGATTAAGGCTTAATTACGAAATTAGGCCGGGCAGTGCCATGATTAAAGGTTCAGAGCATCACAACCATACACGTTATCATAGGCAATAAATTGTATTTAGATTCATAAATAATGCATGCATTTCAAAAAGTAAGTCACGAAGATTAACAATGAATCACATAGATATGTCAGATAATGAATTCACAAGGAGAGCCTATCGCCAAGATATGAAATGGGAATTACAAATAGATCATCAAAATCAGTGATAACATGGCAAGATAGTTCACATAAAATGAATTACTAAGTATGATAACTAAACAATTGATGAGAATTAGTATTGAGGCCCTTGCTGATTTACTTAACCTAAGTAACACGCAAATCCACGTGTTCGAGGCTCCTTTACGCCTCAAATCGCGGATCTGACTCTTGAAACTAGTCCCTTACATCCCTGGGGTCAATTTTAGTTGTATTAAGTGTATCTTAGTTTGTGATTAAGGGTTAAGACCGATTGAAACCAAAACAACCCAAAACACTGGTACCAAAAACCATTATATGAAGAAACCCCATTCTTTGGACCATTTTTGAAAAATAAGATTACTTTCTTTCTCAAAACTAATATTTCGAGGTTGATCTTCTCTCTCTCTCTCTCTCTCTCTTCTTCTCTTATCTTTTCGACGATATGTTGAACATAAAAATGAAGTGAAAACGAAGGAGATATGACCATTTTACTAAAACTAGTAAATTGTCCTGCCTATAGCAGCATTAACGGGCTAATTAAACTTATTAGCGCATTAATGCAGCTGACAACTGCATTTATGTAGGACGGGATTCGGGGTTTTTGACCCCAAATCCCACTTAGGTCATCCCCATCATCCAAAACTCCCACAATAGAGTACAAACACCTCAAAAACATCAAATAGCATACATTATAAGAATAATATACATCATACATAGAGATTAAACATGCATTGAACTCAAGAATTTGTGATTTCATCAAGAACATTGTGAATTCTTCAATTGGTCATAACTTAGTGAAATCTAAGAAAAATTTCAAAATTCTTTATAATAGATTGAGTGGTTTTTCATAAGGATCCCAAATATGAAATTATATTTTAAAAGCAAACTCATTCTCAAACTAAAATTTGGCAAAAACAAGAATCATTGTGAAACCCCATGTTGCTCAAAAACTTCAAAATTTAAAAATGGAGTTTGGGGACCCAATTAGATGATCCATCTTGATCCTAGGTTGTATAAAACAACTTAATTTTGATTACATCAAAGCTCCATGATTAAAGAACTTAAATTCAATTAAATCGAAATAAAAAAATAAATAAGAACTCACCAAGGTATCTAGATTGATTTCCTAGACTTGGGATTTCTCATAGGTGATGAACTTGGCTTTAAATGCTCCAAGTTTTACAAATTTCCTGCATGATATAAGATAGGACAACAAAGTCATGACATCAAGAGTACGATAGGTATATCAACCCAAATGACTATTAATAAATGCACAAATAGGAAATGAAATTGAGAGAAATATCTCAATCAATTTACTTACAGGTTATGCCAATTTCCTAGCTTAACCGGCGTCCTGACACCCCAAAACGCGTACTCGAACTCCGAAAATCTCCTTTAAGCTCTTGAGGTAAATTATGGTGCTTTAGGACTTGTACAAGTTATTATAGTTGATTTAAGTGGTTTTAAGTTTTAATTTTTCAAATCAGCCCCATTAATAAGTTATTTATGTCCAAATCTACTTCATTAAAATAGAGACAGTTTTGGTGCAACAACTTGTGGGTTAAGTTCAATTACCAAAACGTTAAAATTATGTGTTATAGTATAAAGAGAAGTTTTTAGTGATATATCTTAGCTTTCCAGAACTATAAGGTTTGCGCAATTTCAATACGAATCGAAGGAGATATGAAAATTTTACCACAACAGCTCAAATATTTTTTGGATTTTGACCAACAACTTTTAAAATTTTATTTCTCCTAAACCATAGTTTTAAAACTCATAATTTTTTTACTAAAGATTATTAACATATCCTAGAACTATACTAAAAGATGAGCTCAATCCAATAAGAAATGAGGCAGTTATGCTCAAAACAACAAGACATTAAAAAAATGGTGAACCAAGAAATTTCAGATTCATTATTAAAGTTGCAGAGGATTTTAAGACATGAAAACATTCAAATTTCAAAATATTTTTAGTAGGCAAAACTTGTTCCCCTTTGAGTTAGCTTTCACATGCAACTAGAATGGGTCTATTTTGATTTAAAATGAGGAAGTTTTGATCAAATTATAAAGGCTGATTCATAATACAACATGCATAATTTCAAATTTGATTACAACTTCAAAAATTCATAACTTTATGAAAATAATTCCAAATCCAGAACTTTATAGTAGAATTAGTAGAATTTCACAAGGAATCAAAACATAGAATTAGATTTTGAAAAAAAAAGTCATTTGACCATTGAAATTGCTGAAAAGCCATAACTAAACCAAAACCTGCAATTTTTGTTTAAATTGCACAAATTAAAGGGGAGTCTAGCTTACCTAGTTGTAGATCCTCCTAATCCTTGATCTCTACCTCCAATTCACCAGAATTTCATCATAATTCACTAATCTCTCTCCAGATCTTTCTTTCCTCTTTTGGTTACAAATGAAAGTGATTTGCATGAAATCTCATCTAACCTTCTATATATATATATATATATATAAGTGAAGTGAGTTTGGAGCCCTTGATCTTCATGTATATATCCATCTCTAGACCAATCTCATGACTTATAATATGACTCCACAATTCATTATCCATCCACTAACTTACCTCTACTAACACCAAACTTAGCTCAATTTGAATACTAATGGTATCCACACGTATCTCGAGGACATCAATGGATATTGTTTTATTTTTCTAACTTATGTTACATTAATATAAATTCAACAATAGCCACATCAAATTAGCTATTTAAGCCAAACTAACTTAAATTAAGACTTACCACATCACTTTCTATCCCGTTCCCATGCCAACATGCATCTCGAGGCGTGTCCCCGCTCACATCTCGATAATTATATACAAGTAGAGATGACTTAGTAAGCTACACAAATACAATACATTAGGAATACATCACATCAAAACTAACATATACCTTGGCCACATGCTTGTTATAGGTTGATAAAATCATGCTTTGATTTGAATCATGAAATTCTTTCTACTCGACTTGTTATCTTGAGTTGGATATTTATTGTTGTCGATCTCTGAACTTTGTGTAATGTGAAATAGCATGCTATTGCATTATCACTTTCATCTGGTGTTGTTCACCTCCATGTTCACAAGTTTGTAAGTTGGTCTTATTTAGGTTCATGATATATGATGGTTCATAGTGTTTGTAAGGTAGTCCACACGTTTGGGTTCCTTGTTTTTATGAGTTTAGCATGACATACAGGGTTAGATTCCCTGGGAATGTGGCACTCTACATAGCTGATGTGATGTAGCTCTCGACTCATTTGATGGAGACTCTTATTGGCGATGTGATGCGGTGACAACCAAGTGAATAATCGATGCGACGAAGCTCATGGCTGACTGAACTTAGATTTGTGCGAATACCCTATATATTCCTTTTGGCATGCTTGATGCCCATTTGCATACATTTCTTTTAGATTTTCTTTTATAGCTATATTATGCTTTCAGTCACCATCCTTTGTATATTTAGAAATGTGAATGAATGGTCGCATGATTTACTCACTAAAATTGATATCTTTGGTAACAATTGCAGATCCGTCGAGTAGCAGACCGAAGAAGGAGAAGATCAACGAATACCTCTGAGCCCTTAGCGACTATCTGCTACCCCTTTTTTAGGTTTCACTTATTTATATTTGTTATATGTGTCTTTTATATATTTTGGATTGTATTTGGGTTTAGAGACTAGACTCTTCGACCGATACATTTATGCACAGTTTTTCACTATTTTTTATATATATATGTGATATATTTTTTGGTTTCCACATATAGGTGTTTTATGATTGCTTCAATGATATTATTAAGAGTTCCGCTAAATTATTAAAAAATGTATAAAAATTCTTAATTTTCTCTAAAAATTATGAATAATGAGGAATGATAAATACTTTTCCTGAACACGAGTTATGAGGAGAATAAGACAATAAGGCTAACTGATATGTTATTATGTCTTATATGGCTAGGATTAAGGCTTAATTACGAAATTAGGCCGGACAGTGCCATGATTAAAGGTTCAGAGCATCACAACCATACACGTTATCATAGGCAATAAATTGTATTTAGATTCATAAATAATGCATGCATTTCAAAAAGTAAGTCATGAAGATTAACAATGAATCACATAGATATGTCAGATAATGAATTCACAAGGAGAGCCTATCGCCAAGATAATAAATTGGAATTACAAAGAGATCATCAAAATCAGTGATAACATGGCAAGATAGTTCACATAAAATGAATTACTAAGTATGATAACTAAACAATTGATGAGAATTAGTATTGAGGCCCTTGCTGATTTACTTACCTAAGTAACACGCAAATCCACGTGTTCGAGGCTCCTTTACGCCTCAAATCGCGAATCTGACACTTGAAACTAGTCCCTTACATCCCTGGGGTCAATTTTAGTTGTATTAAGTGTATCTTAGTTTGTGATTAAGGGTTAAGAACGATTGAAACCAAAACAACCCAAAACACTGATACAAAAAACCATTATATGAAGAAACCCCATTCTTTGGACCATTTTTGAAAAATAAGATGACTTTCTTTCTCAAAACTAATATTTCGAGGTTGTTCTTCTCTCTCTCTCTCTCTCTCTCTCTCTCTCTCTCTCTTCTTATCTTATTTTTTCGACGATATGCTGAACATAAAAATGAAGTGAAAACGAAGGATATATGACCATTTTACTAAAACTAGTAAATTGTCCTGCCTATAGAAGCATTAACGGGCTAATTAAACTTATTAGCGCATTAATGCAGCTGACAACTGCATTTATGTAGGACGGGATTCGGGGTTTTTGACCCCAAATCCCACTTAGGTCGTCCCCATCATCCAAAACTCCCACAATAGAGTACTAACACCTCAAAAACATCAAAGAGCATACATTATAAGAATAATATACATCATACATAGATATTAAACATGCATTGAACTCAAGAATTTGTGATTTCATCAAGAACATTGTGAATTCTTCAATTGGTCATAACATAGTGAAATCTAAGAAAAATTTCAAAATTCTTTATAGTAGATTGAGTGGTTTTTCACAAGGATCCCAAATATGAAATTATATTTTAAAAGCAAACTCATTCTCAAACTAAAATTTGGCAAAAACAAGAATCATTGTGAAACCCCATGTTGCTCAAAAACTTCAAAATTTAAAAATGGAGTTTGGGGACCCAATTAGATGATCCATCTTGATCCTAGGTAGTATAAAACAACTTAATGTTGATTTTACATCAAAGCTCCATGATTAAAGAACTTAAATTCAACCAAATCGAAATAAAAAGATAAATAAGAACTTACCAAGGTATCTAGATTGATTTCCTAGACTTGGGATTTCTCAATGGTGATGAACTTGGCTTTAAATGCTCCAAGTTTTACAAATTTCTAGCATGATCAACCTCTGATTCTCATCTCTCTAATGGTGCATGTTCATGAAAAACGCTAAGGGTTGGTATTTATACTACTTTCCCTATTCAAATCATAGTCACACATCTTGTTTCATTATGTCCATGTAGAGGTGCATCAAATGCCCGTATTTACCCAATAACGCTCAACTAACTCTCTCTAACCACTAACATAATTAATATGATCTTCTAGGATCTAGTGGTATGCGGATCCCAGGGCAATATCTATGGTTCTTATTTTATTCAAAGCATCTCCAACCTAACTACATTTTGTATTCGGTTGATGAAAATAGAGTTCGGTTTCTACAATCGAACTCCATTTTTAGAGTTCGTGAATAGTGGAATGCCAACATTTTGTCAATTTTGTGTTTTTTAGTTTTTTAAATGTGAATTTATAATTATATTTACTTTAAATTTGAAAAATAAAAAATATTTTTTTCTAAAATTTTTATTCATTTAATAATTATTAAAATTAATATAAGTAAATGAGAAAAATAAACAAAAATAAGAAATAGAGTTTTAGAGAAGAAATATAGTTTGTGGTTGGGAAAAAATAGAGTTTGATGTGACATAATTGCAAAATAGAGGGGAAAATGGAATTTTGTGGTTGAAGATGGTGACATTTTGAACTTAGACTTATTCGATTAGGCTTACTTAAATAAATCAACTGCTTAAGTTGATTGAGTAACCTAGTACAAATATTTTAATATATTTAAAACATACTTAGGTACGTGCCACATCATTTACTATCCGAGTTTCAGACCTGCATGCATATAGAGGCATGACTCCACTCGCACAATTGACTATGAAATTATAAATCAGCACACGAGTATCTATATAGGTAGTACACGTCACCGCCCATAAATAAAATATTTGAAAGTCATTACATACTTCCCAACCAATAAGAATTTTGTCCTCAATCAAATTCTAACTCGGGCGAATTGTTACTAGAAGCACAAAGCGAGGAAGTGCTAGTCAATTGGTCCTTCTACTTTTCCTCACGTGGACTTGACCAAATGTGACTAGGTGGACTTGAACGATCTAAACTGGGGGGTACACATCCAAACCAAATAGTTTAGATTCTTTCCATTTATCTTAGACTCACATAGAGTGGCTCGCTCAATACTAGACTCACACAGAGTCACTACACACACAACTCGATATTTATTTCGAAGTGTGAACTCACACAGAGTCGATGTACACAACTCGATACCTCACTTCGAAGTTTGGACTCACAAAAAGTCAATGCACACATCTCAATTAATCCACTTCAAATGATGGGCCCACACAGAGTCATTGCACATAACTTGGTTTTCTCACTTGAAAGGATGGCTCACATAGAGTCGTCACACATAGCTCAATATCTCAACTTTAAAGGAGGGACTCACACAGAGTCGTTGAACACAATTCATTATCTCAACTTTGAAGGAGGGACTCACATTGAGTCATCGCATACAACTCAATATATAAAGTTCAAAGGAGGGACTCATAAAGTGTCTTTGCACACAACTTAATGTCTTAAACTTTGAAGGGTGGGCTCACATAGAGTTGCTGATAAGTGATTATTTAGACTTATATATATGGTATTAGTTTAATAGTATATTTATTATAAATATCTTGAAATGAGCTCAAATTGATGATATTTATGTATTTTCAGGTATATGAGGTATAAAGGAGACAAACGAGCGATTTCGTAAATAAACAAGGGTAAAATGCATAAAAGTAAGGTTAACGCCGTGGCTAAGAGGCTTGAAATTATGGAAAGAAGCTAGACAGTGTGGGCACAACGTGGAGGATCAAGAAGAGGATAAAAGGAGGTAAGGATAGCCGATGCAGTGGTGGCGCTGTAGGTGAAAGGGGATGACGTTGGGAAGGTCTATATAGGGCGCCGAGTCTGCTGAGTGAGGAGAATTTCATAGAAAGTGTCCAAAGTTGTCACGATTCCGTGGCTTTACACACATAGCACCGGATCATTTATAGACAACACCGAGACAAATGAAAATAGAAAGTTAGAGTTCTATTTTGTGTAGAATTGTCTACTAGAGTTTTAATTTTTTTAAAGTGTCTTAAGAGTATGAAAAGGTATTAGAACGTGGTAAACTCACCAATAGTGATTAGGAGCAATAGATTAGCATAGTTTTACTATGCTCTTGAGTATTAACAAGATTTGTTGAAAAGAAGACATTGAAGACTTACGTGTAGTTGTTCAGTATTGTTTTCTTTGATTTAATTGAAGTTATTCGTTTAATGTTTGATTGCAATGGATACCATTATGTGTATGTTTATCTCAATGAAGTGTGAGTAGTTCATTTATCTTAGGGATTAATGGATCCCATAGTATGAATGCTATACCAAAGTTGTTAGGAGTGGGTTATAATGTTGAAAAATGCAATGGTTAGAATTTGTATTGATTCTGAGTATAATGCTACGAACATCTTGAAAACTTATTTGTTGATATTAGATTTTAGGAGTTATCATGGCCATTGAAGCTTCTAAGACGAATAAGGATGATAAAACTGTAAAATATATAACATCGATAGATAGTTATTGATTAGGGAGGCACATATAGTAAACTTAATTGTTATGAATCCAAAGATTTGGAACATAAAGCAATGTGGAACTTACGTTATTCAGACTAATAAGTGGAGTTCTAGTTTGCACATTATAATATTTTTCGTCACAATAGTGGGTTGAAGTGGATTTGAAGGAAATCTGTCTATTTTAATTAGGTATTGCACACACATAATGAAGATTAAGAAAGTGAGTTGAAAAACGTAGTTATTCATTACTTAGATGAAGTTGTGAACTAAGCTCTTCTTAATATTAGAGTTAAAAGTATTTATATTGTTTTATTAGATTAATAGATTTGTTTAAAACAAAATTAAAAAGGATTTCCTTAACAATAAAGTATTTTGACTAAGTATACTAAGTGCAATACACCTTTCCCTAATGACGATATCCGTAATCAACGTAAGTTGATCACTTTATTACTTCAATCGAGCTATTATACTTATAGCCGTGATCAAGTTTTTGGTGCCGTTGCCAGAGATAGGTAGCCATTTTAACTTAATTTACAAAATTGTTGAGTTTTATTCTAAGTAATTTACTTTCAAGTTTATAAAAAAAAGAAAAAAAGTTTAAGTTTCAAGTTTGACATATGCACTTGATCTTTGTGATTTTTCTTTAAGGAAGAATTAGTGCGTGCATAGCAAAGGATAGAAGGACTTAGTGTGTTACGATCTTGAGATTGAAAAAACTAACAAAAGAAAGAAAAAGAAAGGAATCAAGATGGCAGAGGATCAAGCACGAAACCAACAACATGGCCGAGGGAATAACCAACCCGAAGGTGATCTGGTAGTGCAAGACAGAGTGCAAGGACATATATGTCTTCGTGACTACTTCAAGCTAGAAGTTCAAAAGACTTACAACGGAGTGATGAGGCTTCCATACAACACAATCGAGTTTGAACTAAGACCGTATCTAATCAACATGGTGCAAAATAGCTTGATCAATATGAGATTTTTCCTATTCTTATTGAGTGGAAAAGCCAAATCCTAGTTCCAAGGACTAACTGCAGGGAGTATAACTTCATGGGTGAAAATAAATGAAAGATTTCCAGACAAGTTCTTTCCCCCAGTGAAGGTCAGTGAAAGGAAATTGGAAATCAATCAATTTAAGCAAGAAGATGCCGAGTCTCTTGGCAAGGCTTAGCAAAGATTCAAAGAGATGCTGAGGGGATGCCCAGGTCATGGATACGTGAAATGGGCACAACTACAGATTTTATACTATGGGATGAATCACAACACCAAAACACTAGTAGATGCCACAGTAGGTGGTTCTTTACTAACCATGGATGATGATGGAACATTATATCTCCTAGATCTTATGTCTTAAAACTCTACAGCACATACTCATTCCACAGTGAGGAAACCGGCAGACGTTTATGAGATTGATTTGCAAGTTGAGATCATGGCACAACTATTCAACCTGAGTAGTCAAATGGCGAAACCTCAAATGGGACAACAAAGTGCACAAGTGCAAGATATACAACAACCCATTAATCACCAAGCCATGGTGGTTAATCCAATGGACATGCAACAAGGAATGAAGCTTTAGGAGATCAACTTCATGAACAACCATAGCTTTGGAAACAACTTCAGGCCAAGAGGAATGACTCCTTCAAAGTTTTATCAAGGATATAAAAACAATCTTAAATTCTCATATGGAAAAATCCTGATAACGGAAAAATGTTTTAAAGTCAATAGAGAAATTCTTGCATGCCATCAATATGAGCAACAGGGAATGCCATGAGAAGCACGAGAAAGAGATGGAAAATTTGAAGCAAGCTATGAAGAGGATGGACGATGACATACCACAATCCATAAAAAACCTAGAGAGACGAATTGGTCAGCTAGCCAATGCTTTGAACTTAAAGAAGGAATGGCAATTTCCAAGTAACACTATCGTAAATCCCAAGGAGAATGTTAGTGCTATTCACATAATGGCACTTCAACAACGAATGAGCCTATGCATGAGGAAGTGATGTACAAGCCAGAAAGAGTCAACACTTTGGCTAGGAGGAAGTATGAAGTGATGCATGAGAACTGAATGGAAGTGAGGCAAGATGAACTTGAATGATTCAAGCAACAATGGATCAATGCCTTGAAAAATGAAAAGAAAGGGAAGAAACAATGGAGAACTAAGAAACAAGATGAATAACCTTTTGACAAAGCATCGAAAAGAAATAGTATCAAGGTTTTTCCAAGGAAGCCAGAACCAAAGTTCTAGTTCTCACCAAGATTTCAACCAATCAAGAGGAGAGATCCCAGAGATATATGCATACATTTAAGTATTGATGGGCATCGGTCTAGAAACATCTTATGTGATACAGGAGCATCAATCAATGTCATGCCAGTAAAGGACATGTTACAAGTCGATTCGAAGATCAATTGCCTCGATACAATAATGTTGCAAGTAGTTGATAGTAACTAGGTACCGACAATCTGGAGTGTCTTGAATGTGCATGTGAAAGTGGGTAGATTCACATTCTTCACGGATTTTGAGATTATGGATCATGACATGGATAGTGATGCGACTATGATACTCAAGCAACCATTTTTGAACACTGCCAATACGATCTGCACGCGAGGAAAAAATGATCGCAATAAGTATCGAGGAGGATGATGATGCCAAGAAGATTGTCTTTATTAAAGGGCATGAATTACATCCGAATAGGAGATATATCGTTATATCCAACCTTCAACTAGAGTAACTCGATTTAGACTCAGACTAAATGAGTGAAAAGGCGTTAGGCTAATAACGTTAAACTAAGTGCTACTGGGAGGCAGCCCAATGGTTTTTAAATTTCAGTAAAGTACTTATTTAGTTAGTTTAGTAGTAAAACCCAAACATTTAGTTATCTAACTTTGAAAATCGCTAAATATGCACAGATAGACCATTTGGGTGACGATTCATCGAAATGGACGAGTCTTGACTAGCTTAGTAAAGAGTACAAAAAAGAGCAAAAGAGTTAAAGTGGTAAAGGTCAGGTACATGGGCAAATCATGGGTATATTTTTATGGAAACTCTTGTATATACATGGTATTTTACGTTATCATGGCGCCTTGTGTAATATAGATAAAGCAGCAAGAGCGCCAATAGGGAGTTAATGAAAAATATGCAAAATTATATAAGCATATTGGTCAATGCTGTGCGTGTAAACACATGGCGCCGTGGGCATAAGGGACGACGCCAGTGGGTGCCGAGCTATAAGCAAGAAAAGCTCACAATTGGCTCGACACCGTCACGACGCAGTGGCGGCGTCGTGGCCCGGCACCAACATCAAAGAGAGGGGTTTTAAACCCTATTTCACCTTCATCTTGCATACTTGAAACCAATTCCATACACAATCAACCAAGCATACACCCATCTAGAGCCAAAGTTTGAGCAATTTTAAGTGAGAAAAGAGTGTTCCTAGTGATCAAGAGTAAAAAGAGAGAGTACATTATGGATTTGCACAAAGAGGAAAGCTAGGGCATTGATTTGAAGAAGAGATTCAATTGAGCACTATGGTTTTAGTTTGTGAGCAAAGTGAGAGGGCTTGGATTGATAAAGGCTTAGAAAAGCAATCTACATTGGAAAGTAGTCCATCATTGAGGCAAATTTACAATTTCATTAATTAAGCTTTGAAAATTTGGAGATACTTTGATGAAATTGCATGAATTGTGGATATGAGGTTGTTGAATAGAAATTTTAAGTTATGTGAATATTGAGCATCAATGTAGCTTATGGAGACCTAATATATCTCTTTTGCATTATTTGGCATGTGAGTGATCCTTGTGAATGAAAACTTTGATTTTAGGTGATTTGAAGACCCGTGTTGTTAGTTGTGGTGTTGTGTGAAATATTGAGAAAATTCCAAGAATAAGAAGGCAAACTAAGTCAAGTTAGTGAAGTGAGAGCAAATGATTATGAGGATGTTAGGGCATGTGCCCTAGGTCAATTTACAAACATTATTTATCTTATAATTTTAGTTAATAAAATAAAGGTTTTCATTTGCTATTTTATTATAAGTGATTGCATGTTTACCTTATAATAAGATCCATTGGTATAGGGAACTAAAACTAGTATGAATCTTGATTGATAGATGTGATGATCATGTGTATAGGGATAAGAATTGAGATCATGAGTACTTATTAGGTAACAAGGTACTGGACTGACCCACTATGAGAACACCACATGATTAAGTCATAGGTGTTACTCATGATAGGTATATCATTTTTCCATTCAACTTGAGATTACCATAGATTTCAATATTATGAGCATGGTAATTTGATACAATCAAATATTGTCTTTATTCGGATGATTATAAAAATTGTTATTGGTTACCATGTGAATAATATGTGAAGGTACGTAATCAAGATTGTCAAGGCCCACTTAACTAAGCCTTGACTTATCCCTAATTAGGCACCTAAACCATACAATCATCTTTGTACGTCGAAATAATTTTTATTTTTAATTCTTAATAATGATCCCAAACTAATCTAAATCCGTAACTGACCTCGATTCTTAATTTGTTTTATTATAGAAAATTAGGAATTCATGACAATATTTTGTAAAAATTTTGGCAGCACCTCCCCTAAAGTTGGCCTACCGAAAAATCACCTAATAGACAACGAAATGGGGAGTTGCCTAGAAGGACTTACAAGTCCCCACGGTTCACAATATATATCAAATTTAAATAATTAAAACTAAATTCCAATTTGAAATCCTTATTTACAGCTTTACAACTTCAAATTAAACTAATACTATTTCATGAATTAAATTAATGTCAAATGAAACCATAAAACATTTCCAAAACTTCTTAAAACTGGCCTATAAAGCTCTCATACTTATTCGTGTATGTTTCACGATCTACAATCACCGCGAAAACAAAAATAATATATATAAAATGATTACAACAAGAAAATTAAACTTTAAGAATTGAAAACATTCACCTAGGTCTTCGAGCCT
Organism: Stephania cephalantha; assembly: GCA_039657325.1. Taxonomy (NCBI): domain Eukaryota; kingdom Viridiplantae; phylum Streptophyta; class Magnoliopsida; order Ranunculales; family Menispermaceae; genus Stephania; species Stephania cephalantha. The sequence goes on along the minus strand of CM077578.1, from coordinate 26,012,669 downwards.
TGTTCATTCTTTCTTGTCATCACAAAGAACCTGACATCATAAAAAACAACTCGAAAATGTCACGTGTGTAAACTCCTATATTGCTCTGTACTCTAGCAAATGTTAGTCTGAATACATGGAGACATGTAATTTCATTTCCAAATAAAAAGAAATTTATATAACAAAATGAAACCCTTTTATTACTATTCAAGGTTCATAAACAGGTTAGACGACCCAAGAATGAATCTAAAACAATAATAAAAGTCCAATGCATGCTCCTCGAAAAACTTGCATGCTTTAAGTCTTATGTGTTCCAGTCCAACTGGTCAAGAAACCTAGCTTCGAGTCCCACTCGAGAGCTGTAGCACTAACAAGCCATCGTCCAGAATGACACGAATGCATGGCCAAGAACGATGCAAAATGCAATGCAGACTAAACACAAATGTAGGTACAAAGATAAATTCTATAAGAAGTAATGACCATCGTAGGGTTTACTTACAACCAAACTGATTCAAAATTGATAGCGAAGCCTCACTCACGTGTTTCTCGAATCTCACGAGCCTTCACAAGTCCTATTGAACCAATAAAGTTTATAACTTAGAGTCTTATCTCAATTTAATATTTAAAAACAACTTCATATAGTTTTCAATTCAAGTTGGTACTACAATCCTTCAAAATTTTAACAAAAGTACTTTAAAACTCCAAATAACTCCTCTAGATCCTCAAAACCATTTTAACATACCTACAAAGTCTTTTCAAAATCTAAACTTTCATTTGAAGTCTCGTTTCCACATTAATTCCTCAACTTCAATTATAACTTGTTTAAATGACTTGCAAACTAGTTTATCAACCCCAAAACCCAAAAAAATTGTTTTGAGTTTTTTGCTGTGTATGAACCCCAAAACCCAACAGAGGCATCATCCTCAGGAGATCCTAATGAGGAGAAACCTAGGCAATTTAAGTCTAAGTACTATATTAGTAGAGAGGCTAGGGATGGATATGATGTCATTGAGTATAGAGAGTTCATTTATGAGAGAGGAATTAATTTATCGGCTAAGTATGACAAGAAAGTAAACAATTTTGTTAAGCAATAATGTTTGGAGCAACTCACTCAAGACTATAGGGAGAACAAGGTTAAAAAAGTGAGTGAAATTGTTTATGAATTTTACATCGATACAAAGTTTACAAAGAAGGGTGACCTAGTAAAGGTATGAGGGGTAGTTGTCCCCTTTAATGAACGATACATTAATGGCTTCTATGGATTAGAGCATATGAGTATGGAGGCAGCCTCACTGAGTTCCCAGATAATTTATATGAGAGACCCTACAACCTAAACATTTTCAAAGCTATAGAGAGAGCATTCGTTGTCCGAAGACAACAAGGATGCGTAATGGGAGCTGAGAATGTGCCGAAACACATTAAGAAGGGGAGCATGAGTAAAGTTTATAGAATGTGACAACACTTTCTAGTTGTTTCATTGTACCCAACCACTCGGCAGGGCGAGATCAACAAGCAAAAGGCGGTTTGTTTGTATGAGATTACAAAGTATGAGGATATCAACATAGAGGATATCATCTACAAGAACCTAAAGGAGTCTATAATGTCAGAAAGAGACAACAAATAGTTATTTCCAATTTTGACTACTCATATGTGCTTCAAGGCCAGAGTGCAATTGATTCGAGAAAAGGAGTTTGATATTGAAGCCCAACCAACCATATATTAGGAGTTTATGCTCACCTTGAAATCACCTACTGGTTACCAAAACTCCAAGGATGAGAGGGAGAGAGCCGAGGAAAATAGACTTGAGGTCAGTTGTTAGCCAATGAGCAAGAAGATCACGCAACAACAACAGCAGCAGTGGAGTTAGCCCAAGAATTACAGATCGAAGGATATGAAAAGGAGGAGGATCACTAACAGGGATTTGTTAAGGGCTATGAGTTTGTAGACCCACTTACAGGAGAGCATGAATTAAATGGTCCTAAGGTTTTTCCACCACCTCCTTCACCATAGGCACTAGTACCACCACCAGAGGATTTGACTCTATGGCTACAAAGGCTGTGGATTGTTGAGATGAGGAGACAATACAAATAGGAGAGGGTAGGGACATAAGTAGATATGAGAGGAGCAGACAAATGAGACCTACTAATAGGTGTGTTGACTTCGTAACACCGAACTACGTGTTTGATCAAGATGTGGTGCAGAGCAGAAGGGCGGAGCGTCCTTTGACACCATCTTTTGCCAAATCTGATGATGCAGATGATGATGATAATGTACAGTCCTACAATCAGAGTTTTAAGATTTCTTTAAACCTTGGGGAGATGAGAGATACATTTATACTGATTAACTTTATGTTTGGGATATGTTATTAGTTATTTCAAGTTATAAGTTTATGCATTATTATATCTTGTGTTATTATATGTTTGTGTTTAGTGTTTTTCATGTTTTAGGCTTATTCTTAAACCTTGAGGACAAGGTTTGGTTTAAGTTGGGGGCATCAACACTACATTATTGAAAGGGGTAAGAAAGGATGAAATAAAGATAAGTACTGTAGGTATGATCATAAAATTTTATTTTTGAAGCAGTTAAAGAGGAAAGCATGGTAGTATATTTTTTTCTATTTACTTATTATTTGAATGTGCTTAAGTAGTTTAGATTAGATTATATATAGTAATATGTAATGAATAAGTAATTCATTTGCAAAGCTTATGCCTTTAATTGTGGATGAGTAAGAATGAAAATGTCTGGGTAATATGAAACTCAAAAAAATGTTATTAAGTTTTTGAAGAAAATAAGAAATGTAGCAAACAACGGTATAAATACATGATTAGAAACCTAGAGTTAAGAAAGACCATGAACTTGAAACAAAAGCAAGGAGAATACTAGAACACTTATTGTGGAAAAGTTAGATTTCTAAGGAATTCTGTAATAAATGTGAATCTTACTTGAGCAAAAAGCAAATAAGACTTAGTGCTAAGAGAGGAAGAAATAGACATGATGTTTAATGAAAAAGTTGGAGTTAAAACTTGCTTGATAGAGTGAAAGTGAGAAGTGCTAACAAGAGTTTTAAACAAAAATAGAGAGTCCCACAAGTTCTATAAGAAAAGGAGCAGAGAACTTGATGGTTGAAAAAAGTGAGGAAAAACGAAATCCATTAAAAAGAGCAAAGACTATACAACTAAAATATATGAGGAGAAAGAAAATAGATAAAAATAAAGAAAATAAAGACGAAAGTTAAATTAAAACTCTTGAAATAAAAGATTTAGCTCAAGTACAAGTAGCTTAATTGATTTAATTTTTTTTTCCAACTATATTAAGTCCTATTAACTCTCGAAGTGCTAAAGTCTACAAAACTAGTATGATCTATGCTTATTTGTGAATTCTTGAGCTTAATGAGAAATCATGAAATTGGACACTTGCTACTTGAGTCTCAAGGTGAAATAAACTTGTCTAATATCATTATTTATATCTAAAATCAACTTAAATCACAATATAAATATGTCTAATTATTGACTTGTCATCCTGTTCCCTGAGAAAGAAAACACAAAAAAATTAAGTGTAGATTATCAAACTAGAAACTAAAACTTTTTTTTTATAAAATTAAAAGTAAATTGCTGAAAATAATATTCTTAACAATTGTGTAAATTGAACTAAACTAAGTGTGGCTACCTATCCCCGGCAATGACGCCAAAAACTTGATCATAACCTCAAGTATAACAATTCAATTGTAGTAATAATGTGATCAACAAATGTTGATTACGAATATCGTTCCTCTAGGAAACGTTTATATGGACACACACACTTTGTTAAGTTCACTATATCGTTAATAAGATCTCTTTTGTTTTGATTTATCTAAACTACTTTATTCTATAAAATCAAAGTAAATTAACTTGTATTCTTATATTGAGAAAACTCTTAGGGTGTGTTTGATAGCAAAGAGAATTTTCAATGAGAAAAAGTATTTACTTTGGCAAATTTTCTGTAGAAAATTTTTTTAAAAGAATTTTCTCATTGCTGTTTGATTGCACGTGAGAATTTTTTTTTTTCAATTTTCTACTGTTTGATAACTAATGTAATTTTTTTTTTCATTTTTTGCAGTACCACGAATTGACCATTATATTCGACCTAGTTTCGATAATCAAAATAATAACCCCATTCAAATCCGACCATACACCACAACAAACACATACCAACCACTATATCTACCAATAAAAAATACAAATTTGAACGAAAACCAAACTCAATCTTTCCTTACAAACTCGACTTAAGTGAAGATGAAGTTGGCTGTGACGAACTTCGACAACACAAACACCTCCAACCACCACCTAGAAGGAAAATCTAGGGGGAGAGGAGAGAACAAAAATACATTATAATGACAAAAAATAGTGGGTTTTACTAAAAATTGCTTGATATTAACGATTTCATCGAGACTTTGTATCCAAATGCAAGATTTAACCCCAAAATGGAAGCCCTAAACTCAACAACAAAATCACAAATAATACCGATTCAAAAAATAAAAATAAAAAACTCCAAAAAATCTCGAAATCGACACTAATAGAGATGATGAAAGCACTCATGGTGTCGAATCGATGTGGTTTTGATCGGGTTTCGTGGAATAGCGTGGGCCTTTAATTAATGCAAAGTTTTCTAGATTTCCTTCCCCGCCTCCCCGCTCTTTTCCTTCGACAGTGTAGTTGATCTTCAAAATGAGTTCATCGTCGTTGTCGTCGTCATCAAATAGCGACAATGAAATCTGGAAAACGTTGGACGATCTAGACACTGAAGAAGAAAAGAAGAAGTAATCTCTCTCAACATTCTCCACAACAATCTCATCCTCAATAATCAAGCGAAGAAGAACTACAACAACAACTCCGAAACTCCATCTACATCCATGGCGGCGGCGAAGGGGGCGAAGTGATTTGGATGAGACTCGCCGAATTCGAAGACTACGATCCACATTTCTCGAGAGAATGGAGGCGGGGCGCGTCTGGAGGAGCGGATCTCGAAGAGGCTTCCCAGAGGCCAAGCCGAAGACGAAGACGACGAGCTTTTCGGAGATTTCAAGTTCGTTTCATCTTCAAATCACTCCAATCAACAACAACACAACGAAGATGATGACGATTGGGGAGATTTCGTCGACAATTTCTCGAACTCGAACAACAATCACGATTTCTTTCCCTCTCACAGACTCGACGGATTCAACAATTTATCGGTTAATGGATTCTTCGGTGGTCAAAACCCTAGCGGAGGAGCCTATGACGCCACCAGAGATCTCGATCCCTTTGATAGCTCTTGTGTCGAGTCGATGTGAATTTGAATTCGGTTATCTTTGTTGAGAAGCGGTGGGAGAAGCTTAGAGGAGCTATACCGCTTTCGATTTTCGGAGACGAGGAGGCGGAGGAGGTGGTGGTGAGATGGAGAAGCCTTGTTTCGGTGTTGGTGGTGATGCTCGGAGGAACTTGGAGTCCGAGTTTGGGTATTGCGTGAGAGAAAATCTTCAATTTTCATGTTGAAATAAGAGAAAATAAATGAGGAAAATTAGGGGGTGGATTTTTTTTTCTCTGTGCGGTTACAAATGTATCAAACACCCAAAAAAACGGTTATACTAAAAAATAAAACAAATTTTCATGATTGTTTTCATTTTCCCTGCTATCAAACACACCCTTAGTTCACAACTTCACCTAGGTAATGAATTACTATACTTCCCATATCACACTTCCTTCATCTTTCTTATGTGTGTGCAATGCTTAGTTAGAATAGATAGATTTACGTAATATTCACTTCAACCGACTATTGTGGTGAAAAAGATCTTAATGTACAAACTAGAACTCCACCTATCGATGTTAATAACATAAGTCTCACATGGCATTAAGTTCCAAATATTTAGACTCATAATAACCTATGGTTACTACCCATGCCTCCCTAATCAATAAGTATCAATCGATGTTATAAATTTTACGGTTGTGTTGTTTATATCAGGCTTAAAAGCTCCAATGGCCATGGTAACTCCTAAAACCCTTAATGAACAAACATGTGATCAAGATGTTCATAACATTATGCATAGAATTAACAAAAATTCTAAATATTACACTTCTAAACATTATAATCAATTCATAACTTCTTTTGCATAGTATTCATACCATAGGATCCATTGATCGCTAAGATAAATAGACTACTCACTCATTATCATCAAAAACATACAATTTATAGTATTCATTACAATCAAAGATTAAATCAAGTAACTTTAATTAAATCAAAGAACAATACTGAATCACCACAATTAGAGTGTTCAATTTATCTTTTCAAAACTCTTCTCAATACTCAAATCCAATGTAAAACTATGCTAATCAATGATGGTGGGTGCTAATCTCTCATAATCTATGCTCCTTAGTGAGTTTACAACATTCTAATACCTATTTGTATTCTTAAGATTCTTAAAGGTAAAATTAGAAACCCTAATTAACTATTCTAAATAAATTAGAATTGCAAAACTTTCTATTTTTCTGTCCTGACACTATCTTTAAGTGATCTGCGCTCACTATGTAAAGTGACAGCGCTGCCACAACATCAACTTTATATGTGTATTTTCTCCTCTCAATAGACTCGTCGCCCTTATGTAACTACTTTGGGCTGTATGTGTTAACCCACATCACTGCCATTATGTTACCTCTACTTTATCTCTTCCTTTGATCTTTACACCTTCTCCATGCCTTGTGTTCACTGCCCATTGCGTCAATGGTGTCCTCTACATCGTCAAGTATGGTTTTATGCTTTTTCTCCTTATTTCATCATGAAATCACTCCTTTGTCTCTTTTATGCCTTGTTGACCTAAAAACACATAAATACCATCAATTAGAGCTCATTCTGGGATATTTAGGCCAATTATACATCTAAACTAATCCTGTATATAAGTATAATTAAACACTTATCAGTGACAACCTTATTTCTATTAATCACCATTCCTAGAAGATTGGACATTTTCACAATTTTTGATCAAGAGTAGCAATTAATACCAACCTCTTGATTTACTTCTTACCAATTCATTCCCAATATCGTAAAGTATTCTCTTAATTCATAAAATCTTCAAATTCATTTGTTGGGTTTTTAGGGTTCATACGCAGTGAAAAATTCAAAACAATTTTGAAAAACCCCAACATGATCGAAAATAAGTTTTATTAAACTAGATCTACAAAAGTAAACCATACCTTAATCTGTGATTTTCTTCTTTGATTGTTCAATCTCCAAGACATTCAAGCGCCCGTCCTCTAACGAAAATCTACACACGACAATGACTACAATTTGGAGTGCTAGCCCCGAGAGAGATATAAAACATTTTTCATTTCTCTCACAAAATCCAAAGAACTCGAAAATAGCAAAAATGAAATCTTATACGCTTTTAATGTTTTAACCTCCATTTATATGTCTAGATAAGCTCACTTAAAAAACCTATCGTAATGCAACAATTGTATTTAGGCAATTCAAGAAAATTACTCATATGCCCTTATTAATAAGTTATCATATAACAAATTGTAAGGGCTTTTATGTCATTAGTTTTATCATATAAAATTCATTACTTTGGATAAATTGAAATTGTGCAAAACCATTCTTTACGTGCGACCCAATAGGTTCATGCGACGTTGGTAGTGAACCAAAACCATTTTAGTACACAAGTCATAAGTGGTCTCTAGCAAGACATTATGACTACCCAGGTAGCATGAATATCAAAATTGATACAACCTAACGAATAACATATATCATATCTTTTTGTCGTGGGATATCATTTGATTAAAAATAATGCATGGAAAGTATCGCTTAATGTTCAATCATACTAGTTTCGGTCTTTAGGTAAAATAAAAACATTAAATGACATTGATCATATCAATTCACTAGGACTTGGCCATTTAACAGTCTAACATATCGAGGGACCCACTAATATCTCTATCTATACGAGAGGGACAAATTCTATCTTGATTACACACCTTCATATATTATTCACATGGTAACCAATCACAATCTTTATAATTGTCCGATTAAAGGCAACATTTGATTGTGTCAAATTACCATGCTCCTAATATTGAAGTTTATGGTAATCTCAAGTCGAAATACTAAATGATATACCTATCATGAGTAACACGTATGACTTAATCTATGTAGTGCTCTCATAACGGGTCGGTCCAGTACCTTGTTTCCTAACAAGTACAAATGATCTCGATTTGTATCCCTATACACATGATCATCACATAACCATCAATCAAGATTCACACTAGTCTTAATTCATTATAGTTCCTAGTATAATGTACAACTACAGACGTTTAAGATATTTCAACAAATACCCATAGATCTTATTATAAGGTAAACATGCAATCACTTATAATAAAATAGTAAATGAAAACCTCTATTATTAACTTAAAAAATAAGATAAATAATGTTTGTATATTGACCTAGGGCACATGTCCCAACATCTCCCACTTGCACTAATGCCAATCATTCATTTATCTCATACCTAATGACCTAACATGACCATCATGTTTCGTTTGTGGAAGAGCCTTCGTCAAAGGATCTGCTACATTGTATTTTGTTTCAACTCTGCAAATCTTCACATCTCCCCTCTCGATGATTTCTTAAATGAGATGAAAACGTCTAAGTATATGTTTGGATCGATGGTGTGATCTTGGCTCCATGGCCTGTGCTATTGCCCCGTTGTTAAAATACAAACAAACAGGGTTAGCTATACTTGGAACCACACCAAGTATACAGATGAACTTTTTTTATCCAAACAGCCTCCTTAGCTGCATTAGATGCTGCTATATACTCAACTTTTGTTGTAGAATCTACCACAATTTCTTGCTTTAAACTTTTCCAGCTCACTGCTCCTCCATTCAAAGTAAACACATATCTAGACTACAATCTGAAGTCATTTATATCAGTTTGAAAACTTGCATCTATGTAACCATTTACAACAAGTTTGTTTTCCAAATCTCCATAGACCAAGAACACTTCTTTAGTCCTTATTAAGTACTTAAGAATGTTCTTTACTGCTATCCAATGACTCTCATCGGGATCAGACTAATATCTGCTTGTTGCATTTAAACCATATGATACATCAGGTCGGGTACATAACATGGCATACATGATTGATCCAATAGCTGATATAGAAGGAATCATATTTATGTGCTCTAGCTCATCATTAATATTTGAACATTGAGTCTTGTTGAGACTTATACCATGAAACATTTGCAAAAACCCTATTTGAGAGTCATACATATTGAACCTATTTAATACCTTGTCAATATAAGTACTTTGACTTAGACCGATCAACTTTTTATATTTATCCCTATAGATCTTAATCCCAAGGATGTAAGCTTCACCTCTTAAGTCCTTCATTGAGAAATACTTCCCTAACCAAGACTTGACACTATACAAGGTTGGGATGTCATTTTCAATGAGTAATATATCATTGACATACAGTACCAAAAAAAAACCACGCTCCCACTGACCTTCTTCTTTACACAAGGCTCACTTCATTTTTAAAGAAATCAAAGTCCTTAATTGCTTCATCAAAACAAAGATTCAAAATTTGAGAAGCTTGCTTTAATCCATAAATAGATCTTTAAAGCTTGCACACCTTCCTAGAATTCCCTTCATACTGTATCATATACATGTAATTAAGTTTCCATTTAGAAAAGCTATTTTGACATCCATTTGCCATATATCATAGTCATAATATACGGCTAGGGCAATTAGAAATCTAATGTATTTAAGCATGGCTACAGGAGAAAAAGGCTCATAATCAATACCTTGAGTCCATCTGAAATCTTTTGCTTCTAACCGTGCTTTTTAAATACGCACATTGCCATCCTTGTTAGTTTTCTTCTTGAAAACCCATTTACATCTAATGGTCTTACTACCTTCAGGTAAATCAACCAGGTTCAAAACTTGGTTATCATACACAAATTACATCTCAGAATTCATGCCACTAAGCCATTTATCTATCTCAGGGCTAGATACATCGTCCTTATAAGTAGTAGCCCCATTTTGATCTATAAGCACCACCTCACTACTATCAGTAATAAGAAATCCAAATCTCTCGGGCAGATGTCTTACCCTATCAGACCTACCCGGGACTTGTGATACTTGTGGAGGTTCAACTAGTTGAAGACATTATTAATCTCATACTAATAGTTGAGTGTTTATTTGTTGTTCTTGAACATATTTAAGATTTACTTTATTCCCATTGTCATCTTTTGAAATAAATTCTTTTTCCATAAAGACACCATTTCGAACAATAAACAATTTGTTCTTAGTGGAATTATAAAAGTAATATCCTCTAGTTTCTTTATGATAACCAATAAATATAAACTTGGTAGATTCGGTTGATGATTTTTTGAGATTTGTTGACGTACGAAAATTTCACAGCCCCTAATTTTAAGGAAAGATAGACTTGGTCTTTTCCCAAACCACATCTCATATGGTGTTTTATCAACAGCTTTAAAAAGAACACGATTCAGTGTAAATGCGGCAGTTTTTAAGGCATAACCCCAAAAGAAAATAAGAAGATCCGTGTGACTCAACATAGATCAAACCATATCCAACAAAGTCCGATTTCTTGACAGGTGTCAAGCGTGCACAATAATTTCCCATATTTTACTATTAACTTGTAATAGTGGTAAATAAGATATTGTCTCTACAGGGATTTTTCAAATCTCAAAGGAAAGTATTTTTTTCTCGTTTTTATTAATTTAGTTAATCTAATTAAACGAGAATTGAAATATTAAATAATTGAAAACTATAAATACTAACTTAATCAATCAAACTAACTAACTTAATCTAAACAATTCAAATCAAACAAAATTAAACAATACTCAAATTCAATATAATTCAAATATCTTAAACAAACATTTAAACAAACCCTCACTAAACAATGTAATATACCTGGATTGCTTTCAAATACTAGAACATAACATCACTTCACTCCATAGTTATAATAATAACATACGTGAAATCTTGGAATCATTAAATCCTATTTCGTAATAGGTTGATAGCCTTTAGTCAGCCACCGATTTTTCTAAATTCAATGGAAATGCCACATTCTTGTCATTATAAATCTACCTATTGGATAAAATGCAACACCATAGAAATACGATAGCATTACACTAAGTGAAAATATGCCTAATCTAAGCTAATATTAACCAAAGCCGTATAATAAACAACTTAGAACACAATCACCTTGAACATCCAATTTGAAAATGCCCTATAGATTAATCCTACTTACTACTTCTATGATGGTTGTCAATAACTATAGACATAGAATCTTTAAATATCACATAAAACATTTGCAACTATGCACGCAATACTAATCTTCTTTTGTTGTAATACGTAAAAAAAACTTGTTAAATCCGTGATTGATGTGTATAAATAGATTTAAAGCATTAAGTTTATGATTATTTAATTATAACCATCTAGTAATCCAAAATATATTATATGTCTAAGGTTTGTTAGATTAATAGACAACTCACTAATGCTGGAAATAAACAATGCATAAATATAATTGAAAAACACAATTAATAAATAAATGCCTTAATATAAATTAAAAGCTCCAATGTATCTTCAAACATCAGCTAAAATATACAATAGAAATAATGTACAGAAAAAGGAAAAAAAAAAGAGAGTTATATCGAAGCTCTCTGTTTTTTTATAGTTTCCTTACGTATACATATCTTAGATAAACTCAAAATTTTCATATTACTTGTAATCAACCTCAATGATTTGTCAATAATTCCTAACTTATACACAAATCTCTAAGAAAATCACTGAGTTTAGCTTTTAGTGCTCCACCGATTCAATTGGCAATTTCTAGTTCATTCTCCAATTTGCTCATTTTTTTTTTTCTGTTGCCATCTTATGTGGCGATTCCTAGTGTTATTCCAAATTACTGACTAATCACTGGGCTTCTTTTCCAATTGAGTTTTTTTTGTTCTTCGTTCTCTTTTCTTCCATTTCTTCATTTTCCTATTTAAAACCTCAAATCACAAAAATAAGAGAATACCTAGTGTTATATCATCATTTATAAAATTAACCTAAATTACACTATAAAATGTATATAATTATTGACTTGTCAAATACCCCCAAAACTAAGTACTTTGCCGTCCCGAGTAAAGGAATACTCTCAATCACATTCTCTTTTCATTCTTATAAACTGATTTCATTCTAATTTATCTTAACTTTAAAAAATAGAAACTTTTAAAATAAAAGTGACATTCAAATGAAAACATAGTACCTACAAGCAAATGAAAGTTATGAGATAATAAAATGATTTAGAAAAATTGAAATATCCTTTAAGAATAACTCTACCACCTAATGTAACACCCTTTAAAACTTAAAGTTGATAACCAAGGTCAGTATTGTCTTGGCCTAAATTCCTAATCTTAGTTTAATTTTATAATCATGATTATAGACCCGTGATGTGGACTCGCATCGAGATACGTGCACTGACTGAGGTGATGTGGCAGAGGTATAAGTCAGATTTGTTATGATGTATGCCTAGTGTATTGTATATGTGTAGGCTATTAAGTCACTTCTACTTGTGTTTTCGTGTCAAGACATGAATGAGGACATGCCTCGAGATGCTTCTCGACGTGGGATCGAGGTAGAGAGTCATGTGGTAAGTTGATCTTAGTGTAGCTTAAATAGTTAAGTTAGATGTGGCTATGATGTGATTTATATTAAGTGTAACCTAAGTTAGCAAGTTAAAACATTAGTCATTGATACTTCTCGAGATATGTATTGATACATCAAAAGAACAATTGAGTTTTCAATTGGTGTTAGTTAGAGGAAGTTAGTAGAGAGTTAGTGGAATTGTGTCAATATGTAGGCCATTAGATTAGTCTTGGGATACGTATGTACATAAAGATCAGTGACTAATAATAAATCTTATCTATATGTATATAAGATTGAATTGATCAACTCATGCAAAAAATTTCATTTTCAAAACTTAGAAACTAAGTAAAGTTACTGGAGAAGAGAACTTGGAGAAGAAGATTAGCAAAATTCTTGAAGTGAATTTTGTGATTTGGAGGTGTAAATCAAGCTTTAGGTGTTTATCAACTAAGTAATTTTATTTACACTAGTAAATTAGTTTAATTTGATGAATTATGATAAAAATAATGTATGGCTGATCTTGTGGTGTTAATGGGTGTCTTAGGGTCTCTGGTAGATGAGAAAAGAGAACCCAAGGTGTTGGAGTTGTCTATGTGTGGAAGGAACTCAGAATCTTAAGTGCAGAATTCTGGGTTTTCCTACACATAGCGCGCTAGATAGCTAGCTACCTGTGTGTAATGCGCTAATAAACCTGACTAGCGTGCTAATGAGGTCACTAGCACGCTAGACCAGTCACCCAGTACGCTAGGTGCTTTGACAACACAAAAACAACAATTTCCTAATTTTGACTTAAACATTCTAAACAACTTTAATACCCTAACTAAAGGTTTAAACACACTCTAAAACATATTAAATGATACCAGGAGTTTAGGGAAGAGTCTCGAGGTTTCGGATACATGTTTTGACGTGTCGGGAGGCCGAATTAGCTAGGAAATTTGCGTGGATTGTAAGTAAATTGATTGAGATATTTATTTACATTTCATTCCTTTTTTTGTTATTCATTTTCAGTTCTTTGAACTCAATTGTTATTTGTATTCTATATGCCATGACTTGTTGCTTCTTCTCATTTTATGAGTTTACGATCATGTCATTGGTTTTTGAGTAAATGATTTCATTGACTCTAAATGATGTGCTATGTCATTCTTGATTTTGGAGTCATCTAGTCTAATGAAATAGCATGCTATTAGGTAGGTGTGAGATGGCATTGTAATCTATTTTCCTGGATCCCTAACCAAGTCATTTATTGGGTTATGAAAGTAGTTCTCATCTCGAACCATGGTATGATATAAATGTGTATGGCACACGACGCAGCTGGACTCTACGGTTATTGAGATCTCGCCGCTAGCTTGTGCAACACATGAGGTATGGGACTCGGGGTTGTTGGTAAGTATACATCACATATGAAGGGCACTTGTGAGTATATATATGGGAATGTCATTTATAATGATGTGAAGACATCTTAAAAGAATTGATTACGTTCTAAATAGTGGAAAAGGCTGATGTGTAACTCACGGCCGATAGACCTTAGATTATTATTACTTAGCTGAATGTTAGTTTCATTTTAATTAACTGAAGTATCTTATTGCATGATTTCCTTTCAACATAGTTGCTATTGTTATGCTTTCGTATACTTGTTGTATATTTGAAAATGTGAAAAAATGTCTGTCAGTATTACTTTCTACTTTCCTGTATTCACCATCTTTTTATGACGGTAGGTGCAGATCCATCGAGTAGCAAACCAGACAAGGAGAAGATCAGCGACTACTTCTGAGCTAGTGGAGTGCTGCTACATCTGATTTTGTAGGTTTTTGATTTTGTTGTATGACTTTTATATGTCTTTATATACTCTTAGGGATGTATACTATGGGTTAAAAAATAGTTGCCCAACGAGACACGTGTGGATATATAGTTATCGCTGTTTGTTATATATATGGATATGATCTCTGTTTCCTTGTTTTCCACATAATAGAGTTTTATATGAATGACTTCCGCTAATTTGATAATACTTTCACTTAATAATCTTTAAATTGTGTAAAATTTTAATTTACTCTGAAATACTATTAAGTTTAAGAATGGTGATATTATTAAGTTTAAGAATGGTGTAAGGTTTATTAGAAAAGTAGTTAATGTGGTAAGTGTATTAGAAAGGCTGATTAATACGTTGTTAAGTCCTACGTGGTGGAGGTAAATGGCTTAATGATGGGATAAGGCTGGGTAGTGCCTTAATTTGAGAAGGGGTCGTCACAAGTATACAATATAGGTTTTCTCAATCTCCACCGACAAGCATTTAACTTATGCTAGCTAATATAAAACCTCAAAACACAAAAACCACTAGATTAATTTAATGTAAGAAAATACTTTATAATAATACCATAATCAAAATCAATAGGATTTCGCCAAGATACCAATGAATATATCTTTTAAAAGTTGTTAGATTAAGAAGTACTTCATTAAACTCTAGCTTCAAGTACTTAAGTTAAATATTTTCTTTAAAGAGTTTAATAACGTCTATCTTTTTCATCTCTCATTTTCTTTTTTCTACTTCATTCTAATTGTTTCTTTTTTAACATATTGCTTTTACTTTTGCTTTTGAGTCCCTGCTCCACTTCCTATGGACATTCTCACATTTTTCCTACTATAGATTCCCTGCTCCATTTCCCTTGGAATCTATAGGACTCTCCCTACATTAATATATGTAAACTCTTGTTAACACATTTCATCATCCACTAAAGTTGAAGAAAGTCTTTTTTCTAACTTACAAAATTTCATCGGTTTCTAACCTATTTCTTCTTTCAATTGTGGCATAATAGCTTTCTATATATACTATAAAAATACTTAATTAATAGCCTTTTGTTTGAAAAGATTCTTAGAAATCTATCTTGTTCATCTTGCACTATTGTTTTGATCTTCTACCTATTATCATGACTAACATAAGGTATTCAATTTAATGTTCACATCAACTTGTAAAGTTAATAAAAAGGGTACAAAAATTGATTCATTATATCATAAAATTCATTTGGGTAGTAAAAATATCACTCCCATTCAAGAATCTATTCTACGTTCATTATCATTCTTACTAAGAATAAAGTAAAATGAAAATCATACTTGCTTGAATTTAGAAGAGATTTGAAATTTTTTGTCAACTTACTTGAATATCAGATTAAAAGTAATTATGAAGTTTTCTTATACATTTCTTTCCTTTCATTGCCATCAATATCATACTTTACCTAAAATACCCCCAAACTCATTCTATACCTTGTCCTTAAGGTTTTAAAATGAAGTTCGGTTTTCAACATAACAAACATACTACATGAAGTATAAAAGAATTGATATAATCATAAATTTGACAATCGATAGATTAATAAAGTTAATTTAAAATCATAATAAGATAGAGTGCATACAAATTTAATGAATAAACATCACCATTATATATACAGTGTATTAAATATCGTACCTAAGCATTGAATAAAATGTATCACATAATATACCACCATAAACACAAAGTATCACCAAGAAACACAAAGTATATCACCACTACCGGAATTATATAGAGGAGCTCTCACAGTATCACTCGAAAACAAAAAAATAAATAGAATAAGAGAATCAATGTCGACATCCAGAAGTCTCGTCGTCATCATCCTCTACTGGATCAATCCTTTGTGACTAGTAGCTCAAAGTGGGGTTGTAGAGGTGATATTCCTGACTTGGCAATGTCGAAACATCAAGATTACCGCTAAGTGGTAATCTCATTTTCATAGATGGCACAAGAACCTCTGCACCTCCTCGACATCTATTTCTCCTAGACATCGTACGCTCCATCCTGTGGATGCTGCTTGATAAGGCTATTTTGTTTTTAAACACCTGTTCTTGATTACGGATAGTGGTCATGTGATAACGTAAAACTGCACCCATGAAAGTCAACTCCGATTCTTCCATGTATAATCCTTCATAATCCTTAGTAGGCTACACCATGTTCAGATCATTTCTAGCTTCCAATGTCTCTTTCAAAACTCTCCTCGTGTCATCTCGAATTTTCTTTCTATGCACAATTTCTCTTCTGGCTATCTCAGCCCTTTCTCTCTCATCCTCTGTGTCTTTATAACCATTCACACTTCCATATCTCTCTATAACCTCATTAGTGATGGTCTTCTTTAATAAAAAATCCATGTCAAACCTTACCATGTGCATTTAATACTCCTTACAAAAGCTATAATCATCAAAGGGAAAGTTCATCCATCATTTTTCTTAGTGGTGATGGCACTCCTAATCAATTCATAAATAATTTTGCTACATCCAAGTATCCTAATCCCATGAAAATGTGGAAAAGTAGGGCGGCCTTGTACTTCACTATCTTGTAGTACTGCAGGCTCACTGCAAGCTAGAATTGATGAAATAACACCAAGCTTTAGCTGTCTCTCCGGAAATACTGGGTGGTTATGTGCTTGGGGTACCCTTTCATATAAAACATAAATCCATCTCTATGGATTGCCTATAAACCTCCCCTTATTTTCTTAGTTAGGTAATGTTATTTAATGTCATATTAAGGTGTGGGGTACTTGTCGTTTTATTTTTGGTGAAAATTTGGTAATCCAAAATACCGATTTATTCTTGCAGCGGAATGATTTGCTATCCTCCCTCAAACTCGGGACTCGGTTTTACTCTCACTTCCTTATGCTTTGGCATAAAACTCTTTCACCAAGGCATCACAACCCCGTTCACTAGAAACATCCTCTAAATCTAGGTGGTTATAATCCCTAGTCAAAATCCTAGTTCCTAGTCTCATTAAAATGTAGGATCCTAGGCCTATACTTCAATTTGTTCTTCACATTAAATCCCCTATCTGGGATGAACTTCTTATCGTTAATTATATCATTCCTAAATTTTTCATAGGCCTTCTCATTGATAAAATTCACTTTCCTTGGTTCGTAGTTTTTCTCCTTCATTAATATCTCTTGATCTACTTCCTCTATATCCTCCTCAGTTTCTAAATATTCATCCTCATTATTGGGACTAAACGAAGAAGGTGGAGTAGGTTCTTTTCGTGGTTTAATCCTAGGCATATTGAAATATATTGATGTTGGTTGGATTTGGGAACTCTTGATTTTGATTTTGATTTCTGTACTAACTTTCCCTTCTTTTTCTCCTCTCTTGAACCTCTACCCTTTCCACCTCTGGCCATTTGGAATAGTGTAAGTAAAAGAATGAACCCGTAAAACCATTTAAAACAAAATTTATCGAAAAAGTGTTAGTTAAAATTCAACTTATCTATCGAGAATGAGAAATCATCAGAAAAATCATTTAGAAATTGAGAGTTTGAAATTTATATGAAAGTTGTTGATAAAACATCATTGGGAAAAATAAAATTTGTATGTAACTCAAATCAATCGAATAAATATTCACAAAAACATCCAAAGTTATTTGAAACATAGTCTCAAATTAGCTTGCCTATAAAATTTGATCTACTCGCCATATACGAATTTTTTTTCAAAAACTCGATAGTATTAAAAAAATCATCACATCATTCCCATACTCGTGTTATAATAGAAATCATTTGATATTAAATACATTTTATAGTAAAATTTCAAAATTAAGCTCCTAACCTAATAATCAACAAAAATCGACGAAAAAACCAAAATTTTAATCCATAAAAGGTTATGGTTTTCATTTATTACCTTCTTGAATGTGATTCTTTCAAGTATGAGACTCAAAACTCTTCTCTATGTCACTCCTCCAAGTTCCAATTCGAATCCCCTTACTTAAGCCTTAGGTGGCTCTATACTCTCAAAACTCACCACATTTTGGGTTGAACGTGTGAGGATTAAGTTGAGAATTACTTAAATAGACTAAAATTAAGCTTTGGAATGTTGAATCAAGTCGAGAATTGGTCTTTTAATCAAAAGGTTGCAATAGTTTGTGAGTGCGAAGGGTTTAAATATGGGTATTTGAGATTTTTGTTTTTAAAAACTTGAATTTATTCTCAGCGAATTAAGGTTTAACTGGATTCATTGAGCAATCGCTGACAAAATCGCTGAAAATAAGCCTCAGTGGATTGAAAATTTGTCAAGCGAATTCTAGTTATAAGCTTGATTCCATGAGAAATCGTTGACTCGAATTTACACCAAAAACTCTGCGTACTATTGCCAATCTTCCCAGCGATTTCGAGTACAATCTTGAACTGCAAGAAAATCGCCAACCTATTTTTGCTGTTTTTCCAATTAAATTGATTGTCCTATTTAATGATCATTTATATATTCAATAAAGGTAGAAATATTCAAATTTTTTAGAATTTAACTATGACATGTTTTAAATAATCTATTTCATTGCCATAAATATTAATTAACATTAAAACTAATGCATAAAACAATATAATAAGGAAGTAAATTGGCTCGATCAACCCCCCTTACATGAAATTATTTTTGAATTGAATTCCTGAAATATCCTAATTATAAGAGTCAAAAGTCGAGAGAATATAAAAACAACTAACTAATCCTAATACTAAAATAGAAAATAAAGATAGAGTATGGGCCCCCTCCCATAAAGTGCTTTTGTTTATTGTCGTTGGCTCGACTGAACCACGGAGTTCTACACTGGTTCTATGAACTTAACTATAGGATCATCCACTCTTGTGCCATTCAAGAAAGTGATTGCTCAGCCATGCACTCAAAAAGTAATTGTCTTGTTTAGAATATCCATGACAGCTTGCGAAGTGGCTAAGAAAGGTCGTCCTAAGATTAATGAAGGATCTTTGTTGATGAAGTTGGCCTAACCAAAATGTGTGTGGGAATAATATACTTGTCAACTTGAACTGGTACATTAGTAACCACACCGATTGGTTTTATTGAATAATTGTTTGGTGGAGGAACTTTTTCAGAAGCAAGTACATCCAATATCAATTGAGTGTGAAGGAAAAAATGAATTGGCATGTAGTTAGCTCTAAAACCCGTATCACAAATAGCTTTAAAGTACTAAGCCCATTTGACCTTTATGTTTATATATATATATATCTCCTGGATCATCGAGTTTGACAGTTGCTGGATTCTTCTTTTTCTTCTTTATATTTTTTGTAGATTTAAATTACTCCATGTTATTATTCTCAACATTGTTCGGTTGTTGAACTCTCCATTCTCAGGTTATTGTGTTTTTATTAGAAGTATTTTCACCTTGCTTGTTCGTGGTCTTAGCATTTCCAAAATATCTTCATAATTTAAATGAAAAGTGACAATTTTGTTTTGAAATTCCATAAACATTGTTCCTTCAAATATTTCTAGCTTTGTTTTAACTATTTTAAGGAATGTTCTTCCTAAAAGTATAGATAGGGACTTAGATGATATTGAGTCTCCCATTTTCGTGACATAGAAGTCAGCGAGAAATACTAAATCATTTATTTTTACTAAAACATCTTCTAGTAAGCCATAGGGTTTAATAACAGTGTTGTCAACTAAAGTAAGATTAATAGGTGTATTAGTCAACGAACCTATTCTCAATGACTCATATAACTTGAGTGTCATAACATTTATTGATGCTCCATGATAAAAAATAGCAAAATCTATTAGATGAGTCGCTATTGTGATATGAATTCCAAACGTTCCTTGGTTGAAACATTCTTTAGATAATTTCTTTTTAATTAAAGCAGACACTTTTTGTCCTGAATTTTTTAAATTTTCCTTAGATTTTTCTAAAAATTTATTCAATGATTTATAGAATTCTTTCAAAACTCCATTATAATCAGAAAATTGCATGATTAATTTCATCATTGGTTTATTGATTTCTATTGTCCTAAATGATTCAAGAATGTCTTTATTGATTTATTCCTCTCTAGCATCATCTAATCATTGTGGAACGGTAGAAGATGAACACATATCTTCATTCAAATTATTAGAAACCTTATCATTTTTATCCTTATCAATTAACTAAGACATTTATAAAGATTTTTCATATATCATTAACTTGTGCTTGATTAGTAGGGGCAATATTATTTTGAGTAGGTGCTTTAGCTTGATTACTCTATTGAGTAATTAACCTATTTATTTGCAAATTCAATTGACTTAACTGGTTTTTCAGTTTATTAATAGTAGTATTAGTCTTAATCTAATTTTGAGAAATATGTTTAAAGTTTTGATGACTTTGACTCACAAAGTTATGCGAGATTTGCTCTAAATTTGGATTCATAGATTGAGTATTTTGTTGAGGCTGCTGGTTAGGTGCAGAGTGTATCTGATTACTTGACTGATATGTGTTATAATTTTGATTTTGAGGAACATAAGTAAGATTTGGATTCAGTCTTTAAGGATAATAAGTATTATTATATTGATTTCTTAGGGAACCAGAAAATTGATTCATCATTACATTAACCTCTTCAATATTTTCTTCATGTGGAGTAGGATAAACATCAGTAGGATATGTAACTTCATAATAGAATCCACAAGTCTTAACTTGATTTGATCTATCACTAACTAATAGCTTAACCTTCTTATATAATTCATTAGTTTTATCATTAGATGCATCATTTTTCTTATTATCAACTTCAGAGAGCTTCTTTCTTAAGGATTCGACCTTTTAACCATATTGCTTAGATTGTTTTGTCATTTTGTTAATTGCTTCTTTTGCTAAAGTAGGTGTTGTCTCAAATAAAGGTCCACCACATACTATCTAGTAGTTTTGTTCAAAATGGTTGAGTCCTTCAAAAAATACTCTAATAAAGCTCTTTGAGAATATCCATATTGTGGACAAGAAGAAATTAGTCTTTGGAATCTATCCCAAAATTCATAAAGTTTTCATCGTCTTTCATCTTCGCAACTATGATTTGCTTTCTATAAGAAATAATTTTTCTAGCAGGCATATATTCATCTAGGAAAGCTTCTAACATTTGAGTCCATGTAGTTATTGAATCTTGTGGGAGATAGAATAACCAATCTTGTACTTGATCTTTCAATGCAAAATGAAAAGACTTAAGTTGGACTTGTTCTAAAATAATTTCGGGATCAAATGGATGTAAAGATCTTGTTGAATTAACACGACAAAGTGTATATACCATACAACATATAGAATCCTTAGAAATTATTTAAAAATCCCCGAAAACGGCACCAAAAATCGGCACGTGTCGAGCGTGCACAATAATTTCTTGTATTTTACTATTAACTTGTAGTAGTGGTGAATGGGATATCGTCTCCACAAAGGTTTTTCAAATCTCAAAAGAAAGTATTTTTTCTTGTTTTTACTAATTTAGATAATTTAATTAAACGTGAATTAAAATATTAAATAACCAAAAACAATAAATACTAACTTAATTAATCAAACTTACTAACTTAATCTAAACAATTCAAGTCAAACAAAACTAAACGATACTCAAACTCAATATAATTCAAATATCTTAAACAAACATCTAAACAAACCCCCACTAAATAATGTAATATACTTGGATTGCTTTCATACATTAGAACATACTATCACTTCACTCTATAGTTATAATTATAACATACGTGAAATCTTGGAATCATTAAATCCTATTTCATAATAGGTTGATAGCCTTTAGCTAGCCACTGATTTTCCTAAATTCATTGGAAATGCCACATTCTTATCATTGTAAATTTACCTATTGGATAAAACGCAACATCATAGAAATATAATAGCATTACACTCAGTGAAAATCATGCCTAATCTTAGCCAATATTAACTGAAGCCGCATAATAAATAATGTAGAACACAATCACCTAGAACATCCACTCGGGAAATCCCCTATAGATTAATCCTAGTTGCTACTTCTATAATTGTTGTTAATAACTATAGACATGGAATCAAAATCAAAATAACACATAACACATTTGCAACTATGCATGTAATACTAATCTTCTTTAATTGTAATATGCAAAATAACTTGTTAAATCTGTGATTGACGTGTATGAATAGATTTAAAGCATTAAGTTCATGATTCCTCAATTATAACTATCTAGTAATCCAAAATATATTACATGTCTAGGGTTTGTTTAGATTGATAGCCTACTCATTCATGCTGGAAATAAACAATGCATAAATATAATTAAAAGACATAATGAATAAATGAATACATTAATATAAATCAAAGCTCCAATGTATCTTCAAACATTAAATAAAATAGACAATAAAAATAATGTAGAGCAAAAGGAAAGCAAAAGGAGAGAGTTATTTCGAAGCTCTCTGGCTTTTTTATGGTCTCCTTACGTATACATATCTTAGATAAACTCCAATCTTCATATTAATCTAAAAAACCTGTAATCGACCTCAGCGATTTGTCATCGATTTTAACTTATACACAAATCGCTAAGCAAATCACTGAGTTTAACTCCCTGTGCTCCACTGATTTAGCTGGCGATTTCTAGTTCATTCTCCACTTCACTATGGATTCGTTGGCTTTTTCCTACTACCGATTTAGGTGGCAATTCCTAGTGTTATTTTAAATCGCTAGCTAATCGCTTGGCTTCTTTTCTAGTTGATTTTTTTTTTTTGCTTTTCTTTCTCTTTTTCCCATTTCTTAATTTTCCTATTTAAAACCTGAAATCATAAAAACAAGATAGTACCTAGTGTAATATCATCATTTATATATAAAATCAACCTAAATTGCACTATAAAATGTGTCTAATTATTAACTTGTTATTTCTCCTTTTAGAAACACCATTCCATTGTAGAGTTATGGGGGAAGTTAACTGTAAGACAATCCCACAGTTTTAAGATGATTATCAAACTTTTGGCTCAAATATTCTCTACCTCGATTTGATCGAAGTGCTATAATAGTTTTACTAAGCTGATTTTGCGCTTCATTGTGAAATGTTGGAAACATCTCAAGAGATTCACCTTTATGTTTCATGAGATATACGCAACCATATCTGCTAAAATCATCAGTGAAAGTAATGAAATATCGATAACCACCTATAGCCATTGTGTTTATAGGACCGCATGCATCAATATGTAGTAGACCCAATAAATCACTTGCCCTTTTACTGTGTCCAGTAAAGGGACTCTTTGCCATCTTGCCTAGTAAATAACATACACATGTTTCAAATGATTCAAAATCAAATGAACCTAAACGCCCATCTTTATGAAGTTTAGAAATGGATTTCTCATTTATGTGGCCAAGACGACAATGCTAAAACTAGGTTTGACTCAAATCATTTGACTTGAATCTCTTTGTATTTACATTAAGAATATGAGTATCAGTGGGCCTTTTAATGCTTAGAATATATAGACCATCACACAAATCAACATTCACATAGAAAACATTTTTATGAAAAATGGAGCATTTATTATTCACAATAATGAAATTAAAACCATCCAAATCTAAACATGAAGCTGAAATAATGTTTCTGCTTAAGGCAGGGACATAATAACAATTATTTAAAACTAAAACAAATCCACTATATAAAATTAACTAATAGCATCCTACAACCAATGCAACAACCTTTGCGTCATTTCCAACTCGTAGGATGACATCTCCTTTCTTTAGTTTTCTACTTTTGGTGAGACCCTACACATTAATACAAATGTGAGATCCATATCCGGTATCCAATATCCAGGAATCACTAGTAGACAAGTTAACTTTAATAACATAAATACTTGAAGTAATAGTCACACTACTTTTTTCTTTAGATCTTCGAGATAGAGTTCGCAATTTTTGAATCAATGCCCAACTGCATGGCAAGAATGACAATTTCCTTCTTTTTCCTTTTTCCTTCTAGGACTATGAAGTAGAAGCAGCCTTTGGCACGATTTGTTCCATAGGCTTTATGACAGTCACAATAGCCTAGACAACTTTAGCCTTGCCTTTGCCCTTTTTCTTCAAAGACTTTCCTTTCTAAACAATCAACACATTAGCAAAGGGTTTCTTGACATTCTTCTCAGTAGTCTTAAGCATCAAATGCAACTCTGAGATAGAATTCTCCATATTATTCATATTATAGTTCATCACGAATTGTAAATAACTATCAAACAATGAATTCAGGATCAAATCCATAGCCAACTCTTGGTTTAAGGGAAATCTAAGCTTGTCAAGATGGTCCATATAGCCCTACATTTTAAGAACATGAGGACTAACTAACACAGGTTCTTAACTGTCTCAAACCTTTCTTGCCTGGCTAACTGTTGGAACAATTTCTTTAGCATTGTAGCCATATTGTAAGCTTCCATATGTTCCATGTCCTTCTAAAGTTCACAAACCATGGTTGCCAACATAATGCATGCAATATTAGTTGAGTCGTTGACATGCTTAGTATGTGTATCCTTCACGACTCTTAAAGCATTGGCTGGTGGTTCCTGGGGAATATGACCATCCAGGACATACAACTTGCGTTCATGCTTAATAACAATTCTCAAGTTTCTGAACCAGTCATGAAAGTTTGTCCGATACAACTTATCCTTTTCAAGGATGGATCGTAGTGACAAGGGATTAGTGTGATTTGAAAATGCCATAGATCTAAAACAAAGATTACACAAATATCATTTTAGTATAAGATGAATAGACTCCCACTAAATTTACAGCCTTCCTAAAAACACTATGTTAATTTAAAGGACTAAAATCCATGTTTCACCTAATTACAAGATAACTAAGGCATGTCACTTTAAATTAGGTTATTTAGGTAAGTACCTATTACCAATTACATTATATGTAACTTTAGTTGTTTTTTAATGAGATTATGACATCTTATGTCTTAGCGTGTTTTATCTCATCATGTGCATAAGGCCCAAAACCATTTTGATAGCTTTATCAAGTCTAACCATTTCAAACAATAGAGTAACCGTTACTCAACTTGCCTCACCAAGAAAACGCAATACACTTTGCGGAGGCATACCTATATTTATGTGATCGAAACCTTGACAAGTGTTTGAGAATGGATGTTACTTGACTTAAAATTTGGAAGAGAGATTTTTTTATTTGTTTTAATGATCATAATTTAAAGGAGATAAATATCATATATTACAATCCATATACAATCACTAAACAATTTAAGAAATTTTACTAAGATTGACTATTATACGAATTTTCTTGCACTACGAACGGTTAGCGGCGGTCCTGCTGGCCAGTCATCATACATTTTTTAGATTACGAATTCCAATTTCGAAAACTGAAATTCGCCTAAAATTTCTCATTATTTTAGTAAATCCAATTAACCAAAATAGTCCTTTATTTTAATTCTAAAAAATGTTAATTAAAACATTTTTAATTAACTCGGGTCCACCTTTAACTTAATATCTTATCCTAGTCCAATTAGAATTTAAGATACTTTGAATCTTTGTCCATTGTGAATTTTTATATATCTCACATATCTTATAGGATTTGTAATTCTTATCCGATGAAAAGTTTATTTTCTATCTAATGGGAATATACTAATAGATAACCAGAATGAGATATATGATCAAAACCAATTTTGATTCTTATTCATACAAAACAAGCAATTGAATTAAGAAAGGAAATATTAATCATGCATTCAACATCATAATCATAATAAATTAATCATATTCACCTAATCATGATTTCTATCTTGAAGACATACATAATTATTGAACAAAAACGAACTATGTATTCAACACCTGAATAACATTACATTAAACATGACTTCTACCACGTGAAGATACAAAATTTGCATCGTTCAATATTAAAACATATGTTAATTGAAATATTCTAAAATGAATTCTATCATTGAATCAAATCATGCGTATGTATCAAATACATAAATTAACAACATGCTTTAAAAATCAATCCTTGATAATAATTAACACATAACCTATATGTACATCATATATGCATTAATCAAGATCGTGTTTTCACAAATATATCATATACATCAGAGAAAACATACAAACGTTTAATTGAACCGATCCTAATGCTCTGATAGCACTGTTGGGGTTCATATGAAGCGAAAAATTCAAAACAATTTTGAAAAACCCTAATAAAATCAAAGATAAGTTCCATTAAACTAGATCTACAAAAGCAAACCATACCTTAATCCGTGATTTCCTTCTTTAATTGTTTGATCTCAAAGACGTTCAAGTGCGCGTCCTCTATCGAAAACCCATACACAAACGGTAACCACAATTTGGAGTACTAGCCATGAGAGTGATAGAAAACATTTTTCCTTTATCTCCAAAAATCCTGAGAACTAAAAAATAACAAAAATGAAATCTTATAGGTTCTTAGGGTTTCAACTTCTATTTATATGTGTAGATAAGCTCACTTAAAAAATCTATTCGTAATATAACTATTTTATTTAGGCAATTCAAACAAATTACACATACACCCCTATTAATAAGTTACCATATAACGAATCGTAAGGGCTTTTATGTCATGAATTTGATCATATAAAATTCATTATTCTGGACTAATCGAAATTGTGCAAAGCCATTCTTTGTGTGCAACCCAATAGGCTCATGCGACGTTGGTAATGAACTAAAACTATTTTGGTACACAAGTCATAAGCGGTCTCTAGCAAGGCATTATGACTACCCAAATAGCATGAATATCAAAATTGATACATTTTAATGAATAACATATATCATATCTTTTAGTTGTGCGATATCTTTTGATTAAACATAAGGCATGAAAAGTCACCCTTAATGTTTAACTATAATAGTCTACCATATCGAAGGATCCACTGATATCTCTCTCTATATGAACGAGAAAAATTCTATCTTGATTATATACCTTAACACATTATTCACATGGTAACCAATCATAATCTTTATAGTTGTCCGATTAAAGAAAACGTTTGATTGTCAAATTACCATGCTACTAATATTGAAGTCTATGGTAATCTTAAGTCGAGAGACTAAATGATATACCTATCATGAGTAACACCAGTGACTTAATCCATGTGGTGTTCTCCTAGCAGGTCGGTTCAGTACCTTGTTTCTTAACAAGTACTTATGATCTCGATTCGTATACCTATACATATGATCATCACATAACCATCAATCAAGACTCACACTAGTTTTAATTCATTATAGTTCCTAGTATAACGATCGTCTAAGGACATTTAATATATTTTAACAAATATCCATGGATCTTATTATAAGGTAAACATGCAATCACTTATAATAAAACAACAAATGAAAACCTTAGTTTATTATATAAAATTATAAGATAAATAATGTTTGTAGATTGACCAGGGGCACATGTCCTAACATCATTGACGACTCATTCTCCGCAATTTATATTATACCAATCTAAATGATTAGATTAGGACATATCACTAGCTCACTGCCATATTCTAACTCAAACTATTCATGTTTTAAAATATCAACCTCCCTTTCACTTTCCTTTTCCCACGTATGGATCCCCACAACGCCATTATTCTCTTCCATCATTCTATGCTTGGGTGCGGTTACACCACAACAACACCAACAAGTTTTAAAATTCCACCTTCAATATATGCAGTTATACCATAACTATACTGACAGGTTTCTTCTCATTATTCTAGTATGGCCTAGCATTATAACTAGAATCTTATACTTCATAATAACTTATGAAGTATGCATTCATTAGTGTCTATCCAACCCTAACTAGGTTCGTATCATCGTTTACCACTAAATAGCTTTTACTCTTATTCAACTAGTTCCAATCCAAGAGTATTTTCTACTCAAAGTGAATCATCACCTTTAAGTTTCACAGAAAATCACTTTCTTATCAATATCCATTCTCCCAATATCCGTCTCGAAGTCCAGGTCCAATCGATCATTCTACACTGACTATTATTATTCCAAAAATATCACTGAGAATAAAGACCATTTGAGACTATCAAATAGGAGAAAAGTTTACTTTTTGTCATTATACTATTGAGATTTAGGTTTCTACAAACCCTAATCCTCAATACTTTCTTAACTCTTGAGTTATTGATGGACATAAATCATCTTAATATCATTCTGAAAAGACATATCACTTCAATCTCATAGATACAATACATCACAAAAAATAACATTACTTAGTCTTTTATCTTTTAGTACCCCCTAATATATCGATAAAACCATTTCTTAAGTCCTAGGTTATTCATAACTTGAGAAATAATCTCTAAGTCAGTAAACCTAGATTCCAATTTAGTTCATAGGTACTGGCTTCAGGCTCTGAATAAACTGTATTAGATTTATTCTTTAATTTAAAATCAAGATAAATCTCAAGCTAGTTTTTGATACTTAATTGTATGAAAGTCAATAAACATACGCTCTGATACCAAGCTGTAGCATCCCATATCTCAATTAGGGCGATACCCAGCCTGAAACCTAAATTAAGCTATGGTACACCCGTCAGACTTAACTAGCGCTAGCAGCCTTTTCTCAATACCTAATAAACACAACTTGTATATCTTGATAATCAAATAATAATTAAAACAAAATGCAGTTGAATTTAAAACTTTTTCAATAAAACATAAGATATACAAAAATCGGCATAAACCTCGTTCTTAAACCTATATCCCAACCCTGTCCATTACAAAATAGTAATTCAATAAAATATATAAATAGTGGAGAAACCAATTCACCATAGAGAAGACTATAAAATCTTAATCTTCTCTGTTCTTGAGTCGAAGCACCCGTCGATAACCTAAAATGTTAATTGGGAAATGAGCGCTCCAACTTGCTCAGTAAGTGATGCTCGTAAACATATCAATTATCAACTACTATCGATGAATAGATGAATAGCAATATGAATCCAAACATATCTATTCATGCATTAAAAATGATACAACAATACATAACTGAATGTAAGTTCAAAGATTAATTGCAACTGTACTAGTAACTTGTATTTTAATTTTCATTTTAGAGTTATACTTTCGTCTTATATAAGAATACGTCTGTAAAATCCACATAATGACCGACATGAGGTTCTATCAATGGATTCAAATGTAATCGAGCTATCAACTCTTAATAACTAAAGAGCCATACTCTCATCTTATCCCAAGAATACGATCCATAAAATCCTCATATTGGTCATCATGTGATTCTATCAGTGTATTCAAGTGTAAATGTTAACATTTTCCTTTTATTAGGATAAAGGGTGGAATCCATTTCCTGGCATACCTTCACATCCCTCAGTCCCGGATCGCCTTATCGACACTTTTGAAGATTTTCGCATTTTAAAACAAATACCTTCAAGTCATGGTACATTACTCAATTCCCAATACATAATGTTGTATGAACTAAATATACTAATTATGTTGCATAGATGATAAGAATACGAGTCCCACTTACCTGTGCCAAGATTTCCTAACTTTATACAGACTTACTCAACTCCCGTAAATCCATAGATCTTTTTCCATCGATCAAGAACATAAAATAGATTGATCATCGTCAATTCGAGTCTAATTCTCATTAATTAAAACTCCTAAACTGTTCCCACTTGAATTTAGAACCAACTTTTCATTTTTAGGTCAATCCGACCATTTCACATTTTTGAAGTAAAAACCCTGGTATAAAGTCCCAAACGAATCCCAAATTCTCTATCTTTGAAATAGAAATCCATTATTTATATTGATTTGGCCCAAAAATATAAGTCTTTTTAGTTGTTTCCCATTTTTCTTGAACTTTTTCCAATTTCCAGCATTTTATCCTTTTTTAATAGAAAAAAGGGTTTGGTCTTGAACGGGTCGAACCGGGTTTGGCTCAACCGAGCTGAACCCGACCCGGTTCAAGGGCTAACCCCTTCTTCCTCATTGACACCCCTGTCTTTGCTACAAATTAATTTTTTTTTAATTGTGGTTCGGTTTAACCTAACCCTTAAGCATTGCTGGGTAGGGGAGACGACCCCCTGCCATCTTTTTCCTCAAACCACCTACTCCATCTCCATCAAACAACAACAACAACGATACAAACAACAACAAAAACTCAACAACGACAACCAACAATCGACAACAATACCACTTACCTTCGTCAATCATTGTTGGTTTCGATCTCTCGTCTGATCTCTCTCTCTCTCTCCAAGGATCACTCATCCCTGCCTAAATTTTGATTTTCCAGTGTCTCAATTTTCTTTTTTTGATTTCTAATTTCAAAACCATAGTTTAGGCGGTGTTCCTTATTTTTAGATAAATTCAAACTTTTCTCGAGATTCACATACATGAATCTCGAGGCCGATCTAAAGGATAGGTGTTAAAGGATCATTCCTTAAGTAACATCGAATTTGACACATTTATACACATGCACATTGATTTTCCTTGTGATGTGGTTGCACATATCTCGAGATATGGATAATCTCTCCAAATCATTAACGTTCAACACATTCACGTCCTCGACTCAAACGTAACACATTCTCAAGGTGAATTCAATGTATAATTTGATTTGATTTAAACTACATGATTCATTTATATATGTATATGTATTCAAATATATATATAACTATATATAGAAATATATTGATAACTATGTATTTTATGCCTATTAATTCGTTGTGCACACCAACAACCACCTTTGGGCGTGAACACTATTCTACATCTAACGCGTGTCACCCTTGACCCCACGTGTCACTAGGCGCCTACCAATTATTAATTTTTTCGAATATATATATTTAAACATAAAACATATATACGCCTATATTCATGCATTTTTCATTTCGTCATGAGCACCAAAGAGTACACTCGGGTGTGCACGCTACCTCAGGACCCATGTGTGTCACCCTTGACCACACACGGTATTAGGCATCTCATAATTTTTCAATTATTCACTTATAGGCCAATTATGCCAATTATTTTCATAATTGATAATACAATCCATACAAATAACAAATGACATACAAATCCACGCACACACTAATTAAGACAAGTTGGGCTTAACCACGAGCTTAACTTGGGTTAATCAGAACTAGGATTAATGCTAATCATCTACTTAAAGTAACTGGTCGTTTAATTCTCCCTAATTTAACACAATTTCATAAGACAATTTCATCCTCGAGATTAAAGGATACGTACAAGTTACCAGTAGTTCCAGAGAGAAATGAAAATTGCTCTTCCGTGTATAACTCTCATTCCTAAGTTATCTTTTTATAGATGAGACTTTCAATATCAAAACAAAACTGTCTTTTGAACTCTCCAACAATCTATGTTGCTTATCTCCCTAGTATTTTTATCTTAACCTAGTTGTAGTTATAAATCACCTTATCCAACATACCCTCTTTGTGTAGATCTTAATTATCTCATTCTTCGTAAGAGCTATATCTCCAATATTAGTTTCATACATCAATGTATGATAAGATTGAGCATTTTAAGCTTTATCATATGATGATGTAATCCACATGATTATTTTTATTATTAGAGAGCTCACATAAAGGAATCTATTTTCTCAGCTGTCATACATTTCCAAGATGCAAGCTCAGAGACTTAAGTCCTGAATGGACAATGAATGCTTAAGGTGATTCGGTGTTATTGATGATAAAGGATGGAGTTTCTCTTGTGGCTAACCTTTTCCTCATCCTGACCCAATCGCCTTACTACATCCACTTCTAAGCATTTCAGATAACCTGCTGACACTGAGAAGAAAATGCAGACTTTGGTCAATCTATCAACTACAACTCATACATCATTATGCTGATGGCAAGATCTGGCTTATCTTATTTCATGAATTACAGTTAAGTTTTCTTTTACTATCAAAGATAGATAAGAATTTACCTAATCCTTTAGGTTCTAAATATTTAGTCTTAACATACTGAATAAATCTCATATCTCTTTATAAGTTTCATAATATAGTTCATCATATCAGACAATCCACACTTTTCATCGTATATTTCAATACGATATAACATTTCCTGTACAATCAATATAAAGAGATTCATGAGATTATCAAAATAATTCTTGCCTAATATCCTTCCTCAATATTGATTTTCATTGTAGCATCTAACGTATTCTACATAATTTCATTACATAATATAATTTGGATATTAACCATTAATAACCAAATCCTAGTATATCAAATAGTTCCAATTAGACTTCGTAACCGTCACCCAATTAATTATACACTTAGTTCAGCTCTTGAAAGAACGAACTTGTAATTATCGATTACATTAACTCAGTTGATGATGTACCTATAGGACTTCATTCCATCATCATTATTACACATCTATCTCAAGATATAGCACAAATGAGTTCCTATTATAATTACACTTCCAATTCTTTTCTCTATTCAAAGTATTGATAAAATCAATTACTTTGTGTTGGTGAATTTCTCATAGTGAAGTTATTACATTGAAGAATTTAAGGTACTCACTTGACTTTCTCGTTTCTTTCACTCTAACAACTATACTCTTCAAACTAACATTGCTTGAAGACTTCCCAAATCAAATTGCACCAAAATCTTGGTTTGGGTAATTGTCATGTCTTCTAATGATTTCTTTAAGATCCTCTGATCTTAAGAATAATTAAAAGACACTCCATAACCGTTTCACATGGGTATATTTGTATTCCGAACCCTATAATGAATGGATGAATTCGTGCAATCTATCCATTTGAATATGCTTCGTAATTAAGCCAGGATTCATACCTATATCTCTTTGCACCAATTTTTTTAACACTAGGTCTTATCCACATTTCACTTTTAGATTAATTTGAACATACAACCCAATGATATCACAAATTTCTGTATACGTTGTTTGTATTATTCAATCATTCCAAGATAATTATACTTTTCTGACTGTATTGAATATAGGACAATTCTCTGACTGTCTCAATTATAGTAAAATCCATTGACTCATACTTAGGAATCAACACATTTTAGTATGATTTATGTTTGAGACTTAGTACTTGCACTAGCCAACTTTGGTATAAATCGATTTATCGTCAGAATTCACATGATTTTGTGATATTGCTTGTGTTTTTTCTTAGTCTTCAATTTTTCTTTTCTATGGAGTGCAAGAACTCCACTTCTTTATCACATAAACATAATTATGTGTTCTAATGAGTTCAAATGGTTTCAAGCATGCTTTCTAAAATGATCAAGCCATTACCTGATATCATCATATATTCCTAATTTTGATCTTTAATAATTGACAACAAGATCTTAACAAATTCCTGAGAACAACAGGTTTCATGTAATTGAACAAATGAGTTTTCGATTCTGGGTAATGGATATTCCTTCATAATTTAGCTTAAATTAAGTCATCACTCAAGTTGAGTTCTCAAATTTACACGATTTTCATAATAAACAAAAGTAGAATGAAATTGCTCATTGGTTTAACATTAGAAATAAAGTAATTGATGAATTTAACCTCAAATTGTGACAAAATTCTAAGAAAATTTGATGAACAAGTTTCATGAGACTTTTTAAATCACAATTTTCGTTCATCAAGCTTCAATTCTAATTAATGACCTACTACTATTCTAAAATAAATTAAAACCATTTGAATCTTGAGTGACAACCTTATTTCTACGAATTACCATTCGTAGAAGATAAGAAATTTACACAATTTTTGGTTAAGAGTAGCAGTTAATACCAACCTCTTGATATATTGCGCACCTATTAATTCCCAATATCTTAAAGTATTCTTTTAATTCTCAAAATCTTCAGATTCATTAACAACAAATTCTCCCCATTTTAGACTATACCAGTCGAAATGATTAGATTAGAACATCGCGCTAGCTTACTACCATATTTTAACTCAAACTATTCATGTTTAAAATATTAACCTCACCTTTAATTTCCTTCTTGCAGATCCACCACAACATCATTCTTCTCTTCCATCATTCTATTAGTAGGTGCGGTTACACCACAATGACACTAACAAATTTTAAAACACCACCTTCAGTATGTATAGTTATAC
The DNA here is from genome assembly GCA_039657325.1 of Stephania cephalantha. Lineage (NCBI taxonomy): Eukaryota > Viridiplantae > Streptophyta > Magnoliopsida > Ranunculales > Menispermaceae > Stephania > Stephania cephalantha. The sequence continues at coordinate 25,978,279 of CM077578.1, read as the reverse complement.
CATAACTATACTAAGAGACTTATTCTCATTATTCTAATATGGACTAGCACCATATTTAGAATCTTATACTTCATAATAACTTATGAAGTATGCATTCATTAGTGGTGATCCAACCTTAACTAGTTTCGTATTATCATTTACCACTTAATTTCTTACTGAATAGCTTTTACTTTTGCTCAACTAGTTCCAATCCTAGAATATTTTCTACTATAAGTGAATCATCACCTTTAAGTTTCACTGAAAATCATTTTCTTATCAATTTCCATTCTCTTAATATCTATCTCAAATTCTACATCCAATCGATCCTTCTACACTAACTATTATTATTCCAACAATATCAAAGAGAATAAAGTTTATTAGAGACTATCCAATAAAATAAAAGTTTATTTTTTGTCGTCATTCAATTTTTTATGCCTTTCCTTTTTCCATATACTATTGGGATTTAGGTTTCCTTTTTCCATCTTGTTATCATTCAGAAAAAACATTACTTATATATATTTCATAGATACAACACATCACAACAAATAACAAAACTCAGTCTTTTATCTTTTATTACCCCCCAAAAATTGGATAAAAGCATTTATTAAGTCCTATAACTTGACAAATAATCTCCAAGTTAGTAAACCTATATTCCAATTCTATTCATAGGTACTGGCTTTAGGCTACGAACAAACTGTATCAGAATTATTCTTCAATTTAAAATCAAGGAAAATCTCAAGCTAGTCCATGATACAAAACTGTATCAGAGTCAATAAAATTAAGCTTTGATACCAAATTGTAGCATCCCCTATCCCGATTAGGGTGATACCCAACATGAAACTATAATTGTAGCATCCCCTATCCCAATTAGGGCGATACCCAGCCTGAAACCCCTAACGAAGCCCGGTACACCAACCAAACCCAATTAGAGTAACAATATAGCTATCCTTCATACTTGATAATCACACCTATAGTATATCCTATATTGAATAAATAATTGAAAATGTAGCGGAATTAATTTTTTTTGATAAAATCAACAATATATTAAAACAAGCATAAAGCTCAATCGTAAAATCATATCCCAACCCTGTTTACAAAATATTAATTTAGTATAATATATAAATATTAGGAAAAGTACTTCACCATAAATAAGACTATAAACTCCTAATCTTCTCAGTTCCTGAGTCGAAGCGTACGTCGACGACCTGAAATGTTAATTTGGGGATGAACTCTCCAAATTGCTTAGTATGTGATGCTCATAGACAAATCAATTATCAACTAATATCAATAAATCAATGAATAGCAATATGAATCCAAACATATCTATTCAGGTATTAAAATGATATAACAATAGATAACGTAATGCAAGTTCATAGATCAATTATAACTATACTCGTGACTTGTGTTTTTTTGCATTCAAAACAAGAGTTGTTATACTCTCGTTACCCTAAATTACGGTCCGCAAAATCTTACACGTTGGTGGACGTGTGATTTTTGTGGTGTATCCAGGTTTAGCGTAGCTATCCACTCTCAAATGGAAAGTAGCAATTGGTTAGGCTCGCGAATTTGAAGGAAGGGTATTAGTTGGCCTCTTAATACCTCGGTCGTCAACCTCATTCAGATTCCCCCATCACGTCCCTTTTCGAGATCACTTTTTGATATAAAAAAATAAGAAAGGAACAATCAGGTACCTCAAGGTAGCTGAAGGGAAGGAATCGGTAGCTAACAAATTACCTTCATCATCACTTTAGTCTGATTCGCCCATCGTACCTCTTTCTGAATAATTTCTCATAAAAACTAGTTCAAGTTCAAGTCACTATACATTGCCCTATTCCTAGTCCATTATGCTATATGAACTAATTATTCTAATTACATTGCATAATTGATAAAAATATGAGTAACTTACCTATCCCAAGTTTTCCTAACTTTATATCGACTTAAACGCTTCTCGAGATCCGTAAACCTTTCTCTGTTGACCAAAAACCAAAAATAGATTGATTTTTATCAATTTAAGTCCAATATTCATTAATTAGAACCCTGAAATTGGTCTGAATCAAATTAGAAATCAATTTATCAAATTTTAGGCCAATGTGACCATTTTGCGCTTTACGAGGTAAAAACCCCATATAAAGTCTCGCACGAATCCCGAATTCTTTATTTTTCATAGAAATTCATAAATTTATATTTATTTTATCAAAAAATAATTTTTTGGGATTTTTCCTAAATATTTTGAGATTTTTTCTCCATTTTCCAACTTTAGAAAAATGGTTTGGGCCTCAATCGGGCCGAATCGGGTTTGGCATAACCCATCCGAACGACCTGGTTCAGGGACCTAACCCTTATTTCTCATTGAGCCCCTGTATATCCAAATCACTCTGTTTTTTATTCGGTTGAATTAGGGTTCAATCCCCAGTTCATTTTGGGAGGGGAGACAACCTCATGCGTCATCTCCTCCTCGGCCAAATCGAACCCTCCCTTTTCCAACTCCATTAAAAACAACACCAACGACACTAACATCAACAACCGCTGCAACAACAATCAATAACATCAACAATCACACTCACCATCGATCTCCGTCACCTCGATCTCTCCCTCTCTTTCTCTCGATTTCCTTTATTTATTTCAATCTTCAATTTTTTTTACTTCAGATCAAAGTCGATCTTGCAATACAATGAGGTGATGTTGTTTGTTGTTGATAAACACAAGACTTCCTCGAGATGTGTACACATGAATCTCAAGGCAGATCAAAAGACTCATTTCTTTTCATTTTTATTTTTTATTTCCTCGAAATACGTGTTATGTATCTCGAGAAAGATCTTGGGGCTATTAATCAAATATATGTAAAACCTCTTCACATTTTGACTAACTTGTGTGATCAATATGTTGATATCCTCGAGATACATATTGCGTATCTCGAGATAAATCTTATGGCTTAATAACTATATAGACATCTTATCACAACTTGATTATCATGGAAATGTGTTTGCACGAATCTCGAGGCATGAATAATCCATCCAATTTAACCAATGTACAAACCATACATATTCTCGACTCTCATGCTACACGTATCTCGAGGTGAATCTAATGAATAAATTTATTTGAATTAAATTTTAGGATTCATTTATATATTTATATCTATAACTATATATATACCAAAATATATTCACCTATGTATTTTCGGGCCTAAAAATTTGTCGTGCGGCTCAACGACAACAGTCGAGCGTGCACACTATTGTACGTCCCACGCGTGTCACCCTTGACCTCGCATGTCACTAGTCCCCCACCAATTGTTAATTATTTATTTGTTTTCAATATATATTTATATATAGAATTATATATATAAATATATATACCCATACATATTCATGCGTTTATAATTTCGTTGTGCATGCCAACAAGTACACTTAGGCATACATGCTACCCCACGACTTGTGTGCGTCACCTTGGACCCACACACGGTATTAGATGTCCTAATAATTTTTCGATTAATAATTTATACGCCAATTAATCCAATTAATTTCAATACATACAAATACACATTATACAAACACCAAACTACACGCAAATCCACGCACATGCTAATCGAGACAAGCCGAGTTTAACCACTGACGTAACTCGGGTTGATTAAAATTCAGATTAATACTAATCACTTGCTTCAGGTAATGGGTTGTTATAGTCTCCCCAATTTAAGACAATTTCATCCTTGAAATTAAAATTACAAGTTACCAGTAGCTCTTAAGAAAAATGGAATTTGCTCTTCTATTTATAACTCTTGTTCCTGATTATCTCTTTTTATTTTATAACTACTTTACTTTAGTCTGAACCTATAAAGCTCTTTCATAGATGAGACTTTCAAAAGCACAATGTATTTGTCTTTTGAATTCTCTAACAATCTATGATGCTTATCTCCTCAATATTTTTATCATTATTAGTTGTAGTTATAGATCACCTAGTCTGCCATACCATCTTTGTGTAGCTCTTAACTATCTTATTTTTCATAAAGCTATTTCTCTAATCTTAGTTTTGTACATCAATGTACAATAAGATTGAGCATATTCAACTTTCTTATTCGACGATGTAATCCTCCTGATTCCCTTTGTTATCAGAGAGCTCACATAAAGGAATTTGTTTTCTTTCAGTGGTTTAAAAATGTGAGACACAAGCTTAAAATATTTATTCTTAAAAAACATGATTAACAGCTCGATTTCTTCGTCAACATAAAGAAAATATTATGTACTGAGATTGAAAATGGTTTTCAGCTATGTCAATAACTTCTTCCACCACTGGAAGCAAGTCTTGGATCTCCGTCGGAGGAATCAAACACTGAAACACCATATAATCTCACATCACCAAATACATATATTTTCTCAATCCGTTAAAAGAATAATATAACCTCAATGACAAGAATTTGCGCACTTTGGTTAATCTATCAACTACAACTTCTATTATATTGTGTTGACACCAAAGTCTAGTTAATTTCATTACATAACCACCTGTTATGTTATCTATCTACCATCAGATATAGACAATAATTTACTTAACCCGTTAGGTTTCTTATTATCCAGTCTCAAACTACTGAATATCTCTTATATCTATTTATGAAATCAATAACATATTTTATCATCTCTGAGAATTTATAATTTTCTCGTATATTTCAATACGATATGACATTGCATGTATAACCAATATAAAGAGATCCATGAGATCATTGAATTAATTTTTGCCTAAAATTCTTTTTCGAACTGGTATTTTCATTTTATAATCTAATGCTCTCATCACAATTTCTCTAGATAGTCTAATTTGGATATTAATCCTTAATAACCAAATCCTAGTGTATTAAGTGGTTTCAGTTAAACTTCTTAATCACCTTATCACCCAGTTAATCATACATTTGGCTCAACTTCAATTTGAGCTTCAAAGAACATATTTTTAATTATCAATTCAAATAACTTAGTCGATGATGTGCCTACAGGACTTTACTCCGTTATCATTATTACACATCTCTCTAAAGAGATAGTACTAGAAGTTTCTATTATAATTACATTTTGTTTCATTTTCTCTATTCAAAGTATTGATCACAGCAATCACTTTGCATGGGTGATTTCTCAAAGTGAATTTATTATATTCATAAATTCAAGTTACTCACTTCACTTCTAATTTCTGTCACTTTGATAACTATATTCTTCAAACTCTCATAGCCTGAAGATTTTCCAAGTCCCATTGCACCATTCATTGTTTCCATATTTCTCGTTTGTCTTTTAGTGTTTCCTCTAAGATTCTCTAATCTTAGGGATAGCTAAAAGACACTCCAAAAACCCTTTTCACATGGGTATATCCGTATTTCAAAAGCTTACGATGAATGAATGAACTTGCGAAACCTAATCAATTGAATGAATTCATAAATAAGTTGTGATCTACACACATATTTCATAACCCTAAACCTCAGCTTTAGGATTTATCTTTTCAATTCATTCAATTCATTGTTTGAAATACATTTCAAGCTTTTATTCTACAAGTGATGCCTTAAATTGTTTGGTACAACAACCAAAACAATTATTTCGCAATCGTCCTTCTCAAAATTCCTTGAACTATATAATAATATAAACTACAATCTCATGCCTCGCTGTGTCAACACACAACTACCTGAATAAAGGTATTAAAAGAAATCCCTAATTTTTTTCCATTATTCAAGTATAATCAAACAATTATTGTAGTCCAACTACATTTTAACTTCCTTTCGAGGCATCCTTGCGTCATTTATAACTTATCAAAATCTTACTCTTGGGTTAATTGAATATACAACAAAACAATACCACAAATCCTAGTATGTGTGGTTTGTATCATTCAATTATTCCAAGATAAAATTATGTTTTCTGATTCTTTTTTTTTGTAGAATATAAGAAAATTCTCTGATTGTCTCAATGTTAGTCAAATTTATTAACTCATAATTAGGATTGAACACATATCTATGTACTTTAATTTGAAGCTTAGCATTTGCACTTACAATATTTGGCATAAACCAATTTATCGCCAGGGCTCACATAACTCTGCGATAATGCTTGTGCCTTTTCTAAGTCTCCAATTTTTTTTTATCATCATTGGTAACACAATGATAATCGTAATTCAATAGAGTTCAATAACACTACGTCTCCATTTATGAACATAGCATAAGCTTTAGTGATTTTTCATGTTTTCCACCATGATTTTTATCATAATCAATCTTTTGTCTAACTTCATATTCTTATAAGTCTAATTCTGATCTTGAATCAATGATAAGTAGATCTCAATTGCTCTTGAAAACAACTGATTTCATGTAATAAATTCAAATGAGTTGTCGATTCTAGGCAATGATTATTCATCCTTTATTTGCTTAAAAGTAACTCATTACTTGAGTTGAGTTCTTAAACTCACATAATTCCCATAATACATCTAGTAGAATAAAATTGATTACTGGTTCAATATTGAAAATCAAGTAATTGATGAATTTCATTTCAAATTGTGCCGAAATTTCGAAAGAGTATGATAAACAAACTTCTTGAAAATTTTTGAATCACAATTTTAATTCTAAGACAAATACAACCATTTGAATCTCAAGTGATGACTTTATTTCCATGAATCACTATTCATAGAAATATATAATTTTATACAATTTTTTTTATCAAGAATAGAAGTTAATACAAATCTATCGATGTTCTACTTATTTATTCCAGTATCTTAAAGTATTATTTGGATTCTAAAATCTTCTGATTCATTGACAACTCATTCTCCCCAATTTAGACTATACCAGTCTAAATAATCAAATTAGGACATCTTACTAGCTCACTACCATATTCGAAATCAACTTTACAAGTTTTCAACTTTAAGTTTCTATACGAAATTACCATAAAGTGATATAAGTCCTAGAAATAAGATAAAGTTGACTATCAACATAGTTTTTTCATAATCCTTCAATTCTCATCTCTCGTTGTGAATCTTCACTTTTAATGTAATTTCACCGTTAAGATCATCCTATTAGTGACTGCGGCTAAACCACAACAACACTAATAAACTTTTTTTAATTTCAACTTTACCTTTAGTAAGTGCGGTTACACCACAACTATACTGACATGTTTCTTCTTACTATTCCTATATGGACTAGCGCCGTATCTGGAATTTTATACTTCATAAAAACATATGAAGTATGAATAATTAGTGGTTATTTAACCCCAACTAGGTTATTTTCATCGTTTACCACTAATTTCCTCATTGAATGACATTTAATCTCGTTTAACTAGTCTTAATGCTAATATAAATTCACTCAAAGTGAATCATCACCTTTGAGTTTCACTGAAGGTCATTTATTATTTTATTCACTTCTTAATGTCAATTCTCCTAATATATGACTCAAACTCTAGGTCAAATATATCCTTCTTCACTGATTATCATTAATCAAACAATATCCCTTTGTTCAAATATCCCTGAAAACCAGGTTATCCAAGAACCTTCACCATCCATTCATTAGATTCCAAGATAAAGATGAGAGATAAGACCTTCAAGATAACGCGTAGGAAAGACATTGCACGTATATCTATCGTATAGATACAATACATCATAAAAATAGCATAACTCAAGCTTTTATCTTTCATTACTGCCCAAAACATCGATATAAACAGTTAATAAATGTACTAAGCTTCATCGTAACTCGAGACAACTCTCAGAGTTATTAAACTTAGGTTATGGTATAAAGGTATATCAGAGCCAATAACCTTAGATCTTCATACCAAACTGTATACGACTTACTACTAGTTTCCAAGTAATAAGGTTATACTCTAAAGTGGATTCTGATACCAACTGTAGCATCCCCTATCCCAATTAGGGTGATACTCGGCCTGAAACCCTAACTAGGCTATAGTACACCAGCCAAATCCAATTAGAGTAATAGTATAGTTGTCTTTTATACTTGATAATCACACCTATAGTATATCTTATATCGAATAAATAATTGAAAATGCAATAGAATTAAAAGCTTTTCGATAAAATCAAGATATACTAAAATCAGCATAAACCTCAGTCGTAAAATCATATCTTAACCCTATTTACAAAATATTAATTCAGTACAATAGATAAATAGTAGGGAAATTACTTCACTGTAGAGAAGACTATAAACTCTTAATCTTCTCCATTCATGAGTCGAAGCACACGTCGACGACCTGAAATGTTAATTGGACGATGAGCGCTCCAACTTACTCAGTAAGTGATGCTCGTAGACGTATTAATTATTGACTAATATCAATGAATTAATGAATAGCAATATGAATCCAAAACATATCTATTCATGTATTAAAATGATATAACAATAGATAACAGAATGCATGTTCATAGGTTAATTGTAACTGTACTAGTGACTTGCATTTTTATTTATTTCTTTTGCATTCAAAACAAGAGTTGTAGACTCCAGTTACCTTGAATCACGAACCACATAACCTCACACATTGGCTAACGTGTATTTTTTATGGTGTATCCAGGCATAGCGTAGCTACCCACTCTTAAATGAAAAGTAGCAATCGATTAGCATCACAAATCTGGAAAGGTATTCGTTGGCCTCTCAATACCTCGATCGTCAACCTCAGTCAGATTCCCCCATCGCAATACTCTCTGAGATCACTTTTTGATATAAAACAATAGGAAAGCAATAACCACGTAGCTCAAGGTAGCTAAAGGGAAGGTGTCGGTAGCTAAGCAACCACCTTCATCGTTACTCTAATTCGATTCGCCGTCCGTCGTACCTCTTTTCGAATAATTTCTCTTAAAAACTAGTTCAAGTTCAAGTTATAGTACATTGCCCCATTCCTAGTCCATAATACTTTATGAAATAATTATACTAATTACGTTGCATTATTGATAAAAATACGAGTCCCACTTACTTGCGAAGAGTATTCCTAACACTATACGTATTTACACGCATTTCGAGATTCGTAAACCTTTCCTCTTTGACCAAGAACCTAAAATAGATTGATTATCATCAATTTGGGTCTAATGTTCATTAATTAGAACCCTTAAATTGGTCCTATTCAAATCCGAAATCAATTTATCAAATTTTAGGCCAATGTGACCATTTCGCGCTTTACGAGGTAAAAACACCGTATAAAGTCTCGACGAATCCTGAATTCTTTTTTTTCATAGAAATTCATCAATTTATATTTATTTTATCAAAATATAAATTTTAAGGATTTTTCCTTAATATTCTAGGATTTTTTCTTCATTTTTCCAGCTTTTTAATAAAAAAATGGTTTGGCCTAAACCAGGCCGAATTGGGTTCAGCTCAATCGAGCCGAATCGGCATGGTTTAGGGGCCCAACCCTTCTTCCTCATTGAGCCCTTGTAATTCCAAATATTCTTTTTATTTGGTTGACTGGGGTTCACTCCCCAATTCATTTTAAGAGGGGATCTCCTCGAGATACATCTTATGGCTTGTTAACTATATAAACATCTAATCACCACTTGATTATTTAGGAGATGTGTTTGCACGCATCCTAAGGCATGAATAATCCATCAACTTTAACCAACGTACAAACCATACACTTTCTCGACCCTCATGCTACACGTATCTCGAGGTGAATCCAATGAATAAATTTATTTGATTTAAACTTTAGGATTCATTTATATATATGTATTTATATACAACTATATATACAACTATATGTTCACCTATGTATTTTCACACCCAAAAATTCATCGCGCTTGCCAACCATAACCATCAGGCGTGCACACTATTGTACGTCCCACGCGTGTCACCTTTGACCTCGCATGACACTAGGCACCCACCAATTATTAATTATTTATTTATTTTCAATATATATATTTATACAGTTATATATATACACACACATATATATATATATATATATATATATTCATGTGTTTATAATTTCGTTGTGTACGCCAACGAGTACACTGGGGTGTGCATGCTACCCTACAACTCGTGTGCGTCACCCTTGACCCACACAAGGTTTTAGGCATCCTAATAATTTCTCAATTAGTCAATTATACACCAATTAACCCAATTAATTACAATAAATACACATACACATCATACAAACACCAAACGATACGCAAATCCACGAACACACTAATCGAGGCAAGCTGAGTTTAACCACGAGCCTAACTCAGGTTAATTAAAATTTAGATTAATACTAGTCACGTGCTTAAGGTAACAGGTCGTTACACTAATTAAGCCCCAGTACACTAGCCTGACTTAACTAGAGCTAGCATCTCATTCTCAATACCTAATAAACACAACCTTTGCATCTTGATAATCGAATAATAATTAAAACAAAATGCAGCAAAATTTAAAACTTTTTCGATAAAATACTAGATATAAAAAATTGACATAAACCTTGGTCGTAAAACTATATCCCAACCCGTTTTATTCCAAAATAGTAATTCAATACAATATATAAACAATAGAGAAATCAATTAACCATAGAGAAGACTATAAACTTCTAATATTCTCCGTTCCTAAGTCGAAGCGCGCGTTGATAACCTGAAATGTTAATTGGGAAATGAGCGCTCCAACTTGCTCAGTAAGTGATGCTCGTAAACATATCAATTTTCAACTACTATCAATGAATAGATGAATATCTATATGAATTAAAACATATCTATTCAAGCATTAAAAATGGTATAACAATACATAACGAAATGAGAACTCAAAGATCAATTACAACTGTATTCATGAATTGTATTTTGATTCTTATTTTAGAGTTATAATTTTGTCTTACATAAGTATATCTATGCAAAATCCACATGTTGACCGACTTGGGATTCTGGCAGTGGATTCAAATGCAATCGAGCTATCAACTCTTAATAACTGGAGAGCGGTACTCTCATCTTACCCTAATATTACGATTCACATAACCCCCATATTGATCATCATGTGATTCGTTAGTGTATTTAAGTGTAACTGAGCTACCAACCCTAAATGGACAATAAATGACTAAGGTAAAACTTTGTCCTACTGAGGATGAAAGAGTGGAATCCATTTCCATTCTAACCTTTTCCTTTTATTAGGGCAAAAGGTGAAATCCATTTTCCAGCATACCTTCACATCCTCAATCCTGGTCCATCTTATCGGCACTTCTGAGGATTTTTCATTTAAAAAAATACAGTCAAGTCACTGTACATTGCCCCATTCCCAGTCCATAATGCTATTGAACGAAATATAATAATTACATTGCATAGTAGATAAGAATACGAGTCCCACTTACTTGTGCAAGCTTTCTAAACTTTATACCCACTTACTCAACTCCTGCAAATCCATAGATCTTTTCTCGTTGATCAAGAACCTAAAATTGATTGATCATCATCAATTTGAGTCTAATACTCATTAATTAAAACCAATAAACTATTCTCACTTAAATTTAGAACAAATTTGCCAATTTTGGGTCAATCCGACAATTTCACGTTTTTTAAGGTAAAAACCCTAGTATAAAGTCCTGAACGAATCCCAAATTCTCTATTTGTTCTATAGAAATTTATAATTTCTATTGATTTGTCCTAAAATATAATTTTTTGGGGCTTTCCTATTTTCTTGAATTCTTTTTCCAATTTCTAGCATTTTATCTATTTTTTAATAGAAATAGGGTTTGGTCTTCAATAGGGCCGAACTGGGTTTGGCTTAATTAAGCTAAACCAAGCCCCATTCAGGGACCAACCCCTTCTTCCGCATTGAGACACTATCTTTGCTGCAAATCGATTTCTTTTTTTTTTCCCCTAGGCATGTTTAGGTAGGGGAGACGACCCCTTGTCGTCTCCTTCCTTAGACCTCTTACTCCATCTCAATCAAACAACAATAGTAACAACACAAATAACAATAACAACAACAACAACAACAATAACAACAACGCCAACCATCAATCAATAACAATACCACTCACTTTCATTGATCATGGTTGGTTTCCATCTCTATTTGTCTCCAACGATCTCTCATTCTCCTTGCCTCAATTTTGATTTTCCACTATCTCGATTTTTCTCTCTTTTGATTTCCTGGTTTGAAACTACAATTAAGGCAGTGTTCCTTATTTGAGATAATACAAAATTTTCTTGACATTCGCACACATGAATCTTTAGGCCAATCTAAAGGATAGGTTCTAAAGGAACATTCTTTAAATGAACACTGAATTTGACACATGTTTACACATACACATTGATTTTTTTGTGATGTGGTTGCACGTATCTTGAGACATGGATAATCTCTCCAAATCATTAACGTCAACCTATTCACTTCCTCGACTCAAACGTAACATGTATCATGGGGTGAATCCAATGAATAATTTTATTTTATTTATACTATATGATTCATTTATATATATATATATTCATATATATATATATATAACTATACATAGATAAATACATAGATAACTATGTATTTTGTGCCTATAAATTCGTCGTTCGAACTAACGACTGACAAGTCAATAATTAGACACATTTTATAGTGTAATTCATGTTTATTTCATACATAAATGATGATATTACACTAGGTATTGTCTTCTTTTTGTGACTTCAGGTTTTAAATAAGAGAATTAAGAAATGAAAGCAAAAAACAAGAAGAGCAAAACGATTAGCTGGAAAAGAAGCCCATCGATTAGCTAGCAATTTGGAATAACATTAAGAATCGCTACCTAAATTAGTAGAAGGAAAAGGCCAGCGAATTCACTATGAATTGGAGAATGAACTAGAAATCTTCAGTAGAATCAATGGAGTACTTAGAGGTAAAATCAGTGACTTGCTCAACGATTCGTGTATAAGTTAGGAATCGCTGACAAATAGCTGAGGTCGGTTACAACTTTTTTAGAATAACATGAAGATATTAAGTTTGTCAAAGATATATATGTAAGGAGACTATAAAAAGACCAGAGAGCTTTGATATAACTCTATCTTTTTGCTCTCCTTTTGCTATCCTTTTGCTCTACATTATTTCTATTGTCAATGTTTGAAGATATATTGGAGCTTTGATTTATATTGAGATATCTATTTATTCATTATGTCTTTTAATTATATTTATGCATTATTTATTTCTAGCACGAGTGAGTAGTCTATCAATCCAAACAAACCTAGACATGTAATATATTTTAGATTTTACTAGATAGTTATAATTAAAGTATCATGAACTTAAAGATTTTAATCTATTCATACATGTCAATCACGAATTGAACAAGTTGTTTTGCATATTAAAACTAAAATATATTTGTATTGCATGCATAGTTGCATGCGTCATGTGGTATTTTTATTCTCACTCTATGTCTATAGTTATTGACAACAATTATAGAAGTAGTAACTAGGATTAATCTACAGGGCATTTTTTGAGTGGATGTTCTAGGTGATTGTGTTCTAATTTGCTTATTATGCGGTTTCGGTTAATATTGGCTTTGATTAGGCATGATTCTCATTGAGTGTAATGCTATCGTATTTTTATGGTATTATGTTTTATCCAATGGGGAGATTTACAATGATAAGAATGTTGCATCTCCATTGAATTTAGGAAAATTGATAGCTGGCTAAAGGCTATCAACCTATTATCAATTAGGATTGAATGATTCAAATATTTCATATGTGTTATGATTATAACTATGATATGAAGTGATGTTATGTTCTAGTGTTTGAAAGCAATCCAAGTATATTATATGATTTAGTGGGGTTTGTTTAGATGTTTTTTTATTTATATTGAATTAAAGATGAATATTGTTTAGTTTAGTTTGCGTTTGAATTATTTAAATTAGTTTAGTTCGTTTGGTTATTTAAGTTAATAGTTATAGTTTTTAGTTATTTAATATTTTAATTCCCGTCTAATTAGATTAACTAAATTAAGAAAAACAAAACAAAAACACTTTCCTTTGAAGTTTGCAAAATCCTTGTGGAGACGATATCCCATTTACCACTACTACAAATTAATAGTAAAATATGAGAAATTATTGGGCACGCTCGACATGTGTCAATTTTTGGCTTCGTTGACGGGGATTTTTAAATAATTTCTAATGATTCTAGACGTTGTATGGTCTACACACTTCATTGTGTTAATTCAACATGACTCTTACATCATTTTGATATTGAAATAGATAGAACTTTTAATCGGAGTTTAATACAACAACAACTTAGAGAAAATTTAGCTAATAGGATGGAAGACAACAATAATGATATCAATGATAATGTCATTAATAATAACAATGATAACATAATAATAATAATAATAATAATAATAATAATAATAATAATAATAATAATAATAATAATAATAATAATAATAATAATAATAATAATAGAGAACTCACTTTTAAGCAAACAAATCAAAATGTTACAGTATATGATCCTATGTGCATAGCATACCCCAATGGATTTCATGAATTTGAACTTAGGTTTGGATTTATTAGTGCCTTACCTAACTTCTATGGAAAAAAAATGAAGACCCACAAAGATTTATAAAAAAGTATCAACATAAAGTTAATGGGATAAAACCGAGAGAAGGTACTTTAGAACAAGTCAAACTTAAGGTTTTTCCTTTTGCAATGAAAGATCAAGCACAAGAGTGGTTGTTCTATCTCCCACAAGATTCGATAACTACATAGACTCAAAAGTTAAAAGCTTTCCTATATGAATATATGCATGCCTGGAAAATTAGTTCCCATAAAAGGTAAATCACAGTTGTGAAGATGAAAGACAATGAAAACTTTAAGGAATTTGGTATAGATTCCAAGGACTAATCTCTTCTTATCCACAACATGGATGTACTTAAAAAGCTTTATTATAATATTTTTATGAAAGATTCAATCACTTTGAATAAAGACTACTATATACAGTATGTGGTAGATCTTAATTTGAGACAACACCTACTTTAGCAAAAGAAGCAATTAATTAAATGGCAAAACAATACAAGCAATATGATGAAAAGGTTCAATCCACAAAAAAGAAACTTTATGAAGTGGATAATAAGAAAAATAATGCATTTGATAATAAAATTGATGAATTATCTAAGATGGTAAAGCTGTTAGTAAATGATAGATCTAATCAAATTAAGGCTTGCAGATTCTGTAATGAAGTTACACATCTTACAGATGTGTGTCCTACTCTACAAGAAGAAAATACTGAAGAGGTTAATGCAATGATGAATCGATTTTTTGGTCCCCCAAGAAATCAATATAATAATACTTATTATCCTAGAAGTTCGAATCCAAATCTTAGCTATGGTCCTTAAAATCAAAATTATAAAACTTATAGACTAAGAGCTCAGATACAATCTGCACCTAATCAGTAGCCTCAACAAGTTACTCAACCTATGAACCCAAATTTAGAGCAAAAATCGTGTATAACTTTTTGAGTCAAAGTCATCAAAACTTTACACATATTTCTCAAAATCAGATTAAGACTGATACTACTATTAATGAACTGAAAAACCAGTTAAGTCAAATGAATTTACAAATAAATAGGTTAAGGACTCAACAGAGTAGTCAAGCTAAAGCACGTGCTCAAACCAATGTTGCTCTTACTAATCAAGCAAAAGTTAATGTTATATTCAGTGATAAGAAAGACATAATTATAATTGGCAAGACGTTTAAATAGAGTAATAAAAAGAAAGTTCATAAGACTATAAAAGAAGAAGAAGAAGAAGAAGAAGAAGAAGAAATGATGGCTAATGTCATTCCTACTAGAGAATGGATGGCTGAACAATTGAAATATACCCATTTTTCGGGAAGACTGTACTTGTGGTATTTAGCCAGAATTGAAGCATATGAAAAATCTTTACAAAAGTCTAAACTAATTGATAAGAATAAAAATGATAAGATCTTTGATAATTTGAATGAAGATATGTGTTCATATTATGCCATTCCCAACAATTAGCTGATGATAGGGAGGAAGAAATCAATAAAGACATTCTTGAAGCATTTAAGAAAATAGAAATCAATAAACCATTGATGGAATCAATAAAGAAATTTTCTAATCTTGATGAAGTTTTGAAAGAATTCTCTGAATCAAAGGATAAATTTTTAGAAGAATATAAAGAAAACTTAGAATAAAAAATGTCTCATTTAATTAAAAAGAAAATACATGAGAAATGTTTTGATCCAAGAATGTTTGTAATTCCTATCATAATAGGGATTCATTTGATAGATTTTGCAATGTGTGATCTTGGAGCATCAATAAATTTTATGTCACTCAAGTTATATGAGTCATTGAAAATAAGTTTGTTGAGTGATACACCTATTAATCTTACTTTAGCTGATGACACAATTATTAAAACCTATGTTTTACTTGAAGTTGTTTAGTCAAAGTCAATGACTTAGTATTTCCTAGTGACTTCTATGTCATGGAAATGGGAGACTCAATTTCAACTCAATCCCCATCTATACTTCTAGGAAGACCATTCCTTGAAACAACTAAAACAAAGCTAGACAACTTTGAAAGAACAATGTCTATGGATTTTGAAAAACAATTATCACTTTTTGTTTCAATGAAGAAGGCATCTGTGGAAATTCTAATAAATATGATAATGAACAAACTAAGGATAATGAATCTTTAGAATTAAATCATCATAAAGCTAAAATATATGCTGTTAATGTAGTAACATTGGAAAATGGAAGTGCTAAGTACATGAACAAGGAAGGTGAAGATACTTCAAATGAAAAGACAATAACCCATGAATGGGGGGTTTTAGCAACCGAACAATGTTGAGAATAATAACATGGAGGAATTTAAATCTATGAAACGAAGAAGAAGAAAAAGAAGAATCCAACAATTGTAAAGTTCGATGATCAAGAAGATATTTATATATATGTATATATAAAATAAAGGTCAAATGAGATGTATATATGTATATATATAAAGGTCAAATGGGCTTGGTACTTTAAAGCTATTTGTTATAAATGTTTTAGAGCAAACTACATGCCAATTATTTTTTTTCCTTCACACTCGATTAGAATTGGAAGTACTTGCTTCCAAAAAGTTACTCTACCAAACGGTTATTCAGGAAAACCAATAGGTGTGGTTGCTAATGTACCAATTCAAATTGACAAGTATATTATTCACACAAACTTTTTGGTTATGCCACACTTCATCAACGAAGATCCTCCATTAATCCTAGGACGACCCTTCTTAGCCACTTCGCAAACTGTCATTGATACTCTAAACAAGACAATTACTTTTCGAGTGCATGGACGAGCAAAAACTTTCTTCAATTACACAAGAATGGACAATCCTGCACTTAAGTTCATAGAACTAGTCTACAACTGCATGGTTCAGTCGAGCCAACGACAGTAAACAAAAGTGCTTTATGAGAGGCAGCCCATACTCTATCTTTTTTTAGTTTTAGTATTACGATTAGTTAGTTGTTTTTATATTATCTCAACTTTTGAATCTTATAATGGGGATATTTTAAGAATTTAATTCCAGAATAGTTTCATGTAAGGAGGTTGATTGAGCCAATTTATTTCCTTATTATATTGTTTTATGCATTAGTTTTTATGTTATTTAATATTATGGTAATGAAATATTTTATTTAATACATATCATAGTTAAATTTTAAAGATTTTGAGTATTTCTACCTTTATTGAATATATATGATAATTAAATGGGACAATCAACTTCATTGGATAAATAGTAAAAATAGGCTGGCGATTTTTTAGCAATTCTAGTTTGTAATGGAAATTGTTGAACTGGAAATTGCTAAGAAAATTGGTAGCATTATGCTGAGTTTTTTGTGCAAATTTAAGTTAGCAATTTCTCATCAAATCAAGCTTATAACTAAAATTTGCTGGACAAATCACTGAGTCACTGAGACTCATTTCTAGAGATTTTATGAGCGATTCCTTAGTGAATCCACTTAAACCCTGATTCGCTAAGAATGAATTCAAGTTTTTAAAAATAGAAACCCCATATTGCCACATTTAAACACTTCACAGTCACATAACTTTGCAACCTTCGATCAAGAGACCAATTCTTGACTAGATTCAACCTTTAAAAGCTTAATTTTAGTGTATTTAAGTGATTCATACCTTAATCTTCACAAATTCAACCTAAAACTTGGTGAGTTTTGAGAGTATAGAGCCACTTAATGGCTTGAGCAATGGAGTTTGGACTGGAGCTTGGAGGAGTGTCATAGAGAACAATTTTGAGTCCAATGCATGGAAGAATCACTTTTTAGGAGGTAATCAACGAAATCCCTAACATCTTATGGATTACAATTTTGGTTTTTCTTTGATTTTGGATTGATTATTAGGTTAAGAGCTTAATTTTGAAAATTTTAATATAAATGATTTTGATATCGAATGATTTCTATTATAACACGAGTATGGTAATGATGTGATGATTTGCTTATCATTTTGAACTCTCGAACAATTTTTTGTATATGGCGAATGGATCGAATTTTATACGCAAGTAAATTTGAGACTAATTTTCAATGAGTTTGGGGATTTTTGTGAATATTTATCGATTGATTTGAATGACATACATATTTTGTTTTCCCCAAAGATGTTTTATCAACAACTTTCACATAAATTTTCAATTTTCAATTTCTAAATGATTTTTTCGATTATTTTTCATTCTCAATAGATAAGTTAGAATTTTACGAAACACTTTTCCAACAAATTTGGTTTCAAATGGTTTTTGCAGGTTCATTCTTTACTTACAATATTCCTGATGGTCGAAGGTGGAAAGGATAAAGGTTCATGAGAAGTTAGTAGAGAAATCAAAATTAAAATCAAAAGTTTCCAGAATCTAAACCACATCAATATCTTTCAACACACCTAGGATTAGACCACAAATCCACCTTTTTCATTTAGTTTCAATACCGAGGATGTATGTGGAAGAGGAGGACAAGAGGAAATTCATCAAGAGATGCCGATGAGGGAGAAAAACTATGAACTAAGGAAAGAGAATTTTGTCAAAGAAAAGGCCAATGAAAAATTTAAAATTGAAATAATTATGGATAGTAAATTGATCCTAGAGATGGGGATTTAATGTGTAGAATGAATTGAAATATAGGCCTAGGATCCTAGATATCATAGAGTGTAGGAACTGGGATTTATTGACTAGAGGATGTTCTTAGTGAACGGGGTTGTGTTGTCTTACTGAGAGAATCTTATGCCAACGCATATGGAAGTGAAAGTGAGACTGAGTCCCGAGTTCGAGGGAGGACAGTGGATTATTCCGTTGCAAGAACAAACCTCTATTTCGATTATCGAATTTTCACCAAACATAAACGATGAGTACCCCAAACCCGAATATGGCATTAAATACCATTATCCTACTGAGACAATAAGGGGAAGTTTAAAGGCAAACCATGGAGATGGATTTATTTCTCATATGGAAGTGTAACCCGAGCATATAACCACCAATTTTCTCAAGAAGTCCACTAAAGCTTGGTGTTATTTCATCAACACCAGCCTATAGCCGAGCTTGCAGTGCTATGAGATAGTGAACTACAAAGTCGCCTTAGTTTATGACATTATCATGGAATTTGGATACTTGGATGATGGCAAAATCATTTATGAGTTGAGTAGGAGTGCCATCACCCTACTAGGAAAAATGATGGACTTCTTTTCCCTTTGATGATTATGGACTTTTGTTGGGGGATCAAGTGAACATGGTTGCACTTGATATAGATCTCTTACCAAAGAAGACCATCATTGATGAGGTTATAGAGAGATATGGAAGAGTGAATGGTTATGAAGACATCGAGGATTAGAGTGTGACATCCGAGAACATCATACATTTGACTAATTAATTATTTTTGAATTTTAATTGGAAATTAAGTATTCGAGGTGGGACCTACACGTTATGGACAAAAGATCATAAGTTTAGATATTATTTTTGCGTGTTGCATGCATAGTGGATGTAATATACATTATGTTGTCGTGAATTCGGGGTGTGTTGAGTTGTATCCTCAGTTTGTCATACTCGAGGTTGCAAGTGCATGTCTGAAAGGCACGAGTGAAAATAAATTATCAGTTACTCAAAAACTAATGAATCAAGTGTTAACCCCTACGTAAAGATTTGCCTCTAGTTTCATATAAGTTGGTGGTGGTCGAGGTTGGATTGAGTCTAAGTTGGTGCAAGTTTGGTTTAGTTTGACAAGAGAATGGGCCTATAACGGTTTAATATGTCTTAGATAAAGTTAAGATTTTTTGGTTTTAGCGTGACCAAAACTAGTGTTATGAAAATTTTATGAAGATGAACTATTTTGTCAAGAGTTTGGTTCAATTTGGTGAAAAAATCGGATAGAAAACGAGCGTGGAAAGCCAAAACACGTTAAAATAGGGATTTCAAGAATTAATAAATAAAAAAAAATTAAGCTACGAACATGCAGCTGAGGGTTTATATATAAGTATATATAAACGATCAAATCAAACATTCGTTTCATTTGTTTCAACGGAATCGATTGAAAGCTTTTTAACCGAACCTTCTTAACTCGGGTTGACACTCCGTGACCTCTCGACGTCCGATTTTTGCCTAGTTTCTTTCCTCAAAACAGTAGAGCATCACGAGACGATCAGTTCGAGCTAAGTTTATGCGGTGGAAATGAAGTATTTGGCCCGCAATTTGGTAAATTATCAATTCATGGCATTTTTCATAATTCAATTTGAATTCTTGCGATTTCTCAATTTCTTTTGCAGGGTTTTGATATAAATTAGTAGGAATTATTGAAAATTAATGTATTGAGTTGATGTGCACCGATTTGGAATAAATCCCACTGGCATGGGTTACGGCTTTGATAAATTGAATTGATGTGATTCAGTTGATAATTATTTTGGAGATGGTTTAAGAGTTGATAATGATTTAAATTGGGTTTTTGGATGAATAGATTATTAGTTTTGATCCAATTTGACTCCACAGACTGTGAGTATATTTTGATGTTGGATCAAGTTGTTTCTTAGTGTTTATTGCCAAGTTTTGAAGATTTAATTGCGAAAATATTGATTTGGAGAAGTTTACAGTTCAAAATAAAATATAGTTTGTCTAGTTGACAAGCCGTATTGGAAAATTCACGGCTTCTCTTTCGGTGATTTGATTTGAGTGTTCTAAAATTATATGGAAAGTATGACATGAGTATTACAAGTTCCTTTTAGGTCATCATTACAAATACTGAGGTTTTCAAGGTTAAAAAGTTACCCCAAGTTGGCTAGTTGAAAGCCATTGGAACAGTTATATAAATTAATGTTTTTTGAAACTATATTAAACATACTTTGGCTACAATTTTCATTGGGTTTCGTGATTTGGTTTCACTTGAAACTTGACTCATAATATAATTAGGTATGCAGGGAAGCTACTTGAGCCATTTTTAACGTGATTCGACGCTTTGAGAACCTCGAAAATTACTCTTAAAGTTGGTTTAGTTGTAAGTAAACTCTACAATGATCTTTACTATTGATTGAATATTTTTGTACCTTTAATTATATCATAGTCTATATTGTATTTTATCATTCTTGGTCATGCATAAATAGAGTGAGTGAGGGGGATAAGCTTGTTTCAGAGTCTGGTTTAATTGAAACTAAGTTTTAGTCCTGCCTCTACCCTATTTAATGAGACTAGCAGAGTCTAACGCCGACAAGTTATCTCTGCATTTTATGATCTCTTAAATCTGTCTCTGTACTATTTTTGGAAGTTGACGTCAGATTATAGTTAGGAGACAGTGATGAGTGGCATGTCATTTTGACGCATTTATCTTAATGTTTATTTGGAAATGCAATTACATTTTGCCATGTATCAGACTAACAATTGCAGAAGTACATATCAATATAGTAATTTACTTGCCTGACATCTTCGAGTTATTTTTGATGGTGTCAGATTTTATATGAAGACAAGGGATGAATGGACAAGACTCGAAGATTGTGGTAATTGCTTTCAAAAGTTAAACTAAATTAAGGTTGTAAATTGTTTATATATATTTTTTGGGATCTTTGGGGTGCGTATAGGGCGTGAATTTTCATCGAATGGTTATGAGAGTCTCCTAATCTAGTGTAAAGTACGTTGAGAAGGTTTTCTTTTCAATTTTTGTCTATTGGGGATTGTCAAATTGTAATTAAGCTTGCGGAGACACAAAGTTAGTTTATTAATTGGATTTTGATATATATTATGAACTGCAGGGAGTTATGAGTCCTTTTAGGCCTTTCCCCAATTCTGTTGTCTATTAGGTGGAAGTTTTCCGGCGAGCCATATTTAGGGGAGGTGCTGTCAAACTTTTTATAAAAATATGGAGAATAATCCGTATTATTTCCTAATTTACTCCAATTGAACAAAACATGAATAAAGTTTCATCGAGGATATAAATTTAATTTTGGAGCTTTATTAAGGATTGAATTAATTTTTTTTTTTGAGGTCAAAGTTAAAAGAAGGGATAGGCTGACTAGATTATCAAGGGATTAAGATAATGTTGGTCGATCAGTCGTCTTAATGACGAGGAGGCTGAAAGAGAGAGAAATGGCTTAGATAGCCAAAAGAGAAGTTAAGCAGAGAAGGAAAATCAGAGATGACACAAGAAGAATCTTAGAGGAGATGTCTAAAGCTAGAAATGATCCAAACGTGGAGCAGCCTGCTAGGGATTATGACGGCTTATATATGGAGGAGTTGGAGTTGGCTTTCATGGGTGCAATTTTTCACAATCAAATGACCACTCTTCGTAATTAAGAGCTGGTGTTTGAGAACCAGAGCCTTAGCATAGAACATCCTTATAAATGGAGCATATGATGTCCAGGAGATACAAACGTCGAGGAGGTGCAGAGTCTCATGTACAATCTACATAGATGAGATTACCACTTAGCAGTAATAATGATGTTTCGACATTTCTAGGTTATAAATACCACCTCTACGACCTCGTTTTGAGTTGGTAGTCCTAGTGGATTGATCCAGTGGAGGACGATGATGAAACGACTTTCAAACGCCGACATTGATTCCCTTATTCTATTTTATGTTATTTTCTATCTCCGAATGATATTTTGGAGCTTCTCTATGTAATTTCGGTAGTGGTGATATACTTTGTGTTTCTTGGTGATACTTTGTGGTGGTACATGATAAGCCAGTATTTTTAGGTTTCTAGTAGTCTATTTTAGTATATTTAATTATTAAAAGTATTTAAAATATATATTTAATTATATTTTTGATTAATTTTAGGTGAAACGGAGTACGCGGTTGAATTCGTGGCAGAAAAATACTCAAAATGGAGTATTTACTTACAGTGATCGGATTCCGGACAGTTTGCCTCAAAATACGCGTTGCGCGGTGTGTCGAATAACAAACAACATATATCAACCAATCGCAAGCCGCCACGTAGCGTGTCTACATCGTCTCCTCCAATCACGCGTTGCCGCGTCAGCCAGGAAGACCGTGTCACACACCGCCTTATCTTCACCTCGCGTTTCAGATACCGTCGATATGCCTCGGGATCCGTGCTCGCACAAACTCCCAATTTTTCGGTTGACTCATGTGATTTTCGTCCGTGCCACGTCATGCCAGGTGGCGGGATCTCATTTGTCCAGCGCGTCATTAATACGTGGTTCGACCAATCAGAAGCGTCCACGTGGCGATAACTCACTCGACACACAACGACGCACGCACGTTATCGGCGAATCAAAGCGGTGACAAATAAGCGGCGGTGATGGCGGTCCAATGAGATGCCGACACGTGGCGCGA
The DNA here is from genome assembly GCA_039657325.1 of Stephania cephalantha. NCBI lineage: Eukaryota > Viridiplantae > Streptophyta > Magnoliopsida > Ranunculales > Menispermaceae > Stephania > Stephania cephalantha. The sequence continues at coordinate 25,954,645 of CM077578.1, read as the reverse complement.
CAAAAGAAAAACAGCGAATCACGCTGTAACATATGGCAGAGTCCGATTTTTGATGTAAAAACACCCCTACGATGCTCCTCGGCGCACGAGTCACGTTCCTAACTCCTAAAATTAGTATCCGAGTCCAATTTGGAGTACTTTTATATATTAGGAACCTAGGTATTATTAGAAAAGAATTAATTAGTATATTTTAGAGATCAATTATTATTTTTACTAGTGATTTTTGAAGATGATGTCCGGCTAATCAATTTCTTGCCTAAGTCGAAGGGGAAGCAAGTCGGGATCATGGATTCAAAGCATATTATGTGAGATCTTTTATTTTATTATTTAATTAATTTAATTTCTCCTATTTCATTGTTGTTGATTTTAATGATTATGATTTAGATCTAGGGTATGTATATGGCCATTGCATGCTTTTAGATTGACAATATATTGTTATTTGGAATATTAGTATCTGTGTAATTGTGCTTTTAGACCAATAAAGTAACAAACATTCACCCGTTTTCCGTAAAACCCTTTCGGTTCTTGAGTGTACAACAATTGAATCTAGGTTAAATCGGTAGCAGTTGCGACCCGATTATTTAGGATTAGTGTTCCCACATATCTATATTACTGCGGTTAGTGTGTTAAACCTGATTGGCGGATGTCTAGGGTTATACATTAATTAGAAAAATAGTTAGTGGCGGACGTCCTGACTATCGGAATTAGGGGAACTAGGAATTTCTGGCGGATGTCGATTTTCCATGGCTAATATAGGAGAATTTAAATTAATAATTTTTTGGGAAAGATTGAGGACCATTGAATATTATTGAATCTTGATTCTGATTTGTGGAACTGGAGATTTAGGTGATTTCTCATCATTGATATTATTGCAGAGAATTTTTATTTGTGTTAGTTTAATTAATTATTTTATTGAATTTTCTGAAAACCCCCCATTTTTAGTTAACTTGGAGTAAACTCAAGTCATGTGGATTCGACCCCGTATTTACCACTACTACACCCTTATGGTTGGTAACTCGATTGCGGGTTATATTTGGCACGCACGACACGTGATCAGTACACTATGTGATACATTTTATTTAGTGCTTGGGTATGATATTTAATACACTTGATATATAATGGTGATGTCTATTCATTAATTTATTGTGCATTATGTCTTATTATAATTTTAAATTAACTTTATCAATTTCTTGATTGTCAAATTTATGATTTTATCAATTCTTTTATACTTCACGTAGTATGTTTGTATGTTGAAAATTAGACTTCATTTTAAAGCCTTGAGGACAAGGTTTAGAATGAGTTTGAGGGTATTTTAGGTGAAGTATGACATTGATGGCAATGAAAGGTAAGAAAGGTAGAAGAAAAGTTCAGAAGTACTTTTAATATGATATTCATGTAAGTTGACGAAATTTTTCAAATTTCTTCTAAATTCAAGTAAGTATAATTTCATTTTACTTTATTTTTAGTTAGAATCATAATGAAAATGAAAATATTTTTGAATGGAAGTGATGTTTTTGCCACCCAAGTGAATTTTATGATAGAAGGAATCAATTTTTATACCATTTTTGATTAACTTTACTTGTTGATTTGTACACTAAGGGTGTGTTTGATAGCAAAGAAAATGAAAAAAATTGTGGAAAATTATGTATTTTTTTAATAAACTGTATTTATTGGGTGTTTGATAAACTTTGTACCCGCATAGAAAAAAATCACCTTCTATTTTTCCTCTTTTCTTTTATCTTATTTCAGTGTGGAAATTAGAGATTTTGGTGTGTAATGAATCAATTTTTTACCACAACTCAGACTCATTCTTCAATAAAACTCTTCTACCTTAGTTGCAATCTCCTCTCAAATCTCTACCTGTATAAACACCAACGATCTCCTTTCAATTCTCACTTTTGCCTCTGTCAGATCTTCTCCTCTCCAAACCGTTACTCTCTCAATCTCATCTCCCAATCTTCGCCTCCCATACGCTCTAGCACTTCTGCTCTTCAAAGTCTCAACCTTTGTTGCAAAATGAGATTAATTTTGAAGTATTTGCTTCTCAATCTGGCTATTCCGCAAGCCATAAAAATTATGGCTCAGTTATGAATCTCTCTTTCCTCATTCATGTTGTTGGAAAACCCTTTTCTGGGTCCATGGAGTTCATCATTGAATTATATATCTCTTATTGAAATTTTATGTTTTGGAGTTTGGGGGGATCATTTGTTTCTTTGATTGTGTGTGTTTGTTTTTTATGATGATTTTTTATTCACTTCCTTCTCAACGATCTCCTTCGAACTCAAGAACTTGAGATTCTCAACACTTTCATTCTAAATACTTTCAGTTTTGCGTTACTGCTGGTGTTATTGCTGAACCAACTTATTGGAGTTCAAAATTATTGGAAGAGTTTGAAAGTGTGCAGAGGTAACATTCTTCTATTTATTGTGTTTTTGGAAACAACATATGTTTCTTCCTTTTAGTTTATGAGATGCTATTGCACAACTTTTTCATATGAATTTCTGGTAGGGTTGCAAGTGCAACCTCTTACTAATTGTTTTGATGTATTTGAAACCTGTCTCTGCATACTTTGTGAGGTATCAATTCATCCTTTAATGTTGTAGAATTTGAAGGAGACTTGTTATGTCACCTTTTCTTTTATCTTTGATTTTCGAGTATCTTTCTCTTGAAGTTATATGTGGCCACATTGAGGTTGGCACTAAGCATGTAAAGTAAGGGCCACCTTTCTGAACTCTAAACTGGCACCTATAAGGTCTCGATTAGAGGTGGACTAGAACTCCCTATCATTAAGAAATCAAGAAAAAAAATTGCAACTATAAAAGGTTCACAAAGATTGAGCTTGATGTCTTTTGAATAGAAAAGAAAGTATCATGAAAAGTTGAACCATTCTGGGTTTTGAGAAAGTTGTCCATTTTCATTTCGCACATAAAATTGACAAATGAAAATTAATACCTCTTAATGTCCTTTTAGAGTATGATGTTGTAAAGTCTTGCACAAAATGTGTTTGATTATATGCTTCTTTAATAATGTTGTCTACACAAAAGTTTGCTTACAAATTGAAATATTCTAAGCCATTCGCAAACCAAAATTTTGAACAAAAACAAAAACTAGCTCATAAGAATTAAATTTTTATGTATCATCACTTATGGATTTTTTTGGGAGGGGGTTTCGTTATTCGATATTCGATACAAAATAACACAATAGTGGATGAAATTATGAGAATTTTTTTTGAAAATGAGTTGTGGAATTACAACTACAAAAGTAAATTCACCTAGTATTGATCAAGTTAGAGATGGGCAGTTTATACTTGAATTACCATGAAAGGAATGCGTCGAAGAGAGTTGTTACTCTCTTGGTTTGGCCTTATAGTTGTAGCTAGCTATTAATTGTATTTGTTGTAATTTCTAGTTGGAGTTATACATTGTACTAGTGTACTCATGTTTAACATTGTTAAAGAAGCATATAATCAAACTAAATCTGCTAAAAATATAGTAATTATCCTAGCTTTATCAAGGAATGCACGTAAAGGAAGCACATAACATGATGTATACAATAAATAACGTAAGCAAATGTAACGAACCCCCTAAAGTATCCCTCCCAAAAATACATAGAGATACATTATGACTGGTATGAACTGGTCACAAGGCAGAAGTAGAACCATAATTGATTAGATAATCTCCTTAGCTTGACAAAAATTTCATACAAGCATTTCTCATCAAATAGTGATTAACCTTTGCCAATTTATATTTCAATTTAAATCAAATTTGCAAATGTTCATCTTATGATACAAGTCAGTCCAACACCCAATCTCCCTAAAATATTAGTTTAATAAGTTACGACCTATTAAAAAGATATGGGAGAACAATTTTTGACCTCTTTCTTTAAGACGAACTGCACTGGCATTCTTCAAAGAGATCAAGCTGTTCATGATCCACCTTTCTCGGAGCATGAAAAACCAAATCAATAAGCTGATAAGTGGTAACCGCTATGTTTAGTTTGGAGACAACAAAGTTGAAATAAATTAAGAAATGGCTTTTCTTCTTTGGAACAATAAAAAGGGAAAGTGAAATGACAATGACACCCCAAACTTACTCAAACATTTAGATTCATTTTGTGTAACATTATGCTACCACAGTTTTTGGGTAGTATTGCTATGACTGATTTCTCTTCACTAGAGATTTTGCTAGTCTCACTAAATTTCTAGTAGTGGAGATAGCATTAGCTCATGGTTTGAATTGAAGTAATAACTTTTTGTTTTTAGTTATAATTTCATTGTTTGAAAGTTTGTTGTTTGCAATCTTTGTTATTGACTTTGAATGATTAACTCTTTTGTAGAGTTTGATGTAAACAATTAGGTCCAATTTGAAAGAAATGCAATATAAGAAACTCAACTATTCTGCTATAGAATTCTGGTTACTATCAGGCCCAATTTATGAAATTCTAGTAGAAATAATCCATGTCTTATAATTAGTGTTATTATTTCTTGGAGTAAATAAGCAAATTGTACATTTTTAGAAGAAATTATCCATGTCTCATAATTAGTGTTATTATTTTTTTAAATAATGCAGAGAAGTCACTCCCAACTAAAGAAGAAAAAGATGAGGTCAATCACTCATCATCTAGTGCAACTCGTATGGGATCAAATGGCCAGAGAATTAAAAAGAAGAAGAGTAGTAACGTTGACGCTACCGAGCAAGGACTAATTGTAGCTGCGAACAGACTAGCAAATGCATTTGCGCATACACAGACTCTGCACGTCTTCAAAAAGAGCTTCGTAGTATTCCTGAACTAAGTCGAGAAGACGTAATGCATGCCATGCCTTTTATTAGGAGGTGAAATTAAGGATGCAAATATATTCTTTATGTTGAATGAAGACTTGAAGAAAGATTGCGTGATTTTATATTTGCAGAGGAAATTTTAGATTACCTTTAGAAGTTAAACCATAAGTTTTTGTAAGAATGTTAAAACATTATTTATTTTCTTTCATTTATGTTAGTTATCAATTAATTAACTAATGATTTTTTTGAGTTCATTAATGGTTGTGAAGATAGTCATTGACGATTCAATTTCGGTGCGTAACCTTGATTAATTGTCCACTTGATTTAATTTCAGTCTGAATTCGTGATACCGCAAAAAAATGAAAAAAAAATTATTAGTTATCAAACAACAGAAAAATGAAAAAAAAAAAATTCTCGCGTGCAATCAAACAACAATGAGAAAATTCTTTAAAAAAATTCTCTATAGAAAATTTGCTGAAGTAAATACTTTTTTTCTCATTGAAAACTTATTTGCTATCAAACACACCCTAAATTGAATATCTTGTGTTAGTCATTATAATGGGTAGAAGATCGAAACAATAGTGCAAGATGAACAAGACATATTTCTCAGTACCTTGTGATACAAAAGCTATTGATTAAGTATTTATTATGGCATATATATAGAAAGTAATTATGCCACAATTGAAAGAATAAATGGGTTAGAAACCAATGAAATTCTATAAGTTAGAAAGAATACTTTCTTCAATTTTAGTGGATAGTGAGAAGTGTTAACAAGAGTTTACAAATATATAGAGAGTCCTATAGATTCCAAAAGAAATGGAACAGAGAATCTATAGTGGGAAAATGTGAGAATGTCCAAAGAAAATGGAGCATGGACTCAAAAGCAAAAACAAGAGAAATATAAAAAGAAATAATTAGACTGTAGTAGAAAAGAAAATGAGAGATGGAAAATATGGATGTTCATAAACTCTTAGAAAAAAAGATTTAGCTCGAGTACTTTAAGCTAGAGTTGAATTATGTATTTCTTAACCTAATATGTTTTAATGACATGTTCATTGGTCTCTTGGTAAAATCCTTATTGATTTTGATTCTGGTACTATTATAAAGTATTTTCTAAAATTAAAATTAATCTAGTGGTTTTTTTGTCTTGAGATTCTATACTAGTTATCGTAAGCTTGATGCTTGTTAGTGGAGATTGAGAAAACCTATGTTATATATTGGCCTTGGTAATGAACTTTAAGTTCTAAATGATGTTGCATTGGGTGGTTGAGTTATCATTAATGGATGTTTTATTTTGTCTAAATCTTTTTATTTTATTATAACTTTCATTTACTTGTGGGGTAATATATTTTCATTTCGAAATCACTTCTATTTTAAAATTTATAATATGTAAAGTTAAGATGAATTAATTTGAAATCAATATATAAAGAGTGAAAAGAGAATATAATTTAGAGTATTCCTTTGCTCGGACAACAAAGATCTGAGTTTGGGGGTATTTAAAAAGTCAATAATTAGTCACATTTTACAGTGTAATTTAGGTTTATTTCATACATAAATGATGATATTACACTATAAATTCTCTTGTTTTTGTGATTTAGGTTTTAAATAGGAGAGTGAAAAAATAGAAGAAAAGAGCAAGAAGAGCAAAACAGTTAACTGGAAAAGAAGCCCAACAATTAGCTAGCAATTTAGATTAAACTAGGAATCGCCACCTAAATCGGCAGCAGGAAAAAAACCAGTGAGTCCATAGCGAATTAGAGAATGAACTAGAAATCGCCGGCTTAATCTCTAAAGTACTGAGAGATAAAATTTTGTGACTTGCTCAACGATTTGTGTATAAGTTAGGAATCGCAGAAAAATCGCTTTGGCGGTTACGGGTTTTTTAGATTAATATGAAGAATTTGAGTTTATCTAAGATATGTATAGGTAAAGAGACTATAAAAAGGCAAGAGAGCTTCAGAATAAATCTCTCCTTTTGCTCTGCATCATTTCTATTGTCTATTTTTGAAGATACATTAGAGCTTTAATTTATATTAAGGTATATATTTGTTCATTATGTCTTTTAATTATATTTATGCATTGTTTATTTCCAACATGAGTGAGTAGTCTATCAATTTAAATAAGCCATAAACATGTAATATATTTTGGATTGCTAGATAGTTATAATTAAGGGATTATGACTTTAATGCTTTAAATCTATTCATACACGTAAATCACGGATTTAACAAGTTGTTTTTGTGTATTACAACTAAAGGAGATTAGTATTGCATGCATAGTTACAAATGTGTTACGTTGTATTTTGATTCTAACTCTATGTCTATAGTAATGAAAACAATTATAGAACTAGTAACTAGGATTAATCTATAGGGAATTTCCTGAGTGGATGCTCTAGGTGATCGTGTTCTGAGTTGTTTATTACGCGGTTACAATTAATATTGGCTTAGATTAGGCATGATTTTCACTGAGAGTAAAGCTACAATATTTCTATGGTGTTGCGTTTTATCCAATGGGTAGATTTACAATAATAAGAATTTGGCATTTCCATTAAATTTAGAAAAATCGGTAGCTGGCTAAAGGTTATCAATCTATTATGAATTATGATTAAATGATTCCAAGATTCCATGTGTTATGGTTATATCTATGATATGAAGTGATGTTATGTTCTAGTGTTTGAAAGCGATCCAAGTATATTATATTGTTTAGTAGGGGTTTGTTTATTTAAGTTAATAGTTATAGTTTCTTATTATTTAATATTTTAATTCCCGTCTAATTAGATTAACTAAATTAAGAAAAACAAAATAAAAACACTTTCCTTTGAATTTTGCAAAATCCATGTGGAGATGATATCCCATTTACCACTACTACAATTCAATATTAAAATACAAAAAAATATTGTGCACACTCAACACGTGTCAACGACCATCCTCGGGCGTGCACAATATTGTACATCTCCAGTGTGTCCCCCTCAGCCCCGCATGTCACTAGACACCCACCAATTATTAATTATTTCGAATATATATATATATATATATATTTATACATACAATATATATACATGCTTATATTCATGCATTTATTATTTTGTCGAGTGCGCCAACGAGTACACTCGGGCGTGCACGCTACTTCATGACCCATGTGCGTCACCTTTAACCTACACGATATTAGGCATCCCATAATTTGTCGATTATTCACTTATAGGCCAATTAATCCAATTATTTCCATAATTAACAATATAATCTAGAAAACACCAAATGACACACAAATCCACATGAACGCTAATGAAGACAAGCAGGACTTAACCACGAGCTTAACCTAAGTAAATTAGAATTTTGGATTAATGCTAATGCATATGCTCCACTTATATGCTTTTTGAAGCTTCTTTGGTTTCGTAGTGATTACCTCACCTCCAATTTCACGACGTAGACCTTCTACTAAATAATGTGTCTGGTTTTTGTTGGTGTCAACTATACCACTGACATACTGTAACAACTATAGATATTGGCCAATATATTTTATCACGGTCTCCATTGATGTTGCGTCCGAGACTGGAACTCACCTCTCTTTTATCTCATGACTGATAAGTTAATAGTTAGACACGCTTTATAGCACAATTTAGGACGATTTAAATGTGAATGACTATATTACACAGGGTTTTCTCTTGTTTATATTGTTTCAGGTGATAAATGGAATATATAAAGAAATGGAGTAAAAAAAAGAAGATTATGAAGGAATTGATTAAGCGGAATGAGTGCAAAAAATCATCAAGTGAAGGAAACAAATTGGATTTCATAGCCACCGATTCCTGACCGATTCCTATACACCTAGAATTGCCACTCAGATAAGAGGAAACAAAGACCAATTTCCCAAGGACTCTCCCAGCGATTTCACTTAAACATGAATCATTAAGGAATCTTTGGGGCAGATTTCAAGAATTTTAAATAAACACGAGACGTTTGAGTTAGTTTGGATGTTTACTACCTAAAATACTATAAATGTAACCCTATGGTTATGAAATTAGTTGCCCGTGAGTGCTTAGATCATTATTTCATTGCTTTAGGAGCCATAGTTTATTGTTTTGTTTATTGCTTCATTATTCATTACTTTTGGAGAAGATTTGAAGAGTTAAAGAATTTATTCCAGAGGTATTTATTTATGTCTTTTATCTACATTGTTGTGATGTTATTTATGAATATGAGTGAGTAGTTTATCAATCTAAACAAAGTCCGAACGTAAACCAGATCCGTTTTGCAATGTCGTTATGGTGAGATGATTATGTGCTTAATGCTTTAAACCAATCATATTCTTTAATTCATTGATTTAATAGATTATTCTTTAAGGATTTAAATAATGAACTTTTGATAAGTAAGTATTTAAACTTATATATAGTATTAGTTTAAAAGCATAATTAGCCTAAATATCCCAAAATGAGCACACATTGATGTTATTTATGTGTTTTCAGGAGTACAAGGCATAAAAGAGACAAATGATTGAATTCACGAAGAAATGAGGCTAAAAATACACAAAAGTGGGTTTTGATGCCGTGGATAAGAGAGTTGGCGTTATGGGAAGAAAGGTGGATAACATGGGAGATGAAGGCACATCGTGGGAGACCAAGAAGAGAAAAAAATGAGTCACCATGGTCGGCGCCGCATTGTGATAAGTGATTATTTATATGTATATATAGGGTTAGTTTACTCATATATTTAGTAAAAATATCCTTAAATGAGCTCTAAATTAGAGTATTATTGCATTTTCAGGGAATTAAGGTGTAACGGAAGGAATTGATAAAAACCATGAAAAACATAGCAAAAACCCTCAAAAACAAACTTGTCACTTTGGCTACACAAAGTGGCGCTGTGGGAACATAATGCATGGCGTGGGTGAGAAGAAAAGTGAGAAAATCAACTTTTAAGGTCCGACATAGTGGCGATGGTGTGGAGTATAGGGGACAGCGCAATAGTACTAGCGTACATCGCTGGGATACCAGGGAGTGAAACGAAATGCATATTCAGTGTAGGCATAGTAGCGGCACAGTGAGTTATATAAGGCACGACGCCGAGGTAGTAAGTGACAGCGCCAGACACGCAGGAAATAGAAAATGGAGTTTTAATTCGAGTTAAATTATAAAATAAAGTTTCTAATTGTTATTAAGGAGTACAAATATGTATTAGAACGTGGTAAAATGAACTGCATACCAACCATTAGCCAAAACTAGAGTAATTTAGCATAGGTTTTACATTGAGTTTGAGTGTTAAAGAGTTTATGTGAAGAAAACATTGAAGACTTCACGTTTGCAATTCAAGTTTGGTTTCATTGATTAAATTGAAGGTAATATTTATATTCATCTTTCATTTGAAATGATCTCCATAATGAATTATGATATGTGTTTTGCAATAAAGTGTGAGTAGTCTATTTATCTTAGGGATCAATGGATCCTATAGTATGAATGCTATGCTTTGAATATGAATAAAAAGTAATAATTAAAAAGGCAATGGTTAGAAATTGTATTTATTGTGAGCATAATGCTTTAGACATACTGGCCACATGTCTAATGAACTTAGGCTTTAGAAGTTATCATGGCCATTGAAGCTTTTAATCTAGACATGAATGGTACAATCATAAAATACATAACATCGATAGATAGTTGTTGATTAGGGAGGCACATATAATAAACTTAGTTGGTTATGAATCCAATGATTTGGGAGTTAAAGCAATGTGGAGATTACGTTATTCACATCGATAGGTGGAGTTCTAGTTTGCACATTAGAATCTTTTCCGTCACGACAGTTGGTTGAAGTGGATTTGAAAGAAATTTGTCTTTTCTAATTAGGCATTGCACACATCATATTGAGATGTAAACATGAATACAAATTACAGTATTAAATTACCTAGGTGGAGTTGTAAACAAAGATATCGTAATATAAGAGATTGAGTAAAATCTAAATTGATTTCATAGATAGTTTAGTTAGTATAAAACCAATTAAACTGTGAGTTCCTTAACAATAGTTCAAGTAAAATAGGTAGTTAACAACTGGTGCAAAAACCTTTCCCTAAGGGCGATATCAATGATTAACGTAAGTTGATTGCACTATTACTACGAGCTAGCCGTTATACTTACGATTTGCATATCAAGTTTTTGGCACCGTTGCCGAGGAAAGATAACCATTAGTTTTCATTAGTTAGTTTGAATAGTTGCTAAGTTTTATTTTTAGTACTATAATTTTTAGTTCATAAAAGAAAAATAACAAAAAATAGGCTTAAGTTTTAGTTTGAATTTTTGCACTTGATCTTTTTATGTTTCTTTTCAGGGATACTTAGTGCATGCGTAGCAAGGGAGAGAAGGGCCAAGTGCCTTACGATCCGGAGATTGAAAGAACGAACAAAGGAAAGAAAAAGAAAGGAATCAAGATGGCTAAGGAGAAAGCTAGAAACCAACAACAGGGCCGCGGGAATAACCAACCTGCATGTGATCGGGTAGTGCATGATAAAGTGCAAGGACAAAGATGCCTTCGTGACTATATTAAGCCTGAAGTTTAGGAAACATACAACTGAGTGATGAGGCTACTAGCCAACACCTCCGAGTTCAAATTGAGACCATCTTTGATAAATATAGTGCAAAAAACCTATTGAATGGGTTATTTAATGAAGATCTTATTGAATATGTTAGGAGTTTCTAGGAGAAGTGCAACACCGTGCACATCAGCGAAGTTACAAAAGAGGTGATCAAGATGCAACTTTTCCTATTCTCATTGGGTGGAAAAGCCAAATCCTGGTTCTAATGGCCGAATGTAGGGAGTTTGACTTCAAGGGTAGAAATCAATGAAAGATTTCTCGGCAAGTTCTTTCCCTCAGTGAAAGTCAGTGAAAGGAAACTTGAGATTAATCAGTTTAAGTAAGAAGACACCAAGTCTCTTGGCGAGACTTAGAAAAGATTAAAAAGATGCTTAGGAGATGTCCAGGACACGGATACATGAAATGGGCATAATTCCAGAATTTCTACTATGGGATGAATCACAGCATGAGAACGCTAGTAGATGCTGCATCAAGTGGCTCTCTACTTACCAAGGATGAGGATGTAACATTGGATCTCCTTGATCTTATGTCTCAAAATTCTACTATCGATACTTATTCCACAGTAAGGAAACCGGCAAGGGTCTACAAGATTGACTCGCAAGGTACAATTACGACATATTTATCAAATTTGAGTAGTTAAATGGCACAACTTCAGATAGGACACTAAGGTCCACAAGTAGCACAGCAAACCATGAATCACCAAGTCATGGTAGTTAACCAAATGGACATATAGCAGGGAATTGGGTATGAAGACATCAACTTCATGAATAATCGAGGCTACGGGAACAACTTCAAGTCGAGAGGAATAGCTCATCAACAGTTTTATCAAGGAAACAACAACAACAACGCGAACGTTTTTGATGGAATTCCTGATAATGCATTGAAGTTTGCTCGAGTCTTTGAATGACAAGTCCGATAGGGGAAACTAGGGAAAAATGAAAGATGACTTCATTGAAGTCAATTGAGAAGTATTTGCAAGTGATAGACATGATAAATAGGGAGCGCCATGAGAAGCACGTGAAAGAGATATAAGAAGTGAAGCAAGCTATGAAGAGGATGGATGATGAACAATCACAATCCATCAAGAACTAAGGGAGACAAATTAGTTAGCTTAAAAATCCTTGGAACTTATAAAATTAAGAAAGGTTTTTGAGTAACAATATTAGCAATCACATGGCAAATGCACATGCAGTCCAATTATGGAGTGGTAGGAAAACCAATGATCTAGTGCGGTCAAAATATATAATAAATGACACAATGAAGCAAATCGATGAGCAGCAACTAGGAGATATAGAACACTTAGATAATGATACCGATACTCAAAAAGAAGTAATGCCAATAGAAGATCCAGAGTCGACTCCAAGGAAAATAAGGGGAGATAGGTAGAAAAAAGACTTAGTACGAAGGAGAGTCACGTTTCTCAATAATCCACCACTAATTAATCCACCCCTACCATATCCTCAACGGTTCAAGAAATAAAAAGATCAAGGACAGTTTAAGAAATTTGGAGAAATGTTTAAGAAGTTGCACATAAACATCTCATTTGCAGATGCGTTGGAACAAATGCCGAAATACACAAAATTCTTGAAGGAAATAATAGTGAAAAAGGTGCGACTAGAAGATTACGAAATAGTGAAGTTGACTAAAGAGTGTAGTGCAATCCTACAAAGAAAGTTACAATCGAAGTTAAAGGATCCAATGAGTTTTTCAATCCTATGCATGATAGGAATACATTTGTTCGATAAGGTCCTGTGTGATTTGGGAGCAAGTATAAATTTGATGCCCTTATAGATATTTAAGAAATTAGGATTGGGAGAAGTTAAGTCAACTAATATGACTTTGCAATTGGCGATCGATCGGTGACATATCTAAAAGAGTGATTGAAGATGTGTTGATAAAAGTGGATAACTTCATTTTTCCCGTTGATTTCAAAGTATTATATATGGAAAATATTCGAAGGTACCATTAATTTTAGGGAGACCCTTCTTACCAACAACACAAGCATTGATAAACGTTCAAGAAGGAGAGTTAAGGTTACGAGTAAATGACGAGGAAGTCCTATACATATCTACAAAACCTTGAAATCTTTGAGTGAGGGAGCGCAATGCAAGAGCCTCAAAGTCTAAGATGTAATTTTTTGATTGTGTTATTGAGATAGCCCAAGAGTATACGCCAGATGATCCACTAGTGTAAAGTCTAGTCTAGATCATAACAACAAGCTCTGCAATGCATTAAAAAGAGAATTCATTAGCAATCGTTCAAGTTAAATAACTAATTAACAACTAGTGCAAAAATCTTTCTCTGAGAACGATATCTGTAATCAACGTAAGTTTATTGCACTATTAATACGAGCTAGCCGTTATACTTGCGGCACGCACATTACATCGGCGGCGCTGTGGGTGATAAGTGATGGTGCCAGGACATGTTTAGTAGGGCGGCAAGTCTACTATATGAGGAAAAAGCGCACAAAGTGTTCGAAGCTGTCACGACGCCGTGGCATTACACACACAGCGCCGGATCATAATTGACAATGCCTAGATTAAAGAAAAATAGAAAGTTATAGTTCTATTTTGGGCAAAATAGTCTATTGTGGTTTCTAATTATTTTTAAAGTATCTTAGGAGTACAAATAGGCATTAGAACATGGTAAACTCAACCAACACAACCCATTAGCAACCCTTATCATAGATTAGCATAGGTTTACTTTATTTTTGAGTATTAAAAATATTTGTGGAAGAGAAGACATTGAAGATTCATGTGTAGTGATTCAGGAATTGTTTTTATTGATTTAATTGAAGTTATTTGATTATATATTTGATTGCATTGAATACCGCTGTGTGCATGTTTGTTTCAATGAAGTGTGAGTAGTTCATTAATATTAGGGATCAATGGATCCTATGGTATAAATGCTATGCTATAAACATGAATAGATTATAAAGTTAAATAGTGCAATGGTTAGAACTTGTATTGATCTTGAGCGTAATGCTACGAGCATCTTGATCACATGTTTGTTGATATCAGGTTTTAGAAGTTGTCATGGCCATTAAAGCTTTTAAGCGGGACATGGACGATATAACCATAAAATACATAACATCGAGAGATAGTTATTGATTACGGAGGCACATATAGTAAACTCAATTGGTTATGAATCTAAATATTTGGAACTTAAAGCAATAGGAGCTTATGTTTTTCATTCGGATATGTGGAGTTCTAGTTTTCACATTAGAATATTTTCCGTCACGATAATGGGTTGAAGTGGATTTGAAGGAAATCTGTCTATTCTAATAAGGCATTACACACACATAATAAAGATGAGAAAATGAGTTCAAAATCATAGTATTTCATCGCCAAGGTCCAGTCTCACTAAGCCCGACTTAGCCTAAATCTCCTTACTAGGCATCTAATCCATTCAACTAACTTCAACCTCAAAATAATTTTGATTTCCACCCTTAGTAATGCTCAAAATCCTAATTTATATCCTCAATAAAACTCAATTCTTGTTTTATTTTATTGGAGCTAATTATAAAACCAGATGGAGCGTCTTCTAAATTTTATAAAAATTTTAGCAGCACCTCCTCGAAAAGTGGAATACTGGAAAATTCAACTAATAAAAAACGGAATGGGGAGAAGCCTGAAAGGACTCAACTCACCACAGTTCACTATATTTATAAATATGTTATGTCAACTACTTCCCATAGATTCCAAGAACACTCAAATCGGTTCATCGACGGATAAGTTTTGAATTCTCCAATATGGCTGTAAATTAGGCAAAATTTATTTTTTGAAATGGAAAAACTTCTTCAAATCATATTGTCGCGATTAAATCCTCAAAACTCGATAATAAACACTACAAATCACTTAATACTAACATCAAAATATTTCAATAGCCCGTGGAGTCAAATTAGATCAAAACCAATAATCAATTCATCCACAAACCTAATGTTAATTAATATCAACTATAAAACAACTCCAAAATAGTTATCAACTAAATCATATTAGTTCAATTCATCAAAATCCTAACCTACGTTAGTGGAATTTATTCCAAATTGATGCAAATCAATCTAATATACCAATTCACAACAATCCTAACCAATTTCTATCAAAAGGTAGCAAAATAAATCAAAAAATGCGAGAATTCAAATTGAATTGAGAAAAATACTCTGAATTGAAAATTTACCAAATTACAGGCTGAATACTTTGTTTCCACCATAGAAACTTAGCTCAAACTTATCATCTCAAGATGCTATATAATTTTGAGGAGAGAAATTAGGCGAAAATCAGACGTCGAGAGTTCGCAGAGCAAAAGAGCAAGTTAAGAAGGATGAGTGAATGAACGTTTATACATTCAGTATAAACTTTAGGAAATGAAACTGTTTGATTTTTTGTTGATTTTTTTTTGTTTTTTTATATATAAACCCTCAACTGCTTGTCAGCCGCTTGATTTCTTTTTATTTACTAGACCCCAAAATACCTAAATTTACGTGTTTTGACTTTTGGTGCTCGTTTTTGACCCGGATTTTCACCAAATTGAACCAAACTCTCGACAAAAAGTCCATATTCATAAAATGCCCATAACATTAGTTTTGGTCACCCCCAAAATTTTAACGTTGTTCATGACATTCTGAACCCTTATAGACAAATTCTGTTGCCATACTTAGTTCTCATTTTACAATACCACTAATGCGAACTTGTACGCAAACCAAGGCAAACTTATCACATAAGGATTAACACTTAATTAATTTATTTCCAAGCAACTAATAATTAATTTTCACTAGTGCCATGCACTTACAACCCTGAGTATGACAAACGGAGGATACACCTCAACACCAACTATGCGACAAAATAACATAAAAATAAAAATAAACCTTATGATCTTTGGTCCATAATATGTGGGTCCCACCTCAGATACTTAAACTCTAAATAAAATATGAAATTGCTTAATTAGTCACCTAATCAAGTTCAAAAAATTCTCGGATTTCACAATTATTCCCAACTAATTAAAAATTTCATTCTCAAAATTTAAACTTACAGGTTAATAACAAAAAGAGATATGAGAATATGATCCTTCATATACAACATTTTTAATTGGAACTTATAAAAACAATTTCTAAGGTAAAACCGTTAAGTGGATCTGATCACTTTCATTGTAATCGACAACTCAATGATAGATATTATAAACATTTTAAATTTTCATTTCAAACTTCTTGGTTTAATGAAAAGTCATAACAACTTCTCAGTCAATCCTGGCATTTTGTGAATTTTTGACGAGTTAAACTATCAACTTTGTGGAATATTATATAACTCTACTTTTCTTCACTACTCATTTCATGCCTTAAATCCCATTCAAGCATCAATGTTTAGTATGATCTAACCTATCTTGCTTTTCAATTAAACTATTTTCATTTTTAACTAAATACTATTCTATAAATCGTTTCCTTATCCACCGAACTTTGGTATACACAATTTAGTTTACTTTCTCATCACTGATCATTTCTAATTAGAATCATTGACCAACTAATTCTTAGACTAGCATCAGTCTAAATATTTATATAGTAATGCAAATAATATTTGAGTACGACATTAGATACTAAAGTAAAGTTGCTTATCAATCTGATCCATCACCATTCCTGCACTTATCAAAAGAAACCTGGAATTACATTAGTTAACCAATAACTATAGTTTTCAAATTACATTTCTCATCTCATAATAAGAGATCTCAAATTTTGATTCGATCACAAAATGAAACTTAACACATCGTGCAACTCTAAGTTATTCTCTAAATGTCTACTCAAAATATCATTTAGATTTGTAGGTTAGAAAGAGATTACCAATTCCAAATCGTCATCCCATTCACTTAACTTTTCATTTGACTGGTTAGAAAATTATAAAATTTTTTAACTTCATCAAATCATTCTCTATTCATGAGCTTACGAAGAATCTTAATTTTTTTTCACTTAACAACCAATATTTTTCAAATTGCCTTCATCAGGACTACGTTATTCACTATTTCTCTAATTACTGAGATTTCCCATTTCAATTATTATTGTTCACTAAACTTCTCTCATTACTTAGATAGAGACAGTTATCCTTAACTTGAGTAGATATGCATTTCTAAATTGAGATATCGACATATTTCATAATTATACAATAACAGTATAAGTTTTAACTTGTATCTCATACAAGTTACAAATATGTTATCTCTTTTTGCCTCTAGTCAGTACATATTTATGACTTTTCTCAATTTACAGTGGAAGAACATTCAATTCTTTAAACATATTAAGTAAGATACACTATACTCTATTCAATATTTCCAACCAATATAGACAATACTAACTAAGGTATAAGTTGTACATTTCTTTTCATTTTTCATTCGTATCTTCACCTTCCTTACATGCATCTTACATCAACTCCAACTTTAAATAACATACCACTTCAAAACATTACCACTAATTGATCACGTGGTATAACACTACATTTGTACTAATATACATTATAATCCCTGATATATATTGTATACTACTTTGGTTCAAAACTTTCAACTTTTGGAGTTTGATTCCCTTTAAGATCCTTGTGAAGATATAATAAATTCCATCAAACTAATAGTTTGACATCTTAAGTCTTATCGGGACTCACTGACTTGAAATTTTTTTCCTTCCATACATATCTAAGAATTTTTTGACCATTTATTTGCCAATACTAATGCTTCCAATTGACTCCAACGTAATTTCATCGACTCTTTTATTCTGACTGTCTCCAATTCATTCGATTATACAAAGGTAGGTGGGGCCCTCACACCAGTCTTCTATAGTGTGAATGAATCGTGATTATGAAATGGAGTTACTTGGACTTTTGGTCATGCACAACTACTCCAGTGCCTTACATTGACTAAAAGAGTTTATTCGTGTCACTTCCATCAGTCACAAGTCATCTCAACGTCTCATTTTATTTTCTATATAATGTCTATTCCTTTTGGTCTTTGTTAAATTTGGCTATTCGCACATATAACTAATTCTTTGTCCCTTTTTAAAATTACCACGACTTTGCTCAACACCTAGGCCAGTTACAACTTCTTAGTCTTGACTTGCAAACAAAGTTTTTTTTCATCTTTTCTCTTTTCAAAAATTTAGCTAAGGACGGTGTGACTTCTTATGATCATTCAATTAATTAAGTCTACCTTAACTAATCTTTGTTTTTAATAGAGAGATTTTTTGTGAATCAAACTATTTTTTTATTCGTCATTGCCTTAAGGTGTTTACATTAGTCAGTTGTTTCCCGACTTACCTTTTTCTCAAAAAAAAAATTAGTACTTTCAAGAGATTCTAAGATATTAAAGTATCTTACTAATCATCAATTCAGTTTTTGATGATCTCACTTGTCTGTTGTTGATCAACTTAAGAGATAGAGGAATTAGAATTTCCAATACTCTATTAACTTAAGGACTAATTAAAATCTTAAAGGATGTTATTGTAATAATCTAAGTCTTATTAATTTTTCACTATATAGGATTTATTACTGATGTCCTACATATATTACTTACTGATACTCAATCATTACATTTATCTCTTCATTAGTTATGATTTAGGTTGTAATGATAGACATCATAGCTTAATTTGGTTAAAATGACTATTGGGTACTTTAAATTTAGAACCCAACTACTCGTGTTTTATTTAATAGCTAATACTAGATATTTTCATACCATTTCTCCAATCTTAACTTCTAACACGTTGATCATATCACTACAACGATCATTTTAAAGGTAGCCATTTCATTGACTTTGTTTTGTAACATCACCTAATCCTGGTGTTGACAAAGATTTCTGTTAATTCATGTATTTCCATTCATTTTATCATCACTTTACATAACTTATAGAACAACTAAACTCAATGTTACTTTAGATTAAGCACTTGAGTGACAAACTATCAAAAATTCAGTACTTCTTTTTAGAAGTCATTTAATTATTTTCAACCGTGGTTCTATTCCATATTTCACTTTGTTACGGAAAGGAGACAATACTTTTCTTTATAATATTATATTTTAATGGAAATCGACTCAAACAACTTGACTGATTATATCACAATCACATTGTATTTACTAAGTCCAAACTTCAATTTTATTTTTGAAACCACGTGTCTCATATTTCCTTGTTGAGACTATTTTTCAGAAACAACTCGCAATTGGTTATAATTTACACCAATCTTTCAAAGAATAGGTTTTTTCGAGTTACAAATTCAACCGGTATTTGACCTTATTCTAAAACTCAAGATATTTACTATATTGTGCTTCCCATAAATGTCAACTTAATTTTTTTCATGTTTTACCAAATGATTCTCAATTATTTGAGACTTAAATTAAGTCCATTTTGGTACTTTCAAGAGAGTTTTATAATTGTAATAATTCGATATTTTTAATTTTAAAGAAATCCATGCGTAGTACTTACGTTCTCGAATCACTTAGATGTCTTTCTTAACCATTTTCCTATTGGTTTTGCAACTGATGACTTTCATCAGTTATAATAATACCGAACTACTTACAACACATTTGTGAATTCAGACTTCCCGAGTCTATTTCAGTTCTAATCACGCTTAGTTTCATTTCATAAGTCTATTATCTTTTTTACTCTCTGTTCATAACTTTACTCGTCGTTTCATACGAGTTAAGTATCAAACTAATAAGGAGAATAAACGTCTTATTGCATATCTAGTGATAATATAATAATATACAACAAAAATATCATAATAACAATGTATCCTCAATTCGCAGTTACTACCTAACTTATCACGACCTCATTACTGAACCTTGTTCCTCAAGAACATCACTTAAGCTCATGTAATGTAATCCAAGGACCGTAACCCAAACTTCCAGATGACTCAATCCTAAACTCAATTGCATGTCATTTCTTACATTTCCTTGATTGAGCTTAATAAAAGCTCTGATACCAAGTTTATCAAGACCCATCTCACTAAGCCCTGACTGAGCTTAATTCCCCTAATTAGGCTTCTAATCCATTCAATTAACTTCAACCTCAAAATAATCTTGATTTCAATCCTTAAAAATGCTCGAAATCCTAATTTATATCCTTAATGAAACTCCATACTTGTTTTATTTTATTGAAGCAAATTAGGAAACCATATGGAATGTCTTCTGTATTTTATAAAAATTTTGGCAGCACCTCCCCTAAAAGTGGATTGCCAAAAAATTCACCTAATAAATAATAGAATTGAAGAATCTGGAACGACTCACAACTCTCCCAGTTCACAATATTTATCAATTTAAATCATTTCAACTAACTTAGGAAACTTTCATAACATGTTCGAGAGTATTTCACGTCCTACACTCACCCTAAAGCCTAAAACAATATACATATATAAACAATTTACAACAATAATTAACCTTTTGATTTGTGAAACAATCGCCACAATCTTCAAGTCTCATATGTTCTTCCTTGTCTTCACTGAAAATTTAACATAATAAAAAATAACTCGAAGATGTCGGGTAAGTAATCTCCTTCATTGCTCAGTACTCCAACAAATGTTAGTCTGAATACATGGAGACATGTAATTACATTTCAAAATAACAAGAAATTTATATAACAACGTGAATCCCTCTATTTTGTTTCCTAACTATACTCGAATGTCGACTTCAAAATAAAGTACAAAAAGGTACTTGGAGTTCATGAAAAGCAAAGGCAATGTGTCAGAGTGGATTTCCGAGGCAGACGCGTAAGTAGTGATCCACATCTACTACTAACTTAGGGCAATAGAAGCTAAGCATGGCTACTACTAACTTAGGGAAATAGCATACCATACTCCAACAACATCCCTTTCCATAATGCATGCTCGTCGAAAAACTCGCGTGCCTTGGGTCTTCCGTTTTTCAGTCTATCTGGTCAGGAAACCTAGCCCCGAGTCACTCTCATGAACCGTAGCACTAACAAGTCATCTTCCAAAATGGCATGAATGCATGACCAAGAATGATGTGAAATGCAATGTAGACTAAACACAAATGTAGGTACAAAGATAAATTCCATAAATAGTAAAGACCACTATAACGTTTACTAACAACCAACTAATTTTGAGCCTAATTTTTGAGATATTCGGAGCTTTGGATCACCTTGTAATAGGTTCCAATAGCTTCCCTGTATACCTAATTATATTATGGGTCAAGCTTTAAGTGAAACCAAATCATGCAACCTAATGAAAATTGTGGCCAATATACACTTGAGAACAGTTTCCAAAAATATTAATTTCTATAACTGTTTCAATTGGTTTCAAATAGCTAACTTGGAGTAACTCTTTAACCATGAAAACCTCAATATTTGTCATGATAACCTAAAAGGAACTTGTAGTACTCATGTCCTATTTCCCATAGACTCTAAGAACACTGAAATCAGATCAACGATGAAGAAGTTATGAATTTTCCAATATGGACTAACAAGTACGCAAACTTTATTTATTTCAAACTAAAAAACTTCTCCAAATCAATATTTCACAATTAAATCCTCAAAACTCAACAACAAACACCACAAAACGACTTGATAGCAACATTAAAATATTTTCATAGCCTCTTGAGTCAAATTGGATCAAAACCAATAATCAATTCATCAAAAAACCCAATGTAAATAAATATCAATGATAAAACATCTACAAAATAGTTATCAACTGAATCATATTAGTTTAGTTCATCAAAACTCTAACCTATATCGGTGGAATTTATTCCAAATTGGCACAAATCAATCTAATATACCAATTCATAACAATCCCTACCAATTTCTATCAAAACCATGCAAAAGAAATGGAGAAATCATGAGAATTCAAATTGAATTGAGGAAAATGCCTTGAACTGAGAATTTACCAAATTGCAGGCTGAATACCTCGTTTCCACTACAAAAATTTAGCTCGAACTGACCGTCTAACGATGCTTTACAGTTTTAGAGAGAGAAAAGGAGTAAAAATCTAACTTCGAGAGTTTGCGGAGCCAAAGAGCGAGTTAAAAGGGGTTAAGGAATGGACGTTTATACGTTTTGTTGAAACTTTAAGAAATGACATCTTTTAATTTTTCGTTGATTTTCTTGGTCTTTTTTGTATAAACCCTCAGTTGCTTGTTAGGAACTTAATTTCACTTTATTTATTAATTCTTGAAAGCCCTATTTTTATGTGTTTTGACTTCCGGCATTGTTTTTGATCTGATTTTTCATTAAATTGAACAAAACTTTCAACAAAATAGTCCTTATTTATAAAACGTCCATAGCACTAGTTTTGGTCACACCAAATCTATCGTGTTTTGTGGTTCATACGCAACATAAAATTTAATAATAATTCTTGAAAAATCCATTCAAGATTGAAAATAAGTTCCATTAAATTAAATCTACAAAAGTAACCCATACCTTAATGCGTGATTTCCCTCTTTGATTTGTTCGATCTTCAAGACGTTCAAGCACACGTCTTCTATCGAAAATCCACACACAAACTAAACATAAATTTTATTTCGTTTTAGGGTTTTAACCTCTATTTATATGTGTACATAAGCTTTCTTAAAAAATCTATTCGTAATACACCTATTTTATTTAGGAAGTTTAATCAAATTACATAAATGCCCCTATTAATAAATTATCATATATCAAATCGTGATGACTTTTATGTCATTAATCTTAACATATAAAACTCATTACTCTGGACCAGTTGAAATTACGCAAAGTCATTCTATCCGTGCGACCAAGTAGATTCACACGACGTTGGTAGTGAACCAAAACCATTTTGGTACACAAGTCATAAGCAGTCTCTAGCAAGGCAATATGACAACCCAAGTAGCATGAATATCAAAATCAATACAATCTAATGAATAACATATATCATATCCTTATGTCGTGTGACATCTTTTGATTAAACTTAAGGCATGGAAAGTCACCCTTAATGTTCAATAGTACTAGTCTTAATCTTTAGGTAGACTGAAAACGTCAAAGTGACATTGATCATATCAATTAACTTGGATTTTGCCATTTAACAGTTTAACATATCGATGGATCCACTGACATCTCTCTCTATACAAGGGGGAAAAAATTATATCTTGATTACACACCTTCACATATTATTCACATGATAACCATGCTCCTAATACTGAAATCTATGATAATCTCAAGTCGAATGACTAAATGATATACCTATTATGAGTAACACCTATGACTTAATCCATGTGGTGTTCTCATAGCGAGTCGGATCCAATGACTTGTTCCCTAACAAGTACTCATGATCTCGATTCGTATCCCTATATGCATGATCATCACATGACCATCAATCAAGATTCACACTAGTATTAATTCATTATATTTCCTAATATAATGACTGACTACATACATTTAAGATAATTTAACAAATACCCATGGATCGTATCATAAGGTAAACATGCAATCACTTAAAATAAAATAGCAAACAAAAGCCTCTATTTTATTTAAAAAAATTATAAGATAAATAATGCTTATATATTAACCTAGGGCACATGCCCCAACATCTCCCACCTGCATTAGGGCCAATCATTCATGTATCTAATACCAAATGACCTAACATGACCATCATGTTTTGCTTGTGGAAGAGCCTTCTTTAAAGGATCTGAAACATTATCATCTGTAGGAACTTTGCAAATCTTCACATTAATACAAACAAACGGGGTTAGCAATACTTAAAACCATACCAAATTTAAAGATGAACTTTTTAATCCAAAATGCCTCTATAGCTGCATCAGATGATGCTTTATACTCAGCTTCTATTATAGAATCTGCCATTGTTTCTTGCTTCAACTTTTCAAGCTCATTACACCTCAATTCAAAGTAAACACATATCCAAACTACGATCCGAAGTCATCTATATCAGTTTGAAAACTAGCATATGTGTAACCATTTAAAATAAGTTTGTCTTCCAAACTTCCATAGACCAAGAACACTTTTGTAGTCCTTTTTAAGTACTTAAGAATGTTCTTTACTCCTATCTAGTGACTCTTACTAAGAACAAACTGATATCAACTTGTTGCGGTCAAAGCATATGATACATTAGGTCGGGTGCATAACATGGCATACATGATAGATCCGATAGTTGATGCATAAGAAATTGTATTCATATGCTTTTGCTCATCATTAGTCTTCAGAGATTGAGTCCGATTGAGACTTATACCATAAGATATTAACAAAGACCCTCTTTTAAAGTCTTGCATACTGACCTTCTTGTATACATAATGCTCATCTTATTTTTTTAATGAAACCAAATTCCTTAATTGCTTCCTCAAAATGAATGTTCTAACTCTTAGAAGCTTGTTTTAATCTATAAATAAATCTTTGAAGCTTGCACACCTTCCTAGAATTCTCAGGATGAACAAACACTTCAGGCTGTATCATATACACGTCATCAAGTAATTTTCCATTTAGAAAATCTGTCATGATATCCATTTGTTATATCTCATAGTCATAATATGTGGCTATGACAATCAGAATTCTAATGGATTTAAGCATGGCTATAGAAGAAAAAGTCCCATCATAATCAACACCTTGAGTCTGCCTTAAAACTTTTGCTAGTAGCCATTCTTTATAAGTATACACATTGCTAGCAATGTGAATTTTCTTCTTGAAAACCCATTTACATCCAATGGTCTTACCATCTTTAGGTAAATCAACCAGGTTCTAAACTTGATTATCATATATGGATTGCATCTCAGAATTCATGGCACTAAGCCATTTATTTGCCTCAGAGCTAGACACAATCTCTTGATAAGTAGTCGGCACATTTTGATTCATAAGCAGCACCTCACTACTATCATTACCAAGAAATCCAAATCTCTCCGGTGGATTTCTTACCTTATCAGACCTATGTGGGCCTTGTGATACCTGTAAAGGTTCAACTAGTTCAAAGCTATATTGATCTTCCATTAGCGGTTGACTATTTATTTGTGGTTCTTGAACTTTTTCAAGACTTACTTTATTCCCATTGTTGTCTTTTGAAATAAGCTCTTTTTCCTTAAAGACACCATTTCAAGCAACAAAAGTAGTATCCTTTAATTTCTTTAAGATAACAAATAAATACACACTTGGTAGATGTGGCTGATAAATTTTTTGAGATTTATCATCGTACGAAAATCTCACATACTCAAATCTTAAGAAAAGTCATACTTGGTCTTTTTCCAAACCATATGTCATATGGTGTTTTATCAACCGTTTTAAAAGGAACATGATTTAGTGTAAATGCAGTAGTTTCTAAGGTATAACCCCAAAAGGAAAAAAAAGATCTGCATAACTCATCATAGATCGAACCATATCTAATAAAGAATGATTTCTCTTCTCAAAAACACCATTCCATTGTAGAATTGCTGGAGGAGTTAATTGTGAGACAATCCCATAGTTTTTAAGATGATCTTCAAACTCTTGGCTCAAATATTCACCACATCTATCTGATCGAAGTGCTTTGATAGTTTTACTAAGTTGGTTTTGTGCTTCATTTTGAAATGTCCAAAACATTTCATAAAACTCACCTTTATGTTTCTTGAGATACACGTAACCATATTTGCTAAAATTATCAATGAAAGTAATGAAGTACCGATAACCACCTCTAGCCATTGTGTTTATTGGACCTATACATCATTATGTATTAGACCCAATAAATCACTTTCCCTTTCACTATGTCTAGTAAAAGGACTCTTTGTCATCTTGCCTAGTAAACAAGTTACGCATGTTTCATATGATTTAAAATCAAATGAATCTTAAAGTCCTTCTTTATGGAGTTTAGAAATGCATTTCTCGTTTATGTTGCCAAGATGACAATGCCAAAAGTAGGTTTAACTCAAATCATTTGACTTGAATATCTTTGTATTTACATTAAGAATAGGAGTATCTTTTGACCTTTTCATGTTTAGAATATATAAACCATCACACAAAATAGCCTGGAATGTGTGTCTTCTAAGCAAGTGAAAGTGGATCATTAGAAGCCCGAAAGGATGTTCCAACCTTTACCTATTCCAGAATGGAAGTAGGAACATATAGCCATGGATTTCTTGACTAGGTTGCTAATGAAAAAAATGAAGCATGATGTGGTTTGGGCAATTGTAGATCCTTTTACTAAGTCCGGGAACTTTATTCCTATTTCTATTAGATATCCGGTGGACAAGCTAAGTAGGAAATATATTAATGAGATCTTGAGGCTACATGGTGTTCAGGTGTCTATTGTTTCAGATCGAGATCTATAGTTTACTTCAATGTCTTGAAAGGGTTTATAGACTCGAATGGGAACCAAACTCAATCTTAAAATTATATTTCACCCTCAGTTAGATGGCTCGACTAAGAGACGTATTTAAATTTTAGAGGATATGCTTAGGGCTCATATGTTGGGTTTCTCTAGAAGTTGGGAATACTATTTGCCGTTATTTGAGTGTGCCTACAACAATAGTTTTCAAGCAAGTCTTGGTATGGCATCATTCGAGGCACTTTTATAGATGGCCTTACAGGTCTTTTATATCTTGGGTAGAGGTCGGTGAAACAGTGTTGATAGGACCTGACATTGTTTAGGATCACACAAAAAGGATTAAGCAGATTAGGCAACGACTACAAACCATACAAAATAGAAAAAATAAGTATGCTCTTAGGTATATTGGACCATTTTAAGTGACCAAAAGAACTGGTCCGATTGTTTGCAAGTTAGTTTTTCCACCTTAACTAGCGGGAGTTCACGACATGTTTCATGTATCCATGTTATGGAAGATGCCGACTAAGTATACACAATCTATTGATTGGAGTCAAGTTGACTTAAGGGAAGATATGTCATATGATGTTATGCCAATTCGAATTCTTGACGGAAAGGTTTAGAAGCTCCGCAACAAAGAGATCCCACTAATGACGGTATAACAAAAATCTCATGGAGATGGGGAGCTAACTTTAGAGCGGGAGAATTATTTGGTGGAGAACTTCCAAGAACTCTTTGAATCTTAATATACAACTTACTTTTAGTTTCAAGGATGAAAAATTCCTAAAATTGAGAATATTAATGCTCCTAATCTATATTTAGATAATTTGTCTTTTTATCAAGGCTAATTTAGTATATATGCAAGGTATGCAAGTAATGGTTTGAATAATATGTGTACTGTATACTATTTGGTTTACTTAGGTGGGAATATAAGCCTAAGTAAATAAAAAATAAGCGTAAAGGACTTGTAAAATAAATTAAATAAAGAAAAGGGAAGTTTTAGTATATAACATATTAAGGATGAATTTATGTGGACCTTAGGATTTTTCTAGAGCTTAAAGAGACTAAGATGAGATGTGGAGTTTTAATTTGGTCAACCAAACATTAATCTCATTTGCTAAGTATTTAAATAATAATTAGGGCTTCAAGCCACTTTTGCTTGAATTAACTATAGAGATAAATTTATGAGGGAGCACTACAACACTTGCTAGATGGATTTGGGGGAGGAGAGGGAACTCTCATCAAGATCTCACTAAGTAAGGTAATAACTTGTCTCATACTCTCTAATATTTTCTATTTGATTCACATATTTGATTTTGAAGGAAATCATGATTACTCTAAAAGTTTTAAGATGGAAATTAACCCATATGCCTTGACTTGTGATTTGGATAATCTCTATCTCATATTCATTGGTTTATTCAAATGAGTTTAAAAAATCTATGTTTTAATGGTGGATTCGTAGTTAGGATACATTCTTTGATGGAATGAAAATAATCTTGTGGTTTCAAACAAGTTGTTTATTACTGTTTTGATTAGATCTGGACCCTTGGGGTCGGAGTGAGTTGTTGGAGAATTTAGAAATTGGATTTTGGATTTCGAATTCCGAGTTCGTGCCTATAGCCGCGCCTGCGCCTCACTCATAGGCGGTACGGCACAGGCTACAACGCTTCCTAGGAATTTTGGTATTTGATCTAACGATCCCCAGCACCGTGGCATATAACACACAGCTTTGGTAGATTGGTGAACCAATTTTTGAGTCGTTGATTAGAAATCAAGCGATTTGACATACCTTATGGTAAACCCACAACGTTGGGACGACGTTGGATATTTTTACTAGAGTTAAATCAATTGTTATGTTTTCCAAATGTTAATAAGTTTATTGATGTATATCCCCTAGACAAAGGTTTGAGTAGTGGTAACTAACCCCGAAAACATTTGTTGTCGTGGCGACATTGATTCGATAAGGTTTTTATATCGTTTTCAAGACAATAACGTGAATTGAGTAAACTTACCTCAAATAAAACATATTAATAATACATACATGAAGCTATACCAATGTAGACACAATGAGAAGCGAACAGGAACTTCCATATTCGGATTGGACATGATAGCAAAGCACTTCAAGGTAAGTGGGGTTTGCTTTATATTCAATCATGCCATTCTATTAGTTGTGCTAGGATTCACGGTAGTCAATGGTTGATATCTTGCTTAGAATCAAATTGAATATATCTTGCCTTTCCGTTTTATTATGTCCTTTAGAGCTCTCTATTTATGAATGCCTTTTGAACTGATATTCTCGGAATGAATAATTGTAAATGGTATCTCAAACTAGAGAGCCGGCAACAATTGGTCATCTCTTTCTGCTATTAAATGATACTTTGAAGGCCAATTTATGGCACATGATCGTAATGATTCTTAGACACCAATCTACGAGGCAAGATTATATTTGATACCTTATAGCTAGTTAGTCGTCACATCACATAGTTTTTATCTGGTTTCCAATTTGTTTATACTATCCACTTATCCTTGAAATGATGGTAGAATTGGTAAATAACCTTGCTCATGCAAGTTATTACGCATTAGGTGTTACTCGGATGATTGAGGGTAAAGCAGGCTTCTACTTTACTGAGCCCGTTGGATATTTGTTCACCCCACTACTTTTCCCCTCCAAGTACCTTAGCTGCTACGCAAGTCATAGGAAAGAGCAATGTCATAGCATAAAAGCTTTTTCTCGTTTTCCCCCTCCAGGTACCTAAGCTGCTACTCAAGGCATTAGAAAAAAAACAATGTCATAGCATAAAAGCTCTTTTCTGGTTTGCATGGTTGTGTATATATATTTATTCGATTTTGATACATTTTATATAATAAACATGAGATCTTATTATGGGTAGACTAGTGCAACCCATAGCCTAGTTGTTTTACTTTTGTTAGAATTTTGTCAGGACGATTTAACCTAATTATCCTATTTTGGCACATAAAACGTACAATTGAAGTTAAACCTCAAAATGACTCTCAACTGAATCCTTAACTGTTCCAATTATAAATAAGAATCGTTATTTAAACCTCAGTTATTGACTTGTTCAATTGGAGAAAACTAAGAAATCATTCGAAATATTTTTCGTATTTTAATAATAATTTTGGCAGCACCACCTTTAATTATGGACTACGACACAAAAAATCTAATAAATAAAGAATAGGCAGAGGCTTAAAAGGATTTATAACTCCCCGCAGTTCACAATATGATTTGAAATTTAAATTATAAACTGAAGTACAACTTATAAACATTAATCATAACTCTTTTTCTCAAACTAAAATTAAAACCTATTTCCCAGCCTCAATTAATACATACCAAATCATTTAAATTTCAAACCTAGTTCAATATAATTCATGAAATTCTCAAGCTGTATCTTGGGTGATTCACGCCCTACACTCACCCTTAAAACTCAAAACAAAATAATACAAACAATCATTACATGCAAAAAGGAAGAGTTCCTTAGAAAAAATCATCTAGCTTCCTTTTTCCCTTTCGGTCCTCCTTAGGCTTTGAACCTGACAAAGCCATTTCGAGAACACCAAACAACAGTGCGCACAAAAAAAAAAAATCTAGATAAGTAGACATCTACCTTGCTTCATACTACAAGTAATAATAAGAGATAATATTAGTATTGCACGATAAAAAAATATTGAAATAAATATACAAAATGGATCCTCATTTCCTGTTCTAAGCTCATAACGAGAGGGCCCTCTCCGAATGAATCTAGAACGGTAATATTAGTTTAATGCATACTACCTCAGAGTCAACATTAACACCCTTAGACGCCTGCAGACGTCTAATTTGGTGTGGAAAACCTCACTCTCTTTCAACCGAAGCAGGGGAAACTCTATCTAAATGCCATGAATACATGATTAAGAGTTTCACTCCCTTACCATGCAAAATATAAATCATATCACTATAACAAGCAAGAAATTGTGTTTACTTACTATTAAACCTACGCAAGTTGGTTAATCAAGTCCTCGTACGCACGTTCCCCGGACTCCCTTGCTTCGAAAATCCTATCAAATCACAAAAATCCACAATTTATGAGTCTCGACACCATTATACTATTTTAAACAATTTCTCATAATTTTTGAGTCATTTTAATGTTTAAACAACTTAAAATCCCAACAACACTTTTAAATACTCCAAACTTTCTTCAAAACCTCAATTCCTAATCTGACACGCAATTACAATAATATAACACAAATTTACCTCAAAAACCAATTTTTATGGTCATTGGAATCCAATTTGGTGTTTTAAGCTCGATCGGTCCAAACTACACTTTACGAGGCAAAACCCTGGATAAAAAGTTTCGAGAAAATCTCAACCTTTCATTTTGTTTCCATAATAACCCAAAATTTACATTTATTTTTCAAGAATCCATGTTTTTTTCAAAATTTTCTGATTTTTTAATGATTTTCGTTTTACTTTATGAAATTAAAACACTTTCTTTAAAGGGTAGGGGTTGATCCCTCGAATTGGGCCTGGTTCGGCTGAGTTGAGCCTAACCTAGTTCAGCCTTGTTTAGGAGATCATCCCTTTCCTCCCCACTGTTTCATTAAATTGAAACAAATTTGGTGGAACGATCCTCATCATTTAATATCTCTAAGGAGTGATCTTATAATTTCCCTATCCCCATATCGTACTTTTCACCTCACCTCAATCATCAACTCCTCTTCTATTTTGTGTTTCCTTTCAACTGTTGTTCGTTGTTGTTTTCTTGTTTTGCTATTGAATATTTTTTTGTGGATTGTTATTATTTTAATCACCTTCACTCATGTCTCTAACTCACACAACAATGTTTACAACTTCATTAATTCGAACAATCCATTATCAACCACAATCCAATTGATTTCACAGTCCCCAAATCAATTCATAGCCAAATCGAAATTACTATTTGATGCTCACCTTGATTGATCTTCCAACTCTAGTCATTGAAGAATCCCCGATCCCCATTAGGGCGATTCTCGGCCTGAAACCCTCATTAAGCCCTGGTAACCCAACCAAACTTAACTAAAGCCAACAACATCTCCTTTTTACTTGATAAACTCTATCTGTTTATTGATATCATATTAAGAATTCAAAATATACGCAGTAGAAAATTTAAACGTTTTTGATATTTAAAGCAATATACATAAAAACAAAGTTTATCAAAACCCAAACCTCGAATATAAACCTCGAAATCCTGTTCATATACAACAAAGTAACTCAAACAGTGTATATATATAGAAAAGCTCATTAAATTATAGAGAAAATATTTAAAACTCCCAAATCTTCTATTTTCCCATTGCTAAAGCACTAGGCTGGTGGCCTTAAATGTTAAATTTTCGGTGAGCACTCGAACTTGCTCAGTAAGTAAAATTCACAAAGGTATCTACATTCCATATAATAATCAAGAGTTATATGCAATAACAATATGCCCCAAAGATAACAAATGAGATTATGAAAAGTATATAATTCAATAAATGATGGATGCAAGTCAAACTGTCAATGACTATTACATTGTGATTCCCATTTCATTTGTAAATCTAAGGTTGATTACCCATTGACGCGATTATTGTGATTGCTAGACAAACACATTGGACAATGTGCTGTCTAGCCAATCCATTAATGTTCAGTGGTTTCTGCCCAAACCCTCTAGTGAATATGTAACCTAAGAAACTTATCTAATTGAGTAGGAATTAACATAAAAGTCAGAAAATCAAACCCATATCCTATATAACCTAATCTCAATTTCAGGATTTACTCTCGCCAATCACATTAAACATTGTTTTCCATTTCATAATAACATCACTATGTATATAGTCCCCCATTCAGTTCATAAACTATATGAACTACATATACTAACATAGCAAGGCAACATTGATAAATAAGCAAATTCATACTTACCTTGATTTGTGTTCCCATTTCCAAATTCCTCAACTTTTTGGGTCACTCAAGCTTTCCCGGTGTTCTAAAACCTATCACAAACCATTTGTGGTTCATATAGGCCTAGTACCCTATATTTAAAACCCTTAGTTAGTCCCCTATGACCTCAAAAAATTCTAATAAAACACAGCGTAGTTGTTGTTTTCTAGGGTGGGAACACGCTCCATTATAAGGTGGGGCGCGATCCACCAATGGTTTCATCCTAACTTAAGAAGGGAGCGCGCTCAACTTTGCACTATCTCGACATTGATCAGGGCAGCAGCCCTTCTTCAATCCATCAAACCACCAAATAAAATCAAATACTCTTGAAAAACATCACGGAGGACGTCTAGTGAGGTATAATTCCATTTACAATCATCAACAACAACAACTCATAGAGAAATCATCACCAACACATTGAATTGAACTTCAAACTGAAAACTTAATTACCTAGATGATGATCTCTGAACTACAGTGATTTGATCACTTTGAATCACACTAAAAAACCTTTCCTGAATTGTTTCCCTTACAATCAAACCACCAAAACCCTCAACTGCATTGTTTTCTCTCAATCTTGATGGATCAGTGAGGATAACTTTGAAGTCTTTGATTTAAATATATGGATTTTCCTTAAGATATGCATTACGCTATTTTAAAGCTGATCAAGTGAATGATATGTAAATGTGACATCTCCTACAGTGACACACATCTTAACACCGTCAATACTTACGCTTATCGCAAGACAATCCAATGATTCATATAATTCAAACAAAACTTATAGTTTTAATTGTATATATTTATATATTAATTATATATAAATATATATACATACACTTTGTATATATTCTCGCCAATGCCTACGAGTATTCTCGGGTGTGCATATTCATTTCACAACCACCTCGTAGCACTTGGTGTACCAGTAATTTAATATTTAACTGTTTATTGTTAGATTATAGGCTTGTATATAAATTTCATTTTTATACTACACCCTATATGATCACCAAACATTTCAAACAAGCACAAATCATCACACAAACTCACATACATGCTAATCAAGTTACACCGAACTTAACCACAAGCCTAACTTAGGTTAATTAGGATTCAGGTTTACACTAATTACCAACTTAAGGTAATGGGTGGTTACAGTCTCCTCAATATAAAGCAATTTTGTCCTCAAAATTAAAGTAAACATAAAATTACTTGTAGTATCGAAGAGAAATGAAAACTGCTCCTTCATATAAGACTCTCGCTCCCAGGTTAGTTTTTCATCTTCATAAAATTTCCATTTAACATTAACCAAAGGAATCTTTTTGGTTCTCAGCCACTGAATCTTACGATCAAGAATCTGAATCGGTTACTCATAGTAAGATAAGTCTTTTCGAAAATTAAATTCAATCTAATTAATCTTTAGAGTGAATTGAGTCACCATTTTGCGAAGCATAGATACATGGAAGACATTATGAACTCTATCAAGTAGAAGAGGTTACTCTAACCTGTAAGCAAGAGGACCAACTATTTCTTGCACTCTGAATAGCTCGATATACCTTGGAGCTAGCTGACCTTGCAATACAAACATGTTTTGTCCTTTCATAGGTGAGACTTTCAAAAAAATGAGAACGTCCTTTGAAAACTCTAAAAAACCTATGATTTTTATCGACGTGTCTCTTTTGTCTTAGCTATGCCGTAGTCAAATGCTGGCAAATCTGGTAAATGCTCTATGTAGTCCTGAATCAACTCTAGGCCCGACAAAATTGTATCTCCAACTTTTGCCCAACATGCAGATGAATTATAAGGCTGACCATACAGAGCTTCAAAAGAGGAGCCATTCCAATGCTAGCTTTATAGCTATTATTATAAGAGAACTCACATTGAGGAATACATTTCTCCTAGTTACCACCAAACTCCAAGACACAAGCTCAAAGAATATCCATTAGCACAAAAATTAATCGATCAGTTTGTCTGTTAGTCTACGACTAGTATGCCGTATTAAGGTTAAGAATAGTTCCCAATTGTCTTTATAAGTCACTCCACCAACCGGACATGAATCTTGGATCTCTCTCCGAAGTAATCGACACTAGAACTCCATGATATCTCAAAACCTTATGTACGTACATCTCACATAATCGGTCAAGAGGATATCGCATGGAAACTGGCAAGAAATGCGCAGACTTCGTCAACCTATTAACTATAACCCATACCGCATCATGCTTATACTGAATTGATGGTAGACTAGGAACAAAATCCATCGATATATGTTCCCCTTTCAAATCAGGAATGGGCAATGAATGCAATAACCTTTCAGGTTTCTTATGCTGAGTCTTAACTTGCTGACATATCTCACATCTTTTTTTGAACTCAGCAATATCAGTCTTCATCCCAAGCATCCAATAAATATGCCTCATATCGTGATACATCTTAGTGTTACTTAGATGAATAAAGTAAATAGATCCATGAGATTTTCGTAGCAACTCTTGCCCCAACTGATCCTGAGCTGGAATCCACAATCTATCCCTGAATCGTAACACACCCTCATCAGAAATTGACCAATCAAGATGATCCACACTAGCTGCTAATCTCTGTCGCGGTATATAATATTGATCAGCTTTCTAAGAATCAATCATTCGCTTAATCATCTCTAGTTCAGCCTAAATCTGAGCACAAAAAAGTAGATTAGTAGAAATGGAACTAGCTATATCAGTCGATGATATGCTAACTTGACTTTCATGAATCATCATGACAAACACTTCCTCAGGAAGTCTAAATTGAGAAGCTTTGACAGTAACTACATTCAGTCTACATGATCTTTCCTACTCAAGGCATTAGCAACCACATTTACCTTGCTAGAATGGTACTCCATAGTGAAATCATAATACTTGAGGAACTGAAGCCATCTATGCCGCCTCATATCAAATTCACTAAGAGTAAACAAGTATTTTGGACTTTTATAATCTAAAAATACTGTAAATTTCTCCCCGTCAAAGTAGTGCCTTTAAATATACAAGGCAAACATAACTGTAGCTAGCTCAAGATCATAAGCTAGGTAATTTGCTTCATGAATCTTAAGTTGCCTTGAAGCATTAGTAAGAACCTTTCCTTACTGCAGCAACGCTCATCCCAAGCCTGAATGAGAACCATCAATATAAATCACTAATTCCTTCCACGATTCATGAAATGTAAGAATATGCATCGTAGTTAAACTACTCTTTAAGTCTTATAAGACAACCTTACACACATCAGACCAAACAAAATCAACGTCTTTCTATGTTAGCCGAGTCATTGGTGGAATACTAGAGAAACCATCAACAAATCATCTGCAATAACGTACTAAACTTAGAAAAATTCGAACCTCTAACACTACGGTAGGAGTAGGCGAATCCTGAATTGCCTCAACCTTTATTGGGTCAACATATATACCCTCTAGATTAACCACATGTCCAAGAAATTCGACCTCTGAAGACTAAAATTCATACTTACAAAACTTGGCATACTGTCGATTATCCTTAACTGTCTGCAATGTAACTCTGAGGTGGTGCGAATGCTCTTCCTGCATCTTCGAATAGACCAAAACATCATCGATAAACAACATAATGAACTTGTCAAGATAAGTTTAAACGCCCTATGCATCAATTCCATGAACATAGCAGGAGCATTAGTGAGCCCAAATGGCATCATTATGAACTCAAAGTGTTTATAGCGAGAACTGAAAACCATCTTCAAGATATCCTAATCCTTGATCCTCAGTTGATGATAGCCAGACCTCAAATCAATCTTTAAGCATTAATTGGCACCATTCAACCGATCAAACAAGTCATCGATCTTAGGCAATAGGTAATTGTTCCTGATAGTCTCCAAATTAAGCTGTCTATAATCAATGTACATACGTAGGACTCCATCATTTTTCTACACAAAAAGAACCGGTGCTCTCCACGCTTACAAACTAAGATGGATAAATCCTTTCTGTAGCAACTTCTCAAGATAAGTTTGTAACTCATGAAATTCTTTCGCTTCCATACTGTAAGGAGAAATAGATATTGGTTTGGTACCATGAATAAGATCAATGATGAAGTCAATGACACGCAATGGTGGAAGTCCAAGCAAGTCAAATTGAAAAACTTTCGAATATTCACAAACCATAGGTATGTTATTAACCTTAAGTTTTTAACCGGGCTCTTCAAATGTGACTATCCCTGTCATAACTTCTAAATCTCGAAGAGTAGCTTCCTTTCCACGAGTTGCAAGTCGTGAAGGATTATAGCCTTTATATACTATGATTTCAAAAATTTTAGGGATCTAAAAAGATTACCTTCTTATGAAAACAATCAATACTCACATGGTATGCTGATAACTACGCTATCCTTAACAGTACATTATACTCCAGGAAATCCATTATCCTTAGATCAATTGGGAGTTCATTCTCCCCTATTTGACTACACATCTTTCACAGATCATATTAGGATAAACCTTCTCACTCATTGTTGTGCTCAAAATCAACAACATACTGGCTCTAACAGGTTTCAATTTCAACTCATCAACCATTGCACTAGTAATAAAGGGAACTATAGAACAAGAATCAATCAATACATGCATATCTAGACCATAAATGTTCAAAATACCTTCAACAAGCCTCCTTTTAGCTTCAGATCTGCCTCAGCCACTGTATTAGTTTGTCCTCATATTGGTTATGTTGTACTACTTACGGAAGCTGTCGGTGGCATGTAACACTAGCTTTGAATATGCCCTGCCTGCCTACATTGATAACATAAGGTGGATGGTCCATGACAAAAACTACTAGCCTATAGAACCTGCCAAGATCCAATCAGTTACTCTGATGAATGTGCCCTACTCTTGCCCTTACCTTTAGATTGAGGTGGTGGCAAAGGTGGTTTGGCTACTGAAGCCAGAGAAACTGGTGGAACCAGTGCACTAATAAATGTCATTCCTATAGATCCTATTTGAGTTGCTACTCTAGTTGCACTCCTCTTCCTCTGCGTTGGAAGAAATTAGGCAATTTCCTGAGTTTTCTTACTCCCAAGGAACTATGGTACAAGTTGTGACATAATTACTGCTTCTGAAGGTTTGGCTAATATGGGTGCTTCTACTTACATCGCACTTTCAAATATGAATGCATAAGAACTATGAGAATGAGAGGAAACAATAACGCAAATCTTATAATTCAGCCCTCCAAGAAACAAATCTATTTTATTCACCTTAGACTCCACCATTTCAGGAGAGAATTCACCCTTCTTAGTGAACCTCCACTCGAATTCCCGTATAGACATGGCTCCCTATTTCAGTTGAATAAACTCAATCTTATTCATGTTCCAAATTGATTTTGGGAAGTACTACATGTAAAACACGGTCCTGAACTTTGGCCAAGTGATGACATTCTTCCCCTATCTCTCTAGGGAATTCCACTAATTCCGAGCAGAATCAATTAACAACAAATTACTAGTTTAACAGTAAACCGGCCCTTAACATCCACAACCATAAATCGTTGCTCCATCTCTAATATCTAGGTATGAACTACTCCTTCCTCCATAGTGCCATTGAACCTTATAATGTCATATTTTATAAATTACGCGTTCTGAGAAATGCAACTTTCTCGGAATTAGCTAGCACCTCGGCAGTTGTCTATGACACCTAAACATGTGGTAGAACTAGTTGAGTAGAAGCTCGCCATCTGTCTCGCCTCCTCCTCGATCCGCTACCTTGGGACTGGTTACAGGCTGTGCCTCAGGTCGATGTATTGGTGGTCCCATCTAAGCCATCATTATTGCCATAAGCTTTGCCTTGAGACTCCATAAGTTCCTTAATTTACTGCTTCATTCTAGATTTCTATTAAACCTCAGTTTCCCTGTTACCCTAAGATCCAGGCCTCCGTGAACCCTCTTCGTAATCTGCCATTAGATTTGAAAGTCAAAGGAAAGATGAGATCATTAGGGTAACATTCTTAGAAGACAAGGGAATAATATTTATATAATAGATAACAATAAATATAGCAAATAATGTATAATAATGTTTTCATTTTCATTTTCCCCCAAAAACCTCGATAAAAATGGTTTATCATACACTAAGCTCATTCATAACTAGAGAACTCTTAGAGTTAGTAAACTTAATACTAAGGATATGCTATCACTTATTTCAAAAACAATTTGAAAGTGAAACTGAGGTCAGAGCCTTGTCTTTGATACCAAACTGTATCAGAGTTACCACTTAATTCGATTGTGATAAACCTTATGCACTAATACCAAGCTATTGCATCCCCTATCCCGATTAGGGCAATACCAGGCCAAAGACCCTAATTAAGCCCTACTAACCTAGTCAGACTTAACTAGGGCAAATAGCCTCTCCTTTTGTACTTGATAAACTCAACTTGTATGTCGATATCGAATTAAGAATTCAAAATATACGTGGCAGAAAATTAAAACTTTTTCTATAATTAAAACGAAATACAAAAATACAGAGTTTATCAAAACACAAAACTCAAATATAAAACCTCCCATCCATATTAATATATAATAAAGTAACTCAAAAAGTAAATATATATACAGGAACGCTCATTACATCATAGAGAAGATATTAAGACTCTAAATATTCTCTTTTCCCTTAGTTGAATCGCTAGGCTGAGAATCAGAAATGTTAAATTTGGGATGAACGCTCCAACATGGTCAATGAGTAAGGATTCACAAAGCTATCAACATTCTATATAATAATTAAGAGTCATATGCAATAACAATATGCACTAAAGATAACTAACGGGATTTTAAAAAGTTAAATCTAATAAATAACGGATGCAAGTCAAACTGTCAACGACTATTAGACTGTGATTCCCATTTCATTTGAAAATTTGGGGTCGATTACTCATTGACACCATTAATAAGATTGCTAGACCAACACATTGGTCGTTGTGCTATTTAGCCAATCCATTAATCTTCAGTCGTTCTATTCCTTACCCTATAGCAAATATGTAACCCATGCAACCTATGTAACTGAGTAGGAATTAACATATAGGCAAGGAAATCAAACCCATATCCTATATAACCTAATCTAAATTCTAGGATTTACTCTCACCGATCAAATTAAACACCACTTTCCATTTAATAAATACATCACATTGTACATCGTCCCCCATTCAGTCCATAAACGATATGAGCTACATATACTAATATATCTAGGCAACATTTATAAATGATCAAATCCATACTTACCTCGGTTTAGATTTTGTTTCGAAATTTCCAAACTTTCCAGGTCACTTATGATTTCCCTGTGTTCCAAAACCTATTACAAATCATTTGTGGTTAAGATAGGCATAATAGCCAATATTTAGAACCCATAAGTTAGACACCAAGTCTTAAGAAATTCTAATTAAAACACATCACAGTTGATGTTTTCTTGGGTGGGAGCGCGCTCCCCAACATGATGGGGCGTGCTTTACTAACCGGGTTCATCCTAACTGATAAAAGGATCGTGTTCCTCTACTAGATGGAGCGCGCTCCACCCAGCACTATCTCGACATTGAGTAGGGTAGCAACACTTATTTAATCCACCAAACCATTAAACAAAATCAAATACTCTACCAAAACATAAGAAAGGACCTCTAATGAGGTATAATTCCAATTACAATCATCAACAACAACAATTCATAGAGAAATCATCACAAACACATTGAATTGAACATCAAACTCAAATATTACTTACCTAGATGATAATCTTTGAACTATAGTGATTTAATCACTTCACATCACACTCAGAAAACTCTAAAGGGTCATTTCCCTCAATATCAAACCACCAAAACCCTCAGCTACTTTGTTTTCTCTCAATCTCGATTGATCACTGACGATAAGTTTTAAGGTTTTGTTTAAAATACTTCGATTTTCCTCGAGATATGCATCGTGCTATTTTGAGGCTGATCAAGTGAAAGATGCCTTAACGTGACATATCCTAAAATGACAAATATCTTAACACCATCAACACCTATGCTCATCTAGAGGCGATTTAACGATCAATATAAATTCAAACAAAACTTATATTTTAATTATATCTATATTAATATATTAACTATATATAACTATATATATTTATATATACTTTGTGTATTTGCTCGCACATAAATCAACAAACATGCTTATGAGTATTCTCGGGTGTGCACATTCATTCCAGGATCCCCTCGTCGCATTTGGTGCACAGGTAATTTGTTATTTAATTGTTTATTTTTCGATTATAGGCTTGTATATAAATTCCATTTTTATAAGACGATCTATAAATTCACCAAACATTCCAAGGAAACACAAATCATCACACAAACTCACACACATGCTAATCAAGGTACGCTAGACATAACCACGAGTCGAACTAAAATTAATTAGGATTTCGATTAACACTAATCACCACTTAAGGTAACGGGTTGTTATAGTCATAGCTTCTGTCTTTCATGGTTTCAATTCAACAAATCACTATGATGGCAAGGGATAATCAAACTAGAGAGATAAATCAGTAAGAGGAGAAACGAGTTGATAAGAGAGATGACCAAACGATGAACAATGAGAAGAGAAAAGAGACATGAGGCATGGTTGAAGAACACCCCTGATTCAATATTTGATTTGTAAACCAAATAGGTAGCCAAATGATCTTATTACCTCTCTAATGTTATCCTCATGTAAAAAAACAATACCCTTTTACGTAATTTACCAATATTTTTTTTTATGTTTAACTCTTACTTTTTAGTGCATATTAAACCCTGAAATTTAACAAAAAATTAAAAAAATACCAACGCACTCTTAAACACTCGAACAACGAGTTTAAACACCAATTGAACCATATTTCACAATGAATAGAGTAACAAACAATAGGCACACAACAACCAAAAATACAATTTTACCTTATGATCTCCGATTGGTCATGTGTGGGTCCTACCTCTAATACCTAAAAATCAAATCAAATTTGAAAATAGTTAGTTAGTAGTCTAATCTAGTTTAGGAAATTCTTGAATTTCACAATTCTTCCTCACTAAATAAATTTTAATCCTCGAAATTTAAACTTACATGTTGCCTTAATCAAAAGATATGCGAAAATTGATCTCTCATATAAGACTATCACTCATTGGTTAACTCTGAATCTCCACGAAATTGCCACTTAACGAGTACAAGTGGTATATTCTTGGTCCTAATGTTCTAAATCTTTTGATCCATGATCTGAATAGGTTGCACTACATAAGTGATATCTTGCCTTAAATCAAACTGACTCCACTATGATATATGATGTGAACCTGGCTCCTTCTTACGAAACATAGAGACATGGAATACATTGTGAACTCTGAAAAGTTGAGGCACTAAAGAAATCATGTAAGCAACCTTTCCAGCTTTTTGAACAATCTCAAACGGACTAATAAAACTACGAGAGAGTTTTCCTTTAAATCCAAACATGTGCAAACCTTTTTGAGATGACACCTTGAGATAGACCCAATCACCAACGTTGTATTCAATAACCCGGTAGTAAAGATCATAATAACTCTTATGCTAGTCCTGAGTAGCTTTTAGCCTCTGAAGAAATTCATTTAATTTCTTATGTCTGATCTCTTACAATCTATGGCCCTAACTCAGCTCGAAATTTTTGTGTAGCCTAATACGACGATGCTCTGCACGGTCAACCATATAATGCTTCGAAAGGCGCCATCCCAATACTTGCTTGATAACTATTATGGTACGAAAACTCACACAATGGAATTTATTCCTCTAAAGATCTTCTATATTCAAGAACACATGATCTTAACATATCCTCTAAAATCAGAATCAACCGCTCTGACCGACCATCAGTCTGCAATTAAATGCACTAAATCACAATTGAGCGCAAAAATGTTCATGCATACTCTGCCATAACCAAGAGGTGAACTGAGCACATCTACCAGAGAGAATAGGGAGTGGTACTGTATGCAAACAAAAAATCTCACGCCCCTCAACTCTGGAAACCATAATTAAGAGCTTCTTGGACAAAATGCGCAGATTTTGTCAGCTTGTCAATGATAACCCATAAACTATTGTGTTTCCTACAAGATCTAGGTAGATGAGTCACAAAATCTATAGTAATATGTTCCCACTTCCACTTAGGAATGTGTAGTGGTTGTAATGTTTTTCGAAGTCCCTGCCTTTATGCCTTGTCCTGCTAGCAAATCCTACAGCGTCTAACATAGTCAGCAACATCTGATTTCATCCCTGGCCACCAATACAAATGACACATGTGTGGTATATCTTGGTCATGACATGATGAATACAATACCTACACCTATGGAACTCCCTTAGTATCTCATCTTGGATCTTAGCCACTAATGGAATCTACAACCTACCACTGAATCTTTGATTGTGATCCTTACACTCCATCCACTTTGAGTTATTGTTGTTCCTTGCTAATTCCCTGAACCTTTAACCATCAACATCGTTGAGTTGGCTCTCAATGACTCGCTAAATAGAGACAATCTACACCCTTAGCTGAGCAAAACAATTAGCAAATCATGAGATTTTGGAAGCTTCAACAAAAATATTGATGCAACTTCCTGAATTACCTCATACTCTTATGCCATATTGCAAGCCACCTTCAATGCCTTATCTCGTTTCCAACTAAGTGTGTGGCTACAACATTAGCTCTCCCTGGATGGTAATCAAGACTGAAATCAAAATCTTTCAAATGCTCAAACCATCGACTTTGTTTCATATTCAATAAATTATATGAGAAAAGATACTTCAGACTTTTGTGATCTAAAAACAAAGTAAATCTTTCCCTTATAAAAAATATTATTTGAAGAGCTTTAAAGAAAATAGAATCGCCGCTAGCTCGTGATAGTGAAAATGATAATTCTTCTCGTGAGTTCTCAACGGATGAAAAGCATTTTAAATGCATCAAAATAAACTACAAACTCTTTACCTAGATCAGACAACACCAACACTAGTGTTGTAGTTAATCGCCTCTTTAGCTCAGCAAAAGCTTTTTCAAAAGCCTTTAACCATACAAAATTTACGTTCTTTTGGGTCAATTTGGTGATAAGCAAAGCTATTTTTGAGAAAGCCTGAATAAATATGTGATATAACTACCTAAATCGAGAAAACTCTTGATTTTTGTCACAGTGGTTGGTTCCGGCCAATCCATAATTACCTTAATATTCATGGGATCTACTATTATTTTATCACCTTCAACTACATGTCCCAAAAACATTACTTCTGAAATCAAAACTTGCATTTACTAAGCTACGCATATAGCCAATGATTTCTCAAAGTTTGAAGAATAATTATGGGATGTTCTCTGTGCTCTTCACGAGTCTTAGAATATATCAGAATACCATCAATAAACACAATTACAAAATGGTCTAAATAAGACTTAATTATCAACTTCATCACATCCATAAACATAAATGGTGCATTGGTCAAACCAAATAGCATCATAGTGAACTCGAAGTGACCTTACCTCGTACTAAAAGTAGTTTTATCCACTTCCTCTACCCTAAATCTCAACTGATGGTAACCAAATCGGAGATCAATCTTCGAGATGAACTTAGCTCCGTTCAGTTTATCAAACAAATTATTAATGTATGCAAAGGATATTTGTTTTTGATCGTCACTTGGATCAACTATCTATAATTTGTACATATTTTGAGGCTTCCATCCTTTTTCTTCACAAAAAGAACTAGTGCACCCAAAGGAGACATACTGACACATGTTGG
This sequence comes from Stephania cephalantha, assembly GCA_039657325.1. NCBI lineage: Eukaryota > Viridiplantae > Streptophyta > Magnoliopsida > Ranunculales > Menispermaceae > Stephania > Stephania cephalantha. The sequence goes on along the minus strand of CM077578.1, from coordinate 25,910,432 downwards.
ACGTGTACATTAATTTTCCCTTTTATATTATACTTTAACTATTTTATAGTAATGGCAAGTGGGAATCGTCTCCATAGGGACTTATCAAATCTCTCTACGAAAAACGACTTTCAAAAGTTTTTTTATTATTTTTCTTTTTAATTTTATTTATAATAATAATTAAACTAACTAATAACTAACTATAATATAATAATACTTTACTAACTATATTATCTTAATTAACTAACACAATCCAACTTCACAATCAATCAAATAGATTTAATTCAATAGTAAATAAATATCTATACAAATATTTAGAATAATGAAACATAATCCTGTTTTGCATTCTAAACATGTAAATCCAGTCTATTTTGTCATGAGCATACTTATAAAGTAAGATAAATGATTAAACTCTAATAATATTAAGTACACAGCCTTTAGCCAGTTATTTCTTCCCCTTATACATGTGGAAAAGCCACGTTCTTATTCTATTGAGCTAACCCCTTTATTTAAACAATGACATTAACTTTACGCAATATAACTGCATTAAACTTTATGAGAACTTCGAACTACTAAATCTTTCATCTTCAAAAAGCAACTTCAACACTAGACTTAGATCTCAAATTCACCAAAGACATTTAAATGGTGTTTGCCTTTCAAACAATCCTAGTTACTACTTTAAATAGATAATGAAATCATATATCACAATACACATTCTAGACTATGCATGCAATACAAAGATTATGATTAAAATAAAAATATATTAACCTATTAAATCAGTGAATCAAATAATACAATTGGTTTAAAGCATTAAACACATATTCATTTCATCATAACTACATTAGAAAACGGATCTAGTTCATGTTCGAACTTTGTTTATTTCAAATAAACTACTCATTCATCATAAATAACATTGCAATAATATAAATAAAAGACGTAATTGAAAATACCTATGAACTAAAATAGTTGAATCTTCAAATCTTATCCAAAAGTAATAAAGTATGAAAATAATAGACAATGGCTCCAAGATCAATGTAATCTTGATCGACGTACTCCAAGGGCAACTAATTTCGTAACTTTATATTATAAGTAGTAAACATCCCAAAACAACTAAAACAACTCATAGTAATCTAAAACTCATGAAATCTTACCCAACGATTCACAACGATTTAAGTCTGATAGGAATTACTCGATAAATCTACAAAATTGAGCTGTTTGGCCTTTTCTTCTGTCCATCGATTTGGTCAGTGATTCATTTTCCTATAAGAATCAATGAGAATGGCTAGTACATTCTAGTTCTTTTTTGCTTCCATGGTGATAATTCTTTGTATAGTTCTTGCATTTCATTAATTCCTTCATGTTCTTCCCTTTTTCCTTCATTTATTCATATTCTCCATTTATTACTTGAAATATCAAAAACAAGAGAAAACCACGTGTAATATAGTCTTTTAGATAAAAAATCATCATAAAATGAACTATAAAACAGGTCTAATTATTTACTTATCAAATACCCCAAAGTCAGCACTTTGTTGTCCCGAGCAAATGAATACTCTGAATCATATTTGTTTTCTTCCCTCGTTCTGATTTAATAATTATATAATATAATTCTTAAATAGAAATGACCTTCAAACAAAAACATATTACCTTCATAACAAATAAGAATCATGATAGAATAGAAATAACTAAAGAACAAACCTTTTCTTTGACATTTCAACCTCCTAATTGGGCAACAAACGTCACAATTCAAAGTTAAACTAACAAGCATTAAGCTTACGATAACTAATATAGATTCTCAAGAAAAAAAAATCACTCAATTAATATAATTTTTCAAGTAATACTTAAAATATCACCATAATCAAAGTCGATATGAAATCTTATTCAACAATAATCATCTTTTCATATTCATTTGTTGGATAGAAAAAACATACTTCACTTAGCTATAAGCACTCAAGTTGAACTTATTTCTTCATTATATTGTATTCTTACGGTTCCTTTTTGGTGCGCGTGTCGTAAGTATAACAACTCGCTTACAGTAATAGTGTAACCAACTTACGATGACTACATATATCATCCTCAGAGAAAGGTGTATGCACTCACTACGTAGTTAGCAACAATTACTCTACTGCTTAGAAAATCCTTTTAATTTATTTTACTATAAACTAAACTAATCGATACTTCCAAATCAACACGAATTACTTAAACTCTTATATTAAGACCATCTTTATTCACAACTTCACCTAGCTAATGAAATAATATGCTTTTCAACTCATTTTATTCAACTTTATTATGTGTTTGCAATACCTAAATAGAATAGATAGATCTCTTTCAAATCCCATTTAACCTACTACCATAACATAAATGATTTTAATGTGCAATTTAGAACTCCACCTATCGGTGTGAATAACGCAAGCTCCACATTGCTTTTAGGTTCCAATTCTTTAGATTCATAACCAATTAAGTTTAATATTTGTGCCTCCCTAATTAACAACTATCGTTCAATGTTGGGTATTTTACGCCAGTCCCATCCTTATCTAGCTTAAAAGCTTTAATGGCCATGATAACTTCTAAAACCTAATATCAACAAACACGTGATTAAGATGTTCATAGCATTATGCTCAAAATGAATACAAATTCTAACCATTTCACATTTTATATTTATAGTCTATTCATGTTTATGGCATACCATTCATACCATATGATCCATTTTTCCCTAAGATTAATAGACTACTCACGTATTATTGAAACAAACATGCACATAGTGGTATTCATTGCAATTAGATATATAATGAAATAATTTCAATTAAATAAATAAACGTAATACCCAAATCACCACACATGAGTCTTTAATGCCGTCTATCCACAAATTTTCTTAATACTTAAGTATAAAGTAAACCTATGCTAAACTATTTTAATGGTGCCTAATCTATGGTATGTTACCTGTTTACCATGTTTTCTTATCTATTTATACTCGCTAATCATGTTTTTAAACAATTAGAAACCCTACTTAATAATTTAACACGAAATAAAACTCTATTTTCTATTTTTTTCTCTTTTTGGTGTTGTCACTTAAGTCTCAGTGCTGTATGTTTATTCCCACTGAACCGCCACTGCATCGAGCATCATGTGTGTAATTTCTCTGTTCGGTGGTCCTGACGCCGTCCCTTTAGTTCCTCGACACGGTCCATTGGCCTCTACGGCGCCGCCACTGTCCTGAGCTTCCTGATCACTTTTCTCCATTTGCTTGCTCTCCCACGCCATGCATTTCTTTCCCACACAAGGCCTTGATGTCCTATAGTGCCAACACTATGTGCCACTGCTCTGAACCTCCTTAGGTGTGTTTTTTCTTCGTTTCTTCTCGAATTCACTTGTTTCTTTCTTTTATGCCTTTTATTGCTAAAAATGCATAAACACCAATAGTTTGACCTCATTTAAGGATATTTATACTAAATATACTACTAAACTAACCCTATATATAAGTGTAAATAACCATATATCACCTGCTCCATTTCCTTTGAAATACGTTATTCTTTTTGAAAGAATTATTCCACTTATTTCTCCCACCGCTAGATTCCCTGCTCCATTTCCTTCGTAATCTATGAGTCTCTCTATTTTTTCATTTAATAACTTTCGTTAGCTCTTCTCACTTTCACTATTAGAAAGAAAGTACTCGTTCCAACTAAGTAAAGTTTATTTGCTATTTCCTATTTTTCCATTTAATTATGGCATAAGCACTTTCCATTACATATATAAATAAAAAAAATTGATCAGTAATCTTTGTATAACAAGATTTTTAGAAATCTTTCTTGTTTATCTTGTGCTATGATTTCGATTTTCTACCCATTATAATGTCTAACACAAAGTAATTAATCCCCTATATACTCCTCTAATTTATGCACAATCTAGGTGAAGTGAAATAGGATATAACAATTCCTTTCCATCATAAAATCTCTATTTTTATGGTTAATACTAATAAATCAATTCCATTTCAAATTATAATCATATTAATATTCCTAACTATGTAAATTGAAATAAAGTGGGAAAATATTACCTCTATTCTGAAAAATGTTGAAAAATGTAGTCAACTTTGGATAAATAAATGGATTATACATCTCGTTTTTTCCATACTTTGCATCTTCATACTTCACTTCACCTAATACCCCCACACTCATTCGAAAACTTGTTCTAAAAGTTTAAAAATTAAGTCGGGCTTTTCCTACAAAAATAAAAATACCTCGTGAAGCATAACTTAAGAATAAATTGAAAAAGTAAAAACAATTTAATCATATCCAAGCATAATTGCATAGATTAACGCATCGAACCATTTCATTCTATCAAAGTGTGAAATCATACCAAAGAAAATGTGTTTTAATAATATACGACATTCATTTAAAGTATTACAAACTTAGACCTCACACGAATAAGACTCCTGATAAGATTACATAAAGAAGAAGAAAAATCTAAGAACCATTATCCTGACGTCGCATCATCACCCTTATCCCATGATTTGGCTGTTAGAACTGGTAGCTTGCCTTGGGATCATATAGGGTGTAGTGTACCCCCTCTAATGAGTTATTTTTTGTAAAGACTCCCTGGTAGGGCATACTCAGTTGGAGTGATGGAACGTGAATGTTGGCTCCTCGCCTTGAGCCCTCTTGGTCTTGCGTCAATCTGATCTATAGATGCTTTGAGCAAATCTCACATTGGTTTTGGAACATGAACTTTAAATGTCTCAGAGTTCTCATCTGATTAAGTAAGATTTTCTACAACATGGCCATTTTTGTGTCCTCTAGTGAAGTCCTCTACAGGTGGCTTTATGGTCTGATTCAACTGCTCATTGAACATGGCCGTTTGACTTTTCTTTGAGTTTCTTTTATCACCAGCACATACTCTTCTCTCTTTGTGTCGTGTTTCTCTCTCGTTCCACTTTTGAGTCAACATATCCATTCACATTCTTGTTTTTCTTAATGACATCATCAAAGATGGTCTTACCTTGGAATAAATCAAACTCTACTCTTTTCATCGAAATTTAATCTTGCTTACAAAACTCGTTATTCATTAAGGGAAAATGCAGTCTTTCATTCTTCTTGGTGGTCATGGAATTCCTAATCAAGTTATAGATTATTCGGCCAACGTCAATAGACTCGAGCCTTTAGACTATATGGTATAGGAGAGTCGCCCTTTAGTTAACTATGTCATAGTGTTGTAAACTAGGTTGTAGGCTCGCATTCAATAAAAAGCTCCATGCTAAGTTTATGGTACACAATATGTTGCCTCAAATGAACTTTCAATAAACCATAATACCACTCTACTCCCTCGGGTGAGTAGTCCACTGGTCTTCCTCGAGCTTTCGCTACATTCTTATTCTCATTTTTGTGCCCGTTCGCATAGAATTTTGTAACTAAAATTGAATACCGCATTTTAATTGAGTTTCCCACATCGTTGTCGGCGTAGTAATCCCTAGTCAATAATACCTAGTTCCTCTCCCTTATTATTTTTAGGATTCTAGGCTCGTACTTGACTTTTTTTTTATGTTGAAACCCCTTTGCGGTATAATCTTCTGATTCTTACTAATGTTGCTCTCCATCCAAGCAATGGCTTTGACATTTATAAAATTAAGGCCAAGGAAATAAATGGTGGATGTCTTCTAGATCTCTTCATCTCCCTCTGAATCATATTCAAAACTTAAAGGTGTAGAATGCTCCATAAGTGCTCTAGTTCAAGGTTATTCATTGAAATCTCCATTTATATAATAGGTTTAGGTTGAACTTTGGATTTTAGTTATGGTTGTTCTCCAAGTTGTGCCTTTCCCTTCTCCTCTCAAGAACTTCTACCTTTTCCTCTTCCAGCCATTATATTAACTTTTGAAAATCACAAGTTCAAAAACTTAAGAAACATGTAAATGATTGAAACAATGTTGTCGAAAATAGTTCGGTAAAATTCAATCCTTTATTTTCAAATGAGAAATCTATTTGGAAAGGTAGTTTGAACTTCATCGTAAATGTAAAACAAAGTTGGAATCGAAGTTATAAATAAAATGTAAACTTGAAAATATATTTTCTTAATATATTATAATGCAATTTGGTGATAATTTTTAAGTCTTTTCGAAATCATAGCAACTTAAATTGAAATTAAACCATAACCAATAACCCAAACTTATTTCAAACTCATATTTGTAAACCATTTGCAAATAAGCCTAACTATAGAAAATTTTTGAAATTATTGAATTTGTAAATCAAAGATCAATGTGATCATTACTCCTAGTCCATTGGAATCAATGAGACTATTTGTGAAAGCAATTGATTAAATTCCAAGAAGTCAATTTTAAAAATATTGAAAAACTTGTTATAATCTTGAATTAAAAATTCAGTGAAGTAAAGAGATAGAGTTGATGTAATAACCTTCTTAAGAGTGAATCTCTAAAGATTGAAGCTCTTGAACTCCTTTGACCATCCCTTAAAACTCTAGGTCGAAAATTTTGAAAACCGTAGTTAGGCTCAAAAACCCTAAAATCAAGATTTCTCGTTTGAATTAGACTAGGTTGAGGTGGGATTCACTTAAATTCTTTAGGATTGAGCTTAGAATGGTGACATCTAGGCAACAAATTTGAATTTTGGTGAAGGGGTTCAATGATTTGCAAGTGTGAAGGGTTTAAAATGTGTGGCGATTTGGGGTTTTTTGTTTTAAAAATAGAAACTCGCGCCCGACAATTCTTATTTAAGTGGAATCGCTGAGAATCACTGAGCACATCAAAATAATTAACTTCTGCAAAACTTTAAGACCCACCAATTTAGCTAGTGATTCATGTTTAAGCGGAATCGCTGGACTCCAAGTTTGCATTTATGTCCCTATGAACTGTTACCAATCTAGCTAGCGATTACTGGTGTTAATCTGAATCGTTGTGAATCCCTAGGCTTATTTTACTATTTTTTAACTTATCATGTAATTAACTTATTCATCATTCAGAAAAATTCATATTAAATTAGAATTGGCTAAAAAATCAAAAATTTGAGTTGAATATATAACTAATCAAATAATTTTAGTAACTAAATAAGTAAATAAACATATAAGCAATTAAATAATTTGACTTGCATGAATGACATATAAGCAAAAACTACCCGATCACTCCCCCTCAATTGCAATCTTCTCGGGATTGAAATCTCAAAAGTATTTCTAATACATTAGTCAAAAAGTGAGAGAATAAATACATACTATACTAAACTAAGCTAAATTCCTAATAAAATTAAATAAACATGAATTAAACATAGAACATGGGCTGCGTTCCATAAAGAGCTTTTGTTTATCGTCATTATCTTGACTTAACCTTTCTAGAATTAGTTTGGATCACTAATGCACTCTAGTACCATTCCAGAAAGTGAGTGCTCGGCTATTTATTTTTAGAGTAATTATTTTATTATGACTATCCATAATAGCATGAGTAGTGGCTAAGAAAGGTCATCCTAATATTATAGAAGGATCTTCATTGATAAAGTGAGGCATTACAAGAAGTTTGTAGGTACGATGTTATTGCCCACTTAAGCTAGCATATTCGTGACCACTCTTATTTGTTGAATTGAAGTTCCATCCGATAAAGATAATCGTTTAGAAGCAAGTGAATTTGACTCGAATGAAGTGTGTAGAAAGAAATGTATGGGCATGAGATTTGCATTAGAGTTTACATCACACTGAGCTCTGAGTACTAAGCCCATTTGATTTTAATGTTTAAGTGTATGCATCCTGGATCATTAAGCTATATAGGATTCAAGTCCAGCTTTTTAATTTTCTTATTGTACTTTAGAAACTTCCATATTGTTAATGATTTTTCCATACCTTGGTTACTTAACTCTCCATTCTTCAGTTACTTTCTTTTCTTTTAAAGTGTCTTCAAATGTTTCTTTCTTTTGAGTCCCTTTATCAGTTTCCATTATTACTCCATTAATTGCATAAATTTTAGTGTTAAAATTATCATAATAATCTAAGTCTAAAAAGTCATTATCTTCTATTTCATTATCAAATAATTCATTATATTCTTCATAAGTATCATAATTAAGTTCATTATAATCTTAAATTTGAATATCGTATCTTCAAATTTCATAAATATTGTTCCTTCAAAAATATCAAATTTAGTATTTGTTGTCTTTAGAAAGGGTTTACCTAATAGTGTAAGCAATGGATTAGGTGACGTTGAATCTCCCATTTCATGACATATAAATCTACTGGAAATACTAAATTATGTTCTTGTACTAGGATGTCTTCTAATAATTCATACAGTTTAAAATTGGTGTTCTTTGCTAAAGTAATATTAATAGGCGTAGTAGTTAACGATCTTATTTTCCATGATTCATAAATCTCAAGTGACATAACTTTAATTGATACTCCAAGATCACACATACCAAATTCAATCGAAGAATCACTTATTGTGATTGTTATGATAAACACTCAAGGGTCAGAACATTTCTTAGGCATTCTCGTTAAGAATGAAATCTTTTGTTCTAAATTTTAATTAATTTTTAATTTCCAAAATGGTTCAGATATGTCTTCTTTAGGTTCTTCCTCCCTAGCATTTGCTAATTATTAATGAACGGTAGAATTAGAATGCATATTTTCATTCGATTTATAAATATCGTTTACTTAGTCTTATTTAATTAATTCATAACTTTGTAGAAATTTACATAAGCTTCCACTTTAGCTAAATACCATAAGTATAGCCTTTTGAGAAAAGTTGCGTATTTCAATTGTTCGACCATCCATTCCATAGTAGGATTGATATTTGTCATCATCTCTTCTTGTTCTTATTCTATTATCTTAGGTATTTTAGTTTTCTTTTTACCTCTTTTTGGTGTCTTTTGTTGCGCATTCGTTTCTTTTTCATTTTCACTAAATAAAGTGTTAACTTGTACTTGATTAGTAGTGTTCGTAGGTTGAGTAGTTGTTTTAGTTTGATAGCTTAAATTATTTATTTGTAGAGTCATTTTTTTAATTGGGTTTTTAGCTCGTTAAGAAACGTATTGGTTTTAATTTTGTTTTGAAAAATCTGTGTGAAGTTTCAATGACGTTGGTTAATAAAGTTATGAAGTATTTGTTCTAGATTTGGTTTTGTAGGTTGAATAGTTTGTTCAGGTTATTGCAGTGGTGTAGATTGTGTTGGTGTTCTCGGTCTAAATGCTATGTAGTTTTAATTTTGTAGACCGTATATAATATTTTAATTTGGTTTTCGGTGTAATAGTTGTTGTTATTATATTGGCTTCTAGGCAAACCAGAATATTAGTTCATAACCGCGTTGACTTCTTCATTGTTTTCTTCTTGGAAAGTAGGACATGCATCCGTATGATGTATAACTTCATTAAAAAATCTATATGGTTTAACTTGATTTGATCTATCTTTTAATAATAGTTTAACCATATCATATAATTCTTCATCTTTTTCATTGAATTTATTATTTTATTTATTATTAACCTCATAAAGTTTCTTTCTTGATGCATAAATGTTTTCACCATATTATTTAGATTGTTAAGCTATCTTATTAAATGGTTTTTTTTCTAGTAACATCAAATAATGATCCACCACATATAGTATCAAATAGTCTTTGTTCAAAATGATTTAGTCCCTCATATTAATATTTTAGTAAATATTTTTTAATCTATTCATGTTGTGGACTAGATGAAATTAATTTTTGAAATCTATCGCAATGTTCATAAAGTTATCATCACTTTTCGTTTCCACGACTATGATTTGTCTTCTATAAGTACTAATTTTTCTTGGTTACGTATATTGATCTAGGAAAGCTTCTAACATTTGAGCCCATGTGGTTATCCAATCTTGAGGAAGATATAACAACCAATATTGTTTTTTATTATGTCAATACAAAAGGACAAGCTTTAAGTTTTACTTGTTCTAAGTGCAGTCTTTAGGTTTCTTCTCATTTTCTTTATGTTGATATTCCCTTATAAATTTATGTGGCTCTTCATTTTCCATACCATAGAAGGTAGGAAGAGCACTAATGAATCTATATGTAAGTTCAAATTCGTGAAATCCCTCACAATAGGCGATACGCATTGGTTCATAACCATTGACATTTTGGTTAGCTTGTCTAAAAGTAAGTTCTCGATTATCATTATTCTTTTTATAAAGATTAAAGTTACTATTGGCTTCCATTGTGGTAGGTTGGTGTCCTCTACGTTGTTTTTGTCTTAAATTATGATTAAATATCCTATCTACCTCAGGATCAAACGAAAGTAGGATCCCATGGAATTAGAATGATGAATTGGATAGACCAAATAACGTCTAAAATTCTTAAGAAATTCTATTTAAATCTCTAGCAACAGTGGCAAAAATTGACACTTGTCGGGCGTGTGCAATAATTACTCTTTTTATGTAATAGTTTAATTATTTTGCAGTAATGGCAAGTAGGAATCGTCTCCACATGGATTTATCAAACCTCTCTATGAAAAATGATTGTTAAAGGTTTTAATTATTATTTTCATTTTATTAATAATAAGAACTAAACTAACTAATAACTTACTATAATATAATAGTACTTATCTAACTGTATTATCTTAATTACTATTACAATCGAATCTCACAATCAATCAAATAGATTAAATTCAATAATAAATTAATATATAAACAAATATCCAGAACAATGAAATATAGACCCGTTTTACATTCTAAACATGTAAATCAAATCTATATAGTCATGAGCATACTAATTAAGTAAGATAAATAATCAAACTTTAATCGTAAGTAAGTAAACAACTCTTAGCCGGCCATTTGTTCCCCTTATAATGGTGGAAAAGCCACATCTTAATTATATTGAGCTAACCCCTAAATTAACACAAAGACATTAGCTTCACGCAATAGATCCACATTAAACTTTATGAGAACTTCGAATTACTAAATATAACATCTTCGTAATGCCATTTCAACACTAGATTTAGATCTCAAATTCACCTAGGACATTTAAACGGTGTTTGTCTTTCAAACAATCCTAGTTACTACTTCAAATAGATAATGAAACTATATTTTACAATACGCATTCTAGACTATGCATGCAATACGAAGATCATGATTAAAATCAATAGATATTAACATATTAAATAAGTGAGTCAATGAATACAATTGCATTAAAGCATTAAGTACATATTCATCTCATCATAACTACATTGCAAAACGGATATAGTTCATGTTTGGACATTGTTTAGATCCAATAAACTACTAACTCATGATCATACATAACATTGTAATAATATAAATAAAAGACAAAATTGAATATACCTCTGAATTGAAAAATACTTAAATCTTCAAATCTTCTCCCAAAATAATGAAACATAAAAATAATAGATAGTGGCTACAAGGGCAATAGAATTTTGATCTACGTACTAAAGGGTAACTAATTTCATGCCCTGAGGCTAGTATTTATAATATTCTAATTATTAAGCATGCCAAAACAACTCAAACAACTTGTAGTTATCTAAAATTCATAAAATCTTTCTGTATGATTCATAGCGATTTAGGTGTGATAGAAATCACTGGGTAAATCCAAAAAATTGAGCTAACTGGTCCTTTCTTGTGTCCATATATTTGGCTAGCGATTTAGTGTCATCTAAGAATTGTTGAGAATTGTTGGTACAAAAGTCTAGTTCTTCTTTGCTTCATTGGTGATAGTTCTTTGTATACTTCTTCCATTTGATTAATTTTTGCTTAATCTTCCATTTTTCCTTCTCTTCTTCATATTCTCCATTTATAAACTAAAATATCATAAACGAGAGAAAACCCAGTGTAATATAGTATTTTACATCTAAAATCATCCTAAAATAAACTATAAACATGTCTAATTATTGACTTATCTTATACTAGTATGTGTAAATCTTTTATATATGAGCTTCTACAACTGCTTCTACAACTGAGCAAGCTCAAGCTTAACCATCCTATACGATGGACTAGAAATAGAAATGGGTTTAGTTCCAGGAACTAATCAATAATAAAATTAATCTCCCGTGGTGGTGGTAAGCCAGGTAAATTATCAGAAAAAACATCTGCATATTCATACACCACCAGAATATCTTCCAACCTCGGCTGATCTCTTGCTACTGTACTACCAAATCTAGCAAGAATTTCCATTTCTTAACTAGTAGCAACCCAACCTCTAGTCACTGGAAAATCAGTCATAGCCTCTGTATAAGTAAACATTGGAAAACCTTGAGTATAAAAATTTATTGCCTTATGGAAAGAATCTAGATATGCATGATATGCGGCAAGTCTATCCATTCCTAAGAGTGAATCATACACTAGGAATTCTAAAACATGAAGATTTACAACCATCTCATGTCCTGCAATCTCCACTATACACATCTCGCATATAAAATGTGGATATACCTTATCCCCAGCTGTAGTACTAAGAACTAAATGTATGTTAACTCTCATTGGAGTCAAATGCAAATCATCAACAATTCCACCATAAATAAATGAAGTAGTAGAATATGAATCAATTAAAACATTCATAGGAAGACCACAAATAGAAATAATACCTTATATTAGATTTTTGTTGGCGTCCGCGTCTAGCTCAGCAATGTCTTAACCACGTTCCTTGACCAAAGATTTAAACTGAACCGAATATTAAGAAGTTTGTCCCTAATTCAATTTCGGATAATCCTTCTAATGAATCCCTATCAATCCACATTCAAAACAAGGTCCAACTGATCGACTGCCCTCTGACAAAGCCTGTGTAAAGGTAGGCCTTAAAAGATTACCCTGACCAACTCGACCACTATCTCTGCCACCCTATCCTCGTGATTGTGACTAGATTGTGACAACGTCTATGTACGTTGAAAAGTCGATGGAATTGTCTGATATCGCGACTGAGATTGTGACTGAGACTATGAACATATATACAGAGTAAAAGTTATGGCCGAAGGTTGTGAAGTTCTATTAGCGATCCTAGCAAGAGATAGAGGAAAAGTAGTAGTTCAAGTAAGACTTGGGGTAGATGATACTGACACATAATCCCCCGTCCTATCCTTACTTTCATTTCTTCTGTCCTTCCTACTGCACCACTCCTGACCACTGGCAAAACCCTTACTTGTTTCCTCAGTACCTCTCTATCCCCTTTCCTTATCTATTTGAAATAATTCAGCCATTTCAAAACCCTTAGTAGCTTCATAAGCTTTGGTGAATGTCCCTGGCTTCATCATTGACACAATAGTAGAGATACTTTCTCTCAAACCCAATTTCAATTTCTTAATTACATTAACCTTTGGCATGTCTCTGTCTACCCAATTACCGTTAACAAGTAACTTAAATTTGCTGCATATTCGATTACCGGCATGTTTCCTTGCTCAAGGTAATCAAATTCAAATTTTTTCTCTAAAACAATGGTTTCAATAAAATACTTTTCCCTGAATGCCTCAAAAAACAAAGACCATGTCTCATAGGCTAGCCATGTCTCGAGTACAGTTCACAACCACATCAAGGCATTTGAGTTGAAATAGTAAGTTGATAAACTGACCTTCAGGTTCTCATAAGTATTCAATAATTTATGCATCAGCCTTTTTCAAATAAAATCCACCATAAAAACTTTGTGAACAGTTCTTTTTGAATTCACCACGCAACTTGCCTTCGCTAATCAGTCTAATAATTGTTGCCTTGTCCACTAGACTAGCTGGTGGTACAATCTTCGGTTCTACCCTTAGCTATGACGTCAAGGTAGCCTGCTCCTCCTATACTCCATGATTAGTATGAGATACAAGAGCTGCTAACATAGCACTCTAGGCCCTCATTTGGGAAGGTGTATACACAATCTGCTGATGCTGTGAAGAGATCATCTCCCCACTTACAAAACGACTCAAAATCCATATACCGAGTGACAAGTCAATAATTAAAAATGTTTTAGAGTGTAATTTAGGTTAATTTTAGATATAAATGATAATATTACACTAGGTATTCTCTTATCTTTGTAATTTTAGGATTTAATTAGGAAAAATGAGGAAATGAAAGAAAAAAGGAAGAAGAGCAAAATAGTCAAATGAAGATCAATACCCGCAATTAGCCAGCGATGTGAAAATACACTAGGAATCACTGTTTAAATCGGCAGCTAGAGAAAAGCCAGCGAATCATCAGTGAACCTGAGTTTACACTAGGAATCACCAGATGAATTGGTGGAGCATACAACCAATTCTAGTTATTAATTCAGCGATTTGTGAATAAAAAAGAATCACTAACAAATCGCTGTGGTTGACATGTATACTTAGGAAACTATAAATAGGACCTTAAGGTTTTGAAAATAAGAATTTTGGAAGCATTCTCTATTAATTGCAAGATAGTTTATGTTTAAAGCCACACTAGAGCTTTATTTATTTCACTAAGAGGTATTTATTTAATTATGTCTTTTAATTATATTATTACATTGTTTATTTCTAGCATGAGTGAGTAGTTTGTTAATCTAAACAAACCTAGACATATATCAACTTCGGATTGCTATGGAGTTACAATTAAGGAATCATGTACTTAATGCTTTTAATCTTATCATTCACAACAATCACAGTGTTAATAAGCTATTTTTGCGTATTACAACTATTTTTGCGTATTACAATTAATGATTCTTGTATTGCATGCATAGTTACAAATATGTATTGGGATATATGATTTTCTGAATCTATGTCTATGATTATTGACAACAATTATAGAAGTAGGAACTAGGATTAATCTATAGGGCCATATTACTTGAGTGGAGGTTCTAGGTGATTGTGTTCTATGTTATTTATTGATTAGCATATTATGATTAATGTTTGGTTTAGATTCGGTATAATTTTCATTGAGTGTTAATGCTATCGTATTTCTATTTTATTGCATTTTATCCAATAGGTAGATTTACAATGATAAGGTTATAAATTATTTTCCATTGAATATAGGAAAATCGATGGATTGCTAAAGGCTATCAACCTATTATGAATTAGGATTTAATGATTCCAATATTCCATATGATATCATTATAACTAGGTTATGAGGTAATGTTATGTTCTAGTGTTTGAATGTAAGTCAAGTATATTACATTATTTAGTGGGGTTTGTTTTGATGTTTGTTTAGATATTTGTTTAAATATTTATATTATATCGAATTTGAAATTAATTTAATTAAGTTTGCATTGAATTGTTTGAATTAATTTAGTTAGTTTGGCTAATTAAGTTAGTAGTTATAGTTTTTTAGCTATTTAATATTTTAATTCTCGTTTAATTAGATTAATTAAATTAAGAAAAACAAGAAAAAAATATTTTCCTTAGAAGTTTGCAAAATCCTTGTAGAGACGACATCCCATTTACCATTACAACAAATAATAGGAAATTATAGGAAAATATTGTGCACGCTCTACACATATTTATTTTTGGTGCAGTTGTCAGGGATTTTTAAATAATTTCTTAGGATTTTAGACTTTGTATGGTCCACACACTTTGTTGCTAAAATTCTGCTAGATCTTTTATTTCTGTTTGATCCTTAAATAGATAAAACTTTAATCAGAGTTTAAGACAACAACAACTTAGGGAACATATAGTTAATAGGATGGAGGATACCAACAATAATAATAATGACGATGTCGTTAATAATAATACTAATGATGATAGAGTTATCAATAATAATAACAACAATAATAGAGAACTTACTTTTAGACAAGCAAATCCAAATGTTATAGTATATGAGCCTATGTGCATAGCATACCCCAATGGATTTCCTAAATTTAAACGTAGATCTGGATTTATTAGTGCCCTATCTAACTTTTATGGTAAAGACAATGAAGACCCACAAAAATTGATAAGGGAGTATTAGCATAAAGTTAACGTGGTGAAACCGAAATAAGGTACCTAGAACAAGTCAATCTTAAAGTTTTTTCTATTGCATTGAAAGATCAAGCACAAGATTGGGTTTTCTATCTACCACAAGAATCAATAACTACATGGACTAAGATTTTAGATGCTTTCCTAGAAAATATATGCTTGCTAGAAAATTTAGTTCCTATAGAAAGAAAATCACGGTTCCAAAGATGAGAGATGATGAAAATTTTAATGAATTTTAGGATAGATTCTAAAGATTAATTTCTTCTTGACCACAACATGGATGTACTCAAAAAGTTTTATAGAATAGTTTTATGAAGGAGTCAATCACTTTTGACAAAGGTTATTAGATACAGTATGTAGTGGATCTTTATTTGAAACAACACTTGCTTTAGTTAAAGATGAAATTAATAAAATTGCTAAACAATATAAGCAATATGGTTAAAATGTTGAATCCTTAAGAAATAAACTTTATGAAGTTGATAATAGAAGAAATAATGTCTAATGAAAAAATTGATGAATTATCTAATATGGTTAAGCTATTAATTAAATATAAATCAAATCATGTTAAAGTTTGTGGATTATATAATGAGGTTACACATCCTACATATGCATGTCCTACTCTACATGAAAAGAATAATGAAGAAGTTAATGCAATGATGAGCCAATTTTCTGGTCCTCTAAGAAATATATATAATAAGACTACTTAACATTCTGGAAGACAACACCCAAATCATAGTTATGGTCCCCAAAATCAAAATTATGATACTTATAAACCAAGAGCTCAGATGGAATCTGCACCTATTCAGCAACCTCAACAAAATGCTCAATCTAAGAATCAGAATTTGGAGCAAATCTTACATAATTTTATGAATCAAAGTTATCGAAACATTACAAATATTTCTCAAAATTAGATTAAAACTGACACTACTATCAATGAACTAAAAACTTAGTTAAGCCAAATGAATCTACAAATAATAGGTTAAGTACTCAACAGAGTAATCAAGCTAAAACACCTACTCAAGATGTTATAGCCCCTCCTAATCAAGCATAAGTCAATGATTTATTAAGTGATGAAAAGACACACCTATAACTGGAAAGATACTTAAATAAGGTAATAAGAAAAACATATAAAAACTATTGAAGAAGAAGAAGAATAAGACACGATGGATAATGTCATTCCTAGTAGCAAATGGATGGCTGAACAATTTGAAATATACATCTTATCCCGAAAGGCTACACCCATGGTATTTAACCTTGGTTAAAGCATATGAAAAATCTTAACAAATGAGTGAAATAATTGATAAGGATGAAAAAGATAAGATTTTTAGTAATTTTAATGAAGATATGTATTCATTCCACAATGATTAGCTGATGCCAGGGAGGAAGAAAACAAAGAAGACATACTTCAAGCATTTAGGAAAATAAAAATAAATAAACCATTGATTGAATCAATGGTGCAATTTTCTAATGATGATAAAGTTTTGATATAATTCTTTGAATCTAAGGATAAATTTTTAGAAGATCCAAAAGAAGACTTCGGACAAAAGGTGTCTGCTTTAATTAAAAAGAAAATACAAGAGAAATGTTTCGATCCAAGAATGTTTGGAAATCTTATTACATTAAGAACTTATTTTTAGATTTTGCTATTTTTTATCTTAAAGCATCAATAAATGTTATGTCACTTAAACTATATGAGTCATTGAAAATAGGTTCATTGATCTATCCACCTATTAATCTTACCATAGCTGATAATACAATTAATACACCTTATAGTTTACTAGAAATGTCTTAGTAAAAGTAAATGACTTAGTATTTCTAGCTGACTTCAATGTCATGGAAAAGGAAGACTCAATATCATCTAAATCTTCTCCTATACTTTTAGGCAGACCATTTCTTATAACAGTTAAATCAAGATTAGATGTCTTTGAAGGACCAATGTCTATGGAATTTCAAAACAAAATTGTCACTTTTTATTTAAATGATAAAGATGTCTATAATAATTCAGATGAATCTAATAATGAACAAACTAATGATAATGAATCTTTAGAATTAAAACATCATATTTTAAAAGTTCAACTATATGTTATTAATGCAGTAATAATGGAAAATGAAAATGTTATGAAAAAGAATGAACGAGTTGAAGATACTTCAAATCAAAGATAATAACTCAAGAATGGAGGTTAAGCAACCGAACAATGTTAAGAATGATTTCAAAATGGATAAATTTAAAGCAACAAAGAACAATAAAAAAACTAATCAGAATCTAGCATTTACTAAGCTCAATGATCTACGAGATATATACATAAACATAAAAGTCAAATAGGCATTGTATTTTAAAGCTATTTGTGATACAGGTTTTATTTCGTCATACTCAACATGAATTGGATGTACATGCTTCTGAAAAAGTTACTATACAAAATGGTTATCTAGTGAATCTAATAGGAGTGGTTACTAATGTACCCGTCCAAATTGACAAGTACATATTATTCCCATAGACTTTTTGGTTATGCCACACGTCATCAATGAAGATCTCATTTTAATATTAGAACGACCTTTCTTACCCACTTCGCAAGCTATACAATCACTTTTAGGATGCATGGCTGAGCAATCACTTTCTTAAATAGTACTAGAGTGGACAATCTTACATTTAAGTTTATATAACAAGTTCAGAATAGCGTGGTTAAATCGAGCCAACAACGGTAAATAAAAGCGCTATATGGGAGGCAGCCATACTCTGACCTTACTTTTTTTATACTATTGGCATTATTTAGCTGTTTTTTTATTTTCTCAACTTTAAACTTTTATAATGAGGATATTTTAAGAATTTAATTTTGGAATAATTTCATGTAAGGGGTGTTAATCGAGCCAATTCCTTTGCATATTATATTGTCTTAATGTATTAGTTTTTATGTTAGTCGGTTATTTATTATAATGAAATTATTGTTTAGTATAAATCATAGTCAAGTTCAAATAATTTATAATAATTCTACCTATTTATTTGATATATAAGTGATAAATATATTGAAAAATCAATTAAATTGAAGAAACAGTTAAAAAATAGTCCAGTGATTTCCAACGATTCCATTTTATACTGGAATTTGTTGAGAAAATCGGTAGCAATTTGCATAAATTTTGGTGTAATTCAATTTGGCAATTTGACACCAATTTTCACTTATAACTCGGATTTGCAAAACAAATCGTTGGGCCACGGAGGCTCATTTTTAGTGATTTAGGCAGTGATTTCCCTACGAATCCACATAAACCCTAAATTACTGAGAACAAATACAAGTTTTGAAAAGTAGAAACCCAAAATTGCCACATTCATTCACTTCACACTCATAAGCCATTGCAACTTCTCGATCAAGAGACTAGATTTTTGACTAGATTCGACCTTCCAAACCTAGATTTTAGTGCATTTAAGTGATTCCCACTTGAATATTCACACATTCAACCCAAGATTTGGTGAGTTTTGGGAGTGTAGTTCCAACTAGGGATTGAGCTAGGGGAATTCAAAGTTGGAGCTTGGAGGAGTGTTCTAGAGGTGTTTTGCGTTCCAAACTTGAAAGATTCTCTTTTAAGATGGTAATCAATGAAAACCTTAGCGTTTTGTCGATTATGTTTTTTATCTTTCATCGATTTTTGGATTTCTATTTAGGTTAGAAGCTGACTTTGGAAATTCTTAGTCTAAATCGATTTTGATGTCAAATGTGTTCAATTATAATACTAGTATGGGAGTAGTGTGATAATTTGTTTATTGATATAGAATTTTCAAACTATTTTTAATATATGGTGAAAGAATAAAATTTTATACGCAAACTAATTTGAGACTAAGTTTTAAATGAGTTTGAGTGTTTTTGCGTTTGTCAATAAATTTCATATGGATTTCAAACCCTCAATTTATAAATGATCGATAAATTTTCCCTTATTAGATAGATAATTTGAATGTCACCGAATACTTATCCAAAAACTTGGTTTTAAATGGTTTTACATATTCATTCTCTTACTTGTACCCATTCAAAGGGACGGAAGTGGAAAAGGTAGAAATTGAGGGAGGGGAAAGGAAATGGGGAGTTAGTAGAAAAAACTAAGGATAAATCCAAAGTTTCCTCAATTAGACCCAAATCAATTTGTTTCAATACACCTAAGATTAGACCATAAAGAGAGCCTACCACACCTTTATCGTTTAGATATAATTTTAAGGAATATGAGGATAAAGAGGATGAGGTATAGTAAATAATACCGAAGGGGTAAAGATATATGTTCTTAGGAAGGAAAATTTTATCAACAAGAAGGCTTTTGACAAATTTAGGAAAGATGTAGAGTGAGGAAGGAAGAAAATCCCGGAGAGAATATAGGCCTAAGAACTTTGATATCATTGATACAAGAAATTGGGGATCATTTACTAGGGATTATAACCATCTACACCTAGGGGATGTTCCTAGTGGGAAATGGTGTGATATATTAGTAATAGAGTTTTATGCCGCTGCCTATGGAAGTGACAACAAGAAAGACTTATGAGTTAGATTTAGAACAATGGATTAGTCCGCTTGAAAAATAAATCGGTATTTTGATTTTACCGAAAGTGCACCAAAGAGAAGACGATAAGTACCCAAAACTTGAATATGCGATTAAATACCATTACCCCCTAAGCAAATTAGGGGAAGATTAGAGGCAATCAATGGTGATGTATTCAATTAAGACATGGAAGGGTACCTGAAGCACATCAGTACAAAATGTTTTATGAAAATTAGGAAAACATGGTGTTATTTCTTCAACGTCTGCTTATAGCCAAGTCTGCAATACTATGAGATCATGAACTACAGAGCTGCTTTGCCTTACCACATTGTGAGGGGATTGGGATATCTAGATGTTTGTACGATTATATATGAGTTGATAAGGAGTGCCATGACAATGAAGTAACAAAGAGATATCGAAAAACTGATGGATATGAAGACTCTTAATATGAAAGAGAGAAGGCTGAGATAGCTGAAAGAGAGACAGAGCACAGAAGAAAATTAGAGATGACATGAGGAGAGTATTGGAAGAAATAGCTGAAAGAGAGACAAAGCAAAGAAGAAAATTAGAGATGACATGAAAGAGTTTTGGAAGAAATATCAAGAGCTATAAATGATATGAATATGGAGCAACCTATTATGGACTACGATGGACTTTATAGGGAACGGTTATAGTTGTCCTTTATGGGTACAATCCTGCGCAATCAAATGAAAACTCTGAGGAATCAAGAACTTGTGTTCGAGAACAAAAGCGCCTTAGCAAGGAACATTCATAGGATGGAGAGGACAATGTCTAGATGACAAAGACGACAAGGAGGCGAAGAGTTTCCTATACCATTTACGCAGACGTGGCTACAGCCTAATTATAATATTAATGATAAAGTACAGCCACGTCAGGACTACACCCTCTATGTTCTCGTTGCGAGTTACCGATCCCAGAGGATTCATGTGGTGGATGATGATGATGATGATGCAAATTCAAGACGACGATATTATTTTTTAACTTTACTTTATCTTCTTTGACTTTTAGTGATATTGTGTAAGGTCTTACATGTAACTCTGGTGATATACTATGTGATCAGTGGTGATTTAATATCCTTGTGCTTTGTAATTTGATACATTTGATAAGGTACTATGGATACATTTGATGATATTTCTACATTAAATACATTGGTGATGGTTATTCTAATTTTTATGCACTTTGTTTGATGAAATTTATATATTGAATTTATTCTCTTATTGATTATCCAATTTATTATTATATCAATTTGTTTTTACTTCACGAGGTTTATTTGTTTTGTTGGAAACTTGACTTAATTTTTAGACATTGAGGACAAGATTTGGAATGAGTTTGGGGTGTTTTAGGTGAAGCATAGCAAATGCAAGGAAAGAAAAAAATGAAAAAGATAAGTCAAGAATTGATCCAAAAAGCTTAAAATTTTGATCATATATTCAAGTGAGTTGAAGAATTTTTTTCAAATTTCTTCAATATTCAAGTAAGTATGAATTTCATTTTACTTTATTTTAGTTAGGAATATAATGGAATAAATATATAATAGGTTTTTGTATGTAAGTGATATTTTTATTACCCAAGTGAATTCTATGATAGAATGAATCAATTTTTGTACCATTTTTTATCAACTTTAGTAGTTGATGTAAACACTTATTGATTGCCTTGTATTAGTAATGAGAATGGGTAGAAGATAAAAAGATGAAGAAGAAAGATTTCTAGGAATCTTGTGACATAAAAGCTATTGATTAAGTATTTTTACAATATATTTATAGAAAATTATTATGTCACAATAGAAAGAAGAAATGGATTAGAAACCAATGAATTCCTATAAGTTAAAAAATATTTTCTTCAACATTAGTGGACAGTGAGAAGTTCTAACAAGAGTTTACAAATATATATAGAGAGTCCTAGAGATTCCTTTGGAAATGGAGCAAGGAATCAAAAGTAAAAAAAAAGTTAAATAAATAAAAAAATAATAATTAGGATGAAGTTGAAATAAATGAGAGATGAAAAAAATTGATGTTTTTAAACTCTTTAAAGGAAAGATTTAACTCGAGTGCTTGAAGCTAGTGTTGACTAAAGTATTTCTTAATCTAACAAGTTTGAAATGTATATTCATTAGTATCTTGGCGAAATTCCTATTGATTTTGATTGTGGTACTATTTATTAAGTATTTTCTAAAGTTAAGATTGATAATGTTTTTTATGTTTTGAGATTCTCTACTACTCATTGTTAGTTTGATGCTTGTCAGTGGAGATTAAGAAAACCTATATTGTGTACTCGCCTTGGTATTGAACTTTTAGTTCTAAGCGGTATTGCATTTGGTGGTTGAGTTATCTTTAAGGGATGGTTTGTTTTGTCTAAATAATTCTATTCTATCACAACTTTTATTTACTTATGGCTAGTATATTTCCATTTGAAAATCACTTCTATTTTCAAAATTTCTATTGTTTAAAGTTAAGATGAATTAGATCGAAATCAGTGTATAAATAATTAAAAGAGAATATGAATAAGATTATTCCATTGCTCAGGACAGGAAAGTACTAAGTTTGGGGTATTTGACAAGTCAATAATTAGAATGTTCATAGTGTAATTTAGGTTGATTTTAAATATAAATGATTATATTACACTATGTATTCTCTTGTTTTTTTCATTTTATGATTTAATTAGGAAAATGAAGAAATGGAAGAAAAAGAGGAAGAAGAGCAAAATAGTCAATTGAAGATTAGTACCATCGATTAGATAGTGACGTGAAAATACACTAAGAATCGCTGTCTAAATTGGCAGCAGAGAAGAGTCAGCAAATCATCAGCGTATTGAAGTTTACATTAAGAATTTGCAAGATGGATCAATAGAGCACAAGAGCCAATTCAAGTGATTAATTCAACTATTTGTGAACAAAATGGAATCGCTCAGGTCTGTTACGAGGTATTTTTGATAAGAACGTGCAATTTTAGCTTATCTACGATTTCTATACTTAGGAAACTATAAATAATACTTTAGGACTTCGAAATATTAACCTTGGAAGCATTCTCTATTAGTTGTAAGTTAATTTCTCTTTCAAGCCACATTGGAGCTATGTTTATTTCATTAAGAGGTATTTATTTAATTATATCTTTTAATTTTATTATTGTATTTTGTATTTCCAGCATGAGTTAGTAATTTATAAATCTAAACAAACCCTATACATGTATATACCTTAGATTACTATATAGTTATAATTAAGGAATCATGTATTTAATGCTTTGAGTTTAATCATACACAACCATCACATTTTCAATAAGTTATTTTTGTGTATTACAACTAATTATTAATGTATTGCATGCGTAGTTGAAAATATGTATTGTGATATATGTTTTCTAAAAATTATTGACAACTTTTACAGAAGTAGTAACTAGGATTAATCTATAGGGCCATATTACCCGAGTGGATGTTTTAGGTGATTGTGTTCTATGTTATTCATTGATTAGCATATTTTGATTCATTGTGATGACCCTGTCTCAAATTTTGGCACTGCCCGGCCTTATCTCGTCATTAAGCCCTAACCTTGCCATGTAGGACTTAACAACAAATTAGTCAGCCTTTTTTTCCAAATAAGCAATTATTATCCTATGTCAGTTGATAAATAAGAGTTAATTAGAATTTTAAAACTTAAATTTTATTCACCGAAAGTCTTAACAAATTAGCGATGCTTTTAACGTGATACCTAAGAATGTGAAAAACCAGGAAATAAAGATCACATGCATTTATATATCAAAATGAAACATCGATAATATATCCACATGTATCTGGTCTAAGTACTTTCTCTCATCCCATAAGATGCAACACCAAAAGAGTATGAAAGACATATATACAAATTATATAACCAAGTCAAAAACCTGAAAATCCAGTGTAGGAGATTTCTACTAGCTCATAGGTAGTCGCCGATTTTCTCTTTGCCTGGTCTGCTACTAAATGGGTCTGCACCTACAATCATAAAAAGGATGGTAAGTACACGAAAGTAGAAAGTAATAGTGAGAGACATTTGTTCAAATTCCCTAATATAAAAAAAAATATCTAGAAGAATAAAAATAGCAACTATGTTGGAAAGGAATCATGCTATGAGATTCTTTAGTTAAACAAAATGAAACTAACATTCGGCTAAGTAGTTAGGATCTAGGGCCGGTCGGTCGTGATTCCTATCACAATGTTTTTTCTACTATATAAGGATAGAGTTGAGCTCTATATCTCTATTGAAGGTCGGAGCTGAGCACGACGCTTCTATGATCTTTTACAAGTGCTTGTCACCTGTGATATATGTGCTTCCAACAATCGAGGTCCCATACCTTGTGTGACATGCAAGATAGTTATGAGATCCCGATCACCCCGGAGGTCTAGTGACCCTTATGTGCTACGCCATCTCTATCATGTCATGGTCCAAGATACAAGAAATACCTTCATTACCCTAGAAATGATACGGTATAGGAATCCAACGAAGTTATTGCATATCTAATGCACAAAGGGATTTAGATATACAATTCCATTAAATATCTACCTAATAGCTTGCCATTTCATCTGACCAAGTATATTAATAACAAAAATGACATAGCATATGATTTAGAGTCAATGAGACTATTTAATCAATAATTAATACCATGGTAGCAAACTAAATAAATGAGAAAGGAAAAAGTCATGATATCTAGATTACCATAGGCAAATCAATCCAAATGACATGAATAGAATGACAAAAGAAGAATGAAATATAAATAAATATCTCAATCAGTTAACTTGCAATCTACACAAATTTCCTAGCTTATCCGGCCACTCGACATCTCAAAACTCATATCAAAACCGTCGAGACTCTTCCCTAGGTTCTTGATATCATTTATCTTATTTTTTAGTGTGTTTAAACCTTTAGTTAGGGTATTGAACTTGTTTATAGTGTTTGAGTTTAATTTAGGAAATTCTTATTTTTAGGTTGTCATAGCACCTAGCGCACTATCAAGTTTCTCTAACGCGTTATATACAGTTAGCACGCTAGTTGATCATTCCTAGCGCGTTATGTGCAGGAAAACTTAGAATTCTGTACTTTGAATTCTGAGTTTTCTCCCTATATAGCCAACATCCAACAACTTGGGATCTCTTAACAACACCTCTAGAGACCCAAGATGCCCACCAAAATCATTTACAATAGCCATACATCGTAATTCATCAAATTAAGCTTAGTAATTAGTGTAGAAGAATTACCTTGTATGATGAACACCTAGCTTTATCAACACCTCCTACACCAAATTCTCTTAATCCTTGCTAATCTCTTTAGGTTCTTGTTCTCCAGCAAGTTTTCTTCTTTCATATTTTAGCAAATGAAATGTTTTGGTTTTCACGTTTTGATCAATCCATTATTATATATTTAGATAAGATTGAATGATAGCCATTGAGCTTTATGTATACACGTATCCCTAGATTAATCCAATGGCCTTGACCTTGACACATTTTTCACTAACTCTCCACTAACTTCTTCCAACTAACACCAATTTGAAACTCAATTGGTCTCAAGATGTACCAACATGTATCTCGAGAATCATCACATGGTTATTATTTTGACTTGGTTAACTTAGGTTACATTTAATATAAAATCAACCTTGTCCACATTAATATTTAAGCCACACTAAGCCTAAATAAACTTACCATATTACTCTATACCCTGATCCCACTTTAGCACGCATCTCGTGGCACGTCCCCGCTCACATCTTCACACCTAAACACAAGTAGGAACAACTTAATAGTCTACACATATCCAATACACTAGGCATACACCATAATAAATATAACATATACGTCGGCCACATTACCTCGGTCATGACACGTATCTCGATTTTGGTCCCACGTCACGATCACTAATCCTGATTAAAGAATTAAACTAAGTTTAGAAATTCGCACCGTGACAATTCCTCCCAAATAATGAAAATTTTTTCATCGAAATTAAACTTCAGTTAAAGTTATACCTGATTCGAAAAGGTACGAAAATCTATCACGCATATAGTCTTCACGCTCCCAAGTAAGCTCCAAATAACCATAAAGCTACCAATTGACTAACACTTTTGAGATTAACTTGCCTTTCAACTATTGTACCCTTCAGAATAAGATCTATACTTATTGCTCCTCAAAAGATACATCCTCACTCAGGTCAATCTGACTTAAGTCAACCGTCGGTCTCTTGCCTTTTTTTGATTTAGCTAGTCGAAGCATTAAAATATGAAAGACACTATGAATCTGTGACATTTAAGGATGTAACTCAAGCTCATAAACAGCCTTTCCAACCCATTTCTTGATCTTGAAAGGCTTGATAAATCTCGATGCTAACATGTCTTTCAAACCAAATCTGTGAAGACCCTTTCAAGGAGAAAGCTTTAAATATATAAAGGCTCCCTCGGTGCAGGTGAGATAGCTGCGATACATGTCTACATAATTCTTTTACCTCTCTTGGGCCCCTTTAAGCCTCAGGCGAAACTGTCATACCTTCTCCGTGTGATCAACAACAATTTCAAGCTCCACTAACTCTCGATCCTCTTGCTTAGCCCAATAAGATGTAGAGCAACACGGTCTACCATGTAAAGCCCCGAAAGGCGCCATCTCAATTATAGCCTTACAATTGTTGTGATATGTAAAATCACATAACAATAGGTATTGCTCCTATGATTCACCAATGTCAAGTTCATATGCCTGGAGCATATCATCGAGTACCTGAATCAACCTCTCAGTCTATTGATCAGTGTGAGGGTGAAAGGACGTGCTAAACGTGGGGCGTAGCATACTGCTCTTGCATACTCCGCCAAATCCTAGATGTATACATAGCATCTTTGTATGACATGATAGTCAATGGTACCCTATGCAGTATGATAATCTCCCTCTTGAACATTATGCTCAACTAGTCAAATGTATAGTGAGCTGCAACTAATAAGAAATGGGTAGATTTCATCGATCTATCCATAATTACCCAGATAGAATCGTGTCGATGGGTAGTCCTGGGAAAACCCCTAATAAAGTCCATGGCTACGTCTTCCCACTTCTATCGTGTAATGGGAAGCGGCTATAATAATCATCCAAGTCTAAAATGCTTAGCCTTCGCCTCTTGGCAAATTCCATATTTCCTTATGAACTCCGATATATCTTCTTTCATCTCAAGCCACAAAAAATGTCTCTTCATGTCATGGTACATCTTGGTCCCGCCCGGATGAAAAATGAACCAGGAACAGTGTGAATCATAAAGAATCTTATCTCTCAGCTTACCACTTTTGGTATCCACAATCTGCCTCTAAATCTCAAACATTGATTCGTCGTCTCCATCTAGTCAGTAAAATCACTACTTTGTGCTAACTGACTAAACCTCAAGTATAGAATGATGGCTTTTTGACCCTTTGACACTCTCTATATAGACATTGTGTGTAGCCTTATCCATGCACAAACCATTATTAGTGTATTGATAGTAATATCTGACTAACTCATCATCACCGCTGCCTTGAGTAATCCATATTCATATGTCATATGGCATCTAACAACCTCGACATTTGAAGTAAGTATCCTACTCAGTGCATCAGCAACTACGTTAGTTTTTTCAGGGTGATGCTCCAGAGAAAAGTTGTAGTCTTTAAAAAACTCCAACCATTTGAGTTATCTCATATACAGCTATTTCTGTGAGAAAACATATTTCAAACGCTTATAATCAATGTAGAGTGTGAATCTCTCTCCATATAGATGATGTTTCCATATCTTCAGAGCATATGCTACCAATACAAACTCTAAGTTATGAGTGGGATAATTCTTCTCATATAATTTCAGTTGTCTAGATGCATAAGCCATCGTGCCTCTACTCTGCATCAACATGCAACTAAGAACCGTATGAGAAACATCTCTAGATACCAGGATTACTAGTACACGCTTTCGCAATACCAATACAGGTGCGGTAGTCAACAACCTCTTCAACTGAGCAAATGCCTCATCGCATTCCCAAGGCTAATCAAATAAGTTGTCTTTCTGTTTTAATCTGGTAATCGGTGAAGCGATCTTCAAGAAATCCTTAATGAATCTATAGTAATGTCTTGTTAAACCCTTAAAACTCCTGATCTCCCTGACTGACATCGGTGCTGGACAATCCATAATTGCATGAATCTAAGCCAGATCTGCAGTAAACTTGACCTGTGATAGCTAAAATTCAAATTTGCTAAACTTGGCGTAGAGTTTGTGCTCCTTCTAAGTCAAGAATCCCTAGGGTGCATCTCGTTATCCTCTCAAGTCCTCAAATATATCAATATATCATCGATGAAAACTATCTTGAAGCGGTCAAGAAATGTCATCACTTAATGCATCAAATCCATAAACATGGCAACAACATTGGTCAAACCAAATAGCGTCACTATGAATTGATCGTGGTCATATCTCATGCTAAATGTTGTCTTAGAGCTATCCTCATCCATGATCCTAAGCTGATAATACCCTGATCTCAGGACTATCGTGGAAAAAATTGAGAGCCTCTCAGTTGATCAAATAAATCATCAATCGATGGCAATGGATACTTGATCCTGACTGTGCCTTTATTCAACTTTCTGTAGTCGATACTCAACCTCAGAGTATCGTCCTTCTTCTTCACAAATAGAATAGGTGCTCATTATGGCGACATAAAAGGTGTAATGAATCCCTTCTTTCCCCAAATCATGGAGTTGACTCGTCAACTCCTCCAACTCCCTTAGAGCCATACGTTATTGTAGGATAAAAATAGACCTGGTGCCTGGTACCAACTCAATTATGAAGTCTATTTTTTCGATGGTGGTAAACCAAATAAGTGCTTCAGAAACATTTCTGGAAACTTGCACATAATAGGAATCTTCTAAAGTCAGGTTCCCCTGACTCTCTACTATTGTATATATGGATACAAGAGTTACTATCTCTCGACTAGTTGCAAGTTGACCTCTAATACCTTCAGCTATCGGTATACTACCAGTATACTTGAACATGAGACGCCCTAAAATCTCAAATATCACTGTCTTACTAAAATAGTCAATATGAGCGTGATACACTGCTAGCCAATCCATCCCTAACAACGTGTCAAAGTATAAGAACTTGAGAACCCTGCAGTCTACAGGTAACTCTACCCTGCCTATCTCTACTGAACATCTCTTAATAAGAAAATTAAACTTTATCCCCGGCTACAGTACTCAAAATCAAATGTACATTAACTTTAACTGGTGTAAACCCTAAAATGCCTATCATGAGACCAGAAATGAAAGATATTGTAAAACTTTAATCAAATAAAACATATTAATCTCTACCTGAAATGGAAATTGTAACTTCAACAAGTCATCGAGTAACCTCTGCATCTGGCTGAGCTACCATATGTACTCCCTCACGACTCTGCTATTAGATCATAATTACTGGCTGTGGACAATCTTTAATCACATGTCCAACCTGAACAAACCTGAAGCAAGTAATTGTCCTACGTTGAGTGTGTGTTTGATCTTGGGCCTATGCATATTTTTGTCCTTGTTGGGAACCATTTTCCCCTCTACCTCTGCCTCGACCTCTAATACCCTACTGTTATTAACAAGGCGCAGCTGCTGCTGGAAGAGTTGGCAAAGTAGTAGGAGCTGGCAACGCTGGTCTGACTGATGGTGGCAAGGAAGGTCTACCAACTATAGCTGTCCCTAATCCCCTTGAGAACCTCTCTCGCCTCTCCTTTGTCCCTTACCCCTTTGTCTCCTCCTTTCAAACTCTACGCTCTAATCCGTTGACAATGCTGGACCCAACGGTGACCTATTAGCAACTCTTCTCGGATAATAAGTCTCATGAGAAAGTGCATGGTAATAAATGTCGGTTAAAGTCTTGACACATGAACTGATAATATAAAACCTTATATCTAGTCTCAATCCATCGCCAATATAATATACATCCTCTGGATAATTTCTCACTAAATCCCTAGCAAACTATCCAGTTAACCATATTTGTCTTTGTTACTCATCACTGACTCATCAGCTCCCTATCTCAGGTTTATAGACTCCTTTTTCAACCTTTTCTTGACTGGAAGTGGGAAGTATTGCTGGTAGAACTTATTCTTAATGGATTCCCGAGACTCAAACTCACCTTCAGAACCTATCGTCACATGCCACCAAACATTGACATCTCTCTGTAGTGTGTACGACAAAATCTCCACCTAAATTCTGTCCTCAATCCTCAAGACTCTATGCAGCTTCTTTTAAGATAACACCTACTTGTAAATCTTCTAAAAGTCTCGTTGCCCATCAAAGTAAACTGGTTCAGTCTGATAAAATCCTTCACTAACTGAACTTCTGCTTTCAAGCTAGAAGATGTAGGTATGAAAAATACTATATAACCAATTTTTATGGCTGGTGCTATCACTATTAGTACAGTCTATATTGTCAAAGTGGTTGCTATAGTAGTAGGAAGCTTTGGTGCTAGTATTGTGGAAATAGTACTAGTAGTAGTTGAGGCTAGAGTTTTTGTTGATGGAGAAAATGTGTTGTCATCATGGCAATGAAATCAGCTAAATGTTATCAAAGAGCAACTACTCGGTCAGATAGCCTCAGAGAATCCTCAAGAAACGGAATATTAGGCAAGCTGCCACTAGCACCTGCATCCTCGCTATCGCATGAATCGGCTATTGGTGTCTGCAAGTTGATAGGGAACGCGAATCAACTACTAAGTATATAATGCATATATATACATATAGAAATTAACATTTACATATAAGAAATTGTCATCTCACTTTCACTCACTTCCCAACTAATTGTTTATAGGAAAGGATCATCTGGTTTCCACAACTAAATTTGTGTTTCCTTATTTAAATTTTATTTATTACTTATTAGAAAAGTTGGCCTTTAATTCCAACTATTACTTTGGTATCACATTGTAGAATAACTACATTCCACTACCTAAGCTCTATAAACTTAGGCTTTGTGAACCTAGGCTTTACAAACCTAGGCTTTACAAACCTAGGCTCTAATACCACCTTTTATGACCCCTTCTCAAATTAGGGCACCGCCCGGCCTAATCCCGTTATTATGTCCTAACCTCGCCATGTAGGACTTAACAATGAATTATTTAGCCTCTCATTTGTTCAAATAAGCATTTCTTATCCTATGTCAGTTAATAAATCAGAGTTAATTAAAACTTTAAGACTTAAATTTGATTCAGCGGAAGTCTTAACTAATAAGCAAAAGCTTTTAACATGATTCCTAATAATGTGCAAAACCAAGAAATAAAGATGACATGAATGTATATATCACAACGAAATAGTGATAATATATTTACATTCATATGGTAAAGGTACTATCTATCATCCCATAAAATACAACCCCAAAAAGTATGAAAGACAAACATATATATAAGTTATAAAACCAAGTCAAAAACCAACAAAATCTGATGTAGCAGCACTCCACTGGCTCAGAAGTAATCACCGATCTTCTCTTTGTCTGGTCTGCTACTCGATGGATAGCACCCACTATCATAAAAAGGACGATGAGTACAGGAAAGTAGAAAGTAACACTGAGAGACATTTGTTCACATTCCCAAATATACAACAAGTATCTAAAAGCTTAAAAATAACAACTATGTTGAAAAGGAATCATGTTATGAGATACTTCAATTTAATAGAATGAAACTTGTACTCGGCTAAGTAGTAATGATCAAGGTCATAAGAACTACTTTCATTCTCCAAGAAATGACACGGTATAGAAATCTAACAAAGTAATTGCATATAAAATGCACAAAGGAATTAGAATGGATAATACCATAAAATATCAACCTAATTGCATGCCATTTAATTTGACCAAGTATAATAATAATAAAAAATGACATAGCACATGATTTAGAGTCAATGAGACTATTTAATCAATACTCAATACCATGACGACAACCTCATGAAATGAGAAAGGAAAGAAGTCATGGTATTTAGAGTACAATAGGCAAATCACTCCAAAGGACTGGAATTGAATGACAAAATAGGAATTAAATGTAAATAAATATGTCAATCAGTTTACTTACAATCCACGCAAATCTCCTAGTTAATCTGGCATCTTTACACCTCGAAATTTGTATCCAAACAACCCCCGAAGCTTTTCCCTATGTTCCTGATATCATGTAACATGTTTTAGAGTGTGTTTAGACCATTTGTTAGGGTATTAAACTTGTTTATAGTGTTTGAGTTTAAGTTAGAAAATTCTAATTTTTGGGCTGTCATAGAACCTAACGCACTAGGTAACCTACCTAGCATGCTAATGACCTCATATGTGCGCTATCAAGTTTCTCTAGTGTGCTAGTTGATCATACCTAGTGCGCTTCATGCTGGAAAACTCAAAATTCTGCACTTTGAATTTTGAGTTTTCTCCACATAGGGCGAGCTTTCAACGCCTTGGGATCTCTTTACAACACCACTAGAGACCCAAGATACCTACCAAAATCATTTTCAATAGCCATACATCACAATTCATCAAATTAAGCTAAGTTATTAGTACAAAAGAATTACCTAATTTGATGAACACATGGCTTTATCAACACCTCCTACACCAAATTCTCTAAATCCTTCCTGATCTCTTTTCGTTCTTCTTCTCCAACATGTTTTCTTCTCTTCTAAGTTTAGGAAACAGAATGGTTTAGTTTGCATGTGTTGGTCAATCCGATCATATATATTTAGATAAGATTGATTGATAGCCATTGATTTTTATGTACACACATTTCCCACTAACTCTCCACTAACTTCTTCCAAATAACATCAATATGAAACTCAATTGGTCTCATGATGTGCCAACTCGTATATCGAGAATTATCAAATGGCTATAGTTTTACCTTGGTTAACTTAGGCTACATTTAATATAAAATCAACCATAGCCACATTAATACTATTATATAACCTACACTGAGCCTAAATAAACTTACCACATCATTATATACCCTGGTCCCATTATGGCACGCATCTCGAGGCGCATCCTCGTTCAGGTATTGACACCTAAATACAAGGAGTGACTTAGTAGTCTACACATATGAAATACACTAGGCTTACACCACAACAAATATAACATATACTATGGCCACATTGCCTCAGACACGACACGTATCTCAATGCGGGTCCCACGTCATGGGTCACTGATATAGATTAAAGAATTAAACTAAGATTTAGAAATTAGGGCCATGAAACTAATATTTGGTTTAGATTAGATATGATTTTTTTATTGAGTGTGAATGCAATCGTATTTCTATTTCATCGCGTTTTATCCAATAGGTAGGATTATAATAATAAGTATATGGCTTATTTTCCATTGAATATAGGAAAAACAATGGTTTTTTAAAGGCTATCAACCTATTATTAATTAGGATTTAATGATTCCAAGATTCCATGTGATGTAATTTGAACTAAGTTTTGTGGTAATGTTATGCTCTAATTTTTGAATGCAATCTAAGTATATTACATTGTTTGGTGGGGTTTATTTAAATATTTGTTAAGATATTTTTTAGATATTTATATTATATTAAATTTGATTTTCATTTGATTAAGTTTGCATTGAATTATTTGAATTAATTTAGTTAGTTTGGTTAACTAAGTTAGTACTTATAGTTTTTAGTTATTTAGTATTTTAACTCGTGTTTAAATAGATTAACTAAATTAAGCAAAACAAAAGAAAAAATATTTTCCTTTGAAGTTTGTAAAATCCCTGTGGAGACGATATCACATTTAACACTACTAAAAATAATAGGAAAATACGGGAAACTATTATGCACGCTCGACACGTGTCACCAATGATCTATAGTGTAGCTTCCCCTATCCCAAATAGGCGATACCCAGACTGAAACCCTTATTAAGCCTCAGTACACTAGCCAGAATTAACTAAAGCCAGCAGCCTGTCCTCAATACTCAATAAACTCAACATGTATATTTCGATATTCGATGACAATTAAAATAAAACGCAACATAATTTAAGACTTTTAGGATAAAACACAAGATATACAAAATTGACATAAACCTCAGTAATAAAATCTTATCCCAACCATATTTATTATAAAACAATAATTTAATACAATATATAAACAATTGGGGAATGAGCGATCCAACGTACTCAGTAAGTGATGCTCGTAAACATATCAGTTATCAACTATTATCAATGAATTAATGAATAACAATATAAGTCCAAAACATATCTATCCATGCATTGAAAATGAAATAACTGTAATCGACTGAATGCAAATCCCATAGGTAACATGCAACTGTACTCGTGAATTATAAATTTGCATTTAATTGCGAATTCATACTCTCAGTCACTCGAGAATACAACTACAAAATCCACATGTTGTTTGACAAAGGATTCTGCTGGTTTATTCAAGCTTAACTGAGCTACAAACTCTAAATGGACAGTGACAATTAAGGTAAATCTCTGACTAAATGTGGATAAAAGGGTGGAATACATGTCTAAGTAAACATTTTTTGTTCATTAGGACAAAGTGTGGAATCCATTTCTTGACATACCTTTTCAATCCTCAGTGTCGGACTGCCTTATCAACCATTTTTAAGATTTTTCACATATAAAATAGTCAAATCACATTACGTTGCCTTAATCCAAGTCTATAATGTTATATGAACTACATATACTAGTTTACGATGCATAATTGTAAAGAATACGAGTCCACTTATGCTGAGCTCTTTTAACCTTTCAATACTATTCGAGTCTCTAAAAGAACTCTAGGGTAAATCTACATTCAAATTTATTCATTTAAGTAAATTTAGTTGTTATACGAGTCATAAAATGACTCTAAAGCCCACGGTTCAAGTCCCATTTGAACTCAGAACTCCAAGACCTTTTTTCATTTATTTCGACCATTTCACGCTTTCTAGCTAAAAAACCTGTATAAAAACCTGAAAGATTTCAAAATTTTCCATTTTTAACAGAAATACATAGTTTCTATTGATTTGTGCCACAAATATTATTTTTTTGGCTTTTTCACATTTTTTGAAATCTTCACTAAATTCCAGCATTTTCGTTCTTTTTTTTAATTTATGAGAAGGGTTTGACCCCTAAACTGGACCGGTCTGGCTCAATTGAACAGGAATCGATTTGGTTAGGTCTAGTATGGGGATCGAAACCCCTTTTCTTCCTTGTCTCCTTTATGTCAAAATAGAACCTCTAGTTTTTAATTGTTCAGCCCCAACCCTATCGCACTCTCCCGACAAGAGATGGCTCCCCTACCGTCTTCTTCCTCGGACAATTAGTTGAGCCTCTTAACCTACTACATCAACAACCAATGATAGCAACAACCTCAACAACAACCTAAAATAACAATGACAGCAACACCAATCAACAACTACATAACCACTTAACTCACCTTCACCGATCTCGATCGTTAGTTCCAATCTTCGCTCTCACCCTCTCTCAAATGATCTCTCCTTCTCGCTTTTAGGTTTAATCTCAAATTGTGAAAAATTCCAAGAGAATTTGATGAAAAATGATTTTTAAGACTTTTGAAATCACTGTTTTTGTTCATCAAGCTTGAATTCTCATTAAGGATGTACTACTATTCTAAAATAAATTCAAACCATTTAAGTCTTGAGTGAATTCAAACCATTTGAGTCTTGAGTGATAACTTTATTTCTATGAATTACCATTCGTAGAAGGCTAGAAATTTACATAATTTTTAGTTAAGAATAACAGTTAATACCAACCTCTTGATATACTGCTTACATATTCATTCCTAGAATCGTAAAATACTCTTTTAATTCTCAAGATGTTCATAATCATTGACAACTCATTCACCTCCAATTTAGACTATACCCGTCTAAATGATCAGATTACAACATCTCACTAGCTCACTGCCTTATTTTAACTCAAACTATTCATGTTTTAGAATATCAACCTCACCCTTACATTCCTATTCGTATGTGCGGATCCACTCCAAAGTCATTCTTCTCTTTTATCACTGTATTAGTGGATGCGGTTACACCACAACAACTCTAACAAGTGTTTAAATTTCAACTTCAGTACGTGTGGTTATACCACAACTATACTAACATGTTACTTCTAGTTTTAATTTTACCTTATAGATGTATGGTTATACCACAACAATTTTGTTAAGCTTCTTCTCACAATTCAAGTATGGACTAGCACCATAAATCTTATACTTCATAAAAACATATGAAGTACTCATTCATTAGTGGTTAGCTAACCTTAATTAGGTTCTTATCATCATTTTTCACTTTTTTCTCTCAGTGAATGGGTTTTATTCTTGTTAAACTATTTCCAATACTAGTATATTTACTACTCAAATTGAATCGCTAGCTTTGAGTTTCACTGGAAATCACTTTCTAATAAGTATCCATTCTCCTAATATTTGTTTCAAAGTCTAAATCCAATCAATCATTTCGCACTGATTATTGTTAATATAACAATATTAGTGACAGTAAAGACCATTAAAAACAATCCAATAGGAGAAAAGTTTACTTTTTTTCATCATACAAATACTTATGTCTTCCTTTTATCTATATTTTACTAAGGTTTAGGTTTCTACAAATCCTAATCCTCAATACTTTCTCAACTACTAAGATATTGATGGACATAAACCATTTTATTATCATTTCAAAAAGAAATAGAACTTATATTTATTGCATAGATATACATCAGATTACTCAACCATATCTTTCATTACCCCCTAAAACATCTATAAAACCAATTATTAAATACTAGATTATTCATAACTTGCTAAATAATCTCTAACTCAATAAACCTTGATTACAATTCAGTTCATAGTATTAGGTTTTTGGGGTTCATACGCAGTAGAAAATTCAAAATAATTTTTGAAAAAACCTCACCAGGATCAAAAATAGGTTCCATTAAACAAGATCTAAAAGTAAATCATACCTTAATCTATGAATTTCTTATGTGATTGTTTGATCTCCACGATGACCAAGCGCGCGTCCTCTATTGAAAATTCATACACAAATGATGACCACAATTTGTAGTGCTAGCCCCAAGAGAGATCGAAAAAGTTTTCCTTATCTCCCTAAATTCAGATAACTCAAAATTTACAAAAATGAAAATTTTGTTTCATTTTAAGGTTTCACCGTTTATCGATATGTGTAGATAAGCCCCCACTTAAATCCTATTCATAATACAACTATTGTATTTAAGCGGTTTAAGCAAATTACACATACGCCCCTATTAAAAAGTTATCATATAACAAATCATAAGAGCTTTTAGGTCATAAATTTTATCATATAAAATCCATTACTCTGGACCAATTGAAATTGCCCAAAGCCATTTTTTGTGTGCGACCTAATAGGTTCATGCGAAGTTGGCAGTGAACCAAAACTATTTTGAAACACAAGTCATAAGTTGTCTCTAGTTAGGCATTATGACTACCAAAGTAGCATGAAAATCAAAATCGATACAACCTAATGAATAACATATATCATTCCTTTTTGTCGTGCGATTTCCTTTGACTTAACATAAGGCATGGAAAGTCACCTTTAATGTTCGATCGTACTAGTGTTGATCTATAAGTAAATAAAAAACATCCAAGTTATATTAATCATATCAATTCACATGGACTTTTCCATTATCATTCTATCATATCGAGGGATCCACTAATATCTCTCTATACGAGAGTGAAAAATTATATCTTAATTACACACCTTCACATATTATTCGCATGGTAACCAATCTCTATCATTATAATTGTCCGGTTAAAGAAAATATTTGATTGTGTCAAATTACCTTGCTCCTAATATTGAATTTTATGGTAATATCAAGTCGAAGGACTAAATGACATACCTATCATGAGTAACACCTATGACTTAATCCATGTGGTGTTCCCATATCGGGTCGGTCCAATACCTTCTTCCTTAACAAGAACTCATGATCTTTATTCATATCCTTATATGCATGATCATCACATTACCATCAATCAAGATTCACACAAGTCTTAATTCATTATAGTTTCCAGTATAATGATCGAATAAGGATATTCAGAATATTTCAACAAATACCCATGGATCTTACTATAAGGTAAACATGCAATCATTTATAATAAAATAGCAAATGAAAACCTCAATTTATTAACTAAAATCAAAAAATAAATAATGTTTGTAAATAGACCTAGGGCACATGCCCCAACACATTGGTATTGGCTTCAGGCTCTAAACAAACTATATCAAAGTTAATCTTTAATTTAAAACCAAGAAAAACTTCGAGCTAAGCTTTAATACCAAACTCTATTAGAGTTATCACTTATTTTAAAAATAATTCAAAAATGAAAATGAGGCTCTAACCAGGCTCTGATACCTAATGTAGCATCCTCTATCTCGGTTATGGTGATACCAAGCCTGAAACCCTAATTAAGACTCGATACATTGGCTAGACTTAACTAGAGCCAACAGCCTCTTCTCGATACAAAATAAACACAACCTATATATCTTGATAATTAGATGATAATTAAAATAAAACACAGCGAAATTTAAA
The DNA here is from genome assembly GCA_039657325.1 of Stephania cephalantha. Taxonomy (NCBI): domain Eukaryota; kingdom Viridiplantae; phylum Streptophyta; class Magnoliopsida; order Ranunculales; family Menispermaceae; genus Stephania; species Stephania cephalantha. The sequence continues at coordinate 25,871,617 of CM077578.1, read as the reverse complement.
ACATTTTCGATAAAATAGAAGATATGCAAAAATTGACAAAAACCTCGATAATAAAATCTTATCTCAACCCTGTTTATTACAAAACATTAATTTAATACAATATATAAACTATAGGGAAATTAATTCAACGAAGAGATGACTACAAAGTCCTAATCTTCTCTGTTCTTGAGCCGAATCGCATGTCAATAACCTGAAAATGTTAATGGGGGAATAAGCGTTCCAACTTGCTCAATAAGTGATGCTCGTAAGCATATCAATTATCAACTACTTTCAATGAATTAATGAATAACAACATGAATTTTAAACATATATGTCCATAAATTGAAAAATATATAACAATAATAAACTGAAGGCAACTCTAATAGGTAACATGGAATCGTACTCATGATTTGTAAATTTACGATTAATTACGAAGTCGTACTCTCAGTCACTCGAGAATATAACTACAAAATCCACACGTTATGTTGGCCAACAAAGGATTATGTTGCTTATTGAAGCTTGCCAGAGCCACCAAGTTCAAAATGACAATGACAATTAAGGTAAATCTTTGGCTAATTGAGGATAAAAGGGTGGAATCCATTTACTAGCAAGCCTTTTTCATTTATTAGGAAAATGGCGAAATCCATTTTTTGGCATACCTTTTCAATCCTCAGTCCCGGTACGCTTTATCGATCATTTCCGAGATATTCCGCATATAAAACAATCAAATTATAGTACGTTGTCGCAATCCAAGTCCATAATGCAATCTGAACTAAATATACTTATTTACTATGCACTATTGATAAGAAAACATGTCCCACTAACCTATGCCATGCTTTCCTAAACTATCCATACTAATGGAGTCTCTAAAAAACATTCGGGTAAATCTACATTCAAATATATTCCTTTTAGTTAATTTAGGTACTCCACGAGTCATACGACGACTCTAACACTTGCGGTTGAAGTCCAACTCGAATCTAGAACCCTGAGACATATTTTTTGATTTTTTTTTCATTTATTTTGACCATTTCATGCTTTACGGGGTAAAAACCCGGTACAAAGTCCCGAAAAAATTCCAAATTCTCTACTTTTCATAGAAATATAAAATTCTATTAATTTGGTCAGCATATATTATTTTTTTGATTTTTTTCTCATTTTTCAAAATTTTCACTAAATTCCTGCCATTTATTTCTTATTTTTTATTCAGGAAGGGGTTAGAGCCCTAAACCGGACTAGTCCAACCTAGTGATTAAACCTCCTCTTTTCCTAGTCTACTTTATGTCAAAATCGAACCTTGTCTTTCTTTAATTGTTGGTTGGGGTGAGGTTTGGCCCCAACCGTTTGGCACTCTTGGAATGGGAGATGGTTTCCATGCCTTCTTCTTCCTCAAACAATTAGCCAAGCCCCCAACCTACTCCATCAACCGACAACAACAACAACATCAACAACGACCTACAATAGCAATGACAGCAACACCGATCAACAATGATATAACAATAAAACTCACTTTCATTGATCTCTATCATTGGTCTCAATCTTCTATTTCACCCTCTTGTCCAACGATCTCTCTTTTTCCCTCTCACGTTTGATCTCCTCCCATTGCCTTTGTTGATTCACACGCATAAATCTTGAGGCCGATCCAAAGGATTGAAGCTAAAGTCACATTCTTTAAAGTTACACCTATTTTGACACATGCATATACATGCACATTGATTTTCATTGAGATGTGGTTGCACGTATCTCAAAATGGATAAACTCTCTAACATAGAACGATCAACACTATTCACCTCCTCGATGCTCACGCTACATGTATGTCGAATCGAATCCAATATATAATTTTATTAGATTTTAACTATATGATTCATATATATATATATATATATATATATATATATATATATATATATATATATATTTGCGCCTTTAAATTCACCAGACGAGCTAATGATCACCATCGGACGTGCACATTATTGTATGTCCCACGTGTGTCACCCTCAACCCTGCATTTCACTAGGCGCCTACCAATTAATTAATTGTTACGAATATATATATTTATACATAAAATATATATATAAATATATATATATACTCCAATATTCACGCGTTTATCATTTCACCGTGTGCGCCAACGAGTACAGTCGAGTGTGCATGCTACCCCACGATCCATGTGAGTTACCCTTGGCCTACACATCATATTATGCGTCCCATAATTATTCAATTATTCAATTATAGGCCAGTTGATCCATTTATTTTTCATTATTATAAATACAATCCATATAAACACCAAACGACATGCAAATTCACGTACACGCTAATTAAGACTAGCCAGGCTTAACCACGAGCCTAATTTGAGTTAATTAGAATTCAAATTAATGCTTATTACCTACTTAGGGTAACGAGTTGCTACATATAGGGTCTCCATCTTGTCAACTCATATTTCTACAAAACTATTTGCATATAATCATGATTCAGTAATTGTATATCAATCGATATAAAAATATACAATTAACAAACATAACATCAATATAATATATCCCTAACTTATATTCACTACCCAACTAATCGCGCTCAATTTCTTTTTGGTTTCCAACCAAAGTTAATTCTCAATTGAGTCAAACCTTGGCTCTGATACCAACAATGTAAGGACCCGTCTCACTAGGCCCTAACTTAAACTAATTATCCTAATTTGGCACATAAAACGTACAATAAACTTTAAACCTCAATATGACTCTCAAATCAATCCTTATATTGTGCTAAATATAAATATGAATCGTTATTTGACACGTGTCAAGCGTGCACAATAGTTTCCTGTATTTTCATTTTATTTGTAGTAGTGGAAAATGAGATATGGTCTACACATGGATTTTCCAAATATTTTCAAAATTAAGGCTACCCTAAAGTTTTATTGAATTTAATTTAATTTAATTTAACTAATTTGATTAAAATGGGAATTAAACACTATCAATCTAAAAAATAATTAATTAATTAAAATTATTAAACTATAACCAATTTAAATTCAATATACTATTTTAAAGCAATTTAAACAAACAATCAATAAATCAATATAAATTAAATATCTAAGCAATACATTTTAGGCAATGATATGTAAACCGTCACATCTTGACATTTTCATTAAAGCATAGTCATACCCAAATCATTATATTTATATAATGATCCGAAATCATAAATTCTAAACACAATATGTGGATAGCCTTTAGCAAACTATTGACTTTTCCATATTCAATGGAAATAAGCCATATCCTTATCATTGTAACTCACTTATTGAATAAAATGTAATAAACTAGAAATTATGACAACATTAACACTCAATAAAATTCAAACCTAATCCAAACTAAATAAAAACAAGAATTATGCTAGTCATTAAATAACCTTGAACACAATCACCTAGAACATCCACTTTGGCGATTTCGCCCTATAGATTAATCCTAGTTACTAGTTCTATAATTGTTTTCAATAATCATAGACATAGATTTAGATACTTTATAAGATGAAACATATTGGCCACTATGCAATCAATACAAAGAATCATTAGTTTTAATATGCAAAAATAACTTCTTAAATCCGTGATTGACGTGTGTGATTCGTTTAAATCATTAAACACATAAATTCAACATTATGACTAATTTAATAAACATGTTACAATCATGTTCAAAGTATTGTTTAGAATAATAAACTACTCACACATATTAATAAAAAACATTGTAATATATAAATAATTGAAAGACATTAATGTAAAATACCTCTATTAAATAAATCTTGAATCTCCAAAAATCTCCAGAAGCAATGAATAATGAAAATAAACTAAAGCCTAATTGAAATCACTTTAAAACTAATAATAAGTAATTGAGAGCTCTTAATTTCTAAAACCTAGAGTCTTATTTATAGTTTCCCTAAGCATATCTTAGATAATCATAAATTCCTTGTTCCTATCTAAAAAACTTGTCACCGACCTCAGCGATTTGTCAGTGAATCCGATTTTTTCACAAATCGTAAAGTTAATCTCTAGAAATAGCTCTCTGTGCTCCACCGATTCAACTGGCGATTCCTGTGTAATCTCATATCGCTTGCTAATCGTTGGACCTGTTGTCAAGTTGATTGTTTTGCTCTTCTTTCTTTTTTCTTTCATTTCTTCATTTTTCCTAATTAAATCCTTAAATCACAAAAACAAGAGAATACCTAGTGCAATATCATCATTTATATCTAAAATCAACCTAAATTACACTATAAAATGTCAAATTATTGACTTGTCAAATACCCCCAAACTTAGCACTTTGTTGTCCCGAGCAAAGAAATACTTTCAATCATATTCTCTTTCCATTCTTTATATACTGATTTCAATCTAATTTATCTTAACTTTAAATAATAGATATTTTTAAATAGAAGTGATCTTTAAATAGAAACATATTACCGACAAGTAAAAAGAAGTTATGATGAAATACAATAATTTAAAAAAATGAACCATCCCTTAATGGTAACTCAACCACCCAATGCAATACCACTTTGAACTTAGAGTTCAAAACCAAGGCCACTACATAATATAAGTTTTTCAATCTTCACTGATAAGCATTAAGCTTATGATGACTAGTGTAGAATCTCAAAACGCAAAAACCATTAGGTTAATCTTAATTTTAGAAAAGACCTTATAATAGCACCACAATCAAAATCAATAGGCATTTTTGCAAAGATACCAATGAATATATTATTTAAAACATGTCGATTAAGAAATACTTCACTCAATCCTAGCTTCAAGCACTCATGTTAGATCTTTTCTTTGAAGAATTTAAGAACTTTCGCCTTTTTCATCTCTCAATTTTTTTCAATTTCATTCTAATATTTTTTTATTATATATATTTTTTTTCATTTTACTTTCGAGTGTCTGCTCCATTTCTTATGGACATTCTCACATTTTTCCACTATAAATTCTCTGTTCAATTTCCTATGGAATCTATAAGACTCTCCATATATTTGTAAACACTTATTAGCACTTCTCACTGTCCACTAAAGTTAAAGAAAGCATTCTTTCTAACTTATTAAATCATTGGTTTCTAACAAATTTTTTTCACTTAAGGCATAATAATCTTCTATATATATACTATAAAAATACTTAATCAATAGCCTTTGTATCACAAGATTCTTAAAAATCTGTCTTGTTCTTCTTGCATTGTTGTTTTCGATATTCTACCCATTCTTATGACTAACGTAAGGGAATCAATCTAGTGTATACATCAAGTAGTAAATTTAATCAAAAAGGGTATAAAATTTATTCCTTCTATCATAGAATTCATTTGGGTGATAAAAATATCACTTCCATTCAAAATTCTATTATTTATATACATATTCATTTTCATTCTTTTTCTAAGTTAAAATAAAGAAAAATGAAATTCATACTTGAAATAGGAAGAAATTTGAGAAATTTCATAAACTCACTTGAATATCGGATAAAAAATTTGAACTTTTTGGATCAATTCTTGAACTTATCTACTACATTTCATATTTCTCCTTGCTTTATTTGTTATCCTTCACCTAAAATCCCCCAAACTCATTCCAAACCTTGTCCTCAAGGTTGAAACATTAAGTTGGGTTTCTAACAAAACAAATATACCTCATGACACATAAATGAATTGATATGTGTAATAAAAAGTTTTAATTAAATAGACAAATATGTAATTATGCACACTTCAAAATGAATGGAATGCAAAGGGAATATATTTCATTTATAAGCAAAAACTTAAAGAAAAGCAATACATTTAATCATTCATTCATTCATTTCATGTAAAATAAAATAAACTAAACATGACGGTGTCGAGAAGTTAATTCATCGTTTTCTTCATCAGCTTCATCCATTCCTCCAAAAGGTTGTGAAACATAACTATCAGCTGGGTTGTAAGTCCCAGTTGGAAATTATAATTGAAATATGGAATTATGACGTTTCTCTTCAAATCCTGCAAACGACTATCATGCCTTCTCTTAGACATAAAATGATAACGATGTAAAGTCCTCTCGTTTGCTACTATCATTTGTTCATTTTAGTTAATTTTCAGTAGGCTACACATAAGTAAAGAAAATATGGTCTCGCAAAATCCTCCCATCCTAGGCTATGATGAAGATGGTGCTGAACTCGTATTAACACTTTGTACATTCACTCGAGCCATCAAACTTGCACCTTTTCGTGCGTCTTCTTTTGTCTTCCTTCTATTTTCTTTGCTTCTCTATCTTCTTGCTTCTCTCGCATTTCTCACATAAAATGATTCTCTTTCATTTTCGAGTCATTTTATCCTACCACTTTCCTCATTCTTTGTAATCTGCATCATTTATTGTCTTCTCAGGCAATACATCAAACTCAATATCGAAAACCACCTTTTCTTGCCTTCATAATTGAGTAATCAAAATTGGGAACAGTAGTCCTTCATTCTTTATCATCTTCATTGCAAACTTCATAGAGTTGTGTATAATCATCTCAACATCAATATAACCCTTCTTCATCACTATATGATAAAGTAAATCACCATAAAGTTTATTCACTTCAAAGTGTGTCAGGTTGGATAAAAAATGCATCTATAATATAACTCCAACTCTCTGTAATTTTGGTAAATAGTTGATTTCGATGAACTTTGGGTGTCCTTCACTATCAAGCATAAATCGTGTTCCTAGAAGTATCTCCAATGCGTCTTGGATCATCTTATAGGGATATGATTCTTTATCATCATAAATGACAATCGAGTAATCTTCTCTATCTTTCGTTTGTTTCGTAGTAGACCATAAAATCTATTTAATCTCTTAGGCAAACTATGAATTTTATTCCTTTGCACTACTACTTTATCTTATTCATTACTAACATGCCCATTTGCATAAAATTGTCACACAATTTTTGAAGACCCTCTTTCTCCTTTGCCCTCATTATCTCTCAAATGATGCTTCCATCCTCGATCTCTGATAATGCTCATAATCCTATCCTCATACTTGTTTAAATTTTAAATATTGAACCCTCTCTGAGGAATTATTACCATCTTCTTATCACTATAGTACATTTTCTAAGCTCCAGGTCTCACAAAGAACAAAAGATCATAAGGCTATAAATGACTAGGGTCTGAATTCTAGAAATATTCTTCCTCATCAGATGACAATGGAGATTGTTCTTTAAGCTCACCCTTCCTAGCTCTAGGGTATTTAATACTAACCCCAGTAGATATAATATTCATTACGCAGCCTTCATGCTTCTGTTTGGGTTTTTCTTGCATTATATTATTCCCTTTATCTTTCTTACTACTCCTACCTCGTCCTCTACCTCCTCTTGATATAGAAATACTCAATTTTGATGAAATAGGTAAATTGAACTCCTATATTTGAAAATTTCAAACAATCAAGGAATGGAAAGTAATTTTGTGAAAATGGTTTGTCATTAAATCACTAAAGAGTTGAAAACAATACATCTAAAATAATTTCATCAGCATATTCCTACCATAATCGTGTATATAATGGAGAAGTTTATAAGAACCATTAAACTTATTTGAAAACCCATATAAAAAATGAAAACTTTTATCTAAACCCATTTATCAAAAACAATTTTACAATAAAAATCATTAACCACATTCATCGAAAATATCAACAACAATCAATTTTTCAAAATATCGAAATTAAAAGAACGTTAGAGTATTAATTTATTACAATCTTGAGAGTGAATCCCAAGTAATATGCTCTATTAGCTCCTTAGACTTCTTGTCCAAGCTTCAATTTGAAAAACACCAACTTAAGCCATAACTTTGTTGTATAAACTTGATTTCAAAATTTCTAAGGTTGAATAACTGCTACACAAGATGGTAAGCACTTAAATATCCTAAAATTCAAGCTTTGAACGGTTGAATCGAGAAAAAAATTGATTAACAATCAAATGGGTGTAGGGGTTTTGGGCGTGAAAGGGTTTATGGTTTGTCAATTTGGGGTTCTGTAAATAAAAATGCGAATTCATTCTCAATTAATCAAGGTGTAAATAGTTGTATAGGGAAACCCCTACCTAAATCGGTGAAAATTGTTCTCAGTTGTCCACTGACTAGCTCAATGATTTCTAGTGTAAAAGTGAATCGCTGAATTATTTTTACACTAAAAATTCTGCAAAGTGATACCGATTTCCCTACTAATATCAAGTTTTATTTGGAATCTCTGCGGAATCGTTGGCCAATTTCTTTTGTTTTTCCAATATATAAAGTATCTTACTAATTTTTCACACATATTCATCATATTTAAGGTAGAATTGATCAGTAATCAACAAGAAATATTTGAAAATGAATTTTCGATTTGTAACTAGGAAAATTATACTACTAACTAACAACTTTTATTAAAGACAAATATAGTTCAACTGAAAGACAACTCAATCATCTACCTGTCAATTGGAAATATCTTAAAAGAAAGTTAAAAGGAGAGAGAAAAAAATATATTTTAACTATCCTAAATTTACTAATACAGAAGAACATTGGCTCGGTGTATTTCTGAATTATATTCCTTAAATATCCCTATTATAAGAGTCAAAGTTGAGAGAATATAAGAATAACTAACTAATCTTAATACTCAAACTGAAAGTAAGGATATAGTGTGGGCTGCCTCCCATAGTGCACTATTGTTTATAGTCATTGGCTCGATTTGATATATGAGATCACTCGTAGTTCGCTTGAGCGAGTCAAACCTACCATCAACCAATTTTTCATAATTCTTGTCATCTTCAAATTCCTTATCATTTTCAGCATCCGCATAACGTTATTCGATAGGTCCACTAAACTCCTCATGCTAATTTGTTATTACAGTAATTAATGTCTTTTATGAACTTCTTCGACTAGGCTTACTCAATTGCCATCAGCGATTGAAAATGACATCTAAACATCTAATAATTTTAATATTTCTGCTTTTACTATGTCCATCATAGGCGGGTTTAATCTATGTTGAGCTTGTCTATAAGCTTTGTGTTAGTTTCTAGATTTATCTTATGCATATGTGTAGCTAAACTTATTCCATTAATATTAGCTAATTTAGCTACGGTCCATCTTATTGCTCCTTTCAATTCTTTCACTACATTTATTAGTCTATCTTCTTCTAAACTTGACAGTTTATTAGAAATTATCACTGGTAAATTATTATAGTCCCTTAAATAAATATATTTTAAATGATCTGGTAAAGTTTTAAGATCTAATTATAGGACTTCAACTATAAAAGGTAGAAGTTTTGAATGAGATATAGATAAATTTAGGTAATAAGTAAGTTGTGGTAGTTCATTGTATGATTCCAAAGTACTCATTATCTCTTTTTTCCATCTTTATCATCATCTTCCTTTAAATCTTCTATTACCTATTTTAATTTATCTGTTTTATCTTTTTTAAAAGATTTGTCTATTATTGGGTCTATCATTCACTACATTGCCATCTACTTACATTATAAATGGTCCATTTGAAACACCAATATTTGCTTTTATTTTTTTTAAAAATGGCCTTCCTAAAATTGGAGAACTTATATAAGAAAAATTATCTTCCTTCACATCTAAAATATGGAAATCTGCTAGGAAGACTATATCATTAATCCTAACCAGTACATCTTCAAGTAACCCTACCGGTTTAACAATGGATCTATCTACTAATCTGTACCACTATATTTAGTTTCTTCTAAATGCACATCTTTCTTTTGCAAATAAATTAATAAAGGCATAACATTTATGGAGGCTCCCATTTGACACAATGTTTTAGAAATTCCTATTTTTTCAATAGTACAATGATGGATAAACATTTCAATGTCAGAATATTAAGGAGGTAATTTCTTTTGAATTAATGCTGATACATGTTCTCTTAGACTCCCTTTTCATTAGCCTTAATCTTTTAAGTGCGTAAGTCTTTTATAAATTTGTTATACTTGGGTTCATTTTGAATGACTTCAAAAAGAGGTATGTTAACTAGTACTTTCTTTAGTGTATTAGATTTTTTTTCTTCCGACAATTTCTTAGCATTTTTGTTATCTTCCAAACAATGAGGGAATGATAGTTTTATATTAATTGGTCTATCTTTATCAAGCTCATCACTCTTTTTATTTGGAATCCTATTACTCGTCACATCAATTTCTTTCTCTAATTTTACTTCTATTTCTTCTCTAGAAACCAATTTGTCTAAGATTTTAGGTTTATCCATCTGCTTACCACTTCTCAATGTTATAGCTAGTGCTTTTTTGTATGAAGTAGGATAAGGTTGAGATGGTAGCATCCGTAAATTTACAAATTAACTCATTTGTGTTGCCATTTGACTCAATTGGTCTTTCAACTCGGTCATATCATTTTGTAATATTTGAATTATAATGTTGTGAGTAATCTATATAACTATTAAAGTTATAAGTGAGATCAATAAATCTACAATATTGGTTCATTATAGCACTAGCTTCTTCTATTTTGGTTTGTTGTCTCAAAGTGTATTCATCATTAGAATGACTTAATTCATTATAGAAAACACTAGGTTTTCCTTTGCATAATGATCCTTTAGTAATAATTCAACCATGGCTTTTAGCTCATCTATCTTATCGTTTGATGTATTAGATGTCCTTCTATTCATTTCAATTGGATTCTGATTGATTAATTCACTATTCTCACCATATTGCTTAGATTTTTTAGTCGTTTTATTTATAACTTCTCTTGCTAAAGTTGATGTTGTGTCGAGCAAAGATACTTCATATAGTGTGTCCAAGAATCTTCGTTTTAAGTGATTTAATCCTTCATAAAAATATTGCATTAAATTTTTTTTTGTAAATCCATACGTTGGACGTAATGAAATCAATCTTTAACACATATCTTAAAATTTATCAAAAGTTTCTTCAATTTCCATCCTAGATGAAACGCCGCTAAATACTATCCCAGTAAATTGTCTTGATATTGAAGTTTTTTTAGGAAAAATGCATAATATTTGTGAAATGGAGTAATTACATGTGTGTATTATATAATAATAGTTAACTTAGGTGTGAAACTTAGCCTACGTGAAGGAGAACAAGCTTAAATGACTTTCTAGATGATTTAAACAAAGCATAATGACAAAGATTGTAAATATACGTGACGGTACTTTTGTAAAACACAAGGAAGAATAGATGTAAGGTGGACTCTAGGATCATTCTAAAACTTAAATCCATCAAGATGAGATGTTGGGCTTTAATTGGTCAACATAACGCTAATTGTGTTAAACAAATATTTAAACCAAATTAGGGCTTAAAGGAACTTTTGGCTTGAAAACAATACCTAAAGGAATTGAGAAGAGAACCGTAGGAGACTTTCTTGGTGGATTTGGTGGAGGACAGGGAACTCCCCTTATTCTCTATTAATCTAGTCTTTTAATTCATATAATTATTTTGAGTTTCTGGTAGTAGATGAATCATGGTATTTGGAGTTTGATTTGAATCATATCCTCACTGTCTTCGTAGAAATTTGTATCGATTTTAGGATTAAATCTTGTATCTATTTTTTCATTCACAAGAGTACAGGAATCTATGATTTAATGGTCAATTTGATTTAAATCTTGAATATGATTAATGGAAGTGTTTTATGGCTTCATTACATGTGCTTTACTGTTGTTTTTATCAGGTATGGTTCCTTGGGAGTCGGCATGGGTCGCTGGAGATTTAAGATTACCATTTTGAATTCACGAATTCTGAATTCATACCTAACGGCATGCCATCGCCTCGCTTATAGGCCGTACGACACTGATGGGAATGATGATACACCGAGCAATCTTTCAGAGTTGTGATGTACGACGTACGACACTGGTAAATTACTGGTTCATAGTTTTGATTTATCGATTCGAATCACATCAATCTTGCCCAACACCTTATGGGTAAACCCATGGTGCTGGGACGGTGCTGTTTGATTTCCAAAATTAAATAATTCGCTATTGTTGAAATTTAACGTGTTTTAATCGAAATATAATGTCGGAACAAGGATCGGGGTAGTGGTAACTAACCCTAATACTTTTGTCGTCATGGCGAATGTGTGACATTTATTTGAAAGGTTTTTTACATCATTTTTCAAGATATTAATATGACTTTGATTAAACTTACCTCAAACAAATATACTTATAACACAAACATGAACCTATACCAATGTAGACATGAGGAGAACCCAAATATGAATCTTAGCTAGGATTGAATTTAATCGTGACATGCTATTAGTTATGCTACAATTCATGATAGTGAATGGTTGATATCTTATTGGAATCAAGTTGAATATATCTTGTCTTTTCGTTTCATATTATCCATTGAGCTCTTTATTTATGAATGCTTATGGAACAAATATGCTTGGGATGAATAATTGTAATGGTATCTTATAATGGAGAGGCGGCGGCCACCGGTCATCTCCCTCCGTTATGCTTAAACAACAGTATGTTAAGGTTGGGTCCTATAGGATACTGTTGAAGCCAGTTGGTTGTTTAGATACCAATCTATTAAAGTCGGGTCATTTATGATATCGTTAAAGCCAATTGGTTGTCATATCACATACTTGTATTTGGTTTCCACTTCGTTGACTCTATGAAATTCATGTTATCATTATTATCTTGTTGACTATCTTGTTCGAGCTTTCTTTTGGTTGTATCTGTCATTATATAGTATGCTTTTTATGTTATCCTTTCATGGCCAGAATGATAGTAGGAATTGATGAATAACCTTGTTCATGCTAGTTATTATGCATTAGGTATTACTTAGATGATTGAGGGTAAAACAGCTTTTGCTTTACTAAGCACGTTGAAATATTGCTCTCCCAATAATTTCCCCTCCAAGTACCTCTCACTTTGCTCAAGATAAAGGAAATGGAAAGGTTGTAGCATAGAAGCTCGTTTCTTGTTTGCAAGGTTGTTTTATTTATATTTTATTAACTTTAAGGTATTATGTATTAAACATGGGATTTTACCATATGTTGACATTGGTAAATTTTCTTGTGTTATTTCTGCAAGTTAAGGCTTACTAGATCATCGCCTGACTCGCTGGGTTATTTTGAGGGGTTTGTGATGGTTTAGGCTGGATGGCTCGGGTTATAGGAGATGTGGTCGTCATCGTTGCCATTGGAGGTTTAGGTAGCAGAACTAAAAGGGATAATGTATTGGTTTATGGAAATTTGTGATACCAACATCAAAGTTGTTATCAGGGAGTAGGCTAGAAAAACCTAGAAACAAAGTTGTTAATGATTACTGTTAGTATCTACTCTAGGCATTAGTACTTAGGAAAGATCCCAATTGACATCCTAACCTTATGTAATGGAGCATAGAGGCAAAATGTAGTCCAATCCTATAATTGGGATTAGTACTCAGTTATAAAATCACCAATAGTATCTAACTTAAGTCACCTTAAGGATTGCTAGGTTGTTGAACTAAGAAAAAGTTGGTCATTATTAAGTAATGAAATCATTTGCAAATGTTTATGGTTTGCATTGACTTAATATGCACAAGTGACTAAACTTAAGATGGGAATGGGAATTAAAAATGAACAAGTATTTGTTACGATGCTATTTGCTTATATATAATATCTATGTTAGATATGTTGTTCATTCATTTAATCTCCTACGTAATTTTTTGAAACTAACTTCCTTGAGTTGCTCACATTACATAATGAATACTCGAGGTGGAAGTTTATATGGCTTGAAGAGCGCTAGGGGTACACAAAAGGCTAATTATTAACATTGGCATGCTTAGATGGAGTGCTAGATGGGTGAGATGGCTGTGAGTCATCATAGGGCACTTGAGGACATGATTTGACATAGGAATGCATGATCACTGAAGGAAATCGTAGGGCATTGTATTAGCTAGCAGCAGCACATGACTAACATATGACAAAGTTGATGGATGCTACTAAGGGACAGAGAGCACCAGTGGCACCACCGCATATGCCCACCACCACCACAGCCACAGATAGTTCTACAAATGCTACCACATACGAGTTGTGGGAGCTGGTTTAGGAGTCATTCCAAAGGGTGGAAATAAGAAAGATGACTTGGCTTAGTAAGTGGTTGGAGTAGATGAAAATCCTATAGCACAAGCAATGCTACCACCACCAACATTACCAAGAAATGTTGAAACCCTCCAGATGCATAAGATTCAAAATGAGTTTATGAAGTACGACGTACAACGTTTCAATGCGCATGGAGTGGTGAACGAGCCTTAGCATTAGATCATGGGTCTGGAGAAGAGGCAAGAAGTTTTGAAAATAGATAGTACCACTATGGTTTTTCTTGCTTCATATCTATTTGAAGAGAAGGCTTATAAGTGGTGGAAATCAAAGAAGAGGACTGTTGGACCAGTTGACTCTTATTTAAGGTTTAAGACTTTATTTTATGAGCAGTATTTCCCAAAAGTAGTTAGAGATGATAAAAGGAGTCAGTTTCTAAACTTAGTGCAGGGAGGTAGACCAGTACAAGAATAATAATCAGAATACAATGAACTGTCAGATTTCGCTCCAGACTATGTGGCTACCAAAAAGGAGAGGGTCACTAGATACAATGATGGACATCTAAATAGCTAAAGAACTCTTAACTTATTTGAGTTACTACTTTAAAATAGATATTAAATCCAAATATCACGATATACATTCTAGAATATGCATGCAATACAAAGTTTGATTATTATAATCCGCAAATAAAAATCAATAGAATCAGTGAATTAAAGAATACAACTTGTTTAAAGCATTAAGTACGAAACCATCTCAATATAACTACATCATAAAACTGATCAAGTTCATGTTCGGACTTTGTTTAAATTAATAAACTACTCACTCATAATCATTATAAACATCAAAATAAAGTAAATTAAAGACATAGCTAAACACCTCTAAATAAATACTTTGAATCTTCAAATCATCTCCAAAAGCAATGAAAAAAAAATTTAAAAACTAAATAAATATACTTTGGCTCTAAAAGCAATGAAATATTGATCTAAATATTTAAGGGCAATTGATTTCGTAGCCATAATGTCATATATATAGTATTCTAGGTAGTATATATATACAAAACTAACTCAAATATCTCGTAGTTATCTAAAATTCTAAAAATAAAACATAGCAATTCGTCACTGATTCCATTTATAACTCAAATCACTGGTTAAATCTTAGGAATAGTGCCTCTGTGCTCCACCGACTTTTTTGATGATTTATGGGTAAATCTTGATTTAGTGCCAAATTGCTAGTAGTGATTTATGGTTGATTTTTTGATTCGCTGGTGTTTCGTTTTGTATTTCTTTCACTTGATTAAATCCTTCATTTTATTCCATTTTTCATCCATTTATTCACATATTCTAATTATAACTTGAAATAACAAAAACAAAAGAATACCTAGTTTAATATAGCCATTTACATCCTAAACCCCTCTAAAATATACTATAAAACACTGTTTAGTTATTGACTTATCAAATACCCTCGAACTCAACACTTTATTGTCCCGAGCAAAGTAATATTCTATATTATATTCTCTTTTCGTCCCCCTTTCTGATTTCATAATTACTAACTTTTATTCTTAAACAGAAGTGATAATTAAATAGAAACATATTATCCTCATAAAATGTGAATTATGATAGAATAAAAAGATTTAAATTACAAAGCCTTATTTAACAACTCAACCTTTTAGTTGTGCAATGCACCTCAGAATTAAAAGTTAAATCAATTTCCAAAGCCAAACCACTAAATACGTTTTCTAAATCACCACTAATAAGAACCAAGCTTACGATGAATAATATAGAATCTCAAGATACAAAAATCACTAAATTAATCTCAATTTCAAATAATATTTAATATAACACCACAATGAAAATCAATAAGAATTTTTAATCACCAATAATTATCATTTCATTTTCAATTATTGAAATATTGCAATGATAAGATAATTTACTCAACTTAGCTATAAGGAATTGAGCTCCTTTCTTTCTTCTATATATATATAGTTTTTTTCTTCATATTATATTCCTACAATTCTAAGCTCCTTTATTTTTGGAATCCGTTAATCTTTTTATATGAATTCTTCCCCACATTTTTTTCACCACTAGATTCCCTGTTCCATTTCTTTCAAAATCTATAGGTCTCTCTATTTTTCATCTAAAAACGATTTTTAGATCTTCTCATTTTCACTATAGTCAAGGAAGTATTCTTTCCAACTAAGTTTTTTTGGCTAATTTCTTATTTCTTCATTTAAATGTGGCGTATGTTCCTTTCAATATATATATATAAATACTTGAAAACTAATCTTTGTATAATAAGATTCTTAGAAATCTATCTTGTTTATCTTGCACTTTTGTTTCGATTTTTTACCCATAATAAGTCTAAAACAAAGCAATCAATCCCTTCCAAGCTCCTCCAGTGTATGCACAATCTAGGTTGAGTCAAATAAGTTAAAACCACTCCTTTCTATCATAAACTTTTTATTTTCATGGGTGATAAAAAATATCACTTTTATTTATATTCAAATTATATTCAATTTCTATTTTCCTAATTAAATAAAGTAACATGAAGAAATATTATGTGTAGCTTCAAAAATCTAAAAACTCTTAGTGTACTTTGAACATTGAATAAATAGATTCTACCTCTCGATTCATCCATACTTTGCTTTTTTATACTTTACTTAACCTAAATACCACCAACCTTATTCCAAACCTAGTCCTCAAAGTTTAAAAAGTAAGTCGGGTTTCCAACAAAAAAATCCATCGTGAAGCATAAAAGAATTATAAATAAACATACAATGAACAAATTATTATAATAATGAATTTTAAAATTAGTGAAAACATGATAAATTAAGAATTCTCAAGAATCATTTACAATACAGAATAAACACATCAAACAATATACAAACAAAAAACCATAGTAGCACAATATCACATCACATCACATAGATCATCGTATCACATGAAAAACCAAGACCTCACATAGAATCACTTAAATAAAAACAAAATAGAGAAGAAAGAAAATTTTAACTGCCATCCAGATGTTATATCGTCACCACCATCCTCTTGATCATGTTGTTGAGATTGGTAGCTCGCTTTAGGGTCGTAGAACCTATAGTCCACTCCAACCACTAGAGTACTATCTGAAAAGACTCCTTTATCAGGCATTCTCAGTCGGGTAGATTGTATTGGAGTTTCTGCTTTCTTATGTTGCATTATCTTGGTTATACGTTTCTCGAACCTATACATGATCCTCTCAATTTCGTGTTGGTTCTAAAACTTGAACTCTTGATTTCTCAGAGTTGACATTTCATTCTGCATGATTGACCCCATTATGGCCATCTCCGTATTTTTAGTATACATGCCATTGAAATCTTCATCTGGTGGCTTTGTGCTTTGGTTCATCCTCTCATTATACAAAACATATTACATCTCTTCCAAAACTCGCCTGTTTTCTTCTCTATGTCGTCTCCCTTCTAAGTATTTCATTTGTTTTCACGCCCATCCTCTGAATCTACATAACATGTCACTTATTTGGTGCTCTTTATGTATTTATTAGTGATAGTCTTGTCGGGGTTAACATAAAACCCAGACCTATCATATGAACTTAGTCTTTTTTGCCAAATTCTATGATCATCAAAGGGACCCTTCATTTTCTTTTATGGAAATTTTAAATCATGGATGATCTTTCCAACATCAAAAGTAATCTATCCCTTGAACGATGTAGTACAAAAACGTTGTTTTGTAGTTCACAACCTCATAGAATTTCAAACTCGGTTGCTGTCTTGCATTGATGAAATAATTCATGCTTAAGTGGTTTTCCTAAAAAATTTATTTTGAATGTACTTTAGATACCCATCCTTATCTAAAATAAATCCATCCCTCAAAATTGCTTCCAATCCCTTTCTAATGGTTTCATGCAAAAATCCATGTCAAACTCCATATTCGGGTTTTGTTTGTTTGTTATTTTCTCTCCTACGAAATTTCGGTAAATCATAGTACATTTCTATTCTTTATGGTGAATAGTCCACTTGTCTTACTTGGACAATGGATGCCGTCTTATTACCACTCCCATGCCTGTATGCGTAAAATTTCTAGACTAAAATCTTACAACCCATATCTCTATAGGGGTCCCAGTGTCATTATCGACATTATAATCCCTAGTTAACAATCCCCAATTCTTTTTCTTTATTATATTCAAAATTATGGGCTCGTGCTTAATTTTGTTCTTTACATTGAAGCCCCTCTCCGAAATTATTTTTTTGTTCTTGCTAATATCACTCTCCATCCTAGCAAGACCCTTCACATTTATTAAATTATGTGCCAAAAAAACTCTTAGAGTCTAGGTTATGAGTTGTTGGCGAAACAAAACTTTTCGAAAAAATTATCCCTAACTTGTTCTACACCTCATGTTTTATAGACATCTCAGATCGGCTAGAGTCGACGAATGCAGTGGTTTATTAACAATTGCACAGATTCAAAATAAAATGTCAAAAAAGAAATAAAAGAAAGCATTCACCCCACTAATTCCTCTATTTCTCCATCCCATCACTAAAATCTAAAGGTGGTGAATTTTCTCTTGGTATTCTAACTCTTTAATTATTTATTGTAATCCCCATAAACCTAATTGGTATGGTTGGAACTTCGAATTTTGTTTTGGGTTTTTCTACTAATGCTCCCTTTCGCCTGTTTTCTTTTGAACTTCTACTCTTACCACTTATGGCCATATTTGTAATTAAAATTCATAAGTCCAAATAAAAATCTAAACCTGTGGATCATTGAAAATAACATGTGTCAGAAAATAATTAGGTAGAATTCGAAACTCTATTTAAAAGGAGAAATTCATTTGGGAAGTTATCTTAAAACGCAATTGGAAACATAGATATAATTTCCATCGAAGTATTAACTTATTTATAAACTTAAAATCAATTTTTTGAATAATATAAAATAATAGTGTCATAAATTTTAGTGTTTTCGAAAACAAAACAAACAAAACCCCCAAACTCATTTGAAACTCGATGTCAAATAAATAGCAAATATGTTTCTTTTGAATTGATAAAAATATTAAAATTTTGAAAATATTGAATTTGTAAACCAATGATCATTGCTATCCAAAATGCCTAATCTATTGGAATTAATGAAATCATTTA
Organism: Stephania cephalantha; assembly: GCA_039657325.1. Classification (NCBI taxonomy): domain Eukaryota; kingdom Viridiplantae; phylum Streptophyta; class Magnoliopsida; order Ranunculales; family Menispermaceae; genus Stephania; species Stephania cephalantha. The sequence continues at coordinate 25,852,551 of CM077578.1, read as the reverse complement.
TCAATGGTAATAGAATGACTCCAATAAAATAATTTCGAAATCACTTGAATATTTTTGCAAAAATCCTTCAAACCAAAAATTCGTCAAAATAAAGAGCTAGGGTCATCGTGATTACTTTCTTTAGAGTGAGTCCTTAAAGATACAAGCTCTTGAACTGCTCTACAATGGATTTTCCAAGCTCTTTGTCAAAATCCCTTAAATTGTAGCCAGCTCTTCTCTCCCAAATTAAAAAGTTTTTAGATTTAATGAAACTAGAATGAGGTGGGAAACACTTAAATACATTAAGAATGAGCTTTGGAAGGTTGAATCTAGGCAAGAAATTGAGTGTTGAATGAAAGGGTGCAATAATTTCTAAATTGTATTTGGTGATTTGGAGTTTTATTCAAAAAATTGGGTGTTAAGTAGATCGGTAGGAATGAGGTTTACTGAATCACCGATAAGACCAAAGCGATTAATGTTATAATAAAGTTTCGATAGAGCAACACGAAGCATTATATTATTGAATCGCCACCCTTCGCCGCACTCAAATTTATTACTATTTTTCCAATTCGTTCCAATATTAGCATATATACCATTCATAAAAACTAATATAAATGTAGAATTTTCTAGAACTACTTTGAGAAGAAATAAACAACAATGTATTATCTATAATATGGGGAAGAAACACACATGACACAAACCTTTGATGAATTGGCGTGCTTCCTCTTTGCTGGAAGGTTTTTCTCTGATTTTCCCTTCATAAACGACCACCTAAAAACAAATAATTAAGCAGAAAGTTATAAATTCAACTAAGTTACAAAAGGTTACATCTGATTCAAGCATGATGATTCAAACAAGAAAATGGAGAGGAAGGAGAATTCGACAAGTTCTACTGCATGGAAAGAAGTAACTTCCAAGTATTACCATACTTACTTGGAATGAAGATAATTCATCCTGCAACATGCCATATTTTCCCTGCAACATTGCGAGGCTCTCTATCATTACAGACTTTTCTTGTTCAAGATGTTCAAGGCTTGCTTGTATGAATCGCTATCTCGCTGAAGTTTGCTATTGTATTGTTGTAAACCGTGTTGTAATCTTGAATTTTTATATGAAGCATGTCCCTCCTCAAATATGTAAAGCAATTTTGAAAATAACTTCATTTACCCTATAAGTCAAAGAAAAACAAAAACTGAACCTCTAATTTTAAACAAAACTTTGCAAACTAATTGTGTAGATCTACTTACCAACTTGTACACCACCCCTAGCTTGATCATCTCCTTAAAAATTCTCCAAAATCTCTCTACCTCTAATATATAAATATGTATGTCATACTTACATGCGCCTGCGCTTGTCCATAAAACTTTCCGGGCGATCCGAATAAGCGCAAGTTCATATTTCCAAGTTCCAATTGCAAAATTTCACAAGCCATGTTGAGAGCACAGTTGCTAACTAGCAAGGCAGCATAAGCAATGGTAGAAATAAAATTGTCGAAAAAGAACATACAGAACTAACATTATGCGTCCACTCAAAACATACACCTAAATGCAATGTCTTCTACAAACATTCAGTAAGTACCTACAAGAAAATTGTTTAACAGCAAAAATGGGAGGAAGAAAATTGAACAAATTGAAACAAAAACTGAAAAACACAAAACCAAACACGAAAGATCGAAGCTTTCAAGACCAAACAAAACTCTACCAAAACCCCATTACCGAAAACACAAAAACAAACCCTAGACACCACAAAACCCCAAGAAACTCACATGCAATCTTCGAGAAACCAAACAATAAAAAAAAATCTGAAATCGAAACCCTAGAAACCAAAAACAGAACTCACATCGAGAATCCCCAGCAAGTCGTCGACCGAGCTGGGGGTCGCCGAGGCGCGTCCGGCTTCGTTGAGCTCGAGCTCCAGTTCCTGGTCCGTCATTTCTCCGAATCTCCGCAGACCCTTCAAAACCCTATCGATCACGAACTCGATTTTAGACTCCACGCCTCATCAAAAAAACCCTAGAACGAACCCTAGAAACCAAGACGGAATCGGAGGGGACTAAATCTAGGGTTTGGTACGCGAAATCGATTCAGACGAACAACATGGCTATTGGTGAGAGTGAGAGTAGAGAGGTGCGAGAGAGAGAGAGCAGAGAGCGGCAGAGAGAGAGAGTGCGGTGACGGTGAGAAAGAGAGCAGAGAGCGGCGACGGTGAGAGAGAGAGAGGAGAGAGCGGTGACGGTGAGAGAGAGCGGTGAGGGAGAGAGGTTTGTTGAGAGAGAGAGAGCGGTGAGGGAGAGGTTTGTTGAGACAGAGGTTTTGAGAGGTTTTGAGAGACAGAGAGACAGAGAGAGGTTTTGAGAGACAGAGAGAGAGCTGAGTGATTTTAGGGAGAGACGGACAGTTGTGGGTAACTAATATTTAGAATTAGAACTACAAAATTTTTATTAGGATATGTAACTAACTAATAATTTTATTAAATAAATAAATAAATGAGCAAGTGAATAAAGCAAATTTGCATAAAGGACATAGAAGCAAGAACAACTCTATCACTCCCCTTTATTTAAAATTATCTTGGAGTTTAAATTCCAAAAATATTTCCAATATAAGAGTCAACAAGTGAAAGGATAAAAACATACTATACCAAACTAAATTCTTAATGAAACTAAAACATAAATAAATAAAGAATATGAGTCGCTTCCCATAGAGCACTTTTTTTTGCTGTCGTTAACTCAACTAAACCCTTCTAGAATTATGCTGGATCTCCACACTTGAATTTATGATTATCCACTCTAGTGTCGTTTCAAAAAGTGATTGCTCAACCATTAATCGTCAAAGTGATAGTTTTATTCAAAATATCCATAACAGCTTAAGTAGTGGTTATGAAAGGTCGTCCAACAATTAAAGGAGGATCTTCATTAATAAAGTATGGCATGACCAAAAAGTCTGTGGGTACGATATATTTGTCTACTTGAACTGGTACATTCGTTATCACCCATACTGGTTGAATTGATGTACCATCCAGTAGAAAAATTCATTGAGAAGCAAGTGCATCCAACTTCAATTGAGTAAGTAGAAAGAATTATATAGTCATGAGATTTGTATTAGAACCCGTATCACACTAACCTCTTAAGTTCCAAGCACGTTTAACTTTACTATTCAAATGTTACCTCTAGGATTATTAAGTGTCACAAGGCTTAAATTTGGCTTCTCCTTTTTATTCATCTTAGATTCAAAATCTCCCAACTTTTCAATACTCTTACTATTTTTGGGTTTCTTAATGCTCCATTATTGAGTTAGTTTTTTTCCATTTGAAGTGTATTCATCTTGTTCTTTCTTTGAAACTTCATTTTCAATTTCCATTGTCATTACATTAGGTGCATAAGTTTCAGCGTTAAGGTTATCATAATAGTTTAGTTCTAGAAGATCCTTATCATTAATTTTATTGTCTATTAATTCATTACATTCATCATAATAGTTTAGTTCTACAAGTTCTATAGACATTGTTCCTTTAGAAATATGTAACTTACTTTTATTTGTTTTAAGAAAAGGTTTATTTAATAATATAAGTAAAGGATTGGGTGAACAAATCTCCGCTTTTCCAAGACATAAAACTCAGTTAAGTTGTTTACTTGTACTAAAATGTTTTCTAATAATCGATACGGTTTAATAATTGTATTGTCGGCTAAAGTAAGATTTATAGGTGTATTCCTCAATGACCCCATTTTCAATGATTCATCAAGTTTAAGTGACATTACATTAATTGATGCTATGAGATTATACATAGCAAGTTTAATAGAAGAAGTTCATATCATAATAGGTATGGCAAACATTCTTGGGTCGGAATATTTCTCAAGCATTCTCCTCTTTATTAATGATGACACCTTTTGCTCTACGATTTCTTTAGATTCTTCTAAAAGTTTATTTTTAGACTTAGTGACTTTAGAATCTTCATCATGATTTGCTAATTTCATATTTGATTTCATTAATGGTTTATTGATTTCTATTTTCTTAAATGATTCAGAATTTCTTTCTTTAATTTCTTCTTCCCTAGAATTCGCTAATCGTTGTGGAACTGGAGAAATAAAATACTCTTTTTCGTTCAATTTGTAAATATTATTATATTTTTTCTCTTCATTAACTAATTCAAAATTTTGTAACAATTTTTTATAAGTTTCAACTCTGGCTAAATACCATGGGTATGACCTTGTAGGAAAAGGTGTGTATTTTAATTGTTCATGCATCTATTCATTAGTGGGAATGCCATTAGCCATCATCACTTCTTCTTCTGTCATATTTTGTACTCTCTTTCTTTTTTACCTTTCTTAGGTATCTTTTCTGGCATATGCTTCTCCTTTTTATTAACACAAAATAAAGCGTTAACTTTGTAGTTTGAGTATGTCCTTTAGTTTTAATACTTTACTTATTAATTTTTAGATTCATTGATTTTCTTGATTTCTCAACTCGTTATAAGACATATCAATTTTTATTTGATTTTGAGAAATTTGTATAAAGTTTTGATGACTTTAGGTCATAAAATTATATAATGTTTGTTCTAAATTTAGTTGCGTAGGTTGAAAACATTATTGAGGTTGTTGAATTGGAGTAGATTGTATTTGTGCTCTTTGTCTATGAGTGGTATAATTTTGATTTTGTGAACCATAGCTAAGATTTGGGTTTAGTTTTGCAGAGAATTAACTATTGTTATTAAATTGATTTCTGGAAGGACCAGAATATTAGTTCATAACCGCATTTACTTCTTCAGTATTATCTTATTGTATAGTAGGTTCAGCATCCTTAGGATGTGTAACTTCATGACAAAATCCACATGGTTTCACTTGGTTTGATTTATCTTTAATAGTAACTTGACCATGCTAGGTAATTCATCAACTTTTTTGTAATACATATTACTTCTTTTATAATTAAATTTATAGTCTTTTAATATGTGTCGGTCTTTTCACTATATTGCTTGGATTGCTTAGACATTTAATTAATAGCTTGTTTTGCTAAAGTTGGTGTCACATAGAATAATGATCCACCATATATAGTATCTAACAGTCTTTGTTCAAAATGACAATGATCCACCACATATAGTATCTAATAGTCTTTATTCAAAATGATGAAGTCCTTGGTAAAAGTATTCTAATAAAGCTCTTTGTGTATATCCATGTTATGGACAGGATAAAATTAATCTTTGAATTATATCCCAAAATTTATTTAAGTTTTCATCATCTTTCATTTTTATGACTGTGATTTGTCTTCGATAAGTACTAATTTTTCTTACAGGTACATACTAATCTAGAAAAGCTTCTAACATTTGAGCCACGTGGTTATTCAATCTAGAGCTAGATAAAACAACCAATCTTGTGCTTGATCTTTGGATACGAAAGGAAAGCTTGAAGTTTGACTTGTTCTAATGTATCATCTTAGGTTTCATCCCATTGAATTTGTGTTGGTATTCCTTAATGAATTTATGGGGGTCTTCATTATCTTTACTATAGAAGTTAAGTAGAACACTAATGAATCCTAATCATAGTTCAAATTCAGGAAATCCTTCAGGATAGGCGATACACATTGGTTCATAAGGTTATTATATTTTTATTATCTTGGTTAAAAGTAAGTTTTCAACTATCATTATTATTATTATTACTATTATTAAGGTTATTATTGGCTTCCATTTTGGTAGCTTGGTGTTCCCAATGTTATTGTTGTCTTAAAATACGATATAAAGTCCTATCTACCTCAAGATCAAATAGATGTAAAGATCATGTGGAATTAGAACGATAAAGTGGGTAGGCCATACAACGTCTAAAACTCCTAAGAAACTATATAAAATTCTTGGCAATGACACCAAAAAAATTGACACGTGTTGTGTGCATACAATAAGTTTCCCATATATTTGTATTATTTGTAGTAATGATAAGTGGGATTGTAAACATAAGGATTTTGCAAACTTTTGTAGGAAAAAGCCTTTCAATAGTTTTTATTATTATTTTACTTTAATTTAATTAATTTAATTAAAACAAGAATTAAAAATCACTAATTCAAACTATAATAAATAACAAAACTAACTAAACTAATGTAAATAACAAAATTAAAATTCACTAAATTCAAATTAATTCAATTCAATAAAAATAAACATCTAAACAAACAACCAAAACAATGAAACATCAATCCATTTTGCATCCAAACAACAACAACAACAACAACAACATAGCCTCAGTCCCAAATTAACAAGGGTCGGCTACATGGATCAAACTTTTCCATTGTGCTCGATTAAGTGCAATTGATGGTGAGCTTTCCAAACCATTCAAATCCCTCCTAATTAATGCATCCCATGTTAACTTTGGTATGCCCCTACCTCATCGAATTTCTACAGTTTCTATTGAGTCAAGTTTTCTAGTTGGGGCATTTGTAGGCCGTCTTTGCAGGTGACCAAACCACCGCAACCGCCCTTCCCTAATCTTTGTATCAATTGGTGCTACTCCTACTTGTCTTTGAATTTTTATATTTCTTATTCTATCTTTATGAGTTTTACCACACATCCACCTAAGCATCCTCATTTCTGCTACGTTCATTTTATGTAATTGTTGTTGCTTTACCGCCCAACATTCACTTCCATAGAGCATAGCTGGCCTAAATACGGTCCTATAAAATTTTCTTTTTAACTTAGTAGGAACATTTCGATCACAAATCACCTATGTTGCACTCCGCCATTTCTTCCATCCAGCTTGAATTCTATGTGTGACATCATTCTCTATGTTACCATCATTTTGTATGATTGATCCTACGTATCTAAAGTGGTTTACCTTAGGAACTTCTACTTCCCCTAATTTTACCACTCCGTCATCTCGATGTCTAGTGTTTATAAACTCACAGTGCATGTATTCGATTTTAGTCCTACTCAACTTAAAGCCTTTAGATTCTAATGTATTTCTCCAGAGTTCTAATTTCCTATTGACTCCATCTTTAGTTTCATCTACTAAGACAATATCATATGCAAATAGCATACACCATGGTATATCCTCTTGAATATGTCTAGTTAGTTCATCTATAACTAAAGTAAATATATATGGGCTAAAAGCCGATCCTTGATGTAGTCCTATCGTAATGGGAAATTCTTTTGTAGCTCATCCAAATGTCTTTATACTCGTTAATACTTCATCATACATATCCTTAATAGTGTCTATGTATCTAGCATGCACTCTTTTTCTTTCTAGAACCCACCAAAGAACATCTCTAGGGACCCTATCATATGCTTTTTCTAAATCTACAAATACCATATGAAGATCTTTTTCTATTCTCTATATTTTTCTAACAATCGTCTTACAAGGAAAATCGCCTCCATAGTTGACCTCCCAGGCATGAAACCAAATTGGTTCTCTGATATTGTTGTTTCTCTCCTATTGTCAATTATCCTCTCCCAAAGTTTCATAGTGTGACTCATAAGTTTAATTCCCCGATAGTTTGAGCAACTTTGAATGTCTCCTTTGTTTTTGAAGATTGGCACAAGCGTGCTTCTTCTCCAATCCATTGGCATCCGTTTTGATTTTAAAATTTTGATTGAAAAGTTTTGTTAACCAAGTCAATCCAATTTCTCCTAAGCATTTCCAAACCTCTATGGGTATTTCATTTGGGCCACATGTTTTCCCTATTTTCATTCTTTCCAATGCCTCTTTAACTTTTACAATTCTAATATTGCGTGTATAGTTTACATTTCTTTCTTGGTGTGGGTTTTCATATATTATATTATCAACTTGACCATCATTAAATAAACTATCCAAGTAACTTCTCCATCTTTCCTTAATATCCTCTTCGCTCGTTAAAACATTTTGATTTTCGTCCTTAATATATCTTACATGACTTAGGTCTTGTTTCTTTTTATCTCTTAATTTGGCTAGCCTATATATATATTTTTCACCATCTCTATTACCTAACCTTGTATATAGATCTTCCATGAAATTTTTTTAGCTTGACTAACTACTTTTTTAGCTTGTTTTTTAGCTTCTCTATATTGATTGTACACATCTTCATCTTGACACTTAGGTATTTTCCTATACATCTCTCTTTTAGTCTTAATTGCTCGTTGGACATCCTCGTTCCACCACCATGTTTCCTTCTTTGGTGGTTCCAAGCCTTTAGATATACCTAATACGTTTGATCTCACTCTCCTTATGCAACTACTCATTTCTAGCCACATTGTATTAGCATCTAAGTCAAGATTCCAAATATTTTCCTTTAGTAGTTTTTCTCTAAACTCTACTTGTTTACTATGTTTTAGGTTCCACCACTTTATTCTAGGGTCGCTAACTCTTTTATTTATATTATGTCTTCGTGTTAGCTTAATATCAAGTACTACTAACTTATGTTGGGTAGTAAGTGCTTCACCAGGTATTACTTTGCAGTCTCTACATATTTTTTTATCTATTTTTCTTGTTAAAAGAAAATCTATTTGACTCTTGTTATGACCACTACTAAAAGTAATTATAAGCGACTCCCTCTTCCTAAAATTAGTATTTGCTAAGACAAGATCGTATGCTGAAGCAAATTCTAAGATTGATTCTCCTTCTTCATTTCTATTACTATAACCAAAACCTCCATGAACTCTCTCAAACCCATTGTTACTTGCCCCGACATGCCCATTTAAATCTCCTCCAATAAAAACCTTTTCATCTAATTGTATACTTTGCATTAATCCATCCATATCGTCCCAAAACTTGTGTTTGATGATCTCCCTTAATCCTACTTGTGGTGCATAGGCGCTAAGTATGTTAATTGTTTCGTCTCCAATAATTAATTTAACTAGAATCAATCTATCCCCCATTCTTTTAACTTCTACGACCTTATCTTTATAATCATTATCCACCACAATTCCTACTCCATTGCATTTTCTATCTATACCGGTATACCATAATTTAAAACCCTGTGCTTCCTATTTCTCTACTCTTTTCTCCTACCCATTTTGTCTCTTGGAGGCAAGCAATATTGGCTCTCCTTCTAATCATGGTATCTACTAGTTCTATTGACTTCCCCGTAAGTGTTCCTATGTTCCATGTTCCTAAACGAATTTTTCTCCCCTTTGTATTTGTTTTCCTTTTCTATTTCTATTTTGTCTAAAAGATCTAGTGTCCATATCTATGATTTTGTTTTTGTTTTCGTGTTTGTTTTGAACTAGCTTCTTTACCCACACCCGTCCTTTGTGTGGGAACCCTTGCTCATTTTTCTTCAATCCGGGCGACGATGTGAAGGGACTAGCTTATTTACCCACACACGTCCTATGTGTGGGAACCCTTGCTCATTTCTCACTACACCGGGCTCCGATTCAGTGCGTCGCTAGGTGGGAACGCCCCAACGTTTATATATGTTTGATCCATTTCATGAAAATTGACAAAGGTTTTACGCTGGTTGTCAACCTATCGCAACCCTCCTCCATTTTCCAAAATGGAAAATGAGCTTGAGGCCTCCCTCCCCCACTTTTACGGTATGAAAAGAAAGTTTGGGACCTCCCTTACCCATTTTTTGGTATGAAAAAATGGGCGTCAGAGTCCTCCTCCTTTATCAGGACTTGGGACCGGCTATGTAGCGCACATAGTGTACAACATAGGTGGAGTTTCATTTTGCATCCAAACATATTACTTAAATCATAGTCATAAGCATATTTTAATCTCTTTATAAAGTATTTTAGATAATTAAACTACAATCATAACTAATTAGATAGCCCTTATCAAGCCATTAGTTCTCCTTAAAATAATGGAAAACTCACATTCTAATTTTATTGAATTAATCCTTTGAAAGCTCAAAAAAGTTAACTTTAGGCAATAAAAGCGCATTACGTTCCATGAAAACTTTGAACTACTAAGCCTAATACCTTCAGAAAATCACTTGAAAATTAAACTTAGATCTCAATTCATCTCGGATATCTCAACAGTAAAAAACCTTTTAAACAATCCAAGTCACTACTTTAAACTAGATATTGAATCCAAATATCACAATGCACAATTCTACACTATTTATGCAATACAATGTTTCATAATTATAAATCGCAAATAATGACCTATTAAATTAGTGAATTAAAAAATATGATTTGTTTGAAGCATTAAGTACAAAATCATCTCATTATGACTACTTCACAAAACTGATCAAGTTCATGTTCGGACTTTATTTAGATTAATAAACTACTTACTCATAATTATTATAAACATCATAATAACGTAAATAAAAGACATATACAAATACCTCTGAATAAATACTTTGAATCTTTAAATAGTCTCCAAAAGCTATGAACAATAAATCAAAAAACTAAATAAATAAACTATGGCTCCAAGAGCAATAAAATATTTATTTCAGTACTCAAGGGTAAATGATTTCATAGCCCTTAGGTCATATACAAAGTATTCTATGTAGTAGATATCATAAACTAACACAAACTTCTTGTAGTTATCTAAAATTCTCAAAATTGAACATATCGATTTGTCACCGATTCCACTTATAACTAAAATCGCTGGTTAAATCCTTAGAAAAATGCATCTATGTTCCATCAATTTGTCTAGTGCTTTATGCATAAATCTTGAATCGATGCCAAATCGCAAGCATTTATTTATGGTTAATTTTTAATTAGCTGGTGATTCGTTATGTATTTCTTTCACTTGATCAAATCCATTTCTTCACATATTCTAATTATAATTTGAAATAACTTAAACAAGAGAAAACCCACTATGATATAGCCTTTTAAATCCAAAATTACCCTAAAATATACTATAATGAACTATATTATTATTGACTTATCACTAGATCATCGCCGGACTTGTTGGATTATGTTGAGGGGTTTGGCGATTGTTTAGGTCGGTCGACCCTTGTTGTAGGAATGGGGGTCATCACATTTACTGTTTAGATATCATTGGTGAATTATGTTCTAAGTTTGATATTGATATGACTAATTTCCATAATATTGGCTTAGCATTAAGAAGCTTTCATAAAGTATAATGTTGTTTTGTTTCTATTAGTTATTATTAAGCTTTCGTAGAACTACTGGTAATAAGATTAGAATATGGTTTTTCCATTGGTACAAGCAAAACTAGTAGTTTGATAAAGGCTATCAATCTTGCTTATGATTTAGGTATAATGATTGAAGACTACTTAATTATATTATGATCGTATGACGATGACTATACTTTAATTAATATGTTTAGATTCAAAAAGGTTTATGTTTCATTATTATGGATATTTGTTTAGAAGTTTGATTTATATTGATTTAATTTGATTTGAGTTTAGAATATTTATTATTAGTGAATTTTTTATTGTGTTAGTTTAATTAGTTTAGTTGATTGTCAAAGTTTGATTAGATAATTTTAATTCATGTTAAAATAAAATTAATTAAGTTAAAGAAAAATAATAAAACACCTTGGAAAACCCTATTTCTTAGGAAGTTTGCAAAATTCATATGGAAACGATCTCACTTACCACTACTATAAGTAATAAGAATATACAAGAAACTTATTATACATGCTAGACACATGTCAAATATATAGGTAGTACACGTCATCGTCCATAAATAAAAAATGTTAAGGTTGTTACAAAATTGCCTTTATCCATCAATAGAATGCGCCCCACCACTAAAACAAATTAAATAGTTTCAAACCCTCGTTCTCATTCTTCACCTCTTGTTCCCATCATAAATCAAGCCTTAAATCCACCAAATCCCTTCATTTTCTTGCTCGTTTACCCTATGTTAGATATTTATAGGTTGCTCAATGTTTTTTAGCCAGTAGAACCGTTTGTTGGTTAAGAGTTTGTGTGATGACTTTGGGTTTGGCGTTGTTGTTGAATCCTCAAGCAAACGAGGGAAAGTTTATGTTTTCAATGAATTTGTTGTTCATTTGTCTCATTTTTTTTGTTTTCTTTCATGAAAATGTACCCATCATTAAGTTTAACCGCAATCCCATAGTACTCGGCCACACACAGCCGTGATTTGTGCTTTGGTCTCAATCGTCTATTGCCGAGACCATTGAGTAAGTTTCAACTTACACTTAACCTAAGGCCACGTGGTTGTGTATTATTGAGCATACTTGTTTGGTCTCGGTGACCTATTACCCAGACATTGAACTATTTCTTGGTTTTTTTCCAACATAGTATCATAATAAGATATGTTTGGAATTAGTCTCATTGGGTAGTAATCGAGACCCATAGGCAACTATTAGTAGCACGATACTGAAACGTATGTTTTATGTCTCGGTTGTATAATTTTGAAACATATTACTGAGTGGTTTTTTTCATTTTTTTACATGATTCTTGTGTGCTTTGCTTACAACATTTTTCCTTATCAAATATAGATCGAGGGTATTCTATTTTTTCTAGGCAGGATGTCAATGGTGAGCCCACAATAGCACACAAGCGACTACTACTCCCGCTAATTATGGCAAAAAAGGATGATACTTCATCTTATTAGAAAGGGAAGCAAAAGGCTTGTTAGCCTAAGGGTTTATGTGCACGCTGACCGTCGGAGGATGATGTCCTTGACAAGGCATTTCATGCTCCCTTGCGGGACCCAAGGCTGGATGTTGCAGAAAGTGGGGATGAGGCATCCAAGTATAATGATATGGTTCACGAGGTAGAAGAAGACAAAACCACCATAGCCCAATGCTACGTGATCGAGAGTAGTAGTGGTGGTGCTGGTAGGATTGACGAAGTGCTTGAATACATCCCATCCTCTCCTTTCTATAGTGGTCCTGTCGATATCACTTTGATGAAAAGTTTTAAGAATCATGTAGCAACAACAATTTGGAACAATGATGTTTGATTTTTGAAAAGTTTCATTCCATTTTGAATGAAATTATTCTTAATGTTATTCATATAAGATAATGTTTTTATGAAGTTTGTTTTGTTGTTGCAACATCGACTGTTACTTAAGTGCATAAACCACGGGCTCAAATAGTTGAGTGAGATTTTGCAGTTTTGCCACCTCGACATCAAGGGCCTGCAGAGGATCATTCAAAGGTCCGATTTGGCATTACTCAAAGACTACTCGTATCGAAAGGGCAACAAGGAGTAGATCTCAACTTTTGTCGAGTGGTGGCAGCTAGGGATGAATATATTTCATTTACCCTTTAGTTAAATATCCATTATGCTAGAGGATTTGAGTATTCTATCAAAAATCCCAATGATCGGCAAGGTGGTTGCGGTCGTGAATTTTGCAAGGTACACAGAAGATTCTTGTGTAGAGGCGATCAAGATAGTTTCCAATTGGCTTGCCGCTAGTCTTGAAGAAGTCGAGGAAGGGGTTAACATTAAGAGGGGTGCTACCGTAAGGATTGCTTGGCTAATGAGTCATTGGTGCCCTAAAGCCAAGTCTAGTACTTTTAGTGCCAAGTCTAGTACTTCTACTTACTCTAGAGTGGAATGCACTACACGTGCAAACATATTGTACTTGCTTTGATACATTTTTTTGTCAATACTTGTAATGACCAAAATTAACTAAATTAGGAATTCGGGCCTTACTTGGACAACTTAGTTTACTCGGACACAAGAATCGAGGGAATATATAATTTATGGATGATGGTTGTTTATGTGTAGTGTTTGAAATCATTATATTATTATATTGCATCGCATGTGTGTACATTGCTATCGGGCGAGTTGATGTGAAGGGTAGGTATATTGGAAAGCGTGTTGATGCGGGTATCGGGTAGGAGGTACCCGAGATTGTAGGACAAGGCTAACTATAGTACATAGTGGATAATTAAACCATAGCCTAAGTTAGTTCATTCGATAATGTGAAGTAGGGTGCTCCTCGAGAAGCTTGCCGGGGCGCGGGGCACCTGGTGAAGGGTAGTCATGGATTATAGTTAGCCTATAGTTGGATGAAAAATCGAGGACCTTTGATGGGTTTCAAGATGATTCTAGAGTGCACAAATCAAGGCAAGATGTGTCACCGAATGGTGTTACTATGGAGATGGACAGGTCAATAGAGAGCCTTAAGATAGTCCTTAAGATATGAACAACGAACGAGGTCACAAGAAAAGTATAAATCAACAATTTAGTCGGATTTCATATGATTCCACTTAATGGTACATGCAAATTTGAAGAGAACAATATGATTTATGAGAAATTAGAAGTTGGATTTCAGCATTTAGAGCTCAACTTCGGTGATCAAACACAAGGTAACCATCTCTATTTCACTAAATTCATCAACATGAGCTAAAATTGGGATGTTTTGGTGGAAATTCAAATTTTGATGACTAGACTACTATTTTTGATGAATTTTGATGATTTACATGTCAAATTAACACTGCAATTATGGTTTTTAGTCTGGTTTCAATGGAAATTAGGTTTTGGGTTATAATTGAAATGTTGGATGAATGTATGAATTTTTGGAAATAGAATTAATTTTTTTTTTGGTTGTTGTTGATGAATTTTGGTGATTACCCATGACTGGAGAATGGGTCAACGAATGTTGCGTGGCCAATTGGGGTGTTGGGGACGCAATTCTCGAGATAGAATTTTGTCACCCGGCACGGATAGCGCGCTACCCTGACTGGGTTGCGCGCTATCCAGTTTGGGTGCTTGACTGTTCTTCGAAATGAAGAACAATAACACAGTAGGAGCCTCTCTAGCGCACTACACAAACCTAGCGCGCTAGGTGCTCAATCAACATATGCAAACCCAATTTAGGGGTTGTTTTTGGTAATTTTCAACTTAATACACACTAAAACACTTAAAGATGACACGTGTCGAGCATGAATAATAATACCCACCTATTTATTATGCTTTAAATTTGTCATGTACAATAATTACTAATTAACTATATTATTTAGAAAGTAATACATATCTAAAAAAACACAAAGATAATAATTAGAGAATGCAACATGAATTAAACTAAATCAATATGGATGTTAATTAAAGTAATCAATGTGAATAATGAAACACCAGAGCAAAGGTAATTACTAACTAAGTTGTAGTCAATTAATCGTTGATCATGAAAGATAAGTTCAAACAATTCATTAACAAGTTGATAGCCTTTAGCCAGCTACCGATTTTCCAAAACTCAATGCAATTGCTACATTCTTATCTTTGTAAATATGCTCATTGAATAAAACAAAATACCATAAAAATATGGTAGCATTACACTCAGTGAAAATCATACCTAATCTCAGCAAATATTAACCAAAGCCGCATAATAAAACATTTCAAACACAATCACCTAGAACATCCATACGTGAAATGCCCTAAAGATTAATCCTAGTTATACTTCTATCTAATTATTTTCGATAATTATAATAGATGCATAATCAAAATATCATAATACATATTACACACTATGCATACAATACAATCTTCATTAGTTGTAATATGCAAAAATAACGTGTTAAATCCATGATTGGCTTGTATTGAATAATAATGAATGAACTATTAAAATAAAGATCTCATCCAAAGACTTACAACCATAGTGTAGCAATCCCTTGGTCTAGAAAATGAACTAGCTAATAATAACTATGAAAAACACCATTAAAACTAAAAATGAAATAAAAAAGAAAAAAAAGAGAAAAAAGAGAGCGAGAGAGAGAAAGATAAGTGAAGAGTTAGGAGGCCAATGCTTCTTTTTACACTATTTTTTTATTTTCGTGCTAGCCTCTAGGGTGGTTTATATAGGCTAGAATAGGTTAGATACTCGTATTTTGATAGTTACAAACTTAGTGTAATTCATTTTTTATTTGATTTAATTAGGTTTTATTGATTTATTAATACAATTTCCCATTTCCATTATTACAAATGTGTAGCTCAGTTGGTTAGGCGCTTCTTTGTTGGTTTTGATCAACATCTGTTCGAATCCCATTCCAAGCATTTTATCCTCCTTTATTTTCTCCTTTGTTTTGCTTGACATATATTAATTTGTCATCTCATCGCAAATGACCAAGTAGCCTAGATGGTTGAGATGTCCTCAATGACTTGGTTACTAGGGATCGATTCCCATCTCTAACAAATTTCCTTATTTTGCTCCTCTTTATCCATTTTGGATTCTATTTGGTATTAACTCCCCATGTTCATTTTTTATTACAGTAATTAATGTATTTTATGAACTACTTCGACTAGGCTTACTAAATTACCATCAGCGATTGAAAATGTCATCCATGCATCTAATAATTTTTATATTTCAGCTTTTACTATGTCCATCATAGGCGGGTTTAATCTATGTTGAGCTTGTCTATAAGCTTTGTGTTAGTTTCTAGATTTGTCTTATGTATACAAGTAGCTAAACTTATTCCATTAATATCAGCTATGGTCCATCTTATTGCTCCTTTAAATTCTTTCACTACATTTATTAGTCTATCTTCTTCTAAACTTGACAGTTTATTAGAAATTATCACTGGTAAATTATTATAGTCCTTTAAATAAATATATTTTAAATGATCTAGTAAAGTTTTTAGATTTAATTATGGGACTTCAACTATAAAAGGTAGAAGTCTTGAATGAGATATAGATAAATCTAGGTAATAAGTAAGTTGTGGCAGTTCATTGTATGATTCCAAAGTACATCTTCAAGTAACCCTACTGATTTAACAATGGATCTATCTACTAATTGTACCACTATATTTAGTTTCTTTTAAATGTTCATCTGTCATTTGCAAATAAATTAATAAAGGCATAACATTTATGGAGGCTCCCATTTGACACAATGCTTTAGAAATTCCTATATTTTCAATAGTACAGTGATGGATAAACATTCCAGGTTAAAAATATTGAGGACGTAATTTCTTTTGAATTAATGCTGATACATGTTCTCTTAGACTCCTTTTTCATTAGCCTTAATCTTTTTAGTATGTAAGTCTTTTATAAATTTCTTATACTTGGGTCCATTTTGAATGACTTCAAAAAGAGGTATGTTAACTAGTACTTTCTTTAGTGTATTAGATTTTTTTTCACCCTGCAATTTCTTAGCATTTTTGTTATCTTCCAAACAATGATGGAATGATAGTTTTATATTAATTGGTTTGTTTTTATCAAGCTCATCACTCTTTTTATTTGGAATCCTATTACTCGTCACATCAATTTCTTTCTCTAATTTTGCTTCTATTTCTTCTCGAAACCAATTTGTCTGAGATTTTAGGTTCATCCATATGCTTACCACTTCTCAATGTTATGACTAGTGCTTTTTTGTATGAAGTAGGATAAGGTTAAGATGGTAGTATCCGTTAATTTACAAATTAACTCATTTGTGTTGCCATCTGACTCAATTGGTCTTTCAACACGGTCATATCATTTTGTAATATTTGAATTATAATGTTGGGAATAATCTGTATAACTATTAAAGTTATAAGTGGGATCAATAAATCTACAATATTGGTTATAGCACTAGCTTCTTCTATTTTGGTTTGTTGTCTCAAAGTGTATTTATCATTAGAATGACTTAATTCATTATAGAAAACACTAGGTTTTCTTTCGCATAATCTATCATTTAGTAATAATTCAACCATGGCTTTTAGCTCATCTATCTTATCGTTTGATGTATTACATGTCCTTCTATTCATTTCAATTGGATTCTAATTGATTAATTCACTATTCTCACCATATTATTTAGAGTTTTTAGTCGTTTTATTTATAACTTCTCTTGCTAAAGTTGGTGTTGTGTCGAGCAAAGATACTTCATATAATGTGTCCAACAATCTTCGTTTTAAGTGATTTAATCCTTCATAAAAATATTGCATTAAATTTTTTTATGTAAATCCATACGGTGGACATAATGAAATCAATCTTTAACACAAATCTTAAAATTTATCAAAAGTTTCTCTAATCTCTAGTAAATTGTCTTGATATTGAAGTTTTTTTAGGAAAAATGCATAATATTTGTGAAATGGAGTGATTACATGTGTGTATTATATAATACTAGTTAACTTAGGTCTGAAACTTAGCCTACGTGAAGGAGAACAAGCTTAAATGACTTTCTAGATGATTTAAACAAAGCATAATGACAAAGATTGTAAATATACGTGACGATACTTTTGTAAAACAAAAGGAAGGATAGATGTAAGGTGGACTCTAGGATCATTCTAAAACTTAAATCCATCAAGATGAGATGTAGGGCTTTAATTGGTTAACATAACGCTAATTGTGTTAAACAAATATTTAAACCAAATTAGGGCTTAAAGGAACTTTTGGCTTGAAAACAATACCTAAAGGAATTGAGAAGAGAACCGTAGGAGACTTTCTTGGTGGATTTGGTGGAGGAGGGGAACTCAATCTAGTTGTCACCAAGATTAAGTAAATTACTCCCTTTCTTCTCTATTAATCCACTCTTTTAATTCATATAATTATTTTGTGTTTCTAGTAGAAGATGAATCATGGTATTTGGAGTTTGATTTGAATCACATCCTCCTGTCTTCGTGAGATTTGTATCGATTTTAGGATTAAATCTTGTATCTATTTTTTCATTCACAAGAGTACATGAATTTGTGATTTAATGGTTAATTTGATTAGAATCTTGAATATGATTAATGGAAGTGTTTTATGGCTTCATTACATGTGCTTTACTGTTGTTTTTATTAGGAATGGTTCCTTGGGAGTCGGCATGGGTTGCTGGAGATTTAAGATTACCATTTTGAATTCACGAATTCTGAATTCATACCTAACGGCATGCCAACGCCTTTCTTATAGGTCGTACGACACTGACTGGGAATGACAATACACCGAGCAATCTTTTAGTGTTGTGATGTACGACGTAGGACACTAGTAAATTACTGGTTCATAGTTTTGATTTATCGATTCGAATCACAGCAATCTTGCCCAACGCCTTATGGGTAAACCCATGGTGCTCTGGGATGGTGCTGTTTGATTTCCAAAATTAAATAATTTGCTATTTTTGAAATTTAAGGTGTTTTAATCGAGATATAATGTCGGGACAAGGATCGGGGTAGTGGTAACTAACCCTAATACTTTTGTCGTCATGGCGAAAGTGTAAAATTTATTTGAAAGATTTTTTACATCATTTTTCAAGATATTAATATGAATTTGATTAAACTTACCTCAAACAAATATACTTATAACACAAACGTGAACCTATACCAATGTAGACATGAGGAGAACCCAAATATGAATCTTAGCTAGGATTGAATTTAATCGTGACATGCTATTAGTTATGATACAATTCATGATAGTGAATGGTTGATATCTTGTTGGAATCAAGTTGAATATATCTTGTCTTTTCGTTTCATATTATCCATTGAGCTCTTTATTTATGAATGCCTATGGAACTAATATGCTTGGGATGAATAATTGTAATGGTATCTTATAATGGAGAGGCGACGGTCACTGGTCATCTCCCTCCATTATGCTTAAACAACAATATGTTGAGGTTTGGTCATATAGGATATTGTTGAAGCCAGTTGGTTGTTTAGATACCAATCTATTAAAGTCGGGTCATTTATGATATCGTTAAAGCCAATTGGTTGTCATATCACATACTTGTATTTGGTTTCCACTTCTTGACTCTATGACATTCATGTTATCATTATTATCTTGTTGACTATCTTGTTCGATCTTTCTTTTGGTTATATCTGTCATTATATAGTATGCTTGTTTATGTTATCCTTTCATGGCCAGAATGATAGTAGGAATTGATGAATAACCTTGTTCATGCTAGTTATTATGCATTAGGTATTACTTAGATGATTGAGGGTAAAACAGGCTTTTGCTTTACTAAGCACGTTGAAATATTGCTCTCCCCAATACTTTCCCCCTCAAAGTACCTCAGCTGCTGCTCAAGATAAAGGAAATGGCAAGGTTGTAGCATAGAAGCTCGTTTCTTGTTTGCAAGGTTGTTTTATTTATATTTTATTGATTTTAAGGTATTATGTATTAAACATGGAATTTTACCATATGTTGACATTGGTAAATTGTCTTTTGTTATTTCTGCAAGTTAAGGCTTACTAGATCATCGCCTGACTTCTGGGTTATCTTGAGGGGTTTGGTGATGGTTTAGTCTGGATGGCTCAGGTTATAGGAGTTGTGGTCGTCACCGTTGCCATTGGAGGTTTAGGTAGCAGAACTAAAAGGGATAATGTATAGGTTTATGGAAATTTGTGATAGCAACATCAAAGTTGGTATTAGAGAGTAGGCTAGAAAAACCTAGAAACAAAGTGGTTAATGATTACTGTTAGTATCTAGTCTGGGCATTAATACTTAGGAAAGATCCCAATTGACATCCTAACCTTATGTAATGGAGCATAGAGGCAAAATGTAGTCCAATCCTATAATTGGGATTAGGACTCGGTTATAAAATCACCAATAGTATCTAACTTAAGTCACCTTAAGGATTGTTTGGTTGTTGAGCTAAGAAAAAGTTGGTCATTATTAAGTAATGAAATCATTTGCAAATGTTTATGGTTTGCATTGACTTAATATGCACAAGTGACTAAACTTAAGATGGGAATGGGAATTAAAAATGAACAAGTATATGTTACGATGTTATTTGCTTATATATAATATATATGTTAGATATGTTGTTCATTCATCTCATCTCCTACATAATTTTTTGAAACTACCTTCCTTGAGCTGCTCACATTACATAATAAATAAACGAGGTGGAAGTTTATATGGCTTGAAGAGCGCTAGGGGTACACAAAGGGCTAATTATTAACATTGGCATGCTTAGATGGAGTGCTAGATGGCTAAGATGGTTGTGAGTCATCATAGGGCACTTGAGGATATGATTGTGACATAGGAATGCATGATCACCGAAGGAAATCGTAGGGCATTGTATTAGCTAGCAGCAGCACATGACTAACATATGACAAAGTTGATGGATGCTACTAAGGGACAGAGAGCACTAGTGGCACCATCGCATATGCCACCACCACCACAGCCACAGATAGTTCTACAAATGCCACCACGTACGAGTTGTGGGAGCTAGTTTAGGAGTCATTCCAAAGTAAGTGGTTGGAGTAGATGAAAATCCTATAGCACAAGCAATGCTACCACCACTAGCATTACCAAGAAATGTTGAAACCAACCAGATGCTTAAGATTCAAAAGGAGTTTATGAAGTACGACGTACAACGTTTCTATGCGCATGGAGTGGTGAACGAGCCGGAGCATTAGATCATGGGTCTGGAGAAGAGGAAAGAAGTTCTGAAAATAGATAGTACCACTATGGTTTTCCTTGCTTCATATCTATTTGAAGAGAAGGCTTATAAGTGGTGGAAATCAACAAAGAGGACTGCTGGACCAGTTGACTCTTATTTAAGGTTTAAGACTTTATTTTATGAGCAGTATTTCCCAAAAGTAGTCAGAGATGATAAAAGGCATCAGTTTCTGAACTTAGTGCAGGAAGGTAGACCAGTACAGGAATAATAATTAGAATACAATGAACTGTCAGATTTCGCTCCAGACTATGTGGCTACCAAAAGGAGAGGTCACTAGATACAATGATGGACATCTAAATAGCTAAAGAACTCTTAACTTATTTGAGTTACTACTTTAAAATAGATATTGAATCCAAATATCACGATATACATTCTAGAATATGCATGCAATACAAAGTTTCATTATTATAATCCGCAAATAAAAATCTATAGAATCAGTGAATTAAAGAATACAACTTGTTTAAAGCATTAAGTACGAAACCATCTCAATATATCTACATCATAAAACTGATCAAGTTCATGTTCGGACTTTGTTTAAATTAACAAACTACTCACTCATAATCATTATAAACATCATAATAAACTAAATTAAAGACAGAGTAAACACCTCTAAATAAATACTTTGGATCTTCAAATCATCTCCTAAAGCAATGAAAAATAAATCTAAAAACTAAATAAATATACTTTTGCTCTAAAAGCAATGAAATATTGATCTAAATATTTAAGGGCAATTGATTTCGTAGCCATAATGTTATATATATAGTATTCTAGGTAGTATATATATACAAAACTAACTCAAATATCTCGTATTTATCTAAAATTCTAAAAATAAAACTTAGCAATCCGTCACTGATTCCATTTATAACTCAAATCATTGGTTAAATCTTACGAATAGTGCCTCTGTGCTCCACCGACTTTTTTGATGATTTATGTGTAAATCTTGATTTAGTGCCAAATTGCTAGTAGTTATTTATGGTTGATTTTTTGATTCGCTGGTGTTTCGTTTTGTATTTCTTTCACTTGATTAAATCCTTCATTTTATTCCATTTTTCTTCCATTTATTCACATATTCTAATTATAACTTGAAATAACAAAAACAAAAGAATACCTAGTTTAATATAGCCATTTACATCATAAACCCCTCTAAATATACTATAAAACATTGTTTAGTTATTGACTTATCAAATACCCTCGAACTCAACACTTTACTGTCCTGAGCAAAGTAAAATTCTCTATTATATTCTCTTTTCTTCCCACTTTCTGATTTCCTAATTTCTAACTTTTATTCTTAAACAGAAGTGATAATTAAATAGAAACATATTATCCTCATAAAATGTGAATTATGATAGAATAAAAAGATTTAAATTACAACGCCTTATTTGACAACTCAACCTTTTAGTTGTGCAATGCACCTCAGAATTAAAAGTTAAATCAATTACCAAAGCCAAACCACTAAATACATTTTCTCAATCACCACTAATAAGAATCAAGCTTACGATGAATAATATAGAGTCTCAAGATACAAAAATCACTAAATTAATCTCAATTTCAAATAATATTTAATATAACACCACAATGAAAATTGATAAGAATTTTTAATCACCAATAATTATCATTTCATTTTCAGTTATTGAAATATTGCAATGATAAGATAATTTACTCAACTTAGCTATAAGGACTTGAGCTAAATTCTTATTTGAAAAGTTTTTCATAAACATCCTTCCTTTTTTTATATCTCTATTTTTTCCTTTCTTTCTTCTATATATATATATAGTTTTTTTCTTCATATAATATTCCTACAATTCTCAGCTCCTTTATTTTTGGAATCCGTTAATCTTTTTATATGAATTCTTCCCCACATTTTTTTCACCACTAGATTCCCTGTTCCATTTCTTTCAGAATCTATAGGTCTCTCTATTTTTCATTTAAAAACAATTTTTAGATCTTCTCATTTTCACTATAGTCAATGAAGTATTCTTTCCAACTAAGTAAAGTTTTTTTGGCTAATTTCTTATTTCTTCATTTAAATGTGGCGTATGTTCTTTTCAATATATATATATAAATACTTGACCACTAATCTTTGTATAATAAGATTCTTAGAAATCTATCTTGTTTATCTTGCACTTTTGTTTCGATTTTTTACCCATAATAAGTCTAAAACAAAGCAATCAATCCCTTCCAAGCTCCTCCAAGTGTATGCACAATCTAGGTTGAGTCAAATAGGGTATAACAACTCCTTTCTATCATAAACTTTTTATTTTCATGGGTGATAAAAATATCACTTCTATTTATATTAAAATTATATTCAATTTCTATTTTCCTAATTAAAAAAAGTAACATGAAGAAATATTATGTGTAGCTTCAAAAATCTAAAAACTCTTAGTCTACTTTGAACATTGAATAAATAGATTCTACCTCTCGATTCATCCATACTTTGCTTTTTTATACTTTACTTAACCTAAATACCACCAACCTTATTCCAAACCTAGTCCTCAAAGTTTGAAAATTAAGTCGGGTTTCCAACAAAAAAATACATCGTGAAGCATAAAAGATTTATAAATAAACATACAATGAACATATTATTATAATCATGAATTTTAAAATTAGTGAAAACATGATAAATTAAGAATTCTCAAGAATCATTAACAATACAGAATAATCACATCAAACAATATACAAACCAAAAACCATAGTAGCACAATATCACATCACATCACATAGATCATCGTATTGCATGACAAACCAAGACCTCACATAGATCACTTAAATATAGACAAAACAGAGAAAAAGAAAATTGAAACTGCCATCCAGATGTTATATCGTCACCACCATCCTCTTGATCAGGTTGTTGAGATTGGTAGCTCACTTTAGGGTCGTAGAACCTATAGTCCACTCCAACCACTGGAGTACTATCTGAAAAGACTCCCTTATTAGGCATTCTCAGTCGGGTAGATGGTATTGAAGTTTCTCCTTTCTTATGTTGCATTCTATTGGCTATACGTTTCTCGAACCTATACATGATCCTCTCAATTTCGTGTTTGTTCTAAAACTTGAACTCTTGATTTCTCAGAGTTAACATTTCATTCTGCATGATTGACCCCATTATGGCCATCTCCGTATTGTTAGTATACATGCCATTGAAATCTTCATCTGGTAGATCTGTTCTTTGGTTCATCCTCTCATTATACAAAGCATATTACATCTCTTCCAAAACTCGCCTGTTTTTTTCTCTATGTCGTTTCCCTTCTAAGTATTTCATTTTTTTCATGCCCATCCTCTAAATCTACATAGCATGTCACTTATTTGGTGCTCTTTATGTATTTATTAGTGATAGTCTTGTCGGGGTTAACATTCAACCCAGACCTATCATATGAACTTGGTCTTTTTTACCGAATTCTATGATCATAAAAGGGACCCTTCATTTTCTTTTATGGAAATTTTAAATCATGGATGATCTTTCCAACATCAAAAGTAATCTATCCCTTTAACGATGTGGTACAACAACATCGTTGTTTTGTAGTTCACAACCTCATAGAACTTCAAACTCGGTTGCAGTCTTGCATTGATGAAATAATTCATGCTTAGGTGGTTTTCTAAAATAATTATTTTGAATGTGCTTTAGATACCCATCCTTATCTAAAATAAATCCATCCCTCAAAATTGCCTCCAATCCCTTTCTAATGGTTTCATGCAAAAATCCATGTCTAAATCCATATTCGGGTTTTGTTTGTTTGTTATTTTCTCTCCTATGAAATTTCGATAAATCATAGTACATTTCTATTATTTAAGGTGAATAGTCCACTTGTCTTACTTGGACAATGGCTGTCGTCTTATTACCACTCCCATGCCCGTTAGCGTAAAATTTCCAGATTAAAATCTTACAATCCAAATCTCTATAGGGGTCCCAGTGTCATTATCGAAATTATAATCCCTAGTTAACAATCCCCAATTCCTTTTATTTATTATATTCAAAATTATGGGCTCGTACTTAATTTTGTTCTTTACATTGAAGCCCCTCTCCGAAATTATTTTTCTGTTCTTGCTAATATCACTCTCCATCCTAGCAAGACCCTTCACATTTATTAAATTATGTGCCAAAAAAAAACTCTTAGAGTCTAGGTTATGAGTTGACTGGCGAAACAAAACTTTTCGAAAAAATTATCCCTAACTTGTTCTACACCTCATGTTTTATAGAGATCTCTGATCGGCTAGAGTCGACGAATGCAGTGGTTTATTAACAACTGCACGGATTCAAAATAAAATGTCAAAAAAGAAATAAAAGAAAGCATTCACCCCACTAATTCCTCTCTTTCTCCATTCCATCACTAAAATCTAAATGTGGAGAATTTTCTCTTGGTATTCTAACTCTTTAATTATCAATTGTAATCCCCATAAACCTAATTGGTATGGTTGGAACTTCGAATTTTGTTTTGGGTTTTTCTACTAATGCTCCCTTTCGCCTGTCTTTTTTGAACTTCTACTCTTACCACTTATGGCCATATTTGTAATCAAAATTCACAAGTCCAAATAAAAATCTAAACCTGTGGATCATTGAAAATAACATTTGTCAGAAAATAATTAGGTAGAATTCGAAACTCTATTTAAAAGGAGAAATTCATTTGGGAAGTTATCTTAAAAAGCAATTTGAAACATAGATATAATTTCCATCGAAGTATTAACTTATTTATAAACTTAAAATCAATTTTTTGAATAATATAAATAATAGTGTCATAAATTTTAGTGTTTTCGAAAACAAAACAAACAAAACCCCCAAACTCATTTGAAACTCGATGTCAAATAAATAGCAAATATGTTTCTTTTGAATTGATAAAAATATTAAAATTTTGAAAATATTGAATTTGTAAACCATGATCATTGCTATCCAAAATGCCTAATCTATTGGAATTAATGAAATCATTTATCAATGATAATAGAATGAACTCCAATAAAATAATTTTGAAATCACTTGAATATTTTTGCAAAAATCCTTCAAACAAAAAATTCGTCAAAATAAAGAGCTAGGGTCATCGTGATTACTTTCTTTAGAGTGAGTCCTAAAAGATACAAGCTCTTGAATTGCTCTACAATGAATTTTTCAAGCTCTTTGTCAAAATCCCTTAAATCGTAGCCTGCTCTACTCTCCCAAATTAAAAAGTTTTTAGGTTTAATGAAACTAGAATGAGGTGGGAAACACTTAAATACATTAAGAATGAGCTTTGGACGGTAGAATCTAGGCAAGAAATTGAGCGTTGAATGAAAGGTTGCAACAATTTCTAAATTGTATTTGGTGATTTGGAGTTTTATTCTAAAAACTCCAAATCGTGCCCAAAGATTTGGGTGTTAAGTAGATCAATAGGAATGAGGTTTAGTGAATCACCGATAAGACCAGCGATTAATGTTATAAAGTTGAATCGCCACCCATTCGCCAGACTCAAATTTTTATTTAAATTTCTATTTACTATTTTTCCAATTCGTTCCAATATTAACATATATACCATTCATAAAAACTAATATAAATGTAGAATTTACTAGAACTACAAAATTTTTATTAGGATATGTAACTAACTAATAATTTTATTAAATAAATAAATAAACGAGCAAGTTAATAAAGCAAATTTGCATAAAGGCCATACAAGCAAAAACAACTCTATCACTCCCCTTTATTTAAAATTATCTTGGAGTTTAAATTCCAAAAATATTTCCAATACAAGAGACAACAAGTGAGAGGATAAAAACATACAATACTAAACTAAATTCTTAATGAAACTAAAACATAAATAAATATAGAAAATGAGTCGCTTCCCATAGAGCGATTTTTTTTGTTGTCGTTAAATCAACTAAACCCTTCTAGAATTATGTTGGATCTCCACACTTGAATTTATGATTATCCACTCTAGTGTCGTTTCAAAAAGTGATTGCTCAACCATTAATCGTCAAAGTGATAGTTTTATTATGAATATCCATAACAGCTTAAGTAGTGGTTATGAAAGGTCATCCAACAATTAAAGGAGGATCTTCATTAATAAAGTATGGCATGACCAAAAAGTTCGTGGGTACGATATATTTTTCTACTTTAACTGGTACATTCGTTATCACCCGTACTGGTTGAATTGATGTACCATCCAGTAGAAAAACTCATTGAGAAGCAAGTGCATCCAACTTCAATTGAGTAAGTAGAAAGAATTATATAGGCATGAGATTTGTATTAGAACCCGTATCACACTAACCTCTTAAGTTCCAAGCACGTTTAACTTTACTATTCAAATGTATACATCTAGGATCATTAAGTGTCACAAGGCTTAAATTCGGCTTTTCCTTTTTTATTCATCTTGGATTCAAAATCTCCCAACTTTTCAATACTCTAACTATTTTAGGGTTTCTTAATGCTCCATTATTTAGTTAGTTTATTTTCATTTGAAGTGACTTCATCATGTTCTTTCTTTGAAACTTCATTTTCAATTTCCATTGTTATTGCATTAGGTGCATAAGTTTCATCGTTAAGGTTATCATAATAGTTTAGTTCTAGAAGATCCTTATCATTAATTTTATTATCTATTAATTCATTACATTCATAATAATAGTTTAG
Source organism: Stephania cephalantha (assembly GCA_039657325.1). NCBI lineage: Eukaryota > Viridiplantae > Streptophyta > Magnoliopsida > Ranunculales > Menispermaceae > Stephania > Stephania cephalantha. The sequence continues at coordinate 25,824,866 of CM077578.1, read as the reverse complement.
TTCTACAAGTTCTATATACATTGTTCCTTTAGAAATATGTAACTTAGTTATATATGTTTTAAGAAAAGGTCTATTTAATAATATAAGTAACGGATTGGGTGAACAAATCTCCCATTTCCATGACATAAAACTCCGTTGAAAATACTAAAGTTGTTTACTTGTACTAAAATGTTTTCTAATAATCGATACGGTTTAATAATTGTATTGTCGGCTAAAGTAAGATTTATAGGTGTATTCCTCAACGACCCCATTTTCAATGATTCATCAAGTTTAAGTGACATTACATTAATTGATGCTATGAGATTATACATAGCAAGTTTAATAGAAGAAGTTCATATCATAATAGGTATGGCAAACATTCTTAGGTCGAAAATATTTCTTAAGCATTCTCCTATTTATTAATGATGACACCTTTTGCTCTAAGATTTCTTTAGATTCTTCTAAAAATTTATTTTTAGACTTAGTGACTTTAGAATCTTCATCATGATTTGATAATTTGATATTTGATTTCATTAATGGTTTATTGATTTCTATTTTCTTAAATGATTCAGAAATTTTTTCTTTAATTTCTTCTTTCCTGGAATTCGCTAATCGTTGTGGAATTGGAGAAATAAAATACTATTTTCATTCAATTTGTAAATATTATTATATTTTTTCTCATCCTGAACTAATTCAAAATTTTGTAACAATTTTTTATAAGTTTCAACTCTGGCTAAATACCATGGGTATGACCTTGTAGGAAAAGGTGTGTATTTTAATTGTTCAGGCATCTATTAAGTAGTGGGAATGCCATTAGCCATCATCACTTCTTCTTTTGTCATATTTTGTACTCTCTTTCTCTTTTTACCTTTCTTAGGTATCTTTTCTGGCATATGCGTCTCCTTTTTATTAACACAAAATAAAGCGTTAACTTAGTAGTTTGAGTATGTCCTTTAGTTTTAATACTTTACTTATTAATTTTTAGATTCATTGATTTTCTTGATTTCTCAACTCATTATAAGACATATCAATTTTTATTTGATTTTGAGAAATTTGTATAAAGTTTTGATGACTTTAGGTCATAAAATTATATAATGTTTGTTCTAAATTTAGTTGCGTAGGTTGAAAACATTGTCGAGGTTGTTGAATTGGAGTAGATTGTATTTGTGCTCTTGGTCAATGAGTGGTATAATTTTGATTTTGTGGACCATAGCTAAGATTTGGGTTTAATTTTGCAGAGAATTAACTATTGTTATTATATTGATTTATGGAAGGACCAGAATATTAGTTCATAACCGCATTTACTTCTTCAGTATTATCTTATTGTATAGTAGGATTTGCATCCTTAGGATGTGTAACTTCATGACAAAATCCACATGGTTTCACTTGGTTTAATTTATCTTTAATAGTAACTTGACCATGCTAGGTAATTCATCAAATTTTTTGTAATATGTATTACTTCTTTTATAATTAACTTTATAAAGTCTCTTAATATGTGTCGATCTTTTCACTATATTGCTTGGATTGCTTAGACATTTTATTAATAGCTTGCTTTGCTAAAGTTGGTGTCACATAGAATAATGATCCACCATATATAGTATCTAACAGTCTTTGTTCAAAATGACAATGATCCACCACATACAGTATCTAATAGTCTTTATTCAAAATGATGAACTCCTTGGTAAAAGTATTCTAATAAAGCTCTTTATGTATATCCATGTTATGGACAGGATAAAATTAATCTTTCAAATCTATACCAAAATTTATTTAAGTTTTCATCATCTATCATTTTTACGACTATGATTTGTCTTCGATATGTACTAATTTTTCTTACAGGCACATATTAATCTAGAAAACTTCTAACATTTGAGCCACGTGGTTATTCAATTTTGAGCTAGATAAAACAACCAATCTTGTGCTTGATCTTTGGATACAAAAGGAAAGCTTGAAGTTTGACTTGTTCTAATGTACCATCTTTATGTTTCATCCCATTGAATTTGTGTTGGTATTCCTTAATGAATTTATGGGGGTCATCATTATCTTTAATATAGAAGTTAAGTAGAGCACTAATGAATCCTGATCATAGTTCAAATTCAGGCAATCTTTCAGGATATGCGATACACATTGGTTCATAAGGTTATTATATTTTTATTATCTTGGCTAAAAGTAAGTTTTCCACTATCATTATTATTATTATTACTATTATTAAGGTTATTATTGGCTTCCATTTTGGTAACTTGGTGTTCCCAATGTTATTGTTGTCTTAAATTACGATTGAAAGTCCTATCTACCTCAGGATCAAATAGATGTAAAGATCATGTGGAATTAGAACGATAAAGTGGGTAGGCCATAAAACGTCTAAAACTCCTAAGAAACTATATAAAATCCTTGGCAATGACACCAAAAAAATTGACACGTGTTGAGTGCATACAATAAGTTTCCCATATATTCGTATTATTTGTAGTAATGATAAGTGGGATTGTCAACATAAGGATTTTGCAAACTTTTGTAGGAAAAAGCCTTTCAATAGTTTTTATTATTATTTTACTTTAATGTAATTATTTAATTAAAACAAAAATAAAAAATCACTAATTCAAACTATAATAAATAACAAAACTAACTAAAAATGTAATTAACAAAATTTAAATTCACTAAATTCAAATTAATTCAATTCAATAAAAATAAACATCTAAACAAACAACCAAAACAATGAAACATCAATCCTTTTGCATCCAAACATATTACTTAAATCATAGTCATAAGCATACTTTAAACTCTTTATAAAGTATTTTAGATAATTAAACTACAATCATAACTAATTAGATAGCCCTTATCAAGCCATTAGTTCTCCTTAAAATAATGGAAAACTCACATTCTAATTTTATTGAATTAATCCTTTGAAAGCTCAAAAAAGTTAACTTTAGGCAATAAAACCGCATTACGTTCCTTGAAAACTTTGAACTACTAAGCCTAATACCTTCAGAAAATCACTTGAAAATTAAACTTAGATCTCAATTCACCTCGGATATCTCAATGGTAAAAGACCTTTTAAACAATCAAAGTCACTACTCTAAACTAGATATTGAATCCAAATATCACAATGCACAATTCTACACTATTTATGCAATACAAAGTTTCATAATTATAATTCGTAAATAATGACCTATTAAATTAGTGAATTAAAAAATATGATTAGTTTAAAGCATTAAGTACAAAATCATCTCATTATGACTACTTCACAAAATTGATCAAGTTCATGTTCGGACTTTATTTAGATTAATAAACTACTTACTCATAATTATAATAAACATCATAATAATGTAAATAAAAGAAATATACAAATGCCTCTGAATAAATATTTTGAATCTTTAAATAGTCTCCAAAAGCTATGAACAATAAATCTAAAAACTAAATAAATAAACTATGGCTCCAAGAGCAATGAAATATTGATTTCAGTACTCAAGGGTAATTGATTTCATAGCCCTAAGGTCATATACAAAGTATTATAGGTAGTACATATCATAAACTAATACAAACTTCTTGTAGTTATCTAAAATTCTCAAAATTGAACACACGATTTGTCACCGATTCCACTTATAACTCAAATCGTTGGTTAAATCCTTAGAAAAATGCATCTATGTTCCATCAATTTGTCTAACACTTTATGCATAAATCCTGAATCGATGCCAAATCGCAAACATTTATTTTTGGTTAATTTTTAATTGGCTGATGATTCATTATGTATTTCTTTCTCTTGATCAAATCATTCATTTTCTTCATTTTTTCATCCATTTCTTCACATATTCTAATTATAACCTGAAATAACTTAAACAAGAGAAAACCCACTATGATATATCCTTTTTCATCCAAAATTAACTTAAAATATACTATAATGAACTATCTTATTATTGACTTATCACTAGATTATCACGGACTTGTTGGATTATCTCGAGGGGTTTGGCGATTGTTTAGGCCGGTCGACCCTTGTTGTAGGAATGGTGGTCATCACATTTACTGTTTAGATATCTTTGGTGAATTATGTTCTAAGTTTGATATTGATATGTATAATTTCCATAATATTGGCTTAGTATTAAGAAGCTTTCATAAAGTATAAGGTTGTTTTGTTTCTATTAGTTATTATTAAGCTTTCGAAGAACTACTGGTGATAAGATTAGAATATGGTTTTTCCATTAGTACAAGCAAAACTAATAGTTTGATAAAGGATATCAATCTTGCTTATGATTTAGGTATAATGATTGAAGACTACTTAATTATATTATGATCGTATGACGATGACTATACTTTAATTAATATGTTCAGATTCAAAAAGGTTTATGTTTCATTATTATGGATATTTGTTTAGAAGTTTGTTTTATATTGATCTAATTTGATTTGAGTTTAGAATATTTATTATTAGTGAATTTTTAATTGTGTTAGTTTAATTAGTTTAGTTGATTGTCAAAGTTTGATTAGATAATTTTAATTCCTGTTAAAAAAAATTAATTAAGTTATAGTAAAATAATAAAACACCTTGGAAAACCCTATTTCTTAGGAAGTTTGCAAAATTCATATGGAAACGATCCCACTTACCACAACTATAAGTAATAAGAATATACAAGAAACTTATTGTACATGCTAGACACATGTCATATATATAGGTAGTACACGTCATCGTCCATAAATAAATAATTTTAAGTTTGTTACAAAATTGCCCTTTTCCATCAATGGAATGCGCCCCACCACAAATTCAAATTAAATAGTTTCAAACCCTAGTTCCCATTCTTCAGCTCTTGTTCCCATCACAAATCTAGCCTTAAATCCACCAAATCCCCTCATTTTCTTGCTTGTTTACCCTATGTTAGCTATTTATAGGTTGCTCAATGTTTTTCAGCCAGTAGAACCGTTTGTTGGTTAAGGGTTTGTGTGATGACTTTAGGTTTGGCGTTGTTGTTTAATCCTCAAGCAAACGAGGGAAAGTTTATGTTTTCAATGAATTTGTTGTTTATTTGTCTCATTTTTTATGTTTTCTATCATGATAATGTACCCATCACTAAGTTTAACCGCAATCCCACAGTACTCGGCCACACACAACCGTGATTTATGCTTTGGCCTAAATCGTCTATCGCCGAGACCATTGAGTAAGTTTCAACTTAGAAATAAATGAGAAAGCCCAAAGGCCACAGGGTTGTGTATATTTGAGCCTACTTGTTTGGTCTCGTTGACCTATTACCCAGACATTGAACTATGTCTTGGTTTCTTCCAACGTAGTATCATAATAAGCTATGTTTGGAATTAGTCTCAATGGGTAGTAATTGAGACCCATAGGCAACTATAAGTAGCACGATACTGAAACGTATGTTTTATGTCTCGGTTGTATAATTTCGAAACATATTACTAAGTTGTTTTTTTCATTTTTTTACATGATTCTTGTGCACTATGCTTATAACATTTTTCCATATCAAATATAGATCGAGGGTATTCTATTATTTCTGGGCAGGATGTTAATGGCGAGCCCTCGATAACACACAAGCGGCGACTACTCCCGCTAATTATAGCAAAAGAAGGCAGATACTTCATCTTATTAGAAAGGGAAGCAAAAGGCTTGTTAGCCTAAGGGTTTACGTACACGCTGACCGGCGGTGGATGATAACCTTGACAAGGCATTTCATGCTTCCTTGCGGGACCCAAGGCTCGATGTTGCAGAAAGTTGGGATGAGGCATCCAAGTATAATGATAAGGCTTACGAGGTAGAAGAAGACAAAACCACTATAGCCCAATGCTACGTGATCGAGAGTAGTAGTGGTGGTTCTGGTAAGATTGACGAAATGCTTCAATACATCCCATCCTCTCCTTTATGTGGTGGTCCTGTCGATAGCACTTTGTTGAAGAGTTTCAAGAATCATGTAGCAACAAAAAATTGGAACAATGATGTTTGATTTTTGCAAAGTTTCATTCCATTTTGAATGAAATTATTTTTAATGTTATTCATATAAGATAATGTTTTTATGAAGTTTGTTTTGTTGTTGCAGTATCGACTGTTACTTAAGTGCATAAACCACGGGCTCAAATAGTTGAGTGAGATTTGCAGTTTTGCCACCTCGACATCAAGGGCCTGTAGAGGATCATTCAAAGGTCTTATTTGGCATTACTCAAAGACTACTCATATCGAAAGGGCAACAAGGAGTAGATCTCAACTTTTGTCGATAATTTTGCAAGGTACACAGAAGATTCTTGTGTAGAGGCGATCAAGATATTTTCCAATTCGCTCGCAGCTAGTCTTGAAGAAGTCGAGGAAGGGGTTAACATTAAGAGGGGTGTCACCGTAAGGATGTGTTGGCTAACGAGTCATTGGTACCATAAAGCCAAGTCTAGTACTTTTAGTGCCAAGTCTACTACTTCTACTTACTCTAGAGTGGAATGCACTGCACGTGCAAACATATTGTACTTGCTTTGATACACTTTTTTGTCAATAATTGTAATGACCAAAATTAACTAAAGTAGTAATTCGGGCCTTACAAGGATAACTTAGTTTACTCGGACACAAGAATCGAGGGAATATATAATTTATGGATGATGGTTGTTTATGTGCAGTTTTTAAAATCATTATATTATTATATTGCATCGCATGTGTGTACATTGCTATCGGGCGAGTTGATGTGAAGGGTAGGTATATTGGAAAGCGTGTTTATGCGGGTATCGGGTAGGAGGTACCCGGGATTGTAGGACAAGGCTAACTATAGTACATAGTTGGTAATTAAACCATAGCCTAAGTTAGTTCATTCGATAATGTGAAGTAGGGTGCTCCTTGAGATGCTTATCGAGGCGCGAGGCACTGGGCCGGGTAGTCATGGATTATAGTTAGCCCATAGTTGGATGAGAAATCAAGGACCTTTGATAGGTTTCAAGATGATTCTAAAGTGCACAAATCAAGGCAAGATGTGTCACTAAATGGTGTTACTATGGAGATGGACAGCTCAATAGAGAGCCTTAAGATAGTTCTTGAGATATGAACAACGAATGAGGTCACAAGAAAAGTATAAATACAACAATTTAGTCGGATTTCATATGATTCCACTTAATGCTACATTCAAATTTGGAGAGAATAATAGGATTTATGAGAAATTAGATGCTGAATTTCTGTATTTAGAGCTCAACTTGGGAGATCAAACACAAGGTAACCATCTCTATTTCACTAAATTCATCAAAATGAGCTAAAATTGGGATGTTTTGGTGGAAATTCAAATTTTGATGACTAGACTACTATTTTTGATGAATCTTTGATGATTTACATGTCAAATTAACACTGCAATTAAGGTTTTTAGACTGGTTTCAATGGAAATTAGGTTTTTGGTTATAATTGAAATGTTGGATGAATGTAAGAATTTTTGGAAATAGAATTAAATTGTTGTTTTGGTTGTTGTTGATGAAGTTTGGTTATTACCCATGTGTTGAGAATGGGTCGACCACTGTTGCGTGGCCAATTGGGGTGTTGGGGACACAATTCTCGAGTTAGAATTCTTTCACTCGGCATGTATAACGCGCAATCCTGACTGGGTTACGCGCTATCCAGTTTGGGTGCTCGATTGTTCTTCGAAATGAAGAACAATAACACAGTAGGAGTCTCTCTAGCGCACTACATAAACCTAGCGCGCTAGGTGCTCAATTGACATATACAAACCTAATTTAAGGGTGTTTTTGGTAATTTTCAACTTAATACACACTAAAACACTTGAAGATGAAACTTATCGAGCATGCAATAATAATACCCACCTATTTATTATGCTTTAAGTTTGTCATGTACAATAATTACTAATTAACTATATTATTTAGAAAGCAATACATATTTAAACAAACACAAAGATAAAAATTAAAGAATGCAACATGAATTAAACTAAATCAATACGGATGTTAATTAAAGTAATCAATGTGAATAATGAAACACTAGAGCAAAGGTAATTACTAACTAAGTTGTAGTCAATTAATCGTTGATCATGAAAGATAAGTTCAAACAATTCATTAACAAGTTGATAGCCTTTAGCCAGCTACCGATTTTCCAAAACTCAATGCAATTGCTACATTCTTATCTTTGTAAATCTGCTCATTGGATAAAACACAATACCATAAAAATACAGTAGCATTACACTCAGTGAAAATCATACCTAATCTCAGCAAATATTAACCAAAGCCGCATAATAAAATATTTCAAACACAGTCACCTAGAACATCCATACGTGAAATGCCCTATAGATTAATCCTAGTTATACTTCTATATAATTATTTTCAATAATTATAGTAGATGCAGAATCAAAATATCATAATACATATTACACATTATGCATGCAATACAATCTCCATTAGTTGTATATAATATGCAAAAATAACGTGTTAAATCCATGATTGGCTTGTATTGAATAATAATGAATGAATTGTTAAAATAAAGATCTGATCCAAAGACTTACAACCATAGTGTAGCAATCCCTTGGTCTAGAAAATGAACTAGCTAATAATAACTATGAAAAACTCCATTAAAACTAAAAAGGAAATAAAAAATAAAAAAGAGAGAGAAAGATAGAGAGCGAGAGAGAGAAAGAGAGGTGAAGAGTTAGGAGGCCAATGCTTATTTTTACGCTATTTTTTTATTTTCGTGCTAGCCTCTAGAGTGGTTTATATAGGCTAGAATAGGTTAGATACTCATATTTTGATAGTTACAAACTTTGTCTAATTCACTTTTTATTTGGTTTAATCAGATTTTATTGATTTATTTAGAGAATTTCCCAGCTCCATCTTGAGTCAAATCTGTAGCTCAGTTGGTTAGGCGCTTCGTTTGGTTTTGATCAACATCTGTTCGAATCCCATTCCAAGCATTTTATCCACCTTTATTTTTTCCATTGTTTTGCTTTATATACATTAATTTGTCATTTCATCACAAATGACCAAGCAGCGTCGATGGTTGAGATGCCCTCAATGACTTGGTTACTAGGAATTGATTCCCATCTCTAACAAATTTCTTTATTTTGCTCCACTTCATCCATTTTAAAGGCATGCATCTCGAGGACAATCTTGCGGTCAGAACAACACAACAGATTGATACAAAATGATCACTTCATTAGGTGACACGATCAATTTTATTCATTTTATCTTCATCAACTATTTAGCAGGTATCTCGAGGTAGATCGGACACACTTATTCAAAGATGTACATTAACTATCTTGCATCTTCCCACATTGGATCACTGCTAGCTCATCAACTTTGCATGGGCCATGCAAACACCCTCGAACAAATCACTCCACAAATAGCTCATCGCCACGTCATCACACCTCCAACCAACTATTGTCACGTCATTATCAAATGACATCAGCCTTGTGGGCCCCGATTTACTACCTCAAGATCCACGCAACATGTTTTTCGAGGTAAATCCAACGTAGGACTATTATTAATGGATTTTGCACCACTTTTCTCCCTGATTTCAAATATTCTCCTTAAAATCTTAAAATCTCAAAAACAAGAGAATACCTATTGTAATATCATCATTTATATATAAAATCAACATAAATTACACTATGAAAAGTGTCTACTTTTGAAATTGTTAAATACCCCAAACTTAGCACTTTGCTGTCCCGAGCAAATGTATAGTCTAAATCATATTCTTTTTCATTCTTATAAACTGATTTCAATCTAATTCATCTTAGCTTTAATAAATAGAAGTTTTAAATACAAGTGGTCTTTGAATAGAAACCTATTACCTTCAAGAAAATGAAATTATGATAGAATATAATAATTTAGATAAAATGAAACATCTCTTAATGATAATTCAATCGCTTAATGCAACACCCTTTAGAAATTAAAGTTCACTAACCAAGGTTAGTACATAATGTAGGTTTTTTCAATCTCCACTGACAAACATCAAACTTTTCAATGACTTATGTAGAATCTCAAAACACAAAAATCAATAGATTAATTTTAATTTTTAAAAAATACTTTATAATAGCACCATAGTTAAAATCAATAGGAATTTTGCTAAGATCATTTAAAACTTATTAGATTAAGAAATACTTCTCTGAACTCTAGCTTCAAGCGCTCAAGCTAAATCTTTTCTTTGAAGAGTTTAAGAACATCCACCTTTTTCATATCTCATATTTTTTCTACTCCATTCTAATTATTTTTTGACTTTCGAGTCCTTGCTCCATTTCCAATGGACATTCTTACATTTTTCCCACTATATATTCCCTGCTCCATTTCCCATAGAATCTAAAGGACTCTCTATATATTTATAAACTTTTGTTAGCACTTCTCACTTCCAATAAAATTGAAGAAAGCATTCTTTCTATCTCATAAAAATTATCAGTTTTTAACCCATTTCTTCTTTCAATTGTGGCACAATAACTTCATATATATACTATGAAAATACTTAATCAATAGCTTTTATATTACGAGATTCTTAGAAATCTGTCTTAGTTCACCTTGCACTATTGTTCCGATCTTTTACCCATTATTATGACTAACACAATGCATTCAATTTAGTGAAATCATCAACCAGTTAAGTTATTAAAAATGGGCTTAAAAACATTTTGATTCCTTCTATCATAGAATGCACTTTGGTCATAAAAATATCACTTCCATTAAAAAATCTATTATATATATTCATTTCATTATATTATATTCCAAATTAAAAATAAAGAAAAATGAAATTCATACTTACTTGAATTCGGAAATAAATTTTTAAAAAAATTAATTTTCACCAACTCACTCGATTGTCAATTTAGAATTTTGAACTTTGCATCAATTCTGAACTTATCTTCTACCTTTCTTTCTTTCCATGCTTTCTTTGTTATACTTCACCTAAAATACCCCCAAACTCGATCCAAACCTTTACTCAAGGTTTAAAAATTAAGTAAGGTTTTCGACAAAACAAAGATACCTCGTGAAGCTTTAGCAAATTTATATTTGTAAGACTAATGTAAATAAAATTTGAATATATGAATAAACTTCTTGCAAAGAAAAGGTCAAATGATAAATATTATATACAAGCATCATCATCATGAAAAAAAAAAAAAAAAAAACAATTTTCAAAGTATTTTGTAACAGATCACAATTCCAAGTTATTAGACATCGCAGATTAACTATATTTAAGTTTTCATAAAACACCCCCAATCTCATTTTAAACTCATAATCAAACCAATTGCCTATTAAATCATTGAATTGTTAACTTAAAACAAAAATCTTGACAACTTTTCATGTATATTAAAAATCTTAGTGTTCACTTCCTATTATTATTTTCATAATTCCCAATTATGCTCTAATAATTTCAAAAATAAATATTCATTTTGAAGCTCAATTTTTTTTTTCATTTAACGATTCAATATTGGGTAGTGAATCAAGTAATCATATTATAATCAAGATTAGGAAAGTTAAATATAGACAAAAATTTATTTTCTAGTCGAATAGGTTGCAATTCTTGTGCATATGAAATGATTAATGTGTTTTGCAATGTAAGGTTTTACTATTCATAAAAAATTTTGGCCTAGCAAATCTAGAGTTTCAGTCGAATCGCAGACTATTCGCTACCTAAATTTGTGAAAACAAGCTTTTGTAACACAATGATGTGTTCAACGATTTAAGTTATAAGGTGGATACGCTATTGAATCGCTAACTTGAAATTTTCACTATAAATTTTGTAATCAATTTATCTAGCGATTCCCAGTGATAATTCATATCGGTGAGAATTTGCCAGACATTTTTTAATATTTTTTCAATTTAATTTATTTTCTTTCACACATTTCACATATAAACATCAAGAATGAGGTACAATTTATAAAATTATCAAAATTTGAGTATGATATGCATACTACAATAATTTCATTACTAAATAAATGAAATAGCCCATTAATAAAAAAAATTCATAAAGACAATTTAATGTAATACTACGCAGTCCTAGTCAGGTTCTAAATTAAGAAGTTGTCCTTCTATACCATGTTTAAAAACAATTTTCTCATTCCCAACATGTATTTTAATAGTTCCTTGATTGATGTCAAGTGTTGCATTAGTAGTTGTTAGGAAAAGTATTTCAAATGTAATTCCAACATCATCATTAAGTTATAATCAAGAATAATAAGATTTAACAAGAAACTAAAATTTTCAATTTTAACTTCCACATCTCTAATTATACCATTTTTCTCTATTATCAATCCATCAACAGAAAAAACTATAATATTGTGATTTTCACTATATTTTCTACTGGGAAAATTGTATTCCAAAACATAATATAAAGTTATGGTGTTATATGATGTATTGGAGTAACAATAGAAATTCTCAACTTTCATACTATTGGTAACAATGGAGATTGTTATGTTTCTTGATTTATCATTCTTATTCTTATTAGTTATTTCTTCTGCTTCCTTCATAAAGAATGAATTGATAGAATTCAGTTCCCTTACCATCTTAATGTTTAAATTGACCTAGAGGGGTCATGCAACATCAAAGGAACTAAACTCAGCATTTTCATCTTATTTTCCATTTTTAACTTTTCAATCTTATGGCTTAATAATATTTTTCTTGCTTTCTGATTGTTTAAATGTCCATTATTGAGTTATTTCCTTATCATTTAAAGTGTCTTTAACTTCTTCCTTCTTTGAAATATCATTTTCGATTTCCATCTTAATTGCATTAATTGCATATACTTCAATATTTAGACTATAATAAGGGTTTAATACTAAAGAATCGTTATCTTTAATTTCTTTGCTAGACAATTCATTAGAATAGTTATAGTTATTCTCATTATTAAATACTTTAAGTGACATAACATTAATTGATGTTCCAAGATCAGACATAGCAAAATCTATAGAATATGTTCCTATTGTAATATGTATTCCAAATATTCCAGGATCATAACCTTTTTCGGGTATTTTCTTTTTAATTAAAGCATACACCTTTTTTCCGAAGTTTTCCTTAGATTATTGTAAATTTTATCCTTAAATTTAGAGAATTCTTTCAAAACTTCATCATTGTTAGAAAATTGCATTATTGATTCCAACAATAGTGTATTGATTTCTATTTTCTTGAAAGTATGTCTTCATTATTTTCTTCCTCCCTAGCATCAGCTAATCGTTGTGGAACAGTACAATATGAAAACATTTCTTCATTCAAATTATCAAGAATCTTATCATTTTTATCCATTTCATTAACTATTTTAGACTTTTAAAAGGATTTTGCATATGCATCAACTATGGCTAAATACCATGAGTATAGCTTTTCAAAAAAAGATGTATATTTCAATTGTTCTGTCATCCATCCTCTACTAGGATTGACATTGGAAATCATTTCTTCATCTTCTTCAATTGTTTAATGTATTTTATTTTTCTTTATACCTTTTAGGTATATTTCCAAGTATATGTGTGTTTTGCTTAGTATCAGTCATTTAGTTGTGCTTGACTAGTAGGAACAATTGAGTAGGTGCTTTAGTTTGATTAATAAATGTATTAAGTTGCTAGTTCATTTGGCTTAATTGATTAATATCACCTTGTAGTTTTTGGATTATTTGATCATGCTCCTTGTTAGAAATTTTCTAATGGAATGGTTCTTTTAATCCATATAGGTGACCTAAACCTTTGATAACTCTAGTTATTTAGACTAGTTCTTGTATTCGGTTGTAGATAATTTGTATAGACATTAGAGTTATAATTAGATTAAGTGAATTTACCATAATGTTTCAACATCACATTAGCATTTTTAATTTTTTCTTCATGCATTAAAGGGCATTCATTATCAAAATGAATATTATTATTACAAAAAGCACAAGTTTTCATTAGGATTGATCTATCTTTTAATAATAGCTTAACCATGCTTTTTAATTCATCAATTGTATCATCTGATGTGTTCAATTTTCTTTCCTTCCTTTGATAAAGTGTCTCCTTTTTGGGTTTAGTCGTTTCACCATATTGATTAGATTTTTATTATTATTATCAAGATTTATATATATGTATTATTCAATACTACTCCTAATGATATGCCTCATTTTTATGTTTCAATTTCCACATTCATGCTTCAATCAAATGATCAATATATTCAATTCCTAAGTTAAGCTTTAAAACATATCAACGAATGTATTACTATTAATCTTATTTCTAGTTTCAAAACATATTAAATAATATAATGTTTCAAAAACTAGAACTACCTTTTCCAAGACATTCTCGGTCCAAACCAATCTATAATGTATTCAAAAAAGTGAGAAACTGGGAGAGAAACTCATATTTCTACTGAAAATCTAATTTTTACATATGATTGCTATTAACTCATTCATATCGATTTAAACTTTCAAAACCGCCCTGAAAATGATTAGAAACTCTTACTTAAACAAATTTGTGTAATAACACCTTGAATTGATACTTTAAACTAAAAACATAAATTTTTTGCTATATAAGCCAAGAATCATTGTAAAAACCTCATTTCATTTCTTTTAAATTTATAAAATCTATAATTTTGGAAATTAATTCAATTCCAACAAAATATTTTGAAATCTAGAACTAATCAATAGTTCTAGTTGAAATTGAAAAATCGCAAGTAAACTAAATAAGGAAATGAGTGATTACCTCCTTGAGAGTGAATCCTTAAAAATATTGACTCTTTAACACTTCTAATTTCATCTTCAAACCTTCAATTCGAACTCCCTCGTATAAGCCTTAACTTGGCTATAAATAATAAAACTTGATAAATTTTAGGTTAAAATGACCAAGAATGTATTGGGAATCACTTAAATGCATTAAAATTAAGTTTTTGAAGGTTGAATCTAGGCAAAAATCGATTAAAAAATATTTGTTCTAAAAAACATGGATTTGTGCTCAGCGAATTGGTATTTAAGTAGATTTGCTGACAAATAGCTAGTCAAATCGCGAAAAACTAGTCTCTTTGGTCTAATGACTTGTCCAACAATTCCTAGTATAAAACCTGCATCACTGACAAACTGGTGCCGATTTACCCAGCGATTTCCAATGTTATTTTATATTGCTGAAGATTCACTGCAGTAATTTTATTTTTTAAATCTTGAATTTTTTTTAACTTTCACTTTCAAAACATTGAAACCATAACATAATAAAAGTATGAACTGATAAATCAAGGAATTGTCATTGAAAATTTTAAACCAAGTTTTGTGAGCCCAAAATTTTACTAGTAAGGGTAAAATCAACAAAATAGTAAAAATATAATCTAGTGTTTCAGGTTCTACTTAAAGACTTGCCACTAATATAACGACTTAAGTTAGAATTTTAAATTCCAACCAAGTATCAAAACACAAAAGTCCTAATAAGTAGTCAACTTCCTAAAAAAACTAAATCAAGCTAATTAGGATTTAATTAAAGTCAAACCTGGTACCAACATATTGTAATCTCTTTTTCCTTCTTAAGTCTTCTTTAACCTGTAATGATTAATAAATGGATTTTAGGGATTAGCTAAAATGGTTGCATAACTAAACTAAACTAAACTAAATTATCCTAGACTAAACTAAACTGAACTAAACTAGAATGATATAAATGCATGAAAATAAATAAAATACCGATTGGTTGCCTCCCAACAAGCGCCTTTATTTTAATTTATCGGCTAGATATAGCTCAAAGGATCATGTAACACCCACTACTTGAGAGTAGTCACGAACAAATGAATTCACCATAGCTTTGGCAAAACCTCTTTTAGAACTTTAAGTTCATCTTAGACTTCCAATACATAAGTATCCATATAATCTTGACCATCTAACAAATAGTTGTCAACACCGCATAAATTTTCCAAGTGCCGTTTTTGTTTCATCCCCATTTCAAATTCCACAAGAATGTGTGAAACACGAGGTTGATTCATTAACATTAGAGGTTGATCTTATTTCATCTCGTCATATGGTTCATATATCCATTCCAAGATAATTCAACTTCCTTTTCAGCTTCTTCTTCATTACTTGCAAGTTTAACTTGTATCACAGTAGAATGCCAATTAGAAAAAATATGTTCATAATTAGACATACATACCCTTTCACACTTTTGCAGCGTGAGCTTTCATATTGATCATGATTGTTAGAGTAGGAGGATATGAAGTAATCCTATAAAATGTTAAGGATAAGGATCTAGATATACTAAAAAAAAAAAAAACCCTAAGAAAATTTAAACTCAATCCCCGGTAATGGTGCCAAAAATTGACAAGTGTTAGTTGTGCAATAATAATACCTACCTATTTATTATACTTTAAATTTGTAGTAGCGGTAAGTGGGATATTCTCCATAGGAACTGTGTAACTTTCTTTACTACAAAATGGTTTTTGTCACGTGTTAATAATTACTAATTAAATATATTATTTAAAATGCAATAAATAATTAAATAAACATAAAGATAAGGATTAAAGAATACAACTTGAATTAAAATAAATTAATATGGATAGTAATTAAAGTAGTCAATGCAAATAATGAAAACCTAGACCAAAGGTAATTACTAACTAAGATGTAGTCAATTAATTGTCGATCATGAAAGATAAATTCAAACAATTTA
Source organism: Stephania cephalantha (assembly GCA_039657325.1). Lineage (NCBI taxonomy): Eukaryota > Viridiplantae > Streptophyta > Magnoliopsida > Ranunculales > Menispermaceae > Stephania > Stephania cephalantha. The sequence goes on along the minus strand of CM077578.1, from coordinate 25,808,370 downwards.
TTAATAGATTTAGCCGGCCACCAATTTTCCCAAACTCATTGGAAATGCTACATTCTTAACATTGTAAATCTACTCATTAGATAAAACGTAACACCGTAGAAATATGATAGTATTACACTCAGTGAAAATCATACCTAATCTAAGCCAATATTAACCGAAGCCGCATAATAAACTACTTCAAACACAATTACCTTGAACATCAACTCGTGAAATGCCCAATAGATTAATCCTACTTAGTACTTCTATATAATTGTTTTCAATAATATATAGGATGTAGAATCAAAATATCACAATACATATTGCGCACTATGCGTGTAGTTGTAATACACAAAAACAACTTGTGAAATCTGTGGTTGACATGTATTGAATAATAATGAAAGAATTGTTAAAATAAAGATCTCCTAAAAGACTTACAACCATAATTTAACAATCTCTTAGTCTAGAAAATGAAGCAGCTAATAATAACTATGAAAAACTCCATTAAAACTAAAAAAGAAATAAAACGAAAAGAAAAGAGAGAGTGAGAGAGAGAGAGAGAAAGAAAGAAAGAAAGAAAGAAAGAAAGAGAAAGAGACAAGGAGCTAGGAGGCCTATGCGTCTTTTTTACTATTTTCTTAATTTTCGCGCTAGCGTTTAGAGTGGTTTAAATATGCTAGAATAGGATAGATACTCCATATTTTGATAGTTACGAACTTTGATTAATTAACTTTTTACTTGATTTAATTAGGTTTTATTGATTTATTAATAAAATCTGCTATTTAGCTTCAAACACGGATGTGTAGCTCGATTTTCTAGGTGTTTTTATGTTTGGGTGGATCACCTTGACTTTGAATCCCACTCGAAGCATTTTATCCTCCTTTATTTTCTCCTTTGTTTTGGTTTAGATATATTTAAATAATTTGTCATCTCATCACCAATGACCAAGTAGCCTAGATGGTTGTGATGCGCTCAACAACTTGGTGACTTTGGATCAATTCCCATCCCCAACAAATCTCCATGTTTTGCTCATGAATATCCTTATTTTGCTCGAGAGTTACTGCAATTTTGCTCCTGAATCTCCTTATTTTGCTCTTGATTTTCTGCAACTTAATGGCATGCCTCTCGAGGATGATTCAGTTGTCTAAATAACAACACAAAAATGATGACTTCAATAGGTGACACGATCAACCTCATTCACTTGATCTTCATTAACTGTTCAACACATGTCTCGATATAGATCAAACACACTTCTTCAAGGATGTACATTTACTATCTTATATCTTTCCACATTGGATCACTGCTAGCTCATCATCTTTGCATGGGCCATGCAAACACCATAGAATACATCACTCCACCAATAGCTCATCGCTACATCATCACACGTCTAACCTACTAATGCCACATTATCATCATGTAACATCTCCCGTATTGGCCCCGATTCACTACCTCCGGATCTGCGCAATATGTTTTTCAAGGTAAATCCAACATAGGACAATTATATATGTATTTTACACAATTTTTTGCCTTCATTTGAAATATTCTCCTTAAAATTGTAAAATCACAAAAATAGGAGAATACCTAGTGTAATATCATCATTTATATATAAAACCAACTTAAATTACATTATAAAAAGTGTTTAATTGTGGACTTCTCAGTAGTCAGTCTAAATACATAAGAATTAGACATCAGGGGACTAGGGGAACCATAGCTCAAGTACTGGGGAGCTAGTCGAGGTCAAATTTGAAAGTCTGGGCAAGTCAACGTGCATTTTTGAAGTGCGTAAAACTAATTGGGAAGCTTCACTGAATTGATGGCGTTGTTTTATCAATATCAGATCACATGTGTGACTATTTGTAAGCGCACATAGGTTATCACTTTATATTCGGTTGCGTAGATATTGGTTGTGGCCAAATCACTTACACAGGTTGTTGGTTTTAGTGCTCGTGTCGACCACAATAGAATATATCTATGAATGTAGGAGGAATTTAAGGTGTTTCCTTGACTTGAAATAACGTTTGGAAGGGTTTCTCAATGTAAGTATGAGGGCATATATGTGGTTCCTGTCTTATTTTATCGATGGATCGACTAGTTTAGGTCGAGGTTTTCTTATGTTATTCGGTTGTTTATTTACTATTATATCACTTTTGAGCCTGCTTAATTTGTATGTGCAGTTAGATTATTTCGCTGCCGTCTTTCCATGTTATATGCCACCTAAATTCATGTGAGTATGACTTTTTGTTACTAGATGTATTACTTGCATGTCTTGTAGTCTTATCAATTTTTTTCATGAATATTGTGCGAGTTACTCTTAGGATTTTACTTACTAAACTCGTCACTGTATTTGTTGGGTGACCGAGTGGAGATCCTTCGATGAGCAATGGCAATTGAGTTCTAGGCGACTACCTCTGAAACAATGACATCATGTTAGGGCCCGTCTCACTAAATCCCGACTTAGAATAATTCCCCTAATTAGGCATCTAATCCATGTGGGGGTATGTGCCCTATGCAAATTCTGTAAACGTTTTTTAACTATTATAAGTAGATGCATGTTTCTTTTATAATAGTATCTATGGATAATTATTGTATTATTATATATATCCTAGTCAGTTATTATTATGGGAACAATAATAAACTAAGACTAGTATGAGTCTTGATTGATAATCATGTGATGATTATGCGTATACGGATACGGATCAAGATAATGGGTATCTATTGGGAACAGATGCTGGACCGACCTGCTATGATAACACTACATGGACAAAGTCATAAGTGATTCTAATGAGAGTTATATCATTTAGTTCTTTGACTTGAGATCACCAGAGACTCCAACATTAAGAGCACAATGATTTGATACAATCAAACGTTGTGTTTAACTGGATGATTATAAAGATTGTGATTGGTCATTGCTAGACTATTGTGTGGATGTTGTATGATCAAGATGGAATTCTTCCTCTCTTTTAGAGAGATATCTATTGGGCCCCTCGATATGTTAGACTGATAAATAGCCATGCCTAGTGAATTTATTGGATCAATGTCACTTGACAATTTTAGTTTACTCGGACATCGAGACTAGTAGATTGAACTATAAGGGTGACATTCCATGTCTTATGTTCAATCAAAAGATATCGCGTGACAAAGGAATATGATATACACTGTCTATTAGGTTGTATCGATTTATTGATCTTCATGCTACCTGGGTAGTCATAATACCTTGTTAGAGACCGCTTACGACTTGTTTACCAAAATGGTTTTGGTTCACTGCCAACGTTATATGAATCTATTGGGTCGCACACAAAGAACGTATTTGCGCGATTTAATATTATCTGGGTTAATGAATTTTATTTGATAAAATTCATTTTAAAGATTCTCATTAAATGTCCTAGTTTGACTAAGATTCAAGATTCTAATACATTTCTAGTGTGACTAGAAATCTTGTTTCTTAGTAAATCCTATTTTAAATAGGACTCTAATTGGAATTATAGTATGACTTTAATTCTTATTTGAGTTTTAGATAAATTACAACTCTTATTGGATTAGTAATTATATATTATCTATGACTCTATCCTTTTTAGAGTTAGAGTTTATCTGGACTTTATTTGGGGTGTGAGTAGGAGATGGAGTTCTTTTAAAACTGACCATAGTCTACTATAAATAAGACATTAGGGTCACAGTTGTTTTAGAGACTTCCCGAGAGAGATTTTTCCTAGAGAATATTTGTGAGAATTTTTGTCCTATGATTTTTGGGGCTTGCACTCCAGATCATGATAGTCTGTTCATGTTGGATTTCTGATAGAGGACGTTCGTCTCTGGTAGCATCTTAAAGGAACGATCAACACGAAACAAGGCAAAAATGGAGTTATTCATGCTAATGTCTGATTTTTTTATTGGCACAACAATTTAATGGAATTAGTAGGATCATGGTTCGGGGATTTTGGAAAAAGGTTTCAAAAATTTCCACTGCGCATGATCCCTGAAACTCAACAGTGGTATAAGAGCCAGTAGGCATTGATTTAATTAAATTGTAATGTGCCCTTATTTTTGATATACATGATATATATAAGTCAATCATGATATTTTATATATGGTTGCATCATTGCATTTAAAAGAATTAATCTATATGCAAAAGTGTGAAAGTATCGGCATGGTGTTGTTGGTGTAGTCGCATCGTCATGCACATACATGCACAAAACGGGTGCGCATCAAATTTGGCGGATAAGATCTCACTATTTGTGTACATGGATATGTGAATTTAATATGTTGGTGGTTGTATGGGATATGAAAGCTATGATATTGATAAAAAAGTCAAAAGATTTTGGCTAAGATGAGATTCGATCGAAGCCATTCAACTCTTTTTGGAATGCTTTAGCCATCCTAGCTAGCAATTCAACTTGTAACAAGATTAAAAATAAAATTAAAAGCAAGTCTATTTGTAATATGATTACAAAAATAGAATAAATAGGTGGCCTTTTGTTGATAGTAGGATTCGATCCTTCATCCACGACTCATTGGAATGACTTAGCTACTAGGCTATCAATTCAATGTTGTAATAGGATTACAACTCTCTTTATATTAATTGAGTTATATATATTAATTGAAAGAATTTTTAATTGATTAATTACCATTTATTAAATGGGGTTATTGTTCATTAATTGGATTGAATTAATTTAATTGGAACATGTTTTAATTTAATTAATATCAATTTAAATTAGTGGGACTATTATTAATATTAATTAAAATATTTAATTAAAAGGGGTTTTAATTAAATAGAGTCCGAAAAAAATTATATTGAGATATATTTAGTTAATGAGATTAATGAAAATATAATCTTTCATGCACTTGGAAAATTTAAAGGTATTTAATTTCTTGATTTGTTTTATGATGCCTTGTTGATATATGAAGATGTTTATTCTTGTTTTATATAAATGACCTTTATTCTATGCATATTGGGTATATATGAAATTCCATAATTAAATAGATGTTAATTAATCATTGTAAAAACACTACATGGATCATAAAACTTGATAAAAATCCCTCGATTAGAATTTTAAGTTAATGTTACCTATTTTAAACACTTGTCAAGGCCTCGATCACATCAATATGGGTCTACCTTCACAGGGTGTATTGTGTTATCTTGGTGAGGCAAGCTGGGTAATGGTTACCTGGATGTTTTTAATTGGTTTGACTTAATAAAGCTATCAAAACGGTTTTGGGCTTTAGGCATAGATGAGATGTAACATGTTTGACATATGATGTCTAGGTCTCATAAAGAACCTAAGAGTTGCATATGATGCAATTGGTAATGGTTACCTACCTAAATAACTTGATTTTGAGTGTCATGCCTTAGCTATATCAAAATTAAGTAAAATATGGATCTTAGACCACTAAATTAATATTTACGAGGGTTATTTATTTAGTGGGAGTTTAATTACTCACTAATAAATTATTCTGCATAATCTTCTAGGTGTAGATGTTAAACTTCTACTAACACTAATCCATAGTAACTGCGAACAATCCTTGATAAGGATAAAATAATTTCTAAGACTAATTTCCCTGTTTTAATTAGAAAATTGATAAATGTTATCAACCATAAAATAAGGACGTATGTCTTAGATTAATGATTCCTTTAAACTACCATCTATTAGTACAAGGATTATATGTCATGTTAGCAAACATAAAACCGGACTTTAGGAAAGATTCGAGCCGTGAAAACTAAGGATATGACAGTGACACTGAAGGAAATGTTCCAACGGTAAATCACACGGGAAGGGCATAAGATTGCAAAATTTCTAGATTTTTTTAAAATGGTTGAGAACCTATTAATATATATTTATGTTTGGAATATGAAAGAACTATATTAATTATCTCAAAAGGCTTGAATCTTCATGTGCCAAAAGTTGGCAGTAGATTTATCTATAATTCATCAAAATAGTTTTACACTACATAATTTGAAAGACATGGAGAACAATGTTTACAGTTGCATATGATGTTAAAAATTATAAGACAAAATAATAAAAGGGGCCTTAGATATATATATTTGATGGTTCGTAACATTAATGAATTTAATAAAGAAAGATGAAGGGAAGGTAAAAGCTACAAAAGGTGCTTGTGTTAGAAACAAAAACCTCAGTTGTGAGTTAGACTTTGCCAAGTTCTAAAGAAAGCCTTAAAGAACGGATTTAGTTTTTCATAGAAGGAAAATGTTCATTTTATAATGAATTACAAATCCTATCAGGAAGACATAATTTTGAATTGTTACGAAAATTTCAAAATGAGTATAAAAAAATCACTTAGCAAACTATTAACATACTTTGATGAGATCAAGGTGGATAATATTTGAGCCAAGAGTTTAAGTGACCATCTTTGAAATTGTGAGATTGTCTTGAAATTAACTCCACTAGGAACGTCATTTGAGAAATGATATTTTAAGAGGAAAAATTGAACTATATATGATATAATTTGTTTATGATGTGTCACAGAGACTTTCCTATGATGTTTTATTGAGGCTATACTTTTGAAATCAAGGTACTCGCACTAAACCTTATTTTCGTTAAAGTGGTTGATAAAACTCCATATATGATATGGAATAAAAGGACCTAGTTTGTTTTTTTTAGATTTGAGGCGGCGAGACTTGCTTAAGAAGTTAAGTCACATAAAGTTTGATGCCTAAATCTTTTGTGTCTAATTGAGGTTGAACACTATGATACTATTTTATACAATTGAGAACAAATTGTTTGTTGCTCAAAATCATGTCTTTTTAAATAAAAAGTTTATTTTTAAAGACACTATTGGGAATAAAGTAAATCTTAAAATGTTCAAGTGTCACAAATGAGAACCGAACCACTTAAGGAAGAGACATGTCTTGTCTAGATTAAACGAAAATACTAAATGTTATTAACTCTGAATTTTAATTCATTTATGTTAACCAAGTTTGGAACTTGAGTTATTTACCTGAATATGGTACGACCATTGGATGTAATGAGTTAAAGTGACAACAAAAAGAAAAGATGCATACCTGAAAGCACGACTTATCGAAAATTCCAATCTAAATCAAGGTGTTGATTATGATTAGATTTTCACTGGTAGGTAAGCTCGAGTTCAAGAATTCTATTGTCATTACTTCATAATTTGATTATAAGATATGTCAAACGGATGTCAAAAATAGCATTGCTTTATGCTCCTTAAAGATGTGTATCATACAACTTAAGGGTTTTTTGATTATTTTGAGAATTTGAGAAAGGTATACAAGCTTAAAGGATTCATTTATAGATTATAATAAGCTTATCAGAGTCGTGTTCTTTGTTTTGATTAAATAATTAATGAATTACATTCATTGAATCGAAGATAAACCTTTTGTATACATAAAGGTTAGTGGGAGCGCAATTATCTTTCTGATTCTGTATGTTAATGATATATTATTCATTGGAAACAACGTCTTAACCCTGCAGAAAGTCAAGTCTTGATTAAGGAAGGTTTCTCAATGAGATTTTTAGCTAATTAGGCTTATATCCTTGTGATATAGATATATGGAGATAGATCTAAGAAGCTAATTGCTTTAAATAAGATGCTTATATAGATAAATAACGAAAAGGTTTCGGTGTATGAGATTCTTAAAAGAATTCATACTTATGTCTTACAACATAAGTCTTTGCAAGACTCAAAGTCTTAAGACAAATAATGAGCAGCACAGTTTGAATATGATTTCTTATGCATTAGCTATGAGAATCATCACATATGTTATACTTTGCATTCAACTCGATATGTCATATGCTTTGGGTAAAACATACATATATCACATAGATTCTGGTGAGGGTCACTAGATATTTATTAATAACATTCTTAAGTACTTCAAAAGCACTTGAGAGATGTTATTAGATTTGTAGAGGTTTGAAAGATATGAGTCTTGTAAATGGTTACATGATGCAAACTTTCAAATTAATATAAAAGATTAATGATCACAATATGGATATGTGTTAACTTGGTAGGAATGAGTTGGAAATGTTCTAAAGTCATTCTAACAAGTCCTATAAAATAAACTGAGTTTTTAGCGGCATTTGATGCAGCCAAAGAACTTGTTTAGATTGTAAGGTTCATGATTGAATAAGGTGTGGTTTCAAGTGTTGGAAATAATGTTGGTTTTTATTATAAAACCAATGGACAAATTTAGGTTATAGAACTTAATCACACTATAGATCTAAATAATCAATTGAGCATTTTTGTCTTATAAAAGAGAGAACGTAAAGATTTGTAGAACTTTAATAACAAACAATGTAGTAGATACATAAAAAAACTTCTTCCACTAAGAATGCATTAAGGTTACTCAGTATTGGATACGTGTAGGATTGGACCTAGTGCAAGTGGGAGATGTTGGGGTATGTGCCCTAGGCCAATTCTGTAAATGTTGTTTAACTATTATAAGTAGATGCATGTTTCTTTTATAATAGTATCCATGGATAATTATTGTATTATTTTAAATGTCCCTAGTCAGTTATTATTGTAGGAACAATAATAAACTAGGACTAGTATGAGTCTTGATTGATAATCATGTGATGATTATGCATATACGGATACGGATCAAGATAATGGGTATCTGTTGGGAACATATGTTGGATCGATCCGCTATGAGAACACTACATGGTCAAAGTCATAAGTGATTCTCATGAGAGTTATATCATTTAGTCCTTTGACTTGAGATCAACAGATACTCCAACATTAGGAGCATAATGATTTGATACAATCAAACGTTGTCTTTAACCGGATGATTATAAAGATTGTGATTGCTCATTGCTCGACTATTGTGTCGATGTTGTATGATCAAGATGGGATTTGTCCCTCTCTTTTAGAGAGATATCTATTAGGCCCCTCGATATGTTAGACTGATAAATGGCCATGTCTAGTGAATTGATTGGATCAATGTCACATGAAAATTTAAGTTTACTCGAAGATCGAGAATAATAGATTGAACTATAATGGTGGCATTCCATGTCTTATGTTCAATCAAAACATATCGCGTGACAAAGGGATATGATATACATTGTCTATTAGGTTGTGTCGATTTATTGATCTTCATGCTACTTGGGTAGTCATAATGCCTTGCTAGAGACCGCTTATGACTTGTATACCAAAATGGTTTTGGTTCACTTCCAACGTTGTATGAACCTATTGGGTCGCACACAAGAAACGAATTTGCGCTATTTAATATTGCCTGGGTTAATGAATTTTATTTGATAAAATTCATTTTGAAGATTCTCATTAAATGTCCTAGTTTGACTAAGATTCAAGATTCTCATACATTTCTTGTATGACTAGAAATTGTCTCTTAGTAAATCTTATTTTGAATTATAGTAATTGTAGAGTTGGATAAATTAATTATAGTATGACTTTAATTCTTATTTGAATTTTAGATAAATTACAACTCTTATTGGATTAGTAATTGTAGATTATCTATGACTCTATCCTTTTTAGAGTTGGACTTTATCTAGGACTCCATTTGGAGTGTGACTAGGAGATGAAGTTCTTTTACAACTCGACCTAGTGTACTATAAATAAAACATTAGGGTCCAAGTTGTTATGGAGAAATCCCGAGAGAGATTTTTCCTAGAGAATTTTTCAGAGACTTTTGTCCTAGGATTTTTGGGGCTACCACTCTGGATCATGATCGTTCGTTCGTGTGTGGATTTATGAAAGAGGACGTTCGTCTCTGGCAGAGTCTTAAAGGAATCGATCAACACGAAACAAGGCAGATATGGAGTTATTCTTGCTAAGGTATGTTTTTTTTATTGGCACATCAATTTAATGGAATCAATAAGATCTTAGTTCGGGGATGTTCGAAAAAGGTTACGAAAACTTCCACTGCGCATGATCCCCGAAACCTAACAATCCATCAATTAACTTCAACCTCAAAATAATTTTTTTATTTCAATGCTTAATAATGTTCCAAAACTAAATTTATATCGTCATTCAAACTCAATTCATTATTTGTTTAATTGGAGCAAATATCCCTATTTTGTAACAATTTTTGGCAGCGCCTCCCCTAAAAATGGCCTATCGAAAAACTTTCACCTATAGACAACATAGTTAGTGAGAGGCCTAAAATGACTCACAACTCCTCGCAGTTCGCAACATATATATTAAATTCAAAATTTAAGTACTAAAATAGAGTCTCCGATACCTTAGTTACAATTTTATAATCCCAAAATAAGCTGAAACTAAATCATAAATCTCTTAACTTACCTCAAACTAATTTAGGAAGCTCTTGCAACATATTCAAAAGTATTTCACGACCTACACTTACCCCAAAGCCCAAAACAATATATATAAAGTGATTACAACAAGAAAATTTATACTTTTAAACATAAAATATTCACCGAAGATCTTCAAGCATTTCCAATTTAATCATGTTTTAACAAAGAACCTAATATCATAAAAACAACTCGAAGATGTCAGGTAAGTTAACTCCTACATTGCTATGTACTCCAGCAAATGTTAGTTCGAATAAATGGAGACATGTAATTGCATTTTTCTAAAATACCAAAATATTTATATAACAACGTAGATCCCATATTTCTTGTTCTAAGCTCATAACAAGCGATCCCACTCATAACAAGCAAGCCCACTCAAGAGAACCTAGAACAATCTTTTGAGTTCAATACATGCTATCCCGGAGTCGACATTACCCGCCTTAGATGCCTGTAGTACACCTAGTCTAGAGTGGAGCACCTCACACTCTTATGATTAAAGCTGGGACAACTCTATCCAGATGCCATTTATGCATGACAAAGAATGATGCAAAACATAATGAAAACCAAACAGAAATGCAGGTACTACGATAAATTCCCTAAATAGTAAAGACCACTATAGGGTTTACTTACAATCAACCAACTTTGAGCTAAATTCCGGGGTCCTTGGAGCGCTAGATCGCCTTGAAAATGGGCGCAATAGCTTCCCTGCATACCTATTTATATTATGGGTCAAACTTCAAGTGAAACCAAATCATGAAACCTAATGAAATTTACGGCTGAATTATGCTTGAGAATAGTTTCCAAGAATATTAGTTTATATTACTATTTCAATTGGCTTTCAACTAGCTAACTTGGGGTAACTTTTTAACCTTGAAAACCTCAATATTTTTCATGATGACCAAAAAAAAACTTGTAGTACTCATATCCTACTTTCCTTGTACTCTAAGAACACTTAAATTAGATCATTAATGGAGAAGTTATGAATTTTCCTATATGGTCTGTCAACTATGCAAACTTTATTTATTTTGTAATGAAATTCTTTTCTAAATCAATATCTTCACAATTCAATCCTCGAAACTCAACAAAAAACACTATGATACCACTCGATACAATGATGGAAATATTTAGATAGTCCGTGCACTCAAATTGGATCAAAACCAATATTTAATTCATCTAGAAACCCAAATGTAAATCAATATTAACTATAAAACATCTCCAAAATAGTGATCAACTGAATTGCATTAATTCAATTCATTAAAACCCTAACCCACGCTAATGGGATTTATTTCTAATAGGTGCAAATTAATCCAATATACCAATTCACAATAATCCCTACTAATTTCTATCAACACCCTGCAAAAGAAATCAAGAAATCGTGAGAATTTAAATTGAAGTGAGGAAAATGCCATGCATTGAGTATTTACCAAATTGCAGGCTAAATACCTCGTTTCTACCATAGAATCTTAGATAAAACTGACCATCTCGCGATGCTCTACAATTTTGCAGAAAGAAACTGGACGAAAATCGGACGTCGAGAGCACCCGGAGTCAAAGTAGGAGCGAGAGAGGGCTTAGGAAATGAACGTTTTCACGTTCTACTAGAAATGAGAAAAAAAGGATTGTTTGATTTCCTTTGGTTTTTTTATTTTATTTATATATAAACCCTCAGCTATTTGTCAGCAACTTAATTTCTTTTTATTTATTAATTCTTTAAATCCCAATATTGACGTACCTTAACTTCCAGAGCTCATTTATTATCCAATTTTTTACCAAATTGAACCAAACTCGACAAAACAATCCAACTTTATAAACGTCCGTAACACCTAAAATCTTGACTTTTTCCACGACATAGAAAAATCTATAAGATAAATTCTATAGCCATACTTAGCCAAACTTACATCAATTTATACTCAATCTAAACCTCGACCACCACTAACTGATACGAAAGTCGAGGCAAAGTCCTGCGCCAACTTCATTCTCATTTTACACTGCCACATATCCCAACTAGCATGTAAACTGAGGCAAAATCCATACATGATACTTAACACTTGTTTAATTAGTTTTTGAGCAACTAATAATTTATTTTCGCTCGTGCCCTTCAAACGCACACTTGCAACCTCGAGTATGACAAACTAAGGATATACCTTAACACATCCCGACTTCGCGACAAATACAAAATAACACACACACACACACTAAGCACACAAAACAAAAAATAAAAAGATACCTTACGATCTCTAGTCCATAATGCATGTGTCGCACCTTGAATATTTAAACTCTAAATAAAATTCAAAAATAATTAATTAGTATTCTAATAAAGTTTATGTAATTCTTGGATTTCAAAATTCTTCACAACTAATTTAAATTTCTTCATCAAAATTTAAACTTATAAGTTACTGAACCAAAAGAGATATGAGAATATAATCCTTCATATACAACTATTTTTATCCAAACTTGTAAAAATCATTTCCAAGGTGAAACTTTTTAGTGCGCCAATCACTTTCATTGTAATCAACTACTCAGTGGTAGTGATCATAAACATTTCAACTCTTCGGTTCCAACTTCTTGCTTTAAAGAAAATTCATAAAACCTTCTCTGCCAATCCTGGCATTTTTTGAATTTCTAACGACTTAAATAGTCAACTTTGTGGAATATCAGATGAACCTTGCTTTTCTTCAATACTCATTTCATACCTTGAATCTAATTCAAACATTAATATTTAGTATGATATAGCCTATCTTGCTTTTCAATAAAATTATTTTCATTCATAAATGAATACAATTCCACAAACTATTGATAATTATTTCTTTATCCACAAAACTCCGAGATATATATCCCTATTTGCTTTCTCATTACTGATAATCTTTTCAATTGAATTGTTAGCCAATTAATTCTTAGATTATCATCAGTTTAAAATTACCTAGTGACGTAAATAATATTTGAGCACAACTTTAGTTACAAAGTAGAGTTGCGTGTCTATCTAATCCATCACCAATCCAACATTTCTCAACAAAAACAAAGAATTACACTAGTCATCCTATGACTATAAAGATCTAATTACATCTGTCATCCCATGATAAGAGCTCTCGAATTTCAATCCGATCAGAAAATGCAACCTGACCCATCATGCAAGTCTCACTCATTCTCTAAATGTCTACTCACAATATCATTTAGATTTGTAGACAAGAAAGCAATTACTAATTCCAAATCATCAGCCATTACACTCAACTTTTCCTTTAACTTGTTAGAAAGTTAATTACTTTTCCAACTTCATCAAATCATTTACAATCCATGAGCTGTCCATAAACATCATTCCATTCACTTAACTACCAATCACTTCTAGATTTGCTAGATCACTACTTCAGTTATTCATTATTTCTCCAATTACTGAAATTTGCTATCTCAATCATTACTATTCACCATACTTATTTCATTACTTGAATAGAGAGAGTTATCCTTAACTTGAGTAGTATATGTTTCTAAACAAAGATATCGGCATATTCGATGATTACACTCTCATACTATAACTTTTAACTTATATTTTATACAAATTATGAATAGCTATCTTTTTTTCACCACTGCTTAAACATGCTTTTGGCTCTACTCAATTTTATAATTTTGACTTTCCTCAAATTATAGTGGATGAATATTCAATTCTTCAAACATATATTGCCTAATACATTATACCTTATTCAATATTTCGAACCAAAAAGATTAAAACTAACTAACTAAGTTCTAAGTCATGTATTTCTTTTAATTTTCATGTGTATGTAAGAATTTATTAACCATTTAGTTGCATATACTTAAGCTTCCAATTGACTCCAATGAAACTTTGTAGACTTTTTTATATCGAACCTTAACACTCATTCGATGACTTAAAAACAAGTGGGCGCCACACTAGTCTTTTACGATATGAATGAATCGTGATTACGATACAGAGAATACTCTATTCCATTTTTGTCAATCTTAGCTATTCTCATATTGATCTCACATATTGGCCCATTTTTTCAAACTTATCATAACTTTCAATCGAAATGTAAACCACTTACAGCTCCTTACTCTTAACTTACGATGGAAATTTATACCTATTTTATTTTTAAAATACATAGGTAAGGATGATGCAACTTCATATAACCTTTGATAAATTGAAGTCTTCTTTAACTAATCTTTGTTCGAAACAGAGAAATTTTACAATCAAACAGTTCTAATGTTTGTTATTGCCTTAATTGTTTCCATTTTTCTATGATTTTCTCCATTTTTATAGAGACTACGTAAGATATCAAAGTATCTTACTAATTATCAATTCAATTTTTTATGATTTCATATATCCATTGTTATTTAACTGAAGAGATCTCAGAATTTGAATTTCTAAACTCTTTTGATTAACTTAACATCTAATCAAACTTTTAAAGGATATTGTTTCAATCCTTTATTTCCTATCAATCGAAATTCTCAATATATGAGATTTCATACTGACTTTCATACAAATCATTTTCTTACTCTCCATCAGTATGTCTATCTCTTCATTAGTTATATTTTAGGTCGTAGTGATAAGCATCATAACTTAATTTGGTTAGGAGTGACTATTGATACTTTCAATTTTAAAACACAACTACTTGTGTTTTGTTTTGAAAATGAGACAACACTTTGCTTCAAAGTATTTTACTTTCATAGAAACTGACTAAGACCACTTGGCTAATCATATCAAAATCTCATTGTTATTTCCAAGTCAATATTGAATTTGTCGGATCAATTTCGATTCGCAAACCATATATCTCATTTTTCCTTGTTAAGACTAATTTTTTTAAGCAACCCTCAACTGGTTATAAATACAACCAATACTTTATAGAATAGGTCCTCCAAAGTTACTAATTCAACCGGTACTAACCTCATTCTAAAATTTAAGACATTACATATCTTATGTTTCTCGCAAGTCTCAACTTCATTTTTTCATGTTTTACCAAACAATTCTCAATCGTTTGCGTCTTAATTTAAGTCTATGCTAACATTTCCCTGAGTGTTTCATATTTTTAAAGTTTGATACATATAGTTTTTATAGGAGTCAACGTTCAATACTTAAGTACTTGAGTCGTTTAGACTTTTTCTATTAACCAATTTCACATTGGTTTTATAACTGATAACTTTTATCAATTATAATAATACCGAATTACTTATAACACCTTTGTGAATTCCGGCTTCACAAGTGTATTTCACATCTACATACACTCAGTTTCATTTCACAAGTATATTCTTGTGGTGGCCCCAGTCCTCACAAACGGAGCCCCGCTTGGCCTAAACATACGTGGACCTCTGGTCAACTCCTACAGAGTCAACGCAAGCTTAGTTAGCCTGTTATCCAGGTTATTTAATCATTAGTTGCTTAATAAGTTTATTATTTAGTTTAACAGGTCCTAATATTTACGCAGCGAAATTTAAAAATATTTAAAGCAACATAAATAAGTAAAAACTAGTCAGGACATGCCTACGTGTGAAAATCCTGCGAAAGTAGATCTCATATACATATATGATGACGAATAGTATGAAGAAGTGTCATATACATGTATGAAATGTCTCGCAACCCAAAATGAACCCCAATGTAACAAAAAACATAAGTATATATCATATGTATAGTCCAAAATTTCAAACTAAAACTATTGTAGTAAAAGAGAGGAGCTAACTCTGAGGGAATCTCAGAGGAAGCCACCGATCACAGGCTCCTTGCCTCTACTACTAGAAGGAACTACAATTGTCATCAAATACGAAAACAATTCCAGCGGGTAAATCTGAAAAAGTTCAATAGTAATTCAGACTAAACAATAAACGAGTCCATAAATCTTCTGGAAGGAAAATAATGTGTTGAGAAATAGTCAATAAAATACATGATAGATAAACTATAGTGATCAACGGTAAGGACCAAGTGACCAGGAAAAAAAAGGATAGGGAGTAAGTGGTCTCGACACTCTACATGAGGGCTCAAAGCTACTTTAAATGTGTAAGTATCTAACACTGGTGTGGCATATCAAAGCCTTATCGACGACACCTAATCCGTTAGGCACAGTCGACTCGCTTGAGCCATAGCCCGACAAAACATTCCAAAGGGAATGTTCAAGCACAATATAATTTAAATACTTGAGAGAAGCCACGATACATGGCAGATGCTCACTCAAGGGATTCAGGCGCGTCGAGGAGCCACGAGAGCTAATCGGCTACTCAACCCGCGAGTGGACAGAACTTGGCCAGACCACTTAGACCCTAGGTCACTCGATAAGGAAGTAGATTCCAATAATAGCAATAATTCCATCAAATGAAGCAAAGAAATGAAAATAATTAATATTGAATTTCTTAGTGGTTTACTTACCTCAATACGTAAAATCCCAAGCAAAATCGCGGTTTCACATGCCTCGAAATACATAACCGATACCCGATACTAGTCCCCTAGGCTCTTGGTATCAATTTACAATAAATTAGGTGTTTTTGAGCCTATTTGATATGATTTAGATTTTTATTTCCCAAAATAATTCCGAATATCAAAGTTATAGGATTTACACACTTTTCGAGGAGGATTTCAGTGTAAAATCCAAAAAAAATTATGAACAACCCACTTTTTTATAATTTTCTCAATTTTGTTATTTTTCATAATATTTTCAAATTTTTCTTGAATTTTTCTGATTTTTTTGTTATATTTTATAGATTAAAATGTATAAAATTACATTTTTTAAATTAAAATTTGGGGTTTGGGCCCCCTGAACCGGGTCCAGTGAACCGGACCTGGCTCGACGAGTCAGGGGCAACAGCAAGTCCCCCCTACCTTTTTATTTCTTTCTTTGGTTTCCTCTTTCTTTCTTTTCTTTCTTTAAATTGACTAACAACAATCATTTGTTTTCAACCAACTAGAATATATTCCAATAATAATCAACTCCACTAAAATCAAACTACCAACAATGCACATATCTAATATACAATGTATTAACTCCATAATATCAAAATTTAAATGAAATTAAATATTAACTTACTTGGCTTAATCAAGATGATCTTCACATAGGTTGAACTTTCTCCTCCACTTCAAACCACCTCTACATCATCTCATGAACAAGAAGACTCTCTCCTTTTATACTCTACTCCATCTGTTATTTGTCTCACTTGTCATATCTTGATAGTTAAATATCAAACAGACCATGAGAATAAACTTCTTATCGCATATCTAGCGATAAATTAATAATATAAAACAAACATATCACAATAACAAAATATCCCCAGCTCACAGTCACTTTCCAACGAATCGAGACCTCATTAGTGAACCTTGTTCCTCAAGACCATCACTTAAGTTCATGTAACTTAATGTAATCCTATACCCTCAAACCAAACTTTTCGATTGACTCAATCCTAAAATTATCGTCATTATCATATCCTTGATTGAGCTTAACCATAACTCTGATACCTACTTTGTCAGGACCCGTCTCACTAAGCCCTAACTTATCCCTAATTCCCCTAATTAGGCATCTAATCCATTTAATTAACTTTAACCTCAAAATAATTTTTTATTTCAATCTTTAATGATACTCCAAAACTAAATTTATATCCTCATTCAAACTCAATTCATGATTTTTTAATTGGAGTAAATATCCATATTTTGTAAAAGTTTCAACAGCACCTCCCCTGAAAATGGCCTCCCAAAAAACTTTCACTTAATAGACAACAGAGTTGGGGAGAGACCTAAAAGGACTTACAAATCCCCAAAGTTCACAATCTATATTAAATTCAAACTTTAAGTAATAACTTAGAGTCTCCGATACCTTAGTTACAACTTTATAATCCCAAAATAAATTGAAACTGAATCATAAATCTCTTAACTTACCTCAAACTAATTTATGAGACTCTAATAATTTGTTCAAAAGTATTTCACGACCTACACTAACCCCAAAGCTAAAAAAAAAGTAAATCGATTAAAATGAGAAAATTAATATTTTAAACATAAAACATTCACCGAAGATCTTTGAGCTTTTCCCATTATGCCAAGTTTTCACAAAGATCCTGACATCATCAAAAACAACTCGAAGATGTCAGGTAAGTAAACTCCTACATTGCTCTGTAATTTAGCAAATGTTAGTCCGAATACATGGTGACATATAATTGCATTTCCAAAATACCAACAAATTTATATAATAATGTTGATCTCTCATTCATGTTTTAAGCTCATAACAAGTAGTCCAACTAACAATGAACCTAGAACAGTCTTATGAGTTCAATGCATGCTCCCGGTAGTCGACATTACCAACCTTAGACACCAGTAGTACGTCTAGTCTGGAGTGGGGCACCTCACACTCTTATCACCGAAACAAGGGCAACTCTATTCGGATGCCTTATATGCATGACCAAGAATGATGCGAAATGTAATGCAGATTAAACACAAATGCATGTACAAAGATATTTTCCATAAATAGTAAGGACAACTGTTGGTTTACTTACGACCAACAAACTTTGAACTAAATTCTCTAGGATCTTAGAGCGTCGGTTCACTTTGAAAATGGGTCAAATAGCTTCCCTGCATACCCAATTATATTATGGCACAAGATTTAAGTGAAACTGAATGATGAAACCCAATGAAAATTGCGGCTAAAGTATGCTTGAGGACAATTTTGAAGAATATTAGTTTATATTACTGTTTCAATTGGCTTTCAACTAGCCAACTTAAGATAACTTTTTAACCTTGAAAACCTCAATATTTTTCACGATGACCTCGAAAGAACTTGTAGTACACATGTCCTACTTTCCTTGTACTCCAAGAACACTCAAATCGGATCATTAATGAATAAGTTATGAATTTTTCAATATGGCCTGTCCACTATGCAAACTTTATTTATTTTGAACTGAAAAACTTCTCCAAACCAATATTTTTGAAATAAAATCCTCAAAACTCTACAACAAACACCATGATACCACTCAATACAAACATCGAGATATTTTCACAGTTTGTGTAGTCAAATTGGATCAAAACCAACAATTGAATCATCTAGAAACCCAATGTAAATCAATATCAACTATAAAAACATCTTAAAAATAGTTATCAACTGAATTGAATTAGTTCAATTCATCAAAACCATAACCCATGCCAGTGGTATTTATTCCAAATTGGTGCAAATTAATCCAATATACCAATGCACAAAAATCCCTACCAATTTCTATCAAAAACTCTCAAAAGAAATTGAGACATTGTGAGAATTTAAATTGAATTGAGTAAAATGCCCATAATTGAGTGTTTACCAAATTACGAATCGAATACCTTGTTTTGACCATAAAAACTTAGCTCAAACTAATTGTGTCGTGATTCTCTACAGTTTTGTGTAAAGAAAGCAGGAGAAAATCGGACAGTGGAAGCACGCGGAGCGAAAGTAGGAACATGGAAGGTTTATGAAACAAACTTTTTCAAGTTCTGCTACCAATGAGAAAAAAATGGATCATTTGATTTCCATTGGTTTTTTTATATAAAAAAACTTTAAGCGGCTCGTCAGCATCTTAATTTCTTTTATTTATTAATTCGTGAAATTCTTATTTTCATGTGCTTTAACTTCAGGAGCTCGTTTTTTATCCGGTTTTTAACCAAACTGAACAAAACTCGACAAAATATTCCAATTTTATACAACATCCATAACACTAGTATTGGTCTTGCCAAAACCCCTAAAATCTTAACTTTGTCCACAGCATACCAAAGTCTACCAGACTAATTTTGTTGTCATACTTAGCCAAACTTACACCAATTTGGACTCAATCTCAACCTCGACCACCACCAACTGATACAAAACTCGAGGCAAGGTCTTACACCAACTTCACTCTCATTTTACACTGCCACCGATCACTACTTGCACGTAAATCAAGGCAAAATCCTCACATGATACTTAACACTTGTTTAATTAGTTTTCGAGCAACTAATAATTTATTTTCACTTGTGCCTTTCAGATACACACTTGCAACCCTTGTATGAAAAATTAATGATACACTTCAACAGACCTTGACATCATGACAAATATACACATTAAGCATACAACACACAAAATAAAAGATACCTTATGATCTCTTGTCCATAATGCGTGTGTCCCACCTCGGATACTTAAACTCAAAATACAATCCAAAAATACTTAATTAGTAACCTAATCAAGTTTATGAAATTCTTAATTTTCATACATCAACTCATGTTTGTTACGATATGTATAAATTACATTTTTTTTTAAGGTTTTGGAGGCTTTAGAACATTGAATACATGTATAGTGATCTCTTGTTGTAATTATTTTAGCTTTATTATATATGTGGTATCCTTTTGCCAGGTTTTCCATGAGTTAGGATTATTGATTTGCATAATTTATTGACACTTTAAGACTTTCGCTGTAAAATGATAATGAAACATGATAAATTAACTAACTAGCTAAACAAATTTATTAGTAATTATATGAAGTATAATTGGTTAAGCTATTGTTAGATAGGAACGTGTAAATAACCCATTAGGATGCGGGCCATCATAGATAAGTAGGACACTAGTCTTGGTTATATATGATGTCACGTGGCGGTGCCTAGGGTTGCCTCGGGATTTACAGCCATCATAATAAGAGTGGGTCACATGTCTCAATTGCATTACTAAAGCTTCTAGAGAAACTTGATGAGGTGGGAACTTATGCATGTGGTGCAAACTCTTTGGCTTTCCCTTTACCGTCACCTTGGTCAGCCACGAGATTAGAAGTATCACCGATTGCAGGGTACCTAACTTTGCGTAAGGTACATATTTTGTGGTCTTTACTTCTGTTTTTGTTATCTTGTGCTTTTGTAATTATGGCTTTCCACTACTTACTTCTATTTACTTGTGTTGTTTATTATTTAGGGATGGGTCTACATGCACTTCAAACTCCAGGTTGTGTTGTCGAAGGAAAAATACATGGGCCACCTTCAATCACGTGTCTAGAGGTGGATATAGAAACATGAGATTGTAATGAACATGGAAAAGCTAGGTTCTATTCGTTGGAACCTTTGTAGGTCGCTGCCAAGTGAGGTGGGTTACTTGCTTTGTTCGATTTAGTTCTCAATTTATCGCAATTATATGTTGTTAAAAACTTGTTGCCTTGATTGGTGTGTGTGATTTGGAATTTGTACGTCGAGATCAGACTCGATGGTATAATTCACGTGCTAGCTTTCTACCCCTGCACCTTGAAGTATATGCACATTATGGAGCCATACCATTATGAAAGGTTCCTACGACAGTTTGGCTATACCGAAGAGGTACCCGACCCTCTGTATCGTCTAATGATAAGTCACTAATTCGATATATTTTAGTGTGATATTACTATAAACTCCAAGAATTTTATTTCATTTATACTCTAAAACCTCTGCTTTTGTATTTTCAGGGTAAATACAGGCTATTGGACAAAAAGAAGTGATTTCCCACAAAAAGAAAGTTAAACAACTAGACATAGGTTCATCGCCTCCGAGTGAACCAAAATCGCCAAAGAATCGCTGGACAAAACTTGACCGAATCAAAGTAAACTTATTGGGGACATTGCATATAAAGCCTTGTGAATACCTAGTGGAAAAAGCTCTTCCACGGGGAAAGCCAATGCCATCACAACGCTTTTGGGATGTGCACATGAAGCTAACACGTCACTAGACACGAGTCGGTACATAATCGAAGGAAAAATTGAGTATCGTAACACCTTCTCAATGATTTCTGCACCTTGGAATTTTGCATGTACGATGCTTTATAGATGCAAAGATTACAGTTTCGTATTATGCGAATTTGCACAATTTATAATTAGATTACCTTTTATCACACTTCTACTATAAATAGGAAAAAAGTTACGGGAGTTCATGGTTCGCATTAAAGGGACTATTTAGTTTATTTTCATTGTTTTGACTTATTTGTATGATTAATAATCACTATGTCCTCTCTGGATTGAGGATTCTTCATACTTTCAAACATGATTTTTGACATTGTCTTTGGTAACCTTATTTATTAGATTCTTGTAACTTTGATTGAATTGTTTATGATAGAGATTGATCACTTTCGACATATGTAAAAGGCAAATGCATGTGTGAGTGTAAGAGATCTTTGTCAATGTTCTTACTGCCGCTCAAGAAAGTGGAAAGCCTTAGGTGGCAAATAAAGCATTGTCTGTTAAGAATCGATGTTTTCTTATGCTCTCAGAGTATAAGGAGGGTAGAATTTCATGCTAGGTACCACTTAAGGCAAGTGTTTTAATAAAGTGTAATGTTGCTAGCCCATCGAAAACCTATGGCATTTTCAGGGGCTTCGCAGATCTGGTTAGCATATGGTTGTGTCGAACGTTCCTACTACCTACTATGGAAAATGAGTGATTTTATCCTAAGCTTGTGTATAAGAATTCAATAGGGAAAAAAGGTATTTTTAGTGACCGATGATTAATTCAAATGTTTGAAAAGTATGAAAATATTCTCAATCTAGGCTTTCTTTATATTGTTAAAGTTATTATTTATATTTCAAATGCATGTTTAATTGTCTTAGGATACTTTGTTAATGAAATTTCTTTTAGGATAATTTTGTTAGAAAGCTCACCTATTTCTCTTTAGTTCATAACCTAGGTATTATTCACATTTTTTGTGGGTTCGACCTCATACTTACCTCACTACAAATCCATAGTACTAGATGAATTCAATACTATTATTGGTGCCTTCCACACGATATCAATTTTTTGCGTTATTTTCGAAGACTGTGTCAAAAGATTTCCTAGGTAAATATAACTTAAAAAAGGATGAGTTAAGAAGAAAACAAACTTACTTTTAGGGAAGCCAACCAATCACATGATGATTTTCAACCCCTCAATGTAAAATCCCTTACCGAAGCCAAATCGCACATGTTAAAACTTGGACTTATCAAAAAAACTCCAATAATTTTTGGAAAAGATGATGAGGATCCACATAAGTTTCTAGCGGAATTGGAATGGGTTGTGGTAGGTATGATAACTATTACCGCCAAAATCGATCCGATTAAGTTGAAGGCTTTCCATTATGTTAAAAAGGCAAAGCTCAGGACTGGTTGTTCCATTTAGCACTTAGACCATCCTCTCTTAGAATGATCTAGACCTTAAATTTTTTGAACACTATATGCCTGCAGGCAAGATCACCCTTACTAAAAGACAAATCTCTACCATTTACATGAAGGAAGGAGAATCTTTCTTTGAGTATTGGGAGAGATTCAAAAGAAACTATCATGCTTGTTGACAACATGATTTCTCTGAATAATCGTTATTAGAGAAGTTCTATAAAGGACTAACTAACAATGAGAAACGATTGATGGACACAATATGCAATGGAAATATTTCGAAGTTACACCTTTAAAAGCGAAAAAGTAACATTAAAAAACTGGCAAACCAATCTAGGCAATCTATTATAAAAAATAACATTTATCGAACTTGAGCTGGTGTCTATTCGTAAGACGATAGGAGGGAAAGTGAAATGTCAGAATTGAAAGTAATGGTGAAGCTACTTTCACAACGATCATGGAAAGTTAAATTTTGTAGGACATGTTCAGAGTACACACACGATACAAATGAATGTCTTCCACGTTTGAGGGGGAGACATGAAGTCTACACAGAAGAGCAATTTCCATTACCACCTCAGGAAAAATATTCAAATCCATTAAAATGTTTCATGAGTCGCAAGAGAATTTATGAGTATTAGTGCTATGGTTTCCATTATAGTAAGCACCAATTAGCCGTGATGAAAGAACGACAATAACCCTCGTAAGAGAAGGGAACTATTTTAGAAGAAATTCAAAGTTGTTTAAGTCTTATACCCCAATAGTGTGATACGATGTTTAATAAGATGGGAAAACAGTTTGAGAAATTTTGATTCGATAATCAAGCAAATAAGGAAGGAAGGCAAATTATTCAACATTAGATTTATGCCAGCAAGATCATTCTTAGGAGTGGAGCAAAACTTGATGGACCAAACCAATTGGAACATTTAAGCAACCCGAAGGAGGCAAGAGAATATGGTGAACATTAAATGGACGTTACTGCTACACCGCCTGAGGAGCCAAGGATAAAACCAACCGTAAAACCCATTGTTCTTTGCCCTCCGTTTCTCCAATGTCTCATAAAATCAAAGAAATAGGAGCGAGACAAAGGAGTCAAAGATACCCTTAGGAAGCTAGATATTAATATCCCTTTGCTATATGTTGTCGCCAATATTCCTAGGTATGATAAAGTTTAGAAGGAGTTATGCAGTAATAAGTCAAAGTTAAATTAATAAGGAAAAGTCACTATAAGTGAAACTATGATGAACCCTCCTTTAATCTAGGGCACCGCTCAGTCTAATCCCGTAATTAAGCTCTAAGCCTAGCCATGTAGAACTTAATAACATATTAGTCACCCTTTGTAATAAACATTGCACCATTCTCATGACATAATAGTATTTTTAAGTTAATTAATATTTTATACTATTTAAAGATTATTTAGCGGAATTCTTGACAAATTATTGAAAGTCATTCATATAGAACCTAAGTGTGGAAACTAGGAAACAATGATCTAATGCATATATATAACAAAATGACGATAACTATATATCAACATGTGTCTAGTCAAGTATACTATCTCATAACCTGTAGTATACATCCCTAAAAGTGTACGAAAGACATATATATAAGTCATATGACAAAACTAGAAGCCTACAACTATGGTAATAGCTCTCTATTGGCTCAACGGTAGTCGCCGATCTTCTCCTTGTCCGATCTGCTACTCGATTGTTCTGCACCCAACATCATGAAAAAGACGCCGAGTACAGAAATGTAGAAAGTAACACTGAGAGACAATTATCCATATTTCTAAACATAACAAGAGATACAGTTCACAATACATATATTCATTATACAATAATAACTATAGATACTCAAACACATGACCAAATAATATAACATCAATGAACTATTCCAATGAGCCTCACATATTAAATTGTGTACCTAACAAATTACCCCAATAATACCCTATTGATCACATATACCTTAGGTATAGATCACATAGTCCTTGGGTAGTCATTTATTTAGCACGGCATATTGACCTCATTTAATAGTTTCGTACACATAGTATGTTATTACCCTTGGTTGTCTCCACTTATCATTAGGTATTCTCTAAATTAGTTGTGAAACATGGCATATCGACCTCATGTAATAGGTACGCACACATAGTACTTCGGTGTTAACCTTATTGGTCATCGCTTATTATTATTCATTCTTCTTATTAGTTGTAAAAGACGGCATCTCGACAACATGTAATAGGTCTGCACACATAGTACTTTAGTATTACTATTATCGGTCACTGCTTATCACTAGGCATTTTCTTTATTAGTTGTGAAACATGGCATAACGACCTCATGCAATAAGTCTGCACACATAATACATCGGTATTACCCATATTGGTCACTGCTTGGTCGCCGCTGATCATTAGGCGTTCTCCTTATTAATTGTGAAACATGGAAAATCCACCTCATGCAATTGGTCTACAGACATAGTACTTCAGTATTACCCATGTTGGTCATCACTTATCATTAGGCATTCTCCTTATTAGTTATGAAACATGGCATATCGACCTCAGGTAATAGGTCCGCACAAATAGTGCATTTGTATTACCCTTATTGGTCGCTGCTAGTACTTTTCATCAACTTTATATGGTAGGTCTGTGATACTAACTAGTCTACTATTTTGACATCCACGAGTCCCATACCTCGTGTGTCGCGTATACCCCAAGCAAGATCATGAAACCTAAATACACATATTCTAATATAACTACCATTACTTAATAAGAAAACCACACCAATTATAACACCAAGAATTCAACAAACACAACATTAAAAAGCAATAAAATAGAGAAGCAACATTAAGATATGAAATGGAAAGAAATATCTCAATCGGTTTACTCACCTTTCTGCAAATTTCTTAGCTAATCCGGCCTCCCGACACCTCGAAACACATACCCAAACCTTCGAAACTCTTCCCTAGGCTCCTTGTACCATTAGTCATGTTTTATTATGTATTTAGACCCTCAGTTAGGGTGTTAAACTTATTTAAAGTGTTTAAGTTCTAGTTAAGAAATTGCAGATTTTGTGTTGTCAAGGCACCAAGCGCGCTGGGTTGAATGTCTAACGCGCTAATAAGGTCATACCATTCACACTTAAACAATACCACACGTTTGAGGCCAGTACATTCAATCTCTATAACCACTTTAAGTTGTGTCTGATCAAGTTTGTCTTCCAACACAGCAAGTCCCAAAAAATGCTTCTTTCTCTCCATCCCGAAGTCTTAGCATCTTCCCATTCACAAAATCAGCTCCGATTTCTTTCACCTTCATAAAGCCCAACGATTCAATTTCGGCCAAAATTTCTTCACCAGAATGCAAAGCGGGCGGTTCGTTGTTTAGTATGATTTTGCCTCTTAGAAAATTATTTGCCTTTCCTGAATGTTGAGTTCTTCGATAAGAAACGACGATGACCACGATGTCTTTCCAGCACTTCGCAATTGAAAGGCATTTGTATCCTCCATACAATATGGACAAGCCATCTTACCATGTGTGCTCTAACCGGGCATGCTATACGTAGGGAAATCACTTACAGTCCATAAAAGGCCCACTCATATACAAAAATTCGACTTTGTGGAAACGTCTTAAGTAATCACCCCGTTGTTCCATAAATCTTGCAACTCTTTCACAAGCGGCTGAAGGAACATGTCGATTTTTTGTTTTTCGTTGGTCGACCCAGGTACGATAACCGTTAAGAACATAAACTCCGATTTCATGCACATCAACACTGGAAGATTGTACGGAGTCAAAATTACGGGCCATGAAGAGTACAATTTACCTGAAATCCCAAAAACTTGAACGCCATCAGTGAACAACCCTAAACGAACATTTCGAACCTCGGCGGCGAAGTCTTTGTTAACATCATTAAAATGCCTCCAAGCAATCGAATCATAAAAGTGTTGCATAACATCTTCTTGCGAGGAATGCTCTCCATGCCACCGCATATGTTTTGTCGTTGACTCAAATGCGTACAATAGTTGCAATCGAGGGCCAAAAGGGAAGTAGTAAATTTTTTTGCAAGGGCATTTTTTGGTGTTCTTTCCACGACCTAGTCGCTATGCAATGTAGCATGATTTTCCACAAAATTTACATGATGTCAATTCAGAGTCCACTCCCCGATAAATCATACATTGGTTCTCACAACAATCTATTTCTCAACTGGAAGACCTAGACCTCGCATTAGTCTTTTAGTGGCATAAAAATTTTCAACCAATGAATAGTCGGTTGGCAAACAATCCTTCATGAATTTTATGATTTCATTATACCCTCGTTCAGAAATATGGTGTTTTGACTTAATCGCAAGTAATCTTGCCATTGTAGACAACTTCGTCATGGTTTCGCACCCCGGCCACAAATTTTCGCTACTAGCCTCAATCATGTCATAAAATTGGTGTGCTTGGGGGTTTGGTGATTCTTCCATGTGATTCCAATTAAAATTTGGACTTGCCACGTTGTGTAGCATCTCGTGGTAAGTTGTCGTATCAAAACCTCCCCCAACGGCATCATCAATATGGTTATTGAATTGGTAGAAGTTTGGTGGCTCTTGACCTCCATTCTCAACATGTTCCTACCAACAGTGATATCCCGAAATGAATCCGTACCTACATATATGGTATTCAACTGTTTCGATGTCCAGGTACGGTACAAGTCAAAATTTCTTATAATTGCACGGACATCTAATCATCCTTTCACTTTGGTAGGTAGGACAATGTTGCTTAGCAAATGCTATGAATTCTTTAACCCTCGTCGCGAATTCAATTCGAACGAAGGCGTTGTCAAGACGGCTGTACATCCAGTCTCGACTTGTAGACGACATTCCTATTGTAATTGTGCAATTAAATTAGTCAACTAGTTTAATAATTTTCGACGATACAGGTCTACTTGTGTGTCCAACTTACACAATTTAGTAGAATAGGAATCTGAGAACCTTACTAACTCCATGAACAAAAAGCTTTGTTTGTATGCATTTAATAAAGGTGCTTTGATACAAATAACATAAAACAAAACAAACCTTACATTTGTTGAGTTCTAACTTCATGTCTGTTTGTGGCTTGAATTTAATACTCCTAATCTCAGGAAAAATGTGCCTAACTTCATGTGTGCTTGTGGCTTTAATTCCATTTGTTGATTTCTACTTTCCTAAGACCTAGCTCTTCCTAGGACAGATACCAAACAGAGTAGGATACTTGGTCGTAAGAATAAAAGTAGCAAGGAGTTCAAGAAATCATAACTCATAAGTCATAAGCGGCATACAAATACCACATAGGATCAAAGCTCCCAATAACTCATTTTCAACAAACACGCAATGTCAATGAAAGCATCAACAATATGTGAAAGATAGAGCAGAAATCTCGAAAACAAATAAAGGAAGAAAAAAATAACATGTGCTTGAAACTTGATCCTACATTACAACTTGAAACTACAAGGGCAACACAAAAGAAATCGTGCATTACAAAGCCTCAAAAACTTGATTTCACATTATTTGACCTTATTTTTCAGCCATCCAACATCCCATACCAGCTGAAGAACTATCAATATTCAACAATTCAAACAATGGAATAGCATCGAAAGAATCTAAAGAAAGATAGAAAAAAGGCCATTTCACAATCTAATTTCAACAAATCAAACAATGGATCTAATTGATTTGAAAATTAAGCCATCATTTAGCATGGATCAACTTGTTTAATTATAAGATGAAATAATGGTGGCTACCACAGACTTTACAATTTACACAAGTTGAAACAATTCTCTCCTGTGCACATCTACGAGCCCTCAAAAACATTCAAATCGAGTATAGTTTAAATTACATCTATTCACATTATTTTAAGTCTTCTTTTCCCCTATTGTTACCATGAATTGATGGCATTTATTGTATTTTACATTATTTCAGTACCAATATTTAAAAGAAATGAAAAACACACAAACACACATAATGGTAACAATACAATAGTAGCATTAAATTAGTTTTCTTAAAAGGGGTACCTTAAGCTTAACTGCTCCTTTTTCGTGATTTCAAGAACTCTACTTTCGACATATGTCTTCCTGTATAGAAAGATCAAAGGTATAAGCAATTACTTGCAAAGTGGATTAGTGGGTAGGTAGGATGCAAGGACGCTCTCCCAGGGTGAGGAATTATAACTTTCATGTTTCCTATATCTCGCACTAGCTAGGACTTGATTATATATCTAGCTAATACAATCAGCTTATATAATTTGTTGCTTTTACCAACAAGTGGACAACTCAATTATCAGTTTTGTATGAAGTTAATCACTTGGATTCGTAGGTAGGTAAGATGCAAGAAATCAGCTTTTAATAAGATATAAATCACATAGAAATGTAACTTAGATATTGACTTACTAAGGTAGAGTTTCTCGCGGAAATCTTTGTCTGCCACGAGTAGCTGCTACTGCTTGCCGCCTTTGTTTGTTCAAGCGCTTTGCAAGTTCATCATCATTTTCGTTTGTAATCTTGTCTTCCACTTCCTTCTCCTGAACATAGTAATTGGAACCATTTCAACATTGACACTTTCATCTAACATAAGAAAACAAAAGATAATGGCCCCCCAAAAGATCAAACTCAAAAGACTAACTGATCTCTGAGTCATTATATACTCTTGAGAAACAAACAATGGGTAATAGTAATCAGAAAGGAGATCGGCTATATGGATCAACAATGTATCACTTCTTTCACATTTAACTACTGCTGAACTCTGGAAATAGTTAGGGATTTTGACAGTGAATACCTCAATCGAAGTCCTCGACTGAAACTAAAAGAATGCACACATTGCAAAATTGCCCTATTTAGGGAGCTCAATACATATCAGGCCTATAAAAGAATGCATGTACTGAAACTCTACCTTAGGCATTTTGATAACGAATACCTCAATCGAATTCCTCAACCAAAACTAGAAGAGAATTAGAAATCAGGCGAAGGAGATAAAGGCACAAATGAGAGAGGAGGCGATTCTGACCTTCGCGAATGAGAGAAATGGTGGAGCAATTTTGACCTTCGCGAGTTCAGGGGGTGAAGAGATTAGGAGGCGAGGGAGGAAGCAGAGAGACTTCGAGTGAGGTTAGGTCACATCTTCATCAACAACTAGGGTTTGCAAAGGCAAGGGTGTCGAGCCGAAGCCACGCTGGGAGCTTCGTGGATTACTTGCCTCAATGTTGAAGAATGGGCTTCGGATCCCAAACCCTAAAACAATGTCTGCGGTGAAAAGAGGAGACGACGGTGATGGACATAGCAGACGATGGAGAGGGACAGAGCAGACGACGATGGCGAGGGACAGAGAAAACGACGGCGACGGATATAGCATATGACGGAGAGGGTTTCTGCGGTAGCGACATCAGAAGGCACGAGCTCTAGTAGAGAGCAACTCAAACTCTGAAAACCATTGCCAAAACCCACCAAATCCAAACCCCCATTTCCAAATCTCTTCAAACAACCCCAAATCTCCCAAACTAGCTATCCAATCTATAACCAACAAAGTTGTGACTACCCTCGATAGTGAAAAGATTAAATTTGGAGAGCGCCGGATGGCAGTCTATGGTGACTATTTCGCAGAGATTTAAGGCTTGGGAGAAAGAGAGAGTTCGAGGTGAGAGAGAGTTGAGGAGTTGCAAAGCCGGTAAAGAGAGGAGTTACTGAGGCACCGGTGAAGAGAGCAGTTGTTGAGGCGCTGGTGAGCTCGAGAGGGGTCGAGTTCTGTGAAGGAGAGAGAGAGAAAGTTCATTCGATAAGAAAGCAAGTTGAGAGAGAAAGTTCGAGGAGAGAAAGGGTTTAAAAGATATAAATATTTCATCTATTCGTGCATGAATCTCGAGACTTGATGGGCAGTTATAAACTACTGAATTTTGTGTGGGAAAGTTGGCGCCACTTTTTTAGAAACGGATTTTAATTTCGTCTTTATTCTGTCTCTGACTATTTCCATCTCAATTCCGACTCTAACCATTTATGATTCGAAATAGAATTAAATTTCGTTGCTATTTCCATTTCTAATTTACATTTTTTTGTAGTGTGAGAATTCTAGAAATGTGTACAAGCTTCAAAGATCCAATTATGGATTAAAGCAAGCTTCTCGAAGTTGGAATCTTCGTATTGATGAATCAATTAAGGAATCTTCTTTCATTAAAAATGAAGATGAGCCTTTGGTATGCAAGAAGTTTAGTGGGAGCATGGTTGTTTCCGTGGTACTATATGTTGATGATATATTATTCATTGGAAATGACATCCTAACCTTGCAGAGTGTCAAGTCTTAGTTAGGGAAGTGTTTTTCAGTTAAGGACTTAGGAGATGTAACCTACAACCTTGCTATTAAGATCTTTATATATAAATCTAAAAGGCTGATCAGTTTAACTAAGAGTGTTTATATTGACAAGGTACTAAAGAGGTTTATTATGCAAGACTCTAAAAGAGGGTCGTTGCCAATGTCTCATGGTGTAAGTCTTAGTATGACACAATGTCGTAAGACTAATGATGAGCGACAATGCATGAATATGATTCCATATGTTTCAGCATTTGGATCTATTATGTATGTCATGTTATGCACTCGACATGATGTATCATATGCTTTGAGCGCAATGAGTAGATATCGGTTTGATCCCGATGAGAATCACTGGATAGCGGTAAAGAACATGTTTAAGTACTTGAGAAGGTCTAAAGAAGTGTTCCTGGTGTATGAAAATTTGGAAGACGAGCTTGGTTTAAATGGTTACACAAATGCAAGTTTTTAAACGATATAGATGACTTTAGATCACAGTCTAGATATATGTCTACTTTGAATGGAGGCTTAGTGAGCGGGAAAAATTTGAAGCAAAAATGTATGGCAGATTCTTCAATAGAAGTTAAGTATATTATAACGTCCGATGTAGCTAAGGATGCAATTTTGATCAAAATGATCATTTTTGGACATAGTGTGGTTTTGAGTATAGCTAACCCAATTTATTTGCATTGTAGCAACAAATGAGCCATAACACAGGCCAAGGAACTAAGATCACACCACTGATCTAAACATATACTTAGAAGTTTTCAATTAATTTGAGGAATCATTCAGAGAGGAGACGCAAAGATTTGAAGAGTTCCTACAGAAGACAAAGCTGCATATCTTTTGACGAAGGCTCTTCCATAAGGGAAACATGATCGTCATGTTAGGTCATTAGGTATTATACACATGAATGATTGGGCCTAGTGCAAGTGGGAGATGTTGGAATCTGCCTTAGGTCAATCTACAAGCATTATTTATCTCATAATTTTAGTTAATAAAATTGGATTTTCATTTACCATTTTATTATAAGTGATTGCATGTTTACCTCATAGTAAGATTTATTTGTATTTGTCAAAATATCATAAATGTTCACAGTCAGTCATTATACTGGGAACTATAATGAATTAAGGCTAGTGTGAATCTTGATTGATGGTTATGTGATGGTCATACGTATAGGGATATTGAACCGACCCGCTCTGAGAAATACACCAATATTAAGTCATAAGTGTTACTCATGATAGGTATATCATTTAGTCCTTAGACTTCAGATTACTATAAACTTTTATATTAGGAACATGGTAATTTAACACAATCAAACCTTGTCTTTTACCAGACGATTATAAAGATTGTGATTGGTTATTATGTGAAAAATATGTAAAGGTGTGTAATCAAGGTCGGATTTGTCCTTCTCGTATAGAAAGAGAGATATCATTGGATCCCTTGATGTGTTGGACTCTTAAATGGCCATTTGGATGTTTTCTATCTACCTAAAGATCGAGACTAGTACGATTGAACATTAAGGGTGACTATCCATGCCTTATGTTTAAATAAAGGATACTTCACAACAAAAGAATGGCTTTACTAGAGACCTGCTTATGACTTGTGTACCAAAATGGGTAGTCATAATGCCTTGTTAGAGACCGCTTATTACTTGTATACCAAAATGATTTTGGTTCACTGACAATATCGCATGAGCCTATTGGGTTGCACACAAAGAATGGCTATACAAAATTTCTATTAGTCTAGAGTAATGAATTTCATATGATAAAATTCATGACATAAAAGCCCTTACGATATGTTATTTGATAACTTATTAATAGGGGCGTATATGTAATTTGCTAAAACTGCATAAATACAATTGTTGTATTATGAATAAGATTTTAAGTGAGAGCTTATCGACACATATAAATAGGGGGTTGAAAGCCTAAAACAAAATAAGATTTTCATTTTTACTATTTTCGAGTTCTCCTAATTTTGATAGAGAAAGAAAAACATTTTCAAAATCTCTTGGGGCTGGCACTCTAAACTTTGGTCACAATTCGTGTTTTGATTTTCGATAGAGGGCGCGCACTTGAACGTCTTGAAAATTGATTAATTAGGGAGTGAAATCATGGATTAAGGTATAGTTTACTTTTATAGATCTAGTTTAATTTAATTTATTTTCGATCCTATTTGGATTTTTCAAAAAAAATTAAGAATTTCCCTCTGCGTATGAACCCTAAAACCCAAGGGGATGATATATCCTATTTTAGATAGAATGTTTGTTAGTCCAATGCAAGTTGTACCCAAAAAGGTTGAAGTACCTCTAGTAACGAACACCTAGGGAGTGTTGGTACCTACTCGTGTCCAAAATGGATGGCGTGTCTATATTGACTACTGGAAACATAATGCAGCCACAATGAAAGATCATTTTCCTATGCCATTTATAAATCAGATGCATGAGCATCTCGTTGAAAAATCACATTATTATTGTGTCGATGGTTATTCAAGGTTTCATTAGATTTTGTTGCACCAGAAGACCAGAGAGGACTACCTTCACTCGTCCTTTTGTAACATTTGCTTATTAGAGCATGTCTTTTGGGCTATGTAATGCACTATCAACATTCCAACAATGCATGGTAAGCATATTCTCTGACTTTGTCTAGAATTTCATTGAAGTCTTCATGGATGAGTTCATTGTCTATGGAGATTTTTCGATAGTTGTTTTGACAATGTGACCAAAGTATTATCTCGATTGGAAAGAAACTTATTCTTAATCATGAGAAATGTCATTTTATGGTTGACCAATGGATCGTTCAAGGTCACATTGTTTCATCAAGAGGTCTAGATTTTGACCCAGCAAAAGTGGATGTCATTCGTACTTTACCTTATCTTGCTACTGTGATAGAGATATGTGCATTTCTAGGACATGCAGGTTTTAATAAGCGGTTTATCATAGACGTTCCTAAGATAGCTCAACCTATGTGACATTTACTCCTGGAAGATATTCCAATTGTCTTTTATGATAAATGTAAAAAACCTCTCTCCACCATAAAAATTGCACTTAACTCCACCCCAATCATCAAAACCCTTAATTGGTCACTTCCATTCAAGATCATGTGTGACTCAAGGAACTATGCAGTAAGATCTATATTAAGACAAAAAGTGGGGAAGTAATCTCTTGTGATGCACTATGCGTCTTGAACATTAGACGATGCACGAATGAATTACACTACCACTAATAAAGAACTCCTTGCTGTTGTTTTTGCATTTGAAAAGTTTAGACCATATCTCTTAGATACAAGGTCATTGTCTACTCAGACTATGCAGTTTTGCATTACCTAATTTCATAAAAAAGAATCTTAGCCTAAACTCATAAGATGGATACTTTTTTACTACAAGAATTCAATCTTATTATTAAATACAAGAAAGGCGTTGAAGATCTAGTAGCCGACCATCTCAGTCGCTAAGAGAACGGAGAACCAAAATTTACCATAAATGATGAGTTCCATGATGAACGCGTATATGCAATATCTAAGGAAGTTTCATGGTATGTCGACCTTGTCAACTATTTAGCCGCAAAAGAGTTACCATTGGGATATATAAGTGCACAAAAGCATAAGATGGTATACGATTTAAAACATTATATATTGGGTAATCCATATTTGTAGAAGTTTTATGCAGATCAAATGGTTTGCAAATGTTTTCCTCATCAAGAAACATACTCAATTTTGTATCACTGTCATTCATATGCATGTGGCGATCATTTCCATCCACATCCTACAGCTTGGAAAGTTTTGGATTGTGCTTTTTATTGGCCCACACTATTCCATGACGCATATATCTTTACTAAGACTTGTCCAAATGGTCGAAAGTATGGATCGTTAGGACTAAGAAATTAAATGCCTATGACTAAGATTCTCTTCTATGAGATCTTCGACATTAAGGGGATTGACTTCATGGGCCCATTTCAACCCTCTTATTTGAAAACCAATATCTTGTTAGCAGTACATTATGTCTCTAAATGGGTTGAGGCTAAAGCTACAAATGGTAATGACTCCTAAACAGTTGCCAAGTTTCTTAAATCACGAATCTTCTCAAGATTTGGAGCTCCACACTCGATCACTAGTGACAGGGGAACCCATTTCTTTAATATGATTATATAATATCTATTTGAGAAATATAATGTTACTCATAGGACTTCTACAACCTATCATCTCCAAGCAAACGTTCAAGTTGAGGTTCCTAATAGAGAGGTCAAATCCATTCTTGAAAAAATTGTTCTTCTATCAAGGAAGGACAAGAGTCTATGCCTTGATGATGCATTATGGGCCTATAGGAAGACTTTTTAAACACCTATAGGAATTTGCCCATATAGGTTAGTTTTTGGGAAAGCATGTCACATTTTTATGGAGTTAGAGCATAAATGATATTAGGCACAGCAAAGTTAGTGATGAGCGCAAACTAGATATCGAAAAAATTGAAGATATCAGGAACAATGCATATGAAAGCACAACGATTTATAAAGATAAAATAAAAAGCTTATCGTAATCTTCATCTGACAAGAAAATCATTTGTAATAGGTCAAAAAGTTCCCCTCTTCAATTCTAGATTAAAAATCTTATAGGGAAAGCTTAAATATAGATGGTTATGTCCATTCATCATCACCAATATCTATTTCCATGGCGCTATTAAAATACAGAGTATGGAGAGTGGGAAAACCTTCAAGGTGAATGGAAAAAAGATGAATCCTTTTTATGAAGAGTTTGATAGGACCCTGAAAGATTGTATTAACTTAGAGCCAAGAGAGTTACCAAGTTACAATAAAAAAATTAGCAAAGCATTGTATGTCTTAACTTGGTAAAGCAAGCCAAGAAATGAATGGAAAGTAAAACTAAGGCCAAAAGAGACAAATGAAGAGAAAAATGCTGAGGAGGCTGTTAGTCTCTATTGACATAGTTGAGAGTAATTGTGAGATAACGTCAGGCCATCGACATTAAACATCGGTGCTTCTGGAAGGCAGCCTAGTTACTTATATTAGGATTAGGATTATTTATTTCTTGTTTTATTAAGTGGTGTGTGCCAAAGTTGAGCTCTCGTTTAAATAAATAACATTTGTTTATTTTTAGCTTTTATATATTTACTTCATTCTTATTCATTACACTTTGTTATCTTCCACTATTATATTTCACTTGGTCTTTGGGAATGTGTATTAGTTGTTTTACTTTCTTGATCCATGAGGAAAAGGTTCAGGATAAGTTAGGGGATATGTAGGTATTCAAGTTGGATGGAATGTAATTTGGATAGAATATAATGGATGAACCATGAATGATTTTGGTAAAAAATTTGCAAATTTTTAGAATTTTTTCAAAATTTATGGCGTAATACTTGTTATATGGTTTCATTTTATTAATGATTTAGTAGGTTTGTTACACACTTCCATACTTGTGAATTCTTTCTTTTTTTGTTTTTACATCTGTTGTTTTGAGCTTAAATGAATGCCCACTTCTAGCTAAAGAAAATGGTTCACAATTTGAGAACTTAAATGTGGATTGATGTTGCCATGAATGGAAAAGATCTTAGTTAGAGTTTAGGTGAAAAATTATTCATGTGATTGGTATACCATATTGAGTCTACACCAAATAGTGCTAGTGCGAAGTCAAGGACATGAATCAACTAAATCTTTAAAGATTCCAGGATTGGCGTACAATCCATTTACGACTGAGTAATAACTTACGAATAAGTTTGGGGCAAGATATAGGCCTTGTTTGTTTAATGTGCTTAGCCTTTTAACACAGCCTAACACTTTCTTGACCTATCATTAAACCTATAAACCATTAGCCAATAATCTTTTACCTTTCTATTAAATTGAATCGAAGTGAACATTTCTTTAATGAATTTGATTTGTGTTAATTAAGTAAGTTTATTAGTTTAATTGATTATAGTTTGATTTAGTAATTTTTTAATTCCTATTTTAATTAAACTAATTAAATTAAAGTTAAAATAATAATAACTATTGGAAAACCTTTTTTTCTTAAGAAACTTGCAAAATCCTTGTGGAGACGATCCTATCTACCACTACTTCAAATAATAAGAATCTACGAGAAACTTATTGTACACGATCGACACGTGTCGAGAGAAGAGAAGCAACAATATCTTCAAGGGAAAAGCAGACTTGAGAGGAGCTGTGAGAACTCAATTTTATAGTGAAACAAATGATGGTTGAGAATGCGAAGGAGAAAGCATGGGTTATTTGTTAAGAGCTGATGTATTTCACATGTGAGTGTCGAATTTTTGAGGATACTAGGGAAGTCAAGGCGGCATGCCAATATCCATAGCCACCTACAGGACAGTACGAGTAGTAGAGTAACTATTGTGGAGGGAAAGATAGTAATCCTAACTTCAAGTATGCATCCAGGAACCTTAACTATCAAAACATTGTGCCTTGAGGACGACCATTGCAAGTAGCTCCTCAGAATCAACAACCTCATACACATGGTCCTACTATAAAAAGAGATGAAAAAGTTGATTTTGTTGGGTTTTTAGGATTCATACCCAACAAAAAATTCAAAACAAAATTTGAAAAACTCCAACAAGATCGAAAATAGGTTACATTAAACTAGATATAAAAAGTAAACCATACCTTAATCCTTGATTTTCTTCTGTGATTGTTTGATCTCCAAGACGTTCAAGCTTCGACTTCTATCGGAAATCTACACACGAATAGTGACCACAATTCGGAGTGCTAGCCCCAAAGAGATTGAAAACATATTTTTCTATCCCAAAATCCAAAGAACTAGAAATATGCAAAAATGAAAATCTTATTTCGTTATAGGGTTTCACCCTTTTTTATATATGTAAATAAGCCCTCACTTAAAATCCTATTTGTAATACAACTATTAAATTTAAGTAGTTTAAGCAAATTATACATACACTGCTATTAATAAGTTATCATATAACAAATCGTAAGTGTTTTTATGTCATTACTATAGACCAATTAAAATTGCGCAAACCCATTCTTTATGTCCAATCCAATAGGTTTATGTGATGTTGGCAATGAAACAAAACCATTTTGGTACACAATTCATAAGCGGGCTCTAGCAAAGAATTATGACTACCCAAGTAGCATGAATATCAATATCGATACAACCTAATGAATAACATATATCATGTCCTTTTGTCGTGCAATATCCTTTGACTAAACAGAAGGCATGGAAAGTCATCCTTAATGTTCAATCGTACTAGTCTCAATGTCTAGGTAAACTGAAAACATCCAAATGACTTTCATCATATCAATTCACATCGACTTAGCCATTATCAGGCTATCATATCGAGGGATCCATTGATATCTTTCTCTATAACAGTGTGACAAATTATGTCTTGATTGCACACCTTCACATATTATTCACATGGTAAATAATCAAAATCTTTAAAATTGTCCAGTTAAAGACAACCTTTGATTGTGTCCAATTACCATGCTCGTAATATTGAAGTCTATGGTAATCTCAAGTCGAATGACTAAATGATATACCTGTCATTAGTACCACCTATGATTTAATCGATGTGATGTTCTCAAAATGAGTCAATCCAGTACTTTGTTCCTTAACAAGTAGTCATGATCTCGATTCGTATCCCTATACGCATGATCATCTCATGACCATTAATAAAGAATCACACTAATCTTAATTCATTATAATTTCTATTATAGTGATCAACTAGGGACATTTATGATATTTTATCAAATACGCATGGATCTTACTATAAGGTAAGCATGCAATCACACGAGGAAAATTAGCACTTGGGATTTTGTGGGTCTAGTTACTATGTGGTTGTGTCGCACAGTCGTTCCATTGAAATGAGGAAATAAGGTGGGGAGAGTCACTATAAACCTATCTATGAAGATTAGTACCAAAGCAACCATTTAAAACCGACGAACAAATCTGATCCCTTGAATTTGAATTCATATTATGGTTTAGAGTTTTACATTTATTGATTTTCATTTGATAAGCAATAAGTTTTGTTTTCTTTGCATTTAATTATTAGTAATTGAGTTTTTTTACAAGAAATCATGTTTTTTATCAAATCTTAAAAAGAGCATACATATCTCTTTGGGTTCGACCTTGTAGTTACCTCGCTACAAATCTAAAGTAGTCATTGAATTCGAGACTATTATTGGTATTTTCGATGTGGCATACCAATTTTGCTGCCATTGCTGGGGATTGGTGTTAATTAGTTTTTAATTTTAGGTTTTTTGTTTTGTTTTATGGTTGCACGTCACCGACGTTCACTTTTTGCATACTATTTGATTCCACTTGATTTGGAAGTTGACCAGATACATAGAAAGAGAAACATGGATAACAAAAGAAGAGAAATGTATATGGTGATTATGGATGGAAACCGAAGCGATAAGAATATTCCAGTTGCTTAGAATGTTGGGCAGAACAACTAGCATAATGTGAGGCATGAATCGAGGCAGGAAAGAGCGCTCACATTTAGGTAGGCGAATTAACATCGTAGTGGTTACCCTCATGTATCGATTATCCAGCTACCACTGGTCAGTTTGATCTTCAATCTAGGTTCATCCATAAATAATCTGATTTTCATGGGAAAAAGAATGAGGATCCTCAGAAGTTCCTCGCATAATTTGAGAAGGTGGTAGCTGGCATGAAGCCTACTACAGTTGATGCTGACTTAGTGAGACTATATGCATTTCCCATTTATCTAAAAAATGTTGTATAAGTTCAGTTGTTTCACTTTCCAACTGCTTCTATCAATAATTGGAATGAGCAACATAAGAAATCTTAGAATGATTACTTGCTAGCCATGAGGATTATTCAACTTAGAAATTATTTATCTCACATTTTTATTAAAGATGAATCATTTTCAGAGTATTAGGAGAGGTTCAAATGAATGTGTATTACCTATCCTCAACACAGTCTTAGTGAAAAGTCCTTGATGGAAAGTTCTATGAGGGGCTGACATATAATGAGAATAGACAACTCGATATAGTGTGGAATGGGAGTCTTGGAGATATCACATCTATAGAGGCTAGGATGTACATCTTGAAAGTAGCTAATCAAGCCAAACTGTATGGTCTGCTTAGTGAGAGAAAAGGAGAAACAATATCTTCGAGGGGAAGCAGACTTGAGACTGATCCGTTAGAACTCAAATCTATGGTGAAATAAATGATGGTTGTGACAAGGACATTGAAAGCTTGTGGTATCTGTTCGAGGCTAACCAATTTCACAGATTAGTGTCCCTAACATTTTGAGGATACTAGGTAGTTAAAGTGAAAGGCCAATTTTCAAGGCTACCTACAAGATCGTAAGAGCAGCAAAGTAACTATTATGTAGGGAAGGATAGGAATTCTCTCTTCAATTATATAGTTAGAAATCTTAACTATCAGAACTTTGTGCTTAGATGACATTCAATGCTAGTACCTTATCACAATCCGCAACCCCATCCAAATGGTCTTACTTCATAAGGAATGACGACAATGTTGACTTTGTCTCAGCAGCAATATGAAGCCGAAATTGATGCTTCAATTAAAGAATGGATTGCTAGGTTTTTATATATGTCTGTCCAAATAGGCCAAGCCAACAATCAGGCGAAGCTACCATCACAGCCTATTTCGAACCCTAATGCACATGTGAATGCAACTTCACATATCAATGCCATTTAAGCATCTAAAACAGGGGTGAAGCTTGAGATAGGAATTGCTAGAGCAGAGGAATATGAAGATTTAAAAAAAATAGGAAATTGAAAGGATCAACTTGAGCAAGGGTAGATGTATAACATCAAACACAGAGTACCATTTCCTCAGAGCCTGTATCTAGAAAGGTTAGCGAACATTTTTAAGGATTGCAAACACTTCGATGAAATAAAGAGGAAGCTAAGAAACTGAGGAAGTAGTTTAGAAAGTTGAAAAAATGAAGCCAGAAGTTGAAGTTCCTTATGAACCATTTGAAAAAAAAATATTGTTAAAAGAATAAGAGGATAACTTTTATGAGAATAACACAAATGTTCCAAAAGAGTGCGAGGATCCAGGTATTTTTTGCATTTCTTGCATGCTAGGAGATACATATATAGAGAAAGATTTGTTTGATCTAGGAGTGTCCATTAACATCATTTCATCATTAGTTTTCTTGTATATGCATAACAAAGCTTTGAACCATGCGAACTTTATCATTCATTTTGCTTACAGATCTTCGGTCCCACCAATCGGGATGTTGGAAGATGTGAATGTTTGCGTCAAAAACTTAGTTTTTCATGCTGATTTCCATATCATTGACATGAAAGACATACATGTGTCCAATTATACCATTGTTCTACTAGGCCGACCATTCAAAAAAATGGCCAAAGCTAAAATAGACGTATTTAGTGGTTACATTTCATTAAAGCAATATATTAAGGTCATTTCTTTTTCAATACATGACTATGTGGACTTACCTACTAATGTTTTCGCCATGTACGTTGTTTTGTCTTCTTTTAATTGTGATTCGCAATATTCAATAGAAACCTTCTTAGACAACTTGAAGAAGATGGATGAAAAGGAATGAGAACAAATAGAAAAAGTAGGGAGAAAAAGAAAGAATACCCAACAGTTGGGTATCGATGGAGGACAACAAGGCTGAGAAGATATATATTATGTAACAAGAGTCAAAAGCACTGGACAACATCCTTGTATGATGCAGATTAAACAGAAAAGTGGAACAAAAAGTTGTCAGGAAATGGAAGATAGTTAAACTGTCAAACATGGATGAGAAGAAGCTGCCAACTGAATTAATTTACTTACACCGTGGATAGTTTGAGATCGTGGTAAGGTCGGGCGATCGACATTAAATATCACCACTCTATGGGAGGCAGCCCACATTTATTTTTCATGAATTTGATTTATTTAAGTTTGAATAAATTGTTCTAGGTCGAATTAGTTAGTTGAATAAAGTGTGATGGTAATTGATGAATATCTCTATTCTTTTTTATCTTTGTAGATACTTTATGGCGAAAACAAAGAACTTGGGTTGCTTCGCGTTCACCAAAGTTCGAACGACTTTTGGCAATGTAATTTAACGCTGGCATAATTTAAATTAAAGCATTTGCATTAGATCATATGCATACACAAGGAAGTGCACACAATATATAAAAAAAATATAAATTTTATGGAATCAATTCGATTTTTCAGGCCTGCAATTTCCCAATGTCGCGTGGTAAAATGTAGGCCACTACATTAAAATCAGATATGGAATAGTCTGTTAAATTTAGGAATTTTGTGAAACTCCCCACGATTTCCTAACGCTCCAAAGCATCGTCATGATTGAACATATAGCACTGGGCATGATTTCCCATTTTTTAAAAAAAGGGCATAACCCTTTTTTCTTCCCCAACTCAATACCCTACCGCCTTACCACTGCCCCTATGACCTAAAACACACCTCTAACCATTAAATACATCACTTTTAAGCTCAATATAACTTATTTTCGATTCTCCATCAAGTAGGGATCATTTGAAGCCATGAAATATAGAGAATAGTGAGCACCCTAATGAAGATGCGATTTAGAGTTGAAAATTCAGAGATCCCAAAGCATCCATTAGGCCAAGAAAACCCCCTTAGCTCTTGGGAACTCATTCCTAAGTAGGTCACACCCCGAACCTTCCTAATAGTTGTCAATTTTTATTGGGGTGTTCTTTGGCCAAATTAGGCAAAATATGTCCTCTAAGATTCAAATTGGTCTCTAGATTCATATGGATTTTATTTGTGAGAGTGTTTATAATGGTTCAGATAATTTTTTTGTGATTAGCTTTGAAAAATCCCAATTTTTTTGACAAAACGCCTTTGTTCCTAGAAAAATTTGAATTTCATGTCAAATTTTTTATTTTGAATGATCCAATGATTTTTAATTGATCCATGTAGTGTGAATTAAGTTTGGGGAAAAATGAGGGAGTTGTTATCAAAATTTCAATTTTTGAAGTTTTTATTTTTGTTGAAAACTCAGTGATATCGGGGACACTTTTGTTTAAATTCAAATCACGGATTGATTGTGCAAGTAAATGTGACTCGATGAGTTAATTAAAATAAGTTTTGCATTAATTTGGACTGATTTGAAGTTTTGTATGATTTCGAGACTTTGAAAATGGTATTTCATTGGGTTTTCTCACAACATTGATTGACTTGGATTTCGAAAGCCATAAGCCGTTTTAAGCAAACTTTTATGTTTGAATTTAATATTTTTTGTGTTTTTTGAGTGTTATGGTATGTGTGCTAGTTATTTTTGCGCTATA
The DNA here is from genome assembly GCA_039657325.1 of Stephania cephalantha. Classification (NCBI taxonomy): domain Eukaryota; kingdom Viridiplantae; phylum Streptophyta; class Magnoliopsida; order Ranunculales; family Menispermaceae; genus Stephania; species Stephania cephalantha. The sequence goes on along the minus strand of CM077578.1, from coordinate 25,764,548 downwards.
AACTTCATAGAGGTTATTGTTTGTTGTTGCTATCTTGTTTATGTGCTATGGAAAGAGGAGAATGTAAGTGGTTTTGTAGGTCCTAGCAGGAGGATGAGTGCGCGATTACCGCCACTTGTGGCTAGAACCCACCCACCTAATGCACCCATGCCTTACGATGAGTTTTTGTTTTTGACTTCCAAAGCCCAAAAGATGTATGACTGTGATCGGAATAAGAAAAAAAAGGAATTCTTTAACTAAGTCGGGGTTAAGTATAGAAACACATAAATATAAAAGGAGAGTAACTTTGATCATCCGAGAGCGGGGATGAGAGTTTTTCACTAGAGACTATCAAGCCTTACCTAAGCATCCTCATAACCCAGATCTAATTCAGGGATGCGAGCAGTTAGTTTGCGAGTTCTATGTGAATGGACACATGACCAGACTCGAAAATAGTGTGAGGGTGAAATGAGTGATGGTTAGCTATACTCCATATACCATTAACACCTATTATGGCCTACCTACTTTTGATGACTGGTGAGGGTTTAGCTTACCACACCAGAGATATTTTTGACTCTCATTAACCATATAAGATTGTCAAAGCATCTCTGACTTATTTCCCCCATCATGATTGGGTCTATTCCACCTTTCAATACCCAAAGCATCTAATTAAGAACTATTTTAGGAAGACTATTAAGGTATGGTCCTACATTGTTAATGCTTATTTCTACGTCCCCACTCAGCAAAAAGAAGTGACACATCCCCGATGTGCATAGCTATAACATATTTGGGCTCGTGTCGATCATATCGACATAGGGCATATCATTCATGAGGTTATCAATGAGAGGATGACCAAGTTGAAGAATGCGAGTCTAGCCTATCCTCTCCTTATCACTGACCTATGCCATCGAGCAAAAGTCCCTTTCACCAGTTTATAATTTGATATTCCACCCTAGCCTACCATACACAGTGATGAAATCTTCGGGTTCAGTAAGCTAAATGAGGATGATGATGAGGATGAGGAGGAGAGAGCACATGAGAGGACACATGCAGTGACATCGATTTAGCAGTAGCAGCAGCAGACCTAGACTAGGAGAGCCTTAAGTATGAGGAGAGGAGAATATTTGTTTGCACCACCACCATCAAAGCGAGTACCCGAATAGATGTCAAATGTGGAGTTGATTCTCCATAATTCGAGGGAGATTATTCATTTCTTGTACCATTAGCAAATAAGGTATTAATAGGTCCATAATCACCCTAACGAGCTAGCTCATTCAATTTGAGAGAGTCCTCTCATCATAATCTTGGGCTACTAGGTTTACTGGGCATGAGGAGTATAGAGCCATTTTTCCTAACATTCTTCACATAGAGTGCAGACTTTTTACCAGATTCCACAAAGGACTCCATAATAGAGTGCGTAGTAGCAAGAAAGCTTCAGTGATTCTAAGAGTTGATTTTATTATCTCTTTATGTATTTGAGAGAGGAACCGAGAAACTTAGTACTAACTCGATTTTGTAATATATTTAGTGGAGATACAATATGATGATGATGTAATTTTGTAATACCACTACGCATCACATCATTTGCATATATTTTCAACTTTTCATGTATTTTCTTTGTTTCAACTCATTCATTCCATTTTCCTGTCTTCCATTATTATATTTCACTTGTTCTTTTGGAATGTGTATTGGTTATCATACTTTCTTGAACCTTGATGAAAAGGTTCATGATATGTTTGGGGGTGTGCAGGTTTGCATGTGTATAAAATGCATGAATGAACCATTTGTAACTGATTCATAGTAAAATCTTAGCAATTTTTAAAAAAAATTGAATTTTCTAGCGAAACATAGGTAAGGTTTCAATTTATTTTTAAGATTGACAGTTTGGTAGGTTGTTTAAACTTTTCCATATTGTGAATTATTTATTTTTCTTTTTCCAGTCGTTGTTTTGAGCTGAAATAAATGCCTAATTCTAGCTTTGGATAATGGTAGACAATTTGAGCATTCAAATGTGGATTGATGTTGCTATGAATGGATAAGACCTTAAGTAGAAGTTTAGGTGAAAACTTATTCTTATGATTAGTCTACCATATCGAGTCTACATCTAAGAGTGCTAGTCTGGAGTTATGGACAACAGTCAACGAAATACATTCCAGGAAAGATTTGCAATCCATTTAAAACTAAGTAATAACTTAAGAAAAAGTTTGGAGGAAGATATAAGCCTCATTTGTTTAAAGTTGTAAACTTTTAACCCACCTATTGATAAGTCATAAATTCTACAAGTGTTATGGGACATTTTAGCATCTTTTATTAGGAAAAGTCTCTAAAATATGGTCCTAAAAGCTTATATTTGTCTATTTCATGTTTTTAAGGTGTAAAATAGAAATTAGGGCAAAAATTTGTGTAAAATGCTTATAAGATAGTCCTATGTTGGATTTACTTCAAAAAAGGTGTTCCACGGATCCCGAGGTAGTGAAGCGGGGCCTATAAGGCTGATGTGATGTGTGATGATGTGACGGTGTGTAATTAGAATATATGAAGAAATGGAGTAGAAAAGGAAGAAAGTGAAGGACTTGATTGTGTGGAAGTGGTACACAAAGAATCATCATCAAGTGATGGAAAAACTGGATTTTTGCACTAGTAATCCCTAAGGATTCTTGATGTTTAGGAATCGTTGGACAAATCGGTGAAACTAGTAACCTTATAGTTACAAATTTTATCAACGATTCCACTTAAAGAGGAATCGTAGGACCAAATTTCATGGATTTTAGATAACTATGAGTTGTTTGAGTTAGTTTGGGATGTTTACTACCAAAAATACTATAAATAAGAACCCAGGCTTCGAGACTTTAGAAGATTCAAGTATTCAATTAAGAGGTATTTTTATTCATGTCTTTCATTTATCTTATTGTAATGTTATTTATGATCATAAGTGAGTAGTTATTTTATCTAAACAAAATCCAAGCATGAACTAGATCCATTTTGTAATGTAGTCACGATGAGACAATTTTGTACTTAATTCTTTAAAGTAATCATATTTTTTGATTCACCGATATAATAATTTTTTATTTGCAAATTGCAATCATGAACTTTGTATTGCATGCATAGTTGCAAATGTGTATTGTGACATTAAGATTCATTATCTAGTTTAAAGTTGTAACTAGGATTGTTCGAAAGGCAAAAACCGTTTAAATGTCCTACGCGATTTTGAAAGCTAAGTCTTATATTGAAGTGTCTTTTTGAAGATTATAAATTTTATAGTTCAAAGCCCAATAAAATTAAAATGTTGCTTTTCCACAGTATAAGGGGAACAAATGGCTGGGTAAAGGTTGTTTAATTAATTATAATTAGATTTTAATGATCTCTCATGATTTGTATAATATGTTTATGGCTATGTAATTGAAGTAACATGTTTGGATGTAAAATAGGTTGATGTTTCATGTTTAGGTTGTTAGTTTAGATGTTTCTTTATATTGTTTTCCATATAATTGAATTGCTTTGAATTTAGTGACTTTGATTTGTGTTAATTAAGTTAGTTAAGTTTATTTTGTTGATTTCTATATTTAAAGATTATTAATTTAAATTCTGGTTTTCTATTAAATTAAAAAAAATAAACTAAAACTTATTGTCTTAATGAATTTGCAAAATCCTTATGGAGCGATCCCACTTACCATTACTACAAAGCTAAGAGTATAATAAATGTGGAAAACTTATTGTACATGCTCGACACATGTTAGAAAAATGTACCTTGTCTCATGTCATGTTACTAGAACAACCACCGTCGAGATACCAAGAGTCTTGTTTTGTTGAAGCTTGCAGTAGATGAGCTATCATAGGTTTTATCTTTGACTTTGGTTTCCAACAACCACTGCGATTGGCACTCTGCTTCTTCTTTTTAAGCTTTTTGACTTTTTAAGATCTCAAAGCATCTAAAATCACCTTGGTCAAATATGTATTATCTTATCACAATAATGAAAAGTCGCAACAAATTTGGCAATAGCAGCATCTGACAAAACTATAATAGAACCAGATTTTGTAGTAAATGGAATTGCCTTAAATGTAGAAGGATCTAACTTAGCAATCACAACAACAAACTTGACAGTAGAACCACTATTATTTTTCAACTTGACAATTGAACCACCTGCCTTCACATTATTCTTACTGTGATCAGTTGATGAAGAAGCCTTCACGAAATAAGTAGAAATAAAATCACCGAATTTCCATTTTTGTAACCAAGTCCGACATGATCAAGAGGACTTTGACTAATACTCAAAATCTCATGAAGTTTGGTTTTACCATAATTTAGCTTCTTGATGGAATGTATTGCTTTTTGCAACTTCTGCTTTATCACTATTAATTTAGTGTCTATTGCTAACAATATAGACTTCAGGTTTTCAACTTCAACTTCACTATTGTGGTACTCAATCTTGACAGCATCAAGTTATGTCTTTAAAACTTCATTTGACTTTTAGAGTTCTTTCCACTCATTATAAAGTGCATCATAATAAACACGTTGAAAATCCTCAAGGCCATCATCTTCATTAACTATAATTGGCTCAATAGCAGTAACTGACTCCGGAACTATAACATTTTCAGGCTTAGCACTACCAGTAATAAGGGATTGCTTAATTTCATTTGTAGTTGGACTTGAGAGTATTGTGTGAAAAGCAACAACGTTTGCGGTCTTTCTTGTTGTCACCTCGTCATCATCGGTATCACTATCAGCATTATCATCATCATTATCATTGAAATGACAAGATAATTTCTTCATCTTCTTAAGAGTACTTGCAAATTCACTTTTAATATATCAAAAACCTCCATATTCATGACATTAATCTATTTACCTTTTAATTCTAAAAGCAGCTTTATGTTTCGATTGCAGTAAGTGTTTTCCTTTATGCTTCTCCACTCCAACTTGTAAAGCAATACTAGAATTTTCCCTAAAGAAAACATGTTCATCTTTTAAGGCTGCAATGATCCCATTAACTCATGAAAATACATTATTTTAATGTCCTTGCCCTCCTCAATTGTTGTAACCTTCAAGTTGAATTTTATCGAAAGAGCACACAAAGCTCAATGAACAAGCAATTTATTATAATACTTCTCCTCATGTTGGTATGCGTGATTTGCAATGTCAGGGGTACGACCATTAAAAGAGGCGATGTCCTCATTCTCCTCCATCATTAATTTATCTAACATAAAAGTCAATTGCGTTGTAATTTAGAAATTTTAACTGCACTCATACCTTCAAATACAGTTTTAAGTATACTCCAAGCTTGTTTTGTTGTGGAGCAAGTTGTAATAAGTTTGAATCTCAGAGTATCTACAACACTAAAAATGGAGTTAATAGCTTTAGAGTTTGCCATATGCTATTTTTTCTCCTTAGCAGTTCATTGATTAACAAGCTTTGGTAATGCATTGTTTTCACCGTTCATCGTAACACGGGCTACATATTCCTTGTCGATCATCTCCCACACTGTGTCATTTAAAGATGATATAAAGTGTATCATCCTAGCCTTCCAATAGGTATAGTTAGTTCCTTCAAGTTAAGGAGGATGCGCGATACAACTACTTTCTCGACCTTCTGTAACCTTCAACTGCAATAAATCATTGCTATAACTCATGGCGATAAAACTCTCCAAAATCTCACTCTTCTACGTAGGTAGAACTAAAAAATGATAAAAGCTCTGATACAACTATTAAAATTTTCGTTAACCCTGAGTCCGGTACCATTGATGAGTCTGTTATAGAAAACTATAACATATACTACAGAGAAAAATACTGCAATGATGCAAAAATGCAGTAATGGTGACTACACTGAACAACATGCTAGAAAAAAAGAAAGTAAATGCAGTAAATAGAGAAGAAATTCAAGACTAATGAACACAAAGAAATTGCTAACACAGTTCAGCAAATCATGCCTAATTCTGCAAATAATCCACTATATCAATAACGTTTACAACCTCTCTTGATGAACCTTGCTTTCTCTCAAAACTGATATTAGCAATCTAAGTGACGCCAAAAGTAATTACAAAGTGACACACATAAAGTGACAAACATTAGATATTTATAGGAACACATCCTAACCCATTATATAACTAGAAATTCAATCCTAACTAGAATACAATTTAGAATCCCACTCGGATGCTAATTTGTGTAGTTGTTGTCAAAAATATTGACTTTGATCTTCACTTGTAGATAATATTGATTGTTTTAGTAGTTCGAGTTAAATAAGAACTATTATCATGCTTTATCTTCTTGAGGAATAAGTTAGGTATGGATTGGATGTCTAATCCAACACGTCAAGTACCTCGATCTCCTTTATTTTGGAATTGTGAACGAATAACAATTACACGTCTCTTTGAAGCATGTCAATTTTAAGCACATCTAGTACATCTCGTTCAAGCGTTCATATTTGTCTTCGTCTCCAATTCATCTCTTAATTGTAGTCGAATACAAATAATCCAATCACGTTAAGTAGCTCGATATCCTTATTGTATTATAACTGCGAGCAAGCATGTCTCTATCATCATCGATGTATATGAGCTCTAAATAGGAATTGTAGTTGCAGTAGAATACTTTCAAATAATTAGAGTTCTAGACAAACAATGACAACAATTAAATATGTCTATATACTGCAAGTAATATATGGATAGACAAAACATATGCATTTAATGAAGTAAAAATAGAAAATGAAAAAGAAGTTCCAAAGAAAGAACAAGTTGAAGACACTTCAAATGAAAAGAATGTAACTCAAAAATGAAGATTTAAGCAATCGAAGAATGGGAAGAATATTAAGGAGCTGAAATATTTTAAAGTTAAAAAGAAAAATCAAGCTTAAGGCCTATGAAGCTTAATTATCCCAGAGGTATACAACTGAGAATAAAAATTAATGGGCATTGGTACTTTAGAGCTCAATGAGATACAATTTCTAATGCAAATTTCATACATATGCATTTATTTCTACACACTCAATTAAAGTTGGATGCACTTGCTTCTCAATGAGTTTCTTTATAGGATGGTACTTTAATTCAACTAATAGGTATGGTCACGAATGTGCGAGTTAAAGTGAACAAAAACATCGTATCCATCGACTTTTTGGTCATGCCACACTTCACTAATGAAGATCCTCCTTTAATGTTATGACAAACTTTCTTAGCCACTTCTCAAGCTATTATGGATATTCTAAATAAAACTATCACTTTAATGATAAATGGTCGTGCAATCACTTTTTGGAATGGAACTAGAGTGGAAAATCTAAAGTTAAGAGATCCAACTTAATTTTGGGATAGTTCAGTCAAGCCAACGACAGTAAATAAAAGCGCTTGTTGGGAGACAACCCAGCTTTATTTTATTTATTTTATTCATTATTCTAGTTTTGCTTACTTTACTTTACTTTAGTTTATTTTCCTTTATTTTAGTTATTAAACCATTTTAGCTAATCACATACTTCATTTATTTATTTATTTGACCTTCAATTAAATCTTAATTAACATGATTAAAGAAATTTTCTAAGAAGTTGATTACCTGCTAGGATTTATGTGTTTTGAGACTTGGTTGGAAATGAAAAATCTTACTTAAGTCGCGACATTAATAGCAGGTCTTTAAACAGTAGCTGAATGACTAGATTATATTTTCACCATTTTGTTTATTTTACCCTTACTTGAAATAATTTGGGCTCGCAAAATTTAATTGAAAATTTTAAGTCAATTACTTGATTAACCAGTTCATACTCTTATTGTGTTATGGTTTCAAAGTTTTTAAAGTGAAAGTTGAAAAACATAGTTTATTCTCTCACTTTTTGACTTCAATTGAGTGTTTAGTTTAGTTTCATATAGTATTTTTTTATTCTCTCAATTTTTTATTCTTATATAGGAAATATTTTCGGAATTTCAACTCCGAGGTACTTTTAAATTAGGGGGAATGATTGAGTGGTTTTTTTTATGGCCTTTAAGCAAGTTTGCGTTATTCACTTGCATGTTTGTTTATTTATTTAATTAATAAAATTATTAGTTAGTTACACATCTTAATCAAACTTTCGTATTTTCAATAAATTCTACCTATACATTAGTTTTTACGGATATGTATATGTTAAATATGAAATAAATTTAAAAAACACTAAAATAGGCATAGTGATTCCTGAGCGATTCCAAATAACATTAGGATTCGTTGGCCGAATCCATATAAAAAACTAGAAACTTAAGTGAAAATTTGAGTATGGCGAATCCTTAGCGATTCGCCATTTCAAAGGAATCGCTACTTAGAATGCTAGGTCACTGCACCTCATAACTCACTCATTCTCCAAGTGATTCCCCAGTGATTCCATTTTACACGTGAATCGTTGGGCACGAATCAAAGTTCTTAAAATATAAACCTAATATCGATATAAATAACTCAGTTCACATCGTAAACCCTTACACCCTTCAACTAGGAAATCAAATTAGTGTCTAATTCTACTTTTCAAAGCCATATTATAGATTATTTAAGTAGTTCCCACATCGATTAGGATTACTATATGGTTTATATGGTCTATTTTTTGAAGAATTTTCACTTTTTGAATGAATTCCAAATTATTCATGATTTTTAAATGTCTATGACTTATGAATAGTTGCTATATTGTTTTGAATTGAATGGTGGTGATTAAAGTTGATCACTTGATTTTTTGATAATTTGGATAAATACTTGAAACTTCTACCCGAAGTGCGACTTTAAACTAAAATTATATAATAAAGGTTGTGTTTGACTTAATAGTGTTAAGGAAATGAGTTTGGGGTGTGTTTTATTTTAGAAAGAATTGAATTTATCACAAGATTGTTTCTCGTTATGAGACGATGATGTTTAGTAACTTATTATTGTCATCATTTATTTTCTTATAAAAGTTCATTCATATAATCTTATGTTCATTAATTATTTTTTCATATAGTTCGTTTATGCGTTTTGAATGGTTTGGAAAGCTCACCATCAATTGCACTTAATCGAGCACAATGGAAAAGTTTGATCCATGTAGTGGACCCCAGTTAATTTAAGACTGAGGCTATGTTGTTGTTGTTGTTGTTGTTGTATAGTTCGTTTATGCTTCAAGAGGTATATTTGTTTTGTTCAAAACTTAACTTAATCTTTAAACTTTGAGGACGAGGTTTGGAATGAGTTTGGGGGTGTTTAGGTGAATTGGTGCATAAAGAAGCAAAGTATGGAACACTAGTGAGGTAGTGTAATGGATCAAATTTTTAATAGTGGACTTGGTCTATAATTAAGGGTCACCGGCCCATGACGTGACTTGAGAGCGGGTACACAAACCCAACATTCGACACGAAGAACAAGTAATATATTGTTTTTGGTATGATGTATGCTTGGGGCATTGTATATGTGTAAACAAAGTAAGTCACTCCTACTTGTGTATTATGGACGAGATTTGAGCGAGGACGCACCTCGAAACTCGTGTTGGTGTGAGACCAAGGTAAAGAGTGATGTGGTAAGTTGATTTAAGTTTAGTGTAACTTAAATAGTAGTATTAATATGGCTATAGTTGATTTTATATTAAATGTAACTTAAGTTAGTATGTTAAAACATTATTCATTGATACTTCTCGAGATACGTGTTGGCAAATCAAAAGACTAATTGAATTTCCATATTGTTTTAGTTAGATGGAGATAGTGGAGAGTTAGTATAAATTGTGTCAATATGTAGGCCATTTGATTAGTCTCGAGATACGTGTCTACATAAAGATTTATAGCTAATAATTAATCTTATCTATAATATAAAAGATTTAAATGATCAACTCATGAAACCATTTCATTCTCATTTCTAAAACTTAGAGAAGAAGTAATGTTCTGGATAAACAAAGTTGGAGATGAAGATCGAGAAATTAGCATATGAAGTTGAAGGAGTTGATCAAGCTAGGTGTTCATCAACTAGATAAATCTACTTTCACTATTCATTTAGTTTAATTTGGTGAATTCATGAAAAATATGAAGCTTGGGATGTTCTGAAGTTGTGATGGGTGTCTTGGGTGTCTAAAGGTGTGGTACAAGAGAGCCCAAGGTGTTGGAGTTAGCCATGTATGGAAAAAACATAGAATTTAAAGTGTGGAATTTTGGGATTCTCTGCAATTAGCGTGCTAAGTGTGCTTGCTAGAGTGCTACATGCGTGTAGTACGCTAATCAAGTTAACTAACGCTCTTAAACATTCCACCAACTGCGCTAGATGCTCTAACAGCACAGAATTTGCAATTTCCTAACTAGAACCTAAAAACCTTAAACAAGTTTAACACTTTCACTAATGGTCTAAACACATAGTAAAACATGTATAATGGTACTAGGAGCCTAGGGAAGAGTCTCATAGGTTCAAGTATGTGTTTCAAAGTATCGGGAGCCTGAATTAGATAGGAAATTGGAGTAGAGGTAAGCAAACTAATTGAGATATTTCTCTCCATTTCATGTTTTGATGTTCGCTTGTTGGCCATTGTGCAAATTGTTATACTTGCTCGAATTCTTATGCCATGATTTGTATGGTTACTTAATTGAGTATTATAGTTAAATTAGAATATGTGTGTTTAGGTTTCACGATATAGCTTGGGGTATACGCGGCACGGGGTATGGGACTCAGGGATGTCAGTCTAACTGACTAGTTAGTGTCACGAACCTACCATATAAAGTAGTTGAAATGTACAAGTGATGACCAATTAGGGTAATACGAAGTACTATGTGAGCCGACCTATTACATGAGGTCGACAAACCATTTTTCACAACTAATAAGGATAGGATATATAAGCTAATACCTGAAGGGTAATATCTAGGCCAATATGTGAAATGATTAAGTGGAGATCAATAAGGGCAGTACCGAAGTACTGTGTGTGCAGACCTATTACATGAGGTCGATATGTCTTGTTTCACAAATAATTAGGAGAATGCCTATGCATAAACGACGACCAAAAATGGTTATACCAAAGTACTATGTGTGCGGACATATTGCATGAGGTCAATATGTCGTGTTTCACAACTAATAAGGATAATGCCTAATGATAAGTGGAGACCAACATGGGTAATATCGAAGTACTATGTGTGCAGACCTATTACATGACGTCGATACAGCGTGCTAAATAAATGTCTACTTAAGGTCTATGTGATCAATACCCAAAGTCTATGTGATCAATAAGGTATTACTAGGCTAATGTGTTAGGTACACTATTTAATATGTGTGATTCATTGGAATAATTCTTTGATATTATATTGTTTTGTAATGTGTTTGTGTATCTTTAATTATTGTTGTATAATGAATGTATGTATTGTGAAATGTATCTCTTGTTATGTTTGAAAATGTGGATAAATGTCTCTCAGTGTTACTTTCGACATTACTGTGTTTACCATCCTTTTTATGATAGTGGGTACACATCCATCGAGTAGCAGATCAGGCAAGTAGAAGATCGATGACTACCTCTGAGCCTTTGGAGTTACTGTTACTTCTGACTTCATAGGTTTTTTATTTTATTGTACAACATATATATGTCTTCTATATACTTTTGAAGTTGTATGTATGGGATGAGAGATAATATACTGACCAAACACATGTTGATATATAGTTATCGCCATTTTGTTATATAAATGCATGTAATTGTTGTTTCGTGGTTTCCACACTTAGATTTTATAGGAATGACTTATGCATAATTGTCAAGACTTCTGCGCAACTTAATAAACTATAAAAAAATTAATTAACTCTAAAATACTATTTAGTAATGAGAATGGTGCATGGTTTATTAGAAAGGCTGACTAATATGTTATTAAGTTCTACTTGGCTAGGATTAGGGCTTAATGACGAGGATTAGGCCGGGCGGTGCCCTAGATTAAAGGAGAGGCTGTCATAAGTAAAATTTATTTGTTTAGTCAAAGTTGACTAAATTTTTCACATTTTCCTCGATACAAGTAATATATTTTCACTTCATATCATTTTATTTAGTTAGGAATATGAATTGAATATAATTTGAATTTAAATAGAGGTGATATATTTTTATTACCCATCAAAATAGAAAAGCTCGTGATACAAAAGAATTGTTGTACCCTATTTGACATAACCTAAATTGTGCATGCACTAGTAGAGTATATAGGGGATTGATTGCTTTGTGTTCGACATTATAATGGGTAAAAGATCAAAACAAATTGGCATGATGAACGACACAGTTTTTCTAAGAGTCTTGTTATACAAAAATTATTGATCGAGTATTTTATATGTATGTATTGAAAAGAACTTATGCCACAATTGAGAAGAAAAATAGGAAATAGCCAATAAACTTTACTTAGTTGGAAATAATACTTCCTTGACGATAGTGCAAGTGCGAAGAGCTAACAAGAGTTTTTAAAGAAAAATAGAGAGACCCACATATTCTATAGGAAATGGAGCAGGGAACCTAGTGGTAGTAAAAATAAGAGAAATATTCTTATAAAAATAATAATAACGGTATCCAAAGAAAATAGGGCATAGAACCGTAGGAATACCAACAACAACAACAACAACAACATAGCCTCAGTCCCAAATTAACATAGAACCGTAGGAATACCAAATGAAAAAAAAGAATAAATATATATATATGAAGAAAGAAATAGAAAGAAATAGCGATATATAAAAATAAAAGGATGTTGATGAAAAACTCTCCATACAAAAGATTTAGCTCTAGTGGTTATAGCTAAGTTGAGTGAAGTATCTCTTATTCCATCATTCCAACAAATGGGTATGAATGATGATTATTGGTGAATAAAATTCCTATCAACTTTTATTATAGTAATATTTTAAGTATTAGTTGAAAATGAAGTTGATTTGGGGATTTTTGTATCTTGAGATTCTATATTAGTAATTGTAAGCTTGATGCTTGTCAGTGGAGATTAAGAAAACCTATTAATTGGCTTAGCCTTGATGATTGGTTTAACTTTGAATCTTGAAGTGTAGTACATAACTAGAAGTTGAGTTGTGAGATAGGGGTTGTTCTTTAAATCTTTCTATTCTATCATAATTTTATACCAAAGTTTTTTTATAGGAGGATTTGAATGGTGATATGTTTTTATCTATTGATCCATCGGTTAATTTGGGACCGAGGCTATGTTGTTGTTGTTGTTGTTGTTGAGGGTGATATGTTTTTATCTAAGAAAAAAGTAAATAATTATGAAACTAGAATAAGGATTGAAAAGAGAATATGATTGAGAGTATTCCTTTGCTAAAGAGAGCAAACGCCTAAATTTGAGGGTATTCTATAATAAAATTATACACATTTTATGAGACATTTTAGTATGTTTTATAACATAAAGTCTTTAAAATATTGTCTTAATAGCTTATATTTGTTTATTTCAAGTTTTAGAGCTGTATAATTAAAATCGGGAGCGAAAAAGGTGTATAATGCATACATGATAGTCATATGTTGGATTTATATCAAAAAAGTGCATTACACAAATCCCGAGGCGGTGAAGCGGGGCCCACAAGGCTGATGTGAAATATGATGACATGACGGTGTGTAATTGGAATATATGAAGAAATGGAGTAAAAAAAATAAAGTGAAGGATTTGATCGAGTGGAAGTGTAATGAAAAGAATCCTTAACAAGTGAAGGAAAAATTGGATTTTTTTACTAGTGATTCCTGATGTGCAAGAATCGCTGACCAAATCGGTGAAAATAAGTGACCTCTAAATTACGGATTTTCTCAGCGATTCCACTTAAGAATCGTGGGGAATCACTACACCTAATTTTGCATATTTTAGATAACTAAGAGTTGTTTGAGTTAGTTTGGGATGTTTACTACCTCAAATAGTATAAATAAGAACCCTAAGCTTCGAAATCTATCGCCCTTGATTGCATTAGAGACATATATACTATTTTTAGGAAGTTTTAGTATGGACTTATTATTCTTTTCTTTTGGAGACTTTTGAAGATTCAAGTATTCAATTAGGAGGTATTTTTATTCATGTCTTTTTATTTATCTTATTGCAATATTATTTATGATCACGAGTGATTAGTTATTTAATGTAAACAAACTCCAAGCATGAACTAGATCTATTTTTCAATGTATTCATGATGAGATGATTTTGTGCTTAATGCTTTAACTCAATCGTATTCTATGATTCAGTTATTTAATAGATGGTTATTTGCATATTGCAATCATTAACATTGTATTGCATGCATAATTGCAAATGAGTATTCTGATATTTAGATTCATTATCTAGTTTAACATAGTAACAAGGATTGTTTGAAAGGCAAACACCTTCTAAATGTCCAAAGTGAATTTGAGATCTAAATCTAATTTTAAAGTGGCTTTCCAAAGATATTAGATTTAGAAGTTCTAACTTCTCATAAAGAGTAATGCGGTTTTATTGCGTGAAGCTAATGTCTTTGTGTATTAAAAGGGGTTAGCTCAGTAAAATTAGAACGTGGGTTTTCCACCGATATAAGGAGAACAAATAGCTGGCTAAAGGTTGTTTACTTACTTATCATTAGATTTTAATGATCTATCAGGCATTATAAATTATGTTTATGACTATGTGATTGAAGTAACATGTTTGGATGCAAGATGAATTGATGTTTAATGTTTAGGATGTTCGTTTAGATGTTTATTTTATTTTATTTTCCATTTAATTGAATTGCTTTAAGTTTATGACTTTGATTTATGTTAGTTAAGTTAGTTAAATTAATTTAGTCGATTTTATATTTAAAGATTACTAATTTAAATTCTAGTTTTTATTAAATTAAAATAAAAAATAAAACTTCTTTTCTTCAAAATTTGCAAATTCCCTGTGGAGACGAACACACTTACCACTACTACAAATTTAAAAATATAATAAAGAAGAAAATTTATTATACACGCTCAACATGTGTCACCTATTATGTTATACCTAGTAAGCCTTGTTGAGGCGACACAACCTAATTCTTTCGTCACCTATCATGAAACCAATAACCTATCAGCCTATAATCATTTACCTAGTTAGATGTTAGTCTTAGTTTGAGATCATTAAAAAAGAGACACGAAAGAAGAAAGAGAATGAGAAAAGAAAAATTATATAGGTGAAATATTGTTAATACACCCAAAATAAAAGGAAATTGATCATGATGAATAAGAAATCAAGTCAAGATTAGAGAGTTGAGCAAGGAGATGTGTGGTTAGAGTAATATGAGAGTCCTTTCTATAACAGTATCCCTAGAAAATGGAGCAGGGAGCTTGATGGTTGGAAAAAGGTGAGGAATACAGAATGTGAAAAGAAAATTTAAGTTAGGTGCAGTCTAAACTATTTCATATTCTCTGAAAATCTTTTAACAAGTATAAGGCTAAACTTTTTCAACATTTTCAATCCATAAATTACCTTTCTTTATCATACAAACATAATCATTATAACCCAAAAGAAAGTCCTATTGACTCCAAACAATGTTTTGAATCTATTGATAGAATAGTTGTATAAGTTCAACTCGTGGAATATTAGTATTTAATTCTCTATATAGAAATTTCAGGTTTTAGGCTAGTTAAAAGTTCCTAGGTAACTCGTGATTAATTGATTACTTTAGTTTTAATGAGGCCTACTGTTTTGTTGTATATTCTTCAAAAAAATAGTTGAAATATCTTATCTCAAAGAAATCGACTTTGCTTTAGTGTTCTTATTTCCATTAGACAAATTTGTGAAAAATTTGACAAAACCATTTGAGTTAAAGTTAGGTATTTGATAAGCAAGAATGAGTTTTGTGAATGCAATTTGAATTTTTTAAATTCTTTGCTCGGGACGAGCAATTGTCTATGTTTGGGGGTATTTGATAAGTCGCCTATTGTCCTATATTTTAGTGTGATATTAATATGAATCCCAAGACTTTTATCTCCATTTATACTCTAAAAATAGTTGTTTTGTATTTTCAGGGTAAATATAGGCTATTGGACAAACAGATTGATTTCCTACAAAAATCTAGCCAAAAAGCTAAATGAAGGCTCAACACCTTCCCAACGCGTTCAGGTATATGGAAATCACCAAGGAATCGCTGAACAAAACATGACCAGATCAGAGGAAATAAACAAGAAAAATTGTGTATGAAGCCTTGTAAAGACTAAAGAAAAAATGGAGCTCAAATTCCAAGAAAAAGCACAGCGCCTTCTCAGCATCATGGACTGTACATATATTGTTGATGCGGCTGTGGACACGTATCAGGACAGAATCAAAGGAAAAATTAAGTATCGTAATGGCTTCTTAATGATTCTTAGTGCCTTGCTTTTTACAATGTACAACGCTGAATAGATCTTAAGATTGGCAGTTTCATATTTTACGGATTTACATGATTCGGGATTGGATTACCTCTTATGACACTTCTACGATAAATAGAAAACCATAAAATGAAAAAAAACCCTCATTTTCTCTTCTTCTTTTTCACTCTTAGTATTTCTTAAATATTATATCTTGGAGGAAGGGAGAAGATTTCTTTTAGGTTTTGTTCGTAAGTTTTTATTTTAATTTTTTTGCATTGTTTCTATGTCATTAAGTTGCTAAGTTCAACATTTTAGACTGATGTGATTGAGGTCTAGGGTTTTTAAGGATTCGGGTGGTTTTTTGTGTTTTGAATAACAATATTGTTGAATTCTAATTTTCATATCTTGATTACATTATTTTTATGAGGCTTTTTGTTTTGGCTTCTAACCTTAAGTTTTTCTTTTCTCGTAGTGCATGTGCTCGTGCACTCCAATTTAGGTCAAAAACTATCGCCAGTGATCTTACCGTCGTTCGGTAAAGGGGATCAAGTTAGGTTGCAAGTGAGGCCTTGTCTGTTGGCTATCAATGTGTCTTTGAGATATGAGAAAGGTAGCGACTCATGCTAGTTAGCACTCATGATAGGTGTTCTCATTGTGTTTAATGATACTAGTCCTTTGAAAATATGCAGAGCATTCGGGATTTTGCGGGTCTAGTTATTATGTGGTTGTTTCGCAAGTTCTTTCCATTGACATGAGGACGAAGAGGTGGCGAGAGTCATTATAAGCCTATCTATAAAAATTAGCACCAAAACAACCTATTTAAAATTGACGAACAAATCTGATCCCATAAATTTGAATTCACATTATTGTCTAAGGTCTTACATTTATTGATTTCTATTTTCTAAGCAATTGATTTTTGTTTTCTTCGCATTAAGTTCTTAGTGCAATTGAATTTTTGTTTTCAAGAAACCTAATTTTTATCAAATCTAAAAAGGAACATCCCAATCTGTGTAGGTTGAACCTCACACCTACCTAACTACAAATCTAAAGTAGTCGATAAATTCAAGACTATTATTGATGCCTTTGTTGGGGCATACTATTCAGTGATTCCCAATGTCGCGCTGTAACCTTTGGAAAGCTGGTATTGTGCTGAGGGAATATTCAAGAAATGAAATATTATAATTTTATAGCAAGCAATATATTAACAATTTTAGAGAGAGCGTAGGGCACTGATAAGGAGCTGGATTAGGAATTTGTCAAAATTTTCAGCGATTTTAGCCAGTGATCCCTAGCTTTGTGACGTTGAACATAGAGTCTAAGCTCAATTTCTAGTTTTTTTTTAAAAAAAAGCATAACCCTTTTCTTTTTCCCCAACCTGCAACACTAGAACCTCCCTAAAGCCTCCAAGACCTAAGACCCACTCCCGACCACCAAATCATCACTTTTGAGCTTTGATCTCAACCACTTTGGTTTCGCCATCTAGTTGAGATCATTTTGAGCCAAGAAAATGGGAGATTGGTGAATGCCTCAACAAAGCCGTGATTAGATGTTAATATTTTCGAGCTCCCAAGGTGTCCATTAGGCCAAGAAAGCTTTCCTGAGCTCTTTGGAACTTAGTCCCAACTTTGAAACGCTTAAATCCTTGCTAGATTCTGTGAATTTTGTCGAGGTGCTCTTCGCCCAATTCGGGCAAAATGGGAGTTGTAGAAATCAAATTGTTTAAAACCATAGGGCTTTAGTTTTGTGATAGTATTATATGATTTGGTTAGTCTGTTTGTGAGTTTTGATCATTAATGAAAATCTCAATTTTCTAGGCAAAAACCTATATTTTTGAAGAATTTGGAATTTCAAGTCCAATTAGTTTGAATGATCGAATGGCTTTAAATTGATCATGGTAGTGTGAATTAAGTTTTGTGGAAAAAGCGAGAGTTTGTTATCGAAAATTGAGTTTCAAAAGTCTTCATTTTGATGAAAAGGTGTCGACATCATCGACACTTAGGTTAAATGCTATTTGGGGATTTATTGTGCATATGTATGTGATGAATTTATTGGAATCACATTTGCATCAATTTGGATTGATTTGGACTTTTCCATGTTTTTTTCACTTTGTAAATGGTTTTTAACTAAATTTTCTTGAAACATTAATTGACTTGGATTTCGTAAGCCATAAGTCATTTCAAACAATTTTTTGTGTTTTGAATTCAATACTTTAAGGTTTTTTCCGAGCCTTATGGACTGATGTGCTGATTATTATTGCAATATTAACTTCATGCAGGTTGATTGTGTGTTGTTGCTATTTTGATTTATGTGCCATAGAGAAATGAGAGTGTAGTGGTTCTCCAGGTCCTAACAAGAGGAAAAGCAGTTGTTTACCACCACTTAGACCTAGAGACCACCCACCCAAAGCACCCAAGCCTTGTGATAAGTTTCTTTTTGTAAGTGCAATGACCCTGAAGAGGTACGATAGTGATATGAACAAGATGAAGAGGAAAGTTTTTCACTATGGACTACCAAGCTTTGACTAAGCATCCCCATAATCCTAATTTAAATCAGGGATGTGAGCAATTTATTAAGGAGTCATATTCAAATGGACACGTGACCAAACCCGGGGATAGGTTGAGGATAAGGGGAATGATGGTTAGTTACAGTCGCGAGGTCATTAACACCTACTATGGCATACCCACTTTAGTTGAATTGGGAAGATCTGACAATCCACACTCGTGGTATTTCTCTTACTTTCATTACCCCTATGAAACTGTCAAGGTAGCTGTGACATGTTTTCCCCATCACGGTTAGGCAAATTCTTCCTCTGAATACCCTAAACTCCTTATCTATACCTATTTTTGGAAGTCTTAAGGCAATATTCGATTTTCTCTTTATCCTACCACCCAGCAGAAAGAGGTGACATAACCTCGTTGTGCGATGTTCTACCATATTTGGGGTTGTGTCGGTCGCATTGATGTGGTGCGTGTTATTCATGAGGTTATTGCAAAGAGTATCCTACGATGAAGATGAGAGTCTAGCCTTACCTGTACTTGTTACTGACCTATGCTGAAGGGCAAGAGTTCATTTTGCCAGTTTAGCGTCACAAAACCTACCCCAGCCAACCATACTCGATTATGACATACGGGTTAGGTAAGCTTGAGGAAGAGGATGAGAAGGACAAAGAGGAGAGAGAATGGGCAATAGGACGGTTGACGCAAGAGACCCAGGCTAGGAAAGCTTCGGGCAGGAGGAGAGGAATATAGAAGCTTCTTCATTTGCACTACGGCCACCAAAGGGACTACCCGAACAGATGTCTAATGAGGAGATAAAAATCTATTATCTAAAGGAGATTAGTTCTTTCTTGTATCATAGGCAAATGTGACACCGGGAGGTCGATAATCACCATTAGAAGCAAGCTCCCCAGTTCCAGACAATCCATTAATAAAACTTCCAAGCTACATGTTTATCAAGCCTACAAGGACTATGGAGGTGCTTCATCCTCCCATTCTTTACAAATAGCGCAAACTCTTTATCAAACTCCGCAAAATGTTCCACAATAGAGTGTGCAGCAACAAGATAGCTACAATGATTCTTATAGTCAATTTTATTGCCTATTATATATTTAGGAGAGGAACTAAGAAACTCGATATTATTTTGGTTTTGTGTTAAATTTTTGGAAGAGATACGATATGATAGTGTTGTAATTTTGTAATTTCTCCACATAGCACATTATTTGAATAAATTTTCAGCTTTTCTTATATTTATTTCAAATCACCTCATTCATTCCATTTTCTTATCTTCCCTTATTACATTTCACTTGTTTTTTTTTGAATGCGTATTGGTTGTCCAACTTTCTTGAACATTAAGGAAAAGTGACACGTGTTGGGCGCGTAAAATAAATTTCTCCTTTATATTATACTATAAATATTTTGTGGTAGTGATAAGTGGGAATAGTCTCCAAAGGGATTTATCAAGTTTCTTTGAGAAAAATGACTTTTAAAGATTTTTATTATTTTTACTTTTACTTCATTTAATTTAAAATAGTAATTAAACTAACTAATAATTAACTTTAGTATAATAATACTTAAATAACTATATTATCTTAACTATGAAAATTTAAATTTACTATCAATCAAATTGATTAAATTCAATAATGAATAAATATCTAAACAAACATCCAGAACAATGAACATAAACTCGTTTCGCATTCCAAACATGTAACTTCAATCCATATAGTAATGAGCATACTTATAAAGTAAGATATATAATTAAACTCTAATCATAAGTAACTAAACACCCTTTAGCTAGCCATTTGTTCTCCTTATACTGGTAGAAATGCCATGTGCTAATTCTATTGAGCTAACCCCTTTGAATACACAAAGACATTAACTTCACGTAGTAAAACCACATTAAAATTTATGAGAACTTCGAACTAGTAAATCTAACATATTCGAAAAATCCTTTTCAATGTCAAATTTAGATCTCAAATTCACCTAAGACATCTAAATGTTGTTTGCCTTTTAAACAATCCTAGTTAGTACTTCAAATAGATATTGAGACCAAATATTACAATACACATTCTAAACTACGCATGCAATACAAAGATCATAATTAAAATCAATAAATACCCTATTAAATTAGTTAATCAAAGAATACGATTGGTTTAAAGCATTAAGCACATAATTTTCTCATCATAACTACATAGTAAAAGAGATTTAGTTCACATTCGGACATTGTTTAAATCAAGTAACTACTCATTTATAATCATAAATAACATTGCAATTATGTAAATAAAAGACTGATAAATACTTCTAGATTAAATACTTTAAATCTTCAAATCTTCTCCAAAAGCAATGAACAATAAAGCAAATAACTAAAACAATAAATATTGATCTAAGCACTCAAGGGCAACTAATTTTAAAACCTTATGCTTGTATTTATAATATTCTAAGTAGTAAACATCCAAAACCAAAGCAAACAACTCGTAGTTATCTTAAATTCTCGAAATCTATTCTAGCGATTCTTAGCAATTTGTGTGAGAGAGGAATCGCTGGGAAAATCCATAATTTGAAGCTCACTAGTTTAACCAATTTTAGCGCTAGCGATTCTTATGTCATGAGAATCGTTGTGATTCGCTAGTGCACTTTTCAAGTTCTCTATTTGCTTCCTTGATGATGATTCATTGCATATTCTTTCCAATTGATTAATTTCATCATATTCATCCTTTTTCGTTATTTTCTTCATATTCTCCATTTTTTTACCTGAAATAACAAAAACAAGAAAAAGCCCTCAAATAATATAGTCTTTTAAATGTTGAATCATCCTAAAAAATGAAGTATAAAACATGTTTAATTATTGACTTGTCAAATACCCCGAAACTCAATGTTTTGATGTCCAGAGCAAAAAGGAATACTTTCAATCATATTCTATTTTCTTCCCTCATTTTGATTTCATAAATATATACTCAAATTATCAAACAAAAATGATTTTAAAAAATAAATATATTACATTTCAAAAAATAAGAATCATGCACAACCCTTTATTTGACATTTCAACCTCCTAATTATGCTACATAATATAAAATCCAAAGTTAAACTAATCACCAAGGTCAAGGCACTACATAGGTTTTTCTCAATCTCTAATGACAAGCATTAAGTTACATAACTAACATAAAATCTCAAGGTACAAAAATCACTAAATCAATCTCATTTTCAAGCGATACTTGAAATATTACCACAGTCAAAGTCGATTGTAACTTTAATTCACCATTAATCATCATTTCATATTTATTTTTTTGCAATAAAAAAGATATACTTCACTTAACTTGGCTATAAGCACCCGAACTAAATCTTTTATTTGAAGAGTTTTCATAACCTTCCTTCATTTTGTATAACTCTCTTTCTTTCTTTTATATAAATTCATTTTCCTTTTTTATATTATATTCCTACAATTCTCTATTTCATTTCCTTTGGAATCTGTTATTCTTTTGCAAGAATTATTCGTCTCATTTTTTCCCACCACTAGATTCTCTGCTTTTTTTCCTTTGGAATTTGTGGGTCTTTCTATTTTTTTATTTAAAACTCTTGTTAGCTCTTCTAACTTTCACTATAGTGAAGGACGTACTATTTTCAACTAAGTAAAGTTTATTGGCTATTTCCTTTTTTTCTCAATTATGGCATAAGCTCTTTTTATTACACATATATAAAAACTTGATCAATAATCTTTGTAAAACAAGATTCTTAGATATTTTCTTGTTTATCTTTTTTATTACACATAGAATTCAAGCTGGATGGAAGAAATGGCAGAGTGCAATAAGGGTGATTTGTGATCGAAATGTCCCTACTAAGTTAAAAGGAAAGTTTTATAGGACCGCAATTAGGCCAGCTATGCTCTATGGAAGTGAATGTTGGGCGGTAAAGCAACAACAATTACATAAATGAACGTAGCTGAAATGAGAATGCTTAGGTGGATGTGTTGTAAAACTCGTAAAGATATAATAAGAAATATATAAATTCAAAGACAAGTAGGAGTAGCACCAATTAATATAAAGATTAGGGAAGGGCGGTTGCGGTGGTTTGGTCACCTGCAAAGACGGCTTACAAATGCCTCAACTAGAAAACTTGACTCAATAGAAACTGTAGAAATTTGACTAGGTAGGGGCAGACCAAAGTTAACATGGGATGCATTAATTAGGAGGGATTTGAATGGTTTGAAAAGCTCACCATTAATTGCACTTAATCGAGCACAATGGAAAAGTTTGATCCATGTAGCCAACCCCAGTTAATTTGGGACTTAGGCTATGTTGTTGTTGTTGTTGTATAATGCCTAATAGAAAGTAATCAATTCCTTTCTACCATATTATTTTTATTTAATGGGTAAATAATGCGAAATGAAATGGGAAAATATTACCTATATTGTTGTAAATTTTTAAAAATTTACAATGTTCAACTAGATTCTACCTCTCATTTCTTCAATACTTTGCCTTTTCATACTTCACTTCACCTAATACCCCTAAACTCATTGCAAACCTTGTCGTCACGGTTTAAAAATAAAGTGGGGTTTCCAACAAAAATAAAAATACCCCGAGAAGCATAAATGAATAAATTAAATAAGTAAATAACATAAGAATGAATTGAATAAATAAATACAATTTAAACATTTACAATCATCATAAATAGAATTGAACATATCAAACCATATTTTGATAAAATTGCTAAGATACCAAAGAAAATGCATCAAATTATGAATATATAACACATCAATCAAAGTATTCCAAACATAGACCTCACATGAATAATACTCAAAAAAATATACATAGAGAAGAATAAAAATCTCAAAATCGTTGTCTAGATGTCGCATTGTCACCATCATCCCAATGACTTGGTTGTTGAGACAAGTAGCTTGATTTAAGATCATATAGGTGTAGTCTACTCCCTCCACTTGGTTATCATCAGTAAAGACCCCCTGGTTTGGCATCCTCAACTTGAGTGATGGAACGTGAATGTTGGCTCCCTCGCATTGAGTCCTCCTGGTCTTTTGTCGCTTTCATCGAAAGAAGTATCGGGCAATCTTACATTAATTTCGGTACATGAACTCTTGATGTCTCAGATATCTCATCTGATTATCCAAGATTGACCTCTTCATGGCCATTATTATGTCTTCCACATCTAGGCAAGTGAAGTCCTTTATAGGTGGCTCTGTGCTCTGGTTTGTGTGCTCATTGTATGCGACATTCTGCATTTAATTAAAATTTCTTAAGTTATCTACCCGTAATCGTCTTCTCTCTATGCTTTCTCTACTTCGTGCATTGCTTCTCTCTCATTCCTCCTCTGAGTCAACATATCGTGGCATATTCTCATTTTTCTTAATGACATCGTCCGCGATGGTCTTATTCAGGAAAACATTGATTTCGACTCCTCTCATCGAACTCGGTCATGTTTGAAAAACTCGGTAATCTTCAAGGGAAATTTTAGTCATTTTTTTTCTTGGTGGACGCGGCATTTTTAATTGATTCATAAATTATTCGGCCAACATCAATTCAATATAACTGATACCTTGGACTATTTGGTATAATAGAGCCGCCCTATAGTTCACTATGTCATAATGTTGTAAACTTGGCAGCAGGCTCGCGTTCAAGAGAAAGCTCAAGCTTTGTTGTTTTCCTAAAATATTTTGTTTTTATGTGTTTTGGGTACCTATTAGAATCAAAATGAATATTATCCCCCGTAATAGCTTATAAACCATTCCTAATAGTCTTGTGGGGAAATTTGTATCTATACATGTGTTCTAGTTTAGGGTACTAATTATTTTGCCTCAAGTGAACTTTCGATAAGCCATAATACAAATCTATTCTCTCAGGTGAGTAGTCCAATGGTCTTCCTTGGATTATTGCTACTTTTTTATTCTCATCTCTATGCCCTTTCGCCTAGAATTCTCTCACTAGTATGGTACACCCTATTTCAACTGAGAACCTCGTGTCGTTATTGGCGTAGTAATTCCTAGTTAACAACCACTTGTTCTTTTCTCATATTATGTTCAGGATCCTTGTCCCGTACTTAACTTTGTTTTTGATGTTGAAACCTCTCTCTGATATAATCTTTATATTTTTTTGATGTCGCTGTCCATCCTAGCAATAGCTTTGGTAGTGATGAAGTTATGGGCATGAAAATAAATTGTAGGTATCTCCTCAATCTATTCCTCTCCTTCCAAATAAAGGTCAAAACATATGGGTGGAGAAGGCTCTCTAGGAGCTCTAGTTCGGGGGTTAGTCATTGAAATCCTCGATGGCCTAATTGGTTTAGGTTGAGCTTTGGATTTTTTGGGTTTTTCTACAAATTGTGCTTTTCCCTTCTCCTCTCGAGAGCTTTTACCTTTTTCTCCTCCTGCCATTGTTTGAACTTTAAAAAATGTTAAAAAACTAAATAAACCAGTAAATGAAAGAACCAACGTTCTCGAAAATAGTTCGGTAAAACTCAAGACTTTATTTTAAAGAAGAAAAATCTATTTGGAAAGCTAGTTTAAAATTCATCGTAAATGTAAAATGGAATTGGCAATGAAGTGATAAGTAAAATATAAACTTGAAAATCAGTTTTCTTAATATCGTAAAGCAATTAATAGACAAATTATAAGTCTTTTCAAATATATAGCAACTTAAATTGAAATAAAACCATAACCAAACCGACAAACCCATTTTAAACTCTCATTGTAAACCATTTGCAAATATATGTAAATATAGCGAAAATTCCAAAATTGTTGAATTTGTAAACCAATGCTCAATGTCATCACTTTTCTTAGTCTATTGGAATCAAAAAAACCATTTATGCAAGACAATTGAATAAATTCCAATAAAATGATTTCGAAAAATATTGAAAGATTTACAAAAATCCTTGAATCAAAAATGTGTTGAAGTAAAAAGCTACGTTCGATGTAATTACCTTCTTTATAGTGAATCTTTGAAGATTGAAGCTATTGAACTCCTCTGGACCGTCCTTCCAAGCTGTAGGTAAAAAATTCCTAAGACCTTAGTTGGCTCAACACCCCCAAAATCGATATTTTTGGTTTGGATGAGATTTGGTTGAGGTGGGAATCACTTACATACTATGGGATTTATGCCTATAGTGGTTTAATCAAGGCAGGAAATTGAGATTTTAATGAAGGGGTGCAATTGTTTGCATATGAACGGTGTAGTTTCTATGGCGTTTTGGAGTTTTTGTTTTAAAAACCAAAAATCGAGTCCAGCGATTCTAGTTTAAGTGGAATCGCTAGGAATCACTATGAAAATCAATGGAATGTGACTCACTATTTACAGATTTTGCCAGTGATTGTCCTATGAATCAATGATGAACTAATAAACATGCATTAAAACTAAACACTAAATAAATATTATAGTAAGACTTTAATGTCTTCCTCTGCGAAGGCTCATCCTATTCAATTAAACAAATAGATAATATGAACCACCACTATAATGATCTCTCATTCTCACAAAAATAAAGTAATAAACGATGATCTACACAATGGAAATCTTGAGTATTTATAGACTTAGTCTACCTATTCTATCTAAGAATTTATTCCTAAATAAAATACAACTCGGAAAACCTCTTTGATCTCCACTTGTAATTTTTGTTACAATCATCCAATGTTTAACAACAAAGTCTTTTATTCCTTTAATTATCTTGACTCGTCATTTCCATAAAGCTCTTCAATTCTTTATGCACCTTTCTCTCGGATTTTGTAGTTGTAATCCATCTCGAAGTTCTCTCCTTAGATTATCGAACTTCTTCACTATTGTAAACAAATACTAACATTTACTTTATTATTGTATCCAACTCTTATTCAATTCCTTATTTGATTTAAGTTATGTCTTCGGTTTTGACTCTAACCTTGAAATTGTAATCTTCACTGAAATTTGCATTGTAGTATATCTATGAGTAATATCTACACTCGGACATCTTGCTGAGTCAACCTTCCATTTTCATTATAGCATTTACCTAACTAACTTAACTCCTCTATTGACAATATACCGCCAACAAGGATAGACTTACCCAAACATAGTAAACTAGGGTCTAACAATCTCCCCATTTGCTATAGATTGGTCAAAAGCAATAAATAAAAAGATAACAAGATTTTTGAGGAACTTTAAAAAATTTAATGTTATCGATGGATTAAATTAACAACACACAAACAATAAAAACCTAAGAAGTTATAGTCACCAGCTAATAAGAACATCGATGAAATACAATTTTAAAAGCAAAAAAAATTATGTATTTAGAGTTACAAACTACAAAAAAAAAAAAAAAACTTGACCTAGCTCTTGTTCACTCCCCCCCTTTTTCACTAATTACTTCAAAGAGATTACAGTTGTGTGAGAACAAACCACCTCAACCGTCAAAGCTCGACATCAGCAATGTCCAACTCTTCTTGCAGTGGTCACATTTGTGCAACAACATCTTCTCTATATGTTGTTAAATATGCGATGTGATCTAAGAAGTAATCGAATAGCGGGGGGTGTGGTCTCATCACCACCTAAGAACTTGGTTGTTGCAGAGGTTCATCCTGATTAAGACCAAAGTCATCTTCAGGAACTTTTTCTGTGCCTTACCATCAATAGGAGTAGCAGAAGATGCAAGTACAACAACAACAGTTTCGGGAGCGGTCTCCAATGGTGGAGTAGTAGTAACATCAACTAGAGTTGATTGTTTGGTTGAAGTGGTAGGAATAACTTGATAGACATTGAAATCCTCATGCTCCAAAGGATTAGGAGGATTGACTGACATAGTTGGCTCAGGTTGCAAAGCATCATTTGCTAGAGCCTCAACAATATGATTTGTAGTCGCAGTAATTGAAAGCAACAAAATGCCCTCAAGGTTTGCATCAGTCAAGTTCTCAGCATGAGGAATCTCTAATGTTGCTAGATATTAAACCTCTATAGTAACATTCTCACAAGGAACCTCATATGGTGTTACAGCATATATACCATTAAGAAGCAAGTGACAGTCTAGTCAGTCTTGCAGTAGCAGTGATAGAATTAAGATCAAAGTTCAAACTCGTGAAGTTACCTTGATCAAATCCAATTTCATGAGCATGAAACTCCACAGGGGAGGTAATTTCCTCTTTTCAATGAAGAAGTGGAGTAGTTGAACTCACACCTTGTATTGAAGTAGGTGGCAGTCTAATCAATCCTGCTGTAGTAAGTAGAGAATCTTCCCCTCTTGTAATTTCCTCTCCTGAAGACTGCACTTAAATAAGACTATTGTCGTCTGCATCGAGTATATTTTCTCAAATTGAGAAACCTTAGCAATCTATCATTTCATAATCCATCTAGGCTTATGTAATGGCTTTGTTGTAGG
The DNA here is from genome assembly GCA_039657325.1 of Stephania cephalantha. Taxonomy (NCBI): domain Eukaryota; kingdom Viridiplantae; phylum Streptophyta; class Magnoliopsida; order Ranunculales; family Menispermaceae; genus Stephania; species Stephania cephalantha. Next base: position 25,736,543 of record CM077578.1, on the reverse strand, counting down.
GGTAGGAATAGGTGCATCGGCAATATCATTGATAGTAGCCGGAGTTGGAGCAGCCGTTGTAGCAACAGATTGAGATCTTGATGCTAATACAGCTGACAACTTCTTCTGTAGCCACGAAAAGACAAGATCAATAATCATTTTATTAGACTTCATTTGATGATTTAATCTAACTTTGTCTACCACCTTTTCCAGCTTGTAATTAGTTTGCTCAATGATGGAGTATCTACCAAATAGATAAGTTAGGAAGTATGGTGGATTGAGCCTATTTTGTTTCTTCTCTAAACACACCATAAAGTCATAAATCTCCTTTCCAATGTTGAACTTCTTCCCAAAGCAAGAGCATACAAAATTAACACTCTCTCGTTAAATACATGAGTCTGATGGGAAGTAGCCACCACACTAGTAGTCAAGACCTTCCATACCATGTAGGCCTTGCATGTTAGCTTAGTTGAAGGAAGCCTAAAAGAGTTTTCAAAGGGCCACTTAGTTAGAACCCCTCTAGTAAACAAATAGACAAAATCATCAAGCTTGAGTGTCGAACTTAACTTATCAATAGTTGTCTTTAATCCAGAAACTTCTAGCATACAATTTATGAAAGCAAGATTGAATGGAATATTGTAACCACAAATCGATACCTTGTCCGCATAGAATTCTCCAAAATTGTCAAGAAGATAGTTGTAGAATACTTTGACAAATGAGTCATTATAGAAGCCTTCATGAGTCACCAACCCATAGAAGCTAGTCTGAACTAGCGACCTCTTAGTGCCATTTTCATGAAAATGTGATTGATTGGTTGATCAAACTAGTACTTCATCTTCACTGTTTCTTTGAACTTCTTAAGCGCACTCCAATGATATGAACACAATATTTATTTGGTCAGAGGCCTTGTTGATGGACTCAAGTTCATCAAGAATCTTTGTAAGGAGTTAGAGGTAACATTTACATCGTAACCAACCTCCTTCTTAGCCTTGGCAATTTTGACTTTCTTAGAAAACCAGTGTGCCTAACTAATTTTCTTTCTCAGACAATCGTTGATTTCCCTCTAGCACTCTCTGAAGCAATTCTAGGATTTAATTGCGTACCAATATAGAGTTTATTTGTAGGAGCATGATAGTAAATGCCTTTGTCTCTAACATCGGAGGATCAGCACTTGCAATACGGTCATCATGCGAAGTACAAAAAGAGTGTTGAGCCATTCTTGTATTAACTTGAAGCAAGAAATATGAGAAAATGGCAAAGAAGGAAAAAAGATCTCAGTGAGAAAGAAGACCTTGAATTAGGAAGAAAGATTTGTGAAAATAAGGTATTATCACAAAATCTGCAAAGATTAACCCAAATCATAAAAACAATTTCACCTAAATGCCCAAAAATTAATCCGTTGTATATAACGACACAAGATTTTCTCCCTCTAAAATAGTTTATAATGGCTAGTTTTTAGAGCCTAGTTAATAAGAGCGACACTTTTTGCAATAATTTGAAGTGGTAGTTTCTTAGTCAAATGTGAAAAGAGCTCACAACAAAATGTCAAACACATAGATATTTATGTGAACACACATAACTTCCTAGTTGAAGTAAGAACCCTTTATAGTTAGAGCACATGCCAATGTCGTGGCGCAACCTCTCAAAAGTCTGTCTGTCAAGAGCCTTTGTAAAAATTAATGCTAACTGCATTTAGTAAGAACATGATAAATACAAATTAATCTTTTTTCTACTAGATCCCTGATATAATGATGACGAATATCAATATGCTTCATCCTAGAGTGTTGAACTGGATTATTCAAAATATCAATGACATTCTTATTATCACAATAAATTATTAACCGAGATAATGCAATACCATAGTCTTTGAGCATTTGCTGTGTCCATATTAACTACATACAACAACTGTCATCAACAATATATTCAATGTCAGAAGTAGATAGCAAAATGCAGTTCTACTTCTTGTTATTCGAAGCAAAAAGATTAGAACCTTTGTAGTAACATCAACTTATAGTTTTTTTATCATCAATATTTCAAGCCTAATTAGCATCCCTATACATGATTAAGTCATTGGCACCTCATTTAGTAAATATTTTACCAAGGTAAGTTGTTCCGTGCACATAGTGGAAAACCCATTTTACAACAACCAGATGAGACTCTATTGGACATGTCAGATATCGAGCACAAACCCCAACACTAAAAGCAATATCTTGTTTGCTTGCAGTAAGATATAATAAACTACCAATCAAGCCTTTGTATAATGAAGGATTGACATCAATTCCTTTGCCATCCTTATGAATCTTCTCATTGGAGCTCATAGGTATTCGAATAAACTTAGTAGTATCAAATTCAAAATGCTCTACATGGGATATAACATATTTAGAATGAGATATGAATATACTGTCTTGACATTGTGCAATCTTTAGACCCATGAAATATGTACGATCTGCAACCATGCTCATCTAAAATTCTTTCTTCATTAAATCAACAAACTTTGAAGCTAAATTTGTACATGTAGCCCCAAATACAACATCATTGACATAAATGTGTGCAAACACAAACTGTTTATTCTGCCTTTTAAGAAATAGAGACTTGTCAGTAGACCTTATGTTATAACATTTCTACAGAGCAAATAAGTTCTCAACTTGTCATACCATGCCATGGGGCTTGTTTCAGTCCATAAAGTGCCATTTTATATGATAGACATCATTAGGTTTATCATGAACCTAAAATCCTTTAGGTTGTACGACATAGACTTTTTTTGCAAATGCCCATTAGGGAAAGCACTTTTAACATCTATCTATTCTAATATGACTCATTTGTCACAAGTAATGGCTAGCAGTAGATGAATAGACTCCAATCTAGCAACTAGAACAAACATCTAATCAAAATCAATACCTTCAACTGTGTATATCCTTATGCAACCAATCAGGTTTTGTTGCAAATAATAACACTATTATCATCTGTCTTGTATAGAATATCCACTTAGTACCAATGATATTCACATTAGTAGGTCATGGAACAAGCTACCATACATCTTGACTAACAAACTCATTGAATTTCTCTTGCATAGCACTCACCCAATATCTATTAATTAAAGACTCCTTAAAATCTTTAGGATCAATCTGAGATATAAAACATGTAAAACAAACCATATTCTTGTTCTAAAAAGGAGGAGTATTTCTAGTTTCCCTGGATCATTAAGTGAGCCATTAATTTTCATAATCAGATGATCATTGAACATCCTTGACTATGGAGTAATAGATGTAGAACCATGTTCTCTAATAGTGGTGATTTTTGCTCATAATAATCATTATCATCTTCATCATTAGATGGAAAACTGATATTTGAATAAGATGGTTTAGCAATTGGTCGAGTAATTGGTGTTGAGCTAATTGGTGTTTGTAGCTCACTATCATCGTCCTTTTGAAAAAGGATAAATGTTTTGTTCTTGAACAATCATCAACCATAACCTTAATAGATTCCATCACAGTCGTAGTTTGCTTATTATCGACTCAATAAGCTTTACTATTTTAAGAATATCAAAGAAAATTTTCAATATCACTTTTGGAACCAAACTTTCCCAGGTGATCTCTATTATTCTATATAAAGCAGGTACTGCCAGAAACATGAAGATATTTGAGATATGATTTTCTATTTTTCTAGATTTCATATAGTGTTTTCTAGTCAGTGGCTTGAAATAATCTCATTTGATTATATAGGTAATAGTATTTACTACTTCCCCTCAAAAATTCATAGGCAGATTTTTCTTAGCTAACATGAACCTTGTCACCTCCTAAATTATGTGATTTTTCCTTTCAATAACACCATTATGTTGTCGTGTCCTACGAGCAGCAAATTCATGTTTAATCCCAAATTTAGCACAGTTATCAACAAATTGTCGACTTTTAAACTCTCTTCCAAGATCAGTACAAACTCGGTCTATGGATACATCCTTATCATTTTTCTCATTCAAAAGTCAAACAACTAACTTCTTAAACTCATCAAACATTTTTTGTTTTATCATATAGCAAACGAACCCAAGTGAATGCCAAGTAGTCATCAACAATGACAAAAACATACGACTTTCTCCCAAGACTTTCCACTCCCATTTGACAAAAAAATCCCATGTGCAGTAATTCTTACACACATGAAGTCAGTATGTCATTGAGGCCAGCATGTGAAATTGAATGTTATTTACCCGTTTAACATGGCTCACAAATAGAATGAGGCTTCAAGGATAGTTAGGAATAACTTTTACACCATCATGAGAGAAGAAATTTTGAAGTTGCTTGAAATTAAGATGACCTAGCCTTTGTGGCAAAACTCTGTATAAGTTAGAGAAATAGTGTTGCACATAACTTACAGCTTGTGAGGCGATACAGAATATTGAAGCAGCATAGAGCAGTTTTCTGATGTCTGAATTCCATAAATGTTGTTTTGTCTTTCATCATTGATTATTTGACAATGTTCTTTAGTGAAGTTGACTTACAGTTCCTGATCACACAGTTGACTTATACAGATCAGGTTTGATGTCAATCTATCAACATGTAGAACTCATTTGAGATTAGGCAGTCCCACAACATTAAGAGTTTATTTGCTTACAACCATGCCTTTTATTCATCACTTAATGTAACATCACCTTCCTTAAATGATTAATAATTTTTTTTAAAGCTTTTATTACCATTCATGTGTTTAGAACAACCACTATCGAAATACTATAACTCAGTCATAGTTGTTATGAGTTGTAGATGCGCTACCATTGCTTTACGAAATATAGCTCTCTAAACCTTCTTAGATGTTTTCATATTCTGAAGTGTACTCAGATCTTCAAACATCTAATAGCAAGATGGTCGAGTATGTCCAACAATCCCATATTAATGACATGTAGGAGGACGTTGTTGTCAGCAACAATTGTCACATTTTTCTTTGCACTTACAGCAATCTTCTATGGCACAATGTTCTTTGCCTTTATTGTATCAACTTGAGTCTTATTTTATTGACTCTAATTTATTACTGTGCCTTTGACGAAGATAGTAGGAGCATTTGCATATGTTAGGCTTTGGGGTTCATACGCAGCAAAATATTCAAAACAATGTTGAAAAACCCCAACGGGATAAAAAATAAGTTCCATTAAACTAGATCTACAAAAGTAAAACCACACCTTAATCCGTGTTTTCCTTCTCTAAATGTTCGATCTCCAAGATGTTCAAGCGCCCGTCCTTTATCAGAAATCCACAGGAATGGTGACCACAATTTTGAATGTTAGACCGAAGAGAGATAGAAAACATTTTTATTTCTCTCCTAAAATCCAGAAAACTCAAAAATTGCAAAAATAAAAATCTTATTTCGTTTTAGGGTTTCAACCTCTATTTATTGGTTTAGATACGCCCTCACTTAAAATCATATTCGTAATACAACTATTGTATTTAGGCATTTTAAAAAATTACACACATGCCCTATTAATAAGTTAACATAAAACAAAATGTTAGGGTTTTAATTTCATAAATTTTATCATATAAAATTTATTACTCTGGACCAATTGAAATTGCATAAAGCCATTCTTTGTACGCGACCCAATAGGTACATGCGACGTTGGTAGTGAACGAAAACCATTTTGGTACTCTAATCATAAGCGGTCTCTAGCAAGGCATTATGACTACCCAAGTAGCATGAATATCAAAATCAATAAAACCTAATGAATAACATATATCAGATCCTTTTTGTCGTACAATATCCTTTGATTAAACATAAGGCATGAAAAGTCACCCTTAATGTTCAATCTTACTAGTCTCGATCTTCAAGTTGATTGAAAACATCCAAATGATATTGATCATATCAATTAACTTAGACTTGGCCTTTAAAAGTCTAACATATTGTGGGATCCACTAATAATATACTAAAAGGACAAATTTTATCTTGATTACACACCTTCACATATTATTCACTTGGTAATCAATCACAATCTTTATAATTGCTAGGTTAAAAATAACGTTTGATTTTGTCAAATTACCATGCTCCTAATATTGAAGTCTATGGTAATTTCAAGTCAAAAGACTAATGATATACCTTTCATGAGTAACACCTTTTACTTAATCCATGAAGTGTTCTCATAGTTGGTCATTCTAGTACCTTGTTCCCATAATAAGTTCTCATGATCTCGATTTGTATCTTTATACTCATGATCATTACATGACCATCAATCAAGATTCACACTAGCATTAATTCATTAAAGTTCCCAGTATAATGATCAACTAGGGACATTTAGAATATTTCAATAAATATCCATGGATCTTACTTAAGGTAAACATGCAATTACTCATAATAAAATAGAAAATGAAGACCTCAATTTTATTAACTAAAATTATAAGATAAATAATGTTTGTAGATTGACCTAGGGCACATGCCCCAACATCATATCCCTCAGTATAGCCAAGACCATGTTTAACTTGTGATATTTGATAATTTTACATAGCATTCCATATAATTTTTGAGATCCAGAACTTAATTTTGCAATAATAACCTCAAAATCAAAAAGATATTTCTTTAATATAGAGATTTCAACCTCACGTTCTTTTAACAATGACAGGTCTTATGTTCTCTTTCAAGAGTTTAATAATCCAATTTAACAGAGAATAGTTTCATCTTCAAGTTGAAATTCTAATCATAAATAGATGTCCATTCAGCAAACAATAGATCATAAGAAGCCTGACGATGATCCTTTGTAAAATCATCATCATTGGCAATAGCACATATATCCTTGCCTTTTCTTTACTTTTCCGTGTTGGATACAACATAATCATGTTCAGAAACACCAATAGCAAATGGAGAAGCATCAATAGTATTTGACTCTATCAATATAGCAGTGAGTGTAGTAGTACAATCATTAAAGTCTTTATCACTTTCTTCTGAGTCATCATCACTCCAAGAAGCTTTTAAAGAATTATTCTTCTTGTAACTAGGACATTCAATCTAAATATGTCCAACTCCTCCCCACTCATGACACTTAATGCTCTTAACTTTGTTCTTAACATCTATCTTCTTATCATCACTAGAAGACTTATTTCTGACATCACCTTTTTTTAATAGTTCCAATAGAATTCTCTTGTAGTTTTTGAGGAATTTTAATGTCCTCATAGAAAGGTTTATATGGACACTGTTCACTTAGTTAAGTTCACATTATTGCTAAGATGATGTCTTTTTAGTTAGTTTTCACTAAACTATTATATTCTAGAAAATAATGTAAAATAACTTGTACTCTTATATTAAGAACACTTTTAGCTCACAACTTCACATAGATAATGAATTACTATACTTTCATATCACACTTCCTTCATCTTCATTGTGTGTGTGCAATGCTCAATTAGAATAGACAGATTTCCTTAAGATTCACTTCAACCCAATGTTATGGTGGAAAATATCATAATGTGCAAACTAGAACCCCACCTATCAGTGTGAATGACGTAAGTTCTACATAACATTAAGTTCCAAATCTTTAGACCCCATAACCACTTAAGTTTACTATCCATTCCTCCCAAATCAATAACTATCTATCAATGTTATATATTTTACAGTTGTATAGTCCATATCCGGCTTAAAAGCTCCAATGGCCTTGGTAAATCCTTAAACCTCTAATCAACAAACACGTGATCAGGATATTCATAGCATTATGTATAGAATACATACAAATTCTAATTATTGCACATTTTAATCATTATAATTCATTCATACTCTCTTTAGCATAGCATTTATACCATAGGATCCATTAATCACTAAGATTAATAAACTACTCACTCATCATTAAAACCAACATACACATCATGGTATTCATTAAAATCCAGATTAAATCAAATAATTTCAATTCAATCAAAGAAAAAATATCGAATAACCACAATTAGATTTTTCAATGTCTTCTCCTCCAAAACTCTTCTTAATACTCAAAAACAATGTAAAACTATGCTAATTGGTAGTAATCTCTTCTATTATGACTATTGTGGTTTGTTGACCATGTTCTAATAGCTATTTATACCCCTACGACTCATTAGAATACAATTAGAAGTTTTAATTAACAATTCCAAATGAACTAGAATTCTAAACTTTCTATTTTTTATGTCCCAGCGCTGTCAATTAGTAACCTAAGTTGTGTGTGTTAAGCCATAGCCGCCACCAGAGCATTGAAATTTATGTGTGTAATTTATCCTCATAGTAGGATAAGTGCCCTATGCGTATTTTACCGGTGTCGTATGTACTACCTCACCTAGCTGCTACTACATCACCTCTATTGCACCACTTTTCATGTCTTCTCCCCTTCTCCATGCATTGCTCACGCCTTATCCACTCTTCCCACGATGTCAAGCCACCATGCCACAGCGTCAAGTGTCCTTTTGTGAATTTTCTCCTCATTTCATCATAAAATCACTCATTTGTCTCCTTTATACCTTGTGTGCTTGAAAACACATAAATATCATCAATTAGAGCTCATTTTGATATTTATACTAAATATACTACTAAACTAATCATATATATCAGTCAAATTAAACACTTATCAAATACCCCCAAACTTAGAATTTTGCATGTCCAGAGCAAAAGTATATTCTACTAAGTACTCTACTACTACTTGCAATACCTTATTCAATTTACATAGTTCATGGAGTATCCTTTAATTCAAATAATTTCAAGTTAATAATCCACTTAAGAGCTTTTCATCAAAAAAAGTAATATTTTCATAAACATGTAGCTTTAACAACACATATATTTCACTTTCGAAATTCAAAAGTCGTTCATAACTAAAACCATCAGTACTCAAAATTTTATTTCACATCCACACTTAAATAGAAAGTGTACAATCCCATGATTTCTCATTAAGCTCAAGAATTCATAAATAAGCATAGATCATACTAATTTTGTAGAATTTAGTACTTCAAGAGTCCATATGACTTAACATAGTTTGAAAAAAACTTAACTTAACTAATTCACTTGTACTCGAGCTAAATCTTTTCATTTGTAGAGTTTTAATATAACTTCCTCCTTTCTCTCTTTATATATATATATATATATATATATCTTTTCTTTTCTTTTCTCCTCATATTTTCTAGCTATGCGGAACCTGATCCTTTTCATATGGATCCCTTTTTCTCACTATTTCCAACCATAAAGTTCTCTTCTACTTTTCCTATAAACTTGTGGGACTCTCTATTTTATTAAAAACTCTCGTTAGCACTTCTCATTTTCACTCTATCAAATAATTTTTAACTCCAACTATTCCTTAAACACCATGCATATTTCTTCCCCTTTTAGTACTAAGTGTTTATGTACTTTGTACTCAAGTATGATTCATAATTATAATAGAATTCCTTAGATATCTAACTTTTTCCACAAGAACTGTTCTGGTATTCTTCTTGCTTTTCTTTCAAGTTCATGGTCTAAGCTAATTCTAAGTTTTTAATCATGAAGTTATATTGTTATTTGCTACAATTCTTATTTTCTTCAAAAATTTGATAACACTCTTTTGAGTTTCATAATAAGTAGATACTTGTATTCTTACTAATACTCCATTAAAGGCATGAACCTTACAAAAGTATTATTTATTCATTATATATTACTATATATAACCTAATTTATACTACTATACACATTCAAATAATAAGTAAATGAAAAAATACACTACCATTCTTTTCTCTTTAACAGCTTATAAAATAAAATTTTACGATCATACCTGAAATGTTTATCCTCATTTAATCCTTTCTTACCACCCACATTTAGTGTTGATGCTCTAAAAATTAATCCAAACCTTGTCATTAAGGTTTAAAAATAAGCTTGAAACATAAGAAACATTGAATACACAAACATAATAGTATAACAAACAATAAAATGCGTATGCATAAAATTTAAACAACAAATAAAGTGAAAAAATATCCCGAATGTAAAAATAATTAGTATAAATGTATCGCTCATCTCCCCAAGGTCTAGAGAGATCGTAAGACTCGGACTCTAGGACCACGCATCATCATGAGCATCATCATCATCATCATCTCCGGCAAAAGATGGTGTCAAAGGACACTCTACCCTACCCGTTTTTTCTCTGCACTGCGACAAAATTAAACATGTAGTTTGGTGTTGGTAGAAAACCAATTGAACTATCGTCAACAAAAAGGTCTCATATCCTTCATTTTATAACTCTTAGGCCAACTTCACTACTATTGTTGTTTGCTCCTCTCGTATCAAGTTATGTCCTTATGATGATCTACAAATAACATGAAATCACGTTGTCTATTTAGTCAATCTTGCTAATATCTAAATAAGGCTTCACGATACTGAGCCCTATCCTCTTTGTATTCTCTCTCATCTAATGCTCTCTCAATTACTCTAAAAGGATATAGGTAATTTATATGGCTTCATTTATTGAATGCTCATCATGGAGTCATGCCACATAATTTTAAAGAAATATACTAATTCACCATGAGCCACATTGATGCTCAAAATCAACTTAAAATTGCTATCCAACAACCTAATTTCCACAATTCATGGAATTTGATCAATAATATCCAAGACTTTCAAAGTATAACTAATGAAACTATATATTTACCTTAATGTTTCAAAGCATAACTAATGAAACTATATATTTACCTTAATGCCCGACTCGTCTCCGGTGTGGATTACTCCTCCAAGCATCTATAAATCAAAGGCCTTTTACTTTGCTAACACACTAAAACCATATTGCTCTATTGAATCAAATCTCCAAATAAATGTCCTAGCTCTCCTCTTTTGTGCAAATCCAAAATGCACCTTCTCTTTTTACTCTTGATCACTAGGAACACTGTTTTTTCTCTTAAAATTACTCAAACTTAGGTTCTAAGAGGATGTATGCTTTGTTGGTGATGTATGGACTAGGGTGCAAGTGTGGAAAATTTTGGTTGAAAGGGGTTTAAAACCCCCTCCTCGACGTTGATGTCGTATTTTATAGGGCACGGTGCTGCCACAACGTGGCCATGACGTCGAGGCTATTGTGATCAATTTAGTTTATAGCTTGGCGTCGTCTTAGTGCCACCTTTGTTTGCTCACGATTCCATGTGTATATACACACGGTGTCAACCAGTCTATCTTCATAAATTGTAAATTTTTTCATTAACTCCATATTGGCACTCTCCCGGATCAGTGTATTACTATACAAGGCGTCATGACAGCGTCAAATACCATTTATAGATAAAAATCTCATAAAAACTTACCCGTGTTTTATCAATTTACCTTACCTTAACCACTCGAACTCCTTTGCTTTGTTACGCACTTCGCTGAATTATTTCATAATTCTTCATTCTAATGAAATTTCACCCGTAAATGGTTTTTCCTACACATTTGGAACAAAACTTTCAAAAGTTAGAAAAATTCTAAAACATTTAAATTGTTCTACCTAAACAAAATAGATTACTGGAATTTTAAACTAAAATTAAAAACCCCTGGGCTGCCTCCTAGTCGCGCTTCATTTAACGTCACTAGCGCGTTTCCTTTTCGCTCGTTTAGTCTTAGTCTAAATTGAGATACTTCTTTTGTAGGTCGGAGATAATGATATCTTTCTCATTTGGATGTACTTCTTGCCCTTTAACAAAGGCAATCTTCTTGCTCTCATTATCCTCCTTGATACTCATTGTGATCATTTTTTTCCTCGTGAGCAAGACCGCATTGGTAGTGTTCAAGAATTGCCCCCAAGTATCATAGACACATCATCATTTATATCATTATCCATAATATTAAAATTAGTGATAATTGTGAAACTGCCCACTTTCACATGCACATTTAAGACTTTTCCTATTGTTGATACCAAGTTACCATCAACTACTTGCAAGTCCATTATATCGGGACAATTGATCTTTAAATCTGCTTGAAACATGTCCTTTATAGGCATTACATTGACTGAGGCTCCCGTGTCACATAATTTTTTTCTAAATCGGTGTCCATCAATGCTTGATTGTATGCATATATCTCTAGGATCTCTTCTCTTAATTGGTTAAAGTCTCGGTTTGATCTTGAATCTTGGTTCTGGCTTTTTTAGAACATCTTTGCTATTTCGTTTCAGTGTTTCTTCATAAGTCCTTCATCTTGTTGCTTATCTCTCCATCGTTTCTTCCCTTTCTTGTTATTCTTCAAGGCATTGATCCTTTGTTGCTTGAGTCATATAAGTTCATCTTGCCTCACTTATGTTCCATTCGTATGCATAAATTCATATTTTCTCATAGCTAAAGTGTTGACTCTTTATGGCTTATACATCACTTGCTCTTGCATTGGCTCATTGTTGTCATAGTGCTTATTATGTGAATAGCACTAACATTTTCTTTGGGATTTGTGATAGTGTTACTCAAAAATTGCATCCTTTCCTTAAATTCAAGCAATGACTAGCTGACAAATCTATCACTCTAGGTTCTTGATGGATTGTGTTCTTTCATCATCCATTCTCTTTAGAGTTTGCCTCACATTTTCCATCTCTTTTTCATGCTTCTCATGTCGTTCCCTATTGTCTACGTCAATGGCTTACAAGAGTTTCTCAATTGACTTTAATGAAGTCATTTATTCACTTTGGTCTAGCATCCCTTGATGGAAATGGTTATTAAAACCTAGAGGTAGCTTCAATGCAATATCAACATTTGCAAATAAAAAGTTTCAGTTGTTGTATCCTTGTTAAAACATTTGAGGATTCATTCCTCTCAACCTAAAGATGTGTTTTCGTAGTTCTAGTTGTTCATGAAATTGATATCTTCAAACTCCATTCCTTCGCTGCATGTCCAATGGATTAACCACCATTGCCTAGTGATTAACAGGTTGTTGTATTGCTTGCATTTGTGGAGTTTGTTCTCCCATTTATCGCTTCGCCATCGGACTACTCAGGTTTGATAGTTGTGCCATGATTGGAGATTGTGAATCAATCTCATATACTCTTGCTGGCTTTCTCATTGTGGAATGAGTTTCTACTATAGAATTCTCATACATAAGATCTAAAAGATCCATCTTCATCCTTGGTTAGTATAGAACCACCTGCTGCAACATCCACAAATATTCTAGTGTTGTCATTCATTTCATGAAAAAAGATCTACAATTGTGCCCATTTCACATATCCATATCTTGGACATCTATTCAGCATCTCTTTGAATCTTTCCCAAGCCACACCAACAAACTCAATATCCTCCTACTTGAATTGGTTGATTTCCAATTTTCTTTCACCAATCTTCACTAAGGGAAAGAACTTGTTTAAAAATCTTATATTGATTTCTGCCCATAAAGTCATACTCCTTGCATTCTGTATTTCAAACTAGGATTTGGCTTTTCCACCTAATAGGAATGGGAAAATTCTCATCTTAATTACCTCTTTTATAACTATATTAATGTTAACAGTGTCACACTTCTCCAAAAAACTCTCTACATGTGCAATTGGATCTTCATTTGCTAGCTCGTTCATTACGCTATTTTGTACCATGTTGATAAAAGAGGGTCTCAACTCGAACTCGATGGCGTTGGCTGGAAGCCTTATCACTCCATTGTGAGCTTCCAATTTGAAGTAGTCACTAATTCATCTTTGTCCCTGCAATCTGTCTTGCACTACCAGATCACCTTCGGGTTGATTATTCCCTCGACGTTGATGTTGGTTTCAGTTCCCCGCTTGATCCTTCGCAATCATGATTCCAATTATTTCTTACCCTTATTTGTTCAGTCAATCTCAGGGTCATAAAGCACTAAGTCATTCTCTCCATTTGCTGAGCATGCACTAATTCTCCTTGAAAAAAAGACACAAAAGATTAAGTGGATATTGTCAAACTTGAAACTTAAACTCCCTTTTCTTAATAAACCTGGTAGTAAATTACTTAAAATAAATGTTAACAATTTTATAAACTAAAATAAATTAATGTGTGGCTACCTATCCGCGGTAATGGTGCCAAAACATTAACTGTGAAACCCGAAGTATAACAAATTGATTGTAGTGATAATGTGATCAACTAGTGTTGATTACGAATATCATCCTCAAGGAAAGGTTTTTATGGAAATTTTTCATTTAGTTAAGTTTACTCTATTGCTAAGAAGATATTTCTTTAGTTGGTTTTAACTAAATTACTCTATTCTAGAAAACAATGTAAAATAACTTGTACTCTCACATTAAGAAGATTCTTAGTTCACAACTTTAAATAGGTAATGGATTACTATGCTTTCATATCTCACTTAATTTATCTTCATTATGCATATGCAATGCTCGATTAGAATAGAAAGATTTCCTTAAGATTCACTTCAACCCACTTTCGTGTTGGAAAAGATCCTAAAGTGCAAACAGAACGCCAACTATTGGTTTGAAAGACATAAGTTCCACATAGCATTAAGTTCCAAATATGTAGAAACATAACACTTTAGTTTACCATCCCTATCTCTTTAATCAATTACTATTGATCGATGTTATATATTTTAAGGTTGTATCGTCCATATCCGGCTTAAAAGCTCCAATGGCCATTGTAATTCCTAAAACCTCTAATCAACAAACATGTGATCAAGATGTTCATAGCATTACATATAGAAAAAATACAAATTTTAACCATTGCACTTTTTAAGCATTATAATTAATTCATACTCTATTTAGCATAATATTCATACCATAGGATCCATTGATCCCTAAGATTAATAAACCACTCACTCATCATAAAAATCAACATACACATCATGGTATTCAATACAATCATAGATAAAATCAAATAACCTCAATCAAATCAATGATAAATTAACGAATAACCATAAGCAGAGTCTTCAATGTCTTCTCCTATCGAACTTTTCTTAATACTCAAGAATAACGTCAAATTATGCTAATTGATAGTAATATCTTCTATTAGGTCTATTCTGGTGTGTTTACCATGCTCTAATACCTATTTATACCCTTAATAGAAACCTAATTAACAATTCAAAATGAACTTAAATTCTAAACTTTCTATTTTTTATGACTCGACACTTTCAATAAGTAACCCACGCAATTTGTGTTAAGTTATGGTGCCACCACAACTTCAATTTTTTGTAGGTAATTTCTCCTTACAATAGGCTCGGCGCCCTGTGTAATATCCCAACGCAGTGTGTACAGCCCCACGGTACCGCCAATACATTACATCTACTACACCACTTCTCGTGTTTTTTCTCCTTCTCCACACCTTGCCCACACCTTGTGCACTCTTGCCATAACGTCAAGCCTCCATGCCATGACGTCAAGGGTACTTTTGTGCATTTTCTCATCATTTCATCATGAAATCACTCTTTTATCTCTTTTATACATTTTATGCCTAAAAATACATAAATACAATCAATTATAGCTTATTTTGGGATATTTATACCCAATATACAACTAAGCTAAACCAATATATAAGTCTAATTAAATACTTATCACTCAACATGATAAGCATTCTTAGAAAAATTGGGCTTTTTAAACATATTCCTCTCATGTGTTTGTGGAGAATCTATTAATTCATCCAGAGACATCTTAGTAATATCACGACACTTTTCGATTGAGGTAATCTATAAGTTAATCAATAAGAAAGAGCTCAAAGAGCATGTCGTACTAACTACTCGTCAGTATATTTTTCCCTAAGTTTAAAGGCTTGATTAGTAATGTCTCATAAATGACTATAGAAAAAGGAAATATCTTCTTCCTCTTTCATCTCAAGACAATCAAGCATAGAACTTAATTGTTGTAACTTGGAAATTTTGACAGAATTCGCACCTTCAATGATTGTCTACAAAACATCCCATGTTTGCTTTGTAGTAGTGCCATTTGCAATCAATCTGAAACGTTGAGCATCAACAACACTAAAGATAGAATTGATAGCCTTATGATTGGTAACCTCTCCTTCTTCTCGACTTCTGTCTAGAGAGATGTAGGATTTGGAACAGCTTTACCATTCATATCTAGTCTCACTAGAGTAGTGTTTTCCATCTCTAGCAATTCTCCTGCAATTTCATCAATGGCAGAGAGAAATTGAACCATCCAAACCTTCAAGCAGGCATAGTTGGTTCAATCCAATAAAAAGCAGTCAGGTTATTGATCCACCTTCACGCAGTTCACCAGTTTGTTGTCGTAGCAACTGACAAGTAAATAACTATACATGTTTTATAGTGTAATTTAGTTTGATTTTAAATATAAATAATGGTATTACGCCAGGTATTCTTTCTTTTTTTTGTAATTTCAGGATTTAAATACAAAAATAAAGAAGTGGAAGAAAAAAAGAAAGAATAGCAAAATAGTCAACTAGAGAATAAGTTCAGCAATTAGCCAGCGATATGTAGTTACATTAAGAATCGCCACCTTAATAGGCAACAAAGAAGTGCCAATGAATCCTTAGCGAATCAAAAAATATACTAGAAATTGCCAGCAGAATTAGTGGAGCACAAAGAGCTAATTTTGGTAATTGACCCAATGATTTGTGTAGAACTTAGGAATCCCAGACAAATCGGTAAGGTCAGTTATGGGTTTTTTAGATTAACATGAAGAATTTGAGTTTTTCTAAGATATGTATAACTTAAGAGACTATAAATAAGACTAGAGAGCTTTGAAATAACTCCCTCGCCAACCTATTTCTCATGTTCAATAAGTCTTTTGTTAGTTTTAGTTGATGTTTGATGCTACATTGGAGCTTTAATTTATTTAAGAGGTATTTACTAACCTATTCAATATGGCTTTCAATTATATTATTGTGTTATTTATTTCCAGCATGAGTAAATAGTTTATAAATCTAAAAAAAAATTAGACATGTATATACTTTAGATTGTTAAATCTATTCATACATGTCAATTACAGATTTAACAAGTTATTTTTGCGTATTACAACTAATGAAGATTAATATTGCAAACATAGTTGCAAATGTGTATTGTAGTATTTTGATTCTGAATCTATGTCTATGATTATTGACAATAATTATATAAGTTGTAACAAGGTTAAATCTATAGGTCTTTTCTAGAGTGGATGTTCTAGGTTATTGTGTTCTATATTATTTATTTACTAGCATATTCTTAGTTATATTTGATTTAGACTAGGAATGATTTTCATTGAGTGTTAATGATATTGTATTTCTACGGTGTTGCATTTTTTTCAATAGGTAGATTTACAATGATAAGAATATGGCTTTTTCTTTGAATTCAGAAAAATTAAAGGTTGGCTTAAGGCTATCAACCTATTATTGAATTAGGATTTAATGATTCCTAGATTCCATGTTTTATGATTATAACTATACTATGAAGTGATGTTATGTTCTAGTGTTTGAAGGCAATCCATGTATATTACATTGTTTAGTGGGGGTTTGTTTAGATATTTATATTACATTGAATTTAAATATTGTTTAATTTAGCTTACATTAACTTGTTTGAATTAGTTTAGTTAATTTGGTTAATTAAGTTACTAGTTAAAGTTTTTAGTTATTTGGAATTTAAATTTTTGTTTAATTAAATTAATTAAATTAAGAAAAACAAGAAAAAAATACTTTCCTTTGAAGTTTGTAAAATCCATGTGGAGACGATATCCCACTTACCACTACTACAAATAATAAAAAATACGGAAACTATTGTGCACGCTCGACACGTGTCAATTTTTGTCGTCATTGCCCTGTATTTTTAAATAATTTCTTAGGATTTTAGACGTTGTATGTTCTACACACTTCGTCGTGCTAGTTCTATAAGATCTTTACATCCATTTGATTCTAAAATAAATAGAACTTTTAATTAGAGGTTAAGGCAACAACAACTTAAGGAGAATTTTGCTAATAGGATGGAGGATAACAACGATTATGAGTTCTATATTATTGTTGATAACTCTATTATCATTATTGTGCACACTATGCACATAGGCTCATATACTATAACTCTATTTTTATCATTATAATAGAGTTATCAACAATAATATAGAACTCACTTTTAAACAAGCAAATCAAAATGTTATAGTATATGAGCTTATGTGCATAATGTGTCTAGATGGATTTCCTTGATTTTAACTTAAATCTGGATTTATTAGTGCCTTACCTAACTTTTATGGTAAAGATAATGAAGACCCATAGAAATTCATAAGGGAGTATCAACAAAAAGTTAATGGGATGAAACCAAAAGAAGGTACTTTAGAACAAGTCAAACTTAAGGCTTTCTCTTTTGCATTGAAAGATCAAGCACAAGATTAGATGTTCTATGTCCCACAAGATTCAATAGCAACATGGACTTAAATGTTACAAGCTTTTCTAGATGAATATATGCATGCTAGAAAAATCAGTTCCTATTGAAAGCAAATCACAATTGCGAAGTTAAATGATGATGAAAAATTTAATGAATTTTGGGAAAGATTCCAAAGATTAATTTCTTCTTGTCCACAACATGGATATACTCAAAGAGCTTTATTATAATATTCTTATGATGGACTCAATCACTTTGAACAAAGTATGTGATGGATCTTTATTTGAAACAACACCTACTTTAGTGAAAAAATAATTAATAAAATGGCAAAATAATTAAAGCAATATAGTGAAAAGGTTGAATCATTAAGAAATAAAATTTATGAAGTTGATGATAAAAGAAATAATGCGTCTAATGATAAAACTGATGAACTATCTAAAGATGGTTGAAGTGTTAGTTATTGATAGATCTAATCAAGTTAAAGCTTGTTGATTCTGTAATGAGGTACATCCTACCGATATGAAACAACTTGTTTAATCCATGATTGAAGTTTATGAATCGATCTAAAGCATTAAGTACATGATTCCTTAATTACAACTACATAGCAATCCAAAGTATATATATGTCTAGGGTTTGTTTAGATTAACAAACTATCACTCATACTGAAAATAAACAATGCAAATATATAATTAAAAGACATAATTAAATAAATAAATACCTCTTAAATAAATCAAAGCTCTAATATTGCTTCACATATAGACTTAATAAAACTAACTTATAAAGGAAAAGGTTGAAAAAAGGAGTAGTGGATAGAGTAATCTCGAAGCCCTAAGGTCCTATTTATAGTTCCCTAAGTGTACATATCATATATAAATACAAATTCTTTGTTCTTATCTAAAAAAACTCGTAATCGACCTCAACGATTTGTCAGCGATTTATAAGTTGTACACAAATCGCTAAGTTAATCATTTGTTTTGGCTCTCTATGCTCCACCGATTCAGCTGGCCATTTACAGTGTATTTTCTAATTCTTTGTGGATTCGCTCGCCAATCTCTTCTGCCGATTTAGGTGGCGATTTTCAGTGTAACTTTAAATCATTGGCTAATCGTTGACTTCTTCTCGAATCAATTATTTTGCTTTTCTTCCATTTTTCTTCCATTTCTTCATTTTCTTAAATCCTAAAATCACAAAAACAAGAGAATATCTAGTGTAATATCATAGTTTATATCTAAAATCAACATAAATTACACTATAAAACATGTCTAATTATTGACTTGTAAAATACCCCCAAACTCAGCACTTTGCTGTCCCAAGCAAAGAAATAATCTCAATCATATTCTCTTTTCATTCTTTATTTACTGATTTCAATCTAATTCATCTTTACTTTAAATAATATAAACTTTAAAATTGAAGTGATTTTTAAATGGAAACATATTACCCATAAGTAAATGAAAGTTATGACATAATAGAATCATGTAAACAAAATGAAGCATCCCTTAGTGATAACTTAACCACCCAATGCAACACCCTTTACAACTTAAAGATCATTACTAAGGCCAGTACACAATATAGGTTTTCTTGATCTCCACTGACAAGCAACAAGCTTACGATAATTAGTATAGAATCTTAAAACATAAACACTAGATTAATCTCAATTTTAGAAGATAATTTGTAATAGCACCACAATCAAAATGAATAGGAATTTTGCCAAGATACCAACGAATATATCGTTTAAAACGTGTTAGATTAAGAAATACTTAACTCTACTCTAGTTTCAAGCCCTCAAGTTAAATCATTTTCTTTGAAGAATTTAAGAACATTAATCTTTTTCATCTCTCATTCTTTTCTACTTCCTCTTAATTATTTATTTATTATATATTTCTTTTGTTTTTGGTTTTGAGTCCCTGCTCCATTTCCTATAGACATTCTCACGTTTTTCCCACTGTAGATTCCCTACTCCATTTTCCATGGAATCTATAGGACTCTCTATATATATTTTTGTAAGCTCTTATTAACATTTCTCACTATCCATTAAAGTTGAAGAAAACATTCTTTGTAACTAATAGAATTTCATCGATTTCTAACCTATTTCTTCTTTCAATTATGGCATAATAGCTTTCTATATATATACTATAAAAATATTTAATCAATAGCTTTTGTATCACAAGATTCTTAGAAATCTATCTTGTTCATCTATCACTATTGTTTCGATCTTCTGCCCATTCTCATAACTGACACAAAGCATTCAATTTCGTTCATACATCAACTAGTGAAGTTAATTAAAAAGAGTATAAAAATTGATTCCTTCTATTATAAAATTCATTTGGGCCGTAAAAATATCACTTCCATTCAAAAATCTATTATATATTCATTTTCATTATCATTTTTTTTCTAAATAAAAATGAAGAAAAATGAAATTAATACTTACTTGAATTCAGAAGAAATTCAAAAAATTTATCAACTCACTTGAATATCATATCAAAAGTTTTAACTTTTTGGATCAACACTGAACTTTTCTTCTACCTTTCTTTTCTTTCCTTGCTTTATTTGCTATCGTTGTCATACTTCACCTAAACTATCCCCAAACGCATTCTAAACCTTGTCCTCAAGGTTTTAAAATTAAGCCGAGTTTCCAAAAAAACAAATATACCACGTGAAGCATAAACGAACCGATATATGTAATAAAAACAAAAATAAATAGACAAGTATTGAATTCAACAAATTTCAAATAAACGTAATGCAAAAAGGGAACATATTTCATTCATAAGTAAAAAATCTCATTAATAGCAACACATTTAATCGTTCATTCATTCATTTATTCATTGCATACAAGAAAAAATAAATTACACATGGCGTTGTCTAGAAGTTAATTCATTGTTAGCTTCATTATCTTCATCCATTCCTGCAGAAGGTTGGGAAACATAGCTATTAGCTGGGTTGTAAGTCCCAGTTTGAAAGTGCAACAGCAAAGACGGAATGTTGATGCTTCTCCTCGAATCTTGGAAACAAAAATGATGTGTTCTCTCAGACATAGAATGGTAGCGTTGTAAAGTCTCCTCGTTTCCTGCTATTATTTCTTCATTGCGATGAATTTTTGTCAGCCTACACACAAGTGCATAAAATATGGTCCGAATAAATCTTCTCATCCTAGGTTGTGATGAAGATGGTGTCGAACTCGTATCAACACTTAATACATTCACTCTAACAATCATTATTGTCGCTTTCTGCACATCTTCTCTTATCTACATCCTATTTTCATTTGTGCTCCGCCTTTTCGCTTCTCTCGCATTTATCGCATTGAATGATTCTCGTTCATCCTCGGAGTCATTGTATCCTACCACCAACTTCAATTTTATACTCCCACATCATTTATTATCTTCTCGGGTAATACATCGAGTTTAGTATCAAAACCTTCCCTGGCTTTCGTACACAATTCATTTATTAAAATTAGGAATACTAGTCCTTCATTCTTTATAGTTTCCATTGCAAACTTCATAGAATCGTGTATGATTTTCCTAACATCAATATAACGCTTCTTCATAACTATATTGTATAGTAGAATAGCTTTTGGGTTCTTCACTTCAAAGTGTTACTTGGTTGGATAAAAACATGCATCTATAATATAACTTCAACTCTTTGTAATCTTCCTAAAAATGTGGTTTCCATAAATTTCAAGTATCCTTCATTATCAAGCACAAATCCCCTCCCCGGTGGTATCACTAATGTGTTTTAGATTATCTCAAATGGATAGGATTCAATATCAACATAAATGACATTCGAGTAATCCTTCACAATTCTCTACCTATTATGTGGTAAACTGAAAAATCTATTCAACTTCATAAGTGTAATATCAATCTTCCTCCCTTTTACTGTTATTTTGTCCCATTCATTACTAACATGCCCATTTGAATAAAATTGTCGTACAATTTTTGAACATCCACTTTCTCCTCGACCTACATAGTCTCTCAAAAGACTCTCTTATCCTCTATCTCTAATGATGGTCACCATCTTATTCACATATTTGCTCACATTCTGAATATTGAAACCTCTCTCTGGAATTATGACCCTCTTTTTATCACTATAGTATATCCTCTAAACTATATGTCTCACAAACAAACAAAGGTCATAAGGCACTAAATGACTAGGGTCAGGGTT
This sequence comes from Stephania cephalantha, assembly GCA_039657325.1. Taxonomy (NCBI): domain Eukaryota; kingdom Viridiplantae; phylum Streptophyta; class Magnoliopsida; order Ranunculales; family Menispermaceae; genus Stephania; species Stephania cephalantha. The sequence continues at coordinate 25,714,250 of CM077578.1, read as the reverse complement.
CTCAAAATATTCTTCCTCATAAGATGACAATGGAGATTGTTATTTAAGTTCAACCCTATTTTGGTTTTGCTTGCACTACTCCCTTCCCTTTTCTTGCTTACTACTCCTACCACTTCCTCTACCTCCTCTCGCCAAAGAATAACTTAACTATGATGAAATAGGTAAATTGAAATCCTGTAGTTGAAAATTCAAACTATCAAGGTAAGGGAAACAAGTTTTTGAAAAGGTTTTAGCATAGATTCTCGAAAGAGTTGAAATAAGTACGTCTAAAATAGTTTTATCGACATATACCTATCATAAGTATCTATATATTGGAAAAAATTGTAGAAACCCCCAAACTCATTTGAAAACACATATTCAAATGGTGAATTTGTATAGAAACCCATTTTCAATAACAACCTAAAAACTATATTCAATAAAAATATCATCAAAAATCGATTTTGTTCATGAAACCTAAATCAAAAGGATGTTAGAGTATCGATTCATTACCTTCTTGAAAGTGAATCTCTCAAGTAATATGTTATATTAGCTCTTTAGATTCCCTTTTTAAGCTTCAACTTAAAAAAAAAAAAAAACACTTACCAAGCCCTAACTAGGTGGTATGAACTTTGATTCAAAATTTATAATGTTGAATCGATCTTAAATAAGGTGGGATACACTTAAATAAGCTATAATTCAAGCTTTGAAGGGTTGAATATCGAAAAAAATCGATTTATCAATCGAATGGTGTAAAGGTTTGAGGTTTGAAGGGTTTATTATTAACGATTTGGGGTTTTGTTTTTTAGAACACAGATTCGAGCTAGTGAATCGGGGTAAGTGAATTCACTAACAAATCGCTTGTGAAATTGCCAAAAATTTGTCTCAATGGTCCAGCGCCTAGCTCAGCGAATCCAAGTATACAACATGAATTGCTGACTAATTTGGGTCATTTTTTACTTAAAAACTGCAAATTGCCGGAGATTTACCCAGCGATTAAATTAAAGTAAAATAATAATAAAACCGTTGAAAGACTTACCCAACGATTTACCCAGCGATTCCCAGTGGTATTTGGTATTGCAGGGAAATAGCTAACCAATTCCTGCCATTTTCCAATATATTAAATATTTTATTAATTATCACAAATAGCAATCATAATTAACGTGTAATCGATTAGTATTCAACAAAAAATATTATAAAGTTAAATTTGGAATTGTAATTAGGGATTTTTATACTACTAAATAACTACTTTATTGCTTAAAATAGTTAAAGACAAATGTGATTCAATTGAAAAACAACTCGATCATCTCCATCTCATTTGGTGATATCCCAAAAGAGGGTTAAAAGGAAACTGTAAAAAAAATTATTTTAACTATCATAAGTCTAGTAATACAGAAAGACATTGGCTTGATCAACCACCCTTATATGAAATTATTTTGGAATTACATTCCTAGAATATTTCCATTATAAAAGTCAAAAGTTGAAAGAATATAAAAACAACTAACTAATCCTAATAATAAAACTTAAAGTAAAGATAGAGTATGGGATGCCTCTCACAGAGTGTTGTTGTTTATAGTTATTGGCTAGACTCGATAGATAAGATCACTCGCCGTTCAACTTGAGCGAGTCAAACTGACAAGCCGATTCTTCATCATTCTTACTGTCTTCAGTTTCTTTATCAATCTCAGCATCTACAAAACATCCTTGAGGGTAATCATCACGATAGGAGTTCTCCCCTTCATAATCATCATCAGAATTATCTTCCATCTTGTAACCATCCTGAAGAGATATATAGTCATTTCTCATCCTAAGCGTAACTATACGATGTTCTATATCGAGAATAGCTCCAGTCGTCTTGAGAGAAGTTTGTCCCATCAGTATCATATCATCTTTCTCAATCTTTGGTACTACCAATAAGTTAGTGAGATACTAGAATTGTCCCACTTGCACTTGCACATTCATCGAAATTCCAAGTGGGAAGATTTTACCACCATTAGCTTTATGCACAACATAAGGTGGTAAGAAATCAATCCTCAACTTGGCTTTTCTACAACATTGCTCCAATAAAATATTCATATTAGCTCATGTGTCAAGCAAAACACCAGGGAAAGTGATGTCATTGATCATCACATGGAGGAAGAGTTTCCATGGACCATCTTTGTAAATTTCAATCATATATCCTAAATCTTGAAGATTTAGTTGCTCATCAGTAAATTTTTCTTCCACCGATTGCTTCCCTTCTTAATGTTGCACTTCAGGGTGCGGCCTTTCAGGTTGCTATTTTTTTATTTCTTCTTCTTCTTATGTGTCTTTTTATACATCGGTAGTGTAATGTTTTCATTCTTAATTATTTCACTCGCGGGGATGCAAACATTAAACTTCATTTTATTACTTTGCAGACTTTATTGCTCAATTTCCAGATTGATGATCTCTATATCCTATTCAACAAAATATTCATAATAAAGTTTTAACCTATGGTCATTTACTTTAAATATTTGTCCTTTTGTAAGCTTTCTATTTCTACTATGCCATGAAGTAGTAAATTGACAACTTTATAAGGTCATATCCATCTTGAACATAGTTTTTTAGGAAATAATTCAAGTCTTAAACCAAAAAGTAGAACTTTATCTCCTACTTTAAAATTTATAGGAACTAATTTCTTATCATGAAATGCTTTGGTTTTATCTTTATAAATTGATGCATTTTCAAAAGCATCATTCTTAATTTCTTATAATTCTTGAATACTCAACTTATGTTGGTTTCATGCTTCATTGTAATTCATGTTACATGTTTTTATCCCCCAATAGCTTTATGTTCAAGTTCTACTGCTAAATGAGATGCTTTTACAAATACTAACCTATAAGGTGTCATACCTATTGGTGTCTTAAATGATATTCTATATGCCTATAATGCGTCTTATAATCTAAGACTCTAATCCTTACATGATGGACTAAATGTTTTATCCAGTATTGATTTAATTTCTCTACTCTTCATTTCAGCTTGTTCACTAGTTTGTGGGTGCTATGCAGTAGATGTCCTATATGTGACGTTATACTTAGCAAGTAGATTAGCTACTAATCGATTATAAAAATGTGAACCTCTATCACTTATAAGTGCTTTAGATGCTCTAAAAACAGTAAAAAAATTTGATCTAAGGAAATTAACCACTATTTCTGAATCATTAATTTTAGTAGCTTTTGCTTCTACCCACTTAGATACATAATCTACAATAAGTGAATTATATACATAGCCATTTCATGGTGGAAAAAGGTCTCATGAAATCTATACCTCATACATCAAACACTTCACAAAAAAGAATAGGAATTAAAAGCATTTGGTTTCTACATCTTAAGTTTCTAGTTCTTTGGCAATTTGGACAAGATTTTGTATAGACAAAACAATTAGAAAATTGAGTGGGCCAAAAGAATCTGGAATCTTAAATTTTACGAGCAGATCTACATGGCCCAAAATGTCCTCCACATGTATAAGTATGGCAATGACTTATAATTGATTGTACTTTTGAGTGTGTTATACATCTCATAATTATTTGGCCGGTGCAAAACTTTCATAAATAGGGATCATCCCATAAATAACTGTTAGAATCTTTTTAAAATTTTATTCTTTTGAGCTCTTGTTAAGTAAGGTGACAGCCTATTAGTGGTAAGATAATAAACTATATCGGAATAACATAGGCCATCAGTTTTTGTCCCATAAGTATTGTCACCTTTCATGAAATGGATCAAACATATATAAACGTTGGGGCGTTCCCACCTAGCGACGCACTGCATCGGAGCCCGGGTGTAGTGAGAAATGAGCAAGGGTGCGTTTCATATCGCCGCCTGGGTATGAAGAAAAATGAACAAGGGTTCCCACACATAGGACGTATGTGGGTAAAGAAGCTAATCCCTTCACATCGTCGCCCTGATGTGAAGAAAAATGAGCAAATGTTCCCACACAAAGGACGGGTGTGGGTAAAGAAGCTAGTTCAAAACAAACACGAAAACAAAAACAAAATCATAGATACGGACACTAGATCTTTTAGACAAAATAGAAATAGAAAAGGAAAACAAATACAAAGGGGAGAAAAAATTCGTTTAGGAACATGGAACATAGGAACACTTACGGGGAAGTCAATAGAACCAGTAGATATCATGATTAGAAGGAGAGTCAATATTGCTTGCCTCCAAGAGACAAAATGGGTAGGAGAGAGTAGAGAAATAGGAAGCACAGGGTTTAAATTGTGGTACAATGGTATAGATAGAAAATGCAATGGAGTAGGAATTGTGGTGGACAATGATTATAAGGATAAGGTCGTAGAGGTTAAAAGAATGGGGGATAGATTGATTCTAGTTAAATTAATTATTGGAGACGAAATAATTAACATACTTAGCGCCTATGCACCACAAGTAGGATTAAGCGAGAGCATCAAACGCAAGTTTTGGGACGATATGGATGGATTTATGCAAAGTATACCATTAGATGAAAAGGTTTTTATTAGATGAGATTTAAATGGGCATGTCGGGGCAAGTAACGATGGGTTTGAGAGAGTTCATGGAGGTTTTGGTTACGCTAATGGAAATGAAGGAGAATCAATCTTAGAATTTGCTTCAACATACAATCTTGTCTTAGCAAATACTAGTTTTAGGAATAGGGAGTCGTATATAATTACTTTTAGTAGTGGTCATAACAAGAGTCAAATAGATTTTCTTTTAACAAGAAAAATAGATAGAAAAATATGTAGAGACTGCAAAGTAATACCTGATGAAGCACTTACTACCCAACATAAGTTAGTAGTACTTGATATTAAGCTAACACGACGACATAATATGAATAAAAGAGTTAGCGACTCTAGAATAAAATGGTGGAGCCTGAAACATAGTAAACAAGTAGAGTTTAGAGAAAAACTACTAAAGAAAAATGTTTGGAATCTTGACTTAGATGCTAATACAATGTGGCTAGAAATGAGTAGTTGCATAAGGAGAGTGAGATCAAACGTATTAGGTATATCTAAAGGTTTGGGACCACCAAAGAAGGAAACATGGTGGTGGAACGAGGATGTCCAACGAGCAATTAAGACTAAAAGAGAAATGTATAGGAAAATACCTAAGTGTCAAGATGAAGATGTGTACAATAAATAAAGAGAAGCTAGAAAACAAGCTAAAAAAGTAGTTACTCAAGCTAAAATAATTTTCATGGAAGATCTATATAAAAGGTTAGGTAATAGTGATGGCGAAAAATATATATATATAGGCTAGCCGAATTAAGAGATAAAAAGAAACAAGACATAAGTTATGTAAAATGTATTAAGGACGAAAATCAAAATATTTTAACGTGTGAGGAGGATATTAAGGAGAGATGGAGAAGTTACTTCGATAGTTTATTTAATGATGGCCAAGTTGATACTATCGTAGATGAAAACCCACACCAAGAAAGAAATGTAAACTATACACGCAATATTACAATTGTAGAAGTTAAAGAGGCATTGAAAAAAATGAAAATAGGGAAAGCATGTGGCCCAGATGAAATACCCATAGAGGTTTGGAAATGTTTAGGAGAAATTGGATTGACTTGGTTAACAAAACTTTTCAATAAAATTTTAAAATCAAAACGGATGCCAAGGGATTGGAGAAGAAGCACGCTTGTGCCAATCTTCAAAAACAAATGAGACATTCAAAGTTGCTCAAACTACCGGGGAATTAAACTTATGAGTCACACTATGAAACTTTGGGAGAGGATAATTGATAATAGGCTAAGGAGAGAAACAACAATATCAGAGAACCAATTTGGTTTCATGCCTGGGAGGTCAACTATGGAGGCGATTTTTCTTGTAAGACGATTGTTAGAAAAATATAGGGAAAAGAAAAAAGATATTCATATGGTATTCGTAGATTTAGAAAAAGCATATGATAGGGTCCCTAGAGATGTTCTTTGGTGGGTTCTAGAAAGAAAAAGAGTGCATGCTAGATTCATAGACACTATTAAGGATATGTATGATGGAGTAGTAACGAGTATAAAGACATTTGGAGGAGCTACAAAAGAATTTCCCATTACGATAGGACTACATTAAGGATCGGCTTTAAGCCCATATCTATTTACTTTAGTTATGGATGAACTAACTAGACATATTCAAGAGGATATACCATGGTGTATGCTATTTGCAGATGATATTGTCTTAGTGGATGAAACTAAAGATGGAGTGAATAGGAAATTAGAACTATAGAGGAATACATTAGAATCTAAAGGCTTTAAGTTGAGTAGGACAAAAGCCGAATACATGCAATGTGAGTTTAGAAACACTAGACATCAAGATGACGGAGTGGTAAAATTAGGGGAAGTAGAAGTTCCTAAGGTAAACCACTTTAAATACATAGGATCAATTATACAAAATGATGGTAACATTTAGAATGATGTTACACATAGAATTCAAGCTGGATGGAAGAAATGGCGGAGTGCAACAGGGGTGATTTGTGATCGAAATATTCCTACTAAGTTAAAAGGAAAATTTTATAGGACCGCAATTAGGCCAGCTATGCTTTATGGAAGTGAATGTTGGGCGGTAAAGCAACAACAATTACATAAAATGAACGTAGCAGAAATAAGGATGATAAGGTGGATGTGTGGTAAAACTCGTAAAGATAGAATAAGAAATATAGAAATTCAAAAACAAGTAGAAGTAGCACTAATTGATACAAAGATTAGGGAAGGGTGGTTGCGGTGGTTTGGTCACCTGCAAAGACGGCCTACAAATGCCCCAACTAGAAAACTTGACTCAATAGAAACTATAGAAATTAAACGAGGTAGGGGCAGACCAAAGTTAACATGGGATGCATTAATTATGAGAGATTTGAATGGTTTAAAAAGCTCACCATCAATTGCACTTAATCGAGCACAATGGAAAAGTTTGATCCATGTAGCCTACCCCAGTTAATTTGGGACTGAGGCTATGTTGATGTTGATGTTGATGTTAAATTGTATAGGTGGTTCTCCATTTTCTAACCTACTTAAGTGATCTGCTACTAGATTTTCGGCTCTTTTCTTATCTTTTATAGTAAGGTCAAGTTCCTGTACAAGTAGTATCTATCTTATTAGTCTAGATTTTGCACCTTGTTTTGCCATCAAGTATAGCAATGTTGAATGCTTTGAATAAACTATTACTTTTGTTCCTAATAAATAAGGTCTAAATTTTTCTAAGGCAAACACTACCGCTAAAAGTTCCTTTTTAGTAGTGATGTGATTCTGTTTGGCTGGATCTAGTTTCCTAGAAGTATAATATATAACGTGAGATTTCCTTCCTACTTTTTCACCTAAAACAGCTCTAACTACATAGTTACTTGCATCACACATTATTTCAAAAGGTAATGACTAATCTAGTGATTAAATTACAGGTGTGGTTGTTAAAGAATCCTTTAATTTATCAAATGCAATCTTGCAATCATTGGTAAATTCAAAAGGAATTTCTTTTTGTAAATGTTTGCATAAAGTTTAGTAATTTTAGAAAAATCTTTTACAAATCTTTTATAGAATCCTATATGGCCAAGAAATAAACGTATTTCTCTTATCGTAGTGGGGTAAAGTAACGTTTTGATCATTTGAATTTTTGTTGGATCTAGCTCTATTCCTTTATGTGACATTATATGTCCTAATATAAGTCCTAGATCTACCATGAAATGACATTTTTCATAATTTAATACTAAATTCTTTTATATGCATCTCTTAAGTACTTCAGTTAAATTAACAAAACATTGATCGAAAGAATTACCATAAACCGTGAAGTCATCAATAAAAACTTCAATAAAATTTTCCATATACTCAGAGAAATAATAACCATACACCTTTAAAAAGTTGCATGTGCATTTCATAAACCAAAAGGCATACATCTATAAGCAAATGTACCGAAGGGGCAACTAAAAATTATTTTTTCCTGATATTTTGGTGCTACAGTTATTTAATGAAATCTTAAATAACCATCTAGATAGTAGTAATGAGTTTTTTCAGCTAATCTTTATAAATATGATCTATACACAGGAGTGGATAATGGTTTTTCTTAATTAAGGCATTCAACTTCCTATAATCTATACATACCCTCCAACCATTTTGGATTCTAGTTGGTAATAATTCTCTATGCTCATTTGTTATTACTGTAATTCTGTCTTTTTAGGGACTACTTAGACTGGGCTTACCCAATTGCTATAAGCTATCGAAAATATCATTCTTGCATCTAATAGTTTTAATATTTCAGTTTTTACTACATCAATTATAGGCGGATTTAATCTATGTTGAGGTTGTCTAGAAGCTTTTGTGTCAGTTTCTATATTTATCCTTTGCATACATTATAGGTGGACTTATTCCTTTAATATCAACTATGGTCTATCCTATTGCTCCTTTAAATTCTTTCAATACATTTATTAATTTATTTTCTTCCATACTTATCAGTTTATGAGAAATTATTACTGGTAATTTATCATAATCACCTAGATACACATATTTCAAATGATCTGGTAAGGTTTTTGGATCTAACTTTGGGGCTTTAACTATAGAAGGTAAAAGTTTTAAATGAGATCTAGATAACTCTAGGTAATAAGTAAGTTTTAGTAGTTCATTATATGATTCTAAAGTACTTATTATCTCTTATGTTTCCTCATCTTTATTATCATCTTCTTCTAAATCTTCTATTACTAATTTCAATTTATCTATTTTATCTTTTCTAAAAGATTTGTCAATTAATTGATCTATCATATCAACTGTGCATGTGGAAGAAACATCTATTGGGTATTTCATTGCATCATATATATTAAAATTCATTGTATCGTCATCTACTTCTATTGTTAATGTTCTATTTGAAACATTAATTTTTGCTTTTTCTATTTACAAAAACGGTCTTCCTAAGATTAGTGAAGTCATATTAGAGAAATTATCTTATTTCATATCTAAGGCATAGAAATCTGCTAGGAAGACTAAATCATTAACCCTTACTAGTATATCTTCTAGTAACCATACTGGTTTAACAGTGGATTTATCTACTAGTTGTACCACTATACCAGTTTCTTTTAAATGTACATCTATCATTTATGAATAAATAGATAATGGCATAACATTTATGGAGGCTCCAAGATCACACAATACTTTAGAAATTCCTATATTTTCAATCATACGTAAAACGAAAAACATTCCAAGATCAAAACATTTAGGAGTTAATATCTTTTGATTAATGATGATACGTGTTCTCCTAGACTCACTTTTTCATTAATCTTAATCTTATTAGTGCATAAATCATTTATAAATTTTTGATACTTAGATACATTTTGAATGACTTTAAACAAAGGTATATTAACTACTACTTTCTTTAATGTATCAGATATTTGTTTTTCTTCCTGTAATTTCTTAGCATTCATATTATCTTCCAAACGATGAGAGAGTGATGGTTTTATATTAATTGGTATGTCATTATCAAGTTCATCACCCTTTTTGTTGGGAATCTTATTACTTGTTAATTCAATTTCTTTTTGTAGTTATGCTTATATTTCCTTTCTAGAAAGTAATTGGATTGGCATTTTAGATTCGTCTATCTGCTTACCACTTCTTAATGTTATGGTTGGTGTTTTTTCATATAATGTAGGGTAAGGTTGATATGGTAATTTCCCTTTATTTACAAAGTCACTCATTGGTGTTGCCATATGACTCAATTAATTTTTCAATTCGGTTATATCATTTTGTAATGTTTGAATTATTTGATCTTTTTCTTTTTCTAATTTATTCGATGTTTTATACTTTTGATAACCCTACTTGTTAATACAATTACCTTCGTTATGTTATGCGTAATTTGTATAACTATTAAAGTTATAAGTGGAATCAACAAACCCTTCATATTGGTTCATTATAGCATTAGCTTCTTCTATTTTGGTTTGTTGTCGCAAAGGATATTCATCATTAGAATGATTTACTTCATTAGAAGATTTTACTTTGCTTGATCTATCCTTTAGTATCAATTCAACCATGGCTTTTAGCTCATTTATCTTATCGTATGATGTCTTATATGTTCTTCTATTCGTTTCACTTAAGTTGTTTTCTTCGATTAATTCACTCTTCTCATCATATTGCTTAGATTGTTTAGCCATTTTATTAATAGCTTCTCTTGCTAAAGTTTGTGTTTTGTTGAGCAAAGACTCTTCACATACTTTGTCAAAAAATCTTCATTCTAAGTGATTTAATCCTTCATAAAAATATTGCATTAAATTGTTTTCCATAAATCCATGCATTGGACATAATGAAATCAATCTTTGATACATATCTCAAGATTAATCAAAAGCTTCTCCAATCTCCATCCTAGTATTACTAGTTTTTTGTCTATATAAACTAATTTTTCTCGCTGGGACGTATTGATCAAGAAATACTTGTAGCATCTCTAACCAATTTCATATGGAATTTAGAGGGAGGTAAAATAACTAATTTAAATCTTGGCATTTTAATAGAGAAGGAAAAGCTTTTAATTTAACGTAACTATTTCTATATCCTTAGGTTTTAACGTGCTTAATTTGTGTACAAACTTTTTAATAAACTTTTGAGCATCTTCATTATCTGCACCATTGAAACACGGTAAAGAATTTATCAATCCAAACTTCAATTTAAATTCTGAGAATTTTATTGTAAAAGTTATACACATAGGTTCATAAGTCGCGACATTCCTATCAAATTGCCTAAAAGTTCATTCTTCTTAGTGAATTGAGTAGGTCCTTTAGTTTGATTGCTTAACTTATTAATTTGTAGGTTGATTTGATTTTATTAATTTTCAACTCGTTAATAGACTTATCAGTTTTAATTTAATTTTAAGAGATTTGCATAAAGTTTGGATACCTTATGGTCATAAAATTATGGAATATTTGTTCTAAACTTGGTTGTGTAAGTTGAGTAGTTTGTTGAGGTTTTTGATTTGTGTAGATTGTATTTATGCTTTTGGTCTATAAGTGATAAAATGTTGATTTTGTGGTCCATAGCTAAGATTTGAGTTTGGTTTTCTAGTGTGGTAATTATTGTTATTATATTGATTCTTGAGAGACGACTAAAATATTAGTTCATAACCGCGTTGATTTCTTCAGTATTATCTTCTTGTAAAGTAGGACACTCATCCGTAGGATGTGGAACTTCATTACAAAATCCATATGGTTTCACTTGCTTTGATCTATCTTTTAATAGTAATTTGACCATGCTAGATAATTCATCAACTTTTTAATCAAATGTATTACTTATTTTATTATATAACTTCATAAAGTTTGTTCTTGATGTGTCGATCTTTTCACCATATTCCTTAGATTGCTTAGCCATTTTATTAATAGCTTTTTTTACTAAAGTTGGTGTCACATCGAATGATGATCCACCACATATGATATCTAATAGTCTTTGTTCAGAATTATTAGTTCCTTCGTAAAAGTACTCTAGTAAATTTCTTTTTGTATATCCATGTTGTGGACACGACGAAATTAATCTTTGAAATCTATCCCAAAATTCACATTATCTTTCATTTTTATGACTGTGATTTGGCCTCTATAAGTACTGATTTTTCTTGTAGGCATATATTAATCTAGAAAAGCTTCTAACGTTTGAGCATGTGTGGTTGTTGAATCTTTAGGAAGATAAAACAACCAATCACATGCTTAATCTTTAAGTTTGACTTGTTTTAACGTACCATCTTTAGGTTTCATCCCATTGACTTAGTGTTGGTATTCCCTTATAAGTTTCTGGGGGTCTTCATTATCTTTACCATATAACTTAGGTAGTAGCACTAAGAAATCTAGATCTTAATCCAAATTCAGGAAATCCCTCATGGTAGGCATTTTACACATTGGTTCGTAAGCACTGATATTTTAATTGACTTGCCTAAAAGTAAGTTCTTTATTATCATTATTATTATTTATATTATTAAGGTTATTATTAGATTCCATTGTGGTAGCTTGGTGTTCCCTACATCATTATTGTTTTAAATTACGATCAAAAGTCCTATCTACCTCAGGATCAAACAGATGTAAGGATCCTGTGGAATTAGAATGACGAAATGGGTAGACCATACAACATCTAAAACTTCTAAGAAATTATGTAAAAATAGGTGGCAATGGCGCCAAAAATTGACACGTGTCGAGCGTGTATAATAAGTTTCTTGTTTATCCTTATTATTTATAGTAGTGATAAGTTGGATTGTCTTCATAAGGATTTAGCAAACTTCTTTAGAAAAAAGTCTTTCAACAGTTTTATTATTATTTTACTTTAATTTAATTAAAATGGGAACTAACAATCACTAATTCAAACTATAATAATCAACTAAACTAATTAAACTAGTTTAATTAACACGAATCTAATTCACTAATATTTAAATCAATTCAATTTATTAAAAATTAATATAAACTAAATATCTATACAAACATCTAGAACAATGGAACATCAATTCGTTTTGCATCCAAACATATTACTTAAATCATAGTCATAAGCATATTTTAATCTCTTTATAAAGTATTATAGATCATTAAACTATAATAATAAGTAGATAGACCTTATAAAGCCATCAGTTCTCCTTAGGGTCCGGCTATGTGCACCCCACAAAAAACTAAGGGCAAGCCAAAAGATGAGTGCACCATATTGATTGTTAAGGGCACCCCCAAAAAAAAAAAATTTCTCTAAAATGTCCTTGTGTTTGGAAAGGCACCCCACAACTCTCAAATTGCAAAAATAGATTTTCGAAGTCATCCAAAATGCAAGTTAGCGTCATCGAGTGTTGCTAGTGGTCGGAGGGGTGCACAAAGGTGAGAGGGATGGAGGAGCATGTTAGTTATTATGGGAGTTGAGATGGATAAAAAGGTCATTTTATTCGGAGGTAAATATAGAAAAGGGTGCAAAGATTTTTGTGGCATTCCCTTAGTGTTTTGTGAGGTGCACATAGCATGTCCATTCTCCTTGTATCAATGGAAAAGCCACATTCTAATTTTATTGAATTAATCCTTCGAAAACTCATCAAAATTAACTTTAGGCAATAAAACCGCATTACATTCCATGAAAACTTCAAACTTCAAACTACTAAGCCCAATAGAATTGGAAAGCCACTTCAGTATTAAACTTAGATTTCAATCCACCTGGGACATCTAAACGGTAAAAGACCTTTTAAACAATCCAAGTTACTACTTTAACCTAAATATTGAATCCAAATATCACAATACACATTCTAGACTATGGATGTAATATAAAGTTTCATGATTATAATACGCAAATAATAATCTATTAAATTAGTGAATTAAAGAATACGATTGGTTTAAAGCATTAAGTACAAAGTCATCTCATTATGACTACATCACAAAACGGATCAAATTCAGTTCGGACTTTGTTTAGATTAATAAACTACTCACTCATAATCATAATAAACATCGTAATAAAGTAAATAAAAGATATAGATAAATACCTTTAAATAAATACTTTGAATCTTCAAATCGTCTCCAAAAGCAATGAACAATAAATTTAAAAACTAAAACAATAAACTATGGCTCTAAGAGCAATGAAATATTGATCTAAGTACTCAAGGACAATTGATTTCGTAGTCCTAGGGTCATATATATAATATTCTAGCTAGTACATATCCCAAACTAACTCAAACTATTCAAAGTTATCTAAAATTCTCGAAATCGAACTCAGCGATTTGTCACGATTCCACTTATAACTCAAATCGCAGGTTAAATCCTTAAAAAAATACATATGTGCACCACCGATTTGTTTGGAGATTTACATGTAAATTTTGAATTGTTGCTGAATCGCCAGCAGTGATTTGTAGTTGATTATTGCTTCGCTGGTGATTTGTTGTGCATTTCTTCCACTCGATCAAATCCTTCATTTTCTTCCTTCTTTAATCCATTTTTTCATATATTCCAATTATTACCTGAAATAACAAAAACAAGAGAAAATTAGTGTAATATAGCCTTTTACATTCAAAATTGCCATAAAATACACAATAAAGTATTGTTTGATTATTGACTTATCATTAAGTGATCTTCTATTTTTTGTTAATACTTTGTTAATGTTGAAGAACAAATTTAATGAATGTCGAATGAGATCATTGGCTTCAACTTATCAATCAATAGACAACGACACGATCGCGCAAGTGTTTAGTCCTGAACACCAGGGTCGTGGCTTTGGAGTGACTTTTTTAATGTTGACGCAATAACTCAAAGCATAATTTTGGTTCAGAGGTTTCAAGGTGATTTTCAAAAATTAGAAGACAAACATGAACAATTAGTGGAGCTCGTTAGTAGCCAACAAATGTCTCCATCTTCACAGCAGGTAAAAGTAATATTAATCATCTAAGCTTAATAGCCTATTCGAGTTGAGAATTTTGTTTTGTTTTTGCTTTTAGCAACAAAACAACCTTCCAAATATATGTAGTAAGAAATGTAAGATTCTTGATTTGTTGTCTCCAAACAAGTTAATTAGTCTACGAAGGAAGGGTTAAATTGATTATCCCTTGCATCTTGTGGACAACATACTTATTTGAGGAAGTGCATATTTAGTTTATGTTGAGAGGGTGTTTGAACTAAATACATTTTTGTGGAGTAATTAAAACCATTGAACAATAATGGACAATGCTCTCAGGGAAATAATTCCATGGCCAGAAGCTATCGCGGTTACTTTCACTTAAAATAGGTAGGATTTTCACCACTAATTATTTTTATTAAAGTAAACTAGTTAATTATATTTGTCGATGAGTGTACTTGACACATAGAATCCGAAGGCATGGAGGAGCTGAAAGTAAACAATGCTCACTATAGATTTGATATCCACGAACCTCAAATGTCGAAAACTTTCTTAATTGTTCTCATAATCTATTATTTGTTCTATTATAGGAAGATGGTTTTGAAAGGAGAAAACTAAGTATTTTGATGATAGCAACTATGAAGAAGCAGGCCGAAACATCTTTAATTTTTTCTTGTTTTTCTCTTGAAAAAATTTAGATCTTGGTGTCTCATAATCTGACTATGACATGGTGGTGCTTTAACAAACTCAAAATTTGGGTGCCGACGAGGTCGAGGGATCTGGTGATTTGAGTATTGATATCAAGAAGAGCAGCTCTACTCCTATCCCCAAATCTCTTTTAAACAAAATTG
Source organism: Stephania cephalantha (assembly GCA_039657325.1). Lineage (NCBI taxonomy): Eukaryota > Viridiplantae > Streptophyta > Magnoliopsida > Ranunculales > Menispermaceae > Stephania > Stephania cephalantha. Next base: position 25,699,143 of record CM077578.1, on the reverse strand, counting down.
TTCGTTTCTTTTGTGCACAAATGATGACTTAGGCACACAGATGCGCAGTGAGCACAAAGCAAACTATTCTTTCACTTTTTACTAAAGAATATTGTGTGCTTGCTGCATTTAGCCGCATACACCTATTTTTGGAGGGTCACCTTTTAAGGTAGACTCAATACTTGAATAAAATTTTTGCTTTTGTCTTTTTGGCATATAGTGTTGCGCAGGGGTGCCTTATATCTTATGACTTTTCAACTAAAACATAGTCCAGCATTATTACTACTTATTAGTTAAGTTGTGCAGGATAAAACTGTATTTTTTTTTCATTTTGTTGTTTACATACATGTTTTTTAGTGGTTTCGAGCATTGATTGATCATGAAGCAACATTTCAATGTCTATTCACCTAGTAAGACATGAATGAGGTTGCATTAGTAATACTTCCATGCTTATTAATATTGATTGTTGTTGCGTACGACATTAGAGGTGCCTCCTATAGGACGTGTACTAATCACATTAGATCTTTGGATACTTGGAAACGAAGGAACAATAGTGTTTTAGGAGGCTTAGTCTCAAAATCTTAACCATGGTTAATTGAAATAATGAACTAATATGTTCTAATTTTAGAATTAGTCTAACAGCATATCCTTGAAACTAAACATTGCAATTAATATTACATGTTGTTCTCTTTACTTAATGCAGTTTAATCTCATCTTTAACATTAGTAATTTATTTTACGAAAAAAATGCACAAATGCATAACTCATTGACTGATACTCTCTTCATAATATAACTCTGGAGCTAAGATGAGACAATTATATGACATCGCAAATGTAATGCCCTGAATCTCTATTTGGATAATTTGTCCTTTATCAAGGTTAATTTCATAGATATGCATTGTATGCACGTAATGGTGTGAATAATGTGTGTACTACATACTATTTATTTGACTTAGGTAGGAATATAAGCCTAAGTAAATAAAAATAAGCCTAAAGGACTTGTTAAATAAATTAAATAAAGAAAAAAGGCAATTTTGGTAAATAACATATTAAGGATGAATCTAATATGGACCTTAGGTTTGTTTAAGAGCTTGAAGAGACTAAGATTAGATGTGGAGTTTTGATTTGGTCAACCAAACCTTAATCTCATTAACTAAGTATTTAAACCACAATTTGGGTTCAAACCTTAAACACTTGCTTGGTGCATTTTGTGGAGGAAAGGGAGTTCTCATCAAGATCTGCAAACCAAGGTAATGACTTGTCTCATCTTCTCTAATTTTCTCTATTTGATTCACATATTTGATTTTGAATGAGATCTTGATTTCTCTTGGAGTTTTAAGACCCCTATGACTTGATTTATGATTTGGATCATTTTTATCTCATCTTCTTTGGTTTATTCAAATAGATTTGCAAAATCTATGTTTTAATGGTGGATTTGTGATTCGAAAACATTATTTGATGGAATAGGAATGATCGTATGGTTCAAACGATCGAGTTGTCTATTACTGTGTTGACCGGATTTGGACCCTTGAGGGTCGGAATAAGTTGTTAGGGAATTTGAAATTTGGAATTTGGTTTTGGAGTTTTGAGTTCGGGCCAAAACCTCGCATATAGGCGATACAACGCTACATAAAAATTCTGGGATTCAGAACAATGATCCCCAGCGCTATGACATATAACATACGGCACTAGCAGATCATTGAACCTATTTTAGATTTATCGATTTGAGGTTTAACGATTTCACCCAGTGCCTTGTGGGTGAACCCACAGCGCTGGGAGGGCGCTAAAGGTTTTTCGAGAATTAAATCGGATCTCACTGTCTTCCAAAATTAATGAGTTTTATCGAGATATGTCATCGGGACAAGGATCGGGGCCGTGGTAACTAACCCTGAAAATTTTTGTCGTCGCGGTAACGCTTACCAATGTAGATACAAGGAAAACTGGATATGACCTTTCAAGTTAAGATTGGATAGGATAGTAGCGCTTCGAGCAAAGTGGGGTTTGCTTTATCTTCAATTATGCCATGCAATTAGTTATGTTAGGATTCACATAAGCGAATGGTTGATATCTTGCTTGGAATCAAATTGAATATATATTATTGTTCTATTTATCTTGTCATTTTGAGCTCTATATTTATAAATGCATGTGTAACTGATATGCTTGGAATGAATAATTTTAATTGGTACCTAGGACCTGGAGAGGCGGCGGCCACCGGTCATCTCCTTCCGCTATTAAATGATACCTTAAATGCCAACTTATGGCACGCAGGATCATATTGATGCTTAGGCACCAATCTTTTAGGCATGATCATATTTTAAAAGTTGAAGCTAGTTAGCTGTCACATCACCAAGTTTATATCAGGTTTCCACTTTGTCGACTCTATGGCATTCATGTTATCGTTATTATCTTGTTGACTATCTTGCTCGGGCTTTACTTTATTGAGTCACGTGTCGAGCGTGCATAATAGTTTCTCCTATTTTCCTATTATTTATAGTAATGGTAAATGATATATTGTCTCCACATAGATTTTGCAAACTTATAAAGAAAGTATTTTTGTTTTATTTCTCTTAATTTAGTTAATCTAATTAAATGGGAGTTAAAATACTAAATAACTAAAAACTATGGCTACTAACTTAATTAATCAAACTAATTAAACTATTTCAAACAATTCAATGTAAACTTAATGGAGCAAAATTCAAATTCAATATAATATAATATATAAACAAACATCTATACAAACCTCTACCAAACAATGTAATATACTTGGATTGCATTCAATCATTAGAACATAACTTTACCTCATAACCTAGTTATAATCATATCAAATGGAATCTTGGAATCATTAAATCCTTATTCATAATAGGTTGATAGCCTTTAGCAAACCTCAATGGAAAATAAGCCATATCCTTATCATTGTAAATCTACCTATTGGATAAAATGCAATAAAATAGAAATTACGATAGCATTAACACTCAATAAAAATCATGCTTAATTTAAATCAAATATTAATCATAATATGTCAGTCATTAAATAACTTAGAACACAATTACCTTGAACATCCACTTGGGTTATATGGCCTTATAGATCAATCCAAGTTACTACTTCTATAAATGTTATCAATAATCATAGACATAAAATCATAATCAAAATATCACGGTCAATATTTGCAACTATGCTTTTAATATCAATCCTCATTTGTTGTAACACACAAAAATAACTTATTAAAATCATGATTGTTGTGTATGATTAGATTTAAAACATTAAGTACAGGATTCTTTAATCATAACTATATAGCAATCCAAAGTATATACATGTCCAGGGTTTATTTAGATTAATAAACTACTCAGTCAAGTTGGAAATAAACATCGCAATAATATAAATTAAATACACAATTAAATAAATACCTTTTAATGAAATAAACAAAGCTTCAACGTGGAACTTAATAAAACAAACTTATGGCTAGTAAAGGGCTAAGAGAAAAATGCTTCCAGAGACAGAAAGCTAATTTCGAAGACCTACGGTCCTATTTATAGTTTCCTAATGTGTACATATCATAGATAAATTTAAATTCTTTGTTCTTATCTAGAAAACATGTAACCAGCCTCAACGATTTCATTTTGTGCACAAATCGCTAAGTTAATCACTGGAATTGACTCTCTATGCTCCACCGATTAATCTGACGATTCTTAGTGTAAACTCCAATTTGCTGATAATTTGTTGGCTCTTCTGTGTTGTCGATTTAGACAGTGATTCCTATGTAATTGCATATCGTCGGCTAATTGCTTATTTGTTCTCTAGTTGACTATTTTTGTGCTTCTTCCTCATTTTCTTCTATTTCTTCATTTTTTTAATTAAATCCTGAAATCACAAAAATAAGAGAACACCTATTGTAATATAATCATTTATATCTAAAATCAATTTAAACTTCACTATAAAATATGTTTAATTATTGACTTGTCAAATACCTCTAAACTCTGCAACTTGTTGTCCTAAGCAAATGAATACTCTCAATCATATTCTATTATCCTTATTTATATCGTGATTTCAATCTAATCTTAACTTTAAATAATAAAGTTTAAAATAGAAGTTATCTTCAAATAAAAATGTATTACCAACAAGTAAATGAGATTTATGATAGAAGAGAATGATCTAGACAAAACGAAGCATCCCTTAATGATAACTCAACCACCCAATTCAACACCCCTTAGAACTTAAAGTTCAATACCAAGGCCAGACATAATATAGGTTTTCTCAATCTCCACTGAAAAACATCAAGCTTATGATGACTAGTATAGAATCTGAAAACACAAAAACCACTAGATTAATCTTAACTTTAGAAAATACTTTTTAAATAGTACCACAATCAAAATCAATAAGAATTTTGCGAAGATACCAATGAATATATCATTTAAAACGTGTTAGATTAAGAAATACTTCACTCAACCCTAACTTCAAGCACTCGAGCTAAATCTTTTCTTTGAAGAGTTTAAGAACATCCATTTTTTCACCTCTTATTTTTTTCTATTTCATCCTAATTATTTTCTTTATTATATATTTTATTCGGTTGACTTTTGAGTCCTTGCTCTATTTTCTGTGGACATTTTTACATTTTTCCCACTATAGATTCCCTACTCCATTTCCTATAAAGTCTATAGGATTCTCTATATATTTGTAAACTCTTGTTACCACTTCTTATTATCCACTAAAGTTGAAGAAAGTATTTTTTCTAGCTTATAGAATTCATTGGTTTCTAACTCATTTCTTCTTTCAATTATGGCATAATTATTTTCAATATAAGTACTATAAAAATACTTAATTAAAAGCTTTTATATCACAAGATTCTTATAAATCTATCTTGTTCATCTTGCACTATTGTTTCGATCTTCTACCTATTCTCATGACTAACACAAGATAACTAATCCAGTGCGTACATCAACTAGTAAAGTTAATAAAAATGGTATAAAAATTAATTCATTCTATCATAGAATTCACTTGGGTAATAAAAATATCACTTCCATTCAAAAATCTATTGTATATATTATATTATATTCCTAACTAAAATAAAGTAAAATTGAAATTCATGTTTACTAGAATTCGGAAGAAATTTTGAAAAATTTCATCAATTCACTTAAACATCTGATGACAAGTTTGAACTTTTTGGATCAATTCTAGACTTATCTTCTACCTTTCTTTTCTTTCCTTGCTTTCTTTCCTATCTTTACTATCATTCTCACACTTCACCTAAAATACCCCCAAACTCATTTAAAAACTTGTCATAAAGGTTTAAAAATTAATTCGGGTTTCCAATAAAACAAATATACCTTGTGAAGCATAAACGAATTGATACAATCATAAATTGGATAATCAATATAAGAATAAATGCAATATATAAATTTCATCAAAAAAATTGCATTTAAAATATGAATAATCATCATCAATGTATATCAAATATAGCAACACCATCAAATGTAATACTATAGTACCATATCAAATGTATCAAATTACCAAGCACAGATCAAAGATAATATATCATCACAGATCACATAGTATATTAATACCAGAGTTACATGTAAGACCTCACACAATATCATGCAGGGACAAAGAAGACAAATTAGAGTAAAGAAATCAATATTATCGTCCGGAAGTCTGATGTGTGTATCGCAAGTATAACAACTCGCTTGTATTAATAGTGTAACTAACTTACGTTGACTACAGATATCGTCCTCACGGAAAGGTTTTTGCACTAGTTGTTAATTACCTATTTAACTTGAACTGTTGCTAATGAATTCACTTTTTAATTGGTTTTTATACTAAACTAAACTATTCTAACAAATTAAATTAAAATTTACTTAAACTACTATATTAAGGATATATTAGTTCACAACTTCACCTAGGTAATTTAATACTATGCTTTTTATTCATGTTTACATCTCAATATGTTGTGTGCGATGCCTAATTAGAATATCTGATTTCCTTCAAATCCACTACAACCCATTATTATGACGGAAAAGATTTGAATGTGCAAACTAGAACTCCACCTATCAGTGTGAATAACATAAGCTCCGCATTGCTGTAAGTGTCAAATCATTGGATTCATAACCAACGAAGTTTACCATCCACGCCTCTCTAATCAACAACTATCTAACGATGTTGTGTATTTTACGGTTGTACCGTTCATGTCCAGATTAAAAGCTTCAATGGTCATGATAACTTCTAAAGCCTAAGTTCATTAAACATGTGATCAATATGTCTAAAGCATTATGCTCATAAATAATACAAATTCTAACCATTGCACTTTTATAATCACTTTTCATTCATATTCAAAGTATAGCATTCATACCATATGATCCATTGATCCCTGAGATAAATAGACCACTAACACTTCATTGAAACACACATATTACAATTTATTATGGAAATCCTTGCAAATTAGAGACGAATATAAATATTACCTTGAATTTAATCAATGAAATCAAACTTGAAATGCAAACGTGAAGTCTTCAATGTTTTCTTCATATAACTCCATAATTCTCAAACTTAATATAAATGTTATGCTAAATTACTCTAATGGTGGCTAATAGTTGGTGTGTGGTGAGTTTTTCATATCCTAATACCTATTTATACTCCTTAATAACAATTAGAAACCCTAATTTATAATTTAACTCGAATTAAAACTCCACTTTTCCATTTTTTGCGTGTTTGGCGTTGTCGCTTACTGCCCCAGCGTCGTGCCTTATAACCCAATGCATCGCCACTACGCCTAAACAACATATGCATTTCTTTCACTCCCTGGTATTCCAGTGTTGTGCCTTGCTCCTCCAGCGCCATCCCCTATATTCCACAAAGCCGTCAGTGCACAAGATCTCTAAAGTAGATTTTCTCACTTTTTCATCTCACCCATACCATGCATTATGTTCCCAAGTTGTGCCCTTTCTTCCTACGGCGCCATCTTATGTTGCCACGGCACCAAGTGTGTTTTTGTGGATTTTTACTCCTTTTCTTCCCATTTTTCCTTAATTCCTTCCTTTACACCTTAATTACCTGAAAATATAATAAAACCTTGATTTAAGAGTTCATTTGAGAATATTTATACTAAATATACTGCTAAACTACCCTTATATATAATTATAAATAATTACTTATCAAAGTCACATCATCATCATCCGCCACTGGATCAATCCTCTCGGACTGGTAACTTGCAGCGGGAACATAGAGGTTGTAGTCCTAACCTCGCGGTAGTTGATCATCTGTAATACAATTAATTGGTAGTCACATCTATGTAGATGGTATAGGAACCTCTTCACATCCTCGTCTTTTATGTCTCTTTGACATCGTCCTCTCCATCTTATGAATGCTCCTCACTAAGGTCCTCTGGTTCTCAAACACCAGTTCTTGATTCCTCAAAGTTCTCCTTTTATTGCACAAAATTGTACCCATAAAGGCTAACTTTGACTCATCCATGTAAATTCCATCGTAGTCCCTGTCAGGTTGCTCCACATTTAGATCGTTTCTAGCTCTCGACATTTCTTCCAAAACTCTCCTCGTGTCATCTCTAATCTTTCTTCTTTGTTTCGTCTCTCTGCTAGCTATCTCAGCCTTCTCTCTTTCATCTTCAGAGTATTCATATCCTTCAATTTTTCCATATCTCTCTACCACTTCATTTGTGATGGTCTTCTCTAGTAAAACATCCATCTCAAGTCCTACCATGTTTACTCAATTTTCTCTATAAAAAGTTGTGATCATCAAAGGAAATGGTAATCCGTCATTCTTATTCATTGTGATGGCACTTATTATTGAATCATAGATAGTCTTTCCAATACCCAAATATCTCAATCCCCTCATAATGTTGTAAAGCAAAGTGGCTTTGTAGTTCACGATCTCGTAGTATTGCAGACTAGGCCGTAAGCTGGCGTTGATGAAATAACACCATGCTTCCGTCATTTTCCTAAAAAATTTGGTAGTAATGTGCTTTGGATACCCCCCTCTATGTCTAAAATGAGTCTATCACCATGGATTGCCTCTAATCTACCCCTAATTTCCTCGGTAAGGTAATGGTACTTAATCAAATATTCAGGCTTTGAGTATTCATCATTTTCTTTTTGGTGAACTTTCGGTAAACCAAAATTTATATTTATTCTTGTAGCATAATAATACCCTGATCTTCCTTTAACTCGTGACTCTTTTTTGCTTTTACTTCCATAAGCATTCGCATAAAATTCTCTCACTAAAATATCACACTTTCTTGGTAAGAACATCCTTAAGTCAATAATCCCCAGTTTCTCGCATCAATGATATCTAGGATCTTAGACCGATATTTCAACTCATTCTTCACATTGAATCCCATCTCCTAGATAATTTTCCTTCTCTTTTTATATCTTTCTTAAACTTGCAAAAGCCTTCTCATTGTTTAAATTTTCCTCCCTAAGAACATAATTCTTCATTCCCTTCAGTATCTTTTTTTCTACTCCCTCCTCCTCATCCTCATATTCTTGCTCAGAGTCATAGCTAAACGATAAAGGTGGGGTAGGCTCTCTTTGTTGGTCTAATCCTAGGTGTATTGAAAGAAATTGTCGTGGGTCTAATTGGGGAAACTTTGGATTTATCTTTAGTTTTCTCTACTAACTTCCCATTTCCTTTCTCCTCTCTCGAATTTCTACCTTTCCGCTTTTGGCCATTTCAATAGGAAAAAGAATAAACATATAAAACCATTTCAAACCAAATTGTCAGAAAAGAGTTCGGTAAAATTTAACTTATATATCTAATAAGGAGAAGTTCATCGAAAAAAGTCGTTTATAAATTGAGAGTTTGAAATTCACATAAAATTTATCGATAAAACATCATTGATAAAAATAATAGTTTGTAAGTAATTCAAGGCATACGATAGACAAACACAAAAACCACCAAACTCGTTAGCTTGCATATAAAATTCAATACATTTTCCATATACAAAAAAATAGTATGGAAATTCGATATCAATAAATAAATTATCACACCACTCCCATACTAGTATTTTAATTAAAGAAATTTGACATTAAAACCAATTTAGAGTAAACATTTCGAAATTTAGCTTCTAAACTAAATAAAAATCCATAAATCCATAAAAAACCAAAAATATAATCAATAAAATGCTAGGTTCTCATTAATTACCTTCTTGAAAGTAAATCTTTCAAGTTTGGAAGTCAATACTCCTCTAGAACACTTCGCCAAGCTCCAACTTTGAATTCCCCTTGCTCAAGCCTTGGTTGGCATTACACTCTCAAAACTCACCAAATCTTTAGTTGAATGTGTGAAGATTGAGGTGGGAATTACTTAAATAAACTAAAATCTAACTTTGAAAGGTTAAATCTAGTTGAAGATTTGATATTTGGATCAAAAAGTTGCAATGGTTTGTGAGTGTGAAGTGAATAAATGTGGAGATTTTGGGTTTCTGTTTTTAAAAATGTGTATTCGTTCTCAATGAATAAGGTTTTAAGTAGATTTGCTAGGAAATTGCTACCAAAATCGCTGAAAATGAACCTTAGTGGCTCAGCGATTAGTTCAACGAATCCTAGTTATAAGAACAAATTGGTGGCAAACCGATGACCTAAAATTGCACTAAAATATTTGCAAACTACTGCCAATTTTCTCAGCGAATTCTAGTACAAACTGGAATCGTTAGGAAATCGCTAAACTATTTTAGCTATTTTTTCAATTTAATTGATTTCACATATACTTATCACATATATGTCCAATAAAAAGATAGATTTATTCAATCAGAATTTGACTATGATTTGTACTAAAAAATAATTTCATTACTATAAATAACTGACTAACATAAAAACTAATGCATAAAAATAATATAATACAGAAAGAGATTGGCTTGATCAACCCCCTTACATTAAATTATTTCAGAATTAAATTCCTAAAATATCCCTATTATGAGAGTCTAAAGATAAGAGAATATAAAAACAACTAACTAATCCTAATACTAAAACTGAAAGTAAAGGTAGGGTATAGGCTGCCTCCCATAGAGTGCTATTATTTTCTATCATTGGCTTAACTGAACTACGCAGTTCTAAACTGGTTCTATAAACCCCAAACGTAGGATTGTCCACTCAAGTGCCATTGTAGAAAGTGATTGTTCGGCCATGCACCCTGAAAGTGATTCTCTTGTTCATAGTATCCATGATAGCTTGCAAAGTGGCTAAGAAAGGTTGTTTGACAATTAATGGTGGATCTTTATTAGTGAAGTGTGGCATAACCAAAAAGGCTATGGGAACAATGTATTTGTCAATTTGAATCGGTACATTAGCAACCACTCCTTTTGGTTCACTGAATAACCGTTTTGGTATGGTAACTTTTTCAAAAACAAGTACATCCAACTCCGGTTGAATATGAAGAAAGAAGTGAATTGGCATGTAGTTTGCTTTAGAACATGTATCACAAATAGCTTTAAAATACAAAGCCCATTTAACTTTTATGTTTATGTATACATCTCCTAGATTATCGAGCTTGACAATTGCTAGATTCTTCTTTTTCTTTTTCTTATTCTTCATAGCTTTAAATTCCTCAATTTTAAATTCATTCTTTACATTGTTCGGTCGCTTAACCTTCCCTTCTTGAGTTATTATCTGTTGACTTGAAGTATCTTCAACATGCTCATTCTTTTTCATAACATTTTTGTTTTCCATTGTTACTACATTAATAACGTATACTTCAAGTTTTAAATTTTAATTTAACAATAAAGATTCATTATCATTAGTTTGTTCATTATTAGATTCATTGGAATCATCATAGACATCCTCATCATTAAAATGAAAGGTGACAATTTTGTTTTCAATTTCCATAGACATTATTCCTTCAAAGATATCTAACTTTGTTTTAGTTGTTTTAAGAAATGGTATTCCTTAAAGTATAGGCGGAGATTTAGATGATATTGAGTCTCTCATTTCCATGACATAGAAGTTAGCTAGAAATACTAAGTCATTTACTTTTACTAAGACATCTTCTAATAAACCATAAGGTTTAATAATTGTGTTGTCAGTTAAGGTAAGATTAATAAGTGTATTAGTCAATGAACCTATATTTAATGACTCATATAATTTAAGTGACATAATATTAATTGATGCTCCAATATCACACATAGCAAAATTTATATAAGAATTTCCTAATGTAATAGGTATTCCAAACATTCCTAGATCGGAACATTTCATAGTTATTTTCTTTTTAATTAAAACAGACACCTTTTGTCCTAAGTTTTCTATAAATTCTTCTAAAGATCTATACTTAGATTCTGATAATTCTTTCAAAACTTCATCATAATCACAAAATTGCATAAATTGATTCCATCAATGGTTTATTAATTTCTATTTTCCTAAATGCTTCAAGAATGTCTTCATTGTTTTATTCTTCTATAGCATCAGCTAATGAGTATGGAACAGTAGAATATGAATACATATCTTCACTCAAATTATCAGAAATCTTTTTATTTTCATCCTTATTAATTATTTCAGAATTTCGTAAAGATTTTTCATAAGCTTCAACTCTGGTTAAATACCATGGATATAGCTTTTCAGGAAATGTATATATTTCAATTGTTTGGCCATCTATCCTCTAGTAGGAATGACATTAGCCATCATTTCTTCTTCTTCTTCAATAGTTTTTATATTTTATTTTTATTATATTGTTTAAGTATCTTTCTAGTTATAGGTGTCTTTCTCATCACAAAATAAAGCATTAACTTATGCTTGATTAGTATGAGCAACAGCAGCTTGAATAGGTGTTTTAACTTATTTACTATGTTAAGTACTTAACCTATTTATTTGAGAATCCATTTGACTTAATTGATTTTTCAGTTCATTAATAGTAGTATCAGTATTAATTTAGTATTGAGAAATCTTTGTAAAGTTTTGATGACTTTAGTTCATTAAATTAAGCAAGATTTGCTCTAAATTTGGATTCGTAGATTGAGCATTTTGTTGAGGTTGCTGATTAGGTGCAGAGTGCATTTGATCTATTGGGCTATAGGTATTATAATTTTGATTTTGAGGACTATAACTAAGATTTGGGTGTTGTCTTCCAAGATAATAACTATTGTTATTATATTGATTTCTTGGAGGACCAAAAAATTCATCATGCCATTAACCTCTTCAATATCCTCTTCATGTAAAGTAGGACAGGCATCTGTAGGATGTGTAACCTCATTACAAAATCCATAAGCTTTAACTTGATAAGATTTATCTTTAATTAACAGCTTAACCATATTAGATAATTCATCAACTTTATCATCTAACGTATTATTTCTTTTATTATCAACTTCCTAAAATTTCTTTCTTGAGGATTCAATTTTTTCACCATATTGCTTAGATTGTTTAGCCATTTTATTAATTGCTTATTTTGGTAAAGTAGGTTTTGTTTCAAATAAAAATCCACCACATACTGTGTCTAATAACCTTTCTTCAAATTGCTTCAGTATTTCATAAAGATATTCTAATAAAGCTCTTTGAGTATATCCATGTTGTGGACAAGAAGAAAATAATCTTCAAAACTTATCCCAAAATTCATTAAAATTTTATCATTGTTCATTTTGCAACTAGATTTGCTTTCAATAGGAACTAATTTTTCTAGCAAGCATATATTCATCTAGGAAAGCTTCTAACATTTGAGTCCATGCAGTTATTGAATCTTGGGGGAGATAGAACAACCAATCTTATGCTTGATCTTTCAATGCAAACGGAAAGGCTTTAATTTTTTACTTGTTCTAGGGTACCTTCTTTTGGTTTCATCCCGTTAACTTTATGTTGATACTCCCTTATGAATTTTTGTTGCTCTTCATTGTCTTTACCATAGAAGTTAGGTAAGGCAATAAATCCAAATCTGAGTTTAAATTCAGGAAATCCTTCGCGGTATGTTATGCACATAGGCACATATGCTGTAACATTTTGATTCGCTTGTCTAAAAGTGAGTTCTCTATTATTGTTGTTTTTAGTATTGATAACTCTATTATCATTATTATTATTATAATTAATGACATTTTCATTATTATTATTGTTGTTATCCTCCATCCTATTAACTAAATTTTCCCTAAATTTGTGTTGTCTAAAAGGGATCTTACAAACTTCTAAGAGAATAAAGCAAACTCCACTTACCTCAAAGTATTGCTATCTATCCTATCCTAGCTAGGAAGTTCCTATCTGGTTCTTCTCGTGCTACATTGGTATAGGTTCATGTATGTATTATTAATATGTTTTTTATGCAAGTTTACTTAATTTGCATTAATATCTTGAAAACAGTATAAAACCATTTTTGAATTATTGTCATGCCTTCGCCGCGGTAATAAAGGTTTTTGGGGTTAGTTACAACTATATCGGCCCTTGTACCGATGATATACTTCAATATAACTTGATAAATTTTAAAAAACCAGAACCTTTGATTTAACTCTAGAAAACCCACAACACCCTCCCAGTGTCGTGGGTGTACCCACTAGGCGCCGAGGCGAGATCGCTGGCTTCGAGTCAAAAGAACAACAAATCGATCCCAGTAATTTACCAGCGGCGTATGTTACACGCCATGTTGCTGAGGAATTGTAAATCGACTTCTATAATTACCCATGCAGCACAGTGACAAGCACCCTACCGCTTGTAACCGAGACACTGACGATGCGCTGGGCACGAATTCAAAATTTTAGAACCAAACCCAAATTCCAAATTCTCCTATGATTCATGCCGACCCCTAAGAGTCCAAATTTGATCAATACATTAATAAACAACTTGTTTGAAATCACAAGATCATTCCCACTTCATCAAACAATGTATCTAAACTACAATTCCACCATTAAAACATAAATTTTGCAAATCCTTTCTAATAAACCAAAGAAGATGAGATAAAGATTACCTAAATCACGAATCAAGGCATAGGGGTTCATCTTTTATCTTAAACCTCGAACGAAAACCATATTTCCATTCAAAATCAAGTAGGTGAATCAAATAGAGGAAATTTAGACAAGAAGAGATAAGTTTTCACCTTGCTTTGTGAGATATTGATAAGGGTTCCCTCTCTTCCATAAAATCCACCAAGAAAGTGCTCAAGGGTTTTTCCTCAAATGCTCTCCATAGTTAATTCAAGCAAAAGTGGCTTGAAGCCCTAATTGTGGTTTAAATACTAAGTCAATGGGATTATGGTTTAGTTGACCAAATCAAAACCCCTCATCTCATCTTAGTCTCTTTAAGTTCTATAATCGTAAGTGCCACATTTAGTCTATTCTTAATGTGTTATTTACCAAATTTCCTTTTTTATTTATTTATTTTATTTTACAAGTCCTTTAAGCTTATATTTATTTACTTAGGCTTACGGTCCTACCTAAGTCAACTAGATAGTATATAATACACACTTATTCACACTAATACACACAAAACATGTATATCTACCAAATTAACTTTGATAATTGGACAATTCACCATATTAGAGATTTAGGGCGTCACAGTCATAGCATTGAAGTAATTTTTTTTCGTTTGCCAAAATGTTTATTTATGTTTATTTAGTTTTGAAATATTTTATGTAACAAAAAAGGGATTTTATTACGGGTAGACTTATGAAACTTATAGCATAGTTGTTTAACTTTTGTAAGACTTTCTATTTTATTTCCGCACATAATAGACTCTAAAGACTTTTATTCCGCACCTATTATTTCTCTTAGTAGTTTATTTGTAGATTATCTTGTTGTATTTTTGAAGGTTAAGGCTTACTAGATCATTGCCCGACTCGTTTGGTCATCTTGAGGGGTTTGGAGATGGTTTAAGCCGGGCGGCCCTTGTAGGAATTGGGGTCGTTACAGCAAATGTCTTCAGTGAATCTCATTGTAAAGGTGAGAAATCAGTGGCATTTTAGAAATAGAAAACCATTAAAAAAATTTACACCTTCTCTAGAGATGAAAAAATGAAGTTATAGATAAACTAATCCCAAAAGGTTCTTACTAACATTAGTCATGATTTAACAGATTCAGATGTAGCTTACCCCTTACATGATAGTAATTTTTGTAAACTGGTGAATTAGACTATGACTATTAGGTTCTTAAAGTCTTATCCCTGCAAGTTTGATGATAGCTTTCTCAAGTTTTTACTATATAGTAAGGGACATCATGAAGTGGTATATTTAAAATAATTCATACTTTCAACAGACATTATTCTCCTATCCTTGTCCTCTCTCCCTTTTTAGATGCTTTAAATACCACCAAATATGACATTACGTATTTTAACTAATTGAAATCTTAAGTGCAGCATATGGATGATGAGAAGATTTTGAATGTGGTCAGCCTCAAAAAGGACATGAACAACTTCCGTCCAATGAACATGGGGAACCTTGCTATGAGCGAAAGGACCTTTTTTCATCCCATGCACTCCTAAGGCTTTATTGAGCTCCTGCACCGGATTGGTACAGAGATCATAGGATGGAATGTTATGGTGATTGGGAGGAGCAATATTGTTGGATTGCCTACTTTGCTATTGCAGAGAGAATATTATTTTAGAGTCGCGCTATGTGTTGCTCGGACTGTGATCAGGGCACCAATCAATTTCAAATTAAAAATTGGTTTCATACTGAAATGTCCAATTTGGCTTCCCAACCCAACCGATTCACTCACATGATGATTATGAGGCACCCATTTCGTTCAAATTCCCACGCATCACACCTTCAGACTCTCTATTTTTCTACCAAGTGAAGTTGATCCGTCACCGGCCGGGCATCACTTTCGTCGATCTAAGAGTGTGCACCAACCTTACATCTCTGATTCTACGTTTTTGTGTGGTTTAATCATCTAAGTTTAGTGTTTTTAAGTTGACAATAGTGTTGGTTTTGTATTGTAGTGTTTATCAAATTCGGTGAGTTTAAAACATTTTTAGGGTCTGATGGCTGCAAAAAACGAGTGGGAGGTGGACATCGTTTTCATAATTTTTGTGGGGTTTTTTTGCCATTTTTGGAAGTGAATCATAGAAGCGAATTTATCGATCGCACATGAAATATATTGTAGTTTCTCGGTTGAAGGTAGCCAAGACTTTGGAATAAGTCTCGGTATAGGGTTGACTGAACACATGTTTGATCCTTCTGCTTCATGTATCAGACAATGGGTGCCGAGACTTGACGAATGTTGTCGATTAAAGTGCACTGATGCAATATGTTGATTCTCAACCCTGTAGTACCGAGACACTTTTTTAATTATTTTTTCTATTTTTCATTTTTAATACTTATGATACACATTATGGGAAACATTTGGGTGCTTGTGGTGGATGTTCATATCAATGGGGTGCCCTAAGCAATAGCCGTGGTTGGAGTAGGGTGCTCATATCAACTAGTTTTATGCATTTTCGTTGTGGGTGCTCGTGTTTCAAACAAAGGGAATTTTGGGAAATAGAAAATGCTTGGGTGCCCATATCATCGAGGTGCCCTGAGAAACAGCCCGGGTGCACATAGCTTGACTCTTATTTTATTTAATGTGATGAAATTTAAGCATACATTGAATCATGAATGATCAAATTTAAGCTTCCTTCATTAAATTAACTCATGATTAAACAAAGTTAATTTTTATGCCATGGCTAATCTATTTCCTCCTTCACAGAATGAGCTTGAGAACTAGGAAGTTTGATGAAGGAGAAGCTAGCCATATACATTGCTTTCTTAACTATGCGGTGAACTATATATATATATAGTTGCTTAATCATGCTTTAAAAACTTAAAAATGAAAACTCAGTTGCAGTACTTCAACTGATAGAGAGAGATGACTTGTATGTAGTTGGCGACACTATATTTTTAGTCGAAATCCTTCATCGCCCATTATGCATGATAGAATAAGCATCTAGACTCTAAAGAATTGATCAATTCTAGTGTTTAGTCATATTATGAGGAGGGGAGTAATAGGCATGCAAAATTATGCCTTCTATTGTAAGATTCTCTACATGTGTCCTGCTTAAAGGCCATCAGTTAAAATCCTTGACTTTCAAGAAGTATTTTAATTCTTTGGACATTTATGGGCATACTATTGGAATGTTTGAACTTAAAAATTTGTAACTTCTTAATCAGTGCTATTATAAGTTTATTACATTTTGAGGCAGTTGGAATAACTAAGTAGCCTTCTTAAAGGTGTCACAGTTCCTCTTGAAATATCCCTTCTAAATTGATAATATTGCAGTTATCAAAGAGGTCTTCCTACATTTAAATGTTGTAGCATTTTATGTTTTATTCCATAAGATAATTATTTTCTTGATACATTAATTTCCTACGTGTAGTGATTTGGTCAAAGACAAGGTCAGCTTGTCGTATTAATATTATCCTTAAATTAATTAGTTTTGTATTGGAAAAGAAATTGTTATACATGTTTTTTCTACAAGTTGTAGGAGACACCTGAAAGGATGACAAGACCAATTCTGGATGATGTTTGTGAGGACTACTCAGTTTGTTGTCAAGGTATGATTAAATGTGAAAGCAATGTATCTTACAATTGAAACCTAATATTCAAGATCAGTCCCATCTTGTGGCAATTCAATTTGGTTGTCCTCTTTTGGTGGATTTGGTTGAGTGGCTGACTCTTCTAAATTTGCTGATCTATGGTGTTGGTTTTCCTGCATTTGTTTATGATGACGTGGGGTTCCTGGTGCGAACGGGAATGTACTGTTCAGTTCTTTGTCAGCTATTGTTTCATGGGAACTAAGGACATATCTATGCTGGTATGGAAGAGGAAATCCATCTGCATAATCACAAATATAATAAGTTCAACTCTAAATATATGCAGTTGCTCCATTATCAGGGTTTTGCATGAAAATCTCATCTGGAAACCTGATCTGGTCATACAAGCTTCCCCCATTTTCCTTATTCACTCATGTCAACCACATGCCAAAGCATTCAAGAGAGATGAGGTAATGGAAGGCGCTAAAATTAGAAGCTATATTTTTTTCTTGTTATGTATTCTGTAATTACGCAGCAATCATGCTCATTCGTCAATTTTTCTCATGGATGCATTCGATTATTGTTACGTTTTACAAGTTGATGCCGTTAAAATTTAAGATTGCCTTACTTATGAAGAGAAGTTGCGTCTGATTTCAATGTTTTTTTTTTCGATCAAGCCAGAGTTTGGAGTTAGATTTATAACTTGGCAACCGAATGAAAGATTGTTACTATCTTTCCTTTTTTGGATCTTCATTTCCTTTTCACTCTATGACAAGAATACTGTTGTGATTATAATTAAGATGCTACCTACTATTCAACCACAAATGGAGAGTGCCTCGAAATTTGTGTAGATGATGATGAAGACGAACCAGTTGCCACAGAAAGCAACGATCTTATTCTTTTGAATTTAAGAACTTATAGAGCACATGTACTGATTTGTTAAAACTTCGATTTTAAGGAGATTCAATTTCTTCTTTAATATTTGCTATTTATTATTTTTTTTAAGAAAAAAAAAGATATATGTAGCAGGAAATAAATGTCATTTTTAAAAAAAAATATGGAAGCCTTGTAATAAAGGTTAAAGGCTTTCCTATTAGTGAAAATCCGATACATAGTGTTTTGGATGATAACGGTGGAAAAGTGATAGGAAAGGCCTAGAGATTTCGTATTGTTTCATAACACGACAGTCAATGTATCGGTGAAAACCGATATGAAAGGCTTTTCATAACCGATATGAAAGGCTTTTCATATCGGTGAAAAACTTTTTTTTGTATTGCATAAATATAGCAACTTTGTTGATGAAGTCCAAAAAGTGGCAAACACTTTCTTGAAAAAGTTTGACCGAAATTAATTTTTGCTAACTTTTAGAAGGTCCGAACAAGGAATTTTGGAGTTGGGAGGACATGATTTTATTGGAAACGACATGGTGATCAAAACACCCCGATTTGCTGTGATAACGACGTTTTTTGGCCAAATTTTTTCGATTTGGCCTCCGAAATGGCGAATTTACTATTTTTGGAAAGGTTTAGTTCGGTTATAACTTTTTGTAGCAATTTCATTTTTTATGCCATTTGTGGCATTGGGTTTTTTGTTTCGTCTATTTATGGTTTAGGGCGTTTTAGACTTTTACTATTTTTAGCAAAAGTTAAGATTTGCTATGTAAAGCACCCTTTTCGATGTATTCGTTGCTTTTAATAAATTTATTAAATTTCAAACTTTTGTTAAGTTATTGCCCCAAATTGCTTGTTCAGGGATTTCAAACATTCAATTTAGAAGATCTTCACTACGTTAATTGGTATCAAAGCCTTCATAGTGCGTGATTTGGAGAATAATGATGTCGCCAAAGAGGAACCAACAATGAGTTGAAGATATCTATGAAAGGGACAACCAAGCCCGGAACAAGCAATAATTCCTACAATTGTTTGTTATGCAGCAGCGTATGCAAGCGGGGCTAGATCAATTGGTTGCAGGAATGGGAGAGTTTTGTCGAGGGCTCCAGCCGCATGAACCTGTTCCAAACCGTCAAAGAGAACCTCTTATCGAAGAGGAGATGGAAGGAGATGCTTCTTCTGATGGGGAAGACGAATATTTTGAGACTCCACGAAGGCATCATAGACCATGCGTAGTTGATGAATACATTAATGAGTTTTATAAATTGGTTGCTAGAAACAATCTTCATGAGACGTGTGACCAATTGGTGTCGAAATATATTGTTGGATTAAAATGGGAGATTCAAGACACCATTAATAGGTTTGACCCGGCTTTGTTGGCTACAACACACCAAAAGGCAAAGCAAGTGGAGCAGCAGTTATGACATGATGTTAGTCTTATGCCTATTAATGTTGTTGGTGGTCGAACAAATACTGGAGGGGTTAATACTGGCAGATGAACCATCCCAAAATGATCCCGCTGCTAGTGGCACAAGTAGAATCAAGTGCCTCGGTTGTGGTGAGATTAGCCACCGAAGATCGGAGTGCAAGGTGATGAACAACCTCTTTGTTGAAAACGAGGAGGAAGAAGAAAAAATTGAACCTGCATACGTCGACTACAAGAAATTTATGATGCGACAAATTCAAACCACATCATTCCTGTGCAAATGTAGTGAAATATTACATACAAAAATTGTTTCATGTAGCACGTTATTGTATATTGCAGTATTGGAAACTATGCTAATTTTTAACAACATTCAGTTTCTCAACAGTTGTCGTAATACTTTACACAACGCTCAATGCCAGTAGTGAAATAATTCACTAAAATAGTTATTTAACAACACATTTTACACCTTTTTAACAATACGAATATTTAAAGTAGTCTTTAGATATTGGCGCTAAAAAGGGCGTCAAAATTTTAGAGAGAGAAAGTAACTAAAAGAAAAAAATTAAGTAGAGTTTTTTTTGTCGAAATCAGTTGGGCATTTTTATGGTTTAGGGTTTTTTTTTATCAAAACCAACATCCACTACAACAAAAACATAAACTACACCAACAACATTTGAAGAAGAGAGAATCGATGAGGACTTGAACTCCCCTTCAGTTTGTCTTTGTCCGCTACTTTTTGTTGAAGAAATAAGAAGAGGAACATAGAGAGAGGGCAGCAAAAAAAGAGTGAAGGGGGGCTAGCAGGGAGAAGTGCTGACTAGGTAGCAAAAAAAGGATTAAGAATCGCATGATCTACATCAATCACGAGTTTCTCCAAGCATCTCAGATGGAACAACAAGTTTGTCCTCTCAATTTCTCGTAATCGATCAATCGATCGATTGTTGAAACTTGAAAGTGAGTCTCAAATCGAACTGGGTTTTGATTTCGGATGTCTTTGTTGTTGTTGTTGTTTTATTCTCCTTCACAATGGGCTTCGTGATAGGGCTTCGACTTTGAAGAAGGAAGGACGGATGAGGCATTGGATTTGAAGAAGGAAGGACAGAGGAGGCATTGGATTTGAAGGAGGAAGGACAGTGGAGGCGTTGAACTTGAATAGAGGTAGGCGTTGGGTGTGTTTTGGATCTATTATTGAATAATGAGTGTTGAGGGATTTGGGGTTTTGTTGAGATTTTCTGAGATTTAATTGTTGTGATTTACGGTTGTTTGTGTTTTTTTTTTGTTTCTTAATTAGATTTTTTTTTGTGAAATGGTATTTTTTTAGGGTTGATCGTTAGGGTTTAAGTTCGATGATTGATTTTTGGGTTTTTTTCATTTGTTGAGTTGTTTGTTTTGATTCATTAACTGCCATTGTTGATCTGAAAGTGGAGGAGTTTGGGGGCGGATCGCGGTCTGTGTGTTTGATCTGGGGTTGATCTTGTGTCAAATGAATTGGTTCATTTGTTTCGGTTCTCTTTTTTTGAATTTGAGAGTTTTAGTTGTTTGGCTTGTTAACAGTTACAATTGATCAATATAGATGGTTTGATCGATTGGAGCAGAGAATGTTTAAAGTAGAGGGCATAGTGAACATTATTTGAGGGTTTTTCTTTCGGTGTCTTAGTTAAATGAGTGAGACTAGATCGAGGAAGTAGAGTATACAAGTATAATTGTGGAAAATACTACCAAGTTGAGAAGGAATGGACATGCCCAATGTTCTGAATTTCTAGTCCAAAGACTCCAATTTACTAACTTATATACTGAAAAAAATGATTACAACTACGTTGACTTGAGTCATGATCCTATTTGACTTCATCTTTTTTGGAGAGGGGCTTGTTATGCGTTGGCGATTCTTTTCTTTGCTTTGGGTTGTAGTGCCTTGCTAACTCTTGTGTTGTTATGAGCACCTTCTTTTCTTCTTTTTTGGTTTATGTTTCATTTTCCCTCACATTTCTTTTTCTTTCACTCCCTGTGTTGTTTTGGGGCTAATATCTTGTTAGTTAAAGAAGTTGTTCTTGAGCCTTTTTTGGATAGATTAATAGTCTAGTTTTGAACATGAAATTGGTATCTCTTTGGTTTTTTTTTATTTGTGGCTGTTTTTTTCCCAATCTTTCTATTCTAGTTGTTTTTTTTTTCATAGTGATTTGATTTTGGGATCAGGCTAATCTGAGTTAGGTTTTTTTTTTTCGGATATGATTTTGGTTCTTTTTTTGGGTGGATCGCATTTTGGGTTTTGGCTATTGAGATCTTGAAGTAATTATTTTGGGTAGATGTGATATAGATAAAAAAAGAAAAGTTTGATTGGTTAGGTTTATGTTCCGCATTGTTGTCAATGCACTGATGTTTTCGGACTCTTAGACGCAGATGGGTATTAGGTTTCTTTGTTTATTGCATGTTAATGTTGTCGACCTTGGCTGGGGTGTGCTTGTTAGGCTTGATGGTTGTTTAGTGGTGCGAGTGGGAGCGTGTAGGGTCTTGGCATTATATCTGGATGAGCTCCATTATTTTTGCTTTGATTATCATTTTTTGTGGGTTGTTTTTGGAGGGATGATAAAAAGTGTTGTGGGCTCTTCGGTTCCTAATTTTGTACTAATTTTTTTGTTTTTCAGTCTTGTGTATTTGAACATTGTTGATAATTACAACAACAAAAAGAATACCCACTTGTTGAGCAAGCTTTAGCTTTGTATTTAGTTTTTGTGAATCTGGTTAGAAAGTTTCATAATTTATAGATTAAAAGAGCAACCCATTTTTGTACCAAAAAAACGTACCAAAAAGAAAGAGCTAGCCATGTCATTTTTCTTTATTATTCTTTGTGTATTGATGAACGTCCTTACCCACCATATATATACTAGGCCATTTAGTACTAGTCCTATGTTGAAGCTAGAGATTTTAATCTCTCTTTCGAAATGCGTTTGTTGATCTTTTTCTTCTAAAGATGTGTAACAACTAACAACACCTTCAACCACCATTATTATTGTGACCTTTGGAAACTATGCATTCCTATATTGGGTTAAACTAACTAATATTAGCCTTTGTAATATTCTTATTGGTAATTTCTCATAATCTAATGTTTGTTAGTCCTAATTGCGATGACAATATTTATTGCTAATATTTCTTTTTAGGAGTAAATATTGTCATTTCTTCGCAATCATTTTTATTCTTTCGTTTTCTTCTATGAAGAAGCTTCAGTGTTTTAGATACAAAAGTTTAACAGACTTTGTACTTTAAAAGAGTTAGATCTTGGATATAGAGGTTAGTAATATGACTACAATATATAATGGTTGGGGGTTAACAAGAATTTTCCATAAAGTAGTAAGAGAAAAAGTCATTTTGATAATTGATATGCCACGTATTGATTATGAGCTCTTGACGAGTGACATATATATATATATATATGAATTGCTTATACTTTGTAACTTTTCTAATAAAATGTGAAACTTAATTCATTTATTCAAATAAAAGCTGATAGAGATGAAGGTGATGATGTGTAGGAGGATCGACGTACAAGGACGTACAAGACAAGTTGGCGCACACACCAATTGATCTAATTAGAGGTTTTAATCTATATCTAATTATTATTCGGTAGTTTCATATGAATATTAGGAGTTCACTTTTTTGTTGGAGTTTAGATTAGATAATTTCTTTTTTCGAAAAGTTTCTCAAATTAAGTGATTTTGGTTTTTAGAAAGTTTTAATTAATGTGTGCTAGAATAAGAAAGTTCCCTTGTTTTTCTAGTGGAAGGAGTCAATGTTAGAATTAGGTGTTAGTATCTAATGTTTTTTTTAGGAATTTTAATCCAGTTATAATTTGTCCATCAATGTGTCTGTTTTGTGTCATATTCAAAGTTGCTATTTAATTTTTTACTGGCCTTTATGTAAAGGCTCTATTAACATTTGTAATAGGTAGATTATTTTTTATTAATAAAGAACTTAATTTCTTTTTTTTAGAGAATTAAGGTTTTAATTCTCAATGCCCTAAATTGATTTTTTGTGGGTTTTGATTAATTAATTTGGAAGAATTTCTCTGCATCAAATGCTCTTAATCTATATGATTGTTGATGGGCTAACCAACCAAGTGGATAGATTTACATATTGGTGTTGTAGCAGGGAATCAGTTGCTATGGCAAAAGAGAAGTACAAGCATTCTATATATGTCATCTAGCTTATGATTTCTTATAAAAAAAAAAAACTAGTTTAGGATTTGATGCTTTTAAGGTTGCTATGTCATCTAGCCTAGGATTTCTTAACAAAACTTGAATTTAACCTGAGGATGAATGTGCATCTAGAGGATTGTAAGGAGCTTTTTTGATAATTTAATAAAGAATATTAGGGTAATTAATGATTGTCGGTCGCTTGATGACGCATGAGCTGACAAATTATTTATGTGATCAACAGTGTGTATCAAACCTCATTTACTTTGCTATACTTAATGATTCTTCTTAACAATGTCACATTTTTTTATTGGTTCTTAGAGCTTGGGAGTTATGACATGTATGTTCAATTTAACTATACATCCATCATATATATGAATATGATCAAAAGTGATCTCCATTACAAATTCTTTGATAGTTTGGACTCGTGTGAGATTACTTTTGAAGTAAATTATTTTTTTCGATACTCTTTTGTTGTTACTCTATTACAACTTCAACAAGATTTTTTGGTTATCATGAATAGAACAATATTATTTCTCAGAAGACCTCAACAATTCCTAAACAAATGTTTATATTTGATAGTATGATGTTTGATTACCATCCTAGTTTGGTTTACATTTTAAAATGTTATACTTTTTATTGTATTTATTTCGATTGATTTACTTTTAATTAAATGTTTATTCACTTAAAACATGCTCCATGTACAGGGAGGAATTTAGATTTTGAAGTCATTTTAGTTAGCATTAAGTTAAATATGTTAAGGTATATCACTTCACCTTTATCCAGTTATTCTTTCATTTTTTCAATCCATTTGCAATGCTTACTTCTTATTTTTTTTACCTCACAATAATGCATGGTAGGTTACATTGAAGGACTTGAAAAGACTTTAAAGAAGCCCATGGATGATGCACGTGATCAAAGAAATTCTTTTTTTTTGTATGAGTATGATGACATGGAGGGCTTGGTTTACTTTTTGTGACATTTAATTTGTATGTAAAGTTATATTAAGTTTTTCTTTTTGCTATGGTCGACGAATTATCATATTTAGTATTAACTTGACTTTTTAGTATATGCTTTTACTTGTACATATGGAGTACAAATGTGGTCATTGAATATTTTAATTGTTATTGCAATTGAAAAGCAGGCATAGAGTATGCAAGTAAAAAAATCATATTATGCCCTCCTACCCTTGAAAAGAACAAAGAGAAACAACAACATTCATTTGTTGTTGTTAATACACAAACCGTTGACATAAGTATACTAAAACTAACTTAGAATGTTGTCATATATCAATACGGTGATGGTCGATGAACATTGTTAAATCTTTAAGATAAAGAACAACAAATAATGTGCAGTTGTGTTTACCGAGTTAGCAGTAGTGTTACACAGCATGCTATGGACTATAGACAACTGTTTTTAACGCATGTTGACAATGGGCAATTTACGTTGTTGAAAGGCAAGAACTTTCCACCACTTCTTGATACACCACCTTTTTTTGAACGTTATCAAAACGTTTTGACAATGTTCAATTGATATTGTCCTAGACCATTTTTCTTGTAGTGCATCCCTGCAGAACCAGCTTATGACATGTCTACTGACAATAAGGAGGAGGAAATCGTGATAAGAGATGTTAGTATGACATTAGTTTTGAGGCGTTCTTATATGACCCTAAGAGTATATATTGATGATTAATGATTACAGAATAACATCTTTCAATCCAAGTGCACAATCTTGGGCAAAGTTTGCAAATTCATGATTGACACGGGTAGTTGTAAGAACATCATCTCTGTTGAAGCAATTTAGAATTTAGGGCTTGTAATTGATAAGCATCCCAACCCTAACAAATTGTCATAGCTGAAAAGGGAGGTGAGATAACAATTTCAAAACGCACTTTGGTGACTTTCTCTATTGGTACCAAGTATAAAGATTATGTTTAGTATGATGTTGTTGTTATGGATGCGTGTCACTTTTTGTTGGGGTGTCCGTGGAAATTTGATAGAGGAGTTACGTAGGATAGAAATATCAATAAGTACACTCTAATGTTTGAAAGGGTGTAGATTGTTCTAGTGCCTACGAAACGTTTAAATGATGAGAAGCCAGCGAAAGAGAGTAGCAACTTGTTGACACTAACCAGATTTGAACCAGAGTTGCATGATTAGAGGGGGTTTATGTGCTAGTTGGAAAGGAAGTGAGTAATGATGTGTTCCCATAGGTAATGGCATCTATAGTGGCAGAGTTTTCTTATGTCTTTCCCGATGACTTACTCAATGGATTGCCTCCATTACAAGACATCGAACATCATATTAACCTTAAACTTGGTGCAGCTTTTCCCAATAGGCTACATTATCAAATGAGTTTTTCTCAACACGAAGAATTGCAGCGACAAATTGTGGAGTTACTGTTAAAGGGCTTTATTCGTGAAAGCCTAAGCCCGTGTGCGTTCCAGCCATCCAGACTCCTAAGATAGATAGCTCCTGGTGGATGTGTGTTGATAGTAAAGCAGTCTATAAAATTACAGTCAAGTATCGTTTCCCTACTCCCTGCCTAGATGAATTGTTTGATTAGTCAAGTGGAGCTAAAGTGTTTACAAAACTAGACTTAAAAAATGGGTGCCACCAGATTCGTGTTAGGATTGGAGATGGGTGGAAAACTGCTTTTAAAACTCGGGAGGGTTACATGAGTGGCTAGTGATGTCATTCGAGTTGTCCAACGCACCTGGAACTTTCGTGAGAGTCGCGAATCAGAGTTTGTGGCCTTCAATAAGCAAATGTATTGTTGTGTATTTCGATGACATTTTGATTTATAGTGCTAACCAGGATAAACACCCTCATCATTTGCGAGATGTTCTCACTATTTTACGCAAGGAGAAGTTTTATGCTGCTACAAAGAAAATCTCGTTTGTGACGCCCAAAGTTTTATTTTTAGGTTATGCAATCTTTAGGGATGGCCTGCAGGTGGATGAGTCAAAAGTGGGAGCAGTGGGAAATTGGCCTAGACCTAGTACCGCAATCGAGATCCGCAGTTTTCACGGATTAGCTTCCTTCTATTGGCAGTTCATTCAAGATTTCAGCAGTGTTATTGCACATGTATAGATTGTGTGAGGGGTGCAAAGTTTGTGTGGAGTGATGAGGCAAATAAGGCTCTTCAGCTTATTAAAGTGTAGCTCACTACTGCACCTATATTAGTGTTTCCACACTTTCATCTCCCTTTTGAGTTGCATTGTGACGCATCTAAGGTGAGCATCAAAATTATTCTAAGTTAGAATAGTAGGCATGTGGAATATATCAATGAAGATTTGTCTGGGGGCTAAGTCGCGCTACAGTACATACGATGTGGGTTTTTATGTTGTGGTGCAAGCAGTCAAACATTGGCACCACTACATCTTCCATCTAAAGTTTGTGTTGTTTACTGATCATGATGCTTGAGACATTTGCACGGGAAAGATATGGTCTTGGCTAGGCATGATTCGTGGGTGGCGCACTTGATTGTAGCGTTTTACTTTTGTGGTAAAACATAAATCTAGTGTGACAAATAAGGTGGTTGAAGATTTAAGCAGAAGAAAAATTCTATTGAGTCCAATGACTGTGGAGGTACCTGGCTTTTCATCTTTCTTCGACTTATTTGACACTGATCCATTTTTTTCTGGTTATTTGGCAAGTAGTGGTGAACGTACAGATTATGCACTGCATGATAGGTTTCTATTCTAAGGCAACCAAATTTTTCTTCCTGATTGTAGTTTAAGATTGCAAATCATTAAGGAACCATAGTGAGGGTCATGTTGGTCATGAAAAAACTTTGCAATTGGTTACATCTTCCTATTTTTGGCGTACCATTCACAAAGAGGTGGAGAAATATGTGCACCATTACCAAATGTGTGAAGTTTCAAGATGTACATCAACTAATGTTGGTCTTTATATGCCACTGCTAGTTCCAGAGCATCCATGGGTTGAACTTAGCATGTATTTCATGTTGGATTGCCTAGAACCCAATGGGGTCATGATTTTATTTACGTGGTGGTCGATCGTTTTTCTAAGATGGTTCATTTTATTCCTTCCAAGAATACTACAGATGTTGCGAATGTCACTCAATAGTTTTTTCGGGAAGTTTATAGACAGCATGGATTACCTACTTCGATTGTGTCAGATTGAGATACTTGGTTCCTTAGTCATTTTTGGCAAAGTTTGCGGAACATGATGAACACACAGTTGAAACTTAGTAATGCTTATCATCCGCAGACATATGGGCAAGGAAAAATTTGCAAACAACTATGCTATTAACAGGCGTACGGGATTTAGTCCTTTTCAGATTGTTTATTCCTTACTTCCTCGGGGTCCCCTTGATTTACTGCTATTGCGAAGTAAGAAGCATAGGACTTTGTGAGTTGTTTGCGGGAGATTCATCAAACTATTAGAGATAGTTTGCATGAGGCTAATGAAAAGTACAAGAAATTTGCAGATCAGAATAGACGTCAAGTGGAGTTCGATCTTAGTGACTTTGTTTCGGCAGTCCTTACAAAGGATCATTTATATGTTGGTGATTACAATAAGTTTTCCGGAAGAAAGACTGGTCCAGTAGAAATTATTGAGAAGATTACTCCTAATGTCTACTGATTGAAGTTACCGATTCATATTCGTACTGCTAATGTGTTTAAAGTCAAACATTTAGTTCCTTTTTATGGAGATATATGAAATAGTGAAGATTCGAGGGTGAAATCTGCCCACCCTAGGGAGAATGATGTAGTCCAAGAAGTGGCAAACATTTTCTTGGAAAAGTTTGATCGAAATAGGTTTTTTTTTACTTTTGGAAGGTTTGAACAAGGAATTTTGGAGTTGCGAGGACATGGGTATATTGGAAACGACGTGGTGATCAATACATACAATTTTACTATGATAATGGTGTTTTTTGGCCAAATTCCTTTATTTAGGCCTGGAAATCGTGAATTTACTATTTTTGGAAAGTTTTAGTTCTGTTAAAACTTTTGGTACGAGTTTTTGTTTTTGACGCCATTTGCAACATTGAGTTTCTTATTTCGTCTAGTTTATGTAGATCACGTAATTGACCAACTAAAATAAAATTTAATGCAAGATCAAGGACACAATAATTGTTAGGAAGAGTAAGGGTATAGGTAGAGACATAAAGGCTATCGGTGTTAGGATTCTATTTCTAGAAGATTGCAAATCTCCACGCATGTCATTTTTTGGGAATACACTATGTTTTCCACATTGTCCAAGTTTGATACTTCCTCTCTTGTTCTCGACCTTTCTTCACTAACTCGTCCATCGAGCTCTCTTCCTTTTCTCTTGTAGGTACTTGAGTTGAACTCAATAATTGCAAACCCCACTCCAACATCCATTTTTGAAGAATCTGTACCTTTTGATGGTCATGTTCCTCCTCCTCGTTAGTCTGAAATGGTAATAGAATCCTCTACCTTACATTAAATATTATCATTATTTCTCTATTATTTCTTCCTTACACATGAGCCTTCCCCATATCATGAGGCTAGTTCTGATCCTAATTAGCAACAACCAATGACAGAATAATTGTGCGCCTTGGAGAAGACACGCATTAGGACTTGGTGGATATTCCTACTGGCAACACTCCTATTGGATGCAAATGGGTTTATAAGATAAAAACTCATTCAAATGGTTCGGTTGAGTGGTATAAAGCTCATCTATTTGCGTAAGGTTACTAGCATGAGTATGGAATTGACTATAAAGAAATGTTTGCTCGTGAGGCTCGGTTAACCTCTGTTAGGAGTTTGCTAGTTGTTACTACTATAAAATATTGGTCTCTCTTTTAGATGAATCTTAAGAATGTCTTTCTCAATGGAGATCCTGAGGAATAAGTCTATATACGCCCTCCTCCTGGATATGCACATTCTCCGAATCAATTTTGTCTTATACGATAAGCCTTGTATGGCTTTAAACCAGCTCTTTGTGCTTGGTTTGTGAAGTTCAATACCACCGTTACAAAACTTAGCTTCGCATCAAGTCCTCACGACTCATACTTGTTTACTCGCCGCGTTGATCGAGGCATTGTTCTTCTTCTGCTCCATGTTGATGACATGATTATCATTTGGGATGATTCCACTATAATTTCTTAGATACAGGAATATCTTCGACGACACTTTGAGATGAAAGATTTGGAATTCCTTAGTTAATTTTCTAGGACTTGAAGTCACATCTACTTCAAATGGGTATTATTTATCAAAGGCCAAATATGCATCTGATTTGATCACTCGGTTTTTTATTATTGATGCTACTATTGCATCCACTCATTTGGATGTGAAGGTTAAGTCGACTCTATTTGACGGCACACTTCTTACAGATCCTACTCTCTATCGATAACTTGTTGGTAGTTTGGTTGATCATACAATTAGTCGACCAGATATTGCATACGTCGTTCATAGTGTGAGTCAATTTATGGCTACCCCTAGTACTGCTCACTTCACTATTGTTCTTCGTATTCTACGATATATGAAGTTAATGATGTTTCATGGTTTACACTTCTCTGTCGCTTTTTCTCTCGCTTTGTCTACTTATTTAGATGCCAATTGGGTTGGTGATCCGACTGATCGTAGATCCACTACTGGTTATTGTTTTTTTATTGGGTACCTCACTAATATTATGGCAAAGCAAGAAACAATCAATCACTCGCACTCCAGTACAGAATCTGAATATTGGGCACTTGCTGACGCCACTTCTGAACTATTTTGGCTATGTTGGTTACTTAAGGATATGGGTCTCACTCATTCATCTGCTACTCTTCTACAACGTGACAATTGTAGTACAGTTCAGATTGCTCATAATGATGTTTTTCATGAGCCCCCAAAACATATATAGAATGATTGTCACTTTTTCCATCAATACCTCATCCGAGGCACACTGAAGCTCCATTCGGTTTCTTCCTTTGATTAGAAAATGGACATCTTCACCAAAGCTCATCTATCAGTGTGTTTCATGACTTGATTGACAAACTCAAGTTGATATCTGCAAAACCATCTTGAGTTTAGGAGAGGGTGTTAAGATTTGTTGAGATTTTTACGGTTGTAACTGTCATGATCGACATGATCAATTGACGATCCTTATCTTCATTTATACCTTCCTTTTAGATGTATATACTCATGTGTATTGTACTTAACAACTAAGTGAATAAGATTGACTCTTCTTTAGAAAGCAACATGTTAAGACATTTTGAGTATGAGTAATGGACATATAACTTCCATGTGTAGCATGAATAGAAGAAAGAGATTGAGTGTGTTTGCTATTAGAGAGGATACAACTGAGAAGTCATATGATTACAACATCCAAAATCAAGAAACCAAGATTTACCTATCGTAACTAATAAGGTAGGGCTTTGGGGGATATCACCTATTTGAGAAGTTCTTCTATTTCACTCAAAGGAATAGAAGGAGAGGAAGTTGACCTATCAGTGACAACAACAACAACAAGAAGAATCAGTCTTGGATGTAGACTTTAATATACCTTTGGGACGAGGAAGATGAGTTGGACAGGTCAGCACTATATGACCATGTTCATGGCAACATCTACACTCAATAGTAGGACAGTAAGCAAACTAACGCGCGCCAAACGCGTCAATAAAATATAATTTTTAGACTAACTATTTCGTATATAGTGGTAAAGGGTCGATCCCACAAAGATTGGTAATCTTTCTAAGGTTCTAAAATTAATAAATGGAAAAGGGGGATTGAGAGTGAATATTGAGAGAATTCAAAAAGACATGGAATTGGAAATATTTTGTAAGGAAATCAATCGAGAAGAGTAACCTAGACCTTCCGTATCTCGAACTTCCCCAATTTGCATAATCAACACTATGGTCGTCGATCTATATAAAACATGCACTTCAAAGGTATTCTAGAGTAGCTATAAAACTAAGTGTGCACCCAATTCCTCGTTTTCCTCTAGTCGATAGCCAAGGTACGATCGTTGACTACTCCTCCAGTCAAATGTATAACCATATAGTCAAGCAAGGTTTAACACGATGATCAGAATGGGTTTGTGAAAACACTAAACTTAGACAACCGGATCGCTAGTGCGTTGGATTTAGCCTAAATCCCTAAGGTACTTGATCGGTCCCAAAAAGGTCGAATCAATTGGTATGGTCAATTACCACATGTGTGGTCTTCTTGCATAAGTACGGATACGTATGACTCACTAGCAATAAATCAATGTTTAGATCAAATCTTAACTCTAATTGATCAAGTAATACCAAAGAGAATAAAACACCAAAGAAAAGCAATTAAATTGAATTAAATCTCATATAGATTTGATGCAAAAAGAGTTGTTTAATCCACCTCCGATCAAGATTAAAGAAGATTAGCCGGACTTGATGATGTAAAACCTCAAAATCTTCAAGTTCTTTTGTCAACAAAGAATGAGAACAATGATTTCATGAGCTTCTATTTATATCAAACCTAAAAAATCTATTACGAAATGAAATTCCTAAAAATACAGACTAAAAATTGGGTTTCCTTTTCTAGGCCGCGGGTTAGGCCGTGGGCATAAATCTTACAACTTGAACCACGACCTAGAATTCGGTTACATGTTGTAAAGCGTGAAACGAGTCCGTGAAGCTTGGATTCCACACTGTGGCCTTGGACTTACAACTTGAGTGGCGGCCTAGATCGCTGGTCCACTTGATATTGCTAAGTGGAGCGTGATTCCATGCCTTGAGTGAATATAAAACATGAGTGGCAGCTTGGATCACTGTTTTCTTCTTTTTTGGATTGCCTTAACCAATTCTAGTATTTGCACAAATCCTTCATTTTGAGTCTTGACACCTGTAAATCACACAAATGAGAGATTGTTATCACTAAATAGAGATTTATGATTCAAAATCACACTTAACACTATATATTATAATATCTAATTGTACACTTATCACAAACTCATGACTTTTGCTTTTACGATTCCTACAAAATGAGAATTCAAACTTTAACCGTGATGGAGTAATTCCAAGAGCCACATCTGATGAGGAAGATGGTTTAACCAAATTAAGCATACATTCTTCAAACAAAATTTCGTTGAAAGTTGCATCAAAAAATGGTAAAGGATTACGATGCAATAAAGCTGCGCGGACCAATTCATACTTAGGATGAAGAGCCATGGGAACTTGAATGAGATGAAGTTGGTCTGTGTGATTTTCACACTAGAACAATTTTAGTCTTTAATAGAGGTTTTAAAACCCCTATAAAATGGGGTGTTATTAAATAACACTTAATTGATAGAGGTTTTTTAAAACCTCTATGTAATACGTGTATTAAAAATTAAAACATAACACATTCTCACATGACATTTAATAACACTTTATTTAATAAAAGTTTTAAAACTCTATTAAAGGTCAAAAATGTTCTAGTGAATCACTTGTCGCAATTGGTTCTAGATTGGTCGAATAAGGGCTAGAAAATTATTAAATGATTGACCAGGTTCATGCTTCAAACTATTGAGGTTAGTGAACAACTGATAATATTGTGCCAAATCAGAAAATTTGTATCTATCAGAAAAGAAATCCTAAATTTTTTTGCAGTATTAAACTCAACAAACTAAATATTAATAGAGTGAGTAGTGGTACTACTGAACCAAGTGATGATCTTATGATTCTTACTATCCCATTCTTCAACACCGTTGAAAAATTTGTTGTCAGACTCTTAGTCACTTTGTTCCAGCTTGACAACGTCCCCTGTCACTATGCAGCTAATATTGCAACCAATCAAGAAACTCTTGATCTGTTGAGACCATAAGGTAGAATTAGAACCATCAAAAATCGTGGAGATCGGTTGAGACCATAAGGCATAAGGTATAATTAGAACCATCAAAAATCGTGGAGATCGGTTGAGACCATAAGGTATAATTAGAACCATCAAAAATCGTGGAGATCGGTTGGGAAACCTTAATTTTATCTTACATCGTGCGCACAAAACTAGGTTAAAAAAGGACAAAATAGCATGGACAAGCTAATTGGCAGAGTTGACTGGTGTAAACAACTCTGCCACATGGGTTATTAGGCTCACACGCTGATCGGGGGTGATTGGTGTAAACAGACAATGTGGCAGAGACAAGAGAACACTGGGCACACACAGGTGTGCACACGAGCAGAGGAACAAACACGAACGAGACGAAGCAATAGGGCGCTGATGATGGACTTAGATGGTTGATCACAAGCACACAGCCACACAGGAACGACAAGCAAAAAGGTCACAAGCTGAAACGTGTGTGTACCAGGCTGGTGTGGCAATGAAACTGGGATGTAGACTCGGGAATGACGAACTATGACTCTGGAGACTTGTGCGCACCACTGCTGCAGAGACAAGAGAACGACATACAAAGAGCTTAAATGAAAACTAGGGCTCTGATACCATGTTGCTTTCTAAAGAAGAATCAATCTTATTCACTTAACCATTGAGTACATACACATGAATATATATACATCAAAAAGGTAGGTAGAACTGAAGATAAGGATCAACGACCTATCGTGTCGATTGTGTCAGTTACAACCGTAACAATCTCAACAAATCTTAACAGTTTATGGCATTTTAGACTTTTATTATTTTTGACAAAAATTATGGTTTGCTATATAAAGCACCCTTTTGGCTGTAATTCGTAGCTTCTGATAAATTTAATAAATTTCAAATTTTTGTTAAGTTTTTGCCCTAAATTGCTTGTTCGTGAATTTTGAACATTCTATTTGAAAGATCATCGCTACGTTATTTGTATAGTTGCCTAACATAACTCAATTCCCAACAACTTACGGACCAAATACACTTATCAAAAGAATGTCACTAATAACTTAATCACTTAATTCCCGTATCTAAATTTATACTGTAATGGTAATGACATGCATGACCCAATAAGCCAACCGCACACAGTTACTTCTGTATTACCGAATGCACATCGTGTCATATGTTTTTATACGATTCAAGTTGCACCTGACAATGTTGATGTACCGTCTATGTTATTGATGTCATCTAGCCAAACTCTAATGTGTATTTATTGAACTTCGAAACAATGTAAGGAATATGTGTATGAAAAGTAACCTACCTTGTCTATCACTTTCTGGAACGTATATATAGAGTACTGCAGAAATGGGGTCCTTTAATTCAGGAGGTGACAGACATTTATTTTATTTTCCCTTTTTATTCAATATATTTGTTTTTTTGCTCATCAATATAATTGGTTTGGGTGAGACAACTTTATACAGAAGGATAATTTAGGTAGTACACTAGACACAGGTATATATGTATATATATATATATATATATATATATATATATATAATCAACTCCATGAAAGAATTATATATAGATATATAGAAATGCAAACAACAGTTTTAAACATTTTAATTGAATATGAGCTATTGTATAAAAATAATATACTGGACATTATTAAGAAACTTAGTTCAAACTAGAAATATATTTGATTGGACATTAAGTTACTGAAATTTTTAACACAGTTGATGATGAGGTTGCATGGAATCTCTGCAAGAAGCAAAAACCTAACAATACTGGGGATGCCATACATAGATGATGATTATTTATAGTTCCCGCGAGACTAAAAATAGCATAAGTAGTATTTGAGAAAGTGCATATATAGGAATGGCGTTCGATTCCATATATACTAAGAGAGACTTAAAGAAAGTTTGCCTTTTCGGATCGCCTTACTAGCTAGATTCCTGATCTGCATACCTGAAAAGTGAAAACCAAGGAAGAAACAAGAAAATTATAATGGTCATGACTCATCAGTACGTAGGCATTACAAAAAATATTGGGCAAGGATCAACAATGATAATGCAAGCTCTGAAGCTTTTGCATGTGCACGGATATGTGAATGTAATTGACAATAAAGTTTTGTTTTCCGAATAAAAATAATGCATGAACCAAAGAGAGCGCAAATTATAAATGCACGCAAGAAGTACATGGTATTGTGATGTGGTTTGAAGAATGGACCCGTTTCACGGGGCATCTGATGGATTGGAGCAATTGGTGAAAAGTAGTCAATTTAGGAATTGTTAATTTAGAAATTAACTAAGTATCTAACATCTCAGTTGCTTAGATTATAATATGTTAAGGTTTAGGATTGTTTTTTTAACGGTTACAGTGTTTAATTAGTATATAGTTTATTTTATGCTAGGAAACATGTCCATGTTTGGTTCCAATTTAGATGCTTTTAAATTTTAGGTAGCATTATCAATTTTTAGACGTTTAATTTGTTAAGTTCAATTAAGAAAGCTTCATTTAGATAATTAGAAAGT
The DNA here is from genome assembly GCA_039657325.1 of Stephania cephalantha. Classification (NCBI taxonomy): domain Eukaryota; kingdom Viridiplantae; phylum Streptophyta; class Magnoliopsida; order Ranunculales; family Menispermaceae; genus Stephania; species Stephania cephalantha. The sequence goes on along the minus strand of CM077578.1, from coordinate 25,662,986 downwards.
TGTTTTAGCAATAAGAGTATGTATTTTATTTTATTTCAAATAGTCTAGCCATATATATATATATATATATACTACTTTTCATAACGTGCTCCGCACATGCTACGCACATTACAAAAATTAAATTAAAATAAAAAAAATATTTATTAATATTTTTCTTACTAACTATTTTTTGTTTTTTATTTTTTATTTTTTACTTTAGGAGTTGAACAATGGCTTCCCAAAATTACCTTTTCGCAGGTGATACCTTGTCTATCTCGCCAGAGATAGTTTGGCAACCATAAATTTCTTTTTTACTTATAAGTATTTGCATAATCTTTAATTTAAAATATTAATTTCAGAGTTTTATTAATATTAATTTTATAATTGTCAATCCGCATAACTTGATACAGTTCGATCCGCATTTTGTAAATTGGATCAAATTGGAATAGCAAAATAAATGGACTGCATTGGATTATGATTTTTCATTCCATAATAATTGGATTTAATTACGGGTTTACCCTAATTGAATTGGATCCAATCGTGGCATCCGACTCATTACTCATTAAATAATTAAACCAATAAAGGTGGTTTCCACTTTAGACTAATGAAGATGTTATGTAATATAAACCAATTAAATAATAAAATGGGCATTGTTTTGATTTGAGTCACCGATGATTAGTTAACAATGAATTTAAATCAAGAGATATGAGTAGAAAATAAAAAAGATATGATTGATATGTATTAGTACTAATATATATATATATATACATATACAAAGATTAGCTAAATAAACATATACTCGTGGAAGTTGAATGCCTATCAACAACACTATTGAATTTATTGTTAAACAAGGCAAAAGGGTGGGCAGCGGTTTTGAATATCTTGATTATGGTATTGATTGCTTAATTGTACTAGACACCATATTTGTTTTTCTCTATGTAATCTGAATAGATTCATCACAAAAAAATCATTAAAATTGGTAAAAATTCATCAAACGACCAACTAAAAAAGTGAAATTTTGAAGAGGATGATCAAAACCTAAATAATTAATCCATAAACAATCGCAGTTCAATTCCAAGTGGCCTCCAACTACAACACTATCGCCTTCTTCGATTTTGCTCTCAAATCATTGAACATATTTCACTCACAAATTAGTGGAGAGATGGGATTTGAATCAGACGCGAAAAAAAAAAAAAATACAACCCGTTGTCCGAGTCCGATTGATGGATTCACTAAAAAGGGCAAATTAGGTATTTCATCACGGTACACATTCACTCTTTTATTATAGTAGTAGATTTATAGAGAGAGAGAGACTTTTGAATAAAAAAACAAATAAAATAAAATAAAATAAAATACGTACGCTTATACTTTTTTCTGAAATAACTTTTTAATCATCTAAATTAAGCTTTCCTGATTGAACTGAACAAAACGTCTAAAAATTAATAACGTGACATAAAATTTAGAAACATCTAAATTGGCACCAAACATGGACACGTTCCCAAACATAAAGTAAACTACTAGTTAAACACGTTATCCGTTAAATAAACAATCCTAAACCTTAACATAATCTAAAAAACTGAGATGTTAGATACTTAGTTATTTCTACATTAACAATTCCTAAATTGACGACTTTTCACACAATTGCTGATCCAATCCATTAGATACCCCGTGATACGCGTCCTTTCTTCAAATCACATCATATTGTTTTTAAATTAAACCACATGTAGTTCTAATTATTGCTTCATATCCAAATTGCTAAAAAGCTTATTAATTACAAGTTTGAATGTGATTGATTTATCTTTAATTACATATGTTCTTACCCATATTGATTAAAAAAAAAAAAAAAAAACTTACTGATCTAACAGCAAATTTACACAGTAGTACTAGTATTTGGAATGTCAAGAGATAGAAGGGTACCTTGACAACTTAAAGGAAAAAAAAAATGAATGGAAGATGAAACATAAGCTTGCGCCAAAAAGAGTAAAGTAACTTTGTCGAGTAATTGATATTAAAGCTAAGTATACCTCATGGACGACAACATCAGATCTGATAAACCAATGAATGGAAGATGTTGAACGTATACATAAAAGATGTTCAACAACTAATTAAAGCTAGATTTTTCTGTGCCCTTCATTACTTTATCTTCTCTAGAGAAGATATTCAACCACTAATTAATCAAGGCTCCCATTTATAGCTTAATTAACTAATTGCTAAATTAACCAACTTAATCTCTAACGACAAATAACATTATTGCTCATGACATTAGATATATGTGAAAACAGACAATCTACAGAAGTAGCTAGAGGGAACATATTTATACTTGCAATACAAACAAACAGGATTACGGTTTTGCCCTCGCTTTCAAGTGCGGTTTCGGACTCTTGAATAGCAAGCAATATAATAAACAATTATTTTTATGTACATGTAACATGCATGGAAGGAAATTAATTAGTTGATTTTCTTTTTTAAATATATAGAAAGTATATGTATTTATGTGTGTCTGCGTCATATTAGTACAAAATCATAGCTCACATGCCATCCATGGGGGGCACCAAATCGTGCAGAATCCTAAAAGAGCCAAAACTAAGGAAAAGTAGATATGCAACTGAGAAATATTTAATTGGGCTACCACATAGCAGCGGTTTTGCATGATATGAGTGAGAGAGAGAGAGAGAGAGAGAGAGAGAGTGGTAGCAGCGGTTTTGCATGATATGAGAGAGAGAGAGAGAGAGAGAGAGAGAGAGAGAGAGAGAGAGAGAGAGAGAGAGAGAGAGCAGCGGTTTTGCATGATATGAGAGAGAGAGAGAGAGAGAGAGAGAGAGAGAGAGAGAGAGTTTAACTGTTGTCTCCAGAAATCATTGCTTCTAGTTTTGGGGAGATTAAAAAGTCGACCTTAAGAAAAGTGGACTATTTTAGTACATCTGATTCCCTGATCCGACAGTGGATTGAAAAGTATATAACTACGCAAAATTAGGGTTCAGAGAATTACTACTGAGCTAGCTAGGGTTTCCCTAAGAGGGGAAATATGAGATCTTCTTCAGCTTTGAAGTGATCTTTCTGCCACTTAAAGGGTAGTAATAGTACACCCTAATCAACAACATGTTTTGCTTCTTTTTCCCTTATTGACTTATATACCATGCAAAAACCCTAAATCAGATCTGCCTTCATGATGTCTTTCAATAAAAAAAGGTTCCTAATGATCGATCATATGCTTTGACTATTGCGATTGAAGGCACGCCATCATCATCATAACATAGAGAATTGCATAACTAGTTACCATTTCAAGTGACTCACTAAGAGGACTGCACTGCAGACTTGGATGTCTCTTCCTGATCAGTTGTCTTGATAGGGTTTCTCTTCTTCTTCTTCTTCTTATAAGGGATCCCCCTAGCTTTAGCTTGACAGTCTCTAACCTCACGTAAGTAAACACGTATGGCGCCACTTCCGAACGGGTTGGTCTCTGGAGATCCACCGTTTTCTTCATAGGCCGCCCTTAGTCGGCCAATTAGGGCGTCAAGGCTGCCCCAAGCTTGCCTCAGTGGGCAAGTGCATGGTGCAGGTGGCTCAGGTTGGCCAAAGAACACACACCCATGTATGTGAACCTTTGTCTTCCCGAACTGATCAAGATAACGCAGGAATTCGAGCACGTGAGTGCAGTTGCACTGTGAGAGTGGAACTGGAGGTCTTTGGTTCTTTAGGTACTGACCAAAAGTGTTCCAGTCTCTCTTCTTTTGCGATTCATATCGACTTAAAGGAGCCGATTGTTGTTGTTGTTGATTATGATGATCAGCTGCTGAAGTTGCTGCTCTTGACGATCCTTCAGCCAAATTTTTGCCTCTATCTCGCAACATCACGACGAGGAAGTGCCAATTTTTTGGATAGATCGATCGATGACCAAAGACAATTTAGGGTTTTGGTGATGTCTTGTTTGGAGATAGCTAGAGGAAGAGAAGAGATGTAAAGGGGGAGCAATGGAGGTAAAAGAATAGGGGAGTGAAGTGGGAGAAACAGAGGAGAAGATCACATCGGATGTGGACCCAATGAGGAGACAGGCCATGGGCCAATGAAGGTGCTTTTGTTCCTCTTTTTCTTCATTCTCTCATTTTATTTTCTTCTTTTAATAATACAATTAGCATTAACTATAGTCTCTCCATTGTGACAATTATTGCATCCCATCATATACGTGATCATTACCAATTTCCCAAGTTGTTAAACCTAATAAATTTTTAGATAGGATTAAACCTGATATGGGTTTCCCGTTGAACGACACATCAATTTTCTCATGATTCACACTAGCTAGATCTTAAAATTTATATATACATAATAAATGCATAAATGTCCTTAATAATGACAAAGACTAGTGATTTTAGATTTTTAGTTCTTATCTCATTTATGTATATGGATCTAAATATATACATGCATTTTGAGATTGAGATCGACTGTGTTGTTGTGGTTATAAAAATATATACATCTATGGATCTATATTAAAATAAATTAGAACATCATATCATGAAGTCATTAAAAGAGCACAAAGAAAACAAGGGATCCATGAATTAATGTAGCCAATTCTAATTACTAATTTGGCCTTTTGACACTTAAGTTGTTACACTATGTTCTTGTTGTTGTTTATAGATATAATGAATCCTATATGTAGCTAATAGGAAAGCAACTCAACATGATCGACTCGTTGCACAATTATAACAGAGTGAGTAGATCGGGTAGGGTCACCACTTATTAGACCCTATCACAAGCGAGCTGGATGACCTCTTGATTTGCTATATAATATATATATATATATAGCTAGCTTTAAATATAATTACTGGCACTACTAATGCCACTAATTATTTTATTACTAAATGATATCCAACTGTATTGCTACTAGGTATATATATTGTTCTGCCTTTATTTATTTATAATTTATTTTTTCCATCTTTAATTTTTTGTCTTATTTGTTCATACTTCATTTTGGGTTTACTAGTAGTCCGGTCACTTATTGAGAGAGAAATGCTAAGATTACATAGGTTTTAATTAAATGGATGCACATCAAGACTCGAGTCACAACAGATGTAGATCAAAATTTACGCATAGAACAATTCTCCAATGATGAATTCGCATATAATTCGAGCTAGCAGTAATTTCTATTCAATTCTTCTTTAGCTGCTTCATTTATAATTAGATCATGCACTTTTGAAAGTATTAATTGGTGCCTCATATATTGTTATCTTCAGAGTCTTGAATGCTCTTTTTTCCTTCAAACCCCAAGTAATTGCTTTATTTTTGGAGAGTGATCAAAAGTGGTTAACTCGTATAGGCTCTTCAATGACAACTTCAAAATTATTCAACACCAGATGTAGCTCTTTCTTTTGATCATCTGAGCAATCATCAAATTTATTTCCTACGTTATATTCATCTTGGGTTGGTTGAATCATCAATAAATTGTATTTCCGACTAGAGTTAACCATGTACTTAGTCTGTTGTGCAGTCATAAGTTGCAGCTTTTTCTTTTTTTTCTCCTTTAATGCCAAAGTTTTGAATCCCTTGTCATCTTTCACTAATTGCCGAATATTCTATTGTCGATAGAAAGTAGCATCATGGTCCCACAAATCAAGATTACCAAAAGTAATTTGGCTTACGTCCAGAGATACAACATCATAAGTCACCCGATCATAAAATTTCGATCTCACTAATTTCAAATTTGGCAAGGATGCAATGTGGTTATGTCTCCAATTTATAATGTTTCACCAGCTGTTCTACAATTAGGTTCTTTTGTGATTCGCTATAAAATAAAGTGATTACTGGAGTCAATTTGAGCATATACCTAAAAGAGATCATCTCCTTTAGTGGATTTTGGTACAACAACATAAATTTGAGAACAAACTCCTTTCTTTTGTGTGCTTGACTCTCCTTTAGAAGTTGTAAGTACCAGTTTCTTATTAGGTTTTATGGAACTTTTCATCACTTTAACACGAGTAGTCGTCGTTGTTTTCTTGTGATCTTTCCACCAGTTTGGTCTTAAATTCGGATGTAGTTCCCAAAACCTTCAAAGGATGGATGGTACATTTTCTTACACTTGTTACAATACTACATCCCTTTGTTTGCCACCACATGACTCTCTTTGCCCTTCTTTTGAGACCAATTCTCTATACCATTCTTCTTGTTACTGGTCAGTTGAGGATATTCTGGGTACCAATTGTTGGGAAGATGATTCTTCACCACAAGGTACATTGTTTTGAAGCATTGTTAATGTCTTTGACTGGAAATAGTGCTAATTACTTAATTTGAATACTTGAGAACAAAATTCCTCTTTATTTATCTATGATATGAAGACCTCGTAGATTGATATTAAGAGCTATTCTTGTTTTTAAATTCAGTTGTGTAATCTTGCACACTTTGCCATTTTCCTTGTTTAAAGAAATTATCAACATTCCCGTAGCCGTTCCTTGTAGCTAATACGGTATGTATAACTGATTCCTAAGTATATTCTCAAATTAATTCAACTCAAATGGTAAATGGCGGAGGTTTATCGTTGAAACCAACCATATGGTCTGTGTTACCCACCAAGTAAAGGCATGTCCTACCAACATCATGAATCTTGTAAAATTGACTTTCTTAAAATCTGAATACAACTTGGCACTGAAGTAAACATCTAAAGATTTTAACCAACAATCAAGTCGTTTTGTATCTAATTCTCCGTTATAGATAAGAATCTCAGTTTTCGTTTATACTTTGATTAGATCTTGATCCACTACTTCAATATTTTGATTGTGAAGAATTGAGGATAAAACCTCTAGTGTTTCATAAACTTGAGGAGTCTTCACCGTCATCCTCCTCATGCTTTCTTCATCTTGTTAGTTTCCTTTGCAAGCTTTTCTATGGACACCCCTTGAGGATCTTGAGAAGTTGACATTGTTGATCTTCTTTCATGCCATTATCAGGATCGATTGGAACTATTTCTTCTCTTTTGGATTGACATCTGTGCATAAAGAAAATCTAATTAAAATAGTTTTGAGAAGAAAATAATCCCTCAAAATTGGCTTTCATACAAAAAACTTGTTTCGGATCCCAAAGAATAGAAAAGATCAAGAAATTGAAATTTTACAAAATCAAAAAAAAAAACAAGAGACGTATATAAGAAAGTTTAACGTGGTAAAGCCCTAATTCGAAAAATATTCACGTCTCCTTAGGCAGTAAAAAAAATTCATTAATCAAGAAAAGTTACAAAGAAAATATCGAATTAAGGAAAAAGCCTCAGTATCAAACTCTCTTAAGAATCCCTCTGCTTCATCCTGTCTTTTTCTCTTTATATATATTGTCTCTATCTGTATTTTTTCATACATATGGCTTTGATTTATCTAAAAGAGATAAATTTAAACATAGAGATAATATATATATATATATATATATATATATATATTTTAGTAGATAAACACACACACATACGCACGCGCTCACGCGTACGCACGCAAATATGTATTTATAATATACTAGTTTCTGGATCATATGTTATACACGCTTGAACCCGCTCGCTATACTTGCGGGAATTTAACTAATCTAATAATCTATTTTTATATTTTAAAAAGTATACTACATTTTTATTCTTGGTGTAAATAATATGGATTGACAACTCTACGTATTCCACCTCTTATTATTCCAACTATTCACATGATGTAACACACACTTTAATTCATATAATTACTTAGCCTTAATGTTATTTATTCATGTAATTATATGAAAATGTAACTTGTGTCCTTTAATTGGTCTTACCAACCAAAGGGCCTATATAAAGGAGTCACACCTATGTAATGAGGTACACCATGTTGGAATGAAAAGATCTCTCATTTCTCTCTGCTATTCTCTTGTTCAAGTTCTAGTTCATTGTATTTACTTTCATGGCTTTAGTCCTAATTATTTTACAACATGTTATTAGCGCGAAAGCTCTACATGAAAGAGACAAAGTTAGGAAGATTGGTCCTTTTCGATATGCTGACGGTGAGGCTTGTCTACATCTAGATCTATTGGAGAAGTGGATGTTGGCCATGGTAAATTCATTGTACCCCGACCACATGTGAAGCAAGTACAGGTTTGCAATTTCTCTTATATTTAATAATTTTTCCTTTCCAACATCATTATATATAGAATAGTATATTCTTGATATTAAGTCAGTTACACATGCTTAATTAATCATCATATGTTTTACGCCAATTAATCATCATATTTTTTGGAAAAAAATATAATCATCACACTTACATCAATTGCAACGTGTGTAGGATCGATTGTAGAATTTCTTAGACATATTTTGGTCACCCAAATATAAATATTAACCAAAGATAAGTTGCAAACTAATTGGAAGGAAAATATTTCGAATTCCTTTGGTTATTTGATTAATTTTCATAAAATTGTGTACATAATTTGTTAAATAGATAATAAAATTAGGTGCCAAAGTTTTTTTTTTAAAGGATAAATTAAAGGTGAACCGTTTATTAATTTTAGTTTTGGCAAAGCAAATATATAATGTTTTACTTTTCTTTCATTGGGTTTTTTATTCATTATGTACGCAATTTCACTTATACACACAATTAATTGATTGATTTAGTCTAAAATATATAAATATCACCATGTCATCTTTTGTCAACTAACCTTTGGATTACTGCTCACCAAAACAAATATTTTTAGTTGTTTAATAATTGATAAACCCTTTAATAATTGATAGTAGGTACGTCTTGTCCTGGTAAAGCTAAACTTTGAAAGGAAGACGGGTTATCCCGTTCGAGGAAACATGATTGTTAAGTAAATTTTCGTCTCGCCACCCAATCTGGAGGTTGTCCCACCAACTATAACAAGTAGTATATTTTGTATCTAAGATAATCAAGTCGTGAACATGTGTTTTATCGTATATTATGTATTTTACATAAAAATGAGAAAACTATTCATGTCGTATTTGTTTTTCAAATATATTATACTTAATCGAGTTTGTTGGTACAATATTATTAACAGTAATTATTTGTTATTACAACTAAATGATAACATTATGAATAAAGTATTTATGCTATGATGCATTAATATTCATTCGCCAATATCTTTATAGAGATTTGAAAAAAGAATATTTCACTTTATAATATCATTTCACTTCATGGAGCTATGAATATAAAACCAAAATTGGAGATGCTCCAAAAAGCTCTAAATGAGCGGCTGGGTCTCAAGTTACATTATTTATATCAATCAAATATGAATCATAATTTTGCAACTTTAATTACCTCTTGGTTGAGGCTATGCGGAAATATGACTGATGAGGCAATGAAAAAGTTTGACGTGGTAGTTGAGTAAAATAATGAGATATTATACATATAATATCACTCTCGTCCAATTGGTCTAGCTTCATGAATCATTTGTTGCGTTATAAAATAACTATGGTCGCAATGATAAAGTTATGGACTTGGAAAAGGGAAATGATCTAGTAAATGTCGTATTAATAATTCCACAAAAAGTGAAATAAAAGTGGTGCACCACATGAAATATAAATGATAAATTTATTGAAAAATGAGCATGCTCAAAATCGTGACAAGCAATGTCACATATGAAAGGCCATTAGGCCATACTGATTATATATTTTCATATGTGCCCAAATATCTTGATGACATTTACCATGCCAATCAAAGGAAAAATTATGAATTTTATAGCTCATTTAAATTGACACAGAGATTTGTTCAAATCATGAGCTAAATAAAGGCGATGAATTTATGTTTTGCTATAAAAGAGAATATTTCTCGAACATGAACTTAGCCGAGGCTAATGTTTAGATAATATATGGTACAATAGTTATAATGTTGTTAATAACTTGCACCAAAAGAATTACTCAAAATAATAGAGAAATTATATATATGATTTTGGTGTTATCTGAGAATGAAATTCTCAACTCTAATGAAATTCTCAGCTCTACTTTCTAGTCATAAATTTCTACATAAGGCATGTTGAAATAAATATTGTCATATGATTCAATGACATTTATTTTATGAAATGATAATTTGATTATCCAAGATCATTAATGATACGAATTATAATTCGTAAGGATATCCTCTAAGGAACCATGATTTTGATAAGCTTGTGATTACAATTATGCTAATTATCTTAGGGCAAATCAATGAGAGATTTATATCGATTTAACTCTCAATTCATTATCTTATAAGATGCCTTTAAGCCCATAATAAGAGATTTTTTATAGCAAGTTTGTTGATGTAACTATGATGAATCAATTTTTCCACCAGTAGAGGGAGATACAAAGCCGATTCAAAAGGAATGGTGTGAAATTACGTGAAACGCATCAAATTTGCCGCATTGTGATCCATGTATAAATAATTATGAACTTGAAAGTTCAAATGATCATTCATTAGCAACAAGTTATAAATCAATTATTTGATGCAATTACTAATATAAAAGAGTGACAAAATTATATGTTTTGGCATTAAAGGTTCATATAAGAAATTATGTCCCTTAGCAACAAAATGCATACACCAACAAACCGCTTAAGGCATAAAAAAATCAAATATTGCATTTTTAATTAACTTACTTGCAAGATGTAGCTCTTCACCTACTCGAAGAAATTGAAATGATGTTATATACACTTTTTGCCATCTTTCAGTGGCATTAATTTGTTTTACTCAAAAAGGTAAAACTAAGTTTTGCAAAGATTTGTTGCAAATATATAAGATGTCTCACCTATGTGAACATGAGAGGGAGAATCCAAAGGAGTTATTGATTAGTGCATTATACTCTTTTTCCCTTAGCTATGATTTTATCTCACTGATTTTCCATGCAAGGTTTTTAATGAGGCGATCCTAACAATATTAATACTCCAACATCAAAATTGATTAGCGTATTGTACTCTTTTCCCTTAGCTATGGTTTTATCCCACTGGATTTTCCTAGCAAGGTTTTTAATGAGACAATCCTATCAATATTATACTTCGTATCAACATAGATGAGAATGATGTACTCCGTTCCTATGCTGAATTTTTCCCACATGATTTTTCTTAATAAAGATTTTAACGATACATTTTCTCTCAGCAAGTTGTCATCCAAGGGGGAGTGTTGTAAATAATATGGATCGACAACTCTACATATTCCACCCCTTATTATTCGAACTATTCACATGATGTAATACCTACTTTAATTCATGTAATTACTTAGCTTTAATGTTATTTATTCATGTAATTATATGGAATTGTAACTTGTGCCCTTTAGTCTTACCAAAGGGCCTATTTAAATGGGTCACACTCATGTAATGAGGTACACCATGTTGGAATGAAAGATCTCTCATTTCTCTCCTTTATTCTCTTGTTCAAGTTCTAGTTCATTGTCTTTACTTTCCTAGCTTTAGTCCTAGTAATTTTACAACAATTTTAACTTTTTTGACAATTAATTATAACTTATTGGATTTAATAGCGGGAAGACCCTTAATTAAGAGTAGAATAGTAAATTCATGCGACGATTGAAAGATTGATTATTCATGCTTATTAAGAATATATATATATATATATATATATATATTGATAAAAATGAAACTTGCCCCATTAGAGCTTGAACCTATGACCTCTTAGTCCCAAACCCTATATCAAATCATTGGACCTCCGGTAGATAGATATAAAATATGAACATATCCTATTTAAAGTGATTCTATACGACGATAACTCAAACATTCCTTTTTCTTTTTCTTTCTTTTTGCTTTCCTTTTTACTTTCAATTTTTTGTAACAATCCTAAAAATGGATCATTTCTAAGATCCAGAGTGGTGATGTGCCAAAATTGTTTATCCCAACGCGTTAAATTAACTATTTTTGATACAATATTAATTTCTTTGTTTTGGGGAATATACAATATTTCGATTTTAGTTAGATAAATGAATCTTTAATACAATTCATTTTCTTATAAGATAAGCAAACTAATTGGGATGGACATGCTAATCATTTTTATGGTATATATTAATTAATTGATTAATCTATATCTATATATATAAAGGAAGATCTTCTGCGAGGAGCTCTATGGTGATGACACGTGGCGTACACAAGACATATATTTACTATTTTTACGTACATGACGTGCACATGACATATACTTACTATTTTTTAGGTATTTAAATTTTTGGGGTTTTTCGATTTTTTTCCTATATTAAAAATATGCATATGTTACAAAAATACCCAAGCAACATTAAAAAAATTATTTGTAACACAGTAGCAGAACACATAATGAATTTAATAGTAACACAAAAATAACTATTAACAACAAGAAAAAATTTATTAATTTCACCAATCCTTAAACGAGTATTAACTTTTAATAAGGTTACAACTAGGTATAGATATTCATATGCATAGGATAATTGGGTTTGAGACGCGGGTAGAGGTAAGGAAGATTTCGCGGGTGTCATACTTATTATTTACATCCATTCAAGAGTTTTGTAATTCTAATAGTTAGAGGTTTAGAGTTGGATATAGTGGGTTTCGAACAGTTATATGTATTGCTTATTTGCTTATTAATTAATATCATAAAATGAGTAGGTAGGACAAATTTTGTGGGTACCTACCTGTTTAATTACATTCCTAGAATAATTTGGATAATTATTATTTTTGAAAAAATTATAAAATATAATAATGACTATTTTACAAAAAATCAAAAAATAAAATAGCTACTATTTTAATAAAGAAAAATAATACATCTTGATTAGAATTCGATAAAAAAATTTATATGTTCCTAAAAACTGAATCATTTTTTTTTTATGGTGAGTGGGAGTAAAACTCATGATCTCTCAAATCTTGTCTTTTTAGCAAGTGATGTTCCTGCCATCTCACCACAACACTGACTTAGTTTGTATATAAAAAAGTTATTTTTTTATCGAGTTTATATATTTGTTATCTTTTTTTTTTCTAAAAGAAAATTAGATTATGTTCTTCATTTTGAGCTAATCAAAGATTACATAATAATTTTTTTTTTACATTTTTATTTAATATATAGTGATAGTCAGTCTTGCCTGCACGCGAAGCGCGGGATGCCGATTTTATTGATATGTATAATTGGTACACTTTGCTTACTTAATTTTTTTAATTATGCTGGTCGATTTGGATATCGTTCCCGCTTTGGATCATATTTTTTAGACAATTTATTTGGGGCCTGTGTACGTGCTTTTGCAGCATTATTCTTCCTTTTCTTGGACTACTCGGTCTATGTATGTACACCAGATTCCTCTCTGACATGGTTTCGGCCGATGTGTAGCTCGACAACTTAACCACATCTGTTTGTTATTATATATATGTAGCTTGTAAAATTGCTTCAGCCTCATATATGTCACCGATTGAGAGAAACTTTCGAAAAAGAAATTTCTTATATTACCCCCTATCAGGCTAAACTTGTAGATTATGCAATTGTTATGTTTGATGACCATGTTAAAATCAAACATTTTAATTATTGTAAGGATATTTAAAAGCTTTGCTCAAACTAATCTCAATCTGCAAGCTGGTGTAGAACAGCTCAATGAGGTGTTCTTATGAAAAAAAAAAAAAAAAAGAGTAACTGAGGTGTTACTATGTTGATTGAGAGTAAGGAGAGTGGCACAGCAGGCTCTGTCATTTTTTAGGGCTGGGGCGAATGTAACAATGGGGCCTTATATATAGAAGGCATTTGCTCATGCATTGAACTTAAATAAACTAAATATATATATATACACACACACACGTTTAGAACTTTTCCCTTTGTTTCTCTCCGAACTTTGGATCAGCAATGAAAAGTTTAACATTTATCATTTTGTGGAGTTAAGAAAAAAAAAAAAAAAGGAAGGGGAGGAGGGACTTTTTATTTTATTCTTTCCTAATCTTTTTGAGTTTGTTATTACATTCTAACTTTTTCTAGATTCTTTCATTTGTATTTTAATAAGTTAACTCCAAAACTCGATGAGGTGACACCTAAATAATTAATTTAAATAATAAATATATTCAAAAAGTTACGATTTAATAACATAAATTGTGAAATGTTAGATATTTTAACCAATTTCGCCTTATAACTCAAAGAAGACATAAAATGACAAACAATAACATATATTAATATATAAATAAAATTGAGGTTAATAACCAAAAAAAGACATGTACTAACAAAAATAGAAGTAATAGCATCAACATAAAAATCAAACAAGTAAATTCAAGACTAATTACTCTATTATTGTAATATTGCCATTCGTGCATTTTGTGAAGCAAATTTTATTATAATCTCTTTATAATTAATATTCGATAATAAATCTTCCTCGATCAATATCAAAGCTAATCCATTCAATCTCTGTTATGACATTATTGACCTCAAATATGATTTTATTAATTTTAATTTTGAAAAACGTAAATGATATTGTCTTAGTGGATAAAAGAAAAGATGGAGTGAATAGAAATTAGAACTCTGAAAAAATACATTAGAATCTAGATGCTTTAAGTAAAATAGGACGAAGATCGAATACATGCACTGTAAGTTTAGAAACACTAGATATCGAAATAATTGAGTGGTAAAATTAGGGGAAGTAGAAGTTCCTAAGGTGAATCACTTTAGATACCTAGGATCAGTCATACAAAATTATGGTAATATTGAGAATGATGTCACACATAAAATTCAAGCTGGATGGAAGAAATGGCAGAGTGCAACATGAGTGATTTGTGATCGAGATGTTCTTACTAAGTTAAAAAATTTTTTTATAGAATCCTAATTAGGCCAGTTATGCTCTATGGAATTAAAGGATAGGTGGTAAATAAATAACAATTACATAAAATGAACGTAGCAGAAATGAGGATGCTTATGTGGATGTGTGGTAAAACTCGTAAAGATAGAATAAGAAATATAGAAATTCAAAGACAAGTAGGAGTAGCACCAATTGATACAAAGATAGGGAAGGACGGTTGCGGTGGTTTGGTCACCTGCAAAGACGGCCTACAAATGCCCCCACTAAAAAACTTGACTCGATAGAAACTGTAGAAATTCGACGAGGTAGGGGTAGACCAAAATTAACATGGATGCATTAATTATGTGGGATTTGAATTGTCTGGAAAGCTCACCATCAATTGCACTTGATTGAGCACAATGGAAAAGTTTGATCCCTGTAGCCGACCCCAATTAAGTTGGGACTGAGACTATGTTGTTGTTGTTGTTGTAGTTGTAATTTTGAAAAACGTCTTTCAACGAAAGCAACAATATTAGGTATAGTTAATAACAATTTATATACAATTAGCGCATTTGGGTGACAATTTATTTTACTAATGTAATTAAATATATCAAGGGCAGTATTATTTTCTTTCGACATAGTTGCTGATAAGATTCTTAATTCTAAAAATAAATTGTTTCCATCAAAATCTGAATTATTGTTATAGATTAAGGTATTTTGAAGATTATTCAAATCTATTTTTAAATAAAGATAAAGCTTGATCTACTAAATATAAAAAATATTTAGTCCTAAATAATTCTGGTGATTCATCGATATCAACATCATTGTTTTCATCAAAATGTTTTTTTTTCTTTTAATACGATATTTTAAGCAAAATATTGGTTCAATCTTCAACTCACTCAAAAGTGTTTTAGCAAAAGCCATGGCCAATATGGATCCAGTTTTCCTATACCCTACCAAAAATGAATTAAACCTTTTAATTGTTCAATTTCAATATCTATATGCATATCTTTAGATTATAATACTTTGCTAACTAAATTAATTGCATGTAATATATATCATACCAAATAATAATTCTTAATAAAAATTCAAAATTCTCAAGCGCATGTGGTAAACTTTTTGCCTTTCTTTTTGTTATTGGGTCACCACAATTATGAGCTAATTCTTTTAATGATTTTCTTAATTGTGGAGCTCATAATCTAATTGTTCTAATGCTTTCAACTCACTACAAGAAAAATGTGAAATAGCATCAAAACATTGCAACAGACTGAATCTGTTGCTAAACAACAACAAATCAGCAACAGTTCTGCATCAGATAAGGCGTTTGACTCGGTTGACCAAAAAGCAACAAATCAGTGACATATTTGTGACAAAAACAGTGACAAATTATATTTTGTCACTGATCTGTCGCTGATTTCTCCCGCCATTAATTTCCCGCCCATTTTGTGACAGATCAGCGACAGATCAGCTACAAAACCTAATTTGTTTCATTGATCTCAGATAAATCATAACAGATTTACTACAGATCAATGACGGATTATGATCATGTCATTGTGATAAGCGATCAAATCGACAGAAATCATCAGCTGATCGATGACAATCATATTCATTGATCTGTCAAGAAATCACAATCGCAATTTCACGTTATGCGCGCTTGATCAAGTGATGATTTTGATCTGTCATTGATCATCGACAAATTAGCAACAAACAATCGACAACGGACTAGTCATTCGTTGATCGATCGTCACTAATTTTTAAATGGTTTTTTCAAACCAGGGGCTCTCCTCCTCGTCCCTGCAAACCCCATTTTCCACCGCACCGTCGGCGAAAATCCGCCGCCACCACCGTCGCCGTCGTATTCGCCGCCACCACCGTCGTCACGATCGAGCGCGAGGCGCCGCCGCCTGCGCGATGTTTTTCTCTTATTCAAAGTAAAATATTGTCATGATTTTTCAACTTCAAAAAAATTTTTTTTGAAAATTTTTTAAAAAAATTGACATAATATAATAAAAGAAAAATTATATTTATTTGTACGCTTACAACCATAATATATATTGTATGAAGTGACCAAGAAATAATTAACTCGCAAGAAATAATTAACTCACATATAGTACATTTCTATATGTGCTATCTAGTTTAATATTTTTATTGTTTTTTTTTTTTTTATAAATTATACAATGTATAACGACATATTTTCAAAGTAAAATCTTATGAAATCTGGGCTAGGTATGAGGCTTGGAGGGTCTTGTTTAGATCCGGCGTGAACTTCAATTTGAATATCACAAGTCTTTGCCCTGTTTTAATTCGAATTTTAAAAATTACTATTCAAAATATTTTTTTTGGGCGGGATAAATCGAGCCAATGAGCCAAACAAAAAATTGACACCCTTTAACTTCAAGGTATTTTGAGAGATGTTTTGTCTCAATCAATCAGTCATATCAAACTTCTTCAAAAAAGATTACTTTATTTAAGTCAAGAAATGATTATTAATTTGATTTTAGAAATTACCTTTCTTATGAAATAGAATGAACGTATATATCATATTTAAGTTAATCTTTTTTTTAGGAGTATTTAAAGTAATCTAAGCTGTGAGACTTACTCATTTTTAATTAGATAGCGTTAAGTCAATGCGACGCAAGGAACTAATTAAAACACGATGTCCACTTATCTTACATAGATGTATGTCTAACATTTATACAAAATATATATAGATTCCATTAATTAATTAGTAATTAACGAAGAAATAGAGTGGATATCAAACGTACCTTGCTGCACGTATATATCATATCATCACGCATATACATGGCAACTTTCAGGCTTAAATGGTACGGATGACGTTTTGTTGTGATGTTTCTTTTAAATCTCTTCATGATCATTAGTATTGTTGCTGCGGCTAGAGGTAAGTATATAGCAGTTTCAATTCTCATAAATAAATTATATATAGTGTATAGTTTGAATTAATTTGAAGATATCTCTCAATTTCAATTAATATATTGACTTGATCATATTGCGCGTTTGTGTGAATTCCAAGAGCACTCGAAGAATTTTTTTTTTTGTTTTAGTTTTGATATGAATGAGATTTTATTTTATATAGCCAGCAAAAGTAATATTTGCAAAGCGGGAAACAATGTGTTTCCCTTAAATAAAGTTGAAAAATCATGATATTGATTAAATCGTGAATTTTCAAGGGATTATGTGGATATATAATTATTTCTTCTCCAATCAATTAATTTTCAAATGAAGCTAATTTCCCTCTAATTAAGTTTGTCTTGATTTTTTTTTTCTCGAAGTTGTCTTAATTAATTAGCCTTACCAAATCTCCAAGTATGTCTTAATTTTTTTTTTAGTCGATGTCTCACAGCTAAGATTACCTTAAAAGGATTTAAAAAATAGACCCTGCATGAGCCCACCCAATGGACCGAGCGGCGATGGTGGTGGCGGCGACGACGACGGCGACGATGGTGGCGGCGAGTGGGAGTGACGAAATATAATGCAAATGCAAGTCAAATGCATTATATACATATAGTTTGTTGCTGATATGTCGCTGATCAGCGACAAATCAGCAACAGACTGTCAGCAACAGATTAGTCTGTTGCTGATCTGTCTCTAATGTTACAAATATTAATTCCCACGTAGGTTGATCAACGACAGATTGTTATCTGTTGCTGATCAGCAACAAAATAGCAACAAATTCCACGTTGGCTGTCCACGTAGGCTGATCAGCGACATATTTTGATATGTTGCTGATCAGCAACAAAACAACAACAAATGCCACGTAGGCTGATCAGCAACAGATTTTGATCTGTTGCTGATCAGCAACAAAACAACAAACAAATGCCACGTAAAACAAAAAATCTGTTCTTGCAACAAACAAAAAATCAACAGAACTAATCCGTTCCTGATTTGTCACTAATTTCTAAATGGTTTTTGTAAACCATTTGCTCTCCTCCTCCTCCCTGCAAACCCATTTCGTCACTCCTGCAAAACCATTTCCCGCCGCACCGTCGCCGAAGTGCCGCCGCCATCACCGCGTTGCATCGTCATCGCCGCCACCACTGCGTCGCCGCTCGGTCGTGAGCCGTCAGCCGCTGCGCCGTTGCCGTCTTGAAGGGCGCTTTGCCGATCGGCCATGAGGCGCGCGCCACCACCATCCGTCAATGATCTGTTCGTCGCCGCCGCTTCCCCATTTTCTAGATCCGCCGCCGTCGCTTACCCTCTCTCCAGATCCACCGCTCCCGTGACGCCGGATACGCCAAGCCGAGGCCCCCTATGCCGCCGCTGCCGTCGCTGGTCACCTCTGCGTGCACTAGTCGCCGCTTGGACCCCGCGCTCGCCGCTGCTCGCACCCTCCGCCGCCATTTGCTCGGACCGCGCGCGCCATTGCCGGACCTGCGCCTGCCCATTTCGCGCCATTGCCCGGACCATATTGTTAGCTCGGACTCGCGCCGTCGCAGCTCGGACTCGCGCGCCGCGCACCGCTTGCCGCGCCGCTTGGTTGCCTCGCAATCTTCCCCGTCATTGCTCGGCCGCCTCGCCGCTGCGTCATTTGCTCGGCCGACTCCTCCTCATGGCCATTTGGTCGACCTCGGCTCCTCCTTCACTGAGTTTCGGCTATCATCTGCGGTTTGCATTTTCTTGAAAATCTATTTTGCTATTTTGGTTGATTTTTGTTATCATATGATTACCAAAATTTGGATATCTATGGTTTCATTTTACATATCAACGAGATTTAATACGCCTTCGAAAATAGCGACAACGTGACACTGTGTTGCTAAACAACAACAAATCAACAACTCAACTATCTGTTGTTAAACAACAACAAATCAACAACTCAATTTTTTGTTGCTAAACATCAACAAATCAACGTTAGATCAATCTGTCGCTAAACAACAACAAATCAACAACTGAACAATCTGTTGCTAAACAACAACAGTACAACGAATTGGGACTTGCATTTAGGTACGCAGTTTAAATTGTCACCATGAATTTGTGATTTGACAATCATCATTTACTATTGTAAACTGTAGTTCATATATAGTATGTTCATTGAATAATAATTTAGTAAATTAGTAAATCTGTACATTGTATAAATTATTGCTTAGCAGTGCATGCATTTCCAACTAAAAATGAGATCTTATTGAGTTATAACTTATATATATTGTTATAATGTTTACTAATTGTGATTGTCATTTAGTTGATACGTATTTATATTTGGAAACTCAATGTAGTGTATATATATGTTGAATTGAAGAATAATTATATTTATTTGTAAAAAAAAGAAAAATATATTTAGTTATATACTTCATTAGTAATAATTGATAAGATAATAGATTTTGCATAAATTAATATGATAAAACAAATCATTGAACTCCAATGTTTTGATCAAAACATTCACCTGAATTTCTCTTAATCAAAACTAATAAGACTTAAAAGAAACGGAGAAGAGAGGAAGTAGTTGACGAAGATCACACACCAAAAACATAACATTAGAAAACAAAAAGTATAAAGTGCATAAACATAGTACAGTAGCAAAATTGAAGTACTAATTAACCAAACGTATATACAAACTCACACACAAAAAAAGCCAAAGAAACACAAATTTCTTAAAACAATCTTGACCCTTCCAAACAAAAGGAAGCCGATCCCTTGGAAAATTAGGAGCAAAAAACCAAAAACCAACAAACTTGACAGATTGCTCAAATCATGATGGTGAGGAATAAAATTTATAGGTATGTATCTATATTAAAAATCTCAAGGTCATTTATAATCCAATTTATAGAATATTAATTTGGATTATTTTCGAATATATAGTTAATTTTAGGATTTATATTTGATTAAAGAGTTGATAAGATTTTTTCCAATGATCGTTGAAAAAACTTAGGATCGAGATGTCTAATAATCGAGAATGGATGTATAGTCGTATTGAAAATGGTTTCACTCGACGAGAGTTCATAAACGGCGTGAACGAGTTCATCACATACGCGAAGACGCACCGCAGACATTCGCGATCGAGGGAAAATTCGGTGTCCATGCAACCATACGAAGTGTCGTAATCGTTCATACTATGATGTTGACACCGTATAACTTCATATTCTTCGTCGGGGCTTTGTTCCGGGATATCATTGTTGGTCAGAACACGGGGAAGAAGATTATATGTACACGGAAAATGTGCCTGACGAACCTAGCAATACGATGAGAATTGATGACCACGAAGGGAGATAGACGACCAATTATTGTACCTCGTAACATGAGATGGTGCACGACTTGGCTGGTCTGAGTTTTAATTGGAGCCATGCGGAACAACGACCAACTCCTGGAGCGGAAAATTTGTATGATATGTTGGACGCAGCAAGTCAGCCGCTATGGCAGGGGTGCGAGAAGATGACAAAATTGTCAGTGATCGCGAGACTCCTAAAAATCAAAGCAGAACATCATATTTATGAAAAGGCGTTCGATGAAATTCTTCAATTTTGTAAAGATGCATTGCCGAGTAACAATTGTTTAGTCGATAGCTTTTACGACACGAAACGACTAATGCAAGGAATGGGGCTACCTGTCCAGCAAATTGATTGTTGCAAGTCCATGTGCATGATTTACTGGGGCGAGGATTCAGAGTTGACGACGTGTAAGTTTTGTGGTGATTCAAGGTACGAACAAACTAGAAGTGATGGACGGAGTGGCGTGCCTCGGGCTCGGAAAAAAATGTATTACTTCCCCCTAGCACCTCGATTACAGCGTTTATTAGCGTCTGAAGCGACTGCGAGGCATATGCGTTGGCATGGGGAACACGTTTCAGATGGCATCGTCATGCAACATTGTTCCGATTCTATTGCATGGAAACATTTCAATGATGTGAACATCGAATTCAGCGCCGAAATTCGTAACGTTCGTTTAGGGTTATGTACGGATGGTTTCCAACCATTTGGCCAATCCGGAGAACAATACTCATCGTGGCCTGTAATTCTCACTCCTTACAACCTACCCCCCTCAATGTGCATGAAGAAGGAGTTCATGTTTTTAATCGTCATCGCATCTGGGGGCCGACAAATCCTTCAAATCGATTGACGTCTTCCGCAACCTTTAATAAAAGAGTTGCAAGATTTGTGCCATGACGGGGTACTTACCTACGACATTTCCACCAAGACCAACTTCCAACTCCGAGCTGCACTAATGTGGACTGTTAGCGACTACCCTGCATATGGTATGTTGTCTGGCTGAAGCACACATGGAAATAGAGCTTGTCCGTATTGTATGGATGACACGGATGCATTCCAATTAAAACATGGTGGAAAAACCTCTTGGTTTGATTGTCATTGTCGGTTCCTGCCGCGGGGGTCCACCTTAAGAAGTGATAAGAACGGATTCAAACGCGATACAACTTGTCGAAAAGGACCACCGAAATTAAAATCGGGGAACAAATTCTCGGCTGAAATTGAAGCTTTGGGATCGATGAAAGTAAGCGAAATCGAAAGTTGTTCATGTGAACAAAGAGATTGCCAAGTATTCGAGGGGTGGAGGAAACGAAACATATTTTGGGACTTACCATATTGGAAGATGAATCTCATTAGGCACAATTTGTATGTCATGCACATTGAAAAAAATGTTTTCAACAACATTTTTAATACAATTATGAGTGTCCCTGGGAAAAGTAAGGACAATGCAAGTCGAGACTAGATGTAAAAGATATTTGCAACCGACCTTTCCTCGAATATGACCCTGCGTCCAATTAATATCCCAGAGCGTCTTATACACTCGATAAACGTAAGAAAGAAGTATTGTGTGATTGGGTTAGACATTTACGCTTCCCTGATGGGTATGCTTCATATATTAGTCGATGTGTGGACTCGCACAAATTGAGGATGTTTGGGCTGAAAAGTCATGACTGCCATGTGTTCATGCAGAGGTTGATTCCTATTGCCTTCCGTGAACTACTAGAGGAAAAAGTGTGGATTGCAATTTAGCGAGTTAAGTTTATTTTTTCGAGACTTGACTGCTAGGAACCTTAATATGGCGCAAATCGAGCTGTTGCACTCTAACATTCCCAAAATATTATGCAAGTTGGAGAAAATTTTCCCACCGAGTTTTTTTGACTCAATGGAGCATCTTCCCGTACACTTGGCATACGAGGCCCATATCGCCGGACCAGTACAGTTCCGGTGGATGTATCCATTCGAACGGTAAATTTTTTATGCAATCTACATTTACTGTATGAAATACGTAACATCTTAGCTAGGTTATATTGGTTATTGCTACCTAATTTGATGGACTAATGTCCTGATATTTCATCTCATCATATAGGTATCTCAAGCATTTGAAAAACAATGTTAGAAACAAGGCGAAAGTTGAAGGGTCGATATGTAATGCTTACTTAGTTGAGGAATCAACTTATTTTTGTTCCTTCTACTTCGAGGATCATATTAGTCTGCGCGCACGAAAGAATCCAACGAAATGATCTTTGGTGGAGTAGGGCCGAGTGTTGCTAACAATGGTGCATTCTCGATTTTCCTTCATCCTGGGCGACCACTAGGCAAAGCAAGGAAACGATACCTCACGTCGGAGGAGTATGTTGCAGCTCATCAATATGTGTTACTAAATTGCCCGGAAGTAGTTCCGTTCATAAGGTATTCAAAATCAAAGTCATTTTTCATGACATTTTTTCTATGCCGTGTATAATCTCATATCCTTTTTCGTAGCATTTTCAAGTCAATCGTTCATTTTCAAGAACCGAACATCACCGATGAAGCTATTGAGATCAAACTTGAGCAACAATTTGTAGGCTGGTTCTTGCAATATGTACGTAATTGTTTATATACACATACGTCTCATTACCTATCTTGGTTGATTATAATATTGTAATTTTGCGTCTATTAGTCTGAACAAAACGATGTTCCAGAGGCGATTAGTCAAATTTCTAAAGGACCAATGCATTCATGTATGAGTTATCCTGGATACCTCGTTAATGGATATAAGTTTGACACACTTTCATACGGTACAAACAAAACAACCAAAAACAGTGGTGTATGCGTCAAAGGTGGGAACGATACTGATTATTACGGTGTACTCCGATACGTAATTCGAATTGATTACCATGATGGGTCGCTTCGAACAATGCTGTTTAAATGTGATTGGTTTGATCCTACCCAAAATGGTACACGACTTCTTCGTAAGCTGTGGTTGGTAGAAGTTCATAAAAACCGTCGGTTCAATAGGTACGAGCCTTTCATATTGGCAATGCAAGCACATCAAGTTTATTATCTTCCTTACCCTTCTATCGGAAGAGGGTTACGAAGTGATTGGTTAGCTATATGCAAGCTTCAACCAAAGTTCGTAGATGAAACCAATGTGATTAGTTGAGAAATGGCAATCTCGGACAATGCATTTCAAGCGGATCAAAATGAGAATATGGACATCGTGAAAGTAGATGTAGATCATTTTGCATCAGCAGTTGTTGATCCGACAAGTGAAATTGTGTCTGACAACGATGAATTTGAGATGAATGCGGACGATGAAGAAGATGATGAGTTCACATTGTCATCGGACATTGGTAGCGAAAATGAGTTTGAGTGATTGGTGTGAGTCTTTAGTGCAATATATCTATCTATTGCTTCAAATATGATGTTCACGTTATATAAACTGTATCTGTATAAATATTTTTTGTATGGCTCAACTGAATTATTTGTTTATGCATATATATATATCCCATTATAAATGGCGATACGTAGGGGACGGGGTAATCCAGAAGATGATGACGTGGAGGACATCAATAGACATCCGGAGGAGACTAGCACCACTGGACGAGGCACCCTGTCGCACCATGCTACACCTACCCATCCGGATGGTCGTTACGCATTACATTATACACACGGATGGTCACATGTGACTCCTCCATACCCTGCATATGCCCCCGGACCGTCGTCATCACATTATACCTCCTTATCGCCTCCCGGTCATCCATATGCATATCAGCATGGCACACCATCTCCTCCAGTTCATACCCTCCCACCTCAGCATGGTTTAATTCCATCCTCATCACACTACTCTACACCATCACCTCCAGCAGATGCATACCCACATGACCATGGTATCAGGCAGTCTTCATCACATCACGCCACACCATCACCTTCAGGTCATCCCGCTCATTCTCCTGAGTCGGCGACGAGCACACTTCTACATCTCGTCGGCCCCGAGCACCACATCGTCATTCATCCGCGAGGTCATCCAGTAGCAGGTTACGGTCATCGATACCACAACCGCTTGAGGAGATCCCTGACTTTTTCAGACCTCCGACAGCCCCTACGGAAGGGGAAAACCCTCTTATTTATCTCATTGCTGAGCATGGCTTGTACGTTACTCTCCACAAAATATCTACGTCCAATATATATGAATATTATTTTCCTACACTAACTTAAATGACGAAATGGTAGGTTACACCCTTCTTCCGTGGCGGCAAAGAAGATGAGTTTAGTTTTTAAAAGCAGATATTTGAAAGAAGGATGGAAATGAGAATATGTCCCACAAGCCCAACGAGATATATACTGGCTGCTTTGGAAGGTCAGTAACTTCACATCAACCTTTTGGTCATCAATAGCGGTGAAACAAGTATATGAGCATAGAAATGATGATGTTTTCATAATACTTCTTCATCTGTAGGTGTTCTTCACTTGGGACTTGTCAATGTCCTTTGCGATATATGATGCGTGGTGTCGGAGGGCAGCCATCCGGTACACGGGCAATATATATCTCATCGCGAAGAAAAGAATAGCACCTATTTACTTAATAGAAGATGTGTTTGAGCATTACAAGCGAATGCGAGCAACAGATGAAGCATTCAAGAAAAAGTCCGAGCAGATGAGCAACAATAGAAAGTTTGAGGTGGGAGGGCCGGGCACTGGTATTTCGCTGCATAGCGCTGGAAGTATATCCGCTAGACAACATGGTGATACATTGGTACGTATATATACAGAAATAGCGTATTTCCGCGTGAACCGAGATAAAAATATTAATCCTATAACAATGTTGTAGGAGAAGAAGCTTCAACATCGTCCCACATGGAAGGAGATGTTTCGACACCTCCACACCCATGGTCATGACGGACAATCATTCGTAGATCAGAGATCCGCGAAGATTGATGTAATTAATATGAATTGCATATATGTAACTAGTTCGAGACAACACATGTAGCCCATCAATTTAAAAGAAACCTGTAGAGTTAACTATAATTTCATACTATTTAATGCATGCTGAACTCACTCGGAGATTGGAGGAGATGTCCACCCAGACCCCCGACACATCGATTGACGAGGATGCCGTTTATCTTGAGGTGGTGACAAAGGTCAAGGGACGTGTATACGGCTTAGGGTCACAAGGTTATCATCGCAGCATATCTTTGGGGAGCAAGCTCATCTCGAGGACCGGCAGCGTACGGACGGCGCATGAGTTGGAAGAGCTCAGCGGGACCATCAAAGGTTGCAAGAAACATTGCTGAAGGAGCGAATGGAAAGACAAGAACAAATGCAGAGAGACAAGATGGAACGCCAGGAAGAAACTCGAGAGATGCAGGACCGGTTAGCACGTATGGAGGCATTGTTGATGCAACACCTTGGCATTAGGCCCCACGTGCCTCTGACACCGCGAACTCCACCATCACCAGGAACAGAGCGTTCTGATCCTCAGAGTGACGACCACCCTGGTCATTTGACAACTGAGATAACACCTTCTCAGTCTGCGCACCCGCATGACCATCGATCTAGGCATTGGACCTCTCCACATAGAAGGATGTCTGAGGATCAACGTCATCTTTTGGATGATCATGATGAGTTTATGGAGCAACTTATGCCGCCTCCGCGACCACCACCACGGCAAGAGTGATTGGATGTCCTATCTTGTGTAATGGTAAACTGTTATTCTCGAGTAATGTATATCTTCACATTTTTTCCCTTCTAATGTAGTCGATGTGATTACTTCATTTTACAGGTATGTGCACCGGCGACGTTTGATATGGGTGTTGCATAAGGAGGCAAACTTACCTCACCAATTGGGTTGCAAGTTTCAAGAGATTCCTTTGGTATGTAACCTTCTGCCATTTATTTTATTCACAAAATATCTTACCCACATGTGATGCCTGAAAATAACTTGGGCAATTATATAGGTTGAGCTTATTATTTAAATCATCACCATGAATTTATCTGTTCAGTTTAATTGCAAAAATTGGCAAATTGGTCATCTTTTTATCGAATTTTTTTCATTACATGATGTTCTTAACTTAATCAAAAGAGTACGCGCAACCTTAGTAAAAGTTAATGTGAACTATATTAATGATTTCTTAGACTTTGCATTTTAACATGTGAGGCCTTCATTAAGCTTTGACAATTATATAGGTTGAAACAACATTGTAGTCAATTTCACTTTACTTGGATGTGATGCTATTTTCAATTGTGTTTGAATATTTTTGTTATGAAATTAATTGAAGTTCAAGACTTATGGACATGTAGCAATATTCTATGTTCAATGTTATCTAATATTGGAACTTGAACCACATGTAACAATATTCTATGCCACCTATTCACTTCTTTTTTTCCCCATTAGATTATGTTCCTTGTAAGCTTAGTTTGTTATGTTTTCCATAAACTATTGTACGTACCTTAAATAAATGTGCATGACATACATAGTTTAATAGTGCATTATAATGTCTCCATGCAACCCAACACATAACCTAGTGACATATTTTGAGATTTGTTCTCATGCTTCTATATACATAATATAAATTAACTTGGCTTGATTTTTCTTTTGTTTTTGTTGTTTGTTTTTTTTTTAATGTTTTAAACATCATGATTTGGAGAGCACACCGTCAATTGCACTAGATTGAGCGCAATAAAAGAGTTTGATCCATGTCCCCAACCCCAACTAATTTAGGATCGAATCCTTGTTGTTGTCTATGTTTAAACATTGATCTAATTTCTTCCTACTCATTTGCTTTAATGGGAGGTACAATGTTTGTATATAACCATTAGGTGTCTAAATGCATGTTAGTTGGTGGATGAAAATATTGAAGTCTAAATTTTTGAATGAATCGTTGAAATTTGGTCTAAAAATATATTTTAATGTTTATAAGATTAACTTTGTCTTGCAAGGTATAACGATCTCATTCTAGTATATTTGCATCACTACAAGAACAACATAAATTAGAACCATATATAATATATTTTGTCCTCTTAATTACTTTCTTTCAGAGTATATATCCATTGCAAGAGAGTGGTGAATTAGAAAATATAAATTCGAATTGTATTATCAAAGAAGAATATGAATTTTTTTCATGTCATTGACTTTTTTCAATTAATAGTTACATATTTTGAGATTTGCTAAATTATCTTAGATTTGTTCTCATGTCATTGAATTTTTTCATTTCTTACTGTTTTGAATTTTTAGAATGGTTCATTTGTGGGCTGCATGGTTTCTTCTTTTATGTTTTTAATCGCTTATATATATGAATGAATGTACAAGAGGAAAAAAATTGAAAAAATGCATGGAATGTCATGTATGGAAGTTCTTTCATTCCCTTTTGAGTTGGAAATTTTTGTGTGTCACTGTGTGCGATCTTTTATGTATGAGGTCGATGAGCATAGGATTTTTTCATTTGTGTTTGAATATTTTGATTGCATTTCGAATATTGTTGAAATTATTCCTTTTCATTTTCAGGATTTGGATGAGACACGCACTCCTACCCTCGGAAATTGTATGGTGTCTATCTTGTATCGGTGACGGTCATTGGGTAAAAAGTGTGGGATTGACATTGTAGATATATATGTAAATTAATTTGTGTAGCCATCTTAATTTGTGTAGTATTTTGTATTTTGTTGGATATTGTTCATCTAGTAGTATATAGTATACTACTAGTTAATTATGAAATGTTAATCTCCACATTTTGTAGATATTTTTTGTCAAATTTTGATAATATACAAACAATTTCTCAATTTTCGTTTTTTTAATTGCAAATAGAAAAATTGTTTTTTTTTTTTTTTTTTTTTTGATTTTTCTTCTTCACAGTAGAATTCCATTTACTATTTACGATGAACTGTAATTTTTAAAAAATTACCATTCCAAATCAAGAATGACAATTGGTCATTGTTTGATTTGTACAAAAAAAAAAAGCTATCTATTCATTGCGATCTGTCATTGTTTTGCAACAAATCAAGAATAGACAACGATTTTTGATTGTATAAATGATGACAGACAATCAACAATCAAGCAATAATCGCGACTTTTGTCTTGATTGTGCAAATCAGCAACAAACTATGTCTGTTGCTGATTTGCAACAGATTTGCAACAGAATACCTTTTTACAATCTGCAACATATTTTTTTCTGTTTTTGTTCAGCAATAGATTTCTGTCACAAATCTGTTGCTGAACAGCAACAGACCCAAAATCTGTTGCTAACTTCAATCTGCGACAAAGAGTTTAGCAACACTTCTGATCTGTTGCTGATTTGTTGTAGAGTCACTTAGCAACAAATCCGTACCAATTCTGCAACAGATTAGTTTGTTGCTGTTTATTTTTTTTCTTGTAGTGACTCGACTTTCTCATCGTGTTTGTGACAATGGTTTCAATGTTAAATTAGGCACATTATCAAGTAAGATGTTTCATCTTTTTGTAGAGCTACCAAATGTGTTATAGATTCGTTGCACAACTCCAAAAAATGTTGTAGCTTTGTCACAAGATAAAGCCATATAACTAATTGTCAAATTAAGGCTATGACAAACACACGGTGTATAAAATGCTCTAGGATTGATTTCTAACAATCTTTTTTATACTCTTTGATTTTCTCCTTTTATATTAGATCCATTATCATATCCTTGTCATCAAATATCATCCACATCTAAATCAAGAGTTTTTAAAATAAATAATAATTTATTAAAAATGCTTAAACATGTTAATTGTATCATCTATTTGTACAAATTATATAAAGTATTCTTCAATTGTTATGAAACCTTTTAGCGAATTAAGACACCTTGAACTAGATACATTTGTTCTTGGTGGATCGCATCCGAGGTGCTATCAGACTCTACCTAATTAGAGCATCTGTCCAACCTAGATTACCTTAATTCCTTAAAAATCTAGAAGTCTTAATCTTTCCATCAATAAATAAACAATATAAATATTTCATGATCATAAATATAATATTTCATCAACCATAAAGGATTCTAAAATAAATTTTAAACCTCAAAGGTTGTTTAGATTAATTACATTATCCTCAAAACTTTGTAAAGAGTTTTTGACAGCACCTCCTCTATTTCTAAGCCTACACTAGAAAACCGGCATTCATAAATCTTAAACAAAATCCGCTCAGTTTGGTGGAAATGCCGAAAGACTCACAACCCACCCATAAAATTGTATATTGCATTTACAAAATTATAAATTCATTCTAACTAGATTTATAGTATCAAAATCCTTAAACCAACATTACCTTAGCTTCACCATTTTTCTAATTCGTCCCAAAACCGTTACATCCATTTCAAAGGATATCTTAACCACACACAAACCCAACAACCCATTTATACAATATATTATATTAAAAAACAATACATACATAAAGAGAAAGGAATTAATCAAGTCACATATAATCTAACAACTTTCCCTTTTCTTTGTCATCGCTCGCACCTGTCACTACATAAATATAAATATTCAATAATGTCAGATAAGTAAATCCCACACAATCTAATACACCAGTAATAATCAAATGCATTGTATTCTAAGAATTTAAACGAACAATAATATCGCAAGGAATCATAAATATACAAATATGCAGTTTATCCCGTTTCTGTTGACTAGCCATAATCAAATGACGACTTCCAAAAGTAATGGGTAAATAGTAGTAAAGATTCATGAGTTTGAGAGGAAGTCCCTTGAGAAGCCACGTCCTCCTAAACAAGTGTCTACAATGATCAATGACTCTAGCCATAGAGCACCATGATGTTCATCATATCACACATATACAGTGAACACAAAGGGACCCTCAAGAGCCTCCTTCATCTTATGTCCGTGAATACATGATCAATAAATATGCATCGATAAACCAATGCATGCTATTATATTCGAAAAATACTCATACAATGTAAATGTTACTAAAGGATTTACTTAACCTTATAAACGCGATACCGAAATTCTTTTGCGCTCCGAGTCGTTAAGCTAGTCTATATAGGGTTCCAATTGCGGTCCTACAATTAATTTGCAAGTCCGGTAAGTTTCTATAATAGTTCTATAATTTTCCCAATTAGTTGCAGTTTAATTGACCCAATTGCATCCTAAAACCCTTAAAATACTTCCAAAATAAAATCTCTGATGGTAGAATTTCATTTTTTACTCAAAATTATTGTTCGGTATCGAAAATTACGTTGTCTAGGCTTAAATATTATTTTTTCAATTTATTATATATTTATTGGTCCTGCTACAACCCGAAAACCCCAAAATCACTCCAAATATTTTCCTCGGATATCTGCATCCTAATTTCAACTCTAAATTGTAGTTCAAAATCGAAAATTAACCTAAACTAGACATTAAACTAATTTTCAAAATTTTGAATATTTTCTAGTATCATAACATCTACTACGAGGCAAACTCCAATATAAATCCTCATTTTTTTTATAAAACTCCCCAATTTCCAATAATTTGTTCAAAAATTCTATTTTTTTTAAATTTCCTAGTTTTTAAGGATTTTTATTGAAATTTTTTGAATTAAAAACACAATTTTATTTTTTAAAATTATGGGGTAGGGGGTTTGATCCTTGAACTGAACTGAGCTCGGCTCGGCTCGGTTTGAGGTAATCCCTTTCCTTCCCCAACGAAAACAAAACGGAGAGATTCCCTATTTCGTTTTCGATTCTGTGTTTTTTTCTATTTGCAACTGGGGTTCTTAACTCACTTGGTAGGGGAGACCAAGGTTTCCCCTATCCTCATCGTCATAGTTGTCGTCATCTTCTTCCTCTCTCACTCTATGATTCCTCTGTTGTTTTTCTTTTTTTTACCTGTTGTTTATTCGATTCATAAATTCACCTTTCCTCCTCATCTCTCCCTCAATCAACACAACCAACAAGAACAATAACACCATCAATCACCTTCTTCAACTCAAAACCAGTCCCCTATTTGATCATTACACTCCATGAAGATTGAAATTGAAATTAAATTTGATTTTCCATTAAACCTTACAACAACTTCCTTCAACAACACCAATAGTGACCTACCACAGTCACGCCAACATTCCTTACCCAATTCAAAACCGTGAAGGCCGAAAGAGAAAAGAGAGACATAGAGAAGTGTGACATCCGATAATTTTATAAGCTTGATTAGGTGATTAATTCAGTATTTTCAAATTTAATTTGAGATTCAAGTATCCGTAGTGGGACCCACACATTACGGACTAGAGATCATAAGTCTAAAATATTATTTTGTGTGTCGCGTGACTAGTGGGTCTATTATACTCTATTCGACGGGAAATATGATTAACTTGAAGTGTAGAAGAGATGTCCACGAGTATCGGAGCGCGTTGAGAATTTTTTTCAATTTTAGACGAAATTGGATATTTTTCGGGGTTTAATTTGGGCTTAAAAATAAGTGATAAACATGAAATAAAAAGAAAACATGAAATGACCTAAAAGAGTATTGGTTTTGTACAGGAGTAGATAATTATTAAGGGGAAAAATTGTCATTTGCACCAAAGCTCGCAAATAAATGAAAATGAAATGGGGATGTAAACCATTTCATCTCCGCCCCCATTTCGATCAAGCATCTCGCCCAATCCTCCCATCTCGAATCTTCATCTTCTACCTCTCAACTCACTCAGTCTTATTCTCACTCGATCTCCCTCTATGTCACTCTATCTCAGCTTGTTTTCTCTCAAGGCCGCTCCCTCTTTAGTTCGGTCTCTCTCTCTCTCTCTCTCTCTCGGACAGTGTGCAGTGAAGAATTGAACCAAATCATTTTTAAAGGTGAGCTTAAGACTTAAATTGGAGTTTGTTAAGTGAGTTTTATGATTTGTTCAGTGGTAATTATGGTTTTGATTGAAAATTGTTGAGTGAGTTGTTGTTGTGAGCTCAGTTGAGTGGGGGAGTCACAAAGACGATGACGATGAGGCATGAAAGTAGAATTGTTGTTGTTGTTGTGTTGAATCGATAGTGCTTGAGGTTGGATTAAATTGATTGGGAGTAGATTGGGACTATTTTAATAGACTTTGGTACCAGATTTACATAAAAATAGTCCATGGATTAAATTGATTGGGAGTAGATTGGGACTATTTTAATAGACTTTGGTACCTGATTTACATAAAAATAGTCCATGTTTTTAGAGTTTTTCAGTTTTGTGGTTGACATAATTATGGTATGATCAATGTTACTTGCATGTTTTCAATCTACCTAAAGATCGAAACTAGTACGATTGAACATTAAGGTGGCTTTCCATGCCTTATGTTTAATCAAATGATATCGCATGACAAAATGATATGATATATGTTATTCATTAGGTTGTTTCGATTTTGATATTCATGCTAATTGAGTAGTCATAATAACTTGCTAAAGACCGCTTATGACTTGTGTACCAAAATGGTTTTGGTTCACTACCAACATCGCATGAACTTATTGGGTCGCACACAAAGAATGACTTTGCGCAATTTCAATTGGTCTAGAGTAATTAATTTTATATGATAAAATTCATGACATAAAAGCCCTTGTGATTTATAATATGATAACTTATTAATAGGGGCATTTGTGTAATTTTCACAAATTGCCTAAATATAATAGTTGTATCACGAATTAGTTTTTTAAGTGAGGTTATCTTCACATATAAATAAAGTTTGAAACCCTTAAAATGAATAAGATTTTCGTTTTTGCTATTTTTGAGTTCTTTGGATTTCAGGAGAGAATAAAAAACGTTTTCGATATCTCTTAGGGCCAATACTTCAAATTATGGTCACCGTTCGTATGTGGATTTTTGATAGATGACGGGTGCTTGAACATCTTAAAGATCGAATAATCAGAGAAGGAAATCACGAATTAAGGCATGGTTTAGTTTTATAGATCTAGTTTTATGGAGCTTATTTGTGATCTTGTTGGGGTTTTTCAAAAATCATTTTGAATTTTTCGCTGCATATGAACCCCTAAACCCAATAGTGGCACACTAGAGGACACTGCTAAGAGTTGTGGACACACATTTCTATAATGTCTTTTCTTTTCACATCCAAAACACGTAACTGCACTCAAATTCCGACGAAAATCTCGATTGACGTGACCCTGCTTCCCACACCCAAAACATGTACACTACAAGAACATGAGGGAATAGCATCAAAAAATTGTGACAGACAGAATCTGTTGCTAAACAACAACAAATCAGCAACAGTTCTACATTAGACAGTCCGTTTGACTCGGTTGACCCAAAAGCAACAATTCAGTGACAGATTTGTGACAAAAAATATGATAGATTGTATGTTGTCACAGATCTGTCGCTGATTTCTCCCGCCATACATTTCCCTCCAAGGTTGTGACAGATCTGCTACAGATCAGCGACAAAATTGAGTTTGTCGTTGATCTGCAGCAAAGTAAAAAAAAAAAAAAAATTGAGGCTGTAACAGATCTGCTACAGATCAGCGACAGAACAAAGTCTGTCGCTGATCTGTCTTAACATAAAAAGCTAATACCGAAAAACTCATCGTCCTCGTCCCTTCTCTGCCCAAACCACCCGATCGAAACCCTTCACCGCCGCCGCACAATCCTCGCCACCACCATCGCCGTCGTCGTCCACTGTCATCGTCGTCGTCGTCCGTGACTCCGCCGCACGCCGACGCCCTCGACACCGCGGGTCGCTCCACGTTGCGCGCTCTTCTCCTCCGGCGCCGCTGCTTGGCTCTCTTGAACGCCATTGCTCGCCTCTCACCGTCGCCTCTCTCCTTCCGCTACTCCGCCCGCTGCTCGCACGCCGACGCTAACGGCCCGAGCATCGCGCCGCCCCTGCTCTCCTCATCCGCCGCCGCTGCTTGCCTCCTCCGCCGTCGCTGCTGCCCTTTTTTCGCTCGTTGCATTGCCGCTTCTCGGCTCCTTTCGCCGATGGTCGCCTTATCCGCAACTCCGTGGCTCGCACACCGACACTGCCGTCGGCCGAGCTTCACCCCCGAGGACTAGCACGAAGGCATATGAGACTCGTGGATTGCCTCGCGACCAGCGGTGGACCTTCGAATCACAGTCCCAGCCTCGCGTAATCCCGATTCCATTACGTCATCGCCGGAGCACTCGTGGTTTGCATTTTCTTAAACTTCTATTATATTTTGGAATTTTTGTTGAATCGTTATGTTTGTTTTCATTACTACTGAAATTAGGAAATCTAAGTTTTGCCTTTAATATTTCAACAAAATCGTACTTAGGTTATACAACCTGCTAACTAGCAACAAATCAACAACTCAACCATCTGTTGCTAAACAACAACAAATCAACAACTGAACAATCTGTCGCTAAGCATCAACAAATCTACAACTGAATAATCTGTCGCTAAAGAGCAACAAATCAACAATTGGAACGAATTGAATTTGCATTTAGGTAGTTTCAATATTCACTTAGCTTGTCATATGACAATTATCAATTACAATTGTTAAATTTAGTTCATATTTAGTATGTTCATTGAATAATAATACAGTAAATTAAAAAATCTGTACATTGTTTAAATTATTGTTTGGCAGTGCATTTCCAACGAAAAATGATATCTTATTGAGTTATAACTAATATATTCTTATAATGTTTATTAACTGTGATTGTCATTTAGTTGGTACGTAGTTATATTTGAAATCTCAAGACTGTATTTATATTAGGAATTGAAGAATATTTAGATTTATTTGTAAAATAAAGAAAAGTATTCTAATTTCTATACTTCATTAATAAGAATTGATAAGAAATGTCAAGACTATATGGAATTTTTGAAAAAAAAAACTTAGGCAATTCATGGTGAGGAAAAAAAGTATATAATTCTTGTACATAACATGTTTGTAGGGAAAACACACCTGAAGAAGGTTAATCGTACGTCTCTTTGCACTTTTAAATTCTATATTGTTTATTAATTGTGATTGTCATTTACTTGATACTTACTAGGTAGGTAGCTATATTTGAAATGTTAAGATTATATATAATCCAATTTAATGAATATGAATTTGGATTATTTTCTAAAAATATTCCAAATTTAAAGAATTTATAATTTTTTTTGTTAAGAGTTGATAAGATTTATCCATTCATCGGCTGAAAAATTTAGGATCGAGATGTCTACTAATCGAGAATGGATGTATAGTCGTATTGAAAATGGGTTTACTCGACGAGAGTTCATTAACGGCGTGAACGAGTTCATAGCATACGCAAAGACGCACTGTAGGACATTCGCCACTGAGGGGAAAATTCGGTGTCCATGCAACCATACGAAGTGTCGTAATCGTTCATACTATGATGTTGACACCGTCGAACTTCATATACTTCATCGGGGATTCGTTCCGAGATATCAATGTTGGTCGGAACACGGGGCAGAAGATTATATGTACACTCAAAATGTATATGACGAACCTAGCAATACGATGAGATATGATGACCACGAAGGGACACAGGTAGCCAATTATTGTACATCGTATCATGAGATGGTGCACGACTTGGCGGGTTCGAGTTTCAATTGGTGTCATGCGGAACAACGTCCAAATCTTGGAACGAAAAACTTGTATGATATGTTAGACGTAGCAAGTCAGCCGTTATGGCCAAGGTGCGAGAACATGAAGAAATTGTCGGCAGTCGCGAGACTCCTAAAAATCAAATCAGAACACCATATCTCTGAAAAGGCATTCGATGAAATTTTTCAATTTTTCAATTTTGTAAAGATGCATTGCCGAGTAACAATTGTTTAGTCGATAGCTTTTACAACAAGAAACAACTAATGCAAGGGATGGGGCTACCAATCCAGCAAATTGATTGTTGCAAGTCCATGTGCATGATTTACTAGGGCGAGGATTCAGAGTTGATGACGTGTAAGTTTTGCAGTGAATCAAGGTATGAACAAACTAAATGTGAAGGAGGGAGTGGAGTGCCGCGGGCTCAGAAAAAAATGCATTACTTCCCTCTAGAACCTTGATTGCAGCGTTTATTCGCATCTGAAGTGATTGCGAGGCACATGCGTTGGCATGGGGAACACGTTTCAGACGACATCGTCATGCAACATTGTTCCGATTCTATTGCATGGAAGCACTTCAATGATGTGAACGTCGAATTCAGTGCCGAAATTTGTAATGTTCGTTTAGGGTTATGTACGGATGGTTTCCAACCATTCGGCAAATCCAAAAAATAATACTCATCGTGGCTTGTAATTCTCACTCCTTACAACCTACCCCCCTCAATGTGCATGAAGAAGAAGTTCATGTTCTTAACGGTCATCGTACCGGGCCTGACTAATCCTACAAATCAAATTGACGTCTTCCTACAGCCTTTGATAAAAGAGTTGCAAGATTTGTGGCAAGATGGGATACTTACCTACGACATTTCCACCAAAACCAACTTCCAACTTCGAGCTGCACTTATGAGGACTGTCAGCGACTTACCTGCTTATGGTATGTTGTCTGGTTGGAGCACACATGGAAAGAGAGCTTGTCCTTATTGTATGGATGACACGGATGCATTCCAATTAAAACACGGTGGAAAAACTTCTTGGTTTGATTGTCATCGCTTCCTACCGCGTGGCTCCACTTTAAGAAGTGATAAGAACGGCTTCAGACGCGATACGACTTGTCGAAGAGGTCCACCGACAATAAAATCTAAGGAACAAATTATGGCTGAAATTGAAGCTTTGGGACTGATGAAAGTAACTGAAATCGAATCTGTTCATGTGAACAATACGATTGCCAAGTATTCTGGGTGGAGGAAACGAAGCATATTCTGGGACTTACCTTATTGGAAGACGAATCTCATTATGCACAACTTGGATGTCATGCACATTGAAAAAAATGTGTTCGACAACATTTTTTATACAATTATGAGTGTTCCTGGGAAGAGTAAGGACAATGCCAAGTCTCGATTAGATTTAAAAGATATTTGCAATCGACCTTTCCTCGAATATGACCCTGCGTCCAACTCATATCCAAGAGCATCTTATACACTCGATAAACGTAAGAAAGAAGTCTTGTGTGATTGGGTACGACAGTTACGCTTTCCTGATGGATATGCTTCAAATATTAGTCGATGTGTGGACGCCAACAAATTGAGGATGTTTGGGCTGAAAATTCATTATTGTCATGTGTTCATGCAGAGATTGATTCCTATTGCCTTCCGTGAACTACTACAGGATAAAGTGTGGATAGCAATTAGCGAGTTAAGTTTATTTTTCCGAGACTTGACTGCTAGGAACCTTAATATGGCGCAAATCGAGTTGTTGCAAGCATTCCCAAAATATTATGCAAGTTGGAGCAAATCTTCCCACCTAGTTTTTTTGACTCAATGGAGCATATTCCCATACACTTAGCATACGAGGCCCATATAGCTGGACCAATACAGTTCCGGTGGATGTATTCATTCGAAAGGTAATATTTGATATCAATAAACATTTATTGTATTAAATATCTAATATCTTTGGTTATATTGGTTATTACTACTTAATTTGATGGACATTACGTCCCAATGTTTCCTTTCATCATATAGGTATCTCAAGCATTTGAAGAACAATGTTAGAAACAAGGCGAAAGTTGAAGGGTCGATATGTAATGCTTACTTAGTTGAGGTATCAACTTCTTTTTGTTCCTTCATACCACGTTGGCAGTGAACCAAAGCCATTTTGGTACACAAGTCATAAACACTCTCTAGTAAGGCATTATGACTACCCAAGTAGCATGAATATCAAAATCGATACAACCTAGTAAAAAACATATATCATATCCTTAAGTCGTGCGATATCCTTTGATTAAACATAAGCCATGGAAAGTAACCCTTAATATTCAATCGTACTAGTCTCGATCTTTAGGTAGACTGAAAACAGTCAAATAACATTGATCATATCAATTCACTTGGACTTGATCATTTAATAGTCTAACGTATTGAGGGATCCATTGATATCAAGGACAAATTCTATCTTGATTACACACCTTCATATATTATTCACATGGTAACCAATCACAATCTTTAAGATCGT
This sequence comes from Stephania cephalantha, assembly GCA_039657325.1. Taxonomy (NCBI): domain Eukaryota; kingdom Viridiplantae; phylum Streptophyta; class Magnoliopsida; order Ranunculales; family Menispermaceae; genus Stephania; species Stephania cephalantha. Next base: position 25,624,155 of record CM077578.1, on the reverse strand, counting down.
CTGATTAAAGACAATGGTTGATTATATTAAATTACTATGCTCCTAATATTGAAGTTTATGGTAATTTCAAGTTGAAAGAATAATGATATAGCTATCATAAGTAACACTTATGACTTAATCCATTTGGTGTTCTCATTGCATGTCGCTTATTACCTTGTTCCCTAACATGTACTCATGATATTGATTCGTATCCCTATACGCATGATCATCATATGACCATTAATCAAGATTCACACTAGTCTTAATTCATTATAGTTATTAGTATAACGACCAACTAGAGACATTTAGGATAATTCAACAAATACCCATGGATCTTATTATAAGGTAAACATGCAATCACTTAAAATAAAACAAAAAAAATGAAAACCTCTATTTTATTAACTACAATTTTAAGATAAACAATATTTGTAGATTGACCTAGGGCACATGCCCCAACATCACCCACTTGCACTAGAGAAAATCATTCATGTATCTAATACCTAATGACCTAACATGACCACATGTTTCTCTTGTGGAAGAGCATTCGTTAAAGGATCTGCAACATTGTCTTCTGTAGGAACTCTGCAAATCTTTATGTCTCCCTGTCAATCATTTATTGAATGAGATTAAAACTTCTAAGTACTTGTTTGGATCAGTGGTGTGATCTTGGTTCCTTAGCCTGTACTATCGCCCTGTTGTTGTCACAATATAACCATTTAGGGTTAGCTATACTCGGAACCACCCCTAGTTCAGAAATGAAATTTTCATTCCAAACTGCCTCCTTAGCCGCATCGGACGCTGCAATATACTCAGATTCTATTGTAGAATCTGTCGTTGTGTCTTGCTTCGAACTTTTCTAGCTTACTGCGCCTCCATTAAAAGTAAACAGATATCCATACTACGATATGAAGTTATCTATATGAGTTTGAAAACTTGCATCTATGTAATTATTTACAACAAGCTCATCTTCGAAACTTTCGTAGACCAAAAATAGTTCTTTAGTCGTTCTCAAGTACTTAAGAATGTTCTTTACTGCAATCCATTAACTCTCACAAGGATCAAACTGATATATGCTTGTTGTAATCAAAGTATATGATACATCAGGTCGGGTGCATAACATGGCATACATGATAGATCCAATAGCTGATGCATATGGAATTGTATTCATGCACACTCACTCATCCTTAATCTTTCGACATTGAGTCTTGCTTGAGAATTATACCATGAGACATTGGCAACGACCCTTTTTAGTGTCTTGCATACTGAACCTGTTCAGCACCTTGTTAATATAAGCACAATGACTTAGACTGATCAGCCTTTTACATCTATCCCTATAGATCTTAATCCCAAGGATGTAGGTTGCATCTCCTAAATCCTTCATTGAGAAATACTTATCTAACCAAGACTTTAAACTCTGCAAGGTTGGGATGTAATTTTCAATAAGTAATATATCATCAACATACAATACCTGGAAAAAAACCACGCTCCCATTGCCCTCCTTGCACTCCTTCTTAGAATTCTCAGATGAACAAACCCTTCAAGCTGTATCATATACACGTCCTTAAGTAACTTTCCATTTAGAAAAGCTATTTTGACATCCATTTGCCATATGTAATAGTCATAATATGCGGCTATATGATAAATAGAATTCTAATGTATTTAAGCATGGCTACAGGAGAAAAAGTCTCATCATAATCAACGCCCTGAGTTTGTGGGAGACCTTTTGCTACTAGTCGTGCTTTATAAGTATGCACATTGCCATCCATGTCAGTTTTCTTCTTTAAAACCCATTTACATCCAATGGTCTTACCACCTTTAGGTAAATCAACTAGGTTCTAGACTTGGTTATCACCCATGGATTACATCTCAGAATTCGTAGCACTTAGCCATTTATCTGCCTTAGAGCTAGACATAGCCTCCTGATAAGTAGTAGGTTCATTTTGATCCATAAGAAACACCTCACTATTATCATTAATAAGGAATCCAAATCTCTAAGCCCGATGTTTTAACCTATCAGACCTACATGTGGCCTTGTGATATTCGTGGAGGTTCAACTAGTTCAATACTTTGTTGACCTCCCATTGACAGTTGAGTGTTTATTTGCGGTTCTTGAACTTCTTCAATATTTACTTTATTCCCATTGTTATCTTTTGAAATAAACTCTTTTTCCGTATATACACCATTTAGAGCAACAAACACTTTACTCTTAGTGTGATTATAAAAGTAGTATCCTCTAGTTTCTTTGGCATAACAAACAAATACACACTTAGTAGATTTGGCTGATAATTTTTTGAGATTTTTCATCATACGAGAACCTCACAAACCTAAATCTTAAGGAAAGGCAAACTTGTTCTTTTCCCAAACCACATAGCATTAGGTGTTTTATCAACCGCTTTAGAAGGAACAAGATTAAGTGTAAATGTAACGATTTATAAGGCATAACGCCAAAAGGAAATAGGAAGATCTACATGACTCATCATAGATTGAACTATATCAAATAAAGTTCGATTTCTCTTCTCAAAAAGACCATTCCATTGTGGAGTTGTTGGAGGAGTTAACTGTGAGATAATCCCACAGTTCCTAAGATAATCATCAAAATCTTGGCTCAAATATTCACCAATTTGATCTGATTGAAGTACTTTAATAGTTTTATCAAGTTAATTTTGCACTTCATTCGAAAATGTCTGATATAACTCAAAAGCTAACATTTATGTTTCATGAGATACATATAATCATATATGCTGAAATCATCGATGAAAATAATGAAGTATTGATAACCACCCCTAGCCATTGAGTTTATAGGACCGCATACATCAGTATGTATTAGACCTAATAAATCATTTGCTCTTTCCCAGTGTCTAGAAAAGGGACTCTTTGAGTTTAGAAATGCGTTTCTCATTTACGTGGCCAAGATGTCAATGCCAAAGGTAGGTTTGACTCAAATCATTTGACTTGAGTCTCTTTATATTTACGTTAAGAATAGGAGTATCTGTGGACCTTTTCATGTTTAGAATATAAGTACCTTCACACAAATCAACATTCACATAGAAAACGTCTTTATGAGAAATTGAGCATTTATTATTCGCAATAATGAAATTAAAACCATCCCAATTCAAACATGAAATCGAAATGATGTTTTTGCTCAAGGTAGGGACATAATAACAATTATTTAAAACTAAAACAAGTCCACTACGTAAAATTAACTCATAGAATCCTACAACAAACGCAACAACCTTTGGTGCTTTCCTACTCATAGGATGACTTCTCATTTCTTTAGCTTTCTACTTTTAATGAGACTCCGCATATTAATACAAATGTAAGATCCACATTTAGTATCAATACCCAGTAATCATTAGTAGACAAGTTAACTTCAATAACGTAAATACGTAAAACACTAGTGGCACTACTCTTTTATTCTTTGGATCTTCAAGATAGAGCATGCAATTTCTGAACCAATGCCCAGGTCCATGACAAAAAATGACAATTTATTTTTGTTCCTTTTCCTTCTAGGATATTGAAGTTGAAACAGCCTTTCTATGACAGTCACAACAACCTTTACAACTTTAGCCTTGCATTTGGCCTTCTTTTTCATAACCTTTCCTTTCTGAACCATTAACACATAAGCTAAGGGTTTTTTGACATTCTACTCAATAGTTTTAAGCATCAAATGCAACTCTAAGATAGACTTCTCCATATTATTCATATTATAGTTCATCATAAATTGTGAATAACTATCAAGCAATGAATTCAGGATCAAATCCATAGCACACACTTGGCTTCTGGGAAATCTGATCTGTCAAAATGGTCCATAAAACCCTTCAATTTTAGAACATGAGGAATAATTGACTTACCCTCAGCCATTTTGCAAGAATGAAGGTTCTTGACTGTCCCGAACCTTTCTTGCCTAGCCTGCTGTTGGAACATTTCTTTGAGCATCGTAACCATGTCGTAAGCTTCCATGTGTTCCATGTCTTTCTGAAGTTCATGAACCATGGTTGCCAACATAATGCATGCAACATCATTGGAGTCATTGACATGCTTATTGTGTGCATCCTTCAGGGCTCTTAAAGCATTGGATTGGGGTTCCTCAATAATATGACCATCTAGGACATACAACTTGGGCTCATGCTTAAGAACAATTCTCAAGTTTCTGAACCAATAAAAAAAGTTTGTCCCATACAACTTATCCTTCTCAGGATGGATCGAAGTGACAAGGGATCAATGCGATTTAAAGAGGCCATAGATCTACAACAACGATTACGTAAAAGTTCATTTTAGTATAGAGGAATATACTACCACAAAATTAACAACCCTCTTAAAAACATTATGTTAATTTAAGGGATTAAAATCCATGTTTCACCTAATTCCAAGATATTTAAGGCATGCCACTTTGAATTAGGTTATTTTGGTAGATACCTTTTTATTAATAACACCATATGTAAATTTTAGTTATTTTTATGAGATTATGACATCTTATGTCTTAGCATGTTTTATCTCATCTTGTTCCTAAAGACCAAAATCATTTTGATAACTTTATCAAGCCTAACCATTTCAAAGAATAGAGTAATCGTTACTCAACTTGCCTTACCAAGATAACATAATACACTATGTGGAGGCAAACCATTTTGATGTAACCGAAGCCTTGACAAGAGGTTGAGAATGGATAGCACTTGACTTAAAATCTCGAAGAGGGATTTGTTTTATTTATTTTAGTGATCATAAATTAAACAAGATGAATGTCATATATTACAATGCATGTACAATCACTAAACAAGTTAGGAAATTTTACTAATATTAACTATTATGCTAATATTTATTCAGACAATGAATACCAGTTCTGATAAATGAAAATCACCTAATATTTCTCATTATTTTAGCCAATCCAATTGATCAAAACTGCCCTTTATTTTAATTATGAAAATATTAATTAAAATGTTTATAATTATCTTGGGTCCACCTCTAATATAATATCTTATCCTAATCCATGTAGAACTTAAGATACTTTGAGTCCTTATCCAATACGAATCTGTTATATATTTCACCTATCTTATAGGATTTGTAATTCTTATCCGATTACAAGTTTATTTCCTATCTAATAGGAATATACTAATAGATAACCATAATGAGATATATTATCAATATACATTTCGACAGTTATTCATATAAAACAAGCAATTGAATCAAGAAATGAAATATTAATCATGCATTAAATACCAGAATCATATTAACCTAATCATGATTTCTATCATAGAGACATACATAATTATTGAACAAAAATGAAATATGTATTAAACACCAGAATCACATTAACCTAAACTTGACTTCTACCACGAACATACAAAATTCACATCGTTCAATATTAAAATTATATGTTAATCGAAATATTCTAAACATGAATTCTTTCATTGAATCAGTTCATGCGTATATATCAAATACATATATTAACAATATACTTTAAAATCAATTCTTGATAACAATTATCACATAATCTATATGTACATCAAATATATGTTAACTAAGATTATATTTGCACACATATATCATATATACATTAGAGAAAACATGGAAATGTTTAATAGAATCGAGCCTAAGGCCCTGATACCAATGTCAAGTTGTAAGGTTTATACGCAGCGAAAAATTCAAAATAATTTTTGAAAAACCCCAACACGATCGAAAATAAGTTCCATTAAACTAGATCTATAAAAGTAAACCATACCTTAATCCATGATTTTCTTCTCTGATTGTTCGTTCTCCAAGATGTTCAAGAGCATATCCTCGATTAGAAATTCATACACGAACGATGACCATGATTTGAAATGTTAGCCCCAAGAGAGATTGAAAACATTTTTTCTTTTTCTCTCAAAATCCAGGGAACTTGAAAATAGTAAAAATGAAAAATCTTTTTTTTTTTAACTTCTATTTATATGTGTAGATAAGCTCACTCTAAAAACCTATTTGTAATACAACAATTGTATTTAGGCAATTCAAGCAAATTACAAATACGCCCCTATTAATAAGTTATCATAAAAGAAATCGTAATGGTTTTTATGTCATGAATTTTATCATATAAAACTCATTACTCTGGACTAATTGAAATTGCAGAAAGCTATTCTTTATGTGCGACCCAATAGGTTCATGCAACATTGGTAGTGAACCAAAACGATTTTTGTACACAAGTCATAAGCGGTCTCTAGCAAGGCATTATGACTACCTATGTAGCATGTATATCAAAATTGATACAACCTAATGATTAACATATATCATATCCTTTTGTCATTTCATATCCTTTGATTAAACATAAAGCATGAAAAGTGACCCTTAATATTCAATCGTACTTGTCTTTATCTTTAGGTAGACTGAAAACATGCAATTGACATTGATCATATCAATTCACATGGAATTGGCCATTTAATAGTTTAATATATAAAGGAATCCATTGATATCAGTCTCTAGACGAAAAGAACAAATTTTATCTTAATTACACACCTTCACATATTATTCACATGGTAACCAATCACAATCTTTATAATCGTTCGATTAAAGACAACGTTTGATTGTATCAAATTACCATACTCCTAATATAGAAGTCTATGGTAATCTGAAGTTGAAGGACTAAATGATGTAGCTATCATGAGTGACGCATATAACTTAATCCATGTGATATTCTTATAGCGGGTCGATCAAATACCTTTTTCCCTAACGTGTACTCATGATCTCGATTCGTATCCCCATACGCATGATCATCACATGACAATAAATCAAGATTCACACTAGTCTTAATTCATTATAGTTCCCAGAATAATGACCGATTAGGGACATTTAGGATATTTCAACATATAAATAAGGATCTTATTATAAGATAAACATGTAATCACTTATAATAAAACATCAAATGAATACCTCTATTTTATTAACTAAAATTATAAGATAAACAATATTTGTAGATTGACCTAAGGTACATGCCCCGACAAACTATGTGATCATGTACGTCGAAGATGGCTCCAAAAATTGATAAGAATGGTCTTCCCAATTTTAGTTCATCATTTCGAGTGTTCAATGGCATGACAGAGAAATTTGTAGTGAAAGTGAACCTTCCCACTCGTACCAGTACATTCTTTGATATACCTAATGGGATTGTGAAAGTACCATTTGGATTGTATATCTTGATAGGAGGCTCGCTATGAATTCGTAGTTTTGTCAGAAGAAACCAATATGCATGCATAAGATTCATATCAGCTACCATATCAAGTTGATTTCCATAAAAAGACATTTCATTGATTTGCATGTTGAGGAAGATATGCCGTGGATCTTATTAAAAGAATTTTGTAAGATCGCTATTTTCTTTATATTGCTCGTAATATAGGCCATCCTTATCACATTCTAATGGGTCTCTGGTAGTTTATTGTACCTTTTGTAGTTTCTTATTCTTCTTTCTTCTTGGGATATAAACCTTCCAAAGCTTTATTGTTTCATCAGAGTTTATGGTTACAATATGCTCCTCCATAGTGTTCAAGTCATTTGATGCATTCTCAACTAGGTCTAAGATAATGATCTCCATATCATATGAGATAAAATTTAAGACATGAACAAATAAATAACACTTTTTGTCCTATTTTAAAATACTTAATATTTAATTTATTGTCATGAAATGCTTTAGTTTTATCTTTATAAATAGAAGCACTCATACACACATCATTTCTCACTCTTCTAATTCTTGGATATTTAGTTTGCACTATTTTCCTGCATTCTCATAATTCATATTACAACTTTTAATTGCCTAGTATGCTTTATGCTCTAATTCTACTGGTAAGTGACATGCTGCTTTTCTGAAAACTAACCTATAAGGTGTCATACCTATGGGTGTCTTAAATGTTGTTCTATATGCCCATAATGCATTTTCTAAACAAAGACTCCAATCTTTACGTGTTGGTGATAAGTGATTATTTAGAATCATATATACCACTAGTTTAGTAGTATCTTTGGTATAAATATCCCAAAATTAGCTCTAATTAGTGGCATTTATATATTTTATGGGATATAAGGTATAAAGGAAACAAAGGACTGATTTTGGGATGAAACGATGATAAAATGTACAAAACCATGTTTGACGTCTTGGCTAGAAGGATTGACGACGTTGGAGATGACCACACAGCGTGAGCAATGCGTGGAAAACCAAGAAGAGAGAAAAAAGTGTAGCGCCGCCATTAATGGCGGCACCGTGGGAACATATGGACGGCGCCGAGGTAGACTATACAGGGCGTTGAACCCACTATGAAGGGAAAATGCACACAAAGAGGCCAAAGCTGTGGTGGTAGCGTAGCTTTAAACATATAGTGTCAGATCACTTATCCACAGCACCGAACATAGAAAATAGAAAGTTTAGAGTTCTAGCTCGTTTGGAATTGTCTATTAGCGTTCCTAATTTTTTTCTAAGTATCTTAGGGGTATAAATAATTATTAGAACATGGTAAACTCAACCATTATCATATTTTACCACCAATTAGCATAATTTTCTTCGTTCTTGAGTATTAAGAAGAGTTTTGTAGGAGAAGACATTGAAGACTCATGTATGGTTATTCGATATTATTATTTTTATTTAATTCAAGTTAATTAATTCTATCATTGATGGGGATGAATACCATGAAGTGTATGTTTATTTCAATGATGTGTGAGTAGTTCATTAATATCAAGGATCAATAGAACCTATGGTATGAATGTTATGCTAAAGTAATTATGAATGGATTACAAAGTTAAAAAGTGCAATGGTTAGAATTTGTGTTGATTCTACACATAATGCTAGGAACATCTTGATCACACGTTTGTTGAATAGAGGTTTTAGGACTAACCATGGCCATTAGAGGTTTTAAACCTCGTATGGACCACACAACCGTAAAATATATAACATTGATAAATAGTTATTGATTAAGGAGACACGAATAGTAAAACTAAATGGTTATGAATTGAATGATTTGGATCTTAAAGAAATATGGAACTTACGTTATTTACACCGGTGGAGTTCTAGTTTGCATATTATATTCTTTTTCGTCACGACAGTGGGTTGAAGTGGATTTGAAAAAAATCTATCTATTCTAATTAAGCAATACACACACATAATGAAGATGAAGGAAGTGAGTTGAAAAATACAGTTATTCATTACCTAGTAGAAGTTGTGCACCAAGATCTTCTTAACATAAGAGTACAAAGTTATTTACATTGTTTTGTTAGATTAGAATAGTTTAGTTAAAAACCAATTAAAAAAGGATTTTATTAGCAATAGAGTAAATCTGACTACGTATACTGAGTGCAATACACCTTTCCTTGAGGACAATATATGTAATCAACATTAGTTGATCACATTATTACTACAATCGAGCTTTCATACTTGCAGCCACGATTAAGTTTTTGGCGCTATTGTGGGGGATAGGTAGCCCCTCTAGTTTAGTTAGTTTAAAAAATTGATAAATTTTACTTTAAGTAATTTAACTTCAATTTTATAAAAATAAAAAATAAAAAATAAAAAGTTTAAGTTTCAAATTTGATGATCTACACTTGATCTTTTATGTTTTTTAGGGAGAATTAGTGCATTAGTAGAAAATGAGAGAAAGACTTATTGCCTTATGACCCTAAGATTGACATGACCAACAAGGGAAAGAAAAAAAGGAATCAAGATGACAGAGGATCAAGCGTGAAAAAAGCAACAGGGCCGAGGGGATAACCAACCTAAAGTTGATTTAGTAGTGCAGGATAAAGTGCGAGGATAGAGATGACTTTGTGACTAGTTCAAGCCAAAAATTCAAAAGGCTTATATTGGAGTGATGAGGCTTCCATCCAACACCACCGATTTCAAACTGAGATTGTCTCCAATCAACATGGTGCATACTAACCTATTCAACAGGATAGCGAATGAAGATCCAGTTGCACATGTAGAGAATTTCTTAGAGAAGTGCGACACATTGCACATTATCAGAGTTACAAAGGAGGTGATCAAGATGAGACTTTTCCCATTCTCATTAGGTGGAAAAGACAAGTCTTAGTTCGAAGGACTAAATGCAGGGAGTTTGACTTCATGGGTTGAAATCAATGAAAGATTTCTAGACAAGTTCTTTCCCAATTAAAGGTCAACAAAAGGAAATTGAAAATTAATCAATTCAAGCAAGAGGATGCTTAGTCTCTAGGTGAGGATTGAGAAAGATTGAGAAAGATTTCAAGAGATGTTGAGGAGATGTGCAGGACATGGATACGTGAAATGGGAGAACTACAAATTTTATACTCTGTGATGAATCACAACACTAAAATATTAGTAGATGTCGCATCTAGTGGTTCTTTACTGACTAAAGATGAGGATGGAGCCTTAAATCTCCTAGATCTCATATCTCAAACCTCTACAGTAGCTACTTGTTCCACAGTAAGGAAACTAGCAGGTGTATATGAGATTTATTTGCAAGCTGTGAGTTTGGCACAACTAACCAACTTGTGCAGTCAGATGGTGAAGTTTTAAATGGGACAACAAAGTCTACAAGTGCAAGCGATGCATCAACCCATTAATCACCAAGCCATGGTGGTTAATCCAATGAACATGCAGCAATGAATGGAGCTTGAGGAGATCAACCTCATGAACAACCAGAGCTATAGAAACAACTTCAGTCGAGAGGAATGACTCCTCAAAGTTTTTATCAAGGATCCAACAACCCCAACTTCTTATCTGGAAATTCTGATAACGTAGTGAAGTAACCTCTAGTTTAATCAACAAGTCAAACAAGTGAAGCTAGGATAGAGCAAAGAAATGACTTCATTCAAGTCAATTGAGAAATTCTTGCATGTCATAGGCATGAGTAATAAGGAACACCATGAGAAACATGAGAAAGAGATGGAAAATGTGAAGCAAGCTATGAAGATGATTGATGATGATAGATCACAATCCATCAAGAACCTAGAGAAATAGATGTGTCACTTGGCCATTGCTTTGAATTCAAGGAAGGAAAGGTAGTTTTTGAGTAACACTATCAGAAATCTCAATGATAATGTTAGTGTTATTCACATTATGAGCACTACGACAATGAATGAGCCAACGCAAGATCAAGTGATGTACAAGCCAGAAAGAGTCTGCACTTTGGCTACGAGAAAATATGAAGTTATGCATGAAAATAGGATGGAAGTGAGGCTAGATGAACTAAAAGGATTCAAGCAACAAAGGATCAATACCTTGAAATATAACAAAAATGGGAAGAAACAATTGAAAGTTAAGCAACAAGATGAACGACCTTCCGAAGAAGCACCGAAAGGAAATAGTATCAAATTGTTCCAAAGTAGCCGAAACCAAAATTCAAGTTCACATCGAGACTTTAACCAATCAAGGGGAGAGATCCTGGAGACATATGCATACCATCGAGCATTAATGAGCACCGATTTAAAAACATTTTATGTGATACGAGAGCCTCAGTCAATGTAATTCCTATAAAGGACATTTTACAAGTTGATTTGAAGATCAATTGTTGCAATACAACAAACTTGCAAGTAGTTGATGGTAACTTGGTACCAATAATAGGGAGAGTTTTGAATGTTTAGGTTAAAGTGGGAAGATTCACATTCATCACAGACTTGAAGATTATGGATCGTGATATGATACTTGGGCGCCCATTCTTGAACACTGCTAATGCGGTCTTGAACACGAGGAAAAAAATAATCACAATGAGTATGAAATAGGAAGATGATGTCGAAGAGATTGTCTTTGTTGAAAGGCAAGAAATACATCCAAATGGGAGAGATATCGTTATCTCTGACCTACAAATGGAGTATTTAAATTTAGACTCAGACTAAACGAGCAAAAATGCATCGGGCTAATGACGTTAAACTAAGCGGTACTGGGAGGCAGCCCAGAGTATTCAAATTTAGTTTTTAAATTTCAGTTAGTTATTTAGTTATTTTAGTTAGAAAAATATAAACGCTTTAATTTTCTAACATTTGAAAGTTTTGTACTATTTGTGCAAGAAAGACCATTTGCCGGATGATATTTCATCAGAATAGAAAATTCTCGACTAACTCAATAAAGAGCGAAAAAGAGCAAAGGAGTTAAAGTTGTAAAGATCAGGTACATGGACTTATTATGGGTAATGTTTATGGAATTTATATATACAAGGTATTTCACACTGTTACGACGCCTTGTGTAGTAATACACAAAGCCAAAAAAGCGATAATAGGGAGTTAATGAAAAATATACAAAATTATGAAGATGGACTGGTCGACACAGTGTGTATACACACACAACGCCGTGGGTACCTAGGGTGTTGGGGAATGTGCCCTAGGTCAATCTACAAACATTGTTTATCTTATAATTTTAGTTAGTAAAATAGAGGTTTTCGTTTGCTATTTTAATATAAATGATTACATGTTTACCTTATAATAAGATCCATGGTAATTGTTGAAATATCATAAATGTCCATAGTCGGTTATTATACTAGGAACTATACTAAATTAAGACTAGTGTGAGTCTTGATTGATGGTCACGTGATGATCATGTTTAAAGGGATACGAATCGAGATCATAAATACTTATTAGGGAACAAGGCACTAGACCGACCGCTATGAGAATACCACATGGATTAAGTCATAGGTGTTACTCGTGATAGCTATATCCTTTAGTTATTCGACTTAAGATTGCCATAGACTTCAATATTAGGATCATGGTAATTTGACACAATTAAACGTTTTCTTTAATTAGACCATTATAAAGATTGTGATTTGTTACCATGTAAATAATATGTGAAGGTGTGTAATCAAGATAGAATTCCTCATTCTCGTATAGAGAGAGATGTCAGTGGATCCCTCCATATGTTAGACTGTTAAATGGCTAAGACCAAGTGAATTGATATGATCGGTCACATAGATGTTTTTAGTCTACCTAAAGATCCAGACTAGTACGATTGAACACTAAGGGTGACTTTCCATGCCTTATATTTAATCAAAAAATATCGCACGATAAGATGATATTCTATATGTTATTCATTTGGTTATATCGATTTTGATATTCATGCATCTTCGGTATTCATAATGCCTTGCTAGAGACTACTTATGACTTACGTACCAAAATGATTTTGGTTCACTGCCAACGTCGCATGAACCTATTGGGTTGCACAAAAAGAATGACTTTGTACAATTTCAATTGGTCCAAAGTAATGATTTTCTATGATAAAATTCATGACATAAAAGCCCTTACGATTTGTTATATGATGAATTATTAATAGAGGCATATGTGTAATTTGCTTGAATTGCCTAAATGTAATAGTTATATTACGAATAGGTTTTTTAAGAAAGCTTATATACATATATAAATAGAGGTTGAAACCCTAAAAATAGATAAGATTTTCATTTTTATGATTTTCGAGTTCTCCGGATGTTGAAAGAGAAAGAAATACGTTTTCAATCAATATTGGGGCTAGCACTCCAAATTGTGGTCACCATTCATATATGGATTTCTGATAGAAGACGTGCGCTTGAACATCTTGGAGATCGAACAATAATAAAAAGGAAATCATGGATTAAGGTATGGTTTACTTTTATAGATCTAGTTTAATTGAACTTATTTTTGGTCCTGTTAAGGTTTTTCATAATTTTCTTTTTTAATTTTCCACTGCGTATGAACCCCAAAACCGAACATAGGGATAGCACTAGTATGGCACCGAGATATGAGCAAAAATATACTCATTGCTGTCTTGACACCTTTGGACGATGCCAGCGTCGAGATATAGGTTTTAAACCCCTTTAGAACCCATATTTGAAACCTATTCCATACACCACCAACCAAGCGTTCTCCCCTTTAGAACCCAAGATTAAGCAATTTCAAGAGAAAAAATAGTGTTCCTAGTAATTAAGAGTTAAAATAGAGAGTTCATTGTGGATTTACACAAGGAGGAGAGCTAGGGCATTGATTTGAAAAATATATTCAAGTGAGCACATTTTAGTTTGTGGGGAAAGTAAGAGGGCTTGGATTGATAGAGGCTTGGAGAAGCAGTCTACACTGAAAAATAGTATGGCATTGAGGAAAATTTACAATTTCATTAGTTAAGCTTTGAGATTTATGAAGATTCTTTATGAAATTACATGAATTATAGATATGTCGTTGTTGGATCATAGGGACTGCGCCGGGGTGGACTACATCGGGCGCCAAACCTACAGTGAAGGAAAAATGCACACAAAGAGGCCGAAGCTATGGCAACACCGTGGCTTTACACAGACAGTGCCGAATCACTTATAGATAGCACTGAGATGTAGAAAATAGAAAGTTTAGATTTCTAGTTTGTTTGGAATCATCTATTAGGGTTTCTTATTGTTTTCTAAAGTATCCTTACGGTACAAATAGGTATTAGAACGTGATGAACTCAACCGTTACCATATTTTAACACCAAATAACATACTTTACTTTGTTCTTGAGTATTAAGAACAGTTTTGGAGAAGACGAAATTGAAGACTCACGTGTAGTTATTCGATATTTTTTTCTTTGATAATTCATGTTATTTAATTCTATAATTGATTGCAATGAATACCATGATGTGTATGTTTATTTCAATGATGTGTGAATAGTTCATTAATCTTAGGGATCAATGGATCATATCGTATGAATGCTATGCTAAAGTAGTTATGAATTAATTATGAAGTGTAATGGTTAGAATTTGTATTAGTTTTACATGTAATGCTACGAACACCTTCATCACGTGTTTGTTGATTAGAGGTTTTAGGAGTTACCATGACCATTGGAGCTTTTAAGCCAGATATGGACGATACAATTGTAAAATATATAACATCGATACATAAGCACGAATATTAAAATTAATTGGTTATGAATCTAAAGATTTGGAACTTAAAGAAATGTGAAACATATGTTATTCACACCAATAAGTGGAGTTCTAGTTTGCATATTAGAATCTTTTTCGTCATGACAGTGGGTTGAAATGGATTTGAAAGAAATTTGTCTATTCTAATTAAGCATTGTATACACATAATGAAGAAGAACGAAGTGAGTTGAAAAGCATAATTAATAATTACCTAGGTGAAGTTGTGAAATAAGATCTTCTTAATATAAGAGAACAAAGTTATTTACATTGTTTTGTTAGATTAGAATAGTTAGGTTATAAACCAATTAAAAAAGGATTTTCTTAGCAAGAGAGTAAATCTGACTAAGTATACTGAGTGCCATACACCTTTCCCTAAAGAAAGATATCCGTAATCAACATTAGTTTAACTCATTGTTACTATAATCAAGCCATCATACTCGCGACCACGATCAGTGGGACATACTATTTTTTTTTCTAAAATTGATTTAATTTCTCTTTTTGAGGTTTCAGCTTATCCACTAGTTTGTGGATGATATGCAGTAGATGTTCTATATGTAGTGTTGTACATGTGAAGTAGAGTAGCAACAATTCTATTACAAAAAATGTGAATTTCTATCGCTAATTAATGCTCTAGGGGCTCCAAAAATAGTAAAGATCCTTGATTTGAAGAAATTTACTACTATTTTAGAATCATTACATTTAGTGGCTATAGCTTATACCCACTTGGCACATAATCTACAACTAGTAAATATAAATATCTCCATTAGATGGTGGAAAAGGTCCCATAAAATCTATGCCCCAAATATCAAATACTCTGCAAAAAAGTATGAGACATAAGGGCATTTGGTTCCTACATCCTAAATGTTCGATTCTTTGACAATTTGGAC
The DNA here is from genome assembly GCA_039657325.1 of Stephania cephalantha. Taxonomy (NCBI): domain Eukaryota; kingdom Viridiplantae; phylum Streptophyta; class Magnoliopsida; order Ranunculales; family Menispermaceae; genus Stephania; species Stephania cephalantha. Next base: position 25,608,462 of record CM077578.1, on the reverse strand, counting down.
AAGATTTGTATAAACATAAAAATCATGAAATAAAGTTGGCCAAGAGAATCCTTAGTCTAATATCAAATGGGTTGTACGATGTGGACGAAAATGTCCTCAATGAGCATAAGCATGGCAATAAGCCATGATTCATTGTATATTTGTTTGTGGAATACATTTTCGAATGGTTTGGTTGGAAAAGGGTTTGCATAGGTAAGGTTCATCACAAAATAATATTTAAAATTGTATTTATCTTTTTTTTTGGGCTCTTGTTAAATTGGGCGATAACCTATTAATAGTGAGATAGTTGACTATATCATCGTCCCATGGATTGGTGATAACTATTTTTTTATAAATATTAAAACAAAAATTCATCTTTTAATGTTATAGGGGTTCTCCATTTTTCAGTCTACTTAGATGGTATACTACTAAGTTTTCAACATCTTTCTTATCTTTTACAATAAGATCAAATTTTTTTAACGATAAGTTCCATCTTACTAATCTTGGTTTAGCATCTTTCTTTGCCACCAAATATTGCAATGTGGCATGATTCGAGTAAACTATTACTTTTGTTCTTAGTAAATATAGTTTAAACTTTTCTAATGCAAACATAACTGCTAAGTGTTCTTTTTTGGTAGTGGAATAGTTAGGTTGGGAGGGGTCGAAAGTCCTTGATACGATATATGACATGAGAATCTTTTCCTATTTTTTGACCTAAAATAACACCTACTGCATAATTACTTGCATCGTACATTATTTCAAAAGGTTTTGGCCAATCTAGTTAACTTTATTATAGGTGTGGTGATCAAAGCTTCTTTTAATTTATTAAAAGTTGTCTTGCATTCAGTTGTCAATTCGAAGGTAATATTTTTTTGCAAAAGTTTGCATAAAGATTGTGTTATTTGGGAGAAATCTTTCACAAAATGCCTATAGAATCTTGCGTGACCAAGAAAAGATATTACTTCCCTCACAATAGTGGTTAAGGTAAAGTCATTATAGCATAGATTTTAGCGGGATCTAATTCTACTCCTTTTAATGACACTATATGTCCTAGTATAAGTCCCTGATTTACCATATAATGACATTTTTATAATTCAGTACTAGATTTTTTTCTATGCATCTTTTAAGTACTATAGTTAAATGAAGTAATCCTTCATCGAAAGAATTACCATATACAGTAAAGTCATCCATGAAAACTTTAGTAAAATACTCTACGTAGTCTGAGAAAATATTAACCATACACCTTTGGAATGTAGCATGTGCATTATATAAAACAAAAGGCATACATTTATAAGCAAATGTACCGAAAGGGAAAGTAAAATTAGTTTTTCCTTGATCTTTCAGAGCTAATAGAATCTAATGAAATCCTGAGTATCCATCTAAATAATAGTAATGAGTTCTTCAAGCTAGTCTTTTTAACATTTGATTTTCTAAACTAGATTGGATAGTGACCTTTTCTAGTGACGACATTTAGCTTCCTATAATCTATATACACTCTCAAATAGCTTTGGATTCTAGTTGGAACTAATTCTCCATGTTCATTTGTTATCACTGTGATCCCTGTCTTTTTGGGAACTACTTGTACCAGACTAACCCAATTACTATCTGCTATTAGAAATATCATTCATGTGTCTAGTAATATTAATATTTCGTTCTACACTACTTCAATCATTAGTAGATTCAATCTAAGTTGAGATTGCTAAAGGGTTTTGTATCTGTTTCGAGATTAATTCTATGCATACATGTGGCTGGACTTACTCCTTTAATATAAGCAACCGTCCATCCTATTGCTTTCTTGAATTTTTTGAGAACATTTATTAGTTTCCCTTCTTCTAGATTTGATAATTTATTAGATATTATAACTGGTAAAGCGTTGTTATTTTCTAAATATGCGTATTTTAAATTATCAGGCAAAACTTTTAAGTCTAAATTTGGAGCTTTTGTATAGAGAGTAAAAGTTTCGAATGGTTTATAGGTAGATCCATATAGTAAGAGCGTTAAAGGAGTTCATTATCAGACTCTAAGGCATTAATTATCCCCTTGTTTTTTCATCTGTATCATCGTCACCATTTAAATCCTCTATCACTTTTTTAGGCTTGTCTGATTTATTGTTTATAAATGATTTCTCTATTAAAAGACCTGACATATCTAAAATGCATACGAATAAAACGTCTAAAGGATATTTCTTTTTGTCGTAGATGTTAATGTTTATTGTTTCATTATTTACTTCAATTTTAAGAGTTCCATTAGAAATATCTATTTTGGCTTTTGCCATTTTTAAGAATAGGCATCCTATAATAAGAAAGGTTTTCCTTCATGTCTATGACAAAAAAATTGGTTGAGAAAACTAAATCATTAACCTTAACCAATATATCCTCTCATACTTCTATAGGTTGAACTATAAATCTATTTGCTAATTGTACTACTATACCAATTTCTTATAAAGGTACTTTTGTCATTTGCAAAAATATTGACAAAGGCGTAACGTTAATCGAGGCGCCTAGATCACATAATACTTTACATATTCCTATATTATTTACTGTTCATGGAATGATAAACATTCATGGATCAGAACATTTAGGGGTTAGTTTTTTTTATTTTTTGGATTTTTTTTGATACATGTTCTCCAAGGCTTACTTTTTTATTAGGTTTGATTTTTTTAAGGCAAACTTCTTTTATAAATTTTTGATATTTGGTTACGTTTTGTATGAGTTTGATTAGAGGTATGTCTACTACCACTTTCTTTAAAATGTGCTATTTCTTTTTCTTTTTGCAATTTCTTAACATTTTTATTGTTTTCTAGATGGTGTGGAAGTGGTGGTCTTACTATACTCGGTTTATTCTTATCGAAATCACGGTTTCCTACTTTTGAAGTTTTGTTATCTTCGATTTCTATTTTCTTTTCTAATTACGCTTCTAAGTCTTTTAGGGTAACTAGTTGTTCTGACATCTTTGGTTCTTCCATTTGTTTACCGCTCCTCAAAGTTATCGCTATTGCATATAAGATAGGGTAGGGTTGAGATGGTAATATTTCTTAGGTAACCCATGGACTCATTTGCATTGCCATTTGACTTAATTGATTTTTAAGTTCTAGAATATCATCTTGTAAGGCTTAAATTTTTTTGATCTTTTTCTTTATTTGAATTTTCTAGTGCAATGGTTCTATCGATTAGTGTGGGTGTTCTATATCCTTGATAATTCCGATTGTCCATAGGTTCTATCGATTAATGTGGGTGTTCTATCGATTAATGTGGCTTGAATTTTTTTGATCTTTTTCTTTATTTGGATTTTCTAGTGCAATGGTTCAACCTACGTTTGGTCGTAGACAATTTGCATTGTTGCTAGAAATGTAATTAGGTTGAATAGGCTTATCCTAATGATTCATCAAAATACTGGCCGCTTTAATTTTATTTTACTACACCAACGGACATTCATCATATGAATGACTAGTCTCATTGCAAAAAGCATAAATTTTATTTTGAATTGGTTTATCTTTTAATAATAGTTCAACCATGCTTTTTACTTCCTCAAATTTATCATCATATGTCTTAATTGAGTATCTATTAATTTCACAAGAATGGTCCTTCGTTAATTTGTTTTTCCCACAATACAACTTTGATTGTTTAGCCATTTTATTAATAGTGTTTGTTGCTAGTGTTGGTGTTATGCTGAAAAAAAGATCCTCCACATACCGTGTCTAGGAATCTTTGTTCTTAGTTATTTAGTACTTCATAAAAATATTCTAATAAAGTTTTTTTCTTGACACGTGTCAGCCGTGTATAATAATTTCTCCATTTACATTATAATTTAAATATTTTGTAGTAGTGATAAATAGGAATTGACTCCACAGGAATTTATCAAACTTCTATAGGAATTTTTTTAAAAAGTTTTTATTATTTTTAGTTTTCTACAATTAATTAAAAATAATAATTAAACTAACTAATAATTAACTAAAATATAATAATAATTAACTTAACTAACTATATTAACATAACTATCACAATTCAAATTTACAATCAATCAATTAGATTAAAATCAATAATAAATAAATATCTAAACAAATATCCAGAACAATGAAACATAAATCCGTTTTGCAATCCAAACATGTAACTCCTATCAATATAATTATGAGAATACTTCATAAAGTAAGATATATCATCAAAATCTAATTATAAGTAAGTAAACGTTCTCTAGCCAACCATTTATTATCCTTCTACTTGTTGCAAACCACGTTTTAATTTTATTGACCTACCTTTTTTGAATGCATAAAGACATTTACTTCACGCAATAAAATCGTATTAAAATTTATGAGAACTTTGAACTACTAAATCTAACATCTTTAGAAAGCCACATCAACACCAGATTTAGTTCTCAATTTCATCTAGGACATCTAAATGGTGTTTGCCTTTCAAACAATCCTAGTTACTACTTCAAATATATAATGAATCTAAATATCACAATGCACATGATAGACTATGCTTGCAATACAAAGATCGTGATTAAAATCAATAGATAATAACCTATTATATTAGTGAATCAAAGAAAATGATTTGTTTAAAACATTAAGCACATAATCTTCTCATTATAACTACATTGCAAAATGGATCTAGTTCACGTTCGAACTTTGTTTTGATCAAATAGCTACTCACTCATAATCATAAATAACATTGCAATAACGTAAATAAAAGACATAGATAAAATACCTCTAGAATAAATACTTTAAATCTTTAAATCTTCTCTAAAAGTACATAACAATAAAGCAAATAACTTAAACAATAAAGAATGGGTCACAGAGCAATGGAATATTGAACTAAGTACTCAAGGGCAACTAAATTTGAAACTCTAGGCTTGTATTTATAGTATTCTAGTTAGTAAACATCCCAAACCAACTTAAACAACTCGTGGTTATCTTAAATTCTAAAAATCTCATCCAACGATTATCGACGATTTGTGTGATGGTGGAATCGCAATGAAAATCCATAATTTGAAGCTTACTGGTTATACGGATTTGGCCAGCGATTTGGAATCGCTGGGAATTGCTAGTACAACTTTCCAGTTCTTTCTTTGCTTCCTTGGTGTTGATTCTTCGCATATTTTTTCCTCTAGATTAATTCCTTCATAATCTTTCATTTTTTGTTCATTTCTACATATTCCATTTATTATCAAAAATAACAAAAACTAGAGAAAACCTCGAATAATATAGTCTTTCATCTAAAATTTTCTTAAAATGAACTATAAAAGATGTATAATTGTAGAATTATCAAATACCCCCAAACTCGACACTTTGTTGTCACGACCAAATGAATACTCTTAATCATATTCTTTTTTCTTCCCTCGTTCTGATGTCATTATTATATACTCCTATTCTTAAATAGAAATGATCTTTAAAATAAAACATATTACCTTCATAAAATAAAATTCATGATAGAATAGAAAGAACTAAAGAGCAACCATTTTATTTGAAATTTCAACCTCCTAATTGTGCAAAACACATCATAACTTAAAGTTTAACCAATCACCAAGGTCAAGACACTACATAAGTTTTCTTAGTCTCCACTGACAAGCATCAAGCTTACTTTCACTAATATAGAATCTTAAGATACAAAAATGACTAAATCAATCACATTTTCAAAAAATATTTTAAAATATTACCACAATCAAAGTTGATAGGAACTTTTATTACCAATAATCATCATTTCATATTCATTTGTTGGAATAAAAAGACATACTTCACTTAACTTAGCTTTAAGCACTTGAGCTAAATCTTTTATTTGAAGAGCTTTTCATAAACTTCTTTCATTTTTCCATATATCTCTCTTTCTTTCATCTTCAATTATTTAAGCTCATTTTCTTCTTTATTATTCTTTTTCATATTCCAATAGTTCCCTGCTCCATTTCCTTTGGAATCCGTTATTTTTTATAAGAATTATTCCTCATATTTTTCCCACCACTAAATTCCCTACTCCATTTCCTTTGGAATATGTGAGTCTCTCAGTTTTTTTTTTAAAACTCTTATTAGCTCTTCTCACTTTTACCATAGTCAAGGAAGTAATCTTTCCAACTAAGTAAAGTTTGGCTATTTCCTATTTTTCTCCTCAATTGTGGCATAAGTTCTTTTCATTACATATATGTATATTTATGTATATATATAAAATTGTTCAAAAATCTTTATATAACAAGATTATTAGAAATTTGTATTGTTTATCTTGCACTATTGTTTCGATTTTCTACCCATTATAATGATTAACACAAAGTAATCAATCCCCTCTAAACTCCTGTATTACACAATCTAAGAGAAGTCAAATAGGGTATAACGATTCCTTTTCATCATAAAATTTTTACTTTCATGGGTAATAATATATTACTTCCATTTCTAGACAAATCCAAATTATATTCAATTCATATTCCTAATTAAATAAAGTAAAAAGAAATGGGAAAATATTACCTATATTGTAGAAAATTTTAAAAAATTCACAATGTTTGACTAGATTCTACCTTTCATTTTTGCCATACTTTGCATCTTCATACTTCACTTCACCTAATACCCCCAAAATCATTCATAATCATGCCCTCAAGGTTTAAGAATTATGTTAAATTTTTCAACAAAAACAAAGATACCTCATGAAGCATAAATGAATAAACTAAATAATTAACTAATATAAGAATGAATCGAATACGTAAAGACAATTTAAAAACATTTTCAAGCATCATTGAATTAAATTGAACATATCAAACCATATCACTGTATCAAATTGCTAACATACCAAAGCAAATGTATCAAATTGTGAACATATACCACATCAATCAAAGTATTACAAACATGAACCTCACAAGAATAACACTCAAGAAAAGATATTATAAAGAAGAATAAAAATTCAAAATAGCCGTCCAGACTTCGCGTCCTCACCATCAACCCTATGATCAGGCTGTTGGGACTAGTAGCTCGCTTTAGGATCATATACAATGTAGTCTACTCCCTCCACTGGGTTATCTTCAGTAAAGACTCCCTGGTTGGGCATCCTCAGCTGGAGTGATGGAACATGAATGTTGGCTCCATCGCCTTGAGTATTCCTAGTCCTGCATTGTTCGAATACATAGATGCTTCAGGCGATCTCGTGTTTGTTCTGGAACATCAACTCTTGATGTCTCAAAGCTCTCATCCCATTACGTATGATTGACCTCATACATGCAGTGTAGTCATTTGCAGGTGGTTCTTGGCTTTTGTTCGTCTTCTCATTGTACGCGACATTCTACATTTCCTCTACATTTATTTGGTAATCTGCACATACTATTTTTCTCTCCTTAGTCTCTCTCCTTTGTGTAGTATTTATCTCTTATTCTTTCTCAGTTTTAACATATCTCGACACCTTCTTATTTTCTCAATGACATCGTCGGTGATGGTCTTATCTAGAATAACATCGAAGTTGACTCCTCTTATCGGAACTCAGTCTTGTTTGCAAAAACCAGTAATCATTAGGGGAAAAGGCAGCCCTTTATTTTTTCTAGTGGTTATGGTATTCCTTATCTATTCATAGATTATTTGGCAAACATCAATATACCCGGTCCCTTGGACTATGTGGTATAAGAAAGTTGCCATATAGTTCACTATGTTGTAGTGTTGTAAACTAGGCTGTAGACTCGCGTTCAAGAAAAAGTTTCAAGCTTTAGTTGTTTTCCTAAAATATTTAGTTTGTATAAGTTTTGGATACATTTCTAAATCAAAATAGAAACCATCCCTTCGAATAGCTTCTGAATCGTTCCTAATGGGATCGTGGGGAAATCCATGTTTATACATGTATTCAAGTTTAGGGTACTTAACATTTAGAATTCGATGAAGCATACCATGATACTTGGGAGGCCTTTCACTCATTCTGCTAAGATATTGATTGATGTGGAAAGCAAGGCAATCTTAATGAGATGGCACAGTGACATCACTCTGATGCGAGATAGGAAAGTTATTACTCTTCCTGATGAGTATGACTTGATGTCGACACCCCGAGTGCCATATTTTGACAACTCAAAGTTCCTAATTATCAAGTTCATATGTACTAATATATCACCCAATTAGGAAATAGAGGTTGAAAACGTAGAGCCATCGACGTTAAACACTTGCGCTTATAGGAGGCAGCCAAGAAATGTAGGTTAGGATTAGGAATAGTTATTTACTTCTTTAAATAAGTGGCTGATGGCACAATTGGAGAATAATTAGGTTAGATTTGAGAAACTCGACATACTTACTTGTCGAGTGACTATTCATCAGAGTGTAGTAAAAACAATTGTTTTTAATTTGTTAAATGAGTAATCCATTTTTTTGTTTCATAGCATTTGCATTCTGCTACTTCTACTTTAACCACTTCATTTCATTTCATTTATTACCTTCCATTTTGGTTTCACTTGTTCTTTTAGATTGTGTATGGTTGTTGACTTTCCTGAACCTTGAGGAAAAGGTTCAAGATAAATTCGAGGGTATGCAAGTATGCAGTTGGATTGAATACATGGATGAACCGTAAGAATTTTCAAAAAAATTTGGCAATTTTTCAGATTTATTTTAAATTTTTGGCAAAATATAGTAATACAGTTTAATTTATTTCATTGATTGATGGTCTGGTAGGTTATTACACATTTTTAAACATGTGAATTCATTTTTTTTTTTTTTCATTTGTTTTGAGCCTAAGCGAATGCCCAATTCTAGCTTAGAATAATAGTTGACAATTTGAGAATTCAATTTGGAGTGATGAATGCCATAAAATGAACAAGACCTAAGGTAGAGCATAGGTGAAACATCAAGTTCTTGTGATTGGTCTATTGATTGAGGCAACACCAATGAGTGCTAGTGTGGAGTGAATGCTCTATGCGAGATGTGAAAACAGGTAGTCACAATAGGATAAGAGTCAACTTAATCACTACTGATTCCAGAATAAGTTTGCATCCATCTAAAATTAAGTATAACTGAAGAATAAAATTGGGGGAAGTCATAGGTAGTGTTTGTTTAGCTCTTAGCCTTAGCCTACTTATAATGTATCCCTAGTAAGCCAAGTTGAGCTGACTAAACCTGGTTCCTTCATCACCTATCATAAAACCCATAACCCAAAAGCTTTATAATCCTTTTACCTACATTTGAAGGCTAAATTAATCATATTAAAATTGAGAACTGCTAACAAAATTTCTTAAATAAAATATATAGTGTCCCAAAATTTTCACAGGAAAAGTAGTATAAAATCTAATGGTGAGAAAAGTGAAGAAGACAAAAGCCACTAGAAATGTAGCAGGGACCGTACAAAATAACTATTTGGTGAAAGAAAAATAGAGAATATATATATAGGTGAAATGAACAAAGGTGGAAGTCTTAAAAACACCTAAAGTAAAAAAATTTAGCTCGAGTGCTTGTAGCTAGATTAAGTAAGTCTTTCCAATGCTTTGAATCTTTTAATATCCATTTCCTTGTTACCCCAACCAAGCCATAATAACCAAAAAGGAAGTTTTATTGACTCCAAATGATGTTTTGAATGTTTCAAGGGAATGGTTTTCTAAGTTTCTATTTGCGGAATCATGGTATTGAATGACTTATTTAGAGATTGTATGTTTTCGGCTGGTTAAAAGTTCTGAGGTACTAATGATTTATAGATGGCTTTAGTTGTGATGAAGCCTAGTGTTTCGCTGAATATTTCTTAGGAAAGTGGCTGAAATATCTTGGCTCAAAGTAACCAGCTTTGCTTAAGTGTTCTTGTTCCCATTTACCAAGTTTGTTGAAACCAATTTTTTGAGTCCATTTTAATTAGAGTGGGGCATTAGAAGAGCTAAATTGTAATTTGTGCATACAAGTTGATTATCTTATACTTCATTGCTTAGGATGAGCAATTGTCTAAGTTTGGGGGTATTTGTTAAGTAATCATCTATACTTTGTTTTTGTACACTTTGTTGTGAATTCCAACACTTTTATCATCATTTATACTAATAAATTGTTGTTTTGTGTTTTTGGGGTTAAAACAGGCTATTGGAAGAAAATGAGAGATTTTCCAAAAGAATTAGTGAAAAAAGCCAAGAAAAGGCTCAACGCCTCTAGTTGGTCAGACATTGTCATGGAATCGCAGGGCTTGACTTATGTTTATTAATGATTTGACACAGAACTTGGACCAAGAAACACCTTAAGAAGACCAAGGAGAAAATCGAGAGTCAAACAGTTAAAACACACCCAGTGCTTTGGAGTGTACGTGAGGCGCTGCGACATAGCTGGACCCAATTCGAAACAAATTGGGCAGAAAATAACGCATTGCAGGGATTAAGCATCGATTCTTCAAAGATGTGCCTATTATACATACGATGTTGAACAAATATAAGGATTTGAAATCCCGAATTCGGTAAATTTGTTAAATTTGGTGAATCTATTCCATTGTATTTTCGACCCATATAAAAAGTTAGGTTTGGACGTGCGAGAGAGGATCTCATCTTATTACTATCTCCAGTTCTCAAGTTTGGAAGAGAGGAGCTCTCAAAATTTTTGTTGTTCGTTCTTTTACTTTTAAGTATTGTATAATTCATTTTATTGTTGTAAATTAGTTTATATGTATATTAGTAACTAAGTCTTTACTGGATTGAAAGTTTTCTACAATTGAAAGTATTGATGTTATGAGATTTTGTTCTTTAAAATGAAGTCTCCTTTCATTGGAATCTTGTAACTTTGGTTTAGTTGATCATAATTATATTAGTTTTCATTAGTATAGATTGAATATTCTTTGCTTGTGTAGTGGCCAATGCATAGGTGGGTGTGGGAAATCTAGGTAAGTGAACCTACCACCGCTTAGTAAAGGGACTTACGTTAGGTGACAAGTAGAGCCTTGTCTATTGTCAATCGATGTGCTCATGTAGATTTAAAGTATAAAATGGATAACTATTCATACTATTTATCACTTGGGGTAAATGTTTTCATGAAACGTTAAGGTTGCTAGACCGCAGAAATCCCACGATACATCCGATGGTTTTATGAATCTAGTAAGTATATGGTAGTGTCGCCCATTCCTACCATCGACCTGGGAAACAAAGTGATCGCACTCGCCTATGAGAATATAATAAAATGAATATCCCTTGTAACCAATGATTAAGACAATTACTTGACAATTGTGACAGATCTCTTAATCCATGATTTTATTATATTGTTGGAATTATTGTTTTAAATTGTCTATGTATTCTTCTATTGTTTAACGTAAGTTGTTCAGTTTATCTATTCTAGATGAGGCTAATTAGAAATTTAAACCCCATTTCTTTTTATTTGTGGCATAGGAATCCTTCTCAGTGTCTGTGGGTCCGACCAAGTACTTGCCTCACTACATATCTAAGTAGTCGATAAATCGGGACTATTATTGGTGATGTACGACGCGGCATCACAACACAAAAAAGGCTCTTAGATAGTTGTTGATCTTCTCCTCCCCTAGTCTGCTACACTAGGGATCTACATTCACACCATCAACAAAACAAGACGACGAGTCTAGGTAAATCCTAAGAACCTACTTTTCTACATTTCCAAATATTAACAAAAGGTATCTAAAATAATATAAAGAGAGAAGGATTACTCAAATGAGAATATGCTAGAAGACACCACAGCTAAAAACAATGAGACTAACTCAAGACGAAGTAGTAATGATCTATGTCCGGTCGACCAAGAGCTACGTCACATCAGCTTATTTTTCCACTTTAGAGGACTGCGTACTTTACCGCATCAGCCGAATAAAATCTTTCCGACAACCCCTCAGAAACTAATCCTGTGTGTCGCGCAATACTATTGGCGAGTTTCGACATGACCAGGGAATTTAACTTTGCGTGTCGCGCACATTTTAATCAAGTCAGGGGGCTTAAATACAAGATCTGCTTTAATAATAAAAGGAATAACTCAAGCTCAGATTTTATGACATGGCTACTGCTTAAACAAGTACAAAAGAATAAGAGTACAAATTCATAATTCACCTATACGAATAGCAAGCTATTTATACTAATAGCAAGCTATTTTAGCTCTATCAATGTTCAAAACAGCAAAGAATTTATAGCACAAGGATTTGAATCAATGAAAGTACTCAAACAACATATTGCCATAAAAGGAAGCTCATTAAGTGAGAGAGATACACACAAGTCATGGCATCGATATTAAAATGGATAAACCACTCAAATAGACTGTGAATCAGAATAATAAAAAGAATGAAATGGATAAAAGTGCCCAAATAGGTTTACTTACCTCAAATAAAATGCAAGCTTGTACCGGCCTCCCGACACCTCAAAATGTGTACTCAGACTGTCGAGGCTCTCCCCTAGGCTCCTGGAATCATTAAATATGTTTTAGACTATATTCAGGTCATTGGGTAGGGTTTTAAGCTAAGTTAGAAAATTTTAGACCTTTTAAGAAAAAACAAGAATCTTCAATAACAGAAAATGCAAAATTAACAAGGCCATAACTTACTCTACTTAAATCCAAATCTAGATTGTCAGTAGTATATTTTATGTGGAATTTGATAATGAATCTAATAGTACAACCATGTTTAAAAAAACAAGTTCATTTGCTAACCGAAATCTAATAATGATAGAATTTTCATGAAAACCCAACTTGGCCAAAGAAGACTTCTAAACTGATCAACAACAACTAATAAGGACTAAAATTTTGTTTAGGATCAAAAGTATCATGATTCACATCTTAAATTCATCAAAATTTATACGCAGTAGATAAAAAAAACTAGCATTTTCATCAAAATAGAATACAAACTTCAAAGTGTCATATCTCTTTCAATTCAAACATAAATTTCAAGGATGTCCAGTGCATTTGGGATTAAATTTGATGAGGAATCTAAAAATATATTAAGATTTGGAAAATGAGATAATTTGTCCTCTTAAGTTAACAAAATTAAGAACTATTATGAAACCCAAATCTTTTACCAAAATTCCCCAATTTTGAATTTGGGAATTGCGGTTGGAGAAGAAGCTTTGATTTGATAAAAACCAGCAACAAAGGCTTTAATTCCATTATTCAACAAAAGCCCTATGATAAATAACCCAATTTCTCAAAATTTGAAACAAAAGAGAGATAAACACTCACCAAGTTCTTGTAGACTTGATTTTGTTATTTAAAAGCTCTAATGAACTTATTGCTTCCTAAATCACAAGAATTTCAGCAAACTTCAACCCCATTTTTTTATTCCTATGAGTTCATGAAAGTGCATCAAAGCACTAATTTGATATGTGTTTATATATTTATATATCTGTACAAATGACCCCTAATCATGACCATACATCTAATGTCTTATTCTCATGTCTAAGTTAATCAAATGAACCTCTTTTAGTCCTAACCCCACTAACTACAAGGTTCTAACACATAAGGTTACACAAATTTCCTAGAGATGAGTCTTAGCATACACCTTCAGGCTTGTCTTATGGTGTATGATTTGTTCCCTAACTTAGGCTACATATTTGATTTGATATTAACTATAGGCCATTATTCAAATAGATAAATTGGTTACACTAACTTGTATATTAATTCAAATGACTCACAAATAACTATCACACGGTCCTACACTCGCATGCCTCTTGAGGCGTGTCCCCGATCGTGTCTCAATGTCTATAAGAGATAAGTAGAGATGACTTAATAAGTCCCCACATATACACTACACTAGGAATACATCACTCAAAACTAAAATATACCTCGGCCACGTGCTTCGGTTGATGTGCGTATCTTGATGCGGGTCCCAAGACATGGGTCATTGATCCTGTTTATGAATAAAAAATGATTGGAAATTTATGTCGTGAAATATCTTCCCAATTAATGGAAATCTTATCCTCAAAATTAAACTCAAGTTAGGATTATACCTAACTTGAAAATGTACAGTAATGTGTCTTGCATATTGTTTTCCCGCTCCCATGTAAGTTCCGAGTAGTCATGGAACTGCCACTTATTGAGTACCTTCAAGATATACTTGCTCCTCAACTGTTGTACCTTTTAATCTAGGATCCAGATAGGCCGTTCCTCGTAAGATATGTCCTCGCTCATGTCAATCTGGCTCAAGTCGACTGTCGATCGTGCACCTGATTTTGACTTAGCTAGTTGAAGCATAGAAATGTGAAAGACTGAATGAATCCCTGACATCTAAGGAGGAAGCTCGAGCTCATATGCAACTTTCGCAACACATCTCTTAACCTTGAAAGGCCCGATGATCTAGGTGCTAACTTGACTTTCAACCTAGATCTCTAAAGACCCTTCTTAGGGAAGACCCTTAGATAGACTAAGGCTCAATCAACATACGTGAGATCGCCGAGATACTTGTCTGCATATTTCTCTACCACTCCCAAGCATCTTAAAGATTCTGATAAATCTGTCTCACCTTCTCCGTGTGGTCAATAACCATCTTAGGCCTCGCTAACTCTGAGTCTTCTTTCTTAGCCCAACGCGATAGGGAGCGACACGAAATGCGATATAAAGCTTCAAATGACACCATCTTAATGCTAGCCTGATAACTGTTGGTATATGCAAACTCATATAACACTAGGTATTCCTTAAAAAAATCGCTAAACTCCAATACATAAGCCAGAGCATATCCTCGAGAACATGAATCAACATCTTAGTTTGACTATCAATCTAAGGGTTAAATGCTATACTGAACTATAGGCACACACCTTAGTAATCTTACATACTCCGAAACATCCTGGACGTATACATAGCATCTTTGTTTGACGTGATAGTCAATGGTACCCTATTGAAGCTTGATAATCTCTCTCGAACAATATACTTAATTAATCTAATGTGTAGTGAGTTGCAAATAGTATGAAGTGAGCAGACTTCATCAATCTATCTACAATAACCCATATCGAATCATGTTTCCTGGCAGCCCTCCGCACTTTTCTGAAAAAATCAATGGTGATGTTTTCGTTTTCCACCTTGGAATGGGAAGTGGCTTTAAGAGTCCACTAGGTGTACGATGCTTAGCGTTCACATCTGTTGGTAAATTCCATAGTTCCTGATGAACTCAAACAACTCGCCTTCATCCCAGGCCATATAAAAGATGTATCTACATATCATGCTACATCTTGGTCTTGCTTGGATGAACGATAAATCAAAAATGGTGCGACTATTGAAAAATGACATCTCTCAGCTCTACCATTAAAGGTATCCATAATCTGCCATTGTAACTCAGATAATGATCTAATGTCTCTGCTTAGTCAACACAATATGTACTAAACGCTCACTCGCTGAACCTCGGGTACAACCTATTTTTCCTTTGACCCTCTTACACTCTCTAAATAGACACGGTAAGTACTATAATCTACGCACATATCATCACTTGAGTATCGGTAGGAACATCTAATTGTCTCGCTATCGCCACTGCCTCAAGTAACCCATTCTTAGGTGTCATGTAACATCTGACAACCTCTACATCTCTAGTTTGTCTCCTACTCAATGCATCTGCCTTTTCCTAGAATTTTCCTGGGAGATATTCTGAGGAAAAGTCGTAGTCGTTCAAGAACTCTAACCATCTGCACTATCTCATGTTCACCTCTTTCTATGTGAAGAGATATTTCAAACTCTTGTGATTGGTGAACAGTGTGAATCTCACTCCATACAGATGATGTCTCCAAACTTTTAGTGCAAAAACAATTGTTGACAATTCCTAATCGTGTGTGGGGTAGTTCTTTTCATATATCTTTAGTTGTCTGAAAGCATAAGCCACTGCTCCTCTGTTTTGCATCAACATGCAGCCTACACCAATATGAGAAACATCTATGTGCATTAAGAATCTCTGTCCAGCCTTTAGAAACACTAACACCGACGCGGTAGTCAACAACCTCTTCAAATGAGAAAATGCGATCTCGCACTACTCAGTCCACTAAAAAAGACATTCTTATGCCTCAATCTTGTAATTGGTGAAGTGATCATTTAAATATCCTTCACAAATCGACGGTAGTAGCCTGCCAATCCTAAAAATGTCTAATCTCAGTTAATGACGTCAGTGCTAGCCAATCTATGATAGTCTGACTTTTGGCCGGGTCTACTGCAATCCTTGTTGCCCAACAACCTGACCCAATAACTTGACCTCTTAAAGCAAAAATTCACACTTATTGAACTCAACGTAAAGTCGGTGCTCCTTCAAAGTTTGCAATGTTTCCTCGAGGTGTTGCTCGTGGTCATTTCAAGTCCTCGAATAGATCAGAATGTCATGGATGAAGACTATCATAAAGTAGTCAAGAAACAGATTCAGAACCTGATGCATCAAATCCATAAACATGGAAGAAGCATTGGTCAGCTCGAATGAAATGATTGTGAACTGAAAGTGTTCGTATTTGGTGTTGAATGCAGTCCTAGACTTATCTACATCCTTGATCTTAAGTTGATGATACCCTGATAACACGTCTATCTTAGAGAAAAGTTGTGCTCCCCTCAGTCGATCAAACAAATCACCAATCCGTGGAAGTCATGTTCTTGACTAAAACTCTATTCAGTTGCCTATAATCGATAAATAATCTCAGACTGCCATCCTTCTTTTAACGAAGAGGGACGGTGCTCCCCGTGGTGATATGCAAGGTGTGATGAATCCCTCTTCCCCATAGCCTCTAACTCTCTCACAGCCATGCGGTACGTCGGTATCGAAATAGGCCTAAAGCCTAGTACCAAGTCAATGATAAAGTTTATCTCTCACGGCAGTAATAAACCATCTACGAACACATTTGGAAACTCAAAGATAACAAGAAGATCCTCTAATCTGGGTCCCTAACTTTCTGCTATCTTATACAATGCTACTAGAGTCTCCATTTCCTCACTAGTTACAAGTCGAACCCTCATGCTAATGGCTTTCTGTGAATTACCACTTTATGTAAATATCAGACACCATGGGATTTCAAATATTATTGTCTTGCTGAAATAGTCGATATATTCGTGGTACGCTGCCAACCAATTCGTTCCTAACAATGCGTTGAACTCTAAAAACTCGAAAACTTAGAAGTCCGTAAGTAACTCTACCTCATTAATTTCTAAACCCTATCCTCAACTGCAGTACTAAAAATCAAGTGTACTCTAACCTTAACAGGTGTCAATCCAAGGATGCCTATCATGTGACAAATATTGAAAGAAATAGTAGACCTAGATTCAAATAAAACATGCATATCTCTACTGTAAATAAAGATCATACCCTCAATGATTCCATGAGTCGCCTCAGGATCTAGTCATGCTACCATGTGAGCTCCCTCTTTGCGCTACTAAGGGTACCTTGTGGTTAGCCATAGGCACACCTTTATCATATGTCTTACCTGGCTACAATGGTAACAAGTAACCTACATGCGCTGTCCGTACTGTTGTTCCTGAAACATACCATATTATTGTGCCTAACCTTGTGTTTGCCTTTATCAATGTCTAAAACCATCTTGGCCTCAACCTCTTCTCTGCCTTGCTCACCTTTTGCTGTTGTTGTGGTGCATGTAGTGCTGATAATACCTACCTATCGCGAGTTGGCAAATGAGTTTTACCATAAGTAACTTGTATGGGAGCACGAGGTGGTGCATAGGGCGCTACTGATATGTAGAGAGTTGGTCCCCTGCGCCTCTTGGACTTTCTTATTTCCTCTCCTGTTTCTTTGCCCCTCTACCTCCTCCGAAAGTCTGCACCTTGATCTGCTATTTG
Source organism: Stephania cephalantha (assembly GCA_039657325.1). Classification (NCBI taxonomy): domain Eukaryota; kingdom Viridiplantae; phylum Streptophyta; class Magnoliopsida; order Ranunculales; family Menispermaceae; genus Stephania; species Stephania cephalantha. The sequence goes on along the minus strand of CM077578.1, from coordinate 25,590,842 downwards.
TATGGGTCCCCGCGCCTCTCTACGCAACTCGTATGTCTCAAGAGAGAAGGCCTGCTCATACATCACCTGTAGCGATTTAGCTCCTATCTTGACCACGGGGTGTGCAATATCATGTCTCGATCCATCACCAAAGTAGAAGGCATTGTTTGCATTACTCTTAACAAAGTCCTTGACAAACTGTCTTAAGAAGCCGTATATATCTCTATAACTCATAACTGACTAACTCTTCCTTAAAGTGCCTTAGTGCCATGAACTTCTTCTTCATCAACTTCATCATAAAAGCTGAAAAGTACTGCTTGAAGAACTCCTTCTTCAAGTCATGACAATAAGTAAAAGTAATACTGTTGGCCACTATGGTCCTCCACCAAACATTTGCACCCTTTTCTAGGGTGTAGTAAGATAGGACTAGCTGAAGTCTACCTTCAATCCCTAGCAGTAGATACAACTTCTTTTCTGACAAAACCCATCTCTCTATCTTATTGTGGCCTCTCTTTAGCGACAAACACTTGCTAAAGCCTGATGAGCTCATTCACCAACTTGGTGTCCCTCGACAAGATAGCAGTTTTAAAAGACATAAGTGTGGGAATGGGTGTGTTATAGGCTATAACTACTTCCAATATTGCAATAATCGTTAGCCCCGGTGGATGAGGTATTATCGGCTATACCGGTGGCCGTAGTAGTGGTGGTACTAGTGCTTCTGGCCCTGCGGTAGTCATGGCCGGTGAAGTAGGATTCTCAAGTTTCGAAAGTGCTGAAGTAGTAGCAGTGATAGAGGCGGGAGTGGTCAGTATGAGTGCGGTCATGTGTGCCACCATGAAGGAGATGAAATCGACCAACTATTGTCCCTGAATTTCTATTCGGTAACATGACCTCTGAAAGTTTTCAAGAGCACCGATAGAAGGCAAATTGGTGCTAGCGCCCATGTCTCTACCCTCGCGTGGATCCGCTATCTGAGTCTACATGTTAACAGCGAATGCGACATCTGCTACTACGTAGCATTCCACAGATTTATACATACCCAAATTAACATGTACATATAATAATCCCAAGATCACTTCAACTCACATCCCAACTAATGGGTTTTATGCAAGGATCGTATGGTTTCCACATCTAAGGTTTTTGTTTAATTCTATTTTCGTGTTATACTTTTTGAAAACTGGGCTTTGATACCAACTTTAACGGCCCATTTCCTTAAATTAGGCACCACCCAACCTAATACCATCATTAAGCCATAATTCTAACCACGTAGGACTTAACAACGTATTAGTCACCCTTTTAATCTTATTCATCTCATTATTCGTGTTCATAACAAGTATTATTCACATCTCATTATTCGTGATTTTAAGAGTTACTTATTACTTTCTAATAGTCGATTGTGTTTTAGTGGAAGTCCTACATAAATTGCACAAGCATTATTTATAATTAATAAGTGTGGTAACCATGAAACAACGATGACATGTGTATATATATATATATATCAAAAGAGGTGGTAAAACCATGTTATAAACATGTGCCAAGTCAGGAACTAGTCGGTCAACCTAATATACAGTCCAAAAGTATACAAAAGACATATGGTATGTAAATACATACAATATAAACGAAGACCTATATGTGATAGTCACTTATCTTTTCTTTGCCTGGTCTACTATACGAGGAATCTATACTTTCACCATAAAAAAAGACGCCGAGTGAAATATGTAAATCCAGAGAAGCCACTTGTCAACATTTCCAAATATAAACAAAAGGTATCTAAAAACATATAAACAAAGAATTATTGCTTAAACGAAAATATGCTAGAAGACATCATAGTTAAACAAAAGGAGACTGACACAAGGCGAAGTACTAATGATCTAGGTCTGTTGGCCGTGAGCTACGTCACATTAGCCAATTTCTCCACTCTAGAGGACCGTAAATTTTATCGCATTGATAAGTGATTATTTAGACTTATATATAGGACTGCTATAGTAGTATATTTAGTGTAAATATCCCAAAATGAACTCGAATTTATGGTATTTAAGTATTTTCAGGTATAAGAGGTGTAAAGGAGAAAAACAAGTGATTTCGTGAAGAAACAAAGCTAAAATGCACAAAATTAAGGTCGATGTTGTAGCAAATAGGCTTGACGTCGTTGGAAGAGGCTAGACAGCGTAGGTAAGGCATGAAGGACCAAGTAGAGAAAAAAAGGAGGACAACATAGCCGATGTAGTGGCGGCGTCATGGAACAAAAGAAACGGTGCCAGGGAGGTCTATATAGGGCGCTAAAATTACTGAATGAGGAAAATTGCACATAAAGTGGCCAAACTGTCATGGCGCCATATCATTGCACTCACAACACCAGATCACTTATGGACATCGCCAAACTAAAAGTAAGAGTTCTATTTCATATGGAATTTTCTACTAGGGTTTCTAATTGTTTTCAAAAGTGTGTTAGGAGTATAAATAGGTATTAAAAATGGATCCCATGATATGAATGTTATGTTAAAGTAGTTTAAATGGATTATAAAGTTGAAAAGTGCAATGGTTAGAATTTGTATTGATTATGAGTGTAATGCTACGAACATCTTGATCACGCATTTGTGGATATTAGGTTTTAGAAGTTATCATGGCCATTAAAGCTTTTAAGCCGAATATGGACGATACAACTGTAAAATATATAACATCTATATATAGTTATTAATTATGGAGGCATGGATAGTAAACTTAATTGGTTATGAATTAAAAGATTTAGAACTTAGGGAACGTGGAACTTATATTATTCACACCGATAGGTGGAGTTCTAGTTTATACATTAGAATTTTTTCTGTCACAATAGTGGGTTGATGTGGATTTGAAGGAAATATGTCTATTCTAATTAGGAATTGCAAACACATAATGAAGATGAAAGAAGTGAGTTGAAAAGCATTGTTATTCATTACTAATGTGAAGTTGTGAACTTAGATCTTCTTAATATAAGAGTTTAAAAGTTATTTACATTGTTTTGATAGAATAGGAGAGTTTAGTTTAAAACTCAATTAGGGATTTCCTTATAAATAGAGTAAGTCTAACTATGTATACTAAGTGCAATACACCTTTCCCTTAGGAAGATATTCGTAATCAACGTAACTTGGTCAAAGTATTACTAAAATCGAGCCATTATACTTATGACGAAGATCAAGTTTTTGGCCCCGTTGCCGGGGATAGGTAGCCACATCAACTTAGTTTACAAAATAATTAAGTTTTAGTTTAAGTAATTTACTTTCTAGATTATAGAAATAAAAAGAAGGTAAAAAGTTTAAGTTTCATGTTTGACAATTTGCACTTTGATCTATAGTGTTTTCTTTTAGGGAGAATTAGAGCATGCGTAGCAAATGAGAGAAGGACTTCGTGCCTTGCGACCCTGAGATTGACATAACCAACAAAGGAGAGAAAAAGAAAGAAATCAAGATGATGGAGGTGACACGTGTCGAACGTGGACAAAAATTTCCCATATTTTACTATTAATATGCAGTAATGACAAATGAGATATCGTCTTCACAAGGATTTTTCAAATATCTTATGAATTAAGGCTACCCTAAAGTTTTAACTGGATTTAACTTGTTTTAATTTAATTAATTTAATCAAACGGGAATTAAACACTTTATAATATGCTAATAAAGTAAAAAATTAATTAAAATAATTAAACTAATAATAATTTAAATTTTAAAAACTAACTTAATATGCTCAAACTAATGATTCAAACAATCAATAAATTAATGTAAATTAAATATCTAACAAACACCTGAGTAAACCCCCACTAAACAATGTAATACACTTGGATTGTTTTCAAATACTAAAATATAACATCACTTTATAATCTAGCTATAATTATTTCATATGGAATCTTGGAATCATTAAATCCTAATTCATAATAGGTTGATAGCCTTTAGCCTGCTACCGATTTTCCTCAATTCAATGGAAATGTCACATTCTTATCATTGTAAATCAACCCAATGGATAAAACACAACACCGTAGAAATACGATAGCATTAAGTTCTATAAAAATCATGCCTAATCTAATCCAATATTAATCAAAGCCGTATAATAAACAACTTAGAACTGAATCACCTAGAACATCCACTCGTTAAATGTCCTATAGAATAATCCTTATTACTACTACTATAATTTTTGTGAATAACTATAGACACAGAATTGAATACTCTATATTGAGGAACATATTAGACAAAATGCACTCAACATAAAGAATTACTAGTTGTAATACGCAAAAACAACTTGTTTTATTCGTGATTGACGTGTATGAATTGATTTAAAGCACTAAATACGTGATTCCATAATTATAACTACATAATAATCCAAAGTACATTACATATCTAGGCTTTGTTTAGATTAATTAACAACTCACACATGCTAGAGATAAATAATGCAAATATATAATTAAAATACAAACTGAATAAATAAATACCTTAATATAAATCAAAGCTCCTATTTATCTTCAAACATCAATAAAAATAGACAATATAAATAACATAAAGTAAAGCAAAAGGAAATAGTTATTTCTAAGCTCTCTAGTCCTATATATAGTTCCCCTAAGAGTACATATCCTAGATAAATATAAGTTCCTCATGTTAATCTAAAAAAAGTCACCAACCTCAGTGATTTTCAACAATTCCTCAATTGTACACAAATTACTAAGCAAATCATTGAATTTAGCTTTCAATTTTCCACTGATTCAACTAGCGATTTCTAGTTCATTCTCCAATTCGTGTTGGATTCACTGGCCTTTCCTTACTGCCGATTTAGGTGGCAATTTATAGTGTTACTACAAATCACTCGGTGGGCTTCTTTTCTTGTCGACTATTTTGCTCTTCTTTATATTTTCTACCATTTCTTCATTTTCCTATTTAAAACTTGAAATCATAAGAAAAAGAGAATACCTAGCGTAGTATCACTATATAAAATTAACCTAAATTACATTGAAAAACATATCTAATTATTGACTTGTCAAATCAACCCAAACTCAACACTTTGCTGTCCTGAGCAAAGAAATACTATTAATCATATTCTTTTTTTTTTCATTTTTATGTACATATTTCAATCTAATTCATCTTAAGTTTAAATAATAGAGATTTTAAAATAGAAGTGATCTTCAAATGAAAGCATAATAAGCACAAGGAAATGAAAGTTATGATAGTATAGAATGATTTAAACAAAATGAATATCCCTTAATAATAACTCAACCACCAAATGTAACACTCTTTAGAACCTAAAGTTCATTACCAAGGCCAGTACACAATATAGGTTTTTTCAATCTATACTAACAAGCATCAAGCTTATAATAACTAATATAGAATTTTAAAACACAAAAATCACTAGATTAATTTCAATTTTAGAAAATACTTTATAATATTACAACAATAAAAATCCAAAGGAATTTTGCCAAGATACTAAAGAATATATATCGCTTAAAACTTGTTAGATTAAGAACTACTTTATTCAACTCTAGCTTCAAATACTTAAATTAAATCTTTTCTTCTAAGTGTTTATGAACATCTATTTTTTTCATCTCTTATTTTCTTTCTGCTTCATTCTAAATATTTTTTTAACATATTTCTTTTACTTTAGCTTTTGAGTCCTTACTCCATTTCCTTTGGACATTCTCACATTTTTTCCACTATAGATTCCTTACTCTAGTTCCTTTGGAATCTATAGGACTCTCTATATATTTATAAACTCTTGTTAACATTTCTTGCAATTCACTAAAAATGAAGAATGTATTCTTTCTAACTTATAGAAATTCATCAATTTCTAACCTTTTTTTCTTTTATTTGTAGCATAATAGTTTTCTATATATACTATAAAAACACTTAATTCTTTTGTATCATAAAATTCTTAGAAATCTATCACGTTCATCTTGCATTATTGTTTTGATCTTCTACCTATTATCATGACTAACACAAGACATTCAATTTAGTGTTCATATCAAGTAGTAAAGTTAACCAAAAAGGTAAGCAAGAAATTTATTCATTCTATCATAAAATTCACTTGGTAGTAAAAATATCACTTCAATTCGAAATTTTTCAAACATTCAGTATCATTCTTACTAAAAATAAAGTAAAATGAAAATCAAACTTCCTTGAATTTGGAAGAAATTAATTTCGTCAACTTACTTGAGTTTTTGAACTTTTCTATCTTTCTTTCCTTTCTTTGCTATCATTGTCATACTTCACCTAAAATACCCCCAAACTCATTCTATACCTTATCCTCAAGGTTTTCAAATGAAGTTCGATTTTCAACATAATGAACATATCACGTGAAGCATAAACATTTTGATATATGTAATAAAAATATAAATAAAGATTCAAATATATCAAATTCAATAGTTTTCAAATTAATGGAATGCAAAAGGAACATAAACTTTCATTAACAAAAATTTCACCAAGAGTAATACATTGTATCATTCAGTCATTCATTGCATACAAGAGAGAAAAGATTTACACAAGGTGTTGTCCAGAAGTAAGTTCATTATCAGCTGCATCATCTTCATCCAATTTCGTAAAAGGTTGGGAAACATAACTATCAGTTGGGTTGTAAGTCCTAGTTGGAAACTCCAATTGCAGAAAGGGGAACTCGACACTTCTCCTTGAGTCATGCAAAGAGCTATCATGTATTCTCTCAGACATATAATGGTAGCATTGTAAATTCCTTTCGTTTGTCATCATCATTTCTTCATTGCGATAAATATACATGTGGCTACACATGAATGATGATAATATGATTCAAAAAAATCGTCTCCTCCTAGGTTGTGATGAAGATGGTGCCAAACTCGTAGGATCATTCTATACGTTTACTCCAACCATTAATCTTGTCGCTCTATGTCTTTTTTCTTCTTTTTCTTTCTATTTTTGATTATGCTTCGTTTCCTTGATTCTCTCACATTTATTGCATTAAATGATTCTCGTTCATTCTTCGAGTCATTATATCCTACCACCTTTTTCATTCATTGTACTCCCACATCATTTATGATCCTATAATGCAATACATCAAATTCTGTATCGAAACCCACCCCAGCTTTCTTACGTAATTTAATGAGCAAAATTGGAAACAATAATCCTTTATTCTTTTTAGTCTGCATAGCGAACTTCATAGAATTAAGTATAATTTTTTCAACATCAATATAACCCTTCGTTGTCACTATATGGTACAATAAAGCAGCTTTGGAGTTCTTCACTTCAAAGTGTTGCTTGGTTGTACAAAACGACATCTCTATAATATAACTCCAACTCTTCGTAATCTTCCTAAAATAGGTGATTTCAAAAAATTTAGGCGCCCTACCCTATTAAGTGCAAATCTTGTCGTTAAAGGTATCTCTAACGCATCTTGGATTGTTAGAGTGGGGTAAGACTCCTTATTTTCATAATTGACATTCGGGTAATCCTCCTATTTTCTTTGTCTCTATCTTGGTAGAGCGAAAAATCTATTCAACCTCGCAAGTCAAATATCAATTTTTGTCCCTTTAACTACTACTTTGTCCCATTCCCTACTAACATGTCCATTAGCATAAAATTGTCATATAATTTCTAAAGATCCACTTTTAACTCTTCCCGCATAGTCTCACAAAAGGTGTTCCCCTTCCCTGTCTTTGATGATGCTCATAATTTGGTCCACATACTTGCTTACATTTTCATTGTTGAACCCTCTCTCATGAATTATGACTATTTGTTTTATCACTGTAATATCTAATCTGAGCTCTAAGTCTCTCACAAACAAATAAGGTCATAAGGCACCAAGTGACTAGGTTCTGGATTCTTTAAATATTCTTCCTCATTAGAAAAAAATGGAGATTATTCTCTAAGTTTGGCCCTCCCAAGTCTAGGTTCTCTAATGCTAATCCCAGTAGGTATTATATTCTTTAGGTGGGTCGCATATTTCTATTTTAGTTTGGGTTGCACTACTACTCTCCCTTTATCTTGTTTACTACCTCTACCATTTCCTTTACCTCGTCCCGCCATAGAATAATTTAACTACGATGAAATAGGTAAATTGAAATCCTGTCGTTGAAATTCCATAAAAGCAAGGTATGGAAAACTAGTTTATAAAAAGGTTTTAGCATAAAATTTCGAAAGAGTTGAAAGTAATTTGTATAAAATAATTGTATTAACATATCCCTTTAAGAAGTTTGTATATATTGGAAAGAAATCGTAGAAAGCCCCAAACTCCTTTGAAAATCCTTATTCAAATTGAAAATGTTCATAAAAGCCATTTTTAAAATAATTTGCAATAAAAACCTAAAAATTATATATCTTTGAGAATATTAAATATTTGATTTTTGTTTAAGATATCAAAATCAAAAGGATTGTAGAGTATCGATTCATTACTTTCTTAAGAGTGAATCTATTAAGTAAAATGCTTTACTAGCTCCTTATATCCCCTCTCGAAGCTTCAATCTTGAACAAAACACTCACCAAGCCCTAAGTTGGGTGTATGAACTTGGATTCGATATTTGTAAGGTTGAAATGCTCTGAAGCCAGGTAGGATGCACTTAATGAAGCTTTAATTCAAGCTTTGAAGAGTTGAATCTAGTTAAATTCTATAAATCAAATGAGTGGGTATAAGGGTTTTCTATATGAAAGGGTTTATTATTGGCAATTTGGGGTTTTGTTTTTAAAAACACGGATTCGTGCTCAGTTAGTCGGGGTTTACGTGAAATCACTAACAAATCGCTATTGAAATTGGTGAGAATTGATCTATGTGCTTCAATGATTAGTTCAGTGAATCCTAGTATGTAACCAAAATCGCTGACAAATCGCTGAGTCAATTTTCAATTAAAAACCTGCCAACTGCTGGCAATTTACTTAGCGATTCCTAGTGTTAATTGGTATTGCAGGGAAATCACTGAGTCATTTACTACTATTTTTCCAATATATTTCATATTTGATTATTTATCACACATATCAATCATAATTAAGTTATTATGATCTGTATTTAACAAGAAGTATTATAAAAATGAATTTGGACTTTTATTTAGGGAATAATATACTAAATAAATGTTTGATTACTTAAAATAATTAAGGACAAATAAGATAAAATTGAAAAATTACTTGATCATCCCCCTCTCAATTAGGGATATCACAAAATAGAGTTAAAAGGGAAAGAGATAAAATATACTAACTATTATAAATCTAGTAAAACAGAATTACATTGGCTCGATCACCCTCTACGTGAAATTATTTCAAAATAGTAATCCTAAAATACTTCCATTATAAGAGTCAAAAGTTGAGAGAATAGAAAAACAACTAATAAATCTTATTACTAGAACTGAAAATAAAGATAAAGTATGGGCTGCCTCCTACCGAGCGCTTTTGTTTATAGTCATTGGCTCAAATCGGTAGATAAGATCACTCTTCATTCAGTTTTGAGCGAATCAAACTTAACGTCAGTCGATTCTTCGTCATTCTAGACATCTTCAGCTTCCTTATCAATCTCAGCGTCAACATAACATCCTTCAGGCCATTTACCACGATAGGAAGTCTTTTCTTTATATTCATCATCATAATTATTTTCATTGATCGTGCATCTCGCAACCATCCTGAAGACATATATTTATTTCCCATTCTAAGTGTAATTATACATTGTTTAACATCGAGAATAGCTCCGTGTCGTCTTGAGAAAGTACATCCCATCAATATCACATCATCTTTCTTAATTTGTAGTACTACCAAGAAGTTGTTGAGATACTTGAATCGTCCCACTTTCGCTGGCACATTCATAGACACTCCTAGTGGAAAGATCTTATCACCATTTTCTTTATGGACAACGAAAGGTGGTATAAAATCAATTTTAACTTGGATTTTCTACACCATCGTTCTAATAAGATATTCATATTAGCTCATGTGTCAAGTAAAACACTTGGGAAACTGACGTCATTGGTCATTACATGGAGGAAGATTTTCTCAGGATCATCATTGTAAATTTCAATCATATGTCCTAAATCTTGAAGCTTTACTTGCTCATCAGTGAATTCTTCTTCAGCCGGTTGCTTCTCTTCTTGATGTTAAACTTCATGTTGTTGCCATTCAGGTTGTTGTTTCTTCGATTTCTTCTTCTTATAAAGCGGTTTCTCATACATCCATAGTGTAATGGTTTCATTCACGTATATGTAGACATGGAACTCCATTTCATTAATATGCGAACTTTGTTGGTCAGTCTCACGATTGATGATCTCCATATTTTGTTCAACACAATTTTCATAATAAGGTTTGAACCTATGAGCACTTATTTTAAATATTTGTCATGTTTTAAATGTTTATATTTCCACTACACCATGAAGTAGTAAATTGACAACTGGATAAGGTCCCATCCATCTCAAACGGAGTTTTTCAGGAAATAATTTAATTCTTGAACAAAATAGTATATCTTTATCTCCTACTATACAATTTTTAGGAACTAATTTCTTATCATGAATTGCTTTAGTTTTATTTTTATAAATTGATACCTTTTCATATGTGTCACTCCTAATTTCTTCTAATTTTTGAGGGTGAACTTGCGTTGGTTTACTGCCTCATTATAATTCATGTTGCATGTTTTTATTGCCCAATAGGCTTTATGTTCTAGTTCGACTGGTAAATGATATGCTTTTCCAAATACTAACCTATAAGATGTCCTACTCATGGGTGTCTTAAAATGCTTTCTACATGCCCATAATGCGTCTTCCAATCTGTAACTCCAATCCTTACGTGTTAGACTAATTGTTTTTTCTAGTATTGACTTAATTTCTCTATTTGACGTTTCAGCTTGTCCATTAGTTTTTTGGTGATATGAAGTAGATGTCCTATATGTCACATCGTAATTAGCAAGTAGATTAGCAACTAATCGATTACAAAAATGTGAACCTCTATCACTTATAAGTGCTCCAAAAACTGTAAACATTTTTTATCTAAGGCAATCAATCACTATTTTTGAATCATTAGTTCTAGTAGCTTTTGCTTTTACCCACTTAGACACATAATCTACAACAAGTAAAATATAAACATAGCCATTTGATGGTGGAAAAGTTCCCCTGAAATCTATGCCCCATACATCAAACACTTAAAAAAATAAAACAGGGGTTAAATGCATTTGATTTTTACGTCCTAAGTCTCCAGTTCGCTGGCAATTTGGACAAGATTTTATGTAAAGGAAACAATCATGAAATACAGTGGGCAAAAAAATTCCGCAATCCAAAATTTTATGGGCAGTTATACTGAGACCGAAATGCCCTCCACATGCATAAGTATGACAATGAAATATAATTGATTATACTCTTGAATGTGGTATGCATCTCATAATTATTTGGTCGGTGCAAAACATCCATAAATAGGGTCCATCCCATAAATAGTGGTTAGAATCATTTTTAATTTTATTCTTTTGAGCTCTCGTTAAGAAATGTGATAACATATTAGTGGTAAGATAATTAACTATATCGGCATACCGAAGGCCATCAGTCTTCATATTATATAAGTATTCATCTGGAAATTCATCTCGTTAATAGTATACGTGGTTCTCCACTCTCTAACCTACTTAAATGGTCTACTACTAGATTTCCGACACTTATCTTATCTTTAATAGTAAGGTCATATTCTTGTAGAAGTAGTATCTATCATATTAGTTTAGGTTTTGCATCTTGTTTTATCATTAAATATCACAAAGCTGCGTGATCTAAATAAACTATTACTTTTGTTCCTAACAAATATGGTCTAAATTTATCTAAGGCAAACAATACCATTAAGAGTTCTTTTTTAGTTGTGGTGTAATTTTGTTGGGCTGGATCTAGTGTCCTGGAGGCATAATATATAACATGAGATTCTTTTCATACTTTTTGACCTAAATGAACTCTAATTGCATAGTTACTTGCATCATATATGATTTCAAAGGGTAACGACCAATCTGGTGATTTAATCACATGTGTAGTTGTTAAATAATCCTTTCACTTATCAAACACTATCTTGCACCAATTGGTTAATTCAAAAGAAATGTCTTTTTGCTAAATTTTGCATAAAGGTTGTGTAACTTTAGAGAAATCTTTTACAAATCTTCTTTGAAATCCTGCATGTCCAAGAAATAAATGTATTTATCAAACTGTAATAGGGTAAGGTAACATTTTGATTACTTAGATTTTTGCATGGTCTACCTCTATTCCTTTATTTTACACTATATGTCCTAATAACTGTAAAATCATCCATGAAAACTTCAATGAAACTTTTCACATAATCAGAGAAAATTCTAACCATGCACCTTTGAAATGTTGAAGGTGCATTACATAAACAAAAAAGCATACGTCTATAAGCAAATGTACCGAAGGGGCAAGTAAAAGTGATTTTTTTCTTATTTTTAGGGGCTACAGGTATTTAGTCAAATCCTAAATAAGTATGTAGACAATAGTAATGGGTATTTTTAGCTAATCTTTCTAACATCTAATTTATAAATGATAGAGGATAATGGTTTTTCCTAGTTGAGACATTCAACTTCCTATAATCTATAGATACCCTCCAACCATTTTGGATTCTAGTTTGTACTAATTCTCCATGTTCATTTGTTATTACTGTAATTTTTGTCTTTTTAAGGACTACTTAGACTGGGCTTACCCAATTGCTATCGTCTATTAGAAATATCATTCCTGCATCTAAAAGTTTTAATATTTCTACTTTTGCTACATCCATCATTGGTGGGTTTAATCTCTGTTGAGGTTTTCTAGAAGCTTTGTATTAGTTTCTAGGTTTATCCTATGCAAGCACGCAGCTGGACTTATTCCTTTGATGTCAGCTATGGTCAATAATCAGCTATGGTCAATAATATTGCTCCTTTCAATTTTCTTCAATGCATTTATCAACTTATTTTCTTCTGGACTAATTAATTTATTAGAAATTATTAATGGTAATTTATCACAGTCCCTTAGATAAATATATTTCAAATGGTCCGTAAGGTTTTTATATCTAATTCTTGGGCTTTAACTATAGAAGGTAAAAGTTTTGAATGAGATCAAAATAAGTCTAGGTAGTAAGTAAGTTCTACTAGTTCACTATATGATTTTAAAGTACTTATTATCTTTATTGCTTCTTCATCTCTATCATCATCCTCTTCTAAATCTTCAATTGCCAATTCTAATTTATCTATTTTATCTATTCTTAAATATATGTCTATTAACTGATCTATCATATCTACTGTGCATACGGAAGAAACATCCATTGGGTATTTTAATGCATCATATATATTAAAATTTACAGCATCATTATTAACTCGAATTGTTAATGTTCCATTTAAACATCAATCTTTGCTTTTGCTATTTTCAAAAACGGCCTTCTTAAGATTGGAGAAGTCCTATTAGAGAAGTTATCTTCTTTCATATCTAAGATCTAGAAATCTGCTAGGAAGACTAAATCATTAACCTTGAATAGTACATCTTTGAGTAACCCTACTGGTTAAAAGTTGATCTATCTACTAATTGTACGACTATATCAGTTTCTTCAAAATGCACGTCTGTCATTTGTGAATAAATAGATAAAGTCAAAACAATTTATGGTGGCTCCTAGATCACACAATACTTTAGAAACTACTAGGTTCCCAATCGTACACAGGATGAAAAACTTTCCAGGATCAGAACATTTAGGTGGTAACTTATTATGAATTAGTACTGATACGTGTTCCCTTATAGTCATCTTTTCATTAGCCTTAATCTTATTAGTGCATAAAGCTTTTATAAATTTTTTATACTTAGGTACATTTTGAATGACTTCAAACAGAAGTATATTAACTACAACTTTCTTTAATGTGTCATATATTTGTTTTTTTTCCTGCAGTTTCGTAGCATTTTTATTATTTTCCAAACGATGAGGGAATGATAGTTTTACATTAATTGGTCTATCTTTATCAAGTTCATTAGTGTTTTAATTGGGAATCTTGTCAATTGTTATTTCAATATCTTTTTCTAGTACTCATTTTATTTCTTTTCTAAAAACTAATTGGTCTGGCATTTTGGGTTCATCCATCTGTTTACCACTTCATAATGTTATGGTCAGTGCTTTTTTCATATATAGTAGGATAAGGTTGAGATGGTAATTTCCCTTGATTTACAAATTTAATCATTTATGTTGCCATTTGACTCAATTGGTTTTTCAATTTTGTCATCATTTTGTAATGTTTGAATTATTTGATCTTTGTCTCTTTTTGAATTATTTGATGTTTTATACCTTTGATACCACCGATTGTTAATATGATCACCTATATTCGATTGTCGATGATTTGCATAACTATTAAAGTTATAATTGGGATAAAAACCCATTATATTGGTTCATTATAGTATTAACTTCTTCTATTTCGATTTGTTGTTTCAAAGGATATTCATAATTAGAATGGGTTAATTCATTACAAGATTTTAGTGTGCTTGATCTATCTTTTAATAATAATTCAACCATGGATTTTACTTCGTCTATCTTATCATATAATGTTTTATATGTCCTATTTATGTCACTTAGATTATCTTTGGTCGGTTCACTCTTCTCACCATATTGCTTGGATTGTTTAGCCATTTTATTTATAACTTCTCATGTTAAAGTTGGTGTTTTATTGAGCAAAGACCCTCCACATACTGTGTCTATGAATCTTCATTCTAAGTGATTTAATCCTTCATAAAATATTACATTAAAGTTTTATCTATGAATCAAATTGGAAATAATGAGATCAATCTTTGATATCTATCCAAAATTCATCAAAATTTTCTCCAATTTCCATCCTAGCATTACTAATTTTTTGTCTATATAAACTAATTTGCCTTGCTGGGAAATATTGATCTAGAAAGACTTGTAGCATCTCTGATTAGTTAGTTATGGAATTTTGAGGAAGGTAAAATAACTAATCTAACCCTTGCCCTTTCAATACGAATTAAAAGGTTTTAATTTAACATAATCTATTTCTATATTTTTGGGTTGTAATGTGCTTACTCAGTGTACAAACTCTCTAATAAACTTTTGAGCATCTCAATTATCTTTACCATAGAAACACGATAAAGAATTTATGAGTCTGAACTTCAATTCGAATTCCAGAAATTCTGGTGTGAAAGATATACGCATAAGTTTTTAAGCCGTGACATTCCTATCAGATTGCCTAAAAGTTAAATTTTCCTCATATTCAACAATTTTATATAACTTTCAACAAGAAGGTGTCCAAGTGATTATTTTTAAAATCCTCGGCAACGACGCCAAAAGTTAACACGTGTCAAGCATGTATAATAATTTCCCATATTTATTATTAATTTGTAGTTGTGATAAATGGGATATCGTCTCCACATGGATTTTTCAAATCTCTTAAGAGTTAAGGCTACCCTAAAGCTTTACAGAATTTAACTTGTTTTAATTTAATTAATTTAGATAAAAGGGAATTAAACACTTAATAATATGAAAATAAAATAGACAATCAATCAAAATAACTAAACTATAAACAATTTAAATTTAATAAACTAACTTAATATACTCAAACTAATAATTCGAATAATCAATAAATCAATTTATAAAATATGTAACAAACACCTAAACAAATCCTCACTAAACAATGTAATACACTTGGAATGTTTTCAAACACTAAAACATAACATCACTTCATAATATAGCTATAATTATTTCATATAAAATTTTGGATCATTAAATCATAATTCATAACAGGTTGGTAGCCTTTAACCAGCCACCGATTTTCCTAAATTCAATGGAAATGTCACATTCTTATCATTGTAAATATACCAATTGGATAAAACCCAACACCATAGAAATACGATAGCATTAAGTTCAAAGAAAATCATGCCTTATCTAAGCTAATATTAATCAAAGCCGCATAATAAACAACTTAGAACACAACATAGAATCGAATACTCTATATTAAGGAACATATTAGCCACTATACACTCAGCATAAATAATTACTAGTTGTAACACACAAATAACATGTTTTATCTGTGATTGACGTGTATGAATTGATTTAAAGCATTAAGTACATGATTCCATAATTATAACTACATAACAATCCAAAGTATATTACAAATCTAGAGATTGTTTAGATTAATAAACTACACACACATGCTGGAGTTAAACAATGCAAATATGTAATAAAAAGACATAATGAATACATAAATACCTTAATATAAATCAAAGCTCCAATATATCTTCAAACATCAACTAAAATAGACAATAGAAATAATGTAGAGCAAAAAAAGAAAGCAAAAAGAGGAAGTTATTAGGAAGCTTTGTAGTCCTATATATAATTCCCCTAAGAGTACATACCCTAGATGAATACAAATTCCTCGTATTAATCTAAAAAAATCATCATCGACCTTAGCGATTAATGAGCGATTCCTCACTTGTGCAGATATCGTTGAGCAAATCACTAAGTTTAGCTCTAAGTGTTCCATCAATTCAATTGCGATTTCTTTTAAATTCTCCAATTCACTGGCTTTTTCCTATTGTTGATGAAGGTGGTGATTCTTAGTGTTATTTCAAATTGATGGCTAATCGCTAAGCTTCCTTTCCAATTGACTATTTTGCTCTTCTTTCTTTTTTCTTCCATTTCTTTATTTTTCTATTTAAAACATAAAATCACAAAAAAGAATACATAGAGAAATATCATCATTTATATATAAAATCAACCTAAATTACACAATAAAACATGTCTAATTATAGACTTGTCAGGAGGATCAAACATGAAACCAACAACATGGCCCAGGGAATAACCAACTCGAAGATTATCTGGTAGTGTAAGATAACGTGCGGGGACGGAGATGTCTTCATGAATACTTCAAGCCAAAAGTTCAAGAGACTTACAATAGAGTGATGATGCTTCCTGCTAACACCAGCATGATCAAACTGAGATCATTTCTAATCAACATGATGTTGAATAGCCTTTTCAATAGGCTACCGAATGAAAATCCAATTCAAAATGCAGAGAATTTCTTAAATAAATGAGACACTATGCACATTGCCGGAGTTACAGATGAAGTGATCAGGATGACACTTTTCCCATTTTAATTGGGTAGAAAAGCCAAATCCTTATTTGAAGGACTGAACTCAAAGAATATGACTTCACAGGCAGAAATCAAAGATTTTTAGACAAGTTTTTCCTCTGGAGAAGGACAGTGAAAGGAAAATAGAAATCAATCAATTCAAGCAGAAATATGCCGAGTCTCTTAGGTGGCTTGGGAAAGATTCATGAAGGTGATAAAGAAATATACATGACATGGTTACTTGAAATGAGTACAACTATAGATTTTCTATTATGGGATGAATCACAGCACCATAAAACTAGTAGATTGTATAGCAGGTGGATCTCTAGAAATTGAGGATGAGGATGGAGCATTAGATCTCCTAGATCTATCTCAAAACTCTACAGTCAATACTCGTTCCGTAGTGAAGAAACCCGGTAGGCGTATATGAGATTCATTCACAAACTACGATAATGACACCTATATTTGACTAGAGCAGCAAAATGGTGAAACTTCAAATAGGATAACAAAATTCACAAGTGCAGGCTATAGAAAAACATGTTAATCACCAAGCCATGGTGGTTAATCAAATAGACATGCATCAAGGAATAGAGCTTGAGGTGATCAATTTCATGAACAATCAAAGCTATGGTAACAACTTCAGGCTGAAAGGAATGACTCCTCTTATGTTTTATGAAGGATACACTAACAACAACCCCAACTTCTCATATGGGAATCCTAATAATGCACTGAAGTTACCTCAAGGCTTCAATAAATAAGTCTAAGAAGGGGTGGTAAAGAACAGTGAAGAGATGACTTCATTGAAGTTAGTTGAGAAGTTCTTTCACGCCATGGACATGAGCTATAGGGAACGCCATGAGAATCATGATAAAGAGATGAAAAATGTGAAGCAAACTATGAAAAGGATGGATGATGAGAGATCACAATCCATAAAAAGCTTGGAGAAACTGATTGGACTGCTAGCCATTGCTTTGAATTCAAGGAAGGAAGGGCAGTTTCCGAGTAACACTATCACAATTCTTAAGGAGAATGTTAGTGCTATTCACATGATTAGCACTATGGCAACAAATGAGCCAATGCAAGAGTAAGTTGTGTACAAGCTAGAAAGAGACAACATTTTGGCTATGAGAAAACATGGAGTGATATATGAGAACATAACAGAAGTGAAGCAAGATGAACACGAATGATTTAAGCAACAAATGATCAATGCCTTGAAAAATCAAAAAAAGGAAGAAACAATAGAGATCTAAACAACAAGATGAATAACCTTATAAAGAAGCACCGAAAGGAAATAGTATCAAGGTTGTTCCAAAGAAGTCGGAACCAAAATTCAAGTTCACACCGAGACTTCAACCAATCAAGAAGATATATCTTGGAGATATATCCATACCATTAAGCATTGATAGGCACCGGTTTAGAAACATCTTGTATGATACGAGAACCTAAGTCAATGTCATGCCAATAAAGGATATGTTACAAAATGATTTGAAGATCAATTGTCCTGATACAACGAAGTTGCATGTAGTCGAGGGTAACTTAGTACCAACAATTGGGAGAGTCTTGAATGTGCACGTAAAAGTGGGTAGATTCACATACATCACAAATTTTAAGATTATGGATCTTGATATGGATGATGATGTATCTATGACACTTGGGCGGCTATTCTTAAACACTTCTAATGTGGTCTTGCACACGAGGAAGAAAATGATCACAATGACTATCGAGGAGGATGATGATGTCGAGAAGATTGTTTTTGTTGAAGGGCAAGTATATTTGAACATGAGAGATATCGTTATATTTGAACTACAAATAGAATATCTCAATTTAGAATCGGACTAGAAGAGCGATAAGGCTTTTGGCTAATGTCGTTAAACTAAGTGCTACTGGGAGATCGCCCAGGGATTCTTAATTTTAAGTTTTAAAAATTGAGTCAATTAGTTAGTTATTAGTCTAGTTAAGGACAATTTAAATGTTTTAGTTTTTTAACTTTTAAAATTTTAATGATAAATATGCAAGAAATACCATTTGTCGAGTGAAGTTTCATCAGAATGGAAAAGTCTCAACATATGTGGAAGATTCATAAAGCATTAATGAGTTATAGGTATATTATTATATGTTTATGCGTTTAGTTTTTTCATGTTTCAAGCTTATTCTTAAAACCCTGAGGAAAAGGTGTTAAGTCGAGGGGATCAACACCACACTATGGGAAGTGATAAGAAAAAATGAAATATGGATAAACACTATAGGTATGATCGTAAAATCTTATTTTTCAAGCAGTTAAATAGGAAAGCATGGTTATGTATTCTTTTTTTTCTATTTACTTACTATTTTAATCTGTTTAGATAGTATAGATTTGGTTATCTATAGTAACATGTAATGAATAAGTAATTCATTTGCAAAGTTCATGCCTTTAATTAAGGATGAGTAAGAATACAAGTGTCTTAATGATATGAAACTCAAAATAGCGTTATCAAGTTTTTGAAGAAAATGGGAAATGTAGCAAACAACTGTATGATTTTATGATTAGAAACTTAGAGTTAGGGGAGATCATGAACTTGAAAAAAAAACAAGGAGAATACTAAAACATTGCTTGTGGAAAAATTTAGATCTTTAATGAAATCTATGATAAGTATGAATCTTAATTGAGAATAAAAAGTAAATAAAGGCCTAGCACTAAAAGAGGAAGAGATTGACATGATGTTTAATGAAAAATTTGGAGTTAAAAACTCGCTTGATAAAATGAAAGTGAAGTGCTAACAAGAGTTATGCGTGAAAAATAGAGAGTCCCACTAGTTCTACAAGAAAAAGAGAAGAGAACTTGATGGTTAGAAAAAGTGAGGAAAAACAAAATTCGTAAGAAAAGGAGCAGGTATCGTGCAACTTATATATATGAGGAGTAAAGAAAGAAAAAATAGATAAAAATAATTAAGAGAAAAAGCATAAGTTAGATTAAAACTCTTCAAATAAAGAATTTAGCTCAAGTACTAGTAACTTAGTTAAGTTAAGTTTTCTTTCGAACTCTATTAAGTCCTATTGATTCTTAAAGTGCTAAGGTCTATAAAACTAGTATGATCTATACTTATTTGTGAGTTTTTGAGCTTAATGAGAAATCAAGAGATTGTACACTACTATTTAAGTGTCAAGGTTGAATAAATTTGTGAGTAGTGGTGGTTTTGGTTGTGAACTACTTTTGCATTTCAAAAATGAATTGTATGTGTTTTTAATGCTACATGTTTTGAAATATAAGTTTTTGCAAAGAAAAGCTCCTGAGTGGATTATTAACTTGAACTTATTTGAATTAAAGGATGCTCTATGAACAATGTGAAATGATTATGAACTTTAATAGTAGTAGTAGTAGTAAGATTACTTAGTAAAATACATTTTTGCTCAGGACGTGCAAAATGCTATGTTCGGGAGTATTTGATAAGTGATTATTTAGACTTATATAGGACTAGTTTAATAGTATATTTAGTGTAAATATCTTGAAATAAACTCCAATTGACGATATTTATGTATTTTTAGGTGTACGAGGTATAAAGGAGACAAATGAGTGATTTTGTGATGAAACGAGGCTAAAATGTACAAAAGTAAGCTTGATGCCGTGACACATAGGCTTGAAATTGTGGAAAGATGCAAGATAGCGTGGGCAAGGCGTGGAGGACTAAGAAGAGAAGAAAAAGAAGGATAACACAGCTGTCACAGTTGCGGTGTCGTAAGCCAAAGAGGACAACATCAAAGAGGTCTACATAGGGCACCGAGTCTACTAAATAAGGAAAATTGCACACAAAATTGCCAAAGTGGTCACGGCTCCATGGCATTACAGAGACAACACTGGATCACTTATGGATAACGCTGAGACTAAAGAAAATAGAAAGTTAGAGTTCTATTTCGTGTGAAATTGTCTACTAGGTTTCTAATTGTTTTCAAAAGTGCCTTAGGAATATAAATAGGGATTAGAACGTGGTTAACACATACACCACCATAGAGAAAAACTAATTATTATAGATTAGCATAGATTTACTTTGTTCTTGAGCATGATATTGAACACTCACGTGTGGTTGTTCGGTATTGTTTTCTTTGATTTAATTGAAGTTATTCGTTTAATCGTTGATTGCAATACTATTATGTGCATGTTTATTTCAATGAAGTGTGAGTAGTTTATTAATCTCAGGGATCAAAGGATCTTATGGTATGAATGCTATGCGAAAGTAGTTTGAATGGATTATAAAGTTGAAAAGTGCAATGGTTAGAATTTGTATTGATTCTTAGTGTAATGTTACGAACATCTTGATCACGTGTTGTGTTGATATTACGTTTTAGAAGTTATCATGGCCATTAAAGCTTTTAAGTCGTATGTGTACGGTACAACAAAAAATATATAACACCGATAAATAGTTATTAATTAGGGAAGCATAGAAAGTAAACTTAATTGGTTATGAATATAAATATTTGGAACTTAAAGCAATGTGGAACTTACGTTGTTCACACCGATAGCTGAAGCTCTAGTTTGCACATTAGAATCTTTTCCGTCATGACATTGGGTTGAAGTAGATTTGAAGGAAATATTTTTATTATAATTAGACATTGCACACACATAATGAAGATGAAGTAAGTTGAAAAGCATAGTTATTCATCACCTTGGTGAAGTTGTGAACTAAGATCTTCTCAATATAAGAGTTTAAAAGCTATTTACATTGTTTTGATATAATAGAATAGTTTCGTTCAAAACTCAATTAAAAAAGGATTTCCTTAGCATAAGAGTAATTTTGTCTAAGTATACTAAGTGCAATACACCTTTCCCTGAGGACAATATCCGTAATCAACATAAGTTGGTCACATCATTACTACAATTGATCCATTATACTTTGGGCCACGATCACGCATTAACCAGGAAAAATCTTGCAGACAACCCCAGGGAATCTAACCAGGTGCGCCGCGTAATAATAGTAGTGAGTGCCGACATCCCTAAGGAATTTAACCCAGTGTGTCACACACATTTCAATCAATTCAAGGGCCTAGATATAAGAACTACTTTAACAATACAAGGAATGACTAAAGCTCAGATTTCAAGAGACGACTATTGCTTAAACAAGTACAAGAGAATAAAAGTACAAATGCATAACACATCTACACAAATAGCATGCTATTTCGACTTTATCAATGTTTATAACAACAAAGAATTTCATAGCACAAGGATTTGAATCAATAAAAGTACTCAAATAACATAATGCCATAAAAGGAAGCTCATCAAGTGAAAGACATACACAATAGTCATGGAATCAAGATCAAAATGGATAAATTAGTCAAATAGACTGTGAATTGAAATACTATAAGGAATGAAATGGAAAGAAGTGCCAAAATAGGTTTATTTACCTCAAATACATAAAATCCTAGCCTATATTAGCTTCCCAGCACATCAAAATGCGTACTCGAACTCTCGAGGGTCTCCTTAGGCTCCTAGAATCATTAAAAATGATTTAGAGTGTGTTTAGCCCATTAGGTAGAATTTTAATCTAGGTTAGGCAGTTTTAGACCTTTTATGAAAAAACCAGAATTCTTAAAAACAAAAAATGTAAACTTGACAAGGCCATAACTTACTCAATTCTAGACCAAATTTAAATTGTAAATAATTTATTTTAGGTGCAATTTTATAAGGGAATCTAATAGGATAATAAGATTTCAAAAAGAAATTTCATTTGCCTACTGAAATCGAATAAAGACAAAACTGTCATGAAAAACCAATTTGGTAAAATCCATGGAACTTGAAAATGAGGACTTGGGGTTCAAAGAACACATCTAAATTAATAAAAAAAAAAACAAATAAAGACTAAAATCACGTTGAGGATCAAAAGCTCCATGCTTCATGGCTTAGATAAACGAACCGGCATTTTAATCAAAATAGAATGTAAACTTCAAAGTGGCATATCTCTCTCAGTTATAACCTAAATTTCAAAGATGATTGAGGTGTTTAGGGTGAAATTTGATGAGGAATCAACAAAAAAAAAAAAAAAACACATTTCGAAAACGAGTTCATTTGTCCTGTAAAATCAACAAAAATGAGAACTATTATGAAACCCCCAATGTTTTACCAAAATCCCCCCTATTTTAATAAACACTAGCAACAAAGACTTGAATTCCATTATTCAACAAAAGCCTTATGATGCGTAACCCAATTTCACACATTTTGAAACAAAAGAGAGATGAACTCTCACCTTGGGTTCTTCTAGACTTGATATTTTTATTTAGAAGCTCTAATGCCATTGTTGCTTCCTAAATCATAAGAATTCCAGCAGCACCAACTTCAGCCCCATTTTTTTTTTGTTCTTATGAGTTCATGAATGTGCATGGATGTAATAATTTGACGTATATATATACACACACAAATGACCCCTAATTTAGACCATACATCTAATGTCCTATTCTCAGGTCTATGTTGATCAAATGGATCTCTTTTAGTCCTAACCCCACTAACTACAAGGTCTTAACATACAAGGTTGCACAAATTTCCTAGAGATGAGTCTTAGCATGCACCTCGAGGCTTGTCTTAGGGTGTGTGATTTATTCCCTGACTTAGGCTACATATTTTATTTGATAATAACCATAGGCCATCATTTAAATAAATAAATTGGTTACATTAACTTGTGTTTTAATTTAAATGACTTACCAGTCACTCTCTATCTAGTCCCATGCTCGCATGCATCTCGAGGCATGACCCCACACGCTTCTCGATGATTAGTAAATAATTAGACATGTTTTATAGTATATTTTAGGATGATTTTTAGATACAAAAGACTATATTACATGAGGTTTTATCTTGTTTTTGTTATTTCAAGTGATAATTCGAATATATGAAGAAATAGAGTAAAAAATGAAGATTAAAAAGGAATTGATCAAGTAGAATGAGTATGCAAAGAATCGTGAACAAGTGGAGTAAAAAATGTGAATTCAAGTATAGCGATTCCTAACCAATTCATATGTACTTTGGAATCGCCACTCAAATCAATGGAAATAGAAACAACTTTTCCAAGGATTCTCCCAGTGATTCCACTTAAACCTGAATAGTTAGGGAATCACTGGGTTCGATTTCAAGAATTTTAGATAACCACGAGACGTTTGAGGCGGTATGGGATATAAATTATCGAGAATACTATATTTACGACCCTAGGGCTACGATCCTACTATATTTTTATTAAATTTTATTGAGAATTTAGTTTAGTTTAGCTTAATTCAATTTAGCATGTTGTTACTTTCCCACTTTTTGAATCTTGTATTGGAAATATTTTTCGAAACTTAAACACCAAGGTTATTTCTATTAAGGGGAAGTGATCGAGTTATTTTTGCTTATATGGCCTTTATGCAAGTTGCATTATTTAGTTATTTATAAGTTTATTTATTTATTTAATTAATAAAAATACTTAGTTAGTTATATATTCTAATCAAACTATCAGATTTTCAGTAAATTCTACCTTAACACGAGTTTTTATGAATAATATATAAGTTAATTATGGAATAAATTGCA
This sequence comes from Stephania cephalantha, assembly GCA_039657325.1. Taxonomy (NCBI): domain Eukaryota; kingdom Viridiplantae; phylum Streptophyta; class Magnoliopsida; order Ranunculales; family Menispermaceae; genus Stephania; species Stephania cephalantha. The sequence continues at coordinate 25,566,331 of CM077578.1, read as the reverse complement.
AAAGAAACTAATTTTGACCTGGCGATTCCCTAACAAATTAGAATGAGACTGGGAATCGCTAGCAAAATCAGTAGCAGAATACATGAAATTTAGTGAAAATTGGAATTTGACAAATTCCTAGCGATTTGGCCTAAAAAAGAAATCACTGCTCATATCGGTGGGCCGCTGCACCTCATAACCCACCGATTCATCGAGCGGTTTCCCTGAAATTCCACTTAGCATAAAAATCACGGGGCACAATTTTTGAATTTTATAACAAAAGCCCCGAATCGTCACACAACACCAACTCATTCACATACCAAACCGTTGTATCGCTTCACCAATATATCAATTTATTGTCTAGATTCAACAATCTTAAGCTCAATCCCTTAGTATTTAAATGATTATCAACTCAACCTAATCCCATTCAACAAAAAATTCTCGACTTTGCAAGTGTTGACCAAAACAAGGGTTTTAGCGAGATATGCTTAGAGCTTGGTGGGACAGTCTACAGGAGTTCAAGAGCTTAACTCTTGAGAGATTCACTCTCGAGAATGCAATTTCTTCAACCCTATCTCATTAATTTAACAAATTTCTTATTTGAATAATTTTCACAAATTTTTTAATGTGTTTTCAGAATTGTTTTATTGGAATTTATTCAATTATCTTGAACAAATGGTTTCGTTGATTCCAATAGATTAGGCATGGCGATTACAACTATTGTTTGTCTACAATTTCAACAATTTCGAAATTTCTTGCTATATTTAAATGCATTTACAAATGGTTTGAAAATTGATTTTAAAATGAGTTGGGAGGTTTGGTTAAAGTTTTTGCTTTAATTTAATTTGCTTTGTTTTTTGAAAAGACTAGATTTATCACACAATTGCCTTGTGATATTTACAAAACTGATTTTAAAGTTTATATTTGAGTTAACGCTTTGATGTCAATTATATTTGAAGTTTTCGATGAATTTCAAGCTAGCTTTCCAAATAAATTTCACCTTTTGAAGTAAAGTCTTGAATTTTACGAATTATTTCCGAATGCGCTACTCTTATGATTTACAGGTTTAGTTGTACATGAACTTGTGAGTTTCTTAAATTAAGACAATGGCCAGAGGAGGTGGAGGTAGAACCTCACGAGAGGAGAATGGGAAGGACAATTAGTTGATAAACCTAAACAAAAACCTAAAGTTCCGCCCATACCCATTAGGCCAATGAGGATTTCTTTCTATGCCACAACCTATTTAATGCCAAACCTTTTGATAGAATGTATAGCAATATTAGTAAAAAGAGGAGAGTCATACCGAATAGGGGTTTCAACGTTAAAACAAAGTTAAGTATGGGATAGGATTTTGAACATAGAAAGGGAGAGGAACTGGTAACTTGGGACTATTACACTGATAATGACGTGGTTCCTGGGTTAAGATGGGTTATGAGATTCTAGTGATAGAGTTTCATACAAATGACCAAGGAGACAACAATAAAATAGTAGCCTTAATCGAAGGAACACTAGTGGACTACTAACCTGCAAGAATAAATTTGTATTATGGTTTACGGGAGTTACATAGGCGAAAAGCCAACGAGTACCAAAAACCCAAATACGGGTTTAGACACGAATTTCTCCACGAGAACACTCGAAATGGTTAATAAACAATTTAGGGGGATGGATTTATTTTTGACAAGGACATGTACCTAAAACACAAACAAACCAGAAAATTTTTGAAACCAAGAAAGCTTGGAGCTTATTCTTAAACGCGAGCCTACAACCTAGTTTGCAATACTATAAGATAGTGAACTTTAAAGCGACTCTTTTTTACCTCATCGTTCAAGGGATCCGCTATATTGATGTCCACAAGATAATTATGATTTAATTAGGAATATCATAACCACTAACAAAAAATGAAGGATTGCCTTTTCCTTTAATGATTACAGAGTTTAGCAAGCACGACCAAGTTTCCATGAGAGGTCTAAGGCTAGATATTAACCTTGATAAAACCATCACCAATGAAGTCATTTAAAGCACCAATAACATGTTAGGATATGTGGATTCAGAAGAGGAAAGGGAAAGAAATGAATCATACATGAGAGAGACCACGAAGAGATATAGAATATAGGAAGAGAATAGAAGAGATTTGGAAATGATTAAGACTACAGCGCATAAGGACAAAATGAACTAGATCGAACAACCACCTATATAGGACTTTGCTTGCATGTATGCATACGAAATGAATGAGACATCAAAAAATGATGTTCCAGAACCAATGCAAGATCGCTAGGAGCATCTATGGGTCAGAGCGACCCATGACTAGGAAGATGCAAGGCATGGGAGCTAACATTGAAAACCTATTTACGCAATTGAGAATGCCCGACCTGGGAGTCTTTTTAGAAGATAAATGGTGTGTGTGCCGCAAGTATAAAAGCTCGCTTGTAGTAATAGTATAACAAACTTATGCTAATCACGAATATTACCCTTAGGGAATGGTTTTTACACAAGTTGTTAGAATCCTATTTAACTTGAACTATTGCTGAAGAATTCACTTTTTAATTGGTTTTTATACAAAATTAAACTATTCTAACAAATCAAATTAACTTTAGTTGAACTCTTATATTAAGGATATCTTAATTCATAATTTCACCTAGGTAATTTAATAATATGCTTTGTATTCATGTTTACATTTTCATATGTTGTGTGCAATGCCAAATGAGAATAGATAGATCTCCTTCAAATCCACTTCGACCTACTGTCGTGACGAAGAAGATTCTATTATGCAAACTAGAACTCCACCTGTCAGTGTGAATAACGTAAGCTCCACATTGCTTTAAGTCCCAATCATTGGATTCATAACCAACTAAGTTTACTATCCATGCCTCCCTAATCAACAACTATCTCTTGATGTTGTGTATTTTACAGTTGTACCGCTCATGTCCAGATTAAAAGCTTCAATGACCAAATATAACTTCTAAAGCCTAAGTTCATTAAACAAGTGGCCAATATTTCTAAAGCATTACGCTCTGGATAAATACATATTTCTAATCATTGCACTTTTTATAATCTCTTTTTTATTCCTATTCAAAGCATCGCATTCATACCATATAATCCATTAGTCCCTAAGATAAATAGACTACTCACACTTTATTAAAACACACATGCCAATATTTAAAGTTGAAATCGTTGCAAATCAGAGATGAATATAAATATTACCTTAAATATTTACTACAAAACCAAACTTAAATTGCAAACGTGAAGTCTTCAATGTTTTTTCCACATAAACTCCTTAATACTCAAACTCAATATAAAACCTATGCTACACTAATGGTGGCTAATAGTTGGTATATTATACGTTTACCACGTCCTAATACCTATTTATGCTACTCAATAACAAATAAAAACCTACTTTATAATTTAACACGAATTAAAACTCTACTTTTTATTTCATGTGTGTCTGGCGCTGTCACTTACTGCCTAGGCGCCGTATGTGTTAAGCCACGGCGCTGCCGCTACGCCACTACTTCATTCCCTTATTTTTTAGCTCTTGGCATCTCGGCACTGTCTACTACTTCTCTGACACCGTCCCCTATACTCCACTGCACTGGACCTCTGTAGTTGATAAATTAAAGGAATTACATAATGGGGCTAAGAAACTCGGGATACCTGCGTGAAGTAGCCGCGTAAATGAAATCAACAATCTCAAGTCTAACAAAAAACTTTCAAACTAGGGCTCGATGATGTATTAAACGCGAGGTCTGGTTTCGACAAGCCACACATGAGGAATGTGAACACTTGCAACTTATAAACTTTATTACGCATCATACTAAAAATTTCATAGTTAGATTTGCACCGCATCATATTTACCTGTGGCAGTGCATCTAGAAATTTAGACCATTAGGAGACGTCTCATAGTATTAGATGGGACGTCTTCGATGACGAAAAGTCTCCCCCTCTAACCAGTCTCCCCCTATACAACTTTTAGTGATGCGGGTGGCGCGAGAATCGAGATTGTGAAATGAGGCAGGTTGGTCCTCGAGATGCGCGCTTCTCAATTTTGAAGGAAAACATTTGAATAATTATATTTTTGATGTGCCTTGAATTTTGCGCCGCATGAATCTCGAGAAAACATTAGATTTGGATAAGAGCAAAGGAGATAGAGAGTGATCGGTAGGTGAGAGAAAGAAGAGATGAGAGAAGAGGAGAGAGGTGAAGGAGCTCCAGCAGATCCGGCGGCAAACCAGTAGATCCGGCGGCGAACCGGCAGCTCCAGGTGGCGGCTCCTAGTGACGGGGGGGCAGACGGTGGTTCGCTGGAGACGCGAGGGTGCGAGCTGCCTCGGCAGTGACGCGAACCAGCGACGCCAACCAACGGCGCGACGGGGCTCCGGGCCGCAGACGGCGGCGGTTGAGGCGAAGCCGCGGACGACCAGCTGTAGTCGCGCGGACAAATCGGGTGGTGCAGCGGCGGAGCTCTAAAGCAGCAGCGAACTAGGGGATCGACCGGGGGAGCAGTCGCGGCAAATCGGCATGGCGGTGCGGACGGCGATCTCGCGGGGCGGCGGTGGCGATCGCGCAGGGCAGCGGTTCGGCACGGCGGGTCCAGCGGCGCAGCGACTCAGGCGGATGTGGCGTGGACGACCAGGCAGCGGCGGCGACTACGCGGAAGCCGCGGCGGACAGCGTGATCAGCTGCAGAGGCGGCGGCGCGGCTCCAGCAGCGACGCCGGCGAGCGACAGCGGCGGCACCGACGAGGGACAGGCGGCGCCGACGAGTAGCAGCGGTGGCACGATGGTGGTGCCGGCAGCGGCGCTGTGACGGCGGTGGCGCGGCTTCGACGTCGGCGCGGTGAACGACGCGATGGCGTTGTCGGACCGATCGGAGGCGTGACTTCGACGAATTTCGACGACACGATGGAGGTGAGGTGTACTTCACCTAATTTTAGTGTGATCTGCATGATTTAAGTAATTTAATTGGTATAAATGGACATCAGGGACTTAAGAGGTAGAGTCGGGTGTCGGGTGCGCAAATCGAGGCGTGAACAGGACGTCTTGAGGACGAATTACGGATTTCGAGGTAAGTAAACCAGTGAGGACTTGTACAGTATTTCATTTCACTCCATTGGCTATTGTTGTTCACTGCTTGGTGATAGCTTCCTTTCACTTTATTAATTATTGTTATTCACTGCTTTGTGATGATAGCTATCTTTGAAATTGTTATTGATTGAGTGGGTCCATTGGCAAGCGAGTCATGGTTACTGTTTATCTGCGATATGAGCTCTTATATGGACGCCGTCGATATCTCCCAATTAAGTGTACGTTGGGGGATCTTATATGGGTCTGTGGATATCTCATAGTCATGAGGTTAGGGGTGGGAGCGGGGGTCTCGTCCTAAACCCGAGTCTGTTGGGATTTTGCCGCGACTCAACGATCTTTTGGTCGGGACTCCTTGCTATTTGGCCTCACTCATCGATTGATTTGTTTACAGTCTTTTATATTCATGCGTTATATGTTCCTTTATTTGCATGAATTCGACTGTTCTAGTTGTATTTCGAAATGCTGTATATGTCCTACTGGCTTTACTTAACTGTGCTCGTCATTTTTGGGTTTGACTGAGTGCAGATCTACGGTCCAGCAAGGGAAAGCTCCAAAGCTAAGTGAATTTTTATATATCTTGTATTACTCTCCTTTGATGATAACATATTTACTGGGTTCCACAATTAGGTTGCCTAACTCTTTTCAAATACTATTGAGTTATTTATTTGTAGTAATTACTTCCGCTAAATTGTAAAACTTGCAAAATATTAATAACTCAACTTAAAATTATGAATTTACATATGATGAGGGATTGGAAGGCTGACTAGGCCTGCGTTGACCTTGCGAGACTGGCTCGGGGGTCCACGTGGGCTTAGGCCGGGCGGGGCCCAATTTGTGGGAAATTGGGGGCCGTCACAGTTGGTATCAGAGCCAAGGTTTTAAATACTCGACTCTTGATTTAAATCACAAGCCTCGAGTCGAGTGCTGACGTGGAGACCAAGGTAGCGTTGTAATGTGGCTATAGTGGCTATAGTGGTTTTCATGTGGTCACATTAAAACAATATAAATTGGATGCGCCTTGTGATGCGGGCGGCGCGAGAATCGAGATTGTGAAATGAGGCAGGTAGGTTCCTCGAGATGCGCGCTGCCCAATTTTTAAGGAAAGCATTTGAATAATTATATTTTTGATGTACCTCGAGTTTCGCGTCGCACGAATCTCGAGAAAACATTAGATCTGGATAAGAGCAAAGGAGATAGAGAATGATCGGTAGGTGAGAGAAAGAAGAGATGAGAGGAGAGGAGAGAGGTGAAGGAGCTCCACAGATCCGCGCCGAACCAAGCCAGATCCGCAATAACCCAGCGCGACTCCAAGCGGCTCGTAGCGACGGGGCGCAGACGGTGGTTCTTATCGCCACATACATCATTAACATTACCTTCTCGATTCATCGAAATGGAAGTCTCCTTATCATATTTTATTTGGTAGGATACCAAATTATTCATCTTTGAAGACCTTTGGTTGCTTGTGTTTTGCTACCAATATTTCACCAAGCAAAACCAAGTTGGATTCACGAGCTCTTAAGTGTATCTTCCTTGGTTATTCTCCTGGTCAAAAGGCTTATAGATTGTACAACATGGCCACACATACATGCTTTGTTTCGAGAGATGTGATTTTCTTTGAAAACCAGTTTCCTTTTCATAAAGATACTGGCAGTTCAGGGTGTCCTGTGCCTATTCCTTGTGTTAATAGTTCTGATCACTTGAGAGATATTCCAGCTTCTGTTACTCCTACATCAGCTACTGTACCTCCTTCTCAAGAATTACCTACTGATGACACATGTTTTGATGTTCCTGAAGCTATTTCATCTATGCCTACTGATGATACATTAGTACCTCATACTAATGATGACTTACATGAAGATGTCCTGCCTCCTACTGTTGTTATTACTAGGAAAAGTACTCGTGCTGTTCACAAGCCTCTTTGGATGAATGATTTTGTTTTAAACAATGTACAAACATTAGTCTTCCCTTCTGCAACGATTCCTTTGTCTACTGGTACCCCTCCTACATTTCCTTTTATTCATTCTCCAAACATTACTGCTGATTACAAATGCTTCTTGGCTGCTGTTTCAAACATAAACGAGCCTACTTGTTATATTCAAGCTCAGCATGATCCTGTTTGGGTAGAAGCAATGCATAAGGAATTACAGGCTTTGGAAGCAAATGGTACTTGGAATCTTACTACCCTACCACCTGGTAAAAAGGCCATTGGTTCTAAGTGGGTTTACAAGGTTAAACTTCATCCTGATGGTTCCTTGGATAGGTGTAAGGCTCGTTTGGTTGCAAAGGGATTTAACCAAATTGAAGGTGTTGATTATACTGATTCTTTCTCTCCAGTTGCCAAGAATGTTACTGTTAGGATTGTTTTATCCTTATTTTGCTCGAGATTGGCCTTTACATCAATTGGATGTTAACAATGCCTTCTTACATGGCTATATTGATGAAGATGTTTACATGAAGCCTCCTGATGGTTATAAGTTGGCTTCACCAAATCAAGTATGCAAACTTCAAAGATCCTTGTATGGTTTAAAGCAAGCTTCTCGACAATGGAATCATGAACTTACATCTAAACTTCAGTCTTTTGGTTTTATTCAGTCTGCTCATGATCCCTGCTTGTTTACTTACACCACTGCTGGCCAATTTTTGGTGTTACTGGTTTATGTTGATGATGTTCTTCTTACTGGTACCTCACTTGAGTTAATTACTCAAGTTAAGACATTCTTACATACATTGTTCACCATCAAGAATCTTGGTCAAGCTCGTTACTTATTGGGTTTGGAGTTGGTTCGATCATCCTCAGGTCTTTATGTTCATCAACGCAAGTATGTTCTTGATTTACTTAATGATGCTGGTCTTATCATGGCTAAACCAGCTGCTACTCCACTCCCTCGTGACTGCAAGTTTACTGATGTTGATTCACCTTTGTTCCTTGAAGTTGATCGATATAGAAGACTCATTGGTCGTCTTCTTTATCTGGGATTCACTCGTCCTGACATTACTTATGCAACACAGCAATTAAGTCAGTTTGTTCAGGCCCCTACAGAGCAACATTGGTCTAGTGCACTTCATGTTTTATGATACCTTAAGGGTACTCCTTCACAGGGTCTGTTTTTCCCTGTTCAGATGGATCTCTCTATTGTTGCTTACTGTGATTCAGATTGGGCTGCTTGCCCTCTTTCTCGAAAATCTTTAATCTCTTGGAAATCTAAGAAACAAGCTACTGTGTCCAAGTCCTCTGCTGAAGCTGAATATCGCAGTTTATCTTCCACAGTTTGTGAATTATTATGGATTTCCTATATCCTTAAGGACTTAGATATTCCTACTTCCCTTCCAATCCCTCTTTGGTGTGATAATCAAGCTGCAATACACCTATCTGCCAATCCTGTTTTCCATGAACGTACCAAACATTTGAAAATTGATTGTCACTTGGTTAGACATCAGTTCAAGTCCGGTTTTGTTCTTCCACAAGTATATTTCCACTAACATTACTGGTTGGTGATTTGTTTACCAAGTCTTTACCGGCTCCTTTGTTTCTCGATTTATTGTCCAAGATGGGTCTATGTGATTGGCATAGACTTCCATCTTGAGGGGGGATGTAGAGTTATATCATGTAATGTAGCTGTTTATATAGTTGTTTTATGTAAACTGGTGTATGTGGTGTAATGTACTACGGGTGTATCTTAGCTTGTTCTAGCGGTTATAGAATGGGGTGTACAATGTACACCATGTTAGTTTGTATATATACAATGTACAATGTAATTTCGGTATTGTATTGAATAAGAGATTGAAAGTTCTTCTTGTTCTTCATTGATTCATTGTGTACTGTTACATTGATCAATTTGATCTGTTTTGGTTATTGATCAACTGTTAGTGCGTGAATTTGTTCAGTAACCTACAATTCACAAGTACTTCCTATTATACCAATTTAACGACAACTATCAATTTCTTAGATTCATTTTCGTACAGTCCCCTTAACTGCCAATGTCATGACTAAATGTGTATTCTATAGTTCCATAAGGCATTCTTAAGCTTTACCAATAGATTTTACACATATCAATCAATCCACTTCCATAGTGCTCTTTGCAAAAAACTATCACAGAGATAGGACTTTGATTCCTTTTGTATGTAAGTCAACTATGGTTAAGTGTGGTCCTTCCTACTATTTAACATTGCTAGAAAAAGACATTCCAGATGTATATAATATAGTTTCGACATAATCAAGTTAATTATTGATGATATTAATGACAGATAATATTTGAAGTAAGATTGGTACTCAATTTATTATTATTTTGCTAATTACCAAGGCTACATTCATCATATTTGTGGGAAAAAAAGTTATTCAAAGTAAAATATAGTTTTAACCATTGATGCAAACACATAGAATTACATATTGTCAATAAAGAATATACTATAACAATATTGAATTTAGAGTTACTTGGTTGTCTACTATTCCATTTGATCTCATTTCACATATGGTAAATATTGTTTAATACTTAGAGGTAGTTGCTCAAGAAATCTTATGAAATGAAAGCATTAAAATCCAAGAAAAATGAAAGCAATAAAAAACCAAATGAAATATAAAATGATGCATTTGAGTTTAAAACTAAATAATACTTTTTAAATCATGAAGGAAGCTAAGTATTAGTTATATGGATATATATTATGTAACGCTGTGCAAAAGAGGTCTTCAATTTGAGTATCGTGAATAAAAAAAAAATTAAATTTTAAGAAAGTACATACTCATCAAGTCTTTGTCCATTTTATCTACTTTATGGTCTTCGACATGTCCTATATCATCGGCTTTTTATATTGACTTTCGATTCGTCAACTCTATCTCATCTTTTTTTTTTAGTTAAAACTCCATCACATCTTTATATATGGATAAAATGTGTTCATTTAACACTTTGAATTAAACCAAATATAACATGAAAAGTAGTTCGCAAAAACAATATATAGGTCAAACCTTCTTTCTACAAATAACGAGATCATTCCAAGTGGACCTCAAAAATAATTGACATTACAAGAAAATGGATTATTATAAAACAAAAAGGAAATCAGACAAAAGCGATAAACTTTAGAACACAATAATTGAAAAAAAAGCAACAAAATTGAGAACTTAGAGAACTTAAAGACCACAAGGTTGATCTTATAGCTAAAGTTCAATACGTCACACAACAATGGCAAACACATTAATTCAGTCATACTATCGAATGGAAGTACAAAAAAAAAGCTAATAATTAATCTAAATTATTAGCATCCCTCAAGTTCGACCCGATAGATATACATATGCGCTCTGCTAGAACCAATAGTTAATTCAATGATGTAATCATAAACTAGTTAAGTGTGCCTCAATTCCTAGTGTTGGTACTAGAGCTTCTCGAGGGATTCATGAGATGACATATTGAATAACACAACCATGAGACCAAACATTAAGTATTGAAAAAAGATTAAACTGGTCAAATCCACATCTATTTAGTGGATGTAACTCCTAAGCTTGGAGTATCGACATGATAGCTAATAAGTGATTATTTTTATCTATATATAGGGTTAGTTTAGTCGTATATTTAGTATAAATATCCCTAAATGAGTTCTAATTCATGGTATTATTGCATTTTCAGGTGATTATGGTGTAATGGAAGGAATTTAGAAAAAATGAGAAGAAATGGAGCAAAAACCAACAAAATCAGAGTTGGCGCCATGGGTACATGTTTTAATGCTGTGGGAATACAAGGCACGATGTGGGAAAGAAGAAAAATGAAGAAAATCAACTCTAGAGGTCTAGTGCAGCGGCGACACTGTAGCATACAAGGGACGGTGCTGGGACAAGCAAGGGACGGTGTCGAGACTCCAGGAGCTAAAAAATACACAATAAAGCAGTGGTGCAGTGGCGCAACTGTGGCTTAACACACACAGCGCCTACCACGCATGAAATAGAAACTGGGGCTTTAATTCAAGTTAAATTGTAATTTAGGGTTTCTAATTGTTATTAAGGAGTATAAATACGTATTAGGACGTGGTAAACTAATAGGATATCACCATATAGAAGGATATTAGCCCCCATTAGAATAATTTAGCATTGAGTTTGAGTATTAAGAAATTTATGTTGGAGAAAATATTGAAGAATCCATGTTTGCAATCAATATTTGATTTCATTGATTAAATCCAAGGTAATATTTATATTCGCCTCTATTTTGCAATGATTTTCATATTGAATTGTGATATGAGTGTTTTTATGATGTGTAAGTAGTTTATTTATCTTATGGACCAATGGATTATATGGTATGAATGATATGCTTTGAATATGAACAAAAAGTGAATATAAAAGTGCAATGGTTAGAAATTTTATTGATTCTAAGCGTAATGGTTTAGACATCTTGATCACTTGTTTAATGAACTTAGGCTTTAAGAGTTATTATGGCCGTTGAAGCTTTTAATCCGGATATGATCGGTACGACCATAAAATACACAAAATCGAGAGATATTTATTAATTAGGAAGGTGCGAATAGTAAACTTAGTTGGTGATGAATCCAATGGTTTGAGACTTAAAGCAATGTGGAGATTACGTTATTCACACCGATAGGTGGAGATCTAGTTTGCACATTAGAATCTTCTCCATCACGATAGTGGGTTGAAGTGAATTTGAAGGAAATCTGCCTCTTCTAATTAGGCATTGCACACAACATATTGTGATGTAAAAAGAAATACAAAACATAATATTAATTTACCTAGGTAAAGTTGTGAACTAAGATATCCTTAATATAAGAAGTCAAGTAAAGTTAAAGTGATTTGTTAAATAGTATAGTATAAAACCAATTAAAAAAGTGACTTCCTTAGCAATAGTTCAAGTTAAATAGGTAATATACAACTAGTGCAAAAACCTTTCCATAAAGACGATATATGTGATTAACGTAAGTTGATTGCACTATTACTACAAGCTAGCCGTTATACTTGCGACATGCAATAATAGCTAGCAATAAATCTTTAGAAATAAGTGAAAGAGCATGATTATATCAACTCTCTCTCGTATAAAAATATTTTTACACTAGCTCATCTAAATACTCACATGGAAAGAACTAAAGGAAATCAAAAGCTGAACAAAAATTATTTTTATTGAACATGAAAAAGTTTTAACTGAAGTACAGAATGGTCACTCCATTGAGGTTCACACACCCTCTTATTTTGCTACTTCAATTCTTTCCCTTCCACCATATACGAGTACCAATTTTATTTTTTCCTTATCAAGAATTTAGTTCTTTTGGCAATGGCCAAGCATGAAAAAACTTGCATTATTTTTTTATAAACACATATGCATATAAAAAGGTTGGGGAAAAACAAGAAATTATTGTATTTTTGTTACCTTGAGCAGAGAGATCTTTGCGAGACCTGAGCGTTGCGAAGACAAAAGAGGCTTAAGCGCAAAGAGAGGCGAGAGCCTAGAAATTGAGAGAGCACAAAATAGTAGAGAAAGAGGAGGGGTTTGGAAGCATCGAAACGAAGCAAGGGAAGTACGAGGATGTCAGTGTTTTAGTTCGGCAGGACGGGTTTCGTTGAAGGAAGACGGAACAAAACAATGAGGGCAGTGTTTATCAAATGGGTTATCGGAGACTCTCTTTGTCAAATTACCCTTTTACCCTTCATATTTATCCCATCTTTTATCAAACCAGCTGCCCCTAATGGTCTTCTCCGCAATTTTTTTTATTTTCATTACTTTAAACACACTTTAACTCAAAATGTATCCACGAAAAATACCTCAATTTTATCAAAAACTGGTTAAAATGCCAACGCAATCCGAAATATGCAGACACCGCTTTTCGACCATGACTTGACCTATTTTTGCCATGAATAAATTATTATGCATGCACTAGTCACGCGACAAACAAAAATAATATACCAACTTACAATCTCTAGTCCTTAGTGCGTGGATCCCACCTTGGATATCAAAATTTCCAATTAAAATTCAAAGTCACTTAATTAGTCGTCTAATCAACTTTATGAAATTATCAGATTTCACAATTTTTCATGATCAGTGGAAGGGACGTGCGTCACTACCATATACTAACTAGATCCGTAAAATCCTGAGTGCTCCGCAGACTTTCAACGGACTAGCTTACACTTTGTGAAAGCACTTGCCCTAATTGGTAACTAGCTGATATGTCAATAATTAAACATGTTATATAGTACATTTACGGATGATATTACATGTAAATGACTATATTACACGAGATTTTCTCCCATTTTTGTTATTTTAAGTAATAAATGGAATACATGAAGAAATTGAGTAAAAATGGAATATTACAAAGGAATTGATCAAGTGGAAAGAGTATGCAAAGAATCATCAACAAGCGAAGGAAAAAACTTGATTTCATAGCTAGCGATTCCTGACTGATTAATATTAATATCAATAATGATAAAAGGCAACTTACTTTAGGCAAGTCAACCAAAATATCACTACTTATGAACCAATGTATATTGCCTATCTTGAGGGATTTCTTGAGTTTGAACTTAGATTTGGATTCATTAGTGCTCAACCTAACGTCTACGGTAAAGACAATAGAGACCTACGAAAACTTATAAGGGAATATCACCAGAACGTCAATGGGATGGAACCTAAAGACTACAACAACAACAACAACATAGCCTCAGTCCCAAATTTACTGGGGTCGGCTACATGGATCAAACTTTTCCATTGTGCTCCATTAAGTGCAATTGATGGAACCTAAAGACTACAGGTTAGAAAAAGTCAAATATAAAGCTTTTCTTTTTGTATCGAAAGATCAAGCATAAGATTGATTGTTTTTATCATCCTCAAGATTCAATAACCACATGGGGTCAAATATTAGAAGCTTTCCTAGATCAATATATGCTTGCAAGAAAAATTATTACTTATAGAAGACAAATCAAAGTTGTGAAAATGAAAGATGATAAAAATTTAAATAAATTTAGGGATAGATTTCAAAGATTAATTTCATCTTGTCCACAACATGAATATACATAGAGAGCTTCATTAAAATGCTTCTATGAAGGACTAAATCATTTTGAATAAAGCCTGTTAGACACCGTATGTTGTGGATCATTATTCAATGTTACGCCAACTCTTATAAAAGAAGCTATTAATAAGATGACCAAATAATTTAAATAATATGGTGAAAAGAACGATACATCAAGAAAAAAGTTTATGAAGGTAATAATAAAACAAGTAATTAATTTGATGTAAAAGTTGATGAATTTTCTAACATGGTTAACCTACTACTAAAAAATAGATCAAATCAAGTGAAACCATTTGGATTTTGTAATGAAGTTACACATACTACGGATGCGTGTCCTATTTTACAAGAAGATAATAACGAAGAAGTCAACGCGGTTATGAGCCAATATTCTGGTCCTCCTAAAAATCAATATAATAACATAAATTATTACATTAGAAAACCAAATTCAAATACGGTCCACAAAATCAATACTATACCATTTACAAAATGAGTGCACTAACACAACCTACACCAATTCAACAACCTCAACAAACTCTTCAACCTACGTAACCAAATTTAGAACAAAAATTATATAACTTCATGACCCAAAGTCATCAAAACTTTACGCAAATTTCTAGAAACCAATTTAAAATTGATACGTTTATTAACAAGTTGAAAAATCAGTTAAGTCAAATGACCCTACAAATTAATAAGTTAAGTAATCAAACTAAAGTATCTACTTAAACTACAAATGTTACTAATCAAGTACAAGTTAACGCTTTATTTTGCGAAAAAAAGAAAAATACACATGCGAGAAAATACACCAAAAAGAGGTAAAAAAGTAAAGTACCTAATACAATAGAACAAGAAGAAGAAGAGATGATGGTCAGTGTCATTCCCACATGGGAATTGATGGCTGAACAATTGTAACGCACACCTTTTCCTAAAAGGCTATACTCATGGTATTTAGCCAAAGTTGAAGCCTATGAAAAAACTTTACAAAATTTTAAATTAATTAACCAACACAAAGTAAACAATATTTATGAATGAAATGAAGATATGCACTCTAATCCTACCATTCCACAAGGATTAGCAAATGCTAGGGAGGAAGAAATTAAAGAAGACATATCTGAATCTTTTAAGAAATTAGAAATTACTGAAATTTTAATGCAATCAAATCACGATGAAGTTACAAAAGAATTCCCTGAATATAAAAATAGATTTTTAGAAGAATTAAAATAAAACTTAGGACAAAATTGGTTATCCTTAATGAAAATATTGCTTGAGAAATGTTTTGAACATGAACGTTTGTCATACTCATCACAATAAGAAATTCTTATATTGAATTTGCTATGTATGATCCCGGAGCATCAATTAATGTAATATCATTTAAGCTTTATAAATCATTGGGAATAGGATCATTAAATAATATGCCTATTAATCTTACTTTAGCAGATGATACCATTATCAAACCGTATGAATTATTGGAAGATATCTTAGTATGAGTACACTACTTAGTATTTCCAGCTGATTTCTATGTCATGGAAATGAGAGATTCAATACCATTGTTAAATTTAAAATTAACAACAAACACAACTATGACACTTATGAAGAATATGAAGAATTATTTGATAATGAAATTAATAATAATGACTTTCTAGACTTAAAATATTATGATGATTTTAATGCTAGAATTTATGCAATTAATGCAGTGACAATGGAAACTACAAAGGAGATTTCAAATAAAGAACAAGTTGAAGACACTTCAAAAGAAAAGAAAGCAACTCAAAAATGGAGAGTTAATTAAGCAACTAGAGAATGAAAAAATCATTAACAAGACGAAAGTTTTTAGATCCTAGTACAATAGAAAAAGAAAAAGCTGGATTTAAGCCCTATAAAGCTTAATGATCCTGAAGGTATATACTTGAACATTAAAACCAAATGGGCTTGGTAATTCAGAGTTAAGACTGATACAACCTCTAATGCAAATCTCACGCCTATACATTTCTTTCTACATACTTAATTAGAATTGAATTCACTTGCTTCTGAACTATTCTTTTTATCGGATGGTGCATCAATTCATCCAATAAGAGTGGTCAACGATGTACCAGTGCAAGTCAACAACTACATCATACCCACGGACCTTTTGGGCATGTCACACTTCATTAATGAAGGCACTCCTTTAATTTAAGGACGAGCTTTCCTAGCCAACACTTAACCTGTTATGTATATTCTGAACAAAACAATCTCTTTGATGATTAATGATCGAGCACTCACTTTCTAGAAATAGCACTAGAGTTGATAATCCATATATTCAAGTTTAGAGAATCAACCTAATTCTAGAACGGTTAAGTCGAGCCAACGACAATAAATAAAAGCGCTTTATGGGAGGCATCCTATATTCTATGTTTATTCTATATTTATTTAATTTTATTGGGAATTTAGTTTAGTTTAGTATGTTTTTATTCTCTCTCTTTTTGACTTTTATATTGAAATTTTTTTATTTGAAATTAAACACTGATGTAATTTCAATTATGGTTGTTTTAATTATATGACCTATATGCAAGTTGCATTATTTACTTGCTTAGTTATTTATATGTTTGTTTATTTATTTAATCAATAAAATTATTTTGGTTAGTTAAATCTCCCACTTAAACTTCCGAAATTGTACTGAATTCTACCTTAATAGAAGTTTTATGAATGATATATAAATCAATTAGGAGATAAATAGCAAAAACTGTGAATTAGGCCTACCGATTTCCGAGCGATTTGGAAAAACATACGGATTCACTGGCATAATCGGAAGCAGTATATGGAAGATTTAGTGAAAATTCAGAGTCTGGCGAATTCCTAGTGATTCATCTTACAAAGGAATCACTGCTTAGATTGGTGGGTCATTCCAACTTACAACCCGCTAATTCACATAGCGATTTCCCAGAAATTCCACTTATCACAAGTTCCTTGGGCATGATTTTTTGTTTTTAAAACAAACCTACAAATCGCCACAAACACAAACTCATTCACACTACCAAACCGTTGCATCCTTTCACAAAAAATCTCAATTTCTTTCCTGGATTCAACCATCTTCAGCTCAATATCATAGTATTTAAGTGATTCTCATCTTAACCTAGTCTCATTCAGACCAAAATTTTCGATTTTAGGATTGAACCAAACTAGGTTTTAGAAAATTCGGCTTAAAGCATTAACTAATGGTATAGAGGAGTTCAAAAGCTTAAATCTTGAGAGATTTACTCTCAAGAAGGTTATTACACCTATCCTAGTTCTTTACTTTAACAAATTTTTGATTTGAAGGATTTTCACAAATTTTCAATGCTTTAAGAATTTTTTTTGTTGGAATTTATTCAATTATGTTGAATAAATGGTTTCATTGATTCCAATAGACCAGACATGGCGATTACATCGATCGTTAGTTTGCAAATTTAAAAATTTCTAAATTTTCGTATACTTAAAGGCATTTGCAAATGGTTTGAAAATTGAGTTTAAAATGAGTTTGGGGGTTTGGCTATGATTTTTTTTTAATTTAATTTACTTTGTTTTTGAAAAGACCTAAGATCTATCACACAATTGCTTTACGATGTTTGGAAAACTGATTTTAAAGTTTATATTTAAGTTAACACTTTGATGCCAATTTTATTTTAAATTTTTGATGAATTTAAAGCTAGCTTTCCAAATGGATTTCTACTTTTAAAATAAAGTCTTGAATTTTACCAAATTATTTCCAACTAAAGCTAGCCAGAGGAGGTAGAGGTGGAAGCTCACGAGAAGAGAAAAGAAAGGCACCATTAGTAGAGAAACCCAAACGAAAACCTAAAGTTCCTACCACACCCATTAGGTCAATGGGGATTTCGATTAATAACCTCAGAACTAGAGTACCAAGAGAACCTTCTCCACTTTTAAGTTTTACCGATGAGTCGGAGGAAGAGGAAGAGATTAAGGTAACACCAAGAATTCATTTCTCACCCCAATACCTAATCAAAGCTAAAGCAATTAATAAAATATAGAGCGACATAAATAAGAATTAGAAGATTGTACCAGAAATGGGTTTCAACAATAAGAGTGAAGTTAAGAATGGGTCTAGGATCCTGAACATAATAAGGGAGTGCAACTGGGGATTATTAACTAGGGACTATTACGCCAATAATGACATGGGGTTCTCGAATAAGATAGGTTGTGAAATTCTAGTGAGAGAGTTTTATGCAAATTGGCACAGATACGACAATTAAATAGTAACCATAGTCTGAAGAAGACCAGTGGAAAACTCACCTGCTAGAATAAATTGGTATTATGGTTTATCAGAATTTAGTAGGAGACAAGCCAATGAGTACCTAAAACGTAAGTATGGGTATAAACACGAATTTCCCTGCGAGACCATTCGCAATGGTTTAGAAACTACTCTACGGATGGATTTCTTTTTAATAAAGATAGGTACTTAAAACACATACAAACCAAGAATTTAAGGAAAACTGTCAAAACTTGAAGCTTTTTCTTAAATGCGAGTCTACAACCTAGATTGCAACACTATAAGATAGTGAACTATAAGGCGACTCTTTTATATCACAAAATTCAAGGGATTGGGTATATTGGTGTTAGCAAAATATTTTATGATTCTATTACGAATGCCATGACAACAAACAAAAAGAAAGATAGCCTTTTGCATTAATGGTTATGGAGTTTTGCAAGCAAGACCGAGTTCCAATGAGAGGTCTAATGATAGATGTTTACCCGGATAGGACCATCAACGACGAAGTCATTGAAAGCACCAAGAAGGCGCCATGATAAGTTGACTGGGAATATGATTCAGAGAGAAATGAAACACAGAGGAGATAAACCATAGAGATAAGGAGAATACTGGCTGAGAAAAGAAGAAATTTGGAAGAGATGCAGACTGTCGCGTATCATGATAGAAAAAACCAGAGCCTAGAGCCACTAGTGGAGGAATTTACTGGCATGTATGCGGATGAAACGAAAATAGCCATGATGTGGTCGATCTTGCGGAACTAGATGAGAACTCTAAGACATCAAAAGTTGATGTTCAAGAACTAATGCGAGATTACTAGGACCTTCTATGGGTCTTAGCGACGCATGACAAGGATGATGCAAGGTGGGGGAGCTAACATTCAAATTCCATCTACCCATCTGAGAATGCCCAACCATGTTTTCTTTTTAGAAGATGCACCGGTGGTGGGAGTGGATTACATGTTCTATGATCATGCAACGAGCTTCCAATCTTAACAGTAAGACTAAAATGATGGTGGTGACGATGCGACATCTGGACGATGCTTCTGATCTTTCATTATTCTTTGTGTTATCTTTACCTGATTGTTATTTGTGAGGTCTTTGTTTGTAATCCTGTGACGGGCCCAACTACTAAACAGGGCACCGCCCGGCCTAATCTTGTAATCAAGCCTTACTCCAACTCACATAAGCCTTAATTACGTATTAGACAGCCTTTCTTTCTTATATTCCTCTAAATTCATGTCTTGATCTATGTCATCTGGACTCGTATGCCGCTACCTCGGTCGCTCGTCGATACGCGACTCGAGGCTCATCCCCACTCGTCTCGGTATCTGCATACCCGTAAATGACTTAGTAGTCTACACATGTACAATACACTAGGCATACAACACACAAATATAAAATGTACCTCGGCCCTTGCCTCGGTAAACGGACACATCATGGTGTGGGTCCCACAGTATGGGTCGTTGAGCCTGTGTAAAGAAATAAACACAGTTAGAAATTTTGGGCCGTTACAAATCCTATGATAAATTCAGAATTATGTGGTGTGTGAATTTATGATACATTTGCTTTGGTGTGTTCACATGTTTTATACATTGGTTTGATATACTCAATTCCATCCTATGATGCTTATCGATTTATCAATTAATCAAATTTTCAATTTCTTATCAAATTGATTCTCAAGTTAGTTATTTGTTTTATTTATTTATTTATGCTCCATGAGGTATTTTTATTGTTCTTGGAAAACTGACTTTATTTTTAAACCTTGAGGACAAGGTTTGGAATGAGTTTGGGTTATTATGTGAATTGAAGTATGAAGATGCGAAGTATGGAATAAACGAGAGGTAAAATCAATTTGAATGCTGAACATTGTGAATTTTTCAAGATTTTCAACAATACAGGTAGTATGTTTCCATTTCATTTCACTTTATTTAATAAGGAATATGGAATTATAATATAATTTGGATTTAAATGGAAGTGATATATTGTTATAACCCAAGAAATTTTTTTGATGGAAATGAATTGTTATACTCTTTTGGACTTAACCTAAATTGTGTATACACTAGAGTTGTTTAGAGGGAATTAATTGCTTTGTGTTAGACATTATAATGGGTAGGAGATCGAAACGATAGTGCAAGATAACAAGATATATTTCTAAGATTCTTGTTATACAAAGGTTATTGATCAAATATTTTATATGTATATATATGTATTGAAAAGAGCATATGCCACAATTGAAGAGAAAAATAGGAAATAGCCAATAAATTTTACTTAGTTGGAAAGAATACTTCCTTGACTATAGAAAGTGAGAAGTGGTAACAAAGAGTTTTAAATGAAGAAGAAATAGAAAGGCCTATGGATTCCAAAGGAAATGAAGTAGGGAATCTACTGGTGGAAAAATGAGAGGAATAACTTTTATTAAAATATAAATATAACCCATTCCAAAAGAAATGGAGTAGGGAACCATAAGAATACAATATAAAAAAGAAAATGAATATATAATTAAAGACGAAATAACGTGAGATATAGAAAATGGACGAAAGTTTATGAAAAACTCTTCAAATAAAAGATTTAGCTTGAGTGCTTATAGCAAAGTTTAGTGAAGTATATATTTTTATTCCTAAAAATGAATATGAAATGATGATTATCGGTGCTTAAAATTGGGCGCAGCTAAAAGCACCTTAAAATCGCGGGGGTGTCTCACTTAAAATGCATGTAAATTAGGGTGCCGTAATAAAAAAAATTAAGTTGCCTATAGCGACGCCCTTAAAATTTACTATTGACTTTGATTGTGGTGATATTTTAAATATTATTTGAAAATGAGATTAGTTTAGTTTTTTTTTGTATCTTAAGATTTAATATTAGTTATCGTAAGCTTCATAATTGTCAGTGGAGATTGAGAAAACCTATATAGTGGCTTGACCTTAATGATTGGTTTAACTTTGAATTCTTAGGTGTATTGCATAATTAGAGGTTGAATTGTCAAATAAAGGGGTTGTTCCTTAAATCTTTCTATTCTATCATGATTCTTATTTTTATGAGGGTAATATGTTTATATTTAAAGATCATTTTTGTTTGAGGATAAGAGTATATACTATGAAATCAATACTAAGGAAGAAAAAAGAATATGATTGAGAGTATTTTTTTGCTCGGGATAGCAAAGTGTTGAGTTTTGAGGTGTTTCATAAGTCAATAATTTGACATGTTTTATAGTACATTTTATGATGATTTTATATGTAAAAGACTATATTGCACTAGGTTTTTTCTTTTTTATGTTATTTCATGTAATATATGGAATATATGAATAAATGGAGTCAAAATGAAAGATTATAAAAAAGGAAATGATCGAGTGGAAATAGTATTCAAAGAATCATAACCAAGAGAAGGAGAAAAAACTTAATTTCTTCGCCAATGATTCCTGGCCGATTACTATGCACACAAGAATTGCTACTCAGATCGATGGAAACCGAGACCAATTTTCCTAGGATTCTTCTAGTGATTCCACTAAAATCTGAATCACTAAGGAATTGCTGGGTATGATTTCAAAGAGTGTTGGGTACGATTTCAAAGATCTTAGATAACAACAAGACGTTTGAGTTAGTGTGGGATGTTTACTACCTAAAATATAATAAATATGACCTTAGGGTTATGAAATCAATTGTCATTGAGTACTTGAATAAATATCTTGCTCTAAGAGCCATAGTTTATTGTTTTTACTGGTTGCTTTATTGTTCATTGATTTTGGAGAAAATTTGAAGATCTAAAATATTTGTTCTAGAGATATTTATCCATGTCTTTTATTTACATTATTGTGATGTTATTTATGAATATAAGAAAGTAGTTTATCAATCCAATCAAAGTCCGAGCATGAACTAATAGATTATTATTTAAGGATTTTTAGTCATGAACATTGAGTTTCATGCATAGTCTAGAATGTGTATTGTGATATTTGGATTCATCATCGAATTAAAATAGTAACTAGGATTGTTTGAAAGATGTTATTGTTTAGATGTCCAAGGTGAATTTGTGAATCTAATATCGAACTGGCTTTTCGAAGGAGTTAAATTTAGTAGTTCGAAGTTTTCACTAAGTGTAATGCAGTTTTATTGCATGAAGTTAATGTCTTTATGTATTCAAAAGGGTTACCTCAATAAAATTAGAACGTGGCTTTTTCACCGGTAAAAGGAGAATTAATGGCTTGCTAAAAGCTGTTTACTTACTTATGATTAGAGTTTAATGATAAATGGTACTATGTAAAGTATGTTCAGAACTATATGATCAAAGTAACATGTTCGGATGCAAAACGGATAAATGTTTCATTGTTCTTAATGTTTGTTTTGATATTTATTTATTATTCAATTGAATTGATTTTGAATATTAGTGAATTTGAATTGTGATAGTTAAGTTAGTTTAATTAGTTTAGTTAGTCATTATATTATATTATAGATTGGATTAGTGATTTTTAATTCTCTTTTTAATTAAATTAAAGTAAAAAAATAATAAAAACCATTAAAAGACCGATTTCCTGGAGAAGTTTGACAAATCCTTGTGGAGATGATCCCACTTATCACTAATACAAATAATAAGGATATACGAAAAACTTATTGTACATGCTCGACACGTGTCATTAGCATGAGTTGTTACCCTCCTTATACTCCAAAATCACAAGAGCACATTGATTACCAACAGACAAGACTCTATTTGTCACCTAACATGACCCACTTACCGAGCAGCGGTAAGAATACTAACAAAGATCTCCTACACCTACATATGCATTGGCCACTACAAATGATGAATGTGATTAATCTAATCTATTGTAAATATTAGATTTATAATCGATGCAATCAAAGTCACATAATCAAATAAATAAGGTTATTAATTCCATAAACAAAACATCTTAAATCAAGTTTGCAACCGTTAAAAACCCTCAATCCAGAGAAGACTTAGTGCTTACTACTCATACAAGCAAATGAAAACAATGAAAACAAAATAAATTGTACCATTAATGCAAATGAATAAGTCCATAACTTTCCTTTAAAACCTAGATTTGAAAACAAAATGTAACCAACAAAAAAGTCTCATTCTCCTTTCGAAAATCTTAACCCTAACTATTTATAGGGAAACAAAATAAATTGAACTAAATCCTGGAAATCTTGCAAATTTACAAAAATCGGAATTGAAAGTCTTTTGATTTGTCCAGCGTCTTATGTATGAAACTTTAAGGTGATGGGAATCACTGAGGAGGCGCTAAGACACACTGTTTTCCATTTGATTGTGTCCTGATACGTATCCAGTGCTGCGCCAGCGCCATATAAACAATCTTAAGGCAATTAGAAGGCGCTAGGATATTTCTTGGAATTCGTGCTCTGGTTTTCATCTGGTTCTTCACAAGGCTTCATCCTTAACTTTCGCAATGAGTTTCTTCCAATATGGTCAAGTCTTATCCAACGATTCCTTGGCTATTTCTCCACAACTAAAAGTGCCAGGGAGGTATTGGGCCTTTGTTAAGCTTTTTATTGAATTTTTGCTGAAAATCACTCATTTTTGTCCAATAGCCTATATTTACCCTAAAAATTTAAAAATTGAGCTTTAAGAGTATAAAAGGATACAAAGATTTTGGAATTTATAGTAATATCACAGTAAAATATACCACAATTGGCAACTTATCAAATACCCCTAAACTTAGACAATTGGTCGTCCTGAGCAAAGGAGTATTGAATAGTAAGATTCCACTAATGGAACTTATGCAATAATTCCACTGACACATTCAACACATTGTTTAAATTCAATAGGACTTTCTTTTGGGTTGTAATGATTGGGCTAGGGTGATAAAGAAAGGTAATTTATGGATTTAAAACATTAGAATATTTAATCTTAAACCATCGAAAGATTTTCAGGAAACATGAAATGGTTTACACTACACTTAACTTCATTTTTCGTAGTCTTCACCTTTTTCAAATCATCCAGCTCCCTACTCCACTTCTTGTGGATGTTGTTTTAGATGGGAATCTCACTTTTTTTTTCTAACGACACAGCTCCCTACTCCATTTCTAGCGGATACCATTTTAGGTGGAACTCTCTAATCATGAATTGATTGATTGTTTTTTTCATCATGATTAATTTTCCCTTATTTTTGGTGCATAAGAAGATTTTCACTTTCATTATTTTTTTATTTCTTTTCATGTCACTTTTTAATGATTACAAATCTAAGACGAGCTTCCAACTAGGTAAAAGATTATAGGCGAATGGGTTATGAGTTTCATGATAGGTGATAAAAAAATCAAGTTGGTTGGCTTAACTGAGCTAACTAGGGAGAACTTAATAGGTAGGTTAACAACTAAGGTTTTAAACAAACAAGCCGTGCATCATCCCCTAAAGTTTTCAGTTATTACTCAGTTTTAAATGGATTGCAAATCAATCTAGGTATTTGTAGAGATTAAGTTGACTCCTGTCCCTGACTCCTCACTTGGACTAAGTGTTATATCACTTAGACTTCGTTTGAGATTTCGATGTCAATGAATAATATGAAATGGTACTAAAAACTTTGTCAAGTATGTGCAAGATTAAAGGACGCACAACTCCTTAAATTCAAATGGAATTTGATGAAATGTGAATGAAAAAGCTTAAGAATGTATCAGGGCAAGGAAAGACATAGGAAAGCCTTAAGTTCAGTTGCACAAGCAAAATGCATTAGATTCATGCATATCATGTTTTCCTAGTTTTCAAAATATTTCAAGTTTCTGTAATTTTAATGATTTGAACTTCATGACTTCAAAGTGTTTTTAAAACATGCAAACTTGTTTTTTCAGCATGCTTTCGATATGTAAAAATTGGTGTAATAAATTTTGAATGCACTGGTATTAGTTTGAACGATTTTTGAATCAGTATATAAATAGTTGTAGATAAACCTCTATATGTTTCATGAAAAAGGAATTTCAAATTTTCAGGGTTTGTGAACTCATTCAGTTTGTCCTTACAGGTTCAATGACACATACTAGACATGTCTAATGTGTTTCCAAAGGTTTAGTAGAGTCATCGGTGAGTTAGAGAGTCGCTAACCTAAATCATAAAGTAATTAGTCTATGGTCCCTACTTGCTAACGCGCGAATGAGGTTCATTAGCGCGCCACATGCAATTAGAGCGATAATGACCTCAGCTAGTTCGCTAACCAGTCTCTTGATAGCTTTTTAAAAAGGTTACGCCTTTTTCTCTGTTATCCAAGCTTTTACATCAACTTGACTTTTTTTTTTTTGCTTAATCACTTGGAGTTATTTGAGGCTACTGAATCAATCTCCAAGTTAGTGTCATAAAGGCATTTCAAGCTTGCAACCCACACTTCATAACTGATTTTGATTGCTCTTTCTTTGGCGTGTAAAAAACTTTGATTTTCTACTATAATTGTGCCTAAATTAAATTTTTTGATAAGATTGTTGTGTGGAAATTATTTTTTGTGTTCTAGAATACATTTTTTCTTAGGTTTTGTGCTTAAAATTTATTTTGTAAACCTTAGGACTGATTTAAACTAGTTTTTTGTTTTAATCTTAATCTTCGTCAAAACTATTTATTTATTGGCTTTGAAACAGCACTCGTTTTAATCGAATTTACTTTGTTAGTTTTGTGACTTAGATATGTGCAAAATTAAATATACATTCATTATCTCATCCATATCTATACATGCATGCATAACGGTTGTTAGGCTCTAGGAGGCTTGCGAGTAATAAAACTTATTGGCGCTTTACTTTTAAAGCTAAATTTTATTGTATTCTTTGATTTTATTTGGAAGTTGCTGATTGTAAGACTTAATGGGATTTTTGTCAAGGGAAGACCTAGTTGAGACTAGGCAAAAACCCTAGTTGGGGCTAGCTAGGAAGTCCTAATTTCTAATTAGGCATTCTAGGCTTGTATGCTTAGGTTGTAACACTTGTTGATAATATAAGTATGGTTTAAAATCCTAACCAAAGAGGTTAGGTAGTGAATGTAGATCGGTTGGATCGAACCACTATAAATTTTGTGTCTAATCTCCATCTATCCTACCTCATTCACCTTTGCATTACATTTAAACTTATTGATTGTGTGCATTGAGCATCGTTATTCATCGAAAGGTTTTTAAAAGGCGCTGACTTCATGTTCGATCCTTCCTAATTAGGGCATCTGACCGACCTAGATTACCTTAATTCCCTTGATAATCTAGCAGCCATAAACTCACCATCAATAAATGAATAAAATTATGATATCATAATCATCAAATATGAAACTTTATCAACCACAAAGGATTCTAAAAGTAAATCTTAAACCTCAAAATTCATAAATTCATTTAGGTTGATTATATTATCCTTAAAATTTCATAAAAATCTTTCAACAACACCTTTATTTGTAAGCTTATACTGAAAAACTCAGCCTTCAAAAATCTTCAACAAAACTCACCTAGGTTGGTGGAAATGTCGGAAGACTCACAATCCACCCATAACAATATATATTGCATCAATAGTTTATATATTCATTCCAACAGATTTGAGATCAAATTTTGAAAATACTACTGCCGAAGTAGTAGCTTTAATAAGATCATTCTTATTTGGCAAATGATATCTAATTGTCTTAAGAACTTTATTCAAAGGTTTATAATTGATGACAAGTCGAGGAACACCTCGTTCAAGTTCTAGAGCATTTTCAACATAAAATGCAGTACAGCTCCATGGAGATTGAGAATGAGTGATTAATTTTTTCTTTAGTAAATCTTTAATTTCATTTTGACAAAGGTCTCTTAGACGAGAATTCATTTGAGAAGGATTTGCTTTAGTAGGAATTTTTGATTCATTGAATTCATAAATATAAGGGAGAGAAACAATATGATGTTTATGATTCCAGAAGGCAGAAGGAATATCAGAACAACATTGTTGTTGTAGATTCGTCTAAAACGATTTCAATTTTGTTTGAAAAGAGGGAGTTTGTAAGAATTGATCAGTTTTAAGAAGATGAATTTCATTTCTTAAGAAATTAATATGATTTTGTTTGAAATCAATTTGATTTATGATTTGATTTAAATATTTTTCTTTAGGAGGTTGAAGAAAAGAAAAGAAAATCTCATTTTCATTAATTTTGGTAGAAATACCTTTTGAAGAAACAGAGAAAGATTGAATATGCTGAAGGAATGGAGTTCCTAATAACATATCATGCTGAAGTCCTTTTATGATAATGAATGAAGTAGGAATACATATAGATTGATGACAAATATGTGCAAGAGAAATTTTATACTTGATTTTTGATTGTTTGTCATTGGCAACAGAAATGTGATTATCGGTCGATTCACAATATCTTAAAGGAACTAATCCTTCACGAATACAATTTAAATCGGCACCAGAATCAATTAAAGCAGTGCATTTGTAAGAAAAATCTTTTATAGCAAAGGTAATTTGTGTAAACCATTGTTGATGAGTATATCTAGTAATTGTTTCAATAAAAACATTATTAGGATCAAAATTAGGGACGGATTCTGTAGAGAATGATTCAAAACGTAGAAACTCTATCAGTTAGCATTTTAATTTCAGATTTTAACTGATTGATTTCAGCTTGAAGAGATTGAATAGTTGCTTGATGAGGTTTTTTACTAACAACTTGCATAAGACTTGAAAAAGTATATTTAGTAGGGTCAATATTTAATTGTTGTTTTAGTTTTTGTTGCTTTTTATCAAGCATTGTTGATGTAGGAAGTTCTCATAGAACAGAGTCGATGGTAGGACTGTCGAAATTAATTCAGTAAAATATTTATACTTCAAAGAAGGATCAGTTATTTGTTCACCAATGGAAAGAATAAGCTCTTCATGAGCAGTTAAAACATTTATTTCAGTTTCAGATGAAGATGTATTAAGTAAATTATTTATACAATGACAAATGTCAGAATCAGAAGAAGAGTCAGACTCATTATTATGATGAATATTTTGAACTTTTATTTTATAATTCTTTAGATGACATTTATTAGCATAATGCACTGGCTTACCACAAATAAAACATACATTCTTCTTTTTAGAAGATGAAGGAGAAGTTTTCTGATAAGATTTAGAAAATTAATTCGATTTTCTCTTTGGGCGTAGGACTGGAATAAAATTGATTTGTAGAGTGTTGTTTAACACGTTGATGTCTAGCTTTTGCTAGAGGAGTGATATCTAATGTATGACCAAAGTCATAACAAAAGTTACCAAGATCTCGTTTTAAGGGATTCTTTTCTTTCTGTAATTGTCGCTTAATTCACATATCATTACAGATAGAAATGGCACAAGATTGAACATATTGAGTGACATCGCCATAAGATAAGGCATTCCAGTTCATAGAACCATTATTTTGATCTTTGATATATTCTTTGACTTTAGCAGCAAAGAATGGAGGTAAACCGGCAATAAATCTTTCTTTCCAGAAATTTGTATCATGTTGCTCGGTTAGAAGATAAAGCTTAGAAAAGAAGGTATCTTTATACCATCGATAGTCATTAAGAGTTCGACATCTTAAGTTTTGTAGTTGATCACTAATTTCTTCATTAAGTGAATCAAGCTGACCAACAAAATGCCAAATAATATTAGCGATTAAGGTATCAACACCATTAGGTTGTGGTTTCCCTTGAGAATCAAGAATAGGCTCATTATGTGTATCGCAGAGAACAAATCCGACAATGTTACAACGGGTTTCATAATTGAACACGTATTGCCACCAACCATAAAGTTGTCCGGTAAAGCCGGAGGCAATGACTAAAGCAATCTGTTCTTCGGGATGTTTATAAATGGCACAAGCTTTTGCATAAACTTGCATTTTTAAAACATCATCTAAGATTTGATATTCAGATAAACCATCGATATTCCAATCATAAATGGTTGATCCATCATATTTTTTATTTTTAGGAATTTTCTCTTCGAGAATAAGATCAGCAGGAGATGGTCTAGTGTAAAATTGTTTTTGCATAGGATAACGATGTTTATAGGATGATTTATTTCGCATAATGCGATTGACATAAATATAATCAGACGAGGAGTCAACATTAGAGTTTGTTTGAGAAGCTGAAAGAGAAGAATTGCATTCATCAGAGTCTAAAGAGGAATCATTTATTTGATCAAGATTAGCAATGACGGGACCTTTATCCTTTTGTTTAGTTAAAGTGGAAGTAGGGGTTGAACTTTGACCAGTCAGACTAGTAGTACTAGATGATTTTGCTAGAGTTAGCTGAGCTAATTGAGCTGTTAATTTATCCATAAAGGCATCAGAATATTTTGATGTTTGTGAAAAAGATGTTAATGGTACTTTAGTAGAAGATGAAGGAAAAAATGATTTTTTAAAAACAGGGGCTGCTAAAGAAGCAGATGAACTAGAAGTAAATTTTTTTTGTGATTTAGAAAGAACTGCAGATGTTAGAGTAGATAAGTATAAATTTGTATAATTATTTTGTTCAATGATATGAGAAATATCTTGTTTGGTTACGACACCATAGTCAGTGAAAGTCGATTTAAAAGGAGAAGCTTTAATATCGTCTCGCACTTTTAAAGGAGCTAAAGGCGGATGAGGTTGATCAAACTTGGTACCAGTGGTACTTTCCCAAATTGCATTTATGTGAATAGAAATTTTGGGACAAGATTGAAATAACCAGTCAAAGAAAAATATATTAACTTGATTAGTTTTGACATAGTCAAAATATTTTTCACGGTAAATTGCTTATTTATGAAAAGGAATTAGTTTACAAAATATAGGTTTGAAAGGATGAGTTAAAAACTCTTGTTTTAATGAATCATAATCCATTTGAAATTCAGGAGGTGTTTCTTCTTCAACAATAGAAACAACATTAATGTGATATTCAACAAAATCATTTATACTAACATTATCTTATTGAGTTGAAGATGCATAAACGGGATAGGCTACACCAATTGCAGGTGGAGGAGGACGAGGAGCTTCAAGAAGAATTTCATCAGAACTATTAGATGGTTGAGAAGTAGCATAACGCTTTGACTGAGATGAAAATGAGGTAGTAGTAGAAGTTGACGTAGATGCTCGAGGAGCAAAGATAATATCAACTTTACCATCATCATGCGTTATAATTTGATTAATTTTTTGAGACACTTGTCTCTTTTGACATTCTTCTTTATTTGTGTCTTTTATGGTCCATTGATGTGGAACTGAAATATCTTTCCAATCAATCAATTGAGTACGATCAACTATATTATTTTTTATATTTGTTAGGAAGAGGGTTGATGTTCCAGAATGCAAATTTGTATATGCAACATCAGGAACAATGAATTGCACTAATTTATAATATATGCGATATACCACCGCAACATTAGAAATTATGCCTTTCATTTTAAATCCTTGAGTATAGATACCTAAAACGGCAGCTTCATGTGCTAAATTATCATGTATGCTAAATGAGAAATTAGGAAAACAATTGAAGTAAATAGGCCCTTCAGCCAAACTTCCTTCAATCATTCCTAAGAGGGAATCATTAAATTCTTGATGACGTTTATCTCTTAAAGAGACTAACGCAGAGGTATTAAGTCCTAGAGTAACTAGAGGCTTAATAGCAACTTGAATGAGACCAATATGCATGAATTTATGAGTTTTTCTATAATTTTGAAATTTTTCAGGAGAGATGAGATAAATCTCTTGTCCTTCATCATTGATGGATATTGTGTCTTCTTCTAATTTGATTATAAAATCTTGATGTTTAGAAAAAGATCCATTATTGTAAATAGAGGTAGGTTCAATTTCAGGAAGATTCCAATTTCTAAGACATTGGTCTATATTAGAATAAGTGATTTCAGAAATATTTTTGAGATCGAGTTTAGATACTTTTTTAGTAGGGGGAGGTTTGCCAGAAGAATCAGATGTAGATCCTTGTTCAAATTTTATCGGTGTAGGTTGAAAAGATAGAACTCGGGCTAATTTTTTATGAAGGTTGCTCATAGCTAAGCAAATAGGTTTACAAACACTTGGACAACGGTTTACCGCTCGACTTACACTCTCTTTCTGCGAGACTTACGACGCGACTAGGAAAACGGTGAAAACCACGATGCAAAACCAAGAGAAACAAGAGAAAAACTTAGTCATGAGTGAAATCTAGAAAACCAACAACGATAAAATAGAACAAAGAAATAATTGAAACATATGGCAAAGCAATAAAAAGTATAAGTGTAATGATAGTAATACTTACAGTCTTTAGATGATCTGTGGCTTTGATACCAATTGACCGTCCAAATGCAAAGTTATAACAAACTGGATATTTCTTGAATTGATGGTTGAGGTTATGAATGATAGGGATTAACTTGTTATCACAATTATGATTTGAAAGGTAATAATATGGAACATCTGCTAGAAAATAAAAGGACTCTATTTTTATAGATGGAGATAAGGAGTACACAAGAACACAATAGTACAAAAGAAAACTTAACAAGAACAAACACTTTGAAGCTTACTTACTAAAACTCAAAGATTCTAACACTCGATTGAACTCTAGTATAACTCGATGCTTATCACTGAGCACAAAACTTCTTATTTATAGACGCATAAAGACGCACTACCGATGAAAGGGTTGTCCTACACGACTGACCTTTCGGAAAAGCAAAGGTTAAAGTAGACACAGTACATGACTCTTCATAAAAGTAAAAGCTATGAACAATACTTGACTCTTCGAAAAAGTAAAAGCTACACTGTAGCTGCTTTGACAAAAGTTGAGAAACGATTCTCATTGTTGGAAAAGGCTAGCAAATAATGCTAGGAAGCATGTGCTTGAAATGATGAGCGGCATGGGCCTGATGGCTGGACAAGTCCAGGAAGCTTGGGCTTGAAAAGTCATATGGCAGGGGCCTGATTGCGATGATAGTACAAACAATAGTAGGAAACCGGAGGAGAGCGGAGAAATTCCCAAAGTGACGAATGCACATACTTAGGAAAATGCAAAATGGCTGGATAATGGATGTAAATTCGGATAATGAGTTTACCCAATAGATACCATAAGGTCATGAGGAGCTGGATATCTTCCGTTGTCCATAAAAGACTTATGTTACAAGGGAAAATATTCAAAGAACACCGTGAAAAAGGTGAAGACCACACAAATTTCGACTCCATTGGAGAATAATTGTTGATAAATAACATCAACCAAAGGTTGTTGAACACCAGGAGCTAAGATAGCTTGAGCAAAGTCTTGACTGCTAGTCACAATTCTGTATCAGAAAGGGCATAAATGTTATCATCAGAAACAAATCTTGTTGATGACGAACATTTAGACTCAACTTGTTGAAGGCGATTATTCATTTTATTTTGTGTATCCTGCATTTGTTTTAATTGGTCAAGAATGACCTGAGCAATATCAGGATTGAGAGATGTTGAGGCAACATTAGGTTTAGGTTTAGTAACAACTTCTTTAAAGCTGGATGAGAGAGAGGGAAACTCACTGAGTTTAATGGGTTTTAAAGGAGTTATGGGTTTTGTGATAAAAGCACAATTGAATTTATCCCACCATTTACATGAGATATCTTGAGAAAGATAGGTATGGGTAATGTTATTTTTAATAACTTGATGGGTAGCATACTGCCATTTAAGAATCCGAGGGATGGAATGTTGATGAAGAAAATGCAAAAGAGACACCTTTTGTTCTTCATATTTAGCTAACACAGTTGGAGGTAACATATCAGAAGAAGGACCAAACTTTGTCCACCAGTCGGTCATGAACCATGTAGGTAGAGAAAGTTTCATTGACTTCTTAAATGTGATATACCAGGAATGATTAGTTTTTGGATCCAGATAAAATAAAACATTTCGCCATGCGTCCATATAATCTTTATAATTCACACTAACTGCAGGTTTATCTTTTGCAATAGTCATTAACTGATAGAAGAAAGGACTATGCTATATAGAACCGTTCAAAGAACACCATTCTACAGGAGATAGAACCTTTTGAATCTTGAATTTTGAGTAAGCAACTTCATCGGAATTTGGTCTTGTAAAGTGTTCAAAATGAACAGATTGTGTATGAATTAATAGGCTTTCATAAAACTTTATGTTGGTATGAGGACGAGAAGGAAGGTAATGAAGGCCAGGAGGCATGATTAAAGTGACTTGAGTGTCAAGTGATTTATCTAAAAGGTGGTTCTCAAGAATGAGAAGGAGATATCTATTTGTCAATGGATATTCTGAGTGGGTTTCAGGAGAAGATAATGGTTGAAAGCGATTCATCGCAGGAGATTTGCCTTTATTCATGATCTGTAAACAATTGATAGATGAAGGAGAAATAAGAAATTCTCTTGATAAGAAATCAGGGAGAGAATTATCAGTACCTTTAATGTATTCAATATCAAAATCAAATATACTTAATATTGCTTGCCAGCGAGCAAAAATCTGTTTTGAAACCAAATTTTTAACGTCTTTTAAAAGAATTTCTTTCGCGGATTTGCAATCAACATGAATCAAAAACTTTTGATTTAAAATATCAGCTTGAAATTTTTGCACACAAAGCACAATGGCTAAAACTTCTTTTTTGACAGTCGCATAATTGCTTTGAGCTTGATTCCAAAGTTTGGAAGTGAAACAAACAAGTTGCTCATTTCCCCAAGGGGGTTTTTGAAGGAGGATACCTCCATAACCAGTATCAGATGCATCAGTTTGAATGATTTTAAAATAATTCGAATTGGCCAAATGAAGGCATGGAAGGGCTTTGACCTTTTGTTTAATTGTTTGAATAGCTTTAGAATGTAAAGGGGTCCAAATAAATTTAGAATCCTTTTTTAATAAATCTTGCAATGGTTTTCTATCTGCGGCTGCATTTTGATAGAAATCAGAAAGGTAATTGAGGCAACCAAGAAATCGTTGCAATTGATTTTTATCAGTTAACTGATCAGGAAATTTATCAGCAAAATTTATAACCCTATTAAAAGGAGTAATAGTTTGATTTGATATTTTGAAACCTAAGAAGGTAACAACCGTTTGAAATAGATGCATTTACTTCAGCTCTATAGTATTTGGATCCGTTCCAAAGTTGTTACAACTATTCCAAAGGAGTTCACAATCGCACACGAACCTAAAAACTAATTCATACAATATATTATATGAAAAACAATACATACATTGAGTAAATGGAACTAAGAAAATTATAAGCAGTCGAAAATATCTTTCTTTCCCTTATCGCTACTAAAACCTGTCATTACTCAATTATTAAAATTTAAAAAAGTTAGATAAGTAAATCCCACACTATCTGGTACTCCTGTAGTAATCAAATATATAATAATCCAAGAAATTAAGCAAAGAGTATACTCCAAGGAATTTAAATATAACCGTGAATCTATCCCGTTTTTGTTATCCGACCACAATCCAATAACGTCCTCCGAAAGTGGCAAGTAAAAGGTAATAAGGACTCATGCCCAAAGAGGATAACCAAACGAGTCTCGTTCCTCGAGTCTATCAAAGTATGATCTAGTTCAACGTGATCTCATGATAATCACGTGATGTAAAGTATCAGTGACTCTAGCCCCTCAAGCATAATATAGTTGTACCTTGTACACAGTCATGTAGATACTATAAGTTCTACCCTATATTACACAGTCAGGTAGCTTAATGTACCATGTGCACACAGTCAGGTAGACACTAAATAGTTCTACCCTGTAATACAGTTAGGTAAACCCTATAAGGAGACTCGAAATGCCATATCCTCCTAACCCGTGTATGCATGTACAACAAAAATGCAATATCAAGGATCAATGCAATTTATACGAAATTATAATCATACAATGTAAAGGTTACTATGAGATTTACTTAGCCTTACAAAAAAGCCAACTTCGAGCTTAGTTTTCAGGGTTCCCTAAGTGTCAGATCACCTTGAAATGGTTCCAAAAGCTTCCCTGCATACCCAATTATATTATGGCTTAAGATTCAAGTGAAACCATATCTTGAAACCCAATGAAGACAGTGATCAACGTACGATTGAGAACAGTTCCCAAAAATATTAATTTATATAACTATTTCAACTAGTTTTCCACTACAAAACTTAGGGTAACTTTTCAAACATAAAAACCTAAATATTTGTCATGATGACCTGAAACGAACTTGTAGTACTCATGTCCTACATTCGATAGACTCCAAAAACACCGAAATCAAATCACTGACGGAGAAGTTATGAATTTTCCCATATAATATGTCAACTAGGCAAACTTTATTTTTTCTGAACTAAAAAACTTCTCTAAATCAATATTTTCGCAATTAAATCCTCAAAACTCGACAATAAACTCTGCGAAACCACTCGATACCAATACCAAAATATTTTCACAACCCGTGGAGTCAAATTAGATTAAAACCAATAATAAATTAATGCAGAAACCCAATGTAAATCAATATGAAATATAAAAAATCTCCAAAATAGTTATAAACTGAATTGCATTAGTTCTACTCATCAAAACCATAACCCGCACCAGTGAGATTTATTCCAAATTAATCCAAATCAACCAAATATTCTAATTAACAACAATTCCTAACAATTTCTACAAAAACTAAGCGAAAGAAATTGAAAAATCATCAGAATTCAAATTGAATTATGGAAAAATACACTGCATTGATAATTTACCTGATTGCATGCCGAATACCTAGTTTCCATCGCGGGAATTTAGCTCGAATTAACCGTATCAAGATGCTCTACAGTGTTGTGAAAAGAAATCGGACGAAAATCAGACGTATGGAGCTCCGTGAGCAAAGGAATTGGCAGAAGGGTTTAGGGAATGTTGGAATGTAAAAAATGAATGGTTTGATTTTTGATTGATTTTATTTATATTTATATATAAACCCTCAGCTTCTTGTCAACAGCTTAATTTCTTTTTATTTATTAATTCCCGAAATCCCTACTTTAACATGTTTTGACTTCTGGTGCTCACTTTCAATCCGATTCTTCACCAAATCGAGTCAATTTCTCAACAAAACAGTCCATTTTCATAAAAAATCTATATCACTGGTTTTGGTGTTTGGTCACACCAAAACCCTAAAAATCTTAACTTTGTCAACGACACATCAAAGTCTTTTGAACCAATCATCTTGCCATTGTTAACCAAACTTGCACCAATTAGGACCTAATCTCAATCTCGCATACCATCAACTGACACAAAACACGAAACAAGATCTCGTACAAATTTTGTCTCATATCACACTACCTCAAATCCCGGCTTACACGCAAACCAAAGAAAAATCTCCACGTCGGCTCATTAAATCCATTTAAACTTCAAATTTGAATTTTGAAACTTGATTTCACCTATTTTTGCAAAATTCGAAACTATAGTTCGAGTCGATATTTTAACTCTATCGGGACCCATTTCGACATGTATCTCAAGATAAAACCTTGTAAAATCTCAAATTTATTCGATTAACTTGAATTTCACAAAATAACATAATATTTCATACACAACACTAGGCATACATCACAGATAAGTAAAATTACCCGTAAATCTCAATTCACTGGTCATTAGTTCTCGACTCGCAGCCAAAACTATAATTAATCTACGTTAATCCCAGATTAATCGTAATTACCAATTTAAAAATTTTGAAATTTGACAATCTTCCCAACTAATAAGAATTTCGTCCTCTAAATTAAAATTGAAACCGTATTTTACCTGGACTAAAGGAGATCTTGAAAATATTTTCTCATATACGCCTCTCATTCTTAAGTCAGCATCGAATCACCGTAAAATTTCCACTTAATCAAAACAAGTGGAATCTCTTTATTTTGAAGCTTCTAGACCTTCCTTTCCACAATCAATATAGATTGCTCTTCACATGATACATTGCCCTACAAATCAAACTGATTCCATTATACTACGTGATGCGAATATGTTCTTTCTGGCTGAGCATAGACACGTAAAAACATCATGAACTCCAGCTTATTGAGGCTTTAATGCAAATCTATATGCAACCTTCCCAATCCGTTTCACAATTCCAAAGATCCTATAAATTTGAGAGAAAGCTTTCTTTTTTTGTCCAAATCTGTAATGGCTTTTGTGAATTTAGACTTTCAAATACACCCAATCTCCTTCATTATATTCCACAAACCGGAGATAGAAATCATAATAAATTTTGTATTTTTCCTAATACGTTTTTAGTCTTAGATGAATCTGCTGCAAAACCTTAGTGTGACCTCCAACCATCTGTGGCCCCAACTTCACTAAATCCTCTAGTTCAACCCAACCGGCAAGAGATCGACAAGGTATCCCATACCATGCCTAAAACGGAGTCATTTCAATATACGATTAACAATAGTTATTATAAAAGAACTCACATAAAGATGTGTATTCTTCGTATGAACCTCCAAATACAAATACATAAACCCTGAGCATGTCCTCCAACACATAGATCAACCTTTCAGTCTGACCACCCACCCGTGGATGAAAATATAGTACTTAAATGAAACTGAGTGTCGAGCTGTTCCTGTATGCTCCGCCACAACCCCAATGTGTATTGAGCATCAAGATCAGAAACTGTCATCAATGGCACTCCAAATAAGCGAGCCACCTCTTGCTAACATAACAAGCTCATTTGTGTAAAGGTATATGAAATGATCATAGTAAGAAAATGAGCAAACTTCATTAGTTTATCAACAATAGTCAAGCCCGCATCATGTTTCCTAAATTAAATAGGCAGATGAGTAACCAATCCATCGCAATATGTTCCCATCTTCACTACAGTATGAGAAGTTGCTACAACATACCCTCAGGTTTCTGTCCTTTGGCCTTAACCTGGTGGCAAATCTCACATCACCTTACATAATCACCCACATCAACTTTCATCCCTTTCCACCAACACAATTACTCCATATCATGATACATTTTGGTTTTGCTAGGATGAATGCTATATCTAAATTGATGATATTCTCTCCATTTCTCGTCCTGAATCTCAGCCACCGATGAAATCCATAGTCTGCCTCTAAGCCTCAAACTCTAATCTGCAGACTCTGCCCAATCTTGATTATTTGTGTCATCAGCAAGCCCCTTAAACTTCCTATAATTCTCATCACTTTACTGATATTCTATCACTTTTTGAATAGAGACCGTTTGTATCCTAAACTAAGCACAAATTGGTTCATCAGCCTTAAGAATCTCCGAAAAATTGGTAGTGATGACTTTTTCGAATAAGTTATACTCAAAAGTCAATCAACTAGTTGCATGCAATGTCTTAGCACTCCTCATGCTCAGTGCGTCAGCAACAATGTTAGCTTTATCCGAATGATATTCAAGAGTAAAATCAAAGTCTTTCAAATGTTCAAACCATCATCATTGTCTCATATTCAATTATGTTTAAAAGAACAAATAATTCAGACTTTTATTATTTGAAAATAGCGTAAAACTTTCCCCATATAAATAGTGTTTCCATAGCTTCAAAGCAAACACAATCTCCGCTAACTCCAAATCATGAACAAGATATTTTTTCTCATAAATCTTTAATTTCCGAGAAGCATAAGCAATCACCCAGCCATTCTACATTAATAGACAACCCAAACCCACTTTTGATGCATCAGTATAAACTGTAAGACCTTTCTTCAATTCAAGCAATACAAAAATTAGTGTTGAAGTCAAACACTTTTTCAATTTTCAAAATGCACCATCACATTCCTTTGACCGAATAATTGGAACATTTTTCTGAGTTAATTTAGTAAGGTGTAGCTATCTTAGAAAAATCTTTCACAACACTTTAATAATAGCCAGCCAAACCCAAAAAAATTCTTATCTCCGTCACTTTGATAGGTTCAGGATAACCAATTATATCTTTAATCTTGGCAGGATTGACAAAAATTCATTTCGTACTAACCACATGACTTAAAAACTTCACCTTAGACAACTAAAACTTGTTTCCATTAAATTTAGTATACAGCCTATGATTTCTCAAAGTTTAGAGAATAACTTTGAGATGTTGTTCATGATCCTCGCGAGTCTTGAAATATATCAAAATATCATCGATGAAGGCTATCACAAAGTGATCTAGATACAGTTTTAACACTTTTTGAACTCTTTGCATCGAATCCATAAACATCACCGAAGCATTAGTCAACCCAAATGGCATAACAAAAAACTCAAAATGACCATATCTGGTACTGAACGCAGTTTTCTAGACGTCATCTTCCTGAACTTTAAACTTATGGTAACCAGAATGAAGATCATTATCAAAAACAAAATTTGGCATTATTTAGTTGATTAAACAAATCACCAATTCGATGCAATAGATATTTATTCCGAATAGTGACCCTGTTCAATTGTCTATAATCAATACAAAGTTTTATACTATCGTCCTTCTTTTTCACAAAAAGGACTAGTGCGCTCCACGTTGACATGCTTCAGTGAATACACTCTTTATCAAGCGACTTCTTGAACTTGATTTCAGGTCTTGCCTCTATACTAAAAGTTCCATCAAGAATTTTCATTTTTTTACCAGTAGGTAGCCTACCTCTGGTCAAATGCAATCCAGATGATGTTTCTATATATGTTAAGACCGAACAACCTGTAATATAAAAGAACATCGTCTTATGGAAACAATCCAAATGTGCATGAAGAGCCACTAGCTAATCTATTCTCTACAACATATCAAACTCCTATGACTCCAACACACGAAGATCAATGACCATCTCGTGTCTGAAGATTTCAACAACACACTTCTCACACATAAAGTTAGGATCCACGTTATCCCCAATTACTGTGTTTACTACATAATGAATAGGGACCCACACCGGAGTTAACCCTAACTCAGTCACCATACAACCACAAAGTGAAATTGTTCCTTCTATAAGATTACAATTTGCATCTAAATCTCATTCAGTCACCACCTAAACACCTTCTATGATATGTTGTTGAGACCATGACATATAAGAGGACGCTCATAAAAGTCATGAACATGTAATCTTAAAATGTCATTTCTTTCCATACCCAAAACACGTAATTGCACTCAAATTCCAAGGACAATCTCAGCTAATGTGACCCTTCTTACCACACCCAAAACATGTAACTCTAGGTTTACTACCTACAAAAGATTTCTGACTAGGTACAGATCTCTGATTTGGACTTTATCTCTAAAATCCTTGGCCGTTACCTCCAATCTTCTTTTTCTTTTTGAAAATTCAAGTCAAACTTAGATGGAAACCTTTTCTTATCCTCATAACCTGAGCCCTATTATAACTCGACGACCCCTTGATATCTTCATGATTCACACTGAACAGTTTCTGTAGTCATATAAGCTCAAGCTCTATCTCAAACGTCTCGCAAAGTGTTTATTTCAGTCATCGATATCATGGTACCACGCTCTTTCTTCCTTTCCTCCCTTTACATTCCATTAACAACGACTAAATCAGCCTGATCTGGAAATACAACAATCGATTCAACTTTGAAACGAAATGAAGAGGTAGCTTACTCGTCCAAAGCAGTTAGAGTGACAGTAGGAACTTCCTAAGCTACAAACACCATAAGTCTATGGGCTGCCACCTATGCTCGTAAGATATTTATCAACTCCGACATCTGCTCTGCCAAGTTCTAAAACATAGTTGAATCCACCCGTTATGGATCCATATTTCCCACACCAGATCACTTGCTTGGCTCGTGCTGTCCACTTATAATTTTTCGCAACAAAAATTGCAAGAAAAGCAGTTTAGCAAGCCCATATCCATCGATATGTTGATAATATAAAACACACATAACATAAATCACAAAGTTTTTACATTTTTTAACCCAGTTCCATCACGTTACTTCCCAACTAATAACTTATTTATCCTCAATCAATAAGATTCATTTAGAATCCGAGGAACTGATACCAACATTGTTAGACCCAACCTTATTAAGGCATCTGACCGACCTAGATTACTTTAATTCCCCTGATAATCTAGCAGCCTTAAACTCACCATCAATAAATGAATAAAATTAAGATATCGTAATCAACAAATATGAAACTTTATCAACAATAAAGGATTCTAAATTTAAATCTTAAACCTCAAAATTCATAAATTCATTTAGATTGATTACATTATCCTTAAAATTTTGAAAAAAAATTGTTGCAGTACCTCTTCTATTTTTAAGCCTATACTGGAAAACCCAACCTTCAAAAATCTTTAACAAAATCTTAAAATGTCGAAGGACTCACAATCCACCCATAACAATATATATTGCGTCAATAGTTTATATATTCATTATCACCTATTTTAGATTTTCAAAATCCTTAAACTAACATTACCACAGCTCCAGAGTATTATGATCCATTCCAAAGTTGTTACAACCATTCCAAAGGAGTTCCTAATCGCACACGAACCCAAAAACCCATTCATACAATATATTATATGAAAACAATACATAAATTGAGTAAATGGAACTAAGAAAATTACAAGTAGTTGGAAATATTTCCCTTTCCTTTGTCGCTGCTAAAACCTATCATTACCCAATTATAAAATTCGATAATGTCAGATAAGTAAATCCTACACTATCCGGTACATCTGTAGTAATCAAATGCATAATAATCCAAGAAATTAATAACGATATTGATAACGATAAATGGACCTACCCATTTAGATCTATGGTTACCCATGTAAGATATTTAATCTAAAATCGAATAGGAGAACTTTTTGACCTATTATGTTGGATTTCCTCATCAGATGCTGATCATGAGAAGCTTCCATCTTATGTTAATAAATCCTTACGCTCTCATATGCATCGTTCCTAATTTCTTCTAATTCCTGGATATCTGGTATATGCTCAACACAAACTTTGTTGTAATTCATATAACAATGTTTAACTGCGCAATATGCTTTATGCTCTAATTCTACAGGAAGGTGACATGTTTGGCCAAAAAACAATCTATATGGGGACATTGCAATAGGTGTTTTAAAAGCCTTCCTATAAGCCCATAATACATCATTAAGGTGAAGACTTTTGT
Organism: Stephania cephalantha; assembly: GCA_039657325.1. Classification (NCBI taxonomy): domain Eukaryota; kingdom Viridiplantae; phylum Streptophyta; class Magnoliopsida; order Ranunculales; family Menispermaceae; genus Stephania; species Stephania cephalantha. The sequence goes on along the minus strand of CM077578.1, from coordinate 25,524,153 downwards.
CCTTTCTTGATCAGTGAACAATCTTTTTGACAATGGATTTAATATCAATATTAGATACTTAATCTTAACCATTTACTTGGGGATGGTAGGCTATAAAATTCTTATGAGTAACGTTGCATTTCCTGAATAGAGAATCAACAATCCTTTTGTAGAAATAGGTTCCTGTATCACTAACGATTAAGCATGGAGCTCCAAATCTTGAGAAAAATCATGAATTAAAAAACTTAACAACTGTTTGGGAATCATTACCCTCAGTGGCCTCAGCTTAACCCATTTGGAAACATAACCCACCGGTAACAAGATATATGTATTCCTAGTGAATGGTGGAAATAGGCCCATGAAGTTAACTCCCCATATGTTGAAGATATCATAAAAGAGTATCTTAGTAACAGTCATTTGATATCTCGGTCCTAATGATCTGTAATTATGACATTTACGACAAGTCTTGGTAAAGACATATGCATCATGGAATAGTTTGGTCCAATAAAAATTGCAATAAAAAACTTTCCTAGCTATAGGGCGTGGGGCGAAATGACCACCGAATGCATATGAATGACAGTGAGACAAGATGAAGTGTGTTTACTGCTAAGGAATACATATGCAAACCATTTGATCTGCGCATAACCTCCACAAATATAAATCGTCCTAAAGATAATGTTTGGAATCATAAAGCAACATTTGCTTTTATGCACGTGTATAGTCCAATGGTAACTCTTTGGTGGCTAAATAGTTGAAAAGGTAAGCATACCATGGAACTTCACAAGACACTGTAGAGATGCATTCATATGGAAACTCATCGTTTAAAGTAGAAGGTGGTTCTCAATTCTCTAGGCGACTGAGGTGGTCTGCCACTAGATTATCGGCACCTTTCTTATCTTTAATGGTAAGATTAAACTCTAGGAGTAAGAATATCCATCTTATGAGTGTAGGCTTCGATCATTTCTTGGAAATCAGGTAACACAAAGCTACATGGTCTAAATAGATAATGACTTTGGTATTGTGAAGATATGGTATGAACTGTTCAAGTGAGAAAACAATAGTAATTAGTTCTTTCTCAGTTGTAATGTAAGTCATTTGTACAGCATCTAAAGTTCTAGACGCATAGTAAATCACATGAGATTCTCTCCCCTCTTTTTTTCTTAACACAACTCCTATGGCATAGTAGCTAGCATCACACTTGATCTCGAAGGGAAGTGACCAATTATGAGCTTCGATGATTGGGGTAGAGGTAAATGCAGTTTTCAGAGTTGAAAAAAGACTTTTTACATTTATTGTCAAAGACAAATGGAATATTTTTCTAAAGTAACCGACATATCGGTTGGGCTATCTTGGAAAATCTTTATAAAACCGCTTATAGAAACATGCATAACCTAGAAATGCACATATATCTCTCATAGTGGAAGGATAAGGTAAAGTACAAATGACATCTATTTTTGCTAGGTAGATCTGTAGACCTCTAGGTGAAACAATGTGAACCAAAATGATCCCTTGACCTACCATATAATGGCATTTCTCATAATAAAGAAAAAATTTCTTTTTAATTCATCGAGATAATACCGTAGTTGAATTGTGAAGATAACTGTCAAACGAATCTCCATAAACAGCGAAGTATTCCATGAAGACTTCAATGAAATTCTTAACAAAGTTCGAGAATATGCTTATCATGCACCTTTATAATGTTGTGGGTGCATTACATAGCCCAAACAACATGTGCTTGTAAGAAAATGTTCTAAAAGGATAAGTGAATGTAGTTTTCTCTCGGTCTTTTGCTGCAACAGGAATCTCTTTAAACCCTCAATAGCTATCTAAACAATAATAGTGGGATCTTTCAGGCAGATGCTCAATTATCTGATCTATAAATAGCAAGGGGAAATGATCTTTCATTGTGCTTGCATTAAGTTTCATAAAGTCAATCCTAACACGCCATCCATTTTAGAAACAAGTAGGTACCAACTCTCCCTTGGTGTTGGTCACGACAATTATCCAATCTTTTTGGGTACAACATGCATTGGACTAACCTACTTGCTATCATAAATTGGATATATCATACTTGCATCAAGTATTTCAGAATTTCTTTCTTGACTACTTCCAACAAAAGCGGACTCAATCGCCCTTAAGCTAGTATTGAGGGTTTGCAATCATCCTCCGAGTGTATTCTATGTGTACATATGGAAGGATTCAATCCCTTAATGTTATTTAGTGTCCACCCTATAGTTTTTTTGTAGTCTTTTATGATGCGCACTTGTTTCTCCTCTTCTAGTTTTTTTAACTTGCTTGAGATGATCACTGGAAGGGTTTAATTCTCGCATAAGTAAGCATACTTAAGGTGATCATGAACTTTTTTTAAATCAATCATAGGGAATTTTCAAAGCAATGGCACGAATTTTGGACTAGTAAGGGATAAATCAAAAGGAACAAGGGATTTAGAATAGAGTTCATAGTATTCTAACTCAATTACGACGTCCTCAACATCAATGTAAAGTAAACAGATAAATTCCAAATTATCAGCAGTCACTCCTTGGCCAACGACTGAGTGCAATGTATGCTCCACATGATAGTTGATACTTTCTTATACAAGTGAATCAATCACATCTATTGTACACATGGAAGAGGCATCAGTAAAATATTTAATGGAATAAAAATATTAAATTTCATAATATCACCATCGAATTAAACAGTCAAAGCTTTGTGTGCGACATTAATAAGGCCTGTGTAATCTTCATGAACGTACATCCTAAGAGAATTGAAAAAGAGTTAGAAAATGGTTCCTTTTTCATATCTATGATGAAAAAATCTTTAGGAAAATACAATGAACCTACCACTACAATCAAATCTTCAAATTTTTTAATAGGATGTCTGACTGACTTATCTACTAATTGGAACACTATTCTTATTTCCCTGAGTGTTTTATAGTTTAAAGACTCAACCACGAATAAATGTATGACACTTATGGAAACTTCTAAATCTAACATTTCCTTAAAGAATTCTTTCTCCCCAATATTGATTGGCACTGAAAATATTCCTAGGTCGTTATATTTAGGAAGAGTTTCTTTTGAAGGATGGCTAAGACAGTCTCGCCTACAATGACTTTTTCACATTCATGTAGCTTTGACTTGTTGCAGCATAACTCCATCAAAAATTTAGCATTCGTAGGAATATTATCTATAACATCTAGCAAATAAATATTGATCATTACTTTTTAGAAATTATATAGGATTCCTTTTTGTTGCTAACCTTTCTTTGATTTTCAAAGACATTCGGGGAACAAGGAAAAAAAACAATGGGTTTCATGATTGGTTCTACTCTTTGCTCCTCAAGTGGTGTAGTAGTGACTTCTATTACATGCTCAACCTCTATCCTAAGCTCATTCGGATTGTTTAATGGCTCTGGTTGATTTGATCCTTCTAGTTCGGCTCTACTCCTTAAAGAGATATTGCTAGCATCAATCAAATGATGTATAAGTTGCCTTCCTTCCCAACTTGCTTGATTCTCAGATCTAACTTGCTTGATTTTTTGCACCATCTCACTGAACCTCATATCGGTATAAGACTTTAAAAACTTCTTAATCTCTCCAAAGGTAGCTCTGGCTTCTCTCGTAGAGGTGATTGTTGCTATTTCAGCGCGACTAATTGGGAATCATTGCAGTAGAAATCATAGTCCCGACCATCGTATCCTTTCTCTCGACTTGCAAAATATCTTGATGGACTTCAAAATCTCTCTTGAGGTGATACTAGAAATTGCTCAGCTACGTGACTTGATGTCCATCCCTTAAACGTGAAGGACATTTATTTGTAATGTGTGTGTACTCTGAACATATACCACAAGCTTGAACTTTCACTGATCCATGGAAAAATTACGTCATCATTAATTTCAATTTAGACTTTTCACTTTCTAGCCTATGCTTTCATGAATTGACACTAGCTCGACTTTGATAAGTATTTTCAATCAAACAGTATAGCCTGGATTAATTTGTCATGCATCCAATTATTCTTCTTGACTTAGAGGGTGTAACTTCTGAAATACTTCCATCATATTGTGTCCACCTTACTTTTATAACAATTAGTTAGTTATTCAAAGAAGTTCTCTAAAAATGATTTTTCAGAGAAATTATGATGTGGCAAAGTATGAAGGAGTATTTTGAATTTCTCCAAATAATCAAAGAAAGATTCTCCTTCCTTCATGTGAATGGTAGATATTTTTCTTTTAATTAAGGTGATCTTGCTTGCAAGCATTTAGTGTTCCTAAAATCTGAGGTATAGATCATTCCAAGAGTGGATAGATCTAAGTGATAAACGGAATCAGTCATGAGCCTTGCCTTTCAGACAAAAAGGAAAAACCTTTATGTTAACCATATTAATTTTGGTAGTAGTAGGTTTCATGCCTACCACATCCCATTTGAATTCCGCTAGAAATTTCTATTGATTCTCCTCATCTTTTTCAAAAAATATTGGAAGTTTCTGGATAAGTCCAAGTTTTAACATGAATTCTCCTGCTTGGATAGCGAATTTAGATCTTTCAAAGACTTGAATTAATCATGGATTACTAAAAATCCCTATTTCTCTATTGAATTCGTATAGAATAGATTAAGTGAAATCACTTAGTTTTCAATGGTCAATAGCGGGAGCACGTGACACTACCACATACTCACTGGATCTACAAAACCCTAAGAGCTCAGTAGATTTTCAACTGACTTGTAGCCTTACCCTCATTGCAAGCACTTGCCCTAAGTGGTAACTAGCATGAGTTGTTACCCTCTTTATACTCTAAAAGCACAAGGTCACATCGATTGTGAACAAACAAGATTTTATTTATGTCCTAACATAATGCCCCTTAACTATGAAATCCTTGATTTCAATAAACTAGTATTTAGATTTAATTGCAATGTTAGTAGGTCTTAATTTCAACGTGTGTTGTGGATCATGACTCGGATCAGTAAAAATGGAATCATAATGTTAATGTTAATTTTCGTTGGTGAATGCCTAGTACATGTATTATATTGTATTTTGTCGCAACGTCAAAAGATGTTAAGGTTGTCCCCAATATGTGATAATCGGGTACACAAGTGCATGTCTGAAAGGGCATAAGTAAAAATAAATAATTAGTAGCTAAAAAACTTGTAAATCAAGCGCAAATATCACTTAGGGATTTCGCATCGGTTTACATGCAAGTCAGGATAAATTGTAGTGAAAAGTGAGAACAAAGTTGGAGTAAGACCTTGCCTTGAGTTTCGTGTCGGTTGAAGTGGTTGAGGTTCAGATTGGGTCCAAATTGGATCAATTTTGATAATTATAGCAAATTGATTTGTTCGAAAGATTTTAATATGTCGTGGACAATGTTAAGATTTTTGGGGTTTTGGTTTGACCAAAAAATAAGGTTATGGACATGTTATAGAGTATGACTATTTTGTTGAGAGTTTTGCTCAATTTGGTGAATAATCGAATCCAATATAAGAACCGAAAGTCAAAACACGTTAAAATAATTAGTTAATTAAGAGAAATTAATGTGCTGACAAGTAACTTATGCTTTATATATAAATATAAAAAATTCAAAAAAATGAAATCGAATTTCCTTGAAACGTTCAACATAACGTTCATGTTCTTCTGATCCCTAAATCTCTTCGTTGACATTTTCGCACATGGATCTCCCTTTGTCCGATTTTCATCCAATTCCCCTCTATAAAACTGTAGAGCATCACGATACAGTATGTTCAAGCCAAGTTTCTACGGTAGAAATGAGACATTTAACGCACCATTCGGTAAATTCTGAATTCAGTGCATTTTCCATAATTCAATTTGAATTCTCACGATTTCTTAATTTTTTTCACTGTGTTTTGATAGAAAATTGTAGAGAGTGTTGTGAATTGGTATATTGGATTGATTTGCAACAATTTAGAATAAGTTCCACCATTATGGGTTAGGGTTTTGGTGAATTGAATCGATGCAATTCAGTTGATAACTATTTGGAAGATGTTTTCATAGTTAAAATTTATTTAATTTGGGATTCGAATGAATTGGATTTTTAGTTTTTGTCCAAATTGACTCCACAGGCCATCGAAATATATTGAGTTTTGTTTGGAATGGTTTCTCCGTGTTTGGTGTTGAGTTTCGAAGATTTAATAGCAAAAGCATTTATTTGGACAGGTTTTGTTAGTTCAAAATAAAAAAGTTTGCCTAATCAACATGCCATATTAGGAAATTGATAACTTCTCAATTTGTGATCCGATTTGTATGTTCTTATAGTCTATGAAATGCATAAAGTAAGCTCTACAAGTTCCTTTTTGGTTATCATGACAAATATTGTGGTTTTTAAAGTTAAAAAGTTACCCCAAGTTAGCTAGTGGAAAGCTAGGTGAGGTTGTTATAAATAAATATTTTTGGAAATTGTTATTGAGCATACTTTGGTCGATTTTTTGTGGGGTTTCATTATTTGGTTTCATTTGAAGCTTGACTCTTAATATAACTGGGTATATCGGGAAGCTATTGCAACAACTTTCAAGTTGATCTGTTGCTCGGGCAACCGTAAAAATGAAACTTTCTTGAGTAAAATTGCAGGCATGATTTACCATTGCATTATTTGTCGATCATGCATATACAAACATGAGAAGAAGGAAGCTTTTAGGGGTTCCATTGTGATCATTGGTTGTATGTATGATAGGGTGAATACTGGTGAACACCGTGGTGCTCTACGGTTAGAGTCGCTAATTGGCGTAGAAACTAGTTTAACAGGATTTGTTGGAATGTGCTGGCCAAGATAAAGCTCCATTTATAGTCGAAGGCGTGGCTTCCAGAGGGCTTCCACTCAAACTCATGATTCCATATTATGGTTCACGTACTATTTTTGGAAGTCGATGTACGTTTATAGCTAAGGAATGGAGAGAGGATGAATTGCATCCTTGTATATTTACATTTCCTTGAAATATAACTATTTTATTTAAATTCATTTATTATGATTCATTTTGTTATTACAGGCGTATTGGATGATGTGGGATTTACTTATCTGATATTATCGAATTTTTATTATTAGGTAATAACAGGTTCAATTAATGGATATGAAGAAAGGAAAAAGTGATCTTTAGTATTCTGGTGATTTCTTTATGTTCTTTGTTTCTCTTTATATAACAATTTGATTATTATTTTGTTTTGGGCTTTGGGCTGCGAGTTAGATCGATTTTCTATTTTAAGATTTCGTGAAGGAGTATATGATTGTAATGGTAGTATAATGTCGAATACAAACTTGAATATGAGGTCAAATGGTTTCGTGAAATGGTTTAAGGATCAATAAATATGTTGGAATTGATTGTTCAAATGTATTCATTTTGATAGATAAATTGTTATGGTTTTTTGTGAAGATGTTAGTACTTTTAGGCATTCTTCCACTATTTTCTAACATGTTTTTGGATTTTTCAAAACCATATTTATAGGCGAGACTCTACCGAAATTTCTATAAGATATCAAAATTTCATAATTAAAGGATTTCCTAATTTGATGTAGTTAAAAAATAAAGACTTTCAATTTAACTTGAAGGATGACCGTTCATCTAAAGGATGTTAAAAAATCAATGTCAAGTAAAGAAATATTTAGAAAGTTAAGAAGCTAACTAGATAAACAAAGGCTTTGGTAATGACGATGGGTTCGACAATAATGGTATCATAGCCCAAGTATGTCTAAATTTGAGGATAACTTTAATTAAGAACTAAAGAGTGATTGAACGAGATTAGTTGGGAAGTGGCTGTGAGATAAGGTTAATTTGATTATTGTGTTATGTTTGATAAGTATTTATGTATTATTACCATATAAGTGATAGATAGTTTATTCTCATTGTTTATTCGATATGTAACTCGTAGAATAAAACAAGTAAGGTTACGAATAGATAATAAAAGAGAGAACGAACTTATGAAATGATAACTGAGCTTGAATGGTAAGTGAAATAGACTTTGGAAGTCTAGATTTATAATGAAACATTGTAAGTAGTTTGGTACAAATATAACTAAGGAAAGTTGTTTGTTATAAATTTAATGAGAAATTGGTTGATAAAGGAGTCTAAGTAATTCAGGAAGTATCAAAGTATTACGATTTTGAAATACTCACGAAAATGTCAGCACAAACTTAAATTAAGTCTTAAACGATTGAGAATCATTTGGTAAATGTAAAATGAATGTGTGATTTTTGGAAAGCACAAGATGCTAATATCATTGATTTTAGAACGAAGTTAGTACCGGTTGGACTAGTAATTTGGGAAGACATATTCTATAAAAGTTTGGTTTAATTTATAACTAATCGAGAGTTGCTTCAGAAATATTCTTAATGAAAAGTAAAACGAAGACATAGTTTTCGAAAATAGAAATTGATTAGACAAATTGAATTTTTAGTTGAAAATCACAATGACATTGCATTAGGATCAAATAAAGTTGTCTAAGTCAGTTCTTATGGATATAAAACACTTCAAGAAAATCAAATTCATAGAAGAAAAAGAGATAAGATAGATATGCAGACTATTTGACTATGGTACAGGTTGAATGTTTCCTTGAGCAGCAAGCAACATATATCCCCTGATTTTGGGAAATCTGGTGGTTGCATGTTAATTCTAATAAGGTAAGGGGCGCCTAATTTGTTTAGTAGATCCAGTTGAGCTGGTTTTCATTTACTAGCGTATAGGTGGTTGAAATTTCTATGACCGATTCTTTGTGGCCTTACTTTGATTTCCCTTAGTAGAGAAATGCTTTCAATTCCCATTATTGTTATGACTAAAGGATGGATGTAAGCCTCTAAAGACCTAAGTGGTATAGTAGCTATCCATCACAGTCATGAATCAACTACTTGTTTTTCTACCTATTGACTGAAGGAAAACACCACATTTTTTGAAATAATGACCTCACTATCCTTAGGACCTCTTTTGTCATCATGTGACATACTAGAAGGGGAAAGACCACAACTGGCCAACTGTAACAACTGGGAACTACTCTTCCTAACCATTGGTGAGATGAACTTCAACATTCCCTCTCTTTATGTATTTCTAGATATCTATAATTTGAGAGGCACTTTTCCATATATGAAAGTTAGGTTTGATGGTAGGGTGGGAGTCATTATTAACACTTATGTTCTATCCATTGAAGATAAAATGCCTCACTAAGTATTGCCTCTGTTCCAAAATATCACAAAGTAAAATATGGAATAGAACCATACTATAAAATAATAAATTTACTTCTGAAAAGAAGTATTAATTGAATTTTTATTATTTCTTACTCAAGTTGCTTAATTTTAAATGACATTGAGTATGATGGTTCTATAAGTCGACTAAGGTACTGATATAACGAATGGAAAAACTTGAATTGGAATTGGTCTTTGTTGACAAAGTGTTAAGTGTGGACCAGATACAAAGATTAATGAAGCCTCTAACATAAAAATGAAGGACATAATGATATGATAAATGTATTAAAAGTTAAGATATTAGGAAAATTGTATGATAATAGCTAGGATTAGCTATCAAATGAAAATGCAAGTGTTTGTATTGTAAACTTCTGAGTACCCAATCATTACTTATATCCAAATAAAAGTAATAATGTCTATCATTACGACTTATAATATAACATATTAAGAGAGAGATGAACTAATTGAGTATTAGGAAGTGATTTGTTTATGAAGCTGGTATGAACTTCTATATAATAAGAATTTCAAGGATTGAAATAACATCCTTTAAGAGTTTTATTGTTTGGCAAGTTGATCAAGAATTTGAAATTATAAATCTTCAATCTATTCAGTTGAACAGTAACGAAAAAGTGAAATTATCAAAAGTAAAGTGATAAAAAGTAAGATACTTTGATATCTTACATAGTCTCTTGAAATGTATTGAAATTTTTGTTGAAAGAAAGAAAAGTCAAGAAAATTCGAGACTAGTTGAAAAGAATTAATGCAATAACAAAAATTTAGGCTGTTTCAGTTATTAATATCTCTATTTCGAATAAAAAATATATAAGGAAGACTTTTATTGATTGAATTATCATAGGAAGTTGTATAATCCTTAGCTATATTTTCAAAAAAAAAAAGGGATATAAATTGCCTTTGTAAGTGAAGATTAAAAAGCTGTAAGTGGTCTAAGTATTAATCAAAATTGTAATAAGTTGTAAAAGGGACCAAAAATGGGATAAATGTGAGAATAGCTATGATTCAAAAAATGGAATGGAATAGTCTCTATAAAAAAATAAATGAATGATACATAGATATAACTTGTGATTAATGGATGTTACACAAATGGACTCCTTTAGTGAATGTAAGGCATTAGAGTAATTGTACATGACTAAACGTCTAAGTATCTCCTTATCATAATCACGATTCATTTACAGTGTTGAAGACTGGTGTGACGACACTTGCCTTTGAATAATCAAATGAATAGGTGATAATCGATATGAAAAAGTCTATAATGTTTTGTTGAAGTAAATTGGAAGCTTAAATTTAGGTAAATGAATGTTCAAGAAATTCTCTCATGAGTAAGAAAATGGAAATTTCAGGTCAACGAGTCCCGACAAGACTTAAAAAACCAAAATATGAGGTTGATGGAATTTAATATATCTTTACAAGGATCTTTAATGGAATTAAACTCCAAAAGTTGGAAGTTTTGAACCAAAGTAGTTTACAAATAATTTTATTAGATATGTTGTAAATTGGTTGAAAAGTAGTGCTATGTCGCGTGATTAGTCAGTGGTGAAGTTTTTAAGCACTTTATTATTTTAAATTCAAGTTAAAGTAAGGTAATTGTATGGACTTTGAAGATACATATGAAAATAAAAAAAGACGCATGAATTATAGCTTAGTCAGCATTATCCTTGAAGGTTAGAAATATTGAATATAATATAGTACATCTTGCTTAATTTGTTTGAAGAATTTATTATTCTTCTATTGTAGTTTGAAGAAAAGCCAGAAATCTATTTTGAGTAGTGAGGAAAAGAGATAAAATATTTATAAACTTGTATGAGAAAAAAGTTAAAGGTTATACTATGAGACTATAATCATGAAATATATCGATATCTCTGTTTATAACTGTTTATCTACTCAACTTCAAGGAATTAAATTGTCTCTATTCATATGTAGGAAGACGTTTGGTGTACAGTTATTGACTAAGACGTGATATGATGAGAAATCTCAGTAATTGGAGAAATGATAGAAACTAATGTGAATAAATAGGTAATAAGGAAAGCGGAGTAGTTAAGAAGGCAATCTGCAAGAGATTGATAATGAAATGAAAGGAATGAGGTTCTTTTGTAAACTCATAGATAGAAAATAACTTGATAAGGTTACAAAAGTTGTTCATTTCTTAACTATTTTAATGAAAATTTATGTGTATTCACTTACAATCAAGAATTGATATTTGCTTTTTATTTAACAACTTAAATTATATTAGGAGTGAACATTTAGAAAAAGAGTGAAAGCTACATGATGTGTCAGGTTTCATCTTTTGATTAGATAGGAATTTGAGATATCTTGTCACCGGATCACAAATGATGACTTATATAATTCTAGGTTTTGTTGAGAAATGCTAGAATGGTGATGGATTAGATAGACACGTGACTCTACTTTAGTATCTAATGTTGTGCTCGAATATTATTTCGCATCACGAGATAGTTTTCGACTGATGATAGTCTAAGAGTTGATCGACTGGAAATTTTGATGAAAAGATGATCAATGATGAGAAAGAAAACTGGGATGAATATAGCAAAGTTTGGTGGATAGGGAAACAATTATCAAGGATTAGTGGAATAGTACTCGGTTAAGAATGAAATTTTTTTTACAAAAAGCAACATAGGTTTGATCATGATAAGTAATGATTCTATAATGGAAGTCAAGGCGTGAAATGGAAAATGAAGCAAGATTTGATAGATGTTTCACAAGTTGAATACATGACTCGTTAGAAATTAAAAACTACCTGAATTAGCTGGAAAGTTGTTACAACTTTTTCCCCGAATATAGGAATAAGTGATCAAAATTCGAACTTCTCTAGATTTTTAAACATAAAGATTACGACAGGTTTATGTGAATATGGAGTCTTTTAAAAAGGTTATTCTCCCAATTAGGAATTACTTATTTATTATTCTGAGTCAGGAAAACTTTCCTTTATTGGAATTTCGAGGACAAAATTTAAATTATTTTGGAAGATTTTCAAATCTTTGATTTCAATAAATTAGTATTAAGATTTAATCACGAGGTATATGGGTCTTAATTATGACATAGGTTATGGATTATGACCCAGATTGGTGAAAAATGGAATCACTAGCTTAATGTGATTTTTTGTTGGTGAATGGCTAATGTGTGTATTGTATGGTATTTCATAGGGATGTCAGAGGATGTTGAGGTGTGTCCTCAGTTTGTCATATTCAGGTATGCAAGTATGTGTATGAAAGGGCACGAGTGAAGATAAATAATTAGTAGCTCTAAAACTCATAAATTAAGCACACGTATCACATGGGGATTTTGCAGTGGTTTACGTGCAAGTCGAAATCCGAAGCAGTGCAAAATATGAACGAAGCTAGCAAAAGAGCCTACCCTAAGTTTCGTTTCGATTAAAGGTGGTCGAGTTTGAAATTGGGTCCAAATTGGAGCATGTTTGATTAAGTATGGCTAGAGGATTGGTTCTAAAGATCTTACATTATCGTGGACAATGTTAAGATTTTTAGAGTTTTAGGAAGAGGGAGTCGCATATAATTACTTTTAGTAGTGGCCATAATAAGAGTCAAATAGATTTTCTTTTAACAAGAAAAATAGATGGAAAAATATGTAGAGACTGCAAAGTAATACCTGGTGAAGCACTTACTACCAAACATAAGTTAGTAGTACTTGATATTAAGCTAACACGACGACATAATATGAATAAAAGAGTTAGCGACCCTAGAATAAAGTGGTGGAACCTAAAACATAGTGAACAAGTTGAGTTTAGAGAAAAACTACTAAAGGAAAATGTTTGGAATCTTGACTTAGATGCTAATACAATGTGGCTAGAAATAAGTAGTTGCATAAGGAGAGTGAGATCAAACGTATTAGGTATATCTAAAGGTTTGGGACCACCAAAGAAGGAAACATGGTGGTGGAACGAGGATGTCCAACGAGCAATTAAGACTAAAAGAGAGATGTATAGGAAAATACCTAAGTGTCAAGATGAAGATGTGTACAATCAATATAGAGAAGCTTGAAAACAAGCTAAAAAAGTAGTTAATCAAGCTAAAACAAATTTCTTGAAAGATCTATATACAAGGTTAGGTAATAGAGATGGCGAAAAATATATATATAGGCTAGCCAAATTAAGAGATAAAAAGAAACAAGACCTAAGTCATGTAAGATGTATTAAGGACGAAAATCAAAATGTTTTAACGCGTGATGAGGATATTAAGGAGAGATGGAGAAGTTACTTCGATAGTTTATTTAATGATAGCCAAGTTGATACTATCATAAATGAAAACCCACACCAAGAAAGAAATGTAAACTATACATGCAATATTAGAATTGTAAAAGTTAAAGAGGCATTGAAAATAATGAAAATAGGGAAAACATGTGGCCCAGATGAAATACCCATAGAGGTTTGGAAATGTTTAGGAGAAATTGGATTGACTTGGTTAACAAAACTTTTCAATAAAATTTTAAAATCAAAACGGATGCCAATGGATTGGAGAAGAAGCACGCTTGTGCCAATCTTAAAAAAATAAGGAGACATTCAAAGTTGCTCAAACTACTGGGCAATTAAACTTATAAGTCACACTATGAAACTTTGGGAGAGGATAATTGACAATAGGCTAAGGAGAGAAACAACAATATCAGAAAACCAATTTGGTTTCATGCTTGGGAGGTCAACTATGGAGGCGATTTTCCTTGTAAGACGATTGTTAGAAAAATATAGAGAAAAGAAAAAATATCTTCATATGGTATTCGTAGATTTAGAAAAAACATATGATAGGGTCCCTAGAGATGTTCTTTTATGAGTTCTAGAAAGAAAAAGAGTGCATGCTAGATATATAGACACTATTAAGGATATGTATGATGGTGTAGTAACGAGTATAAAGACATTTTGAGGAGCTACAAAAGAATTTCTCATTACGATAGGACTACATCAAGGATTAGCTTTAAGCCCATATCTATTTACTTTAGTTATGGATGAACTAACTAGACATATTTAAGAGGATATACCATGGTGTATGCTATTTGCAGATGATATTATCTTAGTGGATGAAACGAAAGATAGAGTGAATAGGAAATTATAACTCTGGAGGAATACATTAGAATCTAAAGGCTTCAAGTTGAGGAGGACGAAAACCAAATACATGCACTATGAGTTTAGAAACACTAAACATCGAGATGACAGAGTGGTAAAATTAGGGGAAATAGAAGTTCCTACGGTAAATCACTTTTGATACCTAGGATCAATCATACAAAATGATGGTAACATTGAGAACGATGTTACACATAGAATTCAAGCTGGATGGAAGAAATAGCGGAGTGCAACAAGGGTGATTTGTGATCAAAATATTCCTACTAAGTTAAAAGGAAAATTTTATAGGACCGCAATTAGGCCAGCTATGCTCTATGGAAGTGAATGTTGGGCGGTAAAGCAACAACAATTACATAAAATGAACGTAGCAGAAATGATGGTGATTAGGTGGATGTGTGGTAAAACTCGTAAAGATAGAATAAGAAATATAGAAATTCAAAGACAAGTAGGAGTAGCACCAATTGATACAAAGATTAGGGAAGGGCGGTTGCGGTGGTTTGGTCACCTGCAAAAACGGCCTACAAATGCCCTAACTAGAAAACTTGACTCAATAGAAACTGTAGAAATTCGACGAGGTAGGGGCAGACCAAAGTTAACATGGGATGCATTAATTATGAGCGATTTGAATGGTTTGAAAAGCTCACCATCAATTGCACTTAAGCGAGCACAATGAAAAAGTTTGATCCATGTAACCGACCCCAGTTAATTTGGGACTGAGGCTATGTTGTTGTTGTTGTTGTTGTTATTGTTGTTGGTTTGACCAAAACTAAGGTTATGGACATGTTATGCAGTTGGGCTGTTTTGTCGAGAGTTTGGCTCAATTCGGTGAAAACTTGGATCCAAAACGTGCACCAAAACTCAAAACACGTCAAAATATGGATTTCATGAATTAATAATTAAAAAGAAATTAAGGTACTGACAAGAAGTAGAGGGTTTATATATAAATATAAATTTTTTTAAAAATGAAACCAAATTCATTTGAAATGTTCAATAGAACATTCAAGTTCATTCGATCCATAAACCTCTTTGCTAACATTCTCGCACGCAGATCTCCCTATATCTAATTTTCATCTGCTTTTTCTCTACATAACTATAGAGCATGGCAAGACGGTTAGTTTGAGTCTTTTCTATGGTCGAAACAAGGTATTCGGCCCCCATTAGGTAAATTCTTAATTCAGGGTATTTTATTTAATTTAATTTTATTTCTCGCGATCTCTCAATTTTTTTCATGTGGTAGGGATTGTTGTGAATTAGTATATTGGATTTATGTTCACCAATTTGGAAATATTCCACCGACGTAGATTAGGGCTTTGGTGAATCAAATTGATGTAATTTAGTTGATAAGTATTTATAAGATGTTTTTTATAGTTAAAATTGATTTACATTGGAATTTTGGATGAATATGATTATTAGTTTTTGTCCAAATTGACTTAACGGGCTATGGAAATATATTGAATTTGGTTTTGTGTAGTTTCTTGATGTTTGGTGTCGAGTTTTGAGGATTTAACTACAAAGGAATTGATTTGGAGAGGTTTTGTTAGTTCAAAATAAATAAAGTTTGCCTAATCAACATGCCATATTGGAAAACACATAACTTCTCCATTTCTGATCGAATTTGAGTGTTCTTGGATTCTATGAAATGTATGGAGTAAGCTCAACAAGTTTCTTTTTGGTTATCATGACAAATACTGAGATTTTTAAGGCTAAAAAGTTACCCCTAGTTAGCTTGGTTAAAGATAGTTGAAGTTGTTGTGAATAATTATATTTGGAAACTGTTATCGAGCATACTTTGGCCGTTGTTTCCGTGGGGTTTCATTATTTGGTTTCACTTGAAGCATAATTCTTAATATAATGGGGGATATAGGAAAGCTATTGGAACCACTTTGAAGGTGTTCTAACACAAGGATAGTTTAGGCCGGTCAAATGCTATAATGACGAGGAGTCTGACCTGTCGGTATCAGAGCATAGGTTTTGCTCAATTTGAGGATAACTTTGGTTGAGAACCAAAGAGTGATTGAATGCGATTAGTTGGGATGTGATTGACAGATGAGTTTAATTTAATTATTGTGTTGTGTTTTATAACGGCCCAAATTAATTAAACTAGGATTAACGTTAATTTCAGAGATTAACGGTCGTAATTCGGGCGTTACGTGGACAACTCGGTTGACTTGGACACGAGAACCGAGGAAATATGTTATTTATGGATGGTGGTTATGTATATGTGGTGTTTAAAAAATTATTATTTTTATATTGCACCGTATGCGTGTATGATGCCATCAGGCGAGTTTGTGTGAAGGGTGTTCGCCTCGAAAGGCATGTCAACGCGGGTGTCGGATAGGCGAACTACGGGTACACTGGGAGACTAGACTAATCTATGTCAGGATGACTAGTTAATCAATTAAAATGGGTAATGTGACCATACGACAAGTAAAATTCAATTAAAATAATAGGTTATGGCGTACCACGAATTGCGTGCCGAGACGCGGGGCATCGAGTGTCAGGTAGTCGAGGGTTAGTGGGATCACAAAATTTGTCAATTTGGTGAATAAAAATACTAACCATATATATTATAACGGGCCTAAGCTAATGTAATTGAATCAAATAAATCAATGTCTATAGTTTGGTTATTTAAATTAAAAACCATAAAATTGTCCTAGAAATATGTGTTGACACATTTAGGAACCATGTGAGTAGCAAAATAGTGTTACTTTGATTAGGTTAGTGGGAGTTAGTGAGATACATGTGAAGGTCTGGATCATTAGATGAGCTTCGGGATAGATAAATACATGGAGATCAACGATTAGGAATCAATATTACCTTAATATATAAGATTAACACATGCAAGGAAACCATTTTCATTTTCAAATTATGAATCAAGAGAACTTGCTGGAGAAGAAGAGGTTGATGGAGAGAAGGAATCCATGGTAGATTGGTGAGAATTTCTCAAGCTAGGAGGTACATCAACTAGGTACACATCTATTTAAGTCAGATTGAAATCATTTCTAGTTTTTAGCTGATTTCAGAAGATAGATGATTGAATATTTGCAATTGGTTTATATATTTGGATTCCTCATTTGAAGCTGATAATCCAGCTATATTGAAGTTCTTAATTTGGATTTGAAATCAGAAAGAAATGAATTTTTGAAATTGCAAGAGCAAAACTAGAATTCTGCATGTTATATTAAGAATTAGCCTATATAATTTAGTCATAACTTGCTCATTTTAGATCCAAATTGACCCAAAATGGTGGCATTTGAAAGCTTACCCAAAGGGTAACAACTTTGCTTAACTGGAGATGTTGTAATTCAATTGTTTTTATGTCCAAAAGTGCTCTACAAGTAGGTACTAGAATTCAGAAAAAAAGTTTTGAAACTAAACTTGTTAAATGCGTAACTTCCTTACTACCTATCCAAATAAGCTAATATTTTAGTATGTTGTATTTGGGATGTCTGCTACCTTGTGATCAAAAATCACTTTTTTTAGCATTATAGATTGGGAGGAATAGATTTTCTAACTCCACTGGTCAGATTAGGTTCCAATTAGAGCTATGTTTAATAGAATCATGATATCTATTTCATTTTAAATCAGAATTTTGCAAACTAAACCTTTTCGGAAAGCTTAGAAAGAGATTGGTGATCTTTGTACTGGTGGAAGATTTCGAGATTTGGACTATTTCATGCCTAAAAATGCGTTGTAACATAAGAATGAAATTGAGACTTAATTTAGTATTTAGGGCTGATTTGCGAAGATCAATTTGAAACATATTCAACCAATTTGAATACACAATAAAAACACTTAACTATTTCACAGACTTAGGGGACCGTAGCTCGGGTATCGGGGAGTTTGTCGGGTCAGATTCGGGTGTCCAGGGGAGTCGGAGCGCGTGTTAATGTGCGTAAACCTATTGGAATGCCTAATAGAATTCATGATTTGGTTTATCGAATTCGCTTTTCATGTGTGACTACAGGTGGTCACACATGGGGTTTTCGCTCCTATTTAAGTGTGCGTATATATTGGTTATGGCTAAATCGCATGAATGGATTACTTGTGATAGTGCTCGTGTTGTTGGCATTAGAATATATTTACAACTGTCGGGAAAGGACCACGCCGTTTACTGAAGTTGAGGTTTAGCCACTGTAAGCCTGTAAGTATAGACATGGTTCCTTTTCGATTTATTGATTACTGGTTGGTGTAGGTCAGGGTTTTCTCATGATTATAGAGATGTTTAGCGATTAATGCTTTATTTGGGAACTGGTTTAATTGGCATATGTTGTTTATTTATTTCACGCTACTAATTTTTCTTGTCTTGTACTGCTTACATTCATAGGAATATGACGTACTATTGCCAGGTGTTATATTCGCATGTCTCGTAGTTTATCAGTTTTATTTCATGAATAATGTGTGGACTTCTCTTGGGATTTTACTCACTGGACTCATCATTGTATTTGTAGGGTGACTAAGTGCATATCCTTTGACGAGCAAAGGCAAGGGCAAGGAGGTACTGGGCGACTACCTCTGAGATTGTAGAGCCAGCTCGTGTGTGATATTAGCATGAATTTGTTTTACTTTTGTTGGGATTTGAGGATCATAGAACATCGATTACATGTATATGGAACTTTTATTATACTTATCTCAACTTAATATATATGGTATCTTTTGCCGGGTTTTCCACTATTTAGGATTGTTGAATATTATATAACTTGCTTAAATTAAGACTTCAGCTGTAAAACTTCATTATATTGATAAATTGATTAACGGGCAAATGAAATCATTAATAATTATATGGAAATTATTTAGCTAATTTAGGACTAAATGGAAAAGTGTTAGTAGCCAGCTAGGTCGCGGAACGTCAAGGATAAGCGGGCCATGACGTGGCAAGGCTTGGTGACATGGGATGCAATGTGGCGGGTAGCAAGGCGGCCTAGAATTTGGGCCTGCCACTATTTGGTATCAGAGCGAGGTTTCGAGGAAGCCTCGGGAGTAGTTTAAAGGAAAGAGAATAAAATTAAAACAAATAAGCCTTAGATGTGGAAACCCGATGATCCTGACTTTGAACCTTAGTTGGGAAGAAAAGTTGAGATGGGTAGTGGTAGGTTTATATACATGTTATATTTTGTTATATATAGGATATATGTCTATATATATGGAGGTTGATCTGGAACATGCTTCATGATACATATCATGGACGAACAATCTGGTACGCCACGTAAGACTGGATAGACTAGCGATGAAACTAGGGATTTCCATGTTATGGCGAGTGTACAGAATCGACTGTTGTCTCAGGAGACTCAGATGGCCGAGGTATTACAATTTTTACGGGATCAGACCACTGCACTAACGACACTTACTACGACGGTTGCAGCACCCCGAAACTCAGGAGTAGTTATAGCACGTTCAGGGACAACTGTCGCCCTGGTTATTCCACTGACACCAGTTGAGAGAGTAGCTATGGAGACACATGGAGAGAGAGCTACAGCAGTTTTTTTTCCACAGGTGACACCGAATCCTACGTCTCCTCCCACCACTACAAAGCAGATGACTGCTACTACGTCAGGATTTGTTTTGGCCCTAGAGGCAAAGATGTTAAGGGAGTTATTGAAGTTCTAGCCTAATTTCTTCTATGGAAGCGGTGACCCTGAGGCAGCAAGGAAGTGGATAGTTTCTCATCAGCATTTCCATTAGTTGATGAGGAACGATGAGAGCGTTCAGGCGCGTCTTTCTGGAGCATGCTTGAGAGGTCATGCAATAGTCTGGTGAACTACGTATACGGATACTCATCTAGAGCCGACGGCGTGGGCTGAGTTTAGAAAGTTGTTCTACGACCAGTATATACCCATGGAGGTGAGGTTTAGATTGAGGGAGGAGTTTCTAACCCTGAGACAGGTTAGTCGGTCGTTGATATATTATATGGAGCGATTCTGGTATTTACTTCAGTTCGCTTTGGAGGTGACCGAGACTGAGCGACTATAGATACACTACTTCACAAGAGGGGCTGATGAAAGGATTGCTGAGGCAACTATGTCATCTAGAGCTCACACTTTGCAGCAGATATTTGATGGAGCTTTGGCACACGAGATCTTCTTGATGCAAAGAGAGGGTAGACGTATTACTGGGTCTGATGTACAGACTGGACAAAAGAGACTAGAGATCGGTATGATAGAGTGGATAGATAGTACGGTGGAGTCCGTAAGGATGATGATCAGGCAGCTAGAGCTTATGCTGTACCCACATTATCAGCATTGCCGCTGAGATAGGTACATGACCAGGGAGGCAGGAACAGGAGATCGCAAAGGCGGGACCGAAGGTCATGATATGGTTATTTGACTGCATGTTTACAGTATGGACAAGAGGGGCACATCAAGAAAGATTTTCTTAATAGATCAATGACTTCAGCAGTAGTGACACTGGTGCAGACTCGAGAGCCGATGCTCGTGGTGACTGAGCCAGGTTGGGAGATGTCCCAGCAGCTGGTTCAGTGTATGTGAATTTTTAAAATTTTAATCATTACAGCTTAAGTTCATGTATTCATGATATATTATTACATTATGGCATGTGATTGTCATAGGTCATAGCATGGCATGGAATTGTCATGGTGTGTAAGGATAGGTCCTAGCATGGCATTGGACTTTCATGTGAGTAAGAGTAATACGTGGCATGATATGAGATTGTAATGGTGAGTAAGAAAGGATATGGCATGGCATGGAATTGTCATGGTATGTGATGGTTGGTTAGGATTATCATGTTGGGATACATGATAGGAGATGTTTACAGTTACTGGTGTTAGGCAACAGGGTTAGGAAAACTTGAACATGGAAATCGAAATGAGAATAGGTTACGGGGATGTTCGGAAGAGAGTGACTGATTTTGACAACCTCGGCAACACGCGCCTATGTCTCGGGGTAACATTACGATTCCTGTGATGGAGTAGTGGATGTGTTCAAGAGAATGTAGAGAGGGACTATCAAGGTGTGAGGCGTGGTCACACGGGGTTAGTATAGTTACGTCGATGTTTCCTCAAGATTCAAATTTCAAGGACGAAATTCTCCTAGTTCGGAAGAATAGTAACGACCCAAATTAATTAAACTAGTATTAGCGTTAATCTCGAAGATTAACGGTTCTAATTCAGGCGTTACGTAGACAACTCGGTTGACTCGAACACGAGAACCGAGGAAATATGTTATTTATGAATTGTTGTTGTGTATATGTAGTGTTTAAAAAATTATTATTATTGTATTGCACTGCATGGGTGTATGTTGCCATCGGGCGAGTTTGTGTGATGGGTGTTCGCTTCGAAAAACATGTCAACCCGGGTGTCAGATAGGCAAATTAAGCGTTCACTGGGAAACTAGACTAATCCATGTCAGGATGACTAGTTAATCAATTAAAATGGGTAATGTGACCATAGGCCAATTAAAATTCAATTAAAACAATAGGCTATGGGTAATTGCGTGTCGAGACGCGGGGCATTGAGTGCGGGGTAGTCGAGGGTTAGTGGGATCGCAAAATTTTTCGATTTGGTGAATAAAAACACTAACCATATATATTATAATGGGCCTATGCTAATTTAATTGAATCAAATAAGTCAATGCCTATAGTTTGGTTATTTAAATTAAAAACCATGAGATACGTAAATACATGGAGATTAATGGCTAGGAATCAATATTACCTTAATATATAAGATCAACACATGCAAGGAAACCATTTTCATTTTCTACTTATAAACGAAGAGAACTTGATAAAGAAGAAGGAGGTTGATGGAGAGAAAGAATCCACGAAAGATTGCTGAGAATTTCTCAAGCTAGGTGTTACATCAAGTAGGTACACATTTATCTATGTCAGATTGAAATTATTTCTAATTTTTGGCTAATTCCAGAGGGTAGATGATTGAATATTTGCAATTTGAAGCTAATAATCCAGCTATATTGAAGTTCTTAAATCGGATTTGATATCATAAAGATATGAATTTTTAAAATTGCAAGACCAAAACTAGAATTCTGCATGTTATATTAGAAATTAGCCTAAGTAATTTGATCATAACTTGTACAATTTAGATCCAAATCTATCAAAACTGGTGGCATTTTAAAGCTTACTCAAAGGGTAACAAATTCGATTACTAGAGATTTTGTGATTCAATTTTCTTCATGTCCAAAAGTGCTTTACAATAAGGTGTTGGAATTCAGAAGAAAAGTTTTGAAACTAAACTTGTTAAAGGCATAACTCCCTAACTCCTTTTCCAAATGAGCTGATCTTTTAGTATGTTGTATTTGGGTATGTTTGTTTCCTTGTGACTGAAAATCACTTTTTTCTAGAAATATAGATTGTGAAGAATAGATTTTCTAAATCAGCTGATCGGATTAGGTTCCAATTAGAGCTATGTTTAGTAGAATCATGATATCTCTTTTGTTTTAAATCAAAATTTTGCAAACTAAACCTTTTCGGAAAGCTAAAATAGAGACCAAAGATCTTTGTATTAGCAAAAGATTTTGAGATTTGGACCATTTCATGCCTAAAAATGCATTATAACATAAGACTAAAATTGAGACCTAATTTAGTATTTAGGGCTGATTTGGGAAGATCAATTTGAAACATATTCAACCAATTTGAATAAAAATAAGCACACTTAACTGACTTCAGGGACTTAGGAGATCGTAGCTCGGGTATCGAGGAGCTTGTCAGGTCAGATTTGGGTGTCCGGAGGAGTCTGAGCGCGTGTTGAGGTGCGTAAACCCATTGGAATGCCTTGCGAAATTCATGATTTGGTTTATTGACTTCGCTTTTCATGTGTAACTGCTAGTGGACACATATCGGGTTTTCACTCATATTTTAGTGTGTGTATATATTTGTTGTGGCTAAATTGCATACACGCGTTTCTTGTGATTGTGCTCGTGTCGATGGCAGTAGAATATATCTGCAATTGTCGGGAGGGAATATAGTGGTCGTGATGTGTAACAACATCGAGAAAGGACCATGTCGTTTGCTAAAGTTAAGGTTTAGCCATTGTAAGCCTGTAAGTATATATATGGTTCCTATTCAATTTATCGATTACTGGCTAGTGTAGGTCAGGTTTTTCTTGTAATTATACGGATGTTTACAGATTAACGCTTTATTTCAGGACTAGTTTAATTGGTATATGTTGTTTATTTATTTCACGCTACTACTTTTGCTTGTCGTGTGCTGCTTCATTCATGGCAATATGGCGTACTGTTGCCAAGTATTATATTCGCATGCCTCATAGTTTATCAGTTTTATTTCATGAATATTGTGTGGACTTCTCTTGGGATTTTACCCACTTGACTCGTCACTGTATTTGTTAGGTGACTGAGTGCAAATCCCTTGACGAGCAAGGGCAAGGGAAAGGGCAAGGAGGTACTGGGTGACTACCTCTGAGATTGTGGAGCCAGCTCTTGTGTGATATCAGTACGTATTTATTTTATTTTTGTTGGGTTTTGGGGACCATAGAACACTGATTACATGTATTAGGAACTTTTGTTATACTTAACTCGCATTAATATATACATGGTATCTTTTATCGAGTTTTCCACTACTTAGGATTGTTGAATACTGTATAACTTACTTAAATTAAGAATTTCACTATAAAAATTCATTATAACTTGATAATTTGATTAATGGGCTAGTGAAATTAATAATAATTATATGGAAATTAATTAGCTAAGTTATGATTAAATGGAAAAGTATAAGTAGCAGGTAGGTCGCGGAACGTCAAGGATAAGCTGGCCATGACGTGGCAATGCTTGGTGACGTGGGATGCGACGTGGCAGAGCAAAGCGACCTGGAATTTGGGGCCGCCACATCTTTGGTATGTATTTATGTATTATTGTTAGATATGCGATAGAAAGTTTATTCTCTTTGTCTATTCGATACTTAACTTGTGGGATAAAACAAGTGAGGTTAGGAGTACATAATAAAATAGAGAATGAACTTATGAAATGATAACTGAGTGAGAATGGTGAGTGAAATAGACTTTTGACATCTAGATTCATAATGAAATATCGTAAGTAGTTTTGTACAAATATAACTAAGGAAAGTTGTCAATTATAAAACCAATGAGAAATTGGTTTTGAAAGGAGTGTTAGTGATTTACGATCATAAGTGTTAAACATGGAATCATTTGAAATTAAAAGTATCAAACTATCATAATTTTGAAATGGCCAGGAAAATGTCAGCACAGAGTTAAATTAAACCTCAAACGAATGAGAATCATTTGATAAAGGTAAAATGAAAGTGAGACTTTACAGAAGCACAAGGTATAAATATCTTTTATGAAAGAATGAGTTTAGTACCAGTTGAACTCGTAATTCGAGAATACCTATTCTATAAAATATTGGTTTTTTATAACTAATTGAGAGTTTCTTCCGAATTATTCTCCATGAAAAGTAAAATGGACATTGAGTTTTGTAAAATAGAAATTGATTAGACAAATTGAGTTTGGATGGAAAATCACAATGGAGTTGTATTATAACCAAATAACGTTGTGTAAGTCACTTTCTATGAAAATAAAATACTTTTACAACAATTAGATTCATAAAAGGAACAGAGATCAGAAAAGATACGCAAACGAACTCACTATGGTGTAAGTCGGATGTTACCGTGAGCAGGAAGCAGTATATCTCTCCAAGTTTGGGGAAAACCTCATAGTTGCATGTGAATTCTTTCAAGACAAAGGGCGGCCTAATTCGTTAAGTAGATCCAGTCAAGGTTGTTTTCCTTTACTAGCACGTAGGTGGTTTAAGTTTCTATACTGATTCTTCATGGCCCTGGTTTAATTTCCTTAAGTAGCGCAGCGCTTTCAACTCCCTTTGTCGTTAATGAGTAAAGGGTGGATGTCAGCCTCCAAAGACCGAAGTTGTGTTGTTTCCATCTATCACACTAATAAGTCAACTACTTGTTTTTTTGCCTATTGACAAAAGGAGAACTACACTTTGTGAGATAGCGACCTCCTTATCCTTAGGCCCTCTTACGTCATCAGGTGACAGGCGGGAAGCGAAAAGACTACAACAAGCCTAGCTTTAATGATTGGGAACTGCTCTTATTGACCATTTGCTAGATGAACTTCAAGATTCCCTCTCTCTTACTATTTCAAGATATTGGTACTTCGAAATGTGATTTACCACATAAGAATGTTAGGTTTTGGGGTACTTATGAGAAGAAAAATTGAAAATAATTTTAGAAAAACCCCAAAAGGATTGAAAATAACTTCCATTAAACTAGATCTACAAGATTAAACCTTACCTTAATTCATGATTTATTTCTATAATTGTATGATTTCCAAGACGTTGAAGTGCGCGTTCTCTATTGAAAATCCACATATGAACGAATAACATCATTTGGAGTGCTAGCCTAAAGTGAGATAGAAAACGTTTTTCTTTCTCACCTAATATCTAAGGAATTTGAGAATAGTAACAACAAAAACCTTATTTCGTTTTAGGGTTTTAACCTATATTTATATGTGTAGATAAGCTCACTCAAAAAAATCTATTCGTAATACAACTATAGTATTGAGCATTTTAAGCAAATTACACATACGTCCCCATTAATAAGTTATCATTTAATGAATTGTAAGGGAATTTATGTCATAAATCTTATCATCTAAAATTAATTACTCTGGAACAATTGAAATTTTGCAAAGCCATTCTTTGTGTGTGACCTAATAGGTTCATGCAATGTTCGTAGTGAACCAAAACCATTTTGGTACAAAATTCATACGCGATCTCTAGCAAGGCATTATGACGACCCAAGTAGCATAAATATCAAAATTGATACAACCTAAAAAATAATATATATCATATCCTTTTGTCGTGGAATATCCTTTGATTAAACATATTGCATGGAAAGTCACCTTTAATACTCAATCGTAATAGTCCCGATCTTTAGGTAGACTGAAAACATCTAAAAGACATTGATAATATCAATTCACTTGGACTTTGCCATTTAAGAGTCTAACATATTAAGGGACCCACTATTATCTCTTTCTATATGAGAGGGAAAAATTCTATTTTGACTACACATCTTCACATATTATTCAAATGGTAACCAATCACAATCTTTATAGTCGTGCGGTTAAAGACAACGTTTGATTGGGTTAAATTACCGTGCTCCTAAAATTGAAGTCTATAATAATCTCAAGTTGCAGGAGTAAATGATTTACTTATCATGTGTAACACCCATGACTTATTCCATGTGGTGTTCTCACAGAGGTTTGGTCTAGTACCTTGTTCCCTGACAAGTACTCCTGACCTCAATTCGTATCCTTATACGCATGATAATCACCTAGCCAACAATTAAGATTCACACTAGTCAAAAATCATTATAGTTAGCACTATAATGTCCAACTAGGGATTTAAGATATTTCAACAAATACCTATGGATCTTATTATAAGCTAAACATGCAATCACTTATTGTAAAATTGCAAATGAAAACCATAATTTTATTAACTAAAAATATAAGATAAATAATATTTGTAGATGGACTTGGGTACATGACTTAACAAATCTTACTTGCACTAGGGCCAATCATTCATATATCTAATACTTAATGAACCAATATGACCATCATTTTTTGCTTGTGGAAGAGCCTTTGTCAAAGTATCAACAACATTGTCTTTTGTACGAACTCTACAAATCTCAAAGTCTCCCTACTCAATGATTTCTCGAAGGAGATGAAAACATCTAAGTAAATATTTAGATCTATTGTGTGATCTTGGTTCCTTGGCATGTGCTATCACCCCATTGTTGCTACAATACAAGCAAACACAGTTAGCTATACTCGTAACCACACCAAGTTCAGAGATGAACTTTTTGATCCAAACTCCCTCCTTAGTTGCATCGGACACTGTAATATAGTCAACTTCTTTGTAGAATCTGCAGCAGTGTCCTTCAAACATTTGTAGCACACTATGCCTCCATTCAAAGTAAACACATCTCCAGACTGCGATCTAAAGTCGTCTATCTTGGTTTGAAAACTTGCATCTATTTAACCATTTACAACAAGCTCGTCTTCCAAACTTCCATAGACTAATAACACTTCTTTAGTCCTTTTTAAGTACTATAGAATATTCTTCATTGCTATCCAGTGATCTCACGTCATCAAACTAATATCTGCTTATTATGCTCAAAGCATATGATACATTAGGTCGAGTGCATAACACGACATATATAATAGATCCAATAGCTGATGCATATGGAGTCGTATTTATGTGTTCTCGCTCATCATTAGTCTTTGGTCATTGAGTCTTGCAAATAATTATACCATGAGACATTGGCAACGACACACTTTTATAGTCTTGCGTACTAAACCTATTCAGTACCTTATTAATATAAGCACTCAAACTTAAACCGATCATCCATTTAGATCTATCCTTATAGATCCTAATCCCAAAGATGTTGGTTGCATCTCCTAAGTCCTTCATTGAGAAACACTTCCCTAACCAAGACTTGACACTCTGCAAGGTTGGGATGTCCTTTACAATGAGTAATAGATCTTTTTAAGTATGCACATTGCTATCCATGTCCGTGTTCTTCTTGAAAATCCATTTACATCCAATGGTCTTACATCTCTCAGCTAAATAAACCAGTTTCCAAACTTGGTTATCATACATGGATTGCACCTTAGAATTCATGGCACTAAGCCATTTATTTACCTCAGTGCTAGATATAGCCTCTTGATAAGTAGTAGGTTCATTTTTATCCATAAGAAACACCTCACTATTATCAGTAATAAGGAGTTTAAGTCTCTCAGGCTAATGTCTTACATTATCAGACCTACGTAGGCCTTGTGATACTTATGGAGGTTCAAATAGTTCAAAACTTTGTTAATCTCCCACTGGTGCTTGAGTGTTTATTTGTGGTTCTTGAACTTCTTCAAGACTTAATTTAATCCCATGGTTATCTTTTGAAATAATCTCTTTTTCAATAAAGACATCATTCGAGCAACAAACATTTTGTTCTCATTGGGATTATAAAAATAATATCCTCTAGTTTCTTTAGGATAACCAATAAATACACAGTTGGTAGATTTGATTGACAATTTTTCTAAAATTTGTCATCGTATGAAAACCTCACATCCCCAAATCTTAAGGAAAGCCAAACTTAGTCTTTTGTCAAACCACATCTCATATAGTGTTTTATCAACCACTTTAAAAGGAACATGATTCGATGTAAATACATCAGTTTCTAGGCCATAGCCCCTAAAGGAAATAGGTAAATCTGCATGACTCATCATAGATCGAACCTTATCAAATAAAGTCTGATTTCTCATTTCAGAAACAAAATTCTATTGTGGAAGTTGCTATAGGAGTTAAGTATGAGATAATCCCACAGTTTCTAAGATGATCATCAAACTTTAGGCTCAAATATTCACCAACTCGATCCGATCAAATTGTTTTAATTGTTTTACCATGTTGATTTTGCACTTCATTCTGATATGTTTGACACATCTTAAAAGATTCACCTTTATATTTCATGAGATACACGTAACCATATCTACTTAAATCATCGGTGAAAATAATGAAATACGGATAACCACCTCTAGCAATTGTATTTATAGGAAATAGATAAATCATTTGCCTTTTCACTCTGTCTAGTAAAGTGACTCTTTGTCATCTTGCTTAGTAGACAAGATACACATGTTTCATATGATTCAAATCAAATCAATCTAAAAGTCCATCTTTATGGAGTTTAGAGATGCATTTCTCATTTATGTGGCCAAGACGCCAATGCCAAAGGTAGGTTTGACTCAAATCATTTGACTATAATCCCTTTGTATTTACATTAAGAATACTAGTATCTGTAGACCTTTTCATGTTTAGAATATAAAGACCATCAACATTCGCATAGAAAATGTCTATACGAGAAATGGAGCATATATTATTCGTAATAATGAAATTAAAACCACCAAAATCCAAACATGAAACTAAAATGATGTTTTTGTTCGAGGAA
This sequence comes from Stephania cephalantha, assembly GCA_039657325.1. Lineage (NCBI taxonomy): Eukaryota > Viridiplantae > Streptophyta > Magnoliopsida > Ranunculales > Menispermaceae > Stephania > Stephania cephalantha. The sequence goes on along the minus strand of CM077578.1, from coordinate 25,494,951 downwards.
GGGTCATAATAACAATTATTTAAAAATAAAACTAGTCCACTAGTTAAAATTACCTCATAACATCCTATAGCCAACACAACAACCTTTGCTCTATATCCAACTTGTAGGATGACTTATCCTTTCTTTAGCTTTATACCTTTGGTGAGTCCGTGCACATTAATAAAAATGTAAGATCCACATCCAGTATCCAATATCCTAGAATTACTGGTAGACAAGTTAACTTCAATAATGTAAATACTTGAAGTAGTAGTAACACTACTCTTTTTTTCTTTAGTTCTTCAAGATAAAACATGCAATTTCTGAACCAATGCCCAGGTTCATTGTAAAAATGATAATTTTCTTATTTTTCCTTCTTCTTATGGGACTATGAAGTAGAAGCAGGCTTAGGCTTGACTTATTCCACAAGCTTCGTAAGAGGCACAATAGCCTTGGCAACTTTAGCCTTGCCATTACCTTCTTCTTCATAGCCTTTCCTTTTTGAACCATCAACACATTAGCAATGGGTTTCTCGACATTTTGCTCAGCAGTTTTAAGCATAAAATACAACTCTGAGATAGATTTCTCCATATTATTCATATTATAGTTCATCAAAAATCATGAATAACTTTTAGGCAATAAAATCAATATCAAATCTATAACTAACTCCTACCTTATAGGAAATCCAAGGCCATCAAGATGGTCAATATAGACCTTCATTTTTAGAAGATGGGGATTAAATGACATATCCCCAACCATTTTACAAGAATGAAGGTTCTTGACTGTCTCGAACCTTTATTGCCTAGCCTACTATTGGAACATTTCCTTCAGCATTGTAGAAATATCGTAAGCTTCTATGTATTCCATGTCCTTCTGACGTTCAGGAACCATGGTTGCCAACATGATACATGCAACATTTGTTGAGTCATTGACATGCTTAATATGTGCATCATTCACGTCTCTTAAAGCATTGGCTGGTGGTTCCTCAAGAAAATGATCATCCAAGACATAACTTGCGTTCATGCTTAAGAACAATTCTCATGTTTCTGAACCTCAAGAAATTTTGTCCTAAACAACTTATCCTTCTCAAGGATGGATCGTAGTGACAAGGGATTAGTGTAATTTGAAGAGGCCATAGATCTACAGTAAAGATTAAGCAAAAGTTCATTTAATGTAGAGGAATAGACTCCCATTAACAACCCTCATTAAAACACTATATTAATTTAAGGGATTAAAATCCATGTTTCACTTGATTCCAAGATAGCTAGGGCCTTACACTTTGAATGGGGTTATTTAGGTAGGTACCTTTATACCAATTACATCATATGTAACTTTTTGTTGTTTTTATAAGATTATGACATCTTATGTCTAGAATGTTTTATCTCATTTTGTGCCTAAAGCCCAAAACTGTTTTGATAACTTTATTAAGTCTAACTATTTCAAATAATAGAGTAACCGTTACTTAAGTTGCCTCACCAAGATAACGGTATACACTCTATAGTGGCAGACCCATATTAATGTGATCGAAGCCTTGAAAAGTGTTAGAAAATGGTTGAGACTTGACTTAAAATATGGAAAAGGTTTTTATTTGTTTTAGTGTTCAAGATTTAAACAAGATAAATATCATATATTACAATGCATGTGCAATCAATAAACAAGTTTGGAGATTTTTGCAGTGTTGACTATTATACGAATTTCCTTACGCTACAAATAGTTAGCGGCAATCCCGCTTGACTGTCTATTATATATCCCACCTATCTTATAGAATTTGGAAATCTTATCAGATTACAACTTATCTCCTATCTTATTGAAATGTACTAACGGATAACCACAATGAGATATATTATCAAAATAAATTTCGATTTTTATTCATACAAAACAAGCAATTAAATCAAAAAACAATATATTAATCATGCATTCAACACCCATAATCATATTAAATTAATCATATTGAACTTATTATGATTTTTATGGACAAATACATAATTATTAAACAAAAACGAAATATGTAACTAGAATCACATTAACCTAAACATGACTTCTACCATGAACATATGATATTCACATCATTCAATATTAAAAAACATATGTTAATTGAAATATTCTAAAAATAAATTTTATTATTGAATCAAATCATGTGTATGATCAAATACATGAATTAACAACATGCTATAAAACACATTCTTGATAACAATTATCACATAAACTATATGAACACAATATATAAATTAATCAAGATCATGTTTTCACACATATATACATATACATCAAAGAAAACATGCAAAAGTTTAATAGAATCGAGCCTAAGGCTATGATACCACTTTTGGGTTTTAGGGTTCCTACGTAGCGAAAAATTCAAAATAATTTTTGAAAAACCTAAGTAGGATCGAAAATAAGTTCTATTAAACTAGATCTACAAAAGTTAAGCTTAACTTAATTCATGATTTCCTTCCCTTATTGCTCAATCTCAAAATGCTCAAGCGCGCGTCCTCTATTGAAAATAAACACGCGAATGGTGACTACAATTTGGAGTGCTAGCCCTAATAGAGATAGAAAACAAATTTTTCTCCCAATATTCAGAGAATTCAAAAATAGTAAAAACAAAAATTGTATTTTATTTTAGGGTTTCAACCTCAATTTATGTGTAGATAAGGTCACTTTAAAAAACCTATTCTTAATACAACTATTGTATTTAGGCAGTTTAAGCAAATTACACATACGCCCCAATTAATAAGTTATCATATAACCAATCGTAAAGGCTTTTATGTAATGAATTTTATAATATAAAATTCATTACTCTAGATCAATTGAAATTGTGCAAAGCCATTTTTGTTTGCGACCCAGTAAGTTCATGCGAAGTTGGTAGTGAACCAAAACCATGTTGGTCCACAACTCATAAGCAGTCTCTAGCAAGACATAGTGACTACCTAAGTTACATAAATATCAAAATCGATACAACCTAATGAATAATATATATCATATCATTTTATTGTGCGAAATCTTTTGATTAAACATAAGGCATGAAAAGTCACCCTTATTATTCAATCGTATTAGTCTCGTTCTTTAGGTATTCTGAAAACATCCAAATGACATTGATCATATTAATTCACTTGGACTTGGCCATTCAATAGTCTAATATATCGAGGGATCTACTGATATCTCTCTATATGAGAGGGACAACTTTTATCTTGATTACATACCTTTACATATTATTGACATGGTAACCAATTACAATCTTTGTAATCGTCCGATTAAACACAACATTTGATTTGTGTCAAATTACCATGCTCCTAATATTGAAATCTATGGTAATCTAATGTCAAATGACTAAATGATATACCTATTATGAGTAACACCTATGACTTAATCTATATGGTGTTCTCATTACAGATCAGTCCAGTACCTTATTCCCTAACAACTACTCATGATATCGATTCCTATCCTTATATGCATGATTATAACATAACCATCAATCAAGACTCACACTTATCATAACTCATTATAGTTCCAAGTATAATGACAGACTATGGACATTTAGGATATTTCAACAAATACACATGGATCTTATTATAAGGTAAATATGCCATTACTTATAATAAAATATCAAAAAAAAATCTCTATTTTTTAATTAAAATGATAAAATAAAAATGTTTATAGATTGACCTAGGGCACTTGCCTTAACAATTATTACTATTTGTGTTGTATCCATAAAGGATTAAATGCCTTACTAAGTATTGTCCCTTCTCTAAAATAAGAAATTTTTTTTGGAATTGAACTATTATATAAAACAATCAAGAGACTTCTCAGAAGAAGTATTAAGTGTTTTTTTATTATTTCTTACTCAAGTTGCTTAATTAAATGCGATGTTGAGTATGATGGTTCTATGAGTCGATTAAAGTGCTAATAAAACAAATTGAAATACTGTAATTAGGATTGATCTTTGTTGATAGTGGTTTAGGTGTGGACCAGATACAAAGATCAACAAAGCCTATAAAATAAAAATGGAGGGCATATTGATAGGATAAACTTATTAAAAGTTAAGATATTGGGGCAAAGGTATGGTAATCACTAGAATTAGCTATTAAATGGAAACACAAATATTTGTGTTTTAACGTTTTGAGAACCCAAAAATTACTTCTATCCAAATTAATGTTATGATGTGTATCACTACGACTTAAAATATAACAAATGGAAAGATTGAGGTATTGAGTGAGTATCAGTAAGTGATTTGTATAGGATGTAAGTATGAAGGTCTATAATACAAGAATTTCAAGTATTGAAATTGCATTCTTTAAGGGGTCGATTGCCAAGTAAGTAGATCAAGAGTTTGAAAATTATAATTCTTTTATCTCTTCAATTGAACAATAATGAAAAAGTGAAATCATCAAAAGTTAAGTTATAAAAAGTAAGGTACTTTGATATCTTACATAGTCTCTTGAAACGTACTGAAATTCTTTTTGAGAGAAACTAAAGTCAAGAAAATTAGAGTCGAAATGAAAAGATTAAAGGCAATAACAAACAATTAGTCTTTTAACTTCAAAATATCTATGTTTTGATTAAAAATAGCTAAGGAAGTCTTCAATTGATTGAATGATCATAGGAAGTCATATCATTCTTAGCTATATTTTTAAAAGAGAAGGGATATAAATTGTCTTTGTATGTTAAGATTAAGAAGTTGTAAGTGGTCTAAGTGTTGATTAAAGTTGTGATAAGTTGTAAAAGGGAACAAGAATGGGATAAATGTGACAATAGCTAAGATTGACAAAACAAAATAGAATAGACCCTATGAAAAAAAGTAAGACATAGAGATGACTTGTAACTGCTGAAAGTGACACGAATAGACTCCTTTAGTCAAGACGGTGGAGTTGTTGTGCATGACCAAAATTCTAGGTAACTTCGTATCTTAATCACGATTCATTCACAGCATAAAAGACTAATGTGACAAAACTTGTCTTTGAATAATCGAATAAATTGGTGATTTTCGGTATATAAAAGTCTATAATGTTTCATTGAAGTCGATTAGAAGCTCAAGTATAGGTAAAATAATGGTCAAGAAATTATGACTTAAGTTTGAAAATGGAAATTTCAGGTCAATGAGTCCCGATAAGACTTAAGATGTCAAACCATGAGTTTGATGGTTTAAAAGTAGTATACAACTGATTTTAAGATATTGTAGTATACAACCAATTTTAGTGAATATGTTGTATATTGGTTTAAAAGTAGTGCTACACCATGTGATTAGTCTATTAGAGCATGTGCCCTAGGTCAATCTACAAACATTGTTCATCTTATAATTTTACGAAAAATCATTAACTAGCTGGGAGATTCTAAATCCATGAATAATAAGAAAAAGAAAAAAATCTTATCGAAGCCCTATGAAGCTCAATGATCATGGAGGTAGAAACTTGCACATTAAAATAAAATGGATTTAGTACTTCAAAGCTCGAGTGATACATGTTTCAATGCAAATCTCATGCCCATACATTTCCTTCAACATACGCAATTGGAGCTTAATTCAATTGCTTCTGAACGAGTTTTTTTACCAGATGGTACTTCAATTCGACCAATATGAGTGGTCACGGATGTGCTAGTTCTAGTGAATAACTACACCATACCCACAGACTTTTTGGTCATGCCACATTTTATTAGTAAAGATTCCCTTTTAATTTTAAGACGACATTTCTTAACCACTACTCAAGCTATTATAGATATTCTAAACAAAATAATATCTATGATGATTAATGGTCGAGCACTCACTTTCTGGAATGACACTAGAGTGAATAATCCTAAAATCAACTTTATACATCCAACCTAATTCTAGAAAGGCTTACTCGAGCCAATGACTTAAAACAAAACCACTTTATGAGACGCAACCCATATTCTTTTTTTATTTAATTTTATTAAGAATTTAAGTTAGTTTTGTATAAGTTTAGTATATTTTTATTATCTTATTTTCAAACTATTGTATTGAAAATATTTTCAAAATTTAAACGCCGTAGTAATTACAATTAGAGGAGAGTGATTAATTGTTTTGCTTTTATGGCCTTTATACAAGTTGCATTAATCATTTGTTTGTTTATTTAATTAATAAAATTATTTAGTTAGTTACATATCCTAATAAAAATTTCAAACTTTCAGTCAATTCTACCTTAACATAAGTTTTTATTAATGATATATAAGTTAATTGTTGAATAAATTGCAAAACAGTAAATTAGGCCTAGCGATTTCCGGTGAATTAGAATAAAATTGGAAAAGCGAAATAGGTAGCAATAACCAATAAATTAAGTGAAATTTGGAGCATAGCGAATCTCCAAGTTCGCCATTATACAAGTTGCATTAATCATTTGTTTGTTTATTTAATTAATAAAATTATTTAGTTAGTTACATATCCTAATAAAAATTTCAAACTTTCAGTCAATTCTACCTTAACATAAGTTTTTATTAATGATATATAAGTTAATTGTTGAATAAATTGCAAAACAGTAAATTAGGCCTAGCGATTTCCCGGTGAATTAGAATAAAATTGGAATCGCAGGCGAAATAGGTAGCAATAACCAATAAATTAAGTGAAATTTGGAGCATAGCGAATCTCCAACGGTTCGCCATTAGAAAAGAATTGTTGCTCAAATCAGTGGGTCGTTGCACCTCAAAACCCACCGATTCACCGTACGAATTTCTTGCGATTACACTAAATACTAGAAGAACTAGGCACAATTTTCATTTTTCAAACTAAAATTCCTAATCGCCACAAACACCAACTCGTTTATACACCAAACTATTGCAACCTTTCACCAAATTCTCAATTTCTTACCTAGATTCAACCATTCTATGCTAAATCTGATATAATTTAAGTGATTCCTCAACAAAGTTCCATTTAACATAAAATTTACACTTTGGAAATGTTGAGTAAAAATAGGGTTTTAAGCAATTCAGCTTAGATCTTGGAAGAACAGTGTAGGGGAGTTCAAGTGCTTAATCTTGAGAGACTCACTCTTAAGAACGTAAGTACATAAACCATAGCTCTTTACTTAAATATGTGATTTGAAGGATTTTTTTCAAATTTTCAATTGTTTTCAAAAATTTTACATCGAGATTTATTTTATTATCCTGAATAAATGATTTTATTCATTCCAATCGATTAGTTATTGCAATGAGATTGATCATTGGTTTACTGATTCAACAATTTAGAAATTTTGCTATATTTGCACGCATTTGCAAATTGTTTGAAAATCAAATTTAAAATGAGTTTGTGGGTTTGGTTTTGGTTTTGATTTAATTTGCTTTACTTTGTTTTTGAAAGGACTAAAGATTTATTACATTATTACAATATTTAGAAAACTCTTTTAAATTTTATGAATGAGTTAGGAATTTGATGCCAATTTTTTAAACGTTTTCGATGAATTTTGAAATGCAAAATATTTTAAGTTCAAAGTTAATAAAAAAATAAGGTTGTCTATATTATAAGAAGATTAAGGTAATCTAAGCCAATCAGTCATCTTAATGGCAAGATGGCTAACAAACTTGGTATCAGATCCTTAGGTTGGCTCAATTAAGGATAAACTTTAGTCGAGAACCCAAGGGAGATTTTGCGCGATTGATTGGGAAGTGACTTTGAGCTGGACTATTTTTGGTATTATGTTATATTTGTGTTGTATTCATGTGTTATCGCCATATATGCGATAGAAGGTTTACTCTCCTTTATGTTCGATACTTAACTCGTTAGATACAACGAGTAAGATTAGAAACGGATAATTAAAAAGGAGAATAGGCTAATGAAATGCAACTTAGCGTAAATGGATATGAAATAGACTTGTAAAGTTTGAATTCACAAAGATGTTTTAAGTAGTTTGGTACTAATATATGTGATGAAAGTATCAGTTATGAAACCAATAGGAAACTAGTTGAAAGGGATGTCCAAATGATTCAGGTATGTAAGTAATTAATATGGATTCCTTAAAATCATAATTATCAAACTATTATAATTATAAAATATTTAGGAAAATGTTAAAATAGTTTCAACAAGGAAAACACTAATACATGGCTTTGAAAGTAGAAATTTATTAGACAAACTGAACTTGACTGAAAAATCATAATGGGATTATGATAGAACTAGTCAAGTTATTTAAGTCGTTTTCTAGGAAAATAAAATACTTTGAAGCAAAGTATTGTCTCATTTCCAAAACAAAACTCAAAGAGAAAATTCGAGTAGAAATAGAGTTGAACTAGTTCTATCATAAGAGACATTGAGTAATTAGTTCTATGAGACGAATGAAGAACTGATAAAACAAATTGAAATACATGAGTTAGAAGGTAAGGTATTGGGGAAATGTTCTAATAATAGCCTAGATTAACTATTAAACATAAACACATTTGATTGTATTTTGAGGCTCAAAGTACCTAATAATCACTTCTAATGACATTAAGTAATGATGCTTGTCACTACAACTTAAAATAAAATTAAGGAAGAGAAAGACGTACTAATTGAGAATCAGTAAGGGATTTGTATATGAAATCAGTATGACCTCCAATATTATGAGAATTTCCATTGTTATGAATTAAATGATTGAAGCAACATCCTTTAAGAGTTTGATTAGTCGTTTGGTTGATTAATAGTTTGGAAAAAAAATTCATTTATCATTTCGAGTAAATTACAATGAAAAGGTGAATACATCAAATGCAATTTGATGAATTGTAATATACTTTGATATCTTACAAAGTTTCGTAAAAAGTACAAAATTTCTTTTTGAGAAGTAGAAAAATCAAGAATTTTGAGACTAGTGGAAAGAAATTAATGCAATAGCAAATAGTAGAACTGTTTGAGATGCAAATTTTTTGTCTCAATAAAGGTTAGCCAAAAAAACTTCAATTGATTGGATGATCATAAGTTTTATTATCATTAGCTAAGTTTTCGAAAAGAGAAGAGATATAAGTTGCCTTTCTATGTCAAGATTAAGGAGCTATAAGTAGTCTGGTTGTTAAGCGAAAATCGTGGTAAGTTTAAAAAGGGACCAAAATTGAGATCAATTTTAGAATAGCTAAAATTGACAATAAGTGAATGGAATATACTTTGCGGATAAAACAAAATGAGACGTTGAGATGACCTGTGAGATTTGTACTTGACATGAATTGACTCCTTTAGTCAACATAAGGGACTGGAGTAGTTGTGCATGACCAAAAGTCTAAGTATTTCATAATTACGATTCATTCACAGCATAGATAAATAGTGATCGCGACACTAGTTCTTGAATTGTAAAATGAGTGGTGAGGTCGATACAAAAGAGTCAATGAAGTTTTGTTGGAGTCAATTGGAAGCTTAAATATAGGTAAATAAATGGTCAATACATTATCACATTAGTATGAAAATGAAAATCTTAGGTTAGCGAGTCTCGTTCAAATTAGAATGTCAAACTAAATGTTTGATGAAACTTAATATATCTTCATAAAGATCTTACAAGGAATTAACCTCCAAAAGTTGAAAATATGGAACCATAGTATTATAAAACTAAAATTAGTGAATATATTGTATATTGGTTTAATTGTAGTACTACACTACTTGATTAGCCAGTAGTGTAGTTTAAAGCACTTGTTATTTTATATTGGAGCAGATGTAAGATACCTGAATGACGGTGAATATACAAATGAAATGAAAATAGATGCACAACTTACACTTCGAATAGTCAATAATATCCTTGGTGGTTTAAAAATATTGAATATAAGACAATATATTTGACTTAATATGTTTGAAGAATTGAATAGTCTTCTATAGTAAATTGAGTAAAGTTAATGATATGTATTTTGTAGAGATGAAAAAAAGATAACATATTTATTAACTTGTATGTGATACAAGTTAAAAGTTAAACTATGAGAGTATAATCATGAAATATGTCGATACCTCTATATTAAAGTTTATATCTACTCAAGTTAAAGAAATGATGTCTTGGTAAACTCATGGATAAATGTCTCTATTCTAGGTTTCTGTTGAGAAACACTGGAATGATGATGGATCAGATAGACACTCAACTCACTTATTATCTAATATTTTGCTAAAATATTATTTGCATCACTTATATTTAGACTGATGATAGACTAAGAATTGATTGGTCGACAATTCAAATAAAAATATGTACCAGAGTTTGGTGGATAGGGAAAGAATTATCAATGGTTAGTGAAATTGTTATCAATTAAGAATGAAAACGGTGTTATGGAAGAGCATGAAAGGGTAGATGTTGCTAAGTGTTGATTATTGAATGAGATTTAAGGTATGAGATGAGAAATGAAGTAAGTTTATTAGACATTCCACAAAGTTGATTATTTAACTCGTTAAAAATATATGAATTGTCTGGATTGGCAAAGTAATAGAGATAACTTAACATTTAACCAATATGTTAAATGAAAATTTGAAAATGGTTATGATCTCTACCACTGAGTTGTTGTATACGATGAATGTGATTAGGTCCACTTAATGGTTCATCTTGGAAATAAGTTTTACAAGTTTGGATTGAAAGAGTTGCATATGAATGATCATTTTCTCATTTTTTTGGTTGAGTAACCTATAAGTTTAAATTATGAAGAAAATTTTTTTAATTAGTTGGGAAGATTGCGAAATCTGAGAATTTAATAAACTTGATTAGTTGAATAATTAAGTATTTTTGAAATTTAATTCGAAATTAAGTATTTGAGGTGCGCCTTGAAGGTCACCCAAGAGGGGGGTGAATTGGGTTACCGAGTAGTTATTGCCCTTTTAAAACTTTATGCGCAAATTGCAACTATAATGCATACACTATCAATGAATATATATATGCTATGCAAGTGAATGGAATGGAAGAGATGGAAAGTGACACACGATTTATAGTGGTTCGATCCAACGATCTACGTCCACTACCTAACCTCCTAGGTTAGGATTTTTAACCCCCACTTATATTACAAATAAGTGTTACAACCTAAGCATACAAGCCTAGAGTGCCTAATTACAATTAGGACTTCCCACCTAGCCGCAACTAGGATTTGTGTTCTTCCCACCTAGCCGCAACTAGGATTTGTGTTCTTCCCACCTAGCCGCAACTAGGTGCCTAGTCTCAACTAGGTCTTCCCTTTGACTTAGATTCCACTAAGTCTTACAATCAAACAAATACAATAAGTTGCTGAAAAATAATGAGATACACTTTACAACACAAAGTGGTATCAAATTCAAACACTAGCAAGCCTCCTAGAGCCTAACAACTCTTATGCATGCAAGTATGAGAATAAATGGAATATGCAAATATGTCACCGATTTTGTTGCAAATCCCAAATGTGAAATCGTTTTAAAACTTAATATATTAGTGTAAAACCGATTTCAAGTCTAAGAACAATAGTTTAACAAAAATCAAGTTTAAGTGGAAAACTTTTGTTCAAATCAATCTTAGGGTTTGATAAAATAAATTTAAGTGCAAAACCCAAGAAGAAGGTGTTGAAACACACAACAAAATGATTTTCAAATCAAACACACAAAACTATGTAGATTAAGCACAAGCAAGATTTTAGATCTAGGACTTTCTTACAAACAAGAGGATGACAAAAGAGATCAGCTTTGAAGAGATTCTTGTACTCCTTTTAAAGCCTCAAAAGTCTTTGGATTAGAGAACTAAAGAACAGCCCACAAAGATCTCCTTTTGCTTCTTCACAAAAATCAAAGTTCTTCTCTTTGTAGATTTTGAGTTTTTGAATGTGTTTCTTCCTTCTCTTGACAAAACCATGTTCTTGGTGGTTTTATAGTGTTAGGTATTCCATCTTGACAGTTTATGACCGTTCTAGGGATCCAAGTGGTCCAAAATAGATCATGAATTCAAATTAAAGTGTGTTTTCAAATTTGTAAAAAAAAGTCGTCGGATATGCAATTAGCGCGCTAATGCTGAGACCTAGCGCGCTAACTCGCACTTAGCGCGCTAATGAAATCATTAGCGCGCTAAGCTGCAGGGACCTCAAAACAATTATTTTGTCCCTTTGTGTTAGCGACCCTTAAACTCGTCGGGACCTAACCAACCCTTATATAACATGTTATACACGTTTATTATGAGTCATTAAGCCTAATTGGGTGGTCCGAATATTTTTACAAATCCCGAAAACGGAAATTCACGATTTCATAATGTATTAGGGGCTTTTTCGCAAATTTACAGCTTTCTTTTCGAAGACCTTTCAAAAACGAGTTTTTCTTTTTCAAAACATTTACAATGATCTCGTAATATGCAAATGACCATCCACACAAAGTTTCACATTGTTTAAACTCATAGTCCTAGTTATGTGTTTAAATTCCACTTTGAAACTTGAAGTAAACTTATAACTTTTGAAGAATGGTTTAAGAAACTTGATATGCATGGACTAATGCATTTGGCTTGCGTGAAAGAATTTGTATACCTTACATTGAAATTACAAATTGCGGTTTGAACTTTCATCTTCATTTCTTCATTAATGCCGAGTCTTGAACTTGTATTTCTTGAGTACCCTTGATATGTTGTTTTGCATCCTTTAACAAAAATCGAAATACACTAGATGTTTATTAGTACATTTTCACCTTGTTTGTTTCCATCAAAATCTAACACGCCTTACACGTTATAGACATGGGATCATAAGTTTCTATATTATTTTGTGTGTGTTTCTTGCTTAGTGGATATAGTATATGTTATTTTGTCACGAAGTCAGGGTGTATTGAGGTGTATCCTCAGTTTGTCATACTCAAGGTTGTAAGTGTGTTTGAAGGGCACAAGTGACATAACAATTATTGGTAGTTAGAAAACTCATAAATCAAGTGTCAAGTATCACATGGGGATTTTGCCTCGATTTACGCACAAATGGGATTGGTGGTAATGTTAAATAGGAAAAAAACTTGTATAAGTCTTTATCTCGAGTTGCGTGTTAGTAGGCGGTGGTAGAGGTTGAGATTGGGTCAAAATTGGTGCAAGTTTGATTAAGTATGTCAATAGAATCGATCCAAAAGATTTTTGTATATCATGGAAACAGTTAAAATTTTTAAAGTTTTATTGTGACCAAAATTAGTGTTATGAACGTTTTATGAAGTTTGACTATTTTATGGAGAGGTTGGCTCAATTTTGTAAAAAATCAGATCCAAAACTAGTACTAAAAGCAAAAGCAGGACAAAATAGGGATTTCAAAAATTAATAAATAAAAAAATTAAGCTGCTAAAAACCAGCTGATGGTTTATATTATATATATAGAGATATACATAAATCAAATCAAAAAATTATTTTGATTTCAACAAAACGATCAATTCATTCATTCTCTAAACCCTCTGAACTTCGGTTTAAGCTCCACGACCTCCTGATGTTCGATTTTCGCCCTGTTTCTCTCTATAATACTGCAGAGCATCACAAAACATTCAATTCAAGCAAAGATTTCGTGGCAGAAACAAGGTATTCGACCTACAATTTTGTAAATACTCAATTCATGTCATTTTCCTCAATTCAATTTGAATTCTCGCAATTTCTTGATTTTTTTGCGGGATTTTGATAGAAATTGGTGGGGATTGCTGTGAATTAGTATATTCAATTCATTTGCGCCAATTTGGAATAAATCCCATGTGCGTGGGTTAGGGTTTTGATAAATTGAACTACTGCGATTCTGTTGATAAATATTTTTGAGATGTTTTGTAGTAAATATTGATTTACATTGGGTTTCTGGATTATTTGATTATTGGTTTTGATTCAATATGATTCCACGGGATGTAAAAATATTTCGATGTTGGTATCGAGTGGTTTCATAGTATTCGTTGTCAACTTTTGATGATTTAATTGTGAAAATATTGATTTGGAGAAATTTTCAGTTTAAAATAAATAAAGTTTGCCTAGTTGACATACCATATTGGAAAATTCATAACTTCTCCATCGGTGATATGATTTGAGTGTTCTTGTAGTCTATCAAAAGTAGGACATGTGTGCTACAAGTTCATTTTAGGTCATCATGAAAATATTGAGGTTTTCAAGGTCAACAACTTACCTCAATATGGCTAATTGAAAGCCAATTAAAACACTTATATAAATTAATATTTTTGGAAACTGTTCTCAAGCATTATTTGGTTGCAGTTTTCATTGGGTTTAATGCATTGGTTTCCCTTGAAGCTTGACCCATAATTTAATTGGGAATGCATGGAAGCTATTCTAACCATTATCAAGGTGATCCGAAGCTCCGGGAACCCTAAGAAATTAAGCTCTAAATTAGTTGGTTGTACGTAAACCCTAATGTGATCTTTACTATTGATTGAACATCTTTGTACCTGTAGTTGTATCGTAGTCTGCATTGCATTTTTTCATTCTTGGTCATGCACAAATAGAAAGAGTGAGAGGATAAGCTTGTTTTAGAGTTTGGTTTGCATGAAATTAGGTTTCAATCCTACCTTTATATCGTCTAATGATACTATTGGAGTCTAACGCCGACAAGTTTTCAATGCATTTCATGATCTTTTAATATTGTCTTTGTACTATTTTTGGAGGTCGACATCTGATTATAGTTAAGAAACAACAACATAGTGGATGACATGTCATATTGATGCATATATCTTATAGTTTATTTGGAAACACAATTACATGTCTCCATGTATTATACTAACAATTGCAGGAGTACAAATCAATTTATGAATTTACTTTCTTGACATCTTTGACTTGTTTATTATGGTGTCATATTCTATATGAAAATAAAGGAAGAATGGATAAGACTCGAAGATTGTGGTAATTATTTTCAAAAGCTAAAGTAAACTCTTGTTTTAAATTGTTGATATATATTGTTTTGGGATTTTTGGTCTGAGTGTAGGGCGTGAGATTTTGTTAAATGGTTATAGAAGTCTCCTATACTTGTTGCAAATAAATAGAGAAAATTATGTCTCAATTTTTCCTAGTTTTTGATTTGTAAAGTTATAATTAAGCTATTGGAGACTCTAAGTTTGTTTATAAATGTGAACTTGATATATATATATATATTGTGAACTGTGGGAAGTTGTGAATCATTTTTGGCTTTTGTCCAGTTCTGCTGTCTATGAGGTAAATTTTTCGGTAGGCCACTTTTAGGGGAGGTGCCGTCGAAGTTTTATTAAATATGGATATGATTTCTTAATTTGCCCCTATTTAACAAATCATGAATTGAGTTTTATTGAGGATTTAAATTTAGTTTATGAGCTTTATTAAGGATTGAAAAGCAAAGTATTTTAAGGTTTAAGTAAAAAGAATTGATTAGGCTGACTAGATTATCAGAGGATTAAGGTAATCTAGACTGGTCGGTCATCTAAATGATAAGGGGGTTGATGCCCATTTTAAAGACAACTAGGACTAAGTTAGATATTTTTGAAGGAACAATATCTATTTAATTGAAGATAGAATTGTCAAAATCAAGATTAATAATAAACATAACAACGACATTTATGAAGAATTTGATGAATTATTTGATAATGAAGTAGATGATATTGACTTTTTAGACTTAAACTATTATGATAATTTCAACACTGAAATTTGGGCAATTAATGCAGTGAGCATGGAAACAGATAAAGGGATTCAAAAGAAAGAAACAATTGAAGACACTTCAAAAGAAAAGAAAGAAACTCAAGATGGAGAGTTAAGAAACCAGAGAATGGAAAAATCAATTACAAGACGAAACATTTTTACTCCAAGTACAATAAGAAAAAGAAAAATCTGGACTCGAATCATATAAAGTTGAATGATCTTTAAGGCATACAATTGAACATTAAAATCAAATGAGTTTGGTACTACAAAGCTAATGTTATAGGAACTCTAATGCAATTCTAATGCCCATATATTTCTTTCTACGCATTCAATTGGATTTGAATTCACGTACTTCTGAAAAATTCTCTTTACTGGATGAAACTTCAATTCAACCAATAGGAGTGGTTACGGTGTGCCAGTTCAAGTGGACAACAATACCGTATCCATATACTTTTTGGTCATGTCATATTTTATCAATGAAAATCTCATTTCATATTATGACAACCTTTCTGAGCCACTACTCTTGCTATTATGGATATTCAGAACAAAGAAATTACTCTTACAATCAATGGTCAAGCACTCACTTTATAGAATGATACTAGAGTGGAAAACCTTGTATTCATGTTTAGAGATCCAAACTAATTCTGGAAAGATTAAGTCGAGCCAACGACAATAAACAAAAGCGTTGTATGGGTGGCAACCCATATTTTATGTTTATCTTATGTTTCTTTAATTTTATTAGGAATTTAGTTTAGTTTAGCTTATTATGTTTTTATTTTCTTTCTTTTTCACTATTGTATATAAAATATTTTTGGGATAAAACCCCAAGGTGATTTCAATTGAGGGGGAGTGATCGAGTTGTTTTTGTTGGGGCATGTGACCTAAATCAATATACAAACATGATTTCTCTTCTAATTTTAGTTATTAAAATTGAGGTTTTCATTTGTTGTTTTATTATAAGTGATTGCATATTTACCTTATAGTAAAATTTATGGGTATTTGTTGAAATGTCCTAAACGTCCCTAGTCGGTCATTAAACTTGGAACTATAATGAATTAAGGCTAGTGTGAATCTTGATTGATGGTCATGTGATGATCATGCATATAGGGATACGAATCGAGATCATGAGTACTTGTTAGGGAACAAGGTACTGGACCGACCCGCAATGAGAACACAACATGGATTAAGTCATAAGTGTTACTCATTATAGGTATATCATTTAGTCGTTCGACTTGAACTTACCATAGACTTTAATATTAGGTGCATGGTAATTTGATGCACTCAAACATTGTTTTTAAATGGAAGATTATAAAAATTGTGATTAGTTACCATGTGAATAATATGTGAAGGTGTGTAATCAAGATATAATTTGTCACTCTTGTATATAGAGAGATATCAGTGGATTCCTCAACAAGATAGACTCATAATGGCCATCTCCATGTGAATTTATATGATTAATGTTACTTTGATGTTTTCAGTTTACCAAAAGATCGAGACTAGTACGATTGAACATTATGGGTGACTTTCCATGCCTTATGTTTAATCAAAGGATATCCCACGACCAAAGGATATGATATATGTTATTCATTATATTGGTATTAATTTTGATATTCATACTACTTGGGTAGTCATAATGCCTAGCTAGAGATCTCTTATGACTTAGGTACAAAATAATTTTAGTTCACTGCCAACGTCGCATGAACCTATTGGTTCGCATAAAAAATATGGCTTTGCACAATTTCAATTGGTATAGAATAATGATTTTATATGATAAAATTCGTGATTTCAAAGCCCTGACAATTTGTTGTATGATAACTTATTAATAGAGGCGTACGTGTAATTTACTTAAACTGCCTAAATACAATAGTTGTATTATGAATAAGATTTAAAGTGAGGGCTTATCTACACTAATAAATAAGATTTTTGTTTTTTCTATTTTTGAATTCTCTTGATATTGGGAGACAAAGAAAAATGTTTTCTATCTCTCTTAAGGCTAGCACTCAAAATTGTGGTCACCGTTGGTGTGTGTGGATTTCTGATAGAGGACATGCAGTTGAACTTCTTTTAAAGCTAACAATCAGATAAGGAAATCACGAATTAAGGTAAGGTTTACTTTTGTAGATCTAGTTTATTGGAAATTATTTTTTATTATATTGGGATTGTTTAATAAATTGTTTTGATTTTTTCCTTATATGTCCTTTATGCAAGTCGCGTTATTTACTTGCTTATATATTTATTTTAATATTTTAATTAATAAAAGTATTTACTTAGTTATGTTCCGACTCAAACTTTCGAATGTTCAGTAATTCTACTTTAATATGATTTTTTATGAATCATGAATAAGTTAAATACAAGATAAATTGAAAAAACAAAAAATAAGCCTAGCGATTCCTAGCAATTTGAATTTACAATAAGAATCGTTAGCTAAAACCAGTAGTAGTATACATAAAAATCAATGCAAATTTGGAGTCTGGCAATTCCTAACGATTCTACTTGAACCTGAATCATAGTTAAATTGGTAGGTCATTAGATTTTTCAGCAGCTTAATTATTTTTGGATACACCTAGCGATTCTAAGTAATTCCTTTTAAACAAGAATTGCTACATAAGATTTTTTGTTTTAGAAACCAAAAACTTCCTAATCGCCATACACTTTACACTTTTCACACTTGCAAACTATTGCACCTCTTCACCTAAATCCAAATTTCTTGCATCAATTCAATCATTCTCAGTTCAATCCCATAGTATTTTAGTGATTCCCACCTCAACCTAGTCTCATTTAAACCAAAAATTCTTATTTTAAGGGTTTTGAGTAAAACTAGGGTTTTAAGAATTTTTGACCTAGAGCTTGAATAGACGGTTTTGAGGAGGTGAAGAGCTTCAATGTTGAGATATTCACTCTCAAGAAGGTAATTACATAAACCCTAGCTCTTTACTTTAACAAATTTTTTATTCAAGGATTTTTGCAAATTTTTTAATATTTTTTGAAAATAATTTGTTGAAAATTATTCAATTGTATTGCACAAATATCTTTATTGATTCCAATTGATTAGGAATAATGACCACATTGATTTTAGGTTTACAAATTCGATAATTTCAGAATTTTTGCTATATTTACGCATATTTGCAAAGGATTTACAAATGCGAGTTTGAAATAAGTTAGGGGTTTGGTTATGGTTTTATTTCAATTTAAGTTGCTAGGATTTTGAAAATGCTTACAAATTATCACCAAATTACTTTACGATACATAGAAAATCGATTTTCAAGTTTCCAATTTACTTATCACTTTGATGAGAATCTTATTTTAAACCTACGATGAATTTCAACTAGCTTTCCAAATAGATTTCTCCTTTTAAAATAAAGTCTTGAGTTTTATCGAACTATTTCAAACAACATTGTTTCTATCATTTATAGGTTTCTTTAGTTTTTGAACTTGTGAGTTTTGAAAGTTGAAACAATGGTCGAAGGAGGAAAAGGAAGAAGCTCTTGAGAGGAAAAGTGAAAGGCAAAACTTGTAGAGAAACCAAAACATAAATCTAAAGCTCCACCCAAACAAATTAGGCTAATAGGGATTTCAATGAATGACCCCCGAACTAGAGCACTTAGAGAGCCTTCTCCACCCTTAAGTTTGGAATATGATTAAGAAGGATAGGAAGAGATTGAGGATACAAAAACCATTCCTTTCTTTGCCGGTAACCTTATAAATGTCCAAGCCATTGCTAGGATGAAGAGTAACATTAGTATGAATAGATAGATTATAGCAGATAGGGGTTTCAACATCAAAAACAAAGTTAAGTATGGGCTTACTATCGAAAACATGATAAGGTAGAAGAATAGGGGGTTATTGGATAGAGATTACTACGCCGATAAAGATGTGGGGTCCTCGGTTGAGATGGGATATGCCATACTAGTGAAGGAATTTTACTCTAAAGGGCACATAGATGAAAATAAAAAAGTAGCCAAAGTATGTGGAAGACAAGTGGACTACTCACACGAGAGAATAAATCGACATTATGGTTTACCGAAATTTCATTTGAGGCACTATAAAGAGTACCCTAAACCTGAATACAAGAAAAGACATGAATTTTGCCACGAGACACTTCGAAATGATTTATAAGCTATTATGGGGGATGATACCCATTTTTATATGCACAAGTACCAATACAATTGTGATATCGAAACTCAACCCAGTACTAATCTCTCATTGAAGTCACCTATGACATTTCTTTGGAAAGAATATTTTGGTTTTATGGTTGTTGACTCGTTGCCCAGAGCAGCTTCCAAACTTATCTAAGATATTCTTTACTACGTAAGCCTTTAACATGCAAGCCTCTGGGAATAAAAAACATATCATCTGCGAAAAAAAGAACTAAGATTTTTGGTAATCCCCTCTCCAAACAAATCCCTTTCCATCTTTTTTTTCCACCGCTTCCAGGATGCCATGGGATAAGATTTCCATGCAAACACAAATAGGTAGGGAAAAAGTGAGTCTCCTTGTCGCACTCCCCAAGACATGATTAATATATTAGAGAGCCTTCCATTCCACACTACCCTCATCTTTAAAGAAGATACATATTGCATGATGTGTTCAACAAGGGGTTGTTGGAAGCCACTAGCTAGGAGAGTAGAGTTGATTAAGTTCCACGTTTTCATATTACCAACATACTCACATTGGTTGCTAGACTGTTTGCTAGACTTCATTCCTTACTTGAATAGAGACATTTATCCTTATCTTGTGTAGATATATGCATTTTAATAGAGATCAACATATTCCTTGATTATACTCTCATAGTATAAATTTTAACTTTTATCACATAAAAGTTAACAAATATCTTATCTCGTTTCCATCTCTACTTCTAAACAGGACACCGCCCGGCCTAATCCCGTACTCAAGCCTTAATCCACATGATCTAAGACTTCAATACGTATTAGTCAGCCTATCGTCCCTATATCCTCCAAATCTTCATGTATTTTATATTATCACATTGACAGGTAATTCAAATGTTAAGCGGAGGCATTAGTAATTCAAATATTAAGCGAAAGCATTAATTCGCCAAAACATTCATAAGTGTGGAAAACAAGGAAAAGACATCATCACATGTATGTATAGATATGAAACTATTCACTCAACCCAATGTACAACCCAAAATGACATAATTAATAATAATACAACAAAAGTCGAGACGTACAAAATGAGTGAGGAGAGTCGTCGAACTGCTCAGAGGAAGTCGCCGATCTTTTTTTCCCCGATCTACTGCTGCTCGACGGACCTACACCCACCGTCACAAACTAGACGGTGATTATAGAGATATTTAAGTACTAACTGGAGAATTCTAGGTCACATTTCCAAAATAAACGAATGATATTTAAAAGCATAAAGTAGCGAAATAAATTACTGAAACATACCAGAGTTAAAGATGTAGAGACAGACACACGCTAAGCCAAGATGATCTACGTCTGGTCAGTAGTGAGACCTTTCACCTAACCTTTCCCACTACTATATGGAGCTGCGCTCAACATATTTCACTCAAATAGCGGAGCTACGCTCTACGCTTTCCAACATCAATCTCATGCTTGCCGACCACCCTGAGTCCCATACCTCGTGTGTCGCGCAAGTGTAGTGGTGAGTGCCGAAACCCCGGTAGACCCATGTCCCCGTGAACCGCGCATCTCTCGTGCAATGGACACTAGATAATCCCTACTTTATTGTCAAAGATAAATAATTTCCAAAATTCTAGGATACCAAGATAAATTCGGCAACAAAGCCCAAAGGAAATTGAATACAAGTCTACTTAAATCAACATTATTCCATTAGCCAAGAATGACATCAAGTGTAGGAATCAGGGTCAATGAAACAAATCACAAGGCATCATGTCACAATATTCACTCATGAATAGATACAAGAACGACATGATGTGCGAGTTCAAGTAGCAATGTCTACCAATAGACCAAGAAAGCAATAAAAGAATGAAATGAAATATAAACTTTTTACGGTTGTACTTACAAGTCACACGCTTGTCCTAGTCTATCCGATCTCTCGATAAGTCGAAGTGCGTGCCCAAACGCCGGAGGTCTCCCTTTAGTTTCCTACCATGGGATAATATAACATTTTAGACCATTTTGTTTTATTTTCGGCCAATCAACCCATTTAGCGTTTTTCGAGGTAAAACCCCCGTATAATGTCTCAACCGACTTTCGAATTCTTCACTTTTTATGGCAATATCGAATTTCTATTGATTTGGATCACAAATATATTTTTCCCTATTTATCTGGAATTTTCCTTAATTTTTCCATATTTTTAGCTATTTTCTAGATTTTTTTTTAATTAAAAAACAATTTAATTTAATTCAATAATAAAAAATATATATAATTTTTTATTGGGGTGGGTCCGGGTTAACCCGACCCCGGTCCAGTCGGATCCGGGTCGATATGACCCGTTCCCGTCGGGTCAGGGTCGACCCGACCCGGCTCACGCGGACCCGGGTTGGCCCGACCCGACTCATATGGGGTAGCCCGACCCGAGCTACCCATCTTCTTCCTCACCAGAGCACTTCGTGCTTTGGTTTTTTTTTTCCATTTGAGGCGTTGGGGTTGACTCCCAACCTCAATTCTCTGGAGGTGATGGCAGGTGAGACACCCCTGCCATCTTCTCCTCACACCTCACGCGCCATGAAGGCCGAACCTCCATGGCCACCACACCGCCACCAATTGCAACAACAACAACGACAATCAACAAGCAACAACGCAAAAGCAACTCAACTCACCTTGCATTCTCGTCATCGAGTTGTCGGTCTCTCTCTCTCTCTGTCTCTTCTTCTTCCCGCTCTCTCTTTCTTCTTCCTCTCCTCACTGCTTCTTTTTTTTTCTCTTCTCTATTTTTTGTTTGTTTTAAAGTGTGGATAAAACCCCACATTATCCTTAGATATATATATATATATATATATATATATATATATATATATATATATATATATATAAGATTAATTCTTGCCACTCATTTTTTTCATTTTTTTATTTAACTCAAATACATTAAGCGTACCCTATATGCTGTTACCTCGGTCCCACGTCGACACGCGACTCGAGGCGCGTCCCCCGCTCATCTCGCTATCTGCATACCGGTAAATTATTTAGTAGTCTACACATGTACATTACACTAGTCAAACAACACAACAAATATAATATTTACCTCGATTCATTGTGCCTCGGTAGTGACACGTATCACACTACGGGTCCTATGTCGCGGGTCATTTTGTCCTTATTAATGAAGTAAACGTGTATTAATTATTTGGGTCGTGACAATACTTCCCAACTAATTGGAAGTTCGTCCTCGAACTTAAATTAAACGAATTTTAAAATATACCTGACTCGAAGAGGTACGAAAATCTTTCTCGCATATAGTCTTCCCGTTCCCAAGTGAGTTCTGAATCTCCATGAAATTGCCACTTGACTAACACCTTCGGGATAGACTTGTTTCTTAACTGCTGTACCTTTCGGTCAAGAATCTGAATTGGTTGCTCTTCATATGAGATATATTCACTCAAATAATTCTGACTCAAATCCACTGTCGGTCTCTCGCTTGCCTTTGACTTGGCTAGTCGAAGCATCGAAATATGAAACACCGGATGAATTCCTGACATCTGTGGAGGTAATTCTAGCTCGTATGCAACTTTTCCAACACGTTTCTTGATCTTGAAAGGACCGATGAATCTCAGTGCTAATTTGCCTTTCAAACCAAAGTGATGATGAACCTTACGAGGAGAAACCTTTAGATACACTAAAGCTCCTCATCGTACATGAGATCTCTGCGATACATGTCTGGATACTTCTTCTGTCGATCCTGGGTTCCCTTGAGTCTCTGACGAATCACTTGTACCTTCTCCGTTTGGTCGACAACAATCTCATGCCCCATTGTCTCCCGTTCCTCTAGCTCAGCCCAACACGATGGCGAGCGACACGGTCTACCATACAAATCCTCAAAAGCGCCATCTCAATACCGGCCTGATAACTGTTGTTATATGCAAACTCACATAACGGTAGGTACTCCTCCCATGATCCGCCAAAATCCAAGACGCCCGTAACATATCCTCGAGAACCTGTATCAATCTCTCAGTCTGCCAGTCAGTCTGAGGAAGAAAAGTCGTACTAAACTATAGGCGAGTACCATACTGCTCTTGCATACTCCGCCACATCCTGGACGTATACATAACATCTCTGTCATACGTAATAGTCACTGGTACCCCATGCAATCTAATAATCTCCTGCTCAAACAATATACTCAATTGATCAAACGTATAATGTGCGGCCACTGGTAGAAAATGAGCAGACTTTGTCAGTCGATCAACAATAACTCAGATGGAATCATGTCTCCAGGCGGTTCTCGGCAATCCTCTCACAAAATCCATTGCAATGTCTTCCCACTTCCACCGTGGAATGGGAAGAGGCTGTAGCAACCCTCCAGGTCTGCGATGTTCAAAGCATTCACTTGCTGGCAGATCCCACAGTTCCAGATAAACTCTGATATGTCCGCTTTCATCCCAAGCTACCAAAAATGTCTCTTCATATCGTAGTACATTTTGGTCCTTCCTGGATGAACAGTGAATCGAGAACGATGTGAATCCTAAAGAATCTCATCTCGCAGCTCTGGTATTAACGGGATCTACAGTTTGCCCCTGAAGCGCAAACACTGGTCAGATGTCTTCGTCCAATCAACACACTCTTCACTATGCGCTAATTCATTAAACCTGAAGTTCAACCTGTCGTTCCTCTGACCCTCTGACACTCTCTGTGTAGATACAATATGTACTCTCATTTGTGCGCAAATCTCAACTCGAGTATCAGTAGGAACCACCGCATCTCCATCAGGTATCCTACTCAGTGCATCAGCGACTACATTCGCTTTTCCCGGATGATATTCCAAGGAAAAGTCGTAATCTTTCGAAAATTCTAACCATCTGCGCTGTCGCATATTCAGATCCTTTTGTGTGAAGAGATATTTCAAACTCTTATGATCAGTAAAGAGTGTAAACGTCTCTCCATACAGATATAGTCTCTATATCTTTAACGCAAACACTACTGCTGCAAGCTCTAAGTCATGCGTCGGATAATTCTTCTCATGTATCTTCAATTGTCTGGATGCATATGCTACTGTACCGGTACCCGCATCAACACACATCCCAGACCTCTATGAGAAGCATCAATGTAGACGAATAATCCATGTCCAACCTCTGGTAATAATAACACTATCGCAGTAGTCAATAACCTCTTCAGTTGAGCGAATGCCTCCTCCATTCCTCAGACCAATGAAATGTCACGTCTTTCTGAGTCAATTTCGTAATCGGTGAAGCAATTTTCAAAAAATCCTTCACGAATCGACGATAATACCCCACCAAACCCAAAAACTTCTGATCGTAGTCACTGATGTCGGTGCTGGCCAATCTATAATCGTCTGAATCTTAGCTGGATCCACTTATATCCCTGCTGCTCCTACAACATACCCAATAAATTTGACCTCTGACAACCAGAATTCACATTTACTGAATTTGGCGTATGGTCTATGCTCCCTCAAAGTCTGCAACGTCTCTCTGAGGTGTTGTTCGTGATCCTCCCTCGTCTTCAAGTATACCAATATATCGTCGATGAATACTATCACGAATCGGTCAAGAAACGGTCAGAAAACACGATGCATCTGATCCATAAACACTGCTGGAGCATTGGTCAGCCCAAATGGCATGACTGTGAACTGAAAATGTCCATATCTCGTACTGAAAGCGTAATGGATCTATCCTCGTCCCTGATCCTAAGATGATGATACCCTGATCGCAGGTCTATCTTAGAGAAAAATTGTGCTCCTCTCAGCTGATCAAATAGATCATCTATCATCGGAAGTGGATATTTGTTCCTAATTGTGACTTTGTTCAACTATCGATAGTCGATACGAAGTCTCAACGTACCATCATTTTTCTTCACAAAAAGGACGGGTGCTCCCTATGGCGACATGGAAGGTGTGATGAATCCTTCGTACCAAATCTTGGAGCTGAGTCTTCAACCCTTCTAGCTCTCATGGTGCCATCCGGTATGCTGGTATGGAAATCGGTTTCCTACCTGGTACCAACTCGATAATGAAATCGATCTCTCGCGACAGCGGTAAACCGGGTAAATCCTCTGGAAACACATTAGGAAACTCTATAACAATCGGTATATCTTCCACCCTAGGCCTCTGACTCTCTGGTATAGTGTACAGCGAAATCAACGCTTCCATCTCCTCATTAGTCGCACGTCAACCTCTCGTTCCTACTGTCCTCGTTGTACTACCTTTATAAATGAATGGCGGGCGCCTTGGGATCTCAAATATCACTGTCTTACTGAAACAGTCGATATAAGCGTGGTACGCCGTTAACCAGTCCATCCCTAAAATCGCGTCGAACTCCAAACATTCGAGGATTCTAAAATCAACAGGTAGCTCTACGCCATTTAACGCGACGAGACATTTCTCAACAATACTATTGGTGTAAACTCTATCCCCGGCTGCAATACTCAAGATCAAATGTACGCTAAGCCTAAAAGGTTTCAACCCTAGGACGTCTATCATGCGACCATCAATAAACGATACGGTAGATCTAGAATCAAATAAAACATATAAATCGTGATTGCAAATAGAAACCGTACCCTTAATAAGACCTCGTGTAGCGTCGGCGTCTAGTTGGGCTACCATGTGAACCTCCTCTCGGGCCTGCTTGTGCGTACATTGCTGCAGAATGTGGGCACTCTCTTACGATATGTTCGACCTGTCCACATCTGTAGCATGTCAACTGTTTGCGTTGACCTTGAGTCTGAGACTGGCCCTGTGTCTGATACTGACCCTGTCTCTTCATCTGTTTCGGTCTCTATCTCGTATCTCGGCCTTTGCCTCTGCCTCGACCTTTGCCACCCTGCGGCTGCTGTTATGAAGCCTATGGGGCGGGAAGTACAGGAACTATAGGAGCTGGTAAGGCTGGTCTGATGGGAGGTGGCAAAGGAAGTCTACTCACGGTGCTCTGTGTTGAAGCAATTGATGATATAGGAGGCACAACCAGTGGGGGTGTAGCTGTCCTAGAACCCTGAGATCCTCGGTTCCATCATCTTCCTCCCTTAGCCATCTGTCTCCTCCTCTTATACTTAATGGCCTGCTCTTGTAGATAGCACAAGACCCAGTGCTCTACCGTCAGCAACTCTACGCAGATAACATGCGCTAGGGCTCGCTCATAGATCTCGGTGAGTGTCTTCGCACCTGAACTGACGACGTAATACCCAATATCGGGTCTAAGTCCATCACCGAAGTAGTATACATCCTCGGACTCATCTCTCACCAAGTCCTTAGCAAACTGGCGCAGATAATCGTATCGGTCCATGTAATGCATCAAAGGCTCCTTTGGCCCATGTCTCAAATCCATAAACTTTCGTCTTAATCGCTTAATGATAGAAGGCGAAAAATACTGCTGATATAACTTCTGCTTGAAAGCATCCCATGTCTCGAAATCTCCGTGAGTTGCCACTGTCAAACGCCACCACACGTCAGCGTCTCGCTCGAGTGTATATGATGAGATCTCTGCCCAAAGTCTATCCTCAATCCTCAGTACCCAATGAAGTTTCTCCTGAGACAGGATCCATTTCTCAATCTTTTAAAAATCCCTGACTCCATCGAAATAAGCTGGTTTGAGTCTGATGAAGTCCTTCATTAACTAAACTTCCACTGAAGTGCTAGAAGATGCGGGTGCGGGAGACGGTACGACGTCCACTGTCTCCACCATTGGTGTGGTCACAGCTATCGGCGCTGCTAAAGCTGCTATAGGAAGTACTGGTGCTTGGACAGTCGGTGTCGCAGTCGTAGGAGTTGATGTCGATGCCGGTGCAGAAAAACGTGCGGTCATCATCGCGATGAAATCAGTCACTTGTTGGCCCTGAGCTGTCACTCGATCAGACAGTCGTTGTAATCCATCCGCGATAGTAGGAGGCGAACTACCACTAGGCTCTTCATCTCCTCCCCCGCGTGTATCAGTCATCGGGGTCTGCAATGGATAGCGAACGCGAATCAGCTTCTACGTGACTTAGCGCATAAGTAGATAGATACATATACCAATTAACAAATACATAGACAGAAATCCCCCATCTCACTGTCACTCACTTCCCAACTAATGGTGTCTAGCAATGAGTATCTGGTTTCCACAACTAAGGTTTGTATTTTATGCATTTTGGTCGCTAAACCTATTTCTCTGATACCAACTGTGTTGGTATCATATGGCCTTAAGCCATATAGTTCTCTTAAGCTGGCTTTGATACCAACTGTGACGACCCCTACTTCTAAACAGGGCACCGCCTGGCCTAATCCCGTACTCAAGCCTTAATCCACATGATCTAAGACTTCAATACGTATTAGTCAGCCTATCATCCCTATATCCTCCAAATCTCCATGTATTGTAATATTATCACATTCTGAGTAATTCAAATGTTAAGCGGAAGCATTAATTCTCGAAAACATTCCTAAGTGTGGAAAACCAGGAAAATACAGCATCACATGCAAGTATAGATATGAAACTATTCACTCAACCCAATGTACAACCGAAAATGACATAATTAATAATAATACAACAAAATTCGAGACGTACAAAATGAGTGAGGAGAGTCGCCGAACTGCTCAAAGGAAGTGGACGATCTTCTCTTTCCCCGATCTGCTGCTGCTCGACGGACCTACACCCACCGTCACAAACTAGACGGTGAGTATAGTGATATTTAAGTACTAACTGGAGAATTCTATGTCACATTTCCAAAATAAACGAATGGTATTTAAAAGCATAAAGTAGCAAAATAAATTACTGAAATAAGAAATGCGAGTAAATACCAGAGTTAAAGATGTAGAGACTAACACAGGCTAAGTCAAGATGATCTACGTCCGGTCGGCGGTGAGACCTTTCACCTAACCTTTCCCACTACTATATGGAGCTACGCTCAACATATTTCACTCAAATAGCGGAGCTACGCTTTACGCTTTCCTACATCAATCTCATGTTTGCCGACCACCCCGAGTCCCATACCTCGTGTGCCGCGCAAGTGTAGTGGTGAGTACGGAACCCCGGTAGACCCATGTCCCCGTGAACCGCGCATCTCTCGTGCAATGGACACTAGATAATCCCTACTTTATTTTCAAAGATAAATAATTTCCAAAATTTTAGGATACCAAGATAAATTTGGCAACAAAGCCCAAAGTAAATTGAATACAAGTCTACTTAAATCCACATTATTCCATTAGCATGCTTTTTATCAATTTTGTTCAAGAATGACATCAAGTGTAGGAATCAGGGTCAATGAAACAAGTCACAAGGCATCATGTCATAATATTCACTCATGAATAGATACAAAAACGACATGATGTGCGAGTTCAAGTAGCAATGTCTACCAATAGACCAAGAAAGCAATAAAAGAATGAAATGAAATATAAAATTCTCACAGTTGTACTTACAAGTCACGCGCTTGTCCTAGTCTATCCGATCCCTCGATAAGTCGAAGTGCATGCCCAAACGCCGGAGGTCTCCTTTTAGTTTCCTACCATGGGATAATATAACATTTTAGACCATTTTGTTTTATTTTTGGCCAATCGGCTCATTTCACTTTTTCAAGGTAAAACCTCCGTATAACGTCTCAACCGACTTTCGAATTCTTCACTTTTTATGGCAATATCGAATTTCTATTGATTTGGATCACAAATATATTTTTCTCTATTTTTTTGGAATTTTTCCTGAATTTTTCCATATTTTTAGCTCTTTTCTGGAATTTATTTTATTAAATATCAATTTAATTTAATTCAATAATAAAATATATATATTATCTTTTTATCGGGGTGGGTCCCGGTTAACCCGACTCGGTCCGGTAGGATCCGGGTCGGTATGACCCGTTCTCGTCGGGTCGGGAGGGTCGGCCGACCCGACACATATGGGGTAGCGCGACCCGGGCTACCCATCTTCTTCCTCACGAGAGCACGAGTGCTCTGGTTTGGATTTTTTTCCCATTTTAGGCATTGTAGTTGACCCCAAACCTCAACCCAACTGGAGGTGATGGCAAGGGAGACACCCCTGCCATCTTCCTCCTCGCACCTCTCGCGGCCATGGAGGCCGAACCTCCATGGCCACCACACCTCCACCAACTGCAACAACAACAACGACAATCAATAAGCAACAACGCCATAGCAACTCAACTCACCTTGCGTTCTCGTCGTAGAGTTGTCGGTCTCTCTCTCTTTCGGTCTCTTCTTCTTGCCGCTCTCTCTTTCTCTTCTCTGTTTTTGTTTGTTTTGAAGAGTGGATAAAACCCCACATTATCCATAGATATATATATAAGATTAATTCTAGCCACTCATTTTTTCATTTTTTATTTAACTCAAATACATTAAGCGTACCCCATTAGCTGCTACCTCGGTCCCACGTCGACACGCGACTCGATGCGCGTCCCCCGCTCGTCTCGGTATCTGCATATCCATAAATGACTTAGTAGTCTATACATGTACAGTACACTAGTCAAACAACACAACAAAAATAATATTTACCTCGGCCACCGTGCCTTGGTATAGTGACAACTATCTCGTTGCGGGTCCCACGTCACATGTCATTTTGTCATGATTAACGAAGTAAACGTGTATTAATTATTTGGGCCGTGACATGAACTATTTTTTGAAAAATGGTCGCGTTGTCAGTCAATTTCCTTCCTAGAACAAAACTTGATTGTGAGCTCCCTACCATTTTTTGAGAGGACGGGTTTGATTCTATTAACAATAAGCTTTGTAATAGTCTTATATGCAACATTACACAAGCTTATGGCTCTCAAATTCGAGACTTTAGTAGGACTTTTAACCTTAGGAATCAATATTAAGAGTGTTTCATTCAAACCAAGAGGAAGTACCCGTCCCAACAAAGCGAGTGCGGCCCCCACAGAGTTGCACTATTTTTTTAAGAAAATAGTACTCCATCCATCTGGCCCTGGCGCTTTGTACGGGCCCATGTCAAACGAGGCTCTCTTCACTTCCTCTTCTTCCACCTTCCTCATCAACGAGTCTCAAACATGTTAATTAAGTACTGGAAATCGATTCGGCCAGTCGATCAGGGTGGTGTTACTGCATCCCTTCGAATAAAGATTTAGGTAGAAGCAAGCAGCCACTCTCCTAAGAGCTTCTTAGTCCTCAATCCACTCACTATGTTGGTCTTTCAATCTCTCCACTCTATTACTCTTTCTTCTACTCAGAGTGATCATATGGAAAAAAACGGGTATTCTTATCACCAAACTGTAGCCACATTGTCCACATTAATGAAACCAGATAATAACTTTTTGGACAATTATTTCCTCGAATTTTGTTTGTTCTACCCTCATTTTCTCAAACAGCCCAGCCAACGGTCTTTGCTCAAGCTAGCCTCCTATCAATCGAGTCCAGTATCAATTGCATATATTTCTTTCTTCTGAAGACGTTCCCAAATACATGTCTATTCCACCAATGCAGTTTCTCAGAGAATTTCTGTGATGCAGAACAGAAATAAGAACTTCCATCCAATTATCAACCAGCATATCATTAAAGCCTTCATATGTGAGTCAACATGCTTGAAATCTGAACGGTCTACAATAACAACAAAGTCTTAGTCCCAAATTAACTGGGGTCCGCTAAATGGATAAAACTTCTCCATTGTGCTCCATTAAGTGCAATTGATGGTGAGCTTTTCAAAACATTCAAATCCCTCTAATTAATGCATCTCATGTTAACTTTGGTCTGCCCCTACCTCGTCGAATTTCTACGTTTCTATTGAGTCAAGTTTTCTAGTTAGGGCATTTGTAGGTCGTCTTTGCAGATGACCAAACAACCGCAACCGCCCTTCCCTAATTTTTGTATCAATTAGTGCTACTCCTATTTGTCTTTGAATTTTTATATTTCTTATTATATTTTACAAGTTTTACCACACATCACTTAAGTATCCTAATTTCTGCTACGTTTATTTTATGAAATCTGAATGGTCTATTAGAGATATTCGGTACTACAATACTTCACACCCTCAGAAAGATCGGTCGATGATTTGATTTAAATCTAGTAAGGCGAGTCAAGAAACTCTTGGGGAAAGTGAGCTTTCAAGCATTATTACAGAGTGCTCTGTTTAATCTCTCCTGCTGATGACCTCTTACCCAAGTAAATTTGGGCCCCTTGAACCCTATATGGTGTAAATAGCTTCCTTGGATATCTTGATGCAGTTCATGAAACTTGGTGCACCCTCTTAATTATCATCAGTACTCAAGTAAACATTAAGGTCTTTAACAACCACCCATAAGAGTGAGTCTTGAAATAGAGAATCCGCTAGTTCTATCCATAATGTCTATCTCAGGCTACAATTTGGAAAAGCGTAAACAACTGTACGACCCCCTAATGTCCATCCATGCGCCATTGTAGATGCGCACATTGTTAACTCGATTGTAGTATGATGATTTTGATTTTACTTTCATCCTACAATACCCAAATTCCACTCGAGAAGCCAACAACATCTGCTTTGGAAAAACTTAAGGAAACCCAATCTTGCCATTACTTTGTCTGATGTAAACCCACTAATGCGGGGTTCAAGGATTGCCAGGATATCAAGGTGATGTTGCCTCACGATCTCATTCACTGCTGGATTAAAAGTAGGACATTTTGCCTGCTGGCAATTCCAAAAAAATATCGACATAAAACAAACTAAAAAAGTGTTAGTATACATGAGAGTTTGTTTTAAACTCCATCACTAGGAATGGTCGTTGGCCTCCAAGGTGGAGGGCATTTAATCAGCCTCCATGATGGAGGAATCATCATGCTGGGCCTCAGGTGAGGTAGTTGTTGGTGGTAGAGTATTCTGCAGGGGCGGTGTATGTGTTAAGGAAAGGGTCCTGGAACGATAGGAACCTACACTACTTCGGCCACCCGACTGTTCTTCTACCCTACTTCGATAACATTTATTCCAAGAGTGGAGTTTGGTATAGGTGTAGTGTGTTTAGAAGCACCTTCTCGAAGAGTAGACTTGTAAGAGCCCTTCACTAATGGTGGGCAAATATTTGTGATGTCCAGTAATGGCTTCTCCCTCCGTAGTGTTAACATATGGGCCTCCTCTTGCTGCTTGGTTTGTTCTTTAGGCTTTTGTTGCTGTTGGGCCTTTCCTTTCTCGTTCCCTCTTTTATTATTTTGACTTTTGAGCTCATTTTAGTTAGTTTTTTTTTATAGTGAACATGATTGGGGCCTTCGTAT
Source organism: Stephania cephalantha (assembly GCA_039657325.1). Classification (NCBI taxonomy): domain Eukaryota; kingdom Viridiplantae; phylum Streptophyta; class Magnoliopsida; order Ranunculales; family Menispermaceae; genus Stephania; species Stephania cephalantha. Next base: position 25,462,222 of record CM077578.1, on the reverse strand, counting down.
TCTTTTAGGAACCTTCCATTCTTCTCTCCAACAAATCCCCATCAGTGGTCCCTAGCCCGTCAAATCTATTATTCTTGCCTTTCTAGTTGGATCCGTTATGATTTTCCTTCCCCGTATCCTGGTGTCCATCCCAAGTATCTCGATTTTGATTCGTGTTTCCATCTTTTCTTTATCAACGTGGCCTTCGCTGCGCCAACATCTAAGGCTTGTAACCATCCAGGATGGCACCATCAGAGGGTTGAGGTATGTCTGGTATATCACCGCCACCACTGTTAGGTACCTCTGAGAGCGTCAGATCTCTAGCTTGGTGATACGTTGGGCAAGCAGAGCTGTTGTGAGCAACCTTGCCACATAAATAGCACGTGTGGCAGACCTTCTTATTCAACATTCAACCATTCATCATGAACACGAAACCTCAAGATTAATGGCTTTGTGATGTCGAGCTCTATTGCGACACATGCAAACTTCCCGTGCTTTGCTTTGAGTGGTAGCATGATTAACCTTCGACATCTTCCCAACATAGTTTCGTAATTCAAACAGCACATCATCATGATGAGCATGGTAAGGATGGTCGGGAAATTTGATCCACACCGCCGCTGTTGAGATGGTCGCAGTGGTAGCTCTAAAGGAGGGGTACCATTGTTGAACTGAAAGGACATGGCTCGATATGACCCATGGTCCTGTGAGGAGGGCAGTATCCAAATCATTCTCCACAAAGAATTGAACTATATAAAAAACATTCTACATATCAAGTCTTCTATATTGGCCTATGGGATTCCACAGGGCATCAATACAATTACATAACATTTTGTAACCCAAAGGACGCCCCATTAGTTTGACCACCACCGCACGGTCCAGTTGTTTGTTCCTACAATCAAGATAACTCTACGAGATGAGAAGGTTGGGCCCTTTTTCATCCTGCTTTGTTAGGAGATCTCGTAGTTCAGCCTTTCACAGTTTCACGTCTCGTGAAATATGCTCGTTTTTGTCGTGGTGAATTTCTCTCTATACGTCATCTGCCTCCTAGCAGCCTGTTTGTCTGTCATCTTGTTATCCGTGTCCATCACACTCGCCCCATCTGCCTTCGCATATCCAATAGCGGCATGGTGCTTGTCTCAAAACTTCACAAGCGGCGGCACACCACCCGTGGACTCGAATGGAGATTTTTCAGTCAGTGTCGTCATTTTGTCTCTTTTCCTATGTAACTATTCACTCCATCTTTTATTTCACCCTTATTTATTTTTATAGTCAAACATTACAATACATTAGATTGTAAGAATTTATGATCTACAGATAGCTAAAAAGCTCCCCTAACCTAGATTTAGGGAGGACACTAGAACAAAATAGGCATTTTATAGCATTTAATTCATAGAGGTTTTCAATAACCCCTATGTATTGCTTTTTATAACGCCTAATTCATAGAGGTTTTTAAGTAACCTCTATGTATTAGGTGATTAGGCTTTTTATAACACCTAATTCATAGGGGTTTTTAGAAACCGCTATGTATTAGGCTATTAAAACTCAACATCTCATCGACGCATCACTCGCAATCGACTCATATTATATAGGGTTTCGATCTCTCGATCCCTTATCGCTCGTCAAAACCTTATCGATCAAAAACCCTTTTGATCTCTTGATCTCCAACCCTAAATCACTCTCTATGTCGATGGAGACCACGCTCGCCGAAGAAGAAAAGACGATCTCGACGAGATCAAGAAGAGCAAGCGAGACGACAATCAGCGCAAGAAACGAAGAGATGAAGGAGTACCGCTCGCTCTCGCTCTCGCTCCGCCGCACCAGGTACCTACATTGCCAAACCCTACTTCTCGTCCCGCAATCTCATAACCCGATGTTGTTGATCATCGCTTTGTTTCGATTTTTTGGTTCATTTTAGTACACAGTGAGTGATCCGATCCCAAGTTTTGAAATTTCACAGCTTTGGATGTCAAATGTCGGGGTTTCAGTTTTCAACTTTCAAGATTCAACGATTTTTTATTAGATTTACATTGCCAATCCCCAGTTCTCATCTCGCAATCTCATAATCTGATGTTGTTGATCATCACTTTGTTCGGTTCAAGGATTGAAGGCTTCGTCCATCAAATTATCTTGCTCAATTTCCAGTGTTTTCGTCAGATTCGGTGAGTAGTGAGTTAAAGAGATTCATGGTGATCGATAGGAGCGATGTTTTCACCATTGGAGGCCACCGAAGATTGCAAGAAATTGATAATAAGGTGATGTATTCGTGATAATGAAGCTTTCTTCTTCTAATGATGATTTTAATAGACACTACTTTTGGAAGATCTCATCTTGTTGGTGTTGTTGTTTGGGGATTCGAAGGAGCGATTCGTGTTTCGCTCTGGTTTTCATAATCTGTGAGTTTATTCTTGCTTGACTATATTTTTTAGGGTTTGTTTTCTATTTGATTGGAAATTGAGATCAGTTGGAGTGTATGCCATGGTTTTTTGTTAGGGTTTCATGAAATTTTGTAGTTGATTGTTTGAAATGCGACCGATTGTGTCTGCTTTTGAGACAATTTGTAGATTTCAATTGGGATTTAGGGATTTTGTTAATGAGCTAGTTAGTAGTTATACAACTCTAAAATGCTAAATAAATCAACTTCTGAAAGAAATTAAAGTTTTATCAACTGATCATACATGATTTTATTCTATGAATTGATAATATATTTCCTAAATAGGTTAGTTGTACTCAATTATGCACATTGAGACCAAACAAAATAGAAACACTACTTTTTCCTAAACTCATGTATACTTGTTTCTCCAATTATAAGTTTGTTTAAATTTGTATGTGTATGTATCAGAATCAAGAGATATAACAAACAAAATAGAAACACTACTTCTTCCTTACCTTCTTAGTATAGTGAAGCAACTACATGTAATTTAATCAAGTACCTGAACCTCATCCAATTGTGGATTATGAATGATATGGTTTTGTGTTAGATTTACATGCCTTATTGTGTGTGATATGTTTGTGTTTTTCATTGTGTGTGATATGTTTGTGTTTTTCATTAAAGAGAGATTTCTCAAGTACTTTTCCACTTTAATTCAATGTAGAACTTTGATGGCAAAGTGATTGTGTGTGATATGCAATTGTGGTTGTGTTGTGTAGATCCAAATGAGTACGTGGTTAGAGATGGAGAGACTAGCGAGGGCATCTACTTCATTTGGGACTGAGAGGTAATCTATTTTTTGAGGAAGGGCTCGACGATGTGATTGCAAGGCACATTCGTTTAGCCAAAACGACTAGGTCAGTAATCTATTTTTTTCTTTATATAGGCATGCATGATCAAATCCTTCTTGTTGAAGTTTTATGATGGTTCTGTTGGACTAAGTGGTTAGTCACTCACACTCCGACCGAGATTTTGATGGAAACAAACAAGGTGAATATGTACTAATAAACATCTAGTGTATTTCAGTTTTTGTTAAAGGATGCAAAACAACATATCAAGGGTACTCAAGAAATACAAGTTCAAGACTCAAAGCATTAATGAAGAAATGAAGATGAAAGTTCAAACCGCAATTTGTAATTTCAATGTAAGGTATACAAATTCTTTCACGCAAGCCAAATGCATTAGTCCATGCATATCAAGTTTCTTAAACCATTCTTCAAAAGTTATAAGTTTACTTCAAGTTTCAAAGTGGAATTTAAACACATAACTAGGACTATGAGTTTAAACAATGTGAAACTTTGTGTGGATGGTCATTTGCATATTACAGATCATCGTAAATGTTTTCGAAAAAGAAAAACTCGTTTTTGAAAGGTCTTCGAAAAGAAAACAGTAAATTTGCATAAAAGCCCCTAATACATTATGAAATCGTGAATTTCCGTTTTCGGGATTTGTAAAAATATCCGGACCACCCAATTAGGCTTAATGACTCATAATAAACGTGTATAACATGTTATATAAGGGTTGGTTAGGTCCCTGGACGAGTTTAAGGGTCGCTAACACAAAGGGACAAAATAATTGTTTTGAGGTCCCCGCAGCTAGCGCGCTAATGATTTCATTAGCGCGCTAAGTGTAGAGTTAGCGCGCTAGGTCTCAAAGCATTAGCGCGCTAATTGCATATCCGATGCCTTTTTTTACAAATTTGGAAAACACACTTTAATTTGAATTCTTGATCTATTTTGGACCCTTGGATCCCTAGAACGGTCATAAACTCGTCAAGATGGAATACCTAACACTATAAAACCACCAAGAACATGGTTTTGTCAAGAGAAGGAAGAAACACACTCAAAAACTCAAAATCTACAAAGAGAAGAACTTTGATTTTTGTGAAGAAGCAAAAGGAGATCTTTGTGGTCGTTCTTTAGTTCTCTAATCCAAGACTTTTGAGGCTTTAAAAGGAGTACAAGAATCTCTTCAAAGCTGATCTCTTTTGTCATCCTCTTGTTTGTAAGAAAGTCCTAGATCTAAAATCTTGCTTGTGCTTAATCTACATAGTTTTGTGTATTTGATTTGAAAATCATTTTGTTGTGTGTTTGAACACCTTCTTCTTGGGTTTTGCACTTAAATTTATTTTATCAAACCCTAAGATTGATTTGAACAAAAGTTTTGCACTTAAACTTGATTTTTGTTAAACTATTGTTCTTAGACTTGAAATCGGTTTTACACTAATATATTAAGTTTTTAAAACGATTTCACATTTGGGATTTGCAACAAAATCAGTGACATATTTGCATATTCCATTTATTCTCATACTTGCATGCATAAGAGTTGTTAGGCTCTAGGAGGCTTGCTAGTGTTTGAATTTGATACCACTTTGTGTTGTAAAGTGTATCTCATTATTTTTCAGCAACTTATTGTATTTGTTTGATTGTAAGACTTAGTGGAATCTAAGTCAAAGGGAAGACCTAGTTGAGACTAGGCACAAATCCTAGTTGCGGCTAGGTGGGAAGAACACAAATCCTAGTTGCGGCTAGGTGGGAAGAACACAAATCCTAGTTATGCTAGGTGGGAAGAACACAAATCCTAGTTGCGGCTAGGTGGGAAGTCCTAATTGTAATTAGGCACTCTAGCTTGTATGCTTAGGTTGTAACACTTATTTGTAATATAAGTGGGGGTTAAAAATCCTAACCGGGAGGTTAGGTAGTGGACGTAGATCGTTGGATCGAACCACTATAAATCGTGTGTCACTTTCCATCTCTTCCATTCCATTCACTTGCATAGCATATATATATTCATTGATAGTGTATGCATTATAGTTGCAATTTGCGCATAAAGTTTTAAAAGGGCAATAACTACTCGGTAACCCAATTCACCCCCTCTTGGGTGACCTTCAATTGGTATCGAGCGGGTTATTGCTCAAAGTATTACTAACGTATCTTTGAGTGTTCTTTTTGTGCAAGGATGCAAACCTTAGATCCGCCGCTCTTCGGAAGGCAACTCTTCGATTAGGCCTCCGTATTTTGATGGAACTAACTATTCTCATTGGAAAGTGAGAATGAAATTCTACATTAGAGCACAAAATAGATTCTTATGGGATGCAATTGAAAGTGGCTACACTCCACCGGATAAGCCCTTGAAAGAGTACACCGCCGAGGAGATAAAGATTGAGCTATCAAATGATCAAGCCATGAATCACTTGTTTTGTGCGCTAAGTGAAAATGAATTTAACCGAGTAAGTGCTTGTCAAACGGCTAAGGAAGTATGGGAGAAGCTTGGGGTACACTATGAAGGTACCATGCAAGTGAAGAAGACCAAGTTGAGAATTCTTGAGGAGCACTATGAAACTTTCCGAGTTGGGTCCGATGAAGACATAGCCACCGCCATCACTCGATTCACTAAACTATTGAATGAGATCAAGAATCTTGGAAAGAATTATGATCAAGAAACCTCGGTGTATAAATTCCTTAGAGGCTTGCCTAAGGAATGGGATGCCAAGAAGTATGCTATCCAATCGGCACAAAATCTTGGAGATTACACATTTGATGCATTGTGTGGAGAGCTAACAGTCCATGAATTTGAACTTAAAGACCGAGCAAGATTGGAAGCATTAAGTGGAGGTACTAAGAGTTCAAGAAAAGATATCGCCTTGAAGGCAAATAGCTCCCCTAGTGCATCGGTAGAGATCATTGAAAATGAAAAATCATGTGATGACAATGATCTTGAGGAGGAAGTAGCTATGCTCTCAAGAAAGCTCAACAGGGCCATGTACAAGCGAGACAAGTATAAGAAGAAGTTTCGAAGTGGAAGCAAGGGAGGAAATTCAAATGAAATCATATGCTTCGGTTATGCAAACCGGTCACATCATGGCGGATTGCAAATCCAAGAAGGTGTTTGACAAGAAGAAAGGAAAGAAGAGTTTCAAAGCAACTTGGGATGACTCATCATCATCAAGTTCGGAATCCGAATCGGAAAGTGAGAAGGCAATACTTTGTCTCATGGCACAAGGCGAAGTAAATTCTAACTCTTTTAACTTTGATAATGTTGATGATTTGGATGATGTTCCAAATCTTGATGAGCTTAGGAAAGAGTTGGAAAAGGAGGTCAAAAAGACCAAACAACTCAAAAAGAGCTTGACCATTGCAATTAGTGAAATAGAGTCACAAAATGAGACCATTAATGATCTCCAAAGTGACTTAAATGAAGTCATAGAGGAGAGAGATGCTTTAGTCAAGGAAGTAGAGGACTTGACTAGCACGGTGCATAAGTTAACAAATGGTAAAGAAATGTTTGACATGATGTTGGGAGCACAACGACGTGCACTCAACAAAAGAGGCATAGGTTATGGAGCAAACTTGTTAAGTTACAAGAAATTGCTAAATGATGATCATAGATGCTCTAAATGCAACAAGACTCATGTGGTCGGGAAATGTGCATTACAAAAGGCCAAAGTGGATAGACTAGCATGGGTAGTTAAAAATGTTTACTACACTAACATTCTCGGACCCAAAGGTGTTTGGGTACCAAAATCTAGTGTGTTTCCCATTGAGTAGGATGCGAGGAAGAGCACCCCATGGTACTTGGATAGTGGGTGCTCAAGACACATGACCGGAGATGCACATCAATTTATTAAACTAAAGCGGCATGATGGTGGAAAGGTTACATTTGGAGACAACAACAAAGGAAGAGTTATTGGTCTCGGAACCGTCGGTAACAATTCACTTTCTATTTCTAACGTTTATCTTGTTGATGGATTGAAACATAATTTGCTCAAAGATTAGTCAATTGTGTGACAAAGGATTTCATGTTATGTTTGAATCATCGAAATGCATTGTTAGGAATGAGAAGCATGAAACCTTATTTATTGCATATAGAGATAAAAATGTTTATGCCATTAACTTTGATGAGATGAATATGCAAAATGTCTCATGTTTGAGTGCACAAAGTGAATGTGATGCATGGTTGTGGCACCGTAGATTAGACACCATTTTCTTCGTGATCACGTCCAAAAGGGCGATGTTAAACTCATCCATGTGCACACAGAGGATTAACTAGCCGATATATTCACTAAGCCTTTGCCTAGAGAACAATTTTCTAAAATTCGGCGTGAGTTAGGCATGTTTCGAGAATCGGACCTTCTACATATGTTTTAGCTATTCCAAACCTTTTTATATGGTGTTAGTAAAGTGTCCATGAAGTTTGAGGACAATCGGAGCTATATTGCAAAAATCCAAAATTTTTTGTCAAAAAATTCCAGAGAGGAATTAGCGCGCTAATAGTTAGAATTAGCGCGCTAATGAGGTACTGACCAAAAATTTCCAGAGGGAAATTAGCGCGCTAATAACACCCATTAGCGCGCTAATAGCGTACTGGCCCAGAATATGAATCGACCCATTAGCGCGCTAATTTTATCATTAGCGCGCTAATGTCGTTCGGCCAGGCGTCTATAATTTTGTTTTTACCATCAAAACTCACATCTCTCATTGCTTTATGCTATCTATATCATGAATTTTTTTGCGTATCTCTGAGTTTTCTATATGGATATTTCTTGCTTCACTATGTTTTATCGTCTATGCATTTGTATCGCTACCGACTATTGTTTATTGATATGCATAAAGTGAGGGGGAGAGTATATTTCTCTCGTATTGTTTCTATTGTGTTTATTTATGGGGATGCTTGGCCCCACTTTTTGATGGTATCAAACGGGGAGAAAAATGTGGTTGAACTTGAAAAGGTTGATGTGTTTTGAACTTGCATATATGAAATATAAAATCATGAATGCGATATACATTTAGATTACGTTTTTACCTTTAAAGTTCACATTGTTTGTTATCATCAAAAAAGGGGAGATTGTGGACTAAGTGGTTAGTCACTCACACTCCGACCAAGATTTTGATGGAAACAAACAAGGTGAAATATGTACTAATAAACATCTAGTGTATTTCAGTTTTTGTTAAAGGATGCAAAACAACATATCAAGGGTACTCAAGAAATACAAGTTCAAGACTCAAGATTAATGAAGAAATGAAGATGAAAGTTCAAACCGCAATTTGTAATTTCAATGTAAGGTATACAAATTCTTTCACGCAAGCCAAATGCATTAGTCCATGCATATCAAGTTTCTTAAACCATTCTTCAAAAGTTATAAGTTTACTTCAAGTTTCAAAGTGGAATTTAAACACATAACTAGGACTATGAGTTTAAACAATGTGAAACTTTGTGTGGATGGTCATTTGCATATTACAGATCATTGTAAATGTTTTCGAAAAGAAAAACTCGTTTTTGAAAGGTCTTCGAAAAAAAACTGTAAATTTTGTAGAAAAGCCCCTAATACATTATGAAATCGTGAATTTCCGTTTCGGGATTTGTAAAAATATCCAGGACCACCCAATTAGGCTTAATGACTCATAATAAACGTGTATAACATGTTATATAAGGGTTGGTTAGGTCCCGGACGAGTTTAAGGGTCGCTAACACAAAGGGACAAAATAATTGTTTTGAGGTCCCCAGTTAGCGCGCTAATGATTTCATTAGCGCGCTAAGTGCGAGAGTTAGCGCATTAGGTCTCAAAGCATTAGCGCGCTAATTGCATATCCGACATGCCAAATTTTTTTTACAAATTTGGAAAACACACTTTAATTTGAATTCATGATCTATTTTGGACCCTTGGATCCCTAGAACGGTCATAAACTGTCAAGATGGAATACCTAACACTATAAAACCACCAAGAACATGGTTTTGTCAAGAGAAGGAAGAAACACACTCAAAAACTCAAAATCTACAAAGAGAAGAACTTTGATTTTTGTGAAGAAGCAAAAGGAGATCTTTGTGGTCGTTCTTTAGTTCTCTAATCCAAAGACTTTTGAGGCTTTAAAAGGAGTACAAGAATCTCTTCAAAGCTGATCTCTTTTGTCATCCTCTTGTTTGTAAGAAAGTCATAGATCTAAAATCTTGCTTGTGCTTAATCTACATAGTTTTGTGTATTTGATTTGAAAATCATTTTGTTGTGTGTTTCAACACCTTCTTCTTGGGTTTTGCACTTAAATTTATTTTATCAAACCCTAAGATTGATTTGAACAAAAGTTTTGCACTTAAACTTGATTTTTGTTAAACTATTGTTCTTAGACTTGAAATCGGTTTTACACTAATATATTAAGTTTTTAAAACGATTTCACATTTGGGATTTGCAACAAAATCAAGTGACATATTTGCATATTCCATTTATTCTCATACTTGCATGCATAAGAGTTGTTAGGCTCTAGGAGGTTGCTAGTGTTTGAATTTGATACCACTTTGTGTTGTAAAGTGTATCTCATTATTTTTCAGCAACTTATTGTATTTGTTTGATTGTAAGACTTAGTGGAATCTAAGTCAAATGGGAAGACCTAGTTGAGACTAGGCACAAATCCTAGTTGCGGCTAGGTGGGAAGAACACAAATCCTAGTTGCGGCTAGGTGGGAAGAACACAAATCCTTGTTGCGGCTAGGTGGGAAGTCCTAATTGTAATTAGGCACTCTAGGCTTGTATGCTTAGGTTGTAACACTTATTTGTAATATAAGTGGGGGTTAAAAATCCTAACCTGGGGAGGTTAGGTAGTGGACGTAGATCGTTGGATCGAACCACTATAAATCGTGTGTCACTTTCCATCTCTTCCATTCCATTCACTTGCATAGCATATATATATTCATTGATAGTGTATGCATTATAGTTGCAATTTGCGCATAAAGTTTTAAAAGGGCAATAACTACTCGCAGTAACCCAATTCACCCCCTCTTGGGTGACCTTCGGTTCTTCACAAAAATTTCATGATCGGGCTTGTTGTTGAGGCTTGGGGCTTGAAAAATTGTACTCAAAAGGAGGAATGGTTTAGTGACATAGTCACGTCAGTGGTCGTCCCCTCTTATATCGATAGTTCCGAAATCGTTAGAAGGGCATGGAAGAGGTACAATTTAAGCTTAGGTCTTGGATTGAACAAAGTAGCGGGAAAAGTATTCTGAATAGGCCACCTAGGCAACCTTAATGAAGTGTTGTTTCGAAACTTCTTTTCATCATTCAAGTTAGTGACAGGGGACTTGAACTTCAATTTTCTATCTAAGCTTCATTTCTCCACTGTTATTTTGCGTACAAATTTAAATCAATTCTGATTTATGAATTACAGTTCCTATATCGGTTTTTTTTATGATTGATTGGCTTTATACAGCTTCAATTGCTTGGTTGTTTAGCAGTATTGCCCTTTGGTATGCACGCTAATTAATCCCCAACTCATGTCAATCACTTCGTTACTCTCCAAAGAAGAGTTTTTTATTAGTATATTCTCTTGTTACTCCTCTTTTATGCTTTTTGTTCTTTTTTATGTGGAACAATATATTTTTTAGACTTTTGATTGATGAGGGAATGCAAGTTTGTTGTGATTCACCTAATAGGCTAATAGTTGGCGTGCACACCTTACAATTGTTTTAGTAACTATTTGTCAAACAACCTATTTCCTGCAGTTGAAGATGAAACACTTCCATTCCTCTCCAATTGCTTCTTGTCTATCTATGAATAATAATTTGTGTTCTTGCATAGGCTTCATCCACGCCCTGAATGTGACGCTGATTACTTACATAGCATTTTAGAGTCCATTGCTTGCATCGAGGTATATATTAAATTTTCAGTGTTTGTTTCTATCTGAGTTTAATTTCTTGCAATAGTTAATCAATACCTTATACCTTGAAAAAAAAAGATTGAGCTGCAAAACTTATATATTTAATATATGAAAGGCTCAATTATATATTGCCGCAACATCAGTTCGAGTGCATAAGGCCAGTCCAACAAAATCACTTGTTACGCCTGCAGCGCCTCTTGGGTATCTATGTTGATATGAAAATAAGCGACTTGCCTTAAGAATACGGTCGGGCTAGCTTCGGAGTTGGAAGAGAATGAAAAACAAACCTCTAAAATTACATATAAGAATGAACAAGAAATGCATCCGATCGCATCCTACCAGAAACTTCATCTAGAGAGCTATGCCTGCGCCCTTGGTAACGTTTACACATTCGGACCAACATTTCGGGCATAAAAATCTCAGCCATCGAAGCATTTAGTGGAGTTGTGGAATGTTGAGCTCGAGATGGCCTTTACCGACTTAGAGGTACATATTTTTCTGAGGGACTGGTCTATTGATACCAATGTGTTAAAGTTACTTCCTCATTAGTAGATTTTAAGATTTTCATTTCTTACTAAGCTAACTTTTTTGTTGCAACAAAACTAGGATCTCTCGAACTGTGCAGAGGATTACATCAAGTTCTTATGTCAATCAGTGCTGGAAAATTGCCTCGAAGTAATTAAGTTTATGGCGAAAATAGTAGACAACACTCTTTGGGATTGCCTTAAATCTATCGGAACTAGCTCATTTGAAAGAATCACCTACACAAAGGCATTATAGCATTTGGAGAAGGTAAGAAATGTTACTAATATATTGTTTCGTATCTTTGCAATATAAGTTCATTAACTATGGTTTGCTCAAACTTTATTTTTTTGCAATCAAGGCTACAGAAAAGGCAGTCGAAGGAAAAACCGAATGGGGTTTAGCACTTACAGAAGAACAAGAAAAGCATGTCATATAGTTCATCGGCAATTAAGCCGATCAAGAGACACAGATCACCACCGGATCTTCTTCATCATCACCACCACCACAAAGAGGGGAATCGATCGTAATACCTAAATTCGAGGAGAATAGAATCACGAAGAAGGTCTTCTAGAGGAAGGATCAGAGGTACAAATTATTAGAGGAAGTTTGTAGATGATGGATTCAGAGGTACAAATTATTAGCGGGTTTCGTGAAATGTGTGGCTATCGATTTGTTGTTTCGTTGATTGGTTGTAAAACACTGCGAATTTCTTGATGGAATAATAATATTGCGAGTGGAATGTAGATTTGTTATATTTTCAATTGAAAATGGAAATGGAAATTAATTCTAGGCATTTTCAGCTATTATTTTTTTAAATTACATTTGATAGGGGTTTGAAACCCCTATGTAAGCCTTTTACGATAATATAAAGGTTTCAAACCCCTATGAAATCACTACAATTGATAGGGGTTTGAAACCCCTATGTAAGCCTCTCGAAGATATTAGAGGTTTCAAACCCCTATGAAATAGCTAGATTTATAGAGGTTTGAAACCCCTATGAAATAGCTAGATTTGATAGATGTTTGAAACCCCTATGTAAGCTTTCAAGATACGATAACGCCTTAAAAGATAACGCTTTTCATAGAGGTCAAAACCTCTATGAAAAGTCTTTCATAGAGGTTCAAAACCTCTATCAAAAGCTTAATTTGTTCTAGTGGGAACAAGGGTGGCTCAAAATTCTTCACACAAACTTGCTGATATGCTATAACACTGTTGTACCTCGACATATGCATTACTTAGAATAATAAGGAATAAGCTTGTGATCATGATAAATATTATAGCTCATTATTGAGTTAGCTAGGAGAAGGTACGAAGGTTGTTGAAAAATATCCTATTTAAGATGAATTCTAAACTAATAAGGATAAAGAGAATCCTAGGGGAGTTGGGATTTGAGATACGTTGTTATCTCAAATCCAAAATACCTTGTGATCACACAACAATAAATAAGAAAATTGACTCCAACGAGAGGTACGTATGAAATTCTAAAAAAAGGTATTCCTTTGAGACTTTACTTACATGAGCGTCGGGGTGTTTTTATCGGAGGCTCCCACTCCGAGATTTGTTTTGCAGATTTCGACAAGGAGTTATCCCATCACGAGGTCACGATGATGAGCGTCTCTGATATCGAAGATCAAGGTCAAGGTCGCTTCTTAAAAAAACCTGAGTGTTCAACATAGAACACCTAGTTCTTTGGAAAAACTAAGTGTTTGACATAGAACACCCTGTTCTCTGGAATAACAGAGTGTTCGATATATAATACTTAGGTCTTTAGAAAAACTGAATGTTCGAAAGAGAACACTCATTTTTTGACAAAAAAACTAAGTTTTGACGTATAACACGCATCTCCATATCTTATGGCAGTCACTACTCGGAACACTCGTAATAACGAGGTCTGAGAGCCATCTCATCATCGGTCAGGACTAGCTAGAGAAGGCCTACAATCACACCACACACCTCATCTACAAAGATCTTAGTCTAGAGAAGAAGCCCATAATACCTCTGATAGGGGAGAGAATGACCTCAGGGAGGAGTTAGAAAGATGAAAAATTGAACAAGGAAAGTGAAAGGTCAAAGTACCACCAGCTTTAAATGAAGTGGCAAGGATATGGAAGCAAGTAAGCAAGTTACAAGAGCAAGTAGAAGTTTTGAGTGGAGTGGGTCACAATTTAACTCAAAGAGAAACTTCTAATAGCTCTTTTAGATTTGTTCATAATATGCATGATTATGGTTAAAGGATATATGGACAGGTGGAGCAACTATTGTTGGAACGCCTTGGCATTCGCCCTCAAGCTAATATAGATTTGGTAGTATATAACGCTAGTCTACCTCTATTATTTCAAGTTATTCTTGACGAACCATTACCAAAAGGGATTTAAGATGCCAACTGTTGATAAGTATGATGGGATAGTAGATTCTACAAAGCACATTATTGATTTTGAAGCAGTGTTGCTCTTACATGGAATATATGATGTAGTAAAATGCAAAGCTTTTCCTTAAGCCCTGAAAGGTCTAGCACATAATTGGTACATGGAACTGCCTCCAACTTCTGTTGATTCATTTAATCAATTGAGTGACCTGTTTGTTAACCAATTTATACATTCATTTATTCAGTAGAGTGACTTGTTTGTTAACCAATTCAAGGCGGTAAAAAAATCATGCTAGGAGTTCAGCTTATTCAATGATCATAAGATAAAGATATGGTGAAGCACTTAAAGACTAATTAAAGAAATTCACAAAGGAGGCTCTAGAAGTACCTCATTTGGGCCAATCTATTGCTATGGTGGCCCTTACTAATAGGATGACTAATGAACACCTCAAGGTTTCTTTAGCCAATAACAGGCTACCACAATGGCCGAGCTACAAAGGAAGGCGGGAAAATAAATGGTGGTTGAAGAGATAATATGACCAAAGAAAGATAGAGGAAATGATAGAAAAATGATTGGAGTGGAAAATAAGAATGGTGATTCCAATAAGAAACCAAGTTCACATCCAACCGTGGAATTGCACCGACTAGTGCTTATAGGTTTTTAACTTTTACCACTTTGAACCATTCATGGAACAAATTTTATTTGAGATTGAGGCCGAGTCCTTCATCAGATTGCTAAAACCAATGAAAGTTGATGCAGCTGCCAAAGATAAAGCTCTGTATTGCAGAATTCTTAAAGATCATAGTCATAATACTGAAGATTGTAAGCATTTGAAGGAAGAAATATAGTTCTTGATCTGGAACGACCATCTTAACTAGTTTGTAAAAAATAAGGATGCTATAAAGCATGAAAATTATAGAGAAGGAAGGAATCATGATCATAGAAAAGATGAAAGTAAAGGAGAGGAAAGCAAATACAACTTTGAGGTGTAATCAATGTCACATCAGGAAGACCAACAGTCATATGAATATCTTCATCATCTAGAAAGGCATATGCAAGGTAGTATCTCATAATTGAGATAATGCCCAAGAAGGCATGATTGGAAATCAACATTAGCTTTACTAAAGATAATTTAGATGGAGTTAAGTTCCCCCATGATGACCCTTTAGTATTTGAGATCATTGTAGGAGATTTTACTATCAAACATACACTTGTTGATAATGGAAGTTCTGTGTATGTTTTATACCACAAATCTATATTTGGCATGGGATGTGTTGATAGCCAACTTGCTCCATTTTCAGCTCCTTTATATGGCTTCAACGGGGCTGAAGTTAAGGTTGAAGGCTCCTTCTTTCTTCCTATTACTACTAAGAACAAGTCAATGAAGGTAACCAATATAGTGAATTTTTTGTTGTTAAGGCACCTTCCGCCTAAAATATAATTTTTTGAAGGAAAGAACTTAATAAATTTAAGGTGGTTCCTTCAAAATATTATTTGAAGATGAAGTTCCTAACCATTAATGGCGTAGGAGAACCGAGAGGAGATCAAAAATGGCCTTAAGTTGCTACTTGATGGTTATTAGACCTTATGGTGTTGGGGGCAAGTTTTGCCTATAGATTCACTTAATGTTAATGATGGAGGAAAACATAGAGCATAATTGGCTGAAGAATTAATCCAGGTTGTCATAGACAAGGTTGATTCAGAAAATTTTACCTATATAGGTTCCGGTTTGAAAAGATCAGAGTTGAAATGGAAAATTCTTGCAAGACAAAATGTGTTTTTGCATGGACACCAAGTGAAATGACTGGTATTGATGCATATGTAATCGCTTATTATTTCAATGTTGATCCAACTAAAAAGCCAGTAGGGCAAAAGAAAAGGGCATTTGCTCAAGAGAGGCAAAAAGCAATAGTTGAAGAAGTTGAAACGCTATTAAAGGCCTAGATTATTGAAAAAATTATATACCCATAATGGTAAGCAAACCCCGTAATGGTAAAGAAGTCTAATGGAAAATGGCAGATGTGTATTGAATTCACGGACTTGAATGATGCTTGTCCAAAAAACTTATTTCCATTACTACGAATTGATATACTAGTTGATGCAACTGTGGGTCACGAACTTCTCAGCATCACATATGCATTTAGTGGTTGCAACCAAATTCAAATCTTGGAGTCAGATAAACCAAAGTTATCATTCATTACAAAGCACAATCTTTATTGTTATAAAATGATGCCCTTTGGATTGAAGAATTCTAGGGCAACCTATAAAAAATAGGTTAATAAAATGTTCAAACCACTAATTGGAAAGAACATGGAAGTATATATTGATGACATATTTGTCGTAAGTCTTCAACGTGATCTTTTAACTCCTGATTTACATTGTAATCAATATCTTATCTTGTTAATTGTTGAATGATTACCATGATTCTTGTCTTACATTTTGTAGTTCCAAATGGACACTTGTTAGATATCGGTTTAATGCTTGTTAGGGAATTTTACATCCATAATTGTGTGGATTCCTCAACAACATGTAGCAAATGATTACTTCTATTGGGTGGCCTTTTAAGGGTAATCATACAATTAAAAAGTCTAAGGTAAATTAACTGCACTTGGTGTTTTAATTGTCAAGGGTTAGTGAGTTCTAGTGTTCCTCGCCTAGGTTTATACCTTTGTTAGGGATTCAAACAATAGTCTTACTTTGTTTGTCATAACGAGGGAGCTGACGGGTTTATATGTGATGTTGTACCCTATAGATAACTTAAGAATTTATTTGGAATACTCTTTTTATGTGAAAATTTATGATCATTGAATGTGAGTATCGAGTAAATATCGCGAATCCCTGAGGCCTAGGTTAGTTTCTTATAATTGATTGCATCACACTATTTATATTCATTTGTTGGTATTATGACTTGCTTGTTTAGTTTTGTTTGTTTGTGTTTAAGTTGCATACTTTAGTTTAGGTTTACTCATCCCTAATTGAAATAAGATTTTTCTAATTTTTATCACCAAAAGTAACCTAATTCCTCGTGGTTCAACCCTTTGGCTCACCACTACTACAAAATAATGTGGAAAATGGTAACCTATTAAGAGTTTGCTTAGTTCTCATCTAAAATGAAGAAGTTGCGCATAAACTACCAAACCACCTAACTAAAAGAGGCATCATTTAACCGAACAACCTACAAAATTCTATGAAAACAACAAAAACCATATTCACTTCTCGAATGGGTCATAACTAAGATTAATGACCACATTAACATGTTCAAAATTGATCCCCATATCAATCTTTCACCTGACTCATTCTTCCATCCCATTCAACTTAAATGAAAAGGAGAGGAACTCACCACACTTTGATGAGGAGTACGACACCAAACCTTCCCCTACAACGAGGACATTGGTTTGGTGAAGATGATGGCAATGATAAAGTGAAGGTAATGGTGATGGAGGCGTCATAGAGAAGATGGTGGAAGTGAAGGTGGTGATGAAGGAGTTAGGAAAATGAGATGATGTTCATCATCTCAATTTCTTAACTTATGTACTAAACTCAGCCACCTACTACTTAGCTCACATGCCACCACTTACTTCATCTCATCACCATTCTTAACACAAATTTTGAGGCACATCTAAAAGATCAAAGCTTAAATTGACACAAGTTGTTATTGTGACACTAATCATGATACGCAATGTATCTTAATGTGTATCCAAAGTTGCATATTATTCAATTGACTTGATTTTCAAACTGTAGGTTATATTGATCAATTTTAATTCAAAAAACCTATAACCAAGTCGCATAAATGCCAAACCTCATGTAAACTCATGCACACGCTAATAGAGGTATGCCAGACTTAACTCGAGTTAATTAAGATTCAGGTTAATGATAATCACCTACTTAAGGTAACGGGTCGTTACCGTCTCCCCAATTTAAATATATTTTGTCCTCAAAATTAAAGTAAACATAAAATTTTGAATAGTTTCAAAGAGAAAAGGAAATTGCTACTTCATATGAGATTCCCGCTTTTAAGTTAGCTCCTCATCTTCGTGAAATTGCCATTTCACATTAACTAAAGGATTCTCTTTGGTTCTCAACTTCTGAGTCTCCATTTTACGAGGCTTAGACCCGTGGAAGACATTATTAACTTTAGCTAGTTGAGGAGGCAACTCTAACCAATATGCAATGAAACTAACACTTTTTTTCACTAAGAATACCTTGGAGGCAGCTTAAGCAGTGATCGAAATATGTATATATACATTTATATATGTTTATCCCTTTCATAAATGATAATTTCAATAGAACATAATCATCCTTTGAAACTCTAGAAACTAATGATGCTTATCGGCCTATCTCTTCTATCTCAACTGTGTTGTATTCGAACACCAACAAATTTGATGAATTCTTTTTACCTAGTCTTCAATCAACTCAAGCCCCCACAAAACTATATCTCTAACCTCTGCCCTAAATGCAAGTGAACGACAAGATCGACCATACAGAGCTTCAAAAGGAGCCATTTCGATATTAGCCTGATAGTTATTATAAATAAGAGAACTCGTACAGTGAAATGTATTTTATCCAGCTACAACCAAACTCCAGAGATTTAAGCTTGAAGCATATTGATGCATATCAAACGAATCAATATTAAATTTATACTCTAATTGTCACTAAATGCTAACTACAATTAATTTGAAGCAGTTTTATGCACAAGTATTGACCTATAGAGATTGGCAATCTAACTTTGGTGAAGAATGGGGTTTATAGAATAAGAGTTATCTAATTAATTACGCTAACTAATGTGAAATTACAAGAGAAGTGATAATTGTCTAACTACTAGACAATAAATAGAAAAAATATAATTAGCTAAGAAAAGAAAAAACGTAAGACAATTTATGTAACGACCCATTTACCTTAATCTGGTGATTAATGTTAATTCAAATCCTAATTAACCAAAGTTAGGCTTATGGTTAAGTCAGGCGTACCCTAATTAGCGTGTGTATAGGTTTTTGTGAAGATTTGTATTTGTTTGGAATGTTTGAATTTATAGGTTGTATTATAATAAGAGAATTTAAATACAAGCCTATAATCATAAAATAAATAAATAAACAATAAATAACCAATACACCAATTGTGACGAGGGGGTCGTGAAATGAATGTGCATATCCAAGTATACTCGTAGGTATGTCCGGTGAATTTGTTGGCGAAAAAATGCACAATGTGTATATATATTTATATATAATTAATATATAAATAATATATATAAGTCTTGTTTGAATTATTTGGATAGTTGAATCGCCTCGAGATGAACGTAAGTGTTTATGGTGTTAAAATTTTATGTCACTTCAGGGTGTCTCATTTTAGCATATCATTCACTTGATCAACCTCGAGATAGTACGATATGTATCTCGAGGAAAATCCATATATTTAAATCAAAAGTTTCAAGTTTATCCTTGCAGTTCATCGATTAATTGAGAGAGTGTGAGACAGAGAGTAGCTGAGGGTTCAAGGTTATTGAGGAGTTAATCAGGAGAGGATCCTCAACTGAATGGAAGTGATCAAACTATTGTTAGATCAGAGATCATCATCTTGGTAAGTTAAGAATTAGGGTTCAAGTTGAATTTATATGTAGGGGATGATTTCTCTGTGAATTGTTGTTGTCATTGATTGGAAAGTAGTTTATACCTTATTTAAGGTTTTCCCTAATGTTTTAACAGAGTGTTTGATGTTTTTTAGTGATTGGGTGGATTGAATAAAGGCTGCTGCACTGTCTATTGTCGAGACAGTGTAGGGGTTGTGCACGCTCCACCTAGCAGAGGAGCTCACTTGCATCATAAGTTGGGATGAACCCTATTCGTAGAGCACACCCACTAAGTGAGGGACTGCACTCCCACCCCAAAAAATAGCAAGTGTGATGTTTCTTACTTAGAATTTCTTGATGTCTTAGGAACAGACTTAGCGGTTTAAAACATGCTCTTTTGTGTATTTGTTAGTTCTTTTGATCAAAAACATGTTCTAAGTGTTTATAGGGTTCTTTCTATACCTTTTTTACTGTTTGTAGCCGTTGTAGTGATCCAAGTGTCCAAAACAGTCCACCAATTCTAAATAAAAGTAGATGTTTCACTTTTAAAAAGCTGTCAAAAAAGTAATTAACGCGCTAGATTCTGGAGTTAGTGCACTAATCTCTCAGTTTGCGCGCTAACGAATCTAATTAGCGGGCTAACTTCGCAGGTAGCGTGCTAATGATGCCATTAGCACGCTAACTAGCAGGGGCTTGAAAATAAATATTTTCAGCCCTTGAGTTAGCGACCCCTACCTTATCCTTGACCCTACCAAACCTCTTAAAACATGTTGGAAATGTTTACTATGGGTCATAAAGCCCATTTGGGTGGTCCGGGTGTTTTCACGAACCCTAAAAATGGAAAATCCTGGTTTCATGAAGTGCATAGGGGCTTTTTTGCAAATATTTTTAAAGTAAACCGAAGACTTGTCTAAACTGATACTGGTGCATCCAAAATCAAAACCAACAATATGCACACCTCAAGTTCATGCCATAGAACTCATCTGCATGATTTAAAACATTTTATAACTCGCGGATTGCAAAATCATGACATGAATGAATTTAAGTTCTTGGAAACATGAAATTTGGGAAATGCATGAATCTAATGCATTTGGCTCATGTGGTTGAACTTCTTATACCTTACAATTGATGTACATAGCTCCATATATGCTTTTCGGTGCCTTTCCTTGCCTTGATCAAATTATGAGCTCTTCAAGTCTTATTTCTTCCATTTTATCCATTCCATTTGAACTCAAATTCGTTGGTAACTCGAGTTCAACAATGATGGATGGCACTGAAATACTTGACAAACGTGTTAGTACCATTTCACGTTTTTTGTTGCCATCAAAATCTCGGGACGGAGTCTAATTGATGAAACCCTTAGTCCAACAATCTCCCATTTTTTGATGATAAGAACAACCATGAACTTGACAAACAAACATAGCCATTAAAAGCATATCAAGATCATAATGGTCAAGTTCAGCGTATATATTTCTCCCCCTTTCGATAACATCAAAAAGTGGGTACAAACTCTCCCCTATCAATAGGCATCAATATGAATGCAAGAGAGCATAGACAATTCATCCATTCACGCAATTTTAGAAAACACATAGAGTAGAGTCAAAAGGAATGCCATTCATTCATACATAATGAGTCAAAGTTATACAACATTCATGGCATTACATTCTCAAGAATATGAAAGATAATACAATATAGTGTAAATATGAACAGACATAGACATGAGTTAAAATTTTACATGAGATGTTCAAGAATGAACTCTTACTCGTGCAATAACCAATATACTCCCCCTAAAATTATCAAACAAAAGCTCATCCTAAACATATGCAACTAAGTTCCTTAAGGAAAAAAGAATGGTTCTAGGGACAAGAGGATTAGCGTGCTAGGTCCAGCAGTTAGCGCGCTAACCAGAGAACATTAGCGCGCTAATAGTCAGATCTAGCATGCTTATCGCTTTTGGAATTGCCGAAATTAAATTTTTGAGTTTTTGGAGGACAACTCCTATTCACCTCATACTTCATGGACACTTCACTAACAACATATAAAAAGGGTTGGAAATGCTAAAACATATGTAGAAAGTCCGATTCACGAATCATGCCTAATTCTCATCGAATCTTGAAAAATTGATTTCTAGGCAATGGCTTGGTGAATTTTTCAGCTAGTTGATCCTCAGTGGACACATGGATTAGTTTAACGTCACCGTTTTGGACATGGTCGTGAAGGAAGTGGTGCCTAATCTCAATGTGTTTGCTACGAAAGTGTAACACCAAATTTTGTGATATGTTGATCGCACTTGTGTTATCACGATATATTTTAGCACAACCAACTTTAATTTGGTAGTCCTCAATATGTTGTTTCATGTACAAGACTTGAGCACAACAACTTTAGGAAGCCACATACTCGGCTTCGGACGTGGACAAAGCAACAAAATTTTGCTTTTTGCTAAACCATGATCTAAGTGAATTTCCTAGCAAATGAAAAACCTTGAAGTGCTTTTCCTATCAACTAGACTCCCCGCATAGTTGGAATCAATAAAGCTTCAGAGTTCAAAACTCTTGGCCTTGTTGAACTAAAATTTTAAGTCTTGTGTCCCACTAAGATAACAAAATATAAGCTTGACGCATTTCAAGTTTGATTCCTTGGGTTCATATTGAAATCTAGCACATAGACTCACGCTAAACATGATATCCGGTCTACTAGCGGTCAAATAGAGTAGGCTTCCCATCATTCCTCTATATAGCTTAGGATCTATTGGCTTAGCTTGAAGATCCTTGTCTAGTTTTACGGTAGAACTTCTAGGAGTGTCACATGTTTTCAAATTTTCAAATTTGAATTTCCTAAGCATGTCCCTCACATACTTCACTTGATTTATAAAAATCTCATGATTAGATTGCTTAATTTGCACGCTAAAAGTATGTTAGTTCACTCATCATGCACATTTCAAACTCACATGTCATCAAAGATGAAAATTCTTCACATAAATGCTTATTTAACGACTCAAAAATGATATCATCCACATAGATTTAAAATAGGAGCATCTTATCATTTTTTTATCAAAATGAACAATGTAGGATCTAATAAACCCTTTGTTAAGAAGGAGTGCAAATAGCCTATCATACCAAGCTCTAGGATCTTGTCTTAATCCATACAATGTCTTTTAAAGACGATAAACATGACTTGGGTTAGAATGGTCTTTAAAATTCGGTGATTGCTCTACATATACCTTTTCATTGATGAAGCCATTTAAAAATGCACGTTTGATGCACATTTGGTATATTAAGGACCATTGTAGCAAGCATAAGTAAGTAACATTCAAATTGCTTCTATTCTTTCTTTCGGTACCAAGGCTTCTTCATAATCAATTCCTTTCTCTTGATTGTAGTCTTATGCAACCCACCTAGCGTTGTTTTACACTATCTCCCTTCTCATTCTTTATGTTTCTAAAGACCTATTTTGGTTCCAATGATTGTTTGGTACTTAGGTCTAAGAACTAGAATCCATACCTTGTTCCTTACAAAGTGTCCTAAACTCAAATTCACTTGAAACACTTAAGTTAGACTTAATTCTCACATACCAATCTAACACCTAGCTTCACTCATGTTCTAAAGTGAATTTAATTCACACTATGTATCATGGACTTTGGTATCCAACTTTCTTTTGATTTGGTAGACTTAGCTTCTAGGTTTGTTTCTTTTGGTACCCATGTCTTAATGTGAGGCTTGACTCTAGAATATGTCCTATTTGGTATATGGAATGATGTAAACTTGTAAAACCACCTAGACTTCCCTAGTTGAGCTTTTAAGTATAGACACTTGTATTTCTCTAGGCTAAGCACCAATTTCACATTCTCCTTCTCATTAGTGACATTTGTTCCCAACGTTGTCCATTCATTTAATCTCTCTTGAAGAACTTGATCTTGACTCTTTAAGGCCATGTTCTCTTCAAGAATGCTCACATTCTTTTCAAGACTCTTGTTAAATGTGCATTAAAGTGTCATCAACTCATTTAATGCAGTTGAATCATGTTCTTGAGGTTCTCATTCCCTTTCATGAGATTGTCCAAGTCTAGTTCAAGCTTCTTGCTCAAAGTGGACAATTCATCAAAAAAGAAATCATGAAGGCAATCAATGTTAGTAAATGAATCAACAATAAAGTCCCCTTGATGAGCATGAGAGTGCATAGACCTATCTTCATCATTATTTGGCACATAACATTCCATAGGTCTGAGATCTTCATGAATGTAAGCATCTTTATCATCAACATGTGTAGTAATGTGAATTTGTTCATCATTAAGAGATAAAGGAGCAAGAGAGTCACTAGATGGCAATAAATCATCGCACTTGCTTGAATATAATGAGACGTGAGAATCATGACTATGACTATAAATTTCTTCTAACCTTCTCCATATCTCCCTAGATGAAGTGCATGAAGAAAGTCTAGTCTTAATGTCGTCGGGAATGCTAGAAAGGAGAATATGTCTAATTTCATCATCGAGTCTCATTAGCCTCTTCTTCCCTATTCCATTTCTTCTTTGGCTTAGGCACTTCAACATCATTAACTACTCTAACCAGAGTGTATGGACCATTTTCTAAAATGCCCAACATCTCATGTGATTGGGCTCTAAGGTATGTTATAAACCTAATCCTCAAACTCCTAAAAACAAAATCCTTAAGCATAGGTGGAATGGTAGCATCAACACCGAAATTCATGGCCATTGATCTTTAGCTCTAGGATATAAATCGAATACTAAGAGCACCCACTCTGATACCAATTGAAGGTTACCCAGAGGGGGGTGAGTTAGGTATGATGGCAAAATTAAACTTTTTACAACTTTCTTTGCTAATCTCCTAAGTTCATTTCAAAAGTTTATTTAGATGAGCGCGTATATTAGTGATTGCAATAGTGATGTAGCAGAATGGTTTAAGTAAGTGAAATGCTACACTAGAAGAAGGGGGTAGAAGAGATGGAAGTACATAATAGATTTACAATGGTTCGATCCCTCGGATCTACATCCACTACCTAACCTCCCCGGTTAGGTTTTTGAATCAACGCTTATATTCCAATAAGTTAGCAACCCTAAGCCTGCAAACTTAGTGTGCCTAGTCACCACTAGGTCTTTTACACACACCTTACCGCAATAAGGACTTTAACAACCACCCAGTCTCAACTAGGAATTTGACTTGCCTAGATGCAACTAGGATTTACCTTGCATATTTCCGATAGGCTTACAATCTCTCCTATATACCAATAGGACTCACAACTTGGTCTATTTACCAATAGTCCTTACACGCTTTACAAATTAAGAATGATTTGTCGCTTACAATAAGTAAAGCGGTATAAGATGCTCTCCTCTCATAAGCCAAACGTAATCCTAAGATGAAGTAATGCAAGTGAGACTTTACCAATTGAGATGCCTTGTAAATCAACTTTTATTAGCTAACTCTCAATATTGAAAGCAACAAAGAAGAGTATAGATTAAGCTCAATTTGGTTCCATAGAATGACTAATTGATGCACAAATGCAAAACGCAAGTTGTGCAATCAATATCTAGGTTTACAAATAGATTAATATTAAGAACGAAACCCTTGTGAGTATGTTGTCAAAACAAACATAAACATGAAACCAAACAAACGAATATAAATTAAGCACAATTAGGTTTCAAGTCAATTCAATGCACACATTAAAGATCACGATTAAGCTCAAGTAGTGCAACCAAAATCTCGGGTCTCAAATAGATAAAGTTTAAGAACAAAAACCCTTGTAAATATGTTGTCAAAACAAAATAAGCATGAAACCACAAACGTGAATATAGATTAATCACAATTGGGTTTTGAATCAATTCGATGAACAATGAGAAATCGCAATTAAGCTCAAGTAAATGCACTCTCAACTTTAGGTTTAACAAAAATCAAGATTATGTCCAAAACTCTTTTTGGTGGTGTCACACACACACACTTCAAAGAAAAACAATCACTATAAGAATAGGTTAGGCTTTATGTGTTTTTCTGTCTCGAATAAACAAGTGATTCAAATTTTGGCGCAATAGGTGTAAGTTTTTTCTAGGACTTATCTGGACATGATATTAGCCTCAACACACTATATAAACATGTTCAAATCAGTCACATATGGTTCCCATACAAATCATTGACAACAAGATATAGAATAAGAACAAATAGTGTAGGGAAAGATGTAATCTTACAACCCAAAATGTGAAGATGATTTAGATCAATTTATATAGTGCGTCGAGGACTTTAGAACACCTCTTTTTGCCTTACTTGGTTTGCATAAGATTAGCCCTCAAAGCGCTCAAGTGAGTGTGTGTATTTTTTCTTCACCCTTTTCTGCTAAAACTCTATTTTATTGCTCTTTTGTGTATTTGCTTGTTCTTTTGATCAAAAACATGTTCTAAGTGTTTATAGGTTCTTTGCATCATTTTTTTATTCGTAGCCGTTCTAGTGATCCAAGGGTCCAAAATAGTAAACCAATTCAAATTAAACGTGTAAATGTTTCACTTTTAAAAAGATGTCAAAAAAGCAATTAGCGCGCTAGATTATTGAGTTGGTACGCTAATTGCTCATTTAACGCACTAACGAATCTCATTAGGTACTAACTCCGCAGGTAGCGTGCTAATATAGCCATTAGCGCGCTAACCAGCAGGGGCCTAAAAATAAATATTTTCAGCCCTTGAGTTAGCGACTCCCTATTGCATCCTTGACCCTACCAAACATCTTAAAACATTTTAGACATGTTTATTATGGGTCATTGAACCCATTTGGGTGGTTCAGATGTTTTCACAAACCCCAAAAATGGAAAATCTCGGTTTCATGAAGTGCACAGGGGCTTTTATTCAAATAGTTTTAAAGTAAATTGAAGACTTGTCTAAACTGATACCGGTGCATCCATAATCAAAACATACAATATGCACACCTCAAGTTCATGCCATACAACTCATTTACAAGATTTAAAACATTTTATAACTCGGGGATTGCAAAATCATGAAATACATGAATTTAAGTTCTTGAAAACATGAAATTTTTGAAATGCATGAATCTAATGCATTTGGATCATATAGTTGATCTTCTTACACCTTACAATTGATGTACATAGCTCCGTATATGCTTTCCGATGCCTTTCCTTGCCTTGATCAAATTACGAGCTTTTCAAGTCTTATTTCTTCCATTTTATCCATTCCATTCGAACTCGAATTCATTGGTAACTCGAATTCATTGGTAACCTTTAAACTTGTGAGTTCTAACAATGATGGATTGCGCTTAAATACTTGACAAACGTGTTAGTACCATTTCACGTTGTTTGTTGCCATCGAAATCTTGGGACGAAGTCTAATTAATGAAACACTTAGTCCAACATAATAGCTGGAGGGACCTCTATCAGTCTTATCATAATATAACTATAGCTACTCTTAGTTCCATAGAATATAATTTTTGAGCTTGTGACTTGGAATGTGGTAGTTATAAAAAGATATATTTTGCTAGTAAGTTCTCTGGAATTGATTTTACCATGCTATATATATCAATGTTAGGGGTATTTCGTTAAAAGTTATATGCTTAAAATTTTCGTCAACTAGTGTGGAACAAAAAGTAAAGATACAAGCTAAATGGAGCTTGAAGAACTTAGAACTACACAAAAATGTGTTAATAAAATATCAATATGCAATTACAACTCAAATAAATGGAAATAATATGTTGGCAAGCATCATAGGATGTTGAAATATTCAAAAGATATATGAGGAAGCATATATGGCTACGACTTTACTCTAGAGTATCACCAAGGCAAGGCTAATGGGGTAGGGGATGCCTTGAGTAACGAAAGAACATGCATAGAAAATGTAGCTAATGTCAAAGCTTCTCAGTTCAGACTTCTTGAGGAAGCATATATGATGATGATTCATGTAAGTTTAGTTGACACATCATCAACAGAGAAAGCTAGCTCCAAAGCTACTAATATGTTTTCTGAGCTCAAAATTAGACTGAACTGCAAATGATTCAGTGAATGATTTGTTGTTAGAAAGCTAATAAAGATTATATAGCGTTAGCAGTAAGCAGCTAGTATGGATCATCCTGATTGGTTAGTTTTTAATAATGGTACGTTATGTTTAAGGGCTAGATTGTGGATTCCAGCTCAGGATCAGCTGAGGCAGGAGTTGCTACAGGAATTTATAGGTCTCTTTACTTTATTCATCTAGGTCACACTAAGATGTATCAAGATATCGTGTTTAGGGGTGGCCTGGGATGAGACTATTATTGCTAAGTTTGTAAAAATATGTGAAGTATGTTAAGAAGTAAATGATGAAAATAAAAAACATAAAGGATTATTGCATTCTCTACCTATTCTTGAGTGAAAATGGGAACATATATCGATAGATTTTATTTTTGCTTTATCTTTGAGTCCGCGTAATCACAATGTGGTAGGTGTTGTAGTTGACAGGTTGACGAAGTATATGTGCTTTTTGCTAGTTTCCATGCGAGATCCTCTGGACTGATTATGTAAGGTATATGTATGTGAGATGTTCACATCTCATGGAGTTCTCGTGTTTATTACTTCGATAAAGATTCGAGATTCATGTCAAGAACTTAAAGTGAATTGCAGAGACAGTTGGGAACTTTTCTTAACCTCAGTATGGCATACCATTCGAACACATACGGACATACTGAGCGGTTAATATTAATACTAAAGGATATGCTTCATGCTTTTGTCTTGGAGTATGGTGGTCATTGGGATAAATAGTTTCCTCTATGTAAGTTCTTTTATAATAATAGCTATCAGGCTAGCATTGGAATAGCTCATTTTGAAGCTCTTATGGTCGACCTTGTCCTTAACCTCTATGTTAGGCAAAGGTTGGAGATACAATTTTGTTGTAGCCGGAGTTGATTTAGGACTACATAGAGAGAATTCAACAGATTCGCCAGCGTTTGAGTACGACACAGCTAAGACAAAAGAGATACGCCTATAAACGTCATAGGTTATTGGAATTCTCATATGGTGATTATGTTCTATTGAAAGTCTCACCTATAAAAGGAATGTACAGATTTGGATTATGAGGTAAGCTAGCTCCAAGGTACATTGGGCCATTCAGAGTGCAGGAAAAGATTGGTCCTGTTGCTTACAGGTTAGAGTTACCTCCTCAGCTAGCTAGAGTTTAAAATGTCTTCCGAATTTTCTATGCTTTGCAAAATGGAAACTCAGTTCACTCGAAGGATTGATTTAAATGAATTTGATCTTCGAGAAGACTTATCTTACGACAAAAGCCGATTCAGATACTTGATCATAAGATTTAGAAATTAAGAAAGAAAGAGGTTCATTTGGTTAAAGTCAAATGGAAATTTCACGGAGATGAGGAAGTAATATAGGAGCGGAGTCTTATATGAAGGAGGAGTTTTCATTTCTTTCGAAATTACAAGTAATTTTATATTTACTTTAATTTCAAGGACAAAATTGCTTTAAATTGAGGAGACTGTAATGACCCGTTACCTTAAGCTGGTGATTAATGTTAATCCAAATTCTAATTAGCCATAGTTAGGCTCGTGGATAAGTCCGACGTAACTCGATTAGCGTGTGCATGGGTTTGTTTGATGATCTTTGTTTGTTTGGAACTTTGTTGAATTTATAGGTTATAATGGAAAAAGAGAATTTATTTACAAGCCCATAATTGAAAAATAAATAAATAAATAATAAATAGCTAGTACACCAAGTGAAACGAGGGGGTCGTCAAATGAATGTGCACAACCAAGAACACTCATAGGCATGTCTGGTGAATTCGTTAGCGAGAAAATGCATAAGCTGTATATATATGCTTATAAATAATTGATATGTAAATTAAATATAAGTGTGGTTTGAATTATATGGATCGTTGGATCGCCTCAAGATGAACTTAAGTGTTCATGGTGTTAAAATTTAGGTCACTCAAGGGTGCGTGTTTTTAGAACATCATTTACTTGATCAACGTCGAGATAGCACGATCCGTATATGAAGGAAAATTTATATATTTAAATCATAAGTTTCAAGTTTATCGTCATAGTTCATCGATTAGTCGAGAGAGAGTGAGAGAGAACAGCTGAGGGTTTTAGAGTTGATTAGAAGATGATCCTCAACTATATTGAAGTGATCAAACCACTATTAGATCAAAGATCATCATCTTGGTAATTTAGGTTTTGAGTTTCAAGTTGAATTCATCGGTTGGTGATGATTTCTTTGTGAATTGTTGATGTTATTGATTGAAAGTGGTTTATACCTCACTAGAGGTTCTCCCTTATGTATTAGGGGGGTGTTTGATGTTATTTGATGGTTTGGTGGCTCCCAACTGAGTTAATCCCAATTGCGTTTAATTAGGGTTCCGCCAACTAAGTTTTTCGTTACGTTTGATGTATAGAAAATATCGATGTTATTTATTGGCTATTGGCTCTGGTTAAGTCTGGCTAGATTATCAGGGCTTAATTAGGGTTTCAAGCTGAGTATCACTTCAATTAGGTTAGGGGATGCTACAAGTTAATTAAATCCGTAGGTTAGGAAAATCAAGTTCAATTTGACTCAAAAAGGAATTTTGTCGTCGATCCTACTAAGATATGTTCAATTCCATTTTAGAAGACAAGTTATAGAGTTCGGCATTACGATAAAACCTCCTCGGTTTGCTATTTCTCATAAACAAATTCCCTAACAAATGTACAACCCTTATTAGAGCGACCATTAGATTTTTTACATTCACCGCATTAAGATTCGTGAAACCACTAGATGTGGATAACTAAGTTGGGAAACGCGCTCAATTTAACGTACATTTCTCAATTACATGAGATCCTCCAAAAGGCCATCCAATCAAGGTAGTCATTCGCCACTTAGTGTCAAAACATTTACATAATTATGAATGCAAACATTCCAACTAGCAATAGATCTATATTAAAATGCTATGTATTTGCAACTACATAAACCCAAAAATAAATGATGATATATAAACAATAATTGAGAAAATGTAAAATTATAATCAAACTTGACATTAAATAAAATTAGAAGCTTACAAATCCATGTTTTGAGTAAAATCTTCCTTCAATCCCAACCTAGGCCATGAGGCTTAGTACCTCCTGTCCTCACTGCCCAACACGAAAGATAGGCACATCATCCTTTAGAAATTTGAGTTTATCTGGGACTTCTGACATGAAAGATCCCATCATATCTTCACTGTCCAACACAAATGTATTACTTATATAGAAAGTCTTCGAACACTTAATTTCTTCTACCTCCATATCAGAATCAATAAATATTTGGGGTAGGGTATCAGATTCACCAACACAAAGGATTGGTCTTAGTCTTCCTTGTTCTCTTATTGTAGTTCCTCCTGCCTTTCAAAAATGACTTAATTTTTTTATCGACCATTTCTTGAACATGTGCAGTGCATATGTCTGAATCTTAAGGAGAAGCTTTAATGTTTTCTTCAATTGAAAGCTCATTATCCCCAAACTTTTCCTTTTCTCTCCAATTCTCATAAGCACATGATAAGTCAATAATTAGGCATGTTTTATAGTACATTTTAGGATGATTTTAGATGTAAAAGACTATTACAAGGGGTTTTCTCTTATTTTTATTATTTCCTATGATAATTCGAAGATATGAAGAAATGGAGTAAAAAATGAAGATTATGGAGGAACTGATCAAGTGGAAAGAGTATGCAAATAATTATCAACAAGCTAGTGAAGGAAAAAAACAAGTAGTGATTCCTGAGCAATTTTAATGTACACTAGAATCACCACTCAGAACACTAGAAATCAAGACCCTTTTTTTAAGAATTCTCCCATTGATTTCACTTAAACCCGAATCGCTGAGGAATCGCTGGGTCCAATTTTTAGAATTTTAGATAACCATAAGTTGTTTGAGTTAGTTTGGGATATGTACTACATAGAATACTATATTTCTGATCTTAGGGATATGAAATAAATTGCCTCTGAGTACTCAGATTAATATTTCATTGCTCTAGGAGGCGTTGTTTAAAATTTTAGTTTATTACTTTATTGTTTATTGCCTCAGGGGAAGATTTGAAGATTTAAAGTATTGATTCTAGAGGTATTTGTCTGTCTTTTACTTACTTTATCGCGATGTTATTTATAGATATGAGTGAGTAGTTTACTAATCTAAACAATGTCCAAACATGAACTAGATCTATTTTGCAATGTAGTTATGATGATATGATTATGTTCTTAATACTTTAATCAATCATATTCTTTGATTAAGTGATTTATTAGATTATTATTTGAGGATCTTAATCATGAACTTTATATTGCATAAATAGTCTAGAATGTGTATTGTGATATTTGGATTGATTATCTAGTTTACAGTGGTAACTAAGATTGATTAAAAGGTGTTACTGTTTAAATATCCAAGGTCAATTTGAGATCAAATCTAATGATGAAGTGGCTTTTTGAAGGTGTTAGATTTAGTAGTTCGAAGTTTTTACAAATTGTAATGTTGTTTTATTGCTTAAAGTTAATGTATTTGTGTATTTAAATGGGTTAGCTTAATAAAATTAGTACATGACTTTTCCACCGGTATAAGGAGAACTAATGGCTGGCTAAAAAGGATGTTTACCTACTCATGATTAGAGTTTCACAATCTATGGTACTTTATAAAGTATACCCATAACTATATGATTTAAGTAACATGTTTAAATGCAAAATGGATTGGTGTTTCATTGTTCTCGATGATTGTTTAGATATTTATTTATTATTGAATTGAATTGATTTCAATATTAGTGAATTTAAATTGTGTTGGTTAAGTTAGTTTAATTAATTTACTTAATTATTATTATATAATAGTATAGACTAGATTAGTCATTTTGACTTCACGTTTTAGTTCATGGCTAAAAGGTGAAAGTGAGAGAGGTTTTAGTTCCTTTCAATAAACGCAAGATCAACAATTTATACAAAATTGGAGGAATTTAGTTGGTATTAATCCGCACCGACTTTTCTGGCAGATTATATGAGAGACCCTTTAACGTACACCCATTTTGATCTATAGAAGATGCATTGGTTGTCCCAGGACAACAAGGATGGGTCATGTAAGCTAATAATGTGCAAAAGCACATTAAGAAGGGGAGCGATGCAAAGGTTTAAAGAATGTTGCGACATTTTCTTATTGCATCGCTATACCCCACTTCTCGGCAGGGTAAGATGAACATGGCGAAAGCGGCTTGTTTTTATGAGATCGGGATGTGTGGGGATACCAACATCAGAAAGATCATACACACCAATCTAATGGAGTCCATCATGTCAAAAAGGGACAACAAATTGATTTTTCCTATATTGATTACCCAGATGTGTTTGAGGGCGGAGTAATACTGAGAGATGACGAAGAATTTAATATAAGGGCCCAACCAACCATCGATGAAGCTTTCATGATCACATTGAAATCACTACGTGGTTATTAAGACTTTGAGGATAAGAGAGAGAGGGGAGAGTGAGCTAGATTTATGATTGAGTTATTGGCCAAAAGGTAAGAGGATCATGCAGTAGCAGAAGCGCTAGCAACAGAACTAGCTTAAAAACTTGAAGATGAAGATAATGAAAAAGAGGAGGAGCAACAACAAGAAGGATTTGTCGAGGGCTACAAGTTTGTAGACTCATTGTTGTTAGAGCAGGACTTGGACGGTCTTGTAGTCTTTCCACCGCCTCCTATAACACAAAGGATTTGACTCCAAGACACCAAATGATTTGGATAGTTGAAATGCGGAGACAGTACTAGGAGGAAATGGCGTAATACCAGGCAACCATATTAAGATATGAGCAGGCTATGGAAAGGATAAAACAATACCAATGGGACGGATGGCGCAATTTCATGTTGTTTGTTGTTTATCATAGAGACAAAGCTTGATATGAAAGGAGCAGATGGTTAAACTACTAATAGGTCAATAGGTTTTCTAGCAACACTAACATATGTGTTTGATTTGGATTTAGTGTAGAGTGGAAAGGTGGAGTGACAATTGATATCATCCTAAATTGGAGCTGGTGATGTAGATGATGATGAAGACGCGGAGTCCTAAAGTCGATGTTATAGGAATCCTTTTGACTTAAGAGTTAAGAGTGACTTTAATACCACTCAATTTTTAATATTTGGGATATTTTTTAACTATTTAATTGTTTTAATTATATGTGTAGTTTAGTTTATTATAACTTTTGTTATTATATATGTTCGTGTGTTTTTGTATTTTCATGTTTCAGGCTTACTTTTAAACCTTTAGGACAAGGTTTGGTATAAGTTTGAAGGCATCGACACTACCCTACACTACACTATAGGAAGTTGTAAGATTGGTAAAGAAATAAGGATAAACACTGTTGCTATGATTGTTTAAATTTTAATTTGAAGCAGTGAACGAGGAAAGCATTATAGTGTATAAATCTTTCATTTTACTTACTATTTGAATGTTTAAGTAGTATATATTAGGTTAGAAATAGTAATATGTAATGAATAACTAGTTCATTTGCATGTCCATACCTTTAATTATGGATGAGTAGGTTACAAGTATCTTGTTAATGTGAAACTCAAGAGAATGTTTTAAATTTTGAAGAAGGAATAAGGAAATAAAGTAAACAATGGTGTGGTTTCGTGATTAGAAACCTAGAGTTAAGGAATACCTTTAACTTGAAACAAAGCAAAGTACTAGAACACTTCTTGTGGAAAAAGTTAAATATCTAAGGATTCTATAATAAATGTGAATCTTACATGTAAATAAAAAGCAAATAAAGACATAGTGCAAAAAAAGGGAAGAAGTAGGCATTGTATATTAAAAGTTCAAGTTAACTTACTTGATTTAGTGAAAGTGAGAAGTGCTAACAAAAGTTACAGAAATAAAGAAAAAATGAGAGAATCCCACAAGTTCCATTAGAAATAGAGAAGAGAACGTAATTGTTGGAAAAATGAGTAAGTCTATTAGAAAATGAACAGGGAAAGAAAAAAAAAAAATAATGAAAAGAAGAAGAAAAAAAGAAAAAAATAAAAATTAAGAAAAGAAGGCAGAACTAAACAAAAACTCTTCAATTAAATGATTTAGCTTGAGTATGATTAGCTAATTAAATCATGTTTCAAGTCTAACTATGTAAAGTCCTATAGACTCTTGAAGTGTTGAAATCTAACAAATATGAGTTTAATCTATGTTTATTTGTGAATTCCTTAGCTTAATGGGAAATCAAAAAATTTATACTTGTTACTTGAGTGTGAAAGTAAATAAACTTGTGAATAGTGATGGTTTTTTGTTATGCTTTAGTTTAGTGCTTTGAAAGTGAAGTTATATGAATTGTTAAAGCTACATGTATTAAAAATATGCATTTTTGCAAAGAAAAACTCTTGAGTTGAATATTAACTTGAAACTTATTGAATTAAATGATACTCCATGAACAATGTGAGTTAAATGAGAATTAGTTATTATGAGACTTTGTAGAATACACATTTGCTCAGGATGCACAAAACCCTAAGTTTAGAGTTATTTGATATGTGATTATTCATGCATATATATAAGGTTAGTTTAGTTGTATATTTAGTATAAGTATACTTAAATGAGTGCTAATTCATAGTATTATTACATTTTCAAGGAATTAAGGTGTAAAAGAAGTAATTAAGGAAAAATGGAAGAAATGGATAAAAAAGCCATAAAAAACACACTAGGTGTCGTGGCAATACAAGGTAGCATTATGGGAAGAAATAGCACATAGTGGGAACATAATGCATTACTTAGATGAGAAGAAAAAGTAAGAAAATAAACTCTAATGTCTGATGCAGTGGCGGCGCTGTGGTGTATAGGGAACGACGTTGGAAGAGCAATGGACATCGCCGAGACACTAGGAGCTAAAAAATAAGGGAATGAAGCAATGGCGCTGTGGCGCCGCTGTGGCTTAACACACATGGCGCTAAGGCAGTAAGTAACAACGCCAAAAACGCAGGAAATAGAAATTGGAGTTTTAATTCAAGTTAAATTGTAGAGTAGGATCTCTAATTGTTATTAGGGAGTACATATAGGAGTAGGGTGTCGTAAACGCACCACATACCAACTATTAGCCACTATTAGAGTAATTTAGCATAGGTTTTACATTGAGTTTGAGTATTAAGGAGTTTATGTGAAGAAAACATTAAAGACTTCAATTTTGCAATTAAAGTGTGGTTTCATTGATTAAATTTAAAGTAATATATATTCATCTCCAATTTGCAATGATTTTCATTATGAATTATGTTATGTGTATTTAAATGAAGTGTGAGTAGTCTATTTATCTTAGGGATCAATGGATCCAATGGTAGGAATGTTATGCTTTGAATACGATTAAAAACTGATAATAAAAAGTGCATTGGTTAGAATTTGCATTGATTCTGAATGTATGCTTTATACATTTTCATTACGTGTTTAATGAATTCAGGCTTTAAAAGTTATCATGGCCATTGAAGCTTTTAATACATACATGAATGGTACAATCGTAAAATACTCAACATCGAGAGATACTTGTTGGTTATAGGCGTGGATAGTAAAATAGTTGGTTATGAATCTAATGATTTGAGACTTAAAGCAATCCGGAGATTACATTATACACAACGAGAGGTGACGTTCTTGTTTGCACATTAGAATCTTCTCCATCACGATAGTGGGATGAATTGGATTTGAAAGAAAGATTTTATTTTCTAATTAGGCATTGCACATAACATATTGAGATGAAAACATGAATACAAAGTATAGTATTAAATTACCTAGGTGAAGTTGTGAGCTAAGATATCCTTAATATATGAGTTCAAGTAAAGTTTAAATTGATTTTTTTGAATAGTTTAGTTTATAAAACCAATTAAAAGTGAATCCCTTAGTAATAGTTCAAGTTAAATTGGTAACTAACAACTAGTGCAAAAACCTTTTCCCGATGATGATATCTGTAGTCAACATAAGTTGGTTACAATATTACTACAAGCGAGCTTTTATACTTATGGCATGCACACCACCTACTTTACAAGAAGACAACAATATAGAAGTTAAAGCGCTTATGAACCAATTATGGTCCTTCTAGAAATCAATATAATAACAACAATTACTACAATAGAAAACCAAATTTGAAACCTAGCTACGGTGCACAAAATAAGAAAATATGCCACTTATAGAGCGAGAGCACCAACACAACCTACCCAATGCAACAACCTCAACAAACTATTCCACCTACGGAACCATATTTAGAAAAAATATTATATAACTTTATGTTCCTAAGTCATCAAAACTTTATGCAAATTTCTCACAATCAGATTAAAATCGATAAGTAGTTTAACGAGTTGAAAAACCAATTAAATAAATGAATCTACAAATTAACAAGTTAAGTAATCAAACTAAAGCGTCAACTCAAAGTAAAAACTGTACCAATCAAACACAAGTTAAAACATTATTTTGTGAAAAAGAAACATATATGCAAGAAAAAACACAAAAAAAGGTAAAAAGATAATTAAAATACCAAAGACAACAAAACAAGAAGAAGAAGAAGAAGAAGAAGAAGAAGAAGAGATGATATCAACTGTCATTTCCATTAAGGAATGGATGGCTGAACAATTGAAATACATACATTTTCTTGAAAGGCTATATTCATAGTATTTTATCAAAGTTGAAACCTATGAAAAATCTCTACAAAACTTTGAATTAATTGACCAAGACAATATCTAAATCAATTAAGAATCTCAAAATCAATGAAGTTTTAAAGTTAAAACATGATGAAGTTACTAAAGACTTCTCTGAATATAAAGACAAATTTTTTGAAAAATCTAATGAAAATTTAGGATAAAAATGTCATTCTTAAAGACAAGAATGCCTGACCTAGGAATATTTATCATACCCATCACAATAGGAGATTCTTCTATTGAATATGCTCTGTATGATCTCGGAGCATCAATTAATATAATGTCACTTAAAATTTACGAGTCATTGAAAATAGGATCGTTTACTAAAACTCTTATTAATCTTAATTTAACATACAATACAATTAATAAGCCTTATGGATTATTAGAAGACATCTTAATACATGTACATGACTTAGTATTTCGAGTTGAATTTTATGTCATGGAGATGGGAGACTCATTATCAACCTGTCTATTCATATACTATTAGGTAGACCTTTTCTTCAAATGACTATAACTAAGTTAGATAGTTCTACAAGAACAATGTCTTTCGAATTTGAAAATAAGATTGTTAAATTCAAAATTAATAATGAACACAACTATGATACCTATGAAGAATATGATGAATTATTCAATAATGAAATTGATGATAAAGAATTTCTAGACTTAAGCAATTATGATAACTTTTATGCTTAAATTTATGTAATTAATGCAGCAACAATGGAGACTACAAAAGATATTCCAAAGGAAGAACAAGTTGAAGAAATTTCAACAGAAAAGAAAGTAACTCAAGAATGAAGAGGTAAGCAACGAGAGAATGGTAAATGCATTAACAAGATGGGAGTTCCTATGTTGAAGTACAATAAGAAAAAAAACCAGATTTAAGCCTTGTAAACTTTACTGATCCTGAAGGTATACACTTGCGCATTAAAATCAAATGGGCTTGGTACTTCAGAGATCAGTGTGATTTGAGTTCTTTAAGAGCTCAGTATGATACGAGTTCTAATTCAAATCTCATATCCATACATTTATTTTTACATAGTCAATTGGAGTTGAATTCACTTGTTTCTGAATGATTCTTTTTACCAAATAGTACTTTAATTAAACCTATAGGAGTAGTCACGGATGTGTTAGTTAAAATGAACAACTACATCGTAACCATGAACTTTTTTCATGCCATGCTTCATTAATGAAGACCCTCCTTTAAATTTAGTCACACGTGTTGAGCGTGCACAATTATTTCAAGAAATTTTCCTATTATTTGTAATAGTGGTAAATGAAATGTCGTCTATATATCGATTTTGCAAACTTCAAAGGAAAGTTTTTTTTCTTGTTTTTATTAATTTAGTTAATCTCATTATATGAGAATTAAAATACTTAATAAATAAAATCCATAACTAGTATTTTAATGAACCAAATTAACTATTATAATTCAAACAAATTTAACTCTCACTAAACTGAACAATACTTAAATTCAATGTAAATATAAACAAACCTCCACTAAACAATGTAATATACTTGGATTGCTTTCAAACACTAGAATATAACATTCATTCATACTATAATTATAATCATAACACATGGAATCTTGGAATCTCTAAATCCTTATTCATAATAAGTTGATAGCCTTTAGCCAGCCACTTATTTTCCTAAATTAAATGGAATAGCCACATTCTTAGCACTTTAAATATATCCATTGGATAAAACGGAGCACCATAGAAATATGATATCATTAACACTCAATGAAAATCATGCTTAATCTCAGCCAATATTAACCGAAGCCGCATAATAAACAACTTATAACACAATCACCTAGAACATCCCCTCGGAAAAATCCCTATAGATTAATCCTAGTTACTACTTCTATAATTGTTGTAAATAACTTAGACATATAATCAGAATCAAAATACCACAATACACATTTGAACCTATGCATGTAATGTTAATCTTCTTAAGTTGTAATACGCAAAAACAACTTGTTAAAATCTGTGATTGACGTGTATGAATATATTTAAAGAATTAAGTTCATGATTCCTTAATTATAAATATCTAGCAATTCAAAGTATATGCATGTTTAGGGTTTGTTTAGATTGATTAACAACTCAATCATGCTGGAAATAAACAAAGCAAATATATAATTAAAAGTCATAATGAATAAATAAATAAATAGTGCTTCAAATAAATTAAAGCTCTAATGTAGCTTTAAACAACAACTACAATATGTAGAATAGTTTTAA
This sequence comes from Stephania cephalantha, assembly GCA_039657325.1. NCBI lineage: Eukaryota > Viridiplantae > Streptophyta > Magnoliopsida > Ranunculales > Menispermaceae > Stephania > Stephania cephalantha. The sequence goes on along the minus strand of CM077578.1, from coordinate 25,422,865 downwards.
AAAAATAAATAGAGAGTAAAGGAGAGAGTTATTTCAAAGCTCTATGGTCTTATTTAAAGTCTCCCTGCGTATACATATCCTAGATAAACTCAAATTCTTCATATTAATCTAAATAAACCCTTAATCGACCTTAGTGATTCGTTATTGATTCCTAAGTTATACATAAATCGCTAATTCAATCACAGATTTAGCTTTCTATGCTACACCGATTCAACTGCCAATTTCTAGTATATTTTTCAATTCACTGGGTATTCCCTAGCACTTTACTTCTACTGATTTAGGTGGCCTTTCCTAGTGTAAACACAAATCGCGTGCTAATCGCTAAACTTCTTCTCTTCTTGATTCTTTTGCTCTTCTTCCTCTTTTTTCATTTCGTCATTTTCTTATTTAAATCCTGAGATCTCAGAAACAAGAGAATACCTAGTGTAATGTCATCATTTATATGTCAAATCAACCTAAATTAAACTATAAAACATGTCTTATTATTGGCTTATCGAATATCCCCAAACTTAGCACTTTGCTGTCCCGTGTAAAGGAATACTTTCAATCATATTCTATTTTCATTCTTTATAAATTGATTTCAATCTAATTCATCTTAAATTTAAATAATATAAGTTTTTAAGTAGAAGTGATATTCAAATAGAAACTTAGTACCCCCAAATAAATGAAAGTTATGATAGAATATAATGATTTAGACAAAGTAAAACATCCCTTAATAATAACTCAACCACCCAATGTAACAATCTTTAGAACTTAAAGTTCATTATCTAGGTCAGTACGTAATATAGGTTTTCTCATTCTCCACCTACAAACATCAAGCTTACAATAACTTGTGTAGAATCTCAAAACACAAAAATCATTAGATTAATTTTAATTTCAGAAATACTTAATAATTGTACCACAATCAAAATCAAATCGGAACTTTGCCAAGATACCAATGAATATATCATTTAAAACATGTTAGATTAAGAAACTCTTCATTGAACTCTAGCTTCAAGTACTCGAGTTAAATATTTTGTTTGAAGAGTTTAAGAACATCCATTTTTTTCACCTGTCAATTTCTTTTCTACTCCATTCCCTTTTTATTCTTATTATATTTTTTTTGTTTTCGCTTTTGAGTCCCTGCTCCATTTCCTTTAGAAATTTTCATATTTTTTCCACTAAAAACTCCCTACTACATTTCCTTTGGATTCTATAAGACTCTCTATATCCAAACTTGTAAACTCTTGTTAACATTTCTTACTATCCATTAAAGTTCAAGAAAGTATTCTTTCTAAATTATAGAATTTTAATCGATTTCAAACCCATTTCTTCTTTCAATTGTGGCATAATAACTTTCTATATTTATACAATAAAAATATTTAATCAATAGCTTTTGAATCACAAGATTCTTAGAAATCTATCTTGTTTATTTTGCACTATTGTTTCAATCTCTTACCAAATATCATGACTAACAGAAGGTATTCAATTTAGTGTATACATCAACTAGTAAAGATTATCAAAAAAGGTATAAAAAGTGATTACTTCTATCATAGAATTCACTTGGGTAATAAAAATATCACTTCTTTTCAAAAAAAACTATTCTATATTAATTTTCATTATCATTCTAACTTAAACTAAAGTAAATTAAATTCATACTTACTAGAGTTTGGAAGAAATTTGAAACACTTCATCAACTTACTTGAATATCGGATCTAAAGTTTGAACATTTTGGATCAATTTCAAAAATTATCTTCTACCACTCTTCTATTTCCTTGCTCTCTTTGCTATCATTGTCATACTTCTCCTAAAATACCCTCAAACTCAATCCAAACCTTGTCCTCATGGTTTAAAAATGAAGTCAAGTTTCCAAAAAAACATACATACCACGTGAAGTACAAAGGAATTGATATAATCATTAATTTGACAATCAATATATAAATAAACTCATTTTAGAATTATCATTAGACAGGGTGCATAAAAAATTTATAAATTAACATCACCATTATATGTCAAATGTATCAAATCTCAAACTAAACCACTTAATAAAATATATCATATAGTATACCACCACCATAAATACAAAGTAGCACCATAAAGCACAAGGTATATCACCAATACCAGAATTACATAAAAGACTTCACATAATATCACTCGGAGACAAAGAAGATAAATAGAATTAGTAATTCAATGTCATCGTCCAAAATTTGTGTCGTCATCGGCCTCTATTTGATCAATCCTCAAAGGCTGGTAACTCATAGCGGGGTTGAAGAGGTGGTAGTCCTAACGTTGCAGTGTTGGAACATTAAAATTACTGCTATGTGGTAGCCTCATATGTGTAGATGGTACATGAACCTCTATGCCTCCTTGACTTCTATGTTCCTAGACATTGTTCGCTCCATGTTGTGGATGCTCCTTGGAAAGGCCCTATTATTCTTGAATACCAGTTCTCGATTACGCAGAGTTGTCATTCGATTATCTAGAATTGAACCTTTAAAGGCCAAATATGACTCTTCTATTTATAGTCCGTAATAATCCCTAACAGGCTTCTCCACATTCGGGTCATATGTATCTTTCGACATCTCCTACGAAATTCTCGTGTAATTTCTGATTTTCCTTCTCTACTATGTCTCTCATTTGGCTATCTTAGTCCTCTCTATTTCATCATCTATATCTTTATAACCATTAAATCTCTTATATCTCTCTATAACCTAGTTTGTAATGGTCTTTTCCGCTAGAACATTCATCTCAAGCTCCACCTTGTTCACCTGATCCGCTCTACAAAAAACGGTAATCGTCAAAGGGAAAGGTAGTCTATCATTCTTCTTTATAGTGATGGCACTCTTAATGGACTCATAGATAATTTGGCCAACATCCAAGCATCTTAATCCCATGACAATGTGGTTAAGTAAGGTGGCTGGTAGTTCACTATCTCGTAATACCGCAGGCTCAGTTGTAAATTAGAGTTAATGAAATAATGCCATGCTTTAATGATTTTCCTTAAATATTTGGTAGTTATGTGCTTCGGGTACCCCTCCGTATCAAAAAGGAATCCATCACCACGGGTTGCCTCTAAATCCCCTGTAATTGTCTCGGTGGGGTACTTGTACTTCATGGCATATTCAAGCTTTGGGTATTCATCATTTTTTTAATGAAAGTTTGATAAACCAAAATACCGATTTATTCTTGCAGCAGAATAATCCACTGTTCTCCCTTGAACTCATGACTCGGTCTTACTCTCACTTCCATATGCATTGGCATAAGACTCTCTAACCAAGATATCACAACCCCTATCAATAAGAACATCCTCTAGGTCTAAGTGATTATAGTTCCTAGTCAACAATCCCCAGTTCTTGAACTCAATTATATCTAGGACCCTAAGCTTGTATTTCAATTCATTTTTTCACATTAAATCTTCTATCTGGGATCAACTTCCTATCCATCACTAAATCAATCATAAAATTTTCAAAGACATTTTCATTGACGAAGTTGTCCTTCCTGTGTACATTATTTTTCTCCCCTATCGGTATCTCTTGTTCAACTTCATTTATTTCCTCCTCCTATTATGCATAATCATCCTCAATATTAAACCTAAATTAAGAAGGTGTAGTAGGTTCTCTTTGTGGTCTAATCTTAGGTGTGTTAAAAGAGATCAACATGGGTTGGATTTGAGAAACTTTGGATTTAGTCTTTATTTTCTCTACTAACTTTCCCTTTCCTTTCTCCTCTCCTAAACCTCTACCCTTTCCACCTCCAACCATTTTGAAAAGTATAAGTAAAAGAATGAACATGTAAAATCATTTAAAACCAAATTTATCGTAAAAGTGTTTGGTAAAATTCAACTTATCTATCTAAATGGAGAAATTCATCGAAAAAGTCATTTATAAATTGAGAGTTTTAAATTTATAAGAAAGTTATCAATAAAATATAATTAAGAAAAGCACTCGTTCATATGTACTTCAAATCAGTCGATATATATACACAAAAACCCAACCTCATTTGAAACTTAGTCTCAAATTAGCTTGCGTATAAAATTTGGTTCATTTGCCATATATGAAAAATAGGTCAAAAATTCGATAGCAATAAAAAATCATTTAATCACTCCCATACTAGTATTGTACTAGAAGTCATTTAATATTAAAACCATTTTAGAGTAAATTTTTTGAAATTGAGCTTCTAACCTAATAATTATTCAAAATCGGTGAAAAACCAAAAGTTTTAATCAATAAAAGGTTTGGAAGTTGTTGAATTTCTTTTTTAATGTGATTCTTTCGAGATTTGAATTCAAAATCTATTCTTTAGAACTCAAGCTCCTATTCAAACACCCTCGCTCAAGCCCTTGGTGGCTATGCACTGTTAAACCTACCAAATTTTTAGGCTTAATGTATGAAGATTAAGGTGAGAATCACTTAATTACACTAAAACCATGCTTTGGAAGGTTGAATCTAGTTGAAAAATGGTCTCTTGATTGAAAGGTTGCAATGGTTTATCTGTGTGAAATGTTTATATGTAGTGTTTAGGGGTTTTTGTTTTGAACAACTCGAATTCGTGCTCAGCGGATTAGGGTTTAAGTGGAATCGCTGAGAAATATCACTAAAAATGAGCCTCAGTGGCTTGATGATTCGTCCAACAAATTCTAGTTGTAAGTTCGAATCGGTTAGAAATCGTTGAATCAAATTTATATTGAAAACTTTACACACTGCTGCCCATTTTCTTAGCGAATTCCTGTACTAAGGAAATCACCCTATTTTTACTAATTTTCCAATGAAATTTATTTTCTATATATTTATCACATATATATCTAATGAAAAGGTAGAGTTATTCAAAATTATAGTAATTTATTATAATATGTATTAAATAATAATTTTATTACTATAAATAACTGATTAACATAAAAATAATAAATACAAAAATGTAATACGTAAATGAATTAGGTCGATCAACCCCCTTACATGAAATTATTTCCATAATTAAATTCCTAAAATATCCCCATTATAAAAGTTAAAAGTTGAGAGAATATAAAACAACTAACTAATCCTAAGACTAAAACTAAAAGTAGAGATAAAACATAGGTTACCTCCCACAGAGCGCCTTTGTATACTGTCGTTGGCTCGATTGAACCACCCAGTTCTGATCTTGTTCTACAAACTTAAGTGTAGGATTATCCACTATAGTACTATTCTAGAAAGTTATTGCTCGGCCATGCACCCTAAAAGTGATTGTCTTGTTTAGAGTATCCATGGTAGCTTGCAAAGTACTTAAGAAAGGTCTTTCTAAAATTAATGGAAAATCTTTATTGATGAAGTTTTGGCATAACCAAGAAATCTGTAGGAATAACGTACTTGCCAATTTGAACTGGTACATTAGTAACCACACTTATTGGTTTTACTAAATAACAGTTTAATAGAGTAACGTTTTCAGAAACAAGTACATCTAATTCAGTTGAGTATCAAAAAAAAAATTGAATTAGCTTGTAGTTTCTCTAGAACATATATCATAAATAGCTTTAAAAAACCAATCTTATTTCACATTTATGTTTTGATATATGTATATCTCCTGGATCATCGAGCTTGAAAATTGCTAGAATCTTATTTTTCTTCTTATTTCTTCATAGATTTAAATTCCTACATTTTATTATTGTTCTCAACATTGTTCAGTTGCTTAACCTTTTATTCTCAAGTTATTGTCAATTGATTCGAAATGTTTTCAACTTGCATATTCTTAGTTATAGCTTTTTCAACTTCCCTTGTTATTGCATTAATAACAAATAATTTAGCTTCATGATGATTTAATTCTAAAGATTCATTATCATCAGTTTGTTCGTTATTAGATTCATCAGAATTTCCATAGATATCTTCATTATAGAAATGGAAAGTGACAATCTTCTTTTCAAATTCCATAGACATTGTTCCTTCAAAGATATCTGACTTTGTTTTAGTTAATTAAGGAATGGTCTTCCTAAGAGTATAGGTGGGGACTTTAATGATATTGAGTCTCATATTTCCATGACATAGAAGTCAACCAGAAATACTAAGTCATTCACTTTTACTAAGACATCTTCTAGTAAACCATAAGGTTTAATAACTGTGTTGTCAGCTAAGGTATAGAAGTCAACCAAAAATACTAAGTCATTCACTTTTACTAAGACATCTTCTAGTAAACCATAAGGTTTAATAACTGTGTTGTCAGCTAAGGTAAGATTAATAAGTGTATTAGTTAACAAACCTATTTTTAATGACTCATATAGTTTAAGTGACATAACATTAATCGATGCTCCAAGATCAAACGTCGCAAAATCTATTAAAAAGTGTTAGGGAATGTCCTAAAGGTCAATCTACAAACATTGTTTTTCTTATAATTTTAGTTAATAGTGTTTTTCATTTGCTATTTTATTATAAGTGATTGCATGTTTACCTTATAATAAGATCCACGGGTATTTGTTGAAATATCCTAAATGTCCCTAGTCGGTCATTATGCTGGGAACTATAATGAATTAAGACTAGTGTGAATCTTGATTGATGGTCATGTGATGATCATGTGTATAACGATACGAATCGAGATCATGAGTACTTGTTAGGGAACAAGGTACTAGACAAACCCACTATGAGAACACCATATGGACTAAGTCATAGATGTTACTAATGATAGCTATATCGTTTAGTTCTTTGACTTTAGATTACCATAGACTTCAATATTAGGAGCATGGTAATTTGAGGCAATCGAACATTGTTTTTAACCGGATGATTATAAATATTGTCATTGGTTAACATGTGAATAATATGTGAAGGAATGTAATCAAGATAGAATTTTTCCCTCTTGTATAGAGAGAGATACAAGTGGATATTTCTTTATGTTATCTGTTAAATGGAAAAGTCCAAGTTAATTAGTTAATTGATATGATCGATATTACTTAGATGATTTCAGTCAACCTAAAGATCGAGATTAGTACGATTGAACATTAAGGGTGACTTTCAATGCCTTATTTTTAATCAAAAGATATCACATGACAAAAGGATATCATATATGTTATTCATTAGGTTGTATCGATTTTGATATTCAAGCTACTTGAGTAGTCATAATGCCTTGCTAGAGACCGCTTATGACTTATGTACGAAAATGGTTTTGGCTCACTACCAACATTGCATGAACCTATTAGGTCACACATAAAAAAAAGCTTTGGGCAATTTCAATTGGTCCAAAGTAATGAATTTTATATGATAAGACTCATGATAAAAAAACCTTACGATTTGTTATACAATAACTTATTAATAGGGGCATCTGTGTAATTTGCATGAATTACCTAAATTAAATAGTTTTATTAAGAAGAGGTTTTTAAAACAGCTTATCTATACATATAAACAGAGGTTGAAACCTTAAAAACAAATAAGATTTTTGTTTTTACTATTTTTGAGTTCTCTGGATTAAGGGAGAGAAAGAAAATCATTTTAATTATTTTTTTGGGCTAGCACTCCAAATTGTGGTCACTGTTCATGTGAGGATTTTGGATAGAGAACGTGCACTTGAACGTCTTGAAAATCGATCAATTAGAGAAGGAAATCATGGATTAAGATATGATTTACTTTTGTAGATCTAGTTTAATAGAACTTATTTTCGATCATGTTAGGTTTTTCAAAATTGTTTTGAATTTTTTGCTATGTATAAACCCCAAAACCCAACAAGAAGTCCCTATTGTAACAGGAATTCCAAACATTCCTAGATTGAAACATTTCTAGGGTATTTTTTTTTTAATTAGAGAGAACAATTTTTCTCCCAAATTTTCTTTAGTTTATTCAAAAAATTTTTCCTTTGATTTAGAGAATTCTTTCAAAACTTCATCGTAATTAGTAAAATTGCATAATTGATTCCATCATTGGTTTATTGATTTTTTTTCCTAAACGCTTCAAGAATCTCTTCATTGTTTTCTTCCTCCCCTACATCAGCTAATCATTGTCTAATGGTAGAATCTGAATACATATTTTCATTCAAATTATCTAAAATTTTATCATTTTTATCCTTGTCAATTAATTCAGACTTTTGTAAAGATTTTTCATATGCTTCAACTCTTGCTAAATACCATAGGTATAGCCTTCTAGGAAAAGGTATATTTCAAATGTTTAGCCATCCATTATCTAGTAAGAATGTCATTAGCAATCATTTATTTTTCTTCTTCTTTAATAGTCTTATGAGTTTTTTTTTATTTTATTTAAGTATCTTCCTAGTTATAGGTGTATATTTCTTATCACTAAATAAAGCATTAACTTGTACTTAATTAGTAAGAGCAACATTGGCTTGAGTAGGTGCTTTAGCTTGATAACTTTGTAGAGCATTTAACCTACTTATTTTTAAATTCATTTGACTTAACTAATTTTTTTAGTTGAGTAATCATGGTATCAGATTTAATCGGATTTTGAGAAATTTGTGTTAAATTTTTATGACTTTGGTTCATAAAAATATGCAGGATTTGATCTAAATTTGGATTTATAGGTAGAGTATTTTGTTGAGGTTGCTGATTAGGTGTAGATTGCATCTGAGCACTTGGTCAATAAGTATTGTAATTTTGATTGTGAGGACCATAGTTGAGATTTGGATTTGGTTTCCAGGATAATAAGTATTATTATTATATTGATTTCATGGTGGACCAAAAAATTGAGTCATTATTGTATTAACCACTTCAGTTTTTTCTTCATGTAGAGTAGGACAAGCATCAATTGGATGTGTAACCTCATTACAAAATCCACAAGCTTTAACTTGATAAGATCAATCATTAACTAACAGTTTAACCATCTTAGATAGTTCATCAATTTTATCGTCAGAAGCATTATTTCTTATATTATCAGCTTCATAGAGTTTCTTTCTTGAGGATTTAATCTTTTCACAATATTGCTTTGATTGTTTTGCCATTTTATTAATTGGTTCTTTTGCTACAGTAGGTGTTGTCTCAAATAAAGATCCACCGTATAATGTGTCTATAACCTTTATTCAAAATGATTGAGTCTTTCATTAAAATATTATAATAAAGCTCTTTAAGTATATTCATGTTGTGGACAAGAAGAAATTAACCTTTGGAATAAATCCCAAAACTCATTTAAGTTTTCATCATCTTTCATCTTTACAACTGTAATTTGTTTTTTATAGGAATTATTTTTTGATGTTGGGATATATTCATTTAGGAAAGCTTCTAACATCTCGATTATGTAGTTATTGAATCTTGTGGAAGATAGAACAACCAATCTTGTGCTTGATCTTTCAATGCAAAGGAAAAACATTAAGTTTGACTTAATCTAAAGTACGTTCTTTCCGTTTCATCCCATTAACTTTATGATGATACTCCCTTATGAATTTATATGGGTCTTCATTATCTTTACCATAAAAGGTAGGCAAGGCACTAATAAATCGAGAACTAAGTTCAAATTCTGGAAATCCATCGGCGTATGCTATGCACATAGGCTCATATATTGTAACATTTTGATTTGCTTGTCTAAATGTAAGTTCTCTATTATTGTTATTATTATTGAGAACTCTATTTTCATTATTATAATTAATGATATTGTCATTAATTTCACTATTGTTATACTCCATTCTATTAGCTGAAATTTCCCTAAGTTGAAGTCTTAAACTCCGATTAAAATTTTTATCTATTTCAAGATCAAATGGATGTAAGGATCCTATTGAATTAACATGACGAAGTGTATAGACCATACAACATTTAAAATCCTTAGAAATTATTTAAACGTCCCAAGTGACAACGCCAAAAATTTACATTTGTAGCTCGTGAACAATAGTTTCCCGTATTTTTCTATTATTTGTAGTAGTGGTAAATGGACATCGTTTCCATAGAGATTTTGGAAACTTTAAACGAAAGTATTTTTTTTCTTATTTTTATTAATTTAGTTAATCTAATTAAACGAGAATTAAATTACTAAATAACTAAAATATGTAACTACTAACTTAATTAACCAAATTAACTAACTTAATTCAAACAATTTAATTGAAACTAAATCAAACAATACTCGAATTCAATATAAATATAAATATCTCAAACAAATATCTAAACAAACCCCCACTAAGCAATGTAATCTACTTGGATTCCCTTCAAACACTGGAACATAACATCACTTCATACTATAGTTATAATCATAACACATGGAATCTTAGAATCATTAAATCCTAATTCATAATAGGTCGATAGCCTTTAGCCGGCCACCGATTTTTCTATATTCAATGGAAAAACCACATTCTTATCATTTTAAATCTATCCATTGGATAAAATACAACACCATAGAAATACGATAGCATTAACACTCAATGAAAATCATTGCTAATCTAAGCCAATATCAACTGAAGCCTCATATTAAACTACTTAGATATAATCACCTAGAACATCCACTCGAGAAAAACCTATATATTAATCCTACTTACTACTTCAAAAATTTTGTTAATAACTAAAGACATAGAATCAGAATAAAAATACCATAATACACATTTGCAATTATGCATGCAATATTAATTTTCTTCAGTACTAATACGCAAAAAATTGTTAAATATGTGATTGACATGTATGAATAGATTTAAAGCATTATTTTCATGATTCCTTAATTATAATTATCTAGCAATCCAAAGTATATAAATGTCTTGGGCTTGTTTAGATTGATAGACAACTCGGTCATGTTGGACATAAACAATGCAAATATATAATTAAAAGAAATTATGAATAAATACATAAATACCTATTAAAATAAATCAAAGCTCTAATGTAGCTTAAAACCTCAACTAAAATATATAGATTAGGTTAAAGATAAAGCAATAGAAAGTAAAGGAGAGAATTATTTCGAAGCTCTCTAGTCTTATTTATAGTCTTCCTCCATGTACATATCCTAGATAAAGTCAAATTCTTCATATTAATATAAAAGAACCCATAAGCGACCTTAGTCAGTCACTGATTTGGCTCTTAGTGCTCCACCTATTCAGTTGGATGTTTCTAGTATATTCTTCAATTCGCTATGGATTCGCTGACACTTTCCTGCTGCTGTTTTAGGTGGTGATTCCTTATGTAAACACAAATAGCTAGCTAATTACTGAACTTCTTCTCCAGGTGACTGTTTTGCTCTTTTCCAATTTTTCTTCCATTTTTTCATTTTCCTATTTAAATCCTAAAATCAAAAAAACAAAAGAATACCTAGTGTAATTTCATTATTTATATATATATATATATATATATATAAATTAACATAAATTACACTATAAAACATGTCTAATTATTGATTTTTCATTTAGGACGACCTTTTTTAGCCACCACTCAAGTTGTTATGGATATTCTGAACAAAATCATCACTTTAATGAATAATGGTCGAGCACTCATTTTAAGGAATGGCACTAGAGTAGATAATCCTAAATTTTTGTTTAGATATCTAACCTAATTCTAGAAGGGTTAATTCGAGCCAACGACGAAAAACAAAAGCTATCTATGGGAGGTTGCGCATATTGTATGTTTATTTAAGTTTATTTAGAATTTAATTTAGTTTAGGTTATTTCAATTTATGATGTTTTTATTTTCTCCCTTTTTTACTCTTTTATTGGAAATATTTTCAGAACTTAATCTTAAAGGTAACTTCCATTAAGGGGGAGTGATGGAGTTATTTTTGCTTAGATGGCCTTTACGCAAGTGGCATTATTTACTTGTTTATTTATATGTTTATTTATTTAGTTATTTACTAAAAGTATTTATTTAGTTACATATCCTTAAGTTACATATCCTTAGGAAACATTCGGATTTTTAGTCAATTCTACCTTAACATGAGTTTTTATAAATGATATATAAGTTAATTATAGAAAAAACTACAAAAAACACTAACTTAGGCTCGACGATTCCCTATCAAATTGGAATAACACTGAGAATCGCTACCAAAATCGGTAGAAGTATACAAAAACTTTAGTTAAAATTAAAGACTAGCAGAATCCCAGCGATTCGCCTTACAAATGAATCGTTGCTTAGATCGGTGGGTCACTGAATCTCACAACCCACCGATTCACCTAGCAATTTCTCTGTGACTCCACTTAACACAGAATTGTTGGGCATGATTTTTGGTTTTTAAAATAAAAAGCCAAATTGCCACACAACACCAGCTCATTCACACACCAAATCTTTGTTTTCTTCACCAAAATCTCAATTTCTCGCCTAGATTCAACCATCCTAAACTCAATTCCATAATATTTAAGTGATTCTAACTACAATTGAGTCCCACTCAAGCTTAGATTTTTCAATTTTGGAAGTGTTGAGCCAAACTAAGATTTTAAGGAATTCTGCCTAGAGTTTGGATGAAAGGTCTATAGGAGTTATAGAGAGTAAATCTTGAGAAATTAACTCTTAAAAAGGTAATTACCTCAACCCTAGCTCTTTACTTTAACAATTTTTTTTTATTTGAAGGATTTTATCAAGTTTTATAATCCTTTTCAAAAAAATTTGTTGGAATTAATTCAATTATCGTGAATAAATTGTTTTATTTATTCTATTAGACTTGAAGTTATGATTTCATTGATCATTGGTTAACAATTTCAACAATTTCATAATTTTGCTATAATTAAACGCATTTGCAATGGCTTGAAAATCAATTTTAAGATGAGTTTGAGGTTTTCTTATAGTTTTGTTTTAATTTAATTTGCTTTGTTTTTTAAAAGATTATTACAATTGCCTTGCCATATTTAGAAAACCAATTTTGAAGTTTATATTTGAGTTAACACTTTGATGCCAATTTTATTTGAATTTTTCGATGAATTACTAGCAAGCTTTCCAAATGAATTTCTCCTTTTAAAATAAAGTCTTGAATTTTATCAAATTATTTTTCACAACATTGTTTTTAAGATCTACTTGTTTATTTATTTTTCGACATAATTTTTATGATCTACTTGTTTATTTATTTTTTGAATTGTAAGTTTTGTAATTAAGACATTGGTCGGAGGAGGTAGAGGTAAAAGCTCACGAGAGGAGAAGGGAAGGCTCTATTAGTTGAGAAACCTAATAAAAAATGTAAAGTTTCACCTATACCATTTGGCTAACGAGGATTTCGATGAATAACCACGGAACTAGAGTACCAAGAACCTTCTCCACTTTTAAGTTTTACCGATGAGTTGGAGGGAGAGGAAGAGATTGAGGAGACACTTAGTATCTCTTTATATGCCCACAACCTAATCAATTCCTAAGCTCTCAATAGGATATAAAGCGACATTAGTAAAAAGAAGAAAATCATACAATAGAGGTTTCAACGTTCATAATGAAGTTAAGTATGGGCCTAAAATTATGAAGATAGTAAAGGAGAGGAACTGGGGTTGTTAACTAGGAACTTTTATGCTGATAATAACGCAATGTCCTTTGTTGAAATGAGTTATGAAGTTTTAGTGAGATAGTTTTATGCTGTTGGGCACATAGACAATAATAAAACATTACCCATAGTTCGAGGAAGGCTAGTGGACTACTCACCTGCAAGAATAAACTAGTATTATGGTTTACCAGAATTCCATTGGAGACAAGCCAACGAGTACCTAAAACACGAGTATGTGTTTATACACAGACTTCCCCATGAGACCATTTGAAATAATTTAGATGTAATTCAAGGGAGGACGAGTATCTAAAACATATACAAATAAAAAATTTAGGAAAACCACCAAATCTTAGAGCTTTTTCTTAAACACGAGCCTTTAACCAGTTTGCAAAACTATAAGATAGTGAGCTGTAGGGCATCTCTTTTATACCACATAGTTCAAGGGATTCGTTATATTTATGTTGGTAAGATAATTTATGATTCAATTAGGAATGCCATGAACACTAATGAAAATAAAGGATTGTTTTTTTCCTTTAAGGATTACGGAGTTTTGCAAGTAAGACTGAATTCCTATGAGAGGTTTAGGGCTAGATATTTACCCTAATAGGACTATCACCAATAAAGTTATTGAAAACACCAAAAAGGTGTCAGGATATATGGATTCAAATGAGCAACGTGAAAGAAATGAGAATTACTAGAGAACAAACATAGAGAGAATGAGAATACCAGCAACGAACAAAAGAAATTATGAAAAGATGCAGACTATCGCGTATAATATCTGAATGTACAAGAGCCAAGAGCCACTAGTTGAGGACTTTGTAGGCATGTATGTGGAGTTGAAGACGATAGCCATAATGGGGTTTATATTGGGAACCTAATGAGAACTCGGAGACATGAGGAGTTGATGTTCAAGAACCAACGCGAGATCGATTGGAGCATCTATAGGACAAAGTGACTCAGAAGTAGGAAGATGCAAGGTGGGGAAGCTAACATTCAAATCCAATCCACCCAATTGAGAATGTCCAACGAGGAAGTCTTTTGTGAAGAGAACCCATTAGCGAGGGTGGATTACAAGTTATAAGATCCAGCAATGAGTTTCCAATGTCAATCGCCATGCTAATGGGATGGTGGTGATGATGCGACATCTGGACGACGAATCTAATCTTTCATTCTTCAAGTTGTTATCCTTCCTTTGGTGTTATTGTAAGAGGTCTATGTTTGTAATGTTCTCATATGAATGATGTGTTGTGAATTTCTTATACATTTGCTTTAGTGTGTGCACATTTTATACAACGGTTTGATGTGTTCATCTCAATTTAAACCTTATAATGCTAATCAGTTTATCAATTTATCAAGTTTTCAATTACTTATAAGGTTCATTCTTATGTTAGTAAATTATTTAATTTGTTTGTTTATGCTATACGAGGTATTTGTATTTTTGTTGGAAACCTGTCTTTATTTTTAGACCTTGAGGACAAGGTTTGGAATGAGTTTGGAGGTATTAGGTGAAATCAAGTATGAAGATGTGAAGTATGGAAGAAACGAGAGGTAGAATCTATCTAAATATTAAACAATATGAATTTTAAGAATTTTCCACAATATAGTTAATATTTTTCCATTTCATTTGACTTTATTCAGTTAGGAATATAGAATTGAATATAATTTTGATTTAAATGTAAGTGATATATTATTAGTCCCCATGAAAATAAAAATTTTATGATGGAAATGAATTGTTATACCATATTTGACTTAACTTAGATTGTGAATACATTAGAGGAGTTTAGAGGGGATTAATTGTTTTATGTTAGACATTATAGTGAGTAGAAGATCGAAACAATAGAGCATGATAAATAAGACAGATTTATAAGAATCTTGTTATACAAAGGTTATTGATCAAGTATTTTATATATAAGTAATGAAAAGAGTGTATGCCACAATTTAAGAGGAAAATATGAAGTAATCAATAAACTTTACTTAGTTGGAAAGAATGTTTCCTTGACTATAGTGAAAGTGAGAGAAAGTAACAAAAGTTTTTAAATGAAGTAATAGAAAGACTTACAGATTTCAAAGCGAATGGGTCAGGGAATCTAGAGGTGGAAAAAATGAGTGGAAGAATTCTTATAAAAAAAGAATAACGGAATCCAAAGAAAATGGAGTAGGAAATCGTATGAATGCAAAATAAATATGAAAAACAAATGAATATAAATATATATAGATAAAATTAAAGAAGAAAGAAAGATATATATAAGAAAATGGAAGGAAGTGTGTGAAAAATCTACAAGTAAAAGATTTCGCTCGAGAGATTATGGCTAAGTTAAGTGAAGTATATCATTATATTTTAACAAATGAATGTGAAATGATGATTATTGATGAATAAAAATACCTATCGACTTTGATTGTGGTGATGTTTTAAATATTGTTTGAAAATGAGATTGATTTAGTTATTTTTGTATTTTGAGATTCTACATTAGTCATTTTCATTAAATCTTTCTATTATATCATGATTCTTATGTTTATGAAGGTAATGTTTCTATTTAATGATCATTTCTGTTTCGGAATAAGAGTATATAATTATGAAAACAAAACGAGGGAAGAAAAAAAAAGATTAATAGTATTCCTTTGCTCGAAACAACAAAGTGCTAAGTTTGGGAGTATAAGTCAATAAATAGATATGTTTTGTAGTACATTTAAGGATGATTTAGATATAAAAAATTATATTACATAGAATTTTCTCTTATTTTTGTTTTTAGGCGATAAATCGAATATATGAAGAACTAGAGTAAAAAGGAAGATTTTGAAAGAATTAATCAAGTGGAAAGAGTATGTGAAGAATTATCAAAAGTGAAGGAAAAAAAACAAGGATTTAGTACAAGTGTTTCTTGAGCGATTTGCATGTACACGTGAATCGCCACACAGATCGGTGGAAACCAAGACCACTTTTCCAAGGATTCTCCTTGCGATTCCTTGGTGCTTCTACTTAAACCAGAATCGCCGAGTAATTGTTGGGTCTAATTTCGAGAATTTAAGATAACTACGAGATATTTGAGTTAGTTTGGGATATGAACTACTTAGAATATTATATATACGACCCTAGGGCTACGAAATCAGTTGCCCTTGAGTACTTATATCAATGTTTAATTACTCTAAGAGCCATAGTTTATTATTTTACTTTATTGCTTTATTATTCATTGCTTTTGGATAAGATTTGAAGATTTAAAGTATTGATTATAGACATATTTATATATGCCTTTTATTTACTTTATTGTGATGTTATTTATGAATATGAGTAAGTGATTTATCAATCTAAATAATGGCCGAACATGAACTAGATCAGCTTTTCAATGCAGTTATGATGAGATGATTATGGGCTTAATGCTTTTAGCCAATCGTATTCTTCGATTCACTAATTTAATAGATTATTAATTGATGATTTTAATCAGGAACTTTGTATTGCATGCATAGTTTACAATGTGTATTGTGATATTTGGATTTATTATTTAGTTTAAAGTACTAACTAGGATTGTTTGAAAGTTGTTACCATTTAGATGTCCTAGGTGAATTTAGATCTCAATCTAATGTTGAACTAGCTTTTTGAATGTGTTAGATTAAGTAGTTCAAAGTTTTCACAAAGTGTGATGCAGTTTTATTACGTGAAGTTAATGCCTTTGTGTATTAAAAGTGGTTAGTTAAATAAAATTAGAACGTGGCTTTTCCAGGTATAATGAGAACTATTAGGTGGCTAAAGGCTGTTTACTTATGATCATAGTTTAATGATCAATGGTATTTTATAAAGTATGCTCATAACTATATGACTGAAGTAACATGCTTGGATTCAAAAGAATTGATATTTCATTGTTCTTGATGTTTGTTTAGCTATTTACTTATAATTGAATTGAGTTTATTTGAATATTAGTGAATTTAGATTACGTTAAGTTAGATTAATTAGTTTATTTAATTATTATTGTATAATATTAAAAATTGGATTAGTGATTATCAATTTCCATTTTAATTAAATTAAATATAATAAATAAAAATAATAAAAACCACTAAAACACCTATTTCCTAGAGAAGTTTGACATATCCCTATAGAGATGATCCTATTTATCACTACTACAAATAATAAGGATATAAGATAAACTTATTTTACACGCTCAACAAGTATCAATACATGGTGTAATCTATATGAATAGCAATGTGTTCCTGCATAGCATGCTTATTTTCCTCAATACTCATTAATGTGACATCATTCAAAGTTTCCTCTTGATGACAACTTAAATTTTCCTCATTGATTTAGCACTCACCACTTTTGAACATATCCATTTGCAACTATAAATTTACCTCTTTATGATATAGTTGGGCCCTTTGTTCAGATTGTTAGATGAATTCTTTGGTTATTGAAAATCGAGCCGCCATCATATATATTAGAGAATGTTCTTGTTGTTGAGGAATTTGAGGACTTCGAACAAAATCGAATAATTTAGGTTGTGTCGGTGCATTCATCCAATCATTACAAGAAAAAGGATATTTAAGGATGGGATTTTCAATTACTAAATAATGCTTTCCCAACATTAAATAATTTTAGTGTCCAAAAAAATCCCATCAACGCCCGTTACTAAAGGCTCCGAGGCTAAAGGTATATAGTGACGGGATTGAGTCCCGAGGTTAGAACTTATTAGTGACCTTACCATTCCTGTAACTAGATTACTCTTTTAACGATAAGAATTCCCCTCACTATATAAAAAGTTTCCTATCACTAAAAAAATAAAACAAAAAAACAAAATTCTTTATTATCTACATTGTTTTCTTGTCTCTAAATGTCATTTTTTGTGATTAAAATGTATTAGATCCCTTCATTTGCTTTTGTAACCTGTTATTAAATAGATATTAAGGACAAAAATGTCAACATAATAAAAAAATATCCTAATTATAAAAAAGCAGTACATTATATAATCAATTTTTGGGTACAACATAAGCATTTTTTATCAGTCTTACGAAAAAATTAGAATGAATTTATTTTAAATGTATGCTTACAACAAGCATAACTTTTGATAAACACTTAATTTAATTGTAAGTGGTCTTTATAGGTTTTTGTCAACTCCTATGATATAACTCGTTGTCCTTCAAGTCTCTTTGCTATGATGAAAGTCCAATTCAATATGTCGTATCCACCAAAACAATTTTCTAGCCAAGAAAATAATATAAAACTTGCATCGGATATAATTCAAATAGATTTTTAATATATTCGACAAAACTCAAATGTATTTCAAGAAACCACATCATAATATAAGACTTACCTCATATATAATTCAAATAGATTTTAACAGCTTCGACAAAGCTCAAATTTATTTCAAGACACTATATCATAATATAAAACTTGTCTCAAATATAATTTTTAGATTACTCGAAATTAAATATGCCTTGTGATGCCTTTTTATCTCTCTCTGTAATGGTTAATGATAAGCTTTTGTTGCCTTCCATTAGTTAAACTAATAATAAAATATATTCTAATTGAGGATTCCAAGTCATGGGTGGAAGTATGATTTATCTTTTTGCATATTTGAATGCTTTTAGACAAAACAAACAATCTTTACCCATACATATATATTACATCAACTGTTAAACAATTCACATACCAAGCTATTCAACATTACTTCACTTAACTAATTATAAAGTATAGCAACTCATGTAATCTTATCCATGAATGGAACCCTAGCCATGGAAAAGTTTGTTCAACACATTGATAAAGAGAAGTATATTTCTCTAAAGTAGGTCAAGTAGTGAGGCATACTATTTTAAACTTACGTAAACGACAATGAATCTAATTCTCTTCAAGTAAATTATATAAAAGCAAATAATTACAAGTGCTTAACTTCTATTTTATTCAACGAATTAATCTTTATATTCATATATTCACACTGCTAAAAAATTTGTCCAAATGCCTATTTCATTTAGTTATTGAAACCTCTAATAAAAAAAGTTATTAAAACCCACACCATTTACTAGTGAAGAAACAAATAACAAAAAATGTAAAATAATCATACCTAAGACAAGATTGACCCCATAGTTACTCATAAGCCCATCAATATCGATTTAGGCTTTTATCATTTGAGTACTCCACTTCATGCATCTCCCCAATCTTTATGTTGATTTACAAAAACTCGAACACCTAAAAAGCTTCTCAACCATAATTCCTCAACAAAAAATGAAACAATAAAAAAGATGACCATAAAAACCACATAAATCAAGCAAGCTAAGAATTCAACTCAGTTAAATATATATACATATATTAGTAATTAAGTTAAAGCTCAATATCATCATCACAAATATTGAAGCATCACACATTTGTAGGCATATGTACATACATTTACAAGACAAAGATAATTAGGCAAACTCAACCAATATAATGTTATTCTAGCATCTCGTATCTCTAAAGATTAAAAAAATGCTACATATAATTGACAATTATACCTCTTTAATAATTTTTTGCAAGTAGTCACCCCTTAACAACAATTTTAACACTTACACACATGTAAGACTTGATCTATCTATCTTTGTTAAAAAAAAAAAAAACTCTAATGCAAAAGTTTAGAGCATAACTGAGTTTCACAAATTATACAAAAGAACAAGTTGAACAAAGAAATGAAAGTAAACAAAGTGATATACAAGTCATAAGTGTCTCTAATTACCTATAGTTTATCCTAAGTCTACAAAATATCAAGTATATATGTAAATACAATTAAAAAAGACACCTACAAAATGGCAAAGGGGAGGGCTGCTCTGATCTCTCAGAGTAAGTCACCAATCACTGGCGCCTAGACCTTACTCGCATGTTGATCGACAATTGTCACCAAATGAGTCAATTGCAATGAGTAAAGCCAAAATGACATCGACAATAATGCATGTAATAATAAACAGTCCGTGAATCATGTAGGAAACAAAGAAAGCAGTAAGTAATTAAAGTAGTTACGAAAACCGAATGCGGGTGCCATATGGTCAGGGTCATAGAGTTGCGACAGCGCCAGGAAGACTCGGGTCGTAGGACATGGTAGTGTTGGGTTTTGGGGTTCATACGCAGCGAAAAATTCAAAACAATTTTGAAAAACCCCAACAGGATCGAAAATAAGTTCCATAAAACTAGATATACAAAAGTAAAACTACACCTTAATATGTGTTTTCCTACTCTGATTGTTTGATCTCCAAGACGTTCAAGCACCCGTCTTCCATCAAAAATTCACAAAAGAATGGTGACCATAATTTAGAGTACTAGCCCCTAGGGAGATCAAAAACGTTTTTCTTTCTCTCCCAAAATCCAAAGAACTCAATAATAGTAAAAAGTAAAATCTTATTTCATTTTAGAGTTTCAACATTTATTTATATGTGTAGATAAGCCCTTACTTAAAATCCTACTCGTAATACAACTATTGTATTTAGGCAATTTAAGCTAATTAAACGCACGCCCCTATTAATAAGTTATCATATATCAAATTTTAAGGGCTTTTATGTCATTAATATTATCATATAAGAATTCATAACTCTAGACTAATTGAAATTGCGCAAAGCCATTCTTTATGTGCGACCTAATAGGTTCATGCGATGTTGGCAGTGAACCAAAACCATTTTGGTACACACGTCATAAGTAGTTTCTAGCAAGACATTATGACTACCTAAGTAGCATGAATATTAAAATCGATAAAACCTAATGAATAACATATATCATATCCTTTTGTAGTTCAATACCTTTTGCTTAAACATAAGGCATGGAAAGAAACCATTAATGTTCAATCGCACAAATCACGATCTTTAGGTAGACAGAAAACATCCAAATGACATTTACCATATTAATTCATTTGGACTTGGCCATTTGACAGTCTAACATATATAAGGATCCACTAATATTTCTCTCTATACGAGATGGACAAATTATATCTTGACTACATACCTTTAAATATTATTGACGTGGTAACCAATAAAAATCATTATAGTTGTTCGGTTAAAGAAAACGTTTGATTGTGTCAAATTACCATGCCCCTAATATTGAAGTATATGGTAATCTCAAGTAGAAAGACTAATGATATACCTATCATAAGTAACACCTATGACTTAATCAATGTGGTGTTCTCATAGCGGGTCAGTCCAATACGTTCTTACCATAACAAGTACTAATGTTCTCGATTCATATCCCTATACGCATGATCATTACATGAGCATTGATCAAGATTCAAACTAGCATTAATTCAATATAATTCCTAATATAATTATCAACCAGGGACATTTAAGATATTTCATCAAATACCCATGGATCTTACTGTAACGTAAACATGCAATCACTTATAATAAAATAACAAATGAAAACCTTAATTTTATAAACTAAAATTATAAGATAAAAAATGTTTGTAGATTGGCCTAGGACATATGCCCTAACATCTCCTACTTGCACTAGGGCCAATGATTCATGTTTCTAATACCTAATGACCTAACATGACCATCATGTTTCACTTGTGGAAGAGCCTTCGTCAAAGGATCTGCAACATTATCTTCTATACGAAATCTACAAATCTTCACGTCTCCCTTCTTAATGATTTCTCGAATAATATAAAAACGTTTAAATATATGTTTGGATCGGTGGTATGATCTTGGTTCCTTGGCATGTGGTAAGGCTCCATTGTTGTCACAATATAAGTAAACAGGGTTAGCCAAACTCGAAACCACACCAAGTTTAGAGATGAACTTTTTGATCTAAACTAACTCATTACCTGCATCGGAAGCTGCAATATACTCAACTTCTATTGTAGAATCTATCATAATGTCTTGCTTCAAAATTTTCTAGCTCACTACGCCGCTATTCAAAGTAAACACATATCTAGACTTCGATGTGAAGTTATCTAGATTAGTTTGAAAACTTGCATCTATGTAACAATTTAAAAAAGCTCGTGTTCCAAACTTCCATTGATCAAGAACACTTCTTTAGCCCTTCTCAAGTACTTAAGAATGTTGTTTACTGCTATCTAGTGACTCTCACTAGGATCAGACTAATATCTACTTATTGCGCTTAAAGCATATGATACAGGTCGAGTACATAACATGGCATACATAATAGATCCAATAGCTAATGCATATGGAATCGTATTCATGCATTCTCTCTCATCATTAGTCGTAGGCAATTGAGTCTTATTGAGACTTATACCATAAGACATTGGCAATGACCTTTTTTAGAGTCTTGTATACTTAAACTATTCAGTACCTTATCTATATAAGCACTCTAACTTAGACCGGTTAGCCTTTTTGTTCTATCCTTATAGATATTAATCCTAACGATTAAAGCTGCATTTCTAAGTCCTTTATTGAGAAACACTTCCCTAACTAAGACTTTACACTTTACAAGGTTAGGATGTCATTTCAAATGAGGTATATATCATCAACATACAGTACAAGGAAAACAACAACACTCCCACTGACCTTCTAATATACACAAGGCTCATCTTCGTTTTTAATGAAACAAAATTCCTTAATTACTTCATCAAAACGAAGATTCCAACTTCGAGAAGCTTGCTTTAATCTATAAATTGAACTTTGAAGCTTGCAAACAATCCTAGAATTCTAAGGATAAACAAACCCTTAGGTGTATCATATACACGTCCTCAAGTAAATTTTCATTAAGAAAAGTTGTTTTAACATCCATTTGCAATAGCTAATAGTCATAATATGGAGCTAAGACAATTAGAATTATAATGGATTTAAACATGGCTACAGGAGAAAAAAGACTCTTCATATTCAACACCTTGAGTTTGCCAAAAACCTTTTAACTAGTAGTGCTTTATAATTATGCATATTGGCATCCATGTCCGTTTTCTTCTTAAAAATCTTTTTACATCTAATGTTCTTACCATGTTCATGTAAATAAACTAGGTTCCAAACTTGGTTATCATAGATGGATTGCATCTCAGAATTCATGGCACTAAGCCATTTATCTGAATCAGGGCTAGACACAACATCCTGATAACTAGTAGGCTCATTTTGATCCATAAGCAACACCTCACTATTATTAGTAATAAGAAATCCAAATCTCTTAGGCTTAACTTCTTACCCTATCAAACCTACCCGGGCCTTGTGATACCTATCGAGGTTAAACTAGTTTAAGAATTTGTGATCTTCCTTTGTCGGTTGAGTGTTTATCTGTGGTTCTTAAACTTCTTAAAGACTTACTTTATTTCCATTGTTGTCTTTTGAAATGAACTATCTTTCCATAAAGGCACCATTCTGAGCAACAAACACTTTGTTCTCAGTAGTAATATAAAAGTAGTATTTTATAGTTTCATTGGGATAACTAACAAATACAAAGTTGGTAGATTTAGCTGATAATTTTTTTAGAGATTTGCCATTGTACAAAAACCACAAAGCCCAAATTTTAAGGAAAGAAAAACTTGGTTTTTTTCCAAACCACATCTCATGTGGTGTTTTATCAACTGCTTTAGAAGTGACACGATTCATTGTAAATGCAGCAGTTTCCAAAGCATAATCCCAAAAATAAATATGAGGATCTGCATGACTCGTAATAGATCAAACAATATCCAACAAAGTCTGATTCCTCGTCTCAAAAACATCATTCCATTATGGAGTTGCTAAAGGGATTAACTGTGAGAGAATCCCATAGCTTTTAAGATGATCATCAAACTCTTGGCATAAATATTCACCACCTAGATCATATTGAAGTGCTTTAATAGTTTTACCAAATTGATTTTGCACGTCATTATGAAATGTTTGAAACAACTCAAAAGACTCACCTTTATGTTTCATGAGATACACATAACCATATTTGTTGAAATCATCAGTGAAAGTAATAAATTACTGATAACCACCTCTAGCCATTATGTTTATAGGACCGCATACATCAGTATGTATTCAACCCATTAAATTACTTGCCCCTTTACTATGTCCAGTAAAGGTACTCTTTGTCATCTTGTCTAGTAAACAAGATACATATGTTTCATATGTTTAAAAATCAAATGAATCTAAAAATCCATCATTATGGTGTTTAGAAATGTGTTTCTCATTTATGTTGCCAAGACGATGTTGGTAAAGGTAGGTTTATTTCAAATCATTTGACTTGAACCTTTTTGTATATACAATACGAATAGGAGTAATCTATAGACATTTTCATGTTTAGAATATAAAGACCATCACACAAATCAACATTCACATAGAAAATGTCTTTATGAGAAATGAAGCATTTATTATTTCGCAATAATGAAATTAAAACCATCTAAATCCAAACATGAAACCGAAATGATGTTTTGCACAAGGCAGAGATATAATAACAATTATTTAAAACTAAAACAAGTCCACTTGGTAAAATTAACTCATAACATCCTAAAGCCTACATAGTAACCTTTGCTCTATTTTCAACTCGTAGGATGACTTCTCATTTCTTTAGCTTTCTGCTTTTTATGAGACCTTGCACATTAATACAAATGTGAGATCCATATCCAGTAACCAATACCTAGGAATAACTAGTTGACAAGTTAAATTCAATAATGTAAATACCTGAAGCGGCAGTCCCACTATTTTTTGTTTTTTAGATCTTCCAGATATAGCTTGTAATTTCAGAACCAATGCCTAGGTGCATGGCAGAAATGACAATTTCTTTCCTTTTCCTTTTCCTTCTAGGAGTGTGAAGTAGAAGTAGCCTTATGCTCAAATTTTTCCATAGGCTTTGTAATAGTCATAACAGCCTTGGCAGCTTTAGCATTGGATTTGCTCTTTTCTTCACAACCTTTCCTTTACGAACCATCAACACATTAGCAATGGGTTTCTTGACATTTTGCTCAGCAGTTTTAAGCATGAAAAACAACTATGTGATAGACTACTCCATGCTATTCATGTTATAGTTAATCACAAATTGTGAATAACTATCAAACAATGAGTTTAGGATCAAATTCGTAGTCAACTCTCGGCTTAAAGGAAACCCTAGTCTATCGAGATGGTTAATATAACACTTCATTTTAAGAACATGAGGTCTAACTGATGCACCCTTAACTATTTTGCAAGAATGAAGGTTCTTGACTGTCTCGAACTTCTCTTGCCTAGCATGCTGTTGGAACATTTCCATCAACATTGTAGCTATGTCGTAAGTTTCCTTGTATTCCATGTTCTTCTTAAGTTTAGAACCATGGTTTTCAATATAATGCATGCAACATCAATTGAGTCGTTGACATGCTTATTATGTGCATCCTTCGTGGCTCTTAAAGCATTAACTAGTGGTTCCTTACGAATAGGATTATCAAGGGCATATAACTTGCGTTCATGCTTATGAACAATTCTAAAGTTTTAGAACCAGTCGAGAAAATTTATCCGAGAAAACTTATCCTTCTCAAGGATGGATCGCAATGACAAAAGATTAATGTGATTTAAATAGGCCATAGCTCTACAACAAAGATTAAACAAAATTTCATTTTACTATAGAGGAATTCCCACAAAATTAACAGCCATCCTTAAAACAATAAGTTAATATAAGGGACTAAAATCCATGTTTCACCTAATTCCAAGACAGCTAAGGTATGACACTTTAAATTAGGTTATTTAGGGACATACCAATTATCAAGTCTAACCATGTAACTTTTAGTTGTTTTTTATGATATTATGACATCTGATGTCTTAGCATCTTTTATCTCATCTTGTTTCTAAAACCCAAAACCATTTTGATGTCTTTATCAATTCTAACAATTTTAAAAAAATAAGTAGTTTTTACTCAACTTGCCTCATGAAGTTAACACAATACACTCTACGGAGGCAAACCCATATTGATGTGATCGAAGCCGTGACAAATGTTTGAGAATGGATAGCACTTGACTTAAAATTTGGAAGAGGAATTTTTTATTTCTTTTAGTGATCATAAATAAACAAGATAAAAATCATATATTACAATTCATGTACAATCACTAAACAAGTTAGGAAATTTTACTAATATTGACTACCATACTAACTTCCTTGTTCTACGAACAGTTATCGGCGATCCTGCTAATCACCTAAAATTGAAAATCGCCTAAAATCTCTCATTATTTTAGTCAATCCAATTGATCAAAGCTGCCCCTTATTTTAATATCAAAAATATTAATTAAAACATTTTTAATTAACTCGGAGCCACCTCTTACTTAATATCTTATCCTAATTGACGTGCACCGAACGCGTGAATAGAATAAAGTTCTTAAACCAACTATTTTGTTGAATAGTGGCAAAGTGTCAATCCCACAGAGATTGATAGTCTTTGTAAGGTTAAAAAAATAAAAAGGAAATCGGGGGTTTTTAAATAAACTAATTTGACTAACCAAAATAAAATAAACTAAATATATAAAATAATGAAAATAATTTTCGAAATAATTAATGGTGGTCTACGGTTTCACAAAGCAGCGTCAAGATTTAATGGCATATCACAGTCTTCAATATTTCTAAAAAATTATTAGTTTAAATTCATCTAATTTAGCTATGGAAAATCGACATCCCCCAAAAATTTCTAATTCCCCTAATCTCGATAGCTAGGACGTCCGCCACTAACTACTTCCGTCATTAATGCATAACCCTAGATATCCACCAATCAGGTTTAAAACACTAACTGCAATAATAAGGATTCGTGAGAACACTAATCCTAAATAATCGAATCGCGTCCGCTTCCTTTTTAATCTAGATTTAATTGTTGCATACTCAAGAACCGAAAGGCTTTTATGGCAAACGAGTGAGTGTTCTTCACTTTATTGGTCCAAAAGTACAATTATTGATACGATACGTCCAAATAACTATAGATTGTCCACCTAAAACTATGCACTGGCAATTATATACACTAGATCTAAACCATATTCATTAAAATCAACAACAATGAAATGTGAGAAATTAAATCAAATTAAATAATAATATTATAGATCTTACAAGTTATGTCATGACTTAAGAATCCCGACTTGTTTCCCCTCCGACCTAGGCAATAATTTGATTAGCCGAGCATTATCGCGGCCTGTGGCATCAAAAAATAATAAAAGTCGATAATCAAATATAAAAGTCGGTAATCTTTAATAAAACTTAAATTCCTAATATATAAAACTACTAAAAATTTGTCCCGGGAGATGAGAGAAACTAGTTTTGGGTGTTGGTGGAGTGACTCTCATGCGGGGCGTTTTCTGGGGAAACATGTCTTTTGATTGCTCAGTTGCTGTCGCCTGCTGACATGGCGTGCTGTCATTGGTTGAAACTGCTCCTATGACGTGCTTTAGCGTGGATGGCTCGATACGTGGCGGCTGTTGACCACTCGGTTGAGAATAGAATGAATTCATGGAAGATCTGGGAGCTGGCGCATCACGCATCTAGAGGAAAGTCGAGTGGCTGTTGTTGTGAGCAAATTAAGCTGCTTGGTGGTTATTGGAAGAGTTTGTGGCGCAACGTGGCAGCACATGATTGGAGAGAAGGGTCTGTTGTGACATGTGCAAATGGTTGGCTGCCAGGTGGCGTACAACTGGGAAGTTAGAAAATCACATAAGAAGACTGAAACCGTGGGAAAAAGTGAAATGCGGATCTCGCGGCACATCGGATAGCTTCTGTTGGACAAGTGACTAATGTGTATATAATTTTCGTGTCTCCTGGCTCTCACCTACAAATAAACTGTGTAATGCGTGTCCCGAGGCATATCCTCCGGTAACTGTTCACTACATGTAAATACTCCATTTTGAGTATTTTTCTATCTCAGATTCGACCGCCCACTCCGTTTCACTTGAAAACGACAAATAAATATAATTAAATAATGTTTTAGAGACTTTCAATATTAAGTACATTAAAATAAACTGCTAAAAACCTATAAATATCGACTTATCACTAATCCAATTAGAATTTATGATACTTTGAATCCTTATAAAATTAGGCTTTGTTATATATCTCACCTATCTTATGGGATTTGTAGTTCTTATCCGATTACAAGTTTATCTCCTATCTAATAGGAATATACTAAAAGATAACAACAATGAGATATATTTTCAATATCAATTTCAATTCTTATTCATACGAAACAAGCAATTAAATCAAGAAACGAAATATTAATCATGCATTCAACACTAGAATTATATTAAACTAATCATATTAACAAAATCATGAGTTATATCTTAGAGACATACAAAATTATTGAACAAAAAAATATGTATTTAACACCATAATTATATTAAACTAATCATATTAACCTTATCATGGAGTCATACATAATTATTGAAGAAAACAAACTATGTATCCAACACAAGAATCACATTAACCTAAACATGACTTCTCCCATATGAACATAAAAAAATTTGCATTGTTCAATATGAAAACTTATATTAATCAAAATTTCCTAAACATGAATTTTATAATTGAATCAAATCATGCGTATGTATCAAATACATGATTTAACAACATGCTTTAAAACCAATTCTTGATAATAATTATCATAGAACCTATATGCACATCATATATATACATTAATTGAGATCATGTTTTCACGCATATATTATATATACATCAGAGAAAACATGCAAAGGCTTAATAGAACCGAGCCTATATCTCGATACCGCTGGTGTGTTTTTGAGTTCATACAAGCGAAAAATTCAAAACAATTTTGTAAAACCCCAATAGGATCAAAAATAAGTTCCATGAAACTAGATCTACAAAATTAAAATCATACCATAATCAGTGTTTTCCTTCTTTAATTGTTCAATCTCCAAGATGTTTAAGGGCCTGTCTTCTATCAAAAATCTATATATAAATGGTGACCACAATTTGGAGTGCTAGCCCAAAGAGAGATATAAAATGTTTTTCTTTCTTTTCTAAAATCCAGAGAACTCACTAGTAGCAAAAAATAAAATTTTAATTTTTTGGGGTTTCAACCTCTATTTATATATGTAAATAAGCTCTCACTTAAAATCTTATTTCTAATACAACTATTGTATTTAGGCAGTTTAAGGAAATTAAACATACGCCATATTAATAACGTTTCATATAACAAATTTTAAGGGCTTTTATGTAATGAATTTTATCATATAAAATTCATTACTCTTGACCAATTGAAAACATACAAAGCCTTTCTTTATGTATAACCCAATAGGTTTAGCGACATTGGAAGTGAACCAAAACTATTTTGGTAAAAAAGTCATAAGTGGTCTCTAGCAGGACATTACGACTACCCAAGTGCATGAATATCAAAATCGATATAACCTAATGAATAAAATATATCAGGAAGACTAAAAATATGCAATTGACATTGACCATATCAGTTCACTTCGACTTAGCCATTTAATAATCTAACATATTGAGGGATCCACTGATATCTCTCTCTATACGTGACAAGTAGGTATTTATATTTTTTATTACTTTATTTTAATGTATTTAATATAGAAAGTCTCTAAAATATGTATTTAATTATATTTATAGGTCATTTTTAGGTGAAAATGAGTGCTCCATTGAATCCGGGGCAAAAAATCCTCAAAATTGAGTATTTACATGTAGTGATCAAGATGCCAGACGATTTGCCTGAAGTAAAGTGTTGCACAGTGGGTAAAATAGGTGACTATAGACAAAATAACACAGGGGAGTGACATAGTTAAGTCACCTGAAACCAACTACTGTTGGATTGCCTCTAGATTCGCGTTGTGCAGGCTCCTACATATTCGCAACAATGCTGTGCGAGTTTCATTCTCTCCTCTAGCCAGCCACGTGTCACTCTGCTATTCGTTAGTAAGCAAAGCAACTACCACGCATCATCACATCCATACGCCACCACATCATTCCAGCGTTCTCTCGTCCTATTAAAAAGTGCCATGTCACCCCATCACAGTGTCCCAACCATTTCTTTCTTCTCGCCTCAGTTGCTTTGGATGATCATCGGGATTCATGCCCATGCACTCTCCTAGATTTTCGCACAAATCGTGCAAGCATTCTCAACATCTCCAACGCGACATGTGGCGACCCTCCAACATTGAATCACGTCACACGCATGTTGGACTAAGTGTTTCATCAATTAGACTCCGTCATAAGATTTTGATGGCAACAAACAATGTCAAATGGTACTAGCACGTTTGTCAAGCATTTCAGCGTAATCCATCATTATTATAACTCACAAGTTCAAAGGCTAGCAACGAATTTACGTTACCAACGAATTCGAGTTCAAATGGAATGGATAAAATGGAAGAAATAAGACTTGAAGAACTCATAATTTGATCAAGGCAAGGAAAGGCACCTAAAAGCATATATGGAGCTATGTATATCAATTGTAAGGTATAAGAAGTTCAACTACATAAGCCAAATGCATTAGATTCATGTATTTAATAAATTTCATGTTTTCAAGAACTTAAAGTCATGCATTTCATGATTTTGCAATTAGTGAGTTATAAAACGTTTTAAAGTCAAGCAAATGAGTTGTATGGCATGAACTTGTGGTGTGAATATTATTGGTTTTGATTTTGGATGCACTGGTATCAGTTTAGACAAGTTTTTGGTTCACTTTAAAACTATTTGTAGAAAAGCCCTTGTGCACTTCATGAAACAATGATTTTCCATTTTCGGGGTTTGTGAAAACTTCCAAACCACCCAAATGGGTTCTATGACCCATAATAAACATGTCTAACATGTTTTAAAAGGTTTGGTAGGGTCAAGGATGTGATAGGGGGTCGCTAACTGAAGGGCTGAAAATATTTATTTTCAGGCCTCTGCTGGTAGGCGCGCTAACTGAGAGATTAGTGTGCTAACTCCAGATTCTAGCGCGCTATTAATTTTTCTGATAGCTTTTTAAAAGTGAAACATCAACACCTTTAATTTGAATTGGTGGATTGTTCTGGACCCTTAGATCACTACAACGGCTACAAATAGTAAAAAGGGAGTTGTAGCACAAAAGGGTGAAGGTCAAACAAACACATCTACTTGAGGGCTTTAAGGGCTGATCTTATGCAAACTAAATGAGTTAAAGATATGTGTGTTAGATTCATGAACACGCTGTCTGAATCGATCTAAATCATCTTCACATCTTGAGTTGTAATATTACATCTTTCCCTACACTATTTGTGCTTAATGTATATTCGCTTTTGTGGTTTCATGCTTATGTTGTTTTGACAACATATTTACAAGTTTTTTGTTGTTAAACTTTATCTATTTGAGACCCGAGATTTTGGTTGCACTACTTGAGCTTAATTATGATCTTTCATGTGTGCATTGAATTGACTTGAAACCTAATTGTGCTTAATTTATATTCCTTTGTTTGGTTTCATTTTTATGGTGTTTTGACAACATACTCACAAGGGTTTCATTCTTAATATTAATCTATTTGTGACCCTAGATATTGACTGTACAACTTAAGCTTAAATTTGCATTTTGCATTTGTGGATCAATTAGCCATTCTTTGGAACCAACTTGAGCTTAAACTATACTCTTCCTTGTTAGTTTCAATATTGAGAGTTAGCCTATAATAGTTGATTTACAAGGCATCTTAATTGGCAAATTCTCACTTGCATTACATCATTTTAATTTACATTTGACTTGTGAGAGGAGAGCATCTTATACCGCTTTACTTATTGTAAGTGACAAATCATTCTTAATTTGTAAAGCTTGTAAGGTCTATTGGTGAATAGACCAAGTTGTGAGTCCTATTGGTATATAGGAGAGATTGTAAGTCTATCGAGAAACAGGAAAGGTAAAGTCCTAGTTGCATCTAGACAATTAAAATTCCTAGTTGAGACTAGGTGGTTCTAAAAGTCCTTATTGCGGTAAGGCAAGTGTAAATGACCTAGTGATGACTAGGCACACTACGCTTGTGGGCTTAGGGTGTTTCACTTATTGGAATATAAGTGTTGGTTCAAAATCTTAACCGGGGAGGTTAGATTGTGGATGTAGATCCGAAGGATCGAACCACTATAAATCAACTGTGTACTCCCATCTCTTCTACCCCCATATTTTAGTGTAGCATTTTACTTACTTGAACCATTCCGCTACATCACTATTACAATCACTAATATACGCGTTCATCCAAATAAACTTTTGAAGTAAACTTAGGAGATTTGCAAAGAAAGTTGTAAAAAGTTTAATTTGGCCATCACACCCAATTCACCCCCCTCTTGGGTGACCTTTAATTGGTATCAGAGCATGTACTCTTAATATTCGGATTTATATCCTAGAGCTAAAGATCAATGGCCATGACTTACGGTGTGGACGCTACCATTCCACCTATGCTTAGGGATTTTATTTTTAGGAGTTGGAGGTTTAGGTTTCGAACATACCTTAGAGCCCAATCACATGAGATATGGGGATTTTAGAAAACTATCCATACACTACGGTTAGAGTAGTGATTGATGTTGAAGTGCCTAAGCCAAAGAAAAATGGAATAGGGAAGAAAAGTGACTAGTGAGACTCGATGATGAAATTAGACATATTCTCCTTTCTAGCATTCCCGGTGACATTAAGACTAGACTTTCTTCATGCACTTCATATAGGGAGATATGGAGAAGATTAGAAGAAATTTATACTCATAGTCATGATTCTCACGTCTCATTATATTCAATCAAGTGTGATGATTTATTGCCATCTAATGACTCTTTTGCGCCTTTATCTCTTCATGATGAACAAATTCACATTACTACACATGTTTATGATAAAGATGCTTACATGCATGAAGATCTTAGATCTATGGATTCTTATGTGCCAAATAATGATGATGATAGGTCTATGCACTCTCATGCTCATGAAGGGGACTTTATTGTTGATTCATTTACATTTATTACCTTCATGATTCCTTTTTTGATGAGTTGTCCACTTTGAGCATGAAGCTTGAACTAGACTTGGACAATTTTATGAAAGAGAATGACAACTTCAAGAACATGATTCAACTTGCATTAAATGAGTTGATGACTCTTCAATGCACATTTAACAAGAGTCTTGAAAAGAATGAGAGCATTCTTGAAGAGAAAATGGCCTTAAAGAGTCAAGATCTAGTTCTTCAAGTGAGATTAGGTGAATGGACAACGTTGGGAACAAATGTCACTAATAAGAACAAGAATGTGAAATTAGAGCTTAGCCTAGAGAAATACAAGTGTCTACACTTAGAAGCTCAACTAGGGAAGTCTAGGAGGTTTTACAAGTTTAAATCATTCCATAGACCAAATAGGACTTATTCTAGAGTCAAGCCTCACATTAAGGCGTGGGTACCAAAAGAAACAGTCCTAGAAGCTAAGTCTACCAAATCCAACGGAATTTGAGTACCAAATTCCATGATACATAAAGTGAATTAGATTCACCTTACAACATGAGTGAGTATGTGAGATTTAAGTCTAACTTAAGTTTTTCAAGTGAATTCGAGTTTAGGACACATTGTTAGGAATAAGGTGTGGATCCTAGTTCTTAGACCTAAGTACCAAACAATCATAGGAACCAAAATAGGTCTTTCGAAACTAAAAGAATGAGAAAGGAGAGAGTGTGAAACAAGGCTAGGTGGGTTGCATAAGAATACAATCAAGATAAAGGAATTTATTATGAAGAAGCCTTGGCACCGAAAGCAAGAATATAAGCAATTCAAATGTTACTTATGCTTGCTAAAACGGTTCTTAATATACCAAATGGATGTCAAACGTGCATTTTTAAATGACTTCATTAATGAAAAGGTATATGTATAACAATCATCGGATTTTGAAGACCATGATAACCCAAGTCATGTTTATCGTCTTTCAAAGGCATTGTATGGATTGAGACAAACTCCTAGAGCTTGGTATTATAGGCTATGTGCACTCCTTCTTAACAAAGGGTTTATTAGATCCTGCATTGTTCATTTCAATCAAAAATGATAATATGCTCCTATTTTAAATCTATGTGCATGATATCATTTTTGTGTCGTCAAACAAGCATTTATGTGAAGAATTTTCAACTTTGATGACATGTGAGTTTGAAATGAGCATGATAAGTTAACTAACATACTTCTTAGGCATTCAAATTAAGAATCTAATCATGGGATTTTTATAAATCAAATGAAGTATGTGAGGGATATGCTTAGGAAATTCAAATTTGAAAATTTAAAAGCATGTGAAACTCCTAGTAGCTCCTCCGTCAAAATGGACAAAGACCAACTAGAAAAATCCATAGATCATAAACTTTACTGTGGCATGATTGTTAGTCTCCTATATTTGACCGCTAGTAGGCCCGATATTATGTTTAGTGTGTGTTTATGTGCTAGATTTCAATCCGAACCTAAGGAATCTCACTTGAAATGTGTCAAGCGTATACTTCGTTATCTTAGTAGGACATAAGACTTAAGATTGTGGTTCAACAAGGCCAAGAGTTTTGAACTCCAAAGCTTTGTTGATTACTACTATGCGGGGAGTCTAGTTGATAGGAAAAATACTTCAAGATTGTGTCTTTTGCTAGGAAATTCACTTAGATCACGGTTTAGCAAAAACAAAATTTGTTGCTTTATCCACCGCTGAAGCCGAGGATGTGGGTTCCGGAAGTAGTTGTGCTCAAGTCTTGTACATGAAACAACAAATAGAGGACTACCAAATTCAAGTTGGTTGTGTTGAAATATATGGTGATAATACATGTACAATTAATATATCAAAACATCTGGTATTACACTCCCATACCAAACACATTGAGATTAGGCACCACTTCCTTCGCGACCATATCCAAAAGGGCGATGTTAAACTAATCCATGTGTCCACAAGGATTAACTAGCTGATAAATTCACCAAGCCATTGCTTAAAGATCATTTTTTCAAGATTTGACAAGAACTAGGCGTGATTCGTGAATCTGAACTTCTACACATGTTTTAGCACTTCCAACCCTTTTTATATGTTATTAGTGAAGTGTCCATGAACTATGAGGTGAATAGGAGTTGTCCTCCGAAAACTTAAAAATTTAATTTCGGTAATTCTAGAGAGCAATTAAAGCGCTAGGTCTGACTATTAGCACGCTAATGGTCTCTGGTTAGCGTGCTAACTGCTGGAACTAGCTTTCTAATCCAATTGTCCCCATAACCATTCTTTTTGCATTAGGGAACTTAGTTGCATATGTTTAGGGGGAGCTTTAGTTTGATCATGTTAGGGGGAGTATCTTGGTTATTGCATGAGCAAGAGTTCATTGTTGAACATCACATGTAAAATATTAACTCATGTCTATGTCGGTTTATATTTGCACTACATTGTCTTATCTTTCATATTATTGAGAATGTAATTCCATGAATGTTGTATAACTTTGACTCATTATCTATGAATGAATGACATTTCTTTTGACTCCTACTCCATGTGTTTTCTAAAATTGCATGAATAGATGAATTGTCTTTGCTCTCTTGTATTCATTTTGATGTTATAAAAAGGGGGAGAAATATATACGTTGAACTTGACCATTATGATCTTGATATGCTTTTAATGACTATGTTTGTTTGTTAAGTTTACAATTGTTTGTTATCATCAAAAAGGGGGAGATTGTTGGACTAAGTGTTTCATCAATTAGACTCCGTCTCGAGATTTTGATGGCAACAAACAACGTGAAATGGTACTAACATGTTTTTCAAGCATTTCAGTGCAATCCATCATTGTTAGAACTCACAAGTTCAAAGGCTACCAACAAATTCAAGTTACCAACGAATTCGAGTTCAAATGGAATGGATAAAATGGAAGAAATAAGACTTGAAGAGCTCGTAATTTGATCAAAGCAAGGAAAGGCACCGGAAAGCATATATGGAGCTATGTACATCAATTGTAAGGTATAAGAAGTTCAATTACATGAGCCAAATGCATTAGATTCATGCATTTCACAAATTTCATGTTTTCAAGAACTTAAATTCATGAATTTCATGATTTTGCAACCGTGAGTTATAAAATGTTTTAAATCAAGCAAATGAGTTGTATGGCATGAAATTAAGGTGTGCATATTGTTGGTTTTGATTTTGGATGCACTAGTATCAGTTTAGCAAAGTTTTCGGTTCACTTTAAGACTATTTGCAGAAAAGCCCTTGTGCACTTCATGAAATCGATATTTTCCATTTTCAGGGTTTGTGAAAACATCCGAACCACCTAAATGGGTTCTATGACCCATAATAAACATGTCTAACATGTTTTAAAAGGTTTGGTGGTCAAGGATGTGATAGGGGGTCTCTAACTCAAGGTCTGAAAATATTTATTTTCAGGCCTCTGCTGGTAAGCGCGCTAACGGAGAGATTAGTGTGCTAACTCTATATTCCTCAACAAGCTGTCCGAATCGATCTAAATCATCTTCACATCTTAAGTTGTAATATTACAACTTTCCCTACACTATTTATCCTTAATCTATATTCGCGTTTGTGGTTTCATGCTTATGTTGTTTTGACAACATATTTAAAAGGGTTTTCGTTCTTAAACTTTTTCTATTTGAGACTTGAGATTTTGGTTGCACTACTTTAGCTTAATCGTGATCTTTCATGTGTGCATTGAATTGACTTGAAACCTAATTGTTCTTAATTTGTATTCATTTGTTTGGTTTCATGTTTATAATGTTTTGACAACATACTCACAAGGGTTTCGTTCTTAATATTAATCTATTTGTGACCTTAGATATTGATTGAACAACTTGAGCATAAACTTGCATTTTGCATTTGTGCATCAATTAGCCATTCTTTGGAACCAACTTGAGCTTAATCTATACTCTTCTTTGTTGGTTTCAATATTGAG
This sequence comes from Stephania cephalantha, assembly GCA_039657325.1. Classification (NCBI taxonomy): domain Eukaryota; kingdom Viridiplantae; phylum Streptophyta; class Magnoliopsida; order Ranunculales; family Menispermaceae; genus Stephania; species Stephania cephalantha. The sequence continues at coordinate 25,385,892 of CM077578.1, read as the reverse complement.
GGTTAGCTTATAAATTTTTATTTACAAGGCATCTCGATTGCAAAGTATCACTTGCATTACTTTATATTAGGCTTACATTTGGATTGTGAGAGGAAAGTATCTTATACCGCTTTACTTATTGTAAGTGACAAATCGTTCTTAATTTGTAAAGCTTGTAAGGTCTATTGGTGAATAGACCAAGTTGTGAGTCCTATTGGTATATAGGAGAGATTGTAAGCCTATCGGAAAAGAGGCAAGGTAAAGTTCTAGTTGCATCTAGGCAAGTCAAATTCCTAGTTGAGACTAGGTGGTTCTAAAAGTCCATAATGCGGTACGGTAAGTGTAAAAGACCTAGTGGTGACTAGGCACACTAAGCTTGCGGGCTAAGGTTTGTTCACTTATTGGAATATAAGTGTTTGTTCAAAATCCTAACCGGGGAGGTTAGGTAGTAGATGTAGATCCGAGGGATCGAACAACTGTAAATCGATTGTGTGCTCCCATCTCTTCTACCCCCTTCTCAAATGTAGCATTTCACTTACTTGAACTATTCCGCTACATCACTATTGCAATCACTAATATACGCGTTCATCTAAATAAACGTTTGAAGTAAACTTACGAGATTTGCAAAGAAAGTTGTAAAAAGTTTAATTTGGCCATTACACCCAATTCACCCCCTATTGGGTGACCTTCAACGCTGTCGTTCCAACAATCAGGTTCGGCCACGTCAGGAAGAGCAGAAAAACCAATCAACATACAACACGTGGCAGAACTCCAGTTTTCAAGCAAAAACAGCCCTGGATGTGCCTCGGTACACGTCTCACCCTAACAACCCTCAAAATTTGTTTTTCTCACCTCTCGAAACCAATTTTAGTAGTTTTATATATTAGGAACTTAGGTATTATTAACAAGATCGACTTCTATATTTTTTAGAGGTTGTAGTGGCCAGGAACTCGTCGACCATGTCTGGCTAAACCAATCTTTGCATAGGTCGGTCGGGAAACAAGTGAGATTCTTGATTCATGACATAATTAATAAGATTTATGATTTTTATTTAATTTAATATAATTTCTCCTATTTCATTGTTGGTGATTTTAATGAATATGGTTTAGATCTAGGGTATGTATAAGACCATTGCATGCTTTTAGGTGGACAATCTATAGTTATTTTGACCAATTGTATTCGTAAATGTACTTTTAGACCGATAAAGTGACGAACACTCACCCGTTTGCCGTAAAAACCTTTCAATTCTTAAGTATGCGACAATTAAATCTAGGTTACACTTGAAGTGGATGCGATTCGGTTATTTATGATTAGTATTCCCACGGATCCTTATTATTGCGGTTACTGTGTTAAACCCGATTGGCAGATGTCTAGAGTTATGTATTAATTATGGAAGTAGTTAGTGGCGGACGTCCAGGCTATCAAGATTAGGGGAATTATAAATTTATGGGGGATGTCAATTTTCTATAGCTAATCTAGGAGAATTTAAATTAATAATTTTAGCGAAAGATTGTGGACCATATTATGCCATTGAATCTCTATTTTGATTTGTGGAACTGTAGACTTAGGTGTTTTCTTGAGACCATTAAAAGTTATTTTCATTATTTTATTTATTTAGTTTATTAAGGTTATTTAGTTAAATAATATTTATTTAAACCCCCAATTTTCTCTATTTATTTGTTTTAACCTTAAAAAGAATATCGATCTTTATGGGATCGACCCTTTGCCACTATTCTTCAAAATAGTTGGTTTAGGAACTTTATTTTATTGACGCGTTCGGCGCGCGTCAATTTTTTGCGCCATTGTCGGGGATTGGTTTACTTTCTTTGGTATTTTTATTTTATTTATTTTATTTATTATTATTATTATTTTATTTATTTATTTTAATACATTGGTGCCCCCATGAGTTTTGTTAGGTGTGACTTTGGATCACATTTTTAGCGTAATTTGAGCATTTTATATGGAATTAACATATTATTAGGATTTTAGGTGTTTTGAGACTTGGTTGGGATATAACCAACTTAAGACGCCGCATTAGTGGTCGGTCTTCGAGTTGATCAAAAACCCTAGACTTCATTTCATCATATTTTTGATTTGATCCTTAGTGGACAAACTTTGGGCTCGCAAGATTTGATAGGAATCATTATTGTTAACTCCTATATTTATTAGTTCTTGCTCTAGTTATGATTGTTCTTTCATAGTTTCCATTGTCACCTAGACATGAGATATTTCGTGCGTTCACTAGTTTTTAGTGACTTTTGTTATGCAAGCATTTCTATCATCTTCTATTCTTTATCCATGTTCTTTTTCACCACTATTATTTTTCTTTTTGTTGAATGGGTTCCTTGACTTGTTTTGAACCTTGAGGACAAGGTTCGAAATAAGTTTGGGGGTACTTTAGGATTTGTTGATTGAGTTGGATGGATTTCTTATTGAAATATCGTAGGCGAGATCGTTTAATCTTTTTTATGCAGTTATATGCGGATATTAGATGGTAATGGTTGTGTTTTATATTATTTTCTAATTTCTTTCCCTTCTTCCCCTTCATACTTCTTTTTCTGATTTCATTAGTAGTTGATACACTTTAATGCATGTATTTAGTATAGCTTTTTATTATTTTATTGTTTAGAGTAAAAATGCAGGCGAGTCCGTAGCCCTGCATTTTTATGATTTCATGATTAGAGACTTAGTATGATGGTTAAGCCATATGCTAGATATAAAAATGAGTAGAAGGTTAAAATTGTGCAAGTGATAATGTTTTAACCCACATTGGGGAATTTGCTTGATTATAGTGAAAGTAAGAAGGGGCATGAGTTTTCTTAATATAGATAGTCCCACAGGTTTCCAATGGAAATGGAGCAGGGAAACTTATGGTGGAAAAAATGAGAAAAGCGGTCCATAGGAAATGGTGCAGGGACCGTATTACTTGAAAAAATAAATCAGAAGAAAAAAATAGAGAATAAAAATAAAAAATAAAAAATAAAGGAGAAAGTTGTGAAAACTCTTCAAATAAAAAATTTAGCTCGAGTGTTTTCACTAGATTAAGTGAGATTTTAAACTTGCATGCTTGAATGTAAAGACCAAGAAAACTCGTGAGTAGTTGATGGCTTTTGTTTTGACCGAGTTAGTGCCTTCAGAGTGTGATCTTAATTGTGTTTGGGTTGCGAGTCTTGACATATCATAACTCTGTAATTTCCTGAGTGGCTTGTTAACTTGGTGACTATATAAACCAAAGGAACACCATGAATTTTGAATCGGGTATTGGATTAGTTAAGTTAGTGCATAACTATGTTAGAAGTCTAGTATAGTTTGTGTTGTCATTTACACCTTTGCTCGGGACATGCAAAGTCATAAGTTTAGGGGTATTTGATATGTCAGTATTTATAGGTTTTTATTAGTCTATTTTAATGTATTTAATATAGAAAGTCTATAAAATATGGATTTAATTATATTTATAGGTCGTTTTCAGGTGAAGCATAGTGCGCGGTTGAATTCGGGGCAAAAAAATACTCAAAATGGAGTATTTAGATGCAGTGATCAGATGTCAGACAATTAGCCTCGAGTTACTTGCTGCGCAGTGGGTAGAATAGGTGTCAGCAAACCAAATAACGCAGGGGAGTAACATAATTAAGTCACTTGAAACTAGCTGTTGTCGGATTGCCTCTAGATTTGCGCTGTGCAGGCTCTCACATATTCGCAACAAAGCTGTGCGAGTTTCTTTCTCACCTCTAGCCAGCCATGTGTCACTCTGTTATTCGTTAGTAAGCCAAGCAACTGCCATGCGTTATCACCTCCATATGGCACCACGTCATTCCGACGTTCTCTCCTCCTATCAGAACGTGCCACGTTACCCCATCACAGCGTCCCAACCATTTCTTTCTCCTCGCCTCAGCTGCTTTGAATGCTCCTCAGGATTCGTGCTCGTGGACTTTCCCAAATTTTTGCACAAATCGTGCAAGCTTTCTCACCGTCTCTAGCACGACACGTGCCAGCCCTCAAGCATTCAAGGATGTCACACGCAGTTGTTCCACCAATCTGGTTCGACCATGTCACTAAGTGCATCAAAAATAGCCAATCAATGCACGACACGTGGCAGAACTCCAATTTTTAAGCAAAAACAACCCTTGATGAGCCTCGGCGCACGTGTCACCTTACCAACCCCCAAATTTTTTTTCTCTCACCTCTCGGCACCAATTTTTAGTACTTTTATATATTATAGGTGGTATTCGCAACCAACTTGCTTACCATGTCCGACTAAACCAATCTTTGCAAAGGTCAGAGGGGAAACAAGTAGGATTCTAGATTCATGGCATAACTTGTGAGATCTATGATTTTCATTTAATTTAATTTTATTTCTTCTATTTCATTGTTGTTGATTTTAAGGAATATGGTTTAGATCTAAGGTATGTATATTTCCATTGCATGCTTTAGGTAAACATTCTATAGTTATTTGGACCAATTGTATCCATAATTGTACTTTTAGACCGATAAAGTGACAAACACTCACCCGTTTGCCGTAAAAACTTTTCGGTTCTTGAGTGTGCAACAATCGAATCTAGGTTAAAACAGAACCATACGTAATTCGGTTATTTAGGATTAGTATTCGCATAGATCCTCATTATTGCGGCTAGTATGTTAAACCCGATTGGCGGATGTCTAGGGTTATGCATTTATTAGGGAAGTAATTATTGACGGACGTCCAAGTTATCGAGATTAGAAGAATTCAGAATTTCTGGTGGTTGTCGATTTTCTATAGCTAATCTAGGAGAATTTAAATTAATAATTTTAGGGAAAGATTAAGGACCATAATATGCCATTGAATCTTGATTCTGATTTGTGAAACTGTAAACTTATGTGTTTTCTTGAGACCATTAAAAGTTATTTTCATTATTTTATTTATTTAGTTAATTTAGATTAGTTAGTTAAATAATATTTATTTAAAACCCCGATTTTTTTTGTTTATTGTTTTTAACCTTAGAAAGACTACCAATCTCGGTGGGATCGACCCTTTCCCATTATTCTACAAAATAGTTAGTTTGGGAACTTTATTTGATTGACGCGTTCGGCGCGCGTCAATATGAGAATGAAAAATTCTATCTATATTACACACTTTCAAATATTATTCAAATGGTAACCAATCACAATCTTTATAATCCTTCGGTTAAAGATAACGTTTGTTTATGTCAAATTACTATGCACCTAATATTGAAGTCTATGATAATCTCAAGTCGAATGACTAATAATATACATATCATGATTAACACCTATGACTTAATCCATGTTGTGTTCTCATAGTGGGTCAGTCCAGTAACTTGTTCCCACAACAAGTACTGATGGTCTCGATTCGTATCCCTATACGTATGATCATCACATAACCATCAATCAAGATTCACAATAGCATTAATTCATTATAGTTCCCAATATAATAATTGACTAGGGATATTTAGGATCTTGCAACAAATACCAATGAATCTTACTATAAGGTAAACATGCAATTACTTTCAATAAAATTGCAAATGAAATCAACAATTTTATTAACTTAAATTAAAAAATAAATAATGTTTATTGATTGACTTAGGGCATATTCCGTAACATGTAGCACTTGCAAGACCTAGACCATCGCGAATGAGGGATATCAATAGTGCTCCGGATAACATACAACTCATTCTGGACAAATCCAGTGAATCAGGGTCATGGCCATGGTTGCAAGCCAAAAACCACACCCCGAAGATACATTTTCTTTACTCACTTGGCCCTTGAACATTTTCATAATAGGAGTAGGAGTCTATGAAAAATCTAATTCCCAATTTAAATAATGAAGAAACAAAAATGAATTACTATGCAGATCCTTGCTTGTTTACTTATCTCAGAATATGCCAAGAAATACATTCTCACGGCTCCCAACACACGTTCCTATCAACACCTAAGGCTTGAATTTAGCTAACTATGTACATGGTGTCCCATTTGATCAGTTATATGCATGTTAGAGACATTAGGTTGCATTTACAATCATTGTTGCTAATATAGATCAATTATAATCTAACTTGACTATTTGTAACTTAAGAGTCATTGTGTCTTGGTATTAGGCTACTAAGGGTTGTTATTGTCTGAGCGATGTAACTTAATATATTGGTACTAAACAACCCCATGTAGTGTCTTTCAAATCATTCCAAGTTAATTTAGGGTCTAATGATTCCTTTATATTATTTGAAGTCCTCATTAGCACTTAACTCGGCTAAAAGTGTTCATACTTATTTAATATTGTTTAACACACATTATATTTTTTGGGTGTTATTTAGCCAATTAGGTTATTAGAGCTCATTTGAAGGTGGTGTACAACTAGTTTGCAAAATAGTCCCTTAGGGACCATTAAATAAACATTCAAAAGTTACTTTTTTCATCAACTTGAAAATGGCTTTAAAATATTTAGAAATTTCTAAAATTCTTAGATTTGGTTCGGTGAAGTCCAAATACTTGAAACCAAGGTTTTCAATTGATAAAATCTCATTGAAAAGTCGAAAACCCTATTTACATCTTTATGTGAAATCTCAAGTCCTTACTTGTAAATATTGAACTCTTTTACGAAGTATGACTTGAAAACTAAGTTAGACACACTGGAAACTTACAAAACTTGGTAGACACCTTTACTATTATCCTATAACACATTCTGAAAATCTTTCAATTCTGACATCATTTAATGCACGGAACACCTCAAGTCAAAATCAACTCGTTGGTGATTTATTTGAATTTATAGTTCAAAACTCTAATTGAAAAACCGGTTAGAGACCTCGGATTGAATCAAAGAAGAATTTAACAACATTATCATTGTACCAACATGAAGTTTGGAAAGTTTGAGTCAAATTCGAATTCAGGAAATCCTCGAAAAAGTTGAAAAATAAAATAATCCCAAAAAGTTATAAAAGTTTTATCCCCATAGATAAATCATGATTTTCATCCGAGTTTTAAACATAGTAAATGAATTTATTTTCAAAATCTAATGACTCTAGGTTGTTGTTCTCTTTCTTGGCTTTTCCAATGGTATGTATAACATTATAATCCAAGTTAAAACAAGTGAGGTATGACCACTTTACGAAAACTTTTCAAACGCACTTGCAGCATCACTAGCGCGTTAGTAAGCCTTTTAAGCGAGCTAACGATGTTAACAATTATGTTTATGTAGCTTGGGATTGGGGTTTTTGACCTCAAATTCCTTATAGAGCATTTTCATCACCTGGATACCAAATAGGGGGCCTAACAAGATCCTTAAAATAGTAATCAATATACATTTAACATCAAATTACATGCATTATTCATCAATTTATAGCAGATTGAACCACGATAGCTTTAGAAACATGTAAACCAATTGAATCCATAACTTATAAAATTATTTAGGAACACAATTGGAATTAAAACCCAAAGATTGGGATACTTTCCAAGGTTATAAACCATAGATAAAAGCCATTCTTTAAATCAATTCATGCATTCATTAATGAGAAAACCCAATTGAAAGAATGATAAATATTTGGAATGCTTACCCTAGCTAAACTTGGATAAACTCTAGCTTTCTTGTCTCGAGTATACAGCTTGATTGGCACAAATTACACCTTTCTTGGCACTTAATCTCTACAAAGGCAGCTAATAAAACTAACACACTTCTCTTCCTCAAAATCTTGGTCCTGGAGTGGTTTTAAGACCAAGAATGCTCCAAGTGTTCTTTATATATTAGCGCCCATCTATAATCCTTGCCTTAAATCATGAGATGTAAGTTCATCTCTAGGAAAATCTTTAGTTTGTATTAACCCCATCACATGCATATCTTGATGTGCACTAACCATTTTGCACACCCTCAACCCTAGGTAAAACGCATGGAGGTTCATTGTGTTCTAGATTAAGTGTATAAGCTAATAAGTGTCAAAATGACCTTTTTTTAGTCTAGGCACATAAATAACAAGGTTTCATTTTAAATCATTGAGAATAAGGTATAATAATGTAGTAATCTAAATAGAAACTCTAACTTAGGTTATTCATTTAATTAAATGACATTATAGTCCCACAACTATCTAGTTAGATAAATTTAACCAAAAACAATAAGGCAATTGAGCTAGAAATTATTCTTCACCATATTCATATACCAAGTTAGCCTAAGTTTCAAAAGTACTAACTTAGCTACTTAAATATTAGGCATCCCATCATTTCACCTATCCATACCCAAATACTCGTAAGGCACACAAACCAACGTCGAACCTTACCCGTTAAATTCAATAACTTAAAATAGTTTACTTGGGCCTTTTATATTTAGCAGGTTAATACAATCACTAATGAAAAATAATATACCTCGGTGTTGACTCCTAGGGTTGATCGAGTACATACATCACGCCAAGCCCACGTCGCGACCTTAAAATTTAAAGTAGCATAAATTAAAAATTTTTAGGTCATTACAACGATGTCGATCCATAGGGATTTGTAATCTAACTATGGTCAAAAAAGGTGTTTAGAGAGAGAGAAATATCAAATTAACTATGCTAACTTACATGAAAGTACAAGAGAAGTAACAATTATCTAAATACGCGATAATAAAAAGTAAAATAATAATTTAATTAGCAATGAAAGTAAATAATGTAAGACAAGTTATGCAAATTCTTAGGTTGGAAAATTAATGTTCAATTTGACTCGAAAGGAAATTTGGTCGCCGTTCTTAGAAAGATATATTCAATTCCTTCTAGTAGACTAGATATAGAGATCAACTTCATGCTTAAAACTCCTCCATTTCCATTTTTTAGTAAAAGAATCCCTAACAAATACACAACCTGGGTAGAGCAACCATTTCATTGAGCACATTCGCCGCATTAAGATTAGTGAAACCACTATCTATACATAGCAAAGTAACGAAACGCGCTCAACTTATCCTTGATTTTTTCATTACATGAGTTCCAACCAAGGCCATCTAATAAAGGTAGCCATTCACCAATTAGTGTCAAAACACTCACACAATTACAAATGCAAACATTCTACCTAGCAATAGATTTATATGAAAAAGTTATGTATTTGCAACTACATAAAACCAAGAATAAATCATGATATACAAACAATAATTGAGAAAATACTAAAATTAGAATCAAACTTGAAGTTATACTAAAGTTAGAAACTCACAAATCCATTTTTTGAGCCTTATTTTCCTTCAATCCTAACCTAGACCATGAGGCTTAGGGCCTAATGGCCCTAAAATCCACAATCAAAGCTTACAAATTAGAAGTAACCAAAGAAAATGAGGGAGTTTAGGTTTTTAGAGAAGGAGAGAGACAAGGTGGTGGAGTGAATAGTAAAAATTACAAAGTGAGACAATACAGAAGGAAAATGGGGTGGAAGCCTTTTTTTGTTCTTTCTATCTAGTCAGGTTTTCTTCCCTAATCAGTAAAGATTAGCCTTTGATTTTGGCCTTATATCCACTTTCAAGTCGGCTAAATGGTTAGTATCTAGTCGGTTCATGTAGTCAAGGCACGGTCGAACAAGTCAAGCCCTAAAAAAATGTAAAATTCCTTCTATGCCTTGGTTTTAATGCTTCTTCAGTCACATGGTGAGACACCACATTACACAAGGCGAATTTACTTCTTCTAGCTCAACGTAGATATGTTTATGCTTAACATAAGTTAGATCGCACGGAAGCTCGACAGCAGAAGAGTACGTGTTGATCTAGCACCACAGGACATTATCCACTTGACTTTGTAACACAAGTGAGCAATCTAATGATGAAGCCTTCATTGTGATCAATTTTATGGACGTCTCGAGGCTAGCCATCATTGAGACGTAGCCAATTCTCGTGCATTTTCACCGACAATTTTTTTTTTACTTTTTGAACTTCAACAAATTTGCAGACTAACCAATCACCATTCGAACCTAATGTTGGTCCAGTAACACTTTCTCGAGATGCGTGCAAACACATTTTTGAAAGCCAAACACAAAAATTAATCCTATAGTACCTCCCTTTTATTCCTTTTTTTCAAATACCATAAGGAACCTACAAATGAAAAAAAACATTTAATAACTATATTTGGAGACTTTGGCGCATTATAATAATTTCAATACACATAAAAATAGGTTACAAAATAGACTTATCACATATCCTCTAAAACCAAAATCAATCGCTCAATCTGTCTTCCAATAGAGGATGCTATGTTGTACTAAAGTCGGGAGCGGATCCCAACTGCCTTTGTAATTCACTCCATAACCTAGACATGAATCTCAAATCTCTATCCGAAGTGATCGACACTAGAATATCATGAAGTCTGAACACCTCATGTACATATACCTCACATAATCATTTAAAAGGATACTTTATGGAAACTAGCAAGAAATGCGCAAATTTTGTCAACGTCTCAACTATAACCCTTGTAGATCGTTCTTACGCTAACTCTAAGGTATATTAGAAAGAAATTCCATCGATATATGGTTCCATCTCCACGTAGAAATCGGCAAAGAATCCAACATCCCTTAAGGTTTGCGATATTCAGCCTTAACTTGCTGATAATTCTCGCATCTCTTAATGAACTAGGCAATATCAGTCTTCTTTCTAAGCTACCAATACATACACCTCATATCGCGATATATCTTGGTGTTACATTGATAAAAGTAGTAAAGATATATATGAGATTTGAATAGCAACTCTGGCCTCAATTGATCTTGAGCTGGATTTCATAAATTATCTCTAAAGCGTAACACTCCATCACCTAAACCAGACAAATCATAATTCTCTAACTACAAAAATCACACAATTTAGTGCTAGAAGTATTCCGTCGCTAAACCTTACATATTTTTCGCTAATCCAGTTAGTGACGGATAAGCAATGGAAATATGATCGATGCCAAAACCCTCATCGGTAAGAGATTAGAAACGAAAATCCTAGTCCATAGCTAACTTACTGATGCAATTATCCATCGCTATGTCTTTAAAACCTTAAGTTGCGTCGTCATCTCTTAGTGCCAAACATATCTCCGTCCCTAGTTCGTAGGTATTTAGCTATGGACTAGCAACAGAGTTAATGAACCCTGTCGCTAACTATAAACAAACTAGCAACCAACTAGAGAGGACCGTCAGTATTTTGTCTCTATCTAACAATAAACTAGTTACAAAACTATGTCGCACCGTTTAGTAAGGTGTCGTTGTTGGGGAATGTGCCCTACGTCAATCTACAAACATCGTTTATCTATTAATTTAAGTGAATAAATTAGAGGTTTTCATTTATTGTTTAATTATAAGTAATTGTATGTTTATTAATGACATGTATATATCATTTAGTCCTACGACTTGAGATTACCATAGACTTCAATATTGGAGCATGGTAATTTGACACAATCAAATATTTTCTTTAACAAGATGATTCTAAAGATTGTGATTGGTTACCATGTGAATAACATTTGAAGGTGTGTAATCAAGAAAGAATTTTTCACTCTAGTATAAAAAGAGATATCAGTAGACCCCCCGATATGATAGAGTGATAATGGCCAAGTCGATGAGAATTGGTATAGTCAATATCACCTGGATGTTTTTAGTTTACATAAAGATCGAGACTAGTACGATTGAAGGTTAAGGGTGACTTTCAATGCCGTACTTTTAATCAAATGATATCACATAACACAATGATATGATATATGTTATTCATTAGGTTGTATCAATTTTTATATTCATGCTACTTGGGTAGTCATGATGCCTTGCTAGAGACTGCTTAAGACTTGTGTACAAAAATGATTTTGGTTCACTGCTAACGTCGAATGAACCTTTTAGGTCGCACGTAAAGAATGACTTTGCACAATCTCAATTATTTTAGAGTAATGAACATTATATAATAAAATTCATGACATAAAAGCCCTTACTTTTTGTTATATGATAACTTTGTACTAGGGGCATATGTGTAATTTGCATAAACTGCCTAAAACAATAGTTGTATTATGAATAGGATTTTAAGTAAGGGCTTATCTACTCACATAAATAGAGGCTGAAACCCTAAAATAATATAAGAATTTTTTTTTGCTATTTTTGAATTCTTTCAATGTTAGGAGAGAAAAAAAAACGTTTTCTACCTCTCATGTGGTTTGCCCTCCAAATTGTGTTCACTGCTCGTGTGTAGATTTTTATAGAGGACGTGTACTCGAACGTCTTGAAAATCAAATAATCAAAGATGGAAATCAAGTAGTAAGGTATTGATTACTTTTATTGATCTAGTTTAATGGAAATTATTTTCGATCTGTAGGGCTTTAGAAAATTGTTTTGAGTTTTTCATTGCGTATGAACCACAAAAACCCAATAGTCGCTAGTCCATTGCAAGGCAGTTGCTAATTAGCGATGGACAAGAATTGAATTTATGTTTTAAGAAAACGAATGCTAATTTACCTTAATATGAAAAAACAAGTCTAAATACCAAAAATAAGAAAAATATATTAAAATAGCCAAAATTATTTACAATTACTAGTTGTAAAAAAATTGATCGATAGATGGAGTGAAATACTATAGGCACTCTAAGTTGTCTTCCTTGTCCTCTAATAAGTAGTCGTCAATGTCATCATCACCATCTTTGTGCCTATGACCTATTGCATCCCCATGAATGTCTGAACTGGGTAGGGGTGGATGATGAGGTGGGGTGACAGGAACATGAGGCCTCATGAGGCGAAGCCCGAGAGGTGCAGGCCTCGGGATCGCTAAAAAATGCGGCTCCCTAGCTGTGTTGCCTTCTTAAATACCAAAAGTAGAGCAATCGTCTCCTCATCTTCTATCTGATCGCATGAAGCGAGGTAACCTCTTCGGTCAACCTATATACCTCCCTTATTTGTGACATGCTAGCACTTGTGCCATGAGTAGGTCTCGCCTGTGATTTTAAACTATAAACACGTCCTTTAGCTCTCTGAGAAATCTCATAAATTAAGTTATCCCAGTCTAGTTACACATTCGGAGATGCCTGAGTTATCTCCTCGAGTCTCTTCTATAACACCTACAATTAAGTGAAAACAAGAATTCACTCAGTCATTTATGGACGTACCACCAAGTCAATTCATATATAAGGGTCATTTATGGAATAAAAACATTGAATTACATTCAATTTGTTAGACCTCTCATTGACGAACGTGGACTCGTCGTATTTGATAGTATAGATGTGGAGAAAGAAGTTATTCACACCCACAATAACCCACACATACTCGTCCAACAAAATTAAGTGAAAAACCTTAGTGACGATTTTCTTTACAATAAAATGAGATATATGAGTACGATGAAAATATCGAAGTAAATGATAGTTACCAATTGCTCCTAATGACTAATGAAAGAATGTGTACCAAATATTTGTTTGGATATATCGATTCTAGGTCCATTCTTCTCACTCTTTTTGTTATAAAATGCTAGTTTTAATTTGGCTTTGTACCATGATGTATCCCAATGAGCCAAATATATTTCTTGTACCTTCTACATTAGGAAACTTGGCCTCTCCTGAACTCTGCGATACATTCTAATTAAATATGCATATATGATCCTCGGCCTATGAGAAAAGGCCTATTAAATCTACACATCGATAAAGGGATCCCATATTGAAAGCACTGCAAATGAAATGAAGGATTTATACTATCACACTAAACAAAACATATTATCAAATTAAAATAGTCACAAGTTAATGTTATTCATCCTCAAATTATTCAAACAGATATTTTGCACGTCGCACGACTTTTTTCCATACCTATCTATCGGGATGCATTTTATGATTGAAGTTCATATTAATCTATTTTGAGGTGATAGTTGAAGGATGTAATATATTGGATTGGTTTTCACATAATTACTATGAATTTAATTATACAAAAGTAGACATACATGGTTGAAAGAAAAACTTAACTCCCATTTCTATCTAAGCTAATGAGGATCTGAATCTATCACCAATATATCGCCCTAGGCGGCATAGCCAAAACATCATCATTATCATTATTATCATCATTATCATCATAAGCCTCTCCTCAAATCCCAATGATCCAATTACAAGTGGGGCAGGTGCTATAACGGGAGGGATAGTCCTCGGTGACAACGTACAGTGAAATGAGGGAGTGTGATATTGCATGCCAATATGAAATCGGCTGGACGATGGCTTACCAGAAGACGGCCGAGATGTAAGATGAGTTGATGATGTATTATTCGATGTTCCATGCTCTGGAATCGTCAAAGGAAGAAGACGATTACTAGATAATGGGGCGAATGCATCAGGCTTAAGACGATCATACGATGATGGTGAATCTCCTACTCGACAACCATCGATATACAAAAGTTAACCTCAGGCTGAATGTCCCTCCTAACGAATCTACTTATTTACTGCAGGATGCCGACAAGTAAAATTTAAATTGATTTGTTAGAATAGTTTAGTTTAGAAATAAAACCACTTAAAAGTGAATCCTTCAGCAATAGTTCAAGTTAAATAGGTAATTAGCAACTAGTGCGAAAGCCTTTCCCTAAGGACGATATCCGTAGTCAACCTAAGTTGGTTACACTATTACTACAAGTGAGTTGTTATACTTGCGCCATGCACACCAAGTTTTTGGCGCCATTGCCAGGGAAAGGTAGCCATTAGCATTACTTAGTTAGTTTAAGAAGTTGCTAAACTTTATTTTTAGTACTTTAATTTTAAGATTATAAAAACAAAAATAACGAAAAATAGGCTTGAGTTTCAGTTTGACTTTCTACATTTAATATTTTTATTTTATTTTTAGGGATACTTAGTGCATGCCTAGCAAAGGAGAGAAGGACCTAGTGCTTTACGACATGAAGATTGAAAGAATGAGTAAAAGAAAGAAAAATAAAGGAATTGAGATTGCTAAGGAGCAAGCTAGAAACCAACAAAAGGGTCATGAGAATAAAGAACCTGCAGGTGATCTCGCAGTGCAAGAAAGAGTGCAAGGACAGAGATGCCTTCGTGACTACTTCCAACCTGAATTTCAGGATACATAAAATGTTGTAATAAGGCTTTCGTCTAACACCATTGAGTTTGAGATGAGACCATCTCGGATAAAAATGGTGCAAAATAGCCTATTCAGTAGGCTGTGCTATGAAGATCCGGTTGCACAATTTGAGAATTTCTTAGAGAATTACAACACCATGCAAATCATCAAAGTTACAAAACAGGTGATAAGGGTTTCAATTTTCCATTCTTACTGGGAGGAAAAGTAAAATCCTAGTTCCAACGGCTGAATGCAAGAAGTACGACTTAATGGGCGAAAATCAATTAAAGATTTCCAGACAAGTTCTATCCCCTGTAAAGGTCAACGAAAGGAACCTTGAGATTAATTTGTAAAAGTAAGAAGATATCGAGTCTCTTGGCAAGGCTTAGGTTAGATTCAAAGACATAGTGAGAAAATGTCCATGACATGGATACGTGAAATGAATACAACTTCAAATTTTCAACTATGGGATGAACCAAGCACGAAAATGCTTGTAGATGCCACATCTGGTTGCTCTTTAATTATGAAGGATGACGATGGAGTATTGTATGTCCTTCATATTATGTCTTAAGAGTCTACCACCGAAACTCGTTCCACAATAATGAAACCAGGAGGCGTCTACGAGATTGACTCGCAAGTGGCAATTATAGCACAAATATCAAATCTGAGTAGTTGGATGGCAAAAATTCAGATGGGACACCGAGATCCACAAGTACCACATCAACCTATTAATACCATCTAAAGCTGGAGCTGATGATGCAGATGACGATGATGAAGCGCAGTCCTGAAGTCAGTTTAATAGGAATCCTTTAGACATGGGGACTTGAGAGTGACTTTGATACCAATTTCTTAACATTTGCAATATTTTGTTAACTATTTACTTGTTTTAATTATATTATTAGTTTAGTTTATTATAATTTGTATTATTATATATGTTTGTGTATTTTAATGTTTTCATGTTTCAATCTTACTATTAAACCTTGAGGACGACTAGGTTTGATTTAAATTTAGGGCATCAACACTACACTACACTATGGGAAGTGGTAATATAGGCTGAGAAATAAGGATAAACACTAAACGAATGATTGTTTAAATTTTAAATTAAAGTAGTTAAGGAGTAATGCATGGTAGTAAATAAGTTTTTAATTTTAATAACTATATGAATGTTTAAGTAGTATAAATTAGGTTGCATATAATAATATGTAATGAATAACTAGTTCATTTGCATGTTCATGCCTCTAATTGTCAATAAGTAGATAAAAAGTATCTTATTGATATGAAAGTTAAGAGAATGTTTTAAATTTTAAAAAAGAAGTAATGAAATGTAGCAAACAACGGTGTGATTTCATGATCATAGACTTAGAGTTAATAAACAAAAGAACAAACTATATTACTTTTTGAAGAAAAAGTAGATCTCTAAGGATTCTATAATAAATGTGAATTTGACTTGCAGATTGAAATCAAATAGAAACTTAGTACAAAGAGGGGAATAAATAGGCATTGTACATGAAAAGTTAGAGTTAACTTACTTGATTTAGTTAAAGTGAGAAATGCTAAAAAGATTTTTAGAAATAAAAGAAAAAATTGAGAGAATCAAATAAGTTATACAGGAAATGAAGCGGAGAACTTGATGGTTGGAAATGGTTAAGAAGAATGAAGTTCATAGGAAAACGAGCAAGAACTGTTAAAAAGAAAAAACTTAAAAAAAAAGAAAAGAAACGATAGAAAAACAAAAATAGACAAAAGAAGGCAGAAGTAAATTAGAAATCTTCAAATAAAAGATTTAGCTCGAGTAGCTAATTGAGTTAATTATCCACACCATGAACAATGTAAATCAAATGAAAACTAGTAGGAAGGAAAGGCAAGTCATGGGAGAGATGAAAAAGTAAAGAAAACCAAGTTTGGAGGTCCGACGCAAAGGTGGCACTCTGGTGTAAAAGAGATAGAGCCCGAGATCGTAGTCACAGTGCCGAGACACCAGGGGTAAGAAAAAGTAGAAATGTAGTTGCGGCGCAGTGGCGGAGCAGTGGCTTATATGGTACGGTGCGGGGACATTAGTGACTGCGCCAAACACTCATTAAATAGAAATTTAGAGTTTTAATTTGAGTTAAAGTGTATAGTAGGGTTTCTAATTGTTATTAGGGAGTATAAATAGATATTAGAAAATGGTAAACTCACCACCTACAAATTATTAGCCACTATTAGAATAATTTAGCAAAGAATATACTTTGAGTTTGAGTATCAATGAGTTGGTGTGAAGAAAACATTGAAGACTTCACGTTTACAATTCAAGTTTGGATTTGTTGATTAATTGAAATAATATTTATATTCATCTTTGATTTTTAATGACTTACATTATTAATTGTGATATGTGTATTTTAATAAAGTGTTTGTAATCTATTTACCTTAAGTTTCAATTGATACTATGGTATGAATATTATTCTTTGAATGGGAATAAAAAGTGATTATACAAAGTGCAATGGTTAGCATTTGTATTGATTCTTAGTGTAATGCTTTAAACATATTGATCGCATGTTTAATGAACTTAGTTTTTAGAAGTTATCACTTTCGTTGAAGCTTTTAATTTGGACATGAACGGTACAATCATCGTAAAATACACACCATTGATATATAGATGTGGATTTGGGAGGCACGGATAGTAAACTTAGTTGGTTATGAATCCAATGATTTAGCACTTAAAGCAATTTGGAGCTTAGGTTATTCACAACGATAGGTGGAGTTCTAGTTTGCACATTAGAATCTTTTCCGTCACAATAATGTGTTGAAGTGGATTGAAGGAAATTTGCTATTCTAATTAGGCATTGCACACAACATATTAAGATATAATAGTGGTTGAAAAGCATATTATTAAATTACTTTGGTGAAGTTTTGAACTAATATATATTTAATATAAGAGTTCAAGTAAAGTTAAACTAATTTGTTTGATAGTTTAGTGAGTATAAAACCAATTAAAAAGTGAATTCCCTTGCGATAATTCAAAGTTAAATAGGTAAATCACTAGCGCAAAAACCTTTCCCTAAGGACGATATCCATGATCAACATAAGTTGATAACATCATTACTATAAGTGAGCCGTTATACTTGTGGCAAGCACAAAAATTAGTCACGAATACATCTGTCATTGCACTTTATCCAACACGATAACCTGCAAGTTGGTTATTCTTGCGGCCCTATTGTTGGTTTCTTCTTACTCCTCAGCCATCTTGTTTGCTTTCTTTTTCTTTCCTTTAATGATCATGTCAATCTCAGGCTTGTATGGCACTAAGTACTTCTTTCCTTTGCTACGAATGTACTAGCTATCATTGAAAAGAAAACATAAAAGATCATGTGCAATAAGTGACACTTGAAAGTTATGTACTTAAAATAAAACTTAGAAACTTTTCAAACTAAGTAAGCCTAGGTCACTACCTATCCCCAACAACGGCGCTAAAAACTTCACATGTGCCTCAAGTATGACGTCACTTGTAGTAATAGTGTAATCAACTTACGTTTACTACGGATATCGTTCTTTGGGAAATATTTTCGTAGTAGTTAAATACCTATTTAACTTTGAACTATTGCTTAGGGAATATCTTTTGAAATGGTTTTATACTAAACTACTCTATTTAACAAAAAAATATAAACTTTACTTTATTTTTTATATTAAGGATATCTTAGTTCACAACTTCACCAAAGCAATGTAACATTATGCTTCTCAAACTACATTTACATTTTAATATGTTGTGTGCAATGCCAAATTAGAATAGAAAGATTTCCTTTAAATCTACTTTAGCCCACTATCATGATGGAAAAGTTTCTAATGTACATACTAGAACTCCACTTATCGGTGTGAATAATGTAAGCTCTACATTGCTTTAATGCTCCAAATCCTTAAATTCACAAAAAATTAAGTTTACTACCCGTGCCTCCCTAATCAACAACTATCTATCAATGTTGTGTATTTTACAGTTATACTTTTCATGTCTCGCTTAAAAGCTTCAATGGCCATGATAACTTCTAAAACCTAATATCCATAAATATGTGATCAAGATGTCTAAGCATTATGTTGAGAATCAATAAAAATTCTAACCATTGCACTTTGTAAATTCATTTTCTACTAGTGTTCATAGAATAGCATTAATACCATAGGTTCTCGATTAGATTACAAATTAGCACTACTTGGTGCCACTATTACTACCATGTTATTGTACGCTTGCAGCTCGTGTCAAGTTTTTGGCGTTATTGCCAGTGACTGTAGCTAATTTTAGATTGATTAGGATATTTTGTTTAGGATTTTATTTTTATTAATTTTAATTTATTTTTATTTAACTTGAATAACCATCTACATTTGATTTTGTTTGTTCTTTGAGTTTCAGGCTTGAAATCTGAAGTCAAAGGGCAAAGAATAAAGGAATTGAACAAAAGGAGATGGAAGTTGACCAAGCATTGCAAATCAATGGAATATTTAAAGGAAATTAGACTATGGCTCCTATGACACAACTTGCAAATTTGAAAACTCAATTTAAAAACCATCAAGTAAATACATGGAGTCAACCTTCATTAAGGCAACATAAAATAATGTTGGGATGTTATGGAGGGAAATTATATGGTGGAATAAGGCAAGTCTAGTTTATGATTCAAGGATATAATTTTAAACGTAGTACGACTTTTCAAGATTCATATCGTCAAGGGGTTTTATAATCTCCTTAACCTCTCCTTACAAGTAAATAGACTAGGAAAGATCATCTAAACTTCAGTCACTCTCAACAAATGCAACAAAATGATGATGAGGCTACATTTAAGTCAATCCAGTCCCAGATTTTAAGCAAGAATTCTATTAATATCGAGCAGTATAAGAAGAATTAAAAGAGAATGGTAACTCTTAAGTATTTAATTGAATTTTAAAGAAAAGAACTAAAAAGAAAGAGAGAAGAGAGAAATCATTTATGTCCTTCAATCCCCCTAGTTACCACGTTCTAATGACTATTTTTAGTCCTAAAACAACTATCATTACACCCTAAATAACAATCCCAATTGAAATAGAACTCCAAAACTTTCTATTTCTTTATCTCGGTGGCATTCATAAGTTATCCACGCGTTTTGTGTAAATGTATTGGATGCAACAACACTAGCTTTTCCTTTGTTTTTTTCCTTTCAGTGGCTCCGCGTCATTTATGTAAACCTACATCTTCGTGACTGCATCAACTGTATATGCACAGCGTCACCTTGTATGAACCACATTTTTTGATACCCGCGCCTTGTCCACGCTTTATGTTCATTTCCCACTGCATTAAAGGTTTTCTCCACGACATCAACTTTGCTTTTGTGTTTTTTCTTGGCTTTTCATCATTAAATCACTCATTTGTCTCTTTTATAGCTTATACACCTGAAAACATATAAATATCATGAAAAAGACTTCATTCCGAGATATTTAGGCCAATTAAACTACTAAACTAATCCTATATATAAGTATAATTAACAACTTATCATATATCCCCAAACTTAGGACTTTGCACATCTAGAGCAAAGACATGCAGCTAATGCGACTACACTCCTATGATCATACACAAATTAATCTGACACCCATTACAAACTAATGGAGTTCCTTTGATATAAATAGTTGTCAAGTCAACGACCCTCTCAAGAAATTTCAGAGTCATGATATGTCTAGAACATCAATTCAAGCACAATTTAGATCACACTTTCAAGACCTAAACTTGGTCAAGACAAATGATATCAACTACTCACGAGTTTTGTTGGCCTATATACTCAAGCACACAAGTTTAGGATCTCTCTAAGATAGCGCATTAACACTTATAGGTACCATAGGCAGAAAGGCAACCACACTCTCCACTATTATAGACATAACACCAATGGGAATCAATAGGACTTTAAGTGGATTATAACATGGCTAGGATAGGGCACCAAGAAAATGATATAAAGGTAATACAAAACATAAAAAAACTAAAACTTATATTCTCAAAAGATTTTCAAAGAACATAAAACTTGGTTATACTGCAATTAACTTTATTTTTTCTTTTAATATGTGCTGTGATATCCTTTTTCCAACCACCCTAGCTCCACGCTCCATTTTCTGCAAATTACGTTTTAGGTGGGGCTCTCTAATCATGACTAGATTTTTTCATCACAATTAATTTTACCTATTTTGGTTATATAAACAATTTTTCCCTTTGATTTTTTTCTCCTTTTTTTTCGCATTTCTTTGTAAAGATTCCAAGTGTAAGATTCACTTCAAACTAGGCAAGAGATAATATCAAGATGTGGCTATAGGTTTAACATTAAGTATGATAGAATTAAAGGCTATGTTGGCTCAAAATTGGTTAACTAGGTAATTACTTTAAGTAGGCTTAAAGTTAAGGGTTTGTATTAAAAAAACGGCCTAAATCATTACCCCAAAGGTGATTTAGGCATAGGAATTGTGCTTTGAGTATGTAAAATCCTTGTTCTAGTACCCGGAACTCTAATTTTTCTACTTGCACAGTTTTGACCGTTTGCCCCCCTTTGGTATCTAGCACAAGGCCTATCCCTCAAAGTAAGTCCCTAATATTAAATTATAAAAAATTCGGGCTACAGGTAACCATGAGTGTTTGTCCTAAATTTTCCTAAGTTTCAAGTTAAAAAGGCAACCACAGTTCACTCATCTACAATCAAAGGCATAAAGGAAAGTTTTGGGTGACTTTAAATGTGAAATATGACGCTATGTTATGTCAAAATGCAAGAACAAACATAGATAGACACACATTTAATAATAATAATAATAATAACTATACTAAAATGCATGCATGAAAATGTAAAGATAAGAGAATGAGAGAAATAACGATAACACCACCATTACCATCCTTCGACCGCATAATTTGAAAAAACAAATGATCATGCCTATGATCATAGCAAAAAGATCCATTCAACATAATCCTTTATCCCTAAATTACCCCCAAACTTATTTTGAACCTTATCCCCAACGTTAAAAATAAGCCAAGAGGTTCCCATACAAAAACAAACAAGAGGTTGAAAGAACATGATAGATATACAATTAAGGAAATGATAAGTGTACTAAAACAAAAAATAAAGCAAGATAAACCCAAATTTAGGCTGCCTCCTAATAACACCTTTATGTTTGGCTCCATTTCGGTTGAGTCTATCAATCAATATAGACTGGTTTTACAAGTGACACTACCTCCACATTAACACTCAATAAGTCTTCTTAGAAGATATTCAATTTGTGGCCATTCACTTTAAAAGCATTACCATTCTCCAAACTGTGAATCTCCACCACACCATGATCATATACTGTAATCACCACATACGGTCCTATCCACCTCGATCTTAGTTTACTTGCAACAATTTAAGATGAGATTGAAATAAAAGCACCTTTTGACCTACACAAAAAACTTGCTGGAAAGATTGCAATCATGAAACAATTTGTTCTTTTCCTTGTAAATGGGAACATTTAAATACATGTCGCTCCTGATTTCCTCATTTTCTTAGAGAGCAAGCTTTTTTTTTTTTTTTGCTTTATCGAGATTTATATTTAGCTGTTTCATATAGTAGTAGGATTTATACTCCAATGTCTCTATTAGAGATCTATGTCTCACCAATCACTTAAGGATGATTTGTTGTAGGCGTTCTATAAGTGACATTATACTTCCTCAAAAGACTTTCAACCATACAATTGCATAGGTGAGTGCCTTTATCTCTGATTAAGGCATGTGAGGTACCAAATATTAAAAAAATCATCGATTTGAGGAATTCACATATAATTTTGGAGTCATTAGTGCGGGTAGCTTTACCTTCTACCCATTTAGACACTTAGTCTAGTACCAAATGACGCTGAAAATAGCCTCGTGAAATATATACCCCATGCAACAAATATCACTCATTTGTGGATCTTGGTGAGTGGCATTTGGTCCAGGTTACCATGGTTACCAGTTTTCTGACAGTTAGGACAAGTCTTGGTGAACATGTATGAATCATAAAAAATGGTGGACCAGTAAAACCCACTCTTAAGTTCTTTCCTAGCTGTCTTAAAAGAACCAAAATGTCACTTTAGGCGTAAGTGTGGCAAAACACAAAGATGGAGTGACTATCATTCAGAGAAACACAACACCCGATAACCTAGTCGGAGCATAATTTCTGTAAGTATGGGTCGTCCCATACATAATATTAAGCATTGCTCCAAAATCTTTTTTCCTTTGGGCTTTATAAATATGAGGGGGAAGTTTGCCGTAAGTGATGTAGTTCACAAATATGCATACAAGGGAATATCATCCATAAAAACATATATGTACTCGGCAGGGAAGGTATTCTTAAGAGGGGGCAGGACGTTCACCATTCTCAATCCTGCTGAGATGGTCCACCAATAGATTCTCTACACCAATTTTATCTTTAATTTTGATGTTAATCTCATGTAGTGATGTAGCCGTCTAATGAGCTTAGGTTTAGCGTCCTTTTTACTCATAAGGTATTTCAAGGATGTGTGATTAGAGTAAATAATCACCTTGGTTCTTGAATAGATAAGGCCAAAACTCTTCATGTGCAATGGTAATGGCTAGGAGCTCCTTCTTAGAAGTGATGTAGTTCATCTGAGCAGCGCTAGAGTGCGAGAAAGCATAGTAAATCACAAGTGAAGCTCTCCCGACTCTCTGTCACAAGACTGCACCCACTGCATGATTGCGAGCATAAAACATAATTTCAAATGGAAGCTCCTAATTAGGGGCTTGGATCACTAATGTGCTAGTAAGTGACTCTTTGAGTGCATTAAATGCAATATTTGATCATAACCGCACGTATAATTGTTCAATTATAATAATGAGATCAACGAAAGTGGATTACGGATATCCTCCTCTAGGGAAGGGTTATCTAGACACAGTTCACTTAATTGAATTTACGAAATTGTTATTAAGATCTCTTTCTAATTGTTTTTAAACTAAACAACTCTTTTCAAATAAAAAAGTGTAAATTAACTTGTGTTCTTATATTGAAAAATCTCTTAGTTCACGACTTTACCTTAGTAATGAATTAATATGCTTTCATATCTCACCTTGTTCATCTTCATTATATGTGTGCAATGCTCTGTTAGAATAAATAGATTTTCTTCAAATTCACTTCAACCCACTATCGTGGTGGAAAAGATCTTAATGTGCAAACTAGAACTCCACCCATCGTTGTTAATAACATAATTCTCACATAGCATTAAGTTCTGAATCTTTAGACTCGTAACAACTTAAGTTTACTATCAGTGCCTCTCTAATCTATAATTGTCTATCGATGTTATATATTTTACGGTTATATTGTCCATATCCAGCTTAAAAGCTACAATTGCCATGGTAACTCCTAAAACCCCTAATCAACAAACATAAGATAAACATGTTCATAGAATTACATATATAATCAATATAAATTCTAACCATGGCACTTTTAAACATTGTAATCCATTAATACTTCCTTTAGCATATCATTCATACAAAAATATCCATTGATCCCTAAGATAAATTTATTACTCACTCCTCATTGGAATCAACATGCAAATCATGGTATTCATTGCATGCAAAGATTGAATCAAATAACTTCAATTAAATCAAAGAAAAAATATCGAATAACCTTAACTAGAGACTTCAATGTCTTCTCCTCCAAAACTCTTCTCAATACTAAAAAATAACCTAATCTATTGTAAACTATGGTAATGTATGCTAATTGGTAATATTGAGTGATATTGTGTTTGTTTACCTTGTTCTAATACCTATTTATACTATTAAGACTACTAAGAATACAATTAGAAACCCTAATTAACAATTCCAAATGAACTCGAAATACAAAACTTTCTATTTTTATTTCCCTACGTTGTTTATAAGTGATCTACATAGTCTTTCTAAAGTCATGGTACCGCCACAAATTCGACCTTTCTATTTGTATTTTCTCCTCTCATTAGCCTTGGTAGCGTGTGTGATGTCCCGACATCATCTATGTAAACCCACAGCTTTGCCATAACGTCAAGTGCACTGCATCTCTTTTTTGGTCTCCAAGCTTTCTCCAAGCCTTGTCCACGCCTTGTACTCATTTCCCATGGCGTCAAGTGTGTATGTCATGACGTCATGTGTGATTTTGTGCTTTTTCTCCTCATTCCATCATGATATCACTTTTATGTCTCTTTTATACCTTATAGACCTAAAAACACATGAATAACATGAATTAGAGATCATTTTAAGATATTTAGTCCAATTACACATATAAACTAACCTAATGTATAAGTCCAATTAAAGACTTATCTCTCTTACATGCCGTGTAAAACTAAAAAGGAGAATATTTTTGGAGTATATGGCATATGGGTTGTATAATCTTCGAAAAGTCTTGGATGAAACGTTGATATAAACCATCATGTCCGAGGAAAGATCTAATCTCACGCACATTCGTAAGGTAAGGTAGTTTCTTAATAACATAAATTATAGCTTATTCTACCTCTATAACCTTAGCTGAGACAATGTATCCCAAAATAAGACCTTAGTCCAAAATGAAATGACATTTTTCATAGTTTAGAACCAAATTCTTCTTGATACACCTACTGAGCACTTTAGTTAGATTCATGAGACAACTATCAAATGAATCACCATAAATAATAAAGTCATCCATGAAAACTTATAAGAAATTCTTGATGTAATCTGAGAAGATACTTACCATGCACCTTTTAAAGGTAGAAGGTGAATTGCATAACCTAAAGGGCATGCCCCATAGGAAAAAGTGCAAAACGGAAATGTAAAGATCGTCTTTTCCTGGACTTCAGGCACTACAAGTATCTAGTGACAATTGAGTAACCATCAAGGAAATAGTAATGTGAACGACTGGCTACTCACTCTAACATCTAATTGATTAATGGAAGAGGGAATGGTCTTTTCAAGTGGAAGAATTTAGTTTCCTGTAGTCAATGCATACCCGTCATCCATTCTGAATACAGGTTGGAACAACTCACCATGTGAATTGGTGACTATTTTAACTCTTATTTTCTTAGGAACCATTAGGACAAGACTTACTCATTTACTATCAGAGATTGGGTAAATCATACCTGCATCAAGAAGCATCATTTTCCTTTTTTTTACGACATCCATCATAGGCTGGTTGAGCTTCTTATGGGCTTCCCTCGTAGTTTTTTACCCTTCTTCCATATTTATACGATTCATGCACGTGGAAGGACTCAAACCTTTCATATCGCTACGGTCAAACCGATATCTTATTTAAAATCCTAAAGTACTTGCATAAGTCTCTTTGCTTCTAATTGTGTAAGTATGGTTGAGATAATTACAAGGAATATGTTATTGTCACCAAAAGAACATATAATTTACGTGCTCGAGTAATGGTTTCAGCTTAAGAGTTGGAGCTTCAACCAGGGGGAGTTTGAAGTGAGTAGTAGGCAACTCAAAATAACATACATTAGTCGGTAGGGATTGGAATGAGTCCAACTCAGAAACAACATCCTCGACATTAATATCGAAGGTTATAATACTCTGGTGGATATGAGTAGTGTGGAAATGATTCTCTAACACTCCTTTAACTACATCATTGCCACTCGTAAGCAAAGCCTGCTCAATAAATTGATCCACATAGTCCATGGCATATACTAAATCGAACATATCACTAGTGTATCGCATTGTATCGTAGATGTTTAACCTAATGACTTCACCATCGAACTACATGTTAAGATAGCATTATCCACTTCTATTTTCGTCTTCGCCGTCTTCAGCAATAGGTATCCAAGTCTTAATCATGAAGCATAGGGGAATGGTTCCTCCTTCGAATCCACCATGTAGAAATAAGCAGGAAATAAGAATTCATTTACTCAGAGTAGTACATTTTCAAGAACACCAATGAGTTTGACTGTGGGGTTTTAAGGTTTATACATAGCTAAACACATATCCAGATTGTGATCTGATGTCATCTATATCAGTATGAAAACTTGCAACTGTATAACCATTTAAAAAAACTCATTTTACCAAATTCCATAGAACAAGAACACTTCTTTATTCCATCTCCACTTCTTTAGAATGTTCTTTACAGCTACCAATGACTCTCACCGGGATCAGACCGATATCTTCTTATTGCACTTAAAACATGTGATAAATTAGGTCAAATGTATAACATGGTATACATGATAGATCCAATAACTGATGCCTATGGAATCATATTTATGTGCTCTTGATCATCATTAGACTTCGAACATTGAGGCTCCCTAAGACTTATACCATGAAACATTGGCAATGACCCTCTTTAGAGTCTTGCATACTGAACCTATTTCGTAACATGTCAATATAAGCACTCGACTTACACCGACTAGCCTTTTAGATCTATCCTATAGATCTAATCCTAAGGATGTAGGCTGCATCTTTTGAGTCATTCATTAAGAAATACTTCCTTAACCAAGATATGACACTCTGAAAGGTTAAGATGTCATTTCCAAAGGGTAATATATCATCAACATATAGTACTAGGAAAAAAACCACGCTCCCACAAACCTTCTTGTATACCCAAGGCTCATCTTGATTTTTAATGAAACCAAAATTTTTAATTGCTTCATCTAAACGAAGATTCCAACTCCAAAGAGCTTGCTTTAATCCATAAAGGGATCTTTGAAGCTTGCACAACTTCCTAAAATTCTCAGGATGAAACTTCATGCTCTATCATACATACATCCTCAAGTAACTTCCATTTAGAAAAGCAGTTTTGCCATCCATTTGCCATGTCTCATAGTCATAATATGCATATATGGCAATTAGAATTCGAATTGATTTAAGCATGGCTACAGGAGAAAAAGTCTCATCATAATCAACATCTTGAGTCTTCCAGAAACCTTTTTCTACTATTTGTGCTTTATAAGTATGCACATTGCCATTCATGTTAGTTTTCTTCTTGAAAACCCGTTTAAATCCAATGGTCTTACCACATTCAAGTAAATCAACCTAGTTCTGAACTTCGTTACTATAACTGGATTGCATCTTAGAAATCATGGCACTAAGCCAATTATTTGACTCAAGGCAAAACACAGCCTCCTGACAAGTAGTTTGCTCATTTTAATCCATAAGCAACACCTCACTACTATTAGTAATCATAAATTTAAATATTTCAGGTTGATATCTTGCCTTATCAAACCTACGCGGGCCTTGTGATATCTGTGGAGGTTCAACTAGTTTAAGACTTTGTCGATCTTCTACTAGCGATTGAATGTTTATTTGTGGTTCTTGAACTTCTTCAAGGCTTAATTTATTCCCAGTGGGATTATAAAATTAGCATCCTCTAGTTTTATCTAGTTTATTTAGGATAACCAACAAATATTTTTCCATAAAGACACCATTTCGAGCAACAAACACTTTGTTCTCAGTGAGATTATAAAAGTAGTATCCTCTAATTTCTTTAGGATAACCAACAAATACACACTTGGTAGATTTGGTTGATACTTTTTCTATGATTTTTCTTTGTATAAAAACCTCACATCTCCAAAACTTAAGGAAATACAAACTTGGTCTTTTCCCAAACCACATCTAATAAGGTGTTTTATCAATCGCTTTTGAAGGAACACGATTCAGTGTTAATGCTACATTTTCTAAGCATAACCCCTAAAGGAAATAGGAACATTTGCACGACTCATCACAGATCAAACTATATCCAATAAAGTCTAATTTTTCCTCTCAAAAACATAATTCCATTGTGGAGTTGCTGTAGGAGTTAACTGTGAGATAATCCCATAGTTTTTAAGATGATCATCAAACTCTTGGCTAAAATATTCACCACTACGATCTGATCGAAGTGCTTTGATAATTTTACTAAGTTGATTTTGCACTTCATTATAAAATGTTCAAAACATCTCAAAAGATTCACCTATGTTTCATGAGCTACACGTAACCATATATGCTGAAATTATTAGTGAAGGTAATGAAGTACTAATAACCACCTCTAGCCATTTCATTTATAGGAACGCATACGTTAGTATGTACTTGACCTAATATATCATTTACCATTTCACTATTTCCACTAAAGGGACTTTTTGTCATTTTGCCTAAAAAACAAGATACACATATTTCATATGATTCAAAATAAAATAAATATAAAAGTTTAGAAATGCGTTTCTCATTTATGTGGCCAAGATGATAATGCCAAAGGTAAGTTTGATCGAAATCATTTGACTTGAATTTTTCGTATTTACGTTCGTAATAGGAGTATATGTGGACCTTTTAATATTAAGAATATAAAGACCATCACACAAATCAACATTCGCATAGAAAAATTTTATATGAGAATTGGATGATTTATTATTCTTTATAATGAAATCAAAACAATCCAAATCCAAACATAAAATAGAAATAATGTTTTTGCTCAAGGTAGGAACATAATAAGAATTACTTAAAACTAAAACAAGTCCACTAGGTAAAATTAACTCATAGCCTCCTACAGCCATCGCATCAACCTTTGATCCAATTCTAACTCATAGGATGACATATCCTTTGTTTAGCTTTCTCTTTTTTGTATTAATATAAATCTGAGATCCGCATACAGTGTCCAATAGTGTCCAATACCTAGGAAACACTAGTAGACAAGTTAACTTTAATAACATAAATACCTAAAGCAATAGTCGCACTACTCTTCTTTTGCATTAGATCTTAAAGATCGAGCTTGCAATTTCTGAACCAATGCCTAGGTACATGACATAAATGAAAATTTATTTCCTTTTCCTTTTCTTTCTTATACTGTAAAGTAGAAGCAGCTTTAGCCTTGACTTGTTCCACAGGCTTTGTGATAGTCACAATAGTCTTGCAACTTTAGCCTTGCCTTTGCCCTTTTTCTTCAAAGCTATTCCTTTCTAAACCATCAACACATTAACAATGGGTTTCTTGTCATTTTGCTTTACATTTTCAAGCATCAAATGCAACTCTAAGATAGACTTCTCCATGTTATTCATGTTATAGTTCATCACAAATTTAAAATAACTAACATGCAATGCATTCAAGATCAAATCTGTAGCCAACTCTTGCCTTACGGGAAATCTTAGTCTATCTAGATGGTCAATATAGCCCTTCATTTTTAGAACATGAGGACTAACTGACGCACCCCCAACCTTTTTGCAAGAATGAAGGTTCTTGATTATCTTGAAACTCTATTATATTGCCATTTCTTGGTACATTTCCTTCAATAGTGTAGCCTTGTCGTAAGCTTCCATGTTTTCTATGTCCTTGTGAAGTTCAGGAACCATGGTTACCAACATAATGCTTGCAACATCAGTAGAGTCGTTGACATGCTTAGTATGTGCATCCTTCACGGCTCTTAAAGCATTAGCTGGTGGTTCCTCAAGAATAGGATCATCTAAGACATACAACTTGCATTCATGCTTATGAACAATTCTCAAGTTTCTAAACCAGTGAAGAATGTTTTTCCCATATAACTTATCCTTCTCAAGGATAGATCACAGTGACTAGGGATTGGTGTGATTTGAAGAGGCCATATATCTACAAAAAAGATTATGCTAAAGTTCATTTTCGTATAGAGGAATGGACCACCACTAAATGAATAACACTCATTAAAACTTTGTTAATTTAAGGAACTCAAATCCATGTTTCACATAATTAAAAGGCAGCTAAAGCATGACACTTTAAATTAGGTTATTTTGGTAGGTACCAATTACCAATTACATCATATGTACTTTTAATTTTTCTTATGAGATTAAGACATCTTATATCTTTGCATGTTTTATCTCATCTTCTGCCTAAAGCCTAAAATCATTTTGATAGCTTTATCAAGTCTAACCATTTCAAACAATAGAGTAATTCTTACTCGACTTGCCTCATTAAGATAACAACATATACTCTGCAGTGGCAGACCCATATTGATGTAATCCAAGCCTAGACAAATGTTTGTGAATGGATGGCACTTGACTTCAAATTTGGAAAAGGGATTTTTTTATTTGTTTTATTGATCATAAACTAAACAAGATAAATATCATATATGACAATGCATGTATAATAACTAAAAATGGACAGCGCCCCCAATTTTCTTGGAAAATGAATTCTAGTTTTGAAAATTGAAAATCGCCTAAAATTTCTCAATATTTTGATCAATCCAATTGACCAAAATTCCACTTTAGTTTAATTCCAAAAATATTAATTAAAACATATTTAATTAACTGCCCACCTCTAACTTAATATCTTGTCCTAATTCAATTAGAATTTAAGATACTTTAAATCTTTATCCAATTAGAATTTGTTATATATCTTACCGATCTTTTAGAATTTGTAATTCTTATATATTACAAGTTTATCTACTATCTAATAGGAATATACTAATAGATAACCATAATGAAATATATGATCAAAATCAATTTCGATTCTTATTCATATGAAACAAGCAATTGAATCAAGAAATGAAATATTAATCATGCATTAAACACCATATTCATATTTAATTAATCATATTAATCTAATCATGATTTCCTATCTTGGAGACATACATAACTATGGAACAAAAGGAATTACATATCCAACACAAGAATCACATTAACCTAAACATGACTTCTACAATGTGAACACCAAATTCATATTGTTCAATATTAAAACATATGTTAATAGAAAATATTCTAAATATGAATTCTATAATTGAATTAAATCATGCGTATGTATCAATATCCATGAATTAACAACATGCTTTAAAACCAATTCTTCAAAACAATTATCACAGAACCTCAATGTACATCATATATACATTAATCGAGATTATGTTTTCATACATATATCATATATACAGCAAAGAAAACATGCACACATTTAATAGAAGCGAGACTATGGCTCTGATACCATTGTAAGGTTTTGGGGTTCATACACAGTGAAAAATTCAAAATAATTTTAGAAAACCCCCAAAGGATTGAAAATAATTTCCATTAAACTACATCTACAAAAAATAAACCATACCTTAATCCATGATTTCCTTCTCTAATTGTTCAATTTCCAAGATGTTCAAGTGCGTGTCCTCTATTAGAAATCCACACACAAACGGTGCCACGATTTGGAGTGCTAGGCCTAATAGACATTAAATTTTTTTTTCTTTATTTATCAGAATACAAAGAATGAGAAATTTGCAAATATAAAAATCTTATTTGGTTTTAGGGTTTCATCTTCTATTAATATGTGTAGATAAGCTCTCACTTAAAATTCTATTCGTAATACAACTATTGTATTTAGGCAGTTTAAGCAAATCACACATACGTAGCACTAGTATCACTGATGGATTTTTCAATATTAGCCTTGAATTAAGAAATATCTCTTGAAAATCGGCTTTTAAGATACTAGAGTATTCATCATATCTTCATGTGAAGAGGAATTATTGGAGGGGGTAGAAATCGATTGACCTCTGGGGACAAAGGTCTGGTAGTTGTGATTTTGAGGCCTGTAATTAAAGTTCATGTTGTTCCTTGTCGTTGCATGATTATATGTGTTCTTAGATGGGGCTCTATGTGATCCCTGGAATTGATTACCCATAGCATTGGCCAGCTGATTGTCCTCAAAGAGAGTAGGGCATCGGTTGCATGAGTTGTGGTTCCATTGAAGCCACAAGCCTAGAGTTACACTTTACAAGAGGTGAGGAGACGTTGCATCATAGAGGTCAATTGGTCAATTTTTCGATCAATAGAATTTGAAACCGCTCCTACTTTGAGACTTTGGTAATCTTTATCATCTAGATCTCCATAAAGGAATAAATTGTTGTATGATGTCCTCTTATAACCATCTCATTTGAGGCGGTGTCTTATCTCGAATGTGACCTTGATAAGTGTTTAAATAGACTTATATATAGCATTAGTTTAGTAGTATATTTGGTATAAATATCCCTAATTAGTTCTGATTGATGAAATTAATGTGTTTTCAGGCGTATAATGTATAAATGAGGCAACGGAGTGATATCATGATGTAATGAGGAGAAAAAGCACAAATAAGCAATTTACACTGTGACATGGATGCTAGATGCTGTGGTAATTTACCACAAGGTGTAGGAAGAGAGTGTAAGGCATGAAGAAGGCTTGAGATGAATAAATAGATATAGCAGAATTGATGCAGTTGTGGAGCCATGGTGTTGTACACCCAATGTCGAGATAATGTACACAGGGCACCGAGCTAGTGAATGGATAATGCACACACAAAAGGGCCAAAGCTTTGGTGGCACTGCGCCTTAACACACACTTTGTGGGACACTTGTGGACAACGCCGAAACATAAAAAATAGAAAGTTTAGAATTCTAGTTCATTTAGGATTGTTTACTAGAGTTTTTAATTTTATTCTAATGAGTTTTAGGTGGTCAAATAGGTATTATAACGTGGTAAACAAAAAGTATATAAGCCACCACAACTAATTATCATATAATAGCATAGTTTACATTGGTTTTTAGTATTGAGAGGTGTTTTGGAGGAGGAGACATTAAAGACTCCACTTGTGGTTATTCATTATTGTTGCCCTAATTTAATTAAAGTTAATTGATTTAATCTTTAATTGCGATGAATACCATGACGTGTATGTTAATTTCAATGATGAGTGAGTAGTTTGTTTATCATAGCGATAATTAGATCCTATGGTACGAATGTTATGCTAAAAGAAGTATGAATGGCTTATAAAGTTAAAAAGTGCAATGTTTAGAATTTGTATTGATTCTATAAGTAATGCTATGAACATCTTAATAACGTGTTTGTTGATTAGGGGTTTAAGGAGTTACCATGGCCATTAGAGCTTTTAAGCAAGATATAGACAATACAACTGTAAAATATATGAAGTCGATAGATAGTTATTGATTAGGAAGTCACGAATAGTAAACTTAACTGGCAATGAATTTAAAGATTTGGAACTTAATGCTTTATGGAACCTGCGTTATTCACACCGATAGGTGTTATACTTTGCACATTAGGATATTTTCCACCACGATAGTAGGTTGAAGTAAATCTAAGGAAATATGACAATTCTGATTGAGCATTGCACACAAATAATGACGATGAAGGAAGTGAGATATGAAAGCATAGTAATTCATTAACTAGGTGAAGTTGTGAACAAAGGTCTTCTTAAACTAAGTGAACAAGTTATTTTACATTATTTTATAGAATAACGTAGTTTTGTTAAAACCAACTCAAAAGATATCTTTGTAGCAACAAAGTGAACTTAACTAAGTGAACAAAGTCGATATAAACCTTTCTTTAAGGATGATAGTAGTAATCAACATTATTTGATTACATTATTACTACATTTGAGCTGGTATACTTGTGGTTTCATGATCCTATTTTTGGCGCCATTGTTAGGATAATTATCTTACAAAATTGTTAAGATTTTATTTTTAATAATTTACTTTTAAGTTTGTAAAAAAAAAGAAAAGTTTTACTTTCATGTTTGACAATCTATATTTGATCTTTTGTGTTTCTTTCTCATGAAACTGTTAGTGCATGCATAGTCAAGGTGAAAAATACTTAGTGCCTTAGAATCCTAAGATTGCGAACCAACATGGGAAAATAGAAGAAAGGAACCAAGATGGTGGATGATCGAGTAGGGAACAAAAACAAAAATTAAGGCCAAGGGAATAATCAAATCGAAAGTGATCAAGTAGTGCAAGACAGAGTGCAGGGACAGAGATGCCTTCATGAATACTTCAAATTGGAATCTCAAGAGACATACAATGAAGTGATGAGGCTTCCCGCCAACACACTGAGTTCGAGTTGCAACTGTCACTTATAAACATGGTGCAGAATAACCTATTCTATGGCTAGCAAATGAAGATCCAGTTGAACATGTGGAGAATTTAATAGAGAAGTGTAAAACAATTCACATTTCTGGAGTTACAAAGGTGGTAATGATGATGAGACTTTTCCTACTTTCATTTGGTGGAAAGGCTAAATTATGGTTCCAAGTACTGAATGCAGGGAGTATGACTTCATGGGCTGATATCAATGAAAAATACCAAGATAAGTTCTTTCCCAAATGAAAGTTAATTAAAGGAAATAAGAAATCATCCAATTCAAGCAAGAAGATATAGTGTGTATTGGTGAGGCTTGGGAAGGATTCAAGGATATGTGAAGTAGGAAGAACATTAGTGAAAGTCGTAACAAGTGGTTCTCTACTAACTAATAATTAAAATGGAGCATTAGATCTTCTAGATCTTATGTCCCATAATGCTATAGAAGAAAATCGTTCCATAGTAAAAAAAAAGTCAGCAGGAGTATATGAGATTGATTCATAAGCAGCGATCATGGCACAATTATCCAACTTGAGTAGATAGATGGCAAAACTACAAATGGGATAAGAAAGTCAACAAGTGCAAGCGATACAACAACCAGTGAATCACCAAAAATGGAGGTTAATTCATTGGACATGAAACAATGGATGGATTTTGAAGATGTCAACTTCATGCATAACTAGAACTATAGAAATAAGTGGAGGCAAAGAGAAATGAATCCTCAAAGGTTTTATCAAGGATATAATAACACGAACTTCTCTTGTAGAAATCTTAATAATGCAATGAAGTTACTTCCTTGTTTTGATCAACAAGTCCAACAAAGGATGCTATGCCAAAATGAAGAAATGATTCAATGAATTCAATTGAAATATTCTTGCAAGCAATTGACCTTAACAATAGAGAACATCACAAGGAATGAGATAAAGATGGAAAATGTGAAACAAGCTATAAAGAGGCTAGATGATTAAAAAACATAATCCATCAAGAACATAGAGAGACACATTGGTAGCCATTGCTTTAAATTCAAAGAAGGAAAGGGAGTTTTCAAGTGACGCAATTACAAATCTTAAAAATAATGTTCGTGCCATTCATATGATGAGCACTACGGTAACAAAGGAGCCAAGGTAAGAGCAAGTAATGTACAAGCCATAAAGAGTCAACAGTTTGGCTTTGAGAAAATAGGAAGTTATGCATGAGAATGGAACATAAGTGAGGCAAGATGAACTTGAAGGGTTCAAGCAACAAAAGATCAATACCTTGAAGAATTGTTAGAAAGGGAAGAAATAATGGAGAGTTAAGAAAAAAGATGAAGGGCCTTCTTAAGAAGCACCGAAAGGAAATAGGTTCAAGGTTGTTTCAAAGAAGATGAAACCAAAAGAAAATTTCATACCAAGACTTGAACAAATTAAGAAGAGCGACCCTAAAGATATATGCATACCATTGAGAATTGATCGGCACTGGTTTAGAAACATCTTATGTGACATGGGATCCTCAGTCAATGTAATGCCTATAAATAATATGTTACAAGCAGATTTGAAGATCAATTATTTCGATACAACATACTTTCAAGTAGTTGATGGGAACTTGGTACCAACAATTAGGAGAGTCGTGAATGTGCAAGTGAAAGTGGGTAGATTCAAATTTATCACTAATTTTAAGTCATGGATCATGATATAAATGACGATATGTCTATGATACAGGACGGCGAATCTTGAACACTACCAATGTGGTCTCGCACACGAAGAACAAAATGATCACAACAAGTATCGATGAGGATGATGACAGCGAAAAAATTATATTTTTTGAAGGGAAAAAAGTACATCCGAACGAGAGAGATATCATTATCTCTTACCTACAAATGGAGTATCTCAATTTAGAGTCAGACTAAACGAGCAAAAAGGCATCATGCTAATGATGTTAAACGGAACGATACTAGGAGGCATCCTAGTTTTAATTTTAGTTCTTAAATTTCATTTATTTATTTCCATTAGTTACAACGATCCAAATGTTTAAGTATTTTTCTAACTTTTGAAAGTTTTGCGCTAAATGTGTAAGAAATACCATTTCCCGGTGACTTTTCATCGGAATGGAGAATTCTCAACTAACTCAGCAAAAAGCATAAAAAATAAAATAGTTAGAGTGGTTAAGGTAAGGTAAATGGAAAAATCACAAATAAGATTTTATGGGATTTTAATATATACGGGGTTTTTTATGCTGTCATGATGCCTTATCTAGCGATACACTAAGCCAAGAGAGCGCCAACAGGGAGTTATTGAATAATTTGTTGCTTTAGGAGAAAAACTAGTTGACGTTGTGTGTATAGACGCACACAACACTGTTAGGTAATAAGGGTAGCGCTAGGACGGCGCCAGGTATTGAAGAATAATTGTTCACTGTAGCCTTGATGCCGGGCCAACGCAGTAGCGACGTCGTGCCCTATAAGGCATGGCGTCGGCGTCGAAGAGGGGGATTTTTTGAACCATTTGGAACCAAAATCCTACACAATTCAACCTTAGTCCATACACCACTAACCAAGCATACATCCGTCTTGAATCAATGTTTGGGAGATTTTAACTGAGAAAATAGTGTTCCTAATGATTAAGAGTGAAACTAGAAGGTGCATTTTGGATTTGCACAAAGAGGAGAGCTAGGGCATTAATTTAGAGAAGTTGATTCAAGAGAGCAATAAGGTTTTAGTTTATCAACAAAGTGAGACGGCTTTTATTTGTTACATGCTTGGAGAAGCAATCTACATTGCAAAGTAGTCCGACATTGAGGTAAATTTACAATTTCAATAGTTATGCTTTGAAGTTGTAGGATATTATTGAAGAAATTACATAAAATATGGAAATTAGGATGTTGGATAAGTATTTTAAGTTGTGTGGATTTAGATTATTAATTTGGCTTATGGTAGATTAGTATGTCTTTTAATAATTTGGCATGTGAATGTGTCGATGTAAATTGTAATTATAGATGATTTGAAGACTCATGTTGAATTGTTGTTTTGTGTGAATTTTTATTGAGATAATGACATGATCAAGGAGGCAAGTGAGTCAAGTGAATGAAGCAAGCACAAATGATAATGAGGCATCATCCTTAAGAGATCTAAATGAGGATACCCTTAGGCCTTTTAAGTCTAAGTTCTACATTAGTAGAGAGGCAAATGAGTGGTATCAAATCATTAAGAATAAGGAATTCATTTGCGAAAGTGGAATAAACTTACCGGTTAAGTACGATAGGAGAGTTAATAACTTCACAAGGCAATAGGGTAGGGAACATTTTATGCAATATTATAGAGAGAAAAAGGTTTATTGAGTGCGCAAAATTCTTTAAGAGTTTAATGCCAATGAAAAGTTCAATAAGAAAGGTGACACATTTAAAGTGAGAGAAAAAATGGTCCCTTTTAATTTGCATTCAATAAATGACATCTATGGGTTCAAATACTTGAGTTAGAATAGAGAGCCATAAACTTTCCCAGATGATTTGTATGAGAGTCCCTATAACCTATATCCTTTTAAAGTCGTAAAGAGAGCATTAGTTGTCCGAGGAAAATAAAAATGGATAATAAGAGTTGAGAATATGCAAAAGCACATTAAGAAGGGGAGTGTGAGGAAAATTTATAAAATGTGGCAATACTTTGTAGTTGTTTCATTATAATTAACCACTCTGCAGAGCAAGATTAACAAACTTAAGGCAACTTATTTGGAAAACCATTTGCAAGAGCTTAGGGGAGTCAATCATGACTAGAGAGAGACAACATGTTGTTTCCAACTTTAATAAGATAAATGTGCTTGAAGGCTAGAAGTGCGAATGATTCAAAAAGAAAAATTTAATATAGAGGCCTAAGCAACAATAGTTGTGGATTTTGTCCTTAATTTGAAATCACCCAAAGGATACCAAAACATAGATGATGAGAGAGAGAGAGAGAGCAGAGATAGACTGACTTGATGCTGAATCATTAGCCAGGGAGCAAGACGATAAAGCAACAATAGCAACAACTGTGGAGTTAGCCAAAAAGTTGCAGAATGAAGAATATAAGAGAGGAGGAGGATTACCAACAGGGATTGTTGAGGGTTACGAGTTTGTAGACGTACTGATATGAGAGCAGAACTTGGATGGTCCTGAGGTTTTTCCACCACCATAGGCACCTATACCACCACCAAAGGAATTGACTCCACGACATTATATGTTATGGATTGTTGAGATGAGGAGATAGTACAAAGAGGATATAACTTAGCATTATGAAGCCTTCTTGAAATAAAAACAAGTAGTATGAGAAGGATTCAAAACCGACTACATGGATAGTGAAACTTCATGTTACACAATATCAGAGGGACATAGTTAGATATGAAAGGAGTAGAAGGTCGAGACCTACTGATAGGTCTATTGGCCTTCTAGAAGCACAAAACTACATGTTTGATCCTTACATGGTGCCAAGCAGAAGGATGGAGCGTCTTTTGACACCATGTTATGCTAGAGTTGATGATGATGATGAATATGATGCTAATGATGATGCACAATCCTAGATTCTGAGTCTTGGTATTTCACTACACCTCAGGGAGATGAGTGATATATTCATAATGATTATTTTTACACTTGGGATAATTTGTTACTTTATTAGTTGATTAAATTTAATGTTTATGCATTTTTTAGGATTTCTCTAGACCTTGGGAAGATGAGCGATATATTCATATTGATTATTTTTACATTTGGGATATTTTGTTACTTTATTAGTTTTTAAATTTTATGTTTATGCATTTTTTATGTTTAGATCTTAAATTATATTATGTTTGTGTGTTTAGTATTTTTATGTTTCACACATATTTTAAAATCTTAAGGATAAGGTTTAGTTTATTTTTAAGGGCACATCAACATTATGGGAAGTTGTTAGAAAGGATTAAGTAAGGATAAACACTGCAAGTATGATTGTAAAATCTTATTTTTGAAGCAGTTAAAGAGGAAAGAATGATAATGTATTCTATTTCATTTACTTATTATTTAATGTCTATAGGTAATATAGATTAGGTTATATATTGTCAAATGTAATGAATAAATAATTCATTTGCAAAGCTCATGCATTTGATTGAGAATGAGTAAGAATTCAAGTATTTTGTTGATATGAATCTTAAGAGAGTTCTATAAATTTTTTGAAAAAAAAAAATTAATGTAGCAAACATCGGTATAGTTACATGATTGGAAACCGAGAGTTAAGGAAAACCATGAACTTGATACAAAATGAAGAAGAGTACTAGAACACATAATGTAAAAAAAGTTAGATCTCTAAGGAATTCTATAATAAGTATGAATCTTAATTAAGTACAAACTAAATAAAGACTTCGTGCAAAATGATGAAGAGATAAGTATGGTGTTAAATGAAAAGTTGAGTTAAGAGATGCAAGATAAGGTGAAAGTGAGAAGTGCTAAAAAGAGTTTTAAATAAGATAAGGAGTCCGATAATTTTTAAAGAAAAAAAGCCAGAGAACTTGATGGTTGCATAGAATGAGAAAAAAATGGAATCCATTGAAAAAGATGGTGGGACCATACAACTAGAAAATATGATAAGAAAAGAAAAGAAAAGAGATATATTATAAAGAAATAAAGGAGGAAGTTTGATTAAAACTCTTTAATTGAAAAGATTTATCTTAAGTACAAGTAATTTAGTTAAGTTAAGTTTTATTTCCAACTATGTTAAGTCATATTGACTCTTGAAGTATGAAACTCTACAAAAATAGTATGATCTATGTTTATTTGTGAATTCATGAGCTTAATGAGAAATCATGAGACAATACACTTGCTACTTGAATGTTAAGGTGAAATAAACCTATGAGTAGTTATGGTTTTGGTTGGGAAGTACTTTTGAGATTCGAAAGTAAATTATATGTGTCGTTAAAGCTTTTAGTTCTTAAAATATTACTTTTTGCAAAGAAAAAACTCTTGAATGGTTTAGTAACTTAAACTTATTTGAATTCTACCATTCTCCATGAACAATGTAAATTAAATAAGGTATTATAAGTAGTAGTAGTAAGAGTACTTAGTAGAATACACTTTTGCTCGGGACGTGTAAAACCTCAAGTTTGGGGGTATTTGATAAGTGTTTAAATAAACTAATGTATATTGTTAATTTATTATTATATTTCGTATAAATATCCTGGAATAAGTTCTAATTGATGGAATTTATGGGGTTTTAGGCTTACAAGGTATAAAGGAGATAAAGGGATGATTTCATGATGAAATGAGGAGAAAAAGCATAAATAAACATTTGATGTTGTGGCATGGATGCCTGACAATGTGGAAAGGAAGCACAAGGCTGGGGGAAGAGAGTGCAAGGCGTGAAGAAGGCTCGAAGAACAAGAAATTGACACAGGAGAGTTGAAGTAGTTGCAGAGCTGTTGTGTTATACATACGGTGTCGGGATAATGTACACAGGGCACCGAGCAAATTGAATGGAGAAAACACACACAAAAAGGTCGAAGTTGTAGCAGTGTCGTGGCTCAACACATAGGGTGTGGGACATTTAAAGACAATGCCTGGACATAAACAATAGAAAGTTTAGAATTCTAGTTCATTGGAATTGTGAATTACGGTATCTAATTCTATTCTAATGTGTCTTAGGAGTATAAATTGGTATTATAAGGTGGTAAAAATATAATTTATAAGCCACCACAACCAATTATCATTGAATATCATAGTTTACAATATTCTAGAGTATTAAGAAGAGTTTTGGAGGAGAAGAAATTGAAGACTCCAATAGTGGTTATTCGGTATTGTTTCCTTGATTTAATTAAAATTATTTGAATTTATCTTTGATTGCAATAAATACAATGGCGTGTACATTGATTTCAATGATGAGTGAGTACTTTTTTATCTTAGGGATAAATGATTATATGGTATAAATGCTATGCTAAAGGATGTATGAATGGTTTATAAAGTCCAAAAGTGCAATGTTTAGAATTTGTATTGATTCTATACATGATGTTATGAACATGTTGATCACGTGTTTGTCGATTAGGGGTTTTAGTAGTTACCATGGCCATTAAAGCTTTTAAGCCGGATAAGGAACACACATCCATAAAATATATAACATCGATAAAAAGTTATAGATTAGGGTGGCACAGAGAGTAAACATAAGTTGTTATGAATCTAAAGATTTGGAACTTAATGATATGTGTAAATTACGTTGCTCACTCTAACATGTGGTGTTCTATTTAGCAAATTAGTATATTGTCCACCACGACAGTTGGCTAAAAATATCTTGAGGAAATATGTCTATTCTAATTGAGCATTGCACACACATAATGAAGATGAAGTGAGATATGAAAGCATAGTAATTCATTACTTAGGAGAAGTTGTGAACTAAAAGTCTTTTTAATACAAGTTATTTTACATTGTTTTACATAATATGGTAGTTTAGTTTAAACCTGCTAAAAAGTGCTCTTCTTAGAAACAAAGTGAACATAACTAAGTGAAAAGTGTCCATATAAACCTATCCCTGAGGATGATACCGTCATCAACATCAGTTGATCACATTATTAGTACAATTGAGCTGTTGTACTTGTGGTTTCATTGTTAGACCCCCACACATGTCATCAATCATGTGTTTCTCTATGGGTGTCATGCCAACATAGAAGAAACAAGCTATGGCATTCTTAGTCTGGCCATGCTGCGGACAACTAGCAATCTATCGCTTAAAGCAATCATAATATGCACCAAATGATTATCCCGCTTAATTTTTGATATTGTATATATCTGTGAAAAGCTAAGCAACTCTATCCTTAAGAAAATACTCTCTTAAAAACTCAATTGCCATCTCATTATAAGAGTTAATGCAACTAGGCAA
The DNA here is from genome assembly GCA_039657325.1 of Stephania cephalantha. Taxonomy (NCBI): domain Eukaryota; kingdom Viridiplantae; phylum Streptophyta; class Magnoliopsida; order Ranunculales; family Menispermaceae; genus Stephania; species Stephania cephalantha. The sequence goes on along the minus strand of CM077578.1, from coordinate 25,343,374 downwards.
AAGATAGAAAAACCATTCCTTGTCTACGTCTTTAAGACAACATAGGAAAAACCTAAGCTTAACCGTGTCCACATCTGCTATAGAAGGTTTCATGGACTTTCAGTTAGTTTCAAACTCTTTCAAAAAAGTAACTAGGTCCTCATTCCCGCTACCATAATAAGAAGGTAGGAGTTGAATAAACCTAGACCACAATTCAAATTCACTAGCATTCTTTGGATGGTTAATGTAGAGGGGCTATTTTGCCATAATTGATTGAAGGCCTTGATTGGCATGCTCGATAATGACTTGGTGATTTCCTGCTTGCACCATGTCTATAGGATTTTGGCCTTGTTGTTGCCAGAGCTAGGTCTCGTTTGTCAACCTTAAGAATGTTCTCTCGGGTTAAGGATCGAAAGGCAACAATGAACCGATCAATGTTGAACGAGAGTTTTGGGAGCATAGAACTTAGAAAATGAAAAAATAAAGAAACTAAACTTAAACGAATGGACTAAGTCCCGAATATAACCCGTACTAGTGTTACTAATCCCACTTGAGTGTAATAGTGATAAATACGGGGTCGAATCACTAGGACATAAGTTTTACTCTGAGTTCACTAAAAAGTTAAATTTGGGGGGGTTTTCAAAGGATTTTAAGAAAACAATCAATTAAAACTACTAGATATCAAAGTTCGCAAAAGTGAATTCAATGAGAGAAAATGCCTAGGTTTACGATCCCATAAGTCCAAATCAAGATTCAATAGCATGTCATGGTCATCAATATTTCCCTAAACATTATTAATTCAATTCCTCCTACATTAGCTATAGGAAATCAACATTCACTAGAAATCCCTAATTCCCCTAATCTCGATAGTTAAAACGTCCGCCACTAACTACTTCCCCTATCAACACATAACCCTAGACATCCACTAATAAAGTTTAACGCATTAACCGTATAAAAACCTATGGGAATACTAATCCTAAATAATTGAATTGCATCCGCTTCAAGTTTAATCTAGATTTATTTGTCACACACTCAAGAACCGAAAGTTTTTGATACCAACCAGGTGAGTGATTATCACTTGTATCAGCCTAATCGTACAGCTACGAAATAATTGTCCCAATGAACTATTTGTCTTCCACCTAAAAGCGTGGAAAAGACATATACATACCATAAGCTTGAACCATAATCATGAAAATGACAATAAATAAAATAGAAATAATTGAAAGAAATTAATTATATATAAAAGATCTCACAAGTCATGCTATTAATCAATATTATAGACTTACTTCGACTCCGACCTAGGAAAAGAGTACTTAATTGTGAATTGTCTTGACAAACACCATTAAATTTTAACGAAATAACTAAAAAGCAAGAAAGAAGAGAGACTTCGATTATGTCCTTCAACTCCCCAATTTAACACATCCTAATGACTATTTATAATCCTAAGACTAATTTAATTATAATTACAAACCTTAAATAACAATCCCGAAAAAAATAGAAATTGAAAACTTTTATTTTTCTGTCTCGGCGCCATCAGTATGCGATCAACACTGTGACTGTAAATGCCACAGCGCCGCCACATCGCTAGCTTTTCTTGTGTTTTAACCCTTTTAGTCGAATCAGCGTTGTTTGTCTGAACCCACAGCTTTGTGTTTACGCCAACTAGACACGTATAGTGTTGAATTGTCTACACCTTATTGTTGATTCCCACACCTTGTCCACACCTTATGTTCATTTCCCACTGTGTTAAAGGTCTTCTCTATGGCGTCAACCTTGCTTTATGTTTTTTCTTGTCTTTTCATCATGTAATCACTCCTTTGACTCTTTTGTAGCTTGTAATAATGAAAACACATAAATATCATCAATTAGAGTTCATTCCAGGATATTTAGGCCAATTATACTACTATACTAATCCTACATATAAGTCTAACTAAATTCTTATCCAATACCCCAAAACATAAGACTTTGCACGTCCCAAGAAAATGAAATATAAGACATGCAGGTAATGCGACTACATTTATAATATAGTTATGATCTTATACTAATTAATCGTAAACCCGATTCCAATATAATGGAGTTTCTTTGATTTTAGTAGTCCTTGAGTCAACAAGCTACTCAAGAAATTTTTGAGTTTTGTTATGTCTACAACCACAATCCAAACAAAATTAAGATAACACTTTCAAGACCTCGACTCGTTCAAGATAAAGGCTATCAACTACTCATGAGTTTCCTTGACCTATACACTCTAGCACGAAGTTTACGATCTTTGTAAGGTAAAGCATCAACGCTTATGAAGCACCATAGGGAGGAAATGCAACCACACACTACACTATTATAGACTTAACACCAATGCAAATCAATAGGATTTAAATATATTGTATTATTGCTATGGTAGGGTACCAAGAAAATCAAATAAAGGTACTACGAAACATTGGAAAACTAAAACTTAAAGTGTCAAAAGATTTTTAGAGAACATGAAAGTGGCTTATACCGTACTTAACTTCATTTTTCTATTAATATGTGCAGTCCTCACATATTTCCAACCACATGGCTCCCTGCTCCATTTCTTGTTGATACCGTTTTGGTGGGACTCTCTAATTATGACTTGATTTTTCACACGATTAGTTTTCTCTTATTTTAGGTATATAAAAAAATTTTCCCTCTAATTTTTCTATTTTCTTTCATGTCTATTTTTAAGGATTTCAAGTCTAAAATTAGCTTCCAACTAGGTAAAAGATAATATCAAGCTATGGCTATGTGTTTAACCTTATGTAAGAAAGAGTTAAGGTATGGTTGGGTCAAAATGGGTTACCTAGAAAATTACTTTAGCTAGACTTAAGGTTAAGGATTTTTATTCCAAAAATATACTAAATAATTCCCCCAAAAATGGTTTAGTCATAGGAATTCTGCCTCGAGTGGGTTACGTCCTCGTTCTAGCACTCTAGTAATCTGATTTTTATACACTTGCACAATTTTGACGCCCTTTTACTATTTAGCACAAGGCCTATCCCTCATAGTAAGTCCGTAATACAAAATCATAAAAATGTCGGGCTTTGGCTTAGAGTGAGTGTTTCTATTAATTTTCCCTAAGTTTGAAGTCAAAAAGGCAACCACAATTCACTTATCCATAACTAAACGAATAAAGAAAAGTTTTTGGTGACTCTAAACACGACATATGACACTATGTAAGGTCTAAATGCAAGAACAAACAAAGGTATACACATGTCTATTACAAATAATAATAAAAACTATAGTAAATGTATCGATGAAAATGTATCATATCTTAGTGAAATGGAAGATAGAAGTATGAATGGAAAGGAAAGAGAAATGGAATAACAATAAAACCACCATTACCATCTTTCAAATGTATAATTGGAAAAAAATTTAATATCATACCTACGGTGTTTAGCAAAATGATCCATCCATCAAAATTCTTAATCCTTAAAGTACCCCCTAACTTATTACAAATCTTGTCCCCATGATTCAAAACAAGCAAATCAGTTTGCAAATAAAAACAAACATAAGAGTGAAAGAACATGAAATATATGAAATTAAGGAAATTTACAAGTTTTTGCATAGTAATAAGAGTACTAAAACAAAGAAACAAAGCAAAATAAACTAAAATTTGTGCTACCTCTGAATAGCGCCTTTGTTTACTATATTTGGCTTGACTTAGTCTAAGACCTTCAATCTGTAAAGATAGGTTTTGCAAGTGACACACTTTCCACATTATGACTCAGGAAGTTTTCATAGAAGATCTTCAATCTGAGGCCATTCACTTTTAAACCATTACCAGTCTTTAAACTCTGAATCTCCATCGCACCATGATCATATACCGCAATCACCACAAATGGTCCAATCCACTTTGATTTCAACGTACCAGCATATATCTTAGGACAAGATTCAAATAAAAGCACTTTTTGACTAATACGAAAAGATTTCTTGTAGAGATTATGATCATGTAACAATTTTTTCTTTTCAATTTAAATTCACACATTTTAATTCTCGTAGTTTAGGATTTCCTCCAATTCTTAGAGAGTAAGCTTTCTTGCTTTTTTATTTTATGCAGCTTTATATTAAGCTGTTTCACAATTTAGTAGGATTTATGCTCAAGCTCGACTAGTAGGTGACATGCTTTTCCAAGGACAAGGCGATATGGTGACATTCCAATCAGCGTTTTAAACGATATTTCGTAGGCCAACACTGCATCATCAAGATGTGTACTCCAGTCTTTCCGAGTGGGGTTCTCCATCTTTTCCAACATAGATTCGATCACCCTATTCGAGATCTCTGCCTTTCCATGCATTTTGGGTTGATACGTCGTAGACAATCTATGAGTGACATTATGGTACTTTGGAATACTATTAACCATAAGGTTGCAAAAGTGAGTGCCTATATCATTGAGTAGGGCACGTGGAGTACGAAATATTAAAAAAATCCTTAATTTGAGTAACGAACATAACACTTTAGAGTCATTAGTGCGGGTAACTTTCATGAGAGAATGCAAACCCCGATGGTCCAAGATTACCCAACCTAAACCATAGCCAAACCTTTCGAGATAACCCAGTGATGTTGGGTGATGATCTAGTTGGTCTTAACTTGCAGAAATAAACCATGACAATCTACAAAATAAACTAAACCAGGCTAATAGGTGCAGAATATAACAAAGCTTTTATTGTTTAATAAAATGCAGAACTAAATGTAAAAGTCTTGTATACCAAATTAAACATAAACGGAATCAGGAACTATGGGTTCAAACATCTACAAAAATAAATCCCTGACGCGCTCCGAACACGTCAATAAAATAATTTTTGTTAAACCAACTATTTTATAGAATAATGGCAAAGGGTTGATCCCACAGAGATTGGTAGTCTTTTTTAAAAAAAAAACAACAAAAGGAAATCAATAGTTTTAAAATAAATAATTTGACTAACTAATCTAAAATAAACTAAATAAATAAAATAATTAAAACAACTTTCAAATAGTTTCAAGAAAACACCTAGGTAACACCTAGGTCTACAATTCCACAAATCAGGATCAAGATTTAATGGCAATCATGGTTTTCAATCTTTCCCAAAAAGTCATTAATTTAATTTCTCGTAGATTAGCTATAGAAAATCCACATCCGCCAGAAACTCCTCATTCTCCTAGTCTCGATAGCCCGGACGTCCGCCATTAACTACTTCCCTAATCAATGCATAACCCTAGACATCTGCCAATCAGGTTTAATACACTAACTACAATAATATGGGTCTGTGAGAACACTAATCCTAAATAACCGGATAGCATCCGCTTCCAGAACGCATCTCCTTCCGATTTAACCTAGATTCAATTGTTCCACACTCAAGAACCAATATGGTGTGACAAAAAATGGGAGAGTGTTCGTCACTTTATTGGTCTAAAAGCACAATTACACGGATACTAATGGTCCAAATTACAAAAGGTTTTCAACCTAAAAGCATGCACTAGCCACATACATACCCTAGATCTAAACCATATTCCTTAAAGAAACAACAATGAAATATGAGAATTTAAACTAAATTAAATAATAAAATAAAAGTCGGTGTATAGGCATGAGGAAACAACAATGAAATATGAGAATCTAAACCATATTCCTTAAAAGCATGCACTAGCCACATACATACCCTAGATCTCACATAATACGCAATGAATCCATAATCCCAACTTGTTTCTCCGGTTGACCTAGGCATTCGTCAAGAAAAGTCGATGCTTAAAATATAAAAGTCGGTGTTCTCTAATAATACCTAAGTTCCTTATATATAAAACTACTAAAAACTGGTCTAGAGAGGTGAGAGAAACTATTTTTAGGTGTTGTGGTGGTGACTCATGCGCCGAGGAGCATCTCTGGGACTACTAAGCGTTCAATTTGGAGTCTTGTACACGTGTCGCAACACCATTGGTTGTTTTGTCTGACGTTGTGCCATGTGATTGGTTAAGAAACTATGTGATGACGTGCTGGTGTAGTTGGAGATCGACATGCGGCGAAAGAAGCGATGAAGAAGGCTTGCGCAGAATCGACGAAGATGTGGGAGACGATGCTGATGCGCATCCTGAAGAAGAACTGAAGGAGGCTGGAGCAAGTGAGCTACTATTGGTTTGTGACGTGGCGTGAACGCTGATGTGGCTGCTCTTGATTGGTGGAGAAAATGGAGACCGCTGACGTGGCGTTCTCCCATTTGTTGAAACAAATCCTGATAACGCTGTATAGGCATGAGGAAACAAGCTGGGCAAATAGAATGCTGCCACGTGTTAATTGGTCTGCTGATCCTTTATTCTACCCACCGCATAACATGTAACTCGAGGCAAATTATATGGCGTCCAATCACTTTGAGTAAATACTCTACTTTGAGTATTGTTTTGCCACAAATTCAACCGCGCACTCTGTTTCACCTAAAAATGATCAATAAATATAATTAAATATATATTTTAGAGACTTTACATATTTAAATATACTAAAATAAACTATTAAAATTATATAAATATTTACTTATCAATCCCCTGTTTATTATATAAAGTCTTAAAGCAAATAGATAATTTTTATTAAACCTTGTAAACAAGAAAATAGTTTTTATGCTAAGGCCTTGCCCTTTCCTTTGTCCTAAGCAGCAGCTAAGGTACTTGGGGGAGAAGGGAAACGGTGGGGTGAGCAAAATATATCAACGGGCTAAGTAAAACAGAAGCCTACTCTACCATCAATCATCCAAGTAATACCTAGTAATAAAAACAAACTAGATTTCAACAGTTCAGATCATAAGATCCATTATCTTTTTTAGAGCATTAAAGACATTCATAATCATGCAAAATAATATATGGAAATAAAAGAACAACAATGCCCTACCGTACTTTCCCAAGGATAATGATGATACCAAATGCCTTTAGATTCAAAAGAAGTGGTAACTGATATATCCAACATGATAATGGGTAATAGCTTAATCTTCCACCAATGTTGTGGTTTAGGCAACAAGTGGATCAAAAGTTTAAATGCCAATAGTCCTATCATGCAGTAGGTCTTAGCTTAGCCTTCCTCCAAAGGTGCGGTTTAGACAACACGAGGTTCCCAAGTCTAATGACCTAATGACCTTGCATAGCTTATCTTTCCCCCAACGATGCGGATGAGACAACCTGGGGTTCACAAGTCTAGCAAAACTCCATAGAGTCATATTAAAGGTGGGACCGGATGCCTTTGACCTGCCGACCATGGTACCAAGTATATTAATTTGACGTATATCAGTTCCACTGGCATCTAAGAGATAAAGTAACATAAAGGGACATGATAAGCAAGATATCAATGAAAGATATCAAGCAACTTCCAAGTATTTCATAGACCAATTACTGAAATAAAAACCTAGCATATCTACCAGCATGGCATGATTGATAATAGAGCAAGCCACTTACCTTGTAGCGTTGTTATCCTATCCAATCCCAATTCAAGAAGTTCCTAAATTGATTATCCTTGCTCTAAATTGGTATAGGCTTACATTTCATTATTAGTGAACTTCTTTGAGTTAAGTTTACGTAATTCTCATTAATATCTTTAAAATCGTATTAAAACACTTTTCGAATTTATGTCACGCTTTCGCGGCGACGATGGTTTTCGAGGTTAGTTACCCTTGCCCCGATCCTTGTCCTGGATATATATTTCAATAAAACAGTGAATAAAACTTATTTCCAAAAATAGTAAAATCACTTTTAAGTTAAGGAAATCCATCTAGTGCCATACTAGTGTCGTAGGTGTTACCTACAAGGCAATGGTCGATTCGACAAAACAAAATTATGATCTAGCGATTACCCTGCACCATAAGTTGTAGGTTACGGCACAGGGAGATTGTTGGACTCGTTTTGCATTTTCATTCCCAAACAGCGTCGTGACTAGCGTCTTACAGCCTATAAGCAAATCTTTGGCATGGCGCTGGACCAAAAATCAAAAGTTTGAACACGCGAACTAAAATCCAACTTCTCCAGCGACACTAGAGAAGAAAGGGCTAAGATGAATCAAATCCAAAATTCAAATATCATGATTCACTTCCTAACTTAAACATTAGGAAAAACAAATCAAAGTGTGGAAGATTAGAGAAGAAAGATGAAAGATTTACCTAGCTTTGTAGGCACTTGATGTGAGTTATCTCTCCTCCACCAAATCTACCAACAAAGCTTCCTACGGTTCTTTTCTCAAGTTCACCTATAGCTTATTCAAATAAAAGTGGCTAGAAGCCCTAAAAGTGGTTCGTATAACTTGTTAGAAAAGCTATGGTTTTGTGGACATAGTCTAACCCTTCATCTCATCAAGATGATCTTAAGTTCTAGAATGATCCTAGAGCTCACTTTGAGTCCATCTTTTTATGTCTTTTATATATATGCTCTCATGTATCTTTACGATCCTTGCCATTATTCTTTATTAACATCATTTAATAATTTCATTTTCATTTCACTTAGGCTTATTCCACCTCTAAGTTAATAGGTATCACATAATACACGTATTAGTCACACTAATACACAAATGCAATGCATATCTATTAATTATTTTTATGTAAGGACTATATTATAGATTTATAAAACTAGGGGCATTACATTAGGCTTCTACCTATTTAGACACGTAGCCCACTGCCAAAAGTAGTTAAACATTAGCAAATGATGCTGGAAATAGTCCCATGAAATCAATACCCTATACTTCGAATATCTCATGTATTTGGATCAGGGTGAGTGGCATTTGGTTTTAATGATAAATGTTACTAGTTTTGTAATAGTTAGGATAAGTTTTGTTGAACAAGTAGGCTAGTTAAATCCACTCTCAAAAACTTTAGTAGCTGCTATATGAGTATATTGGTGAGTATTCCTGGCTATTACATGGGTGACATGAGTTTGATCCTCGGTAATGGCGCCAAAATTTAATCACGTGTCATGCTTGCCAAATTTAAAAAGTACTTGAGTCACCAATCCCACTTAGGTGTAGGTAAATACGGGGTCAAATCCATAAGACTTAGTTTTACTCTAAGTTGACTAAAAATGGAGATTTGGGCATTTTTTAAAAGATTTTAACAAAACAATTAAATAAAACTACTAGAAATCAAAGTTTTCAAAAGTGACGATGAAAGAAAATACCTAGGTCTACAGTCACAAAAGTCCAAATCAACATATAATAGCTTGTCATGGTCAATCTTTCCCAATAGATTATTAATTGAATTCCTCCGAGATTAAATATAGGAAATTGACGTCCGCCAAAATTCCTAATTCCCCTAATCTCGATAGTTAAGACGTCTGCCGCTAACTACTTCCCTAGTCAACAAATAACCCTACATAGCTGACAATAAAGTTTAACACATTAACCATATAAAAATCTGTGGGAATACAATCAACTATTTGTCTTCCACCTAAAAGCATGCGATGGCCATATACATACCTTAAGTTTGCACCATAATCATGAAAATAAGAACAAATAAAATATGAAGAATTGATATAAGTTAATTATAAATAATGGACTTCAAAAGTCATGCTATCAATCAAGATTCTAGACTTGTTTTGTCTACAACATAAGAAAAGAGTGTTGAATCGAACATTATCTTCATAAACACCATGGAATTATGAATAAAAGAACTAAAAAGCAAGAGAAAAGAGATACTTCGATGTGTCTATCAATCCTCCCTATTTACATTTTAATGTCTATTTATACTCCTGAGACTACTTTAATTACAATTAAAGATCCTAAATAAAAATCCCAAACGAAATAGAACTCCAAAAGTTTCTATTTTTCTATCACAAGGCCATCAGTAAATGATCGACAACATGTGTTTAAATTTCACAGCTTCGCCATAGCACTAGTTTTTCTTGTGTTTTTCTCATTTTAGTGGACACGGTGCTATCGGTGTAAACCTACAGCTTCGGGACTGTGTCAACTCTACATGCACAGCATTGACTTATTTGCATGTCATTATTTGATTGCCACAACTTGTCTACATCTGATTTTCATTTCCCACTACGTCAAAGGTTTTCTCAAAGGCATCAACCTTGCTTTTGTGTTGTTTCTTGTCTTTTCATCATGAAATCACTCATTTGTCTCTTTTATTGAATGTAAAAACACATTAATATCATCAATTAGAGCTTATTATGCTATATTTACGCCAATTATACTATTAAACTAATCCTATATAAAAGTCTAATTAAATACTTATTATTTTCTTTGGTTTCAACCATGTTTTCTGTTGTTTCTTGCCCTATTATGACGTACAAATTTTGGTCCAGGGGCTCGATGGATTCCTTGTTTCTTTTATCTCTATTTCCAATGTGATTCATGATGTTTGCTTAAATTTTTTTTGTGTTTGCTTGAACATAAAGCTATACTTGCCTTGATCAAGTAGTTGTAAAATTTAGAATTTGAACTCACCTATGACCTTGGGGTTTTCAACGTGGAAATAGAGAACACAACCGGTGAACATGCGGTACATCGACTAACGACTGTTGACAAGTGAGACCTTAGAATTTGGAGTCCAATACAACGGTGCACTTATGCTACTCACACCGAGTAGTGGAGTCCAACATCAATGCTAGAATCTCCATCACCGAGACCTTGAGGTGGAGTGAAAAATAAGGAAAATTCACCAATCTTCACATGAATTGGGGAACACAAGATGAAAATTGGATAGAAAGAATGCAACCTATGTGAAATCAACACCCTTAGATTATTTCTCCATTGTGAAATCACAAATTTAAATTCATTGCAATAAAATAAATTATTATAATAAGTAGTTGGTGCCATTATTACTACCAAATTTTAGACTTGCGGCTCATGTCATTTACTATTTCATTACGTGTGATTTTATTAGTGCAAAAGTCTTTTATAAATTTTTTATATGTAGGTAGATTTTATACGACGGCGAATAAAGGTAAGTTCACTACCACTTTCCTTAAAGTTTATGAGATTTCTTTCTCTTATTGTAATTTCTTGATGTTCTTATTGTTTTCTAAATAGTAGGGAAAATGTGGTCTTACAATACTTGGTTTATTCTTTTCAAAATCAAAATTACTTTCCTTTTACATTTAATTATCTTTAATTTCTTATTCTTATTCAGTCGCTAAGGCTTTTTGGGAAACTAGTTGTTCATGCATCTTTTGTTTTTCCATTTGTTTACTAATTCTTGAAGTTAACGCTTTTGTACATGAACTAAGGTATGGTTGAGAAGGTAATTTTCCCTGGTAACCCATGGACTCATTTGGATTTCCATTATACTTAATTGAGTTTTTAGTTCAACAATATCATCTTCTAAGGCTTAGATTTTTTGATCTTTTTCTTTATTTGGTTTTTTAATGCTATTGTTCTATCGGTTAATGTGGGTGTTCTATATTTTTATAATTCTGATTGACTACATCATTACCTATATTTTGTCTTAGGTAATTTGCAATGTTGCTAGAAATGCAAGTAGATTGATAAGGATTATTATAGTAATTCATCATAGTGTTACCGTATTTAATTTGATATTGTTATTCCAATGCGTACTCATCATGTAGATGATTAGCCTCATTGCACAAAGCACGAATTTTACTTTGAATTAATCTATCTTTCAATAATAATTTAACCATACTTTTCAGTTCATCCAATTTATCTTCTTATGTCGTAATTATGTTTCTATTAATTTTACAAAAATGGTATTTTGGAAATTTATTTTTTCTCATAATAAGTTTTTGGTTGTTTTGCCATTCTGTTAGTAGTGTCTCTTACTAATGTTGATGTTATATTGAATAAAGATCCCCCACATATTGTGTCTAGGAATCTTTGTTCTATGTTGTTTAGTCATACGTGAAAGTATTCTAATAAAGGTTTTTTCTGCAAACCCGTGTGTTAGACATAATGATGAGTTATTATTTATGCACTTTTATATAGGTGTTTTGCTTTATAAATCAAGTCCAAAGTCGTGTTTTATGACTCTATACGTTTACTTTGGAGATTTGCAAGATATTTTAGTGTTTGTGCGTGAATTAGACAAATTTGAGAAAGAAGTCAACTATCAGTCAAAGTACAGCAGGCTTGACGCCCTTAGAAAGAACATACGACACCAGTGAAGACCTAAGGCATCACGTAAGGCATCATGGCAAGTGAACGCATGACGTCAAAAAGGAATTGACGATGTTAACTTTTATAAGGGACGACGCCACTGTCAGCGCCAAGTTAAAAAAGAGAAATGTCAGACTGACTTGCTAATCAAGAATTTCTATATATTGTCATGGCGTGACTTATCGCCATTTCAATATAATGGCGGTGCAACTAACAGCACCAAATCCATAGAATATAAGTTCTGTAAATTTTAGAAGGTTCTTATTTCTAGGGGTTTGTTATTCTCGTACCCAAGCACACCTATATAAAGGAAAGACCTTTATAGATAAAAACACATTATAATTTAGAGTGATTTAGGTGTGGAACAAAAGAGAGTAGCCATGTCTTTTTAGGTTTTTTAATACCTAGGTTAGGGATCAAGCTCTTTAGCCTATAGTAGGTTGTTTTCATGTCTTCTTGAGGTTTTCTTTGATAATAATGTTTTATTTTAGTTCTCTATCTTTATGTTATTGTTTTTAACGATGTCTCAATAGTAGTTTAGAGTTTGTAGGTTCAATGCAAATATCTAAGCATAAACTCATTGACCTGCTATCAAAAAGGTTGAGTTTGTGAAACCAACCAGGTTGACAAGTGGCAATCACCTTAAATAAGACACCTGGCACCCTTGTTGTTCTAGGTGAATAACATTGAGAACTAGATTAAATATGGAGAGCGGTCGCCTAAGGTTAAGTAAGGGTAGGTGTTCCTAATAAGCTATTAATGATGCTCATGTTCTAAATCTTAAGAGTGGTTGCCCATGGTCATATGCTGTAATAAGATAAGTATTTAGAGAGCAGGTTCCCTATCTATTGAGAATATGGAAACTAGGGTGTTGGTGACCACAACACCTATACAATATCTAGGGAAACTATTTTAAAACCCATCTTTCAAAATCGACGATGCAAGACATGGAAATATAAGGCTATATTATGGATTCCTAGGCTTAGGTATGTTCTTATTATTATGCATTTTCAATTATTTACTTTCCAGTTCAGTAGACCATTTAGATTTACGTTTTTGTTGGTTGAACACGGTTTGACTGAATCTTGTGGATTCGACCCTGAAATACAAGTACTACACCCAAATGAGATTAGTAACTTTTTACGAGTTATATTTGACACGTTCAATAGGTGATCGAATTCTGGCACTGTTACTGGGGATTTGGTTCCAAATTAAGGTAAAATTTTACTTTGTTTTTGTTTTTGTTTGGTTCATTGAGTCTACTAGTTTATGCACAGTATGATAACTTGATCTAAATTGGCTGGTTCACTGTTACCTTTCGATTTACATATCGACTAAACCTATTAGAGGTTGGCTAGGGAAGCTGTTACATAAGAGTCCAATTTTCCTTAACCTATTAAGGCTAAAGACGTTTGCCACGCCTGTAATGATCGCCAAATTACCATAAGGTGCATCAATGAAAATCTCTAAAAATGTCTTGCTCTGCAGCCCCACTTCATGATCTTTCCACCAAACAGTGAAATTTTCAAACTTAAGTCTAGCTTTATTCATCCCTTCTCTACTTTCCATGGCTTGGATTGTGAATACCCGATCGAAGTCTTAAAGTAGTTCAAGATGAGTTTCCAGTCTATAAAATGTCCTCGAACGGAAATGAATGCGATAAAGGTTAGTGTTTTCCCATTCTGCCTAAATGATAAGGCCAAATAATGCCTTTTTTCTCCACCCTGGCTGCATTAACTCATGGCACAACATGATAGATCAATTCCTCAATGAATATTTCCTTGAGAATAAGGTAGCCCAACTCATCTCAAAGATATGCAATATTAAGATGAATACCCGTGAGTCTTTTGTTGATTATTGGGACCAATATAAGCATCCAATTGCCAATTGTCCACAACATGGCCAATCTGATTGGGCCATTGTATTGTTCCTCTATGTCATGTCCTCTCTGGAGAGGCGTATGATTGATAGTGCTTATGGTTTTCACATTTGTAACAAAACACTTATGCAGATGAAGCAACTATACGATGAAAGATCGCAACATTCCCAATTATATGGGGGTATTTATGTTGGCTCGAGAAAAAGTATGTTAGTTAGAACTACTACTAGCTCCACTAAAAAAGAGAATGTATTAGTTGACTTCTCTAGCGAAACTTCTCTAGAGCAATGGCCAAGCCATTCAAAATGTCAAAGCTTACAAACCAATATGCATAGCCTATCCCGAAGGATTTCCTGAATTTAAACTAAGATCCAAATTCATTAGTGCATTACCTAACTCCTATGGTAAAGATAATGATGAATGCCATAAATTTATAAGGAAATACCAATACGAAATTAATGGGATGATGCTTAAAGATGGTACTCTAGAACAAGTCAAACTTTAGGCTTTTCCGTTCACACTAAAAAATTAAGCACAAGATTGGTTGTTTTATCATCCACAAGAATCAATAATTACATGGACTCATATGTTAGAAGCTTTCATAGACGAATACATGCCTACAAGAAACATTAAATCCTATATAAGACAAATCATAGTTCTCAAGATGAAAGATAATGAAAACTTTAATGAATTTTGGGATAAGTTTCAAAGGTTAATTTGTTCTTGTCCACGACACGGATATACACGAAGAGCTTTATAAGAATAATTCTATCAAGGACTCAATCATTTTGAGTAAAGATTATTATACATCGTATATAGTGGATCGTTATTCGATGTAACACCAACTTTAGCAAAAGAGTCTATTAATGAAATGTATAAACAATTTAAGCAATAGGTGAAAAGAATGATACATCAAAGAAGATACTTTATGAATTTAATAATAAAATAAGTAGTACATTTGATGAAAAAGTTGATAAGTTATCTAGCATGGTTAAGTTGTTATTAAAAAATAAATCAAACCAACTAAAATCATGGGGATTCTATAAAGAATTCACATATATTATGAATGTGTGGCCTACTTTACAAAAAGATAGTACTGAAGAGGTTAATGTTGGTAAAACCAATTTCTTGTCCTCCCATATATCAGTATAATAATAAATGTTACTATACTAGAAACCCAAATTCAAATCTTCGTTATGGTCCACAAAATAAAATTTTTACCACTTATAGACCAAGAGCACATATATAATCTGCACGAATTAGACAATCTCAACAAATAGCTCAGCCTATGTAACTAAATTTAGAGCAAACCTTACATAATTTTATGACTCAAGGTCATCAAAACTTTACACAGATTTATCTAAATCAAGCGAAAACTAATACATCTTCTAAGGAGTTAAAAAATCAATTAAGATAAATGAACCTATAAATTAATAGGTTAAGTAATCGAACTAAATCACTTAGACTAGTACTCCTACTAATCAAGCATTGGTTAATGTATTATTTTGTGATAATGAAAAAGAGATACATATACTAGAAAGATACTTAAGAGGGCTACAAAGAAAAAGAAAATATATAAAAAAAGAATAAGAAGAAAAGATGCGGCTAATGTCATTCATACTAGAGAATGGATGGTTAAACAATTGAAATATGCACCTTATTTTGAAAGGTTGTATCCATGATATTTAGCCAATGTTGATTCCTATGAAAAGTATTTAGAAACTAATGAATTAGTTAATAAAGAAAAAAATGGTAAGATTCCTAATAAATTAAATGGAGATATGTTTTCCATTTCTCTCGTTCCACAATGATTAGCGGAAGCTAAAAAGGAAGGAATTAATGTAGAAATTTTTGAAGCAATTAGGAAAATCAAAATTAATAAACCTTTGATGGAATTGATTATGCAATTATCAAATTATGATGATGTTTTGGAAGAATTCTCTAAATCTAAAGATAAAATCATTTGAGGAATCCAACAAAAACTTAGGGCAAAATATGTCAACTTTAATAAAAAATAAAATACCTGATAAATGTTTCGATCTAGGAATGTTTAAAATACCATCTCAATCAGAACTTCTTCTATTAAATTTGTTGTGTGATCTCATAGCATCAATTAATGTGATGTCAGTTAAATACAATTCTTAAACCATATGGATTATTAGAAGACGTTTTAGTGAAAGTAAATGATTTAATGATTTAGTATTTCCAGCTGACTTTTACGTCATGGAAATGGGAGATTCAATATCACGTAATTCTCTACCTATATTATTAGTTACACCTTACCTAAATACATCTAAAACTAAGTTAGATATCTTCGAAGGGACGATGTCTTCGGAATTTGAAGACAAAATTGTTCAGTTCAAAATCAATGATGAGCATAATAATGGTATTTTAATGAATTACTTGATAGTGAAATTAATGATAATGACTCTTTAGAATTAAATTACTAACATAATCAAAACAATGAAATTATGTGCAATTAATGTAGTAATTGTAGAAACTGAAAAGAAATTTTGAAGAAGGAACAAGTTAAAGACACTCCAAATAAAAAAATTTAACTCATGAATGGAAAGTTAAGAAAATGAAGAATGGGAAGCGTATTAATATGTTGTAAGATTTTAAAGTTAAGAGGAATGAGACGAAGAAAAAGTTGACTTTAGCTCCTGTAAAGCTGAATGATCCTAAAGAAATACATTTGAATAACAAAAATGAAATGGGCTTGGTACATTAGAGCTCAGTGTGATACGGGTTCTAATGCAAATCTCATGCCAATATAATTATTTTTACATACTCAATTAGAACGATATGAACTTGCTCTTGAACAAGTTCCTTTACCAAATTGTTCTTCAATCCAACAAATACGGGTGGTTAGGAATGTACCAAATAAAGTAGACAAGTGCATTTTACCCAAGATCTTTTTGTCATGCAACATTTTGGTAATTAAGCATATCCTTTAATCTTAGGACGAACTTTCTTGGCCACTTCACAAGCTATTATGGATATTCTAAATAAAACAAGCACTTTAACAGTGAATGGTCAAACAGTTACTTTTTGGATAGGTACGGGAGTGGACATTCCTATATTTAAGTTTAAAGATCCGCTTTCGTACTGGAATGGTTTAATCGAGCAAACAAAAGTAAACAAAAGTGTTCTATGGGAAGTTGTCCATACACTATCTTTATTTCTATTTTATTACTATAGTATATTTTTTCAAAAATTATGCTACAAAGTAGTTTCAAATGAGGGGGATGATCGACTATTTATGTCCTTAATGAAATTATATTTTAGCCTTTACGCCAATTTATATTATATTTCTATTTTTTTAATTAATAAATTAATAAAATATTAGTTAATTACATATAATAATAAAAATTTTGAATTTCGAATCAATTCTATCTTTTTATTGATGATTATGGGTGATATATAAGACAATTAAAAATAAAATTTATAAAGTAGTAATTAGTGTTCAACGAATCCTCAACAATGTGGGTTTATACTACAAGTCGTTGGAAGATCGGTGATAGTTAACAAAAATTTGAAATGAAATTCAAGCGTAAAGATTCAACAGTTAATCGACCTTAAAACATAAATCGTAGGGAAAATTAGTGAGGCACAAAGGCTCATTTTTACCAATTTAAGGAAAGAATCACCGGTGAATCCACTTATAACCTTGATTCATTGGGCCCAATTCCATGTTTTTAAAATAAAACCCCAATTCGCCACACCATAACTCATTTAACACACACCAACCATTGCACCCAATCAATTCAAAGATCAAATTTTTGCCTAGATTTAACTTTCAAAAGCTAGACTTTAGTGTATTTAAATGATTCCCACCGCAATATTCTTTGTTCAACCAAAAATAGAGTGAATTTCATGGGGTAGAGCCAAATTAGAGTTTGTGCAAGGGAATTTCAAGTTGAAGTTTAGAAGAGAGATTAAGTGGAGTTCAAGAACTTATAACTTGAGGGATTCACTCTAAAGAAGGTAATCATGGTCAAACCATAACTTTGTAAATTAAAATTTTTGTATATTTAATGAATCTTTTGAAATATTTTGTAATTGATTTCAAATATTTCTATATTGGAATTCATTTTACAACCATTGATATATAATTTCATTGATTTCAATAGAATAGAAATAGTGAATAGGATGATTTTTGGTCTATAAAGCAAATGAGTTTAAGTTGTTTTAAAATTAAGTTTCAATTTAGTTTGGGGTTTTTTTGTTTTAGAAAGACTTGAATTTATCCCAAGATTGTTTCATGTTGTGAAAGTCTTAAAAAACCAATTCTATGTTTATATTGAGTAAGAACTTTAATTGCAATTCTTTTATTCAAGTTTTCGACTGACTTTCTAATTACCTTTTCAAATGAATTTCTTCTAGTAAATAGAGTTTTCAATTCTATTGAATTATTTTCGATAAATGGTTTTCAATGATTTTCAAGTTTCAATTTCTATTTGGACTTTTGTTATTTGAAAAATGGCCGTAAGTAGAAGAGGTAGAAGTTTAAAAGAGGAGAAAGGAAAGGGTGTGATAATAGAGAAATTGACAAAAAAATCTAAAGTTCCACTTACAACAATTAGGCCAACAAAATTTTAATTACTAATCCTAGAGTTAGATTGCAATGAGAACCTATTCCACCAATATATTGTAGTGATAATTCTGAAGGAGCGAAAGTTGAAGAAAATACAAATGTTACTTTAAATGTGGATGATTTCCTTAATGCTAAAGCTCTTCTAAAATGAAGAGCTTGTTGGGGCATGTGCCCTACGTCAATCTATGAACATTTTTTATCTTGTAATTTTAGTTAATAAAATAGATGTTTTCGTTTGTCATTTTATTATAAGTGATTGCATTTTTACCTTTTAGTAAGACCCATAGGCATTTGTTAAAATATCCTAAATGTGCCTAGTCGGTCATTATACTTGGAGCTATAATGAGTTAAGACTAGTGTTAATCTTGATTGATGATCAGTGATGATCATGAGTATATGAATACGAATCGAGATCATGAGTACTTGTTAGGGAATAAGGTACTTGAACGACCCACTTCAAGAACACCACATGGATTAAGTCATAAGTGTTACTCATGATAGGTATATGAATACGTTCTTCGATTTTCGATTACCATAGACTTCAATATCACGAGCATGGTAATTTCACACAATCAAACGTTGTCTTTAACCGAATGATTATAAAGATTGGGGTTGGTTACCATTTGCAAAATATGTGAAGGTGTGTAATCAAGATAGAATTCATCACTTTCATATAAAGAAAGGTATAAAAGGATTCCTCAAAATGTAGAGTGACTTGAAATGATAAAGAAAGTGGAAACGTAACCTAACAGAGGTAAGTATGGATTTGTTTGATTATAAATTTTTTCAGGCTATATAGTATATTTATTTCATTTAGTTTATGGTATAGTATATGCGAGTTGTGTATATACATTGATGTGGTTCTTGACTTGTTTTACGCAATAATACTGCATGGACTAGACTGTCTTTGGTTGTGTTCCAACTCATTACCTTCATGCTTGGTAAGGTAGTTGCTTACTATCGTGCTTGTGTTGCGAGGTATTTGAACTATGTCCGTACACAACTTCCTACATGCACATGACACACTACCTTCATGAAAATCTTACTTGTGTTGCGATAGGTCACGCAATCGCTGAAAAGCTCACTATGCGTCACGTTAAAACGGTTCACTTGTTTATGCAAACAATGTTTGGTGGTTTAGGATGAGAACCATTGTAACATGAGATTATGGTAGTCTTGTTACATCCATGACATTGACTAGTGGACTTTGTTAGAATAGGTAATCGACCACCCCCATATTGAGCAACTACACATTTGTATACGCATGAGCTATGAAACCAAATGACTTGCAATCCATTATGTATTGTTTATATAAATTTTAATACCCGGTTCAAATATGATTGTTTCATATTATTACTGCATTTCTTTCTTGATTATTATTATGCATTATTGATAGTTCTGTGAATCCGCACTTACTGAATAAGTTGGAGTGCTCACCCTAACTACATTTCAGGAATATGTATGAACATCACAACTATTGGACATAAAAGGTCTAGGAATCTTGATCTTCTCTTCGATGTAATGATTCTTCCCTTGTGTATATATTTGTTTTAAATTACAATTTCTTAATTATAATAAGGGTTGGGAGCTTTTGCATAACGGAGGTTTATTCTGTTTTGATTCGATTTTGTATATCGTGTATTATATCGGAAAAAGTTTTTTTAGTTTCTGCTACATTTATTATTTGTTTATATGTCAAAATTCAATATACAATGAATTTATCAGGTTTAAAAAGAGAGGCTGCTGGCTCTAATCAAGTTTCCCTAGGCAACCCCCTTTTACTTGCTAAACCTATGATATGGGAGCAGTTATATGTGAATATCAAGGAAATTCAATATATAAACTAAAACCCCAAACTCATCATATCTCACTATTTGATTGAGAGTAGGTGAGGGTTTCGCAGAGAACAATCAAAAAGAGAGAGGGGAGGATGAAGGAGCCACCATTCACAATCAATTTGAGGATAATAAAAATAAAGTGTGATTAATTTTGTAAGTTTTTACTATAAGTTTCAAACTTTCTGAAATGAATGGAAGTTGTCTAAATTGATTTTAATAATTGTCGTTAGTGGTTGTGGTATAAGACCTCATTTGAGGCCGTCCCTATAGCATCTCCTATCTTCATTAGTCTGATTCCCTGCCATAAACCCTAATTATGCCCCGTACACGAGCTTGACTTAAATAGAGCCAACACCTTCTCCTTCCGTACCTGATTAACTCAACCTGTATATCGATATTGAAATAAAAATCAAAGTATGCGCAACAAAAAATTAAAGCTTTTTCAATAATATAAACGACATATATAAATCCAGAGTTTATCAAAACCAAAACATAATTACAAAACCTCTCATCCCTCTTATTTTACAACAATTTAATTCAAACAATATATATGTAAAAAGGGAGTCATTACATCGTAGGGAAGATAATAAAACTTATAGGCCTTCTCTTTCCCTTTAATTGAAGCATTAGGTTGAGAACATGAAATGTTAATTAGTGGTGAGCGCCCCAACTTGCTCAGTAAGAAATGATTCACATAAAAATTTAATTATCAAAAGTGACATGTAATAACAATATGAACCAAGCATGACTAACGGGATCATGGAAAATATAAAATCCAATTGATAAACAGTAATGAAAGTCATAAATGTGACTCCCATTTCGATTAAAACTATGATCGATTACCTATCGGTACCATTAATATGATTATTAGACCAACACATTGGCCAATGCACCGCCTAGTCAATCCATTGATATTCAATGGTTCTATCATAAACCCTTTAACAATTGTGTAATCCACGCAACCTATTTAGCTAAGTAAGGTTTAATATATTGGTCAGGAACCAAACTCATATCCTGTACAAAATATTTTGACTATAGGGTTTACTTTCGCCGATCACATCATACACCATTTCCCATTTTACTAAAACCGAATCACAGTGTACATAGCCCCCATTAATTCCATAAACTATTTGAACTACATATATTACAATATCCAAGCAATATTGATAAATAATTGAATCCATACTTACCTTAACTAGGTTTCATTTCCAATTTTTCAAAATTTTCGGGTCACTCAACTTTTCCCGGTGTTTCAGAACCTATCACAAACCATTTGAGGTCATTACATGTCAAACACCTCACATTCAGAACTCCTAAACTAGAACTTAATCCCTCAAAAATTTCCATGTAAAACTCAGTAGAATTGTTGTTTTCTGAGATGGGGGCGCACTCCCTCATTTAGTGGGGCACGTTCTAATAACATGGTTTTTCAAGTTTCTTGATGGGGTCGCCTATTCCCTGTTATAGGGTGCACGCTACATCTTCGAGTGTTCAAATAGTGAACAGGGCAGCAGCCCCTATTCAATCACCAAATCACTAAAGCGACATCCAAAACCTGCCCACAACATCAAGCAGGGCCTCCTATAAGGTCTTAACCCATTTCCAATCAATAACCACTGTAATTAACATAGAATTAATAACCAATTCACAAATTGAACTCTAAACAAAACTTGATTTACCAAATATGATGAATCTTAAAATTACTAGTGGTTCAATCCCTGTGTGATCACTTCGTATCACTTTAAACTCTCTAGAATCCCTTCCCTTTAAATCAAACCCATAGTAGCTTCCTTTCTCGATCAATGAAATTGTTATAAGCTTGAGTTGGTTTTTGGTTTATATATATGGATTCTCCTCAAGATACGCATCTCACTCTTGAGGGTGATTAAATGGATATTGTGTTAAAGTGACACAATCTTAAACTAACACACATCTTCACATAATCTTCTACTTTCGCTCATCTCGTTGCGATCAAACGATCCATATTAATCAAATCAAACTTATAGGTTTATTTATATATATTTATATATGAATCATATACAAATACAAATATCTCGTGTATTTTATTTCCAATAAATTCACCGGACATGCCTACGAGTATTCTCGGTTGTACACATTCATTTCACAACCCCGTTGTTGTACTTAGTGTATAGGCAATTTATCAATTAATAAGTTATTCCTCAATTATAGGCTTATATATATTTCTAAAATCCAATAAATTTATTAAACATATCACACAAATACCAAACATCATACAAAGCCACATACATGCTAATCGAGGTATGCCGTATTTCAGCACAAGCCTAACATGAATTAATTAAGATTCGTGTTAACACTAATCACCACCTTATGGTAACGATTCGTTACAGGTCCCCGATGTTTTGGGGAGGTTAGGGGCTTATTTGTGGATTGAAAAAGGGTTGCTGCCCTATTTAGCTATTCAATCACTAGATGATTGAGCGCGCTCCCTCTTATAGAGATGCACTCCTTCATGAAGATGGATGAACAAAGTTGGTGGAGGACGCACCAACAAAGTAGGGAGCGCGCTCCCTATTCTAAAATTAACAATGTTGTTGAAATTTATTTGAGTTTTGAAAGGGTTTAAGGATTGATTTAGGAATAATAAACATATTGTAATGAATCTAAAATTGATGACAAGTGGTCTAGTTTAGGTTCTTGATCGACGAGGAAGGATTTTAGGTGTTGCGAGGGTGAATTTAGCCGAAAGAATTATAGGAAAACTCAAATTGAGGTAAGTGGGTCTCGTTTATTTATCAATAATGCTACGTAAATTATTATTAATAATTCATGTAGCGTATGGATTGGGTTTGGTGCACTATACTGTGATTTATGGTATTATAAATTTTTAAAATTAAATCTTGAAAGTGAAATGGAAAGGGTTTAATGAAAATGAAACAAGATAAGTGGATAAGTACTTATTTCTATTGAATAAGAGGAAGGTGGATAAGTACTAACATTTGTTGAATAAAGAGGAAGGCTAACCTCTAATGAATATAAAGAGGAATGTGGCTAAGTACTGACCTCTAATGAAAGAAATAACTGGAACCATGTTCATTCATTATCCTATTAGAGTTGAAATATCGGTTATATTTAAATACAGTTTATGGGATCTCAAATCGGCCAATGTGTTGACTCTATAGGTTGTATTTTTGTATAGAGAGGGAAATACTCTAGTTTTAACTCAAATTAAAATAAAGGGTCAAAGTAATATTGCAATGCACCGAATGACTTGCATATCGATTATATATTGTTTATATTATTTTTATTGCACTGAATAGCTATTGTAAGTTCATATTATTATTCATTTATCTCATTGGCTATTAATAGATAGTTGATAAATATACGAGCATCACTTACTGAGCAAGTTGAAGCGCTCACATCTTTAAACATTTCAGGTATATCGCAAGGCGCTTTACGAAATGACTAAGAGAAGATTTAGGGGTTTTGCTTCTTCTTTTCGATGTAATAAACTCTTTTATATCTCTATACTCTATGAACTATATTTTTGTAATATAACAGGGTAGGGATACCACATTATAACTGAGATTTATTCTAGTGATTTTGTATATTTACAAAGCTTTTGGATTTATTGAAAAAGTTTTGATTCTGCTGCATATTCTTTTTCTTTTTATTCAATAATTCAAGATATACAAGTTATGTTTACCAAGTCAATAGGTTTTGCAGATACTAATGGTGGACGAACTGAATTTTGCTAATCCACGTACCGCTTCTAAGTTTGACAGCTTCCTCAAGTGTCTATAGTGGACGTGTCCCATTCATAGATGCCAAACTTTAGTGGTGTTTGTTGTTGAGTTGTAACCAGACCTGCTAAATTGTTGCAATACGTATCAATTATTAGATGACCTTTTTCTGGTCATTATACATTCTCCTTTTACATCATATACAACACATCTATTTTTGGTGAAATTTTCATTGAAATTTTGATCACATAGCCAGCAAATACCAAGTAAATCTCCCTTTATCTTCTACATGAAGAACTTTATCGATAGTTGATGAGAAATGCTTTATCACTAGTCATATGCTTCGAGCAACCACTGTCAAAGTACTAGTTAGAGGATTACGTAGACTTTACTGATATATGTGCTGCATGGCATACATCTTTTTTAGGAACGCATCGTTTCTGATGATTGTGTTGATGGAGTCCTTATTCTTGAGCAGCTTTTTGAGTGATCTCATGTTGCCTACATGCCAGTTCTCAAATCGTTTTGTAGCACCTATCACGTATGTGTCCCTTGATCCCATAGTAGTAGCTTGTAGGGATGAACCTTCTTTTTTGTTGTTGGTTAAGCTCATTTTGTTCTTTAATGAACATCAAAGGTTATGTGGTGTAATCTTTGGAAGATAATCCTTTAATGAAGCCTAAACCCTTGTGATCTCCATATCCTTTTCCATGCTGCAGTAGATCATCGTGCTTGGCTTTTACCTTATTAATATTAATGATAGTGCTCTCTGCATGTTCCAGCTTGCTTTTGAATTCGATCAACTCCTTATTCTTTTCTTGAAACAATTGTTCAAGTGCTTGATTGCATGCTACTACTTCTTCCCATTTTTTGATCATTTCAACATAATTTCCTTTCATCTCTGCATGAGTTGAGTGATTTGGTAAATCATTATCGAAATCATCTGAATCATTTACTTCATGTGTAGATTTTGCAAAGTTATGTTATGTGGTTGGACCTGGTGGCTGAATGGTGGTGGTTGCAACTGCATTCAAGACAACAATGGCAATCTGTTGATTCACATGATCTCCTTCATTCTATATTTGAGAGTCACTCCAACTGCGTGTCAGGACTTCTCCTTTCTTTTGGATGGACTATGCTGGAAGTGTCTAATCCTACACACTTCCTGCATATGAGCTTGCTTTTGTCAACTGGCTTTGTTTTGATTTTTTTCTTTGAGGTTTCACCTTTGCCACTGGTTTTCATACACTGAAACTTTCGAAATAG
This sequence comes from Stephania cephalantha, assembly GCA_039657325.1. Classification (NCBI taxonomy): domain Eukaryota; kingdom Viridiplantae; phylum Streptophyta; class Magnoliopsida; order Ranunculales; family Menispermaceae; genus Stephania; species Stephania cephalantha. The sequence continues at coordinate 25,318,029 of CM077578.1, read as the reverse complement.
TCTAATATACTTCTTGGTTTGTAAAGCAAAGTCATCTTCTTCTTGAGTGACATTTTTCTTTAGACTGAAATACTGATAGTAAGTGACCCCATGAGCTCTTCAAACTTCATATCTTTGAGAGCTCGATTCTAATGAATAGTAGCAACTTTTACATTGTATTTGGCAAGGAGACTACGGATTACCTTTTGGACAAATTTTTCGTTGGAGTACTTCTTCCACAGTTGTTGAGCTTGGTTTGCAAAGTCTTAGCACTTGGCAGTATATTCTACAACTGTTTCTTTTTGTCCCATTCTTAGTGTTTCAAAATGAGAAGAGAGCAGCATAACTTTTGATTCATGAACATCTTCATTACCTCCAAATAATTTTTCGAGAATATGCTAGGCCTCGTTTTCCATTCTATACGACGAGATGAGCTTGAGGTGCTCTTTGTTGACAGCATCGAAGATAACATTAAGTCTTTGGCATTGGCTGAAAAAAGCTTCTCCTCATCAGCTGTCCTATTATCTAGATTCTTTGGTTCTCCATCTACATGAAATGGCTTGTACCCTTTCTCGGTCACCCTCCATAGTTTGACTTCGATGGACAAAATGTATCCTTCCATGCGAGCTTTATAGTAAGTGTAAATCTTATTGGTTAGTAGTTTTGGTCTCATGTTTGAGACGCCTTCAGGCTAATCTGATTGGTTTCACAAAGACATTGTGGTTAGTACATATCTCACTTGTCTTAGTAAATAAAGACTTCATAGAACCTTCTCTAATACCAACTGAAATAATTGAATGTGGTTACAATGAAATACAACGTAGGTTTTAAAAGGAAACTAGAAAGTAATGAAAATACTTAAACAAAAAGTATGCAGTAAAATAAATCAAACTAGGACATAAGATGTGTTGTCGCAATTCAGTCCAAGACCTACGTCTTTAGGGCCAAGCCCAGATGTAAACTCCACTACTATGAAGAATCAAACTACAAGACTCCTTCTCATGACTTCCTCACTAAGCTCCTCCTAGCACACTCTCATACACTCCTCTATGGACCTTACATACACAAAATCCCTCTTATATGTGAAGCTCCCCTTCATAGGAATACCCAAGTCCACTTAGAGTTTTACAACTTGATAAAGAAGTGAATAGAAGAAGTTCACAATACAAAGTAAATTGAATAACTAGTGTACAAGACTTAATTACCTTGACAAATACATAAACCTATGTAGATTACACAATCTAAACTAAACTAGCAAGAATTGATCTCCATCTCTAAATAACCCCGTTCCTCCATGATTAATACATGGTGATAAATCTTCTGAATCGCAACCTCCAACCTCTTCATATTCTTCAGTTAACCAACAACAGGTTGGGATAAGATCAAATCTCCAAATGCCCGATCCAAAAATCCTGTTGCAACCGCTTCAATCCATCAGTTGCAACTGCATATCATTATCAAAATCTCCAACTATTTTGGATTTGATTTGAGCACATGTATCATGTGTTGGATTTTGGATACCTCATTTACTGATAATGTCAAATGTAACAACTATAGTGACAAAGCTAAACTATCGATATAATCACGACACTAACAATTGGTCCTAACAGGGAGGGGACTTGATCGCATCACTGAAGAAGTCAACCCAAGAACTTTTTGTTTACAAGATGAAAGTGGCAAACAAGTTGTGCCCTCATAGAATAGTGAGCAACTAAATAAATAATACCTGTAATGTTTAAATCTACTATGTAATAATTCCCAAGCAATAAAAGGATGTTTATCACTAAGATGAATAATGTAACACCCAAATTATCGACTAGGATAAGTTGTCCCTTTATCAAAGTTAATTTAGTAAATATGCATAATAATTGTGTAATGGTGTGATTAATATGTGTATTACATAACACTAGTTGACTTAGGTGTGAAACTTAGACCAAGTGAACTAGAAAAAACTTAAATCACTTGTTAGATGATTTAAATAAAACATAATGGCAAATATTGGAATTATACTTGAGGCTACTTTTGTAAAACAAAAGAATGAAGGTATTAAATTAGGACTTTAGAATCATCTTAAAACTTAAGTCTATCAAAATGAGATGTTGGGTTATGAATGGTCAACATGACCTTAATTGTCCCAACTAAGTATTTAAATCAAATTAGGGCTTAAAGCCATTTTTATTTTGAAAGCACTACGTAGTGGAATTGAGGAAAAAACCTTTGGAAACTTTTCTTGGCAGATTTGGTAGGGGAGAGGGAACTCAATCAAGTTGTCACTAAGATCAGGTAAATCACTCCCCTTCTTCTTTACTAATCCACTATTTTGATTCATGTAGTTGTTTTGGGTTTTGTGTAGGAGATGAATCATAATATTTGGAGTTGAATTTCATTCGTCTATATTCCATCTTTACTGATTTTTGTATTGATTTAGGAATTCACATCTTACGACCTATGTTTTGATTCAAAATAGTATATAAATCCATGTTTTAAAGGTTGATTAGATTTGGATATTGAATCTGAGTAATGAAAGTGTTTTGTAGTTTTAAAACATGTGTTTTACTACTATTATTGATCGGATTTGAACCTTTAGGGGTCGGTGTGTGTCGCTAGAGAATTTGGATTCTTATTTTAACTTCACAAATTATGAATTCATGTCCAGCGTCATGCCAAACCCTCGCTTATAGGCGATACAATGCTGGCCACAACGCTAACTGGGAATGACGATACAAGCCCAATGATCTCCAAGTGCGGTGACATATAACATAAGCTGCTGGCAAATCACTGGATCATAATTTTGGTTTGTCGATTTGAAATAAAGTGATCTCTTCCAGTGCCTTTTGGGTGAACCTATAACGCTGGTCTATCTTCTAGAATTAAATTATTTCATTATTTTCATATTTAACCATGTTTTAATCGAGATTTAATGTCAAAACAATGGTATGTGCAGTAGTAACTAACATCTTTGTTGCAGCAAAGGCATGACATTTATTTGAAAAGGTATTTGCATTGCTTTCAAGATATTAATACTTATTTCAGTAAGCTTATTTGAAAATAATGTACTTATAACACGAACGTGAACCTATACCAATGTAGACACGAGGAGAATCGAAGGATTTTCTTAGCTAGGAATGGATAGGATAGCATCGCTTGAGTAGACTGGGTTTGCTTTAACTTTAATCATTTTATGTTATTAGTTATGCTAGAATTCATGACAGTGAATTGTTGACATCTTTTTCGAATAAAGTTGATTATATCTTGTCTATTCATTACATCTTGTCTTTTGAGCTCTCTATTCATGAAAGCCTGTGGAACTTATGTGCTTGGAATGAATTATTGTAATGTTATCTCGGACTAGCAAGTCGGCACCCACAGGTTATTTCCCTCCGCAATTCTTGAACACCAATCTGTTGAGGGCGGGCCGTATTGGATACTATTGAACCTAGTTGGTTGTTTGGCACCAATCTGTTGAAGTCGGGTCATTTATGACACCGTTGAAGCCAGTTAGTTTTCACATCACACACTTGTATTAGATTTCAATTTATTGAATGTGTGGCATTCATATCATCGCTGTTATCTTGTTAACTATGTTGTTCAGTGTTTGTTTCATTATGTCTTGCATTATATAGTATGTTTGCTTATATTAATATTTCATGCTTGAAATGATAGTAGGAATTGATGAATAACTTTTTTCATTCTATTTATTACGCATTAGGTATTACTAGGAAGATTGAGGGTAAAGCATGCTTTTGCTTTAATGAGCCCATTGAAATATTGCTCACTCCACTATTTGCCCCTTAGGTACCTTTGCAGCTGTTTAAGATAAATGAAAGACCAAGGTCATAGCATAGAGCTCTTTTTTTTGTAAGGTGGTTCTATATATATTTTATCGATTTTGAGACATTATGTAATAAATAAAAGATTTTACCATGGGTAGACTTTGTGAAACCCATAGTTTACTTGTTAAACTTTTGTAAGACATTCTACTTAATTTCCGCACCTAATAAACTCAGAAGACTTTCATTATTTATTACTTATGTCTTACTAGATCATTTTCCAATTTGCTTGATTATTTCGAGGAGTTTTTCGATGGTTTAGGTCGGATGACTCTTGTTGTAGGAATTGGGGTCATCAAAAATAAAGTGGCACCAAATTCTTTCATCAACAAAGTTCTTACATTAGCTTGATATAGATAAGTCAATAATTAGACATTGTTTAATAATATATTTTAGGGTAATTTTAGATGTAAAAGACTATATTACACTTAGTTTTGTCTTGTTTTTTTAATTTTAAGTGATAATTGGAATATATGAAGAAATAGATGAAAAAATGAAGAAAATGAAGGATTTAAACGAGTGGAAGAAATACACAACAAATCACTACCAAGTCAAGAATCAACCACAAAATATTGCTAGCGATTTGGCAGCACTTCGAGATTTACATGTAACTCGCCAAACAAATCAGTAGGGCATAGAGACATTTTTCTATAAGATTTACCAGTGCTTTGAGTTATAAATAGAATCAGTGACGAATCGTTGGGCTTGATTTTGAGAATTTAAGATATCTACGAATAGTTTGAGTTTTTTTGGATATGTACTACCTTGAGTATTATAGATGACCTAGGGCTATGAAATCAATTGCATTTGAGTACTTAGATCAATATTTCATTGCTCTTGGAGCCATAGTTTATTGTTTCTTGCTTTTGGAGAAGATTTAAGATTCAAAGTATTTAATAAGATGTATTTATCCATGTTTTTTATTTACTTTATCGTGATGTTTATTTGGAATATAAATGAGTAGTTTATTAATATAAACAAAATCCGAACATGAACTTGATCCATTTTGTGATGTTGTCGTAATAAGATGACTTTATACTTAATGCTTTAAACCAATTATATTCTTTAATTCACTGATTGAATAAATTATTATTTACGGATCATAATAGAGAAGCTTTGCGTTGCATGCATAGTCTAGAATGTGTATTGTGATATTTGGATTCAATATCTAGTTTGAAGCATTAACCAGGATTATTTAAAATGTTTTTTACCATTTAGAAGTCCTAGGTGGATTGATATCTAAGTTTCATATTCAAGTGGCTTTCAGAAGTTATTAGATTTAGTAGTTTGAAGTTTACATTGAAAGTAATGTGATTTTATTGCCTGAAGTTAATTTTTTTGAGTTTTCAAAGGATTGATTCAATGAAATTAAAATGCGGCTTTTCCATTGATATAAAGAGAACTGATGGGTTAATAAGGGTTGTCTACTTACTTATGATTAGAGTTAAATGATCTAAAATACTTTATGATATGATTAAAGTATGCTTATGACTATGATATAAATAATATGTTTGGACACAAAACGGATTATTGTTTCATTGTTTTGGATATTTGTCTAGATGTTTATTTATTATTGAATTTAATTGATATAAATATTAGTGAATATGAATTGTGTTAATTAAATTAGTTTAATTAGTTTAGTTAATTATTATCGTTTTGAGTTAACAATTTTTAATTCATGTTTTAATTATTTTAAAGTAAAAAAAATAATAAGGATATACGGGAAACTTATCACTACTAAAAATAATAAGGATCTACGTGAAACTTATTGTACACACTCGATACGTGTCAATTTTTGGCATGGTTCCCAGAGATTTTTACATAATTTACTAGGAGTTTTAGATGTTCTATGGTCTACCCACTTCATCGTTGAAATTCCACATGATATTTAGATCCGTTTGATCTTGAGGTTGATAGGACTTTCAATCTTTAAGACAACAACAACAACGTATGGAACACCAAACCACAACAATGGAAGCCAATAATAGCCTTAATAATATTAATAATGATAATGATAATAAAGAACTAACTTTTAGGCAAGCGAATTAAAATATCACTACTTCTGAACCAATGCGTATTCCTTATCCTGAGGGATTTCTTAAATTTGAACTAAGATCTTGATTATTAGTGCTCCACCTAACTTTTATGTTAAAGATAATGAAGAGCCATGAAAAATTATTAGGGAATACCAACATAGAGTCAATGGGATGAAAGCTAAAGATTGTTCATTACCAAATCAAACTTAAAGCTTTTCCTTTTGTATCAAACGATCAAGCAAAGGATTTGATGTTTTATCTTTCTCAAGATTCAATAACCACATGGGCTCAAATGTTAAAAGCTTTTCTAGAGCAATATATGCCTGCAATATAAATTAGCACTTATAGAAAACAAATCACAGTCGTAAAAATGAAAGATAATGAGAATCTTAATGAATTTGGGATAGATTCCATAGATTAATTTCATCTTGTCCATAACATGGATATACACAAAAATCTTTATTAGAATACTTTTATGAAGGACTTCATCATTTCTAAGAAAGACTATTAGATATTGTATGTGGTATATTACTATTCGATGTGACATAAAATTTAGCAAAAGAAGCAATTAAAAAGATGGCTAAAGAATCTAAGCAATATGGTGAAATGATCAACACATGAAGAAAGAAACTTTATGAAGTTACTAGTAAAAGAAGTAATACATTTGACAAAGCGTTTGATGAATTATCTAGCAATGTCAAGTTACTATTAAAAGATAGATCAATCCAAGTGAAACTTTGTGGGATTTTGTAATAAAGTCACACATCATACGAATGTGTGTCCTACATTACAAGAAGATAATACCGAAGAAGTCAATGCTGGTATGAACCAATATTCTGGTCGAATAATCAATACAAGAAAAATAGTTTATACATTAGAAAACAAAATTCTAATCTTAGGTATGGTCCACAAAACCAAAATTATACCACTTATAAACTATGAGCATAAATACAACCTACGCTAGATCAATTACCTCAACAAACTATTTAACCAACGCAACTAAATTTAGAACAAATATTACATAATTTTACGACCCAAAGTCATCAAAACTTTAAGCAAATTTCTTGAAAACAACTCAAAACTAATACATCTATAAACGAATTGAACAATCAATTAAATCATATAAATTTACAAATTAATAAGTTAAGTAATCAAACTAAAGGACCGACTCAAACTAGTAATTAAGGATAAGTTGACACTTTATTTTGTTTAAATGATAGAGAAATGCATATAAAATACAAGATACCTAAGAGAGGTAAAAAGAAATATAAAATTTAGAAAACAATTGAACAAGAGGAAAAAGATATGATGGCCAATTTCATTCCAACTAAAGAATGGAGAGCTGAATAATTGGAGTACACACCTTTTCCTGAAAGGCTATACCCATAGTACTTAGCCATGGTTGAAGCTTATGACAAATATTTATAAAATTCTGAATTAGTTTATTGAGATAAATTAGAGAACAATATTTATGAAGTGAACGAAGATATGCATTCTATTTCTCTTTTTCCACAACAATTAGCAAATACTAGAAAATAAGAAACTAAATAAGACATTTCCGAATCATTTAAGAAAATAGAAATTAATGAACATTTAATGAAATCAATTACACAATTATTAAATTATGATGAAGTTTCTAAAGAATTCACCGAGTCTAAAGACAATTTTTAGCAAAATCTTAAGAAAACTTAAGACTTAAAGTGTCATCCATAAAAAAAATGCCTGAGAAATGTTCCGACGCAAGAATGTTTGTCATACCCATCACAATAGGAACTTCTTATATTGATTTTGCTTTGTTTGATCTCGAGGCATCAATTAATGTAATGTCAATTAAACCTTATAAATAATTGCAAATAGGATAGTTAACTATTACACCTATTAATATTACTTTAGTAAAAAAATACAACTATTAAACCGTATGGATTATTAGAAGAAATTTTAGTAGAAGTACATTTCTTAGTATTTCCAGCCGACTTTAATATCATAAAAATGTGATATTCAATATGAACTAATCCTCTACCTATACTATAAGGTAGACTGTAACATCCCCAAATTCCATGCTGCCTTGGGACCCGCCATGTTGCATTCCACAACACAAGCCCTGCTACGTCATCGCCCTCTGATCTTTGACGCCTCACGACCAAACTGGTTACTTACACTTTTTCAGCTAACCTTAACCTAGCTAATTAATCTTTATATAAGTATTATTGATTAGGTTAGCTTGTTAATCAATTTATAAAGTTGTAATACCATTTTACAGCGAAAGTCATTAAATGAGTAGGTTATGCAATATTTAACAATCCTAAGTATTGGAAAAACTTGACAAAAGATATCATGTATATATCAAAGCGAGATAGGTGTAACAAAAGTTCCATATACATGTAATTAGTGTTCTACAGTCCCTAAAACCCAACAAAAATATAAATACATGCATATTATATTCACACCCATGAGCTGGCTCCACAATCTCAGAGGTAGTCGCCCAAGTACCTCCTTGTCCTTGCCCTTGTTTGTCGAACAATCTGCACTTGGTCACCCAACAGATATAGTGACAAGTCCACCGAGTAAAATCCCAAGAGAAGTCCACACAATATATATGCAAACTGAAATAGGAGTGAAACCTCATGTGTGCCCACCAGCAACAACACATTTAACCCATCATCGATAACACAAACCATGAATTCTAAGAGGCATTCCAATCGGTTTACTCACCTCGTGCCAGGCTCCGACTTCCCCGAACTCGCGAAATCTAACCCGACTAGGTCCTAGATACCTAAGCTACGGTCCCCTAAGTCCCTAAAGTCAAATTCTACATATTTAGTATGATTATTAGTGTTTGGGTATGTATTTAAGTCAAAAATCCCAAAACAGTCCCTTAGATTTAGTTTTTATCTGTCATTAGCGTGCAAATGGGTATACCTAGCACGCTAGATGAAGTTAGCGCGGTAGGGGATCTATCTAGCGTGCTATTGTTCTTCATTTTGAAAAACAGTTAAGTGCCCAGACTGATTAACACGCTAACGAGCCTAGTTAGCGTGCTAATTGCCCTATGTGACAAAATTCTCAACTTGAATTTTATCCCAAACTCCCCAATTAGCTAATTAGACCCTACAACCATACTCTCCATACAAAAGTGACTTCAAAACATCATTAACATCAACCTCAAAACATTAATTAGATGAAATTAATCAATATCATGAAATCTATTAGTTTTTCCCAAATTCATCTAAAACTCCAATTTCATCTAACACAAGTTTATGATTCTCTATTGGAACACTAATAATACTTATAATTCATCAAAAAAAACCAAAAATCAGTGACCTAGTCCTCCATCATTAATTTACATCAATTTTCCATTAAAACACCAAATTTTGGACTTAATTGAAAGTGTAAGTGATGGAGAAGTGGATTACCTAAGTTTAATCCTTTGATTTGTCCTCCAAAGTTGTTGAATTTAAGCTTTCAATACCTTCTTCAACTTTTCTTTTACACTCCAGCAAGTTAGCCATTGAAATGGTTTGATGTGCATGTTTAGATGAATACATCTTATATATTAATGTGAGCTTGATTCCTAGCCTTTGATCTTTATGTATTTACATTTCCTGCGGTTCATCTAATGGCCTATTGATTGCCACTAGCCCACTAACTCCCACTAACTAAATTCAAGTGACACCAATTGACACTCATAGGGTTCCTAGATGTGCCTATATGTATCTCGAGGACAATCCTATGGTTTTCAATTTATTAACCAAACTACATGCCTTTCTCATTTGATTTAAATTAAATTACTTTAGGCCCATTATAATACATATGGTTAATGTTTTAATTTATCAAAATTAACCAAATTATGGACCCACTAACCTTCGCCTACCCAGCACTTGATGTCCCGCGTCTCGACACGCAAATCAAGGTACGTCATAGCCTACTGCTTTAATTGAATCATCTTAGCCTATAGTTACATTACCCATTTAAACTGAATTACTTAGTCATATTAATGTGAATTAGTCATTTTTCCTTGTGTACATGTAGTTTTCCTAATTAATACCCGCATTGACACACCTTTCGAAGTGAACACCCGTCATACAAACTCGCCCGATAGCAGACTACACACATGCGGTGCCATATAATGATAATAATTTAAACACCGTATATTCACAACCACCATCCATAAATGACATATTTCCTAAGTTCTCATGTTTGAGTCAACCGAGTTGTCCACATAACGCTCAAATTACGACCATTAATCCATGAGATTAACGCTAATCCTAATTTAATTAAATTTAGGTTGTTACATAGACCTTTATTTAAAATATCTAAAACAAAGTTATATATTTCTGAAGAAACAATGTCTATGGAATTTGATGACAAAATTATCCCATTTAACATTAACAATTAACATAATTATGATATATATGATAAGTTATTCTATGATGAATTAGTTATAATGATTTTCTAGTATTAAACTATTACGATAATTTAAACGTTCAAATTTATGCAATTAGTGCAGTAACAATGGAAACTGTAAAAGAAGTTTTAAAGAAAGAATAAGTTGAAAACACTTCAAATAAAAACAAAGTAACTAAAGAATGGAGAGATAAGAAACTAGAACATGGAAAGAATATTAACAAGTTGGGAGATTTTTAATCTAAGAAGAATAAGAAAAAGAAAAAGGCGGAATAAAGTCATGTAAAGCTTAATGATTCTAGAGATATACATTTGCAAATAAAAATCAAATTGGCTTGGTACTTCAGAGCTCAGTATGACACGGGCTCTAATGCAAATCTCATGCCCATACATTTTTTTGCTTCTCACAAAATTGGAGTTGTACGCACTTGCTTTTGAACGAGTTTCTTTACTGAATGGTTAACAAGTCAATAATAAGACATGATTTATAGTTTATTTTAGGACAATTTTAAATGTAAAAGAGTATATTAGACAAGGTTTTCTCTTGTTTTTGTTATTTCAAGTAATAAATAGAGAATATGAAGAAATGAACGAAAAAGAGAAAATTAAGAAGAAATTAATAAAGTGGGTATAGTATGTGAATAATCATAACCAAGAAAGCAAGGAAAGACCTGGACTTTTGAACAACCAATTCCAAATCACTGGCCAAATTAGTGAAACTAGTGAGCTTCAAATTATAGATTTTCCTAGTGATTCCTATCTCACATACATCGCAAAGAATAGCTAGGGTAGATTTCAAGCATTTAAGATAACGAATTTTTAGAGTTGGTTTAGGATGTTTAATACTTAGAATACTATAAATAAAAGCCTACAATTTCAAAATTAGCTGCCTTTGAGTACTTAGATTAATATCCATTACTCTAGGCGCCATTCTTTATTGTTTTACTTATTTGTTTTATAGTTCTTTGTTTTAGAGAAGATTTGAAGATTTAAAGTTTCTATTCCAGAGGTATTTATTTATGTCTTTTATTTATATTATTGCAATGTTTTTTATGACAATGAGTGAGTATTTATTTAATCTAAAGAAAGTTCGAACTTGAATTAGATCCATTTTGCTATGTAGTTATGATGAGAAAATTGTGTGCTTAATGCTTTAAACCAATCGTAATCTTTGATTCACCGATTGAATAGGTTATTATTTATCGATTTAATCATGATCTTTGTACTGCATGCATAGTCTAAAATGGCATGTCGAGTAGGCTGAGAACTCTTCACCTGCTCGCATATCCTTTGGCATATGTGAGAGCTATACTGCTCACTAGCTTTCAGGTATTCGTCAACTCTGTATCATGAGGATTTGCGGATCAACCCTCCATAGTGGTTTCGTTCGTGAACAGGCTCTCATTCTATCTTTAATTCCTCTGCCTCAGTCTTTCTGATCTGTGATGACCTTTCCCATATCAGTCCAAAGAGAGAGGTGGGCGAGACTAATCTAATTTCTACCTATTATTATGATATTACGATCCGATTGGGTACCAGAAAAGTAAATGTATTCTAGATTTGTCCCCTGCTCGTTATGAATGAGATAAAGATAGAAAAGACGGATTGATCAACCATTAACGAGTAATTCCAATGTGTTGTACCGATTGCGGCTGATGTTGGCATTTCTCAAATCCGATAGTAGGGCTTATGGACATCCTACCAAGATTGCTACCGACCCAATCCTAAGGAAGGAATAAACGGACGTATTTTTAATCTTCACGTATATTCGGAATAGATCGAGAATTAAATTTTATGGATGTATTTAAGGAGGATTCAATCTGAAGCGACTATTCCCTAGATACATTATTCCCTAGACCGACCTGCTGTAATAATTCCATAAATACCTAGCAAAGATATGGCAAACAAATAAAGTATCCCTATGTTCGGATTTGACAATACCATACCATAATAAAAAGGTACAATGGCCCGAGGGACGATTGTGGGCGATGATGGATTCAAACCCCTGACACCGTGGTTCGTAGCCACGTGCTCTAATCCTCTGAGCTAGAGGCCCTACCCTGTCTCTACTAGATCTGTTCTCGGACTTCGCCATCCATCTTATCATGCGATAGGCATCTCATCCTGCGGCAAGCGTACTATGATGCGACATTTATGTATTATGATATTTTGTTTCATTATCTATTTAAATTAGTAATTAAGATTGTTCGAAAGGCAAACACCGTTTAGTCGTCATAAGTGAATTTAAGATGTAAATATGATGTTGAAGTGGCATTCCGAAGATGTTAGATTTGGTAGTCCAAAGATATCCCAAAGTTTAATGTGAATTTATTGCGTGAAGTTGATGCATTTGTGTATTCGAATGGGTTAGCTCAATAGAATTAGAACCTGGTTTTTTTACCGATATAAGTAGCACATATGATTGGCTAAAGGTTTTTCACTTACTTATGATTAAAGTTTAATGATATGTCTTACTTTATAAAGTATGATCATAACTATATGATTAGAGTTTATTAAAAACAATTATTACACTAGAAAACCAAATTAAAACTTTAGCTGTAGTCCACAAAACCAAAACTATACCATTTATAGACCGAGAGAACCTACACAATCAACCCTAATACAAAAACCTCAATAGAATATTAAACATACGCAAAAAAAATTAAAACAAATATTACATAACTTTTATTGGGTTTTGGCGTTTATACGCAGCAAAAAATTCATGAAAATTTTAAAAAACCGTAACAGGATCATAAATAATTTCCATTAAATTAGATCTACAAAAGTAAACCTTTCCGTAGTCTCTGATTTTCTTCTCAATTGATTGATCTTCAAGACGTTCTAGTGCCCGCCCTCTATTAGAAATCCACACACGTAGGGTGACCATAATTTGGAGTGCTAACCCTAAGAGAAATAGAAAATGTTTTTCTTTCTCAGCCAAAATCTAAAGAACTCGAAAGTAGTAAAAACAAAAATCTTATTTCATTTAAAGGTTTCAACCTCTATTTATATGTGTAGATAAGCCATCACCTAAAATCCAATTCAAAATACAACTGTTGCATTTAGATAGTTTAAGCAAATTATACATACACCCTTATTAATAAGTTATCATATAATGAATTGTAAGGACTTTTATGTCATGAGTTTTATCATATAAAATTCATTAATTGGGACCAATTAAATATGTGCAAAGCCATTCTTTGTGTGCGAATGAATAGGTTCATGCAACGTTGACAGTGAACCAAAACCATTTTGGTACACAATGAAGGTCACCCAAGAGGGGGTGAATTGGGTTACCGAGTAGTTATTGCCCTTTTAAAACTTTATGCGCAAATTACAACTATAATGCAAAACCATTTTGGTGACACACAATTTAGGTGTTCAAACACACAACAAAATGATTTTCAAATCAAATACACAAAACTATGTAGATTAAGCACAAGCAAGATTTTAGATCTAGGACTTTCTTACAAACAAGAGAATGACAAAAGAGATCAGCTTTGAAGAGATTCTTGTACTCCTTTTAAAGCCTCAAAAGTCTTTGGATTAGAGAACTAAAGAACGACCACAAAGATCTCCTTTTGCTTCTTCACAAAAATCAAAGTCCTTCTCTTTGTAGATTTTGAGTTTTTGAGTGTGTTTCTTCCTCCTCTTGACAAAACCATGTTCTTGGTGGTTTTATAGTGTTAGGTATTCCATCTTGACAGTTTATGACCGTTCTAGGGATCCAAGGGTCCAAAATAGATCAAGAATTCAAATTAAAGTGTGTTTTCCATTTGTAAAAAAAAAAGCATCAGATATGCAATTAGCGCGCTAATGCTTTGAGACATAGCGCGCTAACTCTCGCACTTAGCGTGCTAATGAAATCATTAGCGCTAAGCTGCGGGGACCTCAAAACAATTATTTTGTCCCTTTGTGTTAGCGACCCTTAAACTCGTCAGGGACCTAACCAACCCTTATATAACATGTTATACACGTTTATTATGAGTCATTAAGCCTAATTGGGTGGTCCGGATATTTTTACAAATCCCGAAAACGGAAATTCACGATTTCATAATGTATTAGGGGCTTTTACGCAAATTTACTGATTTTTTCTTTTCGAAGACCTTTCAAAAACGAGTTTTTCTTTTTCGAAAACATTTACAATGATCTGTAATATGCAAATGACCATCCACACAAAGTTTCACATTGTTTAAACTCATAGTCCTAGTTATGTGTTTAAATTCCACTTTGAAACTTGAAGTAAACTTATAACTTTTGAATAATGGTTTAAGAAACTTGATATGCATGGACTAATGCATTTGGCCGCATGAAAGAATTTGTATACCTTACATTGAAATTACAAATTGCGGTTTGAACTTTCATCTTCATTTCTTCATTAATGCCGAGTCTTGAACTTGTATTTCTTGAGTACCCTTGATATGTTGTTTTGCATCCTTTAACAAAAACTGAAATACACTAGATGTTTATTAGTACATTTTCACCTTGTTTGTTTCCATCAAAATCTCGGTCGGAGTGTGAGTGACTAACCACTTAGTACAACAATCTCCCCTTTTTGATGATAACAAACAATGTGAACTTTGAAGGTGTAAAACGTAATCTAAATGTATATCGCATTCATGATTTTATATTTCATATATGCAAGTTCAAAACACATCAACCTTTTCAAGTTCAACCACATTTTTCTCCCCGTTTGATACCATCAAAAAGTGGGGCCAAGCATCCCCATAAATAAACACAATAGAAACAATACGAGAGAAATACACTCTCCCCTCACTTTATGCATATCAATAAACAATAGTCGGTAGCGATACAAATGCATAGACGATAAAACATAGTGAAGCAAGAAATATCCATATAGATAACTCGAGAGATACGCAAAAAAATTCATGATATAGATAGCATAAAGCAATGAGAGCATAGTTGTGGCTTAAACATGAGTAACTCACGCTGAATTTTAGAAAATTGATCTCTAGGCAAAGGCTTAGTGAATATATCGGCTAGTTGATCCTCTGTGGGCACATGGATGAGTTTAACATCGCCCTTTTGGACGTGATCACGAAGAAAATGGTGTCTAATCTCAATATGTTTTGTTCTTGAGTGTAACACCGGATTTTCGATATGTTTATCGCACTTGTGTTATCACAATAAATTTCAGCACACCCAACTAGGATTTGATAATCCTCAAGTTGTTGTTTCATGTATAGAACTTGAGCACAACAACTCCCGGCAGACACATATTCGGCTTCCGCCGTAGATAAAGCAACGAAATTTTGCTTTTTGCTTGAACCATGAGATAAGTGAATTTCCTAGCAAATGACAAAATCCGGAAGTACTTTTCCTATCGACTAGACTTCCCGCATAATCAGAGTCAACAAAACTTCGGAGTTCGAAACTCTTAGTTTTGTTGAACCACAATCCTAAGTCTTGTGTTCCACTTAGATATCGAAATATGCGCTTTACACATTTTAAGTGGGACTCCTTGGGATCGGATTGAAATCTAGCACATAAGCACACACTGAACATAATGTCGGGTCTACTAGCGGTCAAGTATAGGAGGCTACCTATCATTCCACGATAAAGTTTAGGATCTATGGGTTTTCCTAGTTGGTCTTTGTCCATTTTGATGGTGGAACTACTAGGAGTGTCACATGCTTTCAGATTTTTGAATTTGAATTTCTTTAACATGTCCCTCACATACTTTGTTTGATTTATAAAAATGCCATGTTTGGATTGTTTTATTTGCAAGCCTAGAAAGTATGTTAGTTCTCCCATCATGCTCATTTCAAATTCATTTGTCATTAATGATGAGAATTCATTACATAGACTTGTGTTGGATGACCCAAAAATGATATCATCAACATAAATTTGAACAAGTAACATATCATGTTTTTCGATCAAAATGAACAAAGTGGGATCTAGCGTTCCTTTCTTGAATCCTTTTTCAAGTAGGAATGCACTAAGTTCTGTCATACCAAGCTCTAGGAGCTTGTCTTAGTCCATACAAGGCTTTTTGAAGATGATATACATGACTGGGTGTTCATGATCTTCAAAACCCGGTGGTTGTTCTACATATACCTCTTCATTAATGAAGCCATTTAAGAATGCGCTTTTAACATCCATTTGATATAGTAAAAACCCATTGTAGCAAGCATAGGCAAGTAACATTCGAATTGCTTCTAGTCTTGCTACGGGTGCAAAGGCTTCCTCATAATCAATTCCTTCTTCTTGATTGTAGCCTTGGCAACCAACCTAGCCTTGTTTCTTACAATTTCACCTTTTTCATTCTTTTTGTTTCTAAAAACCCATTTGGTGCCTATGGTTGTGTGGTCCTTGGGTCTAGGTACTAATGTCCATACCTTGTTCCTAACAAAGTGGCTTAGCTCCTCTTGCATAGCCATTACCCAAAATTCATCTCCTAAGGCATCATCTATCTTAGTGGGCTCGGTTTGTGATACAAAAGCTATATGTCCTTCATCTCGATGTAATGTGGACCTAGTGATTACTCCTTTGTTTGGATCACCTATTATTTGTTGGGATGAATGGCCAATTAGAAGTCTTGAATTCTTAGGCGCACTTGTGTCGGATTCTTTACATGCCTCAACTTCTTGACTATTTGAAGTTTGTCCTAGGGTGTCATCATCTTCATCATCGATCCTCAATTTTTCCAAGTTTTGCATCATCTTAACTTTGGGATCTACTTCATCAAATTTCACATGGATAGACTCTTCTATGGTTTTGGTTGATCTATTAAACACCCTATATGCTTTTCTTGTGCATAGAGTAGCCAAGGAAAGTACATACCTTTGACTTTGGGTCAAATTTGTCTAATTGATCCTTATCATTTAGAACATAGCAAGTACAACCGAACACCTTAAAGTAACTTATGTTGGGCTTTCGGCCTTTCCATAGTTCATAAGGAGTCTTTTTCACTTGCTTTCGGACATTTACTTTATTTATAACATAGCATGCCGTGTTAATGGCTTCGGCCCAAAAATGCTTAGCTATGTTGTACTCATTTAGCATAGTCCTACACATCTCTTGGAGTGTCCCTGTTTTTTCTTTCAACAACTCCATTTTGTTGGGGTGTTCTAGGAGAGGATAATTGGTGTGTATAACCTTGTTTAGCACAAAAATCCTCCAAGTTTCTATTTACAAACTCACCACCTCTATCACTTCTAATGATGGTGATTTTGTATCCCTTTTCATTCTCAACTAAAGCACAAAATTTTACGAACACATCAAACACTTCATGCTTATGAGAGAGAAAATACACCCATGTATATCTAGTAAAATCATCAACAATGACAAAGCAATATGATTTACCTCCTAGGCTTTGTGTTTGGGTGGGTCCGAACAAATCCATATGGATAAGTTCTAAGGCTCGAGTCACATCACTTGTTACTTTCGTCTTAAATGACGATTTCACTTGTTTACCGAGGATACAAGGTTCACACTCCTTGTCTTTCTTAAACGTGCATTTGGGTAGACCCTTAACTAGATCATGCTTAGTCAATTTTGACAAGTTCTCCATGCTAGTATGTCCTAATCTACGGTGCCACAACCATGCATCACATTCACTTTGTGCACTCAAACATGAGACATTTTGCATATTCATCTCATCAAAGTTAATGGCATAAACATTTTTATCTCTATATGCAATAAATAAGGTTTCATGCTTCTCATTCCTAACAATGCATTTCGATGATTCAAACATAACATGAAATCCTTTGTCACACAATTGACTAATACTAAGCAAATTATGTTTCAATCCATCAACAAGATAAACGTTAGAAATAGAAAGTGAATTGTTACCGACGGTTCCGAGACCAATAACTCTTCCTTTGTTGTTGTCTCCAAATGTAACCTTTCCACCATCATGCCGCTTTAGTTCAATAAATTGATGTGCATCTCCGGTCATATGTCTTGAGCACCCACTATCCAAGTACCATGGGGTGCTCTTCCTCGCATCCTACACAATGGGAAACACACTAGATTTTGGTACCCAAACACCTTTGGGTCCGAGAATGTTAGTGTAGTAAACATTTTTAACTACCCATGCTAGTCTACCCACTTTGGCCTTTTGTAATGCACATTTCCCGACCACATGAGTCTTGTTGCCTTTAGAGCATCTACGATCATCATTTAGCAATTTCTTGTAACTTAACAAGTTTGCTCCATAACCTATGCCTCTTTTGTTGAGTGCACGTCGTTGTGCTCCCAACATCATGTCAAACATTTCTTTACCATTTGTAAACTTATGCACCGTGCTAGTCAAGTCCTCTACTTCCTTGACTAAAGCATCTCTCTCCTCTATGACTTCATTTAAGTCACTTTGGAGATCATTAATGGTCTCATTTTGTGGCTCTATTTCACTAATTGCAATGGTCAAGCTCTTTTTGAGTTGTTTGGTCTTTTTGACCTCCTTTTCCAACTCTTTCCTAAGCTCATCAAGATTTGGAACATCATCCAAATCATCAACATTATCAAAGTTAAAAGAGTTAGAATTTACCTCGCCTTGTGCATGAGACAAAGTATTGCCTTCTCACTTTCCGATTCGGATTCCGAACTTGATGATGATGAGTCATCCCAAGTTGCTTTGAAACTCTTCTTTCCTTTCTTCTTGTCAAACACCTTCTTGGATTTGCAATCCGCCTTGATGTGACCCAGTTTTGCCGCAACCGAAGCATATGGTTTCATTTGATTTTCCTCCCTTGCTTCCACTTCGAAACTTCTTCTTATACTTGTCTCGCTTGTACATGGCCCCTGTTGAGCTTTCTTGAGAGCATAGCTACTTCCTCCTCAAGATCATTGTCATCACATGATTTTTCATTTTCAATGATCTCTACCGATGCACTAGGGGAGCTATTTGCCTTCAAGGCGATATCTTTTCTTGAACTCTTAGTACCTCCACTTAATGCTTCCAATCTTGCTCGGTCTTTAAGTTCAAATTCATGGACTGTTAGCTCTCCACACAATGCATCAAATGTGTAATCTCCAAGATTTTGTGCCGATTGGATAGCATACTTCTTGGCATCCCATTCCTTAGGCAAGCCTCTAAGGAATTTATACACCGAGGTTTCTTGATCATAATTCTTTCCAAGATTCTTGATCTCATTCAATAGTTTAGTGAATCGAGTGATGGCGGTGGCTATGTCTTCATCGGACCCAACTCGGAAAGTTTCATAGTGCTCCTCAAGAATTCTTAACTTGGTCTTCTTCACTTGCATGGTACCTTCATAGTGTACCCCAAGCTTCTCCCATACTTCCTTAGCCGTTTGACAAGCACTTACTCGGTTAAATTCATTTTCACTTAGCGCACAAAACAAGTGATTCATGGCTTGATCATTTGAGAGCTCAATCTTTATCTCTCTCGGCGGTGTACTCTTTCAAGGGCTTATCCAGGTGGAGTGTAGCCACTTTCAATTGCATCCCATAAGAATCTATTTTGTGCTCTAATGTAGAATTTCATTCTCACTTTCCAATGAGCATAGTTAGTTCCATCAAAATACGGAGGCCTACTCAAAGAGTTGCCTTCCGGCGAAAAGCGAGCGGATCTAAGGTTTGCATCCTTGCACAAAAAGAACACTCAAAGATACGTTAGTAATACTTTGAGCAATAACCCGCTCTGATACCAATTGAAGGTCACCCAAGAGGGGGGTGAATTGGGTTACCGAGTAGTTATTGCCCTTTTAAAACTTTATGCGCAAATTACAACTATAATGCATACACTATCAATGAATATATATATGCTATGCAAGTGAATGGAATGGAAGAGATGGAAAGTGACACACAATTTATAGTGGTTCGATCCAACGATCTACGTCCACTACCTAACCTCCCCGGTTAGGATTTTTAACCCCCACTTATATTGCAAATAAGTGTTACAACCTAAGCATACAAGCCTAGAGTGCCTAATTACAATTAGGACTTCCCACCTAGCCGCAACTAGGATTTGTGCCTAGTCTCAACTAGGTCTTCCCCTTTGACTTAGATTCCACTAAGTCTTACAATCATACAAATACAATAAGTTGCTGAAAAATAATGAGATACACTTTACAACACAAAGTGGTATCAAATTCAAACACTAGCAAGCCTCCTAGAGCCTAACAACTCTTATGCATGCAAGTATGAGAATAAATGGAATATGCAAATATGTCACTGATTTTGTTGCAAATCCCAAGTGTGAAATCGTTTTAAAAACTTAATATATTAGTGTAAAACCGATTTCAAGTCTAAGAACAATAGTTTAACAAAAATCAAGTTTAAGTGCAAAACTTTTGTTCAAATCAATCTTAGGGTTTGATAAAATAAATTTAAGTGCAAAACCCAAGAAGAAGGTGTTCAAACACACAACAAAATGATTTTCAAATCAAATACACAAAACTATGTAGATTAAGCACAAGCAAGATTTTAGATCTAGGACTTTCTTACAAACAAGAGAATGACAAAAGAGATCAGCTTTGAAGAGATTCTTGTACTCATTTTAAAGCCTCAAAAGTCTTTGGATTAGAGAACTAAAGAACAAACGCCCACAAAGATCTCCTTTTGCTTCTTCACAAAAATCAAAGTTCTTCTCTTTGTAGATTTTGAGTTTTTGAGTGTGTTTCTTCCTCCTCTTGACAAAACCATGTTCTTGGTGGTTTTATAGTGTTAGGTATTCCATCTTGACAGTTTATGACCGTTCTAGGGATCCAAGGGTCCAAAATAGATCAAGAATTCAAATTAAAGTGTGTTTTTCATTGTGTAAAAAAAAGTTGTCGAGATATGCAATTAGCGCGCTAATCTTTGAGACATAGCGCTAACTCGCACTTAGCGTGCTAATGAAATCATTAGCGCGCTAAGCGCAGGACCTCAAAACAATTATTTTGTCCCTTTGTGTTAGCGACCCTTAAACTCGTCGGGACCTAACCAACCCTTATATAACATGTTATACACGTTTATTATGAGTCATTAAGCCTAATTGGGTGGTGGGATATTTTTACAAATCCCAAAACGGAAATTCACGATTTCATAATGTATTAGGGGCTTTTACGCAAATTTACAGTTTTTTCTTTTCGAAGACCTTTCAAAAACGAGTTTTTCTTTTTCGAAAACATTTACAATGATCTGTAATATGCAAATGACCATCCACACAAAGTTTCACATTGTTTAAACTCATAGTCCTAGTTATGTGTTTAAATTCCACTTTGAAACTTGAAGTAAACTTATAACTTTTGAAGAATGGTTTAAGAAACTTGATATGCATGGACTAATGCATTTGGCTTGCGTGAAAGAATTTGTATACCTTACATTGAAATTACAAATTGCGGTTTGAACTTTCATCTTCATTTCTTCATTAATGCCGAGTCTTGAACTTGTATTTCTTGAGTACCCTTGATATGTTGTTTTGCATACACAAGACATAAGTAGTCAATAGCAAGGCATTACGATTACCTAAGTAGCATGAATATCAAAATCGATACGACCTAACAAATAACATATATCATATCCTTTTGTCGTGTGATATCCTTTGATTAAACATAAAGCATGAAAATTCACCCTTAATGTTCAATCGTACTAGTCTCGATCTTTAAGTAGATTGAATACATCCTAGTGACATTGATTATATCAATTCACGTAGACATGGCCATTATCAGTCTATCATATTGAGGGATCCACTGATATCTCTCTCTACACGAGAGTGAAAAATTCAATCTTGATTACACACCTTCACATATTATTCACATAGTAACCAATTACAATCTTCTTAATCATCTGATTAAAGACAACGTTTAATTGTGTCAAATAAACATGATGCTGATATTAAAGTCTATCGTAATCTCAAGTCGAAGGAATAAATGATATACCTATTATGATTAACACCTATGACTTAATCCATATATTGTTCTCATAGCGGGTTGATCCAGTACATTGTTCCTTAAAAACACTTATGATGTCGATTCGTATCCTTATACGTAAGATCATCACATGACCATCAATCGAGATTCACACCAGTCTTAATTCATTATAGTTTCCAATATAATGACCGACTAGGGACATTTAAGATATTTCAACAAATACCCATGGGTCATATTAAAAGGTAAACATGCAATCACTTATAATAAAACAACAAATGAAAACTTCAATTTTATTAACTAAAATCATAAGATAAATAATGTTTGTAGATTGACCCTGGGCACATGCTCCAACATCTACCGCTTGCACTATGGTCAATCATTTATGTATCTAATAACTAATAACCTAATATGACCATCATGATTCGCTTGTGGAAGAGCATTCATTAAAGGATCTGTATTATTTTCTTCTGTAGGAACTTTGCGAATCTTCACGTCTCCCTTCTCAATGATTTCTCAAATGAGATGAAAATGACTAAGTATATGTTTGGATAGGTGGTGCGAACTAGGTTCCTTGGCCTGTGCTATAGCCCCGCTGGTGTCACAATACAAGCAAACTTGGTTAGCAATACTCAGAACCGCACTAAGTTCATAGATGAATTTGTTGTTCCAAACTTCCTCCTTAGCTGCATCAAACGCTATAGTATACTTATCTTATATTGTAGAATCTGCCTCAGTTTCTTGCTTCAAACTTTTCTAGCTCACTGTGCCTCCATTCAAAGTAAACACATATCCAAACTATAATTTGAAGTCATCTATATCAGTTTGAAAATTTGCATATGTGTAACAATTTACAACAAGCTCACCTTCGAAACATCCATAGACTAAGAACACTTCCTTAGTCCTTCTCAAGTACTTAGGAATCTTCATTACTGCTATCTAGTGACTCTCACAAGGATCAGACTGATATGTACTTGTTATGCTCAAAGCATATGATACATCAGGTCGGGTGCATAACAT
The DNA here is from genome assembly GCA_039657325.1 of Stephania cephalantha. Taxonomy (NCBI): domain Eukaryota; kingdom Viridiplantae; phylum Streptophyta; class Magnoliopsida; order Ranunculales; family Menispermaceae; genus Stephania; species Stephania cephalantha. The sequence continues at coordinate 25,294,923 of CM077578.1, read as the reverse complement.
GGCATACATGATAGATCCAATAGCTGATGCATATGGAATCATATTCATGTGCTCTTGCTCATCTTAAGTCTTTCAAAATTGAGTCTTGTTGAGACTTATACCATTAGAAATTGGAAACAACCTTCTTTTAAAGTCTGCATACTGTACCTATTCAGTACCTTGTCTATGTAGGCATTCTGACTTAAACTGATCGACCTTTTAGATATATCCTTATAGATCTTAATCAAAAAGATGTAGGGTGCATCTCCTAAGTCCTTCGTTAAGAAACACTTCCCTAACCTAGAGTTGACACTCTGCAAGGTTAGGATGTCATTTTCATTGAGTAATATATCATCAACATAAAGTACCAGGAAAAGAACCACGTTCCCACCGACCTTCTTGTATACACAAGGATCATTTTCATTTTTAATGAAACCAAATTTCTTAATTGCTTCATCAAAATGAAGCTTCCAACTCCGAGAATTGCTTTAATCATAAATAGATCTTTGAAGCTTGCACACCTACCTAGAGTTCTCAAGATGAACAAACCCTTCATGTTGTATCATATACACGTCCTCAAGTAACTTTCCATTTAGAAAAATTGTTTTGACTTCCATTTCTCATATCTCATAGTCATAATATGCGGCTATGGCAATTAGAACTCTAATGGATTTAAGCATAGCTAAAGAAGAAAAAATCTCACCATAATCAACACCTTAAGTCTTTCTGAAACCTTTTTCTTTTAGTTGTCTTTTATAACTATGCATATTTCCATCCATGTCAGTTTTCTTCTTGAAAAACAATTTACATTTAATGGTCTTACCACCTTCAAGTAAATCGACTAGGTTTCAAACTTGGTTATCATAGATGGATTGCATCTTAGAATTCATGGCATTAAGCTATTAATCTAACTCCGGGCTAGATATAACGTCCTGATAAATAGCAGGCTCATTTAGATACATAAGCAATACCTTACTACTATCAGTAATAAGAAATCTAAATCTCTTAGGTTGATGTCTTACCTTATCAGACCTTTGTGGGCCTTGTGCCTGTGGAGGTTCAAATAGTTCAAGATTTTGTTGATCTCCAACTGGCAGTTAAGTGTTTATTTATGGTTCTTGAACTTCTCAAGACTTATTTTATTTCCATTGTTGTCTTTTGAAATAAACATTTTTTTCCTAAAGGTACAATTCTGAGCAACAAACACTTTGTTGTCACAAGGATTATAAAAGTAGTATCATCTAGTTTCTTTTGGATAACCAACAAATGCAAACTTGGTAGATTTGGCTGATAACTTTTCTGAAATTTGTCGTCGTTCGAAAACCTCATTGCCCCAAATCTTAAAAAAAAGACAAAATTGGTATTTTCCTACATAACATCTCATATGGTGTTTTATCAACCACTTTAGAAGGAACATGATTCAGTGTAAACGCAAAAGTTTCTAAGGCATAACCCCAAAATAAAATAGGAAGATTTGCATGACTCATGATAGAACGAACCATATTTAATAAAGTCTGATTTCTCATTTCAGAAACACCATTCCATAGTAGAGTTGTTGGAGGAATTAACTGTGAGACAATCCTAAAGTTTCTAAGATCATCAAACTCTTGGCACTAATATATACCACCTCCATAAAGATATTATTTTGTGTAACAAAGTCTTTGTTCTTGGCAGGATTATAAAAGTAGTATTCTCTAGTTCCTTTAGGATAACCAACAAATAATACACACTAGGTACATTTGGCTGAAATTTTTCAGAGATTTGTCATCATACGAAAACCTTACAGCCCCAAATGTTAAAGAAAGACAAATTATGTGTTTTCCCAAACCATATCATATGTGGTTTTTTATCAACCGTTTTCAAAGGAACACGACTTAGTATAAACGTAATAGTTTCAACGGTATAACCCCAAAAAGAAATAGGAAGATCTGCATGATTTATCATAGATCGAACCTTATCTAATAAAGTCTGATTTCTCCTCTCAAAAACAACATTCCATTATGGAGTTGCTGAAAGAGTTAACTTTGAGACAATCCCACAGTTTCTAAGATGATCATCCTACTCTTGGCTCAAATATTCACCACCACGATCTGATCAAAGCGCTTGAATAGGTCAACCAAGTTGATTTTGCACTTCATTCTGATATGTTTCAAACATCTCAAAAGATTCACCTTTATGTTTCATGAGATACACGTAACCATATATGCTGAAATCATCAGTGAAAGTAATGAAGTGTTGATAACCACCTCTAGCCATTTTGTTTATAGGACTGCATACATCAGTATGCATTAGACCCAATAAATCACTTGCCTTTTACTGTGTTCAATAAAAGGACTCTTTGTCATCTTACCTAATAAACAATATACACATGTTTCGTATGATCCAAAATCATCCATCTTTATGGGATTTTGAAATGCGTTTATCATTTTTTGTTGCCAATACGACAATGAAAAGGTAGGTTTGACTCAAATTATTTGACTTGAACTCTTTATATTTACATAAAAAATAGGAGTATATGTGGACCTTTTCATGTTTAGAATATAAAGACCATCACACAAATCAGCATTCGCATAGAAAATGTCTCTACAAGAAATAAAGGATTTATTATTCGCAATGATGAAATTAAAACCATCCAAATCCAAACATGAAGCTAAAATGATGTTTCCACTCAAGGAAGGGACATAATAACAATTATTTAAAACTAAAACAAGTCCACTATGTAAAATTAACTCATAGCATCCTACAACGAACACAAGAACATTTGCTCCATTTCCAACTCGTAGGATGACTTCTTTTTTCTTTAGCTTTCTATTTTTGGTGAGACCCAGCACATTAATACAAATGTGAGATCTACATCCGATATCCAATACACAAGAATCACTAGTAGACAAGTTAACTTCAATAACATAAATAACTAAAATTGCAGTTGCACTAGTCTTCTTTTTCTTTTGATCTTCAAGATAGAATTTGCAATTTCTAAACCAATGCCCTAGATGCATGGCAGAAATGACAATTACCTTTTTTTTCCTTTTCCTTTTTGGACTGTGAAGTAGACGCAACCTTGGGCTTGACTTGTTTCACTGGCTTTGTGACAATCATAATAGCGTTGAAAACTTCACCCTTGCCTTTGGCCTTTTTCCTCATAGGCTTTACTTTCTAAACCATCAACACATTAGCAATGGGTTTCTTAACATTCTACTCAGCAATTTTAACCATCAAATGCAACTCTAAGATAGACCACTCCGTGTTATTCATGTTATAGTTCATCATAAATTGTGATTAACTATTAGGCAATGAATTCAGGAACAAATCCATAGCCAACTCTTAGCTTATGGGAAATCCAAGTGTATCAAAATGGTCAATATTGCCCTTCATTTTTAGAAGATGAGGAAGGTTGAAGGTTATTGACTATCTTGAACCTTTCTTGCTTTGCATATTATTGGAACATTTCCTTCAGCATAATATCCATGTCATAAGTTTCCATGTATTTCATGTCCTAAGCTTCCATGTATTTCATGTCCTTCTACAGTTCAGGAACCATGGTTGCCAACATAATACATGCAACATCAGTTGTGTTGACATGCTTAGTATGTGCATCCTTCATGGCTCTTAAAGCATTGGCAAGATAGGGTTATCTAGGACGTACAATTTGTGTTCATGCTTAAGTTTCTGAACCAATCAAGAAAGTTTGTCCCATAAATCTTATCCTTCTTAAGAATGGATCGCAGTTACAAGGGACTAGTGTAATTTGAAGAAGCCATAGATCTACAACAAAGATTATGCAAAAGTTCATTTTAGTATAGAGAAATAGACTCCCACAAAATTAACAACCCTCCTAAAAATGTTATGTTAATTTAATGAACAAAAATCTATATTTATTCTAATTCTAATACAGCTAGGGCATGACACTTTAAATTAGGTTATTTAGGTAGGTACCAATTACCAATTACATATATAACTTTTAGTTGTATTTATGAGATTATGACATCTTATGTCTTACCATGTTTTATCTCATCTAGTGCCCAAAGCCCAAAACAATTTTGAAAGCTTTATCAAGTCTAACCATTTAAAAAATGGAGTAACCGTTACTCAACTTTCCTCACCAAGATAACACAATACACTATACGGAAGCAAACCCATATTGATGTGATCGAAGCCTTAACAAATGTTTGAGAATGGAAGGCATTTGACTTAAAAAATTTCAGAGGGATTTAATTTGTTTTAGTGATCATCATTTGAACAAGATAAATATCATATATTACAATGCATAGACAATCACTAAACAAGTTAGGAAATTTTACTAATATTGACTATTATACGAATTTCCTTGCGCTATAAACAGTTATCGGGGGTACGGAGGGTAGCGCCCCTTTATTTAGACAACAAATTCCAACTCCGAAAATTAAAATTCGCTTAAAATTTCTCATTATTTTAGTCAATCTAATCAACCAAAATAACCCCTTATTTTAATTCTGAAAAATATTAATTAAAACATTTTAAATTAACTCGAGCCCACCTTTAACCGAATATCTTATCCTAATCTAATTAGAATTTAAGATACTTTGAATCCTTATCTAATAAGAATTTGTTATATGTCACACCTATCTTATAGGATTTTTAATTCTTATCTAATTACAAGTTTATCTTTTATCTAATAGGAATATACTAATAGATAACCACAATGAGATATATTATAAAAACCAATTTCATTATATTAATTATGCATTCAACACCAGAATCATATTAAATTAATCATATTAACCTAATCATGATTTCTATCATGGAGACATACATAATTATTTAAGAAAAACGAAATATGTATTCAACACCAAACTCACATTAACCTAAACATGACTTCTACCATGAACAAATAAAATTCGCATTGTTCAACATTACAACATATGTTATTCAAAATATTCCAAACATAAATATTATCATTGAATAAAATCATTCGTATGTATCAAATACATGAATTAACAACATGCTTAAAAACCAATTCTTGATAACAATTATCATTAAACCTGTAGGCACATCATATATATATATATTAATCATGGTCATGTTTTCCACATATATATCACATACACATCAAAGAAAACTTGCAAACGTTTAATAGAACTGAGCCTAAGGCTCTGATACCACTATTTGGATTTAGTGTTCATACATAGCAAAAAATTAAAGAAAATTTTTAAAAACCCCAACAGGGTCATTAATAATTTCCATTAAACTAGATCTACGAAATTAAACCTTACCTTAAAGAAGTAAATTATATACCTATCATGAGTAACATTTATGACTTAATCCATGTGGTGTTCGCATAACGGGTTGGTCCAGTACCTTGTTCCCTAACAAGTACACTGATCTCGATTCTTATCCCTATATGCATGATCATTACATGGCCATCAATTAAGATTCACACTAGTGTTAATTCATTATAGTTCCCAGTATAATGACCGACTAGGGACATTTAAGATATTTCAACAAATACCCATAGATCTTATTATAAGGTAAACATGCAATCACTTATAATAACACAACAAATAAAAACATCATTTTTATTAACTAAAATTATAAGATAAACAATGTTTAAGGATTGACCTAAGCACATGCTCCAACAACTTTATGACCCAAATTCATCAAAACTTTAAGCAAATTTCTCAAAACCAAGAAAAAACGATACGTTTATTAACGAGCTGAAAAATCAGTTAAGTCAAATGACTCTACAAATCAATAAGATAAACAATCAAATTAAAGAAACTACTCAACCTACAAACTACTAATCAAAGCACAAGTTAATGCTTTATTTTATGAAAGTGAAAAAGAAGTGAATATGCAAGAAAATACACCAAAAAAAGGTAAAAAGAAATCTAAAGTACCTAAGACAATAGAAAAAAATAAAAAGAGATGATGGCAAATATCTTTCCCATGAGAGAATGGATGATTGAGCAATTGAAGTACACACCTTTTCCTAAAGGCTATACTCATGGTATTTAGCCAAAGTGGAAGCCTACGATAAATCTCTACAAAGTAAACAATATTTATAAGTTAAATGAAGATATGCTTTCTAACTTTACAGTTCCATAACGATTGGCAAAAGCTAGGGAGAAAGAAACTAAAGAAGACATATCTGAACCATTTAAGAAATTAAAAATTAATGCAAACTTAAAACAAATATCTCATCTTTAAAGAAAAATGCTTGAGAAATACTCTTACCCTAGTAATGTTTGTCATACCAATCAAATAGGCAATTCTTTTATTGAATTGGTTGTGTGATCTCAAGGCATCAATTAACATTATGTCACTCAAACTTTATGAATCATTGAAAATAGGATCGTTAACTAATACACCTATTAACCTTAATTTACCAAACAATATCATTATTCAATCGTATGGATTGTTAGAAGACACCTGAGTACAAGTACACAATTTAGTATTTCCAACTGATTTTCATGTCATGGAAATGGGAGATTCTATATCACCCAATCCTTGCCTATACTATAAAGTAGACATTTTGTAAAGACAACTAGAACTAAGTTAGATATTTGAGAAGGAACAATGTCTATGAAGTTTGAAGATAAAATTGCTAAATTCAAATTTAATAATGAACATAACTATGACACTCAGAGAATATAATGAATTATTTTATAATGAAATTGATGATAATGATTTTTTAGATTTAAACTCTTATGATAATTTTAACACTAACATTTATACAATTAATCCAGTAACAACGAAAACTGATAAACGAATTTCAAAGAAAGAAACAATGGAAGACACTTCAAGAGAAAAAAATTAACTCAAGAATTAATAGTTAAGAAACTGGGTAGTGAAAAAATATTTAACAAGACAAAAGTTTCTAAGTTTAAGTACAATAAGAAAAAAGAAAAAGTCTGAATTGAATCCTGTAAAGCATAATGGTCCTGGAGGCATACACTTGTACATTCAAATCAAATAGCCTTAGCACAACAAAACTCAGAGTATTACGATTTTTAATGCAAATTTCATGCCCATACATTCTTTTCTACATACACTCAAGTGGACAACAGTATCGTAGCCACATATTTTTTGGTCACGCCACACTTTATTAAAGAAGATCCTTCTTTAATATTAGGATGGCCTTTCTTATCCATTACTCATGCTATTATGGATATTCTGAATAAAACAATTACTATGAAGATTAATGGTTGAGCACTAATTTTCCTGAATGGAACTAGAGTGGAAAATAATAAATTTTAGTTTCAAGATCTAAAGTAATTCTACAAGGGTTAAGTCAAGCTAATGACAATAAACAAAATAACTCTTCGGGAGGCATCCCATATTCTATGTTTGTTTAATGTTTATTTATTTTTATTAGGATTTTAGTTTTTCAATTGAGGCAGAGTGATCGAGTTGTTTTTGCTTATACGACCTTATGCAAGTCGCGCTATTTATTTTCATACATATATATATAATAAAATTATTTAGTTGGTTAAATGTCTAAGTCAAACTTTTAGAGTTTTAGTAAATTCTACCTTAATATGAACAATTATGAATGATGAATAAGTCAATTATAAGATAAATTGCAAAAAATAATAAGAATGGTCTAGCAATTCCCAACGATTTGGATTAACACTAAGAATCACTGGCTAAATCGATAGTATTACATAGAAAAAAATTTGTACAAATTTACGCATATAGGAGAATCGCTGGCAAAATCGGTAAAAATAGTAAGATATGTTCCACCATTTTACATAGTGATTCCTAGTGATTGCACTTAAACAAAAATCGTTGGGCACGATTTTTAGCTTTTAAGACCAAAACCCCAAATTGCCATACATACTAAATCTTTCACCCTTTCAAACTATTGTACCTTCTCACTAAAACCCCAATTTATTCCCTAGATTTAGCCATTCTAATCTTAGTCCCATAGTATTTAAGTGATTCCCACCTCAACCTAGTCTTATTCAAATAAAAATCTAAATTTTAAGGGTGTTGAGGCAAACTAGAGTTTCAAGAGTTTTTGATCTAAAGCTTGAAAGGACGATCTAGAGGAGTTCAAGGTAATTACATTAACTCTAGCTATTTACTTTTGCAAATTTTTGATTCGAGGATTTTCACAAATTTTTCAATATTTTGCGAAATTGTTCTATTGGAATTGATTCAATTGTCTTGCACAAATGGTTTTATTGATTCCAATAGACTAGGTATGATGATCACATTGATCATTGGTTTACAAATTCAACAATTTCAGAATTTTTGCTATGTTCACATGTATTTGCAAAATGGTTAACAAAATCGAGTTTGAAATGAATTTGGGGGTTTGGTTATGGATTTATTTCAATATAAGTTGCTATATTTTTTAAAAGACTTACAATTTGTGACCTTATTACTTCACGATATTTAGAAAACCAATTCTCAAGTTTATATTTTACATATCCTTTCGATGAAAATTTTATTTTACATTTATAATGAATTTCAAGCCAGCTTTCCAAATAAATCTCTTCTTTTTAATATTAAGTCTTGAATTGTACCAAACTATATCCAATAACATTGTTTCAATCATTTACATGTTTATTTAGTTTTGGAACTTATAATTTTTTGAAAGTTGAAATAATGGCCAGATGATGAAAAGGTAAAAGCTCGCGAGAGCGGAAGGGAAAGGCACAACTATTAAAGAAATGAAAAAAAAAATCTAAAGCTCCACCTAAACAAATTAGGCCAATGGGGAATTCAGTGAATAACTGATAAATGTTTTTTAAAATTATGTTTAGGGTTAGTTTAGTAATATATTTAGTATAAATATCATGGAATGAACTCTAATTGACTATATTTATGTGTGTTCAGGTATACAAGGTATAAAGGAGACAAAGAAGTGATTTCATGATGAAATGAGGAGAAAATGCACAAAAGCATACTTGACACAATGGCTAGTACACTTGACACAATGGGAAGTGACTACAAGGCATGGACAAGGCGTTGATAAGGAAAGAAGACAAGAGAAGTGTTGTAGTGGAGTCGATGTAGTGGCGGCGTTGTGGTGTTGTACACATGTCGTCGGGATAATGAACATAGGGCATCGAGACCATTGTGAAGTGAAAATTCGCATAAAAAGGTTGAAGCTATGACGACACCATGGCTTTACACACATAGTGTGGGACATTTATTGACAGCGCTAAGAAATAAAAATAGAAAGTTCAGGATTCTAGTTCGTTTAGAATTGTTGATTAGGGTTTCTAATTGTATTCTAAAGTGTTTAAAATGTATAAATAAGTATTAGAACCTGGTAAACTCAACCAATAGCACCACATTACATAGATTAGCATATTTTACATTGTGCTTGTATATTAACAAGAGTTTTGGAGAAGAAGACATTGAATACTCACTTGTGGTTATTCGATATTTTTTCCTTGATTTTATTGAAGTAATTTAATTAAATCTTTGATTTCAATGATTATTATGATGAGTATATTGATTTCAATGATGAGTGAGTAGTTCACTAGTCTTAAGGATTAATGGATCTTATGGTATGAATGTTATACTAAAGTGAGTATGAGTAGATTATAATGATTAAAAGTGCAATGGCTAGAATTTCTATTGATGTTATACCTAATGTTATGAACATCTTAATCACGTGTTTGTTGATTAGAGGTTTTAATAGTTACCATGGCCATTAGAGCTTTTAAGGTGGGTATCAACAACATAACCGTAAATTATATGACATCGATATATAGTTTTTCATTAGGGAGACATGGATAGTAAACTTAACTATTTATTAGTCTAAAGATTTGTACTTAATGCTATGTAAGATTCACATTATTCACACTGATAGGTGGAGTTTTAGATTGCACATTAGATATTTTCCACCGCAATAATGGGTTGAAGTGAATCTTAAGGAAATTAGTCTATTCTAATTGAGCATTGTACACACATGATGAAAATGAAGGAAGTGAGATATGAAAGCATTTTAATTCATTACTTAGGTGAAGTTTTGAACTAAAAATATTCTTAATATAAGGGTGCAAGTTATTTAAATTGTTTTCTAGAATAGAGTAGTTAGTTAAAACCAACTAAAATAGCTCTTCTTAACAATCTAGTTAATTTAACTAAGTTAATTGGGTGCAACACACCTTTCCTTGAGGACGATATCCATAATCAACACTAGTTGACCACATTATTACTATAATCGAGCCACTTTACTTGTGGCCATGATCAAGTTTTGGGCGCCGTTGCCGAGGATAGGTAGGCACACACTAGTTTAGTTAGTTTATTAAATTGTTAAGGTTTTATTTAAGTAATGTACTTTTAAGTACAAAAAGAAGTTTAAGTTTCAAGTTTAACAACCTGCATTTGATCTTTTGTGTTTTCATTTTCTAGGAGAATTAGTGCATGCGTAGTAAAGGAGAGAAGGACTTAGTGCCTTATGATCTTGAGATTAATAGAACTAATAAAGGAAAGAAAAAGAAAGGAACAAGATGGTGGATGATCAAGTGTAAAACCAATTGCACGATACAAGAAACAACCAACTCGACGGTAATCTGGTAGTGCATGACAGAGTGCGAGGACAGAGATGTCTTTTTGACTACTTCAAGCCGGAAGTTCAATAGACATACAGTAGAGTGATGTGGAATCCAGCTAACACCACCAAATTTGAACTGAGAACGTCGCTCAACAACATAATAGCTTATTCAAAAGGCTAGCAAATGAAGACTCAATTACACATTTCAAGACTTTTTCAAAGAAGTACGATACTATGGACATTAGTGAAGTTACTAATAAAGTATTCAGAATGAGACTTATCCCTTTCTCATTGGGTGGAAAAGCCAAATTTTGGTTGTTAAGACTAAACACATGGAGTATAACTTCATGGGCTAAAATCAATGACATTTCTATATAAGTTCTTTTCCTTAGTGAAGATTAGTGAAAGGAAAGTGGAAATCAACCAATTCAAGTAGGAGGATAGCGAGTCCCTTGGTGAGGCTTGGGAAAGATTCAAGGAAATGCAGAGGAGATGTCCAGGACATGGATATGTGAAAAGGGCACAACTATGGATTTTCTACTATGGAAATAATCACAGCACCAGAACATTAATGGATTTCGTAGTTGGTGGTTATCTACTAACCAATGATGAATATGGAGCATTAGATCTTCTGAATCTTATGTCCCTGAATTCTAAAGCCGGTACTCGTTCCACAGTGAAAAAGCCAATAAACGTATACGAGATTGATTTGCAAGCATCGACCATGACACAATTATCAAATCTGAGTAGTCAAATGGCGAAGCTACAAATGGGAAAACAAAGTCCATAAGTCCATGCAATACTACAACCCATTAATCAACAAGCAATGGTGGTTAATCCATTAGACATGCAACAAGGAATAAAGTTTGAAGATATCGACTTCATTAACAACTATAACTATGGAAACAACTTCAGGCCGAGTAGAATTTTCCCTAAGATGTTTTATCAAGGATACAACTTGAACTTCTCATATGCAAATTTTGATAATGCACTGAAGCTACCGCCAGGTTTTGATCAACAAGTCTAATAAAGGAAGCTAGGCTAGAGTTTAAAAATGACTTCATTGAAGTGAATTAAGAAATTCTTGCAAGACATTGACTTCAACAATTAGGAACATTATGAGAAGCGTGAGAAAGAGTTGAAAAACTTAAAGCAAGCTCTAAAGAGGATGGATGATGAAAGGAAACAATCCATCAAGAACCTGGAGAGATAGATTGGTCAGCTAGCCATTGCTTTAAATTCAAGGAATGTATGCAATTTTCGAGTAACACTATTAAAAATCCTAAAGAGAACTTTAGTGTTATTCACATGTTGAGCACTACGACAATGAATGCGCTAATGCAAGAGCAAGTGATGTACAAGCCAGAAAAAATAAACACTTTAGCTATAAAAAAATTGGAAGTGACGTATGAGAACGAAACGAAATTTAAGCAAGATGAACGTGAAGGATTCAAGTAAGAATGCCTTGAAGAATAATAAGAAAGGGAAGAAACAATGAAGAGTTAAGCAATGAAGAACCTTATGAAGAAAAACTGAAATGAAATAACATCAAGGTTATTCCAAAGAAGTCAGAACCGAAATTAAAGTTCACACATAGACTTCAACCAATCAAGAGGAGAGATCGTGGAGATATATTGATACCATTAAGGATTTATGGACGGTTAAAAAATATCTTGTTTGATACGGGAGCCTCACTCAATGAAATGTCTATAAAGGATATGTTACAAGTAGATTTGAAGATCAATTGTCCTGATACAATAAACTTGGAAGTAGTTGATGGTAACTTGGTACCAATAATAGGGGAGTCTTGAATATGCATGTAAAAGTGGGTAGATTCACATTTTTCACTGATTTTGAGATTATGGATCATGATGTAGATGATGATGTGTCTATGATACTTAGGCGACCATTTTTGAACATTGACAATGCGGTGTTGCGTATGAGGAAGAAAATGATCACAATAAGTAATGAGGAGGATGATGATAGTGAGAAGATTGTCTTAGTTGAAGGGAAAAAGCAAATCTGAATGGGAGAGATATCGTTATCTCTGACCTACAAATGGAGCATCTCGATTTAGACTCGGACTAAATGAGCGAAAAGGCATCGAGCTACTAACATTGAACGAAACGCTACTGGGAGGCAACCATAGGGCTTTTAATTTATTTTTAAATCTTAGTTATTTAGTTCGTTTAGTTAGAACAATCCAAACATTTTAGTAATTTTCTAACTTTCGAAAGTTTTGTGCTAATTATGCAAGAAATACCATTTGTCGAGTGACATTTCAAAAGAATGGAGAAGTCTCAATTAATTCAACAAAGTCGTAAAAGATAAAAGGAGTTAGAGTTGTTAAGGTCAGGTAAATAGACAAACCATGGGTATGTTTATTGAACTTTTTATGTATACAAGTTATTTCACATTGTCATAATGCCTTGTATAGTAATACATAGAGCCGAGTGAGCTCCAATAGGGAGTTAGTGAAAATTTTGCAATTTATGGAGATAGACTGGTTGACACTGTGTGAAAATTTTGCAATTTAAGGGCGGTGCCTAAAAGGCGACATGCTATAAAAAATTGCTCACATTAGCCTTAACTTCGTGGCCATGATGTGGCATCGCCGTGCTATATAAGGCAGGTCATTGGCGTCGAGGAGAGGGGTTTAAACCCCTTTTTCCATACTTGAATCCTAGTCTATACACCACCAACCAAGCATACATCCTTCTAGAACCCAAGTTTGAGCAATTTTAAGAGAGAGGAATTTTCCTAGTAGTCAAAAGTGAAAAAAGAAGGTACATTACTGATTTGCATAAGGAGGAGATATAGGAGACTTATTTGGATATTTGATTCAAAAGAGTAATAGGGTCTTAGTTTGTGAGCAAAATGAGAGGGCTTGGATTGGTAGAAGCTTGGGGGAGTAATTTACACCGAAAAGTAGGTTAGCATTGAGGTAAATTTATAATTTCATTAGTTTTGCTTTTTAATTTAATGATATTATTGATGAAATTACATGAATTGTTGAAATTAGGTTATTAGATAAGAATTTTAAGTTTTATGGATTTAGAGCATCAATAGGGCTTATGGGGAATTCATATATATCATTTAAATTATTTGGCATGTTATTGACACTTGGGGATGTATATTTTTATTTTAAGTGATTTGAAGACTCGTTGTTCATTGTTGTGTTGAGTGAGTTTTTATTGAGAAAATACCATGAATAAGGAGGCAAAAAATTCAAGTTAGTGAAGCAAGGGCTAATGATAATGAGGCATCATCCTCAAGAGAACCAAATGAGGATGCCCCTATGCCTTTTAAGTCTAAATTCTATATTAGTAGAGAGGCTAGGGAGAGATAAGAAGCCATTGAGAGTAAGAAGTTCATTTGCAAAAGAGGAATAAATCTACCAGCCAAATATGATAAGAGTGTCAATAACTTCATTAGGCAATGGGGTTGGGAACATTTGACTCAAAACTGTAAGGAGAACAAGGTTAATGGAATGAGTGAAATAGTTTACGAGTTTTACACCAATGCGAAGTTTACTAAGAAAAGTGACCCGGTGAAGGTGAGAGGAGTAATGGTCCACTTTAATGACCATTCAATAAACCCCATCTATGGGTTAGAATATTTGAGTATGAATGGTGAACCACATACCTTTTCAGATCATTTCTATGAGAGACCATATAACTTATATCCTTTATAGTTATTGAGAGAGCATTGGTTGTCTGAATACAACAAGGATGGATAATGGGAGCTGAGAATGTGCCGAAGAAAATTTAGAAGAAGAGTGTAAAGAGAGTTTATAAAATGTGTCAACACTTTTTAGTTGCTTCATTATACCCGACCACTCAGCACGGCGAGATCAAAGTCCAAGGCGGCTTGTTTGGATGGGATTATAAAGAACACGAGGATCGATGTTGGTGAGGTCATTGACAAGAACTTTAGAGAGTCCATTATGATTGAGAGAGATAACAAATTTTGTTTCCAATTATAATAATCCAAATGTGCTTGAAGGGTGGTGTGCGATTGATTAAGGGTGAAGAATTTGATATTGAGGCCCAAGCAATAATAGATGAGGTGTATATGCTCACTTTGAAATCACTAACTAGATACCATTACACTAAGAAAAAAAGTGAAAGAAAAAGCCAAGCGGGACACACTTGAGGCTGAATTGTTGGCTAAGGAGCAATAAGATCACGCAACAACAACAACAACAACAATAGAGTTGGCCAAAAGTTACAGAACGAAGGATATGGATAGGAGGAGGATCACTAATAGGGATTCGCTGAGGGCTACAAGTTTTTGGAACCACTGATAGGAGAGCAAAAATTGCATGGTCGTAAATTTTTTCTACCACCTCCACGACCTCAGGCACAAGCACCGTTGCCTAAGGACTTTACTCCAAGATAACGAGGCTGTGGATTGCTAGATGAAGAGGCACTATAGATAAGATATGGCTTAGTATCGTGAAACGTTGTTGAGATATGAGCAACACTAACTAAATGGACAGTGTAATCTCATGTTATTTGCATATCCTCAGAGAGACATAGCTAAATATGAGAGGAGTTGATGGTTGAGTCCTACTAATAGGTATATTGGCTTTCAAGCAGCACCAAACTACATGTTTGATCTTGATGTGTTGCAGAGCAGATAGGTGGAATGGCCTTTGACACCACTTTTCGTTGGAGCTGATGATGATTATGATGATGATGATGAAGATGGGGATGATTATAGTAATCCTAGAATTAGAGTCTTAGGATTTCTCTAGACCATGGGATGATGAGCTATACATTCACACTAATTATTTTACATATGGGATATTTTTTCATTTTATTAATTGTTTAAAACCTTATGCTTATCCATTTTTATGTTAAGATCTTAAATTGTAATTATTTTGTTTGTGTTGTTAGTGTTTTTAGGTTTTAGGCTTATTTGGAAACCTTGACGACAATGTTTGGTTTAAGTTTGAATGCATTAACACTATAGGAAGTGGTAAGAAATGATAAAATAAGGATAAACACTGTAGGTATGATCATAAAATTTTATTGTTGAAGTAGTCAAAGAAGAAAGAATGGTAGTGTATTTTTTTATTTATTTACTATTTGAATGTATATAGGTAGTATAGATTAGGTTATATATGGTAGTGTATGTAATGAATAAATAATTCATTTGTAAAGTTGAGCCTTTAATTGAGGATAAGTAAAAATACAAGTATCTTGATGATTTGAAACTCATGAAAGCATTAAATTTTTGGAGAAAAGAAGAATTGTAGGAAGCAACGGTATAATTTCATGATAAGAAACATAGAGTTAGAGAAGACCAAAATTTGAAACAAAAGTAAGAACTATACTAGAACATTCCTTGGGGAAAAAAGTTATCTCTAAGGAAATCTATTATAAGTATGAATCTTACTAGAGTATCAAAGTAAATAAAGACTTAATACCAAAAGGGAAAAGATAGGCATTGGTTTTTAATGAAAATTTCAAATTAAAACTTGCTTGATCAAGTGAAAGAGAGAAATGCTAACAAGAGTTTTATATAAAAAAGAGAGTCTCATAAGTTCTATAGGAAAATGGAAAATAGAACTTGATTGGCTGAAAAAAAAGGGAAAAAATCCATAGGAAAAGGCTTAGGGACTGTGCAACTAAAAAATATAAGGAGAAAAAAAAAAGAATAGAGATATATATAATGAAAGAAAGGTGAAAGTTATACGAAAACCCTTCGAATGAAAAGATTTATGTTGAGTACAAGTAACTTAGTTAAGTTAAGTTTTCTTTCCAACTATATTAAATCCTATAGACTCTTGAAGTGCTAAAGCCTACAAAATTGGTATGATATATGCTTATTTGTGAATTCTTGAGCTTAATGAGAAATCATGAGATTGTATACTTGCTACTTGAGTGTTGTGGTGACATAAACTTGTGAGTAGCAATGGTTTTATATGTGTTGCTAAAGCAACATGTTTTTGAAAATATTATTTTTTGCAAAGAAAATTCTTGAGTAAATTATTAGCTTGAACTTATTTGAAATAAAAGATACTCCATGAACTATGTAAATCGAATAAGGTATTATATGCAGTAGTAGCAAGAGTACTTAGTAGAATACACTTTTTCTCGGGATGTGCAAAATCCTAAGTTTGGGGGTATTTAATAAAGGTTTTTTTAGATTTATATATAAGGTTAGTTTAGTAGCATATTTGGTATAAATATCAAAGAATGAACTATAATTGACAGTATTTATGTGTTTTCAAGTATACAAGGTATAAACGGAGACAAAGAAGTGATTTCATGATGAAATAATGAGAAAATACTTAAAAACACACTTGACGTTGTAGCTAGTACACTTGACGCCATAAAAAATCATAACAAGGAGTAGGCAAGACGTGGAGAAGGAGAGAAGAAAAGAGAAGTGGTGCAGTGGAGTTGATGAAGTGGTAGCACCATGGTGCTGTACACACGGCGCTAGGATAATGAACACAGGACGCTAAGCCAATTGTAAAAGGAAAATTCACATGAAAGGCCGAAGCTGTGGAGGCACCGTGGCTTTACATACAGAGCATGGGACACTCATTGATAGCATCGAGACATAAAAAATAGAATATTTAGAATTCTATTTTGTTTGGAATTTTTAATTAGGGTGTCTAATTAACATAGCATGGGACACTTATTGACAGCGCCGAGACATAAAAAATAGAAAGTTTAGAATTCTATTTCCTTTGAAATTTTAATTAGGGTCTCTAATTGTATTCTAAAGTGTCTATATGGTATAAATAGGTATTAAAAATTGGTAAGCTCACCCAATATCTCAACATTACATAGAGTAACATAGTTTAAATTGTTTTCGAGTATTAAAAAGAGTTTTTGAAGAGAAGTTAATGAATACTCAGTTGTGGTTATTCGGCATTGATTCCTTGATTTAATTGAAGTTATTTTATTCAATCTTTTATTGCAATCAATATCGTGATGTGTATGTTGATTTTAATGATGAGTGAGTAGGTCATTAATCTTAGGGATCAATGGATCATATAGTATGAATGCAATGCTAAAAGAATTTGACTAGATTATAATGATTAAAAAGTGCAATGATTAGAATTTGTATTGATTTTATACGTAATGCTATGAACATTTTGATCACGTATTTGTTGATTAGATGTTTTAGGAGTTATCTTGGCCATTGAAGCTTTTAAGTTGGATATTGACGATATAATAGTAAAATATAAAATATTGATAGATAGTTAGAGTGGCACGGACAGTAAACTTAAGTGGTTATGAATCTAAAGATTTGGAACTTAAAGCAATGTTGAACTTATGCTATTCACAATTATGGGTGGAGTTCTAGTTTGCACACACATAATGAAGATGAATGAAGTGAGATATGAAGCATAATAATTCATCACCTAGGTGAAGTTGTGAACTAAGAGTCTTCTTAATTTATGAGTGTTGGGTTTTATGGTCCATATGCAAAAAAAAAGTTGAAATTTTTTTTGAAAAACCCCAGTGGGACCGAAAATAAGTTCTATTAAACTAGATATACCAAAAGTAAACCAAACCATAATCTGTGATTTCTTTCTCTTATTATTTGATTTTCAAAATGTTCAAGTGCGCGTCCTCTATTAGAAATCCACACACAAACGATGACCATTATTTAGAGTGCTAGCCAAGAGAGATTGACAATGTTTTTCTTTCTCTCCCAAAATCATGAGAACTCAAAATTTGCAAAAACGAAATTCTTTTTTTGTTTTAGAATCTCAACCTCTATTTATATGTGTAGATAAGCCCTTACTAAAAATCATATTCGTAATATAACTATCATGTTTTGGCAGTTTAAGCAATGACAAGTTAGTCTTTATAGGTTTTTAGTAGTTTATTTTAATGAATTTACTATGGAAAGTCTCTAAAATATATATTTTATTATATATATTGGTCTTTTCAAGTGAAACGGAGTGTGCGGTTGAATTCAGGGCGAAAAAATATTCAAAATGGAGTATTCACATGTAGCGATCAGATGCTACACGATTTGCCTCAAGTTATGTGTTGCACAATGGGTAGAATAGGTTACAATAGACCAAATAACGCAGGGGAGTGACACAATTAAGCCATCTGAAACCAGCTACTATTTGATTCCCTCTAGATTCGCACTGTGCAGGCACCCATATATTCGCAACAAAGCTATGCGACTTTCTTTCTTTCCTCTAGCTAGCCTCGTGTCACTCTGCTATTCGTTAGTAACCCAAGCAACTGCCATGCGTCATCACCTCCATACGCCACCACATCATTCCAGTGTTCTCTCCTCCTATTAGAATGAGCCACGTCACCCCATAACAGTGTCCCAACCATTTCTTTCTCCTTGCCTCAGTTGCTTTGAATGCTCCTTAGGATTCATGCCCATGCACTCTCCCTGATTTTTGCGCAAATCGTGCGAGCTGTCTGACCATCTCTAGAGCGACACGTGTCGACCCTCCAACATTCAAGCACGTCATATGCAGCTGTTCCACCAATCGGTTTGGCCACGTTTGCAGGCGCAGCAAAAACAACCAATCAATGCACGACATGTTGCAGAACTTCAGTTTTCAAGCAAAAATAGCGCTAGATGTGCCTTGGCCCATGTGTCACCCTACCAACCCCCAAAATTAGTATCTATCACCTCCCGAGAACAATTTTCAATAGTTTTATATATGAGGAACATATGTATTATTAGGAGATCGAATTTTATATTTTTTAGAGGTGGTAGTCACCAGACTCTCGACATCATGTCCGACTAATTAAATCCTTGCATAGGTTGGAGGGGAAACAAGTTGGGATTCTTGATTCATGGCATAACTTGTGAGATCTCTTATTTTATTATTTAATTTAATTTAATATCTCCTATTTCTTTATTGATGATCTTAATGAATATGGTTTAGATCTAGGGTATATATATGGGTCGTGCATGCTTTTAGGTTGACAATCTACAGTTATTTATACCGAATGTATCCATAATTGTACTTTTGGATCGATAAAGTGACGAGCACTCACCCATTTATCGTAAAAGCCTTTCGGTACTTGATTATGCAACAATTGAATCTAGGTTAAATCGGAAGCTGAAGCAATTCGGTTATCTAGGATAAGTATTCCCACGGATCCTTATTATTGCGATAGGTGTGTTAAACCCGATTAGCGGATGTCTAAGGTTATGCATTTATTGAGGAAGTAGTTAGTGGCGAACGTCCTGGCTATCGAGATTAGGGGAATTAGAAATTTCTTGTAGATGCCGATTTTCTATAGCTAATCGAGGAGAATTAAAATTAATAATTTTTGGGAAAGATTGAGGACTCTAATATGCCATTGAAACTTGATTCTGAATTATGGAATTGTAGACTTAGGTGTTTTCTTGAGACCATTTTCATTATTTTCATTATTTTCATTATTTAGTTTATTTATATTAGTTAGTTAAATTATTTTAATTAAAACCCCGATTTCCCTTTTTATTGTTTTAAAATTAGAAAGACTACCAATTTCTGGTGGATCAACCATTTACCACTATTTTACAAAATAGTTGTTTCAAGAACTTTATTCTATTGACGCGTTCGTCACGCGTCGATTTTTGTGGCCGTTGTCAGAGATTTATTTTCTTTATTTGGTATTTTTATTTTATTTTATTATTATTATTATTATTTATTTTAATAAATTTTGGAGCACCCCGTGATTTTTGTTAGGTTGAACTATGGATTATATTTTTTTAGTTTAATGAGCATTTATTTTGGAATTAACATGTTTAAAGGATTTTAGGTGTTTTGACACTTGGTTAGGTCATACCCAACTTAAGTCGGTGCATTAGTGGCGGGACTTTGAGTAGATCCAAAACCTTATATTTCTTTCCATTATTTAGTTGATTTCCCCTTAAGTTGAAAAACTTCGAGCTTGCAAGACTTGATAGGAATTATTTGAGTTAACTCTTATGTTTACTAGTTCTTGCTTTTGTTATAATTGTTTTTTCATAGTTTCCTTTGTCACCTAGACATGAGAGATTTCATGAGTTCACTAGTTTTTAAAGACTTTTTGTTATGCATGCATTTGTATCATGTTCTTATTTATTTATGCATGTTCTTTTTCACCACTATTTTTTCTTGTTGCATGGATTCCTTGACTTGTTTTGAACCTTGAGGATAAGGTTTGGAATAAGTTTGGGGGTACTACTTAGGATTGGTGGATCGAGTTGGATGGATTCTTTTGTAAAAGACCACAGGTGAGATTGTTTAATTTTTTTTATGCGGTTATATGCTTTGTCGGATGGTAATGTTTGTGTTTTATATTATTTCCTCATTTCTTTCAATTATTCCCCTTCATACTTCTTTTTTTGATTGCATTAGTAGTTGATACACTTTCATGCATGTACTTAGTATAACTTTTTATTTTTTATTGTTTAGAGTCAAACAAAACTTTACTTCATGCCTTTGGTTGTGGATGAGTACACTATGGTTGCCTTTTTGACTCGAAACTTAGGGAAAACTTAGAGAAACACCCCATTGAGTTCGTAGCGTGGCATTTTTATGATTTCATGATTAGGGACTTAGTTGATGGTAAAATTTGGGCTAGATAACAAAAGGGAGTAGAGAGTCAAGATTGTGCAAGTGATAATATTTTAACCTACATTTAAGGAATTTATTTGATCATAGTGAAAGTGAGAAGGGCTAACATAAATTTTCTTAGTATAAAAAGTCCAACAGTTTTCCATATGAAAAGGAGCAGGGAAACTTATGGTGGGAAAAAGTGAGAAAAGCGGTTTACAAGAAATGGCGTAGGGAAAGTATTTCTTGAAAAAAAAATAAAGGCCGAAGTTGTGAAAACTCCTCAAATAAAAGATTTAGCTTGATTGCTTTCACTAGATTAAGTTGAGATGTTAAACTTGCGTGTTTGAATGTATAGACCAAGAGAACTCGTGAGTAGTTGATGGCCTTTGTTTTGACCGAATCTATGTCTTCAAAGTGTGATCTTAATTGTGTTTGGGTTGTGAGTCTTGACATATCATAACTCCAAAATTTCTTGAGTTGCTTGTTAATTTGGTGGCTATGTTAACCAGAGGAACTCCATCAATTTGAGTTGGGTATATGATTAGTAAAGTCACTTTATATTTATGTTAGGAGTCTAGTTTACTTTATGTTGTCATATACACTTTTGCTTGGATGTCCAAAGTCTTAAGTTTGGAGGTATTTGATAAGTTGGTATATATATAGGTTTTTAGTATTTTATTTTAATGTATTTATTATGTAAAGTCTCTAAAATATATATTTAATTTTATTTATTGGTCATTTTCAGGTGAAACTGAGTGCTCAGTTGAATTAAAGGCAAAAATACTCAAAATGGTGTATTTAAATGCAATGATAAGATGCCACATGATTTCCTCGAGTTACATGCTATGCAATCGGTAGAATAGGTGACAGTAGACCAAATAATACAGGGGAGTGACATAGTTAAGTCACTTAAAACCAGTTGCTGTTGGATTGCTTCTTGATTCGCGCTGTGCAGGCTCCCATATATTCGCAACAAATATGTGCGAGTTTTCTCTCCTCTAGCCAGCTACGTGTCACTCATCTACTTGTTAGTAAGCCAAGCAACTGCCACACGTCATCACCTCCATACTACACCACGTCATTCCAGCGTTCTCTCCTCCTATCACAATGTGCCATGTCAGCCAATCAATGCGTCCCATCCATTTCTTTCTCCTCACCTCAGCTGCTTTAGATGCTCCTCGAGATTCGTGCCCGTGCACTCTCCTAGATTTTCGCATAAATCGTGCAAGCTTTCTCACCATCTCCAGCACGACATGTGGTGACCTTCTAGCATTCGAGCATGTCATATGCAGCTATTCCACCAATTTGGTTCAGCCACGTTAGCAGATGCAGCAAAAACAACCAATCAACGCACGACACGTGGCAGACTTATAGTTTTCAAGCAAAAATAGCCCTAAATGTGCCTCGGCGCACGTGTTACCCTACCAACCCCCAAAATTAGTTTCTCTCACCTTTTGGGACCAATTTTTAGTAGTTTTATATATGAGGAACTTATGTATTATTAGGAGATCGACTTTAATATTTTTTAGAGGTGGTAGCCGCCAGGATCTGGACATCACGTACGGCTAATTAAATCCTTGCCTAGGTCAGAGGGGAAATAAGTCAGGATTCTTGATTCATGGCATAACTTGTGATATCTATTATTTTATTATTTAATTTGATTTAATCTCTCCTATTTCATTATTTTTTATTTTAATGAATATGGTTTAGATCTAGGGTATGTATATGGCCAGTGCATGCTTTTAAGTGAACAATCTATAGTTATTTGGACCGATTGTATCCGTTATTGTACTTTTGGAACGATAAAGTGATGAACACTCACCCGTTTCCCGTAAAAACCTTTCGGTTCTTGAGTGTGCAACAATTGAATCTAGGTTAAACTGGAATTGGACGCGATTCGATTATCTAGGATTAGTATACCTTTGGATCATTATTATTGCGTTTAGTCTGTCAAACTCGATTAGTGGATGTCTATGGTTATCCATTAATTAGGGAAGTAGTTAGTGGCGGACGTACTGACTATCAAGATTAGGGAATTATTTCTGGCGGATGTCAATTTTTTATAGCTAATCTAGGTGAATTTGAATTAATAATTTTAGGGAAAGATTGAGTACCATAATATGCCATTAAATTTTGATTCTTATTTGTGGAACAATAGACTTAGTTGTTTTCTAGAGACCATTGAAAGTTATTTTCATTATTTTATTTATTTAGTTTATTTAGATTAGTTAGTTAAATAATTTTAATTAGAACCCATATTTCCCTTTTTGTTGTTTGTAACCTTAGAAAGACTACCAATCTTTGTAGGATCGACCTTTTGCCACAATTTTACAAAATAGCTGGTTCAAAAAATTATTTTTATTGACGAGTTCGGCGCGCGTCAAGCAAATTATACATACACCCCTATTAATAATTTATCATATAACAAATCGTAAAGGCTTTTATCTCATGAGTTTTATTATATAAAATTCATTACTCTAGATAAATTGAAATTGCAAAGGAAACTAGACTTTTGAACTTCATATTCTTTTCCATTCCAAATTGTTGGCCAAATCGATTAAACCACGCAGCTTCAAATTATGGATTTTTCCATCGATTCATCTCGTACACAAATCGATGGGAATCGTTGGGATAGATTTTCGACATTTAAGATAAGTACGAGTTGGTTGAATTGGTTTGGGATATTTACTACTTAAAATACTATAAATTAAAGACTACGGTTTCAAAAATAGTTGCCCTTAAGTATATAGAACAATATTTCATTACTCTTGGCGTCATTTTTTATTCTTGTAGTTATTTTTTTGATTGTTCATTCTTTTAATGGATAATTTGAAGATTTGAAGTATATATTCCAGTGGTATATATCCATGTCTTTTATTTATATTATTGCAATGTTATTTATGATTATAAGTGAGTAGTTATTTAATCTAAACAAAGTATGAATTTGACCTAAATCCATTTTGCTATGTAGTTGTGATGATAAGATTATGTGCTTATTGCTAAAACCAATTATAGTCTTTGATTCACTAATTTATTTGATTATTATCTAATGATTTTTCATCATGATCTTTATATTGCATGCATAGTCTAGAATATGCATTATGATATTTGATTTAATTATCTATTCGAAGTAGTAACTAGAATAGTTTGAAAAGCAAACACTATTTAGATGTTCTAGGAGAGTTTGAGATCTAAATATGATGTTGAAGTTGCTTTTTGAAGATGTTAGATTTAGTTGTTCGAAGTTCTCACAAAGTTGATTGCGATTTTATTACGTGAAGTTAATGTCTTTGTGTATTTGAAAGGGTTAGCTCAATAATATTAGTATGTGGCTTTTCCACCCGTATAAGGAGAACAAATGGCTCGCTAAAGGCTGTTTACTAACTTATGATTAGAGTTTAATCATCTATCTTACTTTATAAAGTAAGCTCAAAACTATATATGGATTGGAGTTACTTATTTGGAATGCAGATGTGTTTATGTTTCATTGTTCAATATATTTGTTTGGATGTTTATTTATTATAGAATTAAATCTATTTAATTGATTTGTCATTGAGATTGTCTTAGTTATGATAATATAGTTAGTTAAGTTAATTATTATTATATTATTGTTAATTATAAGTTAGATTAGTTATTATTTCTATTTAAATTAAGTAAGGTAAAAGTAAAAATAATGAAAACCTTTGAAAGTCTTTTTTTCCTGGAGAAGTTTGATAAATCCCTGTAGAAACGATTCCCACTTATCACTACTACAAAATATTTAAAGTGTAATATAAAAAGGAAATTGTTGTACACGCTTTACACGTATCAATGGTACTTCAATTCAACAAACAAGGTTATCGTGAATGTACCAATTCAAGTGGACAACTACATCGTACTCCTGGACTTTTTGGTCATGCCAGACTTTATTAATGAAGATCCTCCTTTAATTTTTGGATGACCTTTCTTAGCCACGAAATAAGCAGTTATGGACATTCTGTACAAAACAATCACTTTAATGATTAATAGTCGAGCAATCACTTTCGGGAATAACACTAGAGCCAATAATCCTAAATTCAAGTTTAGAGATCCGGTCTAATTCAAGAATGGTTCAGTCGAGCCAATGAAAGTAAACAAAAGAGCTCTATAGGAAGCAACCCATATTTTATGTTTATTTATTTTTCAATTTTAGTAATAGTTTAGTATTAGTATAATCTAATTTTATGCTATCACTTTTTGACTCTTGTATTGAAATTTTTTTCAAATTTAAACTTCGAGGTAATTTTAAACTAGGGAGATTGATCGAGTTGTTTTTGTTTATATGGCCTTTATAAAGTTTGCATTATTCAGTTGCTTGTTTATTTATTTATTTATTTATTTAATAAAATTATTAGTTAGTTACATATCCTAATCAAACTTCTGAATTTTCGATAAATTCTACCTACATATTAATTTTTATAAATGATATATTTGTTAATTAAAAGGAGAGTCAATATTGCTTGCCAATAGAACTAGTAGATACCATGACTAGAAGGTGAGTCAATATTGCTTGCCTCCAAGAGACAAAATGGGTAGCAGAAAAGAGTAGAGAAATAGGAAGCACAGGGTTTAAATTGTGATACACTGGTATAGATAGAAAATGCTATGGAGTAGGAATTGTGGTGGATAATGATTATAAGGATAAGGTCGTAGAGGTTAAAAGAATGAGGGATAAATTGATTCTACTTAAATTAATTATTGGAGACAAAGAAATTAACATACTTTGCGCCTATGCACCACAAGTAGGATTAAGGAGAGCATCAAACGCAAGTTTTGGGACGATATGGATGGATTTATGCAAAGTACACCATTAGATGAAAAGGTTTTTACTGGAGGAGATTTAAATGGGCATGTCGGGGCAAGTAACGATTGGTTTTAGAGAGTTAATAGAGGTTTTGGTTACGGTAATAGAAATGAAGAAGGAGAATCAATCTTAGAATTTGCTTCAGCATACGATCTTGTCTTAGCAAATACTAGTTTTAGGAAGAGGGAGTCGCATATAATTACTTTTAGTAGTGGTGTAACAAGAAAAATATGTAGAGACTGCAAAGTAATACCTGGTGAAGCACTTACTACCCAACATAAGTTAGTAGTACTTGATATTAAGCTAACACGACGACATAATATGAATAAAAGAGTTAGCGACCCTAGAATAAAGTGGTGGAACCTAAAACATAGTAAACAAGTAGAGTTTAGAGAAAAACTACTAAAGGAAAATGTTTGGAATCTTGACTTAGATGCTAATACAATGTGGCTAGAAATGAGTAGTTGCATAAGGAGAGTGTGATCAAACATATTAGGTATATCTAAAGGCTTGGGACAACCAAAGAAGGAAACATGGTGGTGGAACGAGGATGTCCAACGTGCAATTAAGACTAAAAGAGAGATGTATAGGAAAATACCTAAGTGTCAAGATGAAGATGTGTACAATCAATGTAGAGAAGCTAAAAAACAAGCTAAAAAAGTAGTTAGTCAAGCTAAAACAAATTTAATGGAAGATCTATATACAAGGTTAGGCAATAGGGATGGCGAAAAATATATATATGGGCTAGCCAAATTAAGAGATAAAAAGAAACAAGACCTAAGTCATGTAAGATGTATTAAGGATGAAAACCAAATTGTTTTAACGCGCGAGGAGGATATTAAGGAGAGATGGAGAAGTTACTTCGATAGTTTATTTAATGATGGCCAAGTTGATACTATCATAGATGAAAACCCACACCAAGAAAGAAATGTAAACTATACACGTAATATTAGAATTGTAGAAGTTAAAAAGGCATTGAAAAGAATGAAAATAGGGAAAGCATTTGGCCTAGATGAAATACCTATAGAGGTTTGGAAATGTTTAGGAGAAATTGGATTGACTTGGTTAACAAAACTTTTCAATATAATTTTAAAATCAAAACGGATGCCAATGGATTGAAAAGAAGAACGATTGTGCCAATCTTCAAAAATAAAGGAGACATTCAAAGTTGCTTAAACTACCAGGGAATTCAACTTATGAGTCACACTATGACACTTTGGGAGAGGATAATTGAAAATAGGCTAAAGAGAGAAACAATAATATCAGAGAACCAATTTGGTTTCATGCGTGGGAGGTCAACTATGGAGGCGATTTTTCTTGTAAGACGATTGTTAGAAAAATATAGGGAAAAGAAAAAAGATCTTCATATGGTATTCCTAGATTTAGAAAAAACATATTATAGGGTTCCTAGAGATGTTCTTTGGTGGGTTCTAGAAAGAAAAAAAGTGCATGCTAGATACATAGACACTATTAAGGATATGTATGGTGGAGTAGTAACGAGTATAAAGACATTTGGAGGACCTACAAAAGAATTTTCCATTACGATAGGACTACATCAAGGATTGGCTTTAAGCCCATATCTATTTACTTTAGTTATGGATGAACTAACTAGACATATTCAAGAGGATATACCATGGTGTATGCTATTTGCAGATGATATTGTCTTAGTGGATGAACCTAAAGATGGAGTGAATAGGAAATTAGAACTCTGGAGGAATACATTAGAATCTAAAGGTTTTAAGTTAAGTAGGACGAAAACCGAATACATGCACTTTGAGTTTAGAAACACTAGACATCGAGTTGACGGAGTGGTAAAATTAGTGGAAGTAGAAGTTTCTAAGGTAAACCACTTTAGATACCTAGGATCAATCATACAAATGATGGTAACATTGAGAATGATGTTACACACATAATTCTAGCTGGATGGAAGAAATGGCGGAGTGCAACAGGGGTGATTTGTGATCTAAATGTTCCTACAAAGTTAAAAGAAAAATTTTATAGGACCGTAATTAGGCCAGCTATGCTCTATGGAAATGAATGTTGGGTGGTAAAGCAACAACAATTACAATAAATGAACGTAACAGAAATGAGGATGATTAGGTGGATGTGTGGTAAAACTCGTAAAAATAGAATAAGAAATATAGAAATTCAAAGACAAGTTAGAGTAGCACCCAATTGATACAGAGATTAGGGAAGGCGGTTGCGGTGGTTTGATCACCTGCAATGACGGCCTTCAAATGCCCCAACTAGAAAACTTTACTCAATAGAAACTGGAGAAATTCGATGAGGTAGGGGCAGACCAAAGTTGACATGGGATGCATTAATTATGAGGGATTTGAATGGTTTGAAAAGCTAACCATCAATTGCACTTAATCGAGCATAATGGAAAAGTTTGATCCATGTAGCCGACCTTAGTTAATTTGGGAGTGAGGCTATGTTATTGTTGTTGTTGTATATATATGTTAAATATGAAATAAATTAGAAAAATAGTAAAATAAGCCTAGCAAATCCTCAGCGATTTGGAATAACACTTGAAATCACGGGCTAAATCTGTGACAAAAACAAGAAATTTAAATGAAAATTTGATTCTGGCGAATTGTTGGCGATTTGACCCTACAATGTAAATCGCTGGTCAAATCGATGAGTCACAAAGCCTCATTCATACCGATATACGCAGCGAATTCCCTAAGACTCCACTTAAAACATGAATCACACGGCACGATTTAAAGTTTTTCAAATAAAACCTCAAATAGCCAAACACAAACTCACCTCACAAACACCAATCGTTACAACCGCTTATCTAAATAATCAATTTCTTGCTAGATTTACCCTTCCTATGCTCAATCTTTGTGTCTTTAAGTGATTCTAGGCTCATTCTATTTTCATTCAACTAAAAAAATTTTGAATTTGGGAGAGTAGAGCCGAACTAGGGTTTATGGAATTTTGAATAGGAGCTTGGAAAAATGGTTAATGTTGTGATCATATCGACAGTTTAGATTTGTCACTATGTTTGTTGCAATTAACGTTATCAGTAAATGAGTCATCCAAATCTAACACATGATACATGTTCTCGAAATCAGATCCGAAATAGTTGGAGATTGGATAAAGATATGAGGTTGCAACGGGTTGTTCAAAGCGGTTGCAATAAAATTTCTGGATTAGACGATTGATAATTTGATCTTATTTCCTACCGACTAATGGCTAACTAAAGATTATTAAAAAGTTAGAGATTGTGATTCAGAAGAATTATCACCACGTGTAAATCATGGAGGAACGTGGTTATTTAGAGATGGAGATTGTTCAGATGTTGCTAGTTTATTGAAGATTGTGTAATCTACATTGGTCAATATATTTGTCAAGGTAATTGAGTCATGTACACCAGTTATTCAGTTTATTTGTATTATGAACCTGTTATGTTCTATTCAATATCGAATTGTAAAAACACCAAGGGGACTTAGGTGTTCAAATGAGAGGTAGCCTCACACACTAGAGGGATCTTGTGTATGTATGGTCCACATAGTAATGTATGAGAGAGTGATTAGAGGAGCTCAGTGAGGACTCACGAGAAGGAGTCATGTAGTTCAATTCTTCATACTTGTGGAGTTTTCATCATGGCGTGGCCCCGCAGACATAAGTCTTAGACCGAACTATGATAACACATTTGGTGTCCTAGTTTGCTTTATTTTACTGCATTCCTTACATTTATGTATTTGCATTACTTTCTAGTTCCCAATTACAACCCACATTGTCTTCAATTGTAATCGCATTCGGTTATTTTAAGTGGTAACGGAGAGGGCATTATGAAGTCTTTGTTTACAAAGAAAATGAGATACGTACCAACCACAATGTCTTAAGGAAGTCAATCAGACCAGCTTGAAGGTGTCTGAAACACGAGACCACCACTACTTTCCATTACGAATTACACATACTTGAAAGCTCATATGGAGGGGTACATTTTGTCATAGTCGTCAAAGCATAGAGTGCTATTAAGGTAGGGTACAAGCCAGCTAAACTTGGTGGTGTACCAAAGAGTTTAGATGACTGGGCAGCTGATGAGGAGAAGGTTTTGTCACCTAATGCTAAAGGATTGAACGCAATTTCGGTGCTTTCAACGAATAACACCTTAAGCTTATCTCCATATATAGTGTGGCAAAGGAGGCATGGAAGATTCTCAAAAACCTTTTTGAAAGTAATGAAGATGTTTATGAATAAAAAATTGTGGTGCTTGCATTTTAGTTTGAAAGGTTGAAAATTGAAGAGGAAAAAACTATTGCTCAATACACTACCAAGGTCAAAGACATTGCCAACCAAGCTCAACAACTGGGGAAGAAACACTCCAACAAAAATTATGTCTAAAATGCAATCAAAAGTCTCCTTGCTAAATATAATGTAAAAGTTGCTGATATTCAAAAGAATTGAGGTCTCAAGGATCTAAAATTTGAAGAACTAATGGGGTCTCTTACAACTTATGAGATGCATATGAATCTAGAAAAAAGTCTAGAGAATTGGCCTTGAAAGCAACATTTCAGTATTTCGGTCCAGAGAAAGATTTCATTCATGAAGAAAATCATCTTGCTTTATTTTCCAAAAGGTACAATAAACTGCTTCAAAAGTTTTAGGGTATTAAAACTAGTAGCAAGGGAGACACCTTAAAGAAAGAAATCAAAATAAAGCCAGTAGACAAAACCAAGCTCACTTGCAAGGAATGCGGAGGATTAGGACACTTCCAAGTAGAATGCCCATCCAAAAGAAATAAGAAATCATTGTCCAGCACATGGAGTGACTCATAATCAGAAAATGAAGAAGATCATGTTAATCAACAAATTACCTCTACTGGTGTGCTTGCGGTTGCAAGTGCCACCTTTAAGCCTACTGTTGCAACTAAGGAACATAACTCTTTAAAATAAAAACATGATTTAAGTGATTAGATGATTCTAATTATGATTTACCTAATCACTCCACTCATGTAGAGATGAAAGGGAATTAAGCTAAAATGATCGCAAAATTAAGGAGAAGCAGTTGCAGCCATCAAACACTTGAACACCTCCTTGAAGAAAAGAATAAGGAGTTGATCAAATGCAAAAGCAAGCTGCAACATACAGAGAGAACTATCAGTAAGCTGCACAGAGGAAAAACCAAGTTCGATGATCTACTAGCATGGAAAAGGATATGGAGATCACAGGGGTTTAGGTCTCATCAAAGGATTCCTCTTCCAAAGCTTCCACCACAGAACCTGTAAAGTTTGTTAAAGCACAAAGCGAGCCAAATCAACATCAAAGAAAAAGGTTCAGACCTACATGTTACTACTATGGGATCAACGATCACATACATCCTAGGTGCTTCAAAATAATTTGAGAATTGGCAGGAAAACAACCTGAGATCACTCAGAAAGCTCCTGAAGAATAAAGACACCATCAACACAATCACCATAAATAATGGGTCCCTAAAAAGGATATATGTCATGCAACACATATATAACTAAAGTCTTTGTCATCCTTCGACAAGTACTTTGAAAATGGTTGCTCCAAACATATGACCGGTGAAAGGGGTCTTCTCGTAAACTCATGTAGGGGGATATGTCACTTTTGGATATGCGAAGCCAAGTCATTGTCATGGAACTCTTGAGGTTCCTGGTCTGCCTATTTTAGAAGGAGTTCTTCATGTGGCATATTTAAAGTGAAATTTACTTAGTATTAGCTAACTATTTGAATAAAATTTCTATATAACTTTCACCAAAAACAATTTAGATGTTTATGATGTGAAATGAGAATGTATCATGACCGGAGAAAGGTCATCTAATAGTTGATATTTGTTGCAACAGCTTAGCAGGTCCTATTACAACTCAGTAGTAGACACCACCAAAGTATGGCATCAACAAGTAGGGCACGTCTACTATAGACACCTGAGAAAGTTGTCAAACTTAGAAGTAGTACGTGGACTACCAAAGTTTATTCTCTCCACCATCATGATCTGCAAACCCTGTCAATTTTGTAAGAAAAGAAGATAAAGCCACAAACTTGTAGATAAATGCAACACCTCAGCAGTCCTCGAGCTGTAACATATCGACGTAGTTGGACCTACTAAGGTGACAAGTCTGTCAGGGAAGAGATATATTCTGGTATGCGTAGATGATTTTTCTTGTTTCATTAAGGTTCTCTTATTGAAAGAAAAATCAGATGCTTTTGAAAGTTTTAGTGATTTATGTTTAAAGTCGATGAATGAAAAAATAGCTTCAGGAGCACATATTGTGAAGATCGGGAGCGATCATGGGAAAGAGTTTGAAAACTCTAAATTCCAAGAATTCTACAGGACCTCAGAAATTTATCAAGAATAATCTGCTCCTATTACACCTCAACAAAATGGGGTGGTCGAAAGGCAGAATCGACATGTTCAAGAAATTGCCAAAGTCATGCTTAAATCTAAGAATCTTCCTACAAAACTTTGGGCAGAGGCTATGAACACAGCCTGTTACACTATCAACAAAACCTATCTTCATCCTTTCACCCATAAAACACTTTTTGAGCTTTGAAAAGGTAAAAAGCCTAACCTTGCTTACTTTCACAACTTTAGAAGTAAGTGTTTTGTGCTAAATGATAGGGTGTTGCTGAAAAAATTTGACTCAAGGAATGATTATGCTATCTTCCTTGGTTACTTTAAAAAACAGCAAGGCATATAGAGTTCAAAATCAGCATATCAAGAGAGTAATGGAATCAATCAATTGTTCTTTGATGATACTCCATCAAAACATCAAGCATCACAAGCTGATGACAGAAAGGATGATCCACTGCCTGTTGCAACCACTACTAGTATACAAGTTGTAACCAGAATAGAAGCTCACCTAAAACAGATGCTACACAAACCTCATTCAAGAATGAGTTAGAGTTGTCTATTGTTGCTCGAGAACCCTTAGGCCAGATTCAAAAGACCATCCACCAGATAACATTATAGGGGATAAAGAAGAAGGAATAATGACCAAGGATAATTAAAAATAGACTACAGGAGGTTAGCCGGGTATGTCTGCTATGTCTCAAATACCAAGCCTAAAATTGTGTCTGATGCATTCCAAGATGAATATTAGACCATAGAAATGCAAGAGGAGTTGAATAAATTTAAAAGACTAAACGTTTGTACTCTAGTACCAAGACCACAACATTCCAATGTAATAGGCATAATGTGGATCTTCAAGAACAAATATGATGCACATGGAGAAGTGGTAAGAAATAAAGCTAGTCTAGTAGCTTAAGGTTACAATCAAGTTAAAGGAATAGATTTTGATGAAACATTTACATTTGCACCTGTTTTTAGATTAGGATCTATTCGTCTACTTCTTATTATTGCATGCTCTCTTGGTTTTAAGCTCTATCGATGGATGTCAAAAGTGCATTTTTGAATGGTACAATCAATGAATAAGTGTATGTTGAACGACCCAAATGATTCAAAGATCCCTCCTTCCCAAACCATGTCCATCAATTAAAAAAACACTATATGGAATGAAAAAGGCTTTGTGTGTGTACACGACCAGCTTGTCAAGTTCCTAATAAATCATGGCTATAGTCGTAGGAGTTTGGACAAGATATTATTTGTCAAAAAAAAATCCTCATCAGTCCTTATCGCATAATTATATGTTGATGATATAGTATTTATGGCTACTACAAAAGGATTGGAAGAAGAATTAGTCTACAATATGCAAAAAGAGTTTGAAATCTCTTATTTCCTTGGTCTACAAGTTCACCAGATCACCAAAGGTACGTTTTTGTCTCGACATAGGTACTCTTACTTTCTGGTCAAATGATTTGGTTTGGAACAGCCTAACCATGTATGTACACTAATGGGTACCAATGACAAGCTAACCAAAGATGAACATGGCAAACCAGTAGATCCATCACTCTAAAGAAGCATGATTGGAAGTTTTTCTACCTCATAGCTAGCAAATCGGATATCTCTTTCAGTCTGGGATTATGTGCATGTTATCAAGCTACACCAAAGGAACCTCATATGACAACAATCAAGAGGATTATTAAATATATGGCAGTGTCATCCAATTTGGGACTATGGTATTCATCTAACTTTAACATTTCTCTAGCTAGTTACAGTGATGTAGAATGGGCAGGTAGTGCTGATGATTGGAAGTGCACCTTTGGAGGTTGTTTCATTGCTAGAACAAATATGGTATCTTAGTTCAGGAACAAACAAAACATAATATCACTCTCAATTGCTGAAGCAGGGTACATTTCAGTTGGGAGGTGTTGCACACAATTTCTTTGGATGAAACAAATGTTAAAAGACTATAACATTCAATTGCAACCGCTTCCTTTATTCTGTGACAGCCGCAGTGGAATTGACATGTCAAAAAATCCTATTCAGCATTCAAGAACTAAGCACATTGAGTTGAGGTATCACTTCATCCGTGATCTAGTGGAAAGAAAGGTAAATATCTATTGAATATGTTCATACTGAAAAACAGTTGGCTTAAATATTTACCAAACCCTTTGATGCTCATAGGTTTGAGTTTTTTAGAGGGGTTATTGGGTTGTAATTTAGCCCTGTGTAATCCATAATTGTCACTCTCACCATTTTATTTTTAATATTTTTTTAGTAATAAAAATGAAATAAAGGGGAGTAACTATTTATGTAGTGTTTTAATTTGATTAATGTTGGACATGTTAAACACTTAAGGTAATATTACTGTTGCAATGTTTTTGTTTTGATTTAATTTTTATTTCTAATTATCATTAATCCTATTAATTAGTGGTTGGTGAGCGTTTAAATGGGGTAGATAAGCATCAAGCTAACCAAAAATTGAAGTCGTTGTTATTTCAATTGACCATCTTCATCGTTTTCAACCTCAGACCTTACCTCATTGTTTGTATCGATTTTGGATTACTATGATATTCTCTATTGATATTCATTTTCAAGTTTTGTTTGAGCAGTTGTAATAAGCCTAGCACCATGGTTTGAACTCATGCTCTACAAAGATGAATGTATATAATACACTGGCTCAATCAAAAGGAAAGAAACCAGTCAAATAGTAGATGAAGATTTTGAGTCCTACTGCACTTAGAATAATTCCACCTATGTTTCCAATTTAGGAGAAATCTCAAACTTCATCAGAGGGTCTTCCATAATTGTAGAAAAAGAAGCCTCCACAAGTACATAACCTACCTTCA
This sequence comes from Stephania cephalantha, assembly GCA_039657325.1. NCBI lineage: Eukaryota > Viridiplantae > Streptophyta > Magnoliopsida > Ranunculales > Menispermaceae > Stephania > Stephania cephalantha. Next base: position 25,259,920 of record CM077578.1, on the reverse strand, counting down.
TTATCAACAAAGTCAACAACCCTAATAACTATGAACTACAAGCATCATCTATTCAAACAAAGATCGTGCATGTCACCCCTTTGTTTGATCAACACCTATTAAAAGAAGAAATTGGGGAAAAATATGATGAAGGGCAAATACAACAAGATATCACATTAACGATTGTTACATAACATAAATCCAATATTCAATAAAAGACTTAAGAAGAAAGTGTTCTAACGACAACCACCGAGCCAAGTGAAGGTGGTTCTTATGCTATTCCTGATGAATATGCTCTTGAAGAACTTACTCATGAGCAACCAATTCCTAAGGAACCCATGGATACTACAAAGTAGGAGGCTCATAATCAATCTATGGACACTTCTACTCCAACTATGACTGCTCGAGAAAGTGCAAGCTTTTTTAAGACAACCAACGAAGCATGAACATGAAGCCTCTAAAACTGCTAATTAGCAAAATACTTAAGATTAGGAACCATCAATGATTTGGAGGTGATTCTTGAAGAGCCTAATGTTCAAAAGGTGATGATGATGATGATGATGATGATGATGATGATGATTAGACTATTATATTATCTTCTATGAAAAGGAAATTGAAGAAGAAAGGTTCGATGAAGAAGGCCAAAAGCCTAGAGTTACAACTCTTGTTACAATTGGTAAACCAGTAAGTCTGTTGCAACTAAAGCATTGACTGAGGAACGATTTGTTATTGGTTCTGATTTTTAAGGAATAGATTCACGAAGCAACATTCCAAATTTTGATACAAAGGAAAAATAGCCCAGAGTGAAGTTGGGCAATCACAGAGGATTGTTTAGTCAAATGCTTGATAAGGAAGCTGAGGCTAGATTTGAGGGCCTCAATGGGAAAATGTTCCATGCCAAAACACATCTTCATTAGAAATACTATGAAGTAGAGACTTGAACTCTTGCTCTCTCTTAAAAATTTCTTCTTTTCCAACCATATATAATATGAGTCTGGTAAAGGAATTTTATGCAAATCTAAAGCGGGATGTCTTTGCCATTAAGTCTCCACATTTTCAAATAGTATATGTTAGAGGGAAATTTGTTGTTTCTCTCCTAGAATCATCAATGAGTTTTTGAATGTCCCTTAAATAGTGAGGGATATAGATTTCCTGAACCTTTTAGGAAATTAAACACCATGTCTACTTTGATCACTACCATTACACATGGAAATGAGACTGAGTGGTCACAAAAGAAGATGAAAAATGAGACAAATGACCTGACTACCCTATAACCACATCACTATTAACCTATTTCTTACTAGACATCGGAACACCTTCGATAGGGAAATGGGGATACTTCTGTATGCTATAAGTCAAGGGCACCTTGTGACCTTGGTGAGCTAATTTTTTGAGCTATATTGTAGAGGACAAAACCGGGAACTACTTATGAATATTTGTTCTTTCCATGCCTACTAACTAATTTTCTCAGCAATCAAGAAATACCAAAGGATAATCAGGACTCGTAGTGTTCGGCTAAAGTCAGAGGCATCTCCAATAAGATCTAAAAGGTAGAGTCTTTAGACTTTTTTAAATTTCTAGTTTTGAATTAGCTAACCACTTCAAAATCATACTTGTTGCAACATAGTGGTATTTCGGTTCCAGCTGGTGTTATGGAAGCTAGCACATCCGAAATTCAGAAAAAGAAGAAGAAGACAAAGACAAAAATGAAGACTACATTTGAGGCAACTACTCCTTTGTACCTGCACAATTTTCATTAGTTTCACGAGCTCATTCTTACTCAAAGTTTGATGGAAGTGACTTCTTTGATCTAAGAAAAGAGCAAAAGAAGAAGTTGATGATAGCAATTTCAGCCTTACCTGATAATCTGTTCTAAAGGCTATTCTAGTTTTTGACGCTTATTGCTCCTACACCCCCTTAAAGCAAAAAATGGTATGGTTCTCCCTGGTTAATTTTGTCACTATGCTATCACTAAGGGGGAGATGTGATTGTGTTGATAGTTTAGAAGTAGTTCATTTCATATTTGTGAAGATAATTTTTATTTTTGCTTTCTTAAGTCTATTAGTCTAAAGATACTTTTGCTAGTATTTTTTTACGTCTGGGTTTCTATTGAAAACTATTTGGATATGCGACAGTGTGGTGCAACCAAATGGTTGAAGCGGCTATAACCACCATAAAAGTTGTTGTTGTGTGTATCAATATTATCTTTATCTTTTAACTTTTGTAAATTTTGGAAAAGCATTGACAATTATTGAAGACTAATGTGACTCTTTATGATGGAGTAGAATGTTAGCTAATTCATGATTATTAATTTTCCTCATAAACTCATTTTACTAATAGTGACAACATAATGAGAAAAGGGAAAATTTTTAGTGTTTTCATCATATCGACAGCTTAGATTTGTCACTAGAGTTGTTACGATTGATGTTATCTATAAATGAGTTATCCAAATCCAACACATGATACAAGTGCTCGAAATCAGATCGAGTAGTTGGAGATTGGATAAAGATATTTGGTTACAACTAGTGACTCGAAACGGGTGCAACAAGATTTCTAGATCAAACAGTTGAAGATTTGATCTTATCCCCAACTAACTGATGGCTAACAAAAGATTATGAAAAAGTAAGAGATAGTAATTTTGAAGAATTATCAACACTTGTTAATCATAGAGGAACGTGGTATTTTGAAATGGAAATTATTTACATCTTTCTTGTTTAGTTAAGATTGTGTAATCTACATTGGTCTATATATTTGTTAAAGTAATTAAATCATGTAAATCAATTTTTCAATTTTTTTTTGTATTTTGAACTTATTACGTTCACTTTATTATCGAGTTTGAAAAACACAAAAGGGATTTGGGTGTTCCAATGAGGATGAACCTCACACACAAAAGGGAGCTTATGTATGTAACATGTACAAATAATGTATGAGAGAGTGATTAAAGGAGCACATGAGAAGAAGTCTTGTAGTTCAATTCTTCATACTAGTGGAGTATACATCTAAGTGTGGCCTACAGACGTAGGTTTTGGAGCGAAATGCGATAAAAAATTTAATATCCTGGTTTGATTTATTATACTGCATTTTTTACATTTAAGTATTCACATTACTTTATGGTTCGTGTTATAACGAACATTGTCTTCGATTGCAACCGTATTCAATTATTCAAAAAACAAATCTAGAGGAGTTTAAGAGCTTGTATCTTGAGGGATTCACACTCAAAAAGGTCATCAAGATAACCCTTGCTCTTTACTTGAACGAATTTTTCGTTTGAAGTGTTATTTTTTATGATCCATAGGTTTAAATTGTTATTCTAACGGGTGACTTTTGATTTTAAAAATGATCAAGAGTGGTAAGTGTAGAAGATCAAGATAGGAGAAGGGAAAGGGAACATTAGTAGAAATACCCAAAACAAAATCCAAAGTTCCATCCACACATATTAGGCGTATGGAAATTTAATTAAATAATCCAAGAGTTAGAACATCAAGAGAACCTTCTCCACCTGTAGATTTTAGTGATGAGTCAAAGAGAGAGGAGAAAGTTGAGGAGACTCCAAGAATTCCTTTTTGATACATAATTAATAAATGCAAAGGGTTGCTAGGATGAAGAGAGTGATATAACCAAGAATAGGAAAATAATTTCGGAGATGGGCTTCAATGTAAAAAAATAAATTTAAGTACATGCCTAGTATTTTGAATATAATAAGTTAAAAGAATTGAGGATTTTTTATTAGGGATTATAATGTTGGTAATGACACTGGGACCCCTAAAGAAATGAGTTGCGAGATTTTAGTTCGAGAATTTTATGCTAACAGGCATGAGAGTGATAGTAAGATGGTAAACATGGTCCGAGGAGGACTAGTGGACTATTCATATTAAATAATAAATCGGTAGTACAGTTTACCGGAATTACATAGATAAGAAAATAACGAAACCCAAAAACATCAGTATAGATTCAGACATGGATTTCCTTATGAAACCATAAGGAAGGGTTTAGAAGCAATTCTGAGGATGGATTCATTTTGGATAAGGATGGGTATACAAAGCACATTCAAACTAAGAATTTAAAAAAAAATCAACAAAGCTTGAAACTATTTCATAAATGCGAGTCTACAACTAAGTTTACAGTACTACGAGGTTGTAAACTACAAGGCAGAGTTCTTATACCACATCATTAAAGGTCTAGGTTTACATTAATGTTGATAAGATAATCTATGACCAAATTGGAAATGCATTACTACAAATAGAAATGAAAGGTTACCCATTCTCTTGTGATCACAAAATTCTGCAAACAAGGCCAAGTTCCTATAATATGTTTGGAGTTGGATTTTTACCCTGAAAGGACCATCAGCAATGAATACATAGAAAATACAAGTTAAGCCTCAAACTATGTGGATTAACAAGAGGAACAGGAAAGGAAAGAAATACTTAAAAGAGAGACCATAAAGAGAAGACAAATACGTGTAGAAAATAGAAAAATTATGGAAGGATGCAATCTGCTACGTATAATGAGAGGATGAACTAGAGCTTAATGCCACCTACTGAATATTATACTAGCATGTATGATGACGAGACGGCCGATTTTTTTTCATGTTTACTAACATGAAATTGAAATTGAGTGATTGCAATGCAGAGGAGCTGAAATTCTAATACCACCTATCTAATTGAGAATGCTCAATGAGGGATTCTTTAAAGAAAGTATTCCATTGGTTGGAGTGGACTACAGGCTCTGTAATCATGCGGCGAGCTACCAATCTCAATAGCATAAGCAAGGGGATGGTGGTTATGATATGACTTCTTGACAGCGGTTCTGATCTACTTTATTCTTTATTTTTTCTATCTTTGAGTGATTTTGTGTGAGGGCTTCGTTTTTAATGTGATACGATGATCTGTGCAATGTGATATGATATTGTGCTACTATTGATATGTTATTTGGTTTATATAATTTTTGATGTGTTTATGCTATATTGTTAAATGATGCTTGGTAAGTTTTTCATCTGTCATATTTTCTTTAATTATGAATTTTTTTTCTTATGATAGTTTGTTAATATGTTCCTTATTTATTTCTTATTTATTTAATTGTATTATGCCACATGAGGTATTTTTGTTTTGTTGAAACTCTGACTTAAGTTTTAAACCTTGTGGTTAATGTTTGGAACTAGTTTGAGGGTATTTAGAGGAAGTGGTGTATAAAGAAGTGAAATATTAATATTTGAGAAGTAGAATCTATTTATTCAAATGTCAAAGTTGACTGAGATTGTTCAATTTATGAAGATTCAGGTAATATTTCTTAATTTTTTTTTATTTAGTTAGGAAAATATGAATTGAATATAATTTGGATTTAAATAGAAGTTATATATTTAAATTACCCATGAAAATAGAAAGCTTATGATAGAAAGGAATTGTAATACCCTATTTGACTTAACCTGGATTGTATATGCACTTGAGGGAGTTTAGAGTGGATTAATTGCTTTGTATTAGATATTATAATGGGTAGAAGATTAAAATAAACGTGTAAGATAAACAAGACAGATTTCTAAGAATTATATTATACAAAGATTATTGATCAAGTATTTTATATTTATATATGTATATATTGAAAAAAACTTATGCCACAATTAAATGAAGAATAAGGAATTAGCCATTAAACTTTAATTAGTTGGAAATAATGTTTCCTTAACTATAGTAAAGTGAGAAGAGCTAACCAGATTTTTTAAATGAAAAAATAGAGAGACCTACAAATTCTAATGGAAATGGAGCAGGGAATCTAGTGGTAGGAAAAATGTGAAGAAGAATTCCTTAAAAAAGAATAACTGATTCCAAAGGTAATAGAGCAGGGAACCGTAAGAATATAATAAAAAATGAATATATAGAAAAAGAAAAAAAAGATATTAAAAAAATGTAATGGTGTTTATAAAAAAAAACTCTTCAAATAAAAGATTTACCTCGAGTAATGATAAGTCAATAATTAGACATGTTTTATAGTTCATTTTAGATGTAAAAGACTATATTATACGGGGTTTTCTCTTATTTGTGATATTTTAGGGGATAGTTGGAATATTTGAAGAAATGAATGAAAAAGTGAAGGAAATGAAGGATTTGACCGAATTGAAAGATTACACAACGATTCACTAAAGGATCAAGGAAGAATTGGAACTCAAGTCCAGCAAATCCTGAGCGATTCCTATATCCACAAGAATCGCTACTCAGATCGGTGGAAACCGAGACTACTTTTCTAAGGAAACGTAAAACCCAACAGTGGTATCAGAGCATTAGGCTAGGTTGTGTTAAATGTTTGCGTGTTTTTCTCTGATGTATATATGATATAAGTGTTAAAACATGATCCTGATTAATGTATACATGATGTTAATATAGGTTCTGTGAGTTTTCAAGAATTGATTTTAAAGCATGTTTTTAATTCATCTATTTGATACATATACATGATTTGATTCAATGAAAGAATTCTTGTTTAGAATATTTTGATTAACATATGTTTTAATATTGAATTATGCGAATTTTGTATGTTTACATGGTAAAACTCATGTTTAGGTTAATGTGATTCTTGTGTTGAATACATAATTTGTTTTTGTTCAATAATTATATATTATCCATTATAGAAGTCATATAAGGTTAATATGATTAATTTTATTATGATTATGTTGTTGAATAATGCTTAATATTTCGTTTTTCAATTTAATTGCTTGTTTTATATGGATAAGAATCGAAATTGACTATAATCATATATCTCATTGTGGTAATCTTTTATTATATTCCTATTATATAGGAGATAAACTTCTATTCGGATAAGAATTACAATTCCTATAAGATAGGTGAAATACATTAGAAATTCGTAATGGATAAGGATTCCAAATATTTTAAATTCTTATTGGATTATGATAAGATATTAAGTTATTGGTGGGCCCAAGTTAATTAAAAATGTTTTAATTAGTAATTTTAGGAACAAAAATAAGGGGATGTTTTGGTCTATTGGATTGACTAAAATAATGAGAAATTTTTGGCGATTTTTAATTTAGAGAACTGAAATTCATTGTCTAAAAAGATTCCTAACTTGTTTAGTGATTATACAAGCATTGTAATATATGATATTTATCTTGTTTAATTTTATAATCGCTAAAACAAATAAAAACCCATCTTCCAAATTTTAACTGAAGTGTCATCCATTCTCAAACACTTTTCAAGGCTTCGATGACATCAATATGGATCTCCCTCCGTAGAATGTATTGTGTTATCATGGTGAGGCAGGTTGAGTAACAGTTACTCTATTGTTTGAAATGGTTAGACTTGATAAAGCTATCAAAACAATTTTGGGGTTTAGGCACAAGATGAGATAAAGCATGTTCTGACATAAGATGTCATAATCTCATAAAAATAACTAAAAGTTACATATGATGTAATTGGTAAAAAGGTACCTATCTAAATAACCTAATTCAAAGTGTCATGCCTTAGATGTCTTAGAATTAGGTGAAACATGGAATTTAGTCCTTTAAAAGAACATAGTGTTTTTAGGAAGGTTGTTAATTTAATGGGAGTCTATTCCTCTATACTAATCTCTTGTCACTGCGATCCATCCTTCAGAAGGATAAGTTGACTGGGATAAAATTTCTTGACTTGTTCAGAAACTTGAAAAATGTTTTTAAGCATGAATGCAAGTTGTATGCCTGGATGATCCTATTCTTAACCACCAGCCAATGCTTTAAGAACCTTGAAGGATGCACATACTAAGCATGTCAATGACTCAACTGATGTTGCATGCATAATTTGGTAACCATGGTTCCAGAACTTTAGAAGAACATGGAACACATGGAAGCTTATGACATGGCTACGATGCTGAATGAAATGCTTCAATGGCAGGCTAAGCAAGAAAGGTTTGAGACATTCAATAACCTTCATTCTTGCAAAATGGGTGAGGGTGAGTTAGTTAGTCCTAATGTTCTAAAAAATGAAGGGCTATATTGACCATCTTAATTGAGTTGAATTTCCTATAAGCGAGAGTTGGTTGTGGATTGGATCTTGAATTCATTGCTTGATAGTTATTCACAATTTTTGATGAAATATAACATGAATATTATGAAAAGACAATCTTAGAGTTTCATTTCTTGCTTAAAATTGCAGAGCAGAACATAAAGAAATTCATTGCTAATGTTTTAATGGTTTAGAAAAGAATGGCTATGAAGAACAAGGCAAAGGCAAAGCTAAAGTTGCCAAGACTTTGGATACTGTCATAAAGCCTATGGAACTAGTCAAGCCTAAGTTTGCTTCTACTTCAAAGTCCTAAAAGGAAAACGAAAAAGAAGAAAATTGTTAAATCTGACATGCACGTAGAGAATGGTTCGGAAATTGGAAGCTTAATCCTGAAGATTTAAAGAAAAACAAGAGTAGTGGAACTACTCTTTTAGGTATTTACGTTATTGAAGTTAACTTGTTTACTAGTGATTCATGGGTATTGGATACCGGATGTGGATCACACATTTGTATTAGTTTATATGGTCTCCCTAAAAGTTGAAATGTAAAGAAAAGAGAAGTCATCCTTAGAGTTGGAAATAGAGCAATGGTTGTTGCGTTGGTTGTAGGATTATATGAGTTCATTTTACCTAGTGGACATGTTTTAGTTTTAAATAATTCTTATTATATCCCTGCCTTGAGCAGAAACATCATTTCGGTTTCATTCTTGGAATGGATGGTTTTAATATCATTATTGTGAATAATAAATGCTATATTTATTTGTTGAAATCTAAAGGGATCATTGATTAAAAGAAAAGACCAGAGATATTTTTCAAATGTAGAGTTTAATATGAATCTAAACTTTTGAATGAGGAGTTCCTTAGTCGATGCTTGTATTTATAACTAAAATTTGCAAAAGATTACAAGAATGTGGGCCATTCATTAGGATGCTAAAGTTATGGCTCACAGCAATAGATAAAGACGCACTATCTAGCAAATATAGTCCAACTAACATTACTTTAACAAAAAGAAAAAGAAAGCAAAGGCACATCATCGTGAAAAAATGATTGTAGACAAACTATTAACAATAATCGAAGTCCAACTAGCCCTTGGTGTGAAGGATTTTTAAAAGCATGACACAACACGACTTATCTACTTTTACTAAAGTAGATTTTTTACAATTTTCTTTTAAATAGAGAAAAGAATTAAGAAAATTTGCATCTACTTTAAGAAAAGTAGATTCTTACAAATAATCTGACAAATATGACCTCTTTGTCACATTGCTTGATGAGCTGCATGAATTGATGGCTAAATTTGTCGAATTCTATTATTTCCATATAGACAATTGTATTCTTTTTGGATAAATGTAAACTTGCTGGATTGAATTATTCGAGTTGTTGGTGCTGGTAAAAAATTGAATTATTGAGGTTGTATGAAAGGCGGGTAAATGGGCTTGGAGGCATGTGTCTGAATAAGATTTATGGCATGGGCGTGAAGGCAGGCATAAGCCAGGAGAGGCGGGCAATGGGCATGAATAATTTATTTTGGCATGGGCTTGAATATTGTATTAAAGTTCAAAGAAATTTGGAGGCATAGAACTAGCCACGTCTTCAGAGTTATTTATGGATGTTGCAGATTGACTTTCTTCGACACGCTTCCTTTTTTCTTCCATTTGTTGTAAATGCTGAAGTATTATAGTAACAAGATCTCAGGAAAGCTGATTAGAAGAGGAAGACGGTTGAATAGTTATTTCTTCATTCATAAGACTAGCTTCTTTATAAATTTTCGGACTAGATGGTGGTTTTGATAACAAGTCTTGGGGAGTTATAGGAATAGGTTTGTTCATAATGGGAGTAAATTGACCTTCCTTGATAGAATCGATATCAAATTTATCCCACCATTTAACATGAATTTCTTGAACTAGATAACAAGAAGTTATTCCATTTGCATTGTGATCTTTAAGTGTTATAATTCCATTTAAGTATCCAAGGAATCGTGTACTTTTGAATGAATTGAAAAAATGAAGGGCCTTCATTTTCATGTAGTGTTTTGACTTTTGGAGGCATAATTTGTTTTATTGGACCAAACCTTGGCTACCATTCATGAAGAAACCAGGCTAGAGAGTGATTCAAAGTGATTTTTAAATGTGATGTACTAGGAATGTCCTTCTGCTGGATTTTTATAAAAAAGAATGACTCGTCATGCTTCGATATAATCATTGTAACTTACATATAATGGAGGATGAGTTGCTAATACAGTCATCGATTGATAAGTGAATGGGGATGGCTTAATTCCTTTAAAATATAATGAAAAAACTAATAATAGATTTTGTATTGTTGAAAGTAATATATCAATTATTAAACTTAAAATTCCAATTGCACATATTTCTAGAATTAATTCTTCATGTGCGGTTAATACATTTATTTCATTATATATATCTGAGGTAGAAGTTGAGGTATATGTGTTCTGTATATTATCTAAACATTGGCAAGAATCAGTAGAGCTATTTTCTAGTAATTCATTAACTTTTTTTATAATTTTTTAAATGACATTTATTAGCATAATGACCTGGTTTTCCTCATTTAAAACATTTTTTATGTTTTGTTGTATTTGTCTTATTATAAATACTTTTATATTTTCGTCGTTTATGAGTCCAATAATAAGGTTCGTGATTATCATGATTTGAATATCGTTGTAATCTTTTTTGATTCCTAGATTTTATAGAATACTTATTTGCTTATGCTTAACGTCCAAATTGATAATTGAAATTGCCTATATCTTTATATTTTGTTTAATTATTTTTTAAATTTTATATCATCACATATGGCTAACCCAGCTATTTGAATGGTTTGAATTAAATCTCTAAAGGTAAAACTATTATAGTTTATATTTACGCTACTTTTTTGTCTTAATAAGATTTTTATATTTTCTTCAAAAGATGTTAGTAATCCAACTATAAAATGTTCTTTCCAAAATGATAAATAAGTATTAGATAATGTATATACTTTATATAAAAATGTATCTTTATACCATTGAAAATCAGTTAATATTATGCATTGTATTAGTTAATGTTCTACATTGTATGTTTTGTAATTGTTCTCTAGTTTTTTCTTCCATAGAAGATAAAGTTCCTAAGAAATGTCATATTAAATTAGTGTATAGACATAAAACTCCATTTAGTTATTTTTAACCTTGCTCATTTAAAATAGGATTGTTATTATCATCTCGTACTACTGAATTCACAATTTCTAATCGTTGTTATGTAGTTAATGAATAAATTCGCCTACCATTTAATTGGCCAATAAAATTGATTGTTATTGCTCCTGTTATATTGACTTCTGTATGATTAGCTAATCTGCATAATTTAGCATAAATTAGCTAATGTTGTAATACTTTTATTACATGATATTCAGATAACCCTTCAATATTCCATTCATAAACGGAATTTCTTTTAAATATAATATTTTTGGCTGTATTTTCTTCTAATAACAAATATATTGGAGATGGTCTTGAATAATAATGTTTAGATTTCTTTATATTATAAGTTGGATGTCTTTTTGGACGATGAATTCTATGAATGTCTAAGTCAGATGATAGATTAGTATTTAACTTAGATGTTATTGCTTATATTAGATCATTTGAATAGTTTGGTTTAATAATAGGTAGAGATCCTAATGTATCTTTTTATCATAGGATTTTTCAAAATGGGTTCATGACTTGATTGTTTACTTGTAGATGCTTCATTTTTTGACTTGAAATTTTTTGATAGTGTGGATAAATAGACATTAGTAAAGTTATTTTGTTCTATAATATGACTTAAACCTTTTCTAGATATAGGTTTATCTTCATCAAAGCTTCCTTTTAATGGATCTGCTTTTATATTCTCTGTTACTTTTTTGGGAGCTAATGGTGGATGACTTTAAATATATTTTTCTCTTTTAGAACCTTCCCATAAGGTGTTAATTTTATTTATAACTTTAGGGCAGGATTGAGCCAAGTAATCAAAAAATTGAATGTTTTGTTTTGTTGATTGTATATAGGCAAAGTAATTTCCCTAATAGTCACTTGTTGATATTTAGAACATAACTTGCAAAATATTATGGTTCGATGGATGTGTAAGAAATTTTTCTTTTAAATTTTTATAATCCATTTCAAAAGTTTCTTCATTTTTCTGTTTTAATAATATTGATTGGATAATCATTAAAATCATATATTGTAACATTATCTTTAGTTGGTGTAACTGGATATTCAATATGAGTTGGAATTCTAGATGTGGATGCTCTAGCAAGTTGAGCTTCATAATAGATTTATTTTTCATCCTAGGTATTGTTCAACAACATTTTCTAGATGCAAAATTTATTTCTACCAACCCATCATCGTGAGTTATTATTGTATGTATTTGATCTTTTGTGTTATATATAGGATTTTCTTCTTTATTTGTATCATGTATTAACCAAGTTTTTGGTATATTGATATCTTTCCAACTTAATTATTTTTTGGTAATAATTTTATATTGTATATTTGTTAAGAATAATGTAGATGCTCCTTTTGTAAATTAGTATATGCAGCTGCGAGAATTATTGTATACATTAATTTATAATAAATTTTAGAAACAACAGCTACATTCGAACATATTCCTTTCATTTTAAATCCTTTGGTATAAGGACTTAATGTTGATCCTTCATTTCCAAATTGATCATGAAGACTTAAAGTAAAATTAGGAAAGCAATAGAAGAAAATTGGCCCTTCAGACAAACTTCATTCAATCATTCCTAAAAGAGAATCATTGAATTTCAAATGACATTTATCTCTGACAGATGCTAATATTGATGTGTTAAAACCTAATGTTGTTAATGGTTTTATTGCTACTTGAATTAAACCTATATGCAATAATTTATATTTTTCTTTATATAATCTAATTTTTCTGAAGAAATTAATAGTATTTCTTGTCCTTCTTCATTTATTTATTGGTATCTTCTTAAAGCTTAACTATAAAATCTTGATTTTTTGAAAATGAACCTTGAGTATAAATTTGTTTAGGATCTATTATAGGCATATCCTAATTTTTAAGAGATTACTCTATATCATTAAAAGAAATTTCGCTAATATTTCTTAAGTCTATTTTTTACTATATTCTTTTAGGTTTAAATTAATAGAATTTCTTGTCATTTTTTGAAAATGAGTCTTGGAATTAGGCGAAACATGGATTTTAGTCCCTTAAAATAACATTGTGTTTTTAGGAGGGTTGTTAATTTAGTAGGAGTTTGTTCCTCTGTACTAAGATTATATTTTGCATAATTTTTGTTATAGATCTATTGCCTTTTCAAATCCCACTAATCACTTGTCATTGCGATCCATCCTAGAGAAGGATAAGTTGTATGGGACAAACATTCTTGACTTCTTTAGAAACGTAAATATTGTTTTTAAGCATGAACTTAAGTTGTATGCCCTGGATGATCCTATTCTTAAGGAACCACCAGCGAATGCTTTAAGAACCTTGAAGGATGCACATACTAAGCATGTCAACAAGTCAACTGACGTTACATGCATAATGTTGGCAACCATGGTTCCAGAACTTCAAAAGGACATGGAACACATGGAAGCTTATGACATGGCTACGATGCCAAAGGAAATGTTCCATGGCGGGCTAGGTAAGAAAGGTTTGAGACACTAAATAACCTTCATTCTAGCCAAACAGCTGAGGGTGAGTCAGTTAGTCCTAATGTTCTGAAAATGAAGGGCTATATTGACTATCTTGACAAGCTTGAATTTCCTCGAAGCCAAGAGTTGGATGCGGATTTGATCTTGAATTCATTGCTTGATAATTATTCACAATTCGTGAAGAAATATAAAATGGATAATATCAAGAAGACTATCTTAGAGTTGCATTTGTTGCTTAAAATTGCAGAGCAGAATGTCAAGAAACTCAGTGCTATTGTGTTGATGGTTTAGGAAAGAAAGGCTACGAAGAACAAGGCCAAAGGATAGGATAAAGTTGCCAAGACTTCATACTATCCTAAAACCTGTGGAACAAGTCAAGCCTAAGGTTGCTTCTTCTGCACAATCCTGAAAGGAAGAGAAAAAAGAACAAAATTGTTATTTCTGCCATGTACGTGGACATTGGATCGGAAATTGCAAGCTTTATCTTGAAGATTGAAAAGAAAAGAAGAGTAGTTCAACTACTCTTTCAAGTATTTACATTGTTGAAGTTAATTTGTCTACTAGTGATTCTTGGGTATTGAATACCAGATGTTGATCTCACATTTGTATTAATTTGTTAGGTCTCACCAAAAGTTGAAAGCTAAAGAAATGAGAAGTCATCCTACGAGTTGGAAATGGAGCAAAGCTTGTTGCGTTGGTTGTAGGATGCTATGAGTTAATTTTACCCAGTGGACTTGTTTAGTTTTAAATAATTTGTATTTTGTCCCTGCCTTGAGTAGAAACATCATTTCAGTTTCATGTTTGTACTTGGATGGTTTTATTATCATTATTGTGAATAATAAATGCTTCATTTCTCATAAAGACAATTTCTATGCGAATACTAATTTGTGTGATGGTCTTTATATTCTATAGCTAAAATGGAACGTAAATACTCCTTTTATTAACGTAAATACAAAGAGGTTCAAGTTAAATGATTTCAATCAAACCTACTTTTGGCATTATCATCTTGGCCACATAAATAAAAACAAAGCGTTTATTGCTCAAAATGGGGTCCTTATGTAAAAAAGAGTTTACTTTTTATGAAAAAAATGGGAATAAAGTAAGTCATGAAGAAATTCAAGAACCGCGAATAAACTCTCAACCGCTAGTAGGAGATCAATAAAGTCTTGAACTAGTTGAACCTCTATAAATATCACGAGGCCCGCGTAGGTGTGATAGGGTAGGACATCAGCCAACAAGATTTGGATTTTTTATTATTGATAGTAGTGAGGTGTTGATTATGGATCAAAATCAGCCTACTACTTATTAGGAGGCTGTGTCTAGCCCTAAGGCAAATAAATGGCTTAGTGCCATAAATTTTGATATGCAATCCATGTAGGATAACCCAGTTTAGAATCTGGTTGATTTGCTTGAAGATGGTAAGGCCATTGGATTTAAAGGACTTTTCAAGAAAAAAACTGACATAGATGGCAATATGTATACTTATAAAGCATGGCTAGTAGCAAAAGGTTTTAGGCAGACTCAAGGTATTGATTTTGATGAGACTTTTTCTCTTTTAGTAATACTTAAATCCATTAGCATTTTAATTTCCATAGCCGCATATTATGACTATGAGATATGGCAAATGGATGTCAAAACATCTTTTCCAAATGGATAGTTACTTGAGGATGTGTATATGACTTAACCTGAAGGTTTTGTTCGTCCTGAGAAGTCTAGGAAGGTGTGCAAGCTTCAAAGATCCATTTATATATTAAAGCAAGCTTCTCGGAGTTGGAATCTTTATTTTGATGAAGCAATTAAGGAATTTGGTTTCATTAAAAATGATGGTGAGTATTGTGTATACAAAAAGGTTAGCGAGAGTATAGTTGTTTTCTTTGTACTGTATGTTGATGATATATTACTCTTTGGAAATGAAATCCCAACCTTGCAGAGTGTTAAGTCTCGGTTAGCGAAGTGTTTCTCAATAAAGGACTTAGGAGTTGTAGCCTACATCCTTGGGATTAAGATCTATAGGGATAGATTTAAAAGGCTAATCGGTCTAAGTTAGAGTGCTTATATTGACAAGGTATTGAATAGGTTAAGTATGCAAGACTCTAAAAGAGGGATGTTGCCAATATCTCATGGTATAAGTCTCTACAGGTTTTAATGCCCAAAGACTAATGATGAGCGAGAGTGCATGAATACAATTCCATATGCATCAGCTATTGGATCAATCATGTATGCCATATTATGCAGTCGACCTGATGTAAAATATGCTTTAATTGCAAAAAGCATATATAAGTCTGATCCTAATGAGTGTCATCGGATAGCAATAAAGAACATTCTTATGTACTTGAGAAGGGCTAAAAAGCTATTCTTGGTCTATGAAAGTTTATAAAGCAAGCTTGTTGTCAATGGTTACACAGAGGCAAGTTTTCAACCTAATATAAATGACTTCAGATCTTAGTCTATATATGTGTTTACTTTGAATGGAAGCGCAGTGAGCTAGAAATGTTTGAAGCAAGAGACTCTGGCAGATTCTACAATAAAAGTTGAGTATATTGCAGCGTCTGATTCACTAAGGAGGCAGTTTGGATAAAAAATTTAATCTCTAAAATTTTTTTGGTTTTGAGTATAGCTAACCCCGTTTGTTTGTATAGTAAGAACAATAGAGCAATGGCATATGCCAAGGAACCAAGATCACACCACTGATCCAAACATATACTTTGATGAAGTCATTGAGAGGGGAGACATTAAGATTTCCAAAGTTCCTATATAAGATAATAATGTAGATCCTTTGATGAATTCTATTCCACAAGTGAAACATGATAGTCATATTAGGTCATTAGGAGTTATATACATGAATGATTGGCCCTAGTGCAAGTTGGAGATGTTGGGCGCGTGCCTAAGGTCAATCTACAAATATTGTTTGTCTTATTATTTTAGTTAATAAAATAAAGGTTTTCCTTATAAGTGAATGCATGTTTACTTTATAGTAATATCCAAGTGTATTTATTGAAATATCCTAAATGTCCCTAGTTGGTCATTATAGTAGGAACTATAATGATTTAAGTCTAGCGTGAATCTTAATTGATGGTCATTTCATGATCATGCATATGAGGATACGAATCAAGATTATGAGTACTTGTTAGGAAACAACGTACTAGACCAACCCACTATAAGAACACCACATGGATTAGGTCATATGTGTTACTCATGATAGGTATATCATTTAGTCATTTGACTTGAGATTACCATATACTTCAATATTAGGAGCATGGTAATTTGATGCAATCAAACCTTGTCTTTAACTGGAAGATTATAAATATTGTGATTGGTTACCATAAGTATAATATGAGAAAGTGTATAATTAAGGTTGACTTTCCATGCCTTATGTTCAACCAAAAGATATTGCACGACAAAAGGATATAGTATATGTTATTCTTTAGGTTGTATCGATTTTGATATTCATGCTACTTGGATAGTGATAATGCCTTGCTAGAGATAGATTATGACTTGTGAACAAAAATAGATTTGGTTCATTGCCAACGTCGCATGAACCTATTGGATCCCACACAAAGAATGGCTTTACACAATTTTAATTGGTCCCGAGTAATGAATTTTATATGATAAAATTTATGACTAAAAGCCCTTACAATTTTGTTAGATGATAACTTATTGATAGGGGCGTATTCATAATTTGCTTGAATTGGCTATATACAACTGTTATTTTACGAAAAGATTTTTTAAATAAGGATTATTGTTTTTCCTATCTTTGAGTTTTGTAGATTTTATTAGAGAAAGAAAAATGTTTTCAATATCTATTGGGGTTAGCACTCAAAATTATGGTCACCGTTCGTGTGTGGATTTCTAATAGAGGATGTGCACTTGAACGTCTTGGAAATCTCACAATCAGATAAGGAAACCATGAATTAAGTTATGGCTTACTTTCATAATTCTAGTTTAATGGAACTTATTATCGATCTTATTGGGGTTTTTAAAAAAATTTGAATTTTTTGCTGCGTATGAACCCCAAAACCCACGCTCAATGTTTACTAAACTAGAGTCGTCTTTTTTATTCTAAAGTGTCGGCACAACGTCACCTCTACTGCACCTCTTATTTAATTTTCAACCCTTCTTCACACCTCGCCCACGCCTCCTACTTACTACCCACGCCATTATTGGTCTTCTCTACGGTGTCAAGTGTGATTTTATGTTTTCTCTCCTCAATTCATCATGAGATCACTCCTTTGTCTCTTTTACACCTTGTAAGCCAGAAAAAACATAAATGTCATCAATTAGAGCTCATTCAAGGATATTTAGTCCAACTATACATCTAAACTTTTTCTATATATTAATTCTAATTAAACACTTATCAAGAAATTAACTTTGTTGCCCTAGGCTAATATTTATAGTATTCTGACTAGTAAACAGCCCAAAACAACTCAAACAACTCATAGTTATCTAAAATTCATGAAATTTTACCCATCGATTCAAAATGATTTAGGTATGATAGAAATTGTTCGGTAAATCAATAAAATTGAGCTTAATGGTTCCTTTTTATGTCCCTCAATTTGGCCAGCAATTCGGTATCTCCCGGAATCATTGAGAATCGCTGGTACAAAAGTCCAATTCTTTTTTCCTTCCTTGGTGATAAATCTTCGCATACTTCTTTCACTTGATTTATTTTTTCATAATTTTCCCTTTGTCCTTCATTTCCAAATATTCTCCACTTATTACCTGAAATGTCAAAAACAAGAGAAAACCCCGTGTAATAGTGTTTCACATCTAAAATCATCTTAAAATAAACTTTAAAATATCTATAATTATTGACTTGACAAAAATTAGAACGAGGGAAGAAAAGGAAATATGATTGAGAGTATTCCTTTGCTCGAGGTGGCAATTTGGAGGTATTTGACAAGTTAATAATTAGACATATTTTATAGTTCATTTTAAGACAATTTTAGATGTGAAAGACTTTATTACACAGGTTCTTATCTTGTTTTTGTTATTTTCATGTAATAAATGGAAAATACGAAGAAATGAACAAAAAAGGAAAGAGTATGCGAATAATCATCACCAAAGATACAAAGGAAGAATTGGAAAATTGTGCTAGCGATTCCAAGCGATTTCAAATCGCTAGCCAAATTAGTGAAACTAGTGAGCTTCAAATTATGGATGTTACTAGCGATTCCACTCACATATAAATCACGAAGAATCTTTGGAGTAGATTTCGAGAATTTAAGATAACTATGATTTGTTTGAGTTTGTTAAGATGTTTACTACCTAGAATATTATAAATACAAGCTTAGGGTTTAAAAACTAGTAAAATTCCATTGCTCTGGAAGCCATTATTTATTGTTTTAGTTATTGCTTTATTGTTCTTTACTTTAAGAGAAGATTTAAAGAATTAAAGTATTTATTCCTGAGGTATTTATCTTTGTGTTTTATTAACTTTATTGCATGTTATTTAAAAATAATAAGTGAATGGTTTTTTGATCTAAACAAAGTTGAAAGTGAACTAGATCTGTTTTGCAATGTAGTTATGATGAGAAGATTATGTGCTTAATGCCTTAAACCAATTGTATTCTTTGATTCACTGATTTAATAGGTTATTATCTATTGATTTTAATCATGATCTTTGTATTACATGCATAGTCTAGAATTTGTATTATGATATTTTGTTTCATTATCAATTTGATGTAGTAACTAGGATTTTCGAGAAAAAGCAAACACCATTCAAATGTCCTATATGAAAATAAAATCTAATTATAATGTTGAAGTGGTTGTCCAAAGAAGTTAGATTTAGTAGATCAAAGTTCTCATAAAGTTTAATGTGGTTTTATTACGTGAAGTTAATGTTTTTGTGTATTAAAATGGGTTACCACAATAGAATTAGAACGTGAATTTTTCCATGGGTGTAAGGAGAGGTAATAGCAAGCTAAAAGCTAATTAATTACTATGATTAGAGTTTAATGATCTATCTTACTTTATAAAGTATGGTCATAACTATATATGGTAGAAGTTTCATGTTTAGAATGTAAATGAGTTTATGTTTCATTGTTTTGGATGTTTTATTAGATATTTATTTATTATTGAACTGAATCTATTTGATTGATTGTGAATTTGAATTTTGTTAGTTAAGATAATATAGTTACTTTAGTATTATTATATTATAGTTAATTATCACATTATAAATAATTATTAGTTAATGTAATTATTATTTTTAATTAATCAATGAAAGAAAAGTTACAATAATAAAAACCTTAAAAAGTCATTTTCCTAGAAAAGTTTGATAAATCCATATGGAGACGATTCCAACTTATTACTACTACAAAATATTTAAAGTACAATATAAAATGGGAAATTATTATACACGCCCGACACGTGTTTCAAATCATTGTTTACAAAGATAAGTAAGATCCTTATTCTAATCTTAATGTCTCATAAAAATTAGTCGAATCAGCTAGAGGGCGTGTCTAACATATGGCCGCCACTGCTCATTAATATGAATTACAGGTATTGGAAAACATGTATCAAGGGATACATACTCTCTATTGATGTTTATGCATGGAGAGCTATTCAGAATTGCTATACCCTACTACTTGTAGAAGAAGTGCCAAAGAACACAAGCCAATGGATGAAGCCGAAGAAAGATTGATGTCTGCAAGTGCCAAAAGACTGAACGAAATCTTTAGACCAGTAATTCAGGAACTTTTCAAGCTCATATCATCATGCAAAACTGCTAAAGAAGCTTAGGAAATTTATGAAAAGTTCTTTAAAAGAAATGTAGATGTTCGAGAATTAAAGATTGTTCTATTCGCATCTCAATTCAAATCACTGCAACTGGGAAAAGATAAGATTATAAAAAATATATGTCCAAGCTAAAGTATGTTTCCAATCAAGCCCAACAACTAAGAAAAAAGTATTCGAACAAGAAGATGGTGCAAAAACCTATCAGATTTCTTTCAGCAAGGTAAAGGTTGCTGCCATACAAGAGAATATAGGCCTCTAAGATTTGAGATTCAAAGAACTCATGGGTTCTTTCACTACCTATGAGGTACATCTAAATCTACGAAGGAAGTCTAATGAACTGGTGTTGTAGGCTATTGCTTAGTACTTCCTAATTGGTAAGATTGTTAGTGAAGATGATGATGATATGGCTTTACTAACCAGAAAATATAACAAATTGTTTCCAAATTTTTAGGGAATGGAACCATATGCAAAATGAGACTCGTCGAAGAAAGAAATAGAGACCAAAGCTGTGACATCCCCTCACCGACCAAACTAGACTTACCCTAATCTAAGTAGATTGGAGACCCAAACCTGGTTCGATAGGGTTACAATGCCTTGCTCGACGATAGTGTACCACAAGTAATAAAATAATATTTTTGGTGTTTGTGTAATTTTTTTTAAATTAAATAAGTTTAAATACACACGTGACACAAGACAAGGCAAGGCATGGGTTTCGCCTCGGGATATGCGTAAGGCGAGAAATACATGACTTAGGCTAATGTCATGATCTATTACTAACTTGATTTAATTTGGCCTAAATGGTGTATTAAAATTGATTAATATGCATATAGCTTGATTGTAAATATAGTGAAATTCAAGGGAAACTTTTAAATTTGTGGAATTAGACTTGCATGTAATTAATTTAAAAGTGCATGGACAAAATGAGAAATGTCTTATTACATGTGTAAGTGGACCTATAGAAAATACGGTGCATGTTGGTTGTCATGTAAAAAGGGACAAGTGGTAATTTGATTTAACTTAGTGGAATGTGATGACTTAAATGTAAGTCTTTGATTCACCTTAAGATTTGTTAGTAGGGTGAGATTTAAATTCAATGACTATATAAGTTTCATGGTCACTTGTTCAACATGTAAAATAAACTCCAACACCTTTAGAGAGCTTGTGCGAAAAATTAGGAGATCAAAGAAGTTGTAGAAAATTATGCATTTTTTGTAGAAATTTCTGAAGATCCAAGAAGGTTTATGCTAGAGAGTATGAATCTAACTTTGTGGAGCTCAAAGAATAAAAAGAGACAGCTCCATTAAAGTTCTTAGTATGTTTTTTCATCAAATCTCACAAAAATTATAATCCAAGTTGTTGTTATTGATGAGTTTTGGTACATGTTGGTTTATAAGAGTAAATCGACCCTTAATTAATGAGAATTCCTTGTTGGAATCATTGTTGATATTTGATGATTGTTAAGTTATGTTATGTGAAGAAGAAAATGAATAGTAACTTTACTAGATGGTGATTGGATATTTATTGCATGTTATTTTGAGTATAAATGATTGCATGATGATGTTGGAACTCAATGGAGTTATTTTTAAGCCAAATGAATCTAGTTTGAGGTGATTTGAGTATTCAAAGACTCAAGAATTGAAAGCTTTAGAGTTGCATAAAAGAAATTATTGTAGTTTGAGCTGATTCAAAAGAGGATATATTTCTAATATGCTCGATGATATTAAGATTGTTATAAATTTTGAGCTTGCTTAATAGAAATAATATTGTTATGGATTTTTGAGCTTGCTTATTTAGATTAAGACTATTTAACTTAGTTTGAATTTGCTCAAAGTTCAAATATTAATCTTTTAATGCATGCTTAATGTTATTATTTAGAACATACTAAATGTTATAATTGAGCAGACTCAAAGATAGCTTGAGCAACTGAATAAAAGCAGTTAAATAAACTATAAGTACTCACAAGTATTCAAATAATTTCCTAACATACCGAAATTAATAAAAATGGTACTACGAACCAAGAGAACTAGTGTCGAGGTACGAGACGTGTGGTTAGGCTTCGGCATGCCACACGCAAGGTTGGTGAACACTTGGTATTTATAAGCTTTATTATGCATCATCCTAGAAATTGCATTGTTAGATGTTCACCGCATCGCAATTACCTAAGGCCATGCATCTAAACACTTGGGCCAATAGGAGCCATCTCTGACAATTAGATGGGGCACTTTCAACAGTGAAGAATCTCCCCCTTTGGCCAGTCAGACAATTTAGAGAAATAACTATACGGTGATTTTCTACCCTCCAACTAGTACAACAGTTGGAGGATGTTTTCCGCCATTTAACCTTTTCTACGATGGATTATGGTACATTGGTGCGGCTCGGGTTCACGAAGTCGCATGATGGAACCTCTCCTGATCCTCGATGATGAACGTTAATGGGCTGACAGGATTAAGACTAGGTCCATGCATATGTGGTTATTAGGAACCACCTGTTCATACTATAGTAAAAAAGAATTGAATCATGTTTAATTCCAGCAATTTAATTATATTATTCCTTTTCGAATTGCATTATGTAGTAACTTTTAGGGTCGATGGCGTGAAAAGACACCTTAAGAGATGGTTCAGGCCAGTCAAATCGTCGGTTCATAGTACGATTCTTGGTACTAGAACCTAGGTTACTGTAAAGCCTAGGAGTCAAAGGGAAATTGGAATACTCTAATAATTTGATTCACGAGAACTTAGAAAGGTGAAAAACACAAGTCGAGGACAAAGTTTGGAACAAAAATTGAATTGTAATCGATTGACTATATTGACGTACTATGTTAATTTTGAACGTGTATTATATATATAACTAAAAAATAAAATGCGGTGACACTCGGATCGTTATCTACATGTTGTTATGACACATTTTGTATCATGGATTCTTATGGGCGAGATTCGTCCACTCTACGAGAGACGATGGCATCTTCCTCTTCTACTGTCACATATGATATCATGCGTGAGATGCGTTAGGTGATTGCGTTTGATGACCTCTTCTCAAATTAGGGCACCGCCAAGCCTAATCTTGTCATAAAGCCTTAACCTTCTCCACTTAGGGCTTAACAACGTATTAGTTAGCCTTTTTAATACAATAACCACATTAGCTACTTTTCTAATAAACCTTACAACTTCTCAAACTTAATAGTATTTTAAACTAAATTAAAATTTTATATAGTTTTAATATTATTCAGTGGAAGTTTTGATAAATTAGCGGAAGCCATTTGTATAAAGCCCAAGTATGTTGAAAACCAGGTAACAAAGATCACATGCATATATATATATCAAAAAACAATAACTATATATCAACACGTGTATGGTAAGGTAACTATTTCACAAACCTTAGTATACATCACCAAAAGTGTGTAAAAGACATATGTATAAATCGGACAACAAAATAAAAAACCTATTCCACTGGCTCAACAGTAGTCGCTGATCTCCTTGCCCGGTCTGATACTCGATGGATCTGCACCCACCCTCATAAAAAGGACGGTGAATACATGAAAATAGAAAGTAACACTAGGAGACATTTGTTCACATTTCCAATTATACAACAAGTATATGAAAGCATAATAATAGCAACTATACTGAAAAGAAATCAAGCTATAAGATACTTTAGTTAAGTAATATGAAACGTAAACTCGGCTAAGTAGTAATGATCTAAGGCCGGTCGGCCATGATTACATCACATCAACCTTATTCCATTATTGACGGCGTAAACAATATCATGAATGCCTTCACATCCTTAAAAATGTGCATCTCATATATAAATAATCACAAGTACCCCTCACTTGTGCTGTATACTTAAAAATGAGATCCCATCATTTTCGAGATTCTAGTGACCCTGTGTATTGCGGCTATCCTATATATCATGGTCCTAATAAGAACTACTTTCATAACCCAAGAAATGACATGGTTTAGGAATCTAATAATATAATTGCATATCTAATGCACAAAGGAAATTAGATTTACAATGCAATCAAACACCTACCTAATAGCATTCTATTTTATTTAACTAGATATCTCAACAACCAAGATTGATGTAGTACATGATTTAGAGTCAATGAAACCATTTAATCAAAAACCAATGCCCCGATAGTAAACTCACAAATTGAGAAGAGACAACAAGCCATGGCATGTAGAATACAAAGGATAATTCAGTTAAAATAACTGAAAATGAATAGCAAAATAGTAATAAAATGTAAATAAGTATCTTTATAAGTTTACTTACAATCCACAAAATTTCCTAGCTAACTTGGCCTCCCGACACCTCGAAACATGTATTTCAACCCTCGAGACTTTTCCCTAGGCTCCTGGTATCATTTCATAGGTTTTATAGTGCATTTAGAATTTTTATTAGGGTTTTAGACTTGTTAAAAGTGTTTAATTTATAATTAAGAAATTGCAGATTTTATGCTATTAGAGCAACAAAAGCCTTGGGTGGAATGTCTAGCGCGCTAATGACCTTATTAGCGCTCTAGTCAACTTGATTGGCGCACAACACGTAGCTAGGTAGTGCTCTATCTACAGTAAAACCTAGATTCTTGCACTTTGAATTCAGAGTTTTTTCCATACATTGCTAACTCCAATACCTTGGGATCCCTCTTCTAACCTATAAGAGACCCAAGACATCAACCATGTTCATAAGAATAGCCCACTCACATTTATATCATAAATTCATCAAATTAAACTAAATGACTAATGTAAGTAGAATTACCTAGTTGTTATACACTAGCAACTTGATCAACTCCTACACCAAACCAACAAATCTTCTCTTCCACTCCCTTGTTGATCTCTCTGATCTTCTTGTCCAAAATTCCCTGACTCCTGATTTTATGAAATGAGAATGAAACGTTTACATGAGTTGATTTGTTTAATCTTATATATATGATAAAATTGATTAATGGTCATTGATCATAATGTACTCACGTATCCCGAGGCTAATTTAATGGCCTACATCTTAACACAATTCCACTAACTATCCACTAACTTCCTCTAACTAATACCAAATGAAACTAAATTGGTTTTTTGATGTGACACCACATATCTTGAGAAATATTAATGCCTAATGTTTTATCTTGCTAACTTAAGGTACATTTAGTGTAAATTCAACTATAGCCATATCCAATACAACTAATTAAGCTATAATAACTCTAGTTAGATTACCACATCATTGTTTACTCATGTCCCATGTAAATACGTATCTCGAGGCTTGTCCTCTGTCAAGTTTCGACACCTAAATACAAGTAGGAGTAAATTAACAGCCTATACATATAGAATTCATTAGGCATACATCACTACAAATCTAACATATTCCTCGGCTACATTGCCTTGTTCAGTTTACGTATCTCGATATGTGTCCCACATCACAGGTCATTGATAATGATTAAGGAAAGTAGACTAGGATTAGAAATTTGGGTCGTAACAAATATTCCTAACTAATGGAAATTTCTTCCTCGAAATTAAACTTAAGTTAAGGTGGTACCTGACTTAAAAAGGTTCAAAAACCTATCTCACATTTAGTTTTCCTGCTTCCAAGTAAGTTTCTACTCACCATGGAAGTGCCACTTGACTGACACTTTTGGGATAGACTTGTCTCTCAATTGTTGTACCTTTCGATCTAGGATCTGTATTGGCTACTCCTCATAAGATACAACATCGCTCATATCAATCTGGCTCAAATCCCCCATCGGTTGTACATCCGCCTTCGATTTAGCCAGTCGAAGAATAGATAAATGGAAAACTGGATGAATCCTAATATTTGTGGAGGTAACTCATACTTATATGCAACTTTTCTGACCATTCTCTTGATCTTGAAAGGCTCAATGAATCTCATTGCTAACTTGGGTTTCAAATTAAATCTGTGAAGACCTTTCTTAGGAGAACCGTTTAAATCCATAAGGGATCCTTCGATATACGTAAGATCGATGCGATACGAGTCTGCATAGTTCTTTTACCTCTCCTGGGCCCCTTTAAGCCTTTGACGAATCTGACATACATTGTGTGATCAACAACAAGCTCATGCCCCACTAACTTTTGGTCTTCTAGCTCAGCCCAATAAGATAGTGAGCAACACGGTTTGCCATAAAAAAGCGTCAAATGGCGCCATCTCAATGCTAGCTTGATAATTATTGTTGTATGCAAATTCACACAACGATAGGTACTCCTCCCAAAATCCGCCAAACTCAAGTACCCATGCCCTAATCATATCCTCGAGAACCTAAATCAACCTCTTAGTCTTTCCATCAGTCTAGGGGTGAAAGGCTATACTAAACTTTAGGTGCATACCATACTGATCATGCACACTCCGCCACATCCTTGACATATAAATATCATCTTTATGTAATGTAATAGTTTATGCTACCCCATGAAGTCTGATAATCTCCTTCTCTAACAATATGCTCAGCTGGTCAAATGTGTAGTAAGCTGCAATTGGTATGAAATGGGTAAAGTTTTTTCAATCTATCCACAATTAACCAGATAGAATCATATCGATAGGTAGTCATCGGCAATAACTTATAAAGAACATGGCTATGTCTTACCACTTCTATCATGGAATAGAAAGTAGCCGTAATAATCCTACATGTCTACAACGCTCAACCTTCACCTGATGGCGAATCCCACAGCTCCCGATGAACTCCAATATGTTACCCTCATCCCAAGCCACCAAAAATGTGTTGGGTTTTGGGGTTCACACGCAGCGAAAAATTCAAAATAATTATCCAAAAACCCCTACAGGATTAAAAATAAGTTCCATTAAACTGGGTGTACAAAAGTAAAACCATACCTTAATATGTGTCCTTCTTCTCTGATATTTCAATCTCCAATGACATTCAAGTGTTTGTCCTCTATCAGAAATCCACACATGAATGGTGACCACCATTTAGAGTAGTAGCCCCAAAAAAGATAGAAAATATTTTTCTTCTCTCCTAAAATCTAGAGAACTGGAAAATAGCTAAAACAAAAACCTTCTTCTGTATTAGGGTTTCAACCTCTATTTATATGTTTAGATAAGCCATCACTTAAAATCTTATTCGTAATACAATAATCATATTTAGGCAGTTTAAGAAAATTACACATATGCCCCTATTAATAAGTTATCATATAACAAATTGTAAGTGTTTTTATGTCATGAATTTAATCATATAAAACTCAGTACTCTTGACAAATTGAAGTTACACAAAGGCATTCTTTGTGTGCAACCCAATAGGCTCATGCAACATTGGTAGTGAACCAAAACCATTTTGATTCATAACTCATAAGCGATATCTAGCAAAGCATTATGACTACCCATGTTCCATGAATATCAAAATCGATACAACCTAATGAATAACATATATCATATCCTTTTATCATGCGATATCCTTAAATTAAACCTAAGGCATGGAAATACACCCTTAATGTTCAATTGTAATAGTATCGATCTTGAAGTAGACTGAAAACATCCAAATTACATTGATAATACAAATTCATTTGGACTTGGCCATTTAACAATCTAACGTATCGAGGGATCCACCGATATCTCTCTCTACACAAGAGGGAAAATTTCATCTTCATTATACACCTATTCATATTATTCACATGGTAACCAATCACAATCGTTATAATTGTCTGGTTAAAGACAACGTTTGATTATGGAAAATTAATGTGCTCCTAATATTGAAGTCTATAGTAATCTCAAGTCGAAGGACTAATGTTATACCCATCATTAGAAACATATATGACTTAATCCATGTTATGTTCTCATAGCGTGTTTGCCTAATACCTTGTTCCCTAACAAGTACTCATGAAAAAAAAAAAAGGATGAGAGAAAATAGACAAAATATTTAACTACATTATATTTCTCCTTGTACACTCACCATACCAACATTGTCATAGCAATCAAGCATGGAAGTACATTTGTGAGAGAGATAGGTGTTTTACTATATGTTTGAGGATAAGATGTGCCTTGTGATTTGGAGGAGATCATTTTAAGGCTATTATAGAGAGGATAAATTATGGGTCCCAATTTGAGTATATTTTCTTTCCTTGCTTGATTACTGATCTACTTATCTATTAAAATGTCAAAATAGATATACAATACCACTAGACATCTGCATAAGTAAGGATGATCTGTTAAGAGGTCACGAAGGAAAATTCCACCCATGTCAGTGATCTACGTGTGAATGAAGAGTTGGTAAGAACACCACCATACTTAGTGCACCAAAGTGGTTCCCCTGTTGAAACACATGACAAATGAGGTCAGTCCTTATAGAGTTCTAAAGTGTAAGAAGAGGAATGCCGAGACAAGTGATGCCATTGCTTCAGTACTTGCTGAATCAAATCTTGTTGGAGATGATCCCTTCAATCCTAGGGAAGCATAAAAGAAGGAAATACCTGAGGCCGCCCAAGCATTACCGAATCATCTATTTCAATATCTCCTCACCTTTGTTCAAACTCTGATCCCTCCTCCTTAGTGAGGATCTTGCATGTCTCCCCTTCATCTAAATTTTTCATTATGATATCACAATCGAGAAGAATATATGACCAAGGGGGAGCAGAGGAGAAGTATGATTGCTGCTGGAGTTTATTTTAGTTACTTTTTTGTTACTATTTATGGCTATTTTTTGGAAAGACAATTATTTTTAGAAGACTATCTGTGGGTTTGTAATAATTTTTGCTACTTAACTTTTATTGCAACAGTTATGAAAGTCCATTTATGGCCTATTCGCTTCACCTTCTTAGGTTGGATTAGTTTCATTTGACTAGCTAATTTAATGTTCATTTTGAGGATTAACTATTCCAAAGGACTGTTTCATACCCAATACATGTGACTAAACTAAACCATCATTTTTGGTGTCACTAATTAGTCCTAATGCTTGGGCTTTAAACATTACCTCCCTCTTAAACCAAATCGTTGATATCCACTAGCATGGTACCAACATTTTCTAGCCATTATGCGGCCTCTGGTTTTCTTTATTTAAGGTCAGGTTTCATAAAGATGTTTTGTGTTTTATCATGTATTCGTTTATGATCATCGATTGACTTCTCCTTTTGTTATGTCTTTCACCTTAGCTTTTAATAGTTGGAGAAAGTATTTTTTATAAAAAAGCAACTGAATTAGTTGATGATGGAACATTTTTTAAGTTTCGTAATGAATCTAAGGATGGATGTACTGAAGTTGAAGATATGGTCAAAGAATACAAGGACTTAGTTTCATCGATAGCGAAGTTGTGAATGATCGATAATTAGGCATTGAAGAAAGGTACAAAGGAGACATGGAGAATGATTGATAGAGATGATGTCATCTTCTCGAGTGATGAACTTATGAAAGGTGAACATCATGGTAGAGATGTCATACTTTCTCCAGTTCTCAACTTGTAAGAGGAGAAGATCATGGAACTTCTGTAAAACCAAAATCGAATATGGTTTGTGTTTTAATCGATTTTGATATGGGGCACATGATTTGGGGAACATGAATTGGGGGGTGCATTTTCATTCCACCAACCTTCAAAAAATTAATCATTATTTGAACACACCCAACCAAACAAGTGACCCAATCGAGACTCATCACTTAACCCAACCTACAATCCCATACACAATGGACTATTATACTTATGAAGCAAACATGCCATAAAGACTGCTGCAATAACCCTTTGTTGCAACTAAAGCTAAGAAACTAGAAATTGCTAAACTACTAAAGGTGATAGTGATTATCAGCAGTATAAACATTTATATTATCGTATTTTCATTTTGATTATTTGGATGACTATAATTTATGATACTAATTATGGTCTGTGATGTGATGGATGGTGCATTGGATAGATCCTTCATTGTTATTTTCATTTGGTGATTTACTTTTCACCTGATCTGTTCCATTCAGTCATTTACTATGGTTGTGACAATATAATGACAAAGGGGGAGATTGTTAGTGTCATTATCTATTTTGTTGTCATTAACTATATTGAGTAAATGACGTTGCTTTGTGTGTTTCACGTGCTAATAAAACCACACTAAGATCAGTTACATATTTGTTCTCTAAATCAGTTTTAGATCTTATCCTCGAATCAGTTTGAATTAGTTAGGTATGGATATGGAAAAGGGGATTGCAAAAAGGAGGTGATAAGCAGTTGCAATAGGATCTTAGACTCGATTAGTTGCATATTTGATCTTATCTACTGGAATAGAAGATATGTTGATATCGAAGAAGATGATCTGAGACACAATTACAACGTGAACAGTGTAATGAATTGTGGTTGGTTTTTGAAGATGAAGATGTATCAAGTATTATTTTTGATAGGTTAGATTTGGAGTCCTCATCAGTTTATTTATATTTAAAGTTGGAAGAGTCTATAATGCATCGACTTTATATTTATATGAATGTGTTGGTCACTTTTATATTTATATAACAAAGGAAATTTTAGTATTGCAATGAGGGGGAGCCTCACTGTGCAAGTATCGAGAGACTTGTGTAAAGTCAATGGAGGAGTAATGGATATGAAATGAGGAGCTCGATGTCGTGTCATTTAGCACAAAAATAGTCTCTTTTTCACCGACTATAATTGGTTTGTAGTGAGCCAAGTACGAGGTCAATCCCACATGGATTGGACTGTTCTTTTTAGGTTTAAGGAAAAATGGAGGTTTTGAAAATAAAAGTAAACTAGTAAATCAAATGCATACAAATTAAAACACTTAAAATGGAAATTAATAAATAAAGACTATAGACCAATGCAAGATTTCACATTCTAGGGAACTGATTCGATTGTTGGTTTATCAAATGTTTGTCCTATTATTGATTCTCGTAAATAGGCTTATAGTGACTTTCATCACCTCATTCTCCTCATGTCAGTGGAGGGAATGTGGGACACAACCACATACTAACTAAATTACAAATCCACCAAATATGTCGTAGGCTTTCAACAATTAGTTGCATTAACATTCTATGTGACACCTATCATGAGTGGTGACTAGCATCGTATTATCCACTTGTCACGAGTGGAAATTACAATACACTACTACCCATCTCATATCCTAAATACATAGGGACACACTGGTAGCCAATAAACAAGGCCTCACTTAACACCTAACATAATCCTCCTTACCCAAGCGGGGGTAGGATTACTAGCGATAGTTTCTAACCATGATTGTCATGCACGTGCACTCACATACAAAAGAGAACTCGACTAATTCACACTAAGATGACTTATTAATTATATAAAATGGGTAGTGTAACCATATGCTAAGTTGATTAAATTAGTACAATAGGCTATGGAGTTACCTCGAAATGCATGCCAAGACGCGGAGCATTAGGTGTCGGGTAGTCGAGGGTTAATGGAATCATAAATTTGTTAATTTTGGTGGAAGAAACACTAACCATATGTATCATAATGGGCTTAAAGTAATTTAATTAAATTAAATTAGAAAGGCCTATAATTTGGTTTATTAAATTAAAAACCATGAGATTTCTCTAAAGATACGTATTGGCACATCTTGAAACCATGTGAGTAGCAAATTGTTGTCACTTAAGTTGATTGAATGGTGATTTAGTGGGATAGGTGGCAAGAGATAGGCCATGAGATGAATCTCGGGATACGTTAATACATGGAGATCAATAGCTAGAAATCAAACCCACCTTAATATATATAGTTGGAATGATGAATACATGTAAACCATGGTTTCATTTACAAATTTTGCTAGAGAAAAAGAAAGCTTGCTGGAAGATAAGGAATTTATGGATGTTGATGGAGAATTGATCAAGCTAGAGTGGTACATAACTTAGGTAACACCACAACACTAGCGACTTAGCTTAAATTTGATGTTTTGGTGGAAAATTGATACTTGAGGATTTAGTCACTGATGTTGATGAATTCTTGATTAATTACAACTATAATTATGGTTTCAAATGAGAATTTACAACTAATTTTGAAAGAATTTGAGTTTTGTGTGAATTTTGAAAAACTAGTGAAAATCATGGGTTTGATGATTCTGATCTAATTGATGTTGTTTTATAGGTTTAAATAGTGTTTTGAAGTTTGTAATATTTGGATGGTGGTTTTGTTAGGCTTGGTTAGCTAATTGAGGAGTTAGGGATTAAATTCTCGAGTTGAGAATTCTATCAAAAAGCGCAGTTAGCACGCCAACCACGCTAGCTAGCGTGCTAACTAGTCTAGGCAACGAACTTTTTTTCAAAATGAATAATAGTAGCACTCTAACTCACCTAGAGCGCTAGTTAGACCCATCAGCGTGCTAATGATTGGTGAAAGTTGAATTTAAGGACTAATTATGGGATTCTTGACTTAATAAAACACCAATCAACATGAATCATGCTAAAATTAGAAAATTGGACTTTAGGGACTTAGAGGATCGTAGCTCGGGTATAGGGGAGCTAGTCGGGTCAGATTCGAGAGTTCAGGGGGAAGTTGGAGAGCGGTTTGAGGTTTGTAAAACCCACAGGAACCTCACATTAGTATTTATTACATTCATTACTATATTTCTATCTTGTTCAATGTATTCTTGATTGTATTCCTTGTTCGCTTCAGTTATCTATATTTTTGTCACTGTTTGAACGGTTGGTAGAGTTTACTCCCTGCAGGGTATTTTGTGGTGTGTTTATGCAACGCTAGACCATAGCATGTGTATCAAGAGTTCTCTGTGGATAACGACCCAAGCTACTTTATTAGTACATTTGTCGATACGTCGTGGTTCTACGTCGGCCACCGAGAGGACCAAGGGATGGGACAGTTGGGTGCGCCCACTAGAGGGATCCTTGAGGGGTATCCGAAGTATGGTCTAGTCTACTTGGAACAGGCATACACATTTGGGCTTTATTATTATTTACGCATGCGATGAGCCATTGACAGTTGTCTGTTTACATTCCGCAAGTGTTTTCTAACGGTATTTATTAGATTTCCTTTACTTATTCATATGAATCTTAGTGAATTTCTTGGGATTTTACTTACTGGACTCGTCATCTGTTTTGTTGTGATGGCTGACTGCAGATCATTTTACGAGTGACGGTTAGGAGATTCTTGGTGACTATATCTGAGTTCACCCACTGTTCGGCACGCTACTCGTAGGTGTGTATTTTAGTGTATATATTGTGATATTTCATGTTTATGGGAGACCGATGAATAGGTGTACTTGTATATATTTACTTTTATTACCTTATATACATAGTAGGACTGATGCTCTATAGAACCTAAAAGTTAATTAAATACATGTTTATATAGCTCGGCTAAGACTTGAATAAGCTACAAACAATTGAGCTTATGGAATTTAAAGACTTAAGGAGATAACTTAAAACTAATATGTACAATCGATTAACTACACTGGTAATGTACCATGGACATGTATATCGAGAC
Organism: Stephania cephalantha; assembly: GCA_039657325.1. Taxonomy (NCBI): domain Eukaryota; kingdom Viridiplantae; phylum Streptophyta; class Magnoliopsida; order Ranunculales; family Menispermaceae; genus Stephania; species Stephania cephalantha. The sequence continues at coordinate 25,226,215 of CM077578.1, read as the reverse complement.
ATGAGATGGATGGTCAAGTGTCAGACACGTGTAGCTGGGTCACATGGCATGGAACACACGCCAGACGACACCCCAAAGCGGCCTAGGGGCACGGTCTGCCACAGCAACTTCCCTTGGTTACTCGCTTGGCCAATCTAAGCGGAAACGTCATATAACCTATCTCACACTACTTTTGTAATAGGATCAATTGCTTCGTCATCCTCTATTAGTGGGTCCCTTTGGATGAGGTGGTTGGCTCTGTGGTGCTACCGGTAATTGTTGTCCTTTAGGCATAATGTTCTGGTAGTTCTGATTCCTGGTTGCATAGTTAAAGTTTGGATTTATGTCCTTACCTCTATTGAAGTTACTTTGCTACCCAAATTGCCTTGCAGGTGGTCCCAAAAATCGCCCTATTGCCTTCATCTGCATAGTATCCTTGCGGAGTGAAGGACACTCATCTATAAAATGACAAAGCTCGAAGAAAATTCCACAAGCCTTCGCTTTTTCCTTATATACAATCATCTCTTTAGCAAAAGACTTGAGTTCTAACAACTCATCCTCTAGTCTACTCTGCTCTAAAGATATTGTAGCTCCTCGTCTCTCACTAGTTGGTCCATATTGCTTAGCTTGGTAGGCTACCTTTTCTATGTATTTCCTAGCCACAATCAGTGTGATGTCAGATAAACTATCGTTGCATATAATATTGAAAAGCCTTTTCTCATTATATGCGAGCATTTCTTAGAAGCTTTCCATTAGAGATTTCTCGCTGAAGGGATGTTGTGAACAATCTTTTAAATCTCTCCTAGTACTATGACAACGACTAATCATCCTTCATAATAATTTGGGATATGTCCCCCCGAGTTAAGTATTCCTCTTGGTTGGCATATAGTCATCCTAGAACTTCTAATGTAGCTCATTCTAGTATATGATGGAACTAGGCTAGTAAGTGGAATAACAAGTCATGTGCAGCGTCCTTGAGATAGAAACGAAATGCCTTCAATCTCACTAGATTAACATCAATTATAGCAAGCTTCATGCCTACTATCACCATCTCAAACTCTCTATGAAGATTCTGAGGAACCTTATTCTCTTTCCCAAGAAACTCAGGCAACTTATATATCAACTTTTACTTCAACTCGAACTGACCGGAGGCAGCCGGATATTCAATACATTGTGGTTTTGAGCCTCTTTTGTAATGGTTCACTTCCCTGAAAGTGAGCTCTCTTTCCAGCCTCGGTTCTAGCCCTGCATTCTGCTAGTTGTTTTACCTAGCAGCATGCACAATTAGAGGATTCTAGACGTATCATATTATCCTCTATAATCACCCTTGACTATTATCTCCTTCTATTAGTTTTGTTCCTTATCCAACAAGTCTGATCAATCTCTGGATCGTAAGGATCAAATAAGTTCTACGAAAGTGAACATCTATGACATGTAACCACATAATAAAAATAGAAAACCAAAAAGAAAACAATTAGCAACAATCCCCATCAACAACACCAAAATTTGATGGCGCGTCATTTAACACCTAAAATTGTCTAGTTTTCACTAACTACGATTGATTTGTAATGAGGCAATTACGAGGTTGATTCCACAGGGATTTAAGTGCTCTTTTCAGGTTTAAAGGAAAATATGGGTTTTGAAAACAAAACTAAACTACTAAATCAAATGCATAAAAATTAAAACACTTAAAATAGAAATCAATAAATAAAGACTCTAGACCAAGGCATAATTTGACATTCTAGGGAACAAATTTGATAGTCGATTTATCGAATGTTTGTCCTATTATGGATTCTCGTAATTGGTTTATAGCGACTTTCATCACCTCGTTCTCCTCATGTCACTGGAGGGAAGTGCGATATGACAACATACTAACTAGATTTGCAAAGCCACCGGATATAATGTAGGCTTTCAACAAACTATCAGCCTTAGCGCTCTATGAGGACAACTATCATGAGTGGTAACTAGTGTCGTATTGTTGACCTATCATGAGTGGAAATCATAATACACTTCTATCCATCTCATATCCTAAATACACAAAGATACATTGGTTGCCAACAGACAAGGACCCCATTTACCACCTAATGTAATCGTTCTTACCGAGCGGCTAGTAGGATTACTGGCGATAGTTTCTTACCATGATTGTCATGCAAGTGCACTTACACAACAAAAGTGAAGTAACTTAAAGTTTAAAATCGTAATAAAAAACCTCGAAATAACAATACAAATAAGAATACGAAAATCCGTAGCAAACAAGTTAAGAATTGAAGCACATAAACATCACAAATCTATGAATCCCTAAAACTCAAATATCTTGGCCTGGATGGTGGAACTTAGCCATTCATAATTGTAAATAAAAATCAGAAATTTATTAAATATATAAAACTTACAAAACTTTTCCGCACAAAACTACAAAAGAAAAACCTATAACCAAAACTTCCTCTCTGGAACGCTATAGAATTCCAAATCTAGAACTCTCGGTCTTTGGCACTCTCTTTTTCGTTCTGAGGCCTCATATATAAAGTAGGAGGATGATAAAATAATATCTAAATAAAAAATCTTGGAGAAATAACCGAATTAACTCCAACAATATTTGGATATTCCTAGTGTCGTATGTATAAAATGCTAAATAGCTGAGAAATCTCTACAACATCGCTGCGTTGCTCTATTTTTGTCTCATTTTATTCTTGAATCGAGGCCAGCAATGTGCCAGCGCCCAACGTACATACCCTAAATTAATATGAAGATGTTTGGTTTTTCCTCGAGATACGAGCTTCGTCTTTTGATCTCCTAGGTCATCACGAGGCTTTTCTTGTAGTATTTCTAGTGAGTTTCCTTCAATCTAGCCACTTTTAGTCCAACAATTCCTTGGTGATTTAGCTTTATGTTTACATCTCTGCCAAGACGTTAAGCCTATTTTTAGTTTTTTAACTGAATGTAAATGGAAATCGCTCCTTTTTGTACAAAAGCCTATTTTTACCTTAAAATAGGAAAACAAAGATTTAACAATATAAAAGATGGTAAAAGTCATGAAATTAGTGGTAAAATCACCCTAAAATATAGCATGAATGAATGACTTATCAAAGCTCGGTGAGGGAGTCACATGAAGAGTCACGAATCCATTATTCTTTACTTAGTGGATTTTACATCTGGGCTTGGCCTCGCGGATGTAGGTCGTGGATCGAATTGCATAAACAAGTTCCTTTTGTCTCGTTTAATTAACTTACTGATTATTTTGTTTAAGTAATTGCATTGTTATCTATTTCCCAACTACAAAATTTGGTTATTTTTAGTTCATTGATCTTTGTGACCAATTTGCCAACCTCTCTTTGAAAATTCTCAACAAATGTCCTCGAAATAGTTAGACCCTCTTGCGTTAAGTTAACGCTCTCTTCAACTCTTTATTTTTTTGCCTTCAACTCATTCGAATTTGACATTAATCACGTTTCTTAATGTAGCGAAAATCTTTCAAATTGAATTTCTCAAAAAACCACAAACAAACAACTTAGGGCTAGAGAATTAAGAACTAAATTTTCAAAATAAAAAAACTCAAATTTCTCATTAAATATAAAAATCGCCGAATTACAGCCAAAAGGGTGTTTTATATAGCAAAACCCTAATTTTGGCAAAAAATATTAAAAGTCTAAAACGCCCTAAAACATAAACTAGACAAAATATGAAACCCAACACCACAAACAGAGTCAAAAATGAAAATTCCTACTAAAAGTTATAACCGAACAAAAAGTTTCCAAAAAAAGTAAATCCGCAATTTGGGAGGCTTAAAGTAAGGAATTTGGCCAAAAAATGTCGTTCTCACTGTAATGTTTTGAATAATAATGACCACGCCGTTTCCAATAAATCCATGTCTTTGAAACCTCAAGATTATTTAGTCGGTCCTTCCAAGACTTTCTATTTAACTATACTTCTAAATAAAATGTATTCTAATTAAGACCAACTTCCTAATTAATTACTAATATAGTTGTAATTAAACTCAACTTCCTAAATAAACATTTGTTGAGTTTGGTGTGCATCCCAACTCATCATGCTGACCCATACGAAATTGATCTTCATTGTTCTGGATCATAAACCCCCCATTGAGAAAAATCTGGCCTTAGATTTCCGTACCTTTCCGTGACCTTCGATCTGAAATAAACTTCTCCTCAAAACTAAGTTTGATTAGAAGGACAATATGAAATAAGAAAAAGTTATCAGTCACACTTTCAAGACCCACCAAATTGATGTAATCGAGAAAGTCTTGAGAAACTTCATTGACGTCGACATTACCCGCACATCCTAGTTAACGAACAAAAATGTTTTATGAATTTGACTTCTTTTCTTGTAAAAACTTCAATGAAACATTGATTGATGGTTGCATCGTCAACCACCACTTGCACTTGGTAACTTGTAGAGAGTGGAATATGCGTAACAGCACGCCCCGCATCTCTAAAGACCACCACTTTGTCTTTGATGAAGCCTTAGTCGTTGTCGTCAAAAATTGGTGGCTCATCAAAGTTGTCATAATCAATTCATCTTCCCTATTAGAAGAGAGATTTCATTAAGTTTCTTCAAAAATTATATGGTCTTTTCGACAGTTTGGGATAGTGATCCTATAAATTCTTAGCAACTCTGCCATCCATGCAAATAACTCATTAAGTTGCACACACATTTTTTCTGCGATGCAAGAAATTGAGTGAAAAACAGCTCGGCTCGGACTTGGTCGTCTCATTGATAAACATCGTCGACTCGTTGTTGGTTCTAGTTCCACTTCGACGTCATGATCCACTCCAAATCATAGTTTGATGAAGGCTCAGAAACCTATTAACACAACAAGGATCTTCTAAATTGAATTGCTAAAAAACCATGAACAAACAACATAGAGCCAGAGAATTAACAACTATATTCTCAAAAGAAAAAACTCAAGTTTTTCATTAAACATCAAAAATCCTCGAATTACTGTCAAAAGGGTGTTTTATATAGCAAAACCCTTATTTTTGCCAAAATTAATGAAAGTCTAAAACACCCTAAAACATAAACTAGACGAAATAAGAAAGCCAACGCCACCAACGGTGTAAAAAATGGAAACTTCTAATAAAAATATAACTGAACTATAATTTTCCCAAAATAGTAAATCCACAATTTCGGAAGCTTAAACTAAAGAATTTGGCCAAAAAATGTCGTTTTCACAGTTATGCTTTGAGTATTGATGACCACGTCATTTTCAATAAATCCATTTCCTTGAAACCTCAAACTTTTTTAGTCGGTCCTTCCAAGACTTTCTATTTAACTATACTTTTAAATAAAATATATTCTAATTAAAATGAACTTCCTAATTAAATAATAATAAAGTGCTAATTAAACTTAACTTTATAAATCCACATTTATTGAGTTTGGTGTGCATGCCAACTTATGTTGACGGTCGCATCGTCAACCACTGCTTGCACTTGGGAACTTGTAGATATTGGATTATTCATGACAACACGACCTTCATCTCTAAAGACAACCCCCATATCTTCGATGAAGAATCAGTCATCATTGTCAAACTTTGGCGGCTCGTCTGAGTTGACATAATCTTCCTTGTCTTAAAGTACACCTTCCCCATCAGAAGAGAAATTTCCTTCCATTTCTTCAAAAACAATAAGGTATTTTCCACAGTTTAAGATAGAGATCCCTTGAATACTTAACAACTCTACCATCCCAGCAGATAACTCATAAGTTGCACACACAATTTTTCGTGCGATGCAAAAAATTGAATGAAAAACTGCTCGGTTCGAACTTGATCACCTCGTTGATGACATCTTTGACTCGTAGTTGGTTCTGATTCTTCTTTGGCACCATGATTATATCCAAATCATGGTTGCTGAAGACTCTGATAGCTATTAATGCAAGGAGGATCTTCCAAATTGAATTGCTCGAAAAACCATGAATAAACAACCTATGGCCAAAAAATTAACAACTAAATTATCATAAGAAAAAGCTCAAGTATTTCATTAAACATCGAAAATCCCTGAATTACAACTAAAAGGGTGCTTTATATAGCAAAACCCTACTTTTTGTCAAAAGTAGTAAAATTCTAAAACGCCATAAAACATAAACTGGATGAATTAATAAACCCAATGCCATAAACGGAGTCAAAAACGGAAACTCCTAGTGAAAGTTATAATCAAACTAAAATTTTCCAAAAATTGTAAATCCCCAATTTTGGAGGCTTAAAATAAGGTATTTGGCCAAAAAAACTCAGTTTTCACAGTTAAGATGTGAGTATTGACTAGATCGTTTCCAATAAATCCATTTCCTCGAAACTCCAAAATTCTTTAGTCGGTCCTTCTAAAACTATCTATTTAACTATACTTCTAAATAAAACATATTCTAATTAAAACCAACTTTATAATTACATACTAATATAGTTCTAATTAAACTCAACTTTCTAAATCCACATTTGTTGAGTTTGGTTTGCATGCCAACTCATCATGCTCACCCACACGAAATTGATCTTCATTGCTCTACATCATTTTCCAACATTTAGGCAATCATATCTGATAAAATCTCGAACATCGAAAAAGTCAGCTGTATAAAATACATAAGTAACTAAAATGTCAAGTCTCACAAGAAATATTCACCAACTCCATGGTGTTGAATCGCTAGTCTTAAGCCCAATTGTGAAAGAATTATGTCTCGTGATCTGATGACTTGCTCATCTACTTGGAATAGCATGCCTTCCTTTTGACTTTTTGTTGATCTACAATAACATTGGTGACCAAGACAACCTTAGTGAAGAATCTTGTTAGTCTTAATTAATAGCTATGTATCCTCTAACTTGCTCTTCTACTACCATGTTCGTCGATTTTAATTAGACGTACTTGGTGTTCAGTCTCATTGTTCTTATTTTTTAGGAGTGTTATTTAATCCTTAGAGATGTATAACAGTAATAATGGAGAAGTTGCCTCTTATATAAATTGTAGGGGTATAATTAAGTTGGGTTTTTGTTGCTAAGTATGTATTTTGCTTTTTGATTTAGCATTTTTTATATTTAAATTTTTTTTGAAGAGTTATTAATTTGTTTGGCGTTGTGATCAGCTTATCATCCACAACTAAACATTCAAGTAATAGAATGAAATTGGACATGTGGCAAGTTATGTGTGCTAAGAATAAGAGTTAAATAAATGATGAATTCAAAGAAGTTGCACCTTTAGATATTGACAACAACAATGAAAGCAAACAATGCAAGCAATGAGTGTCAACACTAAAGGGTTGAGGAACACAAGAGAAAGTCATGTGCTAGGGAGAAGGAATCAGATGAATACAAAAAAATAGAGAAATCAAAACGAAAGAAAATGATCACACGACTGAAAAAAAGCAAAAGAGGTGAGAGAAATGGACTGCAGAACTCCATCAGAAGTTCTTCAATGCTCTTAATCAACTAGGAGAGGAAGGTAAGTATTGATACATATTTTATCCTATCTTCTTTTCATTGGTGTTTTAATTAACAAGTATGATTTGAGTCATCTGGATGTAAACCGTTCTATTGACCTTGAAACCTTATTCTATGTATTGATTAGTTGAGTCATTATCATTTATCTATGCTTATGCATGTATTTTTATCAATAAAACAATATTGAAGTGCTGCTACATTCTTGAATGATTAGTTGCTTGCTTGTTTGACCAACTAAGTTAATATATAGTCATTCTCAATAGTAGTTATTGATTTAACATGTTTTTATCCTAGGAACATTTGCAGTTGTATTAATTTAATGCTATATGGTTAAAAGCAAGTCAACCAGTACATAATAGAAACGTAAGTGGAGCTACTGCCCTGAGGGAAAAATTTGTGTAGGGAATGAGTGTTAGGAGAAGTATAGTAGCTGTAACTGCATCCACAAATTTTTGGGAAATCCAGATGAAAGAGTAAGTCTATTGCAACCAGAAACTTCTCTCATACATGTCCATCAAATGTTGTAAAATTGAAGATTTTTCTTTTCTGCTCCTATAGAGGCATATAAGTGACAACTTGCTAGTTGCTAGGAAGTTCGATCTCTGTGTAATAAGCTTTGAAACGACCATCAAAGAGAAAACTACTCTACGTTTCTTTAGTTGGCGCTATATCAAATATGACGCGAGAATGATCAGCAAGAGGTCATTCAACAATTCCACAAGGTAAATTGTATCCAATGCCATTTTAGGATTTTTGTTTGTTAGAACATGATGATACAACAACATTTTTTCTTTTCACAGGTTTTTTGCCTGTTTCTCCTCTGAAGGTTAAAATCAGATGTCGAGAAAGGCTTGCCTCTGATGAAAGAAATAATACTCAGTCTCAAGTATAGAAGCAATTTTATAAAGCTTTATTACATAAAGATTTAGATCTTGTTAACAGTGGAGGAGAGCGCAAATGCTTTCTAAATATAACAATGCAACTACATAAATGTGGTAATCATCCTTATCATTTTCATGGTGCTAAACCTAGTTCTACTTATACTATAGTAGAGTATCTTATTTCTAATGCATGTAGGTGTATTTCTATTTAGTTCGTGTCAAAGTCATATGTTCTAATTAAAAAATGTGAGAATTCAAGAATTGAAAATGTTGAAGAAACATATGTAACAACTTTCTTAATATTCATTATTCATTCATTTGGTGTGATCTTGTATTTATAGTACACAGTACAACAACCTAACAAACTGTACATGACTAACACATGATCACACTCACTTATCTCACTCACTTATACATTGACATTAGTGTGTTACTCTCACATCCCCCCTCAAGATGGAGGGTAATCCAACTACTCCTAGCTTGGACTTAAGAAATGAAAATCTGTGTTGACTAAATGGCTTAGTGAGACGGTCTACAATTTGATCCTCGGTTGGAACATAACGAACCTTCAATAATCGATTACATCAATCTCGATATGTTAGGTGATAGAGTGAAATACTGGATTAGAGGTTAAAGCACATGCTCCCATGTTATCTGACCCCAGAATAGGCACAGAGGAAAAACTAAATTGTAACTCACGAAAGAGGGATAAAGCAAGGAGACCTCTGCAGCTGCTTGAGCAAGAGCTCTATATTCATCTTCTTTTGAGGAACGAGCTACTGACTGTTGCTTCTTTGATTCCCAAGACACCAAAGTACGCCCAAAGAAAATGCTATAACCAGCTATAGACTTTTGATCATCAGGAGATGAAGTCCAGTCTACGTCAGCAAACCCTGTGATGTTTAAGTTCTTAGATGCTCGAATGTGTAAAGAGGAAAAAAAAGTGCCCTATAGAAAATGTGGAACACGTTTAATAGCTTGCCAATGAGCAGTAGTAACCTCGTCATGTGTGCAAGTTGGTGAAAGCAATTTATGGGTTAAGAAAGTCTCCTCGAGCTTAGTTTGATAGATTGAAGGCTATACTTCTTCAGTGGAATTTCATCAATTCTAAGGCTGACACTTCCTTGTTTATTTACAAACAAGGTGCCTTCATAGTTTACATACTCATTTATGTGGATGATATTCTCATTACAGGCAATTCTTCCAGTTTAATTTAGAAGTTCATCACTTAGTTAAACATAATGTTTGCTCTCAAGGACTTAGTGAACTCAATTTTTTTTAGGTATTGAAGTTACTCGGAATCATCTGGGTTTTATTTGAATCAAGCAGCCTATGTTCAATAATTGATTTGCAAGGCTGGTTTCATAAATCTAAAATAGACTCCTACACTTGTTGTCACTTCCCAACAAATTTACAAGGATGATAGTCCCTTGTTTTCCAATGTCACCTTGTATCAGAACATTCTGGGTGGCCTTCAATTTCTTGTTCACACAAGACCTGACATTGCTTAAATTGTAAACAAGTTAATCCAGTATCAACAGTCACCTGTCAACATCAACAAAGCCCGCTGGTTGAAGCATAAACACAGTCTCAGTAAGTTGCCCATGGAGAAAAGCATTGTCAATGTCCAACAGCCTGACGTTCCACTGAAATGATGTTGCTAACGTAAGAACAAACCGAATAGTAGAAGCTTTAATGACAGGGAAATAGGTGGTGGTGAAGTCAATTCCAGGAATTTGTGTGAAACCTTTGACAACCAAATGAGCCTTGTGCCTATTTACCGTGCCATCAGTGTTCTTTTTAACTTTAATTAACCATTTGTTGTGTACTGGAGTTTGATCTTTGGAAGGAGGAACTAAACCCCAAGTATGATTTTTCTGTAATGTAGCAAACTCAAGTTCCATAGCTTTCAACCAACGTGGACTCTGTAAAGCATCTTTAGTGTTCTTAGGCTCAGAATTAATGTTATTAAGAGCAACTATCAACACTTTTGGTTTGAAAATACCATGTTTGGAATAAGTAATTATAGGATGTATAGACTGTGTAACATTAGCAGTTACAGGAATAGCAGCAGTAGCAACAGGAGCAGATACAACATCAAGAGTTGTAGGTACATAAGGTAAATCATCAACAGCTGGTATTATATGAGATGAGTAGGATTTGGAAGATGGACTAGTAGAAAAATGCAAATTACTTTGAGCAATAGGACTTTGTACATTGAAACCAACAGGCGATAAGGGAGGAGGATTAGTAAAAGTACTTGGGATAGCACGTAAAGCACTACAATTGCTACTTAGAGAGAGAGTAACTGTAAGATGAGGCTGCATTGAAGGATTAGTATTGAAAGTATGATTTTTGTTGCAAGAGAACAACTCATGATAAGGTAAATCAACTTTATTTAACAAGACATTCCTACAAATATAGAGTCTTCCACTAGCGCTCAAGCATTTGTATCATTTGTGACTGGGACTGTAACCAAGGAACAAACACTTTTCATATCTATATTGAAATTTATGATTATTGTATGGCCTCAAATAGGGAAAACAAGTACAACTAAAAACTTTAAGTATATCATATTTTGGTAAAGCCTTCCAAAGCATTTGATAAGGGGATAAACCAGATAAATTTTGAGTTGGCAATCTGTTGATCACAAAAGATGCAAAAGAACAGGCATCCCACCAAAAAGAGTATGGTAACTTAGCTTGAGCTAGAAGAATAAGTGTGGTCTCAACAAGATGTCAATGTTTCCTCTCAGCTCTGCCATTTTGTTGGTGTGTATAAGGTCAAGGATGCTGAAACCGAATTCCATTATCACATAAAAATTGTTTGAAGGGATTATACACTACTCCCCAATCTGATTGAACACATTTAATCATGGTAGAAAATTGATTCTCAACAAGGTATTTGAATTGAACAAACAAAGCCAAAGCTTACTTTTTCTTTCATAGGATAAACCCAAGTGAATCTCAAAAAATCATCAATAAAATGGATATAGTATAAGAAACCATCATTTGATTTTATTAGTGCAGGGCCCCAACATCAGTACAAACAAGTGATAAAGGTGTAGTAGCATCTGACTGTGATCTAGGAAATGGTAAAGAATGTATTTTACCAAGTTTACAAGCCTCACAAAAATTTAACATATGATCTTTATTCACTGATATATTGCAGTTCTTCAATACATGACAGAACACCTGAGAGGAAGGGTGAGCTAGTCTGGCATGCCAAACTGAAGGGGAAAATTTCTTCACTAGTAGCCATTAGTGCTTTATTGTTGTCATGAGGAAATACTGAACTTGAATGCAGCTTTGGATGGAACTTGTATAAGCCATCTTTAAGTGTCCCTTTGAGGATAGTCTCCTTGGAGTGAAGATCTTTATAAAGCAATGTTTGGAATGAAATTCCACAAACATAAGATTATCATTAGTAATCTGTGATACACTGATAAGATTCTTGGCTATGTGAGGTACATATATATTGTTATGTAAGCTCAGATGAGGAGATAAGTTGACTGATTTTATAGTACCAACAGATTAAATAGGAAGCAAGTTACCATTCCCCACACTAATAGAGTCAGTACCTGCATATGGTGATCTATCATAAAGCTTATTCATATCATTTGTGACATGAAAAGAGGCTCCACTGTCAGCATACCAAGCAGGATCAGTCACTGATTTAGATGATGCATAGAACAAATTGGGAGTAGAAGTATTAAAAGATGGTGGTCTATACTAAAAAGCAAACTAATTTGTGAATTATGTATTAGTATTCTGAGTATTGTAGAAACAAATCGATGCTTCATGTCCAGTTTTCTTGCAAATTTGACAAACATGTATATTTCCTCCATTATAACGGCCTCTTCCTCAGCCCTTGTAGCTTCGTCCACCATTGAAACCTCCTCTGTGTCCAGTTCCTCTTCCTTTATGTTGAAATTAACCATACTGCTCATTGGATCGATGACTAATTTAATTGTTTTGTACCTTGATAAAGGTAGCCTTTGCTGTAAGCGTTACATTCATATTCCCAAGATTCATATTGACACTTTAAACTTGTTGAAGCCTAGCTTCAAAACTCAACAAGGAAGCATACATCTCTTGTCATAACGATGGTTTTTCTCGTAAAATAGTTGCATATGTCATGTATTTAGAATCTAAATTAGCAATAGCAATAGTAATGAAATCATAATCACTTATTGATGCACCAGCTGATGCAAGACTATCTACATCTTATTTCAAACGTTACAAATACTGAATAATCATTTTAGATCATTTTATTATTTCTTTTGAGCACCACAAGGTAAGCTATTGCTTGCCAAACCTCATGAGCAGAAGAAGATGCAACTTTCAAAATTAGAGAAATAATAGATGGAGAGATTGAATTCAATATAATATGTAATTGTAATTTATCCTTAGAGTTCCAATCTTGATAACTTGGATTGACAAATTTAGTATTTGCATCAAACTTAGGTGGACAAGGTATTTCCCCCAACAAGATTCCATCCTGATTATATCCTCTAATTGTTGGCATCAACAAGGTTTTCCACATCAAATAATTTGTTTCATCCAATTTAACAGACATTAATTGACTCAAAGAATGACCAAAAGGAGCAATTACAGTAGACGGACCGGCCATTCCTAGACCACTGAAGTGTAGAGACGCCATTGTAGCTCCTGAACTTCTGATTTCAGCACCTTTGTCTCCAAAAATAGTGATGTGTATAGCTCCATCATATCCAGAGTTAGATGCAGATGATTCTGGTCTTGATTGATAAACATTAGTTGGATTAGGATCTTATTCCATGGCTGATCAAAGCATCTCCTGCTCTGACACCATGTGAGAATTCAAGAATTGAAAATGTAGAAGAAACATATGTAACAACTTTTGAATCTTTGTTATTCATTCATTTGGTGTGATCTTGTATTTATAGTACACAATACAACAACCTAACAAACTGTACATGACTAACACACACACACTCACTTATCTCACTCATTTATACATTGACATCAGTTGTTACTATCTCAAAAAATAGTGATAGAGATTTTTGGTTGCAGTTAAAATGGTTTTGATATTTTCACATGTCATTTATTTAGATATTTTTGTTATGGAATATGGATGACCATGCATGTACACCAACATATTGTGTAGTCATGTAACTTGTATGTATCACTTAATAGTACCTCCACTTGTCTATGTATTGTCATGTAACTTGTAATCATCTCCAATGTACACCAACTCTTTCATGTATTGTCTATGTTGCTTGTGATGTGTTGTATGACATGGGGTGTATGTGTTGCTTGTACACATTGTATGAAGTACATTTATCATCATCACCAAATGGCCTATATAAAGGGTGCCACCCTCATTGTAAAAACACACCAAGTTGAATGAAAACTTCTCATTCCAACTATCTTATTTCTTCTCTTCTCCTTTGTAGTAGTAGAAGTTCTTAGTCTTTTATTTTCCTTCTCTAGTTCTTAGCAAGTTCCAATTCAATTTACAACACGTTATCAGCACGAGCTTGCTCTAGCATTAAGGAGATCTTGAAGTTCAAGAAGGCTTGTTAATGATACAAAGCTAGGAAGGTATAACTTTTGTTATTTAAATAAGTTCAATTTATTTCTATATTATCATAGTTGCTTCCTTTATTACATGCATTACTTCTATATGCATACGTTATTCATATACTATGCATTATAACGTCACCGATTGCGAAAGTATGCTCTGTAGTTGCGTCTTGTACGATCTTCTACATCAGAAATCAAAAGTCAATATGTGACATAACTAGTTTTCTCGCTATACTACAAACGATTAATTATGCTCTATTCTTGATTTTTTATATTGCAAATAGTGTTATGAGTTTGGGTTGATAGTGGGTAAGCCTTGTCCCTAGAGTAAAGCTAAACATTGAAAGGGAGATGGGTTATCCCGTTCGAGGAGGCATGGTTTTAAGTAGACTTCGTCTCACCACCCAACCTGGAGGTTGTCCCACCAACTCATACAAGTAGTACATTTTGCATATTAATAATCAAGTTGTGAACATATATTTAATCGTATATTATTTATTTTTTATAAAAGAGAAAAACTATTTACTCAATTTTTTGACATATTTTCAGACTATGGCAAACCTTCAAAAACTTGAATTTGTTGCTCTTGATATCACTGGAAATAATTATTTGCCATGGCAACTGGATGCCGAGATACATCTCCAAGCTAAAGACTTAGGAGAAACTATTATAGAAGGAAATGAAACATCAATGCAAGACCGTGCGAAAGCACTGATATTCCTTCGCCATCATCTCCATGAAGGCCTGAAAAGTGAGTATCTCACTGTAAAAGATCCTCTCACCTTGTGGTTAAGCTTGAAAGAGCGATATGATCACCAAAAGACGGTGATATTTCCAAAAGCTCAAAACACCGGTGAATCTTAGGGCCGCAAGATTTCAAAAACGATCGAGTGAGTATAACTCCACCATGTTCAATATTACCTCTCGTTTGAGGCTTTGTGGAGAAAATATATCGATGAGGCAATGATGGAAAAAACATTCAAGACTTTTCATGCCTCGAATCATTGTTTGCAACAATATCGAGCGCGCCAATTTAAAAAGTACTCAGAATTAATTTCTTGTCTCATGGTGGCTGAACAAAATAACGAGCTTCTATTGAAGAACCACAACTCCCGTCCAACTGGTTCCGCTTCAATTAATGAAGCAAATGCAGCATCCTATAATGACCATAAAAAGGGTCATGGAAAGAAAAACCACGGACGTGGAAATGGGAAAGGATCAATCAGCAAAGATCGTGGCAAACCCTATTCTAAATTTCGTGGCAATAAGTTCCAAAATAAATGGAATAAGAATGATGCCGTTCAGAATAAGGGGAAAAATATTGCTGAAAATGGGCATGCTCGTAATCGTGACCAACCATGTCACAGGTGTGGTCTAAAAGGCCACTGGGCTCATGTATGCCGCACGCCTAAGCATTTTATTGATCTTTATCAAGCCTCCTTAAAGGAGAAAGGCAAAACAGTTGAGATGAACTTCACTGTCGGAGATGGCTCGTCGGACATCAATTATATGGATGTCCCAAATTTTCATGATGATCCAAACACTAATCTCGATATTTTTAATGATCATATGTAACGATTTTATATGATTCTATGTACTGATTTTTGTTATGCTTCTTAGTTATATGTACTAGTTTCTTATTATGAATGAAATATGACTCTTTTTCTAATTTGCCAAACATTATTTGTCTAGATGGATCAACAAATCATGTGTTCAAATCATGAATCAAATAAGAGCGATATATGTCTTGCTGATTGTGCTACAACGCACACAATCCTTAAAAACAAAGAATATTTCTCCAATTTGAACTTAGTTGAGGCTAATGTTCAAACAATATCTAGCATCTCCAATTTGATTAATGGCTCTGGAAGAGCAAATATTATGTTGCTGGGGGAACAACAATTCATGTTGACAATGCCTTATACTCGAAAAATCGGAAGAAATTTACTCACTTTAAAGATATTCGACAAAATGGATATCACATTGAAACCATGAACGAAAATAATAGAGAATTTCTCTATGTCACATTGGTTTCAAATGGGAAAAAAGAAGTGTTAGAAAAATTCCCAACTTTATCCACCTGGATTATATTTTACTCATATAAGGCATGTTGAAACGAATGTCGTCTTAGAAAAGAAAATTAATGATCCAAAGACATTCATTTTATGGCATGACCTAGCTTGGTCATCCAGGATCATCAATGATGCGAAGAATAATTAATAATTCGCATGGACATCCTTTAAGGAGTCACAAAATATTTTCAGCTGGTGATTATAATTGTGCTAGTTGTTCTCAAGGTAAATTGATAGTTAAACCATCCCCAAGTAAAATTGTTGTGGAATCCCAAGTTTTCTTAGAACGCATTCAGGGAGACATATGTGGACCTATTCATCCTCATTGTGGACCATTTAGATATTTCATGGTTTTGATAGATGCATCAACTAGGTGGTCACATGTTTGTTTGCTTTCGACCCGCAATGTTGCATTTGCTAGACTTTTAGCGCAAATCATTAAGTTAAGAGCACAATTCCCTGACAATCCAATCAAGACCATCCGTCTTGATAATGCCGGGGAATTTCAATCTCAAGCATTTAAAAATTATTGCATGTCTATAGGAATTACCATTGAACATTCTGTTCCACATGTGCATACCCAGAATGGTTTGGCAGAATCTCTAATCAAACGCATTCAATTAATTGCCAGACCTTTAATCATGAGAACTAAGTTATCAACTTCAGTTTGGGGACATGCAGTCCTTCATGCAGCATCTATCATTCGTTATAGGCCTACTGCATACCATGAACATTCCCCTATGCAACTCATTTTAGGTCAACAACCAAATATTTCACACTTGAGAATTTTTGGTTGTGCAGTGTATGTTCCTATACCACCTCCCAATAGAACTAAAATGGGTCCACAACGAAAACTTGGGATTTATGTTGGATTTAACTCATCGTCCATTATAAGATACCTTGAGCCCTTAACAGGGGATTTATTTACTGCACGTTTTGTTGATTGTCACTTTGATGAAGCAATTTTCCCACCATTAGGGGGAGATAAGAAGTCAATTCAAAAGGAATGGCGCGAAATTGCTTGGAATGCATCAACTTTATCACATTATGATCCACGAACAAATCGGTGTGAACTTGAAGTTCAAAAGATCATTCATTTGCAACAAATCGCAAATCAATTACGAGATGCATTTAATGATGCAAAACAAGTGACAAAATCACATATTCATGTAAATGCTCCTGCAAGAATTGATGTCTCTGTGCAACAAAATGCACAAGAACCAACGAAACGCTTAAAAGCGTGGAAGACCCGGTTGGTTCAAAGGATACAATTCTTCGAAAGAGGAAAACGGGAGTAAAAATAAATACAAATCAAAATACTCTTGAGAAAGCACAAGAATCCTTTGATAAGGGTTTGTCGAACAAGTTGATTACGATGAGGAACAACTTCCTCTAGAAAAAGAGGAAAAATATGAAAATAATGAGATCTCAATAAATTATTTAAACTCGGTAAGATTTGGGATCGAAATGAAATTGTTCCCGATGATATATTTGCTTTCAATGTGTCCTTTGAAATATGTGAAAATGATGATGATCCGAACCACGATCAAGTGGACGAATGTCAAAAAAGACCGATTGGCAAAAATGGCAAGATGCTATCCAAAGAGCTAAACTCGTTAAGGAAACGAGAGGTTTTTGGACCAATTGTCCAAACGCATGAGATGGCGTAAAACTGTTGGATATAAATGGGTATTTGTACGAAAGAGAAACGAAAAAAATGAAGTTACAAGGTACAAAGCAAGACTTGTAGCTCAAGGTTTCTCACAAAGACCTGACATCGATTATGAGGAAACATATTCTCCTGTTATAGATGCAATCACATTTCGGTTCTTGATAAGCCTTGCAGTCTCTGAAGGGCTTGATATGCATTTAATGGATGTCGTTACAACATATCTGTACGGATCCCTAGACAGTGAGATATATATGAAAATCCCTGATGGATTTGTAATATCCGATGAAATAAAATCAAAACCTCATAACATGCATTCTATAAAATTACAAAGGTCTTTGTACGGATTGAAACAATCCGGACGAATGTGGTACAAACGCCTCAGTGATTATTTACTGAAAGAAGGATATGTAAATAATCCGCTTTGCCCATGTGTCTTCATTAAAAGATCATCAACAGGATTTGTGATTATTGTTGTATATGTTGATGATTTAAATATAGTGGGAAACCACGACGACATCGTTATAACATCCGAATACTTGAAAAAGGAATTCGAGATGAAAGAACTTGGAAAAACAAGACTTTGTCTTGGTTTGCAAATTGAACATTTTTCAAGTGGAGTATTTGTCCATCAATCAAATTATATTGAAAAATATTAAAAAGATTTTATATGGACAAGGCGCATCCATTGAGCTCTCCAATGGTTGTCAGATCACTTGAAGTGGATAAGGATCCATTTCGACCTCATGAAAGTGATGAAGAGCTACTTGGTCCAGGAGGTACCATATTTAAGTGCAATCGGTGCACTTATGTATCTTGCAAATTATACAAGACACGACATTGCTTTTTTTGTCAACCTACTTGCAAGATACAAACTCATCACCAACTCGAAGACATTGGAATGGTGTTAAACATATTTTCCGATATCTTCGAGGAACAAGTGACATGGGTTTATTCTACTCGAGAGGGTAAAATTGAATCTCCAAGGTTATGCTTTGATCTTTGGATTTTTATCGATCCCCACAAGGCCCGTTCTCAAACGGGATATGTATTCACATGTGGTAATATCCGCTTTGTATCATGGAAGTCGATAAAGCAAACTATGGTTGCTACTTCTTCCAACCATTCTGAAGTACTTGCAATTCATGAAGCAAGTCGTGAATGCGTATGGTTGAGAAATATGATTGAACATATTCAAGAATCATGTGGATTGCCTTCAATAAAAGATTCTCCAACCATATTATATGAAGATAACGCAGCATGTATTGCACAATTAAGTGAAGGATTCATAAAAGGGGACAGAACAAAACATATTTCACCAAAATTCTTTTATGCGCATGAGCTTCAGAAGAATGGTGAAATTGATGTCAAGCAAATCCGATCGAGTGATAATCTTGCTGATCTATTCACAAAAGCCTTACCAACTACGACATTTAAAAGGCTTACATATGGTATTGGCTTGCGTAAACTTAAAGACATTGCAAGTAAAGAAACTGAACAAGTTTCACCCATGTTCACATGAGGGGGAGTTATTGATTAATGTATTGCACTCTTTTTCCCTTAGCTATGGTTTTATCCCATTGGGTTTTCCTAGCAAGGTTTTTAATGAGGCAATCTTAACAATATTATGCCCGTCTTAATATTTATGAGAATAGTGTACTCTTTTTCTTTTACTATATTTTTTCCCAGGGGTTTTTCTTAGTAAAAGTTTTAACGAGGCACAATCTCTAAGCAAGTGTCATCCAAGGGGAGTGTTATGGAATATGGATGACCATGCATGTACACCAACATATTGTGTAGTCATGTAACTTGTATGTATCACTTAATAGTACCTCCACTTGTCTATGTATTGTCATGTAACTTGTAATCCTCTCCAATGTACACCAACTCTTTCATGTATTGTCTATGTTGCTTGTGATGTGTTGTATGACATGGGGTGTATGTGTTGCTTGTACACATTGTATGAAGTACATTTATCATCATCACCAAATGGCCTATATAAAGGGTGCCAACCTCATTGTAAAAACACACCAAGTTGAATGAAAACTTCTCATTCCAACTATCTTATTTCTTCTCTTCTCCTTTGTAGTAGTAGAAGTTCTTAGTCTTTTATTTTCCTTCTCTAGTTCTTAGCAAGTTCCAATTCAATTTACAACAATTTTTTTATTATATTCTTTTTTATGGCTTAATTTTGCTTCCCTTATTTATAACTCTGCTTATGTGCTTTTGCAGATGACCTGGATGTTGGATATTTTGGAATACTATTTGATGTTTAAACTAGAGTTGGGTTCTTGGCATCAATCTTGCAACTGCGAACATCATTCTTTACGACAGTGATTGGCAACTTATTTTACTTTTTTTTGCAGCTTTTCTTTTTAAGAATATATTGATTTGATGCCTTGCTTAGGACTTGTTAGTTTGGTTAGTTAATTTTAATGTGTAATCAGTTCTTTTTCCTATGTGAATAAGAATCCTCAAGTGGACTTACAGGCACAAAATTGTGCTCATAGGATTGGGTAAAAGAAGTTCAAGTGCTCAGTCAAAGGTCGATTTTAGATAAATAACTTAGAAATGGGGAAAGTTTATCTTCTTGAATGGGTATGTCAAAATGCACCTATTGCTTGTATTTATGTGGGTATGTACTTCAGATCGAAATCTATGACGAAAATTTGTTTCTTACTACTATTTTTGTTAAATCCCTAGGCTTAGTACCTATATGATAATAATCATGGATTAGAACCTATAGATCCAAGGCTGTCCAAATTTAAGGGAGAATAAGCAAAACAAGTGCAAGGAGTCACCTTAAAGTTCAAAGTCCTCTCTTATCACCGCAATAATATAATGTCCTTGTAGAATATATGCCCCATTTCCTCGATTAATTTACGGACTGTTGTTGAGTTTTTGAAATTATAGTGTGTAGACTTTTGTAATATGGTTTGTAAGAACTTATAATATTCATTTTATAAAACATAATTAGATTTGATTATTATTTTTAGAATTTTGCATTTAATGATTATTTGAAAAATATATAAAACAATATCGAAATTTTTATGGTAGTTCATCTTTTATCAAGAAAAAATTTTATTGCTAAAAAGTCACTTCTAGCGAGAAAAAAAACTCATTGTTTAAAAGTCACTTTTAGTAAGAAAAAAATTCATTGGTAAAAAAATACTTTTAGCCAGGGAAACATTCCATTGCTAAATGTCACTTTTAGTAAGAAGATATTTCATTGCTTAAAGTCACTTCTTGCAAGGGAAAAACTCTATTGCTAAAAGTTACTTCTTGTAAGAAAATTTTCTATTGCTAAAAGTCACTTCTAGAAATAATAAAATTCCATTGCTAACAGTCACGTCTAGCAAGAAAAAAATCCATTGCCAATCAAGATTGTTAGCAAGAAAATACAAATTTTCTTGCTAAAGACCTATTCTGACGACACTTTAGCAACGAGCTAGCGACAAAACTTTATTTCTCAATAAAGATCATCAGTGACAAAAGTTTACTTTTAGCGAGGAAAGTTTTCATCACTAAAAGCCTTTTCTTGTTGTAGTGTAAATGAAGTACACTAAAACAAATGTATTTTTTATAACACAAACTTGATGAAGATTTTAGAAACATGTCATAGAAATTGATTTAAGATGACAGTATTGTTAAAACATATCATAGAAAGAGTAATGAAATCATTTAAGTGTAATGGTTTTATTGGATAACATTAGAAACAATATTCAATAACAGTTTTGCAATTATCATAACAAAATATGAGTTAAAATAAAGTATGAAATTTTAATTCTCACTTTACTTTTTGTTAATTCAAACAAAAAAAATAAAAATAAAAAACTCTGCCACTTACGTTCAACTTTGTTTCGCTCGCTGGCTCCATCGCTCGTGCCTCACATGGCCAATCCACTCGCGTTCCTCTCCTTCAAACGATATCACCAAAATCTAGGGTTTACTTTTTCTCCTGCACCTCCTTTAATTTCCTCTATCTTTCCGGTCTTTACTATCAATCTCAATATTCTTGGCATTCATGGCAGAGCAATGAAGGTCGAGATGATTGAAGAATGAGATAACAATTTGTTAGTGAGAGACCTAGAGGAAAATTGGTTATAGAAGACAAAGAAAAATTGATCGGCTGTGAAGTCGATTCATCGAATGTAGATGCTCAAAATTGCTTGTATTCTCATCCACTACCTCTGCTCGCGTGATTCGTCATTGAATGGTAAGGAAAATGAACCAAACAAGCCAAACGATGTTGTAATCGAGTTTGATTTTGGCTGTTGTTCCCGATTTAAGGTTTTCGCCTTGTTTGTTTCAAAATTGGTCTAGTTCAAGGGATTAAAGAATTAGTCCATCAAATTAAAATGTGAATGTCATTGCGTGATTTTAAATCGATTTTTAGTTTATTCACAATTATCTTGTTGAATTTTTGGTGTTTACATTAGATCGGTGAGTAGTGAGTTGGAGAGATTCATGGAGATCGATAGGAACAATACTTTTGCTATTATAGGCCATCAAAGCTTATAAGAAATCGATAATGAATTGAAGGATTCACAATTGCACAAAAATTTTGGTTCATATTACATTTTCTAATCATTTTTTGAGTTTACAATGATTTTTCTGTTGACAAAAGCTCTTCTTACGATGACAATGATGCTTTCCCTACAAAATATTGCATTGAATAGAGACGGGCTATGTAATGGCTCATGGTTATTGACACCGTTACCTCGTTTAATTTCTCACTCGGTCGCCAGTTCAGGCTCAAGTGGACACCTCATATAGCCTAGATCACGACTAATTTGGCATAAATCCTTATTTTTGTTTTTTGCTTGCATAATTGAGATGTTAATTATTATGTATTTCATAACTCATCGCATGTATGTATTTATATTGCAGTACCGTGTAAGGTTGTGTGACGGATAAATGGCTCGTAAAGTATGTCAATGCGGGTACTCGGTAAGCATGGTACGAGTACATTAAGTTTCAAAATTCTAACTTAAATAAAATTACTAGAACAAAGGTGATTATGGCATAAAATTGATTATCAAACTTTAGGCTAAGTCATAATAATCAGGTACATCAAGGATTAGAGCATCTCGAGATGTGTGCCGAGACGTAGGGCATTAGGTGCAAGATAATTAGGTACTAGATGAAGTGGTAGTACACCAATTGAAGACCCTAAATAGCTTACATATTTATAAAAATGCCTAAGTTAAATTAATTGAATCAATTGCTTACAAATGTCTATAGTTGGATGAAAAAATTGATGTCATAGATTTGCCTCGATATTTGCACTATAATGGAATCCTAGGAGATTTGAGTTAGGAATTGGTGTCAAGAATATGGATGTTAGTGGAGTAGGAGCTAACAAGGACCATTAGATTGACCTCAAGATACGTGATCACAATTGATTCTAACATAACCTATATATAGCTATGTTAGTGGAAAAATCTCTTCATGCAACAATAAGAAAGTTTGTTCTTGGACTACAGTGCTAGAAAACTCAGTACGAACAAGGAGGAATGGAGGCCATCTACTAAATGAATTAAGCTAGGAAGATCAAAACTACGGTAATCATTTTCTCCATCTTTTTTTCACAAAAATGAGCTTCAAAATTTGAGTTTTGATTCAATAATGAATTTCTAAATTTTCTCACTAATATTATGAGTCTCTTTATGATTGGAGAGTTCAATATGTTCCCCATTTTAAGGATTTGAAACTGATTTATCAAATGGATTGTGTTCTTAAAGATTCTTGATGCAAGCATGTTAAGTTTTTTACCTATCCTCTCTAATTTGAGTATAACTCTCTCATACAAACTTTAAATGGGGCGCCTCATATGTCGTTAAAAAGCTTAATCAGAGATCTACAACTTTGCCTTTGGAAAAATCTCAAAATTTAAATTCCTTCTAGCTCAAAAATGCTCTGCAATTAGGTTGTTTAAATATTGATACTGGATTTTTTAAATGAAGTTTGACAAGGCATAACTCTCTCAATTCTTATCGGAATGAGTTCATCCTTTAATGTGTTGTTTTTGGTTATGTTAATTGTCTTGTGACAAAAAATCATGAGTTTTGTGCTATAAATTGGAGAAATGATTTTTACAAACTTCCCAGTTAGATTTTGATTCTAATTCAAGCTATTTTTGTAAAAGTTTGATATCTCTTTCGTTTTAAATAAGAATTTTGCAAACAAGGCGCTTTCAAAAAGGTAAGACTTAGAGCAAAACTTTTCTATTAAGTGTCTTGGATAATTTGGAATTATAATGGTCTAATTCGCACTGCAATATATGATCCCAAATTGAAAGTTGAAACTTTATTTAGTCTTTAAGCGGCCTTTTGGGAACAGAACTCTAAAACTAATTTAAACACCTCAATTCCCTCTAAAACACTAGAAATGGTTCCAATGGACTAGGGGCTATGGTACTGTAGGTAGGAGCATAGCAGGGTCGGACCAAGATGTTTTA
Source organism: Stephania cephalantha (assembly GCA_039657325.1). NCBI lineage: Eukaryota > Viridiplantae > Streptophyta > Magnoliopsida > Ranunculales > Menispermaceae > Stephania > Stephania cephalantha. The sequence continues at coordinate 25,202,158 of CM077578.1, read as the reverse complement.
AGGGCTTCGGAATGCGATTTGAGGTGCGTAAATCCCTTTTGAAACACATCTTGAGTATTTAATTGTTTCAATTGTGCTATCTAGTATTCTTTGCTATTCATTTTCCATATTCTATCACTGCTTAGTTTTGTGTAACAATCAGTAATCTTGTTCGTCCCGGGGTTTATTCGGATGTTGTATTGTACGGGCTTTAGTATGCTAGACCATAGCATATGTCATTTGCGACCTCTGTGAATGGCAACCCCGAGCTGGTGACCTTATCGGTGCACGTGTTCGGTGGGTTGAGATACAGATCGATCCTCTGCTAGTAGTCTAAATGTGAGCCAGTGTGGTAGAGTCATTGAATTGTCAAGATTGATGACGTATGGTCTAGTCTTCTACACATGATAAAACTATTTGGTTTAATTTGTGTTAGTCATGCATGCGATTATCTTAGACTTTCTTATTTATTTCTTTATGTTTATTTAACATTATTCTTGGATTCTTTATTATTAAATGTTCGGTGGTTTCTTTTTAAGATTTTACTCATTGGACTCATCATCTATTTTGTTGTGATGACTGAGTGTAGATCCAAGTACCAGTAAGGGCAAGGAGATCCTAGACGACTATCTTTAATTGCCTAAATTCCAGAACTTACTAGTACATGTTCATTTTGATATTTGGTTTTACTTTTGGGGCATGGGAGATTTGATAGATATTGGACATGTATATATTTATGTATATAATTACTTACCACAGTATGATGTCACATGATATATAATGTACTTTATTCTGGGCTTTCCATAGTAGGACTGACACTATATATTACTTGAAAGTTATTAAAAATCTGTAATTATGCTATGATATGACTTCCGCTTTAAATTACTGGTTACCTATTTGAAACTCTAAAAACATCAAGCCATACATGTAACTTAATGATATCTTGAATAATTGATTAATATAATCAATGATTAATGAGATAGCACAACTATCGAGAACCTTTGATGTGATGATGATGTTGGTAGGCTGCAGGACCCGCGTAGCAGCACACCTGGCAGCCTTAGGGCACGAGGTCGTGACACCCACCGCAAGCATAAGAGCTCTCTTGTAGTAATAGTGCAATCGATTTACGTTTATCATGGATATCATCCTCAAAGAAAGGTTTTTGCACTAGTTGTGTATTACCTGCATAACTTGAATTATTGCTAAGGGGTTGCACTTTTTAATTGGTTTTTATCCTAAACTAAACAATCTAACAAATCACTTCAAACTTTAGTTGACTTGTTATATTAAGGATTTCTTAGTTCACAACTTCACCTAAGTAATTTAATATTATGCTTTGTATTCATGTTTAAATCTCAATATGTTTCATGCAATATCCTTCTATGTGGTTGTCTCCTCTTTGTTTACCTTATCCTAACACCTATTTATTGTTGGGGCATGTGCCCTAGGTCAATCCATTAACTGTCTTTATGAATACTTTTAGTTAATAAAATAGAGGATTTCATTTGTTGTTTATTATAATTAATTTGCATGTTTACATTATAATAAGATCCATGAGTATTTACAAAAATATCCTAAATGTCCCTAGTCGATCATTATACTGGGAACTATGATGAATTAAGACTAGTGTGAGTCTTGATTGATGATCATATGATGATTATACGTATAGGGATACGAATCAAGATCACGAGTACTTGTTAGGGAACAAAGTACTGGACCGACCTGCTATAAGAACATCACATGGATTATGTCATAGTTGTTTCTCATGATAGGTATATTTTTAGTCCTCTGACTTGAGATTACCAGAGACTTCAACATTAGGAACACAGTGATTTGACACAATCAAACGTTGTCTTTAACCGGACGATTATAAAGGTTGTGATTGGTTACTGTGTTAGCAATGTGATGAAGTTGTGTAATCAAGATATAATTTGTCCCTCTCATATAAAGAGAGATATCCTGTGGATCCCTCGATGTGTTAGACTGTTAAAAGGCCTAGTCTAAGTGAATTGATATTGATCAATGTCACTTGGATGTTTTCAGTCTACTTAGAGATCGAGACTAGGACGATTGAACATGTTGGATGACAATTCTATGCCTTATGTTTGATCAAAAGGATATCGTGTGACAAAAGGATGTTATATACATTATTGATTTGGTTGTATCGATTTGATATTCGTACAACTTGGGTAGTCATAATGTCTTGCTAGAGGCCGCTTATGACTTGTATACCAAAATGAGTTTTGGTACACTGCCAACGTTGTATGAGCCTATTAGGTCGCACGCTAAGAATGGTTTTGCGAGATATTAAGATGGTTCAGAAAAATGAATTTTATATGATAAAATTCGTGACAGAAACGTCCTTGTGGTGTATTACACTTATACTTCTTTAAGTAGGGGTATATATGTAATTTACTTAACCGTCTATATACAAGGGTTGTATAAATAGACGCTTTAAGTTAAAACACATATAGGAAAGATTAAGGGCCGAAACTCTATTTTCGTTTTAGAAACGAATTAGGGTTTTCAGTACGCTCGGATCGTTTTGGAGAGAAACAAAAGTTTTGGTATTCTCTCGAAGCTAGTACTACGAATCTCGCCGCCGTTCATGTGTGGAGTCTTGGTAGTAGGGCGTTCGTCGTTAGGGCGCCTTAGAGATCAATCAACCTTCGAAAGGTATATTGCGACCGAGGTATGATTAAGTTTTCATGGTTTAAACGTTTTTAATGGAATTAGATTCGGATCCTATTGGGGTTTTCGTCAAAATTGTTTTATAATTTCCGCTGCGTATGAACCCCAAAACCCAACAGTGGTATCAGAGCCTTCGAGTTCGATTCCATTCAATTCATTGCATGTTTTCTTCTGATATATACATGATATATAATTGAAATCATGTTAATAGTTGATGTATATGTGATATACATAAGTTTTCTGTGAGATTTATTATCATGTTTTGTGTATATGATACATATATTCGTGATTTAATTGAAATTAGTTTCGTACATGCTAGTAACCATGTTAGGTTAATTCGAATAATTTTAATGAATTGAGTTTTGTGTTCTGTGATCCATGACACCATTAGGTTCGATTGGGATAGTAGTTCATGATTCAATTACATGTTTGTGATTATTTGGATGAGGACCGAAATTGCAAATAATTAATTTTTAAATTATTTATTTATCTTGTTATATCTATTCTGTTATGAAGTTTCTATTTGATAAAGATAGATAACAAATTAGATTAAGAGATATAAGCAAAATCGGTTTCGTTATCCCTATTGGATAGGAGATACATATCAAGAATCTTGTTATTGGTGTTTAAATTTTCGAACCACCGCCCGCTGACCTGCCAGCGGGACCATCGTCTAACTAATCCTAGCGCACGGAAATTCTTTTATTAGTGAACAGTATAAAAATTTCCAAATTGTTTAGTGATTGAACAAATCAATAAAATTTATGATATTTCATTGTTTACATAAATAACTAAAACTGATAAAAATCCCTCTATTAAATTTTAAGTCTCGGGCCATCCATTTTAAACACTTGTCAAGGCCTCGATCACACTAATATAGTTTCACCATATAGTAGGTGTATTGTGTTATCTTGGTAAGACAAGTTGGGTAAGAGTTACCTAAATGTTTAAAATGATCCGACTTAATAAAGCTATGAAAATAGTTTTGAGCTTTAGGCACATGATGAGAGAAAAAACATGCTAAGACATAACATGTCCGTATCTCATAAAGTATTTAAAATTACATAAGATGTAATTGGTAGCTGTTACCTACCTAAATAATCTAGTTATGTGTTACATGCATATAGTTGTCATAGAATTAGGTGAAATATGGATTTTAGTCCCTAAATAAACAAAGTATGTTTTAGGAGGGTTGTTAATTTAGTGGGAGTCTATTCCTCTATACTAAAATAAACTTTGCATAATCTTTATTGTAGATCAATGGCCTCTTCAAGTAACAATAATCCCCTGTCATTTGTGATCTATCCTTGAGAAGGATAAGCTATCTGGGACTAACTTTCTTGACTGGTTCAGAAACTTGAGAATCGTTCTCAAGCATGAACGCAAGTTGTATGTCCTGGATGCTCCAATCCCTGAGGACCCACCAGCCAATGCTACGAAAGCTGTGAAGGATGTGCATAATAAGCATGTCAACGATTCTAAGGATGTTGCATGTATTATGCTGGCAACTATGGTTCCTGAACTTCAGAAAAAACATGGAACTAATGGAAGCCTACGACATGGCTGTAACGCTGAAGGAAATGTTCCAACAGCAAGCTAGGCAAGAAATGTTCGAGACAGTCAAGAACCTACATTCTTGCAAGATGACTGAGGGTGCGTCAGTTAGTCCTCATGTTATTAAGATGAAGGGCTATGTTGACCAGCTTGATAGACTCGGATTTCCCAAAAGCCAAGAGTTGGCTACGGATTTGATCCTAAATTCATTACCGGAGAGTTACTCACAATTTGTGATGAACTACAATATGAATAATATGGAGAAATCAATTTTAGAGTTGCATTCGATGCTCAAAACTGCTGAACAAAATATCAAGAAAACATCTAGTAATGTGTTGATGGTCCAAAAGGGAAAGGGAATGAAGAAGAAAGGCAAAGGCAAGGCTAAAGTTGCCAAGGCTGCTGCTGCACCTGTCGCAAAGCCTGTGGAACAAGTCAAGCCCCCCACTGTTCTGCTTCAAAACACAAAAAAAAAAAGGAAGGAAATTGTCATTTCGCCATGCACCTGGACATTGGTTCGAAATTGCAAACTCTATATGGAAGATCTAAAGAAGAAAAAGGGTAGTGCGACTACCACTACGGTGTATTTATGTTATTGAAATTAACTTATCTACTAATGATTCCTGGGTATTAGATACCGGATGTGGATCTCACATTTGTATAAATGTGCGGGGACTCACCGTAAGTAGAAAGTTGAAGAAAGGATAAGTCATCCTCGCGTAGGGAATGGAGCAAGAGTTGTCGCCCTGTTTGTTGGATCATATGACTTAGTCTTACCTAGTGGACTTATTTTAACTTTAAATAATTGTTATTTTGTGCTCGCCTTTGAGTGAAACATCATTTATTTTTCGTGTTTGGATATAGATGGTTTTGATTTTATTATTGCGAATAATAGATGTTCCATTTCTCGTAAAGGCATATTTTATGCAATCTTGATTTGTGTAATGGTCTTTATATTCTAAGCATGAAAAGGTCCACTTTGAAACTCCAGTCTTTAACATAAATACAAAGAGATTCAAGTCAAATGATTTGAATCAAACCTATCTTTGGCATTGTCGTCTCGGGCACATAAATGAGAAACGCATAACGAAGCTCCATAAAGATGGACTTCTAGATTCATTTGATTTAGAAACATATGAAACGTGCGTATCTTGTTTACTAGGCAAATGACTAATAGTCCCTTTTGGACACGGTGAAAGGAAAAGTGATTTATTGGGTCTAATACATACCGATGTATGCGGTCCTATAAACACAATGGCTAGAGGAGGTTATCAAGTACTTCATTACATTTTCGATGATTTCAGCAGATATGGTTATGTATATCTTATGAAACATAAAGCTGAGTCATTTGAGATGTTTCGAACGTTTCAAAATGAAGTGCATAATCAACTTGGTAAAACTATCAAAACACTTTGATCAGATCGAGGTAGTGAATATTTGAGCCAAGAATTTGATGATCATCTTATAAATTGTGGGATTGTCTCCCAATTGACTCCACCAGCAACTCTACAATGGAATGGAGTTTCTAAAAGGAGAAATCGAACCTTATAAGATACGGTTCGATCTATGATGAGTCATGCAGATCTTCCATTATCCTTTTGGGGTTATGCATTACAAACTGCAGCTTTCACTCTAAATCGAGTTCCTTCTAAAGCGGTTGATAAAACACCATATGAGATATGGTACGGAAAAAGACATAGTTTGTCTTTCCTTAAGATTTGGGGTTGTGAGGCACGTAAAATGAAAAGTCTCAGAAAAACTAGCACCTAAATTGACAAGTGTTTATTTGTGGGGTATCCTAAGGAAATAAAAGGATATTACTTTTATAATCCCGCTGAGAACAAAGTGTTTGTTGCTCGGTATGGTGCCTTTATGGAAAAATAGTTTATTTCAAAAGACATTAGTGGGAGAGAAATAAATCTTGAAGAAGTTCAAGAATCACATATAAACACTGAACCGCTACTGGAAGTTCAACAACATTCTGAACCAATTGAACCTCCACAAGTGACACAAGGCCCACGTAAATCTGGTAGGGTAAGACATGAGCCAGAGAGATTCGGATTTCTCATTACTGATAGTTGTGATGTGTTGCTTATTGATCAAAATGAGCCCACCACTTATCAGGAGGCTATGTCTAGACCAGACTCAGATAAATGGCTAAGTGCCATGAACTCTGATATGCAATCCATGTATGATAACCAAGTTTGGAACTTGGTTGACTTACCTGAAGGTGGTAAGACCATTGGATGTAAATGGGTTTTCAAGAAGAAAACTGACATGGATGGCAAAGTGCATACTTTTAAAGCAAGACTTGTAGCAAAAGGTTTCAGCGGACTCAAGGTGTTGATTATGATGAAACTTTTTCACGATAGCCATGCTTAAATCCATAAGAATTTTAATTGCCATCTTTGCATATTATGACTATGAGATATGGCTAATGGATGTAAAAACATCATTTCTTAATGGAAAGTTGCTTGAGGACGTGTATATGACACAACTGAAGGTTTTGTACATCCCGAGAATTCTATGAAGGTATGCAAGCTTCAAAGATCCATTTATGGATTAAAGCAAGCTTCTAAGAGTTGGAATCTTCATTTTGATGAAGCAATCAAGGATTTTGGTTTTATTAAGAACGAAGATGAGCCTTGTGTATAAAAGAAGGTCAGTGGGAGTGTAGTTTTTCTGGTATTGTATGTTGATGATATATTACTCATTGGAAACCACATCCCAACATTGCAGAATGTCAAGTCTTGGTTAGGGAAGTGTTTCTCAATGAAAGAATTAGGAGATGCAGCCTATATCCTAGGGATAAGGATCTATAAGGATAGATCTAAGAGGCTAATCGGTCTAAGTCTGAGTGCTTACATAGACAAGGTGTTGAATAGGTTCAGTTTGCAAGACTCTAAAAATGGATTGTTGCCAATGTCTCATGGCATAAGTCTCAACCGTATGAATAAGATTCCATATGCATCTGCTATTGGATTTATCATGTATGCCATGCTATGCACTCGACCTGATGTATCATATGCTTTGAGCACTACAAGCAGATATCAGTCAGATCCTGGTGAGAGTCACTAAATAGCAGTAAAGAACATTCTTAAATACTTAAGAAGGACTAAGGAAATGTTCTTTGTCTATGGAGGTTTTGAAAATGATCTAGTTGTAAATGGTTACACAGATGCAAGTTTTCAAACTGATATAGATGATTTTAGATCGCGATCTGGATATGTGTTTACTTTGAATGGGGTGCAAAAAGAAGTGGAAAAGTTCGAAGCAAGAGGCGTGGCAGATTCTACAACAGAAGTGAGTATATTGCAACGTCGTCGATGCAAAGAAAGGAGGCGATTTGGATCAAAAAGTTCATTTATGAACTAAGTGTGGTTCCAAGTATTGCTAACCATGTTTGTTTATATTGTGACAATAACAGGGCAATAGCACAGGCCAAGGAACCTAGATCACACCAGATCCAAACATATATTCAGGCGTTTTCATCTCATCAGAGAAATTATTGAGAGGGGAGACTTGAAGATTTGTATAGTACCTACTGAAGACAACGTTGCGGATCCATTGACTAAAGCTCTTCCACAAGCAAAACATGATGGTCATGTTAGATCTTTGGGCATTAGATGCATGTATGATTGGCCCTAGTGCAAGAAGTGGGAGAAGTTGGGGCATGTGCCCTAGGTCAATCCATTAACTCTCTTTATGAATACTTTTATTTAATAAAATAGAGGATTTCATTTGCTATTTATTATAATTAATTTGCATGTTTACATTATAATAAGATCCATAGGTATTTACATAAATATCATAAATGTCCCTAGTCGATCATTATACTGGGAACTATGATGAATTAAGACTAATGTGAGTCTTGATTGATGATCATACGTATAGGGATACGAATCAAGATCACGAGTACGGGAACAAAGTACTGGACCGACCCGCTATGAGAACATCACATGGATTAAGTCATAGTTGTTTCTCATGATAGGTATATTTTTCAGTCCTCTGACTTGAGATTACCAGATACTTCAACATTAGGAACACAGTGATTTGACACAATCAAACGTTGTCTTTAACAAGATGATTATAAAGGTTGTGATTGGTTATTGTGTGAGCAATGCGATGAAGTTGTGTAATCAAGATAGAATTTGTCCCTCTCATATAAAGAGAGATATCCAGTGGATCCCTCGATGTGTTAGACTGTTAAAAGGCCTAGTCTAAGTGAACTGATATTGATCAATATCACTTGGATGTTTTCAGTCTACCTAGAGATCGAGACTAGTACGATTGAACATGTTGGATGACAATTCTATGTCTTATGTTTGATCAAAAGCATATCATGTGACAAAAGGATGTTATATACATTATTGATTAGGTTGTATCGATTTGATATTCGTACAACTTGGGTAGTCATAATGTCTTGCTAAAGGCGCTTATGACTTGTATACCAAAATGAGTTTTGGTACACGCAACGTTGTATGAGCCTATTGGGTCACACATTAAGAATGGTTTTGCGAGATTTTAAGATGGTTCAGAAAAACGAATTTTATATGATAAAATTCGTGATGTAAACGTCCTTGTGGTGTATTACACTTATACTTCTTTAAGTAGGGGTATATGTGTAATTTACTTAACCGTCTATATACAAGGGTTGTATAAATAGACGCTTTAAGTTAAAACACATATAGGAAAGATTAAGGGCGAAACTCTATTTTCGTTTTAAGAAACGAATTAGGGTTTTTTCGGTACGCTTTGGATCGTTTTGGAGAGAAACAAAAGGTTTGGTATTCTCTCGAAGCTAGCACTTCGAATCTCGGCGCCGTTCGTGTGGAATTGGCTTGGTAGAGGCGTTCGTCGTTAGCGAGCGCCTTAGAGATCGATCAACCTTCAGAAAGGTATATTGCGACCGAGGTATGATTAAGTTTTCATGGTTTAAACGTTTTTAATGGAATTAGATTCGGATCCTGTTGGGGTTTTTGTCAAAATTGTTTTGTAATTTTCGCGGCGTATGAACCCCAAAACCCAACATTTATACTCCCTAATAATGTTTAGAAACCCTAAATTACAATTTAACCTGAATTAAAGCTTCACTTTTTAATTTCTGCAAAGTTGGTGATGTCACTTACAGCCCCGTCACCGTTTGTGTTAAACCATAGCAGTGCCAACGGCCTGAAACTTCATTGCATTTTTTTGAGCTCCTTGAGCTTCGGTGCCCTCCCTTATATGTCTCGGTGATGTCCCTTGTGTACCACTACGCCGCCACTACGACAAACCTCCATAGTTGATTTGCTCCAAACATAAGATTTTACGCGTCCCGAGCAAAGTTTATTCTACTAAGTCTCCTAATAACTAATTCTCATTCAATTCACATTGGTCATGGAGTATCCTTTAATTTACTAAATTTCAAGTTAACAATCCACTCGAAAGTTTTTCTTGGCAAAAGCTTATATTCGTACGACATGTAGCTTTAACAACTCATATAACTCCACTTTCAAAGCACTTAAGTAGATTTCAACCGAAAACTATAACTACTCATAAGTTTGTTTCATTTCAACACTCAAGTAGCAAGTATACAATCTCATGATTTCTCATTAAGCTCAGGAATTTACAAATAAGCATAGATCAAACTCATCTTTAGTAGACTTTAGAACTTTAAGAGTCTATAGGACTTTTACATAGTTGGAATAAAAACTTAACTTAACTAGCTACTCGCACTCGAGCTTAATCTTTTATTTGAAGAGTTTTAGTTTACTTCCGCCTTCTTTTCTCTATTTTCTTTTCATTTCTTTTCTTCTTCTTTTCTTTTTCTTTATTTAATAGTCTCTGCTCCTTTGCCTATGGACTTAGTCTTCCTCATTTTTTCCAACCATCAAGTTCTCTACTCCATTTCCTGTCGAACTTGTGGGATTCCCATTTTTTCTCTTTATTTCTAAAACTCTTGTGAGCACTTCTCAATTTCACTAAATCAAGTTAGTTAACTCCAACTTTTACTATAAAATGCCTATTTTTCCCCACTATGCACTAAGTATTTATTTGCTTCATATTTTCAAGTAAGATTCACAATTATTATAGATTCCTTAGAGATCTAACCTTTTCCACAAGAATTGTTATAGTTTTTGCTTTTGTTTCAAGTTCAAGGTTGCCCCTAACTCTAGGTTTCTAATCATGAAATCACATTATTGTTTGCTACATTTCATCATTTCTTTTTCAAAATTTAAAAATACTCTCTTGAGTCTCATATCAACAAGATACTTGGAATCTACTCATCCACAATTAAAGACTTGAACATGCAAATGAACTCTTTATTCACTACATATTACTATATATAACCTAATCTTTGCTACTTAAACATTCATATAGTAGGAAAAATGAAAAAATTTTACACTACCATACTTTTCTCCTTAATTACTTCAAATTAAAAATTTAAGCGATCATACCCGCAGTGTTTATCCTTATTTCTCAGCCTATCTTACCACTTCTCATGGTGTAATGTAGTATCAATGCCCCCAAACTTAAACTAAGCCTTGTCCTCTAGGTTTAAAAGTAAGCCTGAAACATTAAAATACTAAAACACACAAACATATGTAATAACACAAGTTATAATAAACTAAACTAAACATAAAGTCAAAAAAGTAAATAAGTAACACAATATACTAAATGTTAAAAATTAAATGTTATTAAAGTCACTCTCAATTCCCTAGGTCTAAAGGATTCCTATTACATCGACTCATGATTGCACGTCATCATCGCCATCTGCATCATTAACTCCAATGTGCGATGGTGTCAATGGACGCTCCACTGTCCTGCTCTATGTCGTCCCCAATTTCCAGGCTACCTTGGGACACGCCATGTCGCATTCCACGTCACCAAGCCCTGCCACATCATGGTCCACTTATCCTTAACACCCTACGACCTAACTGGTTGCTTACACTTTTCCATTTAACCCTAACTTAGCTAATTAATCTCCATACAAATATTAATGATTTCATTAGCCAATTAACTGATTATACAACATTTAACAATCTTAAGTAGTGGAAAACCGGATAAAAGATACCATGTATATATGAAGGCGAGATAAGTATAACAAAGGTTCCATACACATGTAATCAGTGTTCTATAGTCCCCAAAACTGCACAAAAATATAAATACATACATACTGTAATCACAGACAAGCTGGCTCCACAATCTTAGAGGTAGTCACCCAGTACCTCTTTGCCCTTTCCCTTGCTCGTCGAAAGAACTACACTCGGTCACCCAACAATACAGTGAGGAGTCCATTGAGTAAAATCCAAATAGAGGCCCACACAATATTCATGAAATAAAATTGATAATCAATAAGACATGCGAATATAACACTTGGCAACAGTACGTCATATTCCCATGAATATAGGCAACACACGACAAGCAAAATCAGTAGTGTGAAATAAATAAACAACATATACCAATTAAACGTGCTCCAAAATAAAGCAAGATTAAATAAAAAAATTTATAATCACGAAAAAACCCTGACCCAAACCAACCACTAATCGATAAAATCGAATAAGAACCACGTATATACTTACAAGCTTACAGTGACTAACCCCCAACTTTAAAAACAGCATGATCCCTTCCCAGCGCTGTTACATATTAGGACCACCCTAATCCCTCTTGACGGTCGCAAGTATATCATAGTGTCGTCGACATGAACACAATCACATGTAACCTGTGCAAGCCATTTGTTAGGGCACGTGCCCTAGGTCAATCTACAAACATTGTTTATCTTATAATTTTGATTGGTAAAATAGAAGTTTTATTTGTTGTTTTATTATAAGTGATTTCATGTTTACCTTATAATAAGATCCAGGGTATTTGTTGAAATATCCTAAATGTCCCTAGTCAGTCATTATATTGGGAACAATAATGAATTAAGACTAGTGTGAATCTTGATTGATGGTCATGTGATGATCATGCGTATAAAGATACGAATCAAGATCATGAGTACTTATTATGGAATAAGATACTGGACCGACCTGTTATGGGAACACCACATGGATTAAGTCATAGGTGTTACTCATGATTGGTATATCATTTGGTCATACGACTAGAGATTACCTTAGACTTCAATATTAGGAGCATGATAATTTGACACAATCAAATGTTATCTTTAACCGGACAATTATAAAGAGTGTGATTGGTTATCGTGTGAATAATATGCGAAGATGTGTAATCAAGATAGAATTTAACACTCTCGTATAGAGAGAGATATCAGTGGATCCATCGATAAGATAGACTGATAATGGCCCAAGTCCATGTGAATTGATATGATCAATGTCACTGGGATATTTTTCAGTTTACCTAAAGATTGAGACTAGTACGATTGAACATTAAAGGTGACTTTCCATGCCTTATGTTTAATCAAATGATATTGCACGAAAAAAAGATATGATATACGTTATTAATTTGGTTGTATCGATTTTGATATTCATGTTACTTGGGTAGTCATAATGCCTTGCTAGAGACCACTTATGACTTGTGTAATGGTTTTTGGTTCACTGCCAACGTCGCATGAACCTATTGGGTCGCACACAAAGCATGGCTTTGTACAATTTCAATTGGTCTAAAGTAATGAATTTTATATGATAAAATTCATGACATAAAAGCCCTTAAAATTTATTATATGATAACTTATTAATAGGAGCGTATGTGTAATTTGCTTAAACTACGTAAATACAATAGTTGTATAACGAATAGGATTTTAAGCGAGGGCTTATCTACACATAAATAAAGGGTGGATCCCTAAAAATGAAATAAGATTCATTTTATAATTTTTGAGTTCTCTGGATTTAGGGAGAGAAAGAAAAATCGTTTTCAATCTCTCTTAGTTCTAGCACTCCAAATTGTGGTCACTGTTCGTGTGTGGATTTCGATAGAGAACGCGTACTTGAACGTCTTGAAAATTTAACAATCAAAAGGAAATCATAGAATAATGTATGATTTGCTTTCGTATATTTAGTTTAATGAAACTTATTTTTTAATCGGATGAAAAGAAAAATAAGCAAGGGTTCCCACATATAGGACGTGTGTGGGTAAAAAAGCTAGTCCCTTCACATCGTCGCCCGGATCTGAAGAAAAATGGGCAAGGGTTCCCATAAAAAGGACAAGTGTGGGTAAAGAAGCAAGTTCAAAACAAACACGAAAACAAAAACAAAATCATAGATAAGGACACTAGATCTTTTAGACAAAATAGAAATATAAAAGGAAAACAAATACAAAGGGGAGAAAAAATTCGTTTAGGAACATGGAACATAGGAACACTTACGGGGAAGTCAATAGAATTAGTAGATACCATGATGAGAAGGATAGTCAATATTGCTTGCCTCCAAGTGACAAAATGGGTAGGAGAAAAGTGTAGAGAAATAAAAAGCACATGGTTTAAATTATGGTACACTGGTATAGATAGAAAATGCAATGGAGTATGAATTGTGGTGGATAATGATTATAAGGATAAGGTTGTAGAGGTTAAAAGAATGGGGATAGATTGATTCTAGTTACATTAATTATTGGAGACGAAAAAATTAACATACTTAGCGCCTATCCACCACAAGTAGGATTAAGCGAGAGCATCAAACGCAAGTTTTGGGACGATATGGATGGCTTTATGCAAAGTATACCATTTGATGGAAAGGTTTTTATTGGAGGAGATTTATATGGGCATGTCGGGGCAAGTAATGATGGGTTTGAGAGAGTTCATAGAGGTTTTGGTTACGGTAATAGAAATGAATAGGATAATCAATCTTAGAATTTTCTTCAGCATACGATCTTGTCTTAGCATATACTAGTTTTAGGAAGAGGGAGTCGCATATAATTACTTTTAGTAGTGGTCATAACAAGAGTCAAATAGATTTTCTTTTAACAAGAAAAATAGATAGAAAAATATGTAGAAACTGTAAAGTAATACCTGGTGAAGCACTTACTACCCAACATAAGTTAGTAGTACTAGATATTAAGCTAACACGACGACATAATATGAATAAAAGAGTTAGCGATCCTAGATTAAAGTGGTGGAACCTAAAACATAGTAAACAAGTAGAGTTTAGAGAAAAACTACTAAAGGAAAATGTTTGGAATTTTGACTTAGATGCTAATACAATGTGGTTATAAATGAGTAGTTGCATAAGGAGAGTGGGATCAAACGTATTAGGTATATCTAAAGGCTTGGGACCACCAAAGAAGGAAACATGGTGGCGGAACGAGGATGTCGAACAAGCAATTAAGACTAAAAGAGAAATGTATAAGAAAATACCTAATTGTCAAGATGAAGATGTGTACAATCAATATAGAGAAGCTAGAAAACAAGCTAAAAAATTGGTTAGTCAAGCTAAAACAAATTTCATGGAAGATCTACATACAAGGTTAAGTAATTGAGATGGAGAAAAATATATATATATAGGTTAGCCAAATTAAGATATAAAAAAGAAACAAGACCTAAGTCATGTAAGATGTATTAAGGACGAAAAACAAAATGTTTTAACGCGCGATGAGGATATTAAGGAAAGATGGAGAAGTTACTTTGATAGTTTATTTAATGATGGCCAAGTTGATACTATTATAGATGAAAACCCACACAAGAAAGAAATGTAAACTATACACGCAATATTAGAATTGTAGAAGTTAAATAGGCATTGAAAAGAATGAAAATAGGGAAAGCATGTGGCCCAGATGAAATACCCATATATATTTTGAAATGTTTAGGAGAAATTGGATTGACTTGGTTAACAAACATTTCAATAAAATTTTAAAATCAAAATGGATGCCAATGGGTTGGAGAAGAAGCACGCTTGTGCCAATCTTCAAAAACAAAGGAGACATTCATAGTTGCTCAAACTACTGAGGAATTAAACTTATCAATCACACTATGAAACTTTAGGAGAGGATAATTGACAATAGGCTAAGGAGAGAAACAACAATATCAGAGAACGAATTTGGTTTCATGCATGGGAGGTCAACTATGGAGGAGATTTTCCTTTAAGACGATTGTTAGAAAAATATAGGGAAAAGAAAAAGATCTTCATTTGGTATTTGTAGATTTAGAAAAAGCATATGATAGGTCCCTAGAGATGTTCTTTGGTGAGTTCTAGAAAGAAAAAGAGTGCATGCTAGATACATAAACACTATTAAGGATATGTATGATGGAGTAGTAACGAGTATAAAGACATTTGGAGGAGCTACAAAAGAATTTTCCATTACGATAGGACTACATCAAGGATCGACTTTAAGCCCATATCTATTTACTGTAGTTTTGAATTAACTAACTAGACATATTCAAGAGGATATACTATGGTGTATGCTATTTGCAGATGATATTGTCTTAGTGGATGAAACTAAAAATGGAGTGAATATGAAATTAGAACTCGGAGGAATACATTAGAATCTAAAGGCTTTAAGTTGAGTAGGACGAAAACCGAATACATGCACTGTGAGTTTATAAACACTAGACATCGAGATGACGGAGTGGTAAAATTAGGGGAAGTAGAAGTTCCTAAGGTAAACCACTTTAGATACCTAGGATCAATCATACAAAATGATGGTAACATTGAGAATGATGTTACACATAGAATTCAAGCTGGATGGTAGAAATGGTGGAGTGCAACAGGGGTGATTTGTGATCGAAAGGTTCCTACTAAGTTAAAAGGAAAATTTTATAGGACCACAATTAGGTCAGCTATGATCTATGGAAGTGAATGTTGGGCGGTAAAGCAACAATAATTACATAAAATGAACGTAGCAGAAATGAGGATGATTAGGTGGATGTGTGATAAAACTCGTAAAGATAGAATAAGAAATATAGAAATTCAAAGACAAGTAGAAGTAGCACCAACTGATACAAAGATTAGGGAAGGGCGGTTGCGGTGGTTTGGTCACCTGCAAAGACAGCCTACAAATGCCCGTACTAGAAAGCTTGACTCATAGAAACAGTAGAAATTCGACGAGGTAGGGGCAGACTAAAGTTAACATGGGATGCATTAATTATGAGGGATTTGAATGGTTTTAAAAGCTCACCATCAATTGCACTTAATCGAGCACAATGGAAAAGTTTGATCCATGTAGCCGACCCCTAGTTAATTTGGGACTGAGGCTATGTTGTTGTTGTTGTTGAACTTATTTTTCAATCCTGTTGGAGTTTTTCAAATTTTGTTTTGAATATTCCGCTGCGTATGAACCTCAAAAACCCAATAGTGGTATCAGAGCATTAGGCTCGGTTCTATTAAACGTTTGCATGTTTTCAATGATGTATATATGATATATGTGTGAAAACATAATCTTGATTAATGTATATATGATATACATATAGATTTTGTGGTAATTGTTATCAAAAATTGGTTTCAAAGCACGTTGTTAATTCATGTATATTGATACATCACATGATATGATTCAAAGATAGTATTTATGTTTAGAATATTTTGATTAACATATATTTTATATTGAGTGATGTGAATTTCGTATGTTCATTGTAGACTTCATGTTTAAGTTAATATGATTATGATCTCGAACACATATTTCTTTTTGTTCAATAATTATGTATGTCTCCATGATAAAGATCATGATTCAGTTAATATGATTAATTTAATATGATTCTGATGTTGAATGCATGATTAATATCTCAAAATTGATTTTGACCATATATTTCATTATAGTAATCCGTTAGTATATTCCTTAAAGATAGGAGATAGACTTGTAATTGGATTAGAATGACAAATCCTATAAGATAGGTGAGATATAAAACAAATCCTAAATGGACATGGATTCAAAGTATCTTAATTTTAATTGGATTGGATAAGATATTAAGTTAATGGTGGGCCCGAGATAATTAAAAACATTTTTATTAATATTTTTAGAATTAAAATAAAGGGCAGTTTTGGTTGATTGGATTGACTAAAATTATGAGAAATTTAAGGCGATTTTCAATTTTCGTAATTGAAATTTGTTGTCTAAAAAAAAATTTGTACAATAGTCAATATTTGTATGATTTCCTAACTTTTTAGTAATTATTCACGCATTGAAATATATGATATTTATCTTATTTAATTATGATCACTAAAACAAACAAAAATCCCTCTTTCAAATTTTAAGTCAAGTGTCATCCATTGTTAGACACTTGTCAAGGCTTCGATCACATCAATATGGTTCTAACTCCATATAGTGTATTGTGTTATCTTGGTGAGGCAAATTCAGTAACAATTACTCTATTGTTTGATATGGTTAGACTTGATAAAGCTATCAAAACGGTTTTGGGCTTTAGGCACAAGATGAGATAAAACATGTTAAGACATAAGATGTCATAATCTCATAAAATAACTAAAAGTTACATATGATGTAATTGGTAATTGTTACCTACCTAAATAACCTAATTCAAAGTGTCATGCCTTAGCTGTCTTGGAATTAGGTGAAACATGGATTTTGGTCCCTTAAATTAACATAACATTTTTAAGGATGGTTGTTAATTTAATGGGAGTTAATTCCTCTATACTAAAATGAACTTTTGCATAATCTTTGTTGTAGATCTATGGCCTCTTCAAATCACACTAATCCCTTGTCGCTGCGATCCATCCTTAGAAGGATAAGTTGTTTGGGATAAACTTTCTTGACTGGTTCAGAAACTTGAAAATTTTCTTAAGCATGAACGCAAGTTGTATGTCCTGGATGATCCTATTCCTGAGGAACCACCAGCCAATACTTTAAGAGCCGTGAAGGATACACATAGTAAGCATGTCAACAACTCAACTGATGTTGCATGCATTATGTTGGCAACCATGGTTCCTGAACTTCAGAAGGACATGGAGCACATGGAAGCTTACGACATGGCTACAACGCTTAAAGAAATGTTCCAACAGCAGGCTAGGCAAGAAAGGTTCGAGATAGTCAAGAACCTTCATTCTTGCAAAATGGTTGAGGGTGCGTCGGTTAGTCTTCATGTTCTGAAAATGAAGGGCTATATTGACCATCTTGACAGACTTAGATTTCCCATAAGCCAAGAGTTGGCTACAAATTTGATCCTGAATTCATTGCCTGATAGTTATTCATAATTTGTGATGAACTATAACATGAAAACATGGAGAAGTCTATCTGAGAGTTGCATTTGATGCTTAAAACTACTGAGCAGAATGTCAAGAAACCTATTACATTGTGTTGATGGTTCAGAAATGAAAGGCTTTAAAGCAACAAGGCAAAGGCAAGGCTAAAGTTACCAAGGCTGTTGTGACTATCACAAAGCCTTTGGAACAAGTTAAACCCCATGTTGCTTCTACTTCACAGTCCCCGAAGGAAAAGGAAAAAAAGGAAATTTTCATTTATGTTATGCACCTAGATATTGGTTCGAAATTGCAAGCTTTATCTTGATGATCTAAAGAAAAAGAAGAGTAGTGCGACTACTGCTTCAGGTATTTACCTTATCGAAGTCAACTTGTCTACTAGCGATTATTGGATATCGGATGTGGATCTCACATTTGTATTAATGTGCAGGGTCTCACCAAAAGTAAAAAGCTGAAGAAAGGAAAGTCATTCTACGAGTTGGAAATGGAGCAAAGGTTGTTGTTTTGGCTGTAGGATGCTTTGAGTTATTTTACCTAGTGGACTTATTTTAGTTTTAAATAATTTTATTATGTCTGTACCTTGAGCAAAAACATCATTTTAGTTTTATGTCTGGATTTTGATGGTTTTAATTTAATTATTGCGAATAATAAATGCTTCATTTCTCGTAAAGGCATTTTCTATGCGAATGTTCATTTGTGTGATGGTCTTTAGATTTTAAACATGAAAAGGACCATACATACTCCCGTTCTTAACGTAAATAAAAAGAGATTCAAGTCAAATGATTTGAGTCAAACCTATATTTGGCATTGTCACCTTGTCTACATTAATGAGAAACGCATTTCTAAACTCCATAAAGATGGACTTTTAGATTCATATGATTTTGAATCATATGAAACATGTGTATTTTGTTTACTAGGCAATATGACAAAGAGTCCATTTACTGGACAAAGTGAAAGGGCAAGTGATTTATTGGATCTTATACATACTGATGTATGTGGTCCTATAAATATAATGGTTAGAGGTGGTTATTAGTACTTCATTACATTCACTGATAATTTTAGTAGATATGGTTATGTCTATCTCATGAAACATAAAGGTGAATCTTTTGAGATGTTTCGAACATTTCGGAACGAAAGTGCAAAATCAACTTGGTAAAACTATTAAAGCACTTCGATCAGATCGAGGTGGTGAATATTTGAGCCAAGAGTTTGATGATCATCTTAAAAACTATGGGATTGTCTCACATTTAACTCCCCTAGCAACTCCACAATGGAATGGTGTTTCTGATAGGAGAAATCGGACTTTATTGGATATGGTTTGATCTATGATGAGTCATGCAGATCTTCTTATTTCCTTTTGGGGTTATGCCTTAGAAACTAATGCGTTTACACTAAATCGTGTTCCTTCTAAAGTGGTTGATAAAACACCATATTAGATGTGGTTTGGGAAAAGACCAAGGTTGTCTTTCCTTAAAATTTGGGGCTGTGAGGTTTTCGTATGACGATAAATCTCATAAAAATTATCAGCCAAATCTATCAAGTGTGTATTGGTTGGTTATCCTAAAGAAACTAAAGGATACTACTTTTATAATCCCGCTGACAACAAAGTGTTTGTTGCTCACAATGGTGTAATTATGGAAAACGAGTTTACTTCAAAAGAAAATGATGGGAATAAAGTAAGTCTTGAAGAAATTCAAGAACCACAAATAAACACTCAACCGCCAGTGGGAGATCTACTAAGCCTTGAACTAATTGATCCTCCATAGGTATCACAAGGCCCTGGTAGGTCTGATAGGGTAAGACATCAGCCTTAGAGATTTGGATTTCTTATTACTGATAGTAGTGAGGTATTGCTTATGGATTAAAATGAACCTACTACTTATCAGGAGGCTGTTTGTAGCCCTGAGGCAGATAAATGGCTTAGTGCCATGAATTCTGAGATGCAATCCAAGTATGATAACCAAGTTTGGAACTAGGTTAATTTACATTTAGGTGGTAAGACCATTGGATGTAAATGGTTTTCAAGAAGAAATCTGACATGGATGGCAATGTGCATACTTATAAAGCACGGCTAGTAGCAAAAGGTTTCAAACAGACTCAAGGTGTTGATTATGATGAAACTTTTTCTCCTATAGCCATGCTTAAATCCATTAAAATTATAATTGCCAAAGCCGCATATTATGACTATGAGATATGGCAAATGGATGTCAAAACAACTTTTCTAAATGGAAAGTTACTTGAAGACGTGTATATGATACAGCCTGAAGGGTTTGTTCATCAAGAGACTTCTAGGAAGGTGTGCAAGCTTCGAAGATCTATTTATGGATTAAAGCAAGTTTCTCGGGGTTGGAATCTTCGTTTTGATGAAGCAATTAAGGAATTTGGTTTCATTAAAAATGATAATGAGCCTTGTGTATACAAGAAACATCCGAACCTTGCAGAGTGTCAAGTCTTGGTTAGGGAAGTGTTTCTCAATGAAGAACTTAGGAGATGCAGCCTACATCCTTTGGATTAAGATCTATAGGGATAGTCTAAAAGGTTGATAGATCTAAGTCAGAGTGCTTATATTGATAAGGTACTGAATAGGTTCAATATGCAAGACTCTAAAAGAGGGTCATTGCAAATGTCTCATTGTATAAATCTCAGCAAGACTCAATGTCCGAAAACTAATGATGAGCGATAGCCCATGAATACAATTCCATATGCATCAGCTATTAGATCTATCATGTATACCATGTTATGCACTCTACCTGATGTATCATATGCTTTAAGCGCAATAAGCAGATATCATTCTAGTCCTGGTAAGAGTCACTGGATAGCAGTAAAGAACATTCTTAAATACTTGAGAAGGACTAAAGAAGTGTTCTTAGTCTATGGAAGTTTGGAAGATGAGCTTGTTGTAAGTGGTTACACTGATACAAGTTTTCAAATAGATATAGATGACTTCAGATCGCAGTCTAGATATGTGTTTACTTTGAATGGAGGCGCAGTCAACAGGAAAAGTTTGAAGCAAGAAACTATTGAAACTTCTACAACATAAGCAGAATATATTGTAACGTTTGATGCAGCTAAGGAGGCAGTTTGGATCAAAAAGTTCATCTTAGATTTTGGTGTGGTTCCGAGTATAGCTAACCCCATTTGCTTGTATTGTAATAACAACGGGGCGATAACACAGGCAAAGGAACCAAGATCACACCACCGATCCAAACATATACTTTGACGTTTTCATCTCATTCGAGAAATCATTGAGAAAGGAGCCATGAAGATTTGCAGAGTTCCTACAGAAGATAATGTTGCACATCCTTTGACGAAGACTCTTCCATGAGTGAAACATGATGGTCATGTTAGGTCATTAGGTATTAGATACATGAATGATTGGTCCTAGTACAAGTGGGAGATGTTAGGGCATGTGCCCTAGGTCAATCTACAAACATTGTTTATCTTATAATTTTAGTTAATAAAATAGAGGTTTTATTTGTTATTATATTATAAGTGATTTCATGTTTACCTTATAGTAAGATCCATGGGTATTTGTTGAAATATCCTAAATATCCCTAGTCGGTCATTATACTAGAACTATAATGAATTAAGACTAGTGTGAATCTTGATTGATGGTCATGTAATGATCATGCGTATAAGGATATGAATCAAGATCATAAGTAATTATTATGGAATAAGATACTGCATCGGATGAGAACACCACATAGATTAAGTCATAGGTGTTACTCATGATAGGTATATCATTTAGTCCTTCGACTTGATATTACCATAGACTTTAATATTAGGAGCAAGATAATTTGACTCAGTCAAATGTTGTCTTTAACCGGATAATTGTAAAGATTGTGATTGGTTATCGTGTGAATAATATGTGAAGGTGTGAAATCAAGATATAATTTGTCACTCTCATATAGAGAGAGATATCAGTGGATCCCTCGATAAGATAGACTGATAATGGCTAAGTCCATATGAATTGATATGATCAATGTCACTTGGATGTTTTTCAGTTTACCTAAAGATCGAGACTAGTAAGATTGAACATTAAGGGTGACTTTCTATGCCTTATGTTTAATCAAAGGCTATCGCACGACAAAAAGATATGATATACATTATTAATTTGGTTTTATCGATGTTGATATTCATCCTACTTGGGTAGTCATAATGCCTTGCTAGAGACCACTTATGACTTGTGTACCAAAATGATTTTTTGTTCACTGCCAACGTCACATGAACCTATTGGGTCGCACACAAAGAATGGCTTTTCACAATTTCAACTACTCAGAGTAATGAATTTTATATAAAAAAATTCATGAAATAAAAGCCCTTACAATTTGTTATATGATAACTTATTAATAGAGGCGTATGTGTAATTTGCTTAAACTACGTAAATACAATAGATGTATTACGAATAAGATTTTAAGTGAAGGTTTATCTACACATATAAATAAAGGGTGGATCCCTAAAAACAAAATAAGATTTCATTTTACAATTTTCGAGTTCTCTGGATTCAGGGAGAGAAAGAAAAAATTGTTTTCATTCTCTTTTGAGGCTAGCTCTGAACATTGTGGTCATCGTTCGTGTGTGGATTTTTGATAGAGGACGCGCACTTGAACGTCTTGGAAATCGAATAATCAAAAGGAAATCACGGAATAAGGTATGATTTACTTTCGTAGATTTAGTTTAATGGAACTTATTTTTTGATCATTTTGGGGTTTTTCAAAATTTGTTTTGAATTTTCCGCTGCATATGAACCCCAAAAACCCAACAAAGCTACAACCAATATATACGCAAATCAAAATAGGAGCATAAAACCCAATGTGTGCCTACCAGTAGTCACACATATAATCTGATATTGATAAAACCAACCATGAATTATGTGAGGCATTTAAATGGGTCAACGCACCTCAAATATGAGCTTCAGAAACCTTTCTCGTGAAGCTCCTAAACTAACCCCGACATCATTCCTGACACCTGCCTATCGACTCCAAGGTCCCTAGTGTCGATTTGATAAAGTTTCAGAGTTTAAATATCCATTTTATTGCATAACTGAAATAAAATTATAATCACAATTCTTGCGGTTTCAAACGTCCCCGTGTATACAGACATCTCTGTGATTACAGACATTTCTGTAACTACAGACATCCTTATAGGTATAAATATCCCTATAGGTACAGACCTCTCGGTTGAGTACAAACATCTGTGAGGGTAACACACTGTTCATCATCTTTTCCAACAGCCCAATATGCACGAAAAAGACCATAATCCAAACATCAAATCTCGATTCGAATCATGAAATTCTTGCTTACCATAAGCCTAATTGACCTCAATTACTCCCAATCAACCCAAGACAACTATAACGGCCATCTATATTGATAGAATTAAAGGTTTTTAACATGCATTTTAATGAAATTGGAATTGAAGAAAGATATGAAATTTATACCTTGTAAATGTCTTTGCTAGCTTGAATCCTTAGCTTGAACTCACTATCAATTTGGTTCAAATCCTCTTAGATCCCTAAATTTTAACCACCAAACCCTCTATTTCTTCTCTCCAACAACTTTCTTCTTCTCCAAGATTTGTAAATGAAAATGGTTTTGATTGCATGTATTGATCAAGTCTCCTTTATATATTAAGGTGAGAGTCGTTTCTAGCCATTGATCTCCATAAATTTATGTATCTCGAAGCTCATCTAATGATCCACACCTTGACATGTAGCCCACTAACTCCCACTAAGTCAATCCAAGTGACATTAATTGGTTACTCACATGGTTCCTAGATATGTCAATACAAATCTCTAGGGAAATCCTATGATTCCAATTTATTAACCAAATTATAGGCCTTGATTTATCTTTTTTAATTACATTAGCTTAGCCCCGTTATAATACATATGGTTAGTGTTTTTATTCACCAAATTGACAAATTTTATGATACCACTAACCCTCGACTACCCGATACTTGATGCCCCGCGTCTCGACACGCATTTTGAGGTACGCCATATCCTATTGTTTTAATTTAATCAACTTAGCATATGGTTACATTACCCTTTTTAATTGATTAACTAGTTATCGTAATGTGAATTAGTCGAGTTTCCTAGTGTACTCGTAGTTCGCCTACCCGATACCATGTTGACACGCCTTTCGAGGCATACACCCGTCACACCAACTCTCCCGATAGCAACGTACACACATGTGGTGCAATACACTACTAATGATTTTAAACACCACATATAGACAACCACTATTCACAAATAATATTCCCTCGATTCTCGTGTCTGAGTTAATCGAGTTATCCATGTGACGCCCAAATTACGACCGTTAATCCCCGAGATTAACGATAATCCTAGTTTAATTAATTTGGACCATTACATGCTCTACACTAGATCCAGATCAAATACATATGCTAGTGTTACTAGAAATCATAATGACCTATCAGTAGGTCTCAACCTTCCGCTCCTCCCATATCTAGCTATGGCGGTGCACTCTCATCTCCATATCATTCTCATATCTCAGCATGGCTACCTGGAATTGTGCATTGTCCTCTTGGTACTGTCTCCTCGTCTCTGCCATCCACAGCCTTTTCTACCGTGAAGTCAAATCATTTGGAGGTGCTATAGGTGCATGTAGTGGAGGAGGTGATTGAAAGATTTAAGGACCGTCCAAGTCTTGCTCTCCTATCTCTGGATCTACAAACTCGTAGCCCTAAGTAAATCCTTACCGTTGTTGATCCTTCTCTTCTTCATTCTATTCATCTTCTAGCTCATGGGATATATTCTGTTGTTGATGTTTCTGCTGCTACCTAATTCTCTTGTCGTTTGGCCAACAACTTAGCCTCATGTCTAGCTCCCTCAACCTTCTTTTTCTGCTCCTCAGAGTTTTGGTGACCAGGTGTTGATTTTAACCTGAGCATGAAAGCTTCATTCATGTTTGGTTAGCCATCTATATCATCATTTCTCATTCTCACTCTGGCCTTTAAGCACATGTGAGAAATCAATATAGGCAACAACAACAACAACTTGTTGTCCCTATCCTATATTATGGAATCCTTTAAACTGGTGTGTATGATCTTCCCAATGTTGATCTCCCCGTACTTCATAATCTCATAAAGACAAGCCACTTTTAGCTTGTTGATCTCAACTTTCTAAGAAGGGGAATAATGATGCAATAAGAAAATGTTGCCATAATCAGTACACTTTCCTAACTCTCCACTTCTTAATGTGCTTCAGCACATCCTCAGCTCCCATAACTCATCCTTATTGTTCTTGGACAACCAATGCATTTTTTATGGCTTTAAATGGGTATAGGTTATAGGGTATCTCATATAATCGAGCTAGGAAAGTCGGTGCAGATTTATACAAGCTTAATTCCTCCAACCCATTGAAATTATTGATCTTACGTCTATTGAAGGGAACATAAACCCCTCTCAACTTCATCGGCCCATTCTTAACCATGAACTTTGCATTAGCATAGAACTCAAAAATAATCCCACTCGCTCCTTTACTGTCATTTGTTCTATAATCTTGAGTGAGTTGTTCCTAATTTATGTGCCTAATGAAATTGTTCACTCTTTTATCATATTTGGCCAGCATATTAATCCTTTTTTGCAATTGAACTCCCTACGTAAAAATTTTTCATATTGTTCCATAGCCCCTTTATAAATGAAATATTGGGATTTAAAAGGTTTTGGCTCTTCTTTGTTGGGATTCTCAGAGGTAGATGCCTCAAAATCATTTGCTCTAGTTAAGCTAACTTTTTTCATTGTTCATGCCATTTTCTTCAGCTATTCTATGATGAATACATACCGGTGGAAGTACAGCTAAGGTTGGGAAAGGAGTTTCTGGCCAATTGGTCAATTCTTTAGTATATGGACAGGTACCAATATTTATTACAGTGTTTGGTTTTGGGGTTCATACGCAGCGGGAAATTCAAAGCAATTTTTACAAAACCCCAAAAGGATAAAAAGTAAGTCCCATTAGACTAGATCTAAAAAATTAAACCATACCTCAATTAGTGATTTCCTTCTCTGATTGATCGATCTTCAAGTCGTTCGAGCGGCATCCACTATCGGATATCCACACATGAACGGTGACCACAATTTGGAGTGTTAGCCCTAAGAGAGATTGAAAAAAAAAATTCTCTCCTAAAATCTAGAGAACTCGAAAATAGTAAAACTAAAATCTTCTCCATATTTAGGGTTTCAACCTCCATTTATATGTGTAGATAAGCTCAGTTTAAAACCTATTCATAATACAACTATTATATATAGGCAATTCAAGCAAATTACATATATGCTCCTATTAATAGGTTATCATATAACCTATTATAAAGGCTTTTATGTCATGAATTATATCAGATAAAGTTTTATTACTCTAGACTAATTGCAATACGCAAAGCCATTCTTTGTGTTTGACCTAATAGGTTCATGCGACGTTAGCAGTGCACCAAAACCATTTTGGTACTTAAGTCATAAGCGGTCTCTAGCAAGGCATTATGACTACCCAAGTAGTATGAATATCAAAATCGATACAACCTAATGAATAACATATATCATATCCTTTTGTCTTGCAATACCCTTTAATTAAACATAAGGCATGGCAAGTCACCCTTAATGCTCAATCGTACTTGTCTCGATCTTTAGGTAAACTGAAAATATCCAAGTGATATTGATCACATCAATTCATATGGACTTGGCCATTATCAGTCTATCATATTGAGGGATCCAATGATATATCTCTCTATACTAGAGTGACAAATTCTATATTGATTACACACCTTCACATATTATTTACATGGTAACCAATCACAATCTTTATAATCGTCCGATTAAAGACAACGTTTGACTTTATCAAATTACCATGCTCATATTATTAAAGTCTATTGTAATCTCAAGTCGAAAGACTAAAAATACACCTATCATGAGTAACACCGATGACTTAATCCATGTGGTGTTCTTATAGCAAGTCAGTCTAGGACTTTATTCCCATAACAAGTAATCATGATCTTGATTCGTATCCCTATACTCTTGATCATCACATAACCATCAATCAAGATTCACTCTAGTCTTAATTCATTATAGTTCCTAATATAATGACTAACTAGGGACATTTAGGATATTTCAACAAATACCCATAGATCTTATTGTAAGGTAAACTTGCAATCACTTATAATAAAATAGCAAACGAAAATCTCTATTTTATTAACTAAAATTATAACATATATAATGTTTGTATATTGACCTAGGGCACAAGCCCCAACATACAGTTCATCGCAGACATTGAGGGGATAGAAATACTGCAGATATATTACTTCGTCAGATGATTGGGGAAAGTCATTGCTAGTACTATTGTATCGATTGTGGCTCACACAAAATAATAGATGTTTTGTCGAGCACTCTCACACAAGTCTTTCCTTTTGTAGAGAGATGGTAGACTTGCATCTGTTAGTTCAGAGAGGCAGTCAGGGCATAGTTTGAGGTCATACGGAGGGCAGAAGAGTCAGAGAGATCACTTTGAGAGCGATCACAGAAATGAACGCAATCATAGGGATGACTATTAATCTAATCAGTACAGATATGATGATAAACAGTCAGTACTTGTTATTGCACCCACACAAGCAAAGCAAACTAGACATCAAACATCACAGAATCGATAAATCGGGATCAGGGAAGCCATGATATGAGTCAGAGAGACAAAGGTCAGGGTCAGAGATCCAAGGATAGGCAGGCAGGGAGGCCAAATAGACAGGTATATTTTAGGTGTAGACAAAGAGGTCACATCAGCGTTGATTGCTAGAGAGCTTCATCAGCACCAGAGTCAGCTAGGCAAGAGGGAAGGCCCAAGGGATTGCTCAGCCGGAAAGAGAGACTACCAAATAGTACATTGAGGGTATTGTTATTTTATGCCTTAGCGAACTATTTCATTGGTGTTTTATCATGCGTTTTTGAATACATAGTAAGAGAGTTTCAAATTACAACACCACAATCTCATCGACAATGTCGATCATGAAAAAAAATGAATGGAGTTGTCAGTTGGTCTACCCAAATTAACACCTACACAAAGAGAATAATGGAAGAACGGGAGAGAGTAGCGTCGTCGGTTATTCCATCACATCTTCCTCCCCGTGAAATGACAAGTAGTGGTGTCGTATGTTGTTCCACCACATCTTACTTTCCGTAAAGAGAGTAGCAAAGTTGTCGTCAAGTGTTTCGCCACTATTGAGATGCAAGAAAGATTAGATAGTTCCATCTAAGATTCAAGAAGAATAAAAACCTAGTACCAAGTACATTTTGACCATTAGATGACCCTAATAGTCCCATGATACGAGATATCGTTAACCTTAAATTTCGGGATGAAATTTCCTTTAGTTGGGAAGAATTGTAAAGGCCTTATATTTACTAACACCGCTATTTCATTCAATTTCATACTCGGGCGCCAGCTCAGGCCCATGTGGACGCCTCAAATAGGCTAGGACACACCTGGTTGGGCATAAATCGTTATTTTTGTCTGTTGGCTGCATAATTGTAATGTGGACTTTCTATGTATTTCATAACACATCACATGTGTATATTTATATTACCATACCGTGTGATATTGTGTAATAGGTAAACGCAATGCATGTACCAGGCAGGTGTAGTATGAGTACATTAAGTTTTATAATGCTAACTTAAATAAAATGACTAGAACGAAGGTGATTATGGCATAAAATAGATTATCAAACTTTAGTTTAAGTCATAATAATCTGGTACAACAAGGATTGGCGCACCTCGGGATGCGTTTTGAGACACGGGATACTAGGCGTCATGCAATTAGGTAATAGAAGAAGTGGTAGTACAACAATTTAAGACCATAAATTGTTTACATATGTATAAAAGTGCCTAAGTTAAATTAATTGAATCAATTGATTACAAATGCCTATAGTTGGATGAAAAATTGATGTCATAGATTTGCCTCGAGATTCTCACTAGAATGGAATCCTAGGAGATTTGAGTTGAGAATTGATGTCAACAAGATGGAAGTTAATTGAGTAGGAGTTAACAAGGACCATTAGATTGGCCTTGAGATACGTGAACACAATGATTCTAACATAACCTATATATAGCTAAATTAGTGGCAAATCTCTTCATGCAACAATAACAAAGTTTGTTCTTGGGCTAAAGTGCTGGAAAATTCAGCAAGAACTAGGAGGAATGGAGGCCATTTACTAAAGGAATTAAGCTAGGAAGATCGAAACCAAAGTGGTCATCTTCTCCATCTCTTTTCCATGAAAAGGAGCTTCAAAATTTGGGTGTTGATTAAAAAATGAATTTCTAAGTTTGCTCATTGATTTCTTGAGTCTCTATATCAATGGAGAGTTCATTATGTTCACTAATTTAAGGACTTTAAACTTAATATTCAAATGGATTGTGTTCTTGAAGTTTCTTGATGCAAGCATGTTATGTTTTTGACCTATCCTCTATAATTTGAGCATAACGCTCTCATAAGAACTCCAAATAGGGTGGATCATACGCCGTTGGAAAGCTTACTCAGGGATCAACAACTTTATTTGCAAAGAAATTTTGAAATTCAAACTCCTTCTAGCTCTAAAATGCTTTGCAATCAGGTAGTTCAAATGTTACTACAGTATTTTTAAAATGAACTTTGACAAGACATAACTCTCTCAATTGTTATTGGAATGAGCTTATCTTTTAGTATATTGTTTTTAGGCACGTTAGCTACCTGAGATCAAAAAGCATGAGTTTGGAGCTATAAGTTTGGAGAAATGATTTTTACAAACTTGCTAGTCAGATTTTGATTCTAATTCGAACTATTTTTGAAAAAGTTAGATATCTCTTTCATTTTAAATTAGAATTTTGCAAACTAATCCTTTTTGAGAACCTAAGACATAGAGCAAAAAATTTCATGTTAAGTGTCTTTGATGATTTAGGATTTATAATGGTCTAATTGGTGCTGCAACATATGATCCAAAATTGAAATTTGAAACTTCATTTAGTCTTTAAGGGGCTATTTTAGGAAATAGAACTCTAAACTTAATTAAAACACCTTAAGTCAATCTAAAACAATGGAAATGGATCTCAAGGGACTCAGGGGCAAAGGTGCGGTAGTCGGGAGCATAGCAAGGGTCTGACCAGGGTGTTTTCAGGGCATCATAGTGCGATTTGAAGTGCGTAACTCCCTTAAAAAATGTATCTTGAGTATTTAATTATTTTAATTGTGCTATCTAGTATTATTTTATGTTCATTTTCCATATTTTATCACTGCTTGGTTTGGTATAACGGTCGGTAGTCTTGTTTGTCACTTGGGTTTATTCGAATGTTGTGTTGTACGATCTAGTACGCTAGACCATGGCACTTGTCACTTGTGCCCTCGATAAATGGCAACCTGAGTTGGTGACCTCATTGGTGCACATGTTTAATTGGTTGTGATACAGACCGATCGTTTGCTAGTAGTCGAATGAGCCATCTCATGCCATCTCCCTCTCTCTCTCGATCTCTCTCTCTCTCTCTCTCTCTCTCTCTCTCTCTCTCTCTCTCTCCCCTCCCTCCCTCCCTCCCTCTCTCTGCGAGCCATCTCTCTCTCTCTCCCTCCCTCCCTCCCTCCCTCCCTCTCTTTGTGAGCCATCCACCTCCCACTTGCATCCTTCTCTATCGCTCCTCTGTCGATCGACTGGACTCCCTCTCTCTCGCCTTCACTATCCACCTCACTGCGGCGGTGTTCCCCATGCCACCGACTGCCTTGCAAAGGCGCTGGTCGGCGCCCTTTTCCGCCGAATTCGGTACCGCAATACGTCAGTGCCCTAAGTAAGATTATGTAATTAAATATATTTTTAATTAAAAATTGGTAATAGTAAGTTTATTGGCCAAAAATTAAATTATTTGTACATTTTCGTTGGTGAAAAATAAAATTATTTTTTTATTTGTGATGTTAGTATGATTTGTATATTTATGAAAAATAAAATGTGTAATTGTAATTTTTGTTGGTAAAAATTAAATTATTTGTATAGTTATGATGTTCGTATGATTTTTTATATTTGTTAAAAATAAAATGAGTAATTGTAATTTAGTTCTTTTGTATATTTGTTATGTTGGATGTGTGGTAAAACTCGTAAAGATAGAATAAGAAATATAGAAATTCAAAGACAAGTAGGAGTAGCACCAATTGATACAAAGATTAGGGAAGGGCGGTTGCGGTGGTTTGGTCACCTGCAAAGACGGCCTACAAATGCCCCAACTAGAAAACTTGACTTAATAGAAACGGTAGAAATTCGACGAGGTAGGGGCAGACCAAAGTTAACATGAGATGCATTAATTAGGAGGAATTTGAATGGTTTGGAAAGCTCACCATCAATTGCACTTAATCGAGCACAATGGAAAAGTTTGATCCATGTAGCCGACCCCAGTTAATTTGGGACTGAGGCTATGTTGTTGTTGTATATTTGTTATGTTGTATATGGTTGTTTATGTTGATATGTTTTTTTTCTTTGGTAATGTATTATAATTTTGGTAAAAAATGTATAGTACGTTGAATTGAATTAAAAATATAGTTAAAAAGGTAAAATAAACATTAATGATTTACACTTTACTAATAAAATCTCGTATAATTGGAAAAAATTTAATTAAACAAATTAAATTTAAATTAGGACAAAAATAAAGCATTAATATTATGTATACTAGTCGATGGGCACGTGCTCTGCACGTGAGGCAAAGATATTATTTTTCTCGTACTATATATATATTGATATGAAATGAAACATTTTTCCCTCCTCCTTTTCCAGGTTCGGGACCGGCAATAAATTTTGATTTCTATTGCCGGAGTTAAAAAAAGGGTTGGTATGCAAAATATGGATAACTTGTACATGTGGCACAATAAATTTTGAATAAGTCAAAGTAGAAGCAACTATTTTTGTTGCTTTCTTGTTAACAGTGAATATCGATATCTCAATTATTTCTCTTGAAATTAAACCACTTTGTAAGACAATAAGAACAATTAAAGAACAATTGATCTAAAAGTTTGTATAGTAAATAGCAATTGATGTAAAAGTTTATCTAGTTAGCAAAAAATAAAAATTACAAAATTTATACAAAAAATAAAAATAGAGAAAAAAATCCCCCTGTATAATCGTGAGAACTTTTAACTCCTTCACAATCATAATCTATATTTTCTTAAAAGAACTGCAAAGCATTGGCTTCGAGAAATGAAGTTACATTTTGGAAGCAAATCCTCCAGAATTGAATTTCAAAGGTTAATAGCATCCTAAACATCTACTATTTCAGAATTATTGACATATTAAGCGGCGGGACTTTTAGCACCAAATAATTCCTCATAGGAAGCCTCACCGACTTCCCCCACCGAAATCCAAGTCCAACGTCGGCACGCTCACGTTCTCCCGCCGACTCGGATCGTAACGCGTGTGGGAACGGCGCCACCCCTCCCGCCTCCGAAACCCTCGCACCCCCGAAACTCCGTCCTCACCGCCGTCTCCACTGGTCACCGCTGTCCCCAAATCCACAATCACTCCTCCTCCGTCGTGCCCACCGCCGCCTCCGCTACAGGAATCACCTCTCCCCGACCCCCGCCAACTCCACATAATAAAACGTGCGTGTTCTTGTGAAGATTTGAGACTACAACTCTCGCCGCCAACTACAACACCAAAAAATCAAAACCCCAATTAAAATTCCCGGAACCCCATCTACCCAAAACCCAAACCAACACCAAAACATTAACCGAAGCGTAATCCGGGTGGCTGGCGGTCATCGCGGCGGCGGTCTCGGCAGCGAGTTCATCAAGCTGGCTGGTTGTGACCCCCTTGTAAACCCCGGCGGCGCCGACGAAAATGCCTTCGATGTTGTGGCCGCAGCCGTGGGCGATGTTATCGACTGAAGAGGCGTCGTTGAAAGTTAGGGTTTCAGAGATGCAGTCGCCCACGGTGTAGGAGCCGTCGCCGACGGTGTAGGAGCCGTCGCCGACAGTGTAGGAGTCGTCGCCGTAGGAGACCTGGTAGAGGCAGGAGTTGTTGCGGCAGGCGAAAATCTCGAGGGAGCAGCACTGGTGGGGGTGTCGCAGGAGATGGAAGAGAAGGAAGAGGAGAGGGAAACGTGGAGGGGAAAGAGAGAGAGAAAGAAAAAACAATCGTGGAGGAGATATAACACAATTTGAGGGAACGGTTAAACAACTTCCTAAATCCCTATAATCGTGCTCTATTTAAAAAAAAAAACAATTCAAAACAAACCAAATTTTAGTTGACTCCAAAAGATTGTAAACCGCCTATTAAAGTGGATTTATTGATTAAATAACCAAATTGTCCTCATCTTGAAGTGTTTTGATTTAAGTAGGTAGGGGCATACTTGGGAGATTTTGGCAAAAAGGCTTCACGGTTAACCGCTTTGGGTTTGCTATTATAATAGTATAGATATATGTGCAAACATATATGAAACACTTTAAAATTAATGAAAGAAAATATAAATTAAAAAATAAAATATATAATTGATTGATATATATATATATATATGTGAATATATAAAAACGCTTTTATACTATTTAAATAGAACAAATATATATATATACAAATTATACTATATATGCAACTTATACTATATATTTTTATAAAAAAAGCACTTGAAAGTTAATAATTACACTTTATATTTATATATATATTGAAAGAAGATTATAATAATTTTTATTATATGTACAATTATATTAATTTACTTAAAACCTTTAATTAATGAAAAAAATAGTACTTTTATATAGTATATATATTAAAAAAACCATAAAACTGAATAAATCTTAAACAAAATAAATTATGCATTTAAAAACTCATACTACATAGATATATATTGAAACAAAATAGAAATAAAATAGAGGACTTCAAAATTAATAATTACGCTATATATAGAAACAAAATTATAATAATTTACAATAATGTCTGTAAAAATATATATATTATACAAAGTACGTGCAAATGCAACTAATTCAACTAATTACAATTAAGATTCAATTGGTGTATGTGTTTAGGGTTCCTTAGGTCTTTCGAGAAGTATGTATCGCGGTATTATATGTACAACCGCATTGAAGGCGGTTGCACTCGATTGGAGTTTATGGATGCCATGAAGAAGTTCATAAGTTTTACCATTTAACATTGCACAACTTTCCTCAATGAAGAGAAATTCGATGTCCTTGCTGAAAAATGTCGCAATGAGAAATACTACTATGTAAACATGGTAGAGCTTCATCTAGTGAGTTGAGGATTCATTCCCGAGTATTATTGTTAAACCAAGCATGGGGAGGAAGAACCATTACGCGATGTCAACGATGAAGATGATGATCCAATAAACGAATATCTGACGACATATCATCATATGATACACTATAGCCGTGTTGCGAGAAGATGACAAAACTCTCAGCAATGGTGTGTTTATTGACGATAAAGTCGAATCACCATATTTCAGAGCAAGCATTCGATGAGATCTTCCAAGTCTGTAAAGACATGTTTCTTAAAGATAATCATTTGGTCCTTAGCTTTTACAAATGTAAGATTTAATACACTTGTTGGGTATACCATACGAGCGAATCGATTGTTGTCCCCAATTATGCATGCTTTATTGGGGTCCTGATTTCAACCTTACACTTGCAAGTTTTGTGAAGAACTTAGGTTTTAACTCCATTAAACGCCCGCACAAGACAATATTTTACTTTCTCTTGGCACCTCGCTTACAACCTTTGTTCGCTTCAAAAGCTACAACAAAATACAAGCGATGGAATGCAGGGTATGTCAAAGATGAGGACAATATGCTACGCTGCTCCGATTCCATGGCATGGGACTATTTCAATCAAGTAAACCATACCTTTAGCTCTGAGGTACATAACGTTCGATTTAGGTTATGCCCTGATGGGTTCCAACCTTTCCAAATGACAAGCAAACCATACTCGTCATGGTCAGTGATTTTAATATCGTACAACTTACCTCCCTCGATGTGCATGAAGAAAGAAGTGATGTTCTTAATAGTGACCATACCTAGACCGACCAATTTATTGCAAAAAATTGATGTGTTTTTTTAACTGTTGGTGAAAGAATAACAGGATTTGTGGTATGATGGAGTGCCTACCTAAGATGTATCGACTAAGACGAACTTTCAAATGTGCATTGCACTTATGTGGACTATTAGTGACTTTCTAGCCTACTACATTATGTTGGGATGGAGCACGCATGGGAGTACAGCTTGCCCTTATTGTATGGATGATACTAACGCTTTCTAGTTGAGGTTCGGCGAGAAAGTGACTTAGTTTGATTATCAGTGACGTTTTTTGTCGTGATATTAAAAAGAGAGGAAAGACAAGTTTAGTTTCTGTAAAGATAGAATCGTATCAGATAAGCCACTGATCAATAAACCAGGTGAATATCTTAAGTGAAATTAAGGCTTTAAGGCTGATGAAGGTTACTGAATTGCGATCGGATGCTATAAACAACAAATCTCAAAAACAAGTTGGTGGAAAACTGAAGCATATTGTGGGACTTCCTGTATTGGAATACGAACCTTGTAAGTCATAACCTAAACGTAATGCACATCGAGAAAAATATTTTTGACAACATTTTCAACATAATCATGAGTGTGTCAGGGAAGACGAAAGATAACGCAAAGTCTAGGGAGAACTTAAAGAAAATTTTTCATCGGCCAAAGCATCATTAAAACCCAGTTTCTAAGAAATATTCATAGGCACGATACGCGCTTGACAAGCAAGAGAAAATAAGTGTTGTATAAGTGGATTAAGGACTTGCACTTCCCTGATGGTTACGTTGCTAACATTAGCCATTGCGTTGATTCTAATAAATTGAAGATGTTTGGGATGAAAAGCCATGATTATCATGTATTCATGCAATGACTTTTGCCGATTTCTTTTAACGATCTCTTAGAGGAGGACATATGGATTGCAATCAGCGAGTTAAGCATTTTCTTTAGAGATTTAACAACTAGAATTTTAAATGTTGAGAATCTTTGACTTTTGTATGAAAACATTTCAAAGATATTGTGTAAGCTGGAAAAAATCTTTACACAATATTTTTTCGACTCAATGGCGCATCGCCCTATCCATCGAGCACACGAGGCTATCTTTGCTGGCCCAGTACAATTTCGGTAGATGTATCATTTCCAGAGGTAATCAATTCTACTTTTTGCCCACCTAATTTCATCATACACAATGAAAAATATTTAAAATATACATTTACTTAAGTTATCTTTATGAATGTAGATATTTGAAACATTTGAAAAAAATGTCAAGAATAAAGCAAGGGTTGAGGGCTCAATATGCAATGCTTATTTAGTGGAAGAGGCAACTACGTTTTGTTCCTATTATTTTGAGGAACACGTCTCTACCTCGTATACCTATCCACCCCATAATTATGATGGTAGAGTTGACCCTTCTCAAAATGATTACAAATCCATAATTTTCACACATCCTGGTCAGGACTTTGGGTGATGAAAGAGGCATTATCTTACAGATTATGTGTGTAACGCTGCACATACATATGTATTGTAAAATTATCTTGAAGTCGCTCTTTCCATGTGATATACATAAATACGTGACAATACACATTTTTTGTCAATTATTCCATAGCGTTATTCTATTCAGTAGTAATATTTGATTTCTTTCATTTTCTGGTAGAATATACGTATCAGAGTTGCGTTCCAAACAACCGAATATCTTAGAAGTGTAATTGATGAACAACTTGAGAAGCAATTCTCAACTTGGTTCCAACAATTTGTAAGTAATTAGCAAATACATATTAACACAATACTTCTTGTCAAGATATTTAATTGAAAATACAGTTTATCATAAAAAAACATGTTTTGACGGTAGGCGCCATCGTATATTCAAGATACAACACTTCTAATGCTTTTGTATGCCCTAATTGAACTTTGCACCGTATATCACTCGTATCTTTTTAATGGTTACAAGTTTCACACATTGTCACATAGTGCAAACAACGATACGTGTAATAGCGGGATGTGCGTTAGGGGCACAAATTACGCAGAATGCGATAATGACTTCTGTGAGCGATTGTAAGATGTGATACAAATCGAATATGGTGGTTCCTTACGTACCATGTTGTTCAAGTGTGAATGGTTTGATCCCACACCCAATGTCGTTAAAGATCGTCAATATACATCAAAATTTTTGATTAAATAAATACAAGCCTTTCATACTAGCCATGCAGGCTAGTCAAGTATACTTTCTTTCACACCCAAGTGTAAAAAGTGCACAAAACAATTGGCAAGCTACGTACAAATTTCAGCCGAAGTTTATTGATGAACACAACTTAGTCGAGAACGTTGACCAGTACGCCTACTCAAGAAGATGCCTTTCAAGAGCAGCTACTAGAGCATGATACCGAGGTAATTATTGGTAACAAATTTGCAATTTCACTAGCTGATCTTAGAAGTGCATAATAAGTTATTATTTAGACTTATATATAGAGTTAGTTTAGTAGTATAATTAGCCTAAATATCTCAGAATGAGCTCTAATTGACAATACTTATGTATTCTCTAGTATACGAGGCATAAAGGAGACAAACAAGGGAATTAGTAAGAAACAAGGCTAAAATGCACAAAAGTGGGTTTGACGTCATGGCTAAGAAGGTTGACGTCGTGGGAAGGAAGGTGGACAGAGTGGGCACAGTGTAGGAGATTCAAAAGAAAACAAAAATGAGTCAGCGTGGTCGGT
This sequence comes from Stephania cephalantha, assembly GCA_039657325.1. NCBI lineage: Eukaryota > Viridiplantae > Streptophyta > Magnoliopsida > Ranunculales > Menispermaceae > Stephania > Stephania cephalantha. The sequence continues at coordinate 25,164,153 of CM077578.1, read as the reverse complement.
GTAGTCATGGCGCCGTGGGTCATAAGTGACCGCATAGGAGAGGCCAGTGCAGGGCGCCAATTCTATTGAATGGGAGAAAAAGCACACAAAGTGGTCGAAGCTGTCATGGTGTTGTGGCATTAAACACACAGTGTTGGACTACTTGTGGACAACGTCGAGACTAAAGAAAATAGATAGTTAGATTTCTATTTTGGGTGGAATTTTCTATTATGGTTTCTAATTATTTTTTAAAGTGACTTAGGAGTATAAATAGGAGTTAAACGTGGTAAACATATACACCACCATAGATAGCAACTAGGTATTGTAGATTAGCATAGTTTTACTTTATTCTTGAGTATTAAGAAGATTTGTGGAAGAGAAGGCATTGAAGACTCATGTGTGGTGATTCAATATTGTTTTTATTTATTTAATTGAGATTATTTGATTATATATTTGATTGCAATGAATACTATTATGTGCATGTTTATTTCAATGATATGTGAGTAGTTCATTAATCCTAGGGATCAATGGATCCTATGTTATGAATGTTATGCTAAGGTAATTATGAATGAATTAGAAAGTTAAAAAGTGCAATGGTTAGAATTTTTATTGATTATGATCATAATGCTACAAACATCTTGATCACTGAGTGGGAGAGATGAGAAAGTGAAGAAATCCAAGTCTGGAGGTATGATGTAGTGGCACGCTTTAGTACAAAGGGGATGGCGCAGAGACAATGAGTGATAACGTCGAGGCAACAGAAGAGAAAAATATGCACATGCAGTGGCAGTGCAGTGGCGGCGCAGGGCTTAAATGATAGCACCAGACACGCAGGAAATAGAAAAGCTGGAGTTAAATTGTAAAATAGGTTTTCTAATTGTTATTAGGAAGTATAAATAGGTATTAGAACATGGTAAACTCACCATATACCAACTATTAGCCACTATTAGAGTAATTTAACATAGTTTTATTTTGAGTTTGAGTATTAAAGAGTTTGTATGAAGAAAACATTGAAGAATTCAAGTTTGCAATTTAAGTTTTGTTTCATTTGATTGCTTCAAGGTAATATATTTATATTCATCTCTAATTTGCAATGATTTCCATTATGAATTTTGATAAGTGTGTTTCAATGAAATGTGAGTAGTCTATTTATCTTAGGGGTCAATCGATCATATGGTATGAATGATATGCTTTGAATACGAATAAAAAGTATACATAAAAAGTGTGATGGTTAGAATTTGTATTGATTCTAAGCGTAATGCTTTAGACATCTTCATCACGTGTTTAATAATATTAGGTTTTAAGAGTTATCATTGCCATTGAAGCTTTTAATCTGGACATGAACAGTACAATTGTAAAATACACAACATCGAGCGATAGTTGTTGATTATGGTGGCAAGGATAGTAAACTTAGTTGGTTATGAATCCAAAGATTTAAGACTTAAACAAATGTGGAGCTTACATTATTCACATCGATAGTTGAAGTTCTAGTTTGCACATTAGAACATTTTCAATCACAACAGTGGGTTGAAGTGGATTTCAAGGAAATCTATCTATTCTAATTAGGCATTGCACATAACATATTAAGATATAAAAGTGGTTGAAAAATATTGTATTAAATTACCTAGGTGAAGTTGTGAACTAAGATATTCTTAATATAAGAGTTAAGTAAAGTTTGATTTGATTTGTTAGATTAGTTTCATATAAAACCAATTAAAAGGGAATTTCCTCAGCAATAGTTCAAAGTTAAAAAGGTAATTTACTAGTGCAAAAACTTTTCCCTGAGGACAATATCGTGATCAATGTAAGTTGATTGCACTATTACTACAAGCTAGCCATTAAACTTGCGGCACGTATCAAACATGACAAAGTGGGTTGAAGTGGATTTAAAGGAAATATGTATATTCTAATTAGACATTGCACACACATAATAAAAATGAGGAAGTGAGTTTAAAAGCATGATTATTCATTACTTACGTGAACTTGTGGACTAAGATATTCAAAATATAGGAGTTTAAAAGTAATGTAAATTGTTTTGTTAGTATAGAATAGTTTAGTTTAAAAATAAATTAAAAAAAAATAAAAAAATTTCCTTAGCAATAGAGATATTCTGATTAAGCAAATTAAGTGCAATACACCTTTCCTTGAGGATGATATCCGTAATCAACATAAGTTGGTCACATAATTACTACAATCGAGTCGTTATACTTGTGGCGACAATCAAGTTTTTGGGCGTCGTTGTCGGGGATAGGTAGCCACTTAGACTTAGTTTGAAACAGCTAAGTTTTATTTTAAGTACTTTACTTTCAAGTTTATAAAAAAAAAGTTTTGAGTTTTTAGTTTGAAAGATGCACTTGATCTTTTGTTTTTTTCATTTTAGAGAGAATTAGTGCATTCATAGCAAGGAAGAGAAGGACTTAGTGTCTTACTACCCTGAGATTGAAAAAACCAAGAAAGGAAAGAAAAAGAAAGGAGTCAAAATGGTTGAGGATTAAGCACGAAACCAACAACAGGGCCAAAGGAATAACCAACCTGAAGGTGATCTAGTACTACAAGATAGAGTGCAAAGATAGAGATGTCTTCGTGATTACTTCAAGCCAGAAATTCAAGAGACTTACAATGGAGTGATAAGGCTTCAAGCCAATACCATCGTGTTTGAACTGAGGCCGTCTTTGATAAACATAATGCAAAATAGTCATTCAACAGGTTGTCCAATGAAGATCCAGTTCCACATATTGAGAGTTTCTTGGCGAAGTGCAACACCTTGCACATACTAGAGTTACATAGGAGGTGATCAGGATTAGACTTTTTCCATTTTCATTGGGTGAGAAAGTTAATTCTTGGTTCCAAGGACTAAACGTAGGGAGTATGACTTCATGGGAGGAAATCAATGAAAGATTTCTAGATAAGTTTTTTTCCCATTAAAGTTCAGCGAAAAAAAACTGGATGTCAATCAATTCAAGCAGAAGATGACGAGTCTCTTGGTGAGGCTTAGGAAAGATTCAAGGAGATGTTGAGGAGATGTCCAGGACATGTATACGTTAAATAAGCACAACTCTAGATTTTCTACTATGGATGAGTCTCAGCACCTGAACACTAGTAGATAGCATAGTAGGTCGTTCTCTACTAAGCAAGAATGAGGATGGAGCATTAGATCTCCTAAATCTTATGTCTCATAACTCTGCAATCGATATTCATTCCATAGTAAGAAAATTGTAGGCGTATAAAAGATTGATTCACTGCTGTGAAAATAACACAACTATATAACCATAGCAGTCAAATGACAAAGCTTCAAATGGGACAACAAAGTTCATAAGTGCAGGTGATACAACAACCCTTAAATCACCAAGCTATTGTTGTTAATCAAATGGACATGCAGAAGGAATGAACCTTGAGGATATCAACTTCTTGAACAACCAGAGCTATAGAAACAACTTCAGGCTAAGAGGAATGGCTACTCAAAGGTTTTATTAAGAATACAACAACAACCCCAACTTCTCATATGGAGATCTTGATAATACACTGAAGTTACCACCAGGCTTTAATTGACAAGTCCAACAAGGGAAGCTAGGGTAGGGTGAATAAATGACTTCATTAAAGTTAATTGAGAAGTTCTTGCATGCCATGGACATGAGCAATAGGGAACGCCATGAGAAACATGAGAAAGTGATGGAAAATATGAAGCAAGCTTTGAAAAGAATGGATGTCGAGAAATCAAAACCCATCAAGAACCAAGAGCGACATATTGGTCAGTTGGCCATTGCTTTGAATTCATGGAATGAAGAGCAGTTTCTGAGTAACTCAAGCATTACTTGTATGGAGAAAGCACATGCAGTCCAATTAATAATGGAAGAACAACTAATGATCCATTGCAACCAAATGATACATCAAAGGACATAAGGAAGCAAATTGATGAGCAGCACCAAAAAGATGCATAACACTTAGAAAGTGACATAAGTAACCAAAAAAAGTTGCACTAGTAGAAGAATCAGAATCGACTTAAGGAAGGTAGAGGAGATAGGCAGAAAAAAAAAAAAAAAAAAAAAAAAAAGATGTGGTACCAGGAAGAGTGACATTTTCTGACAATCCACCACTAATAAATCCTCATCTACTAAATCTTTAACGATTTAAGAAACCGAAAATCAAGAATAGTTTAAAAGATTTTTGGAGATGTTCAAAAATTTAAACATAAACATCCCATTCGTAGATGCATTGGAATAAATAGTGAATTGCACAAAGTTTTTGAAGGACATAATTGCAAGAAAGATGCGACTAAAAATTATGAAACAATAAATTTTACATAAGAATGCAGTGATATTTTATAAAAGGAAGCTACCACAAAAGTTGAAGGACCAAAGAAGTTTTTCCATTCCATGCACTATGAGAGTACAGTTGTTTGATAAGGTCTTATGTGATTGGGAGCAAGCGTAAATTTGATGCCCTTAGCAATATTTAAGAAGTTAGGTTTGGGAGAGGTAAAGTCAACCAAAATGACTTTGCAATTAGTATATTGATTAGTGACCTATCCAAAAGGAGTGATTGAGGATGTATTGGTAAAAGTGGATAAGTAGATTTTTCCTATTGACTTTTTAGTACTGGTATGGAAAAAGACTAAGAGGGAAAATTAAGGTTACGAGTAAAGGATGAGGATGTTGTGTTCAACATTTATAAGTCTTTAAAATTTCCAAGTGAGGGAGAGCAATGCAAAAGTATCGAAGTTAAAGATATATTTTTATTGTTTTACTGAGAAAGCCAAGGAATATATGTCAGATGACCCGCTGGAGCAGTGTCTAGTTCAAAACATACACCAAGTTCTAAAATTAATGATGAACTTCTATAGGTAATAAATGCTTGATCACAGATAGGACCCCCAAAATTTCATAATAGTTTCAAGAAATTAGAAACAGAAGTGAAAGTACAGTTACTGAACTAACAGTGGAATGAAAGCCTTTGCCAAAGGATCTGGGATATGCATATTTAGGAGAAAATTTAACATATCATGTTATTATTTCGGCAGCTTTGAAAGAATTGGAAGAAGAAAAATTACTTCAAGTTTTCAGAGTGCATAAGTCAGCATTGGGATGGACAATCAATGATTTAAAAGAAATCAGCTCAACTGTCTACTTGTATAAGATTTTAATAAAATAAAATTATAAACAATTAATAGAACTCAAAAGTGTTTAAACCCAATAATGAAAAAAGTGGTAAAGAAAGAGATTTTAAAATGGTTAAACACCAGAATCATTTGTGTTATTTCACAAAGTTCGTGAGTTTCACCAATACATGTGGTACCAAAGAAAGGATGAATGACCAGTATTCAAATTTAAAATGGAGCGACCTTATCCACTAGAACAATAACTATTTGGAGAGTTTGCATTGATTACGGGAAGCTAAATCAAGCTACAAGAAAGGATCATTGATCAGAAGTTGGATAGATTAGCATGATATTGATACTATTATTTCTTATATGGGTATTCGGGATTTAATTAAATTACTATAGCACCAGAAGATCAGGAGAAAACAACGTTTACCTATCATTATGGAACATTTGCATTTAGACTGATGTCATTTGGATTATGCAACGCACCGGCAACATTTCAGATATGTATGATGGTTATTTTCTTTGATATGGTGGCGGATATTATGGAGGTATTTATAGATGACTTTTTGGTATTTGGAGCATCTTTTGATTTATGCTTACAAAATTTGGCTGAAAAGATGCCAAGAAACAAATTTAGTACTTAATTGAAAAAGTGTCACTTCATGGTTGGAGAATGAATTATTTTGGGACATAGAGTGTTTGCTTATAGATTAGAGGTCGATAGAGCAGAAACAACCCCGATTGAGAAACTGCATATACTAAGAAACATAAAAGATATAAAGAGTTTTTTAGGATATGCGGGTTTCTATAGAAGGTTTATTAAGGATTCTTCAAAAATCCCTAAACTATTGTGTACATTGTTAGAAAAAGACGTTTCGTTTGAAATGAATCCTGCATGTATACTCGCATTTGAGACCATGAAAGTAGCATTGATCGTTGCATCAATAGTGGTAGTACCAAATTGAGAATCTAAATTTGAAATAATATGCCATGCAAGTGACTATGCGATAGGAGCAGTGTTAGGCCAATAAAGATATGCAATGTTCTGAGTTATATACTATGGAAGTAAAATCTTGGATCAAACATAAAAAATTACACTACCACAGAAAATGAGCTATTGCCAGTAGTGTTTGCGTATGACAAGTTTATAACATTCATAATGGGATCAAAAGTCATTTTATATACTGATCATTTAGCAATCTATATATGTTTGCAAAGAAGGATGCTAAACCAAGGTTAATTAGATGGGTGTTATTAGTGCAAGAGTTTGACTTGAAAATCAAAGACAAGAAAGGAAGTGGAAATTTAGTTGCGGATCATCGCTCTAGGTTACCTCATAAAGAAGGTGTTACATGGAAGCCGGTAATCAAAGTATTTGAGGATGATCAATTATTTCAAACATCCAAAGTAATGGAGTATCTCGATTTAGACTCAAACTAAACGAGCAGAAAAAAATAACGTTAGGCTAATGACTTTAAACTAAGTGCTACTAGGAGGCAGCCCATGGGTTTTTAAATTTCAATCAAGTAGTATTTAGTTTAGTTTAGGACAATCCAAACATTTTAGTTTTCTAACTTTTGAAAGATTTGTGCTAAATGTGCAGGAAAGACCATTTGCCGGGTGAAGATTCATCGGAAGAGAGAAAACTCGACATATGTCAATAGTCATAAAGCATCAATTTATTTAGTTATTTCAGTTTTATGTTTATGCACTATTATGTCTTATATAGTATTATATTTTTGAGTTTTAGTGTTTTACATGTTTCAGGCTTATTTTTAAATCTTGACGACAAGGTTTGATTTAAAATTGGGGGCATCAATACTGTACTATGGGAAATGGTAGGAAATGATGAGATAAGGATAAACACTGCATGTATGATCGTTAAAATTTTATTTATCAAGCAGATAAAAAGGAAAGTATGGTAGTGTATTCTATTAAATTTACTTATTATTTGAATGTGTTTAGGTAGTATAGATTAAGTTATATATAGTACTATGTAATGAATAAGTAATTCATTTGCAAAGTTCAATGCCTTTAATTAAGTTTGAGTAAGAATATAAGTGTCTTGTTGATATGAAACTCGAGAGAATGTTTATAAATTTTTGAAGAAAATGAGAACTATTAAATTTACTTATTATTTGAATGTGTTTAAAAGTATATATTAGGTTATATATAGTACTATGTAATGAATAAGTAATTCATTTGCAAAGTTAATGCCTTTAATTAAGTTTGAGTAAGAATACAAGTGTCTTGTTGATATGAAACTCGAGAGAGTGTTTATAAATTTTTTAAGAAAATGAGAAATGTAGCAAACAACGGTATAATTTCATGATAAAAACCTAAAGATTGGGAAGACCATGAACTGGAAACAAAAGCAAGAAAAAAAAACTAGAACACTTCTTGTCGAAAAGTTAGACTCTAAAAAATTCTATAATAAGTGTGAATCTTACTTGAGTATAAAAAAGTGAATAAAGACTTAATGTAAGAGGGGAAGAAATGGGCATGATTTTTAATGAAAAAGTTGGAGTTAAAACTTGCTTGATAGAGTGAAAGTGAGAAGTGCTAACAAGAGTTTTAAAAATAAATAAAAATAGAGAATCCCACAAGTTCTACAAGAAATGGAGCAAAGAACTTGATGGTTGGAAAAAAGTGAGGAAAAATAGAATCCATAGGAAAATGAGCAAGGACCATGCCACTAGAAAATAATATAAGGAGAAAGGAGAAGAAAAAGAAAAGAGAGATAAAAATAAATGAAAATAAAGGCAGAAGTTAGATTAAAACTCCTCAAATAAATGATTTAGGTCGAGTACAAGTAGCTGAATTGAGTAAAGTTTTCTTTCTAACTATGTTAAGCCCTATAGACTCTTGAAATGCTCAAATCTACCAAAACTAGTATGGTCTTTGCTTATTTGTGAATTCTTGAGCTTGATGAGAAATCATTAGATTGTACACTTGCTACTTGAGTGTTGAGTTGAAAAAAACTTGTGAGTAGTGATGGATTTGATTGTGATGTACTCTTTAGTTTTAAAAGTGAATTGCATATCTTGTTAATGATACATGTTTTGGAAAGTATAAGTTTTTGCAAAGAAAAAATCTTGAGTGGATTATTAACTTGAACTTAATTTAATTAAAGGATACTCAATGAACAATGTGAAATGAATATGAACTTTGATAGTAGTAGTAGTAGTAGTAGTAGATAAGATAGCACAGCGAGATACTTGATACTATAAGTATGCAGTAGTAATACTTGCGAGAGCTTGATAGCGCAGATAGCTTGATACTTGATAGCGAGCTTGATAGAGAGATAGAGCATAGTAGCAATACTAGTAGTAGCAGTAGTAGTAGTAGTAGTAGTAGTAGTAGTAGTAGTAGTAGTAGTAGTAGTAAGAATACTTAGTAAAATACATTTTTTCTCATGACGTGCAAAATCTTAAGTTTGAGGGTAATTGATAAGTGATTATTTAGACTTATATATAGGGTTAGTTTAGTAGTATAATTAGCATAAATATCTCAGAATGAGCTCTAATTGATGGTATTTATGTATTCTCAAGTATACAAGGCATAAAGGAGACAAACGTGTGAATTCGTGAAGAAACGAGGCTAAAATGCATAAAAGTGGGTTTGATGCCAAGACTAAGAAGGTTGACACCGTGGGAACAAAGGTGGACATCGCGGGCACGGCGTAGGAGATCAAGAAGAGAAGAAAAACAAGTCAGCATGGTCAGCACAGTCATGGCGCCGTGGGTCATAAGGAACTGCGCCGAGGAGGCCAGTGCAGGGCGCCGAGTCTATTGAATGGGGAAAAAGCACACGAAGTGGCCGAAGTTGTCATGGCGATGTGGCATTACACACACAGCGCTAGACTACTTATGGACAATGTCGGGACTTAAAAAAACAAAAAATTAAAGTTCTATATCGGGCGGAATTGCATATTAGGGTTTTTAATTGTTTTCTAAAGTGTCTTAGGAGTATAAATAGGTATTAGAATGCAGTAACCATAAACACCTCCATAGTTTGCACCTAGTTATCGTAGATTAGCATAATTTTACTTTATTCTTGAGTATTAAGAAGATTCGTGGAAGAGAAAACATTGAAGACTCACGTGTGGTGACTCGGTATTGTTTTTATTGATTTAATTGAAGTTATTTGATTATATATTTGATTGCAATGTATGCCATTATATGCATGTTTATTTCAATTATGTGTGAGTAGTTCATTAATCTTAGAGATCAATGGGTCATATGGTATGAATGATATGCAAATGTAGTTATGAATGGATTATAAAGGTTAAAAGTGCAATGGTTAGAATTTGTATTGATTCTGAGCATAATGCTATGAACATCTTGATCATGTGTTAGTTGATATTAGGTTCTAGAAGTTATCATGGTCATTGAAGCTTTTAAGACAAATATGGATGGCACAACCGTAAAATATATAGCATCGATATATAATTATTGATTAGGGGCACAAATATTAACTTAATTAGTTATAAATCTAAAGATTTAGGACTTAAAACAATGTGGACCTTATGTTATTCACACTGATAGGTGGAGTTCTAGTTTGCACTTTAAAATTATTTTCGTCATGACAGTGGGTTGAAGTAGATTTGAAGGAGATATGTCGACTTATTAGACATTGCGCACACATAATGAAGATGAGGAAGTGAGTTAAAAAGCATAGTTATTCATTATCTATGTGAAGTTGTAAACTAAGATATTCTTAATATAAGAGTTTAACAGTAATTTGCATTATTTTGTTAGAATAGAATAGTTTTGTTTAAAACAAAATGAAGAAAAAAAAGTTTCCTTATCAATAAAGTAATTCTAATTAAGTAATACCAAGTGCAATATACATTTCCCTGAGGACGCTATCTGTAATCAACGTAAGTTGGTCACATTATTACTACAATCGAGCCATTATACTTGCAGCCACGATCAGCACACACATGTCAGACGTTGACGAAGAAAAAGAAAATGATAATTTGAGTTTTCATCGGATGATAGGAACGGTGACAACAAACCTTGAGATAACCACTTGAGTATGTAAAGGAATACGATAATTCGTCATCTTATAATTGTTTGTTTGTTTCGTAATATTTAAAGTGTAGGACATTTATATGTAAATATTTCTAACTTAGTCTTAAATCTTTTAAAATGTCATGTCACGCAAAGGATATAGTCTATCGTCTAGTAAGGGATCTGGTGGACAATCCAATAATAGTAGAGATAACCGATCTCGTCATTCGGATCATTCACAAAGTCAATCTCGTGATATTTCTTCTCCAAAGTCCAATCAGGGGCAACAATCTCATCATCAGCACTCTCAGCAGCAACACCCCTAGCAGGCCCACTTCTTTCATTAGTACCCATATCCGCCCTTTCAACAGACCCTTTCTTTCATAAGACAACCCCTATCTGATGTACATCCAGCACATCCCCTCTCAGCTTTTATGCCTTTATCATATGTATTTGTCGATGAAAAGGCTTTTATGCAAATATACTCTACAATGCTCTCATCGCTACCCACTCCACCCATTGTTGGCCACATTACATCGAAACCGAATTTTGGGTCTACTTTTTCATCGAAGGAATCAGCATATCCTTCACATTAGTAGGACCGACCGCATGACCACCAGATGGCTCCACCATCATGCCATTTTGATTTGCATGCCTCTCTCTTTATGAGTCATCACATCGAGCATGCATCACGGTCGCCGAGTTCCTCAACATATTGTTCGAGCGACCAGTCCATCGGTACTGCTCCACATGGACAACAAAGATACATTCAGGCAGTTAAGGCCCCTAAAGGCAACACTGCTAACGAAGGCGGGGGTGAATATTTTTGGTTGTGATGGATGAGAGATAGTAAGTATACATAATTTAATCATGTATATCTATGTTTCATTAATTTACTATAATTTTGGTCTAACTTATATTTTCAATTTAGTGGACTCAAGTTGCACCCATTAGACAGATGCGCACGAGGGATGATTAGCGCATATAGGTACTCCTTACACAAGGATGGCTATTCTTGGGAGTTTGTTCCTGACCACGTGAGGGACGTATATTGGAATCAATTGAAGGTTAAAAATCTTTAAGTCAAATTTGTTTCATTTAATTCGGATATATAGAGTAAAGTTTCTTTTATTTTATAAGTATATAAATTTCAATATTATTGTACATAGTTTTTTTCGATTGGGATCCATCAGATGATGGAGCTACTAAAGAGGCGTACGATAAGCACATCACCACTCAGTACGATGACTTTATCAGCGAGATGTGTTCCAAAGATAAAAAGTAAGGTTACATATCTACTGAGATCATCGAGCACCGCCCTTGAATTCAAAAGAAGTCAGAGCATGCAAGCAAGAATCGAAAAACGGAAACAAAGGAACCCAGTATGGGTGTAGCTGTGGATACAAGTGGTTTTGTATCCATCTATCAGCACGTAGAGAGGCTGGTAGGTCATGCTTTAATAAGTTTATATATATTATAAGTCTCAAACTTAATCGTAGTTAAACATATGTATTATAGGAGGAGAAATTATGTCGACCCCCGACTGCTTTGGAGTTATGTTTGTACTTACACACCAAGGATCATGATGACATTACTTTCCTGGATCAGATAGTAGAGACGATTGTCGTAAGAAACTAGTTTTGTAGTAATTGTTTGTTTAATTAATTATAGGTATCAATTACTTCTATATATTATTTATGAATGTTTCAATTCTTAATATAGACGCCGATACGCGACAGATGCATCGAGCTCACATAGTTGCAGGTTCATGTGACAGCCCCAAATTCCAGGCCACCTTGCTACTCGCCACGTCGTATTCCACATCACCAAGCCTTACCACATCATGGCCTGCTTATCCTTGATGCCCCGTGCCACCTGGTTTCATACACTATTTCAGCTAACCATATTTAAGTTATATAATCTTCATATAAGTAGTAATAATTTATTTTAACCAGTTACTCAATTTATCAAGTTATATTATAATTTCATAACGAAAGACTTTTTAATGAGTAACTTATGCAATGTTTAACAATCGTAAGTAGTGGAAAACCCAGCAAAAGATACCATGTATATATCGAGGCGAGATAAGTATAACAACAGTTCCATATACATGTAATAAATGTTCTATGGTCCCCAAAACCCAACAAAAGGAAAATAAAGACATACTGATATCACACACGAGCTGGATCCACAATCTCATATGTGGTCAACCAGTACCTCCTTGCCCTTGCCCTTGCTCGTCGAAGGATTTGCACTTAGTCACCCAATAAATACAGTGATGAGTCTAGTGAGTAAAATCCCAAGAGAAATCCAAGTGATATTCATGAAATAAAATTGATAAACTACGAGACATGCGAATATAACACCTGGTAACAATACGTCATATTCCTATGAATGTAAGCAGTACACGACGAGCAAAAGCAGTAGCGTGAAATGAATAAACAACATATACCAAATCAACCAGTTCAGAAATAAAGCATAAATCAGTAAACATCTGCATAGTCACGAGAAGACCCTGACCTAAACCAACCAGTAATTGATAAATTGAATAGGAACCACGTATATACTTGCAGGCTTACAATGATTAAACCCTAACTTTAGTTACCGGATGAACCCTCTCCAAAAGCTATTTCAAGTCAAGGGAACACCCTAAATCCCTCCCGACAGTTGAAGATATATTATACTGCCATCGATACGAGCACTAAACACAAGTAACCCGTTCAAGCAATTTAGCCACTATCAATATATACGCAAACCGAAATAGGAGAGAAACTCCATGTGTGCCCACCAGCAGTCACACATGAAATGCGATATCGATAAATCAAAACCATGAATTATGTGAAGCATTCTCAATGGGTTTACGCACGTCAATCTGCACTCCAACTTCCTCGGACTCCTGTATCCGACCCGACTAGCTCCCCGACACCCGAGCTACGATCCCTAAGTTCTTGAAGTCCAATTTTACATGTTTAGTATGTTTGCAGGTTTTTGGGATATGTATAAAGTCAAAAATCTTAAAACAACCCTTTATGTTCAGTTTCATTCTGTTGTTAGCGCGCTATGGGCTTGGTGTAGCGCGCTATGTAGTGGTAGCGCGCTAGGTAATTGATGTAGTGCGCTAGTGTTCTTCAGGATGATGAATAGTTGAAAACCCAAAATGATTAGTGCGCTAATCATTCCAGGTACCGCTATGTGGCATCAAGGAAAAAATTCTCAAGTCAAGAACTCAGTATTTCCCCTCCAATTTGGCTACCTAAACATGGTTTATACCCTCTCTATATCAATTAACTCCAAAGCAGTATCTAAAATAACCTCAAAACAATAATTTGATCAAAATTGCTCAAAATCTTACAAAAATGGGTTTAAATGAAAGTGTAGATGATAGAGAAAATGATTACCTTGGTGTAAGTCGTCAAATTAACCTTCAATTAATGATCTCCATCTTCAAATCTCCTCCTCTGCTCTCTGGATTTTCAGAAATGTAAATGATTTGGTTGCATGGGTTTGATCAAATTATCAATATATATTACGGTGAGCTTGATTCTTGGCCATTGATCTCCATGTGATTATGTAATCCGAGGTTTATCTAATGGCTCACCTCTAGCCATTTATCCCACTCACTCAGTCCATGTGACACCAATTTTCTACTCATCTGGTTCCTAGATGTCTCCATGCACATCTCTAGATAAATCCTATAGTTCCCAATTAATTTAACTAAACTATAGGCCTTTATTTATTCTAATTTAATTGCACTAACTTAGGTCCATTTAATACATACAGTTAGTGTTTTATTTATCAAAAATAACCAACTTACGGTCCCACTAACTTTCGACTACCCAGTACCCGGTGCCCCGCATCTCGACACGCATTTTGAGGCACGTCATAACCTAGTGTTTAAATTTAATTTACTTAGCCTATGGTCACATTATTCATTTTAATTGATTAACTAGTCATCCTGACGTGAATTAGTCTAATTTCTTTGCGTAGCCGTAGTTCACCTTCTCACTACCCGCGTTGACACGCCTTTCGAAGCGAACAACCATCATACAAAACTCGTCCGATAGCAACATACATGCATGCAGTGCAATATAATAATAATAATAATTTTAAACACCACATATATACAACCACCATCCATAAATAACATATTTCCTTGGTTCTCATGTTCGAGCCAACCAAGTGGTCCACGTAATGCCCGTACTACAACCGTTAATCCCCGATATTAACGTTAATCCCAGTTTAATTAATTTGGACCGTTATAGTCCTGACACGCTGATTAATGAGACAGAGTTGTATTTATTTGTCGTGGAGCGTGAGAGCAATAGGTGAACATATGGACTAAGGTGGACATCATCGGGGTCGAGGTGTAGATATACTAGAGCAGGATCTTATTGGCCTATGTCTGCTAATGATGAGCCCATTGAGCAGCTAAAGGGGGTCATTAAGGAGATCAATGCAAAGAATTCTTTTAAGCGTGATCCAAGATAAAACCCTCAACCACGACCTGTTGCGAGAAATGCAGGGAAACGGTTAGGTCACATGGAGCGGGATCTGATGGACAAACTTAGAATTTCATTCGCGCATCCACCAAATATTGATATTGACTCAGAGATCAACCATGATCTCGATGATTATGTCATTTGTTTGTAAGCACCATGTTTAGAGTTTAGACTTATTCACGTATTTAGACTTTACGCTTATATTTCATAGTACTATATTTTTATACTTCTATATAAACTTTCTTTTGTTGTATTTAATTCATTTATTTCTTTATTTATTTCAATTATTTAATATAATTTGTTCTATATTTCTTAATTCTAAACAAATTATTTTTGAATAAAATTGTTTTTTCACAAAATGAAAACAAAAAACTGTTATTTATAATTAAATTTGTTTTTCAATAAAAAATATTTATTTTTTTCAATTCTTTGATTCGCAAACCCTAAACCCCATAATGTTCTTAAATAAAAAAACTGTTTTATAATTAAATAGACAGATCATATTAAAATTCATTTTCAAAATAAAAGAAAAACGGTTTTGAAATTAGTTTTTGTGTTTTCTTTGCAAAAAAAATATTTAAAAATTAGCGACGAGTTTAGCAATAGGATCCCGTTGCTAAAATATGTGACGTGGCTGTCAGGCTAGACACGTGTCAAAAAATGGCGACAGCATTAGCGACGGGTTCCCGTCACTAAACTGCCTTATGTGGTTGTCCAATGAGGTTGCCCAGTTACACGTGGCAAGGAATAGTGATTCGTGTTTCACTCTAGTTTTCATAATCGGTGAGTTTATTCTTGATTAACTGTATTTTAGGATTTGATTTCTATTTGATTGGAAATCGAGATCTGTTGGAGAGTTTTCCATCATTTTTTCGTTAGGGTTCATGAAACTTTGTAATTGGTTATTTGAAATGAGATAGATTGGTGTCTCCTTTTGAGACAATTTGTAGATTTCAATTGAGATTTAAGGATTTAGAGTTTAAGCTTTTGTCGATGAGCTAGCTAGTAGTTATACAATACCACTCAAAAAATGCCAAATAAATCAACTTTTATAAGAAATTAATGTTTTATCAATTGATTAAACATGATTTCCTACTATGAATTAATAATATATTTCCAACTAACAAGTTAGTTGTACCCAATTATGCACATCGAGACCAAACAAAATAAACACGCTACTTTATCTTGCAAAGCTAAATGTATACTTGTTTCTCTAATTTAAGTTTGTAAAATTTTTATGTGTATATATCAAAGATTCAAAATCTCAGAAAGGAAGAACAAAATTCAAAAAGAATAAGCGAAAAATATAATAATTGTAGCTACAACAATGAATGGTGTCAAAGCATTCTATCATACCAAAGTGCCCTCCTTGTTCATGAACCCCTTCACCTTCCAATAAGCTTCACTTAGAAAAGTCTCAAATCTACTCGAATATTATGTCTTGAACTTTTGGGTAAATACTTTCTTGTTATAGAACTTTCCTTGGTAATAGCAACATGGCCCCTAAACACCAAGCTCTCTACTCCATATTTCTGACCTAAGTTGAACTCATTCACCTCAATTTCATACTCAATCTATAATTAACATCTAGATGTTGAGCTTTTTTTTCATTATTCTTGATTTTTATTTGTCTTTTGAAATCTCTTTTAAGCTTAGTCTATAAATAAGGAATTTAGTTTTTCTTGACTTTTCAGTTTGAATCTTGAGTTGAATTGATTCTTAGTTACTTTCTGTGAATGTTGATGGATCTAGTTTCAAATGCTTTGTGAGATTGAGAAGTGCGTGCACCAAGAGCCTTTGTTCTTTTATTGGCTTTTGGACTACTTCATGAGAAGTTAATGACATTTTTTCTTTTATATAGTGTTTATGTTTAGGAAATTAAACTAGAGGGTTATTGAGGAATTTTCAAAGTTGGATAAAATTTAGATTAAGTGTACTAGATATATAGTCATGAATACGAGAAGGGGCCAAAAGTTTTATTATTAAAGGTAAGATGCGTGCGATATGCGCTCCTATCATTGCTTCTTACAATTCCCTCAATTTCATTATTTTTTAATTAATTAGTACTCTATCTCTATTTGATTGGGTTAACCAACTTGTGAATGTCTTAGCCTCCCGAAGGTGTCTCACTATGATTGCCTCACAAATCTAAAAATAACTAGAAAATGCAAATTTGAAGTACATGATTGGATGTATTTAAATATTATTTCTTTAATTACTTGATTTGTTGAAGCTTCAATTCACTTAGTGCTGCCAAGGTGCATCCTTTAAAAAAAAAGATTATTCCCATGGTGCATGAAACTTGAATTTCTCTTTTCATTGATAGCATACTATTTGTTTTTAACGCAGCAAGTACCTTTCAAATTGAATTGCTCGAAAAACCACGAACAAAGGCAAGAACTTAACTAAAGTTTGAAGTTTATTTAATTTATCAAAAATTAGCGAATTACATCTAAATAGGTGTTTTATAGAGCAAAACCCTAATTTTTGTCAAAAATAGTAAATGTTTAAAACGCCATAAAACAATACTAGACGAAATAGGAAACCAAACACCCCGAACAGCGTCAAAAATGGAAACTCCTACTAAAAGTTATAACCGAACTAAAACATTCCAAAAATAGTAAAAACACGATTTCGGAAGCCTAAATGAAGGAATTTGGCCAAAAATTGCTAATGTCACAGCGTTGTAAGTATTAATCACAACGTCATTTCCATTAAACTCATATCTACGCAACTCCAAAATTCCATGTTCAGATATTCCAAAAGTCAACAAAAGTCAATTCTGGTCAAACTTTTCCAAGAAAGTGTTTGCCACTTCATGGACTGCATCACTTTTCTTGTCTATTTTAGTAAGGTGTTTAAGGCTCTCAAGCAAACTGTTAAGCTCTACCATCGGCTAGGGAAAGTATAGTGATGATGGAAGCTTAAAGAATGATGCTGACATACATTAAATCAGCTATGACAAGGAATTATAGTAAGATTTATTGTATTAATAACATAATGGATTTTGTTTATGTATCTGCTAATCATAATTTTTTTTATTTTCACCAAGAGTTCTATCAAACAACATCAAAGGCCCTAAAAGAGGCAAAAATGAGGTTAGGTACTCATTATGGTATTAAAATCGTATTTGGATGATGTCAGTGCTTATAATTCATAATCCATTTAGTGTTTGAGAGACTATTGTTCAAAACAAATTTAATGTTTTGCAAGATTTGGATTGATATAGGTTAATACGGGCAAACGAGTAAAGTGTAATGCTACTTCATATATTAGATTTTTTTTCATTTTTTGTTTAAATCATTGATAATAACCTATTGGCATATTTTAGGCTTTAAAGGAATTCCACAAGTCTTGTTAGAAAGAAGATGGAATGGATGACCATAAGTAATTAAGGGACAGCTATTGGAGGTGTATGCCATTGAGATCCAAATGTAAACTGAAATCGAGAACAATAAGAAACTTAAGGATTTTTTTTCTATCTCCCTTCTTTGTTGGGTTACATGTTGTAAATGTTAATCACTAAGGATGAGTGACACAATGTAGTGAGGCTATAATTGTATTTTCATCTCTTGTTCAGACCAGTTAGTTAGGTTGTTAGAAATTGATCAATCTATACTCTACACGTGTATGGTTGTTACCATTTGATCTTTGATTATAAATACAACCTTAGCTCATCAACAGAGAGGATGAGAAAGCTGAGTTTCATGATCTCAATATGATATGTTCAGCTAATATGGTATCATAGCATTTTTAGGTTTGTCACCATGGGAAATCCTGAGAGTTCAAGACGTGCTATGGTAGACGAATCTGGAAGTTCAACAAGACGTCAAAGTGTTCATGGAGAAACTGATACAACTTCGATTGCTCATCGTCTTGTTGGTCCTTTTGGTAATTCCTTAAACTAGATTTGTTCAATCAAACTTAATAGTACGAATTTCTCGTTATGGAAATTGATTGTAGTTCCTCTGTTGGAAGGATGTGGATTTGATGGATTTCTTTTTGGAACTGTTGTTTGTCCTCTTAAATTTCTTGAAAATGGAAATGTTAATCCTTACTTTCAAGAATGGTTTCATTGTGATAGAATGTTATATGGATGGCTATTATGTTCACTAGAACCTTAGATTGGCAATCAAGTTAATACTTCTCAATAATCAGGTAAAAGAACAACACATGAACTGTGGAATTGTATTTTAGATCAATGTGGATCTCATAACAAAGCACAGATTCAGTTTCATAAGACTGCAATTCGTACAACAAGAAAAGGTTTTATGAAAATGGATGAATATCTGAAGAAGATGAAAGATATATTTGATAGTCTTAGTACTACTGGTGCACCAATTTCAATTTCTGAATTGATTTCTTGCACATTAACTGGCCTTGATTCTGAATATTTGCCTATTACTGTTGTTTTGGAACATAAAGATGTACTTACTTTGCAAGATTTACAGTCTACTTTGTTATATTTTGAAGCAAAACTGGAACAATTGCATAGTATTGCAAGGATGAATTCTTTGAACATTCATTCACCAAATCAAGTGAATTCAGCACAAATCAAATCTGGAAATTCACAGTTATGGAATAATGGTAAATAATTTTCTGGACATGGTGGCAGAAACATCAACAATAGAGGAAGTGGAGGTCAATCTAATAGAGGAAAAGGGTTTTAGGTTTCTAAATAACAACAAACCTACTTGTCAAATTTGTAACAAGGTAGGACACACTGTAGTTGTTTGCTATTACAGGGTTGATATGATGTATATGGGATCACAAGGATTCAACAACAATGGTGGATTCAACATTAGTTCTCAAAATTCAGGTTTCACAAACACATGAATGAGAGGAAATATGACCAATGATCCTAGTGCTCATTTTATTGGTACTCATAGTAACATTGGTGCTAATAATCAGAATTCAAGTTTCTATTCAGCTGAATCTATTGGTGATCACAGTTGGTATGCAGACAGTGGTGCTACTAGCCATGTTACATCAGATCAGTCTCAATTGTCCAACTGCTCTCCCTACATAGGTATTGATTCTCTCATTGTTGGGAATGGTAATTCATTACTAATTTCATGTGTAGGATCAGCTCATATTACATTTGCTGCCCCGAAACTAAGATTTACAAATACTTTATGTGTTCCTCAAATCACAAAGAATCTGCTCAGTATTTCTCTACTTGTTAAAGAAAATAATGTGATTGTTGAATTTACTAATTCATATTGTTTGGTGAAGGATTCTTTAACTAAAGAAGTCTTGCGGCAAGGGATTCTCAAAGATGGATTGCATCAGTTTCCTAATTCTCGAAGTTCAGTTTTTACATCAAATAAAAAATTTAGAGGAGTTTCATCTGGCAAATCAACTTTCATTGCCTCTCAACAGTCTTCATATTCTCTATGACATTAGAGGCTAGGAAATCCTTCACATCAAACTCTTCAACAAATAATGCGATCAGATTTACATATTCTTGTATCTCAATCTGAGTTTTGTTCTGTATGTCCATTGGGAAAGCATCATGTTTTACCTTTTTCAGTTTCAAACAGTTGTAGCACTCATGTATTGGAATTAATACATACAGATATTTGGGGACCTGGTCCAGTTACTTCCATTGATGGTTTCAACTATTATATTACTTTCCTTGATGATTTTTCAAGGTTTACATGGATTTATCCACTCAAAGTTAAATCTGAAGCACTTAAAACTTTTCAAATTTTAAAACTTCAAGTGGAAAATCAGTTTTCAACAAAAATAAAAAGACTACAGTCTGATTGGGGAGGAGAATTTAAAAGTTTTCAGTCCTTTGTGGATAGTCAGGGTATCATTTTTCAACATCCTTGCCCATACACTCATGAGCAGAATGGAAGAATTGAAAGAAAGCACAGACATATTATGGAAACCAGTTTAACTTTGTTAACTGAAGCTCATTTGCCTTATAAATTTTGGTGGCATGCTTGTGCATCTGTTGTTTTTGTCATCAATCGACTACCAACAAGGGTTCTTCAGGGTGTTTCACCTTATACAAAGGTTTTTCACACTCAACCTGATTATTTGATACTAAAGGTTTTTGGTTGTACATGCTTTCCATACACCAGACTTTATAACACAAATAAGTATCAATTCAGGTCTTAAAAGTGCCTATTTTTGGGCTATAGCTCTCATCATAAAGATTACATTTGTATGAATCATCTGGGCAAAGTTTATATCTCCATACATGTTCTCTTTAATGAAGAATAGTTTCCTTATAAATCTCTTTTTTTATCTCATACATCTGTACCTGGGTCTACATTTTCATGTTCTCAAGTACCGGTCATTTCATTTCCTACAACTTTTATCAGGACTAATGTACGATCTGAGTCAACTACCAATATTATTTCAGCAATGTTTGATACATCTACATTTTCATACCCGAAAAGTGAGGGAAGGAGGCCCCAAGCTCATTTTCCATTCTTGAAAAATGGAGGAGGGTTGCGATAGGTTGACCCAGCGGAAAAATTTTGTCACTTTTCATGAAATGGATCAAACATATATAAACGTTGGGGCGTTCCCACCTACGACGACGTACGCATCGGAGCCGGGTGTTGTGAGAAATTAGCAAGGGTGTGTTTCACATCGCCCTTTGGGTGTGAAGATAAATGAGCAAGGGTTCCCACACATGGGACGTGTGTGGGTAAAGAAGGTAGTCCCTTCACATCGTCGCCCGGATGTGAAGAAAAATGAGCAAGGGTTCCCACACAAAGGACAGGTGTGGGTAAAGAAGCTAGTTGAAAATAAACACAAAAACAAAAACAAAATCATAGATACGGACACTAGATCTTTTAAACAAAATAGAAATAGAAAAGGAAAACAAATACAAAAGGGAGAAAAAATTCATTTAGGAACATGGAACATAGGAACACTTGCGGGGAAGTCAATAGAACTAGTAGATACCATGATTAGAATGAGTGTCAATATTGCTTGCCTCCAAGAGACAAAATGGGTAGGAGAAACGAGTAGAGAAATAGGAAGCACAGGGTTTAAATTGTGGTACACTGGTATAGATAGAAAATGCAATGGAGTAGGAATTGTGGTGGATAATGATTATAAGGATAAGGTCGTAGAAGTTAAAAGAATGGGGGATAGATTAATTCTAGTTAAATTAATTATTGGAGACGAAAAAATTAACATACTTAGCGCCTATGCACCACAAGTAGGATTAAGCGAGAGCATCAAACGCAAGTTTTAGGACGATATGGATTGATTTATGCAAGTATATCATTAGATGAAAAGGTTTTTATTGGAGGAGATTTAAATGGGCATGTCAGGGCAAGTAACGATGGGTTTGAGAGAGTTCATGGAGGTTTTGGTTACTGTAATAGAAATTAAGAAGGAGAATCAATCTTAAAATTTGCTTCAACATACGATCTTGTCTTAGCAAATACTAGTTTTAGGAAGAGGGAGTCGCATATAATTATTTTTAGTAGTGGTCATAAAAAGAGTCAAATAGATTTTCTTTTAACAAGAAAAGTAGATAGAAAAATATATAGACACTGCATAGTAATACCTGGTGAAGCACTTACTACCCAACATAAGTCAGTAGTGCTTGATATTAAGCTAACACGACGACATAATATGAATAAAAGAGTTAGCGACCCTAGAATAAAGTGGTGGAACATAAAACATAGTAAACAAGTAGAGTTTAGAGAAAAACTACTAAAGGTGACTTAGATGCTAATACAAGGGGTTTTTCCAAAAGTAGGGTTATTTTACAATTTTTTTCACAAAATAGGGAGGTTTTTTTTTTTATCACGGAAGTAGGCAATAACGCCTTTTGAGAAGGCGTTATTGAGTGGGATGTTTTTTGGTTCACGGTGACGTGGCGTCCACGTGGCATGGGTTTGTACAAGATAGCGCCTTTTCAAAAGGCGCTATCGTACATGTGGCCGCCACCTCACCGCCACGTCAGCGCCACATCACATCATTCAATAACGCCTTGCCACGTCAGCGCCACATCACCTCATTCAATAACGCCTTCTCAAAAGGCGTTATTGAGTGAAAATTGCGTTTGTGATGTGGCGCTGACATGGCGCTGACATGGAGGCCACATGTACAGATAGCGCCTTTTGAAAAGGCGCTATCTGTACGAACCCATGCCACGTCACCGCCACGTCAGCGCCAACCTCACAAACGCAACTCGCCGATCTGTCTGTCACCGCCACGTCACCAACCGGGTCACCAACCGCGTCGTTCTCGGCAGCTCCGTCCCTCGCCGATGGCCGTCGTCGTCGTCGTCGTCGTCGAGCGATCTCGACAATTACAACCAAATTTGAATATGCATATGAGGAGTTTATATTTGTATAAAA
Organism: Stephania cephalantha; assembly: GCA_039657325.1. Taxonomy (NCBI): domain Eukaryota; kingdom Viridiplantae; phylum Streptophyta; class Magnoliopsida; order Ranunculales; family Menispermaceae; genus Stephania; species Stephania cephalantha. Next base: position 25,141,220 of record CM077578.1, on the reverse strand, counting down.
AAAACCAATTTTGAATATATATATATATACATTGGTTTCAACCTTCAACTCTCTTTTCTAAACTAACTAACATTAACTAACATAACCAACTAAACTAAATAAACTAACTAACTAACTAACTAACTAACTAAGTAACTAACTAACTAACTAACCTTAACCAAACTAAAATAACTAACCTTAACTAACATAACCAAACTAAACTAACTAACCTTAACTAACTAAACTAACTAACTAACTAACTAACTAACTAACTAACTAACTAACTAACTAAACTAAACTAAACTAAACTAACTAACCTAAACTAACATAACCAAACCAAACTAAACTAACTAACTAACCTTAACCAAACTAAACTAACTAACTTTAACTAACCTAACCAAACCAAACTAAACTAAGTAACTAACTAACTTCAACTAAAAACTAACTAACTAACTAACTAACTAACATAACCAAACTAAAGTAACTAACAAACTAAACTAACTAACATTAACTAACCAAACCACCTAACAATACAAACTAAGTAAACTAAAATAACTAACTTAACTAGCTTAATTGCAAACATAACCTAACTCAACTACACTAAGGAACATACCCTAACTCAACTACACTAAACAAACATAACCTCAACACCTAAACTAAACTAACTTAACTAACTAAACTAACTTAACTAAATAACTTAATTAACCTAACCAAACTAAACTAATATAACCTAACCACCGACACCTAACTAACTAAGCTAACCACTTAAATTAAATTAAACATATAACCTAAACTAACTTAACAAACTAAACTAACTATTGAAGAGTAATCAAATCTACGACATTATAATAATATGGAAAACATGAGAAATAAGTTTATTCAATGAGAAGGTTGAATACACGTACTTTGTGAACCCAAAATATAAGTTATTTACAAATCACCATGACATCAAGTAAACTCATCATGCGAGTCTATTTAAGCGGTTCCGTTGACGTTGTTGCTCGGTGATGCAAACCGGACGTACTCTTTGTCTAGTTGGACGATGTGTTTGTACATCCGGTTGAGCTTGTTGAGGTAGCTGGTCTTGCGATGAATCACGTCGAGTAGATTGTTGCGTTTCCACGGTTCTTGACTCGACTCACCTCTGCACTCGATGATACCAAAAATAGGAGGTGGAACCATTCCGAAATCGGCTTCTGCGTGGGGTTGGGGGAATGGAACATGAGGCTGCGGCATGGTCAACAAGTTCATGAATGAAGGGTCTCCACTATACGCCATATTGTAATTATATGGAGTAGGAGTATATGGACTAGGCATGTATGGAGGCAGTGATGGATACGTTTGATGATGAGGCATTCCATGGTCCAAATATGAAGACGAAGGCCCAGGTGCGTAAGGATCAAAATGGTAAGGAGAAAGATTCACGCTCGGCGGCCTGGGTACAAACATTTGAGGTTCTGGTTGGGGTGTGGAAGATGCAGGAATGTACCCATGAGAAGAATGACTACTCTCGCCAACATTCTCTGTTCTACTCACTCTCGAACGAGTTGAACGTCTTTGGAGGAGAACGTCGCTGCTCTCTGCGCAGCAATCTCGGTCCGAGTAGATGGACGTGGTGGACGAGGACGTCTGCAGTGCGTTCCCGCACGATCTCTGGTCGTGTTCGTCTTCTTCTCACCTCTATGTTTGGTTCGCCCTGATCGTCTTCTTCATCTTCTTGTTCATTATCCTCATCTATGTCTTGTTGGACGTCAATTCCGTCATGCGAAAGATTAGACCTTTGTCTTTCATCTTCGTCCAAAATTTTAATCCCTTCATCAAGGGCAGCAAGACCTTGCTCGTACCCATCCTCAATAAACACACGCCTAAGTCGATGCACCAAGTTACGCTGATATACAAAAAATAAGAGCTCAAATCACGCAATATAACATATTAAATGTTCGAGGAAAAGTAAGAGTTAGAAGATTACCGAGTAGTCACGTAACGCCCCGTCGTGTCCTATAAATCTCCTAGTGACCGATCGATACCACGTCATGTAGTCTTGATGGTCATGCCCTTCATTCGTCTGCATTTGTCGCAATGGTGTCCCCACGATTTTCCCACATGTTTATGTAGCTTGCGTGAAAAGTCACCCAATTTTCATGATGATGTCCACGCAATTCGACGCGGTGCAGTTGTGCGTCGTAAGCACAATTAGGTGGCACTACTTGTACCATGCCGAATTGTCTCATGACCCTTTCTGGTCGATGCCACTCCACAATGTGGAAACAAATAAGGGGACACGTCGAGAGCCAACTGCCGTGACCATTTCTACAGTACTCGGGAAGAGACCCCATGAGTTCATTATATGGTTGCCACACCACATCATCCTCATGCCTCTGAGAGTCGAGTGCATCACGGTATGCCGATACGACGTGCGTCGCATTATGTGAAACCGAAAATGCATCGAGCCATCGTGTATGAAACAATAAGTTAAGATAAATGAACATGGACAAGAATTATTTGCAAAGTAATGACAAATCGACTTTAATACACGTGTGTCCGAGTGGAACGTCCATAAGCATGTTTTGGCCATCCACGATTCGCGAGTTGAGCTCTAGATACACGCAGACGCCGCGGTGCTATGAATGGAAATCTGTCCCATGCCCGAGTTGTACAAGAATTGAGGCGCCAAAGCAACCTCATGTGCCCCTACGCGAGATCCGCGACACAACTCCCCGTACAAATAAGCCAAACATGCACTCCCCAACTATATTGGCTGCTACTTGGAAATCCTCCAAAGAAAGGTAGGAACATCAAATGTACGAATCGATTGGACTTGTCGGCGAAAAGACAACCACCGATGAGTTGTAGTATGTACGATCGAACGTAACGTTGGACCAGGCTCGTCATCGCTTTCATCATCTATTGCTTTGGAACGTTACGCTCAAGCCAATCGACCTTAAGTTTACAACCAACGATGTCATCTCCACCAGGAGTTCGTCCAAGTAGCCTCTCGCAGACATCAGCATAGTCTGCGTCTGTCGTTCCGTCACAGGCATACCTTCAATAGGTAATCCAAGCTGCACCTGCACGTCTTGGAGTGTAATTGTGCACTCCCCGCAATGCATGTGAAATGTATGCGTCTCAGGGCGCCATCTCTCTACAAACGCAGTAATTAAAGCCCAATCAAGGCTGAAAAATGCTACCGGGATATCCCATAGAACCCAGCTGGAACGAAGATATGGGATCATCCTAGAATGATATCTTGCATCGTTCGATCAACGACCCCACGTCTTCGACGTACGCGCATTGTTTCGTAAACCTTGGAATTGATAATGTATTAATGTATGTTTTTGATACAATATTCTTTGTAAATATGACGCATTCATGTAAATTGGCCTTACCTCGCCCCTCCAGGTTCGCGTCGATCTGTGAGTAGATTGGAGTTCAAGAGTGATGGATCGAAGGTCCTGGATCCATTGCAGTACAACTACTTGTTTCCTACGGTTTTCCGCCATAACGCAATTAACTATACCAACTTAACTAAACTTAATTAAGTAAAATAACTTAAACAAACATAATTAACCAAACTAACTTAAACAAACTCACTAAACTAAACTAACGTAAACAAACATGTACCCACTCCACAATGAAAACTAACTTAATCAAACTTAATTAACTACCAAACGTCAACTAACTTAAACAAACTTATTAAACAAACTAAACTAACATAAGCATACTTAATTAACTAAACTCACTTAAACAAACTAAAACTAACTTAACAAAACTAACTTAATCAAACTAATCAGTAACTAAACTTATTAAACAAACTAAACTAACGTAAACATACTTAATTAACTAAACTCACTTAAACAAACTCAAATTAACTTAATCAAACTAACTTAAACAATCTTATTTAACTAACTAAACTAACTTAACTATATACACATACCTCCTCCTTCTCCTACCTCCACTCCGCTGCTACGCTGCCCTTCCTCCTCCGCCGCCGCCGCTGCTCCTTCCTCCCCGCCGCCGCGTAGTAGATCCCTCCTCCTCCTCCGTGGCCGTCACGGCTGCCTTGCTGCCTCACCACCGGACCGCCACATAACATCACGTTCCACGTACCACCACGTACCCCGCCAAGCTCGACAAACGTCTCCGCCGCGCGCACACACTCGCCCACTCTCTCCCGTTAAAACAGTCTGTCCGCCCCTCCTTCTTCCTCCCTCCTCTGTCTCGCCTCTCTGCTGGTTCGCTCCCCCCCTCCCCTCCTTAAGTACCCGACCCACCCCACTCTCCACAGTAAACCCGTGACCTACACCGCCCCCTACCCCCTACCCCCTACCCCCTACCCCTATAGCAGTAAGGACGAAACCGACGCAGAGAATATATTTCTGCGTCGGTTTCGGAAGATGGCGTTGTGGGGTGCGGATAGCGCCTTTTTTGAGAAGGCGCTATCTGCGCCCTAAGTCACGGGTTTCCCCGGTCCACGTGGAGCCACGCGGACCAGGAAACCCTATTTCTTTTTTCCCACGTGGCATATGATAGCGCCGCCGCGAAGGCGCTATCGTATGCCACGGTTTTCTCGGTCCACGTGGATCCACGTGGAACGGAACAACCCTAATGTGTCCACGTGGACGATAGCGCTTCGCAGAAGGCGCTATCGATGTAATGTGTCCACGTCGATCCACGTGGACATGTCGACGTGGACACACGATAGCGCCTTCGCGAAGGCGCTATCAGTGTTCTACACGCCAGATGTCAGCCACGTGGATAACGCCTTTTGAAAAGGCGCTATCCACGTGGCAACAGCAGAGCAAAAATTTTTGCCACGTAGATGACGCCTTCTCAATAGGCGTTATTGCCTACTCCCCGGAAAAAAAAAATTTTCACCCCTATTTTCCTCATTAAATAGTATAACATGTGTACTTTGGTGAAAACTTCAAAGTGGCTAGAAATGATTAGCTGCATAAGGAAAGTGGGATCAAACGTATTAGGTATATCTAAAGGCTTAGGACCACCAAAGAAGGAAACATGGTGGTGGAACGAGGATGTCCAACGAGCAATTAAATCTAAAAGAGAGATGTATAGGAAAATATATAAGTGTCAAGATGAAGATGTGTACATTCAATATAAAGAAGCTAGAAAACAAGCTAAAAAAGTAGTTAGTCAAGCTAAAACAAATTTCATGGAAGATCTATATACAAGGTTAGGTAATAGAGATGGCGAAAAATATATATATAGGCTAGCCAAATTAAGAGATAAAAAAAACAATACCTAAGTCATGTAAGATGTATTAAGGACGAGAATCAAAATGTTTTAACGCACGAGGAGGATATTAAGGAGAGATGGAGAAGTTACTTCGAAAGTTTATTTAATGATGGCCAAGTTGATACTATCATAGATGAAAACCCACACCAAGAAAGAAATGTAAACTATACACGCAATATTAGAATTGTAGAAGTAAAAGAGGCATTAAAAAGAATGAAAATAGGGAAAGCATGTGGCCCTTATGAAATACCCATAGAGGTTTGGAAATGTTTAGGAGAAATTGGATTGACTTGGTTAACAAAAATTTTCAATAAAATTTTAAAATCAAAACGGATGCCAATGGATTGAAGAAGAGGCACGCTTGTGCCAATCTTCAAAAACAAATGAGACATTCAAAGTTGCTCAAACTATCGAGGAATTAAACTTATGAGTCACACTATGAAACTTTGGGAGAGGATAATTGACAAGAGGCTAAGGAGAGAAACAACAATATCAGAGAACCAATTCGGTTTCATGCCTGGGAGGTCAACTATGGAGGCGATTTTATTTGTAAGACGATTGTTAGAAAAATATAGGGAAAAGAAAAAAGATCTTCATATGGTATTCGTAGATTTAGAAAAAGCATATGATAGGGTCCCTAGAGATGTTCTTTGGTGGGTTCTAGAAAGAAAAAGAGTGCATGCTAGATACATAGACACTATTAAGGATATGTATGATGGAGTAGTAAAGAGTATAAAGACATTTGGAGGAGCTACAAAAGAATTTCCCAGTACGATAGGACTACATTAAGGATTGGCTTTAAGCCCATATCTATTTACTTTAGTTATGGATGAACTAACTAGACATATTTAAGAGGATATACCATGGTGTATGCTATTTGCAGATGATATTGTCTTAGTGGATGAAACTAAAGATGGAGTGAATAGGAAATTAGAACTCTGGAGGAATACATTAGAATCTAAAGGCTTTAAGTTGAGTAGGACGAAAACCAAATACATGCACTGTGAGTTTAGAAACACTAGACATCGAGATGACGGAGTGGTAAAATTAGGGGAAGTAGAAGTTTCTAAGGTAAACCACTTTAGATACCTAGGATCAATCATACAAAATGATGGTAACATTGAGAATGATGTTACACGTAGAATTCAAGCTGGATGGAAGAAATGGCGGAGTGCAATAGGGGTGATTTGTGATCAAAATGTTCCTACTAAGTTAAAAAAAAATTTTATAGGACCTCAATTAGGCCAGCTATGCTCTATGGAAGTGAATGTTAGGCGGTAAAGCAACAACAATTACATAAAATGAACGTAGCAGAAATGAGGATGATTAGGTGGATGTGTGGTAAAACTCGTAAAGATAGAATAAGAAATATAGAAATTCAAAGACAAGTAGGAGTAGCACCAATTGATACAAAGATTAGGGAAGGGCGGTTGCGGTGGTTTGGTCACCTGCAAAGACGGCCTACAAATGCCCCAACTAGAAAACTTGACTCAATAGAAACTGTAGAAATTCGACAAGGTAGGGGCAGACCAAAGTTAACATTGGATGCATTAATTATGAGGGATTTGAATGGTTTGAAAAGCTCACCATCAATTGCACTTAATCGAGCACAATGGAAAAGTTTGATCCATGTAGCCGACCCCAGTTAATTTGGGACTGAGGCTATGTTGTTGTTGTTGTTTGATACATCTACATCTAATGCACCGTTGAGGTCAGAGCCATCAGAACATGCTATACCTCTTGTTTCAGCTCCTCCTCAAGTGGTTCTTGTTCATACTAATGCTCATCCTATGATCACAAGAGCAAAATATGGGATTAGCAAAAAGAAAGCCTTTATGTCTTCAGTAACATCCCCAGATTTCATTCCTTCTAATTCTGCAGAAGCACTCCTAGTCCCTCATTGGAAAGAAGCAAGGGATAAGGAGTTTCAAACATTAATATCCAATTAAAAAATTGGACTCTTGTACCTTCATCACATCATCAAAATGTGTTTGGAAACAAATGGGTCTTTACAATCAAAAGAAATTCTAATGGGAGTATTAATAGATACAAGGCTTGTTTAGTTGCAAAAGGTTTTAAACAAGTACCTGGTCATTGATTTCTCTAAGACATATAGTCCTGTGGTGAAAGCTTCTACTATAAGAGTAATTATGTCCATTGCAGTCTCATTTGGATGGCCATTATGACAGATTGATACCAATAATGCATTCTTAAATGGGACTCTTGATGAAGAAGTTTATACCCATCAACCTGAAGGATATGTAGATGTTACTCAACCTGGTATGGTGTGCAAACTACAAAAAGCTTTATATGGTCTCAAACATGCTCCACGAGTCTGGTTTTCATAAGTTGAAAGATCAATTATTATCTTGGGGTTTTAAAAATTCCCAATCTGATAATTCCCTCTTCATTATCAGATATCGTGGTAGTTTGATGTATGTCTTAGTGTATGTTGATGATATCATAATTACTGGTGCCAGTTCTGTTCATGTTCAGGAGTTTATTACAAAACTTAATCTAAAGTTTACACTCAAAGACATTGGAGATTTGAATATGTTTCTGGGATTTTAAGTTCATAGAGATGACAGTGGCTTATATCTTACTCAAACAAGCTATGTTCATTCTCTTCTTCATAAAGATGGTATGAGTAATGTTAAACCAGTTGATACACCTACAGTAACTAGCAAGGACGTTTCATCTTATTTTGCTCCTTTGTTTAATGATCCTACTCTATATAGAAGCATTTTAGGTGGTTTACAATATGTTGTTCATGCAAGGCAAGATATTTCCTTCATTGTTAACAGGCTCAGTCAATTCCAACAATCTCCTACAACTTCTCATTGGCAATCATTAAAGAGAATGTTAAGATACTTACAAGGTTCTGCTGAGTTTGGATTATGCTTTAAATCTAGCCATAAACTTCTTCTTACTGGTTATGCTGATGTAGATTGGACATCATCAGTTGAAGACAGAAAATCCATTGTTGATATGCAGTTTACTTTGGGACTAATCTTTTGCCATGGCAGACCAAGAAGCAAGGTGTAGTTGTTAGGTCCAGTACTGAAGCAGAATATATAAGCTTAGCTCACATTGCTACTGAAATCTCATGGCTCCAATCCTTGTTGTCCGAGTTACAATTTCCTCTTCTTGCTACTCCAATGATTTGGTGTGACAATATGAGTGCAGCTGCATTGGCTCATAATCCTGTTTTTCATGCTAAAACAAAGCATGTGGAGATTTATATTCACTATATTAGAGATCAAGTTCTTCAAGGAAAGCTGTTAGTTCATCATGTTCCTACATATGATCATGTGGTTGATTGCTTCACCAAAGCAGTATCTTTTCCAGATTTCATTCTTTAAAATCCAAACTTAGGGTTACCTTACTTCCCCTACGTGTGAAGGGGATGTAAGTGTTAATCACTAAGGATGAGTGACACATTGTAATGAGGCTATAATTGTATTTTCATCTCTTGTTCAGACCAGTTAGTTAGGTTGTTAGAAATTGATCAATCTGTACTCTACACGTGTATGGTTGTTACCATTTGATCTCTGATTATAAATACAACCTCAGCTCATCAACAGAGACGATGAGAAAACTGAGTTTCATGATCTCAATATGATATGTTTAGCTAATACATGTTACTGAGTATACCATAATATTAGAGAATCATAGTTTTTAAGTATATGGTCATATATATTCCATTGTCCTTAATGCTTGTTCAAATAGGCAATGACAGGTTTGGTGTGAACTTAAGAGTTGAGTTTAATTTGATAAATTGTGATGTTTGTTAATTATATACGTATTAGTTTGGCAGGTCTCAGACGCATGTTATTCAAATGGTGATTGCTTCTCATGTCGTGTTGGGTACTTTGATTCGAGATGTGTTCGATCTACAAATACTGATCAGTTCTAAGTTACTAGTAATTTACCTGTTCGTTCAAAATCTCCTGTAGCATCCAAGAAGAGTTTTCTGCTTCTTTAATTCCATAAATATTTGGTATACAATTTATTTAATGTATGGAATATAATATTGGGATCAATTAATTCTACAAGTTCCTAGAAAACACACTAGTACCTCTAAATAGTTTGTTGTCTCGCTTTAATCTATTGTCTTGTTTTTGCATGTCTTTTACAATTTTTAGGTGCCAAATTAATTATGTTTTTCTTCTTTTATATTGTTTGCAGAAATCGACTTTTTGAAATGATTGGTTTTGTAGAAATCAGAAAAGTTTGAAGAGAGTGATCAATATATTCAAAGGCTCGAATATTATGTTCATTCTTTTATATTGTTTGCAGGAACCCACTTTTTTAAATGATAGGTTTAGTAGAAATCGAAAAAGTTTGAAGAGGGTGACAAATATATATTCAATTAAAGGCTCGAATATTACGTTCCAATTTTTAAGTATCTATTAAGTTACTGATATAATGCATAAAAAAACTTGGATTTCTTTGATTAAATCCAAATATAAGTGATTTTCGTTCATTATTTGTTAGTATATAAATTTAACCATAATGTATTTGATTGTTTAATAGTTTCTTTTATATATTTAGATAGTGCAACTAAGATAATAATTATATAATGTCATTATATAATTAAGACGACATTTTTAAAGTGTCATTAAATATTAAAGATGGCAGTTTTAAAATTGTCATTATAAGTTAATACTTTCCACGACATCCTCATTCTATGAATATTAGAAAAACGGTCATCTTTTACTTTTAATGATAGTTTTTAAATGTCATTGATAACCACATTTCTTGTAGTGGTATCCCATGCGCCTTGCAAAGTACAATAGTACCAATTAGCTGCCTCCAAAAAATTGGATTTAGTTGACGAGGTGCTTGACCTAATGCCCGAAGCATAAGAGGTAATTGGTTTTTGGATGGGTAGACGAAAACCGCAAGAGAAAAACCTTACAGATATAACCATTTCTCCCTGTAGAGGATTACTCGCCAACTCATTCCTTTCGGGACCCTAAGAAGTATGTCTTTTGAAATTTTATATCCCTTTACATATTTCTTGATTTCATCTTTAGTCACCTTTGAAGGTATCAAATCCATGGCATAGGCGGTCTCCTCTTTTTCTTCTTCACTTTTATAATTCGGTCTACACTCTTAGTAATGCTATATATTAGGCTCTCGTTCCACATATTAAGAGGTAGACGATTCCTCTAAAGAAAAAGCACGTAAAGAAGAGGGGGACGTCATAGCTAGATACCCCTGGGTTTTGCAGCCAAATTATACTCTGATGCTTCGTTCTATACATACTGGAACATATAAAATCATGTAGATAGACATTAAAGTAAATGTTGACTGCAAATAATAAATTAGAGCATCCAAAATAGATAGGTATAGAGAGCCCAACATATTCATAAATAAGCGTTAATCTGTCCATAGTATCCCACACATTAACCATCCAACTACCGCCGGAAGTTGGAAGACAAATTTCTACTATATTGAGATAAAGTGTTTTATTAGTTGAGTCTATCACACAGTCGAGTCCATATGCAGGAGTACGTACTAGTTGGGCATGATGATTTTCCAAAACGCAGGACAGGTCAACCGAGCCCACATAAGGCCAACCCAACATTAGGGATCGGTTGATATGCCAAATCAACGATCCCATATTTAATGGAGTTTGGTGTCAACCTTTAAAAACTCAAAAAATAAATAAATAAATAAAGTTGATACTGGACAAAAGAAACTTACAATTTAGAAACGTGCACAAGCCCACCAATTCCGTCACAAAAGTTTGTTCCTATTACAACAAAGCAAGCTAATATTCATTAGAAACTTATGAGAGCGAAGAGTTTCTGAACAACAATGAACAGATCAGAAGATCAGAAGATCAGAAGATCAAGAAATGTACTGCTGAACAATATACATTTTGTTATTCATCATCTTCAAAATACAGTATACATGTTTATATATACATAGGAAAGGTGCACATTACACACCCTTGTTATAACCAACTGAAGTAACCTAACATAAGCCTATGACACAATACACAACGATGTATATGATACAATACACTACAATGCCTGTACAATACATAACTCTACATCCCCCCCTCAAGATGGAAGTCTATGCCAGTCACATAGACCCATCTTGGACAATAAGGCAGAAAACAAAGGAGCTGATAAAGATTTGGTAAACAAATCAGCTAACTGGAATCGAGTAGGAACATATTGTGGAAGAACAAAACCATATTTGAACTGATGACGAACCAAATGACAATCAATCTCTAAATGTTTTGTTCGTTCATGGAAAACAGGGTTGGCAGATAGATGAATTGCAGCTTGATTATCATACCAAAGAGGTATAGGAAGAGAGGTAGGAACACCTAAGTCTTGAAGGATGTAAGAAATCCACAACAACTCACAAACTGTGGAAGACATACACCTATACTCAGCTTCAGCAGAGGATTTAGAAAATGTAGCTTGTTTCTTTGTTTTCCATGAGATCAAGGAAGAGCCCATAAAGACACAATAACCAGTGAGAGACTTCCGTGAAATAGGACAAGCAGCCCAGTCAGAATCACAGTAGGCAACGAGATGTAAATCCAACTGAACTGGGAAGAACAATCCCTGAGAAGGAGTACCCTTAAGATACCTTAGAACATGAAGAGCACCAGACCAATGTTGTTCAGTAGGAGCTTGAACAAACTGACTTAGCTGCTGTGTGGCATATCCTCGACGCATGTGTCACGAACCAAACTCCAAATTTGGCATCTCTCTCATCTAGAGACCAATTTTAGTAGTTTTTGATAATTAGGAGCTAAGGTATTATAAAACCAAGCTCGACTTCTATATTTTGGACGCTCTCGAGTGCTATTCGACTCTCTTTCTCCCACTTCTATTTTTCTTTTATTCTTTTGTTTTGTGTTTTTCCATGAAAGACTAAACTCATGGCCTAGGCAAGACTGCGAGGGAAGTTCGACTGTGCTTATCTATAGATTTGTAAGATTTATTTTTTTTAATTGCATTGCTTTTCATTGATATTTTATTTCTTTTGGTATTAATTGAATAATTAGAGTTAAATTCATATTTAAACTCTGATTCTTTTTTGATGAGTCATAAGCATTTGTCCTTATGCAATAAAACCGCACTAGTGGCAATTGACCATACCAATTGATTCACCCCTTTTAGGACCAGTCAAATACCTTAGGAATCTAGGAAAAATTGGACACACTAGTGATTTGGTTGTCTAGGTGTAGTTCCTTCACAAAATCCATTGCGGTCATCGTGTTAAATCCAATGCTTTTGAGTATAGGGTTATACGATTGGCTAGGGAAATAGTCATTGTCGTACATTAGCTATCGAGATTAAGAAGTGCGAGGAACCGCGTACGTTACAGGGTTTATAGCTACACTAGGATAATTTTGATTTGCATATTTAACATAAATTAAAGACCAAGTCCAATATTTTATCGAAGCGAACTTGTATATCTTAACGTAGGTATTTTATTAATTGCTTTCAAAGTTATTTTCATTGTTTATTTATTTTATCGAGCATTTAGATTAGCTAAGTAAATCACTTTCTTAAATCTCCCGATTTCCCTTTTTTGTTGTTTTTGACCTTAGAAAGATTACTTATCTTTGTAGGATCGATTTTTGCCACTATTTTGCAAATAGTTGGTTTAGGTATTATTTAATTGACGCATTCGCAGCGCGTAAATTTTTGGTGCCATTGTCGGGGACTGGTTTTTCTTTCTTTGATTTTTTATATTTTATTTTATTTACTTTATTTTATCTTGTATCTAGTCCCTTGCCCCTAACACTTTTGCAAGTAATTCCATAATGGCCTCCTACTTCCACAACTATGGTCAATTCGAAGACTCATACTATTATGGTGTGAATGGGGTAGGTATGTCAAGTAATGGACATTAATTTTCTAACTTGCAATCTTTTGTGCAACAGGGTAGGGTTTGTTGAAATTGTGGGGAGTACTTTCATCCTACGTATGCTTGTCCTCACTATCCAAACTATAAGAATCATCATGGTTCCAGCTATGCATCGCCACAACCCAATTTCTATATGTCTAGTCAAAGTCCACAGATTCCTCAATAGGAATAGAGAACCATTTGAGCGGCACGCCGCGGATGAGGCAACGACGCGCGGTGGCGACTCACTTGCAGCGGCAGCGCGACAGCGCGACAGCGTGCGCGCGCGACAACGATGATGGTAGCGCCGCGCGTCGCAATGCACGGCGTGATGGCGCGTTGTCGGACTAATCGAACCTTGACGAGGGGTGCGATTCGACGAAGTTCGACGACGAGATGAAGGTGATGTTTATTTCAACTAGTTTAGTTGTGATTGAAATGACTTAAGTAAATTAATTATTATGAATGGACACCAGGGACTTAGGCTACCGTAGTCGGGTGTCGGGTGCGTATCTCGAGGCGTGTGCGGGACGTTTTTGAGAGATATTTGCGATCTGTTGAGGTAAGTAAACCCACGAGAAAGTCAGTTTAGAATTTACTTATTTTCCTTGTAAATTATTTATTTCACATTACTTTTCGCCAGTTCAATTTGCATTGTTACTCTATTCCCGCGTGTGTCTGTGTATGGTCGAAGGGACGGTGTGACCATTTTCCGGCTCTCTCGTCGATGACGATCCTCTTTGTTGCTACGGTGTTGGTCATACCTTAGACTACGCGTGAGATTTCTCTCAGCGAGTCGATGATCTCGAGAGCGAGTTGACGTGAGGCCCACCTCCGTCACAGATTTCCTCTCTTTTGAGGCGTTGGGCGGAAGTCTACCTTCCGGCTCACGTAGTTCCTCATTTCGGACCAGTGAAGAGGGGGTGTTGATTTCCTCACCCCCAGGGCCTTCTCGGTTCAGTTTTTGTCCCAGGGCTCGACAGCTATACACCACACTCGCGTTCCACATTCTTGATTATCTCACGACTTATATTCATGCTTTACATTCTTTTTCTTTTACTTTATATGCATGAATTGTAGCCGTTTCCTTGGATTTCTTGTGAATACTAACTGAATTTCTCTGGGATTTACTCACTTGGAACTTGTCATTGTTTTTGGTGGCAAGTTGCAGTTCCTACGGCGAGCCGGGGGAAGGCGGTGATTGGCGACTACCTCTAGTTTGGAGCGCCTCCACTAGCTTACTCGTAGGTGTTTGTATTTACGTATATATATTTTCTTGGGATCTTTTTGAGAGACTTTTACCTGATACATGTATATCGACACTTATTATACATCTTGTCGCCTTAAATGATATACATGGTATCATTTTGCTGGGTTTCCACCCTATAGGTTGTTAATTAATGCATAACTTGTTTAAATTAGATATATGCAAGTTATTAAGACTTAAAATTATTAAAAATAACATGAAGAGAATCAAAATAATTAAATTAAGTTATAAAACTTTATAACTTGGTATATTTTGCTAAAATAATCATTTAAGCATCAAAATTTACTAAGTTGGAGTATTAGGTGGTAAGTTCGCGAGCCGTCATAGACAGGCGTGCAGGCGACGTGGCATGGCTTGGTGACGTGTCCGGCAACATGGCGGTGCCCGGTTTGTCTCGGAATTTGGGGCCGTCACAGTTGGTATCAGAGCTTAGGTTCAGGCAAACCTAGGGAATAGTTTAATGGCTTAAGACATTATGATACCGACGTCACAGTTGGTATCTGAACCTAGGTTCAGGCGAACCTAGGGGAAAAAGGTAATACAACTGAATAAAACTTAACAACAAACATTAGATGTGGAAACCCGAAGACCCTGGCTTAGAACTTTAGTTGGGAAGCGAACATGGGACGGGAAGTGCCAAGGCTTATACGTTATATATTTTGATGTGTAATAGTATATATGCGTATACGAGGCTGATACGGACGTTCGCGATTTGCAAATTCGACATGAATGGACGACCAGTTCTTCATACGGACGATAGAGGCCAGCCGAGCGGCTCGACACCTGTCAACTCGGATCAAATATTGTGCGACACGGTCGCACTCCATAGTTTGTAGCTCGAGGATATGTTCGATTGCTTCGAGCGCATGCAGTGGCAATACTGGCCTCTGTCACACTCGCGCCACCACTACTGTAGAGCAAACGGTTGTCGCACCGACCGCTCCGGCGACCTCGCTTACGACCACTACTACCAGAGATACGTCTGGCGATCACTACACCATTGACTACGTCGATCGTGGCACCGACACGATTCCACCCTTGGAGATCACATTCGAGACCTCCTTATTAGCTGAGGCAAAGTTGATTAAGGAGTTCGTTCATTTTCAGCCAGACTACTATTATGGAGGCGGTGACCCAGAGGTAGCTGGGAAGTAGATTATTTCACACGAGAAACTTCACGGGCTTTTGAGGATTCACGACGGCATACGGGCTAGGATTTTCGGATTTATGCTCAGGGGAGATGCTGCAGTATGGTGGACCGCCCACACAGCCGCTCACGGAGAGTCGAGTACTTGGGCAGAGTTCAAGAAATTATTTTATGATCAGTATATCCCGATCGAGATTCAGCTGAGACTGATGGAGTTCTTGACGCTGAGGCAGGGTGGCCGGACGTGTCGCAATACATGGAGAGATTCACATACCTGCTTACTTTTGCGATGGAAGTAGGCGGGACCAGCGACTTTAGGTCCACTATTTTATTCGAGGACTCCAACCGAGAGATTGGGGGCGAAAAACCACGCGAGTGGGAGTGTGGATGGAGTGGGTGGTCTTGACCCACTCTACCTCGGGGAGCTTCGGCGACTGCGAGGTCGGAGTGAGACTGCGAGGTGGGATTAGACCACGAGGTAGGAGAGGCGAGGTAGGACCGGGCCTTCACAAAATTTAATTGTTAGTTTAGGTGAGACTGCGAGGTGGGATTAGACCCACGAGGTAGGAGGCGGCGAGGTAGATCTGGGCCTTCACAAAATTTAATTATTAGTTCAAATAATAAATGTTTGGAAAGGGTGACGTTATATCATTTTAAACCTAGCCACATGATAGGTGAGTTGAGCCAACACATACGTTATTCTCGGCATGGCGTAGAAGGTAAGATGTTACCATAACCAAATTGGCATAGGATGCCTATTTTAGGTTGGCAAACGAAAATTGCCGAGAATGTTTACGTAAGCCATGACTTTCTAGGTCAGTGCGCCACCAGTTTGAATATTGCAACAAGTAAAGAAGGGCAGTCTAATGCGAAGTTAATTATTAATAGAAACAAATATTATCACGCCTTGGTGTCTTGTCGAGAGTTAAGATTTTGACGATTACTTCACGCATACCACGAGTTGTGAGTCAAGACATCCTATTAGTTTGAACACGTTAGGGAAATGATATATGCAAGGTAGGAATGACCTTTTTCTGAGTTGACACGTATAAGGTGTGTAGTACGATAGTTGACATTGTGAGTGAAGTATAGCTTATAGAAAATCATTCATGATAGCTAAAAAAAAAAATAAAAAAAATAAAAAAAAAGTGTCTAGTTTACGCTACACAGTGATTTCTACAGTGATCGTCGGGTCGACGATTAGGAACATGTGTTAGACGTGGGACAAATAGGTTTTTAGTAGACTCAGAGCGAGATAGTGTTGAGATGACTCAGAACTACATGAAAGCAACTACGGACTCCTTTAGCTTCGGCCGGGCCTGGAGTAGTTTTGCGAAATAGCGATTCGAGTAACTCCACTATTGTGCAATGACTTGTTCGCGATCGTGAGGTCGGTGGCCACATCGCCACTTATTGGATTGGGAGCAAGTCAGAATCTGGCCGAAATAGAGTTTGTAAATATATTTAAGGTCGAAATGACCTCAAGCCAACCTAAGGAACGAGCTATTCAAGTTCTCACGAATCCGAAATTGACTCAATCGTAATAGATTTTGCACTTGTGATTAGTGGACCCAACCGCGAACGTTAGGGATAATGCCATAAAGGGACATGGAAAACCTTGAAAGCTCGGTGATTTAAATCGAACTAAGCGCGTGCGAGTCATTAGTTTCGAGGAAAAAAAATAGTTGTGTGGCGAAACAAGAAAAATTTAATTGATGTATTATGACTAGATTCTTAAACAAGGAAATAGAAGATTCTAGTGCGCGTTAAAAATGGAGAGTTAAGTTTTAACTCGGAAGTCAAGAGACGAAGTTGGAGTTAGTAGATTAACTATTGTTGTAAATATTAGCTCGACATCCGGTAGGAAACGAGAAGAAGCGGGTGTACGGATCTAAAATCTATCTATGCACGACTCTTTAGAGAATCAAAGGTCAACCTTACCATTTGAGTTATTGCACTTTTTAGATCCTTGTATATGAGAGGTATGACCTATCTAGGCATACGCTACAACTAATGCATGAGGACGCACGTTTCAACTACATTCGAGAACCTAAAACACGGCTTTATATAAAGTTAAATATATGGAGTTTCGAGCGTAGTTCAATTGGAAAATTGTGCTTGTTTAGCATCGTAGAAAAGTTTTGAACACCTTAAATATGGTAATAAAGCAAAACGACGAAGAAGTGCCTAAAAATATTTTCACTACGATCGAGTAACTTGATATGTTTTTGGGTAGGACATAATTAGAGATGGTGGGTTGCAGGGTTGCCAACATAAATGATGAAGAAGCGAAGGTATCACCATGGAAGCTTTATTTGTGTGTCGGATTGGCAAGCACCTTTATCTCGATGAAACACGATAACCTCGGATTTGGATACAAAGGTTAGCGTATATGTCTAGGCGCCAATTGTAGTCAAGCGACATGTGAAAAGAACATGATTTGTGTGAGCACTTAAAATGATATCTAATAGTCGTTGATTGGTTAAAAATTAAAAATTACATTAAGGCTTTCAAGTAAAGACCAGATTTGTCTTATACGATATTATATAATACCGACAAGTTGAGTCGGGATGGTGCCTCGATGCACGGGGTCACACAAGTGGATGATTTGGTTTATTTGAAGGTTTCTCCCTTGACGGACCTCATTGAGGAAAGAGAGTTTACCATGCGAATACGATACCCCACTGGTTCCAAGGTAGAGATCGAATTAAATCTGAATTTCGGGACGAAATTCCCTTTAGTTGGGAAGATTGTAACGGCCCGCTTTAATTAATCCCAATTAATTGATAAATTACGGATTTAAATCCTAAGCTCAGACCCACGTGGACGTCGCGAAATAATCTACGACACGCCTAATGGGTGAAATATGTTATTTTTGCGTGACGAGTGTTTATTTATTTTACTATTAATTAATAGTTCATGTCGCGTTAATTGAGAGTTACGTTTGGTCGCGTTGTACGCGTGTAGTGACGAGAGTGTGTGACGCCGAGGAGTACGCGTAACGCGAATATACGGGGTAGTATGAGTTTGAGTGTCACATCACATCGCACATCATCTCACACGTCACATCAAACCCATCCCACATCATGCTATTTTGTCTTTTTCTCCAAAATTAAAAAAAAAAAAAAAAAAAAAACTGTTTTCTTTTAAACTGGAAGAGAGAGAAAGAAAAAAGGGGAGAGAGGAAAGAAATGAGAGAGAGAGAAGACAACGACAGAGTGAGAGAGGGAGATCGGCTAGGAGAGAGAGAGCGGCGGCGGCAGAGCAGTGGACGACCAGCGACGGAGCTCCGGCTCACGGCGGGGATCCAGCGGCGGCACGAACGGCCAGTCGCGGACGAGCTGCAGCAGCCGCGTGAGGCAGGCGCGGTGGCGGATTGCGGACCAGCAGGCGGCGGCGGCTACGCGGAAGCCGCGCCGGTGCAGCAACGGGTCACCGGCGGGATCGTCAGCAGCTTGACGGCGGCGGCGGCATGCTTGCGGTGGCAGCGGCTCGGCTGCGAGGTGAGAAGATGTAGCCGGCAGCGACAACTCCAGCGGTGGCGGAGCGAGCATCGCGAGGCAGCGGCGCCGGCGGGTGAGGCAGCGACGCCGGCGGATGAGGCAGCGACGACGCGCGGTGGCGACGTGCGGCGGCGACTCACGGCAGCGACGGCGACAGCGATGCGCTGTGCGCGACAACAGTGGTGGCGCCGGCGGCGTCGCCGGCAGCGGCGCGGTGGCGTTGTCGGACTAATCGAACTTTGACGAGGGTGCGATTCGACGAAGTTCGACGACGAGATGAAGGTGATGTTTATTTCAACTAGTTTAGTTGTGATTGAAATGACTTAAGTAAATTAATTATTATGAATGGACACCAGGGACTTAGGCTACCGTAGTCGGGTGTCGGGTGCGTATCTCGAGGCGTGTGCGGGACGTTTTTGAGAGATATTTGCGATCGTTGAGCGTGAGGTAAACCCACGAGAAAGTCGGTTTAGAATTTACTTATTTTCCTTGTAAATTATTTATTTCACATTACTTTTCGCCAGTTCAATTCGCATTGTTACTCTATTCCCGCGTGTGTCTGTGTATGGTCGAAGGGACGGTGTGACCATTTTCCGGCTCTCTCGTCGATGACGATCCTCTTTGTTGCTACGGTGTTGGTCATACCTTAGACTACGCGTGAGATTTCTCTCAGCGAGTCGATGATCTCGAGAGCGAGTTGACGTGAGGCCCACCTCCGTCGCGAGATTTCCTCTCTTTTGAGGCGTTGGGCGGAAGTCTACCTTCCAGGCTCACGAGAGTTCTTCATTTCGGCCGTGAAGATACTACTAGTTTGGAGCCATTGAGATAGATATGATCTTCGACTGGCTTTCTCAAAGCACTACTCAACAACCCTTGCAGGAGGATATGCAGCATATAAACCCAAAGTTGCAAAATTCATAAACTCAAGTTACTACTATTTTTAAGCATTTGATGGATGAGAAAGAGTTGTCTCTGCAACCAACTTCTAACTCAGAGGAGACCGTGAATGCTACTACATTAAAAAGTGTTGAGTTTAATGAGTTCTCAATTATGGACGAGTATTTAAGCAAACCAGAGGAAACACTAAAAATCTCTTCACATGAACTGGACATTACCATTGCACAGAATAAAGATGATGAAGCTGAGAAAGAAATTGGAGTCGTTTTAGAAAGGCTAGAAGAGCCGTAGATAGAGAGCGAGGAAGACCAACCTCTAGTGTTGGTAAAACCACCCACCCTTATATGCATACTTGTTAAGCCTTACAAGGGGTGGGAAGTAAAGGAGCGTTCGCAGATTTTCTACGCTGCTGACACCTTTTGTGTTGGATGATCATGATGCCACACATTCTTTTATGTTAGAAGTTTTGAATGAGCTCCCAAGTCTGAAAGAAGGCGTGCATGTTGCATTGCCCAAAGCTATGAATGCACCATTCGTCGTTGATATCTCGAAAGGACAGGGCATCACGTGATAGATCGCACCAAGTCTAGATAAAGACTTCGAAGAAAGGCGCTCATTGGGAGGCAACCCAGCTTTGTTTTTATTTCTTTTACTTCTTGCATTTATTTCAGTTTTAATTCAGTTTTAATTTTTTATTTTTAATAAAGCTCTAACTTTGTTTCTTCGATTTTTGCGGGTGTTATGTTTGATGAACACCAGTGGCATTGGCGCACCCCCTGAGTTTTGCTAGGTTTGACTATGAATTACATTTTTTTGTAGTAATTTGACCATTTTTTGGGGAATTAACATATTAATAGGATTTTAGGCGTTTTGAGACTTGGTTGTGACATATCCAACTTAAGTCGCCGCATTAGTGGCAGATCTTTAAGTAGACCCAAAACCTAGACTTCATTCCATCATCTGTTTATTTCACCCTTAGTTGAAAGACTTCGTGCTCGCAAGATTTGATATGAATCATTTGAGTTAACTCCTCTGCTTATTAGTTCTTGTTCTTATTATAATAATTTTATTTCATAGTTTCATTAGTCACCTAGACATGAGAGATTTTGTGCATTCACTAGTTTTTGGAGACTTTATTATGCATGCATTTGTATCATCTTCTTATTTATTTATCCTTGTTCTTTTTCACTACTAATCTTTTTCTTTTTGTTGCATGGATTCCTTGACAAGGTTCGGAATAAGTTTGGGGGTACTTTAAGATTTGTTGATTAAGTTGGATGAATTTCTTTGTGAAAGACCGTATGTGAGGTCGTTTAAATTTTTTCAATTATATGCAGTTATATGCGATTGACGAATGGTAATGGTGGTGTTTCATATCACTTATTTCCTCATTTCTTCCAATTCTTGTCCCTTCATACTTTTCTTTATCATTTCATTAGGAGTTGATACACCTTCATAAATGTGTTTAGTATAGTTTTCATTTTTATTATTATTTAGAGTCGCTCGAAATTTTGTTTCATGCATTTGGTTGTGGATGAGTACACTATGGTTGCCTTTTTGACTTGAAACTTAGGAAAAATCAAGAGAAAAACTCACTCGAGCCTGGAACCCGACATTTTTATGATTTCATGATTAGGGACTTAATATGATGGTTACGCCTTGTGCTAGATATCAAAGGGGGCTGACGATCAAAATTGTGCAAGTGATAATATTTTAACCCATATTGGAGAATTTGCTTAATCATAGTGAAAGTGAGAAGAGCTAACGGGAGTTCTTTTAAAAAAATATATAGAGAGTCCCACGAGTCCCACAGGAAATGGAGCAGGGAATCTTATGGTAGGAAAAAGAGAGAAAAATGGTTTCCATAGAAAATGGAGCAGGGACCGTATAACTTGAGATAAATATGGAGAAAAAGAAAATAGAGAATATATATATTTAATGAATAAAGGCAATAGTCTATGAAAACTCATCAAATAAAAAGATTTAGCTCGAGTGCTTATAATCTTGTGTGCTTGAATGCATTGACCAATAAAACTCGTGAATAGTTCATGGCTTTTGTCTTGACAGAGTCTATGTCTTTAAAGCGTAATCTTCATTGTGTTTGGGTTGCGGTTCTTGACATATCATAACTCCAAATTTCTTGAGTGGCTTGTTAACTTGGCGATTATGTAAATCAAAGGAACTCCATGAATTTTGTATCGGGTATAGGATTAGTTTAGTTGGTGCATAGTTATGTTTGGAGCCTTGTTTACTTATGTTTTGTTATTTACACATTTGCTCTGGACGTGCAAAGTCCTAAGTTTGGGGGTATTTGAGAAGTCGTTAATTATGTTATTATACGTAGTTTATTTATAAATATTTTTTATTGTTAAGTCTCAAATATATTAGCCTAATTATATTTATTTATTATTTTAAGGGTTAACAGAGTGCACGGTTGAATCGGGGCTAAAACCTATGCAAGACAATATATTTACACGCAGTGTATAGCTACCGGAGGATCTGTCTCGAGACACGCATTGCGCAGTGGTGACTGCAGGCCAAGTAACGCGGGAGGGACACACTTAAGCAAATAGTAGGTTTAGGTATTATTTTAGATTAGTTAAGTAAATCACTTTCTTAAACCCCTTATTTCCTTTTCTGTTGTTTTTTACCTTAGAAAGATTACCAATCTCTATAGGATCGACTCTTTGCCACTATTATGCAAATAGTTGGTTTAGGTATTATTTTATTGACGTGTTCGGCACGCGTCAAGAGTGGTGTTGAATTTTTCTTTTTCTTTTTGAACTAGCATTGAATTGAATTTCTTAGCCCATTGAAATCTATACAGAGGCCAAATGAAGTTCAAAGAATCTCTTGTTCCTGCAACGACAAACAACCCATAAATTATCATCCAACAAGGTAATTCTACTTTCCATCAAGTGTCATACTCAATGAGACTAATTACTTGTTATGGTTTCAACTTACGGAGATGTGAATCGGAGCACGCAACAAGGCTTGAAATCTCACCAGAGTAGCTAAAAACCTGCACTTGAAGACCCTGGTTTGAGGACATGGATTGTTGAAAAGTGAAAAGTGAAAAGTTGGTTGATTTTTCAATGAGTCCATCGTTGATACAAAGATTTATTCGCCTTCCAACAACAAAAGAATTATGGGAGGTTGTATCAAAGACTTTCTATGACGGATCTAATGAAATTTGTCTTTTTCGAATTGAATCAAAAAACATTTTCTACTAGACAAGATGGTATGCCATTATTAACATATTATAACAAACTTGTAGCTATTTTTCAGGAAATTGATAACAATACAACTTCTCAAGAAGGGACTGTTGAAGGAGTAGTTTAAATAAACTCAATAAAGGCTCGACTTCAATTTTATATTTTCCTAAGTGGACTTGATTCTGAATTTGATCAAGTTTGGGGAGTGATCTTACGCAAAAACCCAAAACTTGACTTGGAGAGCACAAATGCGTGTGTAAGGAGAGAGTATCAGCAAAGAAAAACAATGGGTGTATCTTATTTAATCTTTAAACACTCTGTAATGCTAGCTAATCAAACTCGACAAGGATCATCATCCGCATTCGAAAAGAATCACAAAAATCAACCTGCTTGAAAATCTAACAATTTGACATGTGATTATTGTGGTGAATCGGGTTACGCAAGGCAACGCCGTTATGAAATCATTGGCTATCCTGACTAGTGGGATTTTTCAAAAAAACCACGGAAGAAAGTTGTAGGGAAGGTAAAGATGACGACAGTGAATGAAGGGGAGTCCAAAGTTGAGGAATAATCAATGTCCATTGCAAATGTAGTTCATTTAGACGTTATCGGTAATGCAAATGCTTTCTTTACACTTTCTAAGAAAAATATTTGGATTATTGATACTGATGTTTCACATCATATGATTAGAGATTCTAGCTAACTAAAGTCTATTAGCTCATTTCCTCATTCTGTTGTTTCCACAACTGATGGTAGTATGTGCCCTATTGTAGGGTAAGGATCTGTTATTTTATCTAATACTCTTACATTAAATTCAATCTTGCTTGTGCCATCTCTAGAATATAATCTCTTGTCAGTGGAACAACTTACTTCAATTCTTAACTGTCTTGTAACATTTTGGCCTTCATTTTATGTTTTTCAGGATATTCTGACCAAGAAGACTCTTGGTTATGGTGTTAAATGAGGCAAATTATATTACTTGGAATTATCAAATAATGGAGGAGAACAATTAAGTCATGCATGTCATACTAATGGCCAAGAAAAAACCCAAGCAAATGTTTTGTTATGGCATCGTTGATTAGGTCACATTTCATTTGGGTATTTTAGGAAATTATAGCTGAAACTTTTTAAAATTTAAGTGATTCAAATTTTTATTATAATGTTTTTGAACTAGCAAAGAGTCATTGTGTTCCTTATTTTCCTAGTGTAAATAAAAGTTTTGAACCATTTACAGTTATACACTCAGATATGTGGGGTCGTGCAAAAATTCCTTCCTTGTTTAAGGCTTGATATTTTCTAACATTTATTAATGAATGTACGCGTATGACTTTTATCTCATTACTTCCTGAAAAATTGACGTTTGTATAGCATTTTAGGAATTTCACAATATGGTGGGCACTCAATATCAAAAAAAAAAAATAGATATGGCAAACGGATAATGCCTTGGAATTTATGGATCCCTCTTTCTTGGAGATTTTGAGTTCATGGAATTCGACATCAGATCTCTTGCATATACACCTCGCAAAAAAATGGCTTAGAAGAAATGAGAAATAAACAAATATTAGAAGTGATTCGGGCTTCTCTTTTTGTGATGAATGTACCATGATTTTATTTTGGAGAGGCAGTAGAATCTGCAGTTTTTCTCATCAATCGATCACCATCGCGGGTTCTACATTTTCAAACTCCTCAACAAAATTGCAATCCTTAGTTTCAATTCCATACCTTCCAAACCTTGAACCTCTAGTTTTTGGTTGTACAATATATGTTCATATTCTTAAGTTTTTAAGAACTAAACTTGATCCTTATGCAAAGCGATGTGTGTTTGTTGGATATTTAGATTTTCAAAAAAGGTATCGATGTTATGATCCTATAGCTCAAAAACTACATGTAACCTTTGATGCCTCATTTTGCAAATCAGAACCATATTTTTCAGGGGGAGTTTCATCATCTTCTTTTCCGGGGGAGAGTGTTGGTGAAGGGAATATGTTACAAACCGTAAAAGGTAATGTAGATGAGTGCTTGGAGCTGGATGAAATCATTGATGGAATAAATTTTCAAGGCAATGTTGATCAACGCTTAGATCAAAATGAAGTTGATAATGGCAACAATGAAAACAACCTTGTAATATTGACTTGCCAACTTTAACACTATCAACTGAAGATTATATTCGGAATATCCAAAATGATAACCATCAGGTAATTTCAAGTTCAATATCTAATAATTCTAGTAATGAGTTTGGTACACTTGAAAAATCAACTTTAAGATACCCATAAAGATCAAACAAAGGGATATCAAAGAAACACTATGAACCTGATCCTAAAGCTACTATCAAATATCTTATCATTAACTATGTTTCAACTCAAAATTTGATTGACTCATATGCATTTGTTACTAATCAATTATCTAGTGTTTATTATCTAGTGTTTCTTTTCCTAGTAATTTGCAGGATACCTTGAATGATCAAAAATGGACTAATGCAATTAACAAATAGATGGAAGCCTTGTAATGAAGTTCTATGTGGGAGCTTGTGTCATTACCAGAAGACAAGAAAATAATTGGATGTAGATAGGTATGTACAATGAAACTTAAGGGTGATGGAAGCATCAGCAAATACAAAGCGAGGTTGGTTGCGAAAGGTTATACACAAAAATATGGAGTTGATTATCAAGAGACCTTTGCTCCTGTAGCCAAGCTCGATACAATTCACATCGAGAATGGCCTCTAAAATAGTTTGATGTTAAGAATGCTTTCCTCATAGGGATCTAGAAGAAGAGGTATACATGAAGTTCCCACCTGGTGTTAAACTTGGTTTGTCAAGCAGAAATAAAGTTTACAAGTTTAAAAAATCGTTGTATGAAAATAAACAATCTCCTAGAGCATGGTTTGGGAGATTTTCCATGACAATGAAAGTCTTTGGTTACAAAAAAATATGGCGGATATGTGATGACTCCTTCTCAAATTAGGGCACTGCCCAGCCTAATCTCGTCATTAAGCCCTTAACCTCCAACACGTAGGACTTAACAACGTATTAGTCATCATTTCTAATGCACTCACCACATTAGTTAGTTTTCTGATAAATCTTACATCATTCTTAAACTTAATAGTATTTCAAAGTAAATCAAAATTTATACAATTTAAAGATTATTAGTCTTAACAAATTAGCTGAAGTCATTCATATAAAACCTAATGTAATGACTCGAATAATCAAATCCTAGTTGTATGCTTTGTAGGACCGTGACTTAGAGACCAGTCCTACGTAGCGAACTCGGTCGGTACTTAGTCGTCAACACCAAAGTAATAATTAAATAATTTTAATTGATATTGATGCATGTATTATATGTTTATATATGTGTGCACAACTTTTAAATATTTTTTATAATAGCCGAGTGTGCCAAGTTACCTCGAGATGGGTATGCGCGAGACAATCGGGTGGATTGAAAACATGGACTTAGTTAAATGACTTAATTCACCTACTTGGACTCTAACTAGTCATCTAAATAATATAATGAGTCTCAAAAGAATTTAGGGTATAATCAATTAAGTCTATGTGTTTCATTTCAATAAGGCCTAAGTTTAGGAAAATTGGAAAGTTATAAATTTCTTTTAGTGAATGATTGAACTTGGACATATAAATCAAGCCTAAAGTTGAGAAAATATTCATATTATTATGGTACCTAACTTATCAAATAAGTTTCATGAAACTTATTTACTTAATACATACCATAGTCTTTATGGATTATTAAAAACATGAAGTGGTAGAAACTTGAATGAAGACCACACTCTTGGTTCATTGATCTACCTAGTGATGTGTCCATGTGAAAATCTAAATGAATCATAATGGATCCTATAGTATGCATGTGAGAGATAACACCAACTATGGATAAATCTAGAGATTTGATGGATGCAATGGTACTAGGATAATCTAATAGCCAAGCTTCAAAAAGTTGAAGTATAAAAAATACACTTAATCTCTACACCATGCATGAACACAAAGCACTTCAGCTAGGTCTAGAGAGAAAAGAGAAGGGTTTAGTTAGAAATAGTGCTGAAAAATCAAAGAGAAGGTGGAGTTGGAGCTAAATATCTCAAGGAGCTTGAGTTTTCACAAGGATCAAACCTTAGGTAACAAATCCCTTTCATTTTCATAGTACATTGTGATGATTTGTGGTTCTTTAAATCATTTTAGTGCTGAGATTTTGTCAACTTTGATGATTCTCTAATGTTATGAGATGATTATGAATCAAGAGAATCAAAGTTTCTCTCATGTTCATGAAAAACCTATGTCTTAGTTCAAGAATTAGGGATTTTGGGTAAATGAAATAATGACTGATTTTCTTGTGTAATTGGGTGTTTAATCTTTGAGTTTCTACTCTTATATTGATTTTGAACGATTTCTTATCATGGGTGTAAATTTTGGACAAAAGTTAAGGAGTTTGAACCATGCATTGTGAATTTGATTGTTCATGAATACTACATGTTTGATGAGATGTCAAGATTATAGCTGAAATTCTAGAAAGCATAAGTCCTTCATTTCTTCTCGAAATTGGCTGATTTTTTTATGGGTTATTCTTGGATATTCGAAAAAGCTTCTCACCAAAACTCACATTATTTAGATGTGTGATTTAAGAGTTATGAAATCTTTAATATTACTAGTCCAAAAATCTATCAAAGTGAGTTGCCTTAGCATTTTGAGCATAACTCTCTCAATTTAAATCGGATTTGAGAGTACTTAACCATTTTGGAAAGCTTATACATAACACCAGTATTTATTAAAAATTGAGTTATCTTATTTATCAGAAATGGACTGAAATTCAGCACTTGTTCATGGAGATAATTATTTTTTGTAAGTGTTTGTGTGTCGGGACATCTTTCGAGGGCTTCCACTAATCGGAAAATAACCAAAACCTCCAGAATAGTTTGAAATACCATAAGTTTGGTTCTTTAAGAGTTGCAAGTGATTCTGAAGTGTTTTGTATGGTTATTCAAATGGATTTTGAAAGAGGTGAAATTTACTTACTTAAATTAGTTGAATTTTGATTTAAGGAATTTTGGGGATCAAATGATGTTGGAATTGAACCAAGATTTCCAGAATATGTTATTGGAGCATAGTAAAGGTGCACACCAAGTTTCGTGGTTTTTCGATATGTTTAACTTAGTTTTCAAGTCATGCTTCGAATTAGAGAGCAATATTTACAAATAAGGACTTAAAGTCTCAAATTTGGTTCTTGATCATAATAATGAGATTTTAACACTCGAAAACCTTGGTTTTAAGTTAATAGACTTCAATGAATCAAGACCGGAAATTTTGGGAATTTATATGAGTGTTTTAGCCGCATTTCAAGTTGCATAGAAACCAAGTTTTTGGTAATTATTTTAAGGTCCCTAAGGGATTGTTTTGCAAACCAATGCATTAAACCAACTTGAAATGGTTTCCAATAGACTTTGATGATACAAAAACACTTAAATACAATAGGAAAAATGCCTACAACTTTGTACCATCGACCTTGACCATTTTGGCCGAGTTAAGTGTCATAGGAGCTTTTAAAATGAATAAAATATGCATCTCGGGGTCAACCCTTCGCATCAAGCCTTCGTGTATGATTTGAACAAGCAACTAGGGACCCCGAGGATTTAGCATAAACGTTTTTAGGACACATTGAAATTGTGATTTGGTCTAAGTTAAATAGAAAAGACATTGGGACAAATAGTGAACTGTTTTATAATGAACTGAGATAATCAAACTTAAATAAGCTCTAACTCATACGAAATGAACTCTAATAGGTACCAGGGGCCTAGAGCGTTAGTGCCGGGTATCGGGAGTGTAGTACGGACGTGTGGGAGCCGCATTTATCTCAGATATTATTGCATTTTGAGGTAAGTAAACCAGTAAGAGCGCCAACATGATTTCTTTTCAACTTCTTGTTGTTAATCTCTTAAAAAGCATGCCATACTTGTATTCCATTCTTGTTTCAAGTAGCAAAGGGTCTAGGTAGTCCACCAGTTGTGTCATCTTTGGGTTAAGCATCCGGAGTCACCGTGGCTTCTCGTTGAGGACTATTCAAGGGATAAAGCATCCGGGGTCATTGTGGCTTACCTTGATAGTTAAAGGGCTGTTGGAAGTGACTCGATGAGTCCACAATGCCTAGAAAATTATGTCGGGGCAGTTGGAACTGGCTTTGGGCCCGATGTGTCGATTTCAAGCTGTATTATGGTCTTAAGACCCACAGTTTGGACCGGATTACCTATTCACCTATCTTTTGCTTCCTTGCCACTTGGTTTTCACTGCTTACTTGATTAGTCAGTTTATCATGCACTTTGTCATTTTATTTATAGCTTTCTTTAAATACCCGCATGATTTAGAGACTATTCTAATTTTACTACTCTGAAATACTGTTGAATCTCTTCTGGCTTTACTCACTGGAATTGTCTCCATTGTTGGTGACAATTGCAGGCTCCTCGAGCGGTAAGGGGAAGGAGCATGTACTTGGTGATTTCCTCTGAGCTACCCTCAAAGTCGGCTCCATTACTCTTATTTCGTAGGTTTTTTTGCCATTTTGTTATAAATATGACTATGCATTCATGATGTTTTGATGTTTTTTGGTACTTGGTAATGTGAGATACACTTGACGATACATGTATATGCGTATTGTACTCGTTATCACAAGTTATATCCATGATATCGCACTATTTGCAGGATTTCCACGCCTATGACTTGTCCCAAATTTAATTAACTTTTATTTGTTGCTTTAAATTAATTTCAGCTGTGTAATGAATAATAAGACTTGTAAAACTAATTAGCAAACTTAATAAGCAACCAATGGATGAATAATTCGAATTAGAGGCTGACTAGGCTTGCGTTGACTTTGCGGGGGTTGACCAGGGGTCAACGTAGGGCTAGGCCAGGTAGGGCCTAGTTTGTGGGAACTGGGGCCGTCACACCTAAGTATGTGAAAAACTAGGTATCAAAGATCACATGCATATATATAACAAATGGCGATAACTATATATCAACACGTGTTTGGTCCGATAACTATCTTACAACCAATAGTATACATCCCTAAAAGTGTATAAGGACATATATATATATATATATAAGTCAATACAATAAAATAAAAAAACCTATAAAATCCAACGTATAGGCACTCACTAGCTTAGAGGTAGTCACCGATCTTATCCTTGCTCGGTATGCTACTCGATAGATATGCCCCACCGTCATAAAAAAGACGGTGAGTACAAAAAAGTAGAAAGTAACACTGAGAGACATTTGCTCACATTTCCAAATACATTTCCAAATATACAACAAGTACCTGAAAGCACAACAATAGCAACTATGCCTAAAAGAAATCATGCAATAAGATACTTTAGTTAAGTAATTATGAAACTAACACTCAGCTAAGTAGTAATGATCTAGGGCCGGTCGGCCGTGAGTTACATCACATCAACCTTATTCCACTATTGAGGGAGTAAAAATATCAAGAATGCCTTCACATTCTTACAAATTCCCATCTCATATAAATACTCACAAGTTCCCCTTACTTGTGATTTATACTTATCAACAACCCTGGGTCCCATACCCCGAGTGCTGCACAAGTTAGTGGTGAGATCTCGACATCTCCGTCGCTACGAAAAAAAAGTAAATTAGAAACGGAATTAGCAACGAAATAAGTGTTTGTTTCTAATTAGCAACGGAATAACAACGGAATGTGGATGGGGATGTATTTGACCAGTCAGAAACGGATTACTAACGGATTAAACACGCAATTTAGCAATGAAAATAAATTCCGTAGGTAAAAAATCCCGCGAAAATGTCTTGCATAATATTCCGTTGCTAGTCCATTGCAAATTAGTGTTTGCAACGGATTAGCAACGGATATAATTACAAACAGATTAACAATGAATTTTGACTAATCCATTGCCAATCTGTTTGGAATCCGTTGCAATTAACTTTTGCCATGGATTACCAAAGATTAGCAACGGATTAGTCAGAATCCGTTGCTAATCTTTTGGTAATTTTAATTTATTATTAATCGGTTGCAAACACTAATTTACAATGGATTAGCAATAGAAACTTTTTTATTCGTTTCGATTCCATTGCTAAATCTTATTGAGTTGGCATTCCGTTGTTAAACTGGAAAGTGAAATAAAAAAAAGCACATATCGATGGACATGCCCAAATAGAGATCGAACCCCACGAACTTAGAAAACTCCTTCAACTCCTCTCCTCTCCTCTCCTGCCTCCAAACCACGAACCTCAACCACTGTCGGTCAACTGATTTCCCAAGAGCTGGCGCCGGCCACATCAACACACAAAACACTATTACCACTGGTTTGTACTCTCCTCCTCGCTTCAGCCTCTCGTCCTGTCTCTGCCTATTGAACACTGTTGGTCAACCCATACAAGTACGGAGACTTACTCCTTCTTAATCCAGACGAGACCCCATTGATCGGATTCAGGCTCCTTCGCAATCGAAAGAAGAATATGCAATCGTGAATGCTGGAGCGATTGGTGTGCTGGGAGACTGAATCTTGGAACGATTGAATGCGATTTTGAGCTCTTCGTCTTGGGTTAGACAATCAGGGAACCCCCTCAATCGCCTCCCCAATCCTCTGAATCCCCTCCGACAAGTCCCCGCGAAGTCCACAGTCACATTCTTCGAGCAAAGTCGATAGAAAAGTAAGTTTGGGTTTCTAGGGTTTTCGATTCGGTTATTCTTGTTTCTCTTCTATTAGATGCTGCCAAGAGTTGCTAGATTTGTCATTCCCACTGTTTTTCTTTGTCTTTCCCACTGTTTTTATGGATCTTTGGTCCATAAAAAGTGTGGATGTCTATAGTTATATACATTTAGCATCCACTGTTTTCCTATGTTTCTATGTTGTTGCATTATGTTGGATGTTCTTTATTTCTTAGATTCAACCACCACTATCACAAAATAAGGGTGGATTTGAAATCAGATTCTTTTCAAGCAGTTTGAGAACTGTCAAAGGCAAGTTATTGTTGTATATGGTTGATTTGTTTTCTCTTTCTTGTATATGCCTGAAGCCTATAGTGCTATATATTTAGCATCACATTGACATCACTAAAATGTAAAATGACTGCTGTAGTTGCATATTTGCAGTACCTAAGACCATTAGATGAAATTATGTTGTGCAGCTAGAGATGCGTAGCTCTTTGATCTAACGGTCATAAAAAGTCGTTTGAGACCTTAATTGAAAATTAACTGAAGAAGGAAGTTAAGATTCATAAATTTGAAAATTGTATTGGAAAATGAATGAATAAAGTAACCAAGCCTCTTTCTTTTACTATTACCTCTTAGATAGTTCTCATTTTGGATTTAAATTTATGATGTCTAATCTTTAAACAAGGTGCCTGTGGTGCATGATACTGCACTTCTTTCTTTCTTTATTTTTTATTTTATTTTTGAAGGATTTAAAGGATCATGGAAGCATAACATGCTTCAACTATATATATAGCCAATCTTTACTAAAAACTTGCAATTTGAAAACTAATCTCCCCACTATTCCTTCCACTATCGACCAAGAGTTGGAAACTAATCCATTCATGCGCGTTGATCTGCCTCAATTGCACGTATCTCTTCATTCTATTCTTCCATTTAATTGAAAACCCTTAATTTCCATTCTTCCTAGCTACATCCCTCAACTGTGGTGATGAGCTCATTCATATCTATCAGCTCACTACTCTTAATTTGTTTAATAAGCTATATACATACATCTTTACTGGCGTTCCAGACTTACTCTTTATCTTGTAAAGTCTATATATGGATTATTATGTGGTTGGATATCCTGGAAATATATAAGAAATCTCTTTTTTTTTTTTTTTTTTTCCTTGGGTACTAATAAATCCATTTTGCATTTTTTCTCAGAAAAATTTTGGTTGCAAGTCCCCGGTGGAAACTATTGGTGAGATAAGGAAGCGTAAAGACAATTGGAGAGGATGATTGAATAAGCAAACTCACAACTTGTTGAATTGATAAAACTTAATTACTCAGTTTGGTAAGTATTGGTTATGCGTTGCATACGCAATATATGAATCTTTCCTTGCTGGAATGGTTTCTTGGTAAGTCATTTTTTGTTGGCTAAGTGTGATAACTTGGTAAGAAAACCCATTTTTTTGTACATAATTTCTTGTTTGGGGATGGGAAACAAAGTTGGTTAATCATGCCTTGTTATGCTTCAATTATAGCGTTTTTATTTCTATTTCAATATTTGTTTCTAATTATCTTATTATTTTTTAGGGTTTTTATTTTCAAATGCTTGAATAAATGCTATTTTCTTTGTCTATATGCCCAAAAGTGATCACGCGTTGTTGTAGATTGTGAATTCTCTACTTCCGCGTCTGGCGAACCTGGTTTATTTACAAGGTTGAGATTATTTACAGGGCCCTTTGGTTATCGACTATTATAAAAATAAAATAGATGGAAGAGACGAAGGAAAAACTTCCTTTTTCTTCTTCAATTATATTTGGTGCTTTAACGCACATATAGAGATACATAATGAGTAGATGACAACTACGTACAAAACAATCCTAACTAACATATTTGATTTGAAATCATAAACAATCCAAACTAATATATTTGATATAAATCCTAACTTACTCACGTGATTCATATGCAAGTTAGTATTGCTTGACATTGTCATTAAACAAAGAGCATCATCTTGAATTGAATTTCTGCATTTCATGTGAACTAGGTTCAATGCATATAAGCAAGAGTTGAAGTTGAGGCAGTAAATGGAATTTAGGTATGTTTTGTAATTGTTCAATGCATTCATTTCGGTTACAACTTGCGATTTCAATCCTTTTTGAATATCTTGAAATGTTAATATATGACTTCAATTTAGCTTTTTAATTCATGTTAATATGATATTGTGAAATGTTGGGAGATGTGAGACCTTCTAGGCATTCTCCTACTAATGTTTATTAGGTTCTGAAATTTTTGGTAGTCTATTTTATAGGGGAAATTGTGCTGAAATTTTTGTAGAATATGCAAAACTAATGGTATGATGTCTTCAATGTTATTTGTGCTCTACTTCAATTCGCACTATAACTACTACTACTCCACTCTCTTCATTGAATTTCTGTGTAAATGGGGAGCAAGTGTTGCTATCCATTTAAAATGAAGAAGCAAAGAAAGAATTGAAAAACACAAACAGATAAGACTTGAACAAAATAATAATAATAATAATAATAATAATAATAATAATAATAATAATAATAATAATAATAATAATAATAATGATGATGATGATGATGATGATGATGATGATGATGATGATGATGATGATGATGCATTGGGTCGCATTATATCTTCGTGCTCCCCCTTTAAATGTACTTGTTTTCTTTTATTAGAACTTTTGAGTGCACTTGTTTTCTCCAGGAATCTTATTGCCAATATATCATGCATGATTGTTTGCTCTTGTATACAAATGTTATCTCATGGAATTCAATGTTGCATGTACCGAGAATGGATGAGAATTTGATTGGTGCATCGGGTCATAAATTTTTTTTACCTTGAGCAGATTCATGCAACAATGAACTTTGTAATTGTTGCAATTAATGTAATAAGAATGGATGAGAATTTATTTGGTTTCTATCCTTTTCGAGTTTCTCACTAAGTGCAAATTATGCGAGTTTAACCATGTTCACTTCATGGGATATTAATTTTCTGAATGGTGGCGTTAGCTTGGTTTGTTGTTGTGGCAGTTGCTAGTGAGGTCTTGTAACTTTTTTTAGAGGTCTAATATGAGGCATAAATGGCAATAAACTTGTCCCATTCATAAATAGGATGTATCTTGGTTATATCTCTCTAGTGAAAATAAAAATGAGAGGGAACCAATTAAATAACTTCAAATACTTTCAGGACTATAAGAGGGGACTTCTGGAGGAAGTACTTTAATTGTCTTTACTAATGCAACTGATGCAGTATTTTCGATTTTTCTAGCAAAACTTTAAGCATATATATATATATATATATATATATATATATATATATATATATATATATATATATATATATATATATATATATATACTTAAATAACATCAACTAGGAAAAGAAGAAAAACCAGCACTACTACTACCATTGCTAGGAAGCAAGGCCGAGAAGACGATATATGAAGGAGGGCCCCAAAAAATAATCCAAGATATGGTAGAGAAGGTAGGCCAAGGAAACATTAACATTTACGAACTAGTAAAAGAGCAAGAGAACAAAAGAGACTTTATCCCTTGCTTTGTCTGTTGTTTCACCAATAGTATCAATCAAGCATAATAATTTGAAACATTTACATGACGAAATGACTTATAAAGACACGCACAAGCTATGATCACACACAAAGAGATGATATACAAGTTTTCATAAGTCCTCAAGCACTAGGACATGGTGTGTGGTGGTCCTACAACAGTGTAAGTTGTTAGGGTATGTGCCCTAGGTCAATCTACAAATATTGTTTATCTTATAATTTTAGTTAATAAAATAGAGGTTGTATTTGTTGTTTTATTATAAGTGATCGCATGTTTACCTTATAATAAGATCCATGAATATTTGTTGAAATTTCCTAAATGTCCCTAGTCGGGCATTATAATGAGAGCTATAATGAATTGAGACTGAATCTTGATTGATAGTCATATGATGATCATGCGTATAAAGATACAAATCAAGATCATGAGTACTTACTATGGAATAAGATACCGGACCGACCCGCTATGAGAATACCACATGAATTAAGTCATAGGTGTTACTCATGATAGATATATCATTTAGTCTTTCAACTTGAGATTATCATAGACTTCAATATTAGGAGCATGATAATTTTACACAATCAAATGTTGTCTTTAACCGGACAATTATAAAGATTGTGATTGGTTACCGTGTGAATAATATGTGAAGGTGTGTAATCAAGATAGAACTTGTCACTCTCGTATAGAGAGAGATATCAGTGGATCCCTCGATAAGATAGACTGATAATGGGCAAGTCCATGTGAATTGATAATTAATGTCACTTTGATGTTTTTTCAGTTTACCTAAAGATCGATACTAGTACGATTGGACATTAAGGGTGACTTTCCATGTCTTAGGTTTAATTAAAGGATATCGCACGACAAAGTGATATGATATACATTATTAATTAGGTTGTATCGATGTTCATATTCATGCTACTTGGGTTGTCATAATGCATTGCTAGAGACCGCTTATGATTTGTGTATCAAAATGGTTTTTGGTTCATTGTCAACGTCGCATGAACCTATTGGGTCGCAAACAAAGAATGACTTTGTACAATTTCAATTGGTCCAGAGTAATAAATTTTATATGATAAAATTCATGATATAAAACCCCTTACGATTTGTTATATGATAACTTATTAATATGGGCGTATGTACAATTTGCTTAAACTGCGTAAATACGATAGTTGTATTATGAATAAGATTTTAAGTGAGGGTTTATCTACACATATAAATAAAGGGTGGATCCCTAAAAAACGATATAAGATTTCATTTTACAATTTTTCGAGTTCTCTGTATTTAGGGAGAGAAAGAAAAATCATTTTTCAATCTCTCTTGGGGATAGCACTCCAAATTGTGGTTACCGTTTGTGTGTTGATTTCTGATAGAGGACGCGCACTTGAACGTCTTGAAAATCGAACAATCAAAAGGAAATCATGGAATAAGGTATGATTTACTTTCGTAGATTTAATTTAATGGAACTTATTTTCGATCCTGTTGGGGTTTTTCAAAATTTGTTTTAAATTTTTCGCTGCGTATGAACCCCAAAAACCCAACATATGTATCATTGTACTTCATCCCTTTGTTTTCTCTAATGCTTCCATTCATGTGAGATGAAGTCGACACATCGATGTCGTCGAAGCATCTCAACAAACAACATATATCATATACAATTTAGATTTTTATATATAGTGTACAAAAGGATATATATATATAATACATTTACCTACATATGCATAGATGTAGTAATTCATTTATGATGAAGGAAGAAAAGGCAACAATTCAATTCACTTTTTTGTCATGGCTTGAATATCTTGAATTGTTAATATTAATTGAATAAAGCCTTTTAATTCATGTTAATATTATATTGTGAAATGCTGGGGAGATGTGAGACCTTCTAGGCATTCTCCACTGATGTTTATTAGGTTCTGAAATTTTTGGTAGTTTATTTTACAGGGGAAGCACTGTTGAAATTTTTGTAGAACATATATTTATGGTGTAGATAAATGCATTGCAATAAACATTACATAAACCTTTTATAAATGTACCCTAAGGCATTGATTAGTCCAACAATTACAAAATAAAAACTGAATTATTGACATTTGCATCTAATTTAAGTCATCGTATTTTGTAGGGAATGTCGACTGTGAATAGAGAGTGGATGTACAATCACCTCAATAACGAGTTTATTCGAAGGGAGTTTGTTGTAAGGGTAAAAGAATTTATAGAATTCGCGAAGCTAAATTGTACCACTTATCACAATGAGGGTAGGATTAGGTGCCAATGTAATCGCGATAAATGTCGACTTCTACCCTACTTCGATGTTTAGACTGTTGAGTACCACATACGTAGGTACGAGTTTGTTCTCAAATACTATTGTTGGTATGAAAACGGTGAGAAAGAAGGTCATGATACGACATCCACTTTCAACGATTTCGAAAACAGTTACGACGATGAAATCGACATCGACTATGGTCAACAAATGTCGAATTATTAAAAGATGCTACACAATGTGGCGAGGCCTAGTTTTAACTGGAATCACATGGAAGAGGAGGCCAAACCCCAAGCACAACAATTATATGATATGATTGACGTTGGTAACAAGCAATTGTGGTCGGGTTATGAGAACATGACGAAATTGTCTGCCATGGCAAGATTGCTTTCTCTGAAAATGGCGCACACGTCTCTAAACGCTATTACAATTGGTTCATGCAATTCATCAACGAAGCGTTGCCTAAAAACAACACATTAGTTAGCAGTTTCTACTCAACAAAATGACTTATGCAATGACTAGGTCTACTTGTCGAGGAGATAGATTGTTTTGAAAATCAGTGTATGATTTATTAGGGAGATGACTTTGATTTAACATCGTGCAAAATTTTTAGGCATTCTCTGTACATGACACAACGACGTAGTCGCGGTACGAACGTAAAAACGCGACCTTGCAAAAAAAATGTATTACTTTCCCTTAGGCCCTCGATTGCAATGTTTGTTCATTTTCGAATCTTCAGCTAGACATATGCGCTGGCACGGGGAACATGTGTCACTAAACAATGTCATGCAACATTGTTCGGATTTGATGGCATGACATCATTTTAACGAAGTGAATAAATAGTTCAACGCGGAGATTCGAAATGTTCGTTTGGGGCTATGCACGGATGGTTTTCAACCGTTTGGGTTAAATTGGATGCCTTACCCTTCGTGACCCGTGATTTTGACTCTATACAACCTTCCACCATCGATGTGCATGAATGAAGAATTTATGTTCTTGACGGTTATCATTCCCGAACCGACCAACCCAAGCCAGAAACTTGCCAAAACCAACCAAAATATTCCTTGGTGAATCGGGTGAAAACTTGAACTACGCACATACATACTTTTCAAAAAAGGTATAGATGAATTCTTGCAACCACTAGAGAGCTACAAGATTTATGGCATAATGGTTTAATGATGTACGATGTATCGACAAAATCGAACTTCGAGATGCGAGCAGCCCTATTGTGGACAATAAGCGACTTCCCCGCATATAGCATGTTCTTAAGTTGGAGCACACACGACAAAATGACATGTACATACTGCATGGTCGATACGGAAGCATTTCAACTTTGTTACAGTAGAAAACTTCATGGTTCGACTGTCATCGTCGATTTTTGCCTCAAAACTCTAATCTTAGGAAAGACAAAAAAAATGGTTTATAAGAGGCAAAACAATAATAAATGACGAACCTCCACTGATACGATATGACAAAGAAGCTTTAATGGAAATTGAGTCCTTGGGATTAGTGAAAGTGGCGGAAATCGGCAACGATATGAAAAATGCCGAGATTGCTAAGGGTTTGGGAATGAGGAAACATACCATCTTTTGGGACTTGCCGTATTAGAAGACGAACTTGATCAGATACAATTTGGATGTAATGCACATAGAGAAAAATGTGTTCGAAAACATATTCAACAATATCATGAGTGTGCCAAGAAAAACTAAGGACAATGTAAAGTCGAGACAAGATGTTCGCGAACTTTGTCACCAACCTTCTCTACATATGGATGAAGTGTCAAAGAAGTATTTGCTAGCATGCTACACTCCTGATAACCCTAAAAAATAAAAATTGTGCAAGTGGATACGATCTTTGATTTTTCCCTACAAATATGCTTCTAATTTCGAGCTTTACATACACCAAAAGGGCTAAAAGTTGTTCAGGATGAAGAGTCACGATTATCTTATTTTGATGCAAATACTGATTCCAATTGCATTCCGTGAACTTCTTCTAGATGTTTCTTAGGACGCCATTAGCGCTTATTCTATTCTTTCGATCATTGACGGCTAAAAGTGTAACAATCCAGGATATGGCTTATTTAGAGTCTGAAATACTTTTAATAATTTGTAAACTGGAGAAAATATTTCCTCCAGGCTTCTTCGACTCAATGGAACACTTGCCGATTGCCCAAGGTACAATTTCGTTGGATGTACCCGTTTGAGAAGTAATTTCTTCAATCCTAATTACAAATTAACCGATTATATCATTCGTCAATAATCAAATTATTGTTTATCATCAATATGAATTCTTTAGGTACCTTGAGCACATGAAAATCAATGTGCGGAACAAAGCGAAGGTCGAAGGATCGATATGCAATGCATATTTGGTAGAGGAAACAACCTCATTTTGTTATTATTTTGAAGACCACATAGCAACCTTGCACAATCGAGGTCAACGCAATGACGACGATGGTGTCGATCCTAATACTCATTTCGTTGGTGACTTCTCCATTTTTACTCACCCGAGACATACTGTTGGTACCGAAAAAGAAAGGTTCGTGACGGAACAAGAGTACGATGTTGCTCACACTTACATCTTACTCAATTGTCCTGAAGTCGCGCCATACATCTCATAAGTCACTCTAAAAAGTCAATTTATTATGTTCATACTTTAATAGATCTATTCCTTTTTTCTGCTAACGGCCAAGTATGAAACGTAGCATCTTCATTGACGAATCACATATGTCGGACGAGGAAGAGATGGACGTCAATTATAATCTCAAGCAAAATTTCGCTAAGTTGTTTCAAACATATGTAATGTCAAATTCTATTATTTAGAAATATTTTTCCTTTATCTCCTAACGTTGTCTTATAACTGTTGTGTGTTTGTAAACATGCATGACATAACATCACCGATGTGACACTTTTTCATCTTGCAATAAGTCCCATACGATCTTCTGTTGTATACGCAGGATATATTGTTAATGAATACAAATTTTATACCATGGTGTATGGTGCTATTAGAGCGACACAAAACAACGGGGTTTGTGTGAAAGGCTCCAATTACGCTGATGTGTCCCACAATTTCTACAGAAAACTACAAAAGGTTATCCAGATTGAATACAGTGGCTTTAAGCGCACTGTGTTGCTCTAATGTGAATGGTTTGACCCTACACAGCCTGCGGGTTTAAGGACTCATCCTTCACTCAAGTTGGTCGAGGTTCATCAAACTCGACAATATAACAAGTACAAGCCTTTCATTTTGGCAATGCAAGCCTGTCAGGTCTTCTATCTTCCATACCCTTCTATGAAGCATGAACGACAATAGTGGTTAGTTGTTTGTTGTTGTCGGCCAAAGTTCATCGATGAGGGAACCATTGTTAATGATGAGGTTGTTCGTTCGACAGATACGACATTCTAAGCAGACGAAGCATCCATGTAAGTCGTCACTGATTCGACAAATGACATTGGATTGGTAGTTAATCCAACGAGTTCCCACATAATTAGTGTACCAGAGGATAGTGACGATGACGAGGAACATCAGGTGTCAGATTGTAGTAGTGAAAGTGAATTTGAAACAGACAATAGCGAGTGACGTATTTTTATTTACTTGTATTTTGACGTTAGTGGTGTATGTTTATTTACTTGTATTTTGACGTTTTAAATCGATTCCTTTCTTAACTCAGATTACTTACGATTGTACATGACGTATTTTAGCAGGCATGTCACTCATAACCGCGGACAGGATTTCGACATACACTAACTTTGACGGCCAACTTCAGATTGGAGGTGGTAGAGGACGCACTCTCGCAACGTGAGGTAGAGTACCATCGAGAGGTCGAGCTGGATCGTTTTTGGTCTTCCGACCGAAGTTTTGACATTATTTCACTATCGTCGTCGACAAGGTCGGCTTTGTCGACACATTCCCACTATTTCGCCGATGGGCTCGTCATCATTCAATTACACCACATTGTCGCATTCTGATCATTATGGCAGTTCGTCTCGATATGGCACTCCATCACCTACTATATCTGCTCCACCTTCCATTTCATCACCTACACCATCTGGTGGGTCCCACGAGGCCATGGGAGCCCCTGCTCGAGCGCCTCAAAGGCGCAATGGAGCTCCCTGCAGCCTCC
The DNA here is from genome assembly GCA_039657325.1 of Stephania cephalantha. Lineage (NCBI taxonomy): Eukaryota > Viridiplantae > Streptophyta > Magnoliopsida > Ranunculales > Menispermaceae > Stephania > Stephania cephalantha. The sequence continues at coordinate 25,099,448 of CM077578.1, read as the reverse complement.
TCAGTAGCCTCTTCCACTAGCTCCCTCAGCAACACCTTAGGGAGGAGGAGGAGGCATGCCCCATATTGTTAGATTCCCCATTATTATTGAGTCTATCGGGTAAGTTGTTATTTCATTACAAATGACTAATTAATTATACGTACCCTAACTAGAAGTAGAACAAGAAGAACATTTGAATAACTTCATCAAGTTGAAAATGAATTGGCAAAACCATTGGGTTTTACATCTTTTGGAAGTTTGTGCTTGAAGGATGATCAAAATCTTCAAGCGCGGGATGATTACTGAGGGGTACTATTGGAAATTAGTACCCGATCATCAGAAGGATACATATTGGGAGAGAAGGAAAGTAAGTAAAACACACTAAACGATTGAATTAATTATTCAATTAATTATTTCTTTGAAAAAATCATAATTAACTATGTTCATCTTTTTCTGCAATACTTTTGATGGGACCCATCGATTGATGAGGCGATCGTGAGAGTCGCCAATGATGCATACGACGCGTTGATGCAGGAGCTCCGCGCCCTTTCCGTGAGGCCAAACTTTTTGACTAATAAGGCATGGAATAGATATTGTGAGTATTGGGTGAGCGCATATTTCAAGCCTAGGTCTGAGAAAGCTTCACAAAACAGAAATAACGAAAATGATAGCCCTGGTATAGGCCCTTTGAAGCACACCAGTGGCTCACTGTCTTTTCGAACCTATGGAAAGATATTAGTAAGTGTCATGGTTATTTTACGTTTTCTTAGAACTTATAAGTTTGTCGTGACTAATATATTGTAAACTTTGATCTTTTGTGTGTTGGCTCTGGATAAGGATGATGATGATGATGTTATTCCTAATGATGTCTTCCTTCATATCCATACAAAAGATCACGATAGGGTGGCATTCATTAATAGCAGATCAGCGCAGTTTCATGTAAGTGTCTTGTTAATATAATATTTATAATTGCTTATAAATAAATACTATGATTATACATATAATGAGGTATCTTCCATCATGCTTGAATCTTGATTTTCGCTTATTTTAATTTCTAACAAACATTGAGATAACGCCTAACAAACATTAGAGTATATGACCAAAGTGAGACATTAGTAAGCTTGTTTTTTCTATATGAAGGAACCGATATTAATATAGGGTGATTAATTAGATTTTTGGAATGCTAGACCAAAGTGGTATCTTATTGTTCTTACAAAAAAAGCTAGAATATGATTACTAGAAACATCAAAAAAGAGGATATAGAAAAAAAAAACTATTTTCTCTCGTCAAGTTCTTGAACATGTTGTGCATTATTATCAACTACTCAGTGTCTCTCGATTTCTCTCTCTGTGGGATTACTTTCACTCATTCTAGTGTTTGAGCTTGCTACTCATAGCAGCCCCTCTTCTTATTAGTATGTTGTACATAAAGAAATTTGCCAATTAGTCGAATGAAAAATAATTTTATATCTTCTTGCTCTTTAAACTACTCAATATGTAGCACATGCATAAGGTAAGGTGTTATAATTAAGGAAACTAATCAATATGTTGCACTGTTAATTAGTTAGTTTAATCAGTGATGTTTAATTAATTAAGTTTTTTATGCTCTTTAATTATCTATTAATTACTTGCTTATTTTCTTACATGACTTTTGCTATTTTTAAGTACTACGAACGATTTTAGGCTATTAAAATTTTTTCTTCATTTTTTAATGATTTATTTTCTTTTTTAGGTTTTTCTTTGATGACTTTCTTTTATGCAGGAGGAGCTCGTGAGGAGGCGTGAGGAGCACACTCAAGCTACACTGGACCAGCCGATAGATGAGGAGCAACTCTGCTATGATGCAGCGGGGGACTGCCTAAAGAGGCGTGTATATGGACTCGGGTCACTTGCCAAGAGGAAGAGGAGATATGAAGATCCCGGTGCCAACACGTCCCAAGAGCTTATGGTGCGGCGTTTGGAGTTTGATGCAGTCGTTCATAAGCTTGCGTAGTTCGAGGCTTTCGTGCAGAGCCAGTTGGGAATGCGCATGGACTTCAGAGCGAGCACCTCTCAAGCACCACCACCAACACCTTGGGAGCATCACCAACTGGTTAGGATGGATCTGCCTCGTTCACTAGAGCACCAACACAATGATGATGATCGGGAGATCCAAGATTGGGTGGATGAGGAGCATCTTGGTGACGAGAGTTAGGTATTTTAGCAGCTTTTGAGTTTGTAAATAAATTTCAAACAACGTTTTGTACATATTGAGATTGAATTTTGTTTTTTTTTGGGTTCCATTTATTATATAATATTTGATATTTTGTGTGAATGAAATGACATGAAATTTGGTTTTGGAGGATGTTTCAACATCCCCAAAGAGTCGTAGGTGGTGCGGGGCATTGGAAAAGGACATATGTAGGTTTTGTTGTTTAGAAGAACCGTGTTGGAATAAAATGCAATGAAAAAAAAATTTTGAGCATACAAACGGAATAGCAACAAAATGCAAGTATTTCGTTACTAATCCGTAATTAGAAACATAATTGAAACGGTAAGTAAATGTTCTGGGTTTATGAGTTGAAGTTCATTGCTAATTAGCACTGGATTAGCAACGAACTTCAACTTATAACATTATTTGAGTGCTATTTTCATCTCTAATCCGTCTCTGTTTCGTCTCTTAGTATAGATGGAAATTAATTTTCGTTGGTAAATATTTAGCGACGATGATTTTACAAATGAATTTCATTCTGTTGCGAATCCGTCTCTGATTCTATTTCTGTTGGTATTCCATTGCGAATTCGTTTCTTTTCCATTGTTATTCCTTTTCTAATTCGTTGCTAAATCACTTTTTCTTGTAGTGTGAGAATATAGTGGCCCCGTGTGCCACGGCTGTCACTATATATCATGGTCCTAAATAAGAACTACTTTTATAACCCAAGAAATGACATGGTTTAGGAATCCAATAACGTAATTGCATATTTAATGCACAAAGGAACTTAGATTTACAATATCACCAAACATCTACCTAATAATATGCTATTTCATTTGACTAGATATCTTAACAATCAAGAATGACATAGCACATAATTAAGAGTCAATGAAACCATTTAATAAAAAACGAATGCCATGATAGCAAACTCACAAAATGAGAAGAGACAACAATCATGACATGCAGAGTACGAAGGATAATTCAGTTTAAATATCTGAAAATGAAAAACAAAAATAGAAATGAAATGTAAATAAATATTTCAATAAGTTTACTCACAATCCACACATTTCCCTAGCTAACCAGACCTCCTAACACCTCAAAACACATATCCGAACCTTCGAGACTTCTCCCTAAGCTCCTGGTATCATTTCATATGTTTTAGAGTGTGTTTAGACCTTTAATTAGGGTTTTTGACTTTTTTAAAGTGTTTAATTTATTATTAGGAAATTGCAGATTTTGTGCTGTCAGAGCACCAAGCGCGCTGGATGGAATATCTAGCACGCTAATGACCTCATTAGCGCGCTAGTCAACCTGATTAGTACGCTACACGTAGATAGCTCGTTAGCTAACACGTCTAGCGCACTATTTGCAAGAAAACCAAAAATTCTACACTTAGAATTCTATTTTTCTCCACACATGGCATTTCCAACACCTTGAGATTCTTGTTCTAACCTACCAGAGACCCAAGACACCTACCAACAACACAATAACAACCATACTTCAATTATATGACAAATTCATCAAATTAAACTAAATGACTAGTGTTTTAGCTCGCTAACTTAAGTACATTTAATGTAAATCACATCATAGCCATATCAAACTCAATTAATTAAGCTACAATAACTCAAGTTAGCTTACCACATCACTTTCTACTCCAGTCGCACGTCAACATGCATCTCGAGGTGCGTCTCCACTCACGTTTCGCCACCTAAATACAAGTAGGAGTGACTTAGTAGTCTACACATATACAATACACTAGGCATATATCACCACAAATCTTATATATACCCCGGCTACATCGCCACGTTTAGTGCACATATCTTGATGTAAGTACCACGTCACGGGTCAAATTAATCTGACTCAAATCAACCATCGGTCTTACACCTGCCTATGACTTAGCTAGTCGAAGCATAGAAATATGAAAAATTGATGAATCCCCGTCATTTTTGGAGGTAACTCAAGCTCATATGCAACCTTCTCGACTCGTCTCTTGATTTTGAAAGACTCGATCTCGGTGTTGTTTTGCCTTTCAAGCCAAATATGTAAAGACCCTTCTGAGGAGAAACCATTAAATATACAAAGGCTCCCTTGGTATACGTGAGATCGACACAATACGCATCTGCATACTTGTTCTACCTCTCTTGGACCCCTTTAAGCCTTTGACGAATCTGTCGTACCTTATTATTGTGATCAATAACAATTTCAGGCCCCACTAATTTTCGGTCTTTTGGCTCAGCCCAACAAGAATGCGAGCGACACGGTTTGCCATATAAAGCCTCAAATGGCTCCATCTCAATCCTAGCCTGATAATTGTTATTGTATGCAAACTCACACAATGGTAGGTACTCCTCCCTAGTTCCTTAAAATCAAGTACACAAGCCCTAAGCATATTCTCGAGAACTTAAATCAACCTCTCAGTCTGTCCATCAGTCTGAGGATGAAAAGTTGTGTTGAATTGTAGGCGCATACCATACGACTTCTGCATACTTCGCCAAATCATGGACGTATACATAATATCTCTGTCTAACATAATAGTCAATAGTACCCAATGCAGTCTAATAATCTCCCTATTGAAAAATATGCTCAACTGGTCAAATGTGTAGTGAGCAGCAACTAGTAAGAAATATACATATTTCGTTAATCTATCAACCCAGATAGAATCGTGTCGACGGGCAGTCCTCGGCAATCCCCTGACAAAGTCCATTTCAATATCTTCCCAGTCCCACCGTGGAATAGGAAGCTGCTGCAATAATCCTCCAGGTCTACGATGCTCAGCCTTCACTTTCTTGCAAATCCCATAATTATTGATGAACTCCGATATGGCTTTTATCCCAGGCCACCAAATATGTCTCCTCATATGATGGTACATCTTGGCCCTACCTGGATGAACGGTGAATCGTGAACAGTGATAATCCTGAAGAATCTCATCTTTCAGCTTTGCCACTGACTGTATCTACAATTTGCCTCTAAATCTCAGACACTGATCAGTCGTCTCCATCCAGTCAATACAATTAGTACTCTGAGCTAACTCATTGAACCTCGGGTATAGAATGCTGACTCTTTGACCCTTTGAAACACTTTGTGTAGACATTGTCTAAAGCCTCATCTATGCATAAATCATAACTTGAGTGTCTGTAGGAATATCTGACAGAATCATCATCGCTACTGCCTCGATTAATCCATAATCATGCATCATATGTCATTTGACAACCTCGGCATCTCCAGTAGGTATCCTACTCAGCGCATCGACAACTGAGTTATCTTTTCTTGGGCAATAACCTAGAGAAAAGTCATAGTCAAACTCCAACCATCTGCGATATCTCATATTCAGTTCTTTTTATGTGAACAGATACTTTAGATTCTTATGATCAGTGTAGAGTATGAACCTTTCTCCTTACGGATAATGTCTCCATATTTTAAGAGCAAATATCATCACTGCCAACTCTAAATCATGAGTGGGATAATTTTTCTCATGTATCTTCAGTTATTTAGAGGCATAAGCCACACTACCTCTATCCTGCATCAACACACAGCCTAAACCTATATGAGAAGCATCTGTATATACTAGGAATCCCTCTCTAGTCTCTGAAAATATCAACACTGGTACGGTGGTCAACAATCTCTTAAGTTGAGCAAATTCATGCTCCCCATTCCTCATACCAATCAAATTTGACATCTTTCTGGTCAATCCAGTAATCGGTGAAGCTATTTTGAGAAATCCTTTACAAATCTATGGTAATATCCTGCTAATCCAAGAAAACTCTCGATCTTCGTGACTGACATTAGTGCTGGCCAATCCTTAATAGCCTGAATCTTGGTTGGATCTACAGCAGTACGCGTAGCTCCAACAATCCGCCCTAAAAACTTGACCTCTTATAGCTAAAACTCCCACTTGCTGAACTTGGCGTAAAGTTTGTGGTAATTCAAAGTCTGCAACGTCTCCCTAAAAAGTGCTGCTCGTGATCCTCTCGAGTCCTCAAGTATATCAATATATCATTAATGAAAACTATCACGAAGCGGTCGAGAAACAATCTCATTACTCGATGCAACAAATCCATAAACATGGCAGGAGCATTAATCAAACCAAACGACATGATTGTAAACTAATAATGTCCATATCTCGTGTTGAAAGATGTCTTGGACCTATCCTCATTTCTGATCGTAAGCTGATGATACCATGATCTAAGGTCTATCTTGGAGAAAAACTTTGTTCCTCTCAACTGATCAAATAAATTGTCAATCTACGGTAATGGATACTTATTTCTGACTGTGACCTTGTTCAACTATCTATATTCAATACACATTCTTAAAGTACCATCCATCTTCTTAACAAATGAAACGAGTGCTCCCCATGACGACATATAATGTGTGATGAATCCCTATATCCCAAATCCTGAAGCTGAATCCTTAACATCTCCAACTCTCTCACATCCATGAGGTATAGTGGTATAGAAATAGGTCTAGTGCCTGGTACCAACTCAATAGTGACGTCTATCTCTCTTACCGGTAGTAAACCAGGTAAGTCCTATGGAAACACATAAGAAAAACTCACACACATCCATAATCTCCTCAAGTCTGGGTCCCTAACTCTCTACAACTGTGTACTGTGATACTAGAGTCTCCATCTATTCACTAGTTGCAAGTCGACCTTTAGTACCCTCAACTCTCGGTATACTACCATTATATGTGAATATCAAACGCCCTGGGATCTCAAATATCATTGTCTTACTGAAACAATCAATATGAGCGTGATACGCTGCTAGCCAATCCATCCCTAACAATGCGTCGAAGTCTAAAAACTTGAGCACCCTGTAGTCTGCATGTAACTCTACCTATCTCTACTGGACATCCCTCAACAAGATAATTATAGTAAACCTTATACCCGACTGTGGTACTCAAAATCAAATGTACGCTAACGCTGACTAGTGTCAACCCTAAGATGCCTATCATGCGACCAAAATGAAAGATATTGTAGAACCCGAATAAAAAAATATATAAATCAATACCACAAATCAAAACCATGCCCTCAATAAGACCTCGCGTGGAGTCGACATCTGGTCGTGCAACCATATGTACCCCATCGCGACTTTGCTGTGGAAATACAGCTACCGGCAATGGAAAATCTTTCATCATGTACCCAACCTGACCATACCTATATCAAGTAATCAGCGTACACTTGCCTATCCTTCTCTCTGCCCCCGTCGGGAACCATCTCGACATCTACCCCTACCTATGCCACTACCACCCTGCTATAGTTGACATGGTGTTGGCAGAGCTGACAAAGTAGTAGGAGTAGGCAACGCAGGTCTGACTCGTGGTGGCAAAGGAGGTCTACCAACTATACTCTGTAATGACGTAGGAGATAATACATAAAACACAACTAAGGTAGCTGTCCCTGACCCTTGAGAACCTCTCTCCCATCTCCTTTATCCCTTGCCCTTTTGTCTCCTCCTCTCAAAATTTGCACTCTGATAAGGTGTCAATGTTGGTCCTAACGACATCCCATCGACAACTCAACTCAAATATTAGGTTTTGTAAGAGAGTACACGCTCATAAATCCCACCCAAAGTCCTAACACCGGAACTAACCACATAAAACCATATATCCTATATCTGGCGTCAGTCCATCTCCGAAATGGTATACATCCTCAGAATCATCTTTCACTAGACCCCTAGCAAACCGCCTCAGATAGTTGTATCTATCTTTGTAGCTCATCACTGACTCATCTGCTCCTTGTCTCAGATTCGTGAACTCCTTCCTCAACCTTTTGAGCACTGCAGGTGGGATGTAATGCTGATAAGACTTCCTCTTGAAGGCATCCTACGACTCAAAATATCCATCATAAGCTATCATCGCACGTAACCAAATATCGGCGTCTCTCTGTAACGTATATGAAAAAATCTTAGCCCGAAGTCCGTCCTCAATCCTCAAGACTCTATGCAGCTTCTCTTAAGACAATACCAACTTCTTAATCTTCTCAAAGTCTCTCTGACCATCAAGAGTAAACTCCCTTCAGTCTGACGAAATCCTTCACCAACTGAACCTTTGATGTTGAGCTAGAAAATGTAGTAGTGGAAGAGGGTGTATCAACTGTCTTTATGGTTGGTGCTGTCACTACTGGTACAGTCTGTACTACCGAAACGGCTAGTGTCGTAGTAGAAAGCTTTTGTGTCGGTATTGTGGAAGTAGTAGTAGTAGTAGTAGTAGTAGTAGGAAGAGCTGGTGCTTTTGTTGGTGGAGCAAAATGTGTTGTCATCATGGTAAGGAAATCAGCTAACTACTGTCACTGAGCAACAACTCAGTTGAATAGCCTCTGAAAAACCTCAGCAGATGGAATAGCAGGCTGTCTGCCACTAGCACCTGCATCCCCATCGTCGCGTGAATAAGCTATCGATGTCAGCAAGTTGATAGAGACCGCGAATCTGTTACTACATAAATATATATAGAAACTAACATGTACATAAAAGAAATCTCCATCTCACTTTCACTCACTTCCCAACTAATGGTTTCAAGGAAAGGATCGTCTGGTTTCCACAACTAAGTTTGTGTTTTATGAAAATTCATAGCTTGTTTATTAAAAAAGTTGGGCTCTAATACAAACTAAAATGTTGGTACTACATTATAAAATAAACTATAAACCTAAGCTCTGATACCCCCTTCTTAAATTAAGGCACCGCCCGACCTAATCCCATTATGAAGCCCTTAACCTCCACCACGTAGGACTTAACAACGTATTAGTAAGCCTTTCTAATGCACTCACCACACAAGTTACTTTTCTAATAAACCTAACATCATTCTCAACCTTAATAGTATTTTTGAGTAAATTAAAATTTATACAATTTAAAGATTATTGAGTGGAAGACTTGACAAATTAGCGGAAGCCATTCGTATATAACTTAAGTATGGGAAAAACTAGGTATCAAAGATCACATGCATATATATAAGAAACATCGATAACTATATCTCAACATGTGTCTGGTCGGGTAACTATCTCACAACTTATAGTATACATCCCTAAAAGTGTATAAAGACATATCTACAAGTCATACAAAAAAATCAAAAACCTACAAAATCAGACGTAGTAGCACTCCACTAGGTTAGAGGTAGTCGTCGATCTTCTCCTTGCCCGGTCTGCTACTCGATGGATCTGCATCCACCGTCATAAAAAGGATGGTGAGTATAGGAAAGTAAAAAGTAACACTAAGAGACATTTGTTCACATTTCCAAATATACAAGTATCTGAAAGCATAACAACAACGACTATGCTGAAAAGAAATCATGCTATAAGATATTTCAATTAAGTAATTATAAAAATTACTTGACTAAATAGTAATGATCTAGGGCCAGTCAGCCGTGAGTTACATCACATCAACCTTATTCTACTATTGAGGGCGTAAACAATATCATGAATGCCTTCACATCCATACAAATGCTCATCTCATATATAAATACTCAAGAGTGCCCCTCACATGTGATGTATACTTATTAACAACCTCAGGTCTCATTCCTCATGTGTTGCACAAGTTAGTGGTGAGATCCCGACATCCTCGAGAATCTATTGACCCCGTGTGCCTCACCTATCTCTATATATCATGGTCCTAGATAAGAATTACTTTCATAACCTTAGAAATGACATGGTTTAGGAATCTAATAATGTAATTGCATATTTAATGCACAAAGGAAATTAGATTTACAATACCATCAAACACCTAGCATGCTACTTCATTTGACTTGATATCTCAACAATCAAGAAGGACATAGCACTTGATTTGGAGTCAATGAAACCATTTAATAAAAAACCAATGCCATGATAGCAAACTCACAAAATGAGAATTGACAACAAGTCATGGCATGTATAGTACAAAAGATAATTCAGTTTAAATAATTGAAAATGAATAACAAAAAAAAATTAAATGTAAATAAATATCTCAATCAGTTTACTTACAATCTATGCAATTTCCTCGCTAACCCGACCTCCTAACACCTCAAAACATGTATTCGAACCCTCGAGACTCTTTCATAGGCTACTGGTACCATTTTATATGTTTTATAGTGTGTTTAGACCTTTAATTAGGGTTTTGGACTTGTTTAAAATATTTAATTTATTATTAGGAAATTGCAGATTTTGTGCTGTCAAAGCACCTAGCGCGTTGGGTGGAATGTTTAGCGCGCTAATGACCTTATTAGCGCACTAGTAAACCTGATTAGCACGCTAGATTGCAGGTAGCGCACCAGCTAGCACGTTTAGCGCGCTATGTGCAGGAAAACCCAGAATTCTACACTTTGAATTCTGAGTTTTCTCTACTTATAGACATTTCCAACACCTTAGGATCCATGTTCTAACCTACCAGAGACCCAAGAAACCTACTAACAACACAATAATAGCCATACTTTAATTATATAACAAATTCATCAAATTCAATTAAATGACTAGTGTTTTGACTTGCTAACTTAGGAACATTTAATGTAAATCACATCATAGGCATATCAAATTCAACTAATTAAGCTATAATAACTCAAGTTAACTTACCAAATCACTCTCTACTCTGGTCCTACGTTAACACACATTCGATGCACGTCCCCATTCATGTTTCGACACCTAAATACAAGTAGGAGTGACTTAGTAGTCTACACATATACAATACACTAGGCATTCATCACCACAAATCCAAAATATACCTCGGTGACATCACCTTGATTAATGCACGTATCTCGATGTGAGTCTCAAGTCACGGGTCAATGATCCTGATTAAGGAATTAAACTAGGATTTAGAAATTTAGGCAGTGATAGGATCATACCTTGTTTGTAAAACCTAAAGTAGAAAAAGTGACAACTTTAATCTTGTTGTTATTGTGAAAAATGAAGCTTCTACAAGAATATTTGGTTACTGAATTTGAAATGAAGGATCTCAGACAACTTAAATATTTCCTAGGTATTAAATTAGTTAGGACAGCTCAAGGAATTTCTTTTTCACAAAGAAAGTATGTGCTCGATCTCTTAACGGGAAGTGGAACGCTTGCCTGCAAACCAGCTGAAACTCATATTGGAATGAATCATAAGCTTGGGTTTTTTCCAAATAATGTTTCAAGAGATAAAAGTCGTTATTAACGGTTAGTTGGGAGATTAATTTATCTATCTCATACTCGGCCAGATATCGCCTATGTAGTGAGCGTTGTAAGTCAATTCATGCATTAACCAAGTGAAGAACACATGGGAGCTGTATATCGAATCCTGAGGTACTTGAAAGGATCTCCAGGAAGAGGTTTGTTTTTTTCAAAAAATAGTGTTTCTAACATTGAAGGATACATGAACGCAGATTGGGCCGACGATCAAACAACCAGAATATCTACATCGGGTTTTTTCACTTTTATGGAAGGAAATCTTGTTACGTGGAAAAGAAAGAAATAAAAAGTTGTTGCACGGTCAAGCGCAGAAGTTGAGTTTTGAGATAAGGCACATGGAATATGTGTATTACCATAGATTGAACGTGTTCTATCAGATTTAGGGATTGCGAATACAAAACCTATGAATCTTTACTGTTATAATAAGGCTGCAATTGAGATTGCACAAAATCCTATACAACATGATCACACCAAACATGTTGAAGTTGATAGACATTTCATCGAGGAAAAGTTAGAACGAAAGATCGTTCAAGTTCCTTTTGTCAAATCGAAATATCAACTTGTTGATGTTCTTACAAAAGCAGTTTCAAGAAAGGCATTGCATAATGTGATTGGCAAGTTGGGCATGTTGGATATATATGCTCCAACTTAAGGGGGAGCGTGGAAGTGAGATGTCTTGTATGTGAGTTGTCTTGTATATTATAGAAACAATTAGTTAATGAATTATCGAGAAATCATATGAATACCATTGTAATGTTTCCTAGAATAGAGTTCTTTCCAAGTGTAATCATATCTATATATATTAACTCCACATGAGAGAAAGATCCACTAAAATTTTTACCCGAAAAAATAGCCCTGCTGTGCTTACAGTTATTTTTCTTCACATGCCATCGAACCTTCATGTTAGCGGGCAACCCCTCAATGGTTTACAAAACCAATCGCTATCACCTATATACAATCCCTCAATACACCTCAGGAGCATACTTTTCATTAATTGTAGTGCTCTATTTATAGAGCCAAACATACATAATTATTGAAAATTGAAATTTGAAACTTAACTAACATAATCTAACCTAATCTAGATCTGAGCAACATAAACTTATTTGAATTTACAATTTTCTAAAAATAACTTATCCTAAAATCTAGATCAACATCAAAGATATTTTCTAACACTACTCCTTGGCTTTGATGTTGCAATTATTTTTTAATCATAAAACTCCTCCTTGATTCAAAATATACATGCAAGCATCAAAATAATTCTTCATGATTTTCAACCGCTGCAAAAACTTTATATTCTTGTTCTACAGCCTCTCCCAAGTCGTTTCCATCAAGGTACACTTCCATCTTAACACCCCATACCTCGTAGATTGTTCCGTCGAAGATAAGAGGTGCAAGTTGAGTGGAGAAAACTTCTAAATCCATTGCTAAAAAAAAGTTGTAGTTTTGGTTGTACTTCAAGGTAAAAAAGGTTGTAATTCTAGTTGTACTTCAAGGTTGTAAGTGAGGGTTGTAAATTTAGGTTCATGGTTTATGGTATTTCACTCATCTCACATAGGCCCCTTAAGAAAATGGCTTCGATACCATTTTGTTGTTGTTGTGAAGAAGAATATGAAAGAGGAGCATAAAGAAGCATATTTTTATTAATTATAGTGCTCTATTTATAGAGCCAAACATACACAATTATTCAAAACTGAAATTTGAAACTTAACTAACATAATCTAACTTGATCTAGATCTTAGCAACCAAAACTTATTTGAATTTAAAATTAAAAGAAACAACTTGTCTTGAAATCAAGATCAACATCAAAGACACTTTCTAACAGGGTTGTTCCCGATAATCTCAAGCTTACGATATCAAACTTGCAAACATATTAGCCCAAAAGACTATAATACCCACCCTTTGCCTTGTCATTTCTATTAGCTGCTCACACGCGAGATCAAATTGACTACTCTGCTACCATCATGGTCTTTTATACTTTAAACTTCAAGCCTTGACCTTGCAAACATTCCAACCCCAAAAAGGGCTTATTGGCGTAATATAACTAACCTAAGGTAAATTGTCACCTTCCGATAAATCGATCCCACTTAATTAAGGTCTCGATTGATTTCCCGTACGCTTTCCCGGCTGCACAAACTCTCTCTCTCTCCCTCTCAAAAAAAAAAAAAAAAAAAACACCCTTTTTATCATTAACGAGAAACTTAAAAGAATTAATGTACTTCATTAACCTACCAACTGATATAGTGTATTAATCCACCGGTCAGTCCATACTCTATATATGGGTTGAGCTACTGCTAGTGCCACCTCTTTTGATCTCACAAATATTGTCGTTAGGAATTGATCGCACACTACAACAACGTGATATGATGGGAAAACTTTTATCCTCTAGATTTAATTTTGGTCTATCTTTTAAATATTGAAGTGTTCCTTAGCAACTAACGCACATATATCCATACATGTGGAAAGTGGAGATAACTAACACCTAGGTAGTAAAGATAATACAAATTTACATAGTGGTTTAACAAAAACAACGTAATATGAACGGATCGATTTTGATGGTTACTTTATATATTAATTACATGTCAAACCGATCCCACGTGTGGGGTTGGCATGTAGGCCACCGAGCCCTCATGTGGGATTGAATTAATGCCACAAGCCCGCCAAGGCATTCGGTTCCACGATATATACTTGGATGATAATCTATCAGTAAGCCAAAGGCCTTGAAGGGTCGGTTCCACCTTCTCTTAAAAACTATCTTTACACCCAATTTATTATGGCCAAATATGAAGACAATAAGAAATCTGTAACTTTAGAAATAAGTCTATGTTCCCATAAATAAAGAGGACGACAATAAGGGCAAACTAGTTACTAGTTGCATATTAGCTAGTTAACTAATTAAAGATTAAATAGACTTTTGCAATAAGATCTATTATTATGCATGAAAATAAAAGGGAAGTTACGCGTTATTAGTCAACTACAACTGCATCATGGCCTCACAGGAGGTTCACCAAAATAGCTTCATAGGGCGTGTGTGTTAGGTTTGAAAGGGAAACATTGGTTTGTCATGACTATTGTTGCGACTGACCGCTCATGGGGTTTGAAAAATTGATCCCTAACAACTATCTAATAATATGGTTAATCCATTGATAACCGACCATAGCCTTGGTTGCACCAAAATATTTAAACACGATAATAAGTATTGCAACAAAAAAGAGGATGACACCCTTCTTAGGGCTCCACTCATCACTTAAGCTCGGTTGCATCTTTAGTAACGTCCACTACATTTGAGGTCCGAAACATATTAAGATCATGACTTACATATAAAATAATCCTCTAAACTAGTATGTTTGAAGACTATATTTTATCGAAATTCAAATGAAATATGAGGCTTCGCAAACAAAAGCATAATGGCCCCTCGTAAAGGAAGACTCATTACGCTTGGGGCTTGTGTTTAGTGATTAAAGTAATCAGAATATTTAACTCGTGAAATTACTATGTAAAAGATGAAATTCACGACGCTAAGCTAGGGATCTCTACAAAAGGTACGTTGACCTCTAAAAGAACTTAACGTGCCTGGGGCATATGTTTGGTAGAGCACATTAGCTAGTGAAATTATGCATATTAAATCAGTGTTACATCAAATAAGAAAATGAAAAGTGTCACCGATCTAACACGTGTTATGCATCCGACATGCCACATCAGCGATCATCGTCGTAATTCACAAGAACCGAAGATAAGGTAACGACATGTGTCCCCAATCTAACAGAACACATGTCGTGCATCCTACGGCTTGCAACAACATCCATTTAATATAAATAACCACTCCATCATATATTTGAGGTATGCTACATTACACATTCTGACTTTACTCTTGATCTACTACAACCTGCTTACTAACTTAAGCATCAATGTGACTTTGGTTGTCTTCACATCAATGTTTACTAAGGCCTTTCGGTGTTAGTGTGTCGCAGGTCAGGTTGGGTTTCCCCAAGTACAAGAGGGTCACAACTACTTAGGCCAATTTTGGCCTAAATAAATTGGCCTAAATAGTATCTCAAATATTACATAACCTAAATCACCTTAAGGTTGAGTAAGTTGTTGATTTTACGAAAGGTTGATTATGATTGAGTAATGAAATCATTTGCGCGGCTTATGGTTTGCGTTGATTCAATATGCACAAGTGACCAAACTTAACGTGTGAAGGGTTTAAAATGAACAAATACATGTTATGATGCTATCTACTTATATATATTATATCTATATCGTTAGATATGTTGTTCATTTATCTTGTCTCCTATGTTAATTTTGGAACTAACTAACTTGAACTACTCACAATGCATTATGAGTACTTGAGGCTAAATTTTTTATGGCGTTGAGGAATACTAGGGGTATACAAGAGACTGATGATGGACAGTGGCGAGTCCAAATGGAGCGCCGGATAGCTGAGATGGCCGAGAATCGTCACAGGGGACTTGAGGAAATGCATATTTGCGGCACAAGAGTGTATGATGACTGAGAATAACCATATGACATTCAAGGAGTTATCTGCGGCACAGGACAATTGTATGACAGAGTTGATGGATGTTATTAGAGGATATAGAGCACTACAGGCACAACTGCATATGCCACCACGGACACCACCGCAGATGCCACCAAAAGCAAGGTAGGCCTTCCTTTCTCTTAGTAGTCATAGCCTGTCTCATTGCATCATGAATAACCATCCAAACATCAATATTGCCTTTTTTTCTTAACTATGTGATAAATTAAGGCGGCTCTCGGTGTGACGGCCTGAACCTCAAATCTGTGCACCGCCTGGCCTAATCCCGTCATTAAGCCTTAATTCCAACCACATAGGAATTAACAACGTATTAATCAGCCATTTTGTTTCTTTCTCTCGTAACTTGTGTTCATAATAACTATTTCATGTTTCTCGTTGTTTGTAATTTTCGGCGTTAATTAAAACTTTTTATACAATTTTAATAATTTAGGGGAAAGTCTTAATAATATTGCGGAAGCAATCATAAAACACCTATCTATGGAAACCAAGTCATAGATCATACATACGTATATAAAAAATGGAGATAAAAGTGTAACCTTATGCATCAGTCAGGGAGTCTAGTATCTCAACCCCATATACATTCCAAAATGTATAAAAGACATATATAATGAATATAAACAAGTGAAACCTACTAAACATGGCAGCAAATTGTCACCAAGGGCTTAGAGGTATTCGCCAATCTTCTCCTTCCTAAGCTGCTACTCTACAAATCTGCAATTGTCACCAAAGATGACAATTACAGTGAGTAAATCCTGCAACCATTCATTCACATTTCCAAATATAGAAGAAAAAGTAACTGAAAGCATACTATAGCCATAAAAAAATTGTCGAAAGGAATGTATGCAAATAGGTACCAAGTACAACAAAAGAAACAGACTGGATTGTTCAGATATCAAGGTTTGGTCAGCTGTGAGCTTCATTACAGAAGCTTATATACTTGGCCGTGAGCTACGTCACATCAACCAATAAAGAGTTCCGACATCCTAAGGACTCTAACCCCTTGTAATGTGCTAACTCATAAAATCAAGGAACTTAAACTTATGGACCCACAAATACTATAAACCATCATATAACATGAACCCAAATAAGACCAACACACAAACATATGAACATTTAGGTGAGCAACACTAAATGATAATACAATAGCATGATATTTCATAATAAACAATTCAGGAGATCAATAATAATAAAGAGTCCAAACTATGATAAGAAAACGAATGGAACGAATGCCATGAAACAATTCAAAATTATGAATTCAGTACTTATACTAAACATATATAGTACACCGATACATGTTATGACATTGGGAGATTCAAAACAGTAAAGTAGTCAAAGTGATTGTTTTCCAATAATAAAAGGAAATTGAAATGGAAATGAATGCCCAACCGGTTTACTTATCTCAAATACGCGTAATTCCTAGTCGAAACCGGCTCCAGACCACTCTAAACTCTCGTTCCTCACCCCTTAAATCCTCTCTAAGCTTCTGAGGTCTCTAACAAATTAATATTAACGTGTTTTAGGTTGGTTAAGTGGTTTTAAATTCTAATTTTTAAAATCTTTCCCCTTAATAATTTGTTTATGTTGAGATCTAATTTATTAAAGTAAAGATAGTTTTGGTGCAATAATTTGTGAGTTGATTTCAATTACCAAAACATTTAGATTAAGTATTATAGACAAAAGATAGATTTTAGGGTTGTGTCTTAAATTTTCGAAACTATAAGGTTTGTGCAGTTTCGATAAGAAACGAGAAAGATATGAAAGTTTTACCATAATCAATCAAAGTAGTTTTTATATTCCAACCTACAAACTTGAAAAATTCATTTCTCCTAAACCATATCTTCAAAAATCATGATTTTTTTATTCGATTCTATAAACATACCCAAGAACGTCATACTAAAAGATGAGACAAATTCAATAAGAAATTAGGGCGTTATTCTCAAAACATCAGGACATTATTAAAACTATGAAACCCAAAAATTTCAGATTCATCATCAGAGTTACAAAACATTTTTGAATAAGAAGGAGTCCAAATCTTCAAATGGTGTGTGAGATTAAAGTTTGAGAATTATGGCGAAGCTTTCCAATGCAACCAGAATGAGTCATTTTTTATTTAAAATGGAAAATTTATGGCTAAATTACGAAGAGTGGTTTGGAACAGGAACATGCAAAACACCAATTTTTGTTTTCAAGAACTTCATGAACTTGAGAAATTCATAACAAATTCATTCCTTACCCAAAAATGAAAATTCAATATAGTAGATTGAGAAAAATCTCTTGAAGAACCTAAATACCAAATTAGTTTATGAAAGTAAGGGCTTTAATTAGATCAAAATTTCAGAACTTCAAGTCATGTATAACCTCAATTTTGACCAAAATCTTAAAAGCTCAAAATTTATACTCAAACTTCAATTATGTCATCAAATTGATAAACACTAAGATTAAATGATTTCAATTTCCTTTTCTTATCAAATCCCTATGATTCGTGACTTAAACTTCACTTGCATGAATGAAAATGAGAGCATAGTAGAGGGTTTGCTCACCTAGGTTCTTAACCTTCAATTTTTGTTTTTGTAGAACCTAATGTTAAAGAATGTAGCTCTCTTGAACCCTTGATCTCCGTCTCGTCTCGCTAGGTCTCGTCATCGCGATATCTCTCGCTTCTCTCGCAGTCTCGATTCCGGTTAGCAAGGCATTTGTAGTTTTGGAGTCTTACTACATTCGATATAATCTATTTGTTTTTGATTGTTCTTTATAATGCGAGGCAACACTCATGATCAAGAGCTCTTCAGCTTTCATAGAGATCATTCACCTTGTGACGGTTTTGAGGAAATCTTGAACTGCTACAATGTTTTCGCTCAACTTCATGCTGTCGTCGGAGTTGGCATTCTAGTCCCCTTGTTTATCTAATTTAAAAAATTTATGGAAAACCAAGGGTGACATGAGAATTATTTAAGTTTCCGCTATGGTTCATTTGATAGTTCGATCTTCTAGTAAAGATCGGAGTTGAAGGCAAGGAGATTTTTTATCTTGAAAGATTTTCCAATTTAAATTAAGCATGAGACTTCATAAATTTCCATCTATCAATAAATATTCGGGGTGTCAGGTGTTCCTACGTACCTTATCTCATGCGGCATCCGGGAATATTAAAGTCGTAATACTTGTTAGCATTGCAAATATTATGCTCATGAATGAAATATGTTATAGATTTTCACTTGAACTGAAGCTATATCTCGCTAGGCAAGGCTGAGTCATATATATGCCTTGATGTTCAAACATAGGAAATGAACATAATGTGGTGACCATTGTGTATACTAGGTTTTCTTAGCGGCTCGGCTATACTAGTCTAATAAATGGATTTAAAAAAAAAATTTATTTTCTTGAAAGGTCTTAGCTATTATGGTCATGGAATCCTTTTTATTTTTGTAAATTCGTCTTGGCAATTGGCGTGTTATAGTACTACCTTATTGTTTATGAGCTGTGAAGGAACAAACTCTTGATCGGGTGACATATTTAAAGAGTTCGAGTTCTTATAATTGTTATTACTTTATGAGGTTTTATTTTAAGCTGTTCTTGAGTGATTTGATTTGTTCCTTGGTTGATTGTGCGGTGAATGAGTGCACATCGTTCGATTCTTTTTGAATTTCGATCTTGAATCTTCGTGTCTTTCATTGCTCTCTCGCTCTCGGTCGCTCTGTGCTTACCGCTCCATTCTCCGCTCGTCAAGGTAACACAAAAAAAATTTTTAACACCCGAATTCTCTTCACATTGTATCTGCTCACATTTTCCCCCGGATTGGCTTTCATGTGCATTAGTTGGTGTTCTTCACTTGATCTATTAAGTTAATGTTGTGTCTTTTGTTTGGTTTAGAAGTTTTTGTTCTGCTTTCTTCTCTTACATGCATAGTTTTTAGGTTATGCTTGTTCTATTTTTAGGTTTATTAATATGTACTATTTCATTTCAACCTTTTAATTGAGCAATTCAAGATTTATATTGATTAAAGTATTTGGTTGTTATTCCATGTTTATTTTATCGGTAAAGCATGTCATCCGTATTTGGTTGTTATTCCATGTTTATTTTATCGGTAAAGCATGTCATGATCAACATTATAATACATTAGAATCATGTACTGAGGTAATTACTTTGTCGTTTGATGTTATAGTTGTTAGTAATTTCATATTCATGCACTTGCTATGGATGATTGATTAGTTAGGTGTTGTTGGTTACGATTGAATAGTACCTATAATTACTTAATTTCTACTACTAGTTAGGGTTAGAAACACTAGGATTACTCTTTTAATGAATGTTGCTATTTCACATTACATTTCTAGAGAATGGAATAAACCTATAACCTTAAGGAGGTATGAGTGAACAAGTAGTAGACGCGTTGATACTATGTGGTATTTGTATGCCTCTGATATCGATATAGGTTAGGCGCACGGCCTCAACTTCGATTCCCACACAACTAAATGTCGGGCTCTTGGTGGTCTCTTTTTGCAATCTTAAGGCATGTGGGACGAGTAAGACAAAGTGTTTGGATACCACGAGATACTCAAAAATATTTTTTGAGAGAAAATGCTTAGTGTCAAATAAATGACCAAAATCATTTATGGCAAGCATAATATCATCAACATATCATATCAAAAATATGAACTTACTCCCACATTAACATTAAGATATATACATTGATCAATGATGTTTTCCTTACAAACAAAACATGTTATTGTATCATTAAACTTAAGATACCATTTGTCGAGAAGTTTGCTTAAGTCCATATATTGATTTCTTAAGTTTACATACAATATGTTCAAGTACCAACAATCTTAAATTCTTGAATGCAAACCGATGTAAACTTCTTCATCGAAACTCTCATTTAGGAAAGTCAGTTCGTACATCAATTTGCTACAACTCTAAGTCAATATGAGCTACTAATGCCATAATTATTCTGAAAAAGTATTTCTTAGAAACTGGAGATAAAGTTTCTGTATAATCAATACCATATTTATGAGTAAAATATTTGGCTATAAGTCTAGCTTTATATCTCTCAATATTACCACTAGAGTCACGTTTATTCCGCAATTCAACGAGATCCGTAACTTCATTTTGAGCCATCGAGTTCAACCCATCTTTCATAGCATCGATCCATTTGTCAGAATCAACGTGATTTAGGATTTTTTAGTAAGATATTGGATCATTAGTAATTATTATATCATAATCATTTTCTTGCATATATACCTCAAAATCATTTAGAATAGCTGATTTTTTCGATCTTTCACACCTTCTTAATGCTATTTCTTTTAGTTTGCCTACAACTGTCTTATTGGTGTGAATTATATCAGAGGAATTGCCATTGTTCTTATAAGTAATGGGCATAAGGATGTGATCCCTTACTTCTCAAATATTTACATTTTATGGCGTAATACTCTCATTGACTTCACCATTCTCAATAAAATCTGTATTTCTAGTTTCTACAATTTTTGTACTATGATTAGGACGATAGATTCTTGTTTTCCTTTATGGTTTGGATCATAAGAAATCCTTACAAAGCATCTTAGAAATATGGATAGTAGCACCCGAGAGTCAATCCACCAAGTGTTTAAAGAAACTTGAGTAAGATTTAATTCGAACATACAAAAGTAGTAGGCTTATCTTTCTTTTTGAATCATGTCTTTCATTTACAACAATCCTTTTGATAATGCCCAAGCTTCTTACATAAACAACATAACTCAATCAATTCCTTCTCTTTAGATTGTGATGACTCATTAATGACTTCCTAACTTTGTCAATTTATTCTCTATTCATGAGTTTAATGTGCGAACCTCGTTCTTTCACTTAGCTATCAATTTCTTCAGATGGTGTAGATCGCTATTCCGATTTACAATATTCTCCAATTAGTGAGATTTCTTATCATCTTAATCATTATTATTTCATTACTTGAATAGACAACCGGCTCGATAATGGTTACGTTCGACTAGGAATGTCGTCTACAAACAGAGATCGGATGTACAACCTAGGCTCGACAACGGTTACGTTCGAATTGAATTCGCGCGAAGGTTAAAGAATTCATATCATTTGCAAAACAACATTGTCCTACATACCAAAGTGAAAGGAAGATTAGATGTCCGTGCAATTTTAAGAAATGTCGACTTGTTCCGTACCTGGACGTCGAAACGGTTGAGCACCACCTATGTAGGTATGGATTTGTCCGGGGATATCACGATTGAGTACGAACATGGTGAGAACGGAGATGAAGGGCCGCAAAATTTTCACGAAATGGATTGCCATATTGATGATGCTTGATGTGGGAGGATACGATCCAGGACACCTTACCGCGAGATGCTACGCAACGTGGCGGTCCAAGTTTCAATTGGAATGCGTGGAAGAATCACCAAACCCCAAGCACGCCAACTATATGACATGATTGATGCAAGTAGGGAACAATTGTGGCCTGGTTGCGAAACCATGACAACGTTGTCCGCAATGGCAAGATTACTTGCGATCAAGTCTGAACATCATATATCTGAACGAGGGTATAATGAAATCATTAAACTCATGAAGGATTGTTTGCCAAATGACAACTCAATGGTTGAGAATTTTTATGCCACTAAAAGACTAATGCGAGGTCTAGGTCTACTGTTGAGAAAATAGATTGTTGTGAGGACCAATGTATGATTTATTGGGGAGTGGACTACGAGTTGACGTCATGTAAATTTTGTGGGAAATCACGATACGTTGCACATCGACGAGGTCGTGGTCGGAACACAAAAAACCGCCCTTGCAAAAGAATGTACTACTTCCCTTTGGGCCCTCGGTTGCAACGATTGTATGCGTCGAGTCAACCGCATGAAAACATATGCGATGGCATGGAGATCATTCATCGCTGAAGATGTTATGCAACACTTTGTTACGATTCGATTGCTTGGAGACATTTTAATGACGTCAATAAAGACTTTGCCGCCGAGGTTCGGAATGTTCGTTTAGGATTGTGCACCGATGGTTTTCAAGTATTTGGGATTTAGGAAATCGTACTCTTCGTGGCCCGTGATTTTGACTCCTTACAACCTTCCACCGTCGATGTGCATGAAATACGAGTTTATGTTCTTAACGGTTATCGTTCTGGACCGACCAGCCCAAAGCGTAAAATCGACGTGTTCCTTCAGCCGCTTGTGAAAGAGTTGCAAGATTTATGGAACAATGGGGTGGTTACATACGACGTTTCCACCAAGACAAATTTTGTCATGCGAGTTGCCCTTTTATGGATTGTTAGTGATTTCCCCGCATATAGCATGTTGTCGGTTGGAGCACACACGGTAAAGTACGCTTGTCCATATTGTATGGAGGATACAAATGCATTTCAATTGCGAAATGGTGGTAAGACATCGTGGTTCGACTGTCATCGTCGTTTCTTGGAGAAGTCATCACCATTAAGGAAAGACAAAAAAAATTTCATTAGAGGCAAAATGGTCATAAATGATGATCCGCCCGCTTTTCTTGTACGGTGAAGAAATTTTGGCAGAAATTGAATCGTTTGGCTTGATGAAGGTGACGAAATCGGCGCTGAATACGTGAATGGGCGGATAGCTAAGAATTCGGGATGGAGGAAGAAAAACATATTACAGGACTTGCCGTATTGGAAGACAAACTTGATCGCCACAACTTAGATGTCATGCACATCGAAAAAATGTTTTTGACAACATATTCAACACTATTATGTGTGTATGCAGGGCAAGAGTAAGGACAATGCAAAATGGAGGCAAGATATTCGTGAATATTGTCACCGACCTCTCTACACATTGATTCGGCGACAAATACTTACGTCCTTGGGTGCTATGCTCTTGATACATCAAGAAGACAAAAATTGTGCGAGTGGGTTGAAAAGTTGCGTTTTCTGATGGTTACGCATCGAATCTTGGTCGATGTGTAGATCCAAAGAAGCTGCGAATGTTCGGCATGAAGAGCCATGATTGTCATATATTCATGCAACGGTTGATACCAATTGCATTCGAGAGAACTTCTCCCAAACCCGGTTTGGGTTGCAATTAGCGAATTAAGCCTATTTTTCCGGTCCTGCATGAGAAATGTGTCGGTATTCAAGATATGGAGGTCTTAGAGTCTGAAATACCAAAAATCATTTGCAAGTTGGAAAAAATTTTCCTCCAAGCTTATTTGACTCTATGGAACACCTACCAATCCACTTGGCCTACGAGGCCGTCTGGCGGTCCGTTCAATTTCGATGGATGTATCCATTTGAGAGGTACTATCTTGAGCCCTTGATATTATTTTCCCATTCAATAGGTTTTATATCAACATTTCCTATAACATTCATATAGGTACCTTAAACATTTGAAGAACAATGTGCGAAACAAAGCGAAGGTTGAGGGCTCCATGTGTAATGCTTATTTGGTCGAAGAGGTCACATCCTTTTGTTCTTACTACTTCGAAGATCACGTCTTTACGTTGCATGACAAAGTGCCACGTAACGACGATGGCGGTCTCGGGCCCACACCGAACTTCGTTGGCAATTTCTCAATTTTCACTTATCCTGGTCGACCCATGGGCAAGTCGAAGGAGCGGTACTTAACGAGCAGGGAGTATAATGCCGCTCATTCGTACATCTTGCTCAATTGTCCAGAGATCGCTCCTTACGTTCAGTATGTCCATCACTTTCTTTCAATAATGCAGTACATTCATTGTTCATATTTTATTAAGACATCCGACTTACACGTTCGTTTCTTCTAGGATATTCGTCGAAGAAATCACTCAAGCAATGGGGGAGTCGCAAGTTGATAGTAGTCTAGAGCACAACTTCCCCATTTGGTTTCAAACATATGTAAGGTCATTACTTTTGTACGTTAAAGATTCAAATGTTTCTCCCATAACTAATGTGTCATATTGCATCTCTAATTTTGACGAATAGGCTCGGAATTCTATAGTTGACGAGACGCTCGTTGATCTTTCTGTTGGTCCTAGTCGATCATGTACTGTCTACCCTGGTTACCTTGTTAATGGGTATAAGTTCCACTCCGCAACATATGACGTTAATAGATCGACGCAGCGGCGGTGTTTTGGTGAAGGGTTCAAACTACGCCGATGTTTCCCATAACTATTATGGAGTGCTTTGCAAGAGGTTGTGGAGATTGAGTATACGGCCTCAAACGTGTGGTCTTGTTTAAGTGCGAATGGTATGACCCTACACCGAATCATGGTGTGAGGACTCACCAACACTTCAATTGGTAGAGGTTCATCGAAGTCGACGATATAACAACTACGAGCCATTTGTACTAGCAATGCAAGCCACTCAAGTCTACTACCTTTCGTACCCTTCTATGCGGAACGATCGACAAGAATGGCTAGCGAGTTTGTTCTTTTGTCACCAAAATTCGGCGACGAGGAAACTAGCAAAGACGATAATGACCAGGGCTCGGCGAGATTGCTTTCCAAGATGGGATGCCCACCACGTGTGTAGTCGATGATGCGGACGCCGATATCAACAATCTCGGATGTTCCGACTGGGACTCGATTCATTGTTGAAGCGGGTCCAAGCGATGAAGTTTATAGTGGAGATGAATCGAAGAAGAATCCTCACCTTCTACTCATGAGAGTGAATTTGAAACGGATGATATTCTCAAGTCCCAACAAGTATTTCGCCTTCAAATTTTAGTCGTTTCATTGCTTGATTTTGCATATTTTGTGAATAAGACATATATTTATAGGTTTGAACTTAGCATCTCAACCTTACATATATACTTGATGGTTCATCTCTATGTAAATCTAAGGCCCATAGTCATCCCATTATCTTCACTTACATACATGCACACATACACACACTAACACAAATCTTGACACAAATCTTATGGATTTCATTCCAACACATATCTCGAGGCTTATCCATGGTCTATGTTTATTTTCATAAACTTAGGTACTTTGATTTATTTGATTAGTGAATTACTACAGTCCAAATGATTTAATACACATGTTTTGATTTAATAAACATGTTTTGATTTCATTAATGCGTGTACACACACACACACACACACTAAGAAATAACCAAACAAATATATAATACATCTCGGCCTTTGTGCCGAGTGTCGTACTGTGTACCCGCCATCGGGTCATGACCCTTAATTTAATTAGGACAAATCCACTATTAGTGATTTGGTTGTTACACTTAAATTCACCACTTCAAAATGTTAGGTATTAGGGTATAAACATGCATTTATAATGTAGCTCCAACATTTGGTAGTCTTTCAGAAATTTTTAGTCTCAATGAACTTTAGGTGTCCTCCAGCATCTAAGATAAATCTTTTACCTGCACTACAAAAAATAGCTGATTAGAAATGAAAATTTCTATTGCTGATCAGCATTTATTCCGTTTCTATTCCAGTTCTGCAACGGATTAGAGACCGAATATGTTCGATCTATAAAATCATCGTCGCTACTTATTCAGCTACGAAAATAAAGTTTTGTTGTTGATTCCAGACAGATCAGAGACGGATTTAGACACGGACCAGAAACGGGCATTCCTCTAAAGCGAATACTTTTGTTTGCAATCCATCACAAATCCGTTTCTGATTAGAGACGAATCAGAGACGGACATCAAATTTTACCCAGTTTTTAGGTAAAATTTTGATGCAATTCTGTCGCAAATTAGAGACGGATTAGCAATGAAATTCATTAATTCCGTTGCTAATCCGCTTCTATTCCATTCCAACACTCAGTTTACCCAGTTTTTAGGTTAAATTCCCATGCTATTATGTCGCAAAATAGAGGCATATTAGCAACGAGATTCATGATTTCTGTTGCTAATCCGTCTCTATTCTATTTCTATACCAAATATTTTTTAATAAAACACTAAAATCAAAATGAATCTTTGAAACTTCAAAACTGAAAACATCAACAAAAAGACCTTCTTCATTGCCTACACCCCCTATAACAACTCCTAGGAGGTGCTAATATCCAAAAAAAAGAGTTTCACATACATACAATAATAGACAATATATAACAACAACAAAGATGCAAATAAGAAATAAAACGTACAATTTAAAAACAAAAAGATGTAAATATCCACAAAAGGAGTAGTCAAGCATAAAAGATATAAAAGATACTTAAGTATCCACAAAAGAACTACCAAATCAAAAGTTCTACAACTACCATAAAAATATATTATCGAACTTTGAACGCAGCACCATCGGAGACTCCTAGAACATGCTAGCACCAGGATCTGTATATCTTCTCTTCTTGCTCCCTAGCGACCCGAAACCATAGACATGCCCTTTGGGATAGTCAAACATCATATCATAGTACAACGCCACCACATCCACCATCTGGTACAGTGTAGCCTGTGTCAGCTCCTGACACTTGCTCTTGAGCTGAGCCTATATAGATCAATAATAAACAACTAAAACGGTATGCTTTCAAGTGAAATTACGACAATTTAGCTCGTATTTTTGTACTTACATAGAACCACATGTTAGATGTATATAAATAGTGATGTATTGAGTATGGGGGCGTCCCAACTGCCGACCTAAATCTTATCATATCTTGATCTTAATATATGGCATAAGATGGATCCAAGACGATAAACTCGATATAAAAGCAATTAAGGCTCAGTGGCACATTTCCTAGTCTTAATATATATAGTATCTCTTAGTCACTAGTTCATTTAATTAATTTGGAGATTTTTATGTAATAATCTTTAAAAGATTGTTAGATAGATATAAAGGATGAAAGAGTGAGTACTCAGTAGTTACACTGCAGGCCGGCATAAGACATACATCCAAAGAGAATAGGAGATAGGATTATTAGAGATTGGTGCAGTGCGGTGGGGTGGGGATTATTAGAGATAGAGAGAGAGAGCTGCTTATATGTGTCAACGAAATGAGAAGCATGGCTGAGGAAACAATGCCTATAGTTTGTATTTCAGTCTTTAAAGTAATACTTAATGCAATAGGGGCATCTCCTACCTTGTTCATCTAATAATGTTATGTTTGGTTTTTGAGTTGTCTCTTTTACTTCTTATCTATTAATAAATCCAAACCATTTAAAACAAAGGATATGAAGCTCTTCAATTTTTTATTTTGAAGATTTGGGAATCTCTCAAATTCAGTAGAGGTTGAATGAGTTGCAATCTTACATGCTATATGATCAGGGGACTATACCAATTATGGCTTCAAAATTAGAAAAAGAAAATCTTGAAAAAATAATAGAAAAAGCAAAGTATGATCACCTGTTAATCAATTTGAGGGTAGTGTTCCTTGTAAATTAAGAAAAAAGGCATATAATAGAAAATACATATCATATTTTTCAAACTGATGGTATACTGCATCAATATTTTGATATCAAATCCAACTATTCACTCTAACAATGTAAGTTTTGTTTGAGACCAAGTTGTGGGAATATTTTTGCCGTGATTGATTTAAGAAGATATAAGAGCTGTTTTTTGAACTCAAATCCGATAAATTAAATAGAAAAGTGGTGAGATTGAGAATCAACTTTTTGAGGTTCTCCAATTTAATATCACAAAATCCTAGGGCGTAACTTAAGAAAATAACATCGATTGTTTCTCAGGTTCTAAATCAAATGCAACTCTAATTTTCCTCTCTTACACTACTTTTACTAAAACACTAATCTAATAGAAAAATTAGCATTAGACATAAAATAATAATGATGTACTTATCAAAAAACTGCAGTATCACCTTAACGAAAAACAAAGACCAGCATTCAAAATGCTCCAAAATAGAAAACCTAAAGGTATTTCATGATCATGAACTTGGCCTGCCTAGAAACTGATAAATCAACAACATATACATTCTCACATTGCTCTTTAACCTAATCTTAACTATAAAGTCGAAAAGGAAAATGAGCGAAACAAAAGAAAAAACCTGCATAAAGCTTTCACCTCATCAGTCCACTCACACTCGATGAGCCCTTCCCTTAACAACTCCTTCAAATGCTCCTTCTCTCCACTTTCAATCAACTAAAAAGAATCAAAACAAGAACACACATCTCATTAGTTCACACACACTCGATGAACTTTCATCTCATATCAATCTTCTTCCCTCTAACTATGAATTTATTCTCATTCTTTCTTATATACCCATTTGCATAAATCTCAATGACCAATCCAAAGCATCCTCCATCATATTTTCCTTCATAATCTCTTACAAGTTTCTCCCAAATCATTTATTTGATTATTCTCAAAATTTTGTCTTCAAATTGACATGTGTCGAGCATGTACAAGAAATTTTCGATATATCCTTATTATTTGTAGTAGTAATAATTGTGATAATTGATCTTGGCCGCAAGTATAACGACTCGATTGTAGTAATAATGTGATCAACTAATGTTGATTACGGATATCGTCCTCAGAAAAAGGTGTGTTACACATTGTTTACTTAATCAAATTCACTCTATTGCTAAGAAAATCCATTTTTATTTGGTTTTAACGAAACTACTCTATTCTAACAAAACGATGTAAATACTTATACTCTTATATTAAGAAGATCTTAGTTCACAACATCACCTCGGTAATAAATTACTATACTTTTTAACTCACTTCCTTCATCTTTATTATGTGTGTGCAATGTTCAATTGAAATAAACAGATTTCCTTAAGATTTACTTCAACATACTATCGTGACGGAAAATATTCTAATGTGCAAACTAGAAATCCACCTATCAATGTGAATGATGTAAGTTCCACATTGCTTTAAGTTCCAAATCTTTAGATTCATAATCACTTACATTTACTATCCGTGCCTCCCTAATAAAAAACTATCTATTAATGTTATATATTTTATGGTTGTATCGTCTATATTCAGCTCAAAAGCTTCAATGGCCATGGTAACTCCTAAAACCTCTAATCAACAAACACGTGATCAAGATGTTTATAACATTACGTATAGAATCAATATAGATTCTAACCATTGCGCTTTTTATCTTTATAATCCATTTATAACTACTTTAGAATAACATTCATATCATAGGATCTATTAATCCCTAAAATTATGAACTACTCACTCATCATTGAAATAAACATACACATCATGGTATTCATTACAATCAAAGATAAAATTAAATAACTTCAATTAAATCAAGAAAACAATACCGAATAACCACACGTGGAGTCTTTAATGTCTTCTCCTCCAAAACTCTTCTTAATACTCAAGAACAATGTAAAACTAAACTATTATATGATAATTGGTGGTAATGTATGTTAATTGGTGATATTGGGCAAGTTTACCACATTCTAATACCTATTTATACCCTTAAGACACTTTGGAATACAATTAGAAACCCTAATTAACAATCCTAAACGAACTAACACTCTAAACATTTAATTTTTTACATCTTGGCGCTATCCGTGTAAAGCTACGGCGCCGCCACAACTTCGGCCTTTTACGTGATTTTTCCCTTCACAATGGGCTCGGCGCCTTACCTTATCCATCCTGGCGTTGTGTGTACAACAATACGGCGCCGCCATTGTGCCATCTATGGTGTCCCACTTTTCTTCACCTCTCTTCTTCTCCACACCATGCCCACGCTATGTACACTCTTCCCATGGCATCAAGCATACTAGCCAGGCGTGAAATGCACTTTCGTGCATTTTATCCTCGTTTCATCATGAATTCATTCTTTTGACTCATTTATACCTTGTATGCCTAAATACATATAAATACCGTCAATTGGAGCTCATTTCGGGATATTTATACAAAATATACTATTAAACTAGTCATATATATAAGTCAAAATAATCACTTATCAAATACCCCCAAACTTAGGATTTTGCACGTAATGAGCAAAATTGTGTTTTGCTAAGTATTCTTACTACTACTACTTAAGTCCATATTCATTTTACATCGTTCAAGCAGTATCCTTCAATTCAAATAAGTTGAAGTTAATAATCAACTCAAGAGTTTTTCTTTGTAAAAACTTTTATTTTCAAATACACATAGCATTAACAACACATATAATTCACTTTCGAAACTTAAAAGTAGTTCATAACCAAAACCATCACTACTCACAAGTTTATTTGACCTAAACACTCAAGTAGCAAGTGTTCAATTTCATGATTTCTCATTAAGCTCAAGAATTCACAAATAACCATAGATCATACTAGTTTTATAGACTTTAGTACTTTAAGAGTCAATAGTGTTGTGGGGCCGCCCCGAGGTGACGTGTCTTTGTGTACTACTTCCCAAGTGGGCCAAACTACACGTGTCCGCCAGTTGCCTGTCCACTTCTTGCCTCAGAATTCGTGTCCACGTACGTTTTATCAAATTAGTTAGTGGATTATCAATATTTGCTTAACTTATTCCCGTTAAGTAATTAAAAGTTTATTCTAATGCCTAATCATACTAGTGGGTTGTATCTTAAAAGTTAACACATATATCAGCATAAGCCTTAATTGATACATTTGGTAAGTAATTTAATATGGTAAACATTATTAATAAGAACAAATCCTATTATGGAAAACCTGGAAAAGTATTTAATATATAAGCGACAATACCATAAAAGGTGTTTAGGGATATCATATCTAATACTCGAAGATCTGGAGAAAATTGATGTTCCTCAACCTCTATCATCACCTCCCTACATATCCGGTTATGGTATATCTTATCCCTAGCGGCCGTACAAAGGACAAGGTGTGTCTAGTGTCTGTGTATCTAACCCTAACTCTCCAATGATAAAATGCTACTAAAATCAAACATAGCATGTATAGGTATACCAAAAATATACAACGTACCCTCGACGAGCTGTCTGGTCGCCTCACCATCCGGCTGTGCTACCGCATTAGCTCTCTCTTGCCTGCTTTGGCTCTCAACTTGGCGACGGTGGTGTCCTGCAGTCTATCCCCAAGTATCCCCTCTGATAACACCAATGGCATCTGCGACTATCCTACCTACCGGCCAGTTCGTCTCCAGATCTCTGACCCTGACCCCGGTCTCTCTGACCCCTGTCATGTCCTCCCTGATCTCGACCCTAATTTTCCATCTATGGATGTGGCCTACGCTGATCCACTAGTCCTGGTGCGATGGCGTGCACTTATTGTCTCTCCTCATACTGAAACAAATTGCCTTAGTTATCATCCTTGCGACCTCTGTCCCGACTGTCATCCCTCCAACTTCAATCCCAATGCTCATTTTGTCTTTTCGGCCACTTGTCCAGCCGAGAACTCTGCCTTGTTTGCACCATAGTCCCAGTCACACTTCTGCTATCTTTCAGCATCAGGTTGGTCTCATGTGTCAACGTTTTATCAAAGATGTCTTGTATAGTGGGTGCCCCAAATGATACTATTGCTGAAGCAATCCTATCCTCATCTCCTCTAGTGAAGTAATAGATCTGCAGACGCTCCGTCCCAGCGACATCCATCTAGAACTGGAGTAGGTACCGAAATCTCTTCGTATACTATATCAAAGTTCGGTTACCCTATCTCAAGGTCAAGAACTCCTCCTTCAGTCTCAATCTCGCCTCCACAGGTATGGACTGATCATATAATAGCTTTCTGAACTCCGCCCATGTCGTCGGCTCTGGATGGGTATCCAGATATGTGGTCTATTATACTGCAGCGTGGCCTCTCAACCGTGCTCCCAAGAGTAGTGCGTGGACACTCTCATCATTCCTCATCAGCTTATGGAAACGCTGATGAGACACAATCCATTTCTTGGCAGCCTCGTGGTCACCACCTCCATAAAAGAAACTTGGCAGGAACTTCAGAAACTCTCTTAACATCTTCACCTCTGGAGCCAAGACGAATCCCAATGTAGTAGTGGTAGTAGTGGTAGCAGTAATCTGATCCGTAGTCGTGGGTGGAGGCGTAGGAGTCGGCGTCTTCAATGGAACAACAATTGCGGTAGCTTTATCTGTCTGTATCTCCAATGCTACCCTCTCAACAGGTGTTTTAAGGAACAACCGGGGCGACGAATTTCCCCATAGGTACGGTAATCGCTATTGGCTTTCTGGGTGCGGCAAACGCTGTAGCAAGTGACGTTAGTGCAACAGTCTGATCCCGTAATAGGTGTAGTACCTCAGCCATCTGAGTCTCCTGAGCCGAGAGACGATCCTCCATACTAGCTGTAACCAGGGAATCCCTAGCTGCATCACTAGCCTGACCAGTCTCATGAGGCATAGTCACTGTCCGTCCATGATCTGCATCGAGAAGTTTATTCTAATGCCTAACCACACTAGTGGGTTGTATCTTACAAGTTAACACATATATCAGCGGAAGCCTTAATTGATAGATTTGGTAAGTAATTTAATATTGTAAACATTACTAATAAGAACAAATCCTACTATGGAAAACCCGAAAAAATATTTTGTATATAAGCGACAGTACCATAAATAAGTTCTATATACATGTACTGTGTCATTACAAGTCTCCCAATGCCCAAAATAATATAAAATATCAAAATAAGCACGTACTAGTAAGTCCTTGATGGCGGGTAATCAGATGTAGTCGCGTAGGATCCCCTTGCCCCTACTGGTACTAGGATATGCACTCAATTATCGCAACAAGATAGATGACGAGTACAGTAAGTAAAATCCCGAGGAACCCCTCTGAGCATTCGCATAATAAAGTAAATGAAATGCAAGAAATACAGTCAAGTAAACATGTAGAATATAAACAGGCAACTGTAAATGGCTCATCGCATGAATAGATAACAGATAAGCAAACAAATGTGTGTGCTCGCTCCAGATGGACTAGACTGTACTTCGGGTCACCAAGTTCCCACCAGTGGTCGCGTCCAACTGGCCTGACACTTGGTCCTTCGCGGTGCTAGCCAAATCCATTGAGTCATCGACACATGCACCAATGGCAAGCTCAGATTTCCATTCACGGAGGGCCGGGTCACACGTGCTATAATCTAGTGCATCATGAGCACTGAACTAGAAAAATCTGGTGGAGTAACCTTAACCGACGTCCAAGTAACGTAATAGAGTAGTAGAAACAACAAGAAAATGATGGAAATGAAATAGAAAACAAAATCAAATACTTAGAGTTTTTCAGTTGGGTTTTACAAACCTCAAACTGCTCTCCGACCTCCCCGGAATCCCTTATCCGACCGGACGAGCTCTCGACACCGAGCTAAGGTCCCCCAATTCCTTGAAGTCCAATTTTATAGGTTTAAAATGTTTACTAGTTCTTAGACATGTAATAAGTTGAAAATCACCAAAACAGCCTTTTAAATCGATATTTAATCTGTCGTTAGAGCGTTAAGAGGTATACATAGCGCGCTAGGAATTCATGTAGCACGCTACTGTTCTTCATCATGAAGAACAGTTGCAAACCCAAAACGATTGGAGCGCTAACCGTTCCAAGTAGCGCGCTATCTGTCCTTTGGGACAAAATTCTCCAGTCGAGAATTTTTTCTTTCTCCTATCAATTGGCTACCTTATTGGTTTACATATGCTTTACATACAATATTAACTTCAAAGTAACACCTAGCATACTCTAGAACATAAATTTTAACCCAAATTCTTCAAATTCATGCATTCACCACAGCTTTCCAATTTCATCAAAATCATCAATTCGAATTAAACCAGTGGTAAATTCCTTATGAATATGATCTAATAACATGTAATACATCAAGGTTTCACCAAAATTTAGAGGTTTAACCATCAAATCCGAATTCACTCAATTTAGTAAAACATGGGTTCATTGGAGAATGAATGAGATGAAAATGATGATTACCTTTGTTTGAGCTCTTAATTTGGTCTCTAATGTGTGAATTCCCAGCTTGAATTATCTCTCTCCCTAGTTTTCTCTGATTACATGAGAAAAATTTGAGTGGATTGATCAAAAACTCCAATAAGTCCCGTATATATTTGATTAAGACCAAGTATGCGTACGTATCTCAAGGATGATCTTGTGGTGTATAAACATGTTGTAACACACTCCTTTTTAACTCCAATAGCACACTTATCTCCTAGTACTACTCATTATGATCATCTAGATATTCATCTCATGGTCTTCATTATTTAGTGTAAAATAGAGGCTTAGCTTATTTAACTGATTTCACATTACATTAAGCCTTACAAAACCATATGGTTAGTGTTTTATTTATCCAATTTACCCAACTCATGGTCCCACTAACCATCGGCTACCCGGTATCCGGTGCCCATTGTCTCAACACGCATTTTGAGGCACGCCATAGTCTATTATTTAAATTTCAATATAGTTAGCCTATGATTACATTACCCATTTCAACTTAATAACTTTGTCATATTTATGTAATTTTGTTGAGTTTTTCTATTGTACTCGTACTTTGCCTCTCGATACTCGCGTTAACACGCACTTCGAGGTGACTACCCGTCACACACCCTCGCATGATATCGCTATTCAACATACACACATGCGATGTATTAACAAATAAATTTATAAAATGCATCGCAAACAAGCAATCCAACACACAATTAACTAGTGTACCAAGCCTACCCTTAGGTCCACGTGGATCTGAGCTAGCACCCATGTCTAAAATTTTGAGATGAATGATGGCGTTAATAAAATGGGCAATTACAAATATGACTTAACATAGTTGGAAATAAAACTTAACTCAATTAAGCTACTTGTACTCGAGCTAAATCTTTTATTGGAAGAGTTTTAATCTAACTTTTGCATTTCTTTCTTTATTTTTACAAATCTATTTTCTTTTCTTCTCATATTTTCTAGTTGCATGGTCCCTGCTTCTTTTCTTATGGATTCTATTTTTCTTTTTTTTTCCAAACTTCAAATTCTCTATTTTTTTCTTGTAGAACTTGTTGGACTCTTTATTTTTTATATTTAAAACTCTTGTTAGCACTTATCAGTTTCATTCTATCAAGCAAGTTTTAACTCTAACTTCTCATTAAACACCATGCTTATCTCCTCCCTTTTTTGCACTAAGTCTTTATTTACTTGGAGTTCAAATGAGATTCATACTTATTATAGAATTTCTTAAAGATCTAAATTTTTCCACAAGAAATGTTCTAGTATTCTTCTTGCTTTTGTTTCAAGTTCACGGTCTTCCCTAACTCTCTTCTAATTATGAAATTATACCGTCGTTTGCCACATTTGTTATTTTCGTCAAAAATTTAATAACACACTCTTGAGTTTCATATAAACAAGTTACTTGTATTCTTACTCATCCTCAATTAAAGGCATGAAATTTACAAATGAATTACTTGTTCATTACATATTACTATATATAATCTAATCTACACTACTTAAACACATTCAAATAGTGAGTAAGAGAAAAAGATACACTACTATGCTTTCCTATTTAATTGCGTAAAAAATAAATTTCACGATCATACCTGTAGTGTTTATCCTTATTTCATCATTTCTTACCACTTCCCAAGTGTAGATGCCCATAAAATTAAACCAAACCTTGTACTTCAGGTTTAAAAATAAGCCAGAAACATAAAAACACTAAACATGCAAACGTAATAATAACAAAACATAATAACGCATAAACTTAAAATTTAAGCAACTAAGTAAAGTGACAAAATATCCTAAATATAAAATATAATAAGTATAAATGTATCATTAATACTCCAATTCTAGGACTGCGCATCATCATTAGCTCCAGTAAAAGATGGTGTCAAAGGATACTCCACCCTTCTACTTTGCACCACGTCCAAATCAAACATGTAGTTTGGTTGCTGGAAAGCCGATAGACCTATCTGTAGGTCTTATCCATCTGCTCCTCTCATATCTAGCTATGTCCCTCTAATGATATGCAAATAACATGAAATTATGCTTTCATTTTATCGGTCTTATTCATATCTCACTAAGGCTTCACAATATTGAGCCCTGTCCCCTAAGTGCTATCTCCTTATCTCAACAATCCACATCCTCTGCTGTCGTGGAGTTAAGTCCTCAAGTGGTGGTTTTGGTGCTAGTGGTGGTGGAGGTGGTGAAAAAACCTCAGGACCATCTAAGTCTTGCTCTCCTTTAAGTGGGTCTATAAACTTGTAGCCCTAAGTAAATCCGTGTTGGTGATCCTCCTTGTCTCCATATCCTTCATTATGCAATTCTTAGGCCAACGCAACTACTGCTGCTGCTGTTACGTAATCCTCTTTCTCTTTGGCCAAAAACTCAGCCTCAAGTCTGTCCCTCTTAGTTCCATATTTTTCTCATCCTCAGAGTCTTAGTATCTAGTCGGTGATTTCAAAGTGAGCATAAACTCTTCATCTATTGTTGCTTGGGCCTCAATATCAAAATTTTCATCCTGAATCAATCGCATTTTAGCCTTCAAGCACAGTTGGGTGATTTGGATTGGAAACAATAATTTGTTTTCTCTCTCGCTCATAATAGACTCCTTCAAGTTCTTGTGGATGATATCCCTCACATTGATCCTCCTAATCTTTATAATCTCATACAAACAAGCTGCCTTAGGCTTGTTGATCTCACCCTACTGAGTAGTCGGGTATAATGAAGCAACTAGAAAGTGTTGCCACATTTTAAAAACTTTCCTCACACTTATCTTCTTAATGTGCTTCGGCACATTCTCAGCTCCCATTACTCATCTTTGTTGTCCTCGGACAACCAATGCTCTCTCCATGACTTTAAAATATTATAGGTTATATGGTCTCTCATACAAATCATTCAGGAAAGTTTATGATTCTCCGACCATGCACAAGTTCTCTAACTCTTATATGCCATTTACATATCACTCATAAAAGGGACCAATACCCATCTCACTTTTCTTAGTAAACTTCACATTAGCGTAAAAATCATAAGCAATTTCACTTATTTCATTAACAATGTTCTCTCTTTATTATCTTGAGTGAATTACTTCCAACCTTGTTACCTAATGAAATTGTTTACTCTCTTGCCATACTTTGCCGGTAGGTTTATACCTCCCTTGCAAATGAATTCCCTATTCTTAATTACCTCATATATCTTCTTAGCCTCTCTACTAATATAGTACTTAGACTTAAAAGGTCACGGTTCATTCTCATTCTATTCTCTTGAGGATGATGCCTAATAATCATTTTGTCTTCAAATCACCTAAAATCAAAGTTTTCATCCACCAGGGTCATTTACATAAAAAATAATGCAAAATACATAGACTAATTTACCTTAAGCCACATTGATGCCGTAAATCCATAAAACTTAAAATTTCAATCCAACAACCTCATTTCCATAATTCATGTAATTTCATCAATAATATCCAAAAAACTCAAAACATCACTAATTAAATTGTAAATTTACCTATACTTTGAACTACTTCTGGTGTAGATTGCATCTTTAAGCTTCTATCAATCAAAGCCCTCTCACTTTGCTCACAAATTAAAACCATATTGCTCTCTTGATGAAATCTTCAAATCAATACCCTAGCTCTCATCCTTGTGCAAACCCACAATGTACAATCTTTTTTCACTTTTGACCACTGGGAACACTCTTTTCTCTTTTAAAATTACTCAAACTTGGGTTCTAGTGGGATGTATGTTTCGTTAGGGGTGTATGGATTAGGGTTTAAGTGTGGAGAATATGGATTGAAAGGGTTTAAAAACCCCTATCTCGGCGTCGGTGCCGTCCCTTAAAAGGCACGATGCCACCACAGCGTGGCCACGACATTGTGACCATTGTGAGCATTTTTTGCTCATAGCTCGGCGCCGCCATGGTCGCTGTCCCTATGCATTCATGGCGCCGTGTATGTAACACACGGCGTCAACAAGTATGTCTCCATAATCTTGCAAATTTTACATTAACTCCCTATTTTCGCTCCCCGGCTTTGTTTATTACTACACAAGGCGTCGTGAAAATTTGAAATACCATGTATATATAAAGATTCCATAAAAAATTAATCATGATTTGTCCATGTTTATGAATTTTACCAATTTAACTCATATGTTTTTTTACGCTCTTTACTGAGTTAGTCGAGACTTTTTCATTTCGATGAAATGTATCTCGACAAATGGTCTTTCCATCACAATTAGCACAAAACTTTCAAAAGTTAAAAAAATTACTAAAATGTTTGGATTGTTCTAGCTAAACAGAGTAAATAACTAAAATTTAAAAACTGAAACCGAAAACCACTAGGTTACCTCCCAATAGCGCTTCATTTAACGTGACTAGCCCGACGCCTTTTCGCTCATTTAGTCTGAGTCTAAATCAAGATATTCTATTTGTAGGTCGAAGATAATGATATCTCTCCCGTTCGGATGTAATTCTTGCCTTTCAACAAAGACAATCTTCTCCCTATCATCATCCTCCTCCTCGATATTCATCGTGATCATTTTCTTCCTCGTGTGAAAGATCGCATTGGGAGTGTTCAAGAATGGCTGCCCAAGTATCATAGATACATCATCATCTATATCATGATCCATAATCTCAAAATCAATGATAAATGTAAATCTACCTGCTTTCACATGCACTTTTAAGACTATCCTTATTATTGATACCAAGTTACCATCAACTACTTGCAAGTCTTTTGTATCGGGACAACTGATATTCAAATCCGCTTGTAACATGTCCTTTATAGGCATCACATTAACTGAGGCTCCCATGTCATACAAGATGTTTCTAAACCGGTGTCCATCAAAGTTCAATAGTATGTATATATCTCCAAGATCTCTCCTTTTGATTGGTTGAAGTCTCGATATGAATTTAAAATCTAGTTCTGGCTTCTTTGGAACAACCTTGATGCTATTTCCTTTGGGTGCTTCTTTAGAAGGTTCTTCATCTTGTTTCTTAGCTCCCTAAAATGACCCTTCCTCGACTTAGGGTCGGATCGTCCGACCCAGACCACCACTTAAGCCTAGAACCTAATCAGGCCGAAATTATGGTCTGGCACACCTAAACAACTTGCGAAATAACATATAGACAATATGGAAAAAGAATGAAGAATTTGAATTTCGATAAATACTATATGTCATCATATACCAAATCATCGGGTATCTCAAATTCATCGAAGCAAATCAAAATAATATGAAATCTCCAAAAACTTCAAAAGCTTACAAATCTGTCAAACTAACTGAAGGAAGGTTGAACTACCCAACAAACTTGCCTAGGTTACAACCCTTATTAATAGTTTTCAAAACAAATATTAGATATAACATATAATGTTCACGCTGCAACGAGACTCCAAGTAATGACACTCCCCTTTTCACGATCTATCACACTCATAGATGAACCTGTAGTGTTAGTAGGGCGAGCTAAAGAACCAACATAGCCCAATAAGAGAAGAACTACGCTCAAATATTAAACATGCAAATAATACCTATAAAACAAAATAAAGCTTGCATTAATTTAAAATCAGGATAACATTGAAATATGTAGCATGACATCAATTTCATATAGAATAAGCATATCATAATCATAAAATGACTGAAGCAGATATATGAAATTTCAAGAATTGTAAAACATAAGAAAAATCAACTTTTTCATGCAAAGGGGTTCCAAGAGAGATACATAGAACTTAATAGATATAAATGCAAGTCCGTTGTCTCATTTGTCATTACCTTCCCTTGTTGACCAATCATCATAATATATAATAAATAAGCGTGGGTGACTTGATTCCACCGTGTGTCCACGACTCTTCAAGAGGCCCGGGTGACTTGGTTCCATCGTGCATCCAAGACTCCCCAAGAGGCCCTTGCAGAAATGGTTGACTTGGTTCCACCGTATTACTACGGCTCCCTAAGAGGCCCTTAAGAAATGGGTGACTTGGTTCCACCATATTACTACTGCTCCCCAAGAGGCCCTTAAGTATGTAAGGTGACTTGGTTCCACCATATGAGTATGGCTCCCCAATAGGCCTTACATGAAGTCAAATAAAGTAGGTAACGACCCCATCCAAAGTCATTTTGTCAAGATCATGAATTCTAATTATACTAATAGCATGCCATATTTAATAGATGAGCGGAGCTCCTACTTACCTCGACTAGCCGAGTTAGAATCTCTCGGTTGCCCTCGCATGCACGGGGCTTGATGTGAACCTCCTTGCGAAGCTAAACAATTTAAACAATAATCGCATTATTCGATGTTTCAAAATTCATAGTTAATTATTTATTTGATTACTTCAGGGTGGGGTCCACTAATGTGGTCCTCGCGGGTCCCCTCGTTTCCCGTGAGAGGTCGAGGGTAGTGGTCCGCCCAACCCATTTGAAAATATATTATTGTT
Source organism: Stephania cephalantha (assembly GCA_039657325.1). Lineage (NCBI taxonomy): Eukaryota > Viridiplantae > Streptophyta > Magnoliopsida > Ranunculales > Menispermaceae > Stephania > Stephania cephalantha. The sequence continues at coordinate 25,058,496 of CM077578.1, read as the reverse complement.
ATATTTATTTATGAGATATCTATATATATTATTTCATATATATATATATATATATATATTTATATTTTTTTTGAGTGTTGACCAGTAAACTGGTCAGTTGACCAGGGTGTTTGGCCCCTGGTTAAATGTCTAGGGGCAATATGCCCCTAGATGCGTTGGGTAGGGACGAGTGTCCCTGCCAAACGCACGGGCTGCCCAGGGGCGCCACCACTGGGCGCCCGACATCTTTGGGAAGCGGTGCCGAGGATGTCCTTGGGGGACGTCCCCGCTGGCGGTGGTGGAGCCGCCTCTATATGATGTTTTCTATCTTTTTGTACAAACCCAACATATGTACACCATTAAAACTTGAAAAAAAGAGCATGATGTAGAAGATTAAAGCGAGGGATACCTTCTTGGTATGGTCTCCTTGAGTGAACATATCCAATCAATAACAATTTCCCTTTTCTCTCAAACGTGTTGATTTTGAACAAAAGGGGCTAGGGTTTTCAATTTGATATTTATATTAGGCTAAATTAGTGTAGGGATTGAAAATTTACTAAGTTGCCCCTAGGGCAAGTTTATTGGGTTTTGGGTCGTCACAACATCCATAATTTTAAAGAACTTTCTTCCTCGAAAGTAAAAGTAATGTACACTCGTAATCCGATGTATTTATTAGTAATAATTTCTTTTACGACCCATTTTTTTTTAACAGATGTGTATCTATTGGTAATAAAATCTTACGCTTGAATCTAACTTTTCAATAGTATTATTTATTTCCCACAACTGTAACTCACAAAGTCGGCCTCATATGAGTCCCAATAGAATCATCATATCTTAGCTACATGTTAATTCCTTGTATCATCACCCATTTTTGGGCATTCCTTTGTAATCTTCACCGAAGTCGCAACGTGCACGCAAGTCGTCCAACCAACATTTAGAAAGAACCATACTGAGATGTGATTTGGTGTCTATCTGTGTCGTAAAACATTTATGCCATCATGCAACAAATACAAACCACCAACTGGTAGTAGGAAATGAGTATAGCTATCTGCTATGATATGAACACTAGCACACCATCTCTGTCACCATCTCAATTACACATATCCATGAACGACTTATCATGTCGTTGCGACTCTTCTGTGAGGGCTAGAAATGTGCATACATGATATTCCATTCTGGAATTATACCTTAACATCATTGTCATTACATGTTTATCGACATTGATTTTTGTGGGTTCATAATTCAAGTCAACTCTTGACCAACGGTCCACCTCATAACTTTTCAGTCACATTTAACCGTTTACTTACGAATCAAGCTTCCACCTTTGGTAAGTTGTGGAGTCATCAACGTCATCATTATCCCTAGGCAGCTTTCGATACTCATTTGTATATGTTTTATTACATCGTGATTTTTATTTCATACCAAAATCTCCTACTGTAATTAATCGAATTTATGGAGACTTGGCGTATTGTATCCTCGTACTAATCAACTCTCACGATTCTGGGTGGTCATTTTAAATTATTTTGGAGTAGTCAAGGTTCACATTTAATGCACACACATATCTTATCGTCATCCCGAGCTAACTTTTAGCTCTTATAGTTTGTTTAGAACTTCTGTCGCTAATAATTCAATGGTGGTTTCACTTTCATGTCGTTTCTTGAGAGTATATAACCCATACCTTGGGTTTTGTCCTTAAGGAATCATAATCTCATTATGATCCAAATATTTTATATTCATAATTCACACTCAACATTTCAATTTGTTGCTTGTGTGTGTTACTATTGTCGCACTTTCTATTTGTCTTTTTTTGGATACTCTAAAAGTTATGTACAGACTGCGTACTTAGTACTTCGACAACCGTAATTTGCTCGTCATGTCATTTAAAAATTACTCAAGCTTACCCAGACTTCAAGATGAAATACGTTCACAAAACTTACTTTCATCGATATGAATTTTTGAGTCTACCTCACCAACACGAGCGATTATGGTCTTTAGACGTCTATAATGTCATTATCATTTATCAAATGGTTTGAACTTCCAATGTAGATAATGTTCATGCCCTTTGATTCATCAAATATCCTACAACATACATGCATTCATTAGAAACTTTGTATTTAAATGAACTTATCACTTACTCAACTAGGTTGCTTTTCAAGTTTTTTTTACACCATTCGATTAGGCTTTTCAATTTAAGACTTATACTAATCCCTCAGGCTCTCAAGTGTTAGCAACACTTTGTTTAGCAATTCGTAATGGTGTCAGATTTAAAAGATCTCATCTCCACCTAGAGATACATGTTTCATAACTAGCTTAAGACTTCTTCTCATTCTTCCTAGTTACTTCATTATTCGTGTTACACCGTATAGACTTTATTGGGAGTTGATCCTAGCTTGTGATCCCCAATTTTAAATTGTCAACCTATCATTGGTTCGAGCCTTTATCTTTTCCAAAACTGTGTAGTTTGTGGTTACTTCAAACATGTAATTATTATGATTTCTCGTGAAGTTACCATTTCGATTTAGGATTCAGTTTTGAGACACAATACTCCCACTTGAAAGTCCAACGGCTACAAAAGCTATCGTAGTAAGTGCCTTCCCTATTGGGATCACAATTCTTCATACCACCAATTTATTACTATTATTGTTTTAATACTGGTCGATCCTATCTTAGGATCCCCAATTTTAAATATTCAACTAACAGTGACTTCGGTTAGGTGGCATTAGTTACATTATTTATTCCTCGACATTATTTTCATTGTTAGGTCTCACTTTGCCTTAAATAGTCATTAGTTCACGTGTCCATTTCCAGACAATATTACCAAAGATATCCTTTTAGCTGGGCATCCCCGATTTTAATGGTTCGCATATCCTTGGGTTTATTACGATATCATTTACAGTGGCGTCCATCCTTTAAGTTGTAGACCTTTTGACTCATGAAGTACTGAATTTTGAGGTATTCCTTAATTTCTCAATTATGGTACCGTCTCCGCGTACTTTCGTTTTGAAAGTAATTTATCAAATTTTGGGTATCCCCAATTTTATGAGTCAAGTCAACTTACTTATAGTTGAATTAGAACAATTTATATTTGTGTCAGTTGCCTTTAATTTACATCAACTAAACCTCAATTTTGGAATTCTTACAACATCTAAAAATTCTACTCGGCAACGCGATCTCACACGTGGCAATTCATCGAAAATAGTCCTTGACTTGGGATCCCCAATTTTAGTAATTCGCCTATCTTTGAGTGTACTAGTTTGACATTTTATATTCATTGGATCTTCTCATTGAGTTGTTTTGAGGAACTCTTTAACTTCTCATTTACTGGTCAGTATGTCATGTACTTATATTTTTGCATTAATCCTCATTTTAGGATTCCTTATTTTCGATATTCAACCCATTGAATGCTAGTTTATATTTAATTGTCTTTTATATAAGGTCGATCAAAACTTGAGTAAGGTGATTTAATTTCCTATGTGTAAAATTTAAATCGAAACTTTTTCAGAGTCTTGAGTTTTCATTAAAAATCATATTCTTAAAACAAATTTATTTTCACTTAAAAAAATATAAACCTATCCTTGCGTTTCGAGCGACGGTAAACACTTTTTTTTTAACTCAATTTGGTCGATGCCAATTTAAAGAATAAATCATAACACCACACAAAGGTGTTTTTTTTTTTGTTCACGGGATGATAGTTTAGGTTCAAACCGTCTTAAATTAAATCATCTAAATATCTCAACCACATTTGCAAAACTCATTTCAAGATACTTCATTTTATCTAAATAGCCTTTGAAATTCTCACGACGAGTTGAAAGCTCATTAGTTTGGTTCATCCTATTTTAATGATAAAATCACTTAGCATAAATTCCGAGCAAAATTACGATAATGACTTTTTTTTTTTCAAACACATAAAAGTCTATTCACTCCATTTTCATTTTTTTTTCAAATACTAAGAAAAATAAGTCAATCCCTTTTATACTTGCTTACGCTTTCAGAACTTGTAAAACAAGCAAAGTTATTCATTAAAATTTCCAGAAAGTGTGTTAAACATCAACTCAGATCAATGCAAAAATCATGATCTAATGTAGTCGAAGAATTTTTTTTTAGTAAAATAGATTTCATAAAATAAGAAAAGTTGACTATTATATTGACCTTTTAGTCGAATTATAGATCAATGATTTGTATCTTTAATCAAAAGTTAGACATTTAAGAGTACACGTGTTCTCCTTATCTCGAATTAAGTTTTCAACTTTAGTTTCATAGCCAAACTATATTAACTTGATTCATTTATGACCAAGACACATTGGCGTCTTTGCTAGAATCATTAACTTTTTTTAAACATGTATTATGAATTTTAACCATTTTATTAGAATTTCAAGAGTTAGAATTGCTTCTCTAAAGTGTGACCATGTCACTACTCCCTTTTGCTTATATATCGTGGCGTCTCACTGCACTTTCAAGTCCCATGATTCTTGTCTCACTATTTTACTTGCTACTCTACTATTATGTATAGACGCATCTCCATGTAATTCCAAATCGAGGCTTATTCATTCTCGCAATAGTCAGTTCTTTTTTTGGCAGTAGTTGTTGCAAACATCATTTGAAGCGTGTGTGAACTCTCCCAAGGAGTTCGCTTCGATTTCCTTGAGCCGTCCATTGCTCTTCCCTTCTCGTGGAACTCACGTTCCTAGTCTTAAGAAAAGACAATTATCTATATATCAAGCGATATATTTATATATATAAGGTAGCAAACAATCATCATAATAAGTCTTTTATCAAATTTCTTATCTCTCATCCCATCCTAGGATTTTGTCATTCATGTATGTTAAGTCGAATTTGAACCAATGTCCCATACCATTGATTCATTTAACTTAAACTTGACCTTTAAATCTTAAAGGCTCTAAAAACTTAGGTTCCACTAACCTAACATTTTCCTAGGTTCTAGTCCCTATTCTCTGATACCAACTGAAACGACCCTTCCCCAACTTAGGGTCGTGTCGTCCGACCCAGACCGTCACTTAAGCCTAGAACCTGAATCAGGCCCAAATTACGGTCTGGCACGCCTAAACAACTTGCGGAATAACATATAGACAATATGGCAAACGAATGAGGAATTTGAATTTCAATAAATACCATATGTCATCATATACGAAATCATCAGGTATCTCAAATTAACCTAAGCAAATCAAAATAATATGAAATCTCCAAAAACTTCAAAAGCTTATAAATGTGTCAAACTAATGGAAAGAAGGTTGAACTACCCAACAAACTTGCCTAGGTTACAACCCATATTAATAGTTTCAACACAAATAATAGATATAACATATAATGCTCACGCTGCAAGGAGACTCCAAGCAATAAAACTCCCCTTTTTACGATCTATCACACTCATAGATGGACCTGTAGTGTAAGTGGGGTGAGCTAAAGAACCAATTGAGCCCAATAAGAGAAGAACTACGCTTAAATATTAAACATGCAAGTAATACCTATAAAACAAAATAAAGCTAGCATGCATTTAAAATCAGGATAACATTGAAATATGTAGCATGACATCAATTTCATATAGAATAAGCATATCATAATTATAAAATGACTTAAGCAGATATATAAAATTTCAAGAATTGTAAAACATAAGAAAAATCAACTTTTTCATGCAAAGGGGTTCTAAGAGAGATACATAGAACGTAATAGATATAAATGCAAGTCCGTTTTCTTATTTGTCATTACCTTCCCTTGTTGACCAATCATCATAATATATAATAAATAAGCGTGGGCGACTTGATTCCACCGTTTGTCCACGGCTCCTCAAGAGGCCCGGGTGACTTGGTTCCATCGTGCATCCATGACTCCCCAAGAGGCCCTTGCAGAAATGGGTGACTTGGTTCCACCGTATTACTACGGCACCCCAAGAGGCTCTTAAGCATGTAAGGGGACTTGGTTCCACCATATAAGTATGGCTCCCCAAGAGGCCTTACATAAAGTCAACCAAGGTAGGTAACGACCCCATCCCAAGTAATTTTGTCAAGATCATGAATTCTAATTATACTAATAGCATGTCATATTTAAAAGATGAGCGAAGCTCCCCACTAACCTCGACTTACCGAGTTAGACTCTCTCGGCCGCCCTTACACACAAGGGGCTCATGTGAATCACCTTGCGAATCTAAACAATTTAAACAATAATCACATTATTCGACGTTTTGAAATTCATAGTTAATTATTTATTCGATTACTTCGGGGTGGGGTCCACTAATGTGGTCCCAGTGGGTCCCCTCGTTGCCTGTGAGAAGGTCGAGGGTAGGGGCCCGCCCCAACCCATTTGAAAATATATTATTGTTATATTTATTTATGAGATATCTATATATATTATTTCATTATATATATATTTATATTTTTTTGAGTGTTGACTGGTCAACTGCTGACTGGTCAACAATTGACTGGTCAACTAGTCAGTTGACCAGGGTGTTTGGCCCCTAGTTTAATGTCCAGGTGTTAAACGCCCCTGGATGGGTTGGGCAAGGATGAGCGTTCCTGCCAACGCACGGGCTGCCCAGGGGCGTCGCCACGGGCGCTCGACGTCCTTGGGAAGCGGTGCCGAGGACGTCGGGACGTCCCCGCCGGCGGTGGTGGCGCTGCCTCTGTATGAGGTTTTCTATCTTTTTGTACAAACCCAACATATGTACACCATTAAAACTTGAAAAAAATAGCATGATGAAGAAGATTTGGGCGAGGGTTATCTTCTTGGTTTGTTCTTCTTGAGTTAATATATCTAATCGATAAAAATTTCCCTTTTTCTCTCAAACGTGTTGATTTTGAATAAAAGGGGCTAGGGTTTTTAATTTGATATTTATATTAGACTAAATTAGTGTAGGGTTTGAAAATTTACTAAGTTGCCCCTTGGGCAAGTTTATTCGGTTTTGGGTCGTCACATCTCCATTATTTCTTCCCCTTCTTGTTATTATTCAAGGCATTAATCTTTTATTGCTTGAATCCTTCGAGTTCATCTTGCCTTACTTTCGTTCCATTCTCATTCATCACTTCATATTTTTAAATACCCCAAAATTTAACTCTTTCTGGCTTGTAAATCACTTGCTCTTGCACTGACTCATTTGTCACCGTAGTGCTCATCATGTGAATAGCACTAACATTTTTTTGGGATTTGTGATAGTGTTACTCAGAAACTGCCAATCCTTTCTTGAATTCAATGCAATAGCTAGCTGACCAATCTGTCTCGCCAAGTTCTTGATAGATTGTGATCTCTCTTCGTCTATCTTCTTTAGAGCTTGCTTCACATTTTCCATTTCTTTCTCACGTTTCTCATGGCATTCCCTATTATTGATGTCAATGGCGTGAAAGAATTTCTCAATTGACTTCAATGAAGTCATCTCTTCGCTCTAGCCTAGCTTCTCTTATTGTACTTGTTGATAAAAACCTAGCGGTATTTTTAGGGCGTTATCAAGATTTCCATACAAGAAGTTCGGGTTGTTGTATCCATGATAATACGTTTGAGGAGCCATTCCTCTCGGCTTGAAGTTGTTTCCATAGTTCTGGTTGTTCATGAAGTTAATACCCTCAAACTTCATTCCTTGTTGTATGTCCATTGGATTAACCACCATTGCTTGGTGATTAACGAGTTGTTGTGTCGCTTGCATTTATGAACTTTGTTATCGCATTTGTAGCTTTGCCATTTGACTACTCAGGTTGGATTGATGTGCCATAATCGTAGCTTGCGAATCAGAGTCATATGCGCCTGCTGGCTTTCTTACTGTGGAATAAATACTGGATGTAGAGTTTTGAAACATAAGATTTAAAAGGTCTAATGTTCCATCTTCATCCTTAGTTAGTAGAGAACCACCTGATACGACATCCGCTAATGTTCTGGTGCTGTGATTCATTCCATAGTAGAAAATCTGCACTTGTGCCTATTTCACATAACTATGTCCTGGACATCTCCTCAGCATCTCTTTGAATCTTTCCCAAGCCTTACCAAAAGACTTGGTATCCTTCTACTTGAATTGATTAATTTCTAGTTTCCTTTAGTTAACTTTCACTGGGGGAATAACTTGTTTAAAAACCTTTCATTGATTTCCCCTCATGAAGTCATATTCCCCGCGTTCAGTCCTTGGAACAAGGATTTGGCTTTTCTACCAAATGAGAATGGAAAATGTCTCATCCTGAGTACCTCCTTTGTAACTCTAGTAATGTGCATGGTGTTGCACTTCTCCTGAAAACTCTCTACATGTGAACCGGATCTTCATTTGCTAGCTCATTGAATAGGCTATTATGCACCTTGTTGATTAGAGACGGTCTCAGTTTGAACTTGATGGTGTTGGCTGGAAGCATCATCACTCCATTGTAAGTCTTTTGAACTTCTAGCTTGAAGTATTCAATAAGACATCTCTGTCCTCACGCTCTATCTTGCACTACTAGATCACCTTTGGGCTGGTTATTCCCACGGTCCTATTGTTGGTTTCGTGCTTAATCCTCATCTATCTTAATTTCTTTCTTTTTCTTTCCCTTGTTAGTTCTGTCATTCTTAAGATCCTAAGGCACTAAGTCCTCTCCTTTACTACGCATGCACTAATTCCCCCTTAAAAGAAAATACAAAAGATCAAATGCACATTGTCAAACTCGAAACTTAAACTTTTTATTTTTATTTTTATTTTTATTTACTTGAAAGTAAAGTTTGAAAACTAACAAAAGTAATGTGTTGCTACCTATCCCCAACAACGGTGCCAAAAACTTGATCGTGGCCGCAAGTATGATGGCTCGATTGTAGTAATAATGTGATCAACTAATGTTGATTATGGATATCGTCCTCAGAGAAAGGTGTGTTGCACATAGATCACTTCGTCAAATTCGTTTTATTGCTAAGAAAATCCCTTTTTAATTAGTTTTAACTAAACTATTATATTCTAGCAAAACAATATACATATTTGTACTCTTATACTAAGAAGATCTTATTTCACAACTTTACCTAGGTAATGAATTACTATGCTTTTCAACTCATTTCCTTCATCTTTATCATGTGCATGCAATGTTGAATTAGAATTGACAGATTTCCTTAAGATTCACTTCAACCCACTGTCGTGACGGAGAAGTTTCTAATGTGCATAATAGAACTCCATCTATCAGTGTGAATAACGTAAAGTTCACATTGCTTTAAGTTTCAAATCTTTAGAATCATAACCACTTAAGTTTACTGTCGGTGTCTCCCTAATCAATAACTATCTATCAATGTTATGTATTTTTCGGTTGTATCGTCCATATCCCGCTTAAAAGTTCTAATGGCTATAGTAACTCCTAAAACCTCTAATCAAAAAACACGTGATCAAGATGTTCATAGAATTACGTATAGAATCAATACAAATTCTAACCATTCCACTTTTTATCTTTATAATCCATTCATAACTACTTTAGCACATCATTCATATCATAAGATCCATTGATCCCTAAGATTAATGAACTACTCACCCGTCATTGAAATAAACATACACATCATGACATTCATCGCAATCAAATATAGAATTAAGAAACTTCAATTAAATCAAGAAAACAATTCAGAATAACTACACGTGGAGTATTCAATGTCTTATCCTCTTAAACTCTTCTTAATACTCAAGAACAATGTAAAACTAAATTATTCTATTACAATTGGTGGTAATGTATGTTAATTGGTGATATTGGGTGAGTTTACCACGTTCTAATACCTATTTATACCTCTAAGATAATTTAAAATACAATTGGAAACCCTAATTAACAAACCCAAATGAGCTAGAACTTAAACTTTCTATTTTTTATGTCCTGGTGCTGTCTATAAGTGATCCGGTGCTGTCTGTGTAAAGGCACGACACCGTCACTGTTTTAACCTTTTTATGTGATTTTTTCCTTCACAGTAGGCTTGGTGCCCTTGCTTGTCCATCCCAGCGCTGAATGTACAACACTATAGCGCCACCTCTGCTGTCCCACTTTTATTCACTTTTGTTCTTCTCCATGCCTTGCCCACGTTGTGTACACTCTTCCCACGACGTCAAGTATACTAGCGACGATGTCAAGTGTACTTTTGTGCATTTTATCCTTGTTTCATCACGAATTCACTCATTTGTCTCCTTTATACCAAATGTACTAATAAACTAGTCCTATATATAAGTCTAAATAATCACTTATCAAATGTCTCCACAGGGATTTGTCAAACTTCTCTAGGGAAAAGGTCTTTTAAAGGTTTTAATTTTTACTTTAATTTAATTAATTTAATCAAAACGAGAATTAAAAATCACTAATCCAATATATAATATAATATAATAATTAACTAAACTAATTAAACTAATTAAGATACAAAATTGAAATTCACAAATATTTAAATCAATTCAATTCAATAATAAATAAATATCTAAACAAACATCAAGAACAATGAAACATCAATCTATTTTGCATCCAAACATGTTACTTCAATCATATAGTTATGAGCATACTTTATAAAGTGCCATAAATAATTAAACTCTAATTATATGTAAGTAAACAACCTTTAGCTAGCCATTAGTTCTCTTTTTCTGGTGAAATAGTCACGTTCTAATTTTATTGAGAAAACTGTTAGGGCATGTGCCATAGGTCAATCTATAAACAATTTTTATCTTATCATTTTAGTTAATAAAATTGAGGTTTTCATTTGTTGTTTAATTATAAGTGATTTCATGTTTACTTTTTAGTATGATTCATGGGTATTTGTTGAAATATCATAAATGTCCCTAGTTGGCCATTATACTAGGAACTATATTGAATTAAAACTAGTGTGAATCTTGATTGATGGTCATGTGATTATAATGCTTATAGGGATATGAGTCGAGATCCTATGCGCTTGTTAGGGAATAAGGTATTGGACCGACCCGCTATAAGAACACCACATGGATTAAGTAATAGGTTTTACTCATGATAAGTATATAATTTAATCATTCGACTTGAGATTACCATAAACTTTAATATTAGGAGCATGGTAATTAGACACAATCAAACGTTTTCTTTAACCAGACAATTATAAAGATTGTGATTGATTACCATGTGAATAATATGTGAAAGTGTGTAATCAAGATAAAATTTGTCACTCTCGTATAGAGAAAGATATATGTGGATCCCTCGATATGATAGACTAATAATGGACAAGTCCATGTGAATTGATATGATCAATGTCGCCTAGATGTTTTCAGTTTACCTAAAGATCGAGACTAGTACGATTGAACATTAAGGGTGACTTTCCATGCCTTATGTTTAATCAAAGGATATCATATGACAAGAGGATATGATATATGTTATTTATTAGGTTATATCGATTTTGATATTCATTCTAGTTGGGTAGTCATAATGCCTTGCTAGAGACCGCTTATGACTTGTGTACCATAATGGTTTTGATTACCTGCCAACGCCGCGTGAGCCTATTTGGTTGCACACAAATAATGGCTTTGCGCAATCTCAATTGGTCTAGAGCAAAGAATTTTATATGATAAAATTCATGACATAAAAACATACAATAGTTGTATTACGAATAGGATTTTAATTGATGGCTTAATCACCCATATAAATAGTGGTTGAAACCCAAAAACGAAATAAGATTTTCGTTTTTTGCAAATTTTGAGTTCTCTAGATTTTAGGAGAGAAAAAAACGTTTTCAATCTCTCTTAGGGCTAGCACTCCAAATTGTGGTTACCGTTCGTGTGTGAATTTGTGATAGAGGACGCACACTTGAACGTCATGAAAATCGAACAATCAGAGAAAAATCACGGATTAAGGTATGGTTTACTTTTGTAGATCTAGTTTAATAGAACTTATTTTCGATCCTGTTGCGGTTTCAAACTTTGTTTTGAATTTTTCGCTGGGTAACCCCAAAACCCAACACTAACCCCTTTGAATACACAAAGACATTAACTTCACACAATAAAACTGCATTATACTTTGTGAAAATTTTGAACTGCTTAACGTAACATATTTGGAAAGATATTTCAATATTAGATTTAGATTTTAAATTCACCTAGGACATCTAAACGGTAACACATTTCAAACAATCCTAGTTGATACTTTAATTAGATAATGAATCTAAATATCATAATACACATTCTAGACTATGCATGCAATACAAAGTTCATGATTAAAATCCTTAAATAATAATCTATTAAATCAGTGAATCAAATAATATGATTGGTTTAAAACATTAAGCACATAATCATCTCATCATTACTACACTGCAAAACAAATCTAGTTCATGTTCAGACTTTGTTTAGATTGATAAACTACTTACTCATATTCATAAAAAAAACATCACAATAATGTAAATAAAAGACAAAGATAAATACCTCTGTAATAAATACATTAAATCTTCAAATCTTCTCCAAAAGCAATGAACAATAAAGCAATAAACTAAAACAATAAACAATGGCTCCTATAGCGATAAAATATTGATCTAGTTCTCAATGGGAACTAATTTCATAGCCCTAGGGTCGTATTTAGAGTATTCTCGGTAGTACATATCCCAAACTAACTCAAAAGTCTCGTGGCTATCTAAAAATATCGAAAATACATGACAATTCCTCAGCGATTCGAGTTTAAGTGGAACCGTTGGAAGAATCCGTGGGAAATTGGTCTTGGTTTCCACCAATCTGAGTAATGATTCTTGTGTGAATAGGAATCGGTCAGGAATTGGTGGCTATGAAATCCAATTTTTTCATTCACTTGTTGATGATTCTTCGCATACTATTTTCACTCGATCACTTCCTTCATAATCTTCCTTTTTTACTTCATTTCTTCATATATTCCATTTAATATTTGAAATAACAAAAACAAGAGAAACCCCTGTGTAATATAGTCTTTTACATCTAAAATCGTCCTAAAATGTACTATAAAACATATCTAATTAATGACTTATCAAATGCCCCCAAACTTAGCACTTTGTTGTCTTGAGCTAAGGAATACTCTGAATTATATTCTTTCTTTTCCCTCATTTTGATTTCATAGTTATATACTCTTATTCTCAAATAGAAACGATCTTTAAATAGAAACATATTACCCTCGTAAAAATAAGAATCATGATAGAATAGAAAGATTTAATTAACAACCCTTTTATTTCACAACTCAACTTTCTAGTCATGTTATACACCTCAAAATTAAACCTTAAACCAATCACCAAGGTCAAGCCACTATATAGATGTTCTCAATCTCCACTGACAAGTATTAACTTATGATATAAAATCTTAAGATACAAAAATCATTGAATCAATCTCATTTTCAAATAATAATTAAAATATCACCAGAATCATAAGTCAATAAGAATTTTTATTCACCAATAATCATCATTTCATATTCATTTGTTGAAATAAAATGATATACTCCACATAAATTAGCTATAAGCACTCGAGCTAAATGTTTTATTTGAAGAGTTTTTCATAAACTTCCTTCCATTTTCTATATCTCATTTTCTTTCTTCTTCAATTATATGTTCATTTTATTTTTTATATTGTATTCCTTTGGTTCCCTGCTCCATTTCCTTTGAAACTATTATATTTTATTTTTTTATAAGAATTATTCCTCTCATTTTCCAACCACTAGATTCCCAGCTCCATTTCCTTTAGAATGCGTGGGTATCTCTATTTTTTCTTCATTTAAAAACTCTTGTTCGCTCTTCTCACATTCACTATAGTCAAGGAAGAATTCTTTTCAACTAAGTACAGTTTAATGGCTATTTCCTATTATCTTCAATTGTGGCATAAGCTCTTTTCAATACATACATATAAAACATTTGATCAATAATCTTTGTATAACAAGATTCTTAGAAATCTATCTTGCTTATCTTGCACTATCATTTCGATCTTTTACTCATTATAATGTCTAACACAAAACAACTAATCCCCTCTAAACTTTTCTAGTGTATACACAATCTATGTTAATTCAAATAAGGTGTAACAATTCCTTTCCATCATAAAATCTTTATTTTCATGGGTAATAACAATCTATCACTTTCATTTAAATCCAAATTATATTCAAACCCTATATTCCTTACTAAATAAAATGAAATGAAATGGAAAAATATTACTTGTATTATGAAAATTTTTGAAAAATGCACAATGTTCAACTACATTCTACCTCTCGTTTCTTCCATACTTCGCATCTTCATACTTCATTTGACCTAATACCCTCGAACTCATTCCAAATCTTGTCTTCAAGGTTTATAAAAAAATCCAGTTTCCAAAAAAAATAAAAATACCCCGTGAAGCATAATCAAATGAATTAAATAATTAACTAACTTAAGAATGAATTGCATAAGTAATTGGAAATTTGATAAATTGATAAGTTGATAAGCATCATAGGATAGAATTGAGTATATCAACAAATGTATAAAATATTTGAATACACCAAAGAAATTTTATTATAAATTCACATACCACATCATTCCAAATATATCATAAGATTACAAACAAAGACCTATCACAATAACACTCAGGGAAAGATAACACAGAGAAAAATAATATATCAGAACCGCCGTCCAAATGTTGCGTCGTCACCACAATCCCCTTGGTCTAACTGTTGTGATTAAAAGCTTGTTGTATGATTATATAACATGGAATCCACTCCTAGCACCAGAGTATCTTTTGAAAAGACTTCTTGGTTGGTCATTCTCAGTAGGGTAGATGGAATTTGAATATTAGCTCCACCGCCTTGCATCTATTGGGTCATGCTTCACTTGAACCCATAGATGTTCCTTGCAATCTCATGTTGGTTCTGGATCATCAACTTTTGATGTCTCATAGTTCTCATATAGTTTTGCAAGATCAACCCCATTTGGGCTATCTGCGTTTCATTCGCAAACATGCTAGTAAAATCCTCCGTAGGTGGCTTTGGGTTCCGGTTCATTATGTCATTATACTCGATAATCTGCATCTCTTCAAAATTTCTTTTGTTCTATGCTCGTATTTGTCTTCTCTCCATGGTCTCTCTCTCCTATATGTTTCATTTCTCTCTCGTTCCTCCTTCGAATCAACATATCCTGATACCTTCTTAGTGCTTTCGATGACTTCAATGGTCCTATTCAGGTAAACATCTAACCCTAGACCTCTTATTGGAACTCGGTGCTTGCAAAACTCTGTTCTCATTAAATGAAAAGTCAATCTTTCATTTTTGTTGGTGGTCATGGCATTCCTAATAGAATCATAGACTATTTTGACAACATCAATATAGCCGTTGCCTTGAACTATGTGGTATAAAATAGCCTCCTTATTGTTCGTTATTTCATAGTTTTACAAATTAGGTTGTAGGCTCGCGTTTAAGAAAAAGCTCCAAGCTTAGGTAGTTTTCCTAAAATTTTTAGTTTGTATGTGTTTCGGGTACCCATTTTTATCAAAAAGAAATTCATCCCCTAGAATAGCATCTAAACCATTGCAAATGGTCTCATGGGGAAATCCGTGTCTAAACCCATACTCGAGTTTTAGGTACTACTTATTTTGTCTTATATTGAATTTTTGTAAATTGTAATGCCTGTTTATTCAAGCAGGTAAATAGTCCACTATCTTCCTCGAACTATGGCTACTGTTTTATTATCATCTCCATGCCCTTTTGCATAAACCTCCCTCACTAGAATTTTAGAACTTATCTCAATTGAGGACCCTGCGTCATTATCAGCGTAATAGTCCCTAGTTATTAATTCATAGTCTCACTCCCTTATTATGTTCAAGATCCTATACCCATACTTAACTTCATTCTTAACGTTGAAATCCTTCTTTGGTATAATCTTTCTATTCTTACATATGTCGCTCTATATTCTATCAAGAGCTTTAGCTTTGATTGGATGTTGAATTATTGGTGTTACCTCAATCTCTTCCTTTAACTCCGACTCATCAGTAAAACTTAAAGGTGGAAAAGGTTCTCTTGGTACTCTAGTTCGTGGATTATTAATCAAAATCCCCATTGGCCTAATTGGTGCTGTTGAAACTTTGGATTTGTGTTTAGGTTTCTGTACTAATGGTGCCTTCCCCTTCTCCTCTCATGGGCTTCTACCTCTACCTCCTCCAACCATTGTCTCAATTCAAAAAACTCACAAGTCCAAAAAGTAAATAAACCTATAGATGATCAAAACAATGTTTGTCAGAAATAATTCAGTAAAAATCAAGACTTTATTTTAAAAGTTGTAATCTAGTTGGAAAGCTAGCTTGAAATTCAACGAAAAATTTAGAATAAAATTGGCATCAAATTGTTAACTCAAATATAATATTTCAAATTAGTTTTCTAAACATGTGATCGTAACTGCAAGTATAACGGTTTAATTGTAGTAATAATGTGATCAACAAAGGTTGATCATGAACATCATTCCTCTGGAAATGGTTTATATGGACACAATCACTTAGTTACGTTCACTAAATTGTTAAGAAGAGCTCTTTTGTTTTGATTTAATCTAAACTATTCTATTTTATAAAAACAAAGTAAATTAACTTGTATTCTTATATGGAGAAAACTCATAGTTCACAACTTCACCTAGGTAATGAATTACTATGCCTTCCATCTCATATTTCCCTCATCTTTCTTATGTGTGTGCACTGCATAATTAGAATAGACAGATTTCCTTAATATTCAGTCTGCCATAGTGAAAAAGGTCATAATGTACAAACTAGAACTCCACCTATCAGTGTGAATAACGTAAGTCTCACATAGCATTAAGTACCAAATCTTTAGACTCATAAACATTTAAGTTTACCATTCATCTCTCTCTAATCAACAACTATCTGTCAATGTTTTATATTTTACGGTTGGGTTGTTCATATCCGGCTTAAAAGATCTAATGGCCATGGTAACTCCTAAAACCTCTAATCAACAAACATGTGATCAAGATGTTCATAACATTATGCATAGAATTAAACAAAAATTCTAACCATTACACTTCTAAATATTATAATTAATTCATACTTCCTTTTTTGCATAGTATTCATACCATATGATCTATTGATTCTTAAGATAAATAGACTACTCACTCATTATCATCAAATACACACAATTCATGGTATTCATTGCAATTAAAAATTAAATCAAAGAACAACGACGAATCACCATAATTGGATTCTTCAATGTGTTTCCTTCCAAACACTTATCAATACTCGAATCCAATGTAAAACTCTCCAATGTGTCTTTCTTGGTCTATTGTGGTGGCTAAAATCTCCTAAACTATGATAAACTTTGAGTTTACCTCATTCTAATACCTTTTTATACTCCTAAGACTCTTAAAAATACAATTAGAAACTATAATTAACAATTCCAAACAAACTAGAACACCAAAACTTTATATTTTTCTTTTCCAATGTGTAAGTGATCTACACTCCTTGTGTAAAGTCACAGCGCCACCATAGCGACATTCATATGTGTATTTTCTCCTCTTAGTAGACTCGGCACCCCCTGTGTAACTGCCTGGCACCATATGTGTTAACCCTAGCGCCACCACTGCGTCACCTCTACTGCATATCTTCTTTTGATCTCTATGCTTTCTCCACACCTTATGTTCACTTCCCATGGCGTCACTTGTCTTCTCTATTACTTCAAGTGTATTTGCCACTGCGTCAAGTGTGTCTTTATGATTCTTCTTGTCATTTCATCATGAAATCAATCATTTGTCTCTTTTACACCTTGTAGACTTGAAAACACATAAATACCACTAATTAGAGCTCATTTCGAGATATTTAGGCTAATTATACATCTAAACTAGTCATATATAAGTCTAATTAAGCACTTATCAAATACCCCCAAACTTAAGATTTTGCACGTCCCGAGCAAAAGTGTATTCTACTAAGTACGTATACTAATACTACTTATAGTCTTTAATGTTTGCTTTCGGGGATCATGCGCAGCGGAAGTTTTTGAAACCTTTTCGAACATCCCCGAATGAAGATCCTATTTTTCCCATTAAATTGATGTATCAAAAGAGAATCATACCTTAACAAGAACAACACCATGTCTGCCTTGTTTGGTGTTGATCGATTCCTTCAAGACGCTGCCAAAGATGAACGTCCTCTATCAGAAATCCACATACGAATGGACGATCATGATCCAAGTGCTAGCCCAAAAAAATCCTAGGACAAAAATTCTCACAAAAATTCTCTAGAAGAAATCTCTCTCGGGAATTCCTTCTACAACAATTGTGACCCTAATGTCTTATTTATAGTACATTAGGTCGAGTTGTAACAGAACTCCATCTCCAACTCACACTCCAAATAGAGTCCTAGATAAAGTCCAACTCTTAAAATGATAGAGTCATAGATAATCTACAATTACTAATCCAATAAGAGTTGTAATTTATCTAAAACTCAAATAAGAATTAAAGTCATACTATAATTCCAATTAGAGTCCTACTCAAAATAAGATTTACTAAGAGACAAAATTTCTAGTCACGCTAGAAATGTATGAGAATCTTGAATCCTAGTCAAACTAAGACATTTAATGAGAATCTTCAAAGTGAATTTTATCAAATATAATTCATTAACCCAAACAATATTAAATCGCACAAATCCGTTCTTTGTGTGCGACCCAATACGTTCATAGAACGTTGGCAGTGAAGCAAAACCATTTTGGTATACAAGTCATAAGCGGTCTCTAGCAAGGCATTATAACTACCCAAATAGCATGAAGATCAATAAATTGATACAACCTAATAGACAGTGTATATCATATCCCTTTGTCACGTGATATCTTTGATTGAACATAAGACATAGAATGTCACCCTTATAGTTCAATCTACTAGTCTCGATCTACGAATAGACTGAAATTGTCAAGTGACATTGATCCAATCAATTCACTAAACATATCCATTTATTAGTCTAGCATATTGAGGTGCCCAATATATATCTTTCTCTAAAAGAGGGACAAATTCCATCTTGATTACAAAACATCCACACATTAGTTGAACTATGACCAATCACAATCTTTATAATCATCTGGTTAAAGATAAGGTTTAATTGTATGAAATCATTGTGCTCTTAATGTTGGAGTCTCTAGTGATCTCAAGTCAAAGGACTAAATGATATAACTCTCATGAGAATCACTTATGACAATGACCATGTAGTGTTCTCATAGCGGGTCCAGCATATATTCCCAACAGATACCCATTATCTTGATCCATATCCGTATACGCATAATCATAAAATGATTATCAATTAAGACTCATACAAGTCTTAATTTATTATTGTTCCCATAATAATAACTTACTAGGGACATTTAGAATAATACGAAAATTATTCATGGATACTATTATTAAAGAAACATGCATCTACTTATAATAGTTAAACAACATTTACAGAATTGGCCTAAGGCACATACCCTAACATCTCCAACTTGCACTGGGTCCAAACCTACACGTATCCAATACCGAGTAACCTTAATGTATTCTTAGTTGAAGAAGTTTGTTTATGTATATGCTACATTGTTTGTTATTAATGTTCTGCAAATCTTTACGTTCTCTCTTTTATAAGACAAAAATGCTCAAATGATTATTTAGATCTATAGTGTGATTTATGTTTCATAACCTAATTTTTTCCATTGGTTTTACAATAAAAGCCAACATTATTTCAAACACTTGGAACCACACCTTATTCAATCATGAACCTTACGATCTAATCATTTTCTTTGGCTGCATTAAATGCCGCTAAAAACTTAGCTTATGCTATATGACTTGTTAGGGTGAGTTTAGAACATTTCCAACTCATTCCTACGAAGTTAACACATATCCATATTGCGATCATTAATCTTTTATATTAATTTGAAAGTTTGCATCATGTAACCATTTACAAGACTCATATCTTTCAAACCTCTGCAAATCTAATAGCATCTCTCAAGTGTTTCTGAAGTACTTAAGAATGTTATTAATAAATATCCAGTGACCTTCACTGGAATCTTTGAGATATATATATGTTTTGCCCAAAGCATATGACATGCAAAGTATAACATATGTGATGATTCTCATAGCTTATGTGCATGAAATCTTATTCACATTGTCCTGCTCATCATTTGTCTTAAGACGTTGAGTCTTGCAGAGACTTTGTTATAAGACATAAGTACGAATTCTTTTAAGAATCTCGTACACTGAAACCTTTTCAGTTATTTGTCTATATAAGCACTCTTATATAAAGCAATTAGCCTCTTCGATCTATCTCCATAGATCTATATCACAAGGATATAGATCTAATTAGCTAAGAATCTCATGAGAAACTTTCCTTAACCAAGACTTGACATTCTGCAGGGTTAAAATGTCGTTTCCAATGAATAATACATCATTAACATACAGATTCCGAAAGATGATTGCACTCCCACTAACTTTTATTTATACGCAAGGTTTATCTTCAATTCAATAAATGTAATTCATTAATTTTTTCATTAAAACAAAGATCCTGACTCTGATAAGCTTACTATAATCCATAAATGGATCCTTTAAGCTTGCATACCTTTCTCAAATTCTCAAAATAATAAAAAAAACCTTAAGTTGTATCATACACATCTTTAAGGAGCATAGAGCAATGCTATTTTTGACATCCATTTGTCATATCTTATAGTCAAACTACGAAATAATGACAATAGAATTCTAGAACTTGAGCTTAGCTACCAGCGAAAATCTTATCATAATCAATACCTTGATTTAGATTAGAGTTTTCGATAAGTCATGCTTTTAAGTATGCATCTTTTATTTTCATGTCACTTTAACTCATTTACATCCAATGTTCATACCATCTTCAGGTAAATAATTCAAGTTCCAAACTTGGTAACATACATGAATTAAAATTCAGAGTTAATAACACTTAGTTTATTCGTTCAATCAAGACGAGACATGTCTCTTGATAAGTAGTGATTCATTCTGATCAAGTATCAAAAATACATCACAACTATCAATAATAAGAAATTCCAAATTTCTCTGGCCAATTTCTAATTATTCGAGATTTTCAAGAGATATATGTTACTTATGTATACTCAACTAGTTCAAAATTTTGTTGATCTTCCTAAAGTGGTTCGATTCTCATTTGTGGTACTTGAACATTTCAAGATTTACTTTATTCCCAATAGTGCCTTTAAAATAAACACTTTACTTAGAAAGACATCATTTTTTAGCAACAAACATTTGTCTCAATTGTATAAAATAATATCATAGTGTTCAACCTCAATTAGACACAAAAGATTTAGGCTTCAAAATTTATGTGACTTAACTTCTTACGAAAAGTCTCGCCGCCTCAAATCTTAAAAAAGACAAACTAGATCTTTTTACTCCATATCATATATGGAGTTTTATCAACCACTTTAACGAAAAAAAGGTTTAGTGTGAGTGCCTTGGTGTCTAAAGTATAGCCTCAATAGGACATCTTAAGAAGGTCTGTGTGACATATTATAATTCGAATTATATCCTATATAGTTTGATTTCTCCTCTTAAAACATCATTTCTCAAATGACGTTCCTAGTGGAGTTAATTGCAAGACAATTCCACAAATTCAAAGATGGTCATTTAAACTCTTGGCTCAAATATTATCCACTTTGATCTTATCAAAGTATATTAATAGTTTGCCAATTGATTTATTTTTATACTCTTTTTGAAATGTTCGTAACAATTCAAAATTATGTCTTCTTGATAGGAATTGTAATTCATTATAAAATGAACAATTTCATTCTTTTAATAACAAAATTTGTCCTTTAAGGCTTTTCCTTAGAATTAGGTAAAAGTTCAGGCTCACAACTAAGATTTATGTATCTGACACATAAACATCTTTGGTAGCCTTTACCTTCCCTTTATCATTTCTATATTTAGTTCCTTTTTATTATGAACCATCAAATACATATCTAAGGCCTTTTATTTTTGATATTTTGTCCTACAGTTTTAAACATCATATGCACTGTAAACAAATTTATTCATGTCTTTATATTATATAGTTCAAAATTATTTTGATGAATTATAGATCAAATCTACTGCCAACTTTTGGCATATGAAGATACAAGCCTTTTGAGATAATTAATATATTCCTTTCATGTTCCAAACATAAAGACGTATTAATAGGTTCTCAACCATTTTACAAGAATCTAAGAATTTTGTAATCTTATACCTTTCCCGTGTGACTTACTATTCGAACATTTCCTTAAGTATCACTATCATGTCATTAGTTTCTACGGTCCCGAATCTTTCCTAAAATCCGATTTTATATATTTGCTAACATGACGTATAATCCTTGTACTAATAGATGGTAGTTTCAAAGGAACCATTAATCTAAAACACACATCCTTGTTTATATGGTTGATAACATTTATCAATTTTCAAATCGAAATAAGGAAATTAGTCTTAGAAATTATTTTATCCTTCTCAAGGATTGATCGCAGTTGCTATGAATTAGTGTTACTAGGAGTTTAACATATACACTTAGAAGATTATGTAGAATAATTTATTAGTGAGTAATTAAACTCTCATTAAATCAATAACCCTCATAAATATTAATTTAGTGGTCTAAGATCCATATTTCACTTAATTTTGAGACAGCTAAGGCATGACACTCAAAATCAAGTTATTTAGGTAGGTAACCATTACCAATTGCATCATATGCAACTCTTAGGTTCTTTATGAGACCTAGACATCATATGTCACAACATGTTATGTCTCATCTATGCCTAAAGCCCAAAACCGTTTTGATAGCTTTATTAAGTCAAACCAATTTAAAACATACAGGTTACCGTTACCCAGCTTGCCTCACCAAGATAACACAATACACCCTACGAAGGCAAACCCATATTGATGTGATTGAGGCCTTGACAAGTGTTTAAAATTGGGTGACATTAACTTAAAATTCTAATTGAGGGATTTTTTTATCAAGTTTTATGATCCATGTAGTATTTTACTATAAATAATTCTAACATCTATTTAATTATGGAATATCATATATATACTCAATATGCATAAAATAAAGATCATTAAGATAAAACGAGAATATACATCTTCATATATCAACAAGGCATCATAAAACAAATCAAGGAAATTAAATACTTTAAAAATTTTCCAAGTGCCTCAAAGATTATATTTTCATTAATCTCATTAATTAAATATATCTCAATATAACTTTTATCGGACTCTATTTAACTAAAACCTCTTTTAATTAAATATTCTAATTAATATTAATAATAGTCCCACTAATTAAATTGATATCAATTCAATTAGAACACCTTCTAATTAAATTAATTTAATCCAATTGATGAACAATAACCCCATCCAATTAATTGGTAATTAATCAATTAAAACTTCTTTCAGTTAATATATATAACTTAATTAATATAAACAAAGTTGTAATCCTATTACAACTTGGAATGGATAGCCTAGATGGCTAAGGCACTCCAACGTGTTTGAGGTCTGAGGAAAATATAAGCCTAAAAATTCTCCTTTTATTTTGTAATCCTATTACAAATAATATAAGCCTTTATTTTGTCATCCCATTACAAACAATATAAGCTTTTATTTTGTAATCCTATTACAAATAATACAAGCTTAGCTTGCTAGTAGGGGTGGTTAAAGCTCTTCAACAGGAGGTCTGATGTTATAGGATCAAATCCTACTCTCATCAAAAGTCCTTTTATTTTATTTTGTAATACTATGACAATCTGAGTTGCACTTTGATTTTGATATGTAATCTTACCATTGTAAGGTTTCGGAGATCATGCACAACGGAAGTTTCCGAAACCTTTTCGAACATCCCAGAACGAAGATCCTATTTATTCCATTAAATTGATGTATCAAGAGAGAATCATACCTTAACAAGAAAAACTCCATGTCTGCCATGTTTGGTGTTGATCAATTCCTTCAAGATGCTACCAGAGACGAACATCCTCTATTAGAAATCCACACACGAACAGACGATCACGATTTGGAGTGCTAGCCCCAAAACCCCTAGGACAAAAATTCTCACAAATATTCTCTGGGCAAAATCTTTCTCGGGAATTCTCTCTACAACAACTGTGACCCTAATGTTTTATTTATAGTAGACTAGGTCAAGTTGTAAAAGAACTCCATCTCCTAGTCACACTCCAAATAGAGTCCTAGATAAAGTCCAACTCTAAAAAGGATAGAGTCATAGATAATCTACAATTATTAATCCAATAAGAGTTGTAATTTATCTAAAACTCAAATAAGAATTAAAGTTATACTATAATTCCAATTAGAGTCCTATTCAACATAGGATTTATTAAGAGACAAAATTTCTAGTCACACTAGAAATGTTTGAGAATCTTGAATCCTAATCAAACTAGGACATTTAATGAGAATCTTCAAAATGAATTTTATCGAATAAAATTCATTAACCTAGACAATATTAAATCGCGCAAATCCGTTCTTTATTTGTGACCTAATAGGTTTATACAACATTAGCAGTGAACCAAAACCATTTTGGTATACAAGTCATAAGCGGTCTCTAGCAAGGCATTATGATTACCCAAGTAGCATGAAGATCAAAAAATCAATACAACCTAATAGACAGTGTATATCATATCCCTTTGTCACGCGATATCTTTTGATTAAGCATAACACATGGAATGTCACCCTTATAGTTCAATCTACTAGTATCGATCCCTGAGTAGACTTAGATTGTCAAGTGACATTGATCCAATCAATTCACTGGACATGGCCATTTATCAGTCTAACATATCGAGGGCCTAATAGATATCTCTCTCTAAAAGAGAAGGACAAATCCCATCTTGATCACACAACATCCACACATTAGTCAAACAATGACCAATCACAATCTTTATAATCATCCGGTTAAAGACAACGTTTTATTGTATCAAATCATTATATTCTTAATGTTGGAGTCTCTGGTGATCTCAAGTCAAAGGACTAAATGATATAACTCTCATGAGAATCACTTATGACATTGACCATATAACGTTCTCATAGTGGGTCGGTCCAGCATCTATTCCCAACAGATATCCATTATTTTGATCCGTATCCTATACGTATAATCATCACATGATTATCAATCAAGACTAATACTAGTCTTAATTTATTATTGTTCCCACAATAATAACTTACTAGGGACATTTAGAATAATACAATAATTATCCATGGATACTATTATAAAAGAAACATGCATCTACTTATAATAGTTATACAACGTTTACAAAATTGGCCTAGGGCACATACCCCAACACTTACTCCTTTTACGTACATAGTTCATGGAATATCCTTTAATTCATATAAGTTCAAGTTAACAATCCAATCAAAAGTTTTTCTTTGTAAAAACTAATACTTTAAAAATACGTAGCTTTAACAATGAATATAATTCACTTTCGAAACTCAAAAGTAGTTCACAACCAAAACCATCACTACTCACAAGTTTATTTCTCCTCGAAACTCTTGTACAAGTGTACAATCTCATGATTTCTCATTAAGCTCAGGAATTAAAAATAAGCATATATCATACTATTTTGTAGACTTTAATAAGCATATATCATTTAGTTGGAAGAAAAACTTAACTCTTATAAGTTACTTGTACTTGAGCTAAATCTTTTTATTTGAAGAATTTTAATTTGACTTTCTCCATTCTTTCTTCCTATATATCTCTTTTCTTTTCTCCTCATATTCTTTAGTTTCACGGTCCCTACCCCTTTTCCTTTGGATTCTAATTTTTTTCTCACTTTTTCCAACCATTCAGTTCTCTGCTCTTTTTCCTTTAGAACTTCTGGGACTCTCTATTTTTTGTCTAAAACTCTTGTTAGCACTTCTCTCTTTCACTTTCATTAAGCAAATTTTAATTTCAACTGTTCATTAACCATCATGCCTAGCTCTTCGTCCTTTAGTATTAAGTCTTTATTTATTTATACTTAAGTGAGATTCATACTTATTATATAATTCCTTATAGATATAATTTTTCCATAAGAAGTGTTGTGGTATTCTTCTTGCTTTGGTTTCAAGCTCATGATCTTCAATAACTCTAAGTTTCTAATCATGAAATCATACTTGTTGTTTGCTACAATTTCTATTTTCTTCAAAAATGATAACATTCTCTTGAATTTCATATTAATAGATATTTGTATTCTTACTTATCTTCAATTAAAGGCATGAACTTTGCAAATGAATTACTCATTTATTACTATACTCTATATATAACCTAATCTACATTACCTATACGCATTTAAATAATAAATATACGAAAAAGAACAAAATAAACTATTATTCTTTCCTTTTTAACTGCTTCAATAATAAAATTTTACGATCATACCTGCAGTGTTTATCTTTAATTCATCATTTCTTACCACTTTTCATAATGTTGATGCCCCCAAACTTAAACCAATCCTTATCCTCAAGGTTTAAAAGTAAACTAAAACATAAAAATGTTACACACAAAAATGTATAATTATATAATTTGATAATTGCATAAACATAAACAACAATGCATAAAAAGAACTACTAAAGGTGTCAAAATATCCTCAATTTAAAAATTACTAGTATTTAATGTATCACTCATTTCCTCAAGATTTAGAGAAATCCTAAGACTCAGACTCTATGATTGTGCATCATTATCAACATCATCATCATCAGCTCCAGCAAAAGATGGTGTCAAAGAATACTCCACTATTTTGTTCTATACAAAATCTGGATCAAACAAGTAGTTAGGTGCCTCTGGAAACCTAATAGACTTATCAGTAGGTCTTAACATTCTACTTCTCTCATCTAGCTATGTCCCTCGATGATATGCAAATAACATGAAATCCCTTTGTCCATTTAGTCGGTCACGAATCCTTCTTTGCATGTCTTGCTCATATCTCAATAAGGCTTCATGATATTGAGCCCTATCCTCTCTATAATATCTCCTAATCTCAGCAATCCATAACCTCTGCTGTCGTAGAGTCAAATCCTTAGGTGGTGGTAATGGTGCCTATGGAAGTGAAGGTGGTGGGAAAATTTCAAGACCATCCAAGTCATCCTCTCCTATCAAAGGATCTAAAAACTTGTAGCTCTCCATAAACCCTTGTTGGTGATCCTACTCATCTCCATATCCTTCATTCCTTAACTCTTGGGCCAACTCCGCTGCTGCTGCTGCTATTGCTGCTTGATCCTCGACTTCATTTGCTAACAATTTAGCATTAAGTCTATTCCTCTGTACTATCTCTCTCTCATCCTCAAAGTCTTTGTATCCAGTAGGTGACTTCAAAGTCAACATAAAATTTTAATCTATTATTGCTTGGGCTTTTATATCAAATTCCTCGTCATGGGTCAATCTCACTCTAGCCTTCAAGCATATTTGGGTTATCAGGATTCGAAACAACAACTTATTGTCTCTTTCTATCATGATTGACTCCCTCAAGTTCTTATAAATGATTTCCCCTACATTGATCCTCCCATTCTTTGTAATCTCATATAAACAAGCTGCGTTGGGTTTGTTTTTCTTACCCTACTAAATAGTCGGGTATAATGAAGCTCCATAAAATGTTGGCACATTCTATATTCTTTCGTTACACTCACCTTCGTCATGTGCTTTGGCACATTCTCAGCTCCCATTATCCAACCTTGTTGTCCAAAGACAACTAATGCTCTCTCATATAAATTATCTGGGAAAGTCTGTAGGTTTCCATTCAAGCTCACGTATTCTAACCCGTAGATACCATTTATGTAGTGCTAATTAAATGGGGCCATTACTCCTCCCACCTTAAATGGATCTCCTTTCTTTGTGAACTCAGAATTGGCATAGACCTCGTAAACAATCTCACGCACTTCATAAAACTTGTTCCTCCTATAGTTTTGCGTGAATTGCTCCCAACCCTATCGCCTAATGAAGTCGTTAACTCTCTTATCATACTTGGTCGGGAGGTTTATTCCTCTTTTACAAATAAACATTTTATTTTCTATAGCCTCATACCTCTCCTTGGCCTCTTTACTAATATAGAACTTCGATTAGAATGGCCTCAGGGCATCTTCATTTTGAGCTCCTGAGGTTGATGCCTCATTGTCATTAGCCCTAATTTCGCTAACTTGACTTGATTGCCTCTTTATTCTTGCCATTCTCTCAAAAACTCTCAACAACTACAACAAATCAATAACGGGTCTTCAAATCACCTATAATCAAAATTTTGATTCACAAGGGTCATTCATGTGCCAATTAATTCAAAAGGACATAAACTAATCAGTTATAAGCCACATTAATACTCTAAATCCATACAAATTCAAATTCCTATCCAAAATCCTAATTTCGCAATTCATTCAGTTTCATCTATAAAACAAAATTTTAAAGCATAACAAAAAAGATTGAGAGTTTATCAAAGCCCTCTCACTTTGTTCACAAGTTCCTACCTTAATGCTCTTTTGACTCACTTCTCAAAATAAATGCCCTAGCTCTCCTTTTTTGTGCAAATCCGCAATGTGACTTCTCTTTTCACTCTTGATCACTAAGAACACTCTTTTCTCACTTATAATTGCTCAAACTAGGGTTTTAGAGGGATGTATACTTTGATGGTGGTGTTTGGAATAGGTTGCAAGTGTGTAACTTTTGGTTTAAAATGGTTTTCAAAACCCTTCATCGACATCGACGCCATCTCTTATAGGGCACGCCACCACCATAGCGTGGGCACGCCGCCACCATATTGTGGGCACAGTGTTAAGTCCACTATGAGCATAAAATGCTTACAGATCAGCACTGTCCTAGTGCTGCCCGTATTGGCTCTCAGCGCCGTGTATTTGTACATATGGTGTCAACTAGTCTTTCTCCATATTTTTTCTAATTTTCATTTAACTCCCTATTTTGCACTCTCCCAGCTCTATGTATTAGTACAAAAGGCATTGGGAAAACGTGAAATACCTTCTATATATAAAGATTTCAAAAAAACTTACCCATGATTACTCAATATACCTGAACTTTACCACTCTAACTCCTTTGTTCATTTACACTCCTTGCTAAGTATGTTAAGATTTCTCCATTCCGATGAAAACTCACTCGAGAAATGGTTTTTTCCAACTCCTTTAGCATAAAACTTTTCAAAATTAGAAAAATACTTACTAAAACGTTTGGATTGTTCTATCTAATAAAAAATAAATAAGTGAAATTTAAAAACCAAAATTAAAAACTGATGGGCTGCCTCTCAGTAGTGCTTCGTTTAACGTCGTTAGCCCGACGCATGCACCACGACAAATGATCACCGTAATGCACCAAAGTTACTTCAATGATGTATCCTCGTGAAGTTCTTCATATTCTTTAATACTTTTCTATCATGCTACCATATCCTTCATAATATTTATATAATGTGGTGCAACTTTCCATGTCTTTTCGAAAGGGTTCATTTTTATAATCTTCTTTTACATTGCCGCAAAAATCCCATTTTTTTCACTATTCCATTGATCTTAAAATTCTTGTTGAAATTGTTTCATTGATACAACATGATGTCCGTTGCATAAAATTTGTACTGAGTGATCTTAAATTTTCACAGCTTTCACCTCTCATTATTCTTTTAAACTTCTCTAAATCATCACCAATATCATGTTGCATAATATCCTCAATATGAATCTCCTCTCTAACATGGTCAAGTGAATCATATTGCTCTAAAGTATCAATAATGTTGCAATCCTCTTGATTTGGATTCTCTACTTCTTCATATGCTTCATTACATGTTTCTTTACTTAGTAACATATCTTCAACTTGGTTATCCTTAGACTCAACCACAACCTCTTGTCTAAAATTTATGAATGTTGCAATTTTTTCTAAATTCTTTTCCAAATTCAAGAACGCTTGATCATCTTCTTTCTCCTTTACATTAAATGATTGCGTAAAAACCTCTAATCTTTCCTCATACTTCTTGAGATTATGCTTACTCTCTATTGCAATGCTCTTGACTTCCCACAAATCTTGTAAATCCATAAGGGTCATAATATGTTTTTTATATCCCATCCATGCTAAACCACTCGAGATTGGTTATGCATGGTATGTGGTATTGTCTTGAACAGCTTCACTTTGATAAACCAACCTAGAGATTTTATGAAGGATTTCACTATTTGACTCCTTAACATGATAGCTATACATTTTTTACATCCCTGAAACACCAAAGACAAAAAAAGTAGATCAAGTGCACTAGGGTCAATCAACTTAAAACTAAAATTAAAAATTACATTAAAGTAAAAACTCTTAACAACTTAGTAAACTAAACTAATTGTTACCACTTATTCAACAGCGCCAAAAACTTGATCGTAACCGCAGGTATAACGGTTCAATTCTAGTAATAATGTGATCAATAAAGGTTGATTACGAATATTGTTACTTTAGAAAGGTTTATATGGATATGCACTTAGTTATGTTCACTAAATTGTTAAAAATCTTTTTTGTTTTGATTTAATCTAAACTACTCTATTTTATAAAACAATGTAAATTAATGTGTATTCTTATATTGAGAAAACGTTTAGTTCACAACTTCACCTAGGTAATGAATTACTATGGTTTCCATCTCATATTTCTTCATCTTTCTTATGTATGTGCAATGCATAATTATAATAGATAGATTTCCTTAATATTCACTTCAATCCACGTGTCATGGTGAAAAAGATCCTAATGTGCAAACTAGAACTCCACTTATCGATGTAAATAATGTAAGTCTTATATATCATTAAGTTCAAATCTTTAGACTCATAAACACTTAAGTTTACTATCTATGCCTCCCTAATCAACAACTATATATCGAAGTTATATATTTTACGGTTGTGTTGTTCATATACGGCTTAAAAGCTCCTATAGCCATGGTAACTCTTAAAACCTCTAATCAACAAACATGTGATCAAGATGTTCATAGCATTACGCATAAAATCAAACACAAATTCTAACCATTTCACTTCTAAACATTATAATCATTTCATACTTCCTTTTTGCATAGTATTTATATGCCATAGGATCCATTGATCCCTAAGATAAAAGATTACTCACTCATTATCATCAAAAACACACAATTCATGTTATTCATTGCAATCAAAGATTAAATCAAATAACTTTAATTAAATAAAAAACAATACCGAATCACAACAATTGGAGTCTTCAATGTTTCTCCTTTAAAACTCTTCTCAATACTAAAATCTAATATAAAACTCTTTAATGTATCTTCCTTGGTCTATTTTAGTGGCCAATATCTTCATAACCTATCATAGACTTTGAGTTTAATACGTTTTAATGCCTATTTATATTCTAAAAGTCCTAAGAATACAATTAGTAAACCCTAATTAACAATTCAAACGAACTAGAACTCCAAAACTTTCTATTTTTCTTTCCTACGCTATATCTTTAAGTGATCCACGCTCCTTGTGTAAAGTCATAGTGCCGCCACAGTGTCAACTTGCATATGTATTTTCTCCTCTGTAGACTTGTGCCCCCTATATGACTGCCCGGTGCCGTGTGTGTAAACCCACATCGCCACCACTGCATCACCTCTTCTACATTTATTCTTTTGATCTCCACGCCTTCTCAACACCTTGTGTTCACTTCCCACGACATCACTTGTCTTCTCCATTGCGTCAAGTGTATTTGTCATGGCGTCAAGTGTGTTGTTGTGCTTTTTCTCCTCATTTCATCATGAAATCACTCATTTGTCTCTTTTATGCCTTGTAGGCCTGAAAACACATAAATAACATCAATTAGAGCTCATTTTAGGATATTTAACTAATTATACATCTAAACTAGTCCTATATATAAGTCTAATTAAGCACTTATCAACAACACTCCCAAAATCGAAAATTCTAGTTTGAATGGGGCCATGTTGAGGTGAAAATCACTTAAATACATTGAGATTGAGCTTAGGATAGATAAATCTAGGCAAGAAATTGGGATTTTATCTAAAGGATGCAATGGTTTGGCAGTGTAAATGGGTTTATGTTTGTGGCTATTTTGGGTTTTTCTTTAAAGAAATTGCAAATTAAGCCCAGCGATTCCTATCTTAAGTGGAATTATTGGGAAATTGCTACGTGATTCGGTGGGTTGTGAAGCGTAGTGACCCACCGATTTGAGTAGCGATTCCCTTGTAAATCGAATCCCTGGGGATTCGCCATTATCCAAATTTTCACTAAATTTGTTGTATACTGCTACCGATTTTTCCAGTGACTCCCAATGTTATTCCAAATAGTTCGAAAAACTAGGCCTAATACACTATTTTTGCAATTTATCTCTTAATTAACCAATATATCATTCATAAAAACTTATGTTAAGGTAGAATTGACTAAAATTTTGTAAGCTTGATTAGGATATATAACTAAATAAAGACTAGTATTAAATAAATAAATAAACATATAAATATGTAAGCAAGTAAAGAATGCAACTTCAATAAAGGCCATATAAGTAAAAACAACTCAATCACTCCCCCTTAATTGAAATTACCTACACGTTTAAATTTCAAAAATATCTTCAATATAAGAGTCAAAAAGTAAAAGAGTGAAAACATACTTAACTAAACTAAACTATACTAATAAAATTAAATAAATGTAGAATAAACATTGAATATGGGCTACCTCCTACAGAGCGGTTTTGTTTATTGTCGTTGGCTCGACTTAACCCTTCTTGAATTAGGATGGATCTCTAAACTTGAATTTAGGATTATCCACTCTAGTGCCATTTAAAAAAGTGAGTGCTTGGCCATTAATCGTCGGAGTGAAGGTTTTATTCAGAATATCGATAACTTGAGTAGTGGTTAAGAAAGGTTGTCCTAACATTAAAAGAGGATCTTCATTAATAAAATGTGGCATTACCAAAAAGTCTGTGGATACAGTGTTATTGTTGATGTGAATTGGCACATCCTTGATCACTTTTATTAGTTAAATTGAAGTTTCGTCTAGTAAAGGGAATCGTTTATAAATAAGTGAATTCAGCTCCTATTGAGTATGTAGAAAGAAATGTATGGGCATGAGATTTGCATTAGAGTTCGTATCACACTGAGCTCTGAAGTACTAAGCCTATTTGATTTTAATGTGCAAGTGTATACCTTCTGGATCATTAGGCTTTATAAGGCTTAAATTCGGTTTTTTTTTCTTATTATATTGAGATATAAAAACTTTCGTCTTGTTAATGATTATTTGTTCTCTGTTTACTTAACTCTCCATTCTTGAGTTACTTTCCTTTCTTTTGAAATGTCTTCTACTTGTTCTTTCTTTGGAATCTTTTTTTGTAGTTTCCATTGTTACTGCATTAATTGCATGAATTTCAGCATTAAAGTTATCATAATAGTTTAAGTTTAGAAAGTCATTATTATCAATTTCATTATCAAATAATTCATCATATTCTTCATAAGTGTCTTAGTTGTGTTCGTTATTAATTTTGAATTTAACAATTTTATCTTAAAATTTCATAGACATTGTTCCTTAAGAAATATCTATCTTAGTTCAAGCTGTTTTAAGAAAATTTTGACCGAATAGTACAGGCAAAGGATTGGGTAATATTGAATCCTCCATTTCCATAACATAGAAGTCAGCTGGAAATACTAAGTCATGTACTTGTACAAAGATGTCTTCTAATAATCCATACGTTTTGATAATTGTATTGTCCGCTAAAGTAAGATTAATAAGTGTATTAGTTAATGATCCAATTTTCAATGATTCATAAAGTTTAAGTTAAATAACATTGGTTAATGCTCTGAGATCACATTTAGCAAATTCAATAAAAGAATTTCTTATTATGATTGGTATGGCAAACATTCCTGAGTTGGAACATTTCTCAGGCATTATTTTTTTTAAGGATGATATTTTTTTTCCAAAATTTAAATTAGATTCTTTTAAAAAAATTTCTTTATATTTAAAGAATTCTTTAGTAACTTCATCATGATTTGATTATGTTAAAATTTCTTTAATTTCTATTTTCTTAAATGATTCAGATATGTCTTCTTTAGTTTCTTTCTCCCTAGCATTTGCTAATCATTATGGAATGGTAGAATTAGAATACATATCTTCATTCAATTCATGAATATTTTTTATGTTTTCTTGGTTAACTAATTAAGAATTTTGTTGAGATTTCTCTTACGCTTCAACTTTGGCTAAATACCATGAGTATTGTATTTCGAAAAAAATGTGTATTTTAATTGTTCAGCCATCTATTTTCTAATGGGAATGACATTAGCCATCTTCTCTTCTTCTTCTTGTTCTATTGTCTTAGGTATTTTAATTTTATTTTTACCTTATTTTTTCTTTTGTGTGTGTTTCTTTTTCATTTTTCCAAAATAAAGCGTTAAATTATGCTTGATTAGTAGGTTTTGTAGTTTGAGTAGATACTTTAGTTTGATTACTTAACTTCTTGATTTGTAGGGTCATTTGATTTAATTGATTTTTCAGCTTGTTAATAGACGTATCAATTTTTATTTGGTTTTGAGAAATTTGCATAAAGTTTTGATGACTTTGGGTCATAAAGTTATCTAATATTTGTTCTCAATTTGACTAAGTAGGTTAAATAATTTGTTGAGGTTGTTGAATTGGAGTAGGTTGTATTGGTGCTCTTGGTGTATAAGTGGTATAGTTTTGATTTTGTGGATCGTAGTTAAGATTTGAATTTGGTTTTCCAGTTTAGTAATTGTTGTTATTATATTGATTTCTTGGCGAACCAAAATATTAGTTCATAACCGCATTGACTTCTTCATTATTATCTACTTGTAAAGTAGGAAACACACTTCATTAAAAAATCTACATGGTTTCACTTGATTTTATCTATCTTTTAGTAGTAGTTTAACCACGTTAGACAATTCATCAACTTTTTCATCAAGTTTATTACTTGTTTTATTATTAACTTCATAAACTTTTTCTTGGTGTATCGTTCTTTTCACCATATTGTTTAGATTGTTTAGTCATCTTATTAATAGCTTCTTAATAATGATCCACCACATATGGGGTCTAATAGTCTTTGTTCAAAATGAACTACTCCTTTATAGAAATATTCTAATAAAACTCCTTCAAAATTAATTAAAGTTTTCATCATCTTTCATTTTCACAACTGTGATTTGTCTTTTATAAGTACTAATTTTTATTCCAGGCATATATTGATCTAGGAAACTTCTAACATTTGAGACTATGTGGTTATAGAATCTTGAGGAAGATAAAACAACAAATCTTGTGCTTGATCTTTCAATACAAAAGGAAAAGCTTTAAGTTTGAGGTTTCGCCCCATTGACTTTGTGTTGTTATTACCTCACAAATTTTTGTGGGTCTTCATTGTC
The DNA here is from genome assembly GCA_039657325.1 of Stephania cephalantha. Taxonomy (NCBI): domain Eukaryota; kingdom Viridiplantae; phylum Streptophyta; class Magnoliopsida; order Ranunculales; family Menispermaceae; genus Stephania; species Stephania cephalantha. The sequence goes on along the minus strand of CM077578.1, from coordinate 25,023,349 downwards.
CTTACTATAGAAGTTAGGTAGAGCACTACTGAATCCATATCTAAGTTCAAATTCGGGAAATCCCTCAGGATAGGCAATACACATTGGCTCATAAGGAGTGATATTTTAGTTGGCTTGCCTTAAAAGTAAGTTCTCTAAAATCATTATTGTTGTTAATATTAATGTTATTATTGGCGTCCATTTTGATAGTTTGGTGTTCTCTACGTCTTTGTTGTCTTAAATTACTTTTAAATGTCCTGTCTACCTTAGGATCAAACGGATGTACAGATCCCGTGGAATTAGAACGACGAAGTGGATAGACCGTACAACGTCTAAAACTCTAAGGAAGATTTGTTTAAATCCCATGCAATGGCGCCAACAGTTGACACGTTCGAGCGTGTACAATAAGTTTCCGATATATCCTTTATTTGAAGAAGTGATAAGTGGGATCGCCTCCACAGAGATTTGTCAAACTTCTCTAGAAAAAGGTCTTGTAAAGGTTTTTATTAATTTTAATTTAATTTAATTAATTTAATTAAAACAGAATTAAAAATCACTTATCCAATCTATAATATAATATAATAAATAACAAAACTAATTAAACTAACTTAACTATCACAATTCAAATTCACTCATATTCAAATCAAATAAATTCAATAATAAATAAATATCTAAATAAACTTCTAGAATAATGAAATATCAATTTGTTTTCCATCCAAACGTGATACATCAATCATATAGTTATGAGCATACTTCATAAAGTACCATAAATCATTAAGCTCTAATCATAACTAAGTAAACAACCTTTGGCCAGCTATTAGTTCTCCTTATACCGATGGAAAAGCCATGTTCTAATTTTATTGAGCTAACTCATTTGAATACACAAAGACATTAACTTTATGCAATTAAACCGCATTACACTTTATGAAAACTTCGAACTACAAAACCTAACACCTTCGAAAAGCCACTTCAACATTAGATTTAGATCTCGAATTCACATAGAACATCTAAACGATATCACCTTTCAAATAATCCTAGTTACTATTTAAAACTAGATAATACATTCAAATATCACAATAAACATTATAGACTGTGCATGTAGTACAAAGTTCATGATTAAAATTATTAAATAAAAATATATTAAATCAGTGAATCAAAGAATACGATTGGTTTATAGCATTAAGCACATAATTATCTCACTATAACTACATTGCAAAACAGATCTAGTTCATGTTCAGACTTTATTTAGATTGATAAACTACTCGCTCATATTAATAATAACATTGCAATAATGTAAATAAAAGATAAACATAAACACCTTTGAAATAAATACTTTCAATATTCAAATCTTCTCCAAAAGTAATAAACAATAAAGCAATAACCTAAAACAATAAACTATGACTCTATAGTAATGAAATATGGATCTAAGTACTCAAGAGCAACTGATTTGATAACTCTAAGGCCATACATATAGTATTCTAGGTATTATATATCTCAAACTAACTCAAACGTCTCGTGGTTATCTAAAGTTCTCAAAATCGAACCCAACGATTCCTCGGCATTTCAAGTTTAAGTGAAATCCCTAGGAGAATCCTTTAAAAAGTGGTATTGGTTTCCACCGATCTGAGTAGTGATTCTTGTGTATATATGAATTGATTAGGAATTGTTGGACTTGAATTCCATATTTTTTTCTTCGCTTGATGATTTTTTGCATACTCTTTCCACTTGATTAACTCATTCATAATCTTCCCTTTTTACTCCATTTCTTCATATATTCAATTTATCACCTAAAATGACAAAAATAATAGAAACCTCGTGTAATATAGTCTTTTACATCTAAAATTACTATAAAATGTACTATAAAAATGTCTTATTATTGACTTATCAAATATCCCCGAAAATAATATTTTGTTATCCCGAGTAAATGAATACTCTCAATCATATTCTATTTTCTTCCTTCGTTTTGATTTCATAATTATTTACTCTTATTCTCAAATAGAAATTATCTTTCAATAGAAACATATTGTTGGGGCATGTGGCCTAGGTCAATCTATAAACACTATTTATCTTATAATTTTAGTAAATAAAATAGAGGTTTTCGTTTACTATTTTATTATTAGTGATTGCATGTTTACCTTATAATAAGATCCATGAATATTTCTAGAAAAATCCTAAATGTCCATAGTCAAGTCATTATACTAGGAACTATAATGAGTTAAGACTAGTGTGAATCTTGATTGATGGTCATGTGATGATCATGCATATAAGTATATGAATCGATATCATGAGTACTTGTTAGGAAACAAGGTACTGGATTGACTCGCTATGATAACGCCACATAGATTAAGTCATAGGTGTTACTCATGATAGATATATCATTTAGTCCATGACTTGAGATTACCATAGACTTAAATACTAGGAGCATGGTAATTCAACACAATCAAACGTTATCTTTAACCAGACGATTATAAAGATTGTGATTGATTATCATGTGAATAATATGTGAAGGTGTGTAATCAAGATAGAATTGTCCATCTCATATAGAGAGAGATATTAGTGGATCCCTCAATATGTTAGATTGTTAAATGGCTAAGTCTAAGTGAATTGATATGATAATTGTCATTTGAATGTTTTCAGTCAACGAAAAGATCTAGACTAAATTGAACATTAAGGGTGAGTTTCCATGCCTTATGTTTAATCAAAGGATTTCCCACGACAAAAGAATATGATATTTGTTATTCATTAGTTTGTATCGATTCTTATATTCATGCTACTTGGGTTGTCATAATGCCTTTCTAGAGACTGTTTATGACTTGTGTACCAAAATGGTTTTGGTTCACTACCAACGTCTCATGAACCTATTGGGTTGCGTACAAAGAATGGCTTTACGCAATTTCAATTAGTTCAAAGTAATGAATTTTATATGATATAATTCATGATATGAAAGCTCTTACAATTTGTTATATGATAATATGTGTAATTTGCTTGAATTGCCTAAATACAATACTTGTATTATGAATAGGTTTTTTAAGTGAGCTTATCAACACATATAAATAAACGTTGAAACCCAAAAAATGAAAAAGATTTTCTTTTTACTATTTTCGTTTTTACTATTTTCGAGTTCTCTAGATTTTGGGTGAGAAAGAAAAACATTTTCAATCACTCTTGGGGCTAGCACACTAAATTGTGGTCATCGTTCATGTGTGGATTTTCGATAAAGGATGCGCGCTTGAACGTCTTGGAGATTAATCAATCAGAGAAGGAAATCATGGATTAAGGTATGGTTTACTTATATAGATTAACTTTAATGGAACTTATTTTTGATCCTGTTATTTCCAAAAATTGTTTTGAGTTTTTCGCTGCGTATGAACCCTAAAATTGATGGTTATGTGATGATCATGCGTATAGGGATACAAATCGATATCTTAAGTACTTGTTAGGGAACAAGATACTAGACCAACCCAATATGAGAGCACCACAGGATTCAGTCATAGCTGTTACTCTTAATAGGAATATCATTTAATCATTCGACTTAAGATTACCATATACTTCAATATTATGAGCATGGTAGTTTGACACAATAAAATGTTCTCTTTAATCAGATAATGATAAAGATTGCAATTGGTTACCATGTGATTAATATGTAAAAGTGTGTAATCAATAAGGAATTTGTCCATCTCGTATATAGAGAAATATTAGTGGATCCCTTAATATGTTAGACTGTTAAATGGCCAAGTCCAAGTGAGTTGATATGATCAATGTAACTTGGATATTTTTAGTTTACCTAAAGATCGAGACTAGTATGATTGAACATTAAGGGTGACTTTCCATTCCTTATGTTTAATCAAAGGATATGGCACGAAAAATGGATATGATATATGTTATTCATTAGGTTTTTATCGATTTTGATATTCATACTACTTGGGTAGTCATAATGCCTTGCTAGAGATCGCTTATGACTTATGTACCCAAATGGTTTTGGTTCACTACCAATGTCGCATAAACCTATTGGGTCGCATACAAAGAATGACTTTCCCCAATTTCAATTCGTCTAGAATAATAAATTTTACATGATAAGATACATGACATAAAAACCCTTAAGATTTGTTATATAATAACTCATTAATAAGGTGTGTGTGTAATTTGCTTGAATTGCCTAAATACGATAGTTATACTACGAATAGGTTTTTAAAGTAAGATTATCCATACATATAAATGGACGTTGAAACTCCAAAACGAAATAAGATCTTTTTTTGCCATTTTCGTGTTCTCTATATTTTGGGAGAGAAAGAAAAATATTTTCTATCTCTTTTGGTGCTAGCACTCGAAATTGTGGTCACCGTTAGTGTGTGGATTTCTAATAGAGGATGAAAATATATAGTTTACTTTTGTAGATCTAGTTTAATAGAACTTCATTTTTATCTTTTTGGGGTTTCTGAAAAATTGTTTTGAGTTTTTTGTTGTGTATGAACCCCAAACCCAATATAAAACTCTGATACTATTGTTAAAGTTTTTAAAACTAGAGGAATCGGGGAGATTAACGAATCAATAATGAACAAATAAACACACATCAAAACTAAACACAAAATTGATATCGAGTAAGACTTGAATATCTTCCTCTACGAGGCTTGGCCTAATCAATTAAACAAATTAATAATGTGAACAACCACTATAATGATCTCTTATTTTCACAAAACTCAAGTAATAAATGATGACCTACACAATGAAGATCTTGAGTATTTGTAGACCCAGTTTACCTACTCTATCTAGGTATTCTATCCTAACTAAAATACAACTCAGAAAACCCCCTCAATCTCCAATTATGATTTTTGTTGGAATCATCTAATGTTCAACAACTAAGTCTTATATTCCTTCAAGAATCTTGACTTGTCGCTTCCATAAAGATCTTCAATTATTTATGCATCTTTCTCTCAAATTTTATGTATGTAATCCATCTCGAAGTTCTCTCCATGCAGTATCAAACTTCTTCACTATTGTAAACAAATACCGACAGTCGCTCTATTACAGTATATAACTCTTTCTTAATACCCGCTTCGACTTTAGTTCTATTTTCGTCTTCGACTCCGACCTTTATAGTGTAATCTTCACTTGAGTTTGCATTTTAGTATATCACTGAGTTGTATCTACACTCAAAAATCTTGCGGAGTCAGGCTTCCATCTTCATTGTAGAATTTACCTAACTAACTTAACTCCTATTTTAACGACATACTTCATGCATGTCAAAAGTGTAATGGCTTAATTATTGTAATAGTGTGACCAAATTACGTTAAATACATATATCATCCTCAGTGAAAGGTGTATTGCACTTACTATACTTAGTCAGAATTACTCCAATGCTAAGGAAATCCCTTTTTAATTTGATTTTTTAGCTAAACTTATCTGATCTAATCTAATCAATGTAAATACTTTTAAACTCTTATATTAAAAATATCTTAGTTCACAACTTTACCTAGGTAATAAATAACTATAATTTTTAACTCACTTTCGTCATCTTTATTATGTGTGTGCAATGTTTAATTAGAATCGACAAATTTCCTTCAAATCCACTTCAACCCACCGTCATGATGGAAAAGATTCTAATGTGAAAACTAGAACTCTACCTATCGGTATGAATAACGTAAGCTCCACATTGCTTTAAGTTCTAAATCCTTAAATTCATAACCAATTAAGTTTAATCCCATGTGCCTCCCTAATCAATAACTATCTATCGATGTTATATATTTTACGATTGTATCGTCCATATTCGGCATAAAAGCTCCAATGGCTGTGATAACTTCTAAAACCTATTGTAAACAATCACGTGATCTAGATGTTCATAGCATTACGCTCATAATCAATATAAATTCTAACAATTGCACTTTTCAACTTTATAATCCATTCATACCATATGATCCATTAATCCCTAAAATTAATGAACAACTCACGCATCGTTGAAATAAACATGCACATAATAGTATACATTGAAAAAAAGATTAAATGAATAAATTTAATTAAATCGATAAAAATAATATCGAATCACTACATGCGAGCCTTTAATGTCTTCTTTTCCATAAATATTCTTAATACTCATGAATAAATAAAAAATATGTTAATTTATTGCTCTTAATCACCATTGGTAGTTTTGTGTATGTTTATCACATTCTAATACATATTTACACTCTTAAGACATTTTAAAAAACAATTAGAAACCCTAATAGAAAATTCTACACGAAATAAAACTCTAACTTTCCATTTTTTTTAGTATCAACTTTATCACTTAATGATCTAGTGCTATGCGTGTAATGCGAAGGTGTTGTGATAAATTTGGCCACTTTGTATGCTTTTTCTCCCATTTTGTAGACTCAACGCCCTTTGTAGTCGTTCCGAGCAAAAGTGTGTTTTACTAAGTGTTATTACTATTACTACTACTAAAGTTCATATTCATTTCACATCATCATGGAGTATCCTTTGATCCAAATAAGTTCAAGTTAATAATCTATTCAAGAGCATTTCTTTGCAAAACCTTATATTTTCAAAAACATGTAGCCTTAACAACACATACAATTCATTTTCGAAACACCAAAGTAGTGGACAACCAAAACCATTACTACTTAGAAGTTTGTTTCACCTCGACACTAAAGTAGCATGTGTACAATCTCATGATTTCTTATAAAGCTCAAAAATTCACATATAAGTATAGATCAAACTAGTTTTTTAGACTTTAGCACTTCAAGAGTGAATAGGACTTAATTTAGTTGGAAAGAAAGCTTAACTCAATTAAGCTACTTGTTCTCGGGCTAAATCTTTTATTTGAAGAGTTTTGTTTTAACTTTCGCATTTATTTTCAGTTATTTTTATCTGTCTTTTCTTTTCTCCACATATATTTTAGTTGCATGGTCCCTGTTCTATTTCATATGGATTCCATTTTTCTCTTTTTTTCCAACCATCAAGTTCTTTGCTCTTTTTCCAGTAGAATTTGTAGGACTCTCTATTTTTATGTAAAACTCTTGTTAGCACTTCTCACTTTCACTCTATCATGCATGTTTTAACTTCAACTTTTTCATTAAAAATCATTCCTATTTCTTTCCCTCTTAGTACAAAGTTTTTATTTACTTTTTATATTCTCAAGTAAGATTCATACTTATCATAAAATTCCTTAGAGATCTAACTTTTTTCACAAAAAATGTTCTAATATTCTTCTTGCTTTTGTTTCAAGTTAATGGTCTTCCCTAACTCTAGGTTTCTAATCATGAAATCATACCGTTGTTTTCCACTCGGGAAATGCCCTATAGAGTAATCTTAGTTATTACTTCTATAATTATTTTCAATAACTATAGACATAGAACTAAATACTTTATATTAAGGAACACATTGGCCACTATGCACTTAACATAGAGAATTTCTAGTTGTAATAAGCACAAACACTTTTTTTATCCATGATTGACGTGTATGAATCAATTTAAAGCACTAAGTACATGATTCCATAATTATAACTACATAACAATCCAACGTATATTATATACTTAGTGTTTGTTAAGATTAATAAACTACTCACATATGCGGGAAAAAAACAACACTAATACATAATTAAAAGACATAATTAAGTAAATAAATACCTTTAAATCAAAGTTCAGATGTTTCTTCACATATAGAACTTAATAAAAGAGAAAAGATGAAGTAAATAGTAGTTAAAGAGTTATTGGAGAAAGTTATTTCGAAGCTTTCTAGTCCTATATATAATTCCCCTAGGAATACATATCCCAGCTAAACACAAATTCCTCATATTAATCTAAAAAAACCTTCACTGACTGTCGCGTCCCGAATTTCTAAAACCTAGTTTAATTCTTTAATAATGATTAGTGACCCATGACGTGGGTTCCACATCAAGATACGTGCATTGATCAAGGCGAGAGGGACGAGGTATATGTTATATTTGTTATGGTGCATGCCTAGTGTAACATATGTGTGTAGGCTATTAAGTCACTCCTACTTGTGTATAGATGTCGAGATGTGAGTGGAGATGTGCTTTGAGATGCGTGTTGTCGTGGGACTGGGGTAGAGAGTGATGTGATGAGTTAATTTTAAGCTTAGTTTAGATTATAGAGTAGAAATAATGTTGTTGTTGATTTTATATTAAATATACCTAAATTAGTAATTTAAAACAATAGTCATTTAATATTCCTCGAGATACGTATTAACACATCTGAAAACTAATTAAGTTTGACATTGGTGTTAGTAGGAAGAAATTTGTTAAGAGTTAGTTGGAAATGTGTCAAGTTGAAGGCCATTAAATACTTCTCGATATATGTATGTCATAAAGATCAATGGCTATCAATCAATCTTAACTAAATAAAACTTGTCGGAGAAGGAGAAAAATATCACCAAGACTTGTTGAGGAAAATTTGGTGATTTTGATGTGTTCATCAATTAGGTAATTTACTTACACTAGCAACTCAGCTTAAATTGATATATTCATGATCTAAATTAAACGTGGTTGTTATTATGTTGTTAATGGTGTCTTGGGTCTTTAGAGGTGTTGTAAAGAGATCGCAAGGTGTTGGAAGTTGGCCTTAGGTTGAAAAGTGCAGAATTATGAGTTTTCCAGCACATAGTGCGCTAGGTATGATCAACTAGCACGCTAACTGCGTATAACACACTAGAGAAACTTGATAGTGCACTAATGAGGTCATTAGCGCGCTTGGTAGGTTACCCAGCGTGCTCGGTGCTATGACACTCTAAAATCTAAAATTCTTAACTTAAACTTTAACACTATTAACATGTTCCATACCCTAACAAAAGTTCTAAACACATTCAAAAACAATTTTAATGATATTAGTAACCTAGGGAAGAATCTCGGGGGTTCGGATATTGGTTTTGAGGTGTCGAGAGGCTGAAATAGCTAGGAAGTTTGCACAGATTGTAACTAAACTAATTGAGATATTTATTTGCATTTCATTCATTTTTTTCATTCAATTCAGTCCTTTAGAATGATTTGCCTATTGTACTCTAGATATCATACTTGTTTCCTTTCTCATTTCATGAGTTTGATATCATGGTATTGACTATTGATTAAATAGTCACTAGAAAAAAAAACTGATCAGAAACAAAAATTTCCATTGCTGATTAGAAAAAAAATTCCGTTTCTAATTTAGTTCTGCAATGGATTAGAGACGAAATATAGTTCGTCTCTAAAATTGTAGTCACTAATTATTCAGCAACAAAAATATGGTTTCGTTGCTGATTTCTGACGTATTTGAGATGAAATTAGAGATGGAACAGAGATGGAACATAAATAGACATTTATCCAAGGTGAATGCTTTTGCTTGCATTCCGTCTCTATTCCGTCTCCGATCAGAGACGGTTCAGATATGAATCAGAGATGGACTTCAAATTTGACTCATTTTCTTACTTAAATGCAGTTGCTGATCCGTTACTAATTTGCAATGAAATAGCAACGGAATTCAGGCATTCCGTTGCTAATCCTTTGCAATTTAGAGATGGATTAGCAATGGAATTCATGCATTCCATTGCTAATCCGTCTCCATTCCGTTTCTAAACTCAGTTTACCTAGTTTTTTTTGCTTAATTTCTCCTGCAATTATTTCGCAAATTAGAGACGGATTAGCAACGGAATCCATGAATTCCGTTGCTAATCCGTCTATATTCCATTTCCACGCCTAATTTTTTTTAAATGGACACCAGAATTAAATTCTCTGAAACTTCTAAACCTGGACAACAACAACAATAGGGCATGCTCCATTGCCTGTACCGCCTCCAACAAGTCCTTGGGGGTGCTAACATCCCCAAAAAAGCAAAATTTCACATACATACAATAATCAACAATATATATCAACAACAAAGATTCAAATGAGAAAATAAAACATACAATTTGACATTAAAAAAAGATTTACATATCCACAAAAGTTAGTCAAGCATAATAGATATCTAAGATACCTAAGTATCCACAAAAAAACTACCAATCCCCTTGTTCTACAATAACCGTAAAAACACCTAAATATCATAAAAGTGTTCATCCCTCGTTGTCCTCTAAATATGTACAAAAGAACTACCAATCTAAAAGTTCTATAAACAACTATAAAAGATATCTAAGTTTCCTCAAATTGTTTATCCCCTATAACTCAGTCCTCTAAATATCCGCAAAAGAAGAATTACCATTTCAAAAGTTATATAAACTACCATAAAAGATACCTAAGTATCCCCAAGTTGCTCTTCTCTCGTAACCTAGTCGTGTATCTCCCGATCAACATTGTTCTGTCGCTATGGTGGATCGGTGGAATATATTTGTGCGTACATCTCATGAGGCAGTGGTGGCGAAGATAGGCTCGCTCCATCCATGGTCATCCTGAACTGCCTCTGCATAAACGCCACAACATGTCGTAATTGCTTAACAACATTATCGAACTCCGAACATGGCACCATCGACGGCACTTAGGATGTGCAGCACCAAGATCTGAATATATTTTCTTCTTTCTCCCTAATGACCAGAGACCATAGACACGCCCTTTGGGAAACTCACCCGCCGACATCGTAGTACATTGCCTCATCAACCACCTGTCGGTCCGGTGTAGCCTGGGTGTGCTCCTGACGTCTCCTCTGGAGCTGAGCCTGCATAGATCAACAATAAAAAACTAAAACGATATGTTTTTAGGTAAAGTTACTGCAATTAACCTCATATTTCTATACTTACATAGCACCGCTCTTATCTAGTATCTTTGAATGTCACCCCGTCGTGATTTAAGGTGTAAAGATACAAATACATTTCATTTACGGTAAGTGGCGTCTCAGATGTACAAGTCTGCACACCAAAGTTATAAGAATGTTAAATATGAGGACGCATACATACTTAGTGTCTCTGACTTGAGGACGCATACATACTTAGTATCCCCAAGTTGGACAAAACATTCAATGTCAACTAATAGTAGGTCAGCACACTTGTATTAACCAAGCACAAATCAATTGCATAGAAGTGATATAAAATGAACTGAAGTGAATGAAATATGTACTACGCAAATGAGTTAAACTAACATCAATGTGTATGTAAAAAATAAGATTAAAAGCAAACACAAGCATAGTGAACAAGTGCAGAAAGGAAAAATATAAACAAGAGTATAAAAACACTTATCAATCTTTCACTGGTTGTCATAAAAGACATCGAGCCCTCACCGTTCTTTGAGACTCCAGTCCTAAGTCCTTCAACCTCAGTGTTCCTATTCAAAGATGCCTGCCTAGACCAGGCAAGAAATTCATCGCTCTCTCAGTACTCCAATTATCTCCTCCACGGCTCATATGTAAAAAAGTTTGGCTGGACACGATTCTTCTTCAACTTATGCATCAATGCGGTGTACCTGATGCTTACATGCATGTCTTATGCCACACGAATGAGATCCTCGTGAATCGTGTCGTCCCATCAAAAATATACTTATAAAATGGCGAGTGCAATTCTTATGAGAAGGAAAAACTTGTATAACAACAAATCCTAAGACATTTTTTGTTCTTGCTTACCTGCCATTGGCGCAAGTAGTAATCCTTATAATGATCCGGTACTAACGTCCGATAATACCTTTCTAGAATCATCCACCTCTTTAAAACTTTTGTCATCCTCCATGCACAAGCATGAGAAGGATGCAATCCCCTATGTATCATTAAAATGCATAAATTAAAAACAAGTTTAATCGTTTACATGGATAATTAGAAATAAGTTAATTAATCAAATACAGACTTACGTATTATCCACAATTAGTGTGATCGGGATCCTATGCACGTGAGGGGGGTCAGCCCCTCTCCTCTGAGGTGTTTACAGAGCGCTTGTTGCCTACATGTCTTAACTAGCAAACTCTCAAGGCTAGTTTAATGAAATTGTGACACATGGATTAGTTGATCAAACTAGTACTTCCTTTTTCACCATATCTTTGAACTTCTCAACACACACCAATGATCTGAAATGACCAAAAGCAGAGGTAGCTAGCACACCAAAGTATTGAGGAATGAATAAGATCTTTTTTTGTTTAGAGGCCTTGTCGATGGCCTCAGCCTCATCAAGAGTCATCTCTGAGGAGTCAGAGGAAACCTTCTTATCATCATCAACCTTCTTCTTGCCCTTGGCGGTTTTGGCTTTCTTAGAAGAACCAGTGTGCCCAACTGATTGTCATCGTTAGACGACCCCTGATTTCACCCGTGTTCTCTCTGAAGGAATTCTAAGATCTAAAGTTGTAACAATTTGAAGTTTATTTGTAGGAGCATTATAGTAAATGCCATTTGTCTCCAATGTTGGAAGATTAGCAGTTGCAGTATAGTCACCTTAGGAAGTATAAGAAGAGTGTTGAGCCTTTCTTGTAGTAACTTGAAGTAAGAAAGATGAGAAATTGGCAGAGAAGGAAAATAGGTCATAGCGAGAGATAGGACCTTGAATTGGGAAGATCGATTGGTGAAAATAAGGTATTATCGCAAAATCAGCAAAGATTAACCTAAATCTAAACATAAATCTCCCTTAAATCTGCAAAAATTAATCCGTTGTGACTAATGGCACAAAATTTACTCCCCTCAACTAGTTCATAATGGCTAGTTTTTACTACCGACTTAACTAGAGAAACATGTGTTGCATGTAATGCTAAGTGGCAATTTCTCGGTCAAATACGAAAGCAGCTTAGAACAAAATGCCAAACACATAGATATCTACATGAACGCACATAACTACCAGGTTGCAATAAGAACCCTTACTAGTGAGAGTACACGCAATGTCATTGCGTAACCTCTTAAAAGTCCGTGTTCAAGAGCCTTTGTAAAAATATTAGCTAACTGTCTTTTAGTAGGAACATGTTGAAAATAGATTAATTCTCGCTCCACTAGATCCCTGATATAATGATGACAAATAGTAATATGTTTCGTCCTAGTATGTTGGATTGGATTCTTCAAAATATCAATGGCATTCTTATTATCACAGTAACTGTTAACTGAGATAAAGTAATACCATAGTCTTGGAGCATTTGTTGCATCCATATTAGCAGCGTACAACAACAGTTAGCAGCAATATATTCAACTTTAGTAGTAGATAGCAAAATGCAGTTATGCTTTTTGCCACTCCAAGCAACAAGATTAGAACCCATGTAGTAACATCCAATTGTAGTTCTCTTTCGATCATCAATATTTCTAGCCAAATCAGCGTCACTATACCTGATTAAATTACTTGCACCTGCCCTTAGTAAAAAGTATACAAAACTCAATTGTACTATGCATATAACGCATAATCCTTTTTACAGCAACAAGATGAGACACCTTTAGACATGCCTGATAGCGAGTATAAACCCCATTAATGAAAGCAATATCTGGTTTGCTTGTAGTAATATATAATAAACTACTAATCATGTTTCTATATAATGAAGGATTGACATCAACACCTTTGTCATTATTATGAATCTCCTCACTAGAGCTCATAGGTGTTCGAATAGACTTAGCAGTGTCCAATCCAAAATGCTAAATAAGAGATTTAGCATATTTATTTTGAGATATGAATATATTGTCTTGAGACTATGTAATCTGCAGACCTAAGAAGTATGCAAGATCTCCAACCATGATCATCTCAGATTCTTTCTTCATTAAATTGACAAACTCTGAAGCTAGCTTTGTAGATGTAGCCCCGAATACAATATCATCGACATAAATTTGCGCAACCACAAACTTTTTATTCTGCCTTTTAAGAAACGGGGTCTTAACAGTAGACCCAATGTTGTAACCTTCCTACAGTAAATAGGTAGTCAACCTTTCATACGACGCCTGTTGTGCTTGCTTCAGTCCATAAAGTGCCTTCTTCAGATGATTGACATCATTAGGTTTATCATGAATCTCAAATTCTTTAGGTTGTGCAACATAGACTTCTTCTTGTAAAAACCCATTTGGGAAAGCACTTCTAACATCCATTTATTGTAACTTGAAACCTTTGTTATAAGGAATGGCTAGCAGTAGACGAATAGGTTCCAATCTAGCAACTAGATCAAATGTCTCATCAAAATAAATACATTCAACCTGTATGTATCCTTATGAAACTAATTTGGCTTTGTTGCAAACAATAACACCATTCTCATATGTCTTGTTGCAGAATATCCAATTAGTACTAATGATATTACATTAGTAGGTTGTGGAACAAGCTCCCATACATCCTCTATAACAAACTCATTGAGTTCCTTTTACAAAGCATTCACCCAATATTCATCCATTAAAGCCTCCTTAAGATTTTTAGGCTCAACCTAATATGTAAAACATGCGAAACGAACCATATTCTTGTACTCAACAAAAGGAATATCTCTAGTTTACATTTGATCATTAACTGAGCCAATAATTTGCTCAATTAGATGATCTTTCAGCATCCTTGACTATGGAGCAACAGATGTAAACAAGTTATGTAGTAGTAGGTGATTTTGGATCATCATAATCATTATCATTTTCATCATCAGATGGAGTAGTGATATTTGAATTAGATGGTTTAGTAGTAGGTTTAGTAATAGGTGCTGAGCTAATTGGTGTTGGCAGCTCATCATCATCATCATCCTTATGAAATAATAATTTTTTTTGTTTTTGCACAATCATCAACTATAACCTTAATAGATTCTATCACGGTCGTAGTTCACATATTGTAGACTCAATAAGCTTTACTATTTTGAAAATATCCAAGAAAGATTTCGACATTAATTTCGAAATAAAACTTTCCCAAATGATCTCTATCATTCTATATGAAACAGGTACTACTAAAAACATGAAGATGTTAGAGAGATGGTTTTCTGCCTTTCCTCATTTCATATGAAGTTTTTATAGTCAGTGGCCTGAAATAAACTCTGTTGATTATATAGGTAGTAGTATTTACTACTTCCCCCCAAAGATTCATAGGCATATCTTTCTTAGCTAGCATGACCCTTGTCATCTCCTGAATTGCATGATTTTTCCTTTCAACAACACCATTCTACGATGGTGTCTTAGGAGCAAAAAATTCATGCATAATCCCAAATTTAGCACATTGATCAAAAAAATGTCGATCTTCAAACTGTCTTCATGATCACTCTGAACTCGATCAATGGATACATCCTCATTACTTTTCCCATTCAAAAGTTGATAGTTAACTTCTTAAACTCATCAACTGTTTCTGCTTTATCATGTAGCAAATGAACCCAATTGAATGTTGAGTAGTCAATAACAAAAACAACAACATACTCATTCTCCCAAGACTTCAACTTGCATTGGAACAAACAAGTCCATGTGCAATAATTCTAATATACATGAAGTCCGTATGTCATTGAGGCCAACATGTGAAAAAGAACATTGTTTACTCCTTTGACATGGCTCACAAATAGAATCATGCTAAGAGGATAGTTTAGGAATACCTTTTACATCATTATAGATAGCATATTATGAAGTTGCTTGAAATTAAGATAACCTAGCCTTCAATGCCAAAACTCTGTATTAATAAGAGAAACATAGTTGCACATAACTTGTAGCTTGTGAGGCGATACAACATCATGAGGAGAGCATATTCTAAAGTTGCTTGAAATTAAGATAACCTAGCCTTCTATGCCGTAGCCATTGTTTGATATCCGCATCCAATACATGATGCATTGTCTTTCTTCATTGATTATTTAACAATGATCTTTAGTAAAGTCAACAAACAACTCCTGATCCCACTGTTGATTTATACTGATTAAGTTAGATTTCAACCCATTAACATGTAAAACTCAATTAAGATTCGGTAGTCCCACAACATTAAGAGTTCATTTGCTTATAACCCTGCCTTCTTTTTTGTCACCAAACGTAACAACACCTTTCCTAAACGATTCATAATTTTTAAGAAAGCTTTTGTTACCAGTATCCAAATACCATAACTTAGTCATAGTTGTTGAGATTTACGGATGCGTTATCATTGCCTTATAAGATTTAACTTTCTAAACTTTCTTAGATATTTTCTTCTTCTAAAGTGCAATCAGATCTTTAAACATCTTATAGCATCTTGGTTGAATCTGACCAATAATCCTATAATAATGACATGCAAGAAGAGATTTGTTGTTAGCCATAATAGTCACCTTTTTTGCATTTGCAATAGCAACCTTCTATGGCACAATTTTCCTTGCCTTTGTTGTATCAACTTGAGTCTTATTCGATTTACTCTCATTGATTATAGTGGCTTTGATAAAGACGGTAGGTGCATTTGCAGATCCCTTTATATAGCCAAAACCACGCGTAACTCATGATGATTAAGCAGTTTGTAGCATTATGTTTAATTTCTAAGAACTAGATAGTAACCTTGCAACAGCAACAACCTCATAATCAGAAAGAACATTTTTCAGTTTAGAGATCCCTCACATTTTTTTCAACCTCAACCTCTTTTAACAATAAATGACACATCATGTTTCTATTTTAAGAGTCTTATAATCTTATTTGACAGAGAGCAGTTTCATCTTCAAGTAAAAGTTTTGATCATAAAGAGATGTCGATTTCGCGAACAATAGATTATAAGAAGCCTAATGATACTTTGCAGAATCATCATCATTGACAGCAGCAGATATATCCTTGGCTTATTTCTTATTTTTTTATGTTAGACAATATGGAATTAAGTTCAGAAACACCGACAGCAGATGGAAAAGCATCAACAGTTTTTGACTCTATCAATATAACAATGCATGCAGGAGTTGAATCATTCGACTTTTTATCAGTGTCTTTTGAGTCATCATCACTCCAAGAAGTATTCAAAGAATTTTTCTTCTCGTAAGTAGGACATTCAATCTGAAAATGTCCAACTTCTCCACACTCATGACACTTGATGCCTTTAAGATAATTCTTTGCATTTGTCTTCTTATTATTTGTAGAAGACTTATTATTGTCATTACCTTTCTTGTAATTAGTTTCAGCATAATTTCTCTTATAGTTTTTTAGAAATTTGAATATCTTTTTTGCCATTACAGCAAAATCATCTCCAATAGAGACATTAAAAATAGTAGTCTCAACACGATAAGCATTCTTAGAAGAATTGGCTTTTTTAAACATATTCATCTTATATGTTTGCAGAGAACCCATTAATTCATCAAAAGACATCTTAGTAATATCACGACACTCTTCAATTGCAGTAATCTTTGAGTCAACTAATGACAGAAGAGCACGAATAGCATGTCACAACACTCTTCAATTGCAGTTATCTTTGAGTCAAATCGTTAAGGAAGAGCACGAAGAGCATGTCATACTAAGTGCTCGTCAATATATTTTTCTCCAAGTTGAAAAGCTTGATTAGCAATGCCCCAAAACGACATTTGAAATACCAATATCTTCTTCCTCTTTCATCTCAAGACGATCAAGCATAAAACTTAACTTTTACAACTTGGAAATTTTGACAGAATTCGTAACTTCAAAGATTGTCTTCAAAACATCCCTTGCTTGCTTTGGAGTAGTGCAATTTGTAATCAATTTGAAGCGTTGAGCATCAACAACATTGAAGATAGAATTGATTGCCCTATGATTGACAACCTTCTCCTTCTTCTCGCCATCTGTCCATAGAGATGCAGGTTTTGAAACAGCCTTATGATGGGCATGCTGCAAGTATAAAAACTCGCTTGTAGATAAAGTGTAATCAACTAACATTGATTAGGGATATCATCTTAAGGAAAAGGTTTTTTGCACTAGTTGATAATTACATATTTAACTTGAACTATTGTTAATAAATTCTATTTTTCTTGGTTGTATACTAAAATAAACTATCTAACAATTTAATTTAAACTTTACTTGAACTCTTATATTTAGGATATCTTAGTTCATAACTTCACCAAGGTAATTTAATACTATACTTAGTATTCATGTTTATATCTCAATGTCTAATTAGAATAAACAAATTTTCTTCAAATCCACTACTTCAACCCACTGTAGTGACGAAAAAGATTCTAATGTGCAAATTAGAACTCCACCTGTCAGTATGAATAACTTAAGCACCATATTGCTTTAAGTCCCAAATAATTGAAATTATAACCAACTAAATTTACTATCCACGCCTCCTTAATCAACAATTATCTCTCAATGTTGCGTATTGCGGTCATGTCCGGATTTAAAGCTTCAATGGCCATGATAACTTTTAATGCCTAAAATCATTAAACACGTGATCAAGATGTCTAAAGCATTAAGCTCAAAATTAATACAAATTCTGACCATTGCACTTTTTATTATCACTTTTCGTCCATATTCAAAACATAGCGTATGATCCATTGATCCCTAAGATAAATAGACTACATGCACTTTATTGAAACATACATAAAACAATTTATTATGGAAATCAAAGAAAATCATAGATGAATATAAATATTACCTTGAATTAATCAACAAAAACAAACTTGAATTGCGAACATGAAGTCTTTGATGTTTTCTTCACATAAACTACTTACTACTTAAACTCAATGTAAGACCAATGCTAAATTAGTACAATAATGGCTAATTGTTGGTATGTTGTCACTTTACCACATTCTAATACCTAATTATACTCCCTAATAACAATTAGAAAACCTACTTTACAATTAAACTCGAATTAAGAGTATACTTTCTATTTTTTGCGTGTCTGACACTGTTACACTACCCTGACGCCGTGCCCTTTAACCTACTTTATGTTAGGGCATTTGCCCTAAGTCATTCTACAAGCATTGTTTATCTCATAATTTCAGTTAATAAAATTGTGGTTTTCATTTGTTGTTTTATTATAAGTGATTGCATGTTTACCTTATAGTATGATCCATGGGTATTTGTCGAAATATCCTAAATGTTCCAAGTCGATCGTTATACCGGGAACTATAATGAATTAAGACTAGTGTAAATCTTGATTGATGTTATGTGATGATCATGCGTATAGGGATACGAATCGAGATCATGAATACTTGTTATGGGAACAAGGAACTTGAATCACCCGATATGAGAACACTAAATAGATTAAGGCATAGGTGTTACTCATGATAGGTATATCATTAGTCCTTTTACTTGAGATTACCATAGACTTCAATATTTGGAGCATGGTAATTTGACATAATCAAACTTTTTCTTTAACCGAATGATTATAAAGATTGTGATTGGGTACCATGTGAATAATATATGAATGTGTGTAATCAAGATAGAATTTGTTCTTCTCGTATAGAGAGAGGTATCAGTGGATCCCTCACTATGTTAGACTGTTAAATGACCAAGTCCAAATGAATGATATGATCAATGTTACTTAGATGTTTTCAATCTACTTAAAGATCGAGAGTAGTATGATTGAACATTATGGGTGACTTTCCATGCCTTATATTTTATCAAAGGATATTGCACGACAAAAGGATATGATATATGTTATTCATTTGGTTGTATCGATTTTGATATTCATGATACTTGGGTAGTCATAGAGCCTTGCTAGAGACTGCTTATGATGTGTACCAAAATGGTTTTGATTCATGCATATCTTCATATTTCCTTTTGGGGTTATGACTTAGAAACTGCTGTGTTTACATTAAATCGTGTTTCTTCTAAAGCTGTTGATAAAACACCATATGAGGTGTGATTTGGGAAAAGACCAAGTTTGTATTTCCTAAAGATTTGAGGTTGTGATGTTTTCATACGATGGCAAATCTCTGGAAAAATTATCGGCCAAATCTATCAAGTGTGTATTGGTTGGTTATCCTAAAGAAACTAGAGGATACTACTTTTATAATCCCACAAAGAAAAAAGTGTTTGTTGCTCAAAATGGTGTCTTTATGGAAAAAGAGTTTATTTCAAAAGACAACAATGAAAACAAAGTAAGTCTTGAAGAAGTCCAAGAACCACAAATAAACACTCAACCGCCAGTGGGAGATCAATAAAGTCTTGAACTAGTTAAACCTCCACAGGTATCACGAGGCTCGCATAGGTCTAATATCGTAAGAACTTAGCCTGAGAGATTTGGATTTCTTATTACTGATAGTAGTGAGGTGCTTCTTATGGATCAAAATGAGCCTACTACTTATCAAGAAGTTGTGTCTAGCCCAATGGCAGATAAATGGCTTAGTGCCATTAATTCTGATATGCAATCCATGTATGATAACCAAGTTTGGAACCTAGTTGATTTACCTGAATGTGGTAAGACCATACTTAAATCAATTAGAATTCTAATTGCCACAACCACATATTATGACTATGAGATATGGAAAATGGATGTCAAAAAGCTTTTCTAAATGGAAAGTTACTTAAGGGCGTGTATATAATACATCCTAAAGGGTTTGTTCATCTTGAGAGTTCTTGGAATGTGTGAAAACTTCAAATATCCATTTGTGGATTAAGCAAGTTTGTCAGAGTTGGAATCTTCATTTTGATGAAGCAATAAAGGAATTTGGTTTCAATAAAAATGAAAATGACCTTGTCTATACAAGAAGGTCAGTGGGAATGTGATTGTTTTCTTAGTATTATATGTTGATGATATATTACTCATTGGAAATGACATCCCAACCTGCAGAGTGTCAAGTATTGGTTAAGGAAGTGTTTCTCAATGAAGGGCGTAGGAGATACAACGGACATCCTTTGGGATTAAGATCTTTAAAGATAGATTTAAATGACTAATCGGTCAAAGTCAGAGTGCTTATATTGATAATGTAATGAATAGGTTCAGTATGCAAGACTCTAAAAGTGGGTCGTTGCCAATATATCATGGTATAAGTTTCAGCAAGACTCACTGTCCTAAGGCTAATGATGAGGAGAACACATAAATACGATTCCATATGCATCAGCTATTGGATCTATTATGTATGATGTGTTATACACTCGACCTTATGTATCTTATGCTTTGAGTGCAACAAGCAAATATCAGTTTGATCCAGGTGAGTTAGTGGATAGCATTAAAAAACATTCTTAAGTACTTAGGAAGGGCTAAGGAAGTGTTCTTGGTTTATGGAAGTTTGGAAGAAGAGCTTGTCGTAAATGGTTACAAAGATGCAAGTTTTCAAAATTATATAGATGCCTTTAGATTGCAGTCTTGATATTTACTTAATTTTAATGGATGCGCAGTAAGCTGAAAAAAGTTCAAAGCCAGACACTTTGGTAGATTCTACAACATAAGTTGAGTATATTGCAATGTCTGATGCAGTTAAGGAGCAGTTTGAATCAAAAATTTCATTTCAGAATTTTGTGTGGTTTTGAGTATAGCTAACCTACTTTGCTTGTATTGTGCCAACAACGCGGCCATAGCATAGGCCAAGGAACCAAGAACACACCTCTGATCCAAACATATACTTAGACATTTTCATCTCATTCGAGAAATCATTAATAGGAGAGACATGAAGATTTGCGGAGTTCCTACAGAAGACAATATTGCAGATCATTTGACGAAGGCTCTTCCACAAGCGAAACATGATGGTCATGTTAGGTTTTTAGGTATTAGATACATGAATGATTGGCCATAGTGCAAGTAGGAGATGTTGGGGCATATGCCCTAGGTCAATCTCCAAATATTGTTCATCTTATAATTTTAGTTAATAAAATTGAGGTTTTTATTTGTTGTTTCATTATAAGCGATTGCATGTTTACCTTATAGTAAGATCTATATGTATTTGTTGAAATATCATAAATGTCCCTAGTCGATTATTATACTAGGAACTATAATGAATTACGGCTTGTGTGAATCTTGATTGATGTTCATGTGATGATCATGTATATAAAGATAAGAATCGAGATCATGAGTACTTGTTATGGGAACAAGGTACTAGACTGACCCACTATGTGAACACCACATGAAATAAGTCATAGGTGTTACTCAAGATAGGAATATCATTGGTCCTTCGACTTGAGATTACTATTGATTTCAATATTAGGAGCATGGTAATTTGACACAATCAAACGTTATTTTTAACTGGATAATTATAAAGATTGTGATTGGTTACCATGTTAATGATATGTGAAGGTGTGTAATCAAGATAGAATTTGTCTCTTTCGTATAGAGAGATATATCAGTGGATCCTTCAATATGTTAGACTGTTAAATGGTCAAGTCCAAGTGAATTGATATGATCAATTTCATTTGGATGTTTTCAGTCTACTCGAAGATCGAGACTAGTACGATTGAACATTAAGGGTGACTTTCCATGCCTAATATTTTATCAAAGGATATCGAACGACAAAGGAATATAATATATTTTATTCATTAGGTTTTATCGATTTTGATATTCACGCTACTTGGGTAGTCATAATAACTTGTTAGAGACCACTTATGACTTTTGTACGAAAATGGTTTTGGCTTACTACTAACATTGCACGAACCTATTGGGTCGGATAAAGAAAATTGCTTTCCAAAATTTTAATTGGTCCAAAGTAATGAATTTTATATGATAAAATTCATGACATAAAAGTCTTACAATTTGCTATATGATAACTAATTAATAGGGACGCTTGTGTAATTTGTTTAAACTGCCTAAATACAATAGTTTTATTACGAATAGAACTTTAAGTGATGCTTATCTAGACATATAAATAGATTTTCGTTTTTGCAAATTTCGAGTTCTCTTGATTTTAGAATAGAAAGAAAAACATTTTCTATCTCTCTTAGGGCTAGCACTACAAATTTGGTCACCATTCGTGTATGGATTTCCGATAAAGAACGCGCGCTTGAACATCTTGGAGATCAATCAATTAAAGAAGAAAATCACGGATTAAGGTATGGTTTATTTTTGTAGATCAAGTTTAATGAACTTATTTTCGATCCTGTTGGGGTTTTTCAAAAAATTGTTTTTAATTTTCCATTGGGTATGAACCTTAAAACCCATCACTGTGCCACCACTACGCCAATACTGCATGCATAAATCTTTGCTCCTTGGTGTCTCGACGATGGCTCCTATTTACCCGGCGGCGTCCCCAATGCTCAATAGTGCCGCCACTGCGTCGAACCTCCAAAGTTAGTTTTCTTCACTTTTTCTTCTCTCCCATGCCGTGCCTTGTATGCCCATAAGGTCAACACCTATAGCCACGACTCCAAGTGTGTTTTGTGGGTTTTTACTCTGTTTATTCTCATTTTTTTCTCAAAACCTTCCTTTACACCTTAATTCCCTAAAAATCTAATAATACCATGATTTAGAGCTAATTTGAGAATATTTATACTAAATATTCAACTAATGTAACCCTATATATATGTATAAATAATTACTTATCAAATACTCCTAAACTTAGGATTTTTCGTGTCTCAAGCGATGGTGTATTCTATTAAATCTACTCATAACTAGTTCTAATTAAATTTACATTGTTCATGGAGTATCATTTAATTTACTTAGTTTCATGTTAACAATCCACTTTAGAGTTTTCCTTTGCAAAAACTTATATTGTTAAGGCATGTAGCTTTAATAACACATATAACTTTAATTTCAAAACACTAAAGTAGATCACAACCAAAAACCATCACTATTCATAAGTTTGTTTCGTTCTAACACTCAAGTAGCAAGTATAAAATCTCATTATTTCTCATTAAGCTCAGAATTCACAAATAAGCATAAATCAACTCATCTTTGATATTCTTTAGCACTTCAAAAGTCTGTAGAACTTAACATAGTTAAACTGGAAACTTAACTCAATTAGCCACTTGTAGTCGAGCTAAATCTTTTATTTAAAAAGTTTAAGTTTACTTCCGTCTTCTTCTTTTTATTATATTTTTCTCTCATTTATTTTTCTTCTTTTCATTTTTTTATTTAACAGTCCCTATTCCTTTTCCTATGGACTTCAGGTTTTTCACATTTTTCCAACCATCAAGTCCTATGCTCTATTCTTATAGAATGTGTGGGATTCTCGCATCATTTCTTTTATTTGTAAAACTCTTGTTAGAATTTTTCACTTTTACTATATCAAGTAAGTTAACTCCAACTTTTCATTTATAATGCCTATTTCTTCTCCTCTTTGCACTAAGTATGTATTTGCTTTGTGTTTGCAAGTAAGATTCACACTTATTATAGAATCCTTAGAGATCTGACTTTTTCACTAGAAGTGTTCTAGTTTCTTGCTTTTGTTTCAAGTTCAAGGTTTTTGCTAACTCTAAGTTTCTAATCATGAAATCACATCGTTATTTGCTACATTTCATTGTTTCTTTTTAAAATTTTAAAACATTCTCTTCAGTTTCATGTCAATAAGATACTTGTAATCTACTCATCCATAATTAAAGGCATGAACATGCAAATGAACTACTTATTCATTACATATTACTACATATAACCTACTATATATTACTTAAACATCCAAATAGTTGATAAAACGAAAACTCTATACACTACCATGTTTTCCTCCTTAACTGTTTCAAATTTAAAATTTAAACAATCATACCTGCAGTGTTTATCATTATTTCTTAGCCTATCTTACCACTTTCCACAATGTAGTGTAGTGTCGATGCCACCAAACTTAAACCAAACCTTGAACTTAAGGTTTAAAAGTCTAAAACATGAAAACACAAAAACACAAATTCATATATAATAAAACGAGTTACAATAACCACACATACAATTGAAATAACTTAATAGTTTGCAAAATATCATAAATGTTAAAAAATTAATTGGTATCAAAGTCACTCTCAACTCCCCCAGGTCTAAAGGATTCATATTACAATGGCTCTGTAACAGCACTTTGTCCTCCTGCTTTGTACCAAATTCTAATCAAACACATATGTTGATGCTGCAAGAAAGCCTAATGACCTTTCAGTAGGTCTCAACCGTTTACTCCACTCTTATGATAATCAACATACAACATGAAATTACGCAGCCTGTCCCGTCAGCATTGATCTCTCCTCCCCATATCATGCTCATATCTCAACATGGCTGCCTGGTATTGCGCACTATCTTCCTAGTACTGTCTCCCCATCTCTACTATCCACAACCTCTATTTTCGTGGATTCAAATCCTCTAGTGGTTATAGAGGTGCTTGTGTTGGAGGAGGTGGTGGAAAAATCTCAGGACCATCTAAGTCTCATTCTCCTTTCATTGGGTCTATAAACTCGTAGCCCTCAGCAAATCCTTGTTGTTGTTGCCCATCATCTTCTTCATTTTCCTCCTTTTATATATCTTGGGCTAATTCTGCTGATGTTGCTCCTACTTCTGCCTTATCCTCTTGCCTTTTGGCCTATAACTCAGCCTTAAGTCTATCTCCCTCGGCCTTGTCTCTCTCCTCCTCGGAGTCTTGGTAACCAGGTGGTGATTTCAACGTGAGCTTGAAACCTTCATCCGTGATTGGTTGGGCCACTATATCAAATTCTCTGTCGTCTTTCAACGTTATTCCAGTCGTTAAGCACATCTGCGTAATCAATATAAGAAACAATAACTTTTTGTCCCTTTCTAACATGATGGACTCCCTTAGAGTGGTTTATATGATCTCCCTAATGTTGATATCCCTGAACGTCGTAATCCCCTAAAGAAAAGCCACTTTTGGCTACTTTATCTCACCCGGCTAAGAAGTGAGGTATAGTGACGCAACAAGAAAATATTTTCACATTCTGTAAACCTTTCTAACACTCCCCTTCTTAATGTGCTTTGGCACATTCTCACCTCTAATGACCCATCCTTATTATCCTGGGACAACAAATACATTGTCTAATGCCCTAAAAAGGTATAGGTTATAGGGTCTCTCATATAATCTGGCCGGGAAAGTCGGTGCGGATTCATAAAAGCTTAATTCTTACAACCTATAGAAATTATTATTCTCACGTCTATGAAGGGAACTAAAACCCATCTCACCTTTACAGGCTCATCCTTAGGCATGAACTTTGCATTAACATAGAATTAAAAAACAATCCCACTCAGTCCTTTAATGTTATACTTGGCCGGCAAATTCATTCCCCTTTCATAAATGAACTCCCTACGTAGGGTTTTTTCATATCATTCCTTAGTCCCTTTACAAATGAAGAATTTTAAATTAAAAGGTTTAGGCTCTTTTTCATTGTAGTTTCCAGAGGCAGATGCCTCAAAATCATTTGCTCTTCTTTGGCTAACTTGTTTCTTTGTTATTTTCTTTTCTTCAAATTAAAGAAACTAACAACAACAATACAATGCAACTTAGTCTTCAATTCAACTAAAAATCAAAATTCATATAACATGGATCATGCATACGCAAAATAATGCAAAGACGTTAACTAAGTCTCCATGGACAATATAAATGCTCATATTCAAACAAGCTTGTAAAACCTATCCTATAACCACAAATCCACAATTTCATACAATATCATCAAAATTTTTAAATTTCAAAGCTTAACTAGATGATATTGTAAATGTACCTCAATGTTGAATTAATTTATAGCGTAAATCACTCGTCCAAGTCCTTTTCAGTCTAAAGCCCTCTAACTTTTCTCATCAACTAGAACCCTAGCTATCCTGGGTATCTAAATAAAAAAATCCAAGCCTTTGCTCTCCAAATTGTACAAATCCACCATGCACTTGCCTCTCCACTCTTAATCAATAGGAACTCACTAATCTCACTTAAATATGATCAATTTTTGGCTCTAGTTACACTGGGTGGTTGTAGTGAGGATTTAATGCAATTATGTAGAATTGATGAAAAATCAGGTTAAAACCCTTTAAAATCAACCTCGGCATCGTGCTTATAAGGCATGGCGCCATGATAGCGCAACCACTACATAGTAGGGCTCTTTCTTATTTTATGCCTACCGCCATCTCCGAGTTGTGGCCTACACTCATGGCTCGGCGTCAACCTTATAGCACACATCTTTGCTTATATTTTTCTTGCTTATTCGCCTCTGACACTCATTCGATTTTGTGTAAAACTCATACAAGGTGGCCTGACCGCATAAAATTCATGAAAATATAAAAATTAATAAAATTTACCTTTGATTTCGCCCATACATTTTACCTTCACAGCTTTGAACTCCTTCGCTCATTTTTGCTCTTCACGAGTTAATGAGACATTTCCATTCCGATGAATCATCACCCGACGAATGATCTTTCATGCACATTCAACACAATTTTTTTGAAAGGTAGAACTAAAACTTGTTAATTGTAATTTTTAAACTAAGTAACTAACAAAACACTTGAAATTTAAAACTAGGTTGCCTTCCCAGTAGCACTTAATTTATCGTCATTAGCCTGATGCCTTTCACTCATTTAGTCTGATTCTAAATCAAGAAGTTCCCTCTGCAAATCGAAGATTATGGTTTCCTTCCTGTTCGGATGTACTTTTTCACCTTTGACAAAGAAAACCTTCTCAGCTTCATTCCCCTCTTTAATACTCATCGTGATATTCCTCTCTCTTGTGTAAAAATTCGTTATAGTCATGTTCAAGAATGACTGCCCAAGTATCAAGGACACATCATCGTTCATATTGTGGTTCATGACCTTAAAATCCGCAATGCTACCTACTTTCACATGCACATTCCAAACTCTTCCTATATTACGCATCAAATTATCATCAGCCACTTACAAATTCGTCGTATCTGGATAATTTATCTTCAAGTTGGCATATATCATGGTCATCAGTGGTAAGACATTAACTGAGGCTCTTGTATCACATTAAACGTTTCTAAAATATTTCCCATCAATTTTTATCGGTATGCTTATCTCTATAGGATCTCTCCTTTAGATAGGTTGAAGTCGCAGGATGAACTTGAGCTTTGGTTCCAGTTTCTTTGGAACCAATTGACCTCATTGCCTTGTAAGGCTTCTTTGGAATGTCCTTTATCTTTTTGCTTGGCTTTCCATTATTTTTCCCCTTCTTTTTCTTCAAGGCATTGATTTTTTTTTACTTTTTGAAACCATTAAGCTCATTTTGCCTCAATGTTGTTCCGTGCTCATGCATCTCTTCATGCTTATACATTACTTCATCTTGTTTTGGCTCCTTTATTTCAGTGGTGCTCGTCATGCGAATAACACTCATGTTTTCCTTAGGGTTAGTGACGGTGTTGCTAGGAAACTGTCCTTTCCTCGAGTTCAAGGCTATATCAAGTTCACCAATTACCTCTATAGATTCTTGATGTATTGAGATTGCTCATTATCCATCCTTTTCATGGCTTGCTCTATTCCTTCCAACGCTTTCTTGTGCTTCTCATGGTGCTCCCTATCACTCACTTACATGGCTTACAAATACTTCTCAATTGACTTCACCATCTCTTTGCTCTGGCCCAGGCTTCCCTGTTGGACTTGTTTTTCGAAGCCTTGAGGTAACTTTAATGCATTATAAGGATTTTCAGAAGAAAATTTTGGGTTATTGTTGTTGTATCCTTGCTAAAACAATTAAAGAGCCACTCTTCTTAGCCTGAATTTGTTCTCGTAGCCTTGGTTGTTCATGAAATTGATGTCTTCATACTACATTTGTTGTTTTATGTCCATTTGGTTAACCATCATGCCTTCGTGATTTATGGGTTGATGTGCTACTTGTGGACCTTGTTGTCCCATATGAAGTTTTGCCATCTAATGGCTCATATTTGATAGTTATGCCATAACTGTCGTTTATGAGTCAATCTCACAAATACGTACTAGTTTCCTTACTGCGGGACGAGTATCGGGGGTAGGATTTTATGACATAAGATCAAAGAGATCTAATACTCCATCCTCATCCTTGGTAAGTAGAGTGCCACCTGATGTAGCATCTACTAGCGTTCTCATGTTGTGGTTCATCCCATAGTATAAAATATGGAGTTGTGCTCATTTTACGTATCCATGTCCTAGACATCTCCTCGGCATCTCTTTGAATCTTTTCCAAGCCTCGCCAAGAGACTCGGTGTCTTCTTGCTTGAATTGATTATTCACAACTTTCTTTTCACGGACCTTCATTGGGGGAAAGAACTTGTCATGAAATCTTTCATTGATTTTCCCCCATAAAGTCATACTCCCTACATTCAGCCTTTGGAACCAGGATTTGGCTTTTTTACCCAATGAGAATGGGAAAAGTCGCATCCTGATCACCTCTTTCGTAAATCTTGTGATGTGCACGATGTTACACTTCTCCAAGAAATTCTTAACCTGTTCAACTGGATTTTCATTCGATAGCCTATTAGACAGACTATTTTGCACCATATTTATCAGAGATGGTCTCAGTTAGAACTCGGTGGTGTTGGGTTAAAGACGCATTACTTCATTGTACGTCTCCCAAACTTCTGGCTTGAAGTAGTCGCAAAGGCATATTTGTCCTTGCACTCTTTCATGCACTACCAGATCACGTGCGGGGTTGGTTATTCTCGCCTTGTTGTTGGTTTCTAACTTGCTCCTCAACCATCTTATTTCCTTTCCTTTTTTTCCTTTGTTCGTTCTTTCCATCTCTAGGTCATTAAGCTGTAGCTCCTTCTCTCCATTACTACGCATAAACTAAGTATCGCTAAAAAGGATAACCACAAAAAGATCAAGTACAGAAATTCAAACTGAAACTGAACCCTATTTTTTATTTTTTGCTTTTATGAACTGAAATGTAAAGTACCGAAAATAAGACTTAGCAAATATTCAAACTAATTAAGTAATACTAATGGCTTCCAATCCCTGGCAATGGCGCCAAAAACTTGATATGTGTCCAACAAGTATAACAAATCGCTTGTAGTAATAATGTAACCAAATTACGTTGATCACGAATATCATCCTTAGGGAAAGGTTTTTGCACTAGTTTTTAATTACCAACTAACTTGAAATATTGCTAAAGAATTAACTTTTTCTTAGTTTTATACTAAACTAAACTATACAACAAATAGATTTAAACTTTACTTGAACTCTTATATTAAGGGTATCTCCGTTCACAACTTCACCTAGGTAATTTAAGACTATGCTTTGTGTTCATGTTTACGTCTCAATATGTTGTATAATGTCTAGTTAGAATAGACGTATTTCCTTTAAATCCACTCCAACCAAGTATCATTACAGAGAAGATTCTAATGTACAAACTAAAACTTCACCTATCGATGTGAATAATGTAAGCTCTATATTGTTTTAAGTCCCAAATCATTGAATTCAAAACCAACTAAGGTTACTATCCACTCCTATTTAATCAACAATTATCTCTCGATGTTATTTATTTTACAGCTGTACCGTTCATGTCCGGATTCAAAGCTTCAATGGCCATGATAACTCATAAAACCTAAGTTCATTAAACACATCATCAAGATGTCTAAAACATTACAGTCAGAGTCAATAAAAGTTCAAACCATTGCACTTTTATAATTCTTTTTTACTCATATTCAAAGCATAACATTCATACCACAGGATCCATTAATCCCTAAGATAAATAGACTACTCACACTTCATTGAAACACACATATCACAATCCATAAGGGAAATCATTGCAAATAAAAGATGAATATAAATATTACCTTGAGTTAATCAACAAAACCAAACTTGAATTGCAAACGTGAAGTATTCAATGTTTACTTTGCATAAACTCCTTACTACTCAAACTCAATGTAAAACCTATGCTGAATTATTCTAACGGTGGCTAATAATTGGTGTGTAGTTAGTTTACCACGCCTTAATACCTATTTATACTCCTTAATTACAATTAGAAACCCTATTTTATAATTTAACTCGAATTAGAAATCTACTTTCTATTTCTTTCTTGTCTGGCGCTGTCACTTTCTGTCCCGAAAACATGCCCTTTAGCCCAATGCGCCGCTACTACGCCAACATTGCATGCATATTTTCTTGCTCCCTAGTGTCTCGGTGATGTCACCTGCTCCTCAAGCGATGTCCCTTATGCTCTACACAGCACCGCCACTACGCTGGACCTCCAGAGTTTGTTTTCTTAACTTTTTCTTCTCTCCCACACCGTGCCTTTCCTTCCCATAACATGCCTTTTCTACCCACAACATCAACACATATAACCATGGTGCAAAGTGTGTTTTTGTGGGTTCTTACACTATTTCTTCCTTTTTTTTCCTCAATTTCTTTCTTTATACAATTCCTTAAAAATGCAATAATACCATGATTTAGAGCTCATTTAAGGATATTTATACTAAATAAACGACTAAATGAATCCTATACATAGGTATAAATAATCACTTATCAAGTGTTTTGTGTTATCTTGGTGAGGCAAGTCGAGTAACGATTACTCTATTATTTGAAATGGTTAGACTTGATAAAGCTATCAAAATGGTTTTGGGCTTTAGGCACATGATGAGATAAAACATGATAAGACATAAAAATGACATAGTCTCATAAAAACAACTAAAAGATACATATGATGTAATTGGTAATAGGTACCTACCTTAATAACGTAATTCAAAGTGTCATGTCTTAGTTCTCTTGGAATTAGGTGAAACATGGATATTAGTCCATTAAATTAACATAGTATTTTTAGGAGGGTTGTTAATTTAGTGGGAGTCTATCCCCTTATACTAAAATGAACTTTTGCATAATTTTTATTGTAGATCTATGGCCTCTTCAAATCACATTAATCCCTTGTCGCTGCGAACCATCCTTAAGAATGATAAATTGTCTAGAGAAACTTTATGACTGGTTCAGTAACTTGATAACTGTTTTTAAGCATTAATGCAAGTTGTATGTCCTAGATGATCATATTCATGAGGAACCACCAGCCAATGCTTTAAAAGTCGTGTAGGATGCACATACTAAGCATGTTAACGACTCGAATGATGTTGCATGCATTATGTTGGAAACCATGGTTCCTAAACTTCAAAAGGACTTAGAACACATTAAAGCTTACAACATGGCTACTATATTGAAGGAAATGTTCCAACCTCATGCTAGGCATGAAAGGTTTGAAACATTCAATAATCTTCATTTTTGTAGAAAGGTTAAAGGTTTGTTAGTTATTCCTCATGGTTTTGAAAATGAACGGCTATGTCAACCATCTTAATAGACTTTGATTTCCTATGAGCCAAGACTTGGCTGCACATTTGATTAAGAATTCATTGCCTGATAGTTATTCACAATTTGTGATGAACTATAACATGAATAGTATGCAGAAGTCTATCTCATAGTTGCATTTGATGCTTAAGACTTTCAAGCAGAATGTCAAGAAACCTTCTGCTAATGGGTTGATAGTTCATAAAGGAAAGGCTCTAAAGAATAAGAGCAAAAGCAAGGCTAAAATTGTTAAGGCTGTTGTGACTGTCACAAAGCCTGTGGAACCAGTCAAGCCTAAGGCTGCTTCTACTTCATCGTCGCAAAAGGAAATGGAAAAAAAAGGAAATTGTCATTTCTGCCATGCACCTGGGCATTGGTTCAAAAATTACAAACTTTATCATGAATATCTAAAGAAAAAAAAATAGAGCGATAACGCTTCCGGTATTTATGTTATTGAAGTTGACTTATCTACTAGTAATTTTTGAGAATTGGATATCGGATTTGGATCTCACATTTGTACTAATGTGCAGGGTCTCACCAGAAGTAGCAAGCTAAAGAAAGGAGAAGTAATCCTACAAGTTGAAAATGGAGCAAAGGTTGTTGCGTTGGCTGTAGGATGCTATGAGTTAATTTTATCTAGTGGACTTGATTTAGTTTTAAATATTTGTTATTATGTCCTTGGCTTGAGCAAAAACATTATTTTAGTTTCATTTTTGGATTTGGATGGTTTTAATCTCATTATTGCAAATAAATGCGTCATTTCTAGTAAAGATGTTTTCTATGCGAGTGTTAATTTGTGTTATAGTCTTTACATTCTAAACATAAAAAGGTCTATAGATACTCATATTCTTAATGTAAATACAAATAAATTCAAGTCAAATGATTATGGCATCGTCCTCTGACCACGTAAAGGAAAAACACATTTTTAAACTCCATAAAGATGGACTTTTAGATTCATTTTATTTAGAATCATATGAAACATGTGTATCTTATTTACTAGGCAAGATGACGAAGAGACCCTTTACTGGACACAATTAAAGAGAAAGTGATTTATTGGGTCTAATGCATACTAATGTATGCAGTCCTACAAACACAATGGCTAGAGGTGGTTATCAATACTTCATTACCTTCACTGACAATTTCAACAGATATGGTTATGTGTATCTTATGAAACATAAAGGTGAATATTTTGACATGTTTCAAACATTTCAGAATGAAGTGCAAAATCAACTTAGCAAAACTATTAAAGCAGTTCGATCAGATCAAGGTGCTAAATATTTAAGTCAAGAGTTTGATGATCATCTTTGAAACTATTAAATTGTCTCTCAGTTAACTCCTCCAGCAACTCCACAATGGAATGGTGTTTCTGATATGAGAAATTGGACTTTATAGGATATGGTTTGATCTATGATGAGTCATGCATATCTTATTTTTTCCTTTTGTGGTTATGCCTTAGAAACTGTTGCATTTATACTGAATCGTGTTCCTTTTAAAGCAATTGGCAAAACACCATATGAGATGTGGTTTGGGAAAAGACCAAGTTTGTCTTTCCTTAGGATTTAGGATTTTGAGGTTTTCGTACGATGACAAATTTCAAAAAAGTTATCAGCCAAATCTACCAAGTGTGTATTTGTTGGTTATCTTAAAGAAACTAGAGGATACTACTTTTATAATCTTAATGAGAACAAAGTGTTTATTGCTCGAAATGGTGTCTTTATGGAAAAAAAGTTTATTTCAAAAGACAATAATGAGAATAAAGTAAGTCTTGAAGAAGTTCAAGAACCACAAATAAACACTCAACCGCCAGTAGGAGATCAATAAAGTCTTGAACTAGTTGAACCTCCAAAGGTATCACAAGGCCCAGATATGTTTGATAGGGAAAGACATCAGACGAAGAGAGTTGGACTTCTTATTACTGATAGTAGTGAGGTGTGGCTTGTAGGTCAAAATAAGCCTACTACTTATCACGAGCTTGTGTTTAGCCCTAAACAGATAAATGGCTTAGTGCCATGAATTCTGATATGCAATCCATATATGATAACCAAGTTTAAATCTTGGTTGATTTACCTGAAGGTGATAAGACCATTGGATGTAAATGGGTTTTCAAGAAGAAAATTGACATGGATGGCAATATGCAAACTTATTAAGTATGACTAGTAGCAAAAGGTTCAGGCAAACTCAAGGTGTAGATTGTGATGAGATTTTTTCTCCTATAACCAAGCCTAAATCCATTAGAATTTAATTTCCATGGCTGTATATTATGACTATGAGATATGGCAAATGGATGTCAAAATAACTTTTCTAAATGAAAAGTTACTTGAGGACGTGTATATGATATAGCCTAAAAGGTTTGTTCATCTTAATAATTATAGGAAGGTGTGCAAGCTTCAAAGACCTATTTAGGGATTAAAGCAAGCTTCTCGAAGTTGGGATCTTCATTTTGATGAAGCAATTAAGGAATTTGGTTTCATTAAAAATGAAGATGAGCCTTGTGTATACAATAAGGTTAGTGGGAGCATGGTTGTTTCCTGGTACTGTATGTTGATGATATATTACACATTGGAAATGACATCCTAAACTTACAGAGTGTCAAGTCTTTGTTAGGGAAGTGTTTCTCAATGAAGGACTAAGAATATGCAGCCTACATCCTTGGGATTAATATCTATAGGTATAGATCTAAAAGGCTGATCGGCCTAAGTCAGAATGCACATATTGACAATATACTGAATAGGTTCAATATGCAAGACTCTAAAAGAGGGTCGCTGCCAATATCTCTTAGTATAAGTCTCAACAAGACTCAATGTCTGAAAACTAATGATAAGCGAAAGTGCATGAATACGATACCATATGCATAAGCTTTTGGATCTATCATGCATGCCATGTTATGCACCCAGCCTAATGATCATATGATTTGAGCGCAATAAGGAGATATCAGTCTGATCTCAGTGAGAGTCACTAGATAGCAGTAAAGAACATTCTTAAGTACATGAGAAGGACTAAAGAAGTGTTATTGGTCTATGGAAGTTTGGAAAATGAACTTGTTTTAAATAGTTACATAGATGCAAGTTTTCAAATTTATATTGATGACTATAGATAACATTCGAGATATGATTTTACTTTTAATGGAGGTGCAGTGAGGTAGGAATGTATGAAGCAAGAAACAATGGCAAATTCTATAATAGAAGCTGAGTTTATTACAGCATCTGAATATTACTAAAGAGTTAGTTTAGATCAAATAGCTCATCTCTGAATTCGAAGTG
Organism: Stephania cephalantha; assembly: GCA_039657325.1. Classification (NCBI taxonomy): domain Eukaryota; kingdom Viridiplantae; phylum Streptophyta; class Magnoliopsida; order Ranunculales; family Menispermaceae; genus Stephania; species Stephania cephalantha. Next base: position 24,988,331 of record CM077578.1, on the reverse strand, counting down.
GTTATGAGTATAGATAACCCCATTTGTTTGTATTATTGCAACAACAAGGTGATAGCACAGGCCACGAAACCAGGATCACATCACCAATCCAAACACATATTTAGACGCTTTCATCTCATTCAAGAAATCATTGAGTGGGGAGACGTGAAGATTTGTAGAGTTCCTACAGAAGAAAATGTTGTAGATCCTTTGACAAATGCTCTTCCATAAGAAAAACATGATGGACATGTTAGGTCATTAGGTATTAGATACATGAATCATTGGCCCAGGTGCAAGTAGGAGATGTTGGGGCATGTGTCGAAAGTTAATCTACAAACATTCTTTATCTTAGAGTTTTAGTTAATAAAATAGAGGTTTTCGTTTGCTATTTTATTATAAGTGATTTTTATGTTTACCTTATGATAAGATCCATGGGTATAAGTTGAAATATCCTAAATGTCCCTAGTCGGTCATTATTTTAGGAACTATAATGAATTAAGACTGGTGTGAATTTTAATTGATGGTTATGTGATGATCATGCGTAAAAGGATACGAATCGAGATCATGAGTACTTGTTAGGGAACAAGGTACTAGACCAACCCACTATGAGAGCACCGCAGGATTAATTCTTAGTTGTTACTCATAATAGGTATATCATTTAATCCTTCGACTTGAGATTACCATATACTTCAATTTTATGAGCATGGTAGTTTGACACAATCAATTGTTCTCTTTAATCGGACAATGATAAAGATTGTAATTGATTACCATGTGAATAATATGTGAAGGTGTGTAATCAAGAAGGAATTTGTCCATCTCGTATAGAGAGAGATATTAGTGGATCCCTTATTATGTTAGACTGTTAAATAGCCAAGTCCAAGTAAGTTGATATGATCAATGTGACTTGGATATTTTTAGTCTACCTAAAGATCGAGACTAGTATGATTGAACATTAAAGGTGATTTTCCATGCCTTACGTTTAATCAAAGATATCGCACGAAAAAAAAATATGATATATGTTATTCATTAGGTTTTATCGATTTTGATATTCATGCTACATGGGTTGTCATAATGCCATGCAAGAGATTGCTTATGACTTATGTACCCAAATGGTTTGGTTTCTTACCAATGTCGCATAAACCTATTGGGTCGCATACAAAGAATGGCATTCCGCAATTTCAATTCGTCTAGAATAATAAATTTTACATGATAAGATTCATGACACAAAAGCCCTTAAGATTTGTTATATAATAACTTATTAATACGGTGTTTGTGTAATTTACTTGAATTGCCTAAATACAATAGTTGTATTACGAATAAGTTTTTAAAGTGAGTTTATCCGCATATATAAATGGAGGTTGAAACTCTAAAATGAAATAAGATTTTTTTTGCTATTTTCGAGTTCTTTATATTTTGGGAGAGAAAGAAAAACATTTTCTATCTCTTGGTGCTAGCACTCTAAATTGTGGTCACCGTTAGTGTGTGGATTTCTAATAGATGACAAAAAATATAGTTTACTTTTGTAGATCTAGTTTAATAGAACTTCATTTTTATCTTATTGGGTATTTTGAAAAATTGTTTCAAATATTTTGTTGTATATGAACCCCCACACCTAACACAAAACTCTGATGCTATTGTTAAAGTTTTGAAAACTAGAGGAATCGATGAGATTAACAAATCAATAATGAACAAATAAAAACACATCAAAACAAAACACATAATTGATATCGAGTAAAACTTGAACGTCTTCCTCTGCATAGGCTCGGCCTAATCAATTAAACAAATTGATAATGTGAACAACCACTATAATGATCTCCTATTTTCACAAAACTCAAGTAATAAACAATGATCTACACAATGACGATCTTGAGTATTTATAGACCCAGTTTACCTACTCTATCTAGGTATTCAATCCTAAATAAAATACAACTCAGAAAACCCTCTTAATCTCTAATTGTAATTTTTGTTGGAATCATTCAATGTTCAACAACTAAGTCTTATATTCCTTCAAGAATCTTGACTTGTCGCTTCCGTAAAGATCTTCAGTTATTTATGCATCTTTCTCTCAAATTTTGTGTTTGTAGTCCATCTCGAAGTTCTCTCCATAGAGTATCAAACTTCTTCACTTTTGTAAACAAATACTGACAGTCGCTCTATTGCAGTATCAAACTCTTACTCAATTCTCACTTCGACTTCAGTTCTATTTTCGTCTTCGACTCCAACCTTGATAGTGTAATCTTCACTTGAATTTGCATTGTAGTATATCTCTAAGTTGTATCTACACTCAGACATCTTGCGAAGTCAGGTTTCCATCTTCATTGCAGAATTTACCTAACTAACTTAACTCCTATTTTAACAGCATACTTCATGCGTGTCAGAAGTATAATGGCTCTATTGTTGTAATAGTGTGACCAACTTACATTAAATACGGATATCATCCTCAGTGAAAGTTGTATAACACTTACTATACTTAGTCAGAATTACTCTATTGCTAAGGAAATCCCTTTTTTAATTTGATTTTTAGCTAAACTTATCTGATCTAATCTAATCAATGTAAATACTTTTAAACTCTTATATTAAGAATATCTTAGTTCACAACTTTACCTAGGTAATAAATAACTATACTTTTTAACTCACTTTCATCATCTTTATTATGTGTGTGTAATGTTTAATTAAAATTGATAGATTTCCTTCCAATCCACTTCAACCCATTGCCATGATGGAAAAGATTCTAATGTATAAACTAGAACTCTACCTCTTGGTATGAATAATGTAAGCTCCACATTGCTTTAAGTTCTAAATCCTTATATTCATAACCAATTAAGTTTAATCCCCTGTGCCTCCCTAATCAATAACTATCTATCGATGTTATATATTTTACAATTGTATCGTCCATATTCGGTTTAAAAGCTCCAATGGCCGTGATAACTTCTAAAACCTATTGTAAACAAACATGTGATCTAGATGTTTATAGCATTACGCTCAGAATCAATACAAACTCTAACCATTTCACTTTTCAACTTTATAGTCCATTCATAACTACTTAAGCATAACATTCATACCATAGGATCTATTGATCCCTAAAATTGATGAACAACTCACGCATCATTGAAATAAACATGCACATAATGCTATACATTGAAAAAAAAAGATTAAACGAATAAATTCAAGTGAATCAATAAAAATAATATCAAATCACTACATGCGAGCCTTCAATGTCTTCTTTTCCATAAATATTCTTAATACTTATGAATAAAGTAAAAATATGTTAATTTATTGCTCTCAATCACCATTGGTAGTTTTGTATATGTTTATCACATTCTAATACATATTTATACTCTTAAGACATTTTAAAAAACAATTAGAAACCCGAATAGAAAATTCTACATGAAATAGAACTCTAACTTTCCATTTTCTTTAGTATCAGCGTTGTCACTTAATGATCTAGTGCTATGTGTGTAATGCCAAGGTGTTGTGACAGATTTGGCCACTTTGTGTGCCTTTTCTCCCATTTTGTAGACTCAGCGCCCTTTGCAGACGTTCCAAGCAAAAGTGTGTTTTACTAAGTGTTCTTACTACCACTACTACTAAAGTTCATATTCATTTCACATCATTCATGGAGTATCCTTTAATCCAAATAAGTTCAAGTTAATAATCTACTCAAGAGCATTTCTTTGCAAAACCTTATATTTTCAAAAACATGTAGCCTTAACAACACATACAATTCACTTTCGAAACACCAAAGTAGTTCACAACTAAAACCATCATTACTTAGAAGATTGTTTCACCTCGACACTTAAGTAGCATGTGTATAATCTCATGATTTTTTATTAAGCTCAAGAATTCACATATAATTATAGATCATACTAGTTGTATAGACTTTAGCACTTCAAGAGTCAATAGGACTTAATTTAGTTGGAAAGAAAGCTTGACTAAATTAAGCTACTTGTTTTCGAGCTAAATCTTTTATTTGAAGAGTTTTGTTTTAACTTTCGCATTTATTTTCAGTTATTTTTATCTGTCTTTTCTTTTTTCCTCATATATTTTAGTTGCATGGTCCCTGTTCTATTTCATATGGATTCCATTTTTCTCTCTTTTTCCAACCATCAAGTTATTTGCTCTTTTCCAGTAGAATTTGTAGGACTCTCTATTTTTATGTAAAACTCTTGTTAGCATTTCTCACTTCACTTTATCATGCATGTTTTAACTTCAACTTTTTCATTAAAAATCATTCCTATTTCTTTCCCTCTTAGTACAAAGATTTATTTACTTTTTATATTCTCAAGTAAGATTCATACTTATCATAAAATTCCTTAGAGATCTAACTTTTTTCACAAAAAGTGTTCTAATATTCTTCTTGCTTTTGTTTCAAGTTAATGGTCTTCCCTAACTCTAGGTTTCTAATCATGAAATCATACCGTTGTTTTCCACATTTCTCATTTTCTTCGAGAATTTTTGATAACACTCTCTTGAGTTTCATACCACCAAGACACTTGTATTCGTACTCATCCTCAATTAAAGGCATGAACTTTGCAAATGAATTAGTTATTCATTACATATTACTATATATAACCTAATATATACTACCTGAACATATTCAAATAGTAAGTAAATGGGAAAAATTAATACACTTCCATGATTTCCTATTTAACTACTTCAAAAATAAATTTAATGATCACACCTATAATATTTATCTTTAACCCATCCTTTCTTGCTCTGCACCACATATGGATGAAACACGTAGTTTGATCCTGCTAGAAAACCAATAACATGAAGTTTTGCTATCCGTTCAGTCGTTCATGCTCATATCTCATCATATCTTTATGATACTGGGCCATGTCCTCTCAGTATTATCTGCTCATCTCAGCAATCCATAGTCTTTGCTTCGGTGGAGTTAAGTCCTCTGGTGGTGGTACTAGTGCCTGTGGTGGAGAAGGTGATGAAAAAATCGCAGGACCATCCAAATCCTGCTCTCCTATAAGTGGGTCTAGAAATTCGTAGCCCTCAACGAATCCTACTCGGGATCCTCCTCTTTATATCATTCGTTCTCTAACTTTTTGGCTAACTCCACTGTTGTTGCATGATCTTTTTATTCTTTGGCCAACAACTCGACCTCAAGTTTGTTTCTCTCAGCTCTTTCTCTCTCATGCTTGGTGTCTTGGTAACAAATTGGTGATTTCACAGTGAGCATAAGCTCACTAAAAAAATAGTAAATTAGAAACAAAATTAGTAATGGAATAAGTGTCCGTTCCTAATTAGCAATGGAATAGCAACAGAATGTGGAAGGGAAAATGTTTTACCAATTAGAAATGGAATACCAACGGATTAGCAACAGAATTTCGCAACACAATTAAATTTCGTTGGTAAAAGAATCAGCGAAAATGTCATGCCTAAAATTCCTTAGCTAATATGTTACAATTAAGTGTTGCTACGGATTCTAAATTCTTAACGGATTAGCGACGGAATTGGCCTAATCTGTTGCTAATCCGTTTCTAAATGTGATCCATTTGTATTTCGTTGCTAAACTAGAAAGTAAGATAAAAAAAAGCATATGCCCTATTATCCCAACTTCAACTCCCTCTCCTCTAAAAAACCCATCTCCCCTCCGTTCGTCCTCCTCATCTGCTCCGTCTTCCTCATCGTCTTACTTGAGTCTCCACCGTCCGCCCTCTCCACCTTGTACGCCTCCTCCGTCCGCCCTCTCCATCGTGTACGCCTCCTCTGCTCGCCCTCTCCACCGTGTCCGCTCCTCCGTCTGCGCTCTCCACCGTGTACGCCTCCTCCATCTATGCTCTCCACTGTGTGCGCCTCCTTTATTTACCCTCTCCACCGTGTGCGCCTCCTCCGTCCGCCCTCTCCACCTTATGCACCTCCTCTGTTTGCCCTCTTCACCGTGTGCGCCTCCTCCGTCCGCGCTCTCCACCATGTGAATCTCAGGTAACAATCGCCCTCTCCATCGCCTCCAACTCCCGAATCTTCTCCTTCATCAACTTCTCCCTCTCCTCCCTCTCCCTCAACTCCCTAAACTGCTTATACCCTCATCAAACCATTGTGTGACTCCTTTTTTTAGATAACGATGATTTACATTTGGTACTGTAGGTGCCAGTGTATTTCTTAGTTAAAATTTTAAGACAATACATGAGTTTATGGTAATGTAGGGTTTGAAAGTGATATGTGGTACTGAGGCGAGGTTTCATGATCAATGTCATTTGATTACCACCTAACTTAGCAGATGTGTGTCATCTCAAACATGGAACGCCAATGGAACTTCAAAGATTTTCCATGGTATGAGAGTTGTTGTTGCTATTGCCATTAAACGAAATTAAATAGTTTTGTATTTTAGGAAATTGAAGGGATTTCAATGTTAAAGCTTGGTGTGTGAGTTGATTCAATTGGGTCAGTAGTGGTGGTAATTGTCACAACAAAGGGTTTGAGAGTTATGTCCCCTTTAGGAGTGAAGGCATTGTTGATTCTTGGATTTTTCCTTCAGACTAGCTATGCATATGGTATTAATTAAGGTTCATATTATATATTATGATGATGATGATCATAGTTACACATATTGTTTAATTAATTTCAGTTATATATATAGATATATAATTAAGGCATTACCCTTGTTTTGTTTAATTAGCTGAGATCATTATATAGTTTGATGATCATACATACATGCATGGAAATTTTGGTTGACTGTTAATTAATTTGGTGTACAATCTGATCATATCTAATCATCATATTATTCGGATTTGGTTATATAACTAGTACTATCATCTCTCTCTATATGTATATATATTTATGTCTATCTATGTTGTTTTGTTGGCTTGTTGTGTTAATGCATATATACATACAAGTGAATTAGTTTTTCAAACTGAATTAATTCATCGTACATTATTCTCTTCTTCTCTTGTCCTCACCACACAATTACAATGAACCTTGGCATCTGTTGTTGCTGCTGGTTGGTGCAACGCAGCAAAACTGGCTATTTTTTCTTGTTTTGTCTTATTTTCTCCTTTTGATTATTCTTTCTTTCTTTCTTGTTTGAAGGATCACCAAATTTGGAGTGATTAGGGTCGAGATTATAGGATGCTCTAATTAATATTCCTAATAAGCCGCCACAATCCCGTAAACTATAGTATATTTTGTGCCAATAACAATGTATATTATTATTAATCGATATGCAAATATCGGTCTTTGTGGTAATAGTCAAACTCACCTGGATATCTTAATATATTAATTTTAATTACATTGTAGGGTGTGTTTAGATGATTGTCACTACTGAGTGAGATGATCATGATGAGGGGGATTCAAGATTTGGGCGTTTTGGATATAATTGAGAGCACGTGAATGAGATCAGCAGAGATGTGAATGTTGGATATCACTCACTTAAATATGAAAATGGAACAACAGTATTAAAAGAAAGAACATTTTCAAGTTTATTTCAAAAAGACAAGCATAAGTTGATTTCTCAACAACAAAGACGACGACGACGACAAAGCTTTGATCCCAAATTAGTTTGGGCTGGCTAAAGATTTTTTTTTCAATAATGGGAGAGAAAGGAAGAAAACAAAACAAATAAAGATGAACTACAAATATCAAGCACACACTAATTCAAAACACACAACAATATTTGTTCAATCACTAGCATTAGAGATAATTTCATGGTAATATTCTTACTTGCTTATGATTGTGGGAAGCAAGTTTATCTAAAGTTGGTTGCAAATCACTAGAATCACTAGATTATACACTAACATTAGTTTTGGAAGTTCAGTTTGAAATTTGAATATTACACCTTCATTAACAATTTATTAATTGATTTTAGTAATTGAGTTTCGTATACATGTCCAATTTTAAGATGAAGAGTTCTTAAAACTAAAAATTACTTAAAACTTATGGGTTTTAGCTTTTATAAAGATGTTAATTCCATGTAGCGGGCGTGAGTTCTATTGATTCAGCATGTATGGTTTTGAACTTTTTTTTGATATTGGGGTGTTAAAGATTATCTCTTACTAAAAGATTCAACTTGTGACCTTGACGCACAGGTGAACAACTAGTAGGCCATGTCTTACATGCGGAACCCCTATTATTATTTTTACTTATTTTTATGGAGGAAAAAGAAGAGAGAGAACCTCTTCATGTTGAAGAATAATATCTGCCACACATAGAGGTAGAGATAATCATCTCTTGGATTAATTGTGTTTTTAAGTAACCATTTCTGTCAAGGGTTTGTGTTGTTGTAGTTGGGTATTGGGTAGCTACACTTGTATGTTCCTGGCTTCATTGAAATTTTAGCTTATATATACTACTAAGTCTTAATAGCATTAGCAAGTCTTGTAAAATATTTTATGCAAGTGCATCACTTGTGACAAAAACTTTGTTTTAAATCAAGTTGAATGGTGGGAGTGTTTGGTCCATGTTGTCTGCCTGTGCTAGTTAGAGTAATGCCATAAGTTTTATTTTGTTAATTCAATTCTCTTATCATAATATGGAAATATAAGTATAGATGGAGCACTATAAGAAATTGGGAATCGAGTGATAGAGGTTGGGTTAAGTATTATAAAAAAAAACTAATGATTTTATAATGACTCAGCCTTAGCTATTATAACTCCATGGATTCCTCATTTAATAAGTTACGGACAAAAATGTTTAGATAATTGAGAGGAGTTTTTTAATTTGGCATCGCTAAAACTTTGATTGAGTTTAAGACTACATTTTTAATTCGAATAAAGAGCTTTATCATAGTAACGTTGTTATGCACTGTATTTTCAACATATCACTCTTTCTTTTAGTATGATATTAAACTTATCTCAGCCCTCACCAACTTCTGAATGCATTGTTACACAATGTAAAAAAAAAAGAGCTACTTTAATTCAAAGCCCTAAAACTGATCTGAACTTTTCTTTATAATTGAAAAATGACTCAGTATCATGAGAGAAATAATCACTACTTTGATCACAACTTCTTAGTTTTAAATTCAAAAGGAAAATTCTAAAAGTAGTGTCTCCTTTCTTTGACTATCAAAGGTTTGTTTTCATCTAATTCTTAAACTTGGTTTTGCTATTTTCTAGGTAGTGAAAAAGGTGATCATCTCGACTCTTTGAAATCATTCGTAATTGGGAGTATCGTTTCAACATCTTAGTTAGACTCAAACCCCGTTCCTTCTTTCCCGTATTCCCTATAGTGGGGGAAATTCAGGTAAGTTTTGTAATTGGTCAATGCATTAATTTCGATTAGAAATTGTGATTTGAATCATTTTATGAATTTCTTGAAATGTTAATATGTCTTGGATTTAGCATTTTAATTCATGCTTACATGATATTGTGAAATGTTGGGGATATGTAGGACTTTATAGGCATTCTCTCGCTGTTGTTTATTAAGTTATGAAATTTTTTGGTAGTCTATGTTATTCAGGAAACTCTGCCAAAATTTTTGTAGAATATGCAAAACTAGTGGCATGACATTATTAGGACAAAAAAATGATTTGAAGTAGCAAACAAGAACATAAATTGGATGAAAGAACAAGGTATGAGCTGTAGAAGTTACAAAAAAGTAAATAAATTGGAGCTATTATTGGTTTATGCTAGTATTTTGGGTAGAATGAAAAACACAATCTTTTATATTGATAACATTTATAAAAAATATACAACCTTAGCTCTCGACTTTGGTCTAGTAAGCTTTTCTATGAACTACTCTACCAACACTGTTTGAAATCCAACAATGATACCAAAAGTAACTTAATGATTCTTGTTTGCTTTACATAAAAATATACAACCTTAGACCTTGGATTTGGTCGACTTCACCCTTTCCAATCTTAACTAGGTTTACCTACTTTTCGAAATTCATTATCTTTAGCTATCTAGTTTAATACCTTGAAGGATATAAAAAATATGGATTGATTACTTACAATAATTTTGATTTGTTTCATGCCTTTCAATCTTACCTACTTAGAAAAGTAATGCATGAATGGGATGGCACGAGTTCGACTCACATTGAACTTCAATTGGTGCATTACAATTTATTAACATTAAATTATTTTTGACATGTAATTCTTTTCTTCTACTTGTTTATTTATTGTGGCATGATATGCATGTTGGCATTGTCAACTATTCCTAATTAGTGATCTACTATCATTTAGTTTGAAGTATATTAACTTGTTGTAGATAACATCGTCACCATGCAAGCCTAGAGATGTCAAATTCTTCATTGAACAAAGCCGTTTAATTCATGTTAATATGATATTATGAAATGTTGGGCAGATGTGAGATCTTCTAGGCATTCTCCCATTGATGTTTATTAGGTTCTGAAAATTTTTGTAGTCTCTATTATAGAGGAAGCTCTTCCGAAATTTTTGTAGAAGTAACATATATTCATGGTCTAGCTAAAGGCTTTGCAATAAACTTTAAACAAATATTTTATAAATGTATCCTAAGACACTGATTAGTCTAACAATTACAAAATAAAACTGGAATTGTCGACATTTGCATCTAAATTATAAGTCATCGTATTTTGTAGAGAATGTCGATCGCGAATAGATAGTGGATGTATAATCGCCTCGATAACAGGTTTATTCAAATAGAATTTTTTGTAAGGGTACAAGAATTCATAGAGTTTGCAAAGGCAAGTTGTACCACTTATCACAATGAGGGTAGGATTAGGTGCCCATGTAATCACAATAAATGTCGGCTCCTACCCTACTTCGACGTTCAGACTATTGAGTACCATATATATAGGTAAGGGTTTGTTCCTGGATACTATTGTTGGTACGAACATGGTGAGAAAGAAGGTTAGGATATGACGTCCACTTTCAACAATTTCGAAAACAATTATGACGCCAAAATCGACATCGACTATGGTCAACCGATGTTGACTTACTAAGAGATGCTACACAACACGGCGAGGCCTAGTTTTAACTGGAATCACATGGAAGAGGAGCCCAATCCCCAAGCACAATAGCTATACAACATGATTGATGCAGGTAACGAGCAATTGTAGCCGGGTTGTGAGAACATGACAAAATTGTTTGCCATAGCTAGATTGCTTTCTTTCAAATCGGCGCACCACGTCTCTGAGCGTTGTTACGATGGGTTCATGCAATTCATTAAAGAAGGGTTGCCTAACAACAACACATTAGTTGGCAGTTTCTACTCAACAAAACAACTTATGCGAGGATTGGGTCCACCTATCAAGAAGATAGATTGTTGTGAAAATCAGTGTATGATTTATTGGGGAGATGACTCTGAGTTTGCATCGTGCAAAGTTTATGGCCATTCTCGGTACATGCCACAACGACGTAGTCGCACTAGGAACATAAAAACACGGCTTTGCAAACAAATGTATTACTTTCCCTTAAGCCCTCGATTGTAACGTTTGTTCGCTTCCAAATCAACAGCTAGACATATACGCTGGCACGACAAACACGTTTCCCCAAACAATGTTATGCAACATTGTTCAGATTAGATGGCATGGTGACATTTCAACGAACTAAATAAAGAGTTTAGCGCAGAGACTCGAAATGTTCGTTTGGGGCTATGTATTGATGGTTTTAAACTGTTTGGGTTAAATGGGAGCCCTTACTCTTCGTGGCCCGTGATTTTGACTCCATACAACCTTCCACTATCGATGTGCATGAAAGAATAATTTATGTTCTTGACTGTTATCGTTCGCGGACTGACCAACCCTAGCCAGAAAATAGATGTTTTCTTGCAACCGCTCGTGAAAGAGCTAAAAGATTTATGGCACAATGGTATAATGACGTACAATGTCTCAACAAAATCGAATTTCCAAATGCGAGCAGCTCTATAATGGAGAGTAAGTGACTTCCCCGTATATAGCATGTTGACAGGTTGGAGCGCACAGGGCAAAATGGCTTGTCCGTACTGCATGGACGATACTGAAGCATTTCAACTTCGCCACGGTAGGAAAACTTCATAGTTCGACTGCCATCGCTGATTTTTGCCTCAAAACTCTAATCTTAGGAAAGACAAAAAAAGTTTTCTAAGAGCGAAAATAGTAATAAATGAAGAACCTCCACTGATACGATCTGGCAAAGAAATTTGGATGGAAATCGAGGTATTGGGTGAAAGTGACGGAAATCGGCGCCCATGCCAAGAATTCAGAGATTGATAAGGGTTCAGGATGGAGGGAACGGAGCATCTTATGGGATTTACCGTATTGGTAAACGAACTTGATCAGACACAACTTGGATGTAATGCACATAGAGAAAAATGTGTTCGACAACATATTCGTGTGCCGGGGAAGACTAAGGACAATGTGAAGTCGAGACAAGATGTTCGCGAACTTTGTCAGCGACCTTCTCTACATATGGATGAAGTGTCAAAGAAGTATCCGCTAGCATGCTACTCTAATGATAACCCTAAAAAATAGAAATTATGCGAGTGGATACGATCTTTACTTTTTCCCAACGGATATGCTTCTAATTTCGAGCGTTGTGTAGACCAAAAGAGCCAAAAGTTGTTCGGGATGAAGAGTCACGATTGTCATATTTTCATGCAAATAGTATTTCCAATTGCATTTCAGGAACTTCTTCCAGACGTTGTTTGGGTCGCCATTAGCGAGCTTAGTTTATTCTTTCGATCACTAACGGGTAAAAGTGTAATAGTTCAGGATACGGCTCATTTAGAGTCCGAAATACCTCTAATAATTTGTTAACTAGAGAAAATATTTCCTCCAAGTTTCTTTGACTCAATGGAACACTTGCCAATCCACTTGCCTTATGATGGCCGGCTTGCTGGCCTAGTACAATTTCGCTGGATGTACCCATTTGAGAGGTAATTTCGCTCATGCTTAATTACAAATTAACTGATTATGTCGTTCGTCAATAATCAAACTATTGTTTATCATCAACATGAATTTCTTAGGTACCTTAAGCACTTGAAAAATAATGTTCGGAACAAAGCGAAAGTCGAAGGATCGATGTGCAATGCATATTTGGTAGACAGAACAACCTCGTTTTGTTCTTATTATTTTGTAAAACAAATTCCCACCTTGCACAACCAAGCTCAACGTAATGATGACGATGGCGTCGGTCCTAATCATCATTTTGTCGGTGACTTCTCCATCTTTTACTCACCCATGACATACCGTTTGTACCGGAAAAGAAAGATTCATGACGGAACAAGAGTACGATGCTGCTCACACTTACATCTTGCTTAATTGTCCTGAAGTCACGCCATACATCTCGTAAGTCACTCTAAAAAGTCAATTTGTTGTTTATGTTTATAGTTTAACAGATCTTGTCCTTTTTTCTTCAAATGGACGAGTGTGAATGTTGCATCTTCATCAACCAATTACATATGTCAAACGAGGAAGAGACGGACGTTGATTATATTCTAGAGCAGAATTTTGCTAAGCGGTTTCAAATATATGTAATGTTAATTCTGTTATTTAGAAAGATTTTTCTTTATCTCATAACGTTCTGTTATAATCATTATGTGTTTGTAAGCAGGCACGACATAACATCACACATGAAACACTTTGTCATCTTGCAATCGGTCCTCTACGATCTTGTGTCGTCTACCCGGGATATATCGTTAGTGGATACAAATTTCACAACATGATGTATGGTGCTAATAAAGCTACACAGAATAGCGAGGTTTATGTGAAAGGCTCCAACTACGCTGATGTGACCCACGATTTCTACGGAAAACTACAAGAGGTTATCCAGATTGAATACAGTGGCTTTAAGCGCACTGTGTTTTTCAAATGTAAATGGTTTGCACACAACCTACTGGTGTAAGGACTCACCCTTCACTCAAGTTGGTCGAGGTTCATCGAGCTCGACGGTATAACAAGTACAAGCCTTTCATTTTGGCAATGCAAGCCTATCAGGTCTTCTATCTTCCATACCCTTCTATGAAGCATGAACGACAAGAGTGGTTAGCTGTTAGTTGTTGTCAGATAATGTTCGCCGATGAGCGAACCATTTCGATGATGAGATTGTTCGTTCAACAAATACGACATTTCAATCGGACGAACCAATTTCGTACGTTGTCACTTATCCGATAAAAGACATTGGATTGGTAGTTAATCCAATGAGTTCCAACATGATCAGGTTACCAGAGGATAGTGACGATGACGAGGAAGATCAGGTGTCAGATTCTAGTAGTGAAAGTGAATTTGAAACTGACAATAGCGAGTGACGTATGTTTATTTTCTTGTATTTTACCGATAGTGACGTATTTTTTATTTACTTGTATTTTGAAGTTTCATTGATTCCTTTCTTAACTCAGATTACTTATACGATTATAAGTGACATATTTTAGTAGGCATGGCACAGAGACCTCCAGATAGGATCCCAACAGACGGTGACCTTGACGGTCAGCCTTAGATAGGAGGTGGTCGAGGACGCACTCCCACAATGCGAGGTAGAGGACCATCGCGAGGTAAAGGCCAATCTGGAAGGGGTCGAGCTGCATCAGGAAATAGAGGATCATTACGAGAGTCGGACGGGACCCATCGTTTCTGGTGCACGGTCTACCGACCGAGGTCTCGACATTATTTCACCATCGTCGTCGATGAGGCCGACTTCGACGACACATATTCCCACTATTTCACCGACGGGCCCGCATCATCTGATCACACCTCATCATCACATTCTAATCATTATGGTAGTTCGTCTCGACATGGCACTCCATCGCCTACTATATCTGCTCAACCTTCCAATGCATCGCCTGCACCATCTGGCGGGTCCCGCGTGGCCATGGGAGCCCCCGCTCGAGCGCCTCGAAGCGCAATGGAGCTCCCCCGCAACCTCCTCAGCAGCCCCCTTCCACCAGCTTCCTCAGCAGCACCTAAGGAGGGACGAGGAGGCACGCCCCATATTGTTAGATTCCCCATTATTGTTGAGTATGTTTGGTAAGTTATCATACCATTACAAATGACTAATTAATTATATGTAACCTAACTATAATTATAGCAAGGAGATCATTTTACTAAGTTCATCAAGTTGAAAATGAACAGGAAAAATCGTTGGGTTTTACATCCTTCGAAAGTCTGTGCTCGGAGGATGACTAAAATCTTCAAGCGGGGGATGATTACTAGGGGTACTGTTGGAAGTCAGTACCTGATCATCAAAAGGAAATATATTGGGAGAGATGGAAAGTAAGTAAATGACACTAAACGATTGAGAATTTTGATTAAATACATTATGTCTTTGAATAAATCATAATTAACTATATTCATCTTTTTCAGCCATACTTCCAATGGGACCCATCGATTGATGAGGCTATTGTGAGAGCCGCCTATGATGCAAAGGCGTGCGTTAGGTACGGCGCGTTGATGCATGAGCTTCGCGCCCTTAGTTGAGGCTGGACTTTGTCACTGATGAGGCATGGAATAGATACCGTGAGTATTAGGCGACCGCAGATTTCAAGGCTAGCTCTGAGAAGGCTTCACATAACAGAAAAAGTGAAAAGGGCCGCCTTGGTACAGGCCCTTCAAAGCACACCGGTGGCACACGGTCTTTTCGGACCTACGAAGATATATTAGTAAATGTCATGGTTATTTGACGTTTCTTTAGAACTTATAAGTTTATCGCGACTAATATGTTGTAAACTTTGATCTTTTGTGTATAGGCTCTAGATAAGGATGAAGATGATGAGATTACTCCTAATGATGTCTTCATTCATGTCCATATGAAAGATCATGATGGGGTGACATTCATTGATAACATATCAGCGCAGTTTCATGTGAGTATCTTGTTAATATAAAATTTATAATTGCTTATAAAAAATGCTATGATTAAGCATATAATGAGATATCTTCCATCATGCTTGAATCATGATTTTTGCTTGTTTTAAATCTTTTATTGACTATGTTTACCAAACACTCTCCTACTGTTGTTTTATTTTCCTAGATAGATAAGGACACTTGAAATTAATTAGCAAGCACAATATAACAACCTAGGCAGAACCAATTGAATTCATTAATTGGTGCTATATATGTATACATGCCTTAATTTTAGGAATGAACAATTTATGAACAATATATATGACTTAATTGTTACAAGAAGCCTCATATAAGTATCTACACTCTTTTCTTTCACATTTTGAAACATAATTCAAGCACAATATAACAACCTAGGCATTGCTTGTATGCACATGAGTAAAAAAAAAATATGTAAACTGAGAGTCAATTTACTTTTTATAGACAAACTAAATAGATGAGTTGGGTAAATACCACATGGAGATATATTCTTGCTTTAAATAGTTTTTTTGTTTCTTTGTTTCTTAATCTTATATTTTCTTCTCTTCGGATCTAATTGTCATTTTCTTCTTTGTATGTGGCGGTTTCATTGCTCTAAATAGTAAATATGAAGTTATTGAGAACGTAGGTAAAGTACTTTAATGAAAATATATGCACAAAAAAATAAAAAATAACTGAAGTGTCTCAAAAAAATAGCCAGAGCAATGAGGCATACAAAATAGACAAAAAGTAAGCGAGCATATAAAGAACAAATATTTAATTGGAGTTTCCTATATTATTTTTTGGAAAAAGTCTCCGTTGCCTTTTTAAAAGCCAAAGTCTTTGATATGCTCTTTTTTAGCAATACCCACAGTGGGTGCGTAAATAACATTTTAATTGAAATGTTGTACATGAATTGAACCAAAGAAATATAGTCCCATAAAGACAACCAATAAGGTTTTTTTCAATCAAACAAAAACCGAAATAAGTTCAAAGAATTAAACCAATTAAAGCAAAAGGAACATAAACTTGATATGAATTAATCCCTTCATCTATTAATCCTGTACCGACAATGGCATCTCTCTCTCCATGTTCCCTTCTACAGTCATGTTTGATTTGACTTAATTGTTCTTTCGAGTTTGGAAACTAATATAGACTTCGGATTTGCACAGTTTTGTAAACATGCGTCGGTTGCAAAATAAATCCCACAAATTTTGCACTTTTTTAGGAAGAAACTTACTATAACTTAAATTTTAAAATAGATTTATTTTATGAAAGTTGTGCACACAATTTGAAAATGTTTTGTTGGATGGACATCCACCAATTTCGGTCCCACTTTTACAGTAATTTTTCACTAGACCCAATTGGAAACAACTATTAAGTTGGAATTATTGATTATATGAATTTTTCTATTTTCGGTCCCACTTACTATTACTTGCTTCTTTTCTTACATGACTTTTGCTACTTTTAAGCACTAAAAATGATTTTGGGGTACTTTAATTTTTTTTAATTTTTCCAATGATTTATTTTCATTTTTTTTTACTTTTCCTTTGATGACTTTGTTTTTGTGCAGGCGAAGCTTGTGAGGAGGCGTGAGGAGCACACTCAAGCAACACCGGACCAGCCGATTGATGAGGAGCAGCTCTACTACGATGCGGCGGGGGTCTGCCCAAAGGGGCGTGTTTATGGGCTCGGGTCACTTACCAAGAAGAAGAGGTGATATGCAGATCTCGGTGCTAGCACATCTGAGGAGCCGATGGTGCGGCGTTCAAAGTTTGATGCAGTTTTTTAGAGGTTTGCGTAGTTTGAGGCCTTCGTGCAGAGCCAATTGGGAATACGCATGGACTTTGGTGTGAACATACCTCTCAGACACCACCATTGCCACCATCTCAAAAGCATCATCAGCAGGTTGGGATGGATCCGGCTTGTTCACCACAACAGCAGCACGACGATGACGATAGAGACAACCCGGATTGGGTGGACGATGAGCACCTTGGTGATGAAAGTTAGGTATTTTAGTTACTTTTGTATAGCTTTTGGGTTTGTTAACATTTTTGAAACAACATTTTGTGTATATTGAGATTAAATTCTCTTTTTTTGTTCAATGAAGTATATAATATTTGATATTTTGTGTGAATAAAATGCCTTGAAATTTGGTTTTGGAGGATGTTATAGCACCCCCAAGGAGTCGTTTGAAGGGGGTGCAGGGCGTTGGAGAAGGCCAACTATAGGTTTTGTTGCTTAGAAGAATCGTGCTGGAATGAATTGCTAATAAAAAGAATTGTGGGCTTACAAACGGAATAGCAACCTATTAGCAACGGAATGCATGTATTCCATTGCTTATCCGTTTCTAAATTATAAATGAAATTCAAATGAGTAGTACATGTTATGGGTTTATAAGATGAATTTTGTTGCTAATTAGCAACGGAATGGCAACGAAAAATATGAATTATGTTTCTATTACGTGGCTAATTAGCAATGGAATAGCAACGAAAAATATGTTGTCCGTTTCTATTCCGTTGCTAATTAGCAATGGAATAGCAATGGAATTCATCTCAAAAACAATTTTTTAGTATTATCTTCATCTCTAATCCATTTATGTTTCGTCTCTAAATAGAAATGGAATTAAATTTTCGTTGCTAAATATTTAGCAACGACGATTTTACAAATGAATTTGATTTTGTTGCTAATCCATTTCTGATAGTATTTCCGTTGGTATTCTGTTGCTAATTCGTTCATGTTCCGTTGCTATTCCCTTTCTAATCCTTTGCCAAATCTTAATTTTTTTGCAGTGATTATCTTCTCAAAATGTTACCCTGATGATCTTATCTCTCCTTTGACTTCAAAATCTAATGGCTGATCTGGGAGAGGGTACGTAGAAGCTTGGATCTTAAGGTAACAGGGAGACTAAAGAGCAATGGAAATCAAAAATTGAGTAGAAAAATAGGGAACTTATGGATTCTCAAGAGAAACTTATGGTTATGCTGATGGCTCAAATTAGACCACCACAGCGACGAGGTATAGTCTACACCAGTCCTGAGGTTTGCAGAGCTGAGGGAGGAGCTAGGAAAATGGCAGCTCTAGTTCAACCAGTATTAGCACGTATTCAGGTGCCGAAAATAGCTGCCATGGTAGTAGTGGATTCGGAGAAGGCTGCACTTCTCAGAACGCGTAAGGAATTTATGAAATATGGCATTACGAGATTCAATGGCACAATGGAGGAAGGGGTAGCTGAGACTTGGATACTTTAGATGGAGCAACGATTCATTGCTGTGGATGTTGAGGATCCATTTAAGTTTAAACCGGTCACATTTTTATTGATTGACTCTACACGGATGTGGTGGAATTCCCTAGAAAAATAAGGGAAGATTTTCACCACTTGGCCAAAGTTTATGATCGTGTTTTACAAGTAGTATTTTCCAAAATTAGTCAAGAACAAGAAGAATACTGAGTTTATTTAGCTAAAATAGGGAGCCATGTCTATACTGAAATATGAATAGAGGTTCACAGAGTTGAGTGAATTCGCTGCAGAGATGGTGGAGTTAGAGGAGAACAAAATAGATTTGTTTCTTCATGGGCTGAATTATGAGATTTGATTTGTGGTTTCCTCTTATTCACGCACTAGTTACGCTTTTATATTCGAGAGTGCAATGGAGGTAGAAGTAGCCATATTAGCTAGATCCTCTGGAACAATACTTACACAAGCACCAGTACGACAGTTTCCTAGAAGTTAGAGAATCTAAGAATTTTCTTTTTTTTGGCCAAATAAGAGGAAGAGGAGTGAAGTTGGAGCATCTACCCAGTCAGGATATACGGGACGACATTTGTTAGTGCATCGTTTCCACCAGTTTCTCAAGCTTTAGTAGCTAAACCAACTTTGCCACCACCTCAAGCTGGAGGTAAGGGCAAGAGCAAAGCACAGTCATCACGAAAATAAAGTAGGTATGGGCAGGTTACTCAGGCCAGTGGTTTTCTCAAAGGGTTTCCATGATATGCTATCGGCATGGACAAACGAGGCATATTCAGAGAGAACGTTCTATGCTACCGGCTACATCGTTAAGTAGTACAACACCGCTAGCATGAGGGCAAACTCATGTAGTGGTTGAGGCAGATCTAAAATCTTATATGAGGCTTGTGGAAGGTATATTATACATTTGTGGTCGAGATATGCATGTTTTAATTGATATTGATTCTACAATTTCCTTTATTACCAGTGCAATGGTTGATGAGTTGAAATTGAAACCTGTTAGAGCCAATACGTTGTTGATTTTGAGCACAACAATGAGTGAGAAGGTTTATCTTAACCTGATCTACGATGGATGTGTAGTCAAAATTGGGAAGAATTAACTCCCAAATGATATGAGGGTAATGGAGTTCTTGGAATATGATGCATTACTAGGGATGGATTGATTATCAGCATACCACGCCGGTATTGACTATGTCCATAAGGGGGTAGTTTTTTAGATCCCCAAAGTTTCCAAAATTATAGTCTATAAAGGCTATAATCCATCACGACATGCAACTTGTAGAAGGGAAGCTACTCCTCGAGATTTATAAGTTACTTCGGGAGTTGTCACATTTGGAGAGCCTGGTCAAGAACTTAAGGTTAGTGAGATACCCGTGGTTTATGAATTTCCAGATGTCTTACCATCTAACTTTCTTGGACTTCCACTACGATGTTTCATTGACTTCATTATTGATCTTATTCCTAGTACCAAACCTATATCTATTTTTCCATACCATATGGCACCAAGGGAATTACATTAGTTGCAGACTCAGCTTAAGGAGTTATTATAGAAGGGGTTTATCCATCCTAATATGTCACCGTGGGGAGCACTTTTTTTTTTATGAAGAAAAAGGGCAAAACCCTACTTTTGTGCATTGATTATAGACAGCTAAACCAAGTGACTATCAAGAACAAATACCAATTACCCAGGATTGATGATTTGTTTAATTAATCGAAAGGTGCCAGATATTTCTCGAAGATTGATTTGAGGTCTGGTTATCTTCAACTGAGGATTAGGGATGAAGATATCTCGAAGACGGCTTTCATTACTCGCTATAGGCATTTTTAGTTTACAATGATGTCGTTTAGGCTCACTAATGCTCCTGCAATGTTCATGGACTTGATGCATAGGGTGTTTAAACCCTATCTTGAACAGTTCTTCATTGTGTTTATCGATGATATTTTGATATATTCAAAGAAAATGGAAGAACATTACCACCTCAGAGTTACATTGCAGACTCTGAAGGATAATCGGTTATATGTCAAGTTTAGTAAGTGCGAATTTTGGTCTTAAGAAGTCAAATTTCTTAAACATGTGGTTAATGTAGAGAGTATATATATTGATCCAACAAAGGTTGAGGCTATCAAGGATTGGCCTACTACTACCATAATGTCAGAGGTTCAAATTTTTTTACTGTTAGCAAGTTATTACAGACGATTCGTTGATAGTTTCTCTCGTATTGATTTGCCAATAACTCGGCTAACACAGAAAGACATTGACTTTGTTTGGTCTGATGAGTACAAGGCTACCTTCAAAGATTTGAAAGATATTTTGACTACAACACATGTTCTTACATTACCTAAATCAAGGAATAAATTAGTGATTTATACAGATGCTTCTCATTCATGTTTGGGTTATGTTTTGATGCAAGAAGGCTAGGTTGTAGCATATGCTTCAAGGCAACTCAAGATTTATAAAAGAAATTATCATGTTCATGATCTAGAGCTAGCTATAGCCATTTTTTCCTTGAAGATTTGGAGGCACTACTTGTACGGTGATAGATTTACAGTTTTTTCAGATCATAAAAGTCTAAAATATTTTTTTACTTGGAGTGAATTGAATATGAGGTAATGTTGATTGCTAGAGTTTCTCAAGGATTATGATTTCACTCTATAGTACCATCTAGGAAAAGTAAATGTGGTTGTTGATGCCTTGAGTGGGAGAATAATAGGCAAAGAATGTAGCTACTGCCAGAGCTTCTCAGTTTAGATTTCTGAAGGAAGCTTCTATGATGATGATTCGTGAAAGTCCAGCTGGCACATCATCTATTGAGAAAGCTAGTTCTAGAGCTACTAATTTGTTCTTCTGTACTCAGATTCGAGATGAGCCGGAGATGATTTAGTGAGTTATTGATTGCCAAAAAGCTGATTAGGATTATATAGAACATCAGAGGTTAACAGCTAGTGTAGATCATCTTGATTGGTCAATTTTTGATAATGGTGTGTTACGGTTCGGGGATAGATTATTGATTCTAGCTCAGGATCAGTTGAGGAAAAGTTGCTATAGGAATCTCATCGGTCTCTTTACTCTGTTCATCCTAGTAACACTAAGATGCATCGTAATATAAGGCATATTTATTGGTGGCCTAAGATGAAGACTGATATTGCTGAGTTTGTAAAGAGATGTGAGATATGTCAACAAGTTAAGGCTGAGCATAGAAAACTTGATGCGTTAATGCATCCTTTGCCAATTCCTAAGTAGAAATGGGAACATATATCAATGGATTCTTATTATGGTATACCTTTGAGTCAACGTAAGTACGATGCAGTATGGGTTGTAGTTGACAGGTTGACGAAGTCTACACATTTCTTGTTGGTTTCCATGTGAGATCCTCTTGACTAATTATGTGAGATATATGTATGTGAGATGTTGAGATCTCGTGGGGTTTTAGTGTCAATTACTTTGGATAGAGATTCGAGATTCATGTCAAGATTGTATAGTGAATTACAGAGACTGTTGGGAACTTCCTTAACCATAGTACGGCATAGCATCCGCGGATTGATAGACAAACTAAGCGGTTGATATTAGTGCTATAGGATATGCTTCAAGCATGTGTCTTGGAGTTTGGTGGTAACTGGGAGAAATACGTTCCTTTGTGTAATTTCTCTTATAAAAATAGTTATCAAGCTAGCATTGGAATGGCTCCTTTTAAAGCTCTGTATGGTCAGCCTTGTCGTTAACCTGTGTATTGGGCAGAGGTTAGAGTTACAGTTTTATTGGGCTGGAGTTGATTCAGGACTACACAAAGAGAATTCAGTAGATTCGCCAACGTTTGACTATGACACTAATAAGACAAACGATATATGTTGATAAACATTATGATTTTTTGGAGTTTTCAAAGGACTATTACGTTTTGTTGAAAGTCTCACCTATGAAAGGATTGTATAGGTTTGGATTGCGAGGTAAGCTTGCTCTAAGGGCC
Source organism: Stephania cephalantha (assembly GCA_039657325.1). NCBI lineage: Eukaryota > Viridiplantae > Streptophyta > Magnoliopsida > Ranunculales > Menispermaceae > Stephania > Stephania cephalantha. The sequence goes on along the minus strand of CM077578.1, from coordinate 24,965,447 downwards.
ATTTAGAGTGCAGGAAAGGATTGGTCCTTTTGCTTATAGGTTAGAGCTACCTTCTTAGCTAGCCAGAGTTTATAATGTCTTCTACGTGTCTATGTTTCATAAAGTGGAGACTCAGTTCACTCTAAGGATTGACTGGAATGAGTTTGATCTTTATGGGGACTTATCTTATGATGAGCAGCCGATTCAGATACTTGATCGTAAAATTCAGAGGCTGAGAATCGAAGAGATCCCTTTGGTTAATGTGAAATGGAAGTTTCATGATGGAAGTTTCACGGAGATAATGAACTAATCTGGGAACGAGATTCTTATATAAAGGAGCAGTTTCTATTTATCTTTGAAACTACAGGTAATTTTACATTTACTTTAACTTCGAGGATGAAATTGCGCTAAGTTGGGGAGATCGTAACAACCCCTTATCTTAAACTGGTGATTTGTGCTAATCCAAATCCCAATTAACCCGAGTTAGGATCTTAGTTAAGTTCGTCGTACCTTGATTAGCATGTACGTGTATTTCTATGATGGTTTGTGTTTGTTTGGAAGGTTTAATGAATTTCAAAGGTTGTAGTATAAAAGAGAATTTATATACAAGCCTATAATTGGAAAATACGTAAATAAAGAATAAATAGGCGGTACACCAAGTGGGATGAGGGGGTCGTGAAATGAATGTGCACACCCGAGAATACTTGTAGGCATGTCAGGTGAATTTATTGGCGAGCAAATACACAAGGTATATATATTTGATATATAAATATATATTAAAAATTATAAGTTTGGTTTAAATTATATGGATCGTCGTATCGCCTCGAGATGAGTGTAAGTATTGATGGTGTCAACATGTTTGTCACCTTAAGAGTGTCATGTTAGCACATCAATCATTTGATCAGTCTCGAGATAGCGCAATGCGTATCTCGAGAAAATCCATATATTTAAACTAAAACCTTCAAACTTATCCTATCAATTAATCGAGTGAGAGAGAGCAGCTGAGGGTTTGGTGTTTAGGGAACCAATTGAGGGAGTTGTATCTGTGTGAATTGAGGAGCTTAAACAATTGGAAATCAGATAGTATCATCATTAGTAAGTTTGCTTTTGATATTTTTGAAGTTCAATTCGGTAGCGGGTGATGATATCTCAATAAATTGTTTTGTTTGATTATTGGAAATGGATTGCTACCTCATTACAAATCTTCCCTTATGTATTTTTGGAGTGTTGACTATTGTGGTAATGATTTGTGGATAGAACAGTAGTTGTTGCCCTGTGTACTGTCGAGACACTACAGGGTGGAATGTGGAGGAATGTCCCTTCATCAATTAAAATGAACTAAGACCAATTTATATAGGAGATGGGTTACCTTCCAGGCCTATATGTAACTTCCTACTCAGTTAGATAGGTTGCGTAGATTACATACTCACTAGAGAGTTTTGGATAGAACCATTGGACATTAATAGATTGACTAGATAACATATCGGCCAATGAGTTGGTCTAGCAATAGCATTAATGGTGTCAGTGGGTAATCGATCATAGTTTTATATATATTATATGTCTTTTATATTTTTTGGATGTATATTGGGTTGAGATATTAGACTCACTGACTGATGCATGATGTTACACTATTTATCACCACTTTTAATATACATACATGTGATATATTCTGTGGTTTCCACATATATGTGTTTTATGATGGCTTGCACAATATTATTAAGACTTTCGCTAACTTTATTAAAATTTATAAAAAAAAAGTTTTGATTAACAAAAAATTATGAATAACGAGAAACGAAAAATACTTATCCTGAACACAAATTACAAGGAAAATAAGACAAAAAAAGGCAGACTAATACGTTGTTAAGTCCTACGTGGCAGGGATTATGGCTTAATAACGTGATTAAGCTGGGCATTGCACTGAATAGAGGTTCCGACCGTCACATGTGGACCAAGGCATATGTAACGATATTGCCCTACGCTACCACTAGAGTCAGTGGCTAGTGTTATGCAACCGACTCAAGGACAGGTTCATGTCGTTGCTGAAGATGATCAGGAAGCTACTGGAAGACCTGTGGAGGGTTATTTAAATTTTTAAATTTAATGGTGCATATTAAGTTATAATTTTATCATCTTAGTGTTGTGGTTGATATGAATATATATATGTTGATTGTGAGTGACTTGCAATCTTAAATTAGGGAGACAGAACTATTCGGTAAAGGATAGTTCAAGAATGAATTTTTATCGAAAAAGAACAATAAGAGACCACTAGGATTATGAAAACTTCGCAGTAATGTCTTGTTAAGAAATATAAGAGTGATGATGATTCATGAAGCTTACCGGTACATCATTGACTAAGTTGTATAGTATAGTAGTAATAGAATGTTCTTCTGGTGATCAGATTGGAACTAAGCTTGAAGATATGGTATGAGTTGTAGTAGATGGATGTATCAAGTCAAAATTTTCTTATCGATGTCGATTCTTTATTCTCTTAATATATTAAATGAGATAATTGTGTAATGAGACTCGAGGACTATTTTCGAGGAAGTAAATAAAGTTGTTATAGATATAGGAGCCAAAAGAGAGAGCTATATTTTGTTTCAATCTTTATCCTTATAAGATGTGAGTATGTTTAACTTATCACTATCTAAGATAAAGGTTTCAATCTCATAACAATATGATTTGCTCAGCTGGATAAGTAGTTGAGTGAAAGATGCGTATCTCAACTGGATAAGCAATTGAGTGAAAGCTACAAAAGTTAAGAGAATAATGTCTAGGTTTATGACTTAGAAGATTAATGACACTGAAATGAAATTTCTCTGGTTGTGATAGTTAAGAAACTTCTCTGAAAAGATTACACCTATGAGCAGGCTGGGTAGGTTCAGATTATGTGAGAACTAATGTTCTCCCTACCTTTCATGTTATAGATAGTTTATGAATTTATTCTTAATTTCGAGGATGAAATTACTTAAATTGGGGTGATTGAAATAACCAGTGTTCGTAACTAGGTGATTAATTGTAATCCCAACACTAATTAACTCGAGTTAGGCTTGCGGTTAAGCCTGGCTTGTTTTGATTAGTGTGTGCGTGGGATTACATTTCGTTTGGTGTTTGTGTGATATGAATATAAGTTAGCTGAATTAAATGGATTAATATAACCTATTTGAAAATTCAAATCAATTGAGAAATGAGAGGTGTTGGATAAGCCTCGTGATACATTAGCACCAGTGTCACTTTAAGGTTTTAGCCATTAGATTCACCTCGAGACTCATGTTGATTTTAATGATGAAGATGAGAAATGAGGTGGCTGGAGTGAAGTAGGAGGTAGCTAATTAACTTAGCAAATAAGTTATGAGAGATATGGATTAAACTCATCCTCATCGCCACTTTCACATCATCGTCTTCTTTCCGGAGATAACCTCGCCACCACCTTAACGGCACTGCCACCACCTTCATCACCATCCCCATCGTCACAGCCTTGCTTAGAAAGTGTTGGAGTTCATCCTCTGTGTTAAAAGCTTGGTGAGTCTTCTCTTTCATAGGTTTTAAATGGAGTTTTAGTTCGTTATTAGTGTAAGTGTTCTAAGGTGGTTGTGACCAGAAGTATTGGGGTGTAAGAAGGCTCAAGAGGTTAATTGGAGCCTCTGGTTGGGGTGGTGGCAGGTAGTTAATGGGTCGCTATTTTTTGTTGTTGTCGTTAGGATTGTTGAAGTTATTGTTGTTGTTGTTATTGAAATTATGAGATTAGATGTTGTTTAATGTTGTTAGAGGGGTTGTTAACGTGTTACGACTCATTGAGGGAATCCTTTGTATGATTTGGACGTGATTTGAGATGTCCAAAGGGTCTGGGAGGCGATCGGATACACCGAGGAAGTCTAAAATCTCGTGGTGGGGTTACAGCGTTTGGCGCCACTCACGGCGTTGTAGACATGAAACCCACAGCACCAATTGTTGGTCAAGTGATGCCATGGCTGACGCTGCCAGTGCTAAGGCCACGGCACCACCCATAGAGTCGTGAGCCTAAATTTGAGAAAAAAATGGCAAAACTTGGGTTCCAGTTTTTGGACTCAAATGAAATTTAGACCGGGGTTGTAGGATCATACTAGGACCACTTTAAAATAGAAATTGACCCAAATAAACTTATGTTGGTGCAGATTTACCAAGAAGTCCTCTGAGAGGTCCAAAAGTTCGGAAAGGTTATGTAACAACTACCGAGGTAAGTGCGACTCACAATTTATCAATTATGCTTTGTAATCTTATATTAAATGAAAATATGATGAGGAATTCAGATAAGTACCAACGTATGTTGTATCTGTTGAATGTAATGAGGAAGGCTGATTAGAAACAACCTTCAATAAACACAAAAAGGAAGGTGGATAAGTACTAACCTCTAATAAGAATAAAAGGAGGGTAGATTAGTACCGACCTTTAAATAAAAGAGATGATTGGAATCATGTTCATTCACTATCCTATTAGAGTTGAAATCTCAGTTATACTTAAATACATTTTATAGGATCTGACATTGGCCAATGTGTAGACTTTATAGTCTGTATTTTTGTATAAATGAGGAAAAGACTTCGGTTTTAACTTAAACCGATATTAAAGGGTCACAAACCGATATTAATGGGTCACAGGATGTATTAAATAGCTATTGATGCACTAAATAGCTATTGTTGGATGCATATTCTTATGCACTTAATCCATTGGCTATTAGTAGATAAGTGATATGTAAATGAGCATCACTTACTGAGCAAGTTGGAGTGCTCACCTTTTTAAACACTCAAGTACTCCAACTAGCAGACAAGACAAAGTAAAAGGGAAAATCTAGGCGTTTAGCGATCTTCTTCGATGTAATGGATCTTATTTTGTATTCCTATATTGTTTGAATTAGTTTTTGTGTAATATAATAGGGTTGGGATATTGTATTGTAACCGAGGTTTATTCCGACAATTTTGTAGATTTGTATATATTTTGATTTATTGATAAAAGTTTTAATTTATGTTGCATATTCTATTCCTTTTATTCAATTATCGAGATATACAGATTATGTTTGTCAGATGTTAAAGACAGGCTGTTGGCTCTAGTTAAGTCTGGCTAGTGTACCAGGTCTTGATTAGGGTTTCAGACCCGGTATCACCCTAAACGAGATAAGGGATGCTACAGATGGAACATTGAATCAAAGACACATGTGTAAATTTGTGTCGTTATTTCGTTATTGAATTAACTAAGCTGCAAATCCTTTACCGAATCTAATTCACAAATTGAAGCATGGCCCACTATGTTATCCCTCTATCTGTTGCTATTACGTCGATAAAGATCATTGATGAAATATTAATGAAATGTCCAAGATAGACTATATAAATTATGTCAAAATTTTGTTAGAGTCTCGTTTTCATACTTCAAAAGTGTTGGTGTTGCAGCGAAAAATTAAAAACATTTTTTGAAAAACCCCAACAGGACTGAAAATAAGTTTCATTAAACTAGATCTATGAAAAGTAAACCATGCCTTAATATGTGATTTTCCTTCTCTGATTGTTCAATTTCCAAGACGATCAAGTGCGAGTCCTCTATCATAAATTCATACACGAATGATGACCACAATTTGGAATGCTAGCCCCAAGAGAGATTGAAAATGTTTTTATTTCTCTCCCAAAATCTAGAGAACTCAAAATTTGTAAAAATGAAAATCTTATTTTGTTTTAGGGTTTCAATCTCTATTTATATGTGTAGATAAGCCCTCAACTAAAACCCTATTTAGGATACAACTATTATATTCAAGCGGTTTAAGCAAATTATACATATACCCCTATTAACAAATTATCATGTAACAAATTGTAAGGGCTTTTATGTCATGAATTTTATCATAGGAAATTCATTACTCTGAACCAATTGAACTTTTGCAAAGTCATTCTTTGTGTAAGACCCAATAGATTCATGCGACGTTGGCAGTGAACCATTTTGGTACACACGTCATAAGCGGTTTCTAGCAAAGCATTATTACTACATAAGTAGCATGAATATCAAAATTGATACAACCTAATGAATAACATATATCAGATCATTTTCTCATGCGATATACTTTGATTAAACATAAGGCATAGAAAGTCACCCTTAATATTCAATCGTACTAGTCTCGATCTTTAGGTAAACTGAAAATATCCAAGTGACATTGATCATATCAATTCACATGGACTTGGCCATTATCATTCTATCATATCGAGGGATCACTGATATCTCTCTTTATACGAGAGTGAGAAATTATATCTTGATTACACACCTTCACATATTATTCACATGGTATCCAATCACAATCTTTACAATCATCGAGTTAAAGACAACGTTTGATTGTGTCACATTACTATGCTCCTAATATTGAAGTTTATGATAATCTCAAGTCAAATGACTAAATGATATACCTATAATGAGTAACACCTATGACTTAATCCATGCAATGTTCTCATAATAGGTCAATTCAATATCTTGTTCCCTGACAAGTACTCATGATCTCGATTCGTATCCCTATACGCATGATCATCACATGACCATCAATCAAGATTCAGTCTTAATTAACTATAGTTTCCAATATAATGACTTACTAGGGACATTTATGATATTTCAACAAATACACATGGATCTTATTATAAGGTACACATTCAATCACTTATAATAAAAACAACAAATGAAAACTTCAGTTTTATTATCCAAAATTATAAGATAAACAATGTTTGTAGATTGACCTAGGGCACATGCCCCAACAAAAAGGTCGACCCCTTCATTTCACCGTGCATGCATCCCAAGGTGCATTGCAAGGTGCGCTTGTGTCATCGAGCAAGGTCCGAGCTTCACCGGTGGGATTCGGAGAGCCATGGTCAAGAAAGAGGTCTCGAGACTGGGAGACTCTTATCGAGATCATTGAAGAAGTCTCTATCTCCTTACAAAGACTATAAAAGTGATCTCGGTCACAATGAGAGATTGAGGGAGCTTACCTAGAGCCATAAAGAGGTCTAGATGGGAGTTAGCAGAGACCTCTTTAGGGTTTTTCGATGGGAGTCAGCTGAGACCTCTTTAGAGGTCTTGGCCATATGTACGAAACCCGTATTCGATAAGAACGAACAAAAAAACTTCAAAACTCTATACAATACATGAAAACGAAAAAAATAAGTGGGTTTTGCTCGAAATCGCTTGATATTATTGATTCCATCGACATTTTTGTGCCTAAAATGCAAGATTCATACTCCAAATCGAAGTCATAAATCCAACAACAACAACAACAACATAAAAATCAACTCAAAAACAACAAAAAAAAACACTAAAAAAGTCAAAAATCGACACGAAATGAGGTTGGGAATGCACCCGGGCGTAGAATCGATGTGGTTTCGCTCGAATTTCATCGAATTCGGGTCGGATGTGAGTGTGATTTGAGATTGGGGTTCGGTTAAGTGATTGGGGTACGAGTGAGCAAAAATCCTTTTGTATGGAGGGGCAATAATGTCATTTCACGCAGGGGAAAAAATAAAAATTGGAATTGGGGTTCGTTGAGCAAGTCTCGGGATTCGATTAATCGCTTCCTAAAAGTATTTCCCTTTCGTAACACCGATACATAAAAACATTGACAAATGCTAGGATGACCTTTTTAGAACACTCGATTATTAATGTTCATACAATACACATCGATTTGTGTGCGCACAAACATCGATACGGAAATCAATGACCAACAATCCAGTGTTCATTCTGAGTGTCCCGAAACAGGTCGGCAAATTATTTTCTAAAAAACATTTCTATGAATAAGGACATTAATATTTTTTACAAGGTATGAAGAACAATAATAATCTGTCTTTAATGAGATAAATGAGGCATTAAGAGAGTCCAAGTTTGATCCCGCTCAAGTAAAAAAAGAACATTAATAACTCTTCAAAAAATAATATGTATAAGATTATTAACTACGCAATTTCAGGATAAAGAAAGAATTTAAGGAGAATCACGATATTGCCATGACACCACGTGGAAACTGATCCAACGAATTGGTGGTCATCATTGGAATGTGGTTTGGGACAGCTTACTGGTGTGGCGGTCAACATCTATCGTCAGCAGCGGTCACCGTTGACATCACCGTTACCACAATAATACTCAAGTCTTGCGTGTTTTTCAAAAAATGAGGTGGCTTTACTTTTTTATTCACCAAATAGTAGGGCTTACTTTAAAATTTCAAAACTAATGTATAACTTCTTTTCAAAATTAGCTATTGATGATGAGGTGGCATGCATCGTTGGTGAGGTTGAAGGCACTTGTATGAATAGCTCATTTTGAAAATGAGCTATCTATACAAAATATTAAACTCTATAAATGACTCCTTTTGAAAAAGAGTTATTTGTTCAACTCAAATATCGCACATTGAGTTGGAGAACCTATGCAAACGACCATGCATATCGAGATGGACAACCCGCATCACTCGCGTATCTCGAGGTAGACAACCCATGTAAACAACACGCACGCATATTGATGTAGACAACCCATACAAACGTCACGCTTGTATGTTGAGGTGGAGAATTCATGCAAATGTCATGCACGTCTGTCGAGGTGGGCGACCCATGCAACCTCATGCAACTCATGCAACTCATTGCAATCCATGCAAACCTCACGCACGTATCTCGAGGTGGACAACTCATACAACCTCGCCTAATCAATGCAAACCATGCAAATGTCACGCACGTATTTCGAGGTGGATACCCCATGTAACCTCGTAAAATCCAAGTAAATCATGCAAACGACTCGCACGTGTCTCGAGGTGGTAAAGCCAATGCAAACGTCACACACGTATCACATGGAAACGCCACGCACGTATGTCGAGGTGGGTGAGTCATGCATATTCGTGCAAACCATTCAAACGTCACACACATATCTCGAGGTGTGGACAACTCATGCAACCTCGTGCAATCCATGTAAACCATGCGAATGTGAAGCACATATTTCGAGGTTGACAACCCATGCAACCTGCTGCAGTCCATCATGCTGCAGTCCATGCAAACCATCCAAACGTCATGCACGTAACTCGAGGTGAATAACTAATGCAAACGACAGACACGTATCTCGAGGTTGACGATCCATACAAACGTCATGCACGTATCTTGAGGGGACAACCCATACATATCCATTATAGACCATGCACCCCATGCAAACGTCACGCACGTATCGCAAGGCGGACAACCCGTGCAACCCATATTAACCATGCAACTCATCCTTTAAAATTTTGGCTGTCCCACGTGGACATCCCACGTGTATGTCCACTTGTACCGGGAAACAAGAATAGCGCCTTTTGAAAAGGCGCTATTCTTGTTTGTCTTTTCCACGTGGACACCCAATACTATTTACACGAATAGCGCATTCGGAGAATGCGCTATTCGTGTAAATCGACTCCAACCAATCCACGTGGATTGATATATCCAAATAACACGAATAGCGCATTTTCAAAAGGCGATATTCATGTTATTTGTTCAACGTGTCTACGTAGGCCAAAAAATTTTCCTCCTCGATAGCGCCTTTTGAAAAGGCGATATGGCTTATATCAGAATAAAAAAAAACGCACACTTATTTTCCTCATTTAAATTAATTTCTGCTGTACTTGTGTAATTTTTTCCAAGTCTTGTCCCCAAGTGGGAATAGCGTCATTTGAAAAAATATAAAAATAAATAAAAATAAAAATAAAATAGCGTCAGCAGAAGAGTCGAAATTAACGGAAAGAAATCGACGGAGTTAGTGAGAAATCTATGAGATAGAAGCGAAGGTGCCAACTGGAGGCGTTTAGGTTAGGGTTTGGGCCTTCGTCTGTTATGAATTGGACCAGCTGGCATCGCATCTCACCCGGCACATGGGCAGCTGCCTCCCTGTCTATTTTCTCTCATCCCAAACTACCCTTATCCCCTCCCCTGACTCAATTAAGCTACCTTTTTATTTTATTTCAATAGAGTCGACTACCTCACCAAATCTCATGTTATAATAAGTGATGCATCCTTGGTTTCGGTAGACATCTCCAATTTAACAACACTAACTCTAACACTATTTATGTCTATTTTAGTGTAAAAGTGACGTTAAAATATTCACTTCTCCAACCAATTAACAATATTTGTTACACTATCATACTTTTTATTATTATTTTATTCAAAAAGTGAGATAATGATAACTATAAAAATAATTTTTAAAAATATAAAAACAAAAAGAATAACAAATTAAAAGTAAATAAAGTTGATGAATAGTGTCACATTAGATTGGTGTAACACTGAAAACGCTTGTCCATGGGCGCTAAAATAATTTTGATTGAAGAAACTCTTAGTAATGCTTTCATGAGCTTATAAGAAGATAGAAGTAATATATAGTCATAAAGTACAAATCTTTCATAGAAACATGAACTTAAAATAATGTAATAAACATAGATTCTATTACTATTTTTTTGAAATAAACTGCAATGTTATGATGTTAATTACTCTTGTAAAGTATAAGTCATTTTCCCTTTAATCACGTTAGTTAAAAATACACTTTAAAGCAACTCAAACACAAGATTTGAGATGCACATAATGACAAATTACAAGTTTGGGCGCTGGCCTGTAGCGCCTAACCGTTGGGCCAGCGGGCCAGCATCGAAAACAGAGGCATTCTTTCCTTATCTAGTTTGGGCGCTGGCCTGTCTCGCTTAGGCGCCAGGGCCAGCGTTAGACCGAAAAATACATTATTTGATACGATTTTTGTCTATTTTGACACCGAAAGTTATATTGTTTGGTATGCTCAAGTCTTTTGGTTTCTATAAATTAGAGAGTCCTAGTACCTATAATATATATAGAAAATCAAAAGACATTGAATCCATATGAAACAATACAACTTTTGGTGCCAAAATAAACAAAAAATGCACCAAATAACACATTTTTTGGTTTGGCGCTGGCTCCTGATGCCTAGGTGCAACAGGCCAGGGCCAAACTAAATAACCAAAAATGCCTCTATTTTCGGCGTTGGCCCACTGGCGCCAAAAACAATGGTTGTTTTTCTATGGACATATAAGATGAAAATTACAATAGGAAATAACATGATAAAAAACTCATAGCATCATTCTGAAAATCCGTACATAAATGAGAAGTGTCTTTTGCACTTGAACTTTTCACTTAGTGCAAATACTTCAAAGTCTCATTAGGTGCTATGGTGAACAGATCTTGAACCAAGTACCCTTTTGATGAAACTGAAAATATCACACATATTGATTTCTTATAAGTAAGAGCGTTCTGTTGATTGCACAATCAAGCCTTATGGAAATCTTGTCCTTCTTGAGTGCTCTAGAGTTGCTTAGGCATAAAAAGCGGCCATACTTCTATACTCATATATGTAAGTCTACTTAAGTGATTATGCGAGTCATTGTATTTGACTTATTTCCAATTGTCAACCTCCGTCATGCAGAAACTGACACTAGAACCAAGAAGAGACCTTGTTATATATATATATATTTTTTTCTAGTATTGTGTAATCTTCACTTGACTTGTTAGTACCACATTAAACTTATTATGTGTTTTCAAGAATTTAATTGGGTTCCCATCAAGTGTCGATTGATTTAGGCAAACCTAGATCTCATTCATTTTAATGCCTGAGACATCATATCTCTAACAAGTCCCATTGTTAATGGATCTGCTAAATTCTTGTTAGATTCCATGTAATCAACTATGATAACTCAATTTTTGAGTAACTGTCTCAAAAGATTATGTCGTAGACTTATATGTCTAGACTTTCCATTATGAATCTTACTCGCGACCTTATAAAGAGTTTTCTTATTGTCACCATTGATTGATATAGTCGGACATGACTTGTTCCATAATGATATCTCCATCAAAAAGTTCCTAAACCATTTCGCTTCCTTGCTTGCATTTGCTAGGGAGATTATTTCTACTGTCATTGTTGAACAAGAAATACATATCTATTTCTTTAAGCTCCAAGAAACAAATGCTCCTCCTAACATAAAAAACCATCCACAAGTTGATTTGGAATTCGACTCCGTATTATTTCAACTAGCATCACTGTAACCTTCAAAAATCGTGGGATATCCATTAAAATGTTGACCATAATCCAAAGTCCCCTTCGGGTATGTAAAGATCAAGGTAACTGCATCCCAGTGTTATTTACTTGTGTTACTAGTGAACCGACATAGTATACAAACCGCATAAGCTATATTAGATCTTATGCAATGCTGACACATGTCAAGCATGCACAATATTTTCTTGTATTTTCTTATTATTTGTGGTAAATGGGATATCGTCTGCAGAGGGATTTTACAAACTTCTAAGGAAAGTGTGGCGGCCCTAATTTCCTGCCGCCTTAGGACCCGCCATGTCGCATTCCATGTCACTAAGCCGTGCCACGTCATGGTTCACTTATCCTTGACGCATCGCGATCTAACTAGTTGCTTACACTTTTCCATTTAACCGTAACTTAGCAAATTAATTTCTAAATAAATATTAATGATTTCATTAGCTAGTTGATCAAATTTATCAAGTTATATTACAAATTTTACAGCGGAAGTCTTAAATTAAGTAAGTTATGCAGTATTTAGCAATCTTAAGCAATGGAAAACTCGGTAAAAGATACCATGTATATTTCAAGGTGAGATAAATATAACAAAAGTTCCATATACGTGTAATCAGTGTTCTACGGTCCCCAACCCGACAAAAATATAAATATGTACATACTGTAGTCACACACGAGCTTGCACCATAATCTCAGAGGTAGTCGCCCAGTACCTCTTTGCCCTTGCTCTTACTCGTCGAAGGATCTACACTCTGGTCACCCAATAAATGCAGTGACGAGTCCAGTGAGTAAAATCCCAAGAGAAGTCCACACAATATATAAACAACCATCATCCACAAATAATATATTCCCTCAATTTTCGTGTCCGAGCCAACCAAATTTATCATGTAACGCCAAAATTGCGAACGTTAATCCCCGAGATTAACGTTAATCCTAGTTTAATTAATTTGGCATGTTACAATTCTTCTCAACTAGGAGAGATTTCATCCTCGAAATTTAAATCTCGAGTAAATTTTTGTGCATCTAACCTATCCCCGTGTGACTAAACCTCACACCTTGATAGTACCTTTCTATAGTCCCTTAACACCCCCACTACTCCATCGTAGGGAACGTAGTGTTACCCCTGAGATATAGGCGCATGTTGCTGAGGTGGTCAAAATCAAACACTCTTTTTCCAGCATCCTCGCAACTAGGGGTGTTAATGGGGAGGGGAATCCCTACGGGGAATGAGGATTCCCCGCGACAGGGACGGGGATGGGGAAGAAATTAGTTTCCTGCACAGGGGTGGGGATGTGGATGGGTATGGGGAAGAAAATATCCCCACGAGAGTCCCCAAAGGGATTCCCCATTGGGTATCCCCGCGAGGAATCTCCGTGGGGATCCCCAATGGGTCCGTGGGGAATCCTCGTTTGTCATGAATAAATATATCTTGTGTTTTGTATATACGCACATAAAATATCAATGATGTAACATGTAGGTGTATATATATTATATAAAGATTTATATATTACCATAACAAATATAAATATATAATTAAATACACGCCAAGAAACATATTGTTGTATATTATATAAAAATATAAACATATGATAATTAATCCAAAATATATAGTATATATGTTTCCTAAAAATATATATACTATGCGGCAATTCTACAAGTTCCCATGTGATAAATAAACTATAGTAGCCATTGATTAACCTTGGTGTACGCATTACACTGTTTGCACATCAACTTTGATACTATATGTATGTATATAGTATTAGAAAATATGTAACGATACGCATTAAAAATACTATGCTTTTAATTTTATTTAATATTATTATATCATAACTTATAAGGGTAAGAAGCTCAAAAAAATAAAAATAAAAAATTATTACTTGACTATTATTTGAGAGAGAGAGGGGAGGGGGAGAATATACATAATATTCAACCACCAATATATGCTTACAACGAAATATAATTTTATTAAATATATGCCAAATATTAAACATATTTATTTGTGCTATCAAAAATTTGCTAAATATATGTACGAAGTATTTTTATTACAAAATTGATTAGTTATATGGTTTGAATTGTTTGTCGCCATATTACTAATTAAATGGGGATCCCCCGCGGGGAACTAAATGGGGAATAATTAATCTCCACTGGGATTCCCCATCCCAGTGGGGATTAGACTGGGATGGGGATGGGGATGGGGACGAGGATGAGGATTCAAATTTTGAATGGGGATGGGGACAGGGAACTACTCCCCATCCCCGCTTCGCCCCATTGACACCCCTAATTCTCAGTTTGATTTCCGTGTTCAAGTTTCCTTAACCCAGTTACCTAACACTAGTAACTATAAACCTCTCCTATCATGTATCCCAACATAATAGTCCTAACCAACCATCACATACCATGACAATCCCATGCCATGCCATAACCTCCCTTAGTTCACCATGACAATCCCATGCCATGTCACGACCTACTCTTACTCACCATGACAATCCCATGCCATGATACGACCAATCCTTTCTCACCATGACAATCTCATGCCATGCTACGACCTATGACAATCTCATGTCATAACACAATAATCTACCATCATACCACTATGATCTACCATGGTACCATCATAGTACCACCATGCATGCATGAACTTACACTGTAATTATTAAAATATAATTTAAAAAAATCACACACCATGAACCTACTGTTGGGACATCTCCCAGCCTGGCTCAGTCACTACGTGCACCGACTCTTGAATCTGCACCGGTGTCACCACTGATGGAGTCATTGATCTCTTGGGACAATCCCTCTTGATGTGCCCCTCTTGCCCACATTGCCAACATGCAATCGAATAACCATATCCTGACTTTCAGCCCTGACCCTGCGATCTCCAGTCCCTGCATCCCCGGTCTTGTACCTTTCTCAACGGCGACGTTGGTAATGCGAGTACAACATAAGCTTTGGCTACCTGATCATCATCCATACTGTCTCGGCCGTACTGTTTGTCCTCTCTGTCGTCCCGAACTCTTTGTCTCTGCTATCCAGAGCTTTGTCTAGCCTGTACCTCTTTCCCAATAATATGTTTATCATCTCTCAGCATCAATAAGGACTCGTATGCCAAAGCTCGATCAAATATCTCCTACATAGTATGAGCTCTAGATGCCATTACTGTCTCATCAATCCTATCATCAACCCTCGTGTGAAAAAATAATATCTATAGTCGCTCAGTCCCAGCCACATCCATAGCGAACTGAAGTAGATACCGGAATCGCTCCATATACTGTATCAATGTCAGGTTACCCTGCCTCAGGGTCAAAAACTCATACCTCAGTCTCAACCTCACCATCATGGATATATACTGGTCGTAGAATAACTCTCGAACTCAGCCTACGTCGTCGGCTCTGGATGGGTATCCGTATATGTAGTCCACCAAACTACTGCATGGCCTCTCAAACATGCTCTGGATAGTCGCGCCTGGAGGCTCTCATTGTTCCTTATCAGCTTCTGAAACTGATGATGGGACACGATCCACTTCTCTGCAACCTCAGAGTCACCGCCTCCATAGAAAAAGCTTGGCTGAAACTTCATGAACTCCCTCAACATCTTCGCCTCTGGAGCCAACACGAATCCTGACGTAGTACAAGTCTGATCTATAGTAGTGGGTGGAGGTTTAGGAGTCGACGTCTCCAGTGGAACATTTACAGCTGTAGCTCTCTCTGCCTCTGTCTCCGTAGCTACTTTCTTTACTGGTGTCAGCAGAACAACCAGAGCGACGGCTGTCCCCGTATGTGCTATAACTACCTTTGAGTCTCGGGTTGCTACAACTACTGTAGCAAGTGCCGTCAGTGCGGCGGTCTGATCCCGTAATAACCATAGTACCTCAACAATTTAAGTCTCCTGAGCCGAAAGTTGATCATCTACACTCGCCATAACAGAGGAATCCTTAGCTATATCACTAGTCTGTCTAGTCCCACAAGGCGTAGTAGATTGTACGTCCATGATCTGTATCGAGATGCATGCTCTAAATCAACCTTAATATATATATATATATATCATATATATAACAAAATATAATACGTATATAAACTTATCTCTACCCATCTCAAATCTACTTCCCAACTAAGGTTATAAGTCAGGATCATCAGGTTTCCACATCTAAGTTTTATTTCTCTTTCCTTTCAACTTTCATCCTAGACCCTATCGACCTCGCTCTAACACCAACATTAGCGTTAGTATCAGGTTAAAGAATAACTACATTTCCTCCCATAGGATCGACCTCTCTCTGATACCAAACTGTGACTTTGGTATTAAGTTGAGTTATGCTACATCACCCTAGGCACCATCGACCTTGCTCTGATACCAAACTGTTGTGGCCCCAATTTTCAGGCCGCCTTGAGAACTGCCATGTCGCATTCCACGTCACCAAGCCTTGCCACATCATGGCCCGCTTTTCCTTTATGCCTCGCGACCTAACTGGTTGCTTACACTTTTCCATGTAACCCTAACTTATCAAATTAATTTCTATATGAATATTAATGATTTCATTAGCCAGTTGATCTATTTATCAAGTTATATTACAAATTTTACAATGAAAGTCTTAAATTAATTAAGTTATGCAGTATTTAACAATCTTAAGTAGTGGAAAACCCTGCAAAAGATACCATGTATATATCAAGGCGAGATAAGTATAACAAAAGTTCTATATACATGAAATCAGTGTTCTACGGTCCCCAATCCAACAAAAATATAAATATGTACATACTGTAGTGACACACGAGCAAGCTCCATAATCTTAAAGGTAGTCGCTCAATACTTCCTTGCCCTTGCTTGTAGAAGGATCTGCACTCGGTCACCCAACAAATACAGTGACGAGTCCAGTGAGTAAAATCCCAAGAGAAGTCCACACAATATTCATGAAATAAAACTGATAATCTATGAGATATACGATATAATGCCTAGCAATAATACGTCATATTCCCATGAATGTAGGCAGTACACGACAAGCAAAACCAGTATCGTGAAATAAATAAATAGCATATACCAATTAAACATGCTCGGAAAGAAAGCAATATTAAATAAACAATCGTATAATCATGAGAAAACCCTTACCCAAACCAACCAGGAATCGATAAAATCGAATAAGAACCACGTATATACATACAGGCTTACAGTGACTAAATCCCAACTTCAGTAAACGACATGGTCCCTTCCCGACACTGTTACACATCAGGACCACCCTAATCCCTCCCGACGGTCGTAAGTATATCGTACTACCGTCAACACGAGCACTATCACAAGTAACCCGTGCAAGCAATTTAGCCACAACTAATATATATGCAAATCGAAATAGGAGTGAAAACCCATTTGTGCCCACCAACGGTTACACATGAAATGCAATATCGATAAACCAAACCATGAATTCCGTGAGGCATTCCAATGGGTTTACTCACCTCAATCCGCGCTCCGACTTCCCTGGACTATCATATCCGATCGGAAAAGCTCCCCGACACGAGCTACAGTCCCCTAAGTCCCTGAAGCCCAATTTTACATATTTAAGTTATTCACAAGTGTTAAGGTATGTATTAAGTCGAAATTCCCCAAATCAGCCCTTAAATTCAACTTCAAACCATCCCTATTCACAATCCTTGACTTTTGACTCATTTACGATATAGATGATAACTTTATTTTTCAAAACTAATTTTTCTACGTGGTTGTATTCTCTTTTAGCTTTCCAACGGGCAGAATGTCGAAATCCGACTTAAAACGAGGGATATATGGCCGTTTTACGAAAGTCACTCAATTTGGAGCTGCCCAAGAGAGGTTGTGCGCTCCTTCAAATGGGGGAGCATGCCACGCTCAGGCAGAAATGTAGAAACGCAGTTTTGCATCCCCCAAACCCCCACAAATCACCTCCAAATGGTCCTAAATCATAACATAACCATAAAATTCAATTAATAGTCACGAACCATCATAAATATAACCTATTCGAGTTTATTTAAATCAAAAGTTTGCATAAATTGACATAATTAACATGCATTCACTAGTTTTTTTCCCAATATCATAATTTTAACAAAACCCTAATTGAATCAAAACTAGTGATAAATTCTTATTGGAAATGATCATTAAACATATAATTCATCAAGATACACTAGAAATTAGTGATCGAAATCCTCAATTCGAATTCCATAAAAAAACAAACAAATTTTAAGTTCATTTGAATATATAAAATGAGGAAGAAGATTACCTTAAGTTTGCTCCACAATTTTGACCTCAAATTGATAATCTCCAGCTTTAATTTCGCCTTTTTTTCTCTGATTTTCTCCAAAATCATCAAAGGAAATGGATTTTGATTCCATATGTTTTGATCAACTTATCTTATATATAATGGTGACATTAATTTCTAGCCATTGATCTTCATGGGTTTACATATCCAGAGACTCATCTAATGGTACATCTCTTGCCACTTACCCCACTAACTCATCACTAACTCAAACCAAGTGACACCAATTTGTTACTCACATGGTTCCTAGATGTGCCAATGTGTATCGTAAGGACAATCCTATAGTTTCCAATTAATTAACCAAACTATAGGCCTTGACTTATTTGATTTAATTACTTAGCTTAGGCCCATTATAATACATTTGGTTTATTCACTAAAGTTGACAAATTTGTGATTCCACTAACCCTCGACTACCCGGCACTATATGCCCCGCGTCTCGGCACGCATTTCAAGGTACGCCATAGCCTATTGTTTTAATTTAATCAACTTAGCCTATGGTTACATTACCCATTTTAATTGATAAACTTGTCATCCTAACTTGAATTAGTTGAGTTTCCTAGTGTACCTGTAGTTCGCCTACTCAATACCGCGTTGACACGCCTTTCGAGGCGAACACCCGTCACATTAGCTCGCCCGATAGCAACGTACACACATGTGATGCAATATAATAATAACAAGTTTAAACACCACATATACACAACCATCATCCACAAATTATATATTCCATCGGTTTTAGTGTCCGAGCCAACCGAGTTTACCACGTAACGCCTAAATTATTACCGTTAATCTCATAGATTAATGCTAATCCAAGTTTAATTAATTTATGCTGTTACAGAAAGTATATTTTTTCTTGTTTTTCTTAATTTAGTTAATTTAATTAAACGGGAATTGAAATATGAAATAACTAAAAACTATAACTACTTACTTAATTAACCAAACTAACTAAAATAATTCAAACGATTCAACGCAAAATTAATTAAATGAAATTCAAATTCAATTTAACATAAATATCTAAACAAACATCTAAATAAAACATCTAAACAGACCCCTATTAAACGATGTAATATACTTGAATTGCATTCAAACAATAGAACATAACATCACTTCATGACTTAATTATAATCATATCTCATGGAAACTTGGAATCATTAAAGTCTAATTTTTAATAGGTTGACAGCCTTTAGCAAACCATCTATTTTCCTATATTCAATGGAAAATAAGCCATATCCTTATCATTATAAATCTACCTGTTGAATAATACGCAATAAAATAGAAATTACGATAGCATAAACACTCAATGAAAGTCGTGCCTAATCTAAATAAAATATTAATTTGAATATGGTAATTAATAAATAACTTAGAACATGATTCCTAGAACATCCACTAGAGTAATATGGACCTATAGATTAATTCTAGTTATTACTTCTATAATTGTTGTCAATAACCATAGACATAGAATTAGAATCACAATATTATAATACATATTTGCAACTATGCATACAATATCAATCATCATTAGTTGTAATAGGCAAAAACAACTTATTAAAACTTTGATTGTTGTGTATTATTAGATTTAAAGCATTAAAATCATGATTCCTTAATTATAACTATAGCAATCCAAGGTATATACATGTCTAGGGTTTGTTTAGATTAATAAACTACTTACTCGTGTTGAAAATAAATAACCTAATAATATAATTGAAAGACAATTAAATAAATACATTTTAATGAAATAATCAAAACTCCAATGTAGCTTCAAACATAAACTCAATAAGAACTAAATTATTGCTAATAAAAGACTTGTAGAGTATATGGGAAAGCTTGATTTCGAAGCCTTAGGGTCCTATTTATAGTGTCCTAACCCATACAAATCTTATATAAACCCAAATCATTCGTAGTAATCTAAGAAATTCGTAACCGACCTCATTGATTTGCTAGCGATTTGTCAGCGATTCCATTATGTTCACAAATCACTAAGTTAATTACTAAAAATTGGTCTCTCTACTCCACCGATTCAGCTTACGATTTCTTGTGTACTTCTCAATTTGTTGATGATTCGCTGGCTCTTCTCTGCTACCAATTTAGACATCAATTCCTAGTGTATTCTTGTATCGATGACTAATCGCTGTCATTGATCTCAGTTGACTGTTTTGCTCTTCTTCCTCTTTCTTCCATTTCTTCATTTTTTTTTCTAAGTCATGAAATCACAAAAACAAGAGAATACCTAGTGTAATATCATCATTTATATCTAAATCAACCTAAATTACACTATAAAAGATGTCTAATTATTGACTTGTCAAATACCTCCAAACTCAGCACTTTGCAATCCCAAGCAAAAAAATACGATCAATCATATTATATTTTCATTTTTTATATAATGATTTCAATCTAATTCATCTTAACTTTAAATAATATAAGTTGTTTTTTTAAGTAGAAATGATCTTCAAATGAAAACATATTATCAACAAGTAAATGAAAATTGTGATAGAATAAAATGATTTAGAAAAAAATGATAACCACCGAATGCAACACCTCATAGAACTTAAATTTCATTACCAAGGTCAATACATAATATAGGTTTTTCTCAATCTCTACTTGTAAGCATCAAGCTAACGATGACTATTATAGAATCTCAAAATACAAATATCACTAGATTAATTTTAATTCTTAGAAAATAGAATCACTATCAAAATCAATATGAATTTTACCAAGATACTAATGAATAAATCGTTTAAAACGTGTTAGATTAAGAAATACTTTACTCAACTCTAAAATAAAGCACAAGAGCTAAATCTTTTTTTTGAAGAGATTAAGAACATCCACCTTTTCATCTCTCATTTTTTCTACTTCATCCAAATTATTTTTTTTATTGTATATATTATATATTTTTCCATTTTCTTTTTCTTTTTGAGTCCCTGCTCCATTTCCTATGGATGTTCTCACATTTTTTCCACTATAGATTTCCAGCTCTATTTTTTATGGAATCTATAGGACTCTCTATATATTTGTAAACTTTATTTAGCACTTCTCACTATCCACTAAAGTTGAAAAAATATTCTTTCTAACTTATATAAATTCATCGATTTCTAACTCATTTGTTCTTTCAATTGTCGCATAATAATTTTCTATATATATACTATAAAAATACTTAATTAATAGCTTTTGTATCACAAAATTCTTATAAATTTGTCTTGTTCATCTTGCACTATTGTTTCGATCTTCTACCTATTCTAATGATTAACACAAGTTAATAAATCTAGTGCATACATCAACTAGTAAAGTTAATCAAAAAATGTACAAAGTTGATTCCTTCTATCATAGAATTCACTTGGGTAATAAAAATATCACTTCCTTTCAAAATCTATTAATATATATATATATATATATTCATTTTCATTCTGCTCTTAAATAAAAATAAAGTAAAATGAAATTCATACTTGAATTCGAAAAGAAATTTGAAAAAATTCATCAACTCACTTGAATATCGGATCAAAAGTTTCAACTTTTTGGATCAATTCTTGACTTATCTTCTACATTTTTTTTCTTTACTTGCATTCTTTGCTATCATTGTCATACTTCACCTAAAATACCCCCAAACTCATTCATAAACTTGTCCTTAGGATATAAAAATCAAGTCAAGTTTCTAACAAAACAAATATACCTCGTGAAGTAAAAACGGATTGATATAATCATAAATTGGATAATGAATATATAAAATTAAACTCAATATATAATTTTCATCAAACAGAGTGTATAAAAATTAGAATAAAAATCACCAATGTATATCAAATGTAGCATCAAATATATCTCCAAAGCACTTTATCAATTATATCACATCACTAAGCACAGATCAAATAGAATATATCACCACAAATCACATAGAGTATCATCATTACCAGAGTTATAGGCAAGAACTCACACATCTTCACTCATAGATAAAAAATGGATTAAAAAAGTCAATGTCGTTGCCCGGAAGTCATAATATCCTCCACTGGAGCAATTTTTTAGGACTGTTAACTCAAAACAGGATCATAGATGGTGTAGTCCTGACCTACCGGTGTTGAATATTAAGACTACTATTAATCGGTAGCCTCATTTGTGTAGACGATAGAGGAACCTCTGTGCCTCATTGTTTTTTATGTATTTTAGACATTGTTCTCTCCATCATATGAATGTTCTTAGCTTAGGCCCTTTGGTTCTCGAACACTAGTTCTTGATTCCTCAGAGTTGTCATTTGATTGCGCAGAATTGTGCCTATAAAGGCCAATTCTAACTCTTCTATGTATAGTCCATCGTAGTCCCTAGCAGGTTGCTCCACATTCATATCATTTCTAAATCTTGACATTTCCTCCAAAACTTTCCTCGTGTCATCTCTAATCTTTTTTCTTTACTCTGTCTCTCTTCTGGCTATCTCAGCCTTCTCTGTTTCATCTTCAAATTCTTCATAACCATCAATTTATCATATCTCTCTATTACTTCATCTGTGATGGTATTCTCTTGTAAAACATCCATCTCAAGTCTTGCCGTGTTTACTTGATCCTCTCTACAAAAAGTCATGATCCTCAAAGGAAAGGGTAATCCATCATTCTTCTTCGTTTTGATGGCATTTTTATCGACTCATAAATAATCTTGTCAACATCCAAATATCTTAATCCCATGACAATGTGGTAAAGCACGACAGCTTTGTAGTTCACTATCTCGTAATATTGTAGACTTATTCATTAGGTTGTATCGATTTTGATATTCATGCTACTTGGGTAGTCATAATGCCTTGATAGAGACTGCTTTTGACGTGTACCAAAATGAATTTGATTCGTTGCCAAAGTCGCATGAACCTATTGGGTTGCACACACAGAATAGTTTTGCACAATTTCAATATATCCAGAGTAATGAATTTTATATGATTAAATTTATGACATAAAAGCCCTTATGATTTGTTACATAATAACTTATTAATAGAGGCTTATCTAGACATATAAATAGAGGTTGAAACCTTAAAACAAAATAACAATTTTTTTGCTATTTTTGAATTCTCTGGATATTGAGAAAGAAAGAAAAATGTTTTCTTTCTCTCTTGGGGCTAGTGCTCCAAATTATGGTCACCGCTCGTGTGTGGATTTCTGATAGTGGACGTGCACTTGAATGTCTTGGAAATCGAACAATCAAAAAATGAAATCACGAATTAAGGTAAGGTTTACTTTTGTAGAACTAGTTTAGTGGAACTTATTTTTTATCTTATTGGGGTTTTAAAATATTGTTTTGAATTTTTCACTGCGTATGAACCCCAAAACCCAACACTTAATCGCATATTCAGGCTTTTGGTACTCATCATTTTCTCTTTGTGAAATTCTAGTAAATCAAAATACCAGTTTATTCTTGCAGCGGAATAATCCACTATTCTTCCTCTAACTCGTGACTCTGTCTTACTGTCACTTCCATAGGCATTTGCATAAAACTCTTGCACTAAAATATCACATCTTTTCTCACTAGGAACATCATCAAGGTCTAAATAGTTATTGTCCCTAGTCAATAATCCTCAGCTTCTCGCCACAATGACATCTAAGAGTTTAGTCCTATATTGCAATTCATTTTCACATTGAATCCCCTCTCAGGGATCAACTTCCTTTCTATCATTAAATCATTCTTAAATTTGGTAAAGGCTTTCTCATTGATAAAATTTTCCTTCCTAAGAACATAATTCTTCGCCCACGTCCTTATCTCCTGTCTACTTCCTCTTCTTCATCCTCATATTTTTCCTCAGAATTATAGTTAAATGATAAAGGTGGAGTAGGCTCTCTTTGTGGTCTAATTCTAAGTGTATTGAAAGAATTTGACGTGGGTCTAATTGGGGTAGCTTTTCATTTATCCTTGGGTTTCTCTACTATCTTCCTCTTTCCCTTATCCTCCCTCGAATATCAACCTTTTCCACTTGCAGCCATTTCAAGAAGTGCAAGTAAAGGTATTAACCTAAAAAACTATTTAAAACTAATTTATTGAAAAAGTGTTCAGTAAAATTCAACTTATCTATCTAATAAGGTGAAATTCATTGAAAAAATCATTTATAAATCGAGAGTTTGAAATTCATATGAAACTTATCAATAAAACATCATTGATAAAAACAATCATTCTTAAGTAATTCAAGTCATACGATAGACAAACACAAAAAACCCGCCAAACTCAATTGAAACTAAGTCTCAAATTAGTTTGTGTATAAAACTCAATCTATTCGCCATGCATTAAAAATAGTTTAAAAATCCAATTTCAATAAATAAATTATCACAACACTCCCATGATAGTATTATAATTGAATACATTCGATATCAAAACAAATTTAAAGTAAAAATTTCAAATTTAGCTTCTAAACTACGTAAAAATCCAAAAATCGATGAAAAACTCAAAATATACTTAATAAAAGGTTAGGGTTTTCATTGATTACCTTCTTGAAAGTGAATCTTTAAAGATTGGAACTCTAAACTCTTCTTAAACACTCATCCGAGCTCCAACTTTGAATTCCCCTTACTCAAGCCTTAGTTAGCTCTATACTCTCAAAACTCACCAAATTTTTGGGTTGAATTTGTGAAGATTAAGGTGGGAATCACTTAAATACACTAAAATCTAACTTCAGAAGGTTGAATCTAGTCAAAAATTGGTCTCTTGATTGAAAATTTGCAATGGTTTGTGAGTGTGAAATGGATAAATGTGGCAATTTTGGGTTTCTACTTTTAAAAACACGTAGTCGTTCTCAGTGAATCATGGTTTAAGTGGATTCACTTGGAAATCATGGCTAAATCGCTAAAAATGAGCCTCAGTGGCTTAGCGACAAGTTCAGCGAATCTCCTAGTTATAAGTTCAAAATGGTAACAAATCGTTGTCCCGAAATTGCATTGAAATCTCTGTAGACTGCTGCTTTTCTCAGTAATTCTAGTACAAACTGGAATCAAACGCCTATTTTAACTGATTTTCCTATATATCACATGTATATCTAATAAAAAAGTAGAATTATTCAAAATTGTCAGAATTTGACTATGATTTGTACTAAACAATAATTTTATTACTATAAATAACTGACTAACATAAAAATTAATGCATAAAAACATCATAATACAAAAAGAAATTGGCTCGATCAACACCCCTTACATGAAATTATTTCATAATTAAATTCCTAAAATATCCCTATTATAAAAGTTAAAAGTTGAGAAAATATAAAAACAACCAACTATTTCTAATACTAAAACTGAAAGTAAAGATAGAGTATGGGCTGCCTCCCATAGTGGGCTTTTTTTACTATTTTTGGCTCAACTGAACCAAACAGTTCTAAACTGGTTCTATAAACTTAAATGTAGGATTGTTCACTCTAGTGCCATTCCAGAAAGTGATTGCTCAGCCATGCACCCAAAAAGTGATTGTCTTGTTCAGAGTAACCATGACAGCTTGCGAAGTGATTAAGAAAGGTTGTCCTAAGATTAATGGAGGATCTTCATTGATGAAGTGTGGTATAACAAAAAAGTCTGAGATTAACGTACTTTTCAACTTGAGTCTTACATTGGTAACCACTCCTATTATTTCATTGGATAACCGTTTGGTAATTTAACTTTTTCAGAAGCAAGTACATTCAATTCTAGTTGAGTATGAAGAAAGAAATGAATTGACATGTAGTTTTCTTTAGAATCTGTATCACAAATAGCATTAAAAAACCAAACCCATTTGACTTTAATGTTTATGTATATATCTCATGGATTATCAAGCTTGACAATTGTTAGATTCTTATTTTTCTTTTTCTTATTCCTTGTAGCTTTAAACTCTTCATTTTTAAGATCATTCTCAACATTATTTGGTTGCTTAACCCACCATTCTTTGGTTATTATCTTTTGATTTGAAGTATCTTCAACTCGTTAATTCTTTTCATCTTCCATTATTACTAAATTGATAACATATACTTCAACTTTTAAATTATGATGATAATTCTAAAAATTCATTATCATCAGTTTTTTCCTTATTAGATTCATCAAAATTATCATGACATCTTCATCATTAAAATGAAAATGACAATTTTGTTTTCAAATTCTATAGACATTGTTCCTTCAAAGATATCTAACTTTGCTTTAGTTGTTTTAAGAAATGGTCTTCCAAGTATACGCGGAGATTTATATGATGCTAAGTTTCCCATTTCCATGACATATAATTCAGCTTGAAATACTAAGTCTTACTTTTACTAAGACATCTTCTAGTGAACCATAGTGTTTAATAATTATGTTGTCAGCTAAGGTAAGATTAATAGGTGTATTACTCAATGAACCTATTTTCAATGACTCATATAGTTTAAGTAACATAACATTAATTGATGCTCTAAGATCACACATATGAGAATTTATAAAATAAGTTCTTAATGTAATAGGAATTCCTAACATTCCTGGATCAGAACATTTCTCAGGTATTTTCTTTTTAATTAAAGCAAATACCTTTTGTCCTAAGTTTTCTTTAAATCCTTCAAAAAATTTATCTTTAGATTCAAAGAATTCTTTCAAAACTTCATCATAATTAGAAAATTGCATAATTAATTCCATCAATGGTTTATTGATTTCTATTTTCTTAAATTATTTAAGAATGTCTTCATTATTCTTTTTCCTCCGTAGCATCAGCTAATCGTTGTGGAACGATATAATTTGAATACATATCTTCATTCGAATTATTAGAAATCTTATAATTTTCATCCTTATCAATTATTTCAGAATTTTGTAACGATTTTTCATATGTTTCAACCCTTGTTAAATACAATGGGTATAGTCTTTCTGGAAAAGTTGTGTATTTTAATTGTTCAGCCATCCATTCTCTAGTATTAACCATCATTTTTTTCTTCTTTTTCACTCTGTTGAGTACTTAACCTATTTATTTTTAAATTTATTTGACTTAACTGGTTTTTCAGTTCATTAATAGTTGTATTAGTCTTAATCTAATTTTGAGAAATATGTGTAAAGTTTTGATGACTTTGCTTCATAAAATTATGCAAGTTTTACTCTAAATTTGGGTGTGGCTTTCCAGGATAATAATTATTGCTATTTTATTGATTTCTTAGGGGACCAAAAAATTGATTCATCATTTCGTTAACCTCTTCAGTATTCTTTTCATGTAGAGTAGGACACACATCCGTAAGATGTGTAACCTCATTACAGAATCCACAAGCTTCTTTATTAGATTTATCTTTAATTAATAGCTTAACCATATTAGATAATTCATCAATTTTATCTCTAGACGTATTATTTCTTCTATTATCAACCACGTAAAGTTTCTTTCTCGAAGATTCAATCTTTTCACCATATTGCTTATATTGTTTAACTATTTTATTAATTGCTTCTTTTGCTAAAGTAGGTGTTGTTTCAAATAAAGATCCACCACATATTATATTTAATAACCTTTGTTCAAAGTGACTGATTCTTTCATGAAAATATTTTAATAAATCACTTTGAGTATATCCATGTTGTGTACATAAAGAAATTAATATTTGGCATCTATCCCAAAATTCGTTAAATTTTTCATCATCTTTCATCTTTGCAACTATGATTTGCTTTCTATAAGAACTAATTTTTCTAGCAGGCATATATTTATCTAGGAAAGCTTCTAATATTTGAGTCCATGTAGTTATTGAATCTTAGTGAAGATAGAACAACCAATCTTGTGCTTGATCTTTCAATGCAAAAGGAAAAGTTTTAAGTTTGACTTGTTCTAAGGTACCTTCTTTCGGTTTCATCCTGTTAGCTTTATGTTGATACCCCCTTATGGATTTTGTGGGTTTTCATTGTCTTTACCATATAAGTTAGGTAAGACACTAATAAATTAAGATCTAAGTTTAAATTCAGGAAATCCATCAGGGCACGTTATGCACATAGGCTCATATGCAGTAACATTTTGATTTGCTTGTCTTAAAGTAAGTTCTCTATTATTGTTGTTATTATTATTGATAACTCTATTATCATTAATTATTATTATTATTATTAACAACATCATCATTATTATTATTGTTGCTATCCTCCATCCTATTAACTAAAATTTCCCAAAGTTGTTATTGTATTAAACTTCAATTAGAAGCTCTATCTATTTCAGGATCAAACGAATGTAAAGATCCTATAAAATTAACACGATGAAGTGTGTTGATTATACAACGTCTAAAATCCTGAGAAATTATTTAAAAATCCCCGACAACGACACCAAAAATTGATACATAACGAGTATGCATAATATTTTTTTGTATTTTCCTATTATTTTTAGTAGTAGTAAATATGATATCATCTCCATAGAGATTTTGCAAACTTCTAAGGAAAGTATTTTTTTCTTGTTTTTCTTAATTTAGTTAATCTAATTAAATGAGAATTGAAATACTAAATACGTTAAAACTATATCTACTAACTTAATTAGCAAAACTAATTAAAATAATTCAATAATTCAACGCAAACTTAATCAAACGAGATTCAAATTCAATTTGATATAAATATCTAAACAAACATCTAAGCAAACCCCCACGAAACGATATAATATATTTGGATTGCATTCAAATACTAGAACATAACATCACTTCATAACTTAGTTATAATCATATCACATGGAATCTTGAAATTATTAAATCCTAAATCATAATAGGTTGATAACCTTTAGCAAACCATCAATTTTCCTATATTCAATGAAAAATAAGCCATATCCTTATTATTTCAAATCTACATGTTGGATAAAACATAATAAAATAAAAGTTACAATAACATTAACACTCAATGAAAATCATGCCTAATCTAATGAAATATTAATCAGAATATGCTAATTAATAGATAACTTAGAACACAATCACCTAGAACATCCACTTCAGTAATGTGGCCCTATAGATTAATCTTAGTTACTACTTCTATAATTGTTGTCAATAATCATAGACATAGAATCAGAATCACAATACAATAATACATATTTGCAACTATGCATACAATATTAATCCTTATTAGTTGTAATACATAAAAATAAATTATTAAAACTGTGATTATTGTGTATGATTAGATTTAAAGCATTAAGTTCATTATTCCTTAATTATAACTATATATCAATCCAAAGTATATACATGTCTGGGGTTTGTTTAGATTAATAAACTACTCATTCATGCTGGAAATAAATAACGCAATAATACAATTGAAAAACATAATTAAATAAATATTTCTTAATGAAATAATCAAAGCTCCAATGTAGTTTCAAAGATAAACTCAATAAAAACCGACTTATTACTAATAAAAGACTTATAGAGTATATGGGAGAGCTTGATTTCTAAGCCCTATGGTCCTATTTATAGTCTCCTAAGCTATACAAATCTTAGATAAACTCGAATCCTTCATAGTAATCTGAAAAACTCGTAACCAACCTCACTGATAGTGATTCCATTATGTTCACAAATTGTTGAGTTAATCACTGGAAATTGGTGTTTGTACTCCACCGATTTAGCTGGTGATTTCTTGTGTATTTCTGAATTCACTGATGATTTGTTGGCTCTTCTTTGTTGCTGATTTAGACAGCGATTCCAAGTGTATTCTTATATTGCTGGTACCGATCTTCAGTTGACCATTTTGCTCTTCTTCCTCTTTTCTACCATTTCTTCATTTTTCCTTATTAAATCCTTAAATCACAAAACAAGATAGTACCTAGTGTAATATCATCATTAATATCTAAAATCAACCTAAATTACACTCTAAAATATGTCTAATTATTAACTTGTCAAATGCGAAGCATACATGAGACTTCCTATCACAATATAATACTCTAGTTGTGATAAATACCTACCAGTGTTCTTTACTAATTTTAAATGAGGTTCGATAGGAGTACAAACTGACTTTTAATCAAAATGACCAAATTTCTTTTAAAATCTTTTCAATATAATGAGATTGTGATAATGTAAGACCATTATCTTGCGTAAGATTTTGATTCCCAAAATTAAGTCAGCTTCTCCTAAATCCTTCATGTCAAAACTAATAGACAAGAATCGCTTGATTAGTTTCTTCAACTAAAGCTAGTGAAGTCTCAAATATGAGCACGTCATCCACATATAAACATAGGATGACACCAACATCATTGTCAAACTTATTGTAAATTCATTTATCAGCATCATTGACTTTGAATCTAAAAGATTGCACAATCGTGTCAAACTTCTCATGCCATTGTATAGGAGCTTGCTTTAGACTATAGAGAGATTTTATCAGTTTGCAAACTTTCTTCTCTGGACCTGGCATTACAAAACCTTCTGGTTGTTCTATATATATTTCTTCCGCTAGATTACCATTTAGAAAATTTGTTTTCACATCCATTTACTGGATAACTAATAAGTTGTTAATATTAATATATTTAAGTATTTATTTTATATGTTTTAAGATCTCAATGTCTACTATTATTAATGAATTATCTTTTATTTATATTTTCAGTGTTTCAGTGGTGATTTGGTGAAATAGTTATAATTCGAAGTCTTTTGAAGTGTTCTTGGTGTTTGGCATTGAAAAGCAAGCTTACACACACTTCGAGATAATTTGGAGGGACCTGCACTTGTCTGTGTCGATGCTATGATGGTTTAGAAGAAGTATGGTGTTGCATTAGTTGATAAAAGTCTCAGAAATGGCTAAGTATAAGTCATTCTTGCAGTGTGATTCAACATCCATAGGATCTGCCTCGTGACACGCACAACAAAAATGATGAAGGGATGAGCATCAGCCAAGTGACACGAGACCAGATAGACATGAGCCACACAGTAGCACCAAAACTACTTGATTACGCCTCGAGATAAGCATGTGTATCAAGCATTAGATGAGAAATGAGGGAAGATCCTGCCTCGGGATTCGTGCAAGCACACATTCCTATAACTTTGTCGAATCATCCACATAAGTTTTCTCCTCATCACAGATGCGGTGATATTCCTCGGGATACAAGTTGCACCAACTCGTACTAATTTGCATGACTATTTTGAGCGCCTATTCCTACCTCATGCGTACCACGTGTCGCTCTCTAGTTTGCCCACCACCTCAACACAACAGCCTAAAACCAATCCGAGTCTACCACGTCAGCCCGACTAGAAGCACAACCAATCGGAGCTTGACACTTGTTCGAGACCCCAAAAACAAACTCACCACAACCATCACATTGTCTTAGGTGGATGAGACACAAATTAACCCACGATTTTCACTTTCTCTCTTTCAGAGACTAAAATTAATGGTTTTATATGTATAAAATTTAGGGTTTTGTTTACAATCTTCTTCTCTCTTAACTAATCAATTTCTCTTTTATTATCTTTTATTTAATGGAGTTTGTTAAGACGATGTTCGGCTATTCAATCTTCACCTAGGTCAGAGGCAAAGCAAGTCCAGATTCATGGTTTATAGCAGTGTCATGTGAGATCTATTTATTTATAATTTAAATTATGTTAATTCCTTCTATTTTATTTGTTGTTGATTTCATTATTATGTGGCCAGTGCATGATTTTATGTGGAAGACCTATAGTTAATTGGGACTTTTGTATCCGTAATCGTACGATTAGACTGATACAAGTGACGATCACTCACCCATTTGTCGTCAAAAACCTTTCGATTCTTGAGTATGCGATAGATAAATCTAAGTTAAATCAAAAGCGGATGCAATTCGATTATTTAGGATTAGTATTCCCAAAAAAACTTTATGCAGTTAATGCATTAAACCTAGTTGGCAAATGTCTAGGATTAGTATTAATTAGGAAAATAGTTAATGACGGACGTCCTATCTATCAAGACTAGGGGAACTAGTGATTTATGGCGGATGTCAATTTCCTATTGCTAATCTATGAAAAATTGAATTAATAATCTTTTGAAGATATTGAGGACCATGACATGTTATTGAACTATGATTTAGATTTGTTGAACCGTAGACTTATTTATTTTCTCATATTGAATTCATTCTTGCAAATTTTAATTTCTAAGTAGTTTTAATCAGTTAATTAATTGTTTTCTTAAAATCTATAAAAAAAACCCACAAATATTTCCCTTTTTAGTTAACTCATAGTTAAACTTAAGTCTTGTGGATTCGACCCCTTATTTACCACTACTACACCCTTATGGGATTGGTAACTTGAGTACGGGTTATATTTGGCACGACCGAAACATGAACAAACTTTGGTGCCGTCGTCGAGGACCTTGTCCTTTATTTTGAGTATAGATTAGTTTCTTTTCCTATTTTTTAGTTTTATGATCCCTAGACTCACTCGATCAAACTCGACTGGTTCATTGTTACCTTTCAATCTTGAGCTCAAGAGAACATTCCAAAGGTTGAATAGAGAACCTAAGCTTAGGCAAAAATAAGGCCAAAATCCTCTAGACATGGCGCAAGCTAAATATTTCCAAGTCACTTTGGTGCACGCCAATCAAGACCTTCAAGTTCTTTTGGCACAACAACTTTATACATCAATTATCTAGAGAATGCCAGAGAATTTGAGTTGAGGTCTGGGTTTATTGATCTCCTACCTTCCTTTCATAGAAGAGAGAATGAGGATCCAATCGATTTTCTGAAAGAATTTCAAACTAATGGCGAGAACATGAAACCCTCTACAGTGGATAAGGACATGATTAAGCTTAGGTCTTTTCCATTTTGTCTTAAAGACAAAGCCAAGAAATGGCTTTTCTCTCTTCCCCTGGTTGCATTAGCTTCTGGAATGATATGACATAAGAGTTTTTAAAAGAGTTTTTTCCCAAAAATAAAGTTACTCAGCTCATCAAGGACATATGCAGCATCAAAATGAAAGCGGGAGAATCATTTAGTGCATATTGGGATCACTTTAAGCGATTGATTAATATTTGCCCGCAACATGGCCAGATTGAGAAGGCCATAGTCCATTTCTTCTATGTTGGCATGACGCCCATAGAGAGACGTATGACTGACAATGCATATGGAGGTCACATTCGAGATAAGACACCGACCAGATAAAGCAGTTATACGAGGACATCACACAATAATCATGCTTTTATGAAGATCTTGATGATACTATATAGCAAAGTCTCACTTTAGGTGCAGTTTCAAATTCCACTGACCGAAAAATTGATCAGCCAACCTCCATGATGGAGTGTCTTCTCACCTCTAGAAAAGTGCAAGTCCAAGCTTGTGGCTTCTGCACAGCCACAAATAACGCAACTGATGAATGTCCTACTTTTTTTTAGGTCAATCAACAAGTTAATACCATCGGTATTCAATTAAAGGGACCACCTAGAGCCCCATTTGGCAACACCTATAATTATGCAATAACGAGGCACAACCTAAACGTCATTTACGGGCCGCAAAATCAGAACTACTAGACCTTTTTTCCTCTAGAGGTAAACCATTACCTACACCTTCCTATAACACCTTCTCACTTGAAGATATGATGAAAGCTCTTATGGCTCAGCAAAGTCAGTTTATGAGAGATATTGCTCAATATAAAGCTAACATTGATAAATCCATCCATGATACCAATGCGATGGTCCACAACCTTGAAAGTCAAGTGGGCCAAATAACACAACAATTGGGACGTCTTGAAAGTTGCCATTATAACCAATCCCAAATCCAAGGGCTCATGTGAATGGTATATCATTGAGTAATGAGATCATGGTGAAAGAGCCCAAGACTTATAAAAAAGATGGTACCTCATGTTGGGTTTTTGGGTTTCATACTCAGCGGAAAATTCAAAGCAACTTTTGAAAAACCCCAACAGGATCGAAAATAAGTTCTATTGAACTAAATCTACGAAAGTAAATCATACCTTATTCCGTGATTTCCTTTTGATTTTCAAGACGTTCAAGTGAGCATCCTCTATCAAAAATCCACACATTAATAGTGACCACAATATGGAGTGCTAGCCCCAAGAGAAATTGAAAACGATTTTCTTTCTCTCCCTAAATCCAGAGAACTCGAAAATTGTAAAATGAAAAACTTATATCGTTTTTAGGTTTTCACCCTATATTTATATGTGTTGATAAGCCGTCACTTAAAATCCAATTCGTAATACAATTATTGTATTTAGGCAGTTTAAGAAAATTACACATATGCCCCTATTAATAAGTTATCATATAACAAATAGTAAGAGCTTTTATGTCATGAATTTTATCATATAAAATTCATTACTATGGACCAATTGAAATTGAGTAAAGCCATTCTTTGTGTGCGACCCAATAGGTTCATGCGACGTTGGCAGTGAACCAAAAACTATTTTGGTACACAGGTCATAAGCGGTCTCTAGCAAGGCATTATGAATACCCAAGTAGCATAAATATCAACATCGATACAACCTAATTAATAACATATGTCATATCCTTTTGTCGTGTGATATCCTTTGATTAAACATAATGCATGAAAAGTCACCCTTAATGTTCAATCGTACTAGTTCGATCTTTAGGTAAACTGAAAAATATCCAAGTGACATTGATCATATCAATTCACATGGACTTAGCCATTATCAGTCTATCTTATCAAGTGATCCAGTGATATCTCTCTCTATACGAGAGTGAGAAATTTGATCTTGATTACACACCTTCATATATTATTCACACGGTAACTAATTATAATCTTTATAATTGTCTGGTTAAAGACAACATTTGATTATGTCAAATTATAGTGCTTTTAATATTGAAGTTTATGATAATCTCAAGTTGAAGGACTAAATGACATACCTATCATGTGTACACCTATGACTTAATCTATGTGGTGTTCTCATAGCGGGTCGGTCTAGTACCTTATTCCCTAACAAGTACTTTTGATCTTGATTCGTATCCTTATACGCATGATCATCACATGACCATCAATCAAGATTCACACTAATCTTAATTCATTATAGTTCCCAATATAATGACCGACTAGGGACATTTAGGATATTTTAACAAATACCTATGGATCTTACTATAAGGTAAACATGCAATCACTTATAACAAAATAGCAAATAAAACCTATATTTTATTAACTGAAATTATAAGATAAACAAATTTGTAGATTGACCTAGGGCACATGCTCTAACATCTCTTACTTGCACTAGAGCCAATCATTTATGTATCTAATATCTAATGACCTAACATGACCATCATGTTTCGCTTATGGAAGAGCCTTCGTCAAAGGATTTGCAACATTGTCTTCTGTTGGAACTCTGCAAATATTCACGTCTCCCCTTTCAATGATTTCTCAAATGAGATGAAAACGTCTAAGTATATGTTTGGATCAGTGGTGTGATCTTGGTTCCTTGGCCTGTGCTATCGCCCCGTTGTTGTCACAATACAAGTAAATGGGGTTAGCTATACTCGGAACAACACCAAGTTTTGAGATGAACTTTTTGATCCAAACTGCCTCCTTAGTTGCCTCAGACGCTGCTATATATTCAGCTTCGTTGTAGAATTTACGACAGTTTCTTGTTTCGAACTTTTCCAGCTCACTGCACCTCCATTCAAAGTAAACACATATCCAGACTGCGATCTAAAGTCATCTATATCAGTTTGAAAACTTGCAGCTGTGTAACGACTTACAACAAGCTCGTCTTCCAAACTTCCATAGACCAAGAACATTTCTTTAGTCCTTCTCAATTACTTAAAAATGTTCTTTACTGCTATCCAGTGACTTTCACCGGGATCGGACTGATATCTACTTGTTGCGCTCAAAGCATATAATACATCAGGTTGAATGCAAAACATGGTATACATGATAGATCTAATAGCTGATGCATATGAAATCGTACTCATGCGCTCTCACTCGTCATTAGTCTTCAAAAATTGAGTTTTGCTGAGATTTATACTATGAGACATTGGCAATGACCTCTTTTAATATCTTGCATATTGAACCTATCCAGTACCTTATCAATATAAGCACTCTGACTTAGACCGATTAGCCTTTTAGATATATCCCTATAGATCTTAATCCCAATGATGTATGCTACATCTCCTAAGTCCTTCATTGAGAAACACTTCCCTAACCAAGACTTGACACTCTGCAAAGTTGGGATGTCATTTCCAATTAGTAATATATCATCAACATACAGCACCAGGAAAACAATCACGCTCCCACTGACCTTCTTGTATACACAAGGCTCATCTTTGTTTTTAATGAAACCAAATTCCTTAATTGCTTCATCAAAATGAAGATTCCAACTCCGAGAAGCTTTGCTTTAATCCATAAATAGATCTTTGAAGCTTGCACACCTTCCTAGAAGTCTTAGGATGAACAAACCCTTCAGGTTGTATCATATACACGTCCTCAAGTAACTTTCCATTTAGAAAAGCTATTTTGACATCCATTTTCCATATCTCATAGTTATAATATGTGGCTATGGAAATTAGAATTCTAATGGATTTAAACATGGCTACAGGAGAAAAAGTTTCATCATAATCAACACCTTGAGTCTATTTGATACCTATTGCTAATAGCCATGTTTTATAAGTATGCACATTGCCATCCATGTCAGTTTTCTTCTTGAAAACCCATTTACATCCAATGGTCTTACCAACATCAGGTAAATCAATTAAGTTCCAAACTTGGTTATCATACATGGATTGCATCTCAGAATTCATGGAACTAAGTCATTTATCTGCCTCAGGGATAGAAACAACCTCTTGATAAGTAGTATGTTCATTTTGATCCATAAGCAATACCTCACTACTATTAGTAATAAGAAATCCAAATCTATTAGGCTGATGTCTTACCCTATCAGACCTACGAGGGCCTTGTGATACCTGTGGATGATTTATTAGTTTAAAACTTAGTTGATCTCCCACTGGTGGTTTATTGTTTATTTGTGGTTCTTGAATTTCTTCAAGACTTACTTTATTCCTACTATTGTCTTTTGCAATAAACTTTTTTCTATAAAGACACCATTCCGAGCAACAAACACTTTGTTCTCAGTGGGATTATAAAAATATTATCCTCTAGTTTCTTTAGGATAGCCAACGAATACACACATGGTAGATTTGGCAGATAATTTTTCTAAGATTTTTCATCGTATAAAAACCTCAGAACCCCAAATCATAAGGAAAGACAAACTTGGTCTTTTCCCAAACCACATCTCATGTGGTGTTTTATCACCCGCTTTAGAAGGAACACGATTTAGTGTAAACGCAGCAGTTTCTAAGGCATAACCCCAAAAGGAAATAGGAAGATCTGCATGAATCATCTTGGATCGAACCACATCCAATAAAGTCTGATTTCTCCTATAAAAACACCATTCCATTGTGGAGTTGCTAGGGGAGTTAACTATTAGACAATCCCATAGTTTCTAAAATGATCATCAAACTCTTGGCTCAAATATTTAACACCTCGATCTCATCGAAGTGCTTTAATAGTTTTACCAAGTTGATTTTGCACTTCATTCTGAAATGTGCGAAACATCTCAAAAGATTCACCTTTATGTCTCATGAGATATACGTAACCATATCTACTGAAATCATCAGTGAATGTAATGAAGTACTAATAAACACCTCTAGTCATTGTGTTTATAGGAGCGCATACATCAGTATGTATTAGACTCAATAAATCACTTGCTCTCATTGTGTCTAGTAAAGGGACTCTTTGTCATCTTGCCTAGTAAACAAGATACACATGTTTCATATAATTCAAAATCAAATGAATCTAAAAGTCCATCTTTATGGACTTTAGAAATACATTTCTCATTAAGGTGGCCAAGGCGACAATGCCAGAGGTAGGTTTGACTCAAATCATTTGGCTTGAATCTCTTTGTATTTACGTTAAGAACAGGAGTATCTGTGGACCTTTTCATGTTTAGAATATAAAGACCATCACACAAATCAGCATTCACATAGAAAATGTATTTACGAGAAATGGAGCATTTATTATTCGCAATAATGAAATTAAAACAATCCAAATCCAAACATGAAACTGAAATGATGTTTCTGCTCAAGGCAGGAACATAATAACAATGATTTAAAACTAAAACAAGTCAACTATGTGAAATTAACTCATAGCATCCTACAGCCAACGTAGCAACCTTCGCTCCATTTCTAACTCGTAGGATGACTTCTCCTTTCTTTAGCTTTCTACTTTAGATGAGACCCTGCACATTAATACAAATGTGAGATCCACATCCAATATCAAATACCGAGGAATCACTAGTAGACAAGTTAACTTCAATAACGTAAATAACTGAAGCAGTAGTCGTACTACTCTTCTTTTTCTTTAGATCTTCAAGAAAGAGCTTGCAATTTCTGAACCAATGTCTAGGTGCAAGGCAGAAATGAAAATTTCTTTCTTTTTCCTTTTCCTTCTGGGTCTGTGAAGTAGAAGTAGCATGGGGCTTGACTTATTCGATAGGCTTTGTGACAGTCACAACAACCTTTGTAACTTTACCCTTGCCTTTACCCTTTTTCTTTAAAGCATTTCCTTTCTGAACCATCAACACACTAGCAATGGGTTTTTTGACATTCTGCTCAGCAGTTTTAAGCATCAAATGCAAATCTAAGATAGACTTCTCCATGTTATTCATGTTATAGTTCATCACAAATTGTGAATAACTATCAGGCAATGAATTCAGGATCAAATTCATAGCCAACTCTTGGCTTATGAGAAATCCAAGTTTGTCAAGATGGTCAATATAGCCCTTCATTTTCAAAACATGAGGATTAACTGATGCACCCTCATCCATTTTGCAAGAATGAAGGTTCTTGACTGTCTCGAACCTTTCTTGCCTAGCCTGCTGTTGGAACATTTCCTTCAACATCGTAGCCATGTCGTAAGCTTCCATGTGTTCCATGTCCTTCTGAAGTTCAGGAACCATGGTTGCCAACATAATGCATGCAACATCAGTTGTGTCATTGAAATTCTTAGTATGTGCATCCTTCACGGCTCTTAAAGCATTTGCTGGTGGTTCCTCTGGAATAGGATCATCCAGGACATACGACTTGCGTTCATGCTTAAGAACAATTCTCAAGTTTTTGAACCAGTCAAAAAAGTTTGTCCCAGACAACTTATCCTTCTTAAGGATGGATAGCAGTGACAAGGGATTAGTGTGATTTGAAGAGGCCATAGATCTACAACAAAGATTATGCAAAAATTCATTTTAGTATAGAGGAATAAACTCCTACTAAATTAACAACCCTCCTTAAAAATGTTATGTTAATTTAAGAGGCTAAAATCCATGTTTCACCTAATTCCAAGAGAGCTATGACATGACACATCAAATTATGTTATTTAGGTAGGTACTAATCACCAATTACATCATATGTAACCTTTAGTTATTTCATGAGATTATGACATCTTATGTCTTAGCATGTTTTATCTCATATAGTGCCTAAAGCCCAAAACCATTTTGATGGTTTTATCAAGTCTAACCATTTCAAACAATAGAGTAACCGTTACTCAACTTACCTCACCAAGATA
Organism: Stephania cephalantha; assembly: GCA_039657325.1. NCBI lineage: Eukaryota > Viridiplantae > Streptophyta > Magnoliopsida > Ranunculales > Menispermaceae > Stephania > Stephania cephalantha. The sequence goes on along the minus strand of CM077578.1, from coordinate 24,925,780 downwards.
ACACAAAATACTCTACGGAGGCAGACCCATATTGATGTGATCGAAGCCTTGACAAGTGTTTGATAATGGATGGCACTTGACTTAAATTTTGAAATAGGGGTTTTTGTTTATTTTAATGATCATAATTAAATAAGATAAATATCATATATCACGATGCTTGAATAATCATTAAAAAGTTAGGAAATCATACAAATATTGTCTATTATACGAATTTTTGGACGCTTACGAACAGTTAACGGCAGTCCCGTTGGCCATTCTGGGGCCGTGGTTCCGCTGAAATTTCTCATAATTTCTCATAATTTTTGTCAATCCAATCAACCAAACTTGCCCCTTATTTTAATCCCAAAAAATATTAATTAAAACGTTTTTAATTATCTCGGACCCACTATTAACTTAATATCTTATCCTAATCCAATTAGAATTTAAGATACTTTGAATCCTAATCCAATTAGGATTTGTTTTATATCTCACATATCTTATAGGATTTGTATTTCTAATCCAATTACAAGTCTATCTCCTATCTTGTAGGAATATACTAACTGATTACTATAATAAAATATATGATCAAAATCAATTTTGAGATATTAATCATGCATTCAACATCGGAATCATATTAAATTAACCATATTAACCTAATCATAATCTCTATCATGGAGACATACATAATTATTGAACAAAACTAAATATGTGTTCAAGATAAGAATCATATTAAATTAATCATATTAACCTAAACATGAAGTCTACCATGAACATACAAAATTCATATCGTTCAATATAAAAATATATGTTAATTGAAATATTCTAAACATGAATACTATCATTGAATCATATCATGCGATATATCAACATACATGAATCAACAATATGGTTTAAAACCAATTCTTAATAACAATTATCACAAAATCTATATGTATATCATATATACATTAATCAAGATTATGTTTTCACACTTATATCATATATACATCAGTGAATACATATAAACGTTTAATAGAACCGAGCCTAATGCTTTGATACCACTGTTGCATTTTTGGGGTTCATAGCAGCAGAATATTCAAAAAAAATTTGAAAAACCACAACAGGATCAAAAATAAGTACCATTAAACTAAGTCTACGAAAGTAAATCATACCTTATTATGTGATTTCCCTTTTGATTGTTCGATTTTCAAGATGTTCAAGTTTGCATCCTATATCAGAAATCCACACACGAACGGTGACCACAATATGGAGTGCTAGAAAACGATTTTCTTTCTCTCCCTAAATGCAGAGAACTCGAGAATTGTAAAACGAAAAACTTATATCATTTTTAGGGTTTCACCCTATATTTATATGTGTTGATAAGCCCTCACTTAAAACCCTATTCGTAATACAACTATTGTATTTAGGCAGTTTAAGCAAATTACACATACGCCCCTATTAATAAGTTATCATATAACAAATCGTAAGGGCTTTATGTCATGAATTTTATCATATAAAATTCATTACTCTGGACCATTTGAAATTGTGGAAAGCCATTCTTTGTGTGCGGCTCAATAGGTTCATGCGACGTTGGCAGTGAACCAAAAACCATTTTGGTACACAAGTCATAAGTGGGCTCTAGCAAGGCATTATGACTACCCAAGTAGCATGAATATCAACATCGATACAACCTAATTCATAACATATGTCATATCCTTTTGTCGTGCGATATCCTTTGATTAAACATAAGACATGAAAAGTCACCCTTAATGTTCAATCGTACTTGTCTAGATCTTTAGGTAAACTGAAAAACATCCAAGTGACATTGATCATATCAATTCACATAGACTTGGCCATTATTAGTCTATCTTATCGAGGGATCCACTGATATCTCTCTCTATACAAGAGTGACAAATTCTATTTTGATTACACACCTTCACATATTATTCACACGGTAACCAATCACAATCTTTATAATTATCCGGTTAAAGAAAATATTTGATTGTGTCAAACTATCATGCTCCTAATATTGAAGTCTATGCTAATCTTAAGTCGAAGGACTAAATGACATACCTATCATGAGTACACCTATGACTCAATCCATGTGGTGTTCTCATAGTGGGTCGGTCATGTACCTTATTCCCTAACAAGTACTCATGATCTTGATTCGTATCCCTATACGCATGATCATCAGATGACCATCAATCAAGATTCACACTATTCTTAATTCATTATAGTTCCCAATATAATGACCGACTAAGGACATTTTGGATATTTCAACAAATACCCATAGATCTTACTATATGGTAAACATGCAATCGCTTATAATAAAATAGTAAATAAAACCTCTATTTTATTAACTAAAATTATAAGATAAATAATGTTTGTAGATTGACCTAGGGCACATGCCCTAACACCTCATCAAAAGGATGGCGGTACAAGATAAAAATTAGGCCTCCTTTCCCACAAAGGCTCTATCTGGAGAAGTACAATCATTTGGAACGAACTGAGAATGTTGTAGATACCCCTCAAGATCAAGTTGAAAATCAAGAATTCAAGACTCAAGAGCTGTGAAATCCGAGAATTTCATAAACTTGATCAGGATGCTAATTAAGAAATTTTTGGATTTAATTTAGGATTTAAGTATCCGAGGTGGGACCCACATGTTATAGATCGAAAATTATAAGTTTAAAATATTATTTTTTGTGTGACGCTGGACTAACTAGTGTATTATACTCTATTCGATGCGAAATAAGGTCAAGTTGAGGTATAGACACGGTGTCCATGTGTTTTGGAGCGCGTTAGGTATGTTCTCAAATTTTGTCAAAATTGGTGTATTTTTCAAGATTTAAATTGGGCTTAAAATATAAGAGAAAATCATGAAAATAAAAGTTATAAATGTAAAAATACCATGAAGGTGAGTTGATAGGCTCAAGGTTAATTTGGCCATTTTGCCTTTAAAGTTGTAAAATTACTTATGAGGGCATGAGAAAACAAGTGAATGGATAAACTTGGTATTTTTGTCATTTGGCCAATCCCAATCCAAAACCACACAACAAGTGAAATCTAAACCTTCTATCTCATCTCTTCGACTCTTTCTTCACTGAATTTTGTCTAGCCATTCTTCTTCATTTCAACAAACCAAACCACATCCTTGTCATCTCCAATCTCAATCCCTCCTCTTTCACGGGTCTCCCTAGTCTCGCCTCTCAAGTACAACTCCCATTTCCCTCTCATTGATCTATCATTTTTATGGATTAGCTTATCGTGTCCTCTCCCTATCTCTCTCGAACTCGCTGTCATGGTGGACAAGTATTAGTAATCCTCGATTAAGGTGAGTTTTAACCCTTGTTTGGCGAATTCAAGGTTAGTTTACTTTTTTTAATTTGTCGATTGATGTAAAAAGAATTGGTTGTTAGTTAGGTTGATAAAAGGGAGAGGTGGTTAACAATGAACTAGAGTGGGGGAAGTTGTCGTTTTTGTTTGGATCTTGTTTAGGTTGATTTAAGGAAGATGACAATGAGGGGGGAGGGGGCAACAGTTCTTCCGTAAGGTGGTTGGTGTTGTTGTTAATTAAATTATTGAATTAGTGATTGGTATAAGTCGGGTGTTGAGTTTGAAGGATCAATTGATTATTTAAATCCTATTTTATGGTTGGAAATTAATGTTTATATACCCAATAATACTCATAAGAATCAGTTTTAATTCTTGAAGAAGTTTCATGGGTAAATGGAGGTAGAATTAGTTGCATTTTTGTAAAATGATTAGTTGTGGTTGTTTTGATTTTATATATCATTGTTTTGGGTTTCGGGGTGAGCATAGATCGTGAAATACTCCCGAATAGATTATGATAGTCTACTCAATTAGTTTAAAGTAAGTTACGAGGTTTCAACTCCAGTTTTGATTTATTTGAAATTGTAAAGTTGTAACTAAAGTATTCGGAAACTCTAAGTTAGTTTTCAAAGTTGAACTTGATATATATTGTGAACTCCGGGGAGTAGTGAGTCCATCTAGGCCTCTTCCCAATTCCGTTGTCTAATAGGTGGAAGTTTTCCAGTAGGCCATTTTTAGTAGAGTGTTGCTGAAATTTTTACTAAATACGGATATGATTTCCCAATTTGTTCCAATAAAATAAGTTAAGAACCAAATCAATTGATGATCAAAATTGCAATTTTGGGCATTATTGAGGATTGTAATAAATTTTATTTGGAGGTCAAAGTTAAAAGAACGGATTAGGCTGATTAGATTATCTAGGGATTAGGTAATCTAGGTCAGTCAGTTATCTTAGTAATGAGGGGGCTGGCAAACTTGGTATCAGAGCCTAGGTTTGGCCCACTCGATGATAAACTTTAGTTGAGAACCAAAGTGTGATTGAGCGCGATTAGTTGGAAGGTGATTATAAGCTAGGGTACTTGAATTATTATATTATATTTGTGTTGTATGTATGTATTATCGCTAGATATGCGATAGAATGGTTTTTCTCCTTGCTTGTTCGATACTTAACTCGTAAGATATGACAAGTAAGAGTAGAAACGGATAATTAAAAAAGGGAGTAGACTTATGAAATGAAATTGAGCATGATTGGATGTGAAAAGGACTTATGAAGTCTGAATTCACAATGGTGTTGGACGTAGCTCGATACTAATATAACTGATGAAAGTATCAGTTATAAAACCAATAGGAAATTAGTTGAAAGGGAAGTCCAAATAATTAATGTACGTAACTATTGAACATGAATTTCTTGGAAATCGAAAGGATTGAACTATTACAATTATAAAATGCTTAAGAAAATGTTCAAATAGTTTCAATAAGGAAAATGGAGATACGTGGTTTTGAAAGTAGAAATTGATTTGACAAATTGAATTATGACTGAAAAATCACAATGGATTGTGATAGAACTAGTCAAGTTGTCTAAATCAGTTTTTATGATAATAAAATACTTTAAAGTAAATTATTGTCCCCTTTTCGAAACAAAACATCAAGTGAAATGTGAAATAGAACCATGGTTTAAAACAATCAAACGACTTCTGAAATGAAGTACTGAAACTTTTGATTGTTTATTACCCAAGTTATTTATCCATAAGCCACGCAGAGTAAGTGGTTCTATGAGTCGAAAAAAGAAATGATAAAATTAATGAAAATACACGAGTAAGAAGTAATCATTATTAACACCAGATTAGGTGTTGTTATAGAACAAAGATCGATAAAATTTTCTAACTTAAAAATAGAAAGTGTAGTGAGATCAACACGTAAGAAGTTAATGTATTGGGGAAGTGGTCTAATAATAGCTTGGATTAGCTATTAAATATCAACACAAGCAGTAGTGTTTTGAGATTCAAAGTACCCAATAATCACTTCTAACGACATTAAGTTATGATGCTTATTACTATGATCTAAAATATAATGAATAAAGAAATAGATGTACTGATTGAATATCAGTAAGTGATTGGTATAGGACGTTAGAAAGAGCTCTTATATTGCAAGAATTTCCATATATAAAACTTAAAGGATTGAAATAGCATCCTTTAAAAGTTTGATTAGTTGTAAGTTAATTAATAGTTTGGAAAGTCGAATTCTTCTATCTCTTCAGTTGAGCGACAACGGACAAATGAATTCATCAAAATAATTTGATGAACAGTAAGATACAAAGTTATCTTACAGAGTCTCTTGAAAAGTACCGCATTTCTTTTTGAGAAAAAAAGACAAAAATTTGAGAGTAATGGAAATAGCGTAAGGCAATAACAAACAGTTTAACTGTGTGAGTCTCAAAAATTTTGTTTCGAATAAAGGCTAGCCAATGTAGACTTCAATTGATTGAACGATCATAAGAAGCCATATTATCCTTAGCTTATTTTTTGAAAGAAAAAGATATAAATTTCTTTTCTAAGTCAAGATTAAGGAGCTGTAAGTGGCTTAGTTGTTGAGCGAAAGTCATGGTAAGTTTTTAAAAGGGACTACAAGTGAGATCAATGTGAGAATAACTAAAATTGACAAAAACTGAATGGAATGGACTCAGTGTATAAAACAAAATGAGACGTAGAGATGACTTGTGACTAATGAAAGTGACACGAACGGACTCCTTTATCAATGTCTGACACTGGAATAATTGTGCATGACCAAAAGTCTGAGTAACTCTATTTTATAATCATGATTCATTCATAGCATATAAGATTGGTGTGACATCCACCATTTTTGAATAATTGAATGAATTAATGATAGTCAGAATAAAAGAGTCTATGAAGTTTTGTTGGAGTCAATTGGAAGCTAAAGATAGGCAACTAAATGCTCAAGAAATTCTCACATACGCATGGAAAAGTGAAATTTCAGGTCAACGAGTCTCAATCCAATTAGGATGTCAAACTATATGTTTGATAAAACCTATTGTATCTTTACAAGGGTCTTACTAAGAAATCAAACTCCAAATGTTGAAAGTTTGAACCAAAGTAATATACAACTGATATCAGTGAATATGTTGCATATTGGTTCAAATGTAGTGCCGCACAACGTGATTAGCCAGTGGTGAAATTTAAAAAGCACGAGGTTATTTTAAATTGGAGTTGATGTAAGATACATGTATGATGGCGAAGACATAAATGAAATAAAAGAAGACGTACAACTTACAGCTCATTTAGTCAGTATTATCTCTTTTGGTTTGAAGTGTTGGATAAAGGACAGTGTATCTGAATTGGTATGTTTGAAGAATTGAATATTTTCCATTGTATAGAGTATAGGCAAAGAGAGCTATCATATTTATAACTTGTATGAGATACAAGTTAAAATTTATACTATGAGATTATGATCATCAAAATATGTAGATATCTTTGTATTAAAGCGTATATCTACTCAAGTTAAGGATAACTGTATCTATTCGGACAATGAGAGAAGTTGACGAATAATAAGTAATTAAGACATGAGATAATGGGAGATCTCATTAATTGAATGGCATGAGGTTCTTGGTTAACTCGTGAATAGATAATGTTTGACAAAGTTAGAAAAGTCAATAATTTTTTAACCAGTCAAAAGAAAGTTAAGTGAATTGGTTGACGAGTCTAAATTGATAATTGCTTTCTACTCCACAATCTAAATAATATTGCGAGTAGACGTTTAGAGAAAGAGTGATAGTTGCACGAGGTGTCAAGTTTCATTTTCTGATCAGATTGTAATTTGAGATCTCTTGTCATGGGATGACCGATGTAATTAGAGATCTATATTCATGGGATGATTTATGTAATTTCAAGTTTATGTTGAGAAAAGTTGGAAAAATGATGGATCAGATAGACACGCAACTCTACTTAGTATCTAATTTCTTTCTCAAATATTATTTGAATCACTACGTAATTTTAGACTAATTATAGACTAAGAATTGGTTGATCGACAATTCTAATAAGGGATGATTAGTGATGAGAAAGTACACTAGTATGAGTATACTAGAGTTTAGGTGGATAATGAAATAATTATCAATGATTTGTGGAATATTTGCTCAGTTAAGAATGAGAATTGTTTTATGAAAAGCAATATAGGCTAGATCTTGCTATGTATTGATATTTGAATAAGATTCAAGGCATGAAGTATGAAATAAAATGAGGTTATTTGATATTTCACAACGTTGATTGCTTAACTAATCAAAAATTAACAAATTACAAGGATTGGCAAAGTAATAGATAACTTTTTATTAAACCAAGATGTTGGAAAATGAAAAGTTGAAATGGTTATGATCTCTACTACCGAGTTGTTGAATACAACGAAAGTGATTAGGTCCACTTAAAGGTTCCACCTTGAAAATAGTTTTGCAGGTTTGGATTAAAAGAGTTGTATATGAAGGATCATTTTCTCATTTCTCTTTTAGTTCAGTAACCAGTAAGTTTAAATTTCAAGGATGAAATTTTTAATTACTTGAGAAGATTTTGAAATCGAGAGAATCTCGTAAACTTGATTAGGATGCTAATTAAGAATTTTTTTGATTTAATTTGGGATTTAAGTATTTGAGGTTGGACCCACATGTTACGGACCGGAGATTATAAGTTTAAAATATTATTTTTGGGTGCCACTTGACTAACTGTTGTATTATATTGTATTCGACGTGAAATAGGGTCAAGTGGAGCTATAAACATGATGTATGCGAGTTTCATAGGGCGTTGGGTATTTTCTCAATTTTTGTCAAAATTGTGATATTTTTCAGGGTTTAAATTGGGCTTAAACTATAAGAGATAATCATGCAAATAAAAGTTTAAATGTGAAAAGACCAAGAAGGACAATGGTTAAGTGAAGGATTGTTGATAGGCTCAAGATTAATTTGGTCATTTTGCCTTTAAAATGGTAAAATTACTATTGAGGGCGAGAGAAAACAAGTGAATGGATAATCTTGGGAAGGGTATTTTGGTCATTTGACCAATCCTAAACCAAAACCACACAACAAGTGAAATCGAAACCTTTTATCTCATCTCCTCGACTCTTCTTCAGCAAATGTTCTCTGGCCATTATTTTTCATCTCAACAAATTGAACCACATCATTGTCATCTTCAATCGTGAACCATCATCTCTCACAGCTCTCCCTATTCTCGCTTCCCAAGTACAACTCCCACTTCCCTCTCATTGAACTATCCTTTTAATGGATTAGCTTTTGGTTTCCTCTCCCTATCTTCTCTTGAACTCACTTTCATGGTAGACAAGGGATAGTAATCCTCGATTAAGGAGAGCTTTAACCCTTGTTTGATGAATTCAAAATTGTTTTACTTTGATTAATTTGTTAATTGATGTTATTAGAATTGGTTGTTGGTTCAATTGATAAAAAGGAGAGGTGGTTAACGATAAACTGGAGTGGGTGATATTGTTGTTATTGTTTGGATGTTGTTTACGTTTATTTAAGGAAGAAGATGATGATGAGGGGAGGGGGCAGAAGTATTGTTGTCAGGTGGTTGGTGTTGTTGTTAATTAAATTATTGAATTACTGATAGGTATGAGTTGGGTGTTGAATTTGAAGGATGAATTGATCGTTTAAATCCTAGTTTATAGGTGGAAATCAATGTTTTCATACCCAATTACACTCATAAGAATGAGTTTTATGTTTTGAAGAAGTTTCATGGGTAAATTAGGGTTGAGTTGGTTGCATTTTTGTAAAAAGATTAGTTGTGCAGTCTTAGTTTTTGGCTATTTTGATGTGTGATTTTAAGCAATCAAACATACAGTTTTTAGTGAGATTTTTTTATGGGTTTTTATCCTTATATATCAATAATGATGTGTGAGAATCGTATTTTAATTAGAATAAGGTTTGATAGTGTTTTGAAGGCCGGAAATGAGGCAAGAAATTGGACTACACTGTCATTTTTTAACTATTTTGAGTAGGCATATTGAAGCATTAATTTGAGACATGAAATGGGGTTTAATTGACTTGTAAATAGGTTTGTTTGAATCCTAGTATGATCTTTTTTTATGGCCACTAAAAGTTGTGGCCAATGGAATTTGTTTGGTCAATGAGAAATATAATAGAATACGACTTGTTAGTATGGTTCAAAACTGTCAAATTGTGACAGTTGCGACTTAGCAACTTTGCATAATGACTTAAATGGGCATTTGATATCCAAATTAACTAAGGTTGGACTTTTTAGAATCCCTATATGTCCTATTTTGAATAGAATCTAAGTTCGGACCTTGATACAACCTCTAAGTTAGTAATATAATGAGTTATATTGAGACTCTAATTGGAATTCAAAAACATGGAAATGAGCTCTAAAAAGAGGTGTTAATGTTATTAAGTGGTTTAAACACCATTAAGAATTGAGAAATGGGTTTTAATCTTGTTTTAAGTTGAAATATAAATTTTAAGTATTCAAATAGAGTTATAACTCTAAAATGTGAATTTATGATTTAATAAGATTTGTTGAAGTACGTGAAAATCGGGGAACATTGTGTGAGACTTCGCAGCTAACTTTGAGTTGGTTTGGTGGTAAGTAAACCCCACAGTGATCTTTACTATTTAAGAATTTATCTTTGTACCTATAATTGTATCATAGTCTGCATTCAATTTTATCATTCTTGGTCAAGCATAAATAGAGAGAGTGGGGGGATAAGCTTGTTTCGGAGTCTGGTTTGCTTGAAACGTGGTTTCAATCTAACCTCTACACCTTCTAGTGAGACTAGCGGAGTATAAGGTCGACAAGTTATCTCTGCATTTAATGATCTCTTAATAGTGTCTCTATACTATTTTTGGAAGTCGACATCTGATTATAGTTAGGTTACAGTGACTGAGTGGATTGTATGTCATGTTGATGCATATATCTTATTGTTTATTTGGAAATGCAATTTCATGTCTCCATATATCAGATTAACAATTACAAGATTGTAGATAAATGTAGGAATTTATTTGCCTGACATCTTTGAGTTGTTTTTTATGGTGTCAGATTTTATATAAAGACAAGGGAAGAATGGACAATACTCAAAGAATATGGTGATTATTTTCAATTTAAAATATATTCTTGTTTTAAATTGTTATATACTATTGTTGTGGGTTCCGTGGTGAGCATAAATCATGAAATGTTGGGTTTTAGGGTTCATTCGCAGCGAAAAATTCAAAAAAAATTTAAAAACCGTAATAGGATCAAAAATAAGTTCCTCTAAACTTGATCTACAAAAGTAAACCATACCTTAACCATTGACTTCCTTCTTTGATTGATCGATCTCCAAGACATTTAAGCGCGCGTCCATCTATCAGAAACCCACACATGAACGATGACCACAATTTGGAGTGCTAGCCCCAAGAGAGATAGAAATTGTTTTTCTTTCTCCCCCAAAATCCAGAGAACTCGAAAATAGCAAAAACAAAAATCTTATTTCGTTTTTAGGTTTCAACCTCTGTATATATGTAGATAAGCCCTCACTTAAAATCATATTGGTAATACAACTATTGTATTTAGACAGTTTAAGTAAATTACACATACGCCCCTATGAATAATTTATCATATATCATATATTTATGCAGTTTAAGCAACTATGACACACATCGTAAGGGCTTTTATGTCATGAATTTTATCATATAAAATTCGTTACTCTGAACCAATTGAAATTGCGCAAAGTCATTCTTTGTATGCGACCTAATAGGTTCATGCGACATTGGCAGTGAACCAAAACCATTTTGGTACACAAGTCATAAACAGTCTCTAACAAGTCATTATGACTACCCAAGTATCATGAATATCAAAATCGATACAACCTAATGAATAACATATATCATATCCTTTTGTTGTGCGATATCCTTAAATAAAACATAAGGCATGGAAAGCCATTCTTAATGTTCAATCGTTCTAGTTTGGATTTTCAGGTAGACTTAAAACATCCAATTGAGATTGATCACATCAATTCACTTGGACTTGGCCATTTAACAGTCTAACATATCAAAGGATCCACTGATATCTCTCTATACAAGAGGGAAAATTCTATCTGATTACACACCTTCACATATTATTCACATGGTAACCAATCAAAATTTTAAAATCATCCAGTTAAAGACAACGTTTGATTAAGTAAAATCACCGTGCTCCTAATATTGAAGTCTATGGTAATCTCAAGTCGAAGAACTAATGATGTACCTATCATAAGTGATACCTATGACTTAATCGATGTGGTGTTCTTATAGCAGGTCAGTCCAGTACCTTGTTCCCATAACAAGTACTCATGATCTCAATTCGTATCCCTGATCATCACATGACCATCAATCAAGATTCACACTAGCCTTAATTCATTATAGTTCCCAGTATAATGATCGACTAGGGACATTTTGGATATTTCGAAAAATACCCATGGATCTTACTATAAGGTAAACATGCAATCACTTATAATAAAACAACAAATGAAAAACTTAATTTTATTAACTAACATTATAAGATAAACAATGTTTGAAGATTGACCTAGGGCATATGCCCCAACATTTCCCACTTGCACTAGGGCCAATCATTCATGTACCTAATACCTAATGACCTAACATGACCATCATGTTTCACTTGTGGAGGAGCCTTCATCAAAGGATCTGCAACATTGTCTTCTGTAAGAACTTTGAAAATCTTCATGTCTCCCCTCTCAATGATTTCTCGAAAGATATGAAAATGTCTAAGTATTTATTTGGATCGGCGCTATGATATTGGTTCTTTGGCCAGTGTTATTGCCTTGTTGTTGTCATAATATAAGCAAACGGAGTTAGCTATACTCGGAACCACACCAAGTTCAGATATGAACTTTTTGATCAAAATCGCCTCCTTAGCTGCATCGGACGCTGCAATATACTCATCTTCTATTGTAGAATATGCAACAGTGTCTTGCTTCGAACTTTTTCAGCTCACTACGCCTCCATTAAAAGTAAACGCATAACCAGAGTGCGATCCGAAATCATATAAACCAATTTGAAAACTTGCATGTGTAACCATTTACAACAAGCTCATCTTCCAAACTTTCGTAGACCAAGGACACTTCTTTAGTCCTTCTCAAGTACTTAAAAATGGTTTTTACTACTATCCACTGACTCTCATCGGGATCAGACTAATATCTGTTTGTTGCACTCGAAGCATATGATACATAAGATTGAGTGCATAACAAGGCATACATAATAAATCCAATAGCTTATGCATATGGAATCATATTCATGCGTTCTCACTCATCATTAGTACTAGGACATTGTGTCTTACTGAGACTTATACCATGAGACATTAGCAATGACCATCTTTTAGATTCTTACGTACTAAACCTATTTAGTACCTTATCAATATAAGAACTTTGACTTAGATCGCTTAGGCTTTTAGAGATATCCCTATAGATTTTAATCCTAACGATGTAGGCTACATTTCTTAAGTTCTTAAGTGAGAAACACTTCCCTAACCAAGACTTGACACTGTGCAAGGTTGGGATGTCATTTCCAATGAGTAATATATCATCAACATACAATACAAAAATACTCACGCTACCACTGACCTTCTTGTATACACAAAGCTCATCTTAATTTTTAATGAAACCAAATTCCTTAATTGCTTCATCAAAATGAAGATTCCAACTCGGAGAAGCTTGCTTTAATCTCTAAATGGATCTTTAAAGCTTACACACATTCCTAGAACTCTCAAGATGAACAAACCCTTCAAGTTGTATTATATAAACGTCCTCAAGTAACTTTCTATTTAGAAAAGTTATTTTGACATACATTTTCCATATCTCATAGTCATAATGTGTAGTTATGGCGATTAGAATTATGATGGATTTAAGCATGGCTACAAGAGAAAAATTCTCATCATAATCAACACCTTGAGTCTGCTTAAAACCATTTACTATTAGTCGTGCTTTATAAGTATGCACATTTCCATCCTTGTCAGTTTTTTCTTCTTGAAAACCTATTTACATCTAATGGTCATACCACCTTCAAGTAAATCAACCAGGTTCCAAATTTGGTTATCATACATGGATTGCATCTCAGAATTCATGGCACTGATCCATTTATTTGCCTCAGGGCTAGACACAGCCTCCTAATAAGTAGTAGGCTCATTTTGATCCATAAGAAACACATCACTACTATAAATAATTAGAAATCCAAATCTCTCAGGCTGATGTCTTACCCTATTAGACCTACGCGAGCCTTGTCATACATGTGGAGGTTAAACTACTTCATGACTTTGTTAATCTTCCACTGGCAGTTTAGTGTTTATTCGTGGTTCTTGAACTTCTTCATAACTTGTTTTATTCCCATAGTTGTCATTTGAAATAAACTCATTTTCTATAAAGACACCGTTACGAGCAACAAACTCTTTGTTCTTAGTGAGATTTTAAAAGTAGTATCCTCTAGTTTCTTTAGGATAACAAACAAATACACACTTGGTAGATTTGGCTAATAACTTTTCTAAAAAATTTCGCCGTACAAAAACCTCATAGCCCTAAATCTTGAGGAAAGACAAATTTGGTATTTTCCCAAACCACATCTTATATGGTGTTTTATCAACCGCTTCAGAAGGAACGCGATTTAGTGTAAATGCAGCATTTCTAAGGCATAACCGTAAAAAGAAATAAGAAGATCAGCATGACTCATTATAGATCGAACCATATCCAAAAAGTTAGATTTCTCCTCTTAGAAACACCATACCATTATAGAGTTGCTGAAGGAGTTAATTATGAGACAATCTTACAGTTTCTAAGATGATCATCAAACTCTTGGCTCAAATATTCACCACCTCGATCTGATTGAAGTACTTTAACAATTTTACCAAGTTGATTTTACACTTCATTTTGAAATGTTCAAAACATCTCAAAAGATTCACCTTTATATTTCATGAGATACACGTAACCATATTTGCCGAAATCATCGGTGAAAATAATGAAGTAGTGATAACGACCTCTAGCCATTGTGTTTATAGGATCGCATACATTAGTATGTATTAGACAAAATAAACCACTCGCCCTTACACTGTGTCCAATATAGGGACTATTTGTCATCTTGTCTAGTAAAAAAGATACATATGTTTCATATGATTCAAAATCAAATGAATCTAAAAGTTTATCTTTATGGAGTTTAGAAATGCGTTTCTCATTGATGTTGCCGAGACGACAATGCCAAAGGTAGGTTTGACTCAAATCATTTGACTTGAATCTCTTTGTATTTACGTTAAGAAAAGAAGTATCTATGAACCTTTTAATGTTTAGAATATAAAGATAATCACACAAATCAACATTCGCATAGAAAACGTCTTTACGAGAAATGGAGCATTTATTATTCAGAATAATGAAATTAAAACCATCCAAATCCAAACATGAAACTAAAATGATGTTTCTACTCAAGGCGGGGACATAATAACAATTATTCAAAACTAAAACGAGTCCACTAGGTAAAATTAACTCATAGCATCCTACGACCAATGCATCAACCTTTGCTCTATTTCCAACTCATAAGATGACTTTCTCATTTCTTTAGCTTTCTACTTTTAGTGAGACCCATCACATTAATATAAATGTGAGATCTGCATTTGGTATCTAATGCCCAGGAATCACTAGTAAACAATTTAACATCAATAATATAAATACTTGAAGTAGTAGTCGCACTACTCTTTTTTTTTCTTTAGATCTTTAAGATAGAGCTTCCAATTTCTGAACCAATGCCTAAGTACATGGCAGAAATGACAATTTCCATCTTTTTCCTTTTCCTTCTAGGACTGTGAAGTAGAAGCAGCCTTAGGCTTAACTTGTTCCATAGGCTTTGTGCCAGTCACAACAGCCTTGACAACTCTAGCCTTGCCTTTGCCCTTTTTCTTTAGAGCCTTTCCTTTCTGAACCATCAACATATTAGCATTGGGTTTTTGACATTCTGCTCAGCAGTTTTAAGCATCAAATGCAACTCTAAGATATACTTCTCCATGTTATTCATATGATAGTTAATATCAAATTATGAATAACTATCAAGCAATGGATTTATGATCAAATTCGTAGCCAACTCTTGGCCTATGGGAAATTTTAGTCTGTTAAGATAGTCAATAAAGCCCTTCATTTTCAGAACATGGGGACTAACTAATGCACCCTCAACCATTATGCAAGAATGAAGGTTCTTAACTGTCTCGAGCCTTTCTTGCCTAGCCTTCTACTGGAACATTTCTTTCAGCATTGTAGCCATGTCGTAAGCTTCCATGTGATCCATGTCCTTCTTAAGTTCAAGAACAATGGTTGCCAACATAATGAATGCAACATCAGTTGAGTCGTTGACATGCTTAGTTTGTGCATCATTCATGGATCTTAAAGCATTAGCTAGTGGTTCATCGGGAATAGGATCATCCAGTACATACAACTTGTGTTCCTGCTTAAGAACAATTCTCAAGTTTCTGAACCAGTCAAGAAAGTTTGACACAGACAACTTATCCTTCGAAAGGATGGATCGCAGCGTCAAGGGATTAATGTGCTTTGAAGAGGCCATAGATCTATAATAAAGATTATGCAAAATTCATTTTAGTATAGAGGAATGGACTCCCATTAAATTAACAACCCTCCCTGTAACACTATGCTAATTTAAGGGACTAAAATCCATATTTCACCTAATTCCAACACAGCTAAGGCATGACACTTTAAATTAGATTATTTAGGTAGGTACCAATTACTAATTATATCATATGTAACTTTTAGTTATTTTTGTGAGATTATGACATCTTATGTCTTAGCATGTTTTATCTCATTTTGTGCCTAAAGCCCAAAACCATTTTGATAGCTTTATCAAGTCTAACCATTTCAAATAATAGAGTAACTATTACTCAACTTGCCTCACCAAGGTAACACAATACACTCTGCGGAGGCATACCCATATTATTATGATCGAAGCCTTGACAAATGTTTGAGAATGGATGACACTTGACTTAAAATTTGGAAGAGGGATTTGTTTTAGTGATCATAAATTAGACAGGTTAAATATCATATATTATAATGTATGTACAATCACTGAACGAGTTAGAAAATTTTACTAATATTAACTATCATACGATTCTTTGCGTTAGTCGGTGGTCTCGTTAGCAGCCTAAAATCTCATTGCGCTAGAATTACATTAATTCTTGTAATTCAATTGACCAAAACCGACCCTTATTTTAATTCCGAAAATATTAGTTAAAATTTTTTTAATTAACTTGGGCCTACCTCTAACTTAATATCTTATCCTAATCCAATTGGAATGTGTTATATGTCTCACCTATCTTATAGGATTTGTAATTCTTATCCAATTACAAGTTTATCTCATATCTAATAGGAATATGCTAACTTATAACCACAATGAGATATATGATAAAGATCAATATCAATACTTATTCATACGAAACAAGCAATGCAATCAAGAAATAAAATATTAATCATGCATTCAACACTAGAATCATATTAACCTACTCATGATTTCTATGATGGAGATATATATTTATTGAACAAAACAAAATATGTATTTAATACAAGAATTACATTAACCTAAACATACTTCTACAATGTGAACATACAAAATTTGTATCGTTCAATATTAAAATATATGTTAATTGAAATATTCTAAAAATGAATTCTATCATTGAATCAAATCAAACCTATGTATCAAATACATGAATTAACAACATGCTTTAAAACCAATTCTTGATAATAATTATCACAAAACTTATATGCACGTCATATATATATATATACATTAACCGAGATAATAGTTTCACACGTATGTCATATATACATCAGAAAAAACATGCAAACATTTAGTAGAACTAAGCCTAAGGCTGTGATACCATTGTTGGGTTTTGGGGTTCATACGCAGAATAAAATTCAAAACAATTTTGAAAAACCCCGACAGGATCGAAAATAAGTTTCATTAAACTTGATCTAAAAAAATAAACCATAACTTAATTTGTGATTTCCTTCTCTGATTAATCAAACTCCAAGACGTTAAAACGCGCGTCCTCTATCAGAAATCTGCACATGAACGATAACCACAATTTGGAGTTCTAGCCCTAAGAGAGATATAAAGTATTTTTCTTTCACTTCGAAAATCTAGAGAACTCGAAGATAGCAAAAACGAAAATCATATTTCGTTTTAGGGTTTCAACATCTATATATATGTTAGATAAGCCATCACTTAAAATCATATTCGTAATACAACTATTGTATTTAGGCAGTTTAAGCAAATTACACATACGCCATATTAATAAGTTATCATATAACAAATTATAAGGGCTTTTATGTCATGAATTTTATTATATAAAATTTATTAATCTGGACCAATTGAAATTGCGCAAATTCATTTTTTCTGTGCGACCTAATAGGTTCATGCGACGTTGGTAGTAAACCAAAACCATTTTAGTAAACAATTTATAAGCGATCTCTAGCAAGGCATTATGACTACCCAAGTAGCATGAATATCAAAATCGATACAACCTAATGAATAACATATATCATATCCTTTTGTTATCCTTTGATAAAATACAAGGCATGGAAAATCACCTTTAATGTTCAATCGTACTAGTCTCGATCTGTAAGTAGACTGAAAACATGCAAATGACATTTATCATATCAATTCACTAGGACTTGGCTATTTAACAGTCTAACATATCACGGGATACACTGATATCTCTCTATACGAGACGGACAAATTCTATCTTGATTACATACCTTCACATATCATTCACATGGTAACCAACAATCATTACATTCGTTCGGTTAAACACAACGTTTGATTGTGTCAAATTACCATGCTCCTAATATTGAAGTCTATGGTAATCTCAAGTCTAAGGACTAATGATATACCTATAATGAGTAACACATATGACTTAATCCATGTGGTGTTCTCATAACGGGTCAGTCCAGTACCTTATTCCCGTAATAAGTACTCATGATCTCGATTCGTATCCCCATATGCATGATCATCACATGACTATTAATCAAGATTCACACTAGCCTTAATTCATTATAGTTCCCAAGTATAATGATCGACTACGGACATTTAGGATATTTCAACAAATACCCATGGATCTTACTATAAGGTAAACCTGCAATCCCTTATAATAAAATAGCAAATAAAAACCTCAATTTTATTAACTAAAATGATAAGATAAATAATGTTTGTAGATTGAACTAGGGCATATGCCCATAGGTTATGAAATACTCTTGAATAGATTATAAGAGTCTCCTCAAATAGGTTAAAGTAAGTTATGAGGTTTCAATTTCTGTTTTGGTTTATTTGGGAGTGTAAAGTTGTAACTAAAACATTCGGAAACTCTAAGTTAGTTTTCAAAGTTGAACTTGATATATATTGTGAACTCTTGGGAGTTTTGAGTCCTTCTAGGCCTCTTCCCAATTATGTTGTCTATTAGGTGGAAGTTTTCCAGCAGGCCATTTTTAGTCGAGGTGCTGTCGAAATTCTTACAAAATACATATATGATTTCCTAATTTGCTCCAATAAAATAAGTTAAGAACAAAATCATTTGAGGATTTAAATCGCAATTTGGAGCATTATTTAGGATTGTAATAAAATTCATTTGGAGGTCAAAGTCAAAAGAACGGATTAGGATGACTAGATTATCAAGGGATTAAGGTAATTTAGGTTGGTTAGTCAACTTAATGACGAGGAGGCTGACAAGAGAAAAAGCAAGAGCAGAAAGCTGAAGTTTCATCAAAAGTGCTAAAACCTGAGGAGAAGAAGAAAGATCCACCTCAAGAGCTAATAGTTCCACCTCTATTTCCACAACGATTATTGAAGGTCAAAGAGGTAGAGGAAAAGAATTTGATCTTGGGAATGTTTCGAAAGGTAGACATCAACATTACATTACTAGATGCGATTAAATAGGAATTTCTTCATGCTAAACTGCTGAAAATTTCACGTATAAGGGAAAGTTTGTAGGAACAAAATGGTATGTTTGGGGGAGTGTGTCTCAACTATGATTCAAAAGAAGATTCCTCCGAAGTGTCAAGACCTTAGTATTTTTGCTATTCCATGCAAAATAGGTAATACTGTCGTTGAGAGTACTATGTGTGATATAAGTGCATATATTAATGTCATGTCTCTCTCCTTATATAAATAATTGCATGTAGGTCAACTTTTGGACACACAGGTCGCTATCCACCTTGCTGATGGGTCGATTGTACAGCTGTAAGGGTCTCAGAGGATGTATTGAAGAAGGTTCAGGAATTGTTCTTTCCTGCAGACTTTATCGTGATAGACATGGGGGACGAACCTTTCCGTTGCTTACCTCCCATTTTGTTAGGTCGACCTTTTCTTCTGACCGCTCAAACCAAAGTTGACATCTTTGAGGGCAGTTTGTCTATGGAGTTTTATGGTGAGATTGTTAAATTTAATATTTTTGACACCATGAAACCTCCTACTAATATATATTGCTTGTTTGCAACACATGTTTCTAACCTTTTATTGCAGGATGAGATTAGGCTAAATAAGCAGGACGGTCATCAAGTGTAAAAAGTTAATGAGATTCCTCCACCCACAATAATCAAATTAGGGGTTACTTACTCTCCCTATGGAGTTGTGCGAATAAGAACTACTTGTGACCAAATCGAGTGGGACGACATCACTTAGGATGCGCATTTCTGACTCGAGCCAAATACCGTAAATAGAGGCGCTATTAGGAGGCAGCCCAGATTTTGGTTTATTTTACTTTATTTCTTTTTTTGTGTGCTCTTATTACTATGCATGAACTCGTATCATTTCCTTAATTCTATATCTATAATGTTCTTTCACCCTTTTAGTTGTGTTGGGTTTTGGGGTTCATACGCAGCGGAAATTACAAAACAATTTTGACAAAAACCCCAACAGGATCCGAATCTAATTCTATTACAAACGTTTAAAACATGAAAAATTAATCATACCTCGGTCTCAATATACCTTTCTGAAGGTTGATCGATCTCTAAGGCGCTGCCAACGACGAACGCCCTCTACCAGCAGTCCACACACGAACGACGGCCGAGATTCGAAGTGTTAGCTTCGATAGAATACCAAACCTTTTGTTTCTCTCCAAAACGATCCAGAGCGTACCAGAAAACCCTAATTCGTTTCTTATACGAAAATAGAGTTTCGGCCCTTAATCTTTTCTTTGTGTGTTCTAACTTAAAGCGTCTATTTATACAACCCTTGTATATAAACGGTTAAGTAAATTACACATATACCCTTACTTAAAGAAGTATAAGTGTAATACACCACAAGGACGTTTCTGTCATGAATTTTATCATATAAAATTCATTTTTTTGAACCATCTTAAAATCTCGCAAAACTATTCTTAGTTTGCGACCCAATAGGCTCATACAACGTTGGCAGTGTACCAAAACACATTCTGGTATACAAGTCATAAGCGGCCTCTAGCAAGACATTATGACTACCCAAGTTATACGAATATCAAATCGATACAACCTAATCAATAATGTATATAACATCCTTTTGTCACACGATATCCTTTTGATCAAACATAAGGCATGTAATTGTCATCCAACATGTTCAATCGTACTAGTCTCGATCTCTAGGTAGACTAAAAACATCCAAGTGACATTGATCAATAACAATTCACTTAAACTATGCCTTTTAACAGTCTAACACATCGAGGGATCCACTGGATATCTCTCTTTATATGAGAGGGACAAATTCTATCTTGATTACACAACTTCATCACATTGCTCACACAATAACCAATCACAACCTTTATAATCATCCGGTTAAAGACAACGTTTGATTGTGTCAAATCATTGTGTTCCTAATGTTGAAGTCTCTGGTAATCTCAAGTCAGATGACTGAAAAAATATACCTATCATGAGAAACAACTATGACTTAATCCATGTGATGTTCTCATAGCGGGTCCGGTCTAGTACTTTGTTCCCTAACAAGTACTCGTGATCTTGATTCGTATCCCTATACGTATAATCATCATATGATCATCAATCAAGACTCACACTAGTCTTAATTCATTATAGTTCCCAGTATAATGATCGACTAGGGACATTTAGGATATTTCTGTAAATACCCATGGATCTTATTATAATGTAAACATGCAAATTAATTATAATAAACAGCAAATAAAATCCTCTATTTTATTAACTAAATTTATTCATAAAGACAATTAATGGATTGACCTAGGGCACATGCCCCAACATCTCCCGCTTGCACTAGGGCCAATCATACATGCATCTAATGCCTAATGATCTAACATGACCATCATGTTTTGCTTGTGGAAGAGCTTTTGTCAATGGATCCGCAACGTTGTCTTCAGTAGGTACTCTGCAAATCTTCACGTTTCCCCTCTAAATAATTTCTCTGATGAGATGAAAACGCCTGAGTATATGTTTGGATCTGTGGTGTGATCTAGGTTCCTTGGCCTGTGCTATTGCCCCGTTATTGTCACAATACAAACAAACACGGTTAGCAATACTTGGAACCACACCTAGTTCAGAAATGAACTTTTTGATCCAAACTGCTTCATTTGCTGCATCGGACGCTATAATATACTCAACTTTTGTTGTAGAATCTGGCACAGTCTCTTTCTTCGAACTTTTCCAGCTTACTGCACCCTCATTTAAAGTAAACACATATCCAGACTGCGATCTAAAATCATCTATATCAGTTTGAAAACTTGCATCTGTGTAACCATTTACAACTAGATCATTTTCAAAACCTCCATAGACCAAGAACACTTCCTTAGTCCTTCTTAAGTATTTAAGAATGTTCTTTACTGCTATCCAGTGACTCTCACCAGGATCTGACTGATATCGCTTGTAGTGCTCAAAGCATATGATACATCAGGTCGAGTGCATAGCATGGCATACATGATAGATCCAATAGCTTATGCATATGGAATCTTATTCATACGGTCTCGCTCATCATTTGTCTTAGGACATTGAATCTTGCTGAGTCTTATGCCATGAGACATTGGCAACAATCCTCTTTTAGAGTCTTCCAAACTGAACCTATTCAGCACCTTGTCTATGTAAGCACTCTGACTTAGACCGATTAGCCTCTTAGATCTATCCCTATAGATCCTTATCCCTAGGATATAGGCTGCGTCTCCTAAGTCTTTCATTGAGAAACACTTCCCTAACCAAGACTTGACATTCTGCAATGTTGGGATGTCATTTCCAATGAGTAATATATCATCAACATACAGTACCAGAAAAACTACACTCCCACTGACCTTCTTGTATACACAAGGCTCATCTTCGTTCTTAATAAAACCAAAATCCTTGATTGCTTCATCAAAACGAAGATTCTAACTCCGAGAAGCTTGCTTTAATCCATAAATGGATCTATGATGCTTGCATACCTTCATAAAATTCTCAGGATGTACAAAACCTTCAGGTTGTGTCATATACACGTCCTCAAGCAACTTTCCATTAAGAAATGTTGTTTTTACATCCATTTGCCATATCTCATAGTCATAATATGCAGTAATGACAATTAAAATTCTTATGGATTTAGGCATTGCTACTGGCGAAAAAGTTTCATCATAATCAACACCTTGAGTCTGCCTGAAACCTTTTGCTACAAGTGGTAGTCGCACTACCCTTTTTCTTCTTTAGATCTTCTAGATAGAGTTTGCAATTTCTGAACCAATGTCCAGGTGCATGGCAGAAATGACAATTTCCTTCCTTTTCTTTTGGGTGTTTTGAAGCAGGAACAGGCTGGGGCTTGACTTGTTCCACAGGCTTTGTGACAGGAGCAGCAGCAGCCTTGGCAACTTTAGCCTTGCCTTTGCCTTTCTTCTTCATTCCCTTTCCCTTTTGGACCATCAACACATTACTATAGGGTTTCTTGATATTTTGTTCAGCAGTTTTGAGCATCAAATGCAACTCTGAAATTGATTTCTCCATATTATTCATATTGTAGTTCATCACAAATTGTTAGTAACTCTCCGATAATGAATTCAGGATCAAATTCGTAGCCAACTCTTGGCTTATGGGAAATCCGAGTCTATCAAGCTGGTCAACATAGCCCTCCATCTTCAAAACATGAGGACTAACTGACGCACCCTCAGTCATCTTGCAAGAATTTAGGTTTTTGATTGTCTCGAACCTTTCTTGCCTAGCTTGCTATTGGAACATTTCCTTCGGCGTTATAGCCATGTCGTAGGCTTCCATTAGTTCCATGTCCTTCTGAAGTTCAGGAACCATAGTTGCCAGCATAATACACGCAACATCAGTAGAATCGTTGACATGCTTATCATGCGCATCCTTCACAGCTTTCGTAGCATTGGTTGGTGGGTCCTCAGGGATTGGAGCATCCAGGACATACAACTTGCGTTCATGCTTGAGAACGATTCTCAAGTTTCTGAACCAGTCAAGAAAGTTAGTCTTAGATAGCTTATCCTTCTCAAGGATGGATCGCAGTGACAGGGGATTATTGTTACTTGAAGAGGCCATTGATCTACAATAAAGATTATGCAAAGTTTATTTTAGTATAGAGGAATAGACTCCCACTAAATTAACAACCCTTCTAAAACATAGTGTTTATTTAGGGGACTAAAATCCATATTTCACCTAATTTTATGACAGCTATGGCATGAAACACATAACTAGATTATTTAGGTAGGTAACAGTTACCAATTACATCTTATGTAATTTTAAATACTTTTATGAGATACGGGACATCTTATGTCTTAGCATGTTTTTTTATCTCATCATGTGCCTAAAGCTCAAAACTATTTTAATAGCTTTATTAAGTCGGACCATTTTAAACATTTAGGTAACTCTTACCCAACTTGTCTTACCAAGATAACACAATACACCCAGCTATGGCTGAAACTATATTAGTGTGATCAAGGCCTTGACAAGTGTTTAAAATGGATGGCTCGAGACTTAAAATTTAATATAGGGATTTTATTCAATTTTAGTGATTTTATGTAAACAATGAAATATCATATATTTTATTGATTTGTTCAATCATTAAACAATTTGGAAATTTTTTATACTGTTCTCTAATAAAAGAATTTTCGTGCGCTAGGATTAGTTAGACAGCGGTCCCGCTGGCCTGTCAGCAGACGGGGGTACAAGGGGGCGCCTCCATTTTTTATTTTTTATTTTTTTTTAGGAGACGAATTTCAATTCCGAAAATTAAAATTCGCGATAGAAAATCATATTTTTCGCTGATTTTATTATCCTAAATTAACTCCTTAATTTATTCGAAATTAAGTCAATTAAAATATTTTAATTAACCCGGGCCCACATCTAACTAATCATCTTATCCTAATCCAATTAGGACTTAAGATATTTGAATCCTAGCATATCACCAATAACAAAATTCTCGATATTTATCTCCTATCCAACAGGGATAACTAAACTGATTTTGCTAATATCTCCTAATCTAATTTGTTATCTATCTCTTATCAAATAGAAATTTCATAACATAATAGATATAACGAGATAAATAAATAATTTTGAAAAATAATTATTTGCAATTTCGGTCCTCATCCAAATAATCACAAATATGTAATTGAATCATGAACTACTATCCCAATCGAACCTAATCATATTAGTTTCGAATTAATATTCAGACTTATACAATTTAAGAAACTTAAAACAATGTAACCTAAATATGCATACTGAATTACAGAGATTTCATCTATCCATCAATACACGAAAAATAAAGATTATACCTAATGGTGTCATGGATCACATAACACGAAATTCAATTCATTAAAATTATTCGAATTAACCTAACATGGTTACTAGCATGTATGAAACTGATTTCAATTAAATCACGAATATATGTATCATATACACAAAACATGATAATAAATCTCACATAAAACTTATGTATATCACATATACATCAACTATTAACATGCTTTCAATCATATATCATGTATATATCAGAAGAAAACATGCAATGAATTTAATGGAATCGAACTCGATGGCTCGATACCCTTTGTTGGGTTTTGGGGTTCATACGCGGAAATTACAAAACAATTTTGACAAAAACCCCAACAGGATCCGAATCTAATTCCATTAAAAATGTTTAAAACATGAAAACTTAATCATACCTCGGTCGCAATATACCTTTCTGAAGGTTGATCGATCTCTAAGGCGCTGCCAACGACGAACGCCCTCTACCAGCAGTCCACACACGAACGGCGGTCGAGATTCGAAGTGCTAGCTTCGAGAGAATACCAAACCTTTTGTTTCTCTCCAAAACGATCCAGAGCGTACCAGAAAACCCTAATTCGTTTCTTATACGAAAATAGAGTTTCGGCCCTTAATCTTTTCTTTGTGTGTTCTAACTTAAAGCGTCTATTTATACAACCCTTGTATATAGACGGTTAAGTAAATTACACATATACCCTTACTTAAAGAAGTATAAGTGTAATACACCACAAGGACGTTTCTGTCATGAATTTTATCATATAAAATTCGTTTTTCTGAACCATCTTAAAATCTCGCAAAACTATTCTTAGTGTGCGACCCAATATGCTCATACAACGTTGGCAGTGTACCAAAACACATTTTGGTATACAAGTCATAAGCGGCCTCTAGCAAGACATTATGACTACCCAAGTTGTACAAATATCAAATCGATACAACCTATGTATATAACATCTTTTTGTCACACGATATCCTTTTGATCAAACATAAGGCATGTAATTGTCATCCAACATGTTCAATCGTACTAGTCTCGATCTCTAGGTAGACTGAAAACATCCAAGTGACATTGATCAATATCAATTCACTTAAACTAGGCCTTTTAACAGTCTAACACATCGAGGGATCCACTGGATATCTCTCTTTATATGAGAGGGACAAATTCTATCTTGATTACACAACTTCATCACATTGCTCACACAATAACCAATCACAACCTTTATAATCGTCCGGTTAAAGACAACGTTTGATTGTGTCAAATCATTGTGTTCCTAATGTTGAAGTCTCTGGTAATCTCAAGTCAGATGACTCAAAGAATATACCTATCATGAGAAACAACTATGACTTAATCCATGTGATGTTCTCATAGCGGGTTGGTCCAGTACTTTGTTCCCTAACAAGTACTCGTGATCTTGATTCGTATCCCTATACGTATAATCATCATATGATCATCAATCAAGACTCACACTAGTCTTAATTCATTATAGTTCCCAGTATAATGATCGACTAGGGACATTTAGGATATTTCTGTAAATACCCATGGATCTTATTATAATGTAAACATGTAAATTAATTATAATAAACAGCAAATAAAATCCTCTATTTTATTAACTAAAATTATTCATAAAGACAGTTAATGGATTGACCTAGGGCACATGCCCCAACAGTTTTTATGTGTGAGCCTCTTGACTTGTTTTGAACCTTGAGGACAAGGTTTGGAATAATTTTGGGGGTATTTTAGGGATTGTGAATTGGTTTCGATGAATCTTTTTGCTAAAGACAGCAGGTATGATTGTTAAATTTTTTCAATTATGCGGTTGAAGGATGGTAATGGTTGTGTTATTTCTTTCATTTTCTTGTCTTTCCATTTCTTTCATTTCCATTCATACTTCTATTTTCCATATCACTAGGATATGATACATTTTCATGCATGTATTTAGTATAGTTATTATTATTATTATTATTATTATTATTATTATTATTATTATTATTATTATTATTATTATTTAGAGTCACGAGAAACTTTGCATCATGCCTTTGGTTGTAAACGAGTGAACTATGGTTGCCTTTTTGACTTGAGAATTAGGAAAAATTAAGAAAAATACTCACTCTGGCCCATAGCCCGACATTTTTATGATTTCATATTAGGGACTTAGTTTGAGAGTTAAGCCTTGTGCTAGATACCAAAAGGGGCGGACGGTCAGAACTGTGCAAGCGGAAAAAACTTAAATTTCTAGGGTGCTCAAATGAGGATGTAACCCACTTGAGGCTGAATTCCTATGACTAAATCACTTTTGGGGAAATGATTTAAGCTATTTTTTAATGAAAACTCCAAGCCTTAAGTCTACCTAAAGTAATTTCCCTGGTTAACCCATTTTGAGCCAACTTAAACCTTTAATTCTTTCATACCTAACGTTAAACCCATAGTAATAGCCTGATATAATCCTTTACCTAGTTTGAAGCTAATCTTATATTTGAGATCTTTAAGAAGAGACATGGAGAGAAGAAGAAAAGATTATAGAAAAAAATTGTTTATATACCCAAAATAAGGGGAAAGTAATTGTGATCGAAAAATTCAAGTTATGATTAGAGAGTCCCACCTAAAATGGTATCCGCATGAAATATAGCAGAGAGTCGGGTGGTTGGAAAAAGGTTAGGACTTCACATATTAAAAGAAAAATGAATTTAACTGCAGTTTAAGCCATTTTCATGTTCTTAGGAAATTTCTTGACAATCTAAGTTTTAGTTTTCCAATGCTTCGCATTACTTTTATATAATTTCATTGGTACTTTACCCTAGCTATGTTACAACCTATTTAAAGTCCTATTAATCCTTACTGGTGTTAAGTCTATAATAATTGAGAGTGTGGTTGCATTTCTAGCCTATGGTAACTTTTAAGCGTTGATGCGCTATTTTTGTATAGATTGTAAACTTGCGTGCTTGAATGTATAGACCAAAAAAGCTCATGAGTAGTTGATAGCCTTTGTTTTGACCTAGTCTATGTCTTTAAAGTGTGATATTAATTGTGTTTGGATTGCGGTTCTAGACATATCTTATCATAACATCAAGATTTCTTGAGTGGATTGTTGACTTGGTGAATATGTAAACCAAAGGAATTTCATGAACTTGGAATCAGGTATATGATTAGTTAAGTTAGTTCATAACTATATTAGGAGTCTAGTTTACTTTTGTTTTGTCAATTATACCATTGCTCTAGACGTGCAAAGTCCTAAGTTTGGAGGTATTTTGATAAGTCTTTAATATTAATATAATTAAATATTTGATTTATATGTTTTAAGATCTTAATGTCTATTATTATTAATGAATTCTCTTTTATTTATATTTTCAAAATTTTAGTGGCAATTTGGCGAAATAGAGATAATTTGTAGTCTTTTGAAGTGTTCTTGGTGTTTGTCATTGAAAAGCGAACTTACACACACTTTGAGACAGTTTGGTAGGACCCACATTGATTCGTGTCAATTCTATGGTGGTTTAGAAGAAGTATGGTGTTGCATTAGATAAGAAAAGTCTCAAAATGTCTAAGTATAGGTCATTCCTACAATGTGATTCAACATCCATGGGATCTGCCTCGAGACCATACAACAAAATTGATGAAGGGGTGAGCAATAGCCAAGTGACGTGAAACCAGACACTCATGAGCCACACAACAGCACCAAAGCTACTCGATCACGCCTCGAGATCAACATATATCAATCATCAGATGAGAAATTAGGGATGATCTTGCCTAGGAATCCGTACAAGCATACACTCCCACAACTTTGCTGAATCATCCACACGAGTTTTCTCCTCCACAGATGCGTTTATCTTCCTCAGGTTACAAGACGCACCAACTCCCACTAATTCGCATGACTATTTTGAGCACTTATTCCCAAGTCCTACGTGTCAGGTGTCACTCTCTAGTTTGCCCACCATGTCAACACAATAGCCTACAACCAATCCGAATCTGCCACGTAGCCAAACCAGGAGCACAACCAATCCGAGCTTGACACGTGTCCGAGACCAAAACAACAAACACACCTTAACCATCTGATTGTCTTAGGCAATGAGACACAAATTAACCCACGATTTCTACTTTCTTTCTCTTCCAAAGACAAAAATTTAGAGTTTTATATATAGACTTTAGGGTTTTGTTTACAATCTTCTCTTCTCTCGACCAATCAATTTCTCTTTTCATTTCTTTTCTTTTGATTTAATGGAGTTTGTCAAAACGATGTCCGGCTAAGCAATCTTGGCCTAGGTCGGAGGTCAAGCAAGTCTAGATTCATGGTTTATAGCAGTTTCATATTAGATCTATTTATTTATAATTTAAATTATTTTAATTCTTTTTATTTTATTTGTAGTTGATTTCATGATTATGGTGCAAACTTAGGGTATGTATGTGGCCAGTGCATGCTTTTAGGTGGAAGACTTATAGTTAATTGGGACTTTCGCATCGATAATTGTATTATTAGACTGATACAAGTGACAATCACTCACCCATTTGCCATCAAAACCTTTCGGTTCCTCAATGTGCGATAGATAAATCTAGGTTAAATCGAAAGCGGATGCGATCTAGTTATTTAGGATTAGTATTAGCATGGAAATTTATAAAGTTAACGCAATAAACCTAATTGGCTGATGTTTAGGGTTATGTGTTGATTAGGGAAGTAGTTAGTGGCGGATGTCCTATCTATCGAGACTAAGGAAATTAGGGATTTCTGGTGGATGTCGATTTCCTATAGCTAATCTAGAAAGAATTGAGTTAATAATCTTGTGGAACCGTAGACATAGGTGTTTTCTCATATTGAATTCATTCTTGCAAGTTTTAATTTCTAAGTAGTTTCATTTAGTTAATTAATTGTTTTCTTAAAATCTATAAAAAAAAAACTCCAAAAATCTTCCTTTTTAGTTAACTCAAAGTAAAACCTAATTCATGTGGATTTGACCCAGTATTTACCACTACTACACCCTTATGGGACTAGTAACTCGAGTACGGGTTATATTTGGCACGAACGACAAGTGAACAATAACTAAATGGTGAATAGAAACAAGAGATATCAACATCCGAATAGATGCTATTCTTGCAACCGGTGCGTACGTATCAAAATAATTAATGCCATGTTTTTGTCTAGCACTTAGCTACTAGACATGCCTTGGACTTGCTTATAGTTCCATCGACATTTAATTTCCTTTCGAATACCCACTTGCATCCAATTGCTTTTGATCCCGGTGGAAGATCAGAAAATACCCAAGTTTGATTTGATAAAATCGAAATCATCTTATCATTAATCATTTTGTTCCAAAATGAAGCATCCCTTCATGAAATTACTTGTTGAAACAAAATAGGATCATAATCAACATTAAGAACAAATTTTGTTTGTTCCTTAATTTCACATTTATTTCTGTCGGGTTTCGGTGATCATGCGCAGCGAAAGTTTTCAAAACCTTTTCGAACGTCCCTGAACCTAGATCCTATTGATTCCATTAAATTGATGTGCAAATAAAAAAATCATACCTTAGCAAGAATAACTCTCATGTATGCTTTGTTTGGCGTTGATTGACTCCTTTAAGATGCTGCGAGAGACGAACGTCCTCTATCAGAAATCCACACACGAATGGACGATTACGATCCGGAGTGCTAGCCCCAAAATTCCTAGGACAAAAATTCTCACAAAAATTCTCTAGGAAAAATCTCTCTCGAGAATTCCCTACAACAACTGTGACCCTAATGTCTTATTTATAGTACACTAGGTCGAATTGTAAAAGAACTCCATCTCCTAGTCACACTCCAAATAGAGTCCTAGATAAAGTCCAACTCTAAAAAGGATAGAGTCATATAGAATCTACAATTACTAATCCAATGAGAGTTATAATTTATCTAAAACTCAAATAAGAATTAAAGTCATACTATTATTCCAATTAGAGTCCTATTCAAAATAGGATTTACTAAGAGACAAAATTTCTAGTCACACTAGAAATGTATGAGAATCTTGAATCCTAGTCAAACTAGCACATTTAATGAGAATCTTCAAAATGAATTTTATTAAATAAAATTCATTAACCCAGACAATATTAAATCGCGCAAATTCATTCTTTGTGTGCGACCCAATAAGTTCATACAATATTGGCAGTGAACCAAAACCATTTTGGTATACAAGTCGTAAGTGGTCTCTAGCAAGGCATTGTGACTACCCGAGTAGCATGAAGATCAATAAATCGATACAACCTAATAGACAGTGTATATCATATCCTTTTGTCAGGCAATATCTTTTAATTGAACATAAGACATGGAATGTCACCCTTACAGTTCAATCTACTAGTCTCGATCTTCGAGTAGACCGAAATTGTCAAGTGACATTGATCCAATCAATTCACTAAACATGGTCATTTATCAGTCTAACATATTGAGGGGCCTAATAGATATTTCTCTCTAAAAGAGAGGGACAAATTCCATCTTGATCACACAACATCCACACAATAGTCAAACAATGACCAATCAAAATATTTATAATCATTCGGTTAAAGACAACGTTTGATTGTATCAAATCATTGTGCTCCTAATGTTGGAGTCTTTGGTGATCTCAAGTCAAAGGACTAAATGATATAACTCTCATAAGAATCACTTATGACATTGACCATGTAGTGTTCTCATAGCGGGTCGGTCTAGCATCTGTTCCCAACAGATACCCATTATCTTGATCTGTATCCGTATACACGTAATCATCACATGATTATCAATCAAGATTGGTACTAGTCTTAATTTATTGTTGTTCCCACAATAATAACTGATTAGGGACATTTAGAATAATGAAATAATTATCCATTGATACTATTATAAAAGAAACATGCATCTACTTATAATAGTTAAAAAACGTTTACGGAATTGGCCTAGGGCACATACCCTAACATCTCACACTTACACTAGGTCCAATCCTACACGTATCCAATACTAAGTAACCTTAATGCATTCTTAGTGGAAGAAGCATGTTTATGTATCTGCTATATTGTTTGTTATTAATGTTCTACAAATCTTTATATTCTCTCTTTTATAAGACAAAAACGCTCAAGTGATTGTTTAGATCTATAGTGTGATTTAGGTTTCATAACCTAAATTTGTCCATTGGTTTTACAATAAAAGCCAACATTATTTTCAACACTTGGAACCACACCTTATTCAATCATGAACCTTACGACCTAAACATTTTCTTTTGTTGCATCAAATGCCGCTAAAAACTCAGTTTATGTTGTAGGACTTGTTAGAGTGAGTTTAAAACATTTCCAAGTCATTCCTACAAAGTTAACACATATCCATATTGCGATCATTAGTCTTTTGTATTAATTTGAAAGTTTGCATCATGTAACCATTTACTAGACTCATATCTTTCAAACCTCTGCAAATCTAATAACACCTCTTAAGTGCTTCTGAAGTACTTAGTGCTTCTGAAGTACTTAAGAATGTTATTAATAAATATCCAGTGACCCTCACCAGAATCTATGAGATATATGTATGTTTTGCCCAAAGCATATGACATATCAAGTTGAATGCAAAGTATAACATATGTGATGATTCTCATAGCTAATGGGTAAGAAATCATATTCACATTGTCATGTTCATCATTTTTCTTAAGACTTTGAGTCTTGCAGAGACTTATGTTATAAGACGTTTATGTTATAAGACGTAAGTACGAATAAGAATCTCGTACACCGAAACATTTTAAGTTATTTGTCTATATAAGCACTCTTATTTAAAGCAATTAGTCTCTTAGATCTATCTCCATATATCTATATCACAAGGATATAAGCCTAATTAGCTAAGAATCTCATTGAGAAACCTTCCTTAACCAAGACTTGACATTCTGCAGGGTTAAGACGTCGTTTCCAATGAATAATATATCATTAACATACAGATTCAGAAAGATAATTGCACTCCCACTAACCTTTATGTATAAACAAGATTTATCTTCGATTTAATGAATTTAATTCATTAATTATTTCATCAAAACAAAGATCCTGACTATAATCCATAAATGGATCTTTTAAGCTTGCATACCTTTCTTAAATTCTCAAAATAATCAAAAACCTTTATAGTTGTATCATACACATCTTTAAGTAGCATAGAGCAATGCTATTTTTTGACATCGATTTGTCATATCTTATAGTCAAACTATAAAGTAATGACAATAGAATTCTAGAACTTGAGCATAGCTACCAATGAAAGTCTTATCATACTCAACACCTTAATTTAGATTGGAATTTTCGATAAGCCGTGCTTTTAAGTATGCATATTTTCTTTTCATGTCATTTTAACTCATTTATATCCAATGGTGATACCATCTTCAAGTAAATAATTCAAGTTCCAAACCTTGTTAACATACATGAAATAAAATTCAAAGTTAATAACACTTAGTTTCTTCGTTCAATCTAGACGAGACATGTCTCTTGATGAGTAGTGATTCATTCAGATCTAGTATCAAAAATACATCACAACTATCAATAATAAGAAATTCCAAATTTATCTGGCCAATTTCTAATTATTCTAGATTTTCAAGAGATATATGTTACTTGTGTATACTCAACTAGTTCAAAACTTTGTTGATCTTCCTAAAGTAGTTTGGTTCTGATTTGTGGCTCTTGAACATTTCAAAATTTGTTTTATTCCCAATAATGTCTTTAAAAATAAACTCTTTATTTAAAAAGACATGATTTTGAGCAACAAACAATTTGTTCTCAATTGTATAAAATAGTATCATAGTGTTCAACCACAATTAGACACAAAAGACTTAGGCATCAAACTTTATGTGACTTAACGTCTTACGCAAGTCTCGCCGCCTCAAATATCAAGAAAAGACAAACTAGGTTTTTTATTCCATATCTTAAATAGAGTTTTATCAACCACTTTAACGAAAATAACGTTTAGTGCGAGTGCTTTGGTTTTTCAAGTATATCCTCAATAAGACATCATAGAAAAGTTTGTGTGACACATCATAAATCAAATTATATCCTATATAGTTCGATTTATCCTCTTAAAACATCATTTCTCAAATGACGTTCCTAGTGGAGTTAATTGCAAGACAATCTTACAATTTCAAAGATGGTCACTTAAACTCTTGGCTCAAATATTATCCACCTTGATCTTATCAAAGCATGTTAATAGTGTGCCAAGTGATTTTTTATACTCATTTTGAAATGTTCGTAACAATTCAAAATTATATCTTCCTGATAGGATTTATAATTCATTATAAAATGAACAATTTCATTCTATGAAAAACAAAATCCATTTTTAAGGCTTTCTTTAGAACTTGGCAAAGTTTAGCTCACAGCTAAGGTTTACGTGTTCAACACAAACACCTTTTGTAGCTTTTACCTTCCCTTTATCTTCCTATATTAAATTCTTTTATGTTACGAACCATCAAATATATATCTAAGGCCCCTTTTTTATTCTGTCTCACAATTTTAAACATCATATGCAACTGTAAACAGTGTTCTCCATGTCTTTCAAATTATGTTGTTTAAAACTATTTTGATGAATTATAGATCAAATCTACTGCCAACTTTTGGCACATGAAGATTCAAGACTTTTGAGATAATTAATATAGTTCTTTCATGTTCCAAACATAAAGACATATTAATATGTTCTCAACCATTTTACAAGAATCTAGGAATTTTGCAATCTTATGCCCTTCCCGTGTGACTTACTGTTGGAAAATTTCATTTTAGTGTCATTGTCATATCATTAGTTTTCACGGCCCAAATCTTTCCTAAAGTCTGGTTTTATATTTGCTAACATGACATATAATCCTTGTACTAATAGATGGTAGTTTAAAGGAATTATTAATCAAGACATACATCCTTATTTTATGGTTAATAACATTTATCAATTTTCTAATCAAAACAGAGAAATTAGTCTTAGAAATTATTGTATCCTTATCAAGGATTGATCGCAGTTACTCTATATTACTAAAAGTTTAACATCTACACCTAGAAGATTATGCAGAATAATTTATTAGTGAGTAATTAAACTCCCACTAAATCAATAACCCTCGTAAATATTAATTTAGTGGTCTAAGATCCATATTTCACTTAATATTGAGACAGCTAAGGCATGACACTCAAAATCATGTTATTTAGGTAGGTAACCATTATCAATTGCATCATATGCAACTCTTAGGTTCTTTATGAGACCTAGACATGTTACGTCTCATCATGTTACGTCTCATCTATGCCTAAAGCCCAAAACCATTTTGTTAGCTTTATTAAGTCAAACCAATTTAAAACATCCAGGTAACGGTTACCCAGCTCGCCTCACCAAGATAACACAATACACCCTGAAGGCAGACCCATATTGATGTGATCGAGGCCATGAAAAGTGTTTAAAATGGGTGGAATTAACTAAAAATTCTAATCGAGAGATTTTTATCAAGTTTTATGATCCATGTAGTGTTTTACAATGATTAATTCTATCATCTATTTAATTATGGAATATCATATATATAAACCCAATATGCATAGAATAAAGATCATTAAAATAAAACAAGAATAAACATCTTCATATATCAACAAGGCATCATAAAACAAATCAAGGAAAATGAAATACCTTAAAATTTTCCAAGTGCATGAAAGATTATATTTTCATTAATCTCATTAATTAAATATATCTCAATATAATTTTTATCGGACTCTATTTAATTAAAACCCCTTTTAATTAAATATTTCAATTAATATTTATAATATTCCCACTAATTTAAATTGATATTAATTCAATTAAAACACCTTCTAATTAAATTAATTCAATCCAATTAATGAATAATAACCCCATTTAATTAATGGTAATTAATCAATTAAAAATTCTTTCAATTAATATATATAACTCAATTAATAAAAATAGAGTTGTAATCATATTACAACTTGGAATGGATAGCCTAAATGGCTAAGTCATTCCAATGAGTTGGTGGATGAAGGATCGAATCCTACTATCAACAAAAGGCCACCTATTAATTCTATTTTTGTAATCATATTACAAATAGACTTGCTTTTAATTTTATTTTGTAATCTTGTTACAAGTTGAATTGCTAGCTAGGATGGCTAAAGCATTCCAAAAAGAGTTGAATGGCTTGGGATCGAATCCCATCTTAGCCAAAATCTTTTTACTTTTTTTATCAATATCATGGCTTTCATATCCCATACAACCACCAACATATTAAATTGCACATATCTATGTACACAAATAGTGAGATCTTATCTATTAAATTTGATGTGCACCTGTTTTGTACATGTATGTGTGTGACAGTGCGACTACATCAACAACACCATGCCGATACCTTCACACTTTTGCATATAGATTAATTCTATTAAACGCAATGATGCAACCATATATAAAATATCATGATTGACTTATATATATCATGTATATAAAAAATAAGGGCACATTACAATTTAATTAAATCATGCCTACTGGCTCTGATACCACTGCTGGGTTTCAGGGATCATGCCCAACGGAAGTTTTTGAAACCTTTTCGAACATCTTCGAACCAAGATCTTATTGATTCCATTGAATTGGTGTGCTAATAAAAAAAATCATACCTTAGCAAGAATAACTCCATGTCTGCCTTGTTTGGTGTTGATCGATTCCTTTAAGACGCTGCAAGAGATGAACGTACTTTATCGAAATCCACACACGAACAGACGATCACGATCCGGAGTGCTATCCTCCAAAATCCTAGGACAAAAATTCTCACAAAAATTCTCTAGGAAAAATATATCTCGGGAATTCCCTACAACAACTGTGACCCTAATGTCTTATTTATAGTACAATAGGTCGAGTTGTAAAAAAACTCCATCTCCTAGTCACACTCCAAATAGAGTCCTAGATAAAGTCCAACTTTAAAAAGGATAGAGTCATAGAGAATCTACAATTACTAATCCAATAAGAGTTATAATTTATCTAAAACTCAAATAAGAATTAAAGTCATACTATATTTCCAATTAGAGTCCTATTCAAAATAGGATTTACTAAGAGACAAAATTTCTAGTCACACTAAAAATGTATGAGAATCTTGAATCCTATTCAAACTAGGAAATTTAATGAGAATCTTCAAAATGAATTTTATCAAATAAAATTCATTAACCCAGACAATATTATATCGTGCAAATTCGTTCTTTGTGTGTGACCCAATAGGTTCATACAACATTGAGAATGAACCAAAACCATTTTGGTATACAAGTCATAAGTGGTCTCTAGCAAGGCATTATGACTACCCAAGTAACATGAAGATCAATAAATCGATACAACCTAATAGACAGCGTATATCATATCCTTTTGTTACGCAACATCTTTTGATTGAACATAAGACATGGAATGTCACCCTTATAGTTTAATCTACTAGTCTCGATCTCTGAGTAGGCTAGAATTGTCAAGTGACATTGATCCAATCAATTCACTAGAAATGGCCATTTATCAGTCTAACATATCGAGGGGCCTAATAGATATCTCTCTCTAAAAGAGAGGGACAAATTCCATCTTGATCACACAACATCCACACAATAGTCAAACAATGACCAATCAAAATATTTATAATCATTCGGTTAAAGACAACGTTTGATGGTATCAAATCATTGTGCTCCTAATGTTGGAGTCTTTGGTGATCTCAATTCAAAGGACTAATTGATATAACTCTCATAAGAATCACTTATGACATTGACCATGTAGTGTTCTCATAGCAGGTCGGTCTAGCATATGTTCCAAACAGATACCCATTATCTTGATCCATATCAGTATACGCATAATCATCACATGATTATCAATCAAGACTCATACTAGTCTTAATATATTGTTGTTCCACAATAATAACTGACTAGGGACATTTAGAATAATACAATAATCATCCATGGATATTATTATAAAAGAAACATGCATCTACTTATAATAGTTAAACAACATCTACAGAATTGGCTTAGGGCACATACCCCAACATTTCCTTCAACCAAGTAGGTTATGAGATCTGGGCCAATAGATTTATCAATCCTTTGTCGTTTACTTCTCCTTAATTCAATGTTTTCACCATTGGTAATAGGAGGATCCCTTTGGCTATTAGAAAAATTTGAAGGTAAATCCTCTAGATTCCCATGATTTTGTTCATAAGAAGAGTTTTGAGACAACTCCTCTAGATTCCCAAGATTTGGATGTAAAAGCATGTCATGTGTTTTAAATGTTCAAAGAATTGTACATTTATAAATTCAATTATATCATTATTTTCCAAATGCAAGAATCTATATGTCACACTATGCTTTGAATAAGTAATAAAAACACATTTATAAGTTCTATTTCCCAATTCATGCCTCTTTGGATCCAATTTTCTTACATAAGCTAAATAACCACAAACTTTAGTTCAGACTTATATTTTAGTAGTATAATTGAACTGAATATCTCGGAATGAGCTCTAATTGATGGTATTTATGTGTTTTTAGGTTTACAAGGTATAAATAAGACAAATGAGTTATTTCATGATTAAACGAGTAGAAAAAAGTACAAATACACACATGACGCAATGGCATACACACTTGACGCCGTAAGAAGAGAACACAAGGCGTAGGTAAAGCGTGGAGCTTGACGAAAAAAAAAAGGTGCAGGAGTTGACGTAGTGGCGGCACTGTGGGGATACACACACAGCGCCAAAACCTTTAACACAGGGCGTCGAGCCTACTGTGAGGAGAAAACTCACGCACAAAGGTCGAAGCTGTGCCAGCGCTATGGCATTACACACAGCGTGGATCACTTGCAAACAGCGCTGGGAAAAAGAAATAGAAAGTCTTGGAATTCTAGTTTGTTTTGAATTGTTAATTAAGGTTTCTAATTGTATTCCTAGGAGTCTTAAAAGTATAAATAGGTATTAGAACGTGGTAAACTTACCCAATATCACCAATTAGCATACATTACAATAGTTTACAATAGATTAGGTTATTTTTTAATATTGAGAAGAATTATGAAGAAGAATACATTGAAGACTCCACTTATGGTATTTTGGTATTATTTCTTTGATTTAATTGAAGTTATTTGATTTAATCTTTGATTGCAATGAATAACATGATTTGTGTGTTGACTTCAATGATGAGTGAGTAGTTCATTTATCTTAGGGATCAATAAATCTTATGGTATGAATGTTATGCTAAAGGAAATCTGAATGGAATATAAGGTTAAAAAGTGAAATATTTAGGATTTGTATTGATTTTTTATGTAATGCTATGAACATCTTGATTACATGTTTGTTGATTAGATGTTTTAGGAGTTACAATGGCCATTGGAGCTTTTTAAGCTGGATATGGACCATACAATCGTAAGATATACAACATCGATAGATAATTACTGATTAAGGAGGCGGGGATAGTAAACTTAAGTAGTTATGAGTCTAAAAATTTGGGACTTAATGCTATTTGGGACTTACGTTATTCACACTGATAGGTGGAGTTTTAGTTTACACATTAGGATATTTTCTTCCATGACAGTGGGTTGAAATGAATATGAAGGAAATTTGTCTATTCTAATTGAGCATCACACACATATAATGAAGATGAAGGAAGTATGAGATAAATGCATAGTAATTTATTACCTATGTGAAGCTATGAACTAAGAGTCTTCTCAACATAAGAGTACAAGTTAATTTACATTGTTTTATAGAATAAAGTAGTTTGGTTAAATCAATTAAGAAGAGATCTTGTTAATAGTAGAGTGAACTTAACTAAGTGAACCGTGTCCCCATAAATCTTTCTCATATGACGATATCCGTAATCAACCTTTATTGATTACATTATTACTACAATTAAATTGTTATACTTGCAGTTACGATCAAGTTTTGGCGATGTTATTGGGGATAGGTAGCCAAGCACTAGTTTAGTTAGTTTACACAATTGTTAAGATTTTATTTTCAATAATTTACTTTCAAGTTTATAAAAAAATAAAAAAAAAAAGAGTTTTTGTTTCAAGTTTGACAATCTACACTTGATCTTTGTGTTTTCTTACTCAAGGAAGAGTTAGTGCATGCGTAGTCAAGGTGATAAAAACTTAGTGCCTTATAATCCAGATATTGACAGAACCAATAAGGGAAAGAAGAAGAAATGAACCAAGACGGTGGATGATCAAGCGAGAACTGAAACCATAATCAGGGCCGAGGGAATAATCAACCCGAATGTGATCTAGTAGTACGAGACAGAGTACGAG
The DNA here is from genome assembly GCA_039657325.1 of Stephania cephalantha. Classification (NCBI taxonomy): domain Eukaryota; kingdom Viridiplantae; phylum Streptophyta; class Magnoliopsida; order Ranunculales; family Menispermaceae; genus Stephania; species Stephania cephalantha. Next base: position 24,885,531 of record CM077578.1, on the reverse strand, counting down.
GACAAAGATGTCTTCGACACAACTTCAAACAAGATGTTCAAGAGACATACAATGGAGTGATGAGTCTTCCAGCCAACACCACCGAGTTCAAGTTGAGACCGTCTCTTCTAACCATGATGCAGAATAGCCTATTAAATGGGCTAGCGAACGAAGATCTAGTTGCACATTTGGAGAATTTTCCAGAGAAGTGTGATATTGTTCACATTACTGGAGTTACAAATGAAGTAATCATGATGAGACTTTTCTCATTCTCATTGGGTGAAAAAACCAAATCTCAGTTCCAAGGACTAAATGCAGGGAGTATGACTTCATGGGCAGATATCAATGAAAGATTCGTAGACAAGTTCTTTCCCCCAGCGAAAGTCTATGAAAGGAAATTGGAAATCAACCAATTCAAGCAAGTGGATATTGAATCTCTTGGTGAGGCTTGAGAAAGATCCAAAGAAATGCTATGAGATGTCCATGACATAGATATGTGAATTGGGCACAACTACAAATTTTTTACTATGGAATGAGTCACAAAACGATGACATTAGTGGATACTGCAACAGGTGGTTCTCTATTAATAAAGGATGAAAATGGAGCATTAGATCTTCTAGATCTTATGTCTTAGAATTCTACAGCAATAACTTGTTCCACAGTGAGAAAGCCAGCAGGAGTATATGAGATTGATTCACAAACAGCGATTATGGCAAAACAATCAAGTTCACAAGTGCAAGCAATTCAGCAACTCGTTAACCACCAAGCAATGGTGATTAATTCATTAGACATGAAACAAGGGATTAAGTTTGAAGATATCAACTTGATGAACAACCAAAATTATGGGAACAACTTCAGACCGAGAGAAATGGCTCTTCAAAGATATTATCAAGAATACAACAACCCAAACTTCTCATATGAAATCCTGATAATGCACTAAAGCTACCTCTAAGTTTTTATCAACAATTCCAACAAGGGAAGCTTGGACAAAGTAAAGAAATGACTTCATTGAAGTTAATTGAAAGATTCTTCTAAGCCATCGACATCAACAATAGGGAATGTCATGAAAGGCATGAGAAAGAGATGGAAAATGTGAAGAAAACTCTTAAGCGGATGGGTGATTGATAAGTGTTTAATTATTCTTATATATAGGGTTAGTTTAGTAGTATATTTGTTATAAATATCCCAGAATGAGCTCTAATTGATGGTATTTATATGTTTTCATGTATACAAGGTATAAAGGTGACAAAGGAGTGACATCATGATGAAATGAGGAGGAAAAGCACAAATAAACATCTAATGTCGTGGCATGAAGGCTTGACGCCGTAAGAAGAAAGCTCAAGGCGTAAGAAGAGAGTGTAAGGCATGGAGGAGGCTTGAAGACCAAGAAATAGACACAGTATAGTTGACGCAGTGCTGATGCCGCAGGGTTGTACACACGGTGCCGAGACATTACACATAGGGCACTGAGCTCACCGAATAGAGAAAACACACACAAAAAGGTCAAATCGTCGTGGCTTAACACACACGGCGTGAGTTACTTATTGACAGCACTGAGACATAAAAATAGAAAGTTTATAATTCTAGTTCATTAGGAATTGTTAATTAGTGTTTCTAATTGTATTATAATGAGTCTTAAGGGTATAAGTAGGTATTAGGACGTGGTAAAACGCACACAATATCACCAATTATTACCTAATATCACACAATACCACCAATTAACATAGAATGGTATAGTTTACATTGTTCTTGAGTATTAAGAAGAGTTTTGGAAGAGAAGATATTGAAGACTCCACTTGTGGTTATTCGATATTATTTTCTTGATTTAATGAAAGTTATTTGATTTAATCTTTGATTGCAATGAATACCATGATGTTTATGTTAATTTCAATGATGAGTGAGTAGTTTGTTTATCTTAAGGATCAATGGATCTTATGGTATGAATGTTATGTTAAAGGAAGTATGAATAAATTATAATGATTAAAAGTGCAATGGTTAGAAGTATTGATTCTATATTTAATATAATGAACATCTTGATCATGTGTTTGTTGTTTAGAGATTTTACGAGTTACCAAGGCCATTGGATCTTTTAAGCCGAATATGAACAGTACAACCGTAAAATATATAACATCGATAGATAGTTATTAAATAGAGAGGCACTAAACTTAAGTGGTTATGAATCTAAAGATTTGGAACTTAATGCTATGTGGAACTTACGTTATTCATACAGATAGGTGGAGTTCTAGTTTACACATTAAGATCTTTTCCACCACGACTGTGGGTTGAAGTAAATCCTAAGGAAATCTATATATTCTAATTAAGCATTGCACACACATAATGAAGATGAAGGAGTTTAAATATGAAATCATAGTAATTCATTAACTTGGTGAAGTTGTAAACTAAGATTCTTCTTAATATAAGAGTACAAGTTATTTTACATTTTTTTCTAGAATAGAGTAGTTTAGTTAAAACCAACTAAAAAAAATATCTTCTTAGCAATATAGTGAACTTAACTAAGTGAACAGTGTCTATATAAACCTTTCCATGAGGACGATATTCATAATTAACATTAGTTGATCACATTATTACTACAATCAAACCGTTATACTTGCGGTTTTATGATCAATGATGAAAGAACACAATACATTAAGAACCTAGAGCGACAGATTGGTCAGCTAGCCATCGCTTTGAATTAAAAGAAGGAAGGGCAATTTCTAAGTAACACTATCACAAATCCCAAAGAGAATGTTAGTGCCATTTACATGATGAGCACTACCACAATGAATGAGCCAATGCAAGAGTAAGTGATGTATAAGCCAGAAAGAGTCAACATGATAACCATGAAAAAGTTGAGAAAATCTGAAGATATGCATGAAAATGGAAAGAAAGTGAGGCAAGATGAACCTGAAGGATTCAAGCAACAAAAGATCAATGCCTTGAAAAATCACAAAAAGGTTAAGAAACAATGGAGAGCTAAGCAACAAGATGAAGGACCTTATGATGAAGCACAAAAAGGAAATAGCATCAAGGTTGTTCCAAAGAAGCCAGAACCAAAATTTAAGTTCACACCAAGACTTCAACCGATCAAGAAGATAGATCTTAGAGACATATGCATACCATTAAGCATTGATAAGCATTGGTTTAGATACATCTTATGTGATACAAGAGCCTCAATCAATGTAATGCCTATAAAATACAAGTTACAAGCAGATTTGAAGATCAATTGTCCGATACAACGAACTTGCAAGTAGTTGACGGTAACTTGGTACCAAAAAGGGTGGATCTTTAATGTGCATGTGAAAGTGGATAGATTCACATTTATCACTAATTTTGAGATTATGGATCATAATATAGATGATGATGTGTATATGATACTTGGGCGGTCATTCTTGAACACTACCAATGCGGTATTGCACACGAGGAAGAGAATGATTACAATGAGTATGGAGGAGGATGACGATAGCAAGAAGATTTTCTTTATTGAAGGGCAGGAAGTACATCCGAATCAAAGAGATATAATTATCTCTAACCTACAAATGGAGTATCTCGATTTAGACTCAAACTAAATTAGTGAAAAGGAATTGGGCTAATGACGTTAAATGAAGTGCTACTGGGAGGCAGCCCATGGTTTTTAATATCGATTATATATTTTGTTTAGTTAGGACAATCCAAACATTTTAGTAATTTCCTAATTTTGAAAGTTTTATGTTAAATGTGTAGGAAAAGACCATTTGTTGAGTGAAATTTCATCAGAATGGAGTCTTTACATACTCAACAAAGAGCATAAAAGAGCAAATGAGTTAGAGTAGTAAAGGTCAGGTACATGGACAAATCACTGGTAAGTTTTAATGAAATTTTATATATACACGATATTTCAAGCTGTCACGACGTCTTACGTAGTAATACACAGAGCCGGGAGAGTGCCAATAGGGAGTTAATGAAAAATTGGAAAATTATTGAGATAGACTGGTTGACGCAGTGTCTATACACACATGGCTTCGTAAGCTAACACAGGCGGCGTTAGGACAGCTCCAAGGTGTGAGCGAGAATTACTAACAATAGCCTCGATGTCATGCCTACACTGTGGCTGCACCGTGCCCTATAAGGGTCAACGTCTCTGTCGAGAAGAGGGTTTTAAAACCCTTTAACCCAAATTTTATACACTTGAGCCCTATTTCACACACCACCAATCAAGCATACATCCCTCTAGAATCCTAGTTTAAGCAATTATCAATTAGAAAAGAGTGTTCCTAGTGATCAACAGTGAAAAGGAAAGGTGCGTTGCAGATTCACACAAAATAGGATAGCTAGGACATTGATTTTGAGATGTAAGTCAAGATATCAATATGGTTTAGTTTGTGAGCAAAGTGGGAGGGATTAGATTAATAAAGGCCTGAAGTAGCAATCTACACCTGAAAATAGTCCAGCATTGAGGTAAATTTACAATTTCATTAATGATGCATATGAATTTTTAATATTATAGATGAAATTGCAAAATTTATGGAAATTATGTTTTTGGATAGGATTTTGAAGTTGTGTGGATTTACAACATCAATATGGTTTATGGTGGATTAGTATATGACTTTTGAATTTTTGGCATGTGAATGACCCTTATGAATGAAAATTGTGATAATAGGTGATTTAAAGACCCATCATTGAATTGTTGTATTGTGTGAGTTTTTGAGATAATGACAAGAACAAAAAGGCAAACAAGTCAAATTAGTGAAGTTAGGGCGAATGACAATGAGGCATCATCCTCGAGAGATCCAAATGAGGATACCCCGAGGCCTTTCGAGTCCAAGTTTTACACCAGTAAAGAGGCCAAGGAGAGGTATGAAGTCATAAAAAATAAAAGTGCATTTGTGAGAGAGGAATTAACCTACCGATTAAGTATGATGAGAGAATCAATAACTTCATTAGGCAATAGGTTTGGGAACATATCACGCAAGATTATAGGGAGAATAAAGTTTATGGAGTGCATGAAATAGTTCACGAGTTCTATGCCAACGCAAAATTTACAAAGAAATGTGATCCAGTTAAGGTGAGATAAGTGATGGTCTTGTTTAATGAGCATTCAATAAACATCATATATGGGTTAGAATACTTGAGAATGAATAGACCAAAAACCTTCCTGGATGATTTGTATGAGCCCTTTAATATATATCCTTTCAGAGTCATTGAGAGAGCATTAGTTGTCCGATGACAACAAGGATGGATAATGGGAGTTGAGAAGGTGCCGAAGCACATTAAGAAGGGGAGTGTGAGAAAAGTTTATAGAATGTGTTAATATTTTCTAGTTGCTTTGTTATACCTGACTACTCAACAATGCGAGATCAACAAACCCAATGCAGCTTATTTGTATGAGATTATAAAGAATGGGAGGATCAACGTTAGGGATATCATTTATAAGAATATGAGGGAGTCAATCATGACTGAGAGAGATAACAAGCTGTTGTTTTCAATACTCATAACCCAAATGTGCTTGAAGGCTGGAGTAAGATCGATTCAAGATGAGAAATTCGATATAGAGGCTCAAGCAATAATAGACGAGGCATTTATGCTAACTTTGAAATCACCTACTGGATACCAGGACTCGTAGAATGAGAGAGAGAGAGAGAGAGAGAGAGAAAGAGTCAAGCAGGATAGACTTGAAGCCAAACTATTAGCCAATGAAGCAAACGATCAAGCAACTGCAACAGCAGCAATAGCAGAGTTGGCCCAAGAGTTGCATAATGAAGGATATGGAGAAGAGGAAGATCAGCAGCAAGTATTTGCTGAGGGCTACGAGTTTGTAGAGCCACGAATAGGAGAGCAGGACTTGGATGGTCTTGAGATTTTTTCCACCACCTCCACCATCACAGGCACCTGCACCACCACTCGAGGACTTGACTCCACGACAACAGAGGCAGTGGATTGTTAAGATAAGGAGACTAGTACATAGAGGATAAGGCTCAATATCATAAAGCCTTGTTGAGATATGAGCAAGTCCAACTGAATAGACAATGTAATTTCATGTTATTTATATATCATCATAGAGACAAATATAGATATAAGAGGAGCAGAAGGTTAAAACCTACTAATAGGTGTATTAGCTTTCCTACAACACCGAACTACATGTTTGATCGTGACATGGTGCAGAGCAGAAAGGTGGAGCATCCTTTGAAACCATCTTTTGCTAAAGCTGATGATGATACGGCTGATGATGATGTTGCACAGTCCTTGAATCTGAGTCTTAGGATTTCTCTACACTTTGGCGAGATTAAAGATACATTTATACTGATTATTTATACATTTGGGATATTTTTTCACTTTAGTAGTTGTTTAAAGTTTATGTTTATACATTATTATGTTTAGTTCTTAAACTATGTTATACATTTTTGTGTGTTTAATGTTTTATATTTTAGGCTTACTTTTAAACCTTAAGGACAAGGTTTGGTTTAAGTTTGGGGCCATCAACACTATAAGAAGTGCTAAGAAATGATGAAATAAGATAAACACTGTAGGTATGATTGTAAAATGTTATTTTTAAAGCAGTTAAAGAGGAAGAATGATAGTGTATCTTTTTCATTTACTTATTATGAGTATAAGTAGTATAGATTAGGTTATATATAGTAATATAGTTATAAATAAAGTAATTTATTTGAAAAGCTCATGTCTTTAATTGAGGATGAGTAAGAATATAAGTATCTTATTGATATAAAACTCAAGAGAATGTTATCATTTTTGAAGAAAATAAAAATTGTAGCAAACAACAATATAAACTCATGATTAGAAACTTAGAGTTAAGGAAGACCATGAACTTGAAACAAAAGTAAGGAGAATGTAATGACCTGTTACCTTTAAGCTGGTGATTAATGTTAATCCAAATCCTTATTAACCTGAGTTAGGCTCGTGGTTAAGTCCGGCGTACCTCGATTAGCGTGTGCGTGTATTTACATGATGGTTTGTGTTTGTTTTGTATGTTTATTAATTTTATAGGTTGTAGTATAATAAAGGATTTATATACAAGCCTAATGCATCGAGGAGGTCGTGAAATGAATGTGCACACCCGAGAATACTCTTAAGCGTGTCCGGTAAATTTATTGGCGAGAAAATACACAAAGTATATATATTTGTATATATTTGATATATATATATATATATATATTAAATACTATAAGTTAGTTTGAATTATATGGATCATCGGATCGCCTCGAGATGAGCATCAGTGTTGATGGTGTCAACATGTGTGTCACTTTAAGAAGTGTCATGTTAGCACATTAATCATTTGATCATTCTCGAGATAGCGCGATGGTTATCTCGAGGAAAATCCATATATTTAAACTAAAAACCCTATACCTATCTCCATAATTCGATCGATAGAGAGAATGAAAGTTGAGGGTTGAATTTTGATCATAGGAGATCATTCAGGGAGTTCATTTGGTGTAAATTGAGGAGCTTAATCAACTGAGAATTCATAGATCACCACTTTGGTAAGTTTATTTTTTATGTTTATTGAAGTTCAATTCAATGGTAGTGATGATATCAATGTGAATTGTGTTGTTTGATATTGAAATGGTTTGTTACCTCACTAGAGGTCCCCCCTAATGAGCTTTGGGAGTATTTGTTGTTGTTTTGTGGATTTGTGGATTGAACATTGGTTGTTGCCCATGTGTACTATCAAAACAGTATAGGGTGGAGCGCACTCCACCTATAAGTGGAGCACGTTCCCTTCATCAGTGAGGATGAACTGAGCTGTTGGAGCGCACTCCACCCGCTGAGCGAACGCGTTCCCACCCCAGAAAACAACAATGTTGTTGTATTTTGATTAGAATTTCTAAAGGACTTAGGAACCGAATTAGGGGTTCTAAATATATAGTATTAGACCTATATTGATCACAAATGGTTTGTGATATATGTTAGATCCCTGGGAAAGCTTAAGTGCTCGAAAAGTTAGAGAATTTGGAATGGAAACCTAAGTTGAGGTAAGTACGGATTCGCTTATTTATCAACGTTGCATGGCTATCTTAGTATATATAGTTCAAGTAATTTATGGACTGAATTAGGGACTATGTACACTATGATGGTTTTCAATAAATGGAAAATTGTGTGTAATGTGACCCACGAGAGTACCTCATGGTTTTGAGAATAGGTTTATAGGAGATGGGTTATCTTCCCAGCCTGTATATAATTCATGCTCAATTCGATAGGTTGCGTGGATTACATACTCACTATAAGGTTTTGGATAGAACTACTGGGCATTAATGGATTGGCTAGACAGCACATCGGCCAATGTGTTGGTCTAGCAATCTCATTAATGGTGTCAGTGGGTAATCGAATCTAGTTTTATAAATTAAATGAGAATCGCAGTGTAATAGTTAATGATAGTTTTATTTGCATCCGTTATTTATTGATTTATAGATTTTCCATATTCTTGTTAGTTAACAATGGCGCATATTGTTATTGCATAATGTTCTTAATTATTATATGGAATGTTGATGGCTTTGTGAATCCTTACTTACTAAGCAAGTTGGAGCGCTCACTCCAAATCTGATATTTTAGGTAAGCAACCTAACACTTCAGCAAAGGGCAAGGAGAAGATTTAGGAGTCTTATAATCTTCTCTATGATGTAATGAGCCTTCTTGTACATATATACATTGTTTGATATATTTTATTGTATATAAATAGTGTTGAGAGGTTTATAAAGAGGTTTTGGATTTTTATAATCTCTGAATTTCTATATATTGTTTAAATATCGAAAAGTTTTAAATTTTTCACTACGTATACTTTGTATTGTTTATTCAACATTAATATACATGTAGATTTTATCAGGTACTAACAGAAAGGTTGTTGGCTCTAGTCAAGTCTAGCTAGGTTACCAAGGGTTAATTAGGGTTTCAGGCTGAGTATCGCCCTAATCGAGATAGGGGATGCTATAAGAATACTAGAATATTTCTTATGGAAAAAGTTAAATCTCTAAAGAATTCTGTAATAAACATGAATCTTGCTTAAGTATAAAGTAAATAAGGAATTAATACCAAAAGAAGAAGCGATAAGTATGGTTTTTAATGAAAATTTGGGGTTAAAACTTGCTTAATAGAGTGAAAGTGAGAAGTGCTAACAAGATTTTAAAATTAAAAATTGGTGAGTCCCACAAGTTCTACAAGAAAATGAGCAGAGAACTTGATGGTTGGAAAAAGTAAGAAAAAATAGAATCCATAGGAAAATGAGCAGGGACTGTTCAACTAAAAAAATATAAGGAGAAAAGAGAGATATATATAAAGAAAGAAAGGCGGAAGTGTTGGGGCATGTGCCCAATGTCAATCTACAAACATTATTTTTCTAATAATTTTGGTTAATAAAATTAAGGTTTTCATTTGTTGTTTTATTATAACTGATTGCATGTTTACCTTATAGTAAGATCCATGGGAATTTGTTAAAATATCCTAAATGTCCCTAATTGGTCATTATACTAGGAACTATAATGAATTAAGGCTGGTGTGAATCGTGATTGATGGTTATGTGGTGATCATGCGTATAGGGATACGAATCGAGATCATAAGTACTTGTTATGGGAACAAGGTACTGGACCGACCCACTATGAGAACACCACATGGATTAAGTCTTAGGTGTTACTCATGATAGGTATATCATTAGTCCTTCAATTTGAGATTACTATAGACTTCAATATTAGGAGCATGGTAATTTGACACAATCAAATGTTGTCTTCAATCGAATGATTATAGATATTATGATTGATTAACATGTGAATAATATTTGAAGGTGTGTAATCAAAATAGAATTTGTCCCTCTCGTATAGAGAGAGATATCAGTAGATCACTCGATATGTTACACTGTTAAATGGAAAAGTCCAAGTGAATTGATATGATCAATGTCATTTTGATGTTTTCAGTCTACCTAAAGATGGAGACTAGTATGGTTGAACATTAAGGGTGATTTTCCATGCCTTATGTTTAATCAAAGGATATCGCACAACAAAAGGATATGATATAAGTTATTCATTCGGTTGTACCGATTATGGTATTCATGCTACTTGGGTAGTCATAATGCCTTACTAGAGACCGATTATGACTTGTGCACCAAAATGGTTTTGGTTCATTGCCAACGTCACATGAACCTATTAGGTCGCACACAAAGAATGGTTTTGCACAATTTCAATTGGTCCAGAGTAATAAGTTTTATATGATAAAACTCATGACATAAAAGTCCTTACAATTTGTTATATGATAACTTATTAATAGGGGCGTATATGTAATTTGCTTACACTGCCTAAATACAATAGTTGTAATACGAATAAGATTATAAGTGAGGTCTTATCTACACATAAATAGAGGTTGAAACCCAAAAATAAAATAAGATTTTCATTTTTTTCAAATTTCGAGTTCTCTAGATTTTGGAACAAAAAGAAAAACGTTATCTACCTCTCTTGGGGCTAACACTCCAAATTGTAGTCATTATTCGTGTATAGATTTTCGATAGAGGACGCGCACTTGAACGTCTTAGAGATCGAATAATCAAATAAGGAAATCATGGATTAAGGTATGGTTTACTTTTGTTAATCTAATTTAGTGGAACTTATTTACGATCTTGTTGGGGTTTTTCAAAAATTGTTTCGAGTTTTTTACTGCGTATGAACCCCAAAACTTAACAGTGGTTTTAGAGCCATAGGCTCGGTTATATTAAATGTATGCATGTTTTCTCTAATTTATATATGATATATGTGTGAAAATCATGATCTTGATTAATGTATATACGATGTACATATAGGTTGTGTGATAATTGTTATTAAGAACTGGTTTTAAAGCATGTCGTTAATTCATGTATATTGATACAAAGGCATGATTTGATTCATTGATAGTATTCATGTTTAGAATATTTTGATTAACATATGTTTTTTTAATATTGAACGATGCGAAAATTGTTTGTTCATAGTAGAAGTCATGTTTAGGTTAATGTAATTCTGGTGTTGAATACATATTTTGTTTTTGTTCAATAATTATGTACGTCTCCATGATAGAAATCGTGATTAGGTTAATATGAATAATTTAATATGATTCTGGTGTTGAATGCAGGATTTATATTTCATTTCTTGATTCAATTGCTAGTTTTGTATGAATAAGAATCGAAATTGGTTTTGATCATATATCTCATTATGGTTATATGTTAGTATATTCTTATTAGATAGGTGATAAACTTGTACTCATATAAGAATTACAAATCTTATAAGATAGGTGAGATATATAACAAATTCGTATTGGATAAGGATTCAAAGTATCTTAAACTCTAATTAGATTAGAATAAGATATTAAGTTAGAGGTGAGCAAGAGTTAATTAAAAACATTTTAAATAATATTTTTCAGAATTAAAATAAGGGGCTGTTTTGGTAAATTAATTGACTAAAATAATAAAAAAATTTAAGCAATTTTCAATTTTCAGAACTAGAATTCGTTGTCTAAAAAAATGGGGGAGTTGCCCCCTGTACCCCTATCCACTAATCAGTTAGCGGAATCATCGCCCGCTAACCAACCAGCGGGATCGCTGCTAACTGTTCGTAGAGCAAGGAAATTCGTATAATAGTTAATATCAGTAAAACTTCTGAACTTGTTTAATGATTGTTCATGCATTGTAATATATGATATTTATCGTGTTTAAATTATGATTGCTAAAACAAATCACTACAAAAAAATGTAAATTAGACACGTAAATAGCAACGGAATTTAATTCCGTTGCTAATCGGAAATGGTTAGAGACGGAATTGAGACGGAAACAATCAGAGACGGAATAGAGACAGATTATAAATGGAAATAGAGACGGAATTAAAACTCGTTTCTAAAAAAGTGGCGCCAACTTTCCCACAAAAATTATGTAGTTTATAATTGCCCATCACGTCTCGAGATTTGTGCATGAATCGATGAGAACTATATGTGATTCAAAACCTCTCTATCCTCGAACTCTCTCTCCACCCTAAAATCTCGAGCTCCTCTCTTCACCGGCTCAGCAACTCCTCAACTCTTTCTTTCTTTCTCTCTCTCTCCTCGAACTCTCTCTTTCTACCAAGCCCTAAATCTCTGCTCAATGTTCACCGCAGGCAGCCATTGTTCACTATCGCTCTCCAAATTTGATCTCTTCACCGTCGACGGCAGTTACGACTTTGTTGGTTAGATATTGGAGAGCTACCTTGGGAGATTTGGTGGGTTTTTGGAGCGATTGAAACGGGGGGATTTGTGGTGGTGTTGTTTGAAGAGATTTGGAAATGGGGGTTTGGATTTGATGGGTTTTGGTGGTGGTGGTGTTTGGAGTTTGAGTTGATGATGCCGAACATCGTGTCTTCTGCCGTCGCCGCCGCAGAAGCCCTCTCCGTCCTTTGCGTTGTCCCTCATCGTCGTCTGCTCTATCTCTCTTCATCGTCCCTAATCAGATGACCACTGTGATCAGGTTTGGGTTCATTCACTTTGTTATACTTGATTTAGTGTTTAAGGTTTGTTGTGGCGGATGAACTGGGGGATTACTCAAAGGGTATTAACGATTGATATTAATGGTTGAATTAAAGCTTATGAGAATTACTCATAAACTTATAAACTCAATCTGACAAACTTATACATGAAACTCAATCCAACTAATATTTAGTAGGAGATTATTTATTTGACACGAAACAATTTGATTTCAATTGGAATCAGTGATTTGAGATGAGAGATTTGGAATTAATGTTAAGTTGCCATTTCCATTAACAAAACATTAGTTATCTGCAATCTTTGTTAATTATGCTTGCATGTATCTCGACGCTTTTAAATTTGTTGGATTTGCTTTCACCAAGTTGAAATCCATTTTTTATTGCCACCATGTAAGAAGTAAAGCCTAATTAGCTACTTCTCTAATGATCATAAGTACTATCTGAAAATACTACTAATGTTCCATTTCCAGTTCCTTCAATGTTCATTGACATATTCTATGATTTATGCAACACTTTTACTGATCAAGTCATAGATGTTAAGTATAAATAGATGCATATATACTTAAAGAAGTTATGAGGCTTGTAAAAATAACTAAACAGTAACCAACCCCACTCCCCCACCCAAACTATAGTGCTTTGAAAAGCAAGAGCTTAATTTTAAATGATCTTCATTGCCAAAAGGTTCACTTGGAATACTATCATTAATTCAATGTTCCTTCAATGTTCATTGCCAAAAAGTTCACTTGGAATATTGTCATTCTGTTCTTGAATATTTCCTCCCTCCATGAGAGGTTTCTCTTTCAAAATAGGCAATAATCTTCATTAAGATAACTACATATGTGGTTAAGAATAAAAACAAACCGACATGGTCAATACTAGCTTGTCAATGATAGTCGAATGTGAAGAAAGGACATAAAGCAATTAAGAGCATTAATTTAGAATATCTACAAGTTAAACTAAGTATCATAGTCTTTAATCTAGTTACTTCATGACATGCATTAACATGGATAAGGACATTGTAGGTATTGGTGACTTGGTTGCTTACTCGTCAATCCCTTATGTAGTTATTGTTGTTCTTGATTCCAAGCTCTATTTTTGTTGGTGACTTGGTTGCTTACTCGTCATCTAGCTCAAGTGATTAACTTCATACCAAACTGATAATCGAGTTGTCCACTTGTTGGTAAAAGCAACAAATTATATAAGCCGATTGTATTAGCTAGATACATAATCAAGTCCTAGCTAGTGTGGAATGTAGGAAACATGAAAGTTATAATTCTCACCCTGAGAAAGCGTCCTTGCATCCTACCTACCTACTAATCCACTTTGCAAGTAATTGCTTATACATTTGATCTTTCTATGTAGGAAGATGTATATCGAAAGTAGAGTTCTTGAAATCACGAAAAGGAGCAGTAAAGTTTAAGATACCCTTTTTAAGAAAACTAATTTATTGCTACTATTATATTGTTACCATTATGTGTGTTTGTGTGTTTTTCTTTTTTTTCAGTTTTGGTACTGAATTAATGTAAAATACAACGAATACCATCAATTCATGGTAACAATAGTGGAAAAAAGACTTAAAATAATATGAATAGATGTAATTTAAGCTATAACCGATTTGAATGTTTTTGAGGGCTCGTATATGTGCGTAGGAGAGAATTGTTTCAACTTGTGTAAATTGTGAAGTCTGTGGTAGCTGCCATTGTTTGATCTTATAATTAAACTAGTTGATCCATGCTAACTGATGGCTTTGATTTTCAAATCATTTAGATCCATTGTTTGATTTGTTGAAATTTGATTGTGAATTGGCATTTTTTCTATCTTTCTTTTGATTCTTTCGATGATATTCCATTGTTTGATTTGTTGAATATTGATAGTTCTTCAGTTGGTATGGGATGTTGGACGGGTTGACAAATAAGGTGAAATAATATGAAATCAAGTTTTTGAGGCTTTGCAATGCACGGTTTCTTTTATGTCACCCTTACAATTTCAAGTTGTGATGTAGCATCAAGTTTCAAGCACATGTTATTCTTTTCTTCCTTTATTTGTTTTCGAGATTTCTATTCTCTTTTTCACGTATTATCGATGCTTTCATTGACATTGGGTGTTTGTTGAAAATGAATTACGAGGAGCTTTGATCCTATGTGGTATTTGTATGTCGCTTATGACTTATGAGTTATGATCTCTTGAACTCCTTGCTATTTTTATTCTTACGACCAAGTATCCTACTCTGTTTGGTATCAGTCCTAGGAAGAGCTAGGTATTGGAAAGTAGAAATCAACAAATGGAATTGAAGCCACAAACAGACATGAAGTTAGGCATATTTTTCTTGAGATTATGAGTATTAAATTCAAGCCACAAATAGACATGAAGTTAGAAATCAACAAATGTAAGGTGTGTTTTGTTTTTATGTACTCCAGTAGTATAATTTAGTCATACCTATTTGGTGTAGCCACTTTTTATTTGTTTATGTTATTTGTATCAAACCATTTTTATTCAATGCCTATAAACAAGGCTTTTTGTTCATGTAGTTAGTGAGGTTCTCATATTCCCCATTCTACTAAATTGTGTAAGTTGGACACACAAGTAGACCTGTACTGTCAGAAATTATTAAACTAATTGAATAATTTAATTGCACAATTACAATAAGAATGTCGTCTACAAATCGGGATTGGATGTACATCCGTCTCGACAACGGCCTTGTTTGAATTGAGTTTGTGGCGAGGGTTAAAGAATTCATAGTGTTTGCTAAGCAACATTGTCCTACCTACCAAAGTGAAAGGAATATTAGATGTTCGTGCAATTATAAGAAATTTTGACTTGTATCGTACCTGGACGTTGAAACGATTGAATACCATATATGTAGGAACAGATTCGTTCAGGGATATCACTGTTGGTACGAACATGGTGAGAATGGAGGTCAAGAGCCTCCAAACATCTACCAATTCGATAACCATATTGATGATGCTGATGGGGGAGGTTTCGATACGACAACTTACCACGAGATGCTACACAACGTGGCAGGTCCAAGTTTTAATTGGAATCACGTGGAAGAATCACCAAACCCCCAAGCATGCCAACTATATGACATGATTGAGGTTAGTAGCGGACAATTGCGGCCGGGGTACGAAACCATGAAAAAGTTATATGCAATGGCAAGGTTGCTTGCGATCAAGTCAGAACATCATATCTCTGAACGAGGGTATAATGAAATCAAAAAATTCATGAAGATTGTTTGCCAACCAACAATTCATTGGTTGAAAATTCTTATGCCACTAAAAGACTAATGCGAGGTCTAGATCTTCTAGTTGAGAAAATAAATTGTTGTGAGGACCAATGTATGATTTATTGGGGAGTGGGCTCTGAATTGACATCATGCAAATTTTGTGGAAAATCACGCTACATTGCACAGCGACGAGGTCGTGGAAAGAACACCAAAAAATGCCCTTGCAAAAAAATGTACTACTTCCCTTTAGGCCCTCGATTGCAATGATTGTATGCGTCTGAGTCAATGGCAAAACATATGTGGTGGCATGGAGAGCATTCCTCGCCAGAAGATGTTATGCAACATTGTTCTGATTCGATTGCTTAGAGGCATTTTAATGACGTCAACAGAGAGTTCGCCGCGGAGGTTCGAAATGTTCGTTTAGGGTTGTGCACTGATGGCTTACAATTTTTTGGGATTTTAGGTAAATCGTACTCTTCATGGCCCATAATTTTGACTCCGTACAATCTTCCACCGTCGATGTGCATGAAATCTGGGTTTATGTTTTTAATGGTTATCGTTCCTGGACCGACCAGCCCAAAACATAAAATCGACGTGTTCCTTCAGCCGCTTGTGAAAGAGTTGCAAGATTTATGGAACAATGGGGTGATTACTTACAATGTTTCCACAAAGATGAGTTTTCATATGCGATTCACCCTTTTATGGACTGTAAGTGATTTCCCTACGTATAACATGTTGTCCGGTTGGAGCACACACGGTAAGATGGCTTGTCCATATTGTATGGAGGATATAAATGCCTTTCAATTGCGAAGTGGTGGAAAGATATCGTGGTTCGACTTTCACCGTCATTTCTTGTCGAATAACTCACCATTCAGGAAAGACAAAAAAAATTTCTTAGAGGCAACATTGTACTAAACGACGAATCGGTCGTTTTGCTATTTGGTGAAGAAATTTTGGCAGAAATTGAATTGTTGGGCTTGATGAAGGTGATAGAAATCGGAGCTGATTCTGTGAATGGGAGGATAGCTAAGACTTCGGGATGGAGAAAAATAAGTATTTTCTGGGACTTGTCGTATTGGAAGACAAACTTGATCAGACATAACTTAGACATCATGCACATCGAGAAAAATGTTTTTAAAAACATATTCAACACTATTATGAGTGTACCGGGCAAAAGTAAGGACAATGCAAAATCGAGATAAGATATTCGTAAATATTGTCACTGGCCTTCTCTACACATTGATTCGGTGACAAATACTTACATCCTTGGATATTATGCTCTCGATAACTCAAAAAAGTAAAAATTGTGCGAGTGGGTTGAAAAGTTGTGTTTTCCTTACTGTTATGCTTCGAATCTTAGTCGATGTGTGGGTCCAAAGAAGTTGCGACTGTTTGGCATGAAGAGTCATGATTGTCATATTTCACGCAACGCTTCATACCAATTGCATTCAGAGAACTCCTCCCAAATGCGATTTGGGTTGCAATTAGTGAGTTGAGCCTTTTTTCCGATCCCTGACTGCGAAAAATGTCAGTCTCAAAGATATGGAGGTTTTAGAGTCTGAAATACCTAAAATCATTTGCAAGTTGGAGAAAATATTCCCTTCAAACTTTTTGACTCTATGGAACACCTACCAATCCACTTGGCTTACAAGGCCCGTCTTGCCGGTCAAGTTCAATTTCAGTGGATGTATCCATTTGAGAGGTAATATCTTGAGTTCGTGAAGTTGTTTTCCATTTGATAAAGTTTTAAATTAACATTAACTAAACTTTGATAGGTACCTTAAACATTTGAAAAACAACGTTCGAAACAAAGCGAAGGTTGAGGGCTTGATGTGTAATGCTTATTTGGTCAAAGAAGTCACATCTTTTTATTCTTACTACTTCGAAGATCACGTCTTTACATTGCACGACAAAGTGCAACAAAACGACGATGGTGGTATCGGGCCCACACCGCATTTTGTGGGAAATTTCTCCATTTTTTCTTATCTTGGACGACCCTTGGGCAAGTCAAAGGAGCGGTACTTAACAGAGCAGGAGTATAATGCCACTCATTCGTACATACTGCTCAATTGTCCAGAGATCGCTCCTTACATCCAGTATGTCGGTCACTTTCATTCAAGAATGCAATACATTCATTATTCATCTTTTACCAAGATATGATATTTACATGTTCATTTCTTGTAGGATCTTTATCGATGAAATCACTCAAGGAATGGGGGAGTCTGAAGTCCTTACTAGTCTAGAGCACAACTTCCCCATTTAGTTTCAAATATATGTAATATTATTACGATTGTTGGTTATCACTTTGTTTATTTCTTTCATAAATAATGTGCCTTAATTTTTTGAATTTTGATGAATAGGCTCGGAATTCCATCAAAGATGAGATGTTTGGTCCTAGTCGATCATGTAATGTATACCCCGGTTACCTAGTGAATAGGTATAACTTCCATACTGAAACATACGACGTTAATAGATCGACACAGAACAATGGTGTTTTTGTGAAGGGTTCTAACTACGCCGATGTTTCCCACGACTACTATGGACTACTAAAAGAGGTTGTAGAGATTGAATATACTGGCCTCAAGCATGTGGTGTTGTTTAAGTGTGAATGGTATGACCCTACACCAAATCATGGTGTGAGGACTCACCCAACACTTAAATTGGTAGAGGTTCACCGAAGTCGAAGATATAACAACTACGAGCCATTTTTTCTTGCAATGCAAGCCACTCAAGTGTACTACCTTTCGTACCCTTCTTTGAGGAACAAGCGACAAGAATGGCTAGCAGTTTGTTGCTGTCAACCAAAATTCATCGACGAGGAAACGAGCAAAGACGATAATGACCAAGGCTAGGCAGAGATTGCATTCGAAGATGGTGAACCCACCACGTGCGTAGTCGACGATGCAATTCAGATTTCAACAATCTAGAGATCCAAATGGGACCCACGTCATTGTTGAAGCTGGTCCGAGTAAAGAAGACAATGACTTCATTGTCGATAGTGGAGATGATTTAGAAGAAGAATCATCAACTTCTAGTCATGAGAGTGAATTTAAAACGGATGACCACGAGTAATGTATGTATATGTTATGTCAATGTTTGATCGACGTTACATGAACTTTCTAAACCTTTATTCACGATTGTTTATGATTGGTGTTTTTTTAGGTTTTATGGCTCGCAGTGATTAGCCCCTACTTCGAGGTCGCACAGTACCTCAGGGTGATCGAGGGATACCTTTAGGGCGTCTTCGTCCAGTCGGAAGAGGTGCAGCACTAGACCCCAGGAACCGATATACCGACTGGACCTCATTGACCGGCCACACGAGGGGGTCGAGGAGGTCGTGGCGGTTGAGGTTGTAGGTCGGTTCTGTCCTATCGATTTCGGCTTCTCGTTCATTCGATCATGAGTTACAGTCAGTGTCACATTTGCCTTCCATACCGTCCGCGTTGCTTGTACCATCGACATCTTCGTCTGGAACCATACCAAATCGCCCATTGCAGTCACCATCGGCGACATCGAGACATGACACTCCTATACCGACGATGCCTGCGCCTCCAGCCACTGCATCACCAGCAGTATCCCATGAGGGCAGAGCAGGCTTGCAGGTTACAGGCACTCCACGAGCACCTTAGAGGAGAGGGGCTGACCCCCTCGAGTGCATAGGATCCCAATCACACTGATTGTGAATAATACGTAAGTTTGTATTTAATTAATTAACGTATTTCTAATTATCCATGTAAACTATTAAATATGTTTTTAAGTTGTTATGCATTTTAATGAAACACGGGGGATTGCATCCTTCTCATTCTTATGCACGGAGGATGACAAAAGTTTTCAAGAGATGGATGATTCCATAAGGGTATTGTCGGAAGTCGGTACCGGATCATTGTAAGGACCACTACTGGCGCCAATGGTAGGTACGCATGATAAAAAATGTCTTAGGATTTATACAAGTTTTCCAATGTCTCAAATAATTGCATTCACCATTTTATAGGTATATTTTAGATGAGAATAACACGATTCATGAGGATCTCAATCGTGCGGCGTACGACACGCATGCAGGCACCAGTTACACTGCATTGATGCATAAGTTAAAGAAGAATCGTGTCCAGCCAAACTTTGTTACAAATGAGGCATGGAGGAGATACTCGGAGTATTGGGAGAGCGAGGACTTTCTTGGCAGTTCTAGGCAGGCGTCTGTGAATAGGAACACTGAGGTTGAAGGACCAGGGACTAGACCCTCAAAGCACGGTGGTGGCTCGGTGTCTTTTGTGACTACCAATGAAAGATTGGTAAGTGTTTTTATACTCTTGTTTATTTTTTTTATTTCTACACTTGTTCACTACGCTTTTGTTTGCTTTTAATCTTATTTTTTTTATTTCTTACACATTGATGCTAGTTTAACTCATTTGCATTGTACATATTTCATTCACTTCAGTTCATTTTATATCACTTCTATGCAATTAATTTGTGCTTGGTGAATATAAGTGCGCTGACCTACTAGTAATTGACATATCTAACATTTTTATAACTTTTGTGTGCAGACTGATACATCCGAGACGCCACCTACCGTAAATGAATTGTAGTTGCATCTCCACACCGTAAATCACGACGGGGTGACATTCATCGATACTAGATCGGAGCGGTTCTACGTAAGTATAGAAATATGAGCTAAATAGTACTAACTTTACTTAAAAGCATATCATTTAAGTTGTTTATTATTGATCCATGCAAAGCTAAGCTCTAGAGGAGACGTCAGGAGCTGACCCAGGCTACACCGGACCAGCCGGTGGATGATGAGGCGGTGTACTACAATGTGGCGGGTGAGTGTCCCAAAGGACATGTCTACGGTCTCGGGTCGTTAGGGAGAAAGAAGAGAAGATATATAAATCTTGGTGCTAGCACAACCCAGGTGCCACCGATGGTGCCACGCTCAGAGTTTGATAGTGTTGTCGAACAATTACGACAGGTTGTGTCGTTTATGTAGAGGCAGTTTGGGATGGCCATGGATGGAGCAGGCCTATCTCAGCCGCCACCACCACCACCACCTCATGAGCAGCAGCAGGTGCAAACAGATCCCGCTGATCCACCATAGCAATAGGACAATGTTGATCGGGAGATGCAAGATTGGCTTACAAGAGATTAGCAATTTGGGGATACTTAGGTATTTTTATGGTAGTTTGAGTAACTTTTGAGATGGTAATTCTTCTTTTGTGGATATTTAGAGGACTGAGGTGCAAGGGATAAAGCATTTGATGATACTTAGATATCTTTTATGGTTGTTTATAGAACTTTTAGATTGATTGTTTTTTGTGCATATTTTGAGGACAACGAGGGATGAGCAGCTTTATGATACTTAGGTATTTTTGTGGTTGTTGTAGAACAATCCGATTGGTGGTTTTTTTTGGATACTTAGGTATTTTAGACATTTATTATACTTGACTACCTTTCGTGGATATATAAATCTTTTTTAATGTCGAATTGTACTTTTTTCTCATTTGAATCTTTGTTGTTGATATATATTTTTGATTATCGTATGTATGTCAAATTCTATTTTTTTGGGGATGTTAGCACCCCCAAGGAGTTGTTGGAGGGGGTGTAGGTGATGGAGCAGGTCCTGTTGTCGTATTTTCAGGTTTAGAAGTTTCAGAGAACCAATTGGATTCTTGTTAATAGTTTAAAAAAACTAGGTGTAGAAAAGGAATAGAGACGGATTAGCAACGAAACTCAAAGTTTTCGTTGCTATTCCGTCTCTAATTTGCGAAGAAATAGCTGGGAAAAACTGGGTATACTCAATTTCGACACGGAATAGAGACAGATCAGCAACGGAATTCATGAATTCTGTTGTTGATCCATTACAAATTAGACATGGATCAGAATCGAAATTCATGCATTTCATTTCTGATCCGTTGCTAATTTGCAACGGATTGGCAACGGAATGCATGAATTCGGTTGCTAATCCGTTGCAAATTAGCAATGGATCAAAAATGGAATGCATGAATTCCATTATTGATCCATCTCTAATTTGCAACGGATCAGAAACGGAATGCAAGCAAAACCATTCACCTTGGAAGACTTTCCATTTCTTTTGCGTCACCGTTTTGATTCTAAGTCCGTCTCAAATCGTCTATAATCGTCTCTAATCAGCAACGAAAAATATTTTCGTTGTTGACTAATTGTCGTCGACACTTTTTGAGACGGACTATATTCCGTCTCTGTTCGTTGCAGAGTTGAATTAGAGACGGAATTTATGCTAATCAGCAATAAAAAAATTTCGTTTCCGATCAGCTGCTTTTTTGTAATGAATAAAAATCCCTCTTCCAAATTTTAAGTCAAGTGTCATCCATTCTCAAAAACTTGTCAAGGCTTTGATAACATCAATATAGGTCTGCCTCCGCAGAGTTTATTATGTTATCTTAGTGAGGCAAGTCGAGTAACTGTTACTCTATTGTTTGAAATGTTTAGACTTGATAAAGCTATCAAAATGGTTTTGGGCTTTAGGCACAAAGTGAGATAAAACATCATAACACATAAGATGTCATAATATCATAAAAACAACTAAAAGTTACATATGATGTAATTGTTAATTGGTACCTACCTAAATAACCCAATTCAAAGTGTCATGCCTTAGCTGTCTTGGAATTAGGTAAAACATGGATTTTAGTCCCTTAAATTAACATAGTGTTTTTAGGAGGGTTGTTAATTTAGTGGGAGTCTATTCCTCTATACTAAAATGAGCTTTTGCATAATTGCTGTTATGGATCTATGGCCTATTCAAATCATACCCATCCCTTATCACTGTGATCCATTCTTGAGAAGGATAAGTTGTCAGGGACAAACTTTCTTAATTGATTCAGAAACTTGAGAATTGTTCTTAAGCATGAATGTAAGTTGTATGTCCTTGATGGTCCTATTCATGAGGAAGCACCAACCAATGTTTTAAGAGCCGTGAAAGATGCATATAGTAAGCATGCCAGCGTCTCAACTGATGTTGCATGCATTATGTTGGCAACCATGGTTCCTAAATTTCAAAAGGACATAGAACACATGGATGCTTACGACATGACTACAATGTTGAAGGAAATGTTCCAACAGCAAGATAGGCAAGAAAGCTTTGAGGCAGTTAAGAACCTTCATTCTTGGAAAATGGCTGAGGGCGTGTTAGTTAGTCCTCACATTCTGAAAAATTAAGGGTTATACCGACCATCTTGAGAGACTTGGGTTTCCTATAAAATGAGAGTTGCCTATGGATTTGATCCTGAATTCATTACTCGATAGTTATTCACAATTTGTGATGAACTATAACATGAATAATATGGATAAGTCTATCTCGGAGCTGCACTTGATGCTTAAAAATGCTAAGCAGAATGTCGAGAAACCCATTGCTAATGTGTTTATGGTTCAAAAAGGAAAGGTTGTCAAGAAGAAGGCCAAAGGCAAGGCTAAAGTTGTCAAGGCTGTTGTGACTGTCATAAAGCCTGTGGAATAAGTCAAGCCTATTGCTTCTACTTCATAATCCCATAAGTAAATTTTCATTTCTGCCAAACACCTGGGCATTGGTTCAGAAATTGCAAGCTCTATTTTGAAAATCTAAAGAGAAAGAAGAGTAGTGCGACTACTGCTTCAAGTATTTACGTTATCGAAATTAACTTGTCTACTAGTGATTCATGGGTATTGAATATTGAATGTGGATCTCAAATTTGTATTAATGTGCAGGGTCTCACCAAAAGTAGAAAGATAAAGAAATGAGAAGTCATCCTACGAGTTGGAAATTGAGCAAAGGTTATTGCGTTGGCTTTAGGGTGCTATTAGTTAATTTTACCTAGTGGACTTGTTTTAGTTTTAAATAATTGTTATTATGTCCCTACCTTGAGCAGAAGTATCATTTCAGTTTCATGTTTGGATTTGGATGGTTTTAATTTCATTATTGCGAATAATAAATACTTCATTTCTCGTAAAGACGTTTTCTATGTGAATGTTGATTTGTGTGATGGTCTTTATATTCTAAACATGAAAAAGTCCACATATACTTCTATTCTTGACGTAAATACAAAGAGATTCAAGTCAAATGATTTGAGTCAAACCTACCATTGGCATTGCTGTCTTGGCCACATAAATGAGAAACGCATTTCTAAACTCCATAAATATGGACTTTTAGATTCATTAGATTTTGAATCATATGAAACATTTGTATCTTGTTTACTAGGCAAGTTGATAAAGAAACCCTTTCTTGGACAAAGTGAAATGGCAAATGATTTATTGGGTCTAATACATAGTTATGTATGCGGTCGTATAAACACAATGGCTATAGGTGGTTATCAATACTTCATTACTTTCACCAATGATTTCAGCAGATATGGTTACGTGTATCTCATGAAACATAAAGGTGAATCTTTTGAGATGTTTCAAACATTTCAGAATGAAGCACAAAATCAACATAGTAAAACTATTAAAGCACTTCGATTAGATCGAGATGGTGAATATTTGAGCCAACAGTTTGATGATCATGTTAAGAACTGTGGGATTGTCTCACAGTAAACTCCTCCTGCAACTCCACAATGGAATGGTGTTTTTGAGAGGTGAAATCAGACTTTATTGGATATGGTTCGATCTATGATGAGTTATGCAAATCGTCCTATTTTCTTTTAAGGCTATGCCTTAAAGACTACTGCGTTTACACTGAACCATGTTCCATCTAAAGTGGTTGATAAAATAGCATATGAGATGTGATTTAGAAAAAGACCAAGTTTGTCTTTTCTTAAGATTTGGGGTTGTGAGGTTTTTTTTCGATGAAAAATCTTAGAAAAATTATTAGCCAAATCTACCAAGTGTGTGTTTGTTAGTTATCCTAAAGAAACTATAGGATATTACTTTTATAATCTCATTGAGAACAAAGTGTTTGTCACTCGGAATAGTGCCTTTATGGAAAAAGAGTTTATTTCAAAAGACAACAATGGCAATAAACTAAGTCTTGAAGAAGTTCAAGAACCACAAATAAACACTCAACCGCTACTGGGAGATCAACAAAGTCTTAAATTAGTTGAACCTCCACAGGTATCACAAGGCCTGCGAAGGTCTGATAGGGTAAGACATTAGCCTGAGAGATTTGGATTTCTTATTACTGATAGTAATGAGGTGTTGTCTATGGATCGAAATGAGCCTACTACTTATACGGAGGTTGTGTCTAGCCCTGAGTCACATAAATGGCTTGTGCCATGAATTCTGAGATGCAATCCTTGTATGATAACCAAGTTTGGAACCTAGTTGATTTACCTGAAAGTAGTAAGACCATTAGATGTAAATGAGTTTTTAAGAAGAAAACTGACATGGATGGCAATATGCATACTTATAAACCACGGCTAGTAGCAAAAGGTTTCAGGCAGACTCAAAGTGTTGATTATGATGAGACTTTTTCTCTTGTAACCATGGTTAAATTCATTAGAATTCTAATTGTCATAGCCGTATATTTTGACTATGAGATATGGCAAATGGATGTCAAAATAGCTTTTCTAAGGAAAAGTTACTTGAGGACGTGTATATGATACAGCCTAAAGGGTTTGTTCATCCTAAGAATTTTAGGAAGTGTGCAAGCTTCAAAGATCCATTTATGGATTAAAGTAAGCTTCTCAGAGTTAGAATCTTCGTTTTGATGAAGCAATTAAGGAATTTGGTTTCATTAAAAATGAATACGAGCCTTGTGTATACAAGAAGGTAAGTGGGAGCGCGGTTGTTTTCTTGGTACTATATGTTGATGATATATTACTCATTCAAAATAACATCCCGACCTTGAGAGTGTCAAGTCTTGGTTGGGGAAGTGTTTCTCGATGAAGGACTTACAAGATACAGCCTACATCCTTGGGATTAAGATCTATAGGGATAGATCTAAAAGGTTGATCGATTTAAGTCAGAGTGCTTATATTAACAAGGTACTGGATAGGTTCAGTATGCAAGACTATAAAAGAGGATCGTTGCCGATATCTCATGGTATGAGTCTTTGCAAGACTCAATGTCATAAGACTAATGATGAACGAGAATGCATGAATAAGATTCCATATGCATCAACTATTAGATCTATTATGTATGTCATGTTATGCACTCGACCTGATGTATCATATGCTTTGAGCGCAACAAGCGAATATCAGTCTGATCCCGGTGACAGTTACTGGATAGCAGTAAAGAACATTCTTAAGTACTTGAGAATGACTAAAGAAGTGTTCTTGGTCTATGAAAGTTTAGAAGATGAGCGTGTTGTAAATGGTTACATAGATGCAAGTTTTCAAATTGATATAGATGACTTCAGATTGCAGTCTGGATATGTGTTTACTTTGAATGGAGGTGCAGTGAGCTGGAAACGTTCGAAACAAGACACCATAGCAGATTCTACAATAGAAACTGAGTATATTGCAGCGTTCGATGCGGCTAAGGAGGCGGTTTGGATAAAAAAGTTCATCTTCGAACTTGGTATGGTTTCGAGTATAGCTAACCCGTTTGCTTGTATTATGACAACAACGGGCGATATAGCATGAGCCAAGGATCCAATATCACACCATTGATCCAAACATATACTTATGCGTTTTCATCTCATTCGAGAAGTCATTGAGAGGGGAGACGTGAAGATTTGCAAAGTTCATACAGAAAACAATGTTACAGATCCTTTGAGAAAGGCTTTTCCACAAGCGAAACATGATGGTCATGTTAGATCATTAGGTATTAGATACATGAATGATTGGCCTAAGTGCAAGTGGGAGATGTTTGGGGCATGTGCCCTAAGTCAATCTACAAACATTGTTTATCTTATAATTTTAGTTAATAAAATTGAGGTTTTCATTTGCCCTTTTTATTATAAGTGATTGCATGTTTACCTTATAGTAAGATCCATAGGTATTTGTTGAAATATCATAAATGTCCCTAGTTGGTCATTATACTAGGAATTATAATGAATTAAGGCTAGTATAAATCTTGATTGATGGTCATGTGATGATCATGCGTACAGGGATACGAATCGAGATCATGAGTAATTATTATGGGAATAAAGTACTGGACCGGCCCGCTATTGGAACACCACATGGATTAAGTAGTAGGTGTTATTCATAATAGGTATATCATTAGTCCTTCGACTTGAGATTACCATAGACTTCAATATTAAGAGCATGGTTATTTTACACAATCAAACGTTGTCTTTAACCAAACGATATAGATATTGTGATTGGTTACCATGTGAATAATATATGAAGGTGTGTAATCAAGATAGAATTTGTCCCTCTCATATAGAGAGAGATATCAGTGAATCCCTTGATATGTTAGACTGTTAAATGGCCAAGTCCAAGTGAATTGATATGATCAATGTCATTTGGATGTTTTTCAGTCTACCTAAAGATCGAGACTAGTACGATTGAACATTAAGGGTGACTATCCATGCCTTATGTTTAACCAAAGGATATCACACGACAAAAGGATATGATATATGTTATTCATTAGGTTATATCGATTATGATATGCATGCTACTTGGATAGTCGTAATGTCTTGATTGAGACCGCTTATGACTTGTGTACCAAAATGGTTTTGGCTCACTAGCAATGTCGCATGAACCTATTGAATTGCACACAAAGAATGGCTTTGCGCAATTTCAATTTGTCCAAAGTAATAAATTTTATATGATAAAATTCATGTCATAAAAGCCCTTACGATTTGTTATATGATAACTTATTAATAGCGTTGTATGTGTAATTTGCTCAAACTACATAAATACAATAGTTGTAATACGAATAGGATTTTAAGTGAGAGCTTATCTACACATATAAATAGAGGTCGAAACCCTAAAACGAGATAAGATTTTTGTTTTTCAAATTTTGAGTTCTCTGGATTTTGG
The DNA here is from genome assembly GCA_039657325.1 of Stephania cephalantha. Classification (NCBI taxonomy): domain Eukaryota; kingdom Viridiplantae; phylum Streptophyta; class Magnoliopsida; order Ranunculales; family Menispermaceae; genus Stephania; species Stephania cephalantha. The sequence continues at coordinate 24,858,010 of CM077578.1, read as the reverse complement.
GAGAGAAAAAAAAACATTTTCTATCTCTATTGGGGCTACCACTCCAAATCATGGTCACCGTTTATGTGTGGATTTTCGATAAAGGACGCTTACTTGAGTTTCTTAGAGATCGAACAATCAAAGAAGGAAATCACTGATTAAGGTATGATTTAATTTTGTAGATCTAGTTTAGTGGGACTTATTTATAATCCTGTTGGGGTTTGTCAAAATTGTTTTGAATTTTTTGTTGCGTATGAACCCTAAAACCAAATAGGAAGGTATATTAAAACTCTTTAAATAAAAAGATTTAGCTCGCGTACAAGTAACTTAGTTGAGTTAAGTTTCTTTCCAACTATATGAAGCCCTATGGACTTTTGAAATACTAAATTCTACAAAAATAGAATGATCTATGCTTATTTGTGAATTCTTGAGTATAAAGAGAAATCATGAGATTGTACACTTGTTGCTTACACTTGCTACTTGAGTGTCGAGGTGAAATAAACTTGTGATTAGTGATAGTTTTGGTCGTGAACTACTTTTGAGTTTCGAAACTGAATTACATGTGTTGTTAACGCTATGTGTTTTGAAAATATTAGTTTTCGTAAAGAAAAACTCTTAAGTGAATTATTAACTTAATCTTATTTGAATTAAAGGATACTCCATGGACTATGTAAAATAAGTAAGTAAGTAAAACTAGTAAGAGTACTTAGTAGAATACACTTTTGCTCAGGACGTGAAAAAATTCTAAGTTTGGGGGTATTTGATAAGTGTTTAATTAGACTTGTATATAAGGCTAGTTTAATTGTATAATTGGACTAAATATCCCGGAATGAGCTCTAATTGATGGTATTTATTTATTTTCAGGTTTACAAGGTATAAAAGAGACAAATGAGTGATTTCATGATGAAATGAGGAGAAAAAGTACAAATACACACTTGACACTGTGGCATACACATTTGACCCCGTGGGAAGAAAACAAAAGATGTAGGCAAGGTGTGGACAATGCTTAAAGACAAAAAAAAATGTGCAAGAGAGTTGATGCAGTAGCGGTGCTGTGGGGATACACACACAGTCGGGATATTACACATAGGGCGCCAAGCCTACTATGAGTAGAAAATTCGCACACAAAGGTCGAAGTTGTGGCAGCACTATGGCATTACACACGCAGCGTGGATCACTTGCAAACAGCACTGGGAAATAGATATAGAAAATTATGGAGTTCTAGTTCGTTTGGAATATTTAATTAGGGTTTCTAATTATATTCTTATGAGTCTTAGAAGTATAAATAGGTATTAGAACGTGGTAAACTCACCCACTATCACCAATTAGCATACATTATAATAGTTTACAATAGATTAAGTTGTTTTATAGTATTGAGAAGTATTTTGGAAGAGAAGACAATGAAGACTCCACTTATAGTTATTCGGTATTATTTTTTATTTAATTGATGTTATTTGATTTAATCTTTGATTGCAATGAATACCATTATTTGTGTATTGATTTCAATGATGAGTGAGTAGTTTATTTATCTTAGTAATCAATGGATCTATGGTATGAATGATATGCTATAGGAAGTATGAATGGATTATAAAGTTAAAAAGTGCAATGGTTAGGGTTTGTACTGATTCTATACTTAATGCTATGAACATCTTGATCACGTGTTTGTTGATTAGAGGTTTTAGGAGTTATTATGGTCATTAGAGCTTTTAAGTCGGATATGGATAATACAACCATATAGATATATATATATATATATATATATATATATATATATATAACATCGATAGATAGCTATTGATTAGGGAGGCACGGATAGTAAACTTAAGTGGTTCTGAGTCTAAAGATTTGAAGCTTAATGCTATGTGAGACTTATGTTATTCACATTGATAGGTGGAGTTCTAGTTTGCACGTTAGGATCTTTTCCACCACAACAGTGGGTTAAAGTGAATATGAAGGAAATCGCTCTATTCTAATTGAGCATTGCACGCACCTAATGAAGAAGAAAGAAATATGAGATGAAAGCATAGTAATTTATTAACAATGTGAAGTTGTGAACTAAGAGTCTTCTCTATATAAGAGTACAAGTTAATTTACATTGTTTTATAGAATAGAGTAGTTTAATTAAGTCGATTAAAAAGGGATTTTCTTAACAATAGAGTGAACTTAACTAAGTGAACCGTGCCCAGATAAACCTTTCACAAAAGACGATATCCGTAATCAACTTTTGTTTATCACATTATTACTACAATTGAATCGTTATACTTGCGGTTACGATAAGTGACATTAGTGTTCTTTAATAGAACCTATTCAAAATGAAACAAGCCGAACGAATGGCTTTCCCCCATAAATTCAAAGGAAAGTTATAACTTAGTAGCATAGAATTAACCATCTATCCTGAAGTTATATTCTTCTTTTCCACTACACTTATTTTTTATGGTGTATAAGGTGTCGTGACTTGATGTATAATTTCATTAGTCTCAAGAAATTTTGTGATATCCTTGGAGCAATATTCACTACCTCTATTGGATCTTAGAGCTTTGATTTTCTTGTTATGTTGATTTTCAACTTCCAATTTGAAAACAAGAAAATTTTCAAAAAACTCATATTTGCTTTTCAAAAGATAAACATATGAATATTTAGAAAACTTATCGATAAAAGTGAGAAAATATTTGTTTCCTCCTAATGTAATATGATTTTTCAAGTCACATATGTCACTATGTATCAAATCAAGATTTTGAGAAAATCTTTGTATTGATTTGTGTTATTGTCTTGTGATCTTTGTTTGTGCACATATCTCACACTTAGTATCATGATCAATTTTAAAATCAGTAATGAGGTCTAACTTATGCATATTTCTAATGCAATGAAAATTAACATGGTCTTATCTACCATGTCATAATGACCATTAATCAATAATAGAAGAATATGAATCAATAATATAAGAAGAATAACTCAATGTTATTTCATTCAACTTTATCATACCATTACATGAGTATATGTTGCCAATAGGAACAACTCCCTTAGACAAGATAAACTTATCCGACTTATAGACAAGACGGAAACCTCTCTTATTAAGGGGTCATCGGATACAAGAATCTTACATATTTTGGGTACATAATAAACATTAATCAAATGTAAAACTTTTCCGATATAAGCTTGATATCCACTCTTCTTTTACCAACCACATTGGTGCGATTATTGTTTGCCATGCGCACTTCTTCACTAATGGCAAAATCTTCCTATGTCTTGAAAAGACTACAATCCTTGCAAATGTGTATGGTTGCACCGATATCTAGCCACCTCTAACTTCATTTGCAACCAAATTGGCTTGGCAAACTGTTGCAATGAGTTCCATGTCCATGTGATCCACATCATGACTTTCTTTAACTATTTCCTTATTCTTCAAGAATTTCTTCTTTGAATAACAATCCCGTGCATAGTGTCTTGGTTTGTCATAATAGTAACACTCCCATTTCTTACTTAAAAATATTTTCATTGGCATTTTCCTTGAATTTTAAATCATTCTTGGCTTTCAATTTCTTGGAATAGTGAGATTCCACTAAATTTGCATTTAAACCGGATTTAGAATTCAAGTCATCTCTAACCCTCTCTCTCTTTTTCAAGAGTCATCCTCAATTCGAATATGGTGTTCGAGGGATTCAAGAGTATAACTCCTCTACTCATGAATGAGTTTCTTCTTATTATAATTTCAATTAGTAGGCAATTTGGAAATAATTACACCCACTTTAAATTCTTCTTCAAAAGAAATTCTAGTTGTCTTACGATCACCAACGATCTTTTGCAAGTCATGTACTTATGTAAGTAATGACTTATCGTTGGCCATATTGAAAGCCGAGTAATTTGAAATTAAAAACTTACGATTGTTAGACTCTTCAAACGGTATTTGGTGTCCGGCACACTCTACAACTCCTTCGCCAACTCAATGGTTCGATACGTCGCATAGACATTGTCGGAGAACGCATTAAGTATGTAGCCCCGACAAAGATAGTCATCCACCTTCCTTGCGATACGTCGATCCACCACTTCGTTTGAAAAATGACATCACTTTCTCTTGCCATTGAGTAAAATTGTTGTCGTCGAACCTCTTAAGGTAGGTCAAATCATGATTCATGGTTTGTATAGAATGAGGAACGAACCCGACACTAGAATTGAGTTTGGAGGACAACAAAGAACCACCATTCCCATTTGTTTGTGCAATTCTGTCCAAAGTCAAAGAAGCCATTGATGGTAATAGTCTTGTCTAAAAATTTACTTGTGTTCAAGCATTATTCTTTCAAAAGTTCTTTAAAGAGTGTTCTTGGTTGGAGTTGTGTTACACACACATCATCCAACAACCATTAGAGACTTGATTGTATCCTAAAGGCAAGTTTCAATTTTTTTTATTGTGTATTCGCGACATCGACCAAAAGGGAGAAATCATGTCTAAAAGTAAGCGATCACGTGCCTCAAGTCTTTGTTTGGTGTTTCCATTCTCTTCTTGTTTTTTCTATCTGAAGTAAGTTTGTTCCAACAAGGTATTGAGAGCATCTCCAATGTAAATGTGGATTGCAAGAGAATGTGTGCTGATAGATATTTTTTAATAACTATTATTTTTTTATTTTTTACTTAAGTGGAGAGTTGTACTCATGACCTCTTACGCATCTCATCATAAATGCTTTGGCTTTAATAAATAGTTTTTATAATATATTATTTTTGGGTGCTCATGATAATAAATATTCTGCTCAACAAAAAAGGGTTTATAATTATCTTAAAAAAGGTTTTATATGTTTGTTTGAGTTTAAAAACGTTGCTACGACTCTTAATGAAAAAAAAAAAAAAAAAAAATTGCCATGGGAAGCTCCAAACACCCAAAACCGATGGAGTGAGAAAAATACTATCTTAAGATATAAAATAAAGTAAAATAAAATAAATACAAAATAATAGATTAACAATATAAAACGTAAAATATTAAAATCAATCATCAAACTAATAGAAACATAATTAAGAAAAATAAATTTGATATGCCATAAAATTACATATAACTAAAGAGAAAGATTTTATAATTATTAAAAAATAAATAAAACATTATTTACTTATATATGTTTGTAAGGATTTAACAACTATTGATTATTTTATCTTAGAATTATTAATTATTTTGAAAAGAAAAAAATAGTTATGCTTCACCAATAAAAAGTAACAATCGACATTGTGCATCGGAGAGTATTTTTAGACTTGAATGTCTACTTAAGCCACATCACGTGGACATTCTCTCCACGTTACTGACACCAATTCACGCCTGTTACCCTTAACAATCGATAATGATATAATAGATATGAATAAAACGAGTTTACAAATAATTAACAACATAATTTAACAACAAATAAAATAATCTAACCGGAGGCTTGCACAAAAGCAATGTCCTAAGACACAAATTTCTCTGAATTCGGTGATTGAATTTTCCTACAGAGACCTGCCCTTAGGATACAATCGGATGCCCTTCCGAAATAAAGTTCACCAATTCTGAAAGTCTGTCAAACTAATTTTGCTTCTCTCTCAAGTATTATGTATTTCAAGAATTCAGTAAATTTCCAGTGTTTCAATTCTACTTAAATAGAAGTTGATGCACTGGTTCAAAGCTTCGCAACTCTTTAATTTCGAAGCAAAAACCTTTTCGCATTACTAACAATCGCATCTGTTAATAACGTAACAAAATTAACTGTCACATTAATTAATTTCGAAATTACGAAATTAAAAAAAAAAAAAAACTCGAAAAATAAAAATTGATTTATATAAGGCCAAACAATCTAAGCCCCAAAAACCCTTTCGCATTATTAACAATCGCACCTGTTAACAACATAACAAAATTAATTGTCACATTAATTAACTTCGAAATTACGAAATTAAAAAAATAAAATAAACTCGAAAAATAAAATTGATTTCTATAAAGCCAAACAATCTAAGCCCCAAGGCCCTATCTTTGATATTTGAATATTATATATTTCATTACATATATATATACCCTATTACCCAATGCCACTTGGACACTATCCATTGAGTTTCTCTAAAGCAAAGATAAGAAGAAGGTATGTGTATATAAAGGGTTTGTACTCTTTTCAAGTGAGCAATGTGGGACTAAATATTTTCTATTCAAACTCTAACAACGCTTACAATCCACATTTATCATTAAAGATGAGAACTTGAAAGAAGATTCAAGGATTAAGAAAAAGTATTCAATGATAGCCTTAGCAAAGTTAATTAAATAGTAAGTTAAAAGGGTGGTTTTGTAATTTCGAAGATCATTTCTCTCTTTTTTTTTTGTATAAAAGGGAAAAAGTGGGGAAGTGTTTTCAAGGACTGACGGTATGGCTTTGTGAAGCCAGCGAGCGAAAAGGCTTGCCTAATGAGAAAAGTTTGCAAAGTATGGATATTATCATCTCCCGTGAACACATCTCGATGAGAATCTTGTGGGACTCTGTCCCCGAAAACGACATCACTTAATTACCCGAACGACAAACAACACAAACAATAATGAGAAAGGAGTGGACCGAGTGGTAGGTGACACACTTTACACAAACACATCTTGCTAAGTTTTTTCTACAACCCTCAAATTACACTATGGAAGATTTTTGACAAAAAAAGATTACACATGGAAAAAAACTTGAATCACAATAACGACAGCACAGCAAAATACTTGAATCACAATGGCCACTTAATTACAATTGAACGCACAAAGCCCTATAATGACGATGTTATACACCTTGAGATGTGTATGATGAATATAGAGCTCAGGTAAATCCAATGGTTTAATAACGCGTGTATTAAAAACTCATTCAATATTATTACAAGAAAAAAAAAACCCATTAAAAATGTATTCCTTCAATGACATCAAATCGTTCAAAATTACATGACTCGAAGCACATCTGATGATATGGAAATGACATCTATACAGTATACTTGTACATCGTTGATGTACAATTGATGTCATGAAGCCATTTTTGTATTTCTGAAGTACAACGCCCAATAATAAGTTGTGGATGATGATAATAACATGTGATAAATAGAAATGTGTGTATGCATCAGCTCGTATGTTCCAACGTTAACCGATTGGCGCACCATTATATGTTTTCAAATCTAAATTTGAGATAACAAACGATATATGAAAGTTGTGGTGGGATAACACACGTTCCTCTTTTTTTAATTATGGCAAAACTTATTTTTTAGTCTTTAAACTTTGAGTCTTTTATACTTTCAATCCCTTAACTTTCAAAAGTGCACATTTAGTCCTTCCATCGTTAAAGATAGTTAAATGTCGTTGATGTGGCAACTGAGAGTGCCACGTGGCTAGTTCATTTGCCACATAACCAGTTTTTTGTGTGAACCAGTGGTTTAAAAGTGAATCGAACCAAACCTAAATTTATCTCCCAAAAATCAACTCATCCCTTACCTCTCACTCGCATCTTGCAAGATACTCATCTATCTTGACCGAGTATTTATCTCCTCTCAAGTTCATCACCTATCTCTCTCTTACCGATTTCGTCTCGATCTCTTGTCGCTAGAATCATGCACACTTTTTGATTGCACAAACCCTTACGTCCCTCGCATCTCTCACAATTTGAGTATGCATTTAATATTGAAGAAAAACAAATTTACAAACTAAGCATTTATTGAAGCAAATACTCAATAATTCTGTTGAATTGATGGTTAAAATTTCAATGAAATTAAAGAAATCAAAGAATTTCAAGAATAAAAATAAAGAAATCAATGGATATATTTTGTTATATTTATTTGGTTCCACCATTATTAGGCAAGTGAAAGGTGTTGCTTATATATCATGATTCGAGCACTAATTAATAGTCTATGTTGAGATGATATGATCTTTGTGGGCTTTGTTCTGATCTTACATCACAACAGGCGCCTACAACAAATCCAGATTGAGCCACCTTCTATATCCTCCAAATCTGGAAACCGAAATCGTTAGAGCAAAAGCATAAATTGGGAGATTGTAAGTACTGTCACATACAACATCGACTCCAATAATGGAGCTACTGGTGCTTTTTTTTTTTTTTTTTTTGATGACTGGAGTAGTTGATTAATCATTGATTCAGTGATGAGAGAGAACCAACGCAGAGTGAACCAACGCGCGCGAGAGTGATTGAGAGAGACGTTCATGAGAGGAAAAGGAATAGAGAGCGAGAAACGAGAGAGGGAGAAATGAGTGTTTGGAAGAGGGAACGGTTTTATAATTTGAGAATAAATTTGGGTTTGGTCCAATTACCTTTTGAACCACCGTTTCACACAAAAAAATCAGTTATGTGGCAAATAAATCAGCCATGTGACATTTTTATTTGCCAAATCAACAGTTCTAACGGTGGAAGGAACAAATCTGCATTCTTATCAAAGTTGAAGGACAAAATGTGTACTTTTGAAAGTTGAAGGATTAAAAGCATAAATAACTCAAAATTCAAGGATCAAAAGACAAATTTTGCCTTAAATTATAAGTCTGAGTTTTAGTTTTAAAAATGAAAAAAATTAAAAATAATTTTTACAAGTGGATATGCCCTTGGGGTCCTTCCTTTTTGGAGTCCGATTTTATCGGGCAATGCTTCCATACCGTGATAATAATATAAAAAAATAGAGATTAGAAAAATAAAAAATGAAGAGAGAGAGAGAGAGAGGCTGTCTCGTGAAGAGCAGTAAGAGAAAAGCAGGAAAAGGAGAAACGCGAGACAACTACCAAGTCTCTCTCTCTCCTCTGTTCTGCTCTGTTCTTTCTTTCTCTCTCCTTCTTCCACGAATTTCTCTCTCTAAAACTCACATTCATTCCTTGCTTCTTCCTTTTATTTCACGAGATCCCCATCTCTCTCTCTCTCTCTCTCTCTCTCTCTAAATCTGTTTCTTCATTTCTTCAATGCATTTCATTAGTTACATAAGTCGCCATTGCTCCTGATCTCTAAAAACAGAGGCAAAACAGATCAACCCATTACAAGAAAACCAAAATCTCAGCTCACAAATGTCTCATTCAGCTAAACCCTTCTCGGAAATGCGTGTAGACGCCTTAACAGATCGATTGGACCACGCCCTCAGCTGCGACAAGCCAGATTTCAGAGAACTCGATCTGGGCTCCCCCGTTTCGCCTCTCCGCACCGCCCGCAGTGGTGCCGCGACGTCGGGACCTGGTGGAGCCGCCCCTGCTTCCACTAGCAGCAGCTCTAGCTCATCCGGGTCAGTCACTGGAAAAACCTTGACCTTGAATACTCTTTCCAAGAAATCGGATATTGTGGGCGGTGGAGAGGTATCTGGGTCGGCCGAGGGTAGTCCAACGGGGGCAGAGAGCACCAGATCCCCTGTTCCGCCGCGCAATTTCCGGCCCGGCCACGCGAGATCGAAGTCCGCCGGAGCGCCGCTGATCTTCTCCTCGTCGTCGTCGGCGGTGGTGAATTCCACTAATCACAATGGGCTTCCGACCGGGAACATTTGTCCGTCGGGGAAGATCGGGAAGACGAGCATGGCTCAGAAGAGTAGCTCTCGGAGCGATGTGTTGGGGTCTGGATTGGGGAATTACGGGCACGGGAGTATAATGCGGGCCGGCGGGGGAGCGACGGTGACGGCCGTCAAATCGGGTGCTGCAGGTTGCGAAGGGGCCGCGCTATTGACGGGTGGAGATCAGGGGAGGGTGCGGGCGATGAGTAGTTCGGATGCAGAGGAGGTGAAGAGAGCAGGAAATGAGCTGTACAAAAGAGGGCATTTTGCAGAAGCTCTGGTTTTGTATGATAGAGCGATTGCGCTGGTGCCGGAGAATGCCGCGTATCGGAGTAACAGAGCGGCAGCATTGACAGGGCTTGGGAGGTTCGGACAGGCGGTGCGGGAGTGTGAGGAGGCTGTGAGGTTGGATCCTGGATATGGCCGGGCGCATCAGAGATTGGCAGCTTTGCATCTTAGGTAAGTTTGAGAGATTTAGTCAAAGTGATTTGATTTTTTTCCTAGTTTAGAACTTGTTTGTGAGTCAATGTGATTGTAGTAGTAGTAGTAGTTGTTGCTGTTTTATTTTTTTTATTTTTTTTAATTTAATTACAATAAGAGTCCAGGCTCAGCGCTCTTGATTAATGCCGGGCTAATTCCACAGAGGTCAGGAGGGCACCTCTACTAATAACCCAGAGGTCAAAGGAGAAATTGTGAACCTGTCACCTCTCCTTAGTAGTACTAGAGCCATCTTCCAAACCACTACACCAAACCCTTTGGGGCTAGTAGTTGCTGTTGTTGATGATGAAGATGTAATTTTATTGGATCAAGGTCCTATACTAGTCTTTATTTTATTTGTTGTTTGTTTTGTCTTCGTTGCTTCTAAATCTTCTGTTGATCAACCAATGCAATCGACGTACTTGTGTACACGTTTTATATTCATTTCCTCTCTATTCTTTGTATGGTTTATGTAATCCAATGGTGTAAAGAAAAAGATGAATTCTTTGCCATGCATTTTGCCTTTTGACTGTATAGATTCCAATTTCGAATGTTTACATTGTTTGATTGATGATTCTGATGGTGTAAAATTCGGTCTCCACTATACTCTGCTGGATTATGTGATTTGCTTAGATTAGACTAAGAGAGTAGATCCACATTGTTCCATGGAATTATCATTTGAGTTGATGAATATTCTGATCCATGCATGGACAGGTTGGGGCGTGTTGAGAGTGCTCGAAACCACCTTTTTCTTCAAGGGCAGCAGCCAGATGCAACTGAATTGCAGAAGTTGATGACGGTGGAGAGGCATTTAAATAGATGCGCTGAAGCCCGGAAAATTGTTGATTGGAAGAGCACATTGAGAGAAGGCGATGCAACCATTGCTGCTGGTGCCGATGCTTCTCCTCAGGTAAACCACAAGCGGCCAAATCCAATCTACTTCTTGATCGAGATTATATATTTTGATGTATCAGGTTGACTAAATTAGGGGTGTTTGAATTTACAGCTATTTGCATGTAGAGCAGAAGCCCTACTTAAATTGCATCAACTTGAAGAAGCCGATTCAGCCCTTGCGAAAATACCCAAATTCGAGCCATTACCCCCTTCTTGCTTGCAAACCAAGATTTTTGGGATGCTCTCCGACGCATATCCATTCTTTGTCCGAGCACAGATTGAGATGGCATTGGGAAGGTGAGTTGTGTAATATAGAGTTCTCATACGAGAATTGTTCTATTTTGGAGTGTGTGAGTGATTGAGTTGCCTACAATGTGCAGGTTTGAGAATGCAGTCACTGCTGCTGAGAAGGCTGGACTTACTGATCCAAGAAACGTTGAAGTCGCGACTTTGCTGAACTGTGTTAGGTTGGTGAAAAGAGCCCGTTCACATGGTAATGAGCTCTTTAATGCTGGCAAGTTTGCCGAGGCATGTGTAGCTTATGGAGAAGGCTTGAAATTTGACCAGTCCAATCCTGTTCTATATTGCAATAGAGCGGCTTGCTGGTCTAAACTTGGACAATGGGAGAGATCCATTGAGGACTGTAATCAGGCTCTAAGGATCCAACCAAATTACACTAAGGCCCTGCTCCGTCGGGCTGCATCCAATGAAAAGGTAAATTGAGTTTTCTATTCTTTCAAATTTCAATTTGGTTTTCAAATATTCAAACAATGGAAGAAAATGAAGCAACGTGATAGTGGTTGATGAAGTAACTTGCTGTTACTTTTCCAGCTTCAAAGCCTTTTCATATTATTTGAAGATTTTCAATGTTATGATAAATAAAGTATAATGGAGTGGATGAGCTGATAAACTTGTTCCACATTCTTCTCGACTCACAGCTTGAGCGTTGGGTTGAATCTGTGAGGGACTATGAGGTCCTGAGGAAGGAACTTCCAGGGGACAATGAAGTTGCAGAAGCTTTGTTCCATGCCCAAGTGGCACTAAAAAATCCCGTGGGGAGGAAGTTTACAATTTGAAGTTCGGTGGAGAAGTAGAGGAAGTTTCAGGCTTGGATCAATTCAGGGCTGCAGTCTCTTCACCAGGTGAGCTTTGTCCTCTTGTTCATATATTGAAGTTTTTTCTATCATGCCACCTTGGTTTGAATCTTTGGATTCATTAGTACTTGCACACCATATGACATGAAACTTCTGGTTTCAGGCGTTTCAGTTATCCTCTTCAAAACGTCTTCAAACCCACAATGCAGGCTGATTTGCCCTTTTATGGATACTCTATGTACACGGTATCCATCTGTAAATTTTCTCAAGGTTAGAAAACCATTACAATTTACTTTGTAGCTCTCTTTTTGCTACATGGGAATAATAGAAACTTTTGCATCATTATTTTTATCTTATTTTTGGTTGAAGGTGGACGTGGAAGAGAGCATAGATGTAGCTAAGACAGAGAATGTGAGAATTGTTCCGACGTTCAAGATTTACAAGAATGGCAGCAGAGTAAAGGAAATGATCTGCCCCAGCCAACAGGTCTTGGAATACTCAATGAGGCATTACAGTCTCTAGTATGATGCCTTTTTCTTTCTTTTCTTTGGCTACCTTTATTTTCAATTTTCTCCTCTCAGTTCACCCAATCGACAACCTGATGAAAATTCACGACTGCCACCCTCTGCTCTTTCTCCATTCATACCAGAGTTACCAGTTAATTGCCAAAACATTGGCATAATTGCTTAGACCTATGCTTGAAGAAGTCAGAGATATATAGCTTTAGCAGTTTTTTAGGTTTCATTTATTCATTTAATTTTTATTGCTCTCTTAGGTTCTTAAATCTTTATTTCCACTTTTCGTGCTACCTTTCTTGCACAAGGTTCACTCTTCCTCATTCTTTCATCCCCAATTTCTTGCCTCGACAAAAAAAAAAAAAAAAAAAAAAAAAAAAAAAAAAGAACTGTTCATGTTCACCCTTTAGTGAGAGAAAAGAAAGGGAAAATTTAAAGAGGCCGGTAGAAGAGAGAGACAATGTAAATGCATGTATATGATATAGATATATAGAGTGAACAACAATGGAAGCTACGAGAGATCGGATTTCTGGTGGGTGCACTTTGGTTAGGGAGAGGAGAGGATTAATATGATTTTGTCATTCATGTTGTTTAATTTTGCTCTTTCATTTCATAAATAAGAATTTCATCAAATTATTTTTTCATCTGATTAGTTCTCATTCAATCACTTTCTTTTCTTTTTCAATTCCAATATCATTTCAATTATAAATGTATGAAGCCACTAGCATACCATGCATATATAATCTTCTAGGATAAAATTAAGGTTGTCTTTTTTTATCTTTTATGGACCAGTGTGCAAGAACAAGTACATGTTCTTTAATGGGAAGGTTCGCCTGGAAAAGTTGTTGAGGAGCATTCATTATTAGCAGTGGAGAGAACGGTTCCCTGTAATTAATTTCAAGGCTGGTTTCTTTGTACTTGTTAGGGACTTCGGTGAAGTTAGGAAATTAGTTGAGTAATGACTTGTGAGCCCGAAAATTGCATGTTGGTCCATTTTTTCTCTCTTCAATTCTCTTTAAAATGTGAATCAGCAGCAAGTCAACAACAAATCATCACTTACATTTGCCCTTCTTTCAAGGGCTATAACATTGCTACCCTTATCTCTCTGGCAATCATATGTATATAAAAGTCCATTTTGCTAACATGAGCCTTGTGGTGGTCCTTAAAAGAGGTTCATGGCCCTTAACTTTGATGGGGTGGTGCCATAGCCTTTAAGGTCACTGTGTCAGATGAGAGGGACTTGAGCCCACACCATCTCTTGGAAAGGGTTTGGGTGACATACATTTTTGATACGTACATTTGCTACCAAGTACCAATTCCGAAGTACTCCTTTGAACTTCACACATCTCGGGGCAAAAATAAAAAAACTAACGTCCACGCGAAGAACTTATGTATCAAATTTATGTTACCCAATTATTTTCCATTTTTCTCTTTATCTTAGTCTTTGTTGTATTCTTTTGTGAATCTAATAAATGTGTATTTGGAGTACGGCACCTCAATATATAAGCATGCATGTCTCTCTCTCACCTCTGTCTTGACTGGAAATCAGCTGTTAACAGGATGGATGCTTTAATTACTCTGATGACCCCCATATTCAAAAGCTGAAAAGAACAGTGATTTGGCCCTCTCATGGGTCTTGGGACTCCTAATTCCTGTTGTTCTGCCTGGAGACATGAATGTTATCATAATTACTAGTTGGTTTGGCTTGTTTGTGGATTTGAACTTTGAAGTGTTCATGTTTAATCTGTAAAGGTAAAGTTAGGTGGAGATCACCGAGTTAACTGTTACGTTCTTTAATTTATTTTTGAGTGAAAAGATTATATGGAATACATTTTTTTCTTTTAAGTTTGGAAGGGAGTACCCAAGGATGTAAATGGGGAGGGCAGGGAATGGGGACCCCATATCCATCCCATACCCGCTTAAGAATCCATCTCCACATCCCCGTATCCATTCCCATGCGGGGATGAATTTTCATCCTTATCCTTGTCTAATCCTCATGGGGATGTGGAATCTCCATGGGGAGAAATTTTCCGATTTCATTCTCATTTGGGGATCCTGCGGAGATTCTCGCAGAGAATATACTGTCGCGGGGAAATATTTCTCTCCACTTAGTTTTTTCATAAAAAATTATAAAACATAAGGTATAAAAAAACACAGGGTACTTATTACTTAGGGCTTCATAAAAAAATATGGGGTACTTAACGTTGTTTTTTAATAAGAATTTTTTTTTTGATCAAATTTAACTTGTTTTAGTGGAAAATCAAAACTTTAATGCACTTTTTTACATTCAATGTTTTCATTCCGATTTTTTCTCATTTGTAAAATATAAATATAATTGCAAACAACTCAAAACAAAAAATATAATTAATGTAGTTTGATAATCAAAATATTTATTTATTTAACTAAATAAGTTAAAATTTTACATCTCAATAGAGTTTATTTATTATGTGTATCACTACTATTTTAGGGGGGAAACAATAGAATATTATACATACATATAATATATAATCCTATATATGGTATGTATATAAGTATATAATTTATATATGAGGATCCCCGTGGATCTTTTCTAATGGGGATACCAGGGGGATCCCATGGGTAATCCTCGCAGGGACTACTAATGGAGATTCTCCATTGGGATCCCACGGATATATTTCTTCCCCATCCCTGTACTATACCCGAGCGGGTATGAAATTTTCTTCCCATTTTCACCTCCATCCTCACTTAAATTCTCCATTTCCGTCCCCGTTGCGGAATCCCTGTCTCCTGTGGGGACTCCTCGCCCGACTTGCATCCCTAGAGCACCCACACGTCCCTAACCCTTCTCTTTTGGCAAGTGATCTCTCGCCCATCTCACCAGAGATGCTTTCGCTAGAGTATCATTAATTTTAATCTTCATATATAGACAAATCTTTAGGCTTATGGCAGCGTTTCAAAGGAAGTTAATTACTAATAGTTGGTCGGCACAACAAAAAGTGGGTTGTTGTCCCTTAACTAATGACTTGAGTTTGAGTCTTGAGAAGGAAAACATCAACGTTGGGAGCACCCCCTCTCCCCCCCCCCAACTATAAGGCGCACGATTCGGGCGAACTCGAAGTAGTCAGTTAATCAATCTAGATATTAAGTAGTTTAAACAAAAAAAAAGTAGGGCTTTATGCACCCCACACAATGATCAGGGCACCCAACAAAAAATTTTAAAAATGGGGTTGGAAGGAAATGTCAAAAATGTCATCCCAAACCCAACCAGTTCACTCACGTTCGAACTCTTCTTTCTCGCGTACCCCACCTTCATACAACCACCAAATTTCTCTCAAGTGAAATAAATCCCTCGACTGCTGGTGTAACGGCCCGAAAATTTGACTTGTGCCACGTGCCAAGTCAATGTCGTATGTGGGACCCACTCATCGAATACGTATGTCCGAATCTTGAGTGGAAAAACGTATACGCGGAGAATTCGGGGAGCCGAAACATGAACGGGGACGCGCCTCGAGTCGCGTGCCAACGTGGGACCGAGATAATGGTTTTAGGTGGGTTTAAAAGGTACACTTTGGATACGCATCGTGATGCGTGTAGAAGCGATATCGAGATTTTGTAATGAGGCGGGTTGGTGCCTCGAGATGCGCGATGTTGTTTGCCTCGATGACACTTTTGGTCTGAAAGTAAAAGAGAAAGGAAATAAATAAATAAATATATATATATATATATATATATATATATATATATATATATATATATATATGTATAAAATGTGAAAAAAAAAAAAAAAAAGGATAAGATCAAAAGAGAGAGAGATCGTGAGGTGAGGGAGAGAAAGAGAGCTAAAGAGAGAGGGAAGATCCGGCGAGCAGTGAGCGCGCCGGAGCTCGCGGACGGCGGTTCCGCACCCGGAGGTGGCGCGGTGCGGAGCGACGACCGGGAGCAGTGCGGGGTGGCGGTGATCGCGCAAGGCAGCAGCAGGGTCGCGACAGGCGGTGGCTGCGCGGTGGGGATGGCGGCCAGCGGCGGTCGGCAGCGGCAGCACCAGCACGGGCGCGGCGTGGACGGCCAGTGTCCCAGCAGCGGCGGTGTGGCGGCGCGAGCTGCGGTGTGGCGGCGCGAGCTGCGGCTCGCGGACGAGCGGATCAGCGAAGTGCTCCAGCAGCAGCGCCGGGGGATCCAGCAGCGCGACGCCGGCGAAGGACGGCGGCCGGCGAGCGGAGGCGCCGGCGATCGGCGACCGGCAGCGCGCCGGCGAAGGCTGCGCGGCAGCGACAGCGTGGCTGCGACGCGGTGAACGGCGCGGTGGTGGCGGCGTTGTCGCCGGTCGGATGCGCGATTTTGACGAAATCGCGACGACGCGATGGAGGTGATGTGTATTTAACCAAACTGAGTTGTGATTTGAATGATTTGAAGTAAAATAGGCCTAAAATATCTAAATGGACACTAGGGACTTAGGAGTCGGGTGTCGGGTGCGCAAATCGAGACGCGAACAAGTCGTTTTGAGGTTCGCGATTTCTCGAGGTAAGTAAACCAGTTAGGGACTTATACATTATTTCATTTCCCTCCATTGGCTGTTGTTGTTTACTATTTTGTGATAGCTTCATTTCACTTTATCGAATATTGTTGTGCTATCTTTGGAATTGTTATTGATTGAGTGGGTCAATTGGCAAGCGAGTCATGGTTACTGTTTATCTGCGATATGAGCTCTTATCTGGATGCCGTCAATATCTCCCAATTGAGTGTACGTTGGGGGCTCTTATCCGGATCTGTGGATATCTCATAGTCGCAAGGTTAGGGCTGGGAGGCATGGGTCTCGTCCTAAACCCGAGTCTGCTGGGATTTTGCCGCGACTCAACGACCTTTTGGTCGGACTCCTTGCTATTTGGCCTCACTCATCGATTGTTTTGTTACAATGTTGTATATTCATGCATTCTATGTTCCTTTATTTCTACTTGCATGAATTCTCTTGTTTGGTTTTGCGAAATGTTGTATATATGTCATACCGAATTTACTTACCTGGGCTCGTCATTCTTATGTTTGATTGAGTGCGAGCGCATGACAAGCACGAGAGGGGAAGCTCCATAGTTAGGTTAATTTTTGTATATCTTGTATTTACTCTCTCTCAGATGTGATACATTTATCTTTGGGTTCTACAACTAGGTTGCCTAACCCTTTTACCATTATTGTTGAGTTACTTTAAGTAATTGCTTCCGCTATATTTGTAAAATTTGACAAATACTTATAACTCAACTTAAAAATTGTGACTTTACGTATAATGAAGGATTGGAAGGCTGACTAGGTCCACGTTGACCTTGCGAGACTGGCTCGAGGGTCCACGTGGGCTTAGGCCGGGCGGTGCCCAGTTTGTGGGAAATTGGGGCCGTCACAGTTGGTATCAGAGCCAGGTTTTAAATACTCGACTCTTGATTTAAATCACAAGCAATGGAGACGCAAATCAGCGGAAGTTAGGAACCCTGAACTTAGAGTGGAACCGTATGATCCTGACTGAATTCTTCGTTGGGAAGTGAGGAGAGTTGAGGATATATGAGCTATTTGATGTGTTGTATTATACTACTATCGATAGAGATACGATATTCACTCTTGTGTATCGCGTGAGACGTGATGAGTAAAATGAAAAGATTGATGATAAATTTATCGGATTCAGAGGCGAAATACTACGCCCACTAGTATTACGAGTTGCGGGTGTGCGCACTGGTACTAGTGGGGGTACGTAGATGGTGTGGGTGAGTGCACCCATACTGCCTTGGAGACGCCAGGGGCTGTTACGAGTTGCGGTTCTGCGCACTGGCAGTGCCCTGGGCCTTCACGTAATTGGAGACGCCAGGGGCTGTTACGAGTTGCAGTTCTGCGCACTGGCAGTGCCCTGGGCCTTCGCATAATTGGAGACGCCAGGGGCTATTACGAGTTGCGGTTCTGCGCACTGGCAGTGCCCTGGGCCTTCACATAAAAGGTATTTAGGATTTGGTTGTGTAGTTTAATATTTTTTTTAAGAACTCGAGAAATTTGAGGGTCTTAGATGGAATGTAAACGCCAAAGTGGATTTGTAAAGTATGCGAAATTGATTTTGAATATTGAATTGGAGTTCAAATATTAATAGTCAAATTGTATTTACTTAATAGAAAAAAAAAAGACGAAGAGCAGACTCTAAGGGAGCAAAGTGTTGAGATGACTTCAGAGCTAACGATTTCATCATGTACGGACTCCTTAGTTTTGACGAAAGTTTTGGAGTAGTAGTGTTAGATCAGAAGCCTAAGTAACTCCACTTGAGTGACACTAAACATTTATAGTCTCAGGGTTGGTGAAGTCGACCACCACCTTTAGGGACTTGTAAATGAATTTAGTGTTACGAGTTGAGGTAGAGTCTGCAAATCGTTCTAGAAGTTAGTGGCCACTTAAGTATTAATCCTACGAGATTATAAATCTTAAGATTTCTCATATTTAGAATTGATGAAGATATGCCAGTAAGCGTACTTAAGGGAATTCTCGTGTAAGTAGTGCATGTTGTAAAAAATGTATTCGATATGGTATATTTGTTGTGTTGTAATATATATACGATATCGAGGATTAAATGGCTATGGAAAGTGCGACGACGTTTGATTTGGATTTATGAATGATCGTGAGGATGCGATTCGCGATTTGCAATCTTGATGAGTTGCATACATCGCACTACCAACAAGCTGCAGGAGATTTTTCGATTGTTAAGGGCACAGTTACACCGTCTTCGTCTACGTCAATAGTGCTAGTTATTCGAGTGAACGTGTTTTCATAGTTCACAACCCACTGAAACATTTCCGATTCGGGTAGGACTGCGATGACCAGAGGTAACACACGTTCGAGCGAGATAGTACCTTCTATACGAGACACGGTGAGGATACGCCGAGCACGTGGATTGATACGGGTGTTAGGGCTACAGCGGAGGCGAGGCAGACTCGTGAGTTTCGGAGGCATCATCCAGAGAAGTTCCATGGGGGTACTAACCTCGAGGCTGCAGAGGAGTATATGAGGAGCCACGAGAAGATACATGATGTACTGGCCATACCAGCGCAAATGCAGCCGAGTATTTCATCATCTCCACTAGTCAGCGAGGTAGATGTCTTGTGGCGTACTACGAGGTGTCGATGGGGAACAGTCCGTAACCTGAAGAGGACTGAGTTTCAGACCACTCGATAGATGGCCGGAGAGTCAGTTGTAGTACATGGATCGGTATATACGCCTGATGAAGTATGCTGGGGGTGCGGCTGACACGGACAACGACCAAGTTTACTACGTCATGCACGTTGATTGGTTGTTGGGAGACGACGGCCGAGCACGGTACATGAGGCTTTAGCGAGAGCTTTTGGGAGCACACGCGTCGATGCGGTCGCATATCGACATCGTTATAGTCAGTGCGAGGGTCAAGAGATGATCGAAGAAAAAAGAGATCGCGCTAAGAGCGTAGGATCTATTGCGTTACCACCATATGCGGCGTATACTACACCAGTGTTAGTTAGTCCAGCGCAGAATACAACAGCCAGCACCGTCAGATCCTCAGCATCAGTACCATCAAAGGGTTGATGGCGAGGCGATGGCGAGACGAGGGTCGAGAGATCCGATCGAGTGCACGACGAGGGACAGACAATCTAGTCATGCACAGGGACAAAGACATGGACATGTTCCATCGGGATAAAGATTTCAACGTATCTGGTTAGGAGTGTGGACAGCCATGTCTTCACCAGTGACCAGTAGGTGTTCACAGCAGCGGGCAGCACAAACAGAGCTATGAGCAGATTCACGATATTGCCGCGCCAGGTCCGATTATCGTACCCTGATAGAGGGTATAAGTTGGGTTGCGACCCACTCGAACAGGGAGACTAACGGGCAGTCAGAGAGCTTGATTTATATTCTCGCGGGACATACAACATATATACGTATGTTAGTGACGGTGGATCATGACATTTAACTGTTCAGTTGTATTCCAATATATGTTGCGAGGATGTTTCCCTGGCATATATTGGTGTGTTCTTTGCTTGGAGGTCTCAGAGGAGCCCAGCTCGTCACGGAGGAGCCCAGCTTGTCGCGGAGGAGCCCAGCCCCACAGAGTAAGATGGGGATATGGCCTTGAGCGAGTATGGCCTTGAGTTTTCATTCCTAAAACACCATTATTCTTTGAGAATTGCTTCAATTTCGAGGACGAAATTCTAATTCGTTGGGAAGAGTGTAACGGCCCGAAAATTTGACTTGTGCCACGTGCCAAGTCAATGTCGTATGTGGGACTCACTCATCGAATACGTATGTCTGAATCTTGAGTGGAAAAACGTATACGCGGAGAATTCGGGGAGCCGAAACATGAACGGGGACGCGCCTCGAGTCACATGCCAAAGTGGGACCGAGATAGTGGTTTTAGGAGGGTTTAAAAGGTACACTGGATACGCATCGTGATGCGTGTAAGCGCGAGTATTGAGATTTTGAAATGAGGTGAGTTGGTGCCTCGAGATGCGCGCCATTTTGTTGTTTGCCTCGAGGACACTTTTGGTACGAAAGTAAAAGAGAAAGGAAATAAATATATATATATAAATGTGATAAAAGAAAAAAAAAGAAGGATAAGATCAAAAGAGAGAGATCGTGAGGTGAGGGAGAGAAAGAGAGAGAAAGCTAAAGAAAGAGATGGAAGATCCGGCGAGCGATGAGCGCGCGAGCTCGCGGACGGCGATTCGCACCGGAGGAGGTGGCGCGGTGCGGATCGCCACCAAGCAGTGCGGGGTGGCGGTGAACGCGCAAGCAAAGCAGCAGAGTCGCGCGAGCGGTGGCTGCGCGGTGGGGATGGCGCGCTGCGGTCGGCGCGCGCAGCGGCAACCGGCCTGAAAGCTGGAGGCGGTGCGGACGACCGGTGTCCCAGCAGCGAAATAGCGGCGGTGTGGCGGCGCGAGCTGCGGCTCGCATGAACAGCGGATCGGCGCATGAATGCTGAGTGCTCAGCAGCAGCCGCCGGGGATCAGCAGCAATGACATCAGCGCGAGGGCAGCGGCCGTGAGCAGCAGCGCGATCAAGCGCGCGGCGATCAATGCGCTAAGCAGAAAGCTAGCATGCAGCAATGACAGCGCGGCTGCGACGCTTGTGAAAGCAGCGCTTGATGGCGCGTTGTCGCATGGTCGGATGCGCGATTTTGACGAAATCGCGACGACGCGATGGATGTGATGTGTATTTCACCAAACTGAGTTGTGATTTGAATGATTTGAAGTAAAATAGGCCTAAAATGTCTAAATGGACACCAGGGACTTAGGAGTCGGGTGTCGGGTGGGCAAATCGAGACGCGAACAAGAAGTTTTGAGGTTCGCGATTTCTCGAGGTAAGTAAACCAGTTAGGGACTTATACAATATTTTATTTCACTCCATTGGCTATTGTTCAATGCTTTGTGAATATTGTTGTTGCTCAGTTTACTCTGAGTTTTGTTGTTCATTGCTTTTATAGCTATCATTGGAATTTTTGTTGGTTGAGTGGTCCATTGGCAAGTGAGTCATAGTTCTTGTTATCTGCGATATGAGAGTGTTAGGGGTGGGAGCGGGTGTCTCGTCTAAACTCGAGTCTATTTGGGCTTTTGCGCGACTCAACGACCTTTGGTCGGGACTCCTTGTTGTTTGTTTTGTTTGTATTAGGGCTCTCGCTTATCGATTGATTTGTTGATTGAATTGTTTAAAGTTTGTATATTCATGCATTATATGTTCCTTTCTTTCTACTTGCATGAATTCTCTTGTTTGGTTATTGCGAAATGTTGTATATATGTCCTACTAGATTTACTTACCTAGGCTCGTCATTCTTATGTTTGGTGAGTGCGAGCCATGCAACGAAGCAGAGGGAAGCTCCATAGTTAGGTGAATTTTTGTATATCTTGTATTTACTCTCCTCCAGATGTGATACATTTATGTTGGGTTCCACAACTAGGTTGCCTAACCCTTTTACCATTATTGTTGAGTTACTTTAAGTAATTGCTTCCGCTCTATTTGTAAAACTTGACAAATACTTATAACTCAACTTAAAAATTGTGACTTTACGTATAATGAAGGATTGGAAGGCATACTAGGTCCGCGTTGACCTTGCGAGACTGGCTCGGGGGTCCACGTGGGCTTAGGCCGGGCGGTGCCCAGTTTGTGGGAAATTGGGGCCGTCACAGCTGGAGTGCGAGTTTGTCGATCAAAGGGGCTTCTGGACATTGTAAGTATGTTGTTTCTGATTTTTTGGCGGTTGTATGAATTTGATTGTTCATTTTTGACGAGAAAATAAAGTGGGTTTTGTATCGTAGGGTTTGTTAGATTCGGTATGTTTGCATTACAGTTAACTTATAATGGGTGAAAAGAAGAAATGGGAGGCGAACGTAGAACAAGATAAGGTTTGTTTTCTCCATTTTTATGTATTTTTTCATATTTCAAACTATATAGGAGACGCGAAGTGATTGGCCACACAAGGCCGAGACACTACATAGGGTATCGGTTGTATGTAGCCAACACTCATGCATGAGTATCAAACTAATACAACCGAAACCTTGTAGGTACTTTATTTCGATAGTCACGATCAGTGGGTACTGAGACTTGATGCATGGTCTCAACTCTTTGTGTCATTGTCTCCTCCAAGTGCATAATCTTATCCGTCTAAGCAGATACAAATCTTTCCTTGAACTCCCCAACCCAATTCTTCTTCAAGTACTCGACCAACCCTTTCACATCGCCATAATCATATCGTATATTATTATACCTACGGTCAAGTCTTAGTACCCACTGATGCAACATGGCTTTATGGGCCATTTGTATCGTCATTTGCAGGGTTATATCTTCCAAGCAGCACTCAAGTTGATTTGTGAAAAGGTTGAGTGTGTAGAAGATGGCGAGACCGACCAATTTCTTTGTGGTTGTGATATATGCTATATACACGGTCTTCCTTGTGCATATGAGTTTAATGTATATCTTTTGGCTAGTTCACCTATACCACTTGAGGACAAACACACTCCTTGGCAGAAGTCGAGTTTGATGCCTAAGCAATTTGGTGGTCGGGCTTACTATAACTTCAATGACGAGATCTAGAGAGTCATTGATAAGTTTGGAAGTTGTGAGATGAGGATGCCTATGTGAGGATCATTCAATAGTTGAGAGAGATTAGTAATCCTTCCTCAAGAGGAAGACAAAAGGATATTGAGCATCAACATCTCTAGGACATCTGAGAAATCTAGTGCAAGAACCAACAAAGGGAGTAAAAAAACACTTAAAAGGAAGCCCAAGGAAAACGAAACATCTATGATAAGACTTTCTTGTGGTTTTGAATATGTGCCTGGTTACGAGGAGTTCGCGTGTTCGCGAAAGAAAGCAAAGGTCATATGTTGCTAAAATATCTTGAACCCATAGAGCTTCATTAGGTATTTATAAGGATGGGTTCACCTCTAGCATTCAACAGATCGGGTTCCATATATCGAGAGTACCATTGACGTGGCTAGCGATGGTCACTGTGGATTCTGGTTTATTGCTGCCAGCCTCGGTCTACTCGATAGAGATGTTGGAGGACAATTAGAGAAGGCCTTCTTCATGAATTGGAAAAAACACATTCTATGGGGTAAAGTTATAGGCAACGACTATGGAACCATAAGGAATTGCGTAGATTGAAATGACGTTCGAGAGGTTGGATGGTACAAGTGGACGACTCTTCTCGATATGGGTATAATTGCAAGCACTTTTAATATCATGTTAGTGAACGCCTCAAGTGGAAATTGCTTGACTTATCTTCCTTTGCGTAATTCACCATCGTCAACCTTTAGGGAGCAGATTATCATTGACATCACAAACGTCAACAACATTCATTGGGTTAGTGTAAGTTTCCTATAATTTCATTTAATTGGTATTCTTATTATTTTTTCTTTACAACTTCCTAACGATAACAACTTATTCTCTAAGTGATTTTTGCAATTGATAGGAGAAGTTCAAAGATGATGCACCCCTCATTCCCATTTTCCTATTATGGAACACCTTTGTGGACAGTGATGCTAAGGGGTAGGATATGCAATTCCGCTTCTCAGCAAGGCACGACTGATGTAATAGACTTAAGTGAACCTTAGCTTTTATAAGAACTTTGAAAGGATTTTTTGAATGACTTGTATACTTGTGCATTTTGAAAAACACTATAATGTATTATATATTATACTTGTTCGTTTTGGAACTTTTTTTTGTATACATGTTCATTTTGTATCTATCCATATTATATTAAAGGTTGTTGATATCCACAGTACATTGTGTTACGTATTGCATTAGTTCTAATTGTTTAAAACCTTGGATTCTGCTAAATTTTGAGAAAAAAATAACGTTTCGGTCACGCAAGTTCGACACCTATTTAATCCTGTCGGACATGCATGACCGAGACAAAAAACACAGTCTCGGTGATAGAGGACCGAAAGTATGGTGTACATGACGGTCTTGCATAACCGACCATTGGTATACGTCAGTTTTTATTATGGGTGCCCTAATAGTTATTGGGGTGCTTTGAGAAGGACTTGGGTGCCCTGGTTTAATTTAGGATTATATCTGTCCCGGTCTCTTTATAACGATACTTTACAGTAGGTCTCGGCACTACGCCTACCGACTTGCTATTGTAATGTCTCGCTATGGTGCGGCCGACAATAAAGGCTTGTTTTATGACATGGTCGACATGGCCAAAAATTTTGAAATCACACAACTGCGGTCATGGGTCCGAACTAGTGAGACCTACTCGGTCCTGCAGGTTCAAAACTAATAGTGTGGTCTCAGACTTGCGGGACTGAGACCCTTCCTATATTGAAAATGTTAATTTTATGGCAAAAAAAAAAAACGCAAATAACATAAAATCCACAACAATGTCATTCACACAAATGATACAACTACACAACCATAATTAATGGGTACAACAAACTTTATTTATAAAAAACACATACAATTAACATAAAATCTACAATATTCTCAATTCAAGTACAAATGAAAATAAAGTTCATATAGTCACAATGTATTTGAGTTCATACAGCTGAACTCTTGCTTTTCTTCCCCTTCTGTGAGTGGTATGTGTCGCCGTGCATGCGCTTGGTCTTGAAAATTTGTGAGGCACTTGGAATAGACGCTTGATTAGAACCTTTGTCGTATTGGGAATCTCTTGTTGGTGCAGTTGTGGACGTCGTGGTGGTGTTTTGTGGTGGCTGTGGTGGTGGTCGTACCAGTGGCAAAACCTCTGACCATCAAATATTCAAACACTTCATTCACCATTTTCTGTGCAGCCTCAATTTTGATCGTCCTCGCTAGTAAGTCTATCCATGCCAATACGGTGTCTAAGGCTCACCTGCTATGCTGTTGACAACAAGAGACACACAATAAAATATCAGAACAAAATAAAAAACTCTATATAACTTTGAAACTTGAAATATAAGCTTAAATTTTACCTCTATAAGCTCATAGTCGCAACATGATATCGACCACGCTTTCGTTGTACATTAAGTTCTCGATGGCAGGATGCGAAACTCGTACAAACCAGGGAAGGTAATCTGGTGTAGCTGTGAACTTGAACCACGCTTTCTCGCCACGGATTTCAAGGGAGAGTAAGTGGTTACGCTACCTTTCTCAATTTTCTAGTTAGAAGTCGTACTTAACTGAATATTTTGGTGCAGAAGGTTTTGGACAGCTTCGAGAGGACGGTAAGAAGGGTCAAGTATCCTTTGGGCATGGCCAAGCTGCCTTAGGAACCGCTCCGGATGGTATGGCTCCACAATCTCCATGTACTTAATGGTGCAAGAATAGAAGGCCACCTGCTGAGCGATACCCTAGGGTCTGACCTCCACGTATGGATCCCAAGTCACCTACATCAACTAAATGAACACATTATAATCAAGACATGAACTTTGCAAGTGAATAAGTAACGATAGCAACCCACCTCACTAGGTTGCAACCTATCCAGTGTCCTTTGAATAGAAACTAGCTTATTAACGTTAGCAACAATATCGTGTTTCTGTATCCACTTAGAAATACGTGGTTTGATGTGGTCGATGTATTTCGCGTTCGGCGCAGGGAGCTGCTGGGATTTAAAGTGCTCGTACACCCATTCCTATATAACAAAAACAGAAATCACAACAAGTAAGCATTACAAGTACATAATTCAAAAATCGCATTTGAAACATGTAAAGAAAGGCGGATTGAGTTTGTACCTCGAGCAAGGTCAAATGCCCTGCGATATGTGAAACCTCTACCCTAGTTGGCGCCCAAGGTGAGGTAAAGGTACACCAACGTAGCTGCACCCCATACATAACTTCCAACCTTATCCAAACTTTCCAAAACCTTGAGCAAGGCAATGGAGACTTGTAATCCACTTTTATCGGCAAAAAAATGCACGATAAGAGGTACAACAAATATGCACGTGCAGTTCATTCCACCTTCGGGTAAGAGCTTGGCTTGGATATAGGGCACCATATACTCTTCAACCAACACTTCCTAATCATGAGCCCTCTCGTGAAGTTTACCTCTTCCTCAGCGTCTTCAACAGTAATCCCGAGGAGCTTGAAAACTAAGTTGATTGCCTCCATGCGAGACTCCTCAGTGTACCTCGAAAATTTTTTCACCGCTACCATTTTTTCGGTCACCGGGATATTTAAAAGGACATTCACATCCTCCAAGGTGATGAACATTTCACCGAACAACAAAGGAAATATATTCGTCTCCATTTGCAACTTTGTCAAAAAATACGAAAATGAGCTTCTTATTGCCATTAGATAAGAGAAATCTATGAGTGGCATCAACTTTGGACCTCGAATGATCCTCTACAGGCCCTCGTATCGAGGTGGCAAGGCGCAAGTCCCACTCAAGTAATTGAGCCCTGTGGTTATCCACTTAAGCAATGAGCTATCTTTGCAAAAAAGAAAAGAAAGTCACAACTTAGAATGATGTGTAGCATGCCTAATCATTTGTAGAAAAGCGAGTTTGGAAAGATAAATATACCTCATTGTTCCAAATCATTTGCCGCAATATAATTTTGGAAGCTATTTAGCAATGATTGGTCGATAAGATCATCGAGTAAAAGAGCGGATGGATCATTTTCGCTCTCCTCTATATTCCCACCGGTTGCACCACTACTACACTCGGGAACGGGGCGTTGGGTGTGGTACTCTATTTTCTTATTCATTTGGGCCCTAGTCACTAGACTCGGATGACTCAAATATCACCCCCACTCTCATCACGACCAATACGTAGGTACCGCTCGTGGGGCGTGATGCTTCATCTTATACACCATCTCCCCTAGGAAAGCATGCATGTGCAACCTTCTTCTTCGTAGCCTTTCTTTTCTCCTTCCGATACGAGGTTGTTTGTGATTTTCTCCCACCGCGAGTATCCAAAGTACCCGCCGCTCATTCCGTTCTCGAAGACTTCCGTAAACTCGTTCCCTACTACGGGCCATATACGTTAAGCATAGACATAAATAGTGCATTAGAATCATGTTAATAAACACAAAAAATATGACACTTTACAAAGTTTTGGTCCCATAGGTTCGATAATGTACCACATGTCTTAGTGACTCACCATTGAGAACTTGGGGGTTGTCTCAATTAGTCACCTCGGAGACTCTTCAACACATGTCTCGATCACTAATACCTGTGTCAAACCGTAATAACAACATTCTACTATACTCGGTGGGGTAATACTGAAACAATATGTACTATCACGGTACCTTGGAATCGAGACTGCATGGCCTATCTCGGTTGTATACTACCGACTGGGTTCGAGGTCCTACAGTTAAAAGTTTCATTTTGGTTTGAACGATACTTCCTTTATTGTCTCGGCAGTGGAAAATCAAGACAATAAAACACGACACTGACCTGTGTGATCGACACTTACGGGTTTGGAAAACAAACCCTACATTCCTACAACAAACCAAACGTCTATGCAAAACAGCCAAATAAAATCCAAATTCATAGAAAATAATTACTAACCTTCTTGTGATCTCTGAAATGACAACACTAACCTCCAGTACCTTATCCAAGGACATTCACACAATGTGCCCTCATCCTCGACAGCAAATCGATTCAACGAACTTAAGGAACCCACCAAACAACAGATTCGATCTTCAAGTCAAAGGGAGTGCGTGGATTGTTAGCTATATAAACGAAACAAGGGCTTGGGGGCAAGAGTCTCAATTCGGTTTCGGTGTTTTTGGGGTGGGGTGCTCGTTTTTGAACCTAGGGGCAATTTGGTAAACTTCACGGGGTGCCCTGAGACATTGATTGAATGCCCTAATCATCATGGTGCCCTGAGAAAGAGCCGAGGTGCACATAGCCGCACTAAAAACAAGGATGTAAATTTGCAAGAAAGATTGTGTGACATACTTGTGATACATGCATTTCCTGCCTGCATGATTGTTGGGGTGTCCTTTGGCTGTGTATCAAAACGACACACATATTTCGATGTATGTTTAATTGGAAAGCGACAACGATGTGAAATATATGTGCATAAACAACAGTTTGTCACCAGCCCATTCGTATAGGTTAGATGGGCAGTGCTACATGTACATCATCCAACGGACCTCAGAATGCATGTTGCGCTCTGACAGCCGTGTGATGCGCCTCGGGGAATTCGCATGCGTCACATCCCGAGGTGCGTAGCACGGCGCATCAAAACGCGATGTGCATTTTCCTACGTTAGATATATTAACACCTACATTGGTTACTTGGTTCTTTTTACTTTTTTCTTAAAAAAAAAATTATTATAAAATTGAAGCTTAATGAAGATTTTTTTTTTGATTAACCTTCAATTGTATAACATAAAATCTAGGAAAAGAAACAAGACCAATTAGAACAATGTCATATATCTCTAAGAATCTGCCCAATTAAGCAAATTGATTTAATCTTAATTAATTAAAATGGAACAATTAATATATCTAACCTCTCTTTGACAAAAAAAAGTGCATCAGTTCATTCTTTCTTATTTCTTATAACAACGTTGGACAACACAAATTAATAAAACAATATCAAACATTATATATATAATATAATATATAGTAATATAATAAGCACCAACTATGAAAGATTCCGTTACTTGAAAGTTCAAATTTGCCCTTTAGAATTTCGATTTCATGCTTCTTCCCATTCTAAAATTTTGATTTCAATGCTTCTCGATTTTTATTTATTTTTTTATTTATTTTTATTTTTTTGTTTCTAATTAATAACGCTAACGACAACGAGCATCTATAAGTTTATTAAATAGGAAACCATAGGTCAACACATCTTTCATTTCTTGACTTTTTAATTTGTTTTTAATTAATAACACTAATAACATGCATCCTTAATAGATTAATTAGCTAGAAATTAAAGATCTTATCAAAAAAAAAAAAAAATACAGCCCTCATCATAGATTCACAACTCTGAATATATTACTCTAATTCCAGTCATCATTGTTTTTTTGAAGTACTATACCAGCTTTTTGTATATTTTTTGCGAGCACAGAAGCGGGCTCGAACGGGTGCGTAGCACGTATAGTAACTTGTAATACATACACACTAGCGACGAGCCCAAGCTCTGGTTTCGTTACCTCTTCTAGGCGGGATATTGATATAACATGGCACACCCCTCCACACGAGGCACATTACCGTTGGATGCTTTCTATTGTGATGACTCAAATTTCCTAAATCGGTATTTTCTCAAATTACCAAGTGTATTTTGGTAAATACGCATGCTATTTGTGTGATGGTGTGATAATTGGCTTGTATTATATGGTATTATGAGAATTGGCCTAAGTTTGAGATAATAAAGCTTGAAAAGACATAGGGTTGCACACGGATTGCACTAATCCGCGGGTCGAGTCCAATTCGAACCAATTATCACTAATTTGATCAATTTTTTTGATCCTTTGGATTGGACCAGACTGAAAAATCGCTAATCCGGTTGGACTGGATCAGATTGTGGATCTTACATTAAAAAAATCATGAATCCAATCTGATCTAGTCCATTTATTACATCGATACACATACAGACACATAAATATCTGATCATATGTATTATACTTTATCAAATAGCATTAACCCAAACTATCAAGTCTAAACTGTAGTATTTCAAAAACTATAATTATTGTTAACTCGTTAATTACAATTCAGAACTTTTTTGTGAGTTGTATGTTGCAACGTGCACCTTTTTTGTACTTTTTGTGAGGGCGTATAGTGCAGATTTGTGAATAACATATTTATTTATATAGGAACTTGTATTTTAAAGGTTATTGCGATTACAAGTTTGTGAAAAATATGCTATATATAGATTTGTGGGATGAATGTTGTAAATTTGTGATTCACGAGATGTATGATTTTTGTGATTCATTTGATAAAGTTTAATTTTATGAATTTTGGGATAGGAAAACGTCAATCTAGGAACTTGATCCAGTCCGGTCCGCATTTTGCAAATTGGATAGAGTTGGATTGATGACGTATTTGGATTTGACTGAACTGTAATTTTTTAATTCGCAATAGTTGGATTAGATTGAGGATTGACCCTAATTGAACTAGATCCAATCCGTGTGCACCCCTAAAAAGTCATATTAAGTGTCCAAATAACATATATTGACATTTTATTAATTAAATGGAAAGAATAAGGGATAGACTTAGTGAGGGTTGTTAAGATAGTCCTAGAACTTAGTTGGGTTGAGTAAAGATGGGTGGATAGGATTTGTTCTCCAAAAACCCTAGGTCTAACTCTAATTAAGTATAAATACACTTTATAAGGTGTGTTGTCTCCATTTTTACAAATCAAGAAAGAAGGCTAGGGATTTGTTTGTAGAAGAGAGGGAAAAGAAACTTGGATGATAGAGAAGGAGCTACACCAAGCTACACAATCTTAAGACTCACTCACGCTAAGTAAAAACCCTAACCTAACTTGTTCAAACTTGAAACAACTTGGGGAAATTAAATGATGATTTTTGGAATAATGCTATGTGAATTTTCAAGTTTGGTTTTCAATAGATTTACATTCTAAATTGTTGTTCTAATCATTGCTATGGGCACTTGTAAGGGTTAGGGGTTTGATTTCATGATTTAGCCACAAATCTTGGTGAAACATGTTTTTCTTGTAAAAATCTTTGGGTTAATTTCGAAATTGTGGTTTCAAATGGTTCCTAGTAGTGTTCTCTACACTTTGTAACTTGATATTGGTTCATATGGACGGATTTCATGTGTGGAAGATTTGAAAGAATGGATTTGAAACTACGTTGCCCTAATTTGAGTTGAATATCATATTTCTTTAAATCTTTGGTTAAATCCCTCAAAGTAGATTAATCGAATGCTTTACATTGATAATTGATGATCTGGAATTAAGGGAACTGTCCATTGTAGTTTGAAATGAATTTGGAGAATTTGGAAATTTGGAAAGCACTGTTTACACCCTGATTTGGCAAACGATTCAAGCTTGTACCGAAATCGATGGGAAATTACAGAACTTATTGGGTACCAACGAATGTACCCAAAGTTTTTAGTGTAAAGTTCACATCATTGGACTAAACACTGCCAACGTTGTGGACTTGAACTAAAATCACAGGCTAAATTGCTGTCTTGTCAGAAAGTTGGATTTCGCTCAAACGATCGTAACTTCTTCGTTTTAACTCATGATTTCGATATTCTTTATACCATTGGAAAGCTAAAAGAGACTTTTACAACATGAAATTAATAAAACTTGAGTATTAGATGATTTTCTATTTTAAAATTGAGTTTGAAGGCTTGAGACCCAAAATAGAACGAATAGCTTATCTCAATCAAAGTTTAATAAGTATTGTCAATCTATGACTACGTGTCAAGCTTGTCAAAGATAACTTGTATGGTTACCGATTCGTCCAATAATTTGCAGTAGCAATGAGTATGAGGTCGATCTGAGGACTTTTGTAGCATCCCTATCCGATTAGAGTGATACTCAACTTGAAACTCTAATTTAGCACGAGAACACTAGTCACACTTAACTAGAGTAACATCAACATGTCTTGAAACTGATAAACATAAATTTGTATATCTCGAAACTCGAAAGGTAAGATGAAAAAAAAATGGAATTTAAAACTTTTTCGATAAATCCAAAAGATATACAAATTCACCGTTAATCCCATTGGTATTAAAATAGACCCAACCTTGTTTATTAGAAACTATATTTCAATACAATATATACAACAAGGAAAAGATCATTACATCGAAGAAAAGACTTAAGACTCTTTAATCTTCTCCATTACATAGTTGGAACTCCTATCGTTAAACCTAAAATGTTAAATTGGATGAGCGCTCCAACTTGCTCACTAAGTGATGCTTGTCTACTAATCAACTATCAAACTACTAATAGTCAATGAAAAATGAATAACAACATAATCCAAATTTTGTAGCACCTATATTGTGACTTAAAACTTTATCTTAGAATTTGATAGAGTAATCAGAGTCGGCCACTCTCTTCCACGCAAGTGTATCACTTAGGAAACCTGCACATGATCATTTGTGTAGCTCCACTAAGTGTATTTAAGTGTAGTCACGTTCTGCACTCTAAATAGAAATTGAATGATCTGGGTAAGTCAATAGTACTAGGGATAAAAATGTGGAATTCATTTTCAACAAACCTTCTCGTTACGTAGTCTGGATATGTCTAGTCAAGTTCACTTCCGAACATTTTATTTAAAATTATATGTCACAGTGCAGTGCCCTACAACCCAGTCTATAAATTATGTGAACTAGATATATTAAATAATGTAGCATAATTGATAAAATAAACGAGTCTTACTTACCTCTGTCATTGTTTACTAATTTTTAACTGATCTTTTGCTCCTTCGATGCGTGTTCACCGGATAATCTACACAAATTAGGTTGAAATATATTAATTTTGGTCTTAAACTAGTCTTAGTACCATCTTAGTACCATAGACCAAGTTCCGTTAGAAGACCACGACTCGATCTCCATTTTCTTAATTTTTCGTAAATGTTTAGCATATGGCTGGTTGCAACTATTATGCAACTTCAATGGCAACAACAATAGTTGCAACTATAATAGTTGCAGATGCAACAATAATATCAAATCAACTGCGATAGTTGCAATTGCTATAGTCGCAACTATAACAATATCATGTAATACGGTTGCCATTGCAAACGGAATTGTGAAAAAGAATTTTGGCTTTCCGAACAGTGCCACCACCATTACCACCCATTCCTTGCTCCGAAGGAACCCTCAAAAGCTACCAGACTATCCAAAAAGGGCCTTACATCGAAGAATAACTATCAATAACGGTTTACCATCAATTTAAGAGAGTAAAACTTATAATATCATGACCTTTTGAATCAAAACCAACATAAATATAAAAAAGGGTCCATAAAAGCATAATACTTCAATTTAATCTCTAAAGACTGACATTAATAAATCAAAATTGATCATCACATACCCTTGAACCCAAAATTTCCAACTATGTACCCCTTAAGCTCCCTCAATTTTTAGCTACAAACTTTGAAATTATATAAAAAAGTTGGAGAGAAAGGATGGAAAATCACCAAACTTAATCAGAAGAGAGAGATTTGATCTTCTCTTAGCTTAGTTTACTTCTTTCTTACTGATTTAGATCCTTGATCAATCTAAGCTAGCGATCACGAATCTCCCTCCAATTCTTCTATATATATTTTTTAAAGAGAAATTTCATTATTCATTCATGGCTCAATACAAGACCAGACATAGAATCAAATAAATTGATTCGCTAATCCTATTTGTTCAAACAAACTACCATTAATTTGGATATAAATGCAAAATTGAAATAGTTTGACAATCGAGGGATTGCTCTTTACAACGTTGAAATTCATGACAATGTACAAAACTACTAAAACTACAAAACGAATAATAAAACTTCCCAACAAAGAAGAAAACCTAAAACTTCCGAACAAAAGAAGACAAATCAAAGACTTCCAACTAAGGAATAAAACTAACTATAAAATAAACTAAAGACAAGATCAATCCAGCACCACAAAACCATGCAACACCATTGATAAAGATGCACCGTAATAATGATGGACCAATCTCTATAAATCTGATTAGATCTATTGGTTATTGTATGAACAAAATGCAAAAGGGATTTGATTGGAATCACCGCCGATCGAAGAGGATCGGCGGTAGTCAAGAACAAAAATCACAAAAGTGAATCAAGAAGAAGAATTTTTGGGTTTTGGAGAAAAAAAATAAAAAAAGAGAGGCGACTCTTAATTTGATCTCCTTGAGATGCGTGACGCATATCTCGAGGTTCTCATTAACTCTCCTGACCGACTTGGTCAACACATAATTTGATCTCCTTGAGATACATGATGTATATCTCGAGGTAAATCTTATGGTTCTCCTCAACCCACTATGATTCCCTTTATGCTTCCACCTAGCAGTTATACAATTCATTGAATTTTTGAAGATCTTAAGCACGAATCTCGAGAAGATCTTATGTTGCCACATTAAGCTTAATCATGCACCATTAATTTTTCATGGAGAGGTGTTCACACACATCTCGAGACGACCAATTGCCACCAACTCACCACCGTACAACACTTCTACTTGAACTATTCACTTTCTCGAGATCCTCGCTATACATATCTCGAGAAGAATCCAAAAGTTCTATTTAATTCAATTCAAACTATAGATTTCCATTTATATATATTTAAACTATATATAAATATATACAATACCTATGTATTTTTTCACCTATAAATTATTTGTACGCGCTAACGAGTACACTCGGTTGTGCACACTATTCCTGAGACCCATGTGCGATACCCACGACCCATGCGTGTCACTAGGTATACCAAATACTTATTTAAATATTTATTTTCCAACTATAGGTTTGACTTTAATCCATATTAATTAACTATAGTATTTTATATTTGTTTTCACTCCAAAACAAACCCAATACATTACATCAAGTGTACACACACATTAATTGAGATCGTCTCCACATGGATTTTACAAACTTCGTAAGAAAAGGGTTTTCCAATGGTTTTTATTATTTTACTTTAACTTAATTTAAAAAATAATTAAAATTATCTAATCAAACTATGACAATTAAAACAACTAATTAAACTAACACAATTCAAATTCACTAATAGTAAATATTCTAAACTCAATTCAAATCAAATCAATATAAAACAAACATCAAATCAAATATCCAGAACAATGAAACATAAACTCATTTTGAATCCGAACATATTAATTAAAGTGTAGTCATAATCATACTATCATCATATTATGAATATAGTATTCTCGAATCATTAAACCTAAATCATAAGTAAGATTGATAGCCTTTTATCAAACAATCAGTTTTTCTTATATCAATGGAAAAGCCATATTATAATCTTATTACCATTAGTTATTCGAAAGCTCAAAGATGACAATATAACACTTTATGAAAACTTCTTACTACTAAGCCAATATTATCGAAATTAGTTGTATCAATATCAAAATTAGAACACAATTCACCTAAGACATTTAAATGGTAAAAGACCTTTTAAATCAATCCTAGTTACTATTTTATATTAGATTTATAACCTAAATATCACAATACACATTCTAGACTATGCATGCAATACAAAGTTTCTTGATTGTAATACGCAAAAAAAAATCTATTATAACCATAAATTGACATATATGATTAAGTTTAAAGCATTAAGCATAAATTCTTCTTCATTATGACTACATTGCAAAATGGTTTAAGTTCACGTTTATAATTTTTTTAGATTAATAAACTACTCACACATATTGAAAATAAACATTGCAATAAAATAAATAAAAGACATTAACGAAAAATACTTCTTATTGAATACTTGAATCTCCAACGATTCTTCAAAAACAAGAACAATAAAACTAAACTAAACTCAATTGAAAATAATATAAAACTAATCAAAAGTTGGCTCCAAAGGAAATCAATAGCATTTAATTTGAAGCCATAAGATCATATATATAGTAGTCTAAGTAGTACATATCATAATCAAACTCAAATTCCTTATTTTAATCCAAAATTCTCGTGGTGACTTCAATGAATCTGATAGAATCCTTTATCTCAGCTAAATCATTTGGGAAGATCAATGGAAATATGCCTTTGGTTCACGATTTGGGTAGTGAATTCTAGTTCATTTCTTGATTCGCTAATGATTCGTTGCATGTTTTCTTTAATTGATTGAATTCTTTACTTTCTTCCCTTTTTCTTTCATTTC
The DNA here is from genome assembly GCA_039657325.1 of Stephania cephalantha. Classification (NCBI taxonomy): domain Eukaryota; kingdom Viridiplantae; phylum Streptophyta; class Magnoliopsida; order Ranunculales; family Menispermaceae; genus Stephania; species Stephania cephalantha. The sequence continues at coordinate 24,821,379 of CM077578.1, read as the reverse complement.
TTCATATAACCTTGATATAACTTGAAATCACAAAAACAAGAGAAAACCCATTGTAATATAGCATTTTACATCTAAAATCACCTTAAAATATACTTTAAAACACTGTCTAATTATTGACTTATCAGGTCTACGGTTTGACAAACTCACTTCAATAGTCAAAGTCTTATCATGGTCGTCGATCATTATAATATGATTATTAACACAATCCCGCATAGATTGGTCATGCGAAATTGACCATCGCCATAAATCTCTAGTCCCCTATTCTTGATAGATAGGGCAATCACCACTAAATACTCCCCTAATTAGCGTATAACTCTAGAAAACCTCCAATAGAGTTTAATACACCAATTGCATTTGAATCTTTGGGAACAACAATCCTACATAATCAGATTGCAACTATTCTCGATTTAACTTAGTTCAATATGTTATTCGGTTAAGAACCAATTTTTTTTTTTTTTTTTTTTTTTTATGAAAAATGAGTAAGTGATTATTGCAAAGACAACTCGGTTGGTATCATAGACACAAACGAGTCGATGACTATTGATCTTCTACGTAAAATCATCAATGAACACTTACACACCCTAGACTTGAACCTTAATCAATTAAATAATAACAAACAAAATAAAAAGAATTGAATCGGTGAATTTAATTACCAAAAGATCTCATGCGACAAGAACAATGCCCAAATAAACAAGTTTGCTTCACCTCATGTGACGACCCCTTCCCTAATCTAGGGCATCGCTTGGCCTAATCTCGTCATTAAGCCCTAATCTCGACCATGTATGACTTAACAACGTATTAGTCAGCCTTTTTATCTTATTCACCTCGTCATACGTGCTCATGATAAATATTATTCATTTCTCATTAGTTGTGATTTTCGAGTTAATTAAATCTTTTAAAACATTTTAATATTATCGAGTGGAAGACTTAATAAAAACACATGTTGTGGAAATCGGGAAAAACAACCACCACATGCATATAAACAATGGAGCGAAGATGACAATTTAATGAACATGTGTGCAGTGGGGAACTGTTGCTCAACCCAAATATATACAACCCAATAGTATGTAAAAGACAAAAAGTAATTTATACAACAAAATATCAAAACGTATAAAATCTAAAGTAGAAACATGTAAACGGCTCAAAAAGCGATCGCCGATCGTCTCCTTGCCTAGTCTGCTACTCGATAGATCTACACCCACCTTCATAAAAAGGACGATAAGTACAATAATGTTGAAAACGACACTGAAAGACATTTATCCATACTTCCAAACATAACAGGAACACATCTAAAAGCATATATTCACAACATAACAATATTGAAACACAAACATGTTACAAAACATCACAACTAAACAATGTAAGATCAACACAACCGTTAAGAATGAAGTTATTCCGATCAACCATGTGTCCAACACATTAGCTTTGAACATTACTTTTTATCACATAGACTTCAAGTAATTGCTTAACTAGCAATGCACGTAGGTACTATCCTTATTGGCTATGAAATACGACATATCGACCTCATGTAATAGGTTAGTACACATAACACTTTGGTATTACCCTAATTAGTCGCCGCTTGTTCATTTCATCAACCTCATATAATAGGTTTGTGTCACTAACAAGTCGGAATACCGATATCCCCGGGTCCCATACTTCTTTGTTTAGGCATGTGCCCTAGGTCAATCTACAAATATTGTTTATCTTATAATAAAATTGATATTATATTTTTATTATAAGTGATTGCATGTTTACTTTATAGTAAGATCCATTGGTATTTATTAAAATACCTTAAATGTCCTTACTCGATCATTATATTGGGAACTATAATGAATTAAGGCTAGTGTGAATCTTGATCGATGGTCATGTGATGATCATGCATATAGGGATACGAATCGAGATTGTAAATACTTGTTATAGGAACAAGGTACTAAGATGACCGCATTATGAGAACACCACATAAATTAAGTCATAAGTGTTACTCATGATATGTATATTATTAGTCCTTCGACTTGCGATTACCATAGATTTCAATATTAGGAGCATAGTAATTTGACAAAATCAAGCGTTGTCTTTAAGCTGGACGATCATAAAGATTGTGATTGGTTACCAAAATATGTGAAGGTGTGTAATCAAGATAAAATTTATCCCTTTCATATAGAGAAATATCAGTAGATCCCTCGATATGTTAGAATGTTAAATGGTCAAGTCCAAGTGAATTGATATAGTCATTGTCATTTGGATGTTTTCAGTCTACCTGAAGATCGAGACTAGTACGATTGAACATTTAGGGTGACTTTTCATGCCTTATGTTTAATCAAAGGATATCGCACGACAAAAGGAAATGATATATGTTATTCATTAGGTTGTATCGATTTTGATATTCATGCTACTTGGATAGTCATAATGCCTTGCTAGAGATCATTTATGACTTATGTACCAAAATGATTTTGGTTCACTGCCAACATTGCATGAACCTATTGGGTCGTATATAAAGAATGGGTTTGTGCAATTTTAATTGGTCGAGTAATGAATTTTATATGTTAAAACTCATGACACAAAAACCCTTACAATTTGTTATATGACAACTTATTAATAGGGGTGTATATGTAATTTACTTAAATTTACGAAATACAATAGTTATATTACGAATAGGATTTTAAGTGAGGGCTTATCTACACATATAAATAAAGGTTGAAACCCTAAAATGAAATAAGATTTTCGTTTTTGCTATTTTTGAGTTATTTGAATTTTGGGAGAGAAAGAAAAACGTTTTGTATCTTTCTTAGGGCTAACACTCTAAATTGTGATCACCATTCGCGTGTTGATTTACGATAGAGGACAGTGCTTGAATGACTTGGAGATCGAACAATCGAAATGGAAATTATGGATTAAAGTATGTTTTACTTTTGTAGATCTAGTTTAATGGAACACATTTTCGATCCTATTGGGGTTTTCAAAATTGTTTTGAATTTTTTTTGCGTATGAACCCCAAAACCCAACATCTATGTGTTGTGTACACCTCAAATCAAATCAAGAAACCTAAAACATATTCTAATTTGGCAATAATCAATGATTAAATTAAACATGGAATTCTAGGCTTGACATAACGAATACAAATAGACAATCGGTCAAATAAGCGTAAAATAGATGACAATTTGGAATGAAATGGAGAAAAATATCTCAATCAGTTTACTTACAAAGAAAAATATTTCAATCAGTTTACTTACAAAACATGCAATTCTTAGCTTAAATTGGCTCTCGACCACTCCAAACTCGTACTCGGTACCCGAGTGATGTTTCCCCAGTCCCCTGAAGTCAACTAAGCATGTTTATTGTGTATTCGGACTGGTTGAATGAGTTTTAAGTTGATCTTCTCAAATCAGCCCCTAATTACCAAATAAATTTTCAATTTTGGTTCTGTGTTGCAGGGCATTTTTGGGCATGAAAACATACGAATCTTACAACCTTCCCAAGTCGAAGTTATTGGTTATGTCTTAGCTTTCAAGAACTATGAGGTTTGTGCAATTTTGATAAGAATCAAAGGACATGAAAATTTTAACATAATGGCTCAAAACAATTCTAGATTTTGACCATCAACTTTATAAAATTCATTTCTCTTAAACCATAGCTTCAAACCTCATGATATTCTTACTAAAGAATAAAAACATATCCTAGAATATCATAGTAAAAGATGAGCTCAATCCAATAAGAAATTGGGGAGTTATGCTTAAAAAAACAGGATATTAGCAAAACTATGACCTAGAAATTTTAGATTCACCATCAAAATTGGAGAGGATTTTTAGACATAAAAACATTCGAATTTCAAAATATTTCAGTAGGCAAAAATTGTTCCCCTTTGAGTTAGCTTTCTGATGCCACTTGAATAAGTCGATTTTGATTTAAAATGTGAAAGTTATGACCAAAAATAGAGACTAGTTCATAATAACATGCAAAATTTCCAATTTTGTATCACAACTTCAACAATCCATAACTTAATGAAAACAAGTCCAAATACAAAACATCTTTATAGTAAAATTAGTGAAATCTTACAAGGAATCTAAATATAGAATTAGATTTTGAAAATAAAGTCATTTGTCCACTTTGAAATTTCGAAAAACCAGGCCGAGCCAAAACTTACAATTTTTTGAATTTTTACGAAAATGGAGATGAAGGTTGGATTACCTAGTTGTGGAACTCCTCTAACTTGATCAACAACTCCCAAATCACTAATTTTCCTTGGCAAGTCATTTAGATCATCTATCCATACCCTCTCTCTCATTTGCACATACCAAAGATGGGTTTTGCATGAAAATTCCACTACAATTGCTTATATGGTGGTGTAGCTTATTGATGGCACTTGATCTTGTGTGTATACCTATTTCTAAAAAAATCTAACAGCTAATAACTTGGCCCTACAATCCACTAAAACATCCATGTTGATGTACATATTTAACTTAAGTTACTTATGGCTTTGTTCGTTTTGCAAATATAATAGTCTCGTGTGTATGAGATTAAGCTATGCATGAGATTGCTTTGCTTGGGTTAAGTGATTAGTCCCGATTGGGTCACTTTTTTGGTTGGGTATGTTAAGTTTAGGATTAAGTTTTTGGAAGTTAGTGGAATAACCAACATGGCCCCTAAGTCGATATCCCCATTTCACGAGAATCATCAATATCCCCATTTCACAAAATCAATTTATAGTATCATGTATCACCTTGCTTCAACAAATGCAATGGGGAGAAAACTATTCAAGGAGATGTGGAAAAGAAATTTAGGATGACTTTGGTTGGGGTGAGATGATACTACCATTCAAACTAGATTAAATTGGTAAACGAGATGAGCTACATTTATTTGGGATTAATGGTATGTCAAGATCTAGCTTCAAATAATAAAACATCTAGCTTAAAATGAGTCAAGATCTTAGAACATTATTGATGGCTATTAGTTGGTTATATAATAAGTACAACTGCAACTTGAGAGAATAAATTATTGAAATTAACTAGTTCTTTATTGGAAATATTGGTGTTTAGTTCATTTCAAATCTATCAACACTTCCAGAATCATTCGACCAATGAACTTCACCATAAATTGTAAATGATCCAAATCGATCTAGAATGTCAATAGGATCTACTATGAACTCTGTATGTTGCAAATGACTAAGTCGTTCATATTTATATACACTAATTTCGCTATAAACATTTCATGCTATAATAAAGATTTAGAGAATACTTAGGACATAATCCTAACAAGTATTTGAGGAAAAGACCTCAGTTATTCTTCTCTTATCAAATTATTTGTTAAATTTGGCGAGAGTGAACCAATGATGAATATAATATACGATTCAATGATGAAGAACCTACAAAGTGAATAAGGTTTTGGCGATATTGAAGATATTGAAGCAAGACTGAACGAATCGTTGATGCTCGTGAATAAAACTGGTGCAAATATATTTTGAAGATGAATGGAGATAATAGTTCGTATCTCCTTTCGTTCGGCCTTCGATTTCCTTCCTCTTTCCTTGGTTAGGGTTTTATTTCAGTCTTCACTTGGTAATGTTTGAAGCCTGAGCATTGGGACTAATTAGTGCCACAAAAAATGATAGTTTAGTTTAGTCACATGTATTAGGTTTTAGATAGTCACGTGGACTAGTTATTCTGCCAAGCGAATACAGGATTAGTTAGTCCAGTGTTGCTAATTCAACCTAAGACCATGAAACGAACATGCCATTGATGATATTGATAACACACATCCCGAGGCACATTAATGCTCATTGTTTTATTTTTTCGACTTAGGTCAAATTTATATAATCTCAACTATAGGCACATTAACTTAGTTATTTTTAATTACATTTAACCAAATCAAGACATACGACATCACTCTCTAACCCCAGTCCTATGTCGACTTGCATCTTGAGGCACATCCCCACTAATGTCTCGACGTCTATATACAAGTAGAAGTGAATAAGTCTACACATATATAATGCGCTAAGCATCCATCATACCAAAAATAATATATTACTCGATCTTCGTGCCGAGTGTTAGGACCGTACTCGCTCTCAGGCCACGTCATGGGTCGGCTATCCTTAATTATGGACTAATCCATGATTAGAAATTTGGGCTGTTACACCTCCAATCTAGGTACGAAGAACCTAGCCAGACATTATTGAACAATCTCCAAAATCCTCCTATCTAAGACGTGATTACAAAATTCTTCTAACCCAAAAATGAAGGTAACTATTTATAATAAGTAGGGATAGACACTCTGAATTGGAAACAAAATCGGAATCCTAAAAAATCAGCTTCAAGTTTCTAATTTCGCAAACGCGGTGCCATTAGTGGCGTCATATGTTTGAATAGACAACATGGGAAACGACGGTGTAGAGAAGTAGAAGTGTGAAATCTGAGAATTTCGTAAACTTGATTAGGCAACTAATTAAGTATTTTCAAATTTTATTTGGAACTTATGTATCAGAAGTGGGACCAATGTTTTCTGAGCGAGAGATTATAAGGTAAAATGTTTTTCTTTGTTGATGAATGCATAGTTTGTATTATACGATATTTTGTCACAAAGTCCGTGTAGTGAGGTGTATCTTCAGTTTGTCACAATCTGGGTTGTAAGTGTGTGGCTGAAGGACACGAGTGAAAATAAAATTATTAATTGCTCGAAAACTAGTGATCAAGTGTTAAGAATTATGTAAGGGGTTTCTCGCTTTGCATGCAAGTCGGAATTGGTGGTAATGTAAAATGAGAACGAAGTCGGTACAAGACTTTGCCTTGAGTTATATGTTAGTTGGCAATAGTCGAGGTTTAGATTAGGTGCTAATTGGTGCAAGTCGGTTAAGTATGGAAAGAAAAATTAGTCCGGATGCTTTTGGTATGTCATGGAGAAAACTAAGATTTTTAGGCTTTTGGCATGACCAAAACTAGTGTTATGGACATTTAATGGAGTTAGACTATTCTGTCGAGAGGTTAGCTCAATTTGGTGAAAAATCGAATCCAAAATGAGCACATGAAGTCAAAACACGTCAAAATAGAGATTTCGAGGATTAATAAATAAAAAGAATTAAGCTGCTGACAAGCAATGAGGGTTTATATATAAATTTTAAAAAATCAAATCAAATCAAATCTCATTTGAAATGTTCAACATAACATTTTGGTTTGTTCGTTCCCTAACCCTTTCAATTCAGTCTTTCGTTACGCGGCTCGACATCTGAATTTTATCCAGTTTCTTTCTGCAAAACTGCATATCATCGCGAGAAGGTCAGTTTGAGCCACATTTCTATTGTGGAAACGAGTTATTTGGCTTGAAATTTTGTAAATTCTTAATTCGGGGCATTTTCCCCAATTCACTTTGAGTTCTCGCAATTATTTTATTTCTCTCTCAGGTTTTGATAAAAATGGGAAAGAATTGTTGAGAATTGATGTATTGAGTTGATGTGCACTAATTTGGAATAAATCTCACCGACGTGGGTTAGGTTTTTGGTAAAGTAAATTGATGTAATTAAGTTGATAAGCTGTTTTGAAGATGTTTTTGCGGTTAAAATCAATTTACATTGGGATTACGGACAAATTGGATTATTAATTTTTTACGAATTAACTCCACGGGTGTGGAATTATTTTGAATGTAGTATTGAGTGATTTATTGGTGTTTGGTGTCGATTTTTAAGGTATAATTGTAAAAATATTGATTTGGAGAAGTTTTGTTAGTTCAAAATTAATAAAGATTGCGTAATCAACATGCTATATAGGAAAATTCATAATTTTTTCATTTCTAATTCGATTTAAGTGTTTTAGAGTTCATAGAAAGTATAAAAAGAGTTCTACAAGTCCGTTTTTGGTTAATATGAAAACTATTAAGGTTTTCAAGGTTAAAAAGTTACCACTAAGTAAGCTAGTTGAAGTTGTTATCAATATTTATTTTTAGAAACAATTATCGAGCATACTTTGGCGCTATTTTCATGGGTTTCATGATTCCGTTTTACTTGAACAGTGACCCATATTATAATTGGGTATGTAGGGAAGCTATTTGAGCCTCTTTGGAGGTGATCCAATACTTCGAGAACCACTAAAAATTAAGCTCAAAGTTAGTTTTACTATAAGTAAAACCTACATTGACCTTTACTATTAATATGTTATCTTTGTTCTGCAAATGTTTTAAGTTCTTATGCATTTCAATTGCCTTGCTCATGTATTCATGCATACGAGTGATCATTTGGTGTTAGGTAAGAGAGAGTCGCGGACTCCAACAATAGAATTTATGACCTAGGAGTCATGGATTTCCCCTTACCATTCCCTTGCGGGCTTCGGTGTGGTCACCTTAGGCTTTGGGGGTATGTATTGGGGTGCGCTAGGTACATTTCAATTGACGCTTAGGAACACTCCAGGACTAGACATCGTAGGTGTCTAAGGCGGGTAATGTCGACTACGAGGTAGCATGAATTGAACTCGTAGGGAATTTGTTCTAGGTTCATCGTGAGTGGGCTGTTTGTTATAAGCTTAGAACTTGAAATGAGTGATGTGATAGCGTACAACACTAATAATAGTCCGATTTATTGACTATTTGGCTATGTAGTGAGGCAAGTATGGGGCCGAACCCACAGAAAGTGAGTAGGATTCCTAGGCTAGAACTAAAACAAAATGGGGGATTTCTAATGAACACAATCTAGAAGAAATAAACTTAATGACTTTCACTTTACAATGGAAGCATGCATAGACAACTAAAAAAATAATTCAAATAATATAATAAAATCCTAGATTGAGAGTATTTTCACAATTGACAAGTAATGGACTTAATCGTTGGTTACAAAATATATTCATCCTATTGGATCATAGACAAGTTTGAGTGTGGACACTCTGTTTTCCACGGTCAATGGTAGGAGAAAACGATACTACCATATAATAACTAGACACTGCAAACCACGGATATGCCATAGGCATTCAACGAGCTAGTAGCCTAAGTGTTCAATGAAAATACTTGCCTTAAGTAGTAAATAGTATGAAGCGTCATCAAACTTACACTTCGAATGTACAAGAGCACATCGATTCCAATGAGACAAGGCTCTATTTCTCACCTAACGTAAACCCCTTTACCGAGCGAAAGTAAGTTTACTAACCTATTTCTCCTAAACCAACATATGCACTAGCCACTACACAAGCAAAGTATATTCAATCTAATCTAATGAAAAACCTGTAGATTTATAACTAATACAATCAGATTTACAAGATTCTAATGAAAGGAAAATTCACTTTGAAAAATAAAACCTCATACAATCAATACTTGCAATTGTAGAAAACTCTTAATCCAGTGAGAATTTAGCTACTAGTACACATATAAACTAATTATAACAATAAAACAAATTAAACAAGTACCTTAAAAGTAAAGAACAATCACACGAAAATAGGAAAGCCAAAACTCCCGAGAGCTCATATCTTCAAAGCGAAGAATTGAGCCCGGGGCCATTAAAGCGCCGTACATTCGCTCCAAGGTCTTGAGTGTGTCTTGACTCTTTGACTCTTGGTTTTCTCTGAGTCTTTATAAGGTTTTTCTTGGCCCAAGTTCGGTGTCAAATCTTCAATATGCATAATTAAGTGTAGCGATTCCATGGCGATGTCGACCAATTGGATCTTATTTGTGAAGGTGTTGAACCTTCTCTTGGCTTTTTCAACGATGCTTGTGGAAAATCTCTCCTTTTCGTCCAATAGCATGTTTTAACCACGAAAGCACAAAAACAAAGATTTATTAGTATAAATGATGATAAAAGTATCGAGAATTCACAACAAAAGTATACAAAACATAACATATCTAATGACTTATCAATGAGGGATCCACGTTGTTATATAAAATTGTTATTTGGAAATGCAATTATATATCTCCATGTATTTGGACTAACATTTGCGAAGCACTGAGAGCAATGTAGGAGTTTAGTTCCCTGGCATCTTCGAGTTGTTTTTGATGTTGTCGGGCTCTGTAAAGACAAAGAACAACATAAAAGTTCAAAGATCTTCGGTGAATTTTTCGCTATAAGTTTAATTTTCTTGTTGTAATCATGTTATATATATTATTTTGGAGCTCTCAGGGTGAATGTAGGTCGTGAAACACCAGTGAAAGGTTATGAGAGTCTCCTAAATTGACTTAAAGTAAGTTAAGAGGTTTATGTTTGGTTTATGTTTATTTTGGGATTGTAAAGTTGTAATTAAGGTATTAGAGACTTTAAGTTAGTTTATAAATTTAAGATTGATATAGATTGTGAAGCGTGGGGAGTTTGAGTGCTTCTAAGCCTCTCCCCATTTTGTTGTATAATAGCTAAATTTTTCGGCATGCCACTTTTAGAGGAGGTCTTTCTTGAAATTTTTATAAAATATATATAATTTCCTAATTTGCTCCAATTAAACAAGTCATTAATTTGATCTATTGAGGATATAGATTTAACTTTGGAGCTTTATTAAGTATTACAATGAAAAGTATTTTGAGGCTTAAAGTTAATTGAATGGATTACGTGCCTAATAAGAAGAATTAGGCTAAGTCAAGACTTAGTGAGAGGGGTCTTGATAGAGTTGGTATCAGAGCCTAGGTTTGGACTCAATTTAAAGATAATATTTAGTTGGAAACCAAAGAGTGATTGAGTGCGAGTAGTTAGGAAATGACTGTGGGTTGGGGATAATTTGAATTATTGTATTATTATTGTTATATATTGTAATGGCCCAGAATTTGCTTATAGTAAATTAGTCCCTAATCAGGGTTATTGACCTGTGACGTGGCTCGATAGTTGGTACACAATCCGAATACTCAATGTGAAGACTGAGTAGTATAATATTTTTGAGTGATGGATGCCTAGTGTGATGTATATGTGTAGATTACTAAGTCACTCCTACTGGTATATAAATGTCGAGACGTGAGTAGGAATGCTCATCGAGATGCGTACCAACATAGGATCGGGGTAGAGAGTGATGTAGTTAGTTGATTTAAGCTTAGTGTAGCTTAAATAGTAGCATTAATGTTGCTATAGTTGATTTTAAATTAAATGTAACCTAAGTTAGCAAATTAAAACAATAGCTATTTGATTATCCTCGAGAAATGTGTTGATACATTAAGAGACCAATTGAGTATATAATTGGTGTTAGTGAGATGGAGTTAGTAGAGAGTTAGTGGAATTGTGTCAAGATGTAGGTCATTATTTAGTCTCGAGATACGCATAGACTTTAAGATCAATAGCTATTAAACAATCTTATCTTTATATATAAGATTGAATAGATCAACCCATGTAATTCATTTCATTTCAAAACTTAGAAACTAAGAAAACTTAGAAAAGAAGATCAAAGAGATCAGTTGGTTTGAGAATGAGATTTTGGTGATTTTGAGGTGGTCATCAAGCTAGGAGTGGTTTTCATCAACTAGGTAATTTTACTTACACTAGTAACTTAGGTTAATTTAATGAATTTATGAAAGAAATGATGTATGGATGTTCTTATATATTTGGAGGGTATCTTAGGGTCTTTGATAGGTGAGGAAAGATATCCCAAGGAGTTGGAATGATTATGTGTGGATAGAACTCAGAATTCTTGCACATAGCGCGCTAGAAGTGTTAGCTAGTATTGCACTAATCAGGTTGACTAGCACGCTAATTAGCTCGGTAGACAAGTCACCCAGCTTGCTAGGTGCTTTGGCAACACAAAATTCGAAGTTTCTTAACTAGAACTTAAACACCTTAAATAGGCTTAACACTCTAATTAAGGGTCTAAACACATTGTAAAACATTTCTAATGGTACCAGGAGCCTACGAAAGAGTCTCAGAGATTTCGATACGTGTTTCGAGGGGTCGAGAGATCGAATTAGCATAAGACCTTGGCGTGGTTTGTAAGTACCCTGATTTAAATATTTATTTTCATTTCTTTTCTATTATGAATCTTGTTTACAATCATTTGGGCCGATGTGTTATTGTACTCTAGATGCCATGACTTTGTTGTCCTCTCTCATTATAAGAGTTTGTTATCATGGCATTGGTTGTTGTTTAGATGATGTTCATTGACCTTAAATTATATGCTATATCAACTCTTGATTGTTCAAAGTGTTAATAGAAAAGAATGCCATTAGGTGAATGACTTGTTGTGTTGTAAATCACATTCCTTTGAATTAAGTTGAGCTATTCCATTATGGATTCCTTATTGTATCACTTTTTGAGTTATTAAAGTAGTTCTTATATCAAGGTCCTTATAGAGATGAACGCGACACATGGGGTAACTAGATTTTTACGGTTGTTGGGATCTCAACACTAGCTTGAGCAACATCACGGGGTATGGGACCCAGGGTTGTCGGCAAGATATATATATCAAAAAATGCATTGTAATGATGTGAAGGCATCTGAAAAAATAAGGACTACACCCTACATAATTGAATAGAGTTGATGTGATGTAATTTCGTAGTCAACCGACCCTATATCATTATTGCTCGGCTAAGTGCGGTTTCGTATTGTTTAACTAAAGTATCTTATAGCATGATTTCTTGTAAGCTTTCTTTGCTATTATTATGCTTTCGAGATACTTGTTGTACATTTGAAAATGTGGATAAATGTCTCTCGGTGTTACTTTCTACATTCTTTGTACTCATAGTCCTATTTATGACGGTGGGTGCGAGATAGTTTGAGTAATAGACTAGGGAAAGAGAGGATCGACGCATAGTTTTGAAAGTGTCGACGGATAATTCTTGCTACTTTTGTAGGTGATCATTTTGTGTATTACTTTTGGATGATATTATATGATTGTGTGTTTACCTGGTTTCCATAATCGTTGTTTTATTAATGTTTTTGCTAATTTTATTAAGTCTTCCATTGATAATTAAGGTAATGATAATGATATCCTAATTAACTCTAATGATATTGAAATGGATAGTAACTAGGTTAATCATTAGTAACGAGGTGAATGAGGTAAAAAGGCTAACTAATACGTTGTTAAGTCCCATATGGTATGGGTTAGGGCTTAATGACGAGAATTAGGCCGAGATAATACCTAGTTTGAGCTTAGGGCCATCACATGTATTTATGTATTATTGCCAGATATGTTATATGTAGTTTATTCTTTTTGTTTGTTTAATACCTAGCTCAGATGAAATGACAAGTAAGCTTTGGAACATATAATAAAAGAGAGAATAGACTTATGAAACGATAACTGAGCATTATGAAACGTGAAATAGACTTGAGAAGTCTAAAACTCACAAGTGTATTGTAAGTAGTTCGATACCAATATAAATGAGGGAAATAGTCAATTATAAAATCAATTAGAAATTAGTTGAGCAAGAAGTCTAAATGATTGAGGTACGTAAGTACTGAACATAGACTCCTTTGAAAATTATAGCATCGAACTATTAAAATTGTGAAACGCTCAAGAAATTGTCAGATAGACTTAAGTTAAAGTCTCGAAAGATTGAAAATCTGTTGGAAAACATGTAATTGTAATTTAGACTTATGGGAAGCACAAGATATGGATACTTAGATATTAGAATGAGGTTAGTACTAGTTGAAATAATAACTCGGGAAGACCTTCTTTAAAGTATTAGTTTTATTCATAACCAATTGAAAGTTGCTTCAGAAAATAGTCTCAATGAAAGAAAAATGAGACAAATTTTATCGAAAATAGAAATTATTTAGAAAAATTGAGTTTTGACTTGGAAATCACAATGGGATTGTGATAGGATCAAATAAAGTTGTCTAAGTCGGTTTCAACGAAAGTAGAATACTTTGAAGCAAAGTATTGTCTCCATTGCAAAACAAATCACAAAGTGAAATAGGAAAAGAAACACGATTGAAAACAATCAAATGAATTCTAAAAAGAAGTACTAAATTTCTTGATTGTGTCGTACTCAAGTTGTTTAATTGAGTATAGTGGTTCTATGAGATGAATAATGCAATGATAAAACGAATGAAAATACATGTGTTAGAATTAATTTTTATTAAGACCAGATTAAGTGTTGTTACAAAACAAAAATCAACGAAATTTTTAACTTGAGAATGGAAGGTGCAGTGATTAGATCAACGCCTTAAAAGTTGAGATTGGGGAAATGGTATGACAACAACTAGGATTACCTACTAAATAAAACACAAGTAGTTGTGTTTTGAAATTCAAAGTGACCAATAGCCACTTTTAACACAATTAAAATTATGATGTTTATCACTGCAACTTAAAAGATAACTAATGAAGAGATAGACATACAAATTGAGAATTAGTAAGTAATTTTTATAGGAAGTCAGTAAAAACTCCTATATAAAGAGAATTTCTATTTATATGACTTAAATGATTAAAATAACATCCTTTCAAAGTTTGATTAACCGTTAAGTTGATTGAGGTCCTAGAAATTCAAATAATTATATCTCTTCAATTGAACAACAACGGACAAGTGAAATCATCAAAAAGGAAATAATGATTGGTAAGATATTTAGTCATCTATCTCTTGAAAAGTATTGAATTTATTTTTGAAAAAATGAAAAGTCGGGAAACAATAGACTAATGAAAATAATTTAAGGCAATAACATACAATTCTATTATTTAGTCGCAATACTTCTATGTTTCGCACAAAGATTAGTTGAGAAAGACTTGAGTTGATTGGAAAGATCATACAAAGTTGTATAGTCCTTAGCTAATTTAGAAAAAAGTGAAAAACTAGAATAGTGAAGAAGTTGTATCATCCTTATATATATTTTTGAAAAGAGAATAGATATAAGAAATTGCGTTTCTAAATTGTGGTAAATAAGTTATTAGTGGAATAAGTGTTGAACAATGTTTGGATAAGTTTGTAAAGGGACTAAGAACGAAATAAATGTGAGAATTGCTAAGATTGACAATAACCAAATGGAATAGACTCTATGTAAGAAAAATGAGACATAAAGATGACTTGTGGATCTTGGAAGTGACATGAACGGACTCCTTTAGTCAAGCTAAGGCACTTGAGTAGTTGTGCATGACCAAAAGTCTAAGTAACTATGTATCATAATCACGATTCATTCACAATGAAAAAACTAGTGTGGCACCCACCTATCTTTGAATAATTGAATGAATTAGTGATAGTCGAAATAAGAGAGTCTATGAAGTTTCGTTGAAGTTAATTAGCGACTTAATTATAGGCAAATGAATGGTAAAGAAATTCTTACATAAGTGTGAAAATGGAGATTTCGGGTGAACATGTCCCG
The DNA here is from genome assembly GCA_039657325.1 of Stephania cephalantha. Taxonomy (NCBI): domain Eukaryota; kingdom Viridiplantae; phylum Streptophyta; class Magnoliopsida; order Ranunculales; family Menispermaceae; genus Stephania; species Stephania cephalantha. The sequence goes on along the minus strand of CM077578.1, from coordinate 24,806,201 downwards.
ATAAGATTTAGGATATCAAACTATGAGTTTGATAAAAACTACTATATCTTCATAAGGATCTTGCAAGGAATAAAAATCCAAAAGTTGAGAATGTTGAACCAAAGTAGTATGCAACAAATATCGGTGAATATGTTGTAAGTATGTTCAAATGTAGTCTTTGCATCACGTAACTAGTTAGTAGTAAAGTTTGAAGCACTAGGTTATTTTAAATTGGAGTTGATGTAAGATTACACTGAATGATTATGAAAATATAAATGAAATGAAAAGAGACGTACAACTTACAACTTAGTTAATAAGTAATATTCGTATTAGTTGAAAATATTGAATATATTACAATGTATCCGATTCGATATGTTTGAAGAATTGAATATTCTTCTATTGTAATTTGAGAAAAGTAAAAAATTCTTGAAATATGTTGATATCCTTGTCTAGAAATGTATATCTACTCGAGGCCAAGGATAAATATCTCTATTCAAGTAATAAAAGAAGTATAAGGAATAGTAAGTGATTGAGACGCGAGATGTTGTGAAGTCTCGAGAATTTGGAGAATGGTAGATCTTTGGAGTAGTGATCAATGCAATCTGCAAGAGATTGATGGTTAAGTGAATGAAAGTTCATTGTGAACTCATGAATAGAAAATGATTTGTGAAGTTAGAAAAGTCGTTAATCTTCTAATTAGTCAAATGGAAATTTAAGTTAATTTACTAACGAGTAAGAATTGGTAATTGCTTTCTAGTCCACAACCTAAATGATATTGCAAGCGAGACATTTAGAAGTGAGTGATAGTTGCACGATGTGTCAGATTTTATTTTTTGATCGGATTGAAATTCAAGATCTCTTGTCATGGGATGACGAGATGTAATTCGAGATCTATAGTCATGAGATGAATTATGTAATTCATGGTTTTTGTTGAGAAGCTTATTTGGAATGGTGATGGATCAGTTAGACACACAACTCTACTTTGTATCTAATGTCATGCTTAAATATTATTTGAATCACGTATGATTTTAAAGCGATGATAATCCAAGAATTGATCAACCGACAATTTTGATGAAAGGTGATAAGTGATGAGGAAGTAAACTGAGGTGTATACTAGAGTTTAGTGGATAGAGAAAGAATTATTAACAATTTGTGGAATTGTTATCAATTAAGAATGAGTAATGGCATATGAAAAGCAAGATATGTTAGATCTTGCTATGTATTGATACTTAAATGAGATTCAAGGCATGAATTGTGAAGTAAAGTTAGGTTATTGGATATTCCACAAAGTTGATCTTTTAACTCCTCAAAAACTCACAAAATGCTAGGATTGGCAGATAAGTTGTTATAACTTTTTATTAAACCAAGAAGTTGGAAATGAAAAGTTGAAGTGGTTATGATCTCTACCACTACCTTGTTGAATATGATGAAAGTAATCGGGTCCATTTAATGGTGGCACTTCAAAAAAGTTATTACGAGGTTGAGATTGAAAATAATTTTTGTATTTTTTAATCTAAGTAACTCGTAAGTTTAAATTTTGAGGACAAAAGTTTTAATTATTTGGGAAGAATTGTGAAATCGAGAATTTCATAAACTTGATTAGTCGACTAATTAAGTATTTTTTAGGTTTTATTTAGAACTTAGGTATCGAAGTGGGACCTACACATTATGAGTCGAATATTATAAGGTAAAAAGTTATTTTTCGTTCATGAATGCCTAGTATGTGTATTATACGATATTTTATCGAAGTCTGTGTGTTGAGGTGTATCATCAATTTGTCATAATCGGGGTTGTAAATGCATATATGAAGGGCAAGAGTGAAAATAAAATTATTAGTTACTCAAAAACTAGTGATCAAGTGTGAAGTATTATGTAAGGGTTTTGTCTTGGTTTGCATGCAAGTCAAGATTGGTGGTAATGTAAAATGAGACCAAAGTTGACATAAGACTTTGCCTTGAGTTACTTGTTAGTTGTTTGTGGTCAAGGTTGAGATTGGACGCTAATTGGTGCAAGTTTGGTTAGGTATGACAAAAAAAAAATTGGTCGGATGATTTTAGTATGCCGTGGACAAAGTTAAGATTTTTAGGGTCTTAGCATGACCAAAATCAGTGTTATGGACATTTTATGGAGTTAGACTATTTTGTCGAGATGTTGGCTCAATTTGGTGACAAATCAGATCCAAAACAAGCACAAGAAGTCAAAACACGTCGAAATAGAGATCTTGGGAATTAATAAATAAAAAGAATTAATCTGCTGACAAGCAGCTGAAGGTTTATATATAAGCTTAAAAAATAAAATAAAATAAAATCTCATTTGAAACGCTCAATACAACGTTTTGGTTTGTTCACTCCCTAACCACTTTCAATTCGGTCTTTCACTATGCGAACTCCTAACGTCCGATATTCATCGGTTTCTTTTACGCAAAATTTTTGAGCATCGCGAGTCGGTCAATTCGAGCTAAATTTCTGCGGTGGAAACAATGTTTTTGGCTCAAAATTTGGTAAATTCTCAATTCAGTGTGTTTTCCCTCAATCCAATTTGAATTATCGCAATTATTTTGTTTCTTTCGCATGGTTTTGATAGGAATTGGTAGGAATTGTAAAGAATTGATATATTCGATTGATGTGCGCCAATTTGAAGTAAATCCTACCAATGTAGGTTAGGGTTTTGGTGAAGTGAATTGATGCAATTCAATTGATAACTATTTTGAAGATGTTTTTGTCGTTAAAGTTGATTTACATTAGGATTATGAATAAATTAGATTATTTATTTATGTCCGAATTGACTCCATAATTTGTGAAAATATTTTGAATATGGTATCTAGTGATTTCTTGGTGTTTGGACTCGAGTTTTGATGACATGATTGCAAAAATATTGATTTGGAGAAGTTTTGTTAGTTCAAAATTAATAAAGTTTGCCTAATCCATAGGCTATATTGAAAAATTCATAACATCTCCATTTAGGATCCAATTTAAGTGTTCTTGGAGTCTACGGAAAGTAAGAAAGGATTTCTATAAGTTCCTTTTTAGTCAATATGAAAAAGATTGAGGTTTCCAAGGTTTAAAAGTTACCCCAAGTAAGCTAGTTGAAGTTGTTATTAGTAGTTATTTTTAGAAATAGTTATCGAGCATATTTCGACCACTGTTTTCGTGGGGTTTCATGATTTTGTTTTACTTGAACATTGACCCCTATTATAATTGAGTATATACGGAAGCTATTATAGCCACTTCGGAGGTGATCTAATGTTCGAGAACCCCAGGAACCCAAAAATTAAGCTCAAAATTGGTTTATTTGTAAGTAAACCTTACAATAGTCTTTACATTTTATGGAATTTATCTTTGTATCGGCATTTGTGTTTAGTCTATAATGTATTTTGTATTCTTGATTGGTCATGCATATATGACATCCGGATAGAGTTGCCCCCTGCTTTGGTCGTAAGAGTTTGAGGTGCTTTACTCTAGACTAGATGTTCTACGAGGCATTTAAGGTGAGTAATGTCGACTCCGGGGTAGCATGCATTGAACAAATATGACTATTCCGGGTTCATCGTGAGTGGGCTCTTTTGTTATGAACTTAGAATAGGAAATGAAGGATCCACATTATATATGAATTGTTGTTATTTGGAAATGCAATTACATGTCTCCATGTATTCGGACTAACCTTTGAAGGAGTACGAGCAATGTAGGAGTTTACTTACTTGACATCTTTGAGTTGTTTTTGATGATGTCGGGTTCTTTGTGAAGATAATGAACAATGGAAAAGTTCAAAGATTTTCAATGAATGTTTTTGTTAAAATTTAATTTGCTTATTGTAATCATGTTACATATATATTATTTTGGGATTCTTAGGGTGAGTGTAGGTCGTGAAACACCGGTGAAGGGTTATGAGAGTCTCTAAATTGGCTCAAAGTAAGTTGAGAGGTTTATGTTCGGTTTTGGTTTCTTTTGGGATTGTCAAGTCGTAATTAAGGTATCGAGAGACTTTAAGTTAGTTTATAAATTTAAGATTGATACATATTGTGAATTGTCGGGAGTCGTGAGTCCTTCTAGGCCTGCCCAGTTCTCTATCTATTAGGTGGATTTTTCTGAGACCACTTTTAAGGGAGTCTTCTTGAGATTTTTATAAAATACTGAGATATGATTTCCTAATTTACTTCAATTAAACAAGTCATGAACAAAGCTACATGTTGAGGATATAAATTTAATTTTGGATAGTTATTAATGATTAAAATGAAAAGTATTTTGAGGCATAAAGTTAATTGAATGGATTAAGTGCCTAATTAGGGGAATTAGGCTAAGTCAGGACTTAGTGAGACAGGTATTGAAAGAAGTCATGGATCAGTGGTTTCATGCCGTGAGTGGCGTCGTACATTGTAGCTCGTTGGTGACATTAGTACATGTTGATATTGTTAGTTCAAAGCCTCTAAGCCATCGATCAAGCCATCTGTCCATGAAGGGGGGACGAACTCTATCCTACACTATTAGTGGCATCATGTGTTGAACTGGGTGGCACCGCCTCTTATAAGCTACGACACCAAGTCTGCTATAATTCTGACTCTACTTTTATTTCTTTCCCAAATTCATCCAATTAATCCTTCATAAACCTAGAAAATACCACAAATGAGTGTACAAGACAATAAAATGGGAGTTCGAGACCATTATTCATACTAAATACTATATAAATATTTGCATAAGTAAGGACTCATCAAATACCATAAACATAGGGCTTTGCACGTCCGAGCAAAGGAACAAATAACTACAACCACTAAACTAAACTCCTAATGTAATATTAACTCACTACTAATCCTACACCTATTCACAAACTCTTGGAGTTCCTTTGGTCTTAATGGTCAACCCGTTTAACAAAAAACTCAAGATTTTAGGAGTTATGATTTGAACCCCACAATCAAATACCGTCTAGGCAACACTTTCAAGACTTAGATTCGATCAAGACTAAGGCCATTAACTACTTACAAGTTTTCTTGATCTTAACAACTTAAAGAAGTAAGTGTACAATATCTTTATATAGCATTAAGCTCAAGGGTTTCATAGGCAAGTTTGCAACACTACTCTTCACTATTATAGACTTATCATTTCAAAGGGTCCAAAAACTTGGTTTTGGAGGTTATTTTAGGCTGCGGTAGGGTATCAAGGAAAAGGTATATAAGGATTCAAAGTATTGGAGAAACTTGACTTAACCTAACTATAAGCACCGAGAATTGATTTTTGTTTGAGCTTATAAAATCTTTCTTTCCACTCATTTCATGATTCCCCTTTTTCCAACCACCCAAGTCCTTTCTCTATTTTTAGAATAAATTTTGCATTTCCTTAGAATTTTTTTGGGTGAGTTTTTTTTTTTTGCTCTTTTCCCTCAAACTTGAGGCTTTACATGACTTATTTCTATTAGTTCTTTCTCACTTTCACTTATGATCAAGCAAGTTCTCCGATGCGATGTCGAACACACTAACAATAATCCTAATTACCGAGCTACGATGAATTTGCAATAGTTGAAAGGAGGGTCGATCCCACATGGATTGGGAACAATATTTAGGTTTAGAATGGGGGTTTGAAAGTAAATTAAATCAAACTAAAGCTGAAGTAAATCTTTAATGCAAAGACAAAATATGACATAGAAATTAACGATAAAACCATGAAATAAAGACTATAGGTCAAGGTAGATCGAGACTAACGCAAGCTCGAATTCAATCATAGATTATGAAAGAACATTTGTCAATGAATCTTATAGGCAAGTTATAATGATGAACAACTTCTTATAACCTCGTTTTCCTTAATTCAATGGAAGGAATGTGCGACACATCCATATACTAACTAGATTGTATACTCAGGAGAGCTTTGCAAGTTCAACAACCTAGCAACATTAAGTCTGTGAAAACACCTACACTAGGCAATAACTAAATATGCATCTACTCAACCTATATTGAAAAATCACTAAAGATTTCTCGAATGAAAACAATCAATAGTCTTAGACTCTACCAATACAGTTTCCTTTACTATGCAGCGGTAAAACTACAAGATGTAATCTCTAACAAAGTTGGAGTGCACGTGCATTTACAAAACAAAAGAGTAGAGATATTAGACCTTAATGCGTACTAAGGATCACATAAAACAATGAAATCAAAATTACAAGACTCATGGTAAAATGAGTGGGGACATTGAATCAAGAATCTCTTGAATTTAAAAACTTTTATATCAAGCCTCATTTGATCTAGATAATGAAACTTTAGCCACTCATAGCCATAGAAACATCAATGATTATTTAATGGGTAGTAAAGAACACTAGTGAATACATGAAAGAATTGAAGTAATAAGATATGAACGAATCTCATCAAAAACTTCTCGAAATTGCAAAATACATAGCTTCCATTCTTGAAATCGGTCCTGCGTTGTACGTACAACATAGGAAGGCATTGGAGATCATAGTGGCAAGGCTTTGGCATGCTTTATTTTTTGCAATTCTTAAATCCGTTCCAGCATTTCTCCATGGTTTTTGTACTCACCAAGGTGATGGGACGCACTGGCCTTGTACGTTACGACACCTTGTGTTCTTTACTCTGGGGCGTTGGGGATCATTGATCCATCTTTTAACCTATGTCTTTTGAAATCCTCATGTTCTCGTGTCAGTGATTCCTAGCGATTTCTTCACAATCCCATGATCTTGAGGATTCTTTGAGCATAATTATGGACTTTACTTAGTTTTCTTATTAGATTTCCTTCATTTTCTCCAAATAGCCTTCACAAACCTGGAAACACAAATTATATGGATAAGTGTCAAAAATGGGAGATAAAACCATATAAAACACAATCCAAAACATAACACATTTACATAATAATTGTTCTCCAACTAGGTTATATGGTTAAAAAGACTAATTGGCAAAATGTTTATTGGTAGGTAGTCAAGAAAATCAAAGGTTGGGTTGGTTTGAAAGTGTCTAACTAGAGAATAATAGTAAGTAAGTTATTGGCTAAGTCAAAGAAGGCATATATCTTCCCTTTTTAAGTGTTTCGGTCTTATCGAATATCGCTTTAAGTGGGCTACACCTTCGATTTAGAATCTTAAAGATCTAACTTTTTCCATAAGTAGTGTTTTGATCGTCGATCACTTTTGTATCTAGCATAGAGACAGTCCCTTATACTAAGTCCCTAATTATGCAATCAAACAAGAACTTGACTACATGTTATTTTTAATATTTCTCCTAATTCTCTATAGTCTTAAGGTAAAAAGTCTATCTTCACTCACTCAACCACAACCAAAGGCAATTATTTGGTCTTGGGTGACTCTATATGTGACATATGATTTTATGTAAGGTCTAAATGCAAGTGAAAATATAGATAAAAATATGTTAACTCCTACTACAAATACTATATGTATGCATGATATTAGACCGATCATGGACTTGGGTACCCACCCGACTCGCATAAGCTTGTGAACAGTATTTGTGCTAGGGCGGCCCATTTCAAGAAAAGCCCGGCCACTTGAGCAGAGCCAAGTTAGGCCGCTTATGAATAGTTTGTGCTTGGGCCACCTTAAAAAGCCTAAGCCTGTCCGGACTCGGCCCGAATATAAGTTAATATACTAATATATTTTAAAATAATTAGTGGTGTAGGTAGGATTTGATCCTTGAACCTAATGCTCTCATTAAGTAATGCTTACCATTTGAGCAACTTCTCATGTTTTGCAAATAAGGGAATATATATATAAAATATAAACAAAAATGGTAAAGTCCATACAAACTTTATGAAGCTGATTAAATAACTTTTTTCATTTTAATATTAAAATATTTATATATGGGCTTGATGGGTTGGACTTTGGCTTTGTAATTTTTATACGGGTCGGGGCTTGGGCCTATATATAGAATCATGTATATATGGTGGGCTGGGCTTGGGCTAAGGTTCTTAGGCTCGGGCCCTACCCATGAACATGTCTACATGAAATGGTATCGCTTTCAATGGAATGAAAGGTAGATATATGTAAAGAATAGAAATGGAGAGAAAGGAATGAATAACACCACTGTTTACTAACCATTGATCGCATAAAATGAAAATTTTAAATGATCATACTTGCGGTCTTTACCAATAAACTCCATCCAATCCCTAACACCCCCAAAATTTTTTGGAACCTTCTCGTTAAGGTTCAAGACAAGCCGGGTAAACAACTATCACAAAAGAGAAAGAATAATAGTGAAAGAAACATGATATATAGATCATAGAAATGATACAAGTGTGTGCATAACATTTTACTAAATAGTTAAAGAGAAATACGAGAATTTGAAAAGCGGTCCAAAATATAATATAAACATCGATCCTAAGATAAAATCAAAGTACAACTCTATAAGGCTATCTCAACTCGCACATCATCATCAACATTTGCCAACCCATAGGCTCTATTAAAGAAAGCATTAAAGGTCATTCTCTAGAACTCCAATCCACTTCTTCATCATTAGCAATGATAGCCTACCAAAAAAATGGGTGCCCTATCGGTGGGGCAAAGGCGTGGAATACGCTAATATCAAACTAAATCTCGATAATGTAGTGTCACGCTGAAAGGTTACTACTAGATCAGGAGTCTATCCTTTGGAACTCCCTCCATTCTACCAAATACTCGGTTTACGTGGTACAATACTCGGTCACCTTATAGTCCCTATACATATCGAACATCCGCCCGTAGAGGCTGTAGAGTTCTTTGGGGATCAAGCTCAAGCGGTGGTGCTCGTGACATCGGTGGAATTGGTGGTGGGATAGGTGATCCGGTAAGACCATCATATCCTAACATGTGCTCCTCAAATCGATAGTCTGCCTTAAAATTATAGTTATCAATAGTGGTTATTCCTGCAAGATCCTCATTCTCACCCTCCTATTCGTCTTGCATTTCGGTTTGCAAGATCGGGTGCGACAACGTGAGTTACTTGCTCATCTCTCTTGCTAGTCTTACGTTCGCAGCGCTTTCTCGAGTTTACTCGGGCTCATCCTTTGAATCTTCGTAGCATCCTTTGGAGGCTCCTTAAGTGCTCATGAAGACCTAGTCCAGTCGGATGTGGGTCTATGTCTAATTGCATGTTTGTGTAGACCACCCTAGCCGCGAGCATAAAGTTTGTGATCGAAGTGGATGTGGGAAGTTAGACTCCTTTCGTGTTGTAAGCCGAATCATTAACAACTTCAGGTGTATATATTATCACTTGTAATAATAGTTATTGTAAGTGTAATTGTGAGGAAATGGTAACTATGAAAGTGGATGCTTGTGATGGTTTTATGACACTATTATATTGAGCTAGATGAAGATTCTAGAATGTACATGTGTGACAATATTGTAACAACTTATGTTGTATATAAAAATGAACTCTCATTCTCTAATAGAAGTTAGTTAGAGAAGTTGAGAGAACGTGTTCATGATCTTTCTCAATATGGCATCAGAGCTGAAAAGAAACTCATTATCGCCATTGAAGTTGATCGATTGAGGCTTCAATACTTGTGATTGAAGGTGATTGATTGAATTTGTTGAAGGACGATTATGGCGGAGAGAATCATTTATAGAGGCTCAGAGAAGTTCTTCACACAAAAGTCTAAATTCTTGAAGACTTTTCTTCCAATCAAGTTAGACATGCAAATCCGGTGTTCAACAATCAGTTGATCACTCCATTTGGTAACTCATTGAACCACATTATTTAGGTTAAACTTGATGAAATAAATTTCTTGCTTTGGAAATTGATTATCGTAAAGCACTTGGGGTTGTAGACTTGATAATATCTTGTTTGGTAAGATACCTATACCTAATAAATTTGACAAGAATGGAAAACCAAATCCCGATTATCAAGATTGGTATTTCGTGATCGAATGTTATATGCTTGGTAAATGTGCACTATTGAAACACCAATTGCAAGATCTATTTCTGGCAAAAATGTTGATGGAAAACCTAAATTTACTTTTGAACTGTGGAAATCAATTTAGGATTTGTGTGGAGCAAGAAATAGAGCTCATATTCAATACAACAAGACAATTATTAAAACTACAAGAAAAGGTTCAACGAAGATGAATGATTTCTTGAAAAAAGTAAAAGATTATGCTTATAAACTAATTACTGCTGCAGATATGATCACTGATGGTGTGTTGATCTCTTGTACCTTATCTGGTCTTGATAGTGAATATCTTCCTATTACTTACGTGTTGGAACACATAATATACCTTACTTGGAAAGAAATGCGATCCTAATTGTTGAATTTTGAGGCTAAGTTAGAATGTCTTCAACTCATTTCGGGATTAATTCAATAAGTATTCAAGGAGTTACACAAGCAAATCTTGCTAAAGTTAAACAAAGGAATAGAAAGCCTGAAATAACAACTCTAGAAATTAATTAGGTTGGTAGACAAGGCAATGGAAAGCTACTAAAGGAAGAAAGCGAGATCAAGAGGAAGAAGAGGCTTCAAATATACCAACAATGCTAGACCAACTTGTAAAATATGTAACAAACTAGGTCATTCAACTGTAAATTGCTATTCTGAGCAAATTTGAATTACATGGGGGCATTTTCTTTTAATGAAACTAATCGAGAATCATCAAAATAATGCTCGAGAGGTCAAGCTTCTTTAATTCGAGTTAGAAATGTGGTTTTGGTGGTCGTGTTCCAGTGCAAATTTTGTTGGCAATCAAAGTCGATTTGGTCTGATTCATTCCCATCCATATTTGATGGGTCTTGGTATGCTGATAGTGGTGCTACAACACATGTTACACCTGATGCTTCACAGCTAAGTAGGAGTAATTCTTACCAAGGTAATGATGCTCTCATAGTTGGTAATGGACATGCTTTACCTATCAAGTCTGTTGATAATGCAAACATTAAGTCTACACATAATAGAATTAAGTTTCCTAATACCCTGTGTGTTCCAAATATTAAGAAAAATCTTATGAGTATTTCACAACTTGTTAGAGATAATAATGTTGTGGTGGATTTTACTAACATACATTGTTTGGTGAAGGATTCTTTAACTAATGAAATATTGCTCTCTAGATTACTACATGAAGTTCTCTACAAATTCTCTAAATCATCTTGATTGTTACCGATTTCAATGTCTACAAACCTTGACAAAATAAAGCTTTTGTGGTGTCGATAAAGCCTTCATCATTTATCGGCATTTGAGGTTAGGACATCCGCTACACAATCTATTCAACAAATAATGAAGTCACATTTACATCTACAATGTAATCTATTGGATTTTGCTTAGTCTTTTCTTGGGTAAACAACATTCCCTTCACTTTGGACAATCGATTCATGTAGTCGATCTATATAGGAGTTAATACATCTTGATCTATGACGAGGCGTTCTCTTGTTTCTTCTACTAGTGGATTCAATTATTATATCACATTTGTATATGATTGTACAAGATTTACCTAGATTCATCCCGTGAAGTATAAATCGAAGCTTTGAATGTATTCAAGTTGTTCAAATTACAAGTTGAAAATCAATTCTCTACTAAAATAAAGAAGGTACAATTTGATTGGGAAGGTGAGTAGCGTGTTTTCAAATCATTTTGGAAAACAATGGTATCTTGTTTCAACAACCATGTCTTATACACATGAACAAAATAGAAGAGTGGAAAGGAAACACAAACACATTGTAGAAACAAGTCTCACTCTTCTTGCTCAAGCTCAATTACCTTATTCTTTTTGGTGGGATGCTTGTGAAAGCAATATTTCTAATCAACAAATTACCTACAAGGGTGTTACGGGGGTATCTCTCCATTTGAGAAGTATATGGTGTTTGTCTGATTATATGATGTTGAAAGTGTTTGGGTTTGTGCCTTTTTCCCATATACCAGGCCATTCAATTCTCACAAATACCGGTCTGAGTTAAAAATGCCTATTTTTAGGCTACAATTCTATCTACAAGGATATAAATGCTTGAATTCGGTGGAAGATTGAACATTTCGAGACACGTATTGTTTAATGAGAATGAATATCTTTATACTTCTCTTTTTTATTCTAAATGATGTAATTCTCCATCAACACCATCTATTAGTCCTATGGTTTTTATACCAGTATCTTTACCATATTCTGCTGTATTTATTCATCTCAGTACATCTTCACCAGCTCATTCTACATCTACTTCTAGCTCAGAAGTTGTACCCTTACCTCCCTCCTCTATAAATACACCTCTTAATGAGTACTTGCCTATTGTGGTACTACATTCTCCTAATGCGTCCTGCCTACCTTGTTCCTTCACCTCCTTTAGTAGAAAATGCTCATCCAATGGTCCATGAGGGCTAAATTTGGAAATGTTAAAAGAAAAGTTTTCTTGTGTCTACATATCTTGATCAGATTCCTAAATCTACAAGTTAGGCCTTGGATTTTCCTCATTGGAAAGAAGGTATGCACAAATAATATCAAGCACTCATTAAGAATGGTACTTTGTCCCTGGTTCCTTATTCTCCAAACCAAAATATTATGGGTAACAAATGGATTTTCACAATCAAATGAAACTCTTATGGGACTATCAATAGATATAAAGCCGGACTTGTTACTAAAGGGTTTAAGCAAGTACTGGAGTAGACTTTAATGAAACGTATAGTCCAATAGTTAAAGTTTATACCATTATAGTCATCTTCTCTATTCTTTGTCACTTATGGTTGGCAAATCGGACAAGTTGATATTAATAATGCTTTTCTAAATGGTCATTTGAAGGAGGAGGTTTACATTCATTAACCGAAGGGTTCATTGATGATTGTAATTCTAGTATGGTTTGTCATCTTCATAAAGCTTTATATGGTATGAGGCAAGCTCGAGAACTTAGTTTGATGAATTGAAATATAAGTTGATTGAAGGGGATTTACAAATGCACTTTCAGATACCTCACTTTGTTTACTCATCACATTAATGGTTAGTTCTTAATGTGCTAGTTTATGTTGATATTATTATCATTATCGGCAATAATTATCAATTCATTAATTCTTTCATCAATCGGTTACACAATGTGTTTGCCTTGAAAGACATTGGGGATCTAAACATGTTTATTGGATTTGAGGTTCATCGTGACTCTTCGGGGTTATTTCTCACTCAATCTAGCTACATCAACTCCTTACTTATGAAGACCGCACGTTTGCTACTAAACCTACTTGGCCCGAATTAGGGAAAGGTGTTCCATCTGATCATGATCCTCCTTTTCATGATCAAACTTTGTATCAAACATCTTGGGTGGCCTTCAATATGTAGTTAACACTCGTCCGAGATATAGCTTTTATTGTGAATAAATTGAGCCTATCTCAACAAACTCCTGCTACCTCTCATTGGCAAGCTCTTGGGAGGATACTCGGGTATCTCGAAGGGAGAATTCTTTGTGGTGGTTCTCAAACACTGGTTCTTAGTTATTTCTCATTGGATACTACGATCTTGACGAAGCTTTATATGTTGAAGATAGAAAATCTATAGTTGGGTATGCTATTTACTTTGATGGAAATTTAGTGTCTTTGCGGTCGAATAAATATGTTGTGGTAGCGGATCCAAAGTATAAAGTCTAAGTACTGGGGCCCTTTCTCAGGGTGGCTACTAAGATCACTTGGTTGAGGTCTTTGCTATCTAAATTAAGGTTTCATCTTCCTCATCCACTGTGGTTTGGTGTGACAACATGAGTGCTCTTTGCATTAGCAAGAAATCCAGTGTTTCATGCAAAACCAAACACATTGAAATAGATTTTCATTACATTCGTGATCAGGTCCTTCAAAAGCTTCTCTATTCATTATGTTCCCTCTTATGATCAAATAGCGATTGCTTTACAAAACCTTTATCCTTTCTCGATTTTGCTATCTCAAAGACAAACTTGGTGTTGATATACTCCCCCTTCGTTTGAGGGGGGATATAAGCCAGAATCATTAATAACTTCATTGTATATACTGTCACTGTAATAATAGTTATTGTAAGTGTAATTATGAGGAAATGGTAACTGTGAAGGTGTTACTGTGAGGGTGTTAGGACACTGTTATATTGAGCTAGATGAAGATTCTAAAATGAACACATGTGACAACATTGTAACAACTTAGTTGTATATAAAAATGAACTCTCATTCTCTAACATAAGTTAGTTAGAGAAGTTGAGAGAATGTGTTCTTAATCTATCTCAATACGTGTCATCATGGCATCCCGAATAGTCTTGGAGATAAGTTTGCTGATATTGATTTAACCATCTCAAACAATCTCATAAAAATGTTGTTCATGGTCGATTCACTTCATTCTCTTGTGTGGTGGGTAAGAGAGAAGTAATGAGGAAGTAGTTCCACATTTTAAAAATCTTCCTAAAGTTCCCCTTGACTAAATGCAATTTCACATCTCTCTTGTTCAATTTCCAAGCCCTAAAACTTGAGATCACTAGGGTACTAAAGATTCTATCATTAGGGTAGGCGATATAGGGGTAGTTATAAGCTTGCTGGCAGTAGTTGGGTTGAGCTATGCTGATTTCTAATGAGTCATAAAACTTGTTGATGATATTAGTATCATAATGCACTCAAACCCTTTCATAATGATCGGCGACCCTTATTAGTACGGTGTCCATTTGCATAAAACTCTTGGTGCATGGCACTACATCCCTTGATTTTATACTCAGTGTAGTTTCGAGTCCATCTCTGCCAACTCCTAGCCTAAATGGGATCGTTGACTATCCTATTATACTTAACCGAAAGACTAATCCCTCGCTTGCCTATGAAACTCTCTTTTGATCATTCTTATACCTTATCCTGACCTCTCTATCCACAAAATCTCTCAATCGAAATTGCTCGAAAGGTTAGGTGCCCTTAGAAGTTGAAGCACCATTAGTATTGGCCTTATTAGCCTCTGTCGTTTTGGTCATACCTCCTCTCATTTTCGCCATTTCTAATGCTCAAAAGGTTGTCGATTCAACAAAAAGTTGCACCACCAAAACCTATACAAAATTACCATATATAGATGTCGCCAATCATTACAACAAACCACAATTGTCAAATCGGTTTATGTATGTGGATCATTCCATGGGATAAGTCAACATGTTTTATAGTACATTTTTGGATGATTTTAAATGTGAAAGACTATATTACATGGGATTTTCTCTTGTTTTTATATTTCGAATGATAATTGCAATATTTGAAGAAATGAATGAAAAGGGAAGGAATTGAAAGATTTGATCGAGTGGAAAGATTGCACAATGATTCATCGAGGATCAAGGAAGAAGCTGGAATTAAAGTCCAACGATTCTAAATAGATTCCCACATACATGGGAATCCCTACTCGGATCGATCAAAATTGAGACTACTTTTCCAAGGATTTCCTCAATGATACCACTTAATACATGAATCGCAAAGGAATCACTTGCGTTAGTTTCGTGGATTTTAGATTACAACAAGGACTTCGAGTTGGTTTAGGATATGTATTGCCTAAAATACTATATATTTGAACCATAGACTACGAAATTGAGAGCTTTTTGATAGTTTTATACTTTTTACTTTAGTTTGAAGGCCATTCATTATTGTTTTTATTGCTTTAAGAGAAGATTGGAAGATTCAAGTTTTCAATAAGTTGTTTTTAATTATGTCTTTCGATTATTATGTTGTGGTGTTATTTATGATTATGACTAAGTAGTTCGTTTATCTAAACAAACTTGAACATGAACTAAATCCGTTATGCAATGTAGTCATGATATGATGATTATGTGCTTAATGCTTTAAACCAGTCATATTTTTAATTCACTAATTTTATAGGTTGTTATTTATGGATTGCAATCATGAATTTAAGTGTTATGCAGCATAGTGACCAATATGTATTGTGATGTTTTGATTCATTATCTAGCTTAAAGTAGTAACTAGGGTTGTTTGAAAGATATCAAATGTCCTAGGTGAATTTAAGATCTAAGTCTAATGTTGAAGTGGCTTTTTGAAGATATTAGATTTAGTAGTTCAAAATTTTCATAAAGTGTAACACGGTTTTATTTGCGTTAAGTTAATTTGTTTGTGTATTCAAAAGGATTAACTCAATAAAATTAGAACGTGACTTTTCCAGGTATAAGAAGAACTAATGGCTAGTTAAAGGTCGTTTACTTACTTATGATTAATGTTTAATGATCTAGGATACTTTATAAGGTATGTTCATGATTATATGGTTGAAGCAACATGTTTGGATGCAAAACGGATTCTTTGTTTTATTGTTTAGGAGGTTTTTTTATGTTTATTTTATATTGATTTCCATTGAATTGAATTGCTTTAAATTTAGTGGCTTTGATTCATGTTAATCAAGTTAGTATAGTTAATTTAGTTGATTTCTATATTTAGAGATTATTAATTTAAATTTTGGTTTTAATTAAATTAAATTAAAAATAAAAATAATAAAACCCTTATTCTTAAGGAATTTGCAAAATCCTGTAGAGATCCAACTTACCACTACTACAAAATTTAATAGTATAATAAAGGTGAGAAATTTATTGTACAAGTTCGACATGCGTTTTTGCATTGTTCTTAGGAGACTTCATAATAATTTAAATTAGAATCTTTCTATTTACATGTCATATAATATGGCATACATCAAGCAAGTACTTTTAGGCAAGCCAATAAAAATATCGCAGACTTAAGAACACCTGTGTATTGCTTTTCCGTGGATCTTCCCAATTTCGAGTTAAAACTTGGATTCGTCAATTCTTTGCCTCATTTTCATGGTGAAGGTGATGATGATCCTCAACAATTTATGAAATACACGCATATAGTAAGTGTGATAAAACCTAAAAACATAGAGTTAAAATATATCAAGCTAAAGGCTTTCCCTTATTCTTTAAGAGGTCGGGCTCAAAAATTGGCTATTCGATTTCTTTCAAAATTCACTATGTCGTAATGTTGTAATGTTGTAAACTAGGAGAGCCGCCCTATAGTTCACTATGTCATACCGTTGTAAACTAGGTGTAAGCTCGCGTTCAAGATAAAACTCTAAGCTTTGGTTGATTTCCATTTTTTTTTTTTGGCTTGTAAGTGTTTTTGATCTTGTCAGAATCAAAATGGAAACCATCCCCAAGAGAATAGCTTCTAAACCATACCTACAAGTCTCTTGGGGGAAATCTATTTCTATACATGTACTCGGGTTTATGGTACTTATTTGTTTGCTTTAAATGAAATTTGGTAAACCATAATACCAATTTATTCTCTCAAGTGAGTAGTCCACTAGTCTTCCTCGGACTATGGCTACTTTTCCGTCTCATTCAGAGTACGTTTTGCACTGAATTCTCTAATTAAAATTTCACACCCCCTTTCATCCGAGGACCCCGCGTCCTTATTGGCGTAGTAATCTCTAGTCACTAATCCCCAGTTCCATTCCCTAATTATGTTTAGGATCCTAGGCCCTTATTTAACTTCATTTTTTTGTTAAAACCCCTATAATTTTTCGATTTCGATTAATGTTTCTCTCCATCCTAGCAATAGCTTTCACGTTACAAGGTTATGTGCATGAAAGAAATGGTGGGTGTCTCCTCAATCTCTTCCTCTCCCTCAAGAATCATATTCAAAACTTATGGGTGGAGAAGGCTCTCTATGTACTCTAGTTCGAGGGTTATTCAAAGAAATCCTGTAGGCCTAATAGGTTTGGATGTGCTTTGGATTTTTGTTTAGGTTTTTCTACTAATAGTGCCTTTCCCTTATTTTCTCGTGAACTTCTACCTTTTCCTCCTCTAGCCATTGTATCATTTTTCAAAAATCACAAGTTCAAAAACTTAAGAAACCTATAAATGATAGAAATAATATTGTCGGAAATAGTTTGGTAAAAATTAAGACGTTACTTAAAGGAGAAATCTATTTGGAAAGCTAGTTTGAAATTCATAAGTATAAAATATAGGTAGCATCTTAATGATAAGTAAAATGTAAGCTTGGGAAATCGGTTTTCTAAATATTCTATAGCAATCGGTGAAAAATTATAATATTTTCGAAATCATAGCAACTTAAACTGAAATAAAATCATAAACAAACCCCCAAACTCATTTCAAACTAGCATTTGAAAATCGTTTTCAAATACGTGTAATTAGAGTAAAAATTTTGAAATTTTCTTAATTTGTAAATCAATGATCAATGTAATCGTTATTCCTAGTCTTTTGGAATTAATAAAACTATTTGTGCAAGGTAAGTGAATAAATTCCAACAAATCAATTTTGATAAACATTTGCAAAAATCTAGAATCAAAAATTCGATGAAGTAAAAAGTTAGGGATGATGTTATTACCTTATTGAGAGTGAATCTTTCAAGATAGAAGCTCTTGAAGTCCTCTAGATCGTCCTTTCAAGCTCTAGGTAAAAAACTCCTTAAACCCTAGTTTGCTAGAAAACCTCAAAAATCAAGATTTTTGGTTTGAATAAGACTAAGGTTGAGGTGGGGTTCACTTAAATACTATGGGATTGAGCTTATAATGTTTAAATTTTAGGTAAGAAATTTGGATTTTGGTAAATGGGTGCAATGATTTGTAAGTGTGAAATGTATGAAGTGTGTGGTGATTTGGGATTTTTGGTTTTCAAAACCGAGAAATCATGCCCAACGATTCCTATTTAAGTGAGTTGCCAAACAAATCAAAATTATTTGAGGCTAGAAATTTTTTGTACCTACTAATTTAACCAACGATGTGGAATCGTGGGTATCATTGGACTCCAAATCTTGAGTTAATATTCCTGTGTACTGCTATCGATTGAGCCAGTGATTCCTAGTGTTAATTTGAATCGTTGGGAATCGCCAGGCTTATTTAACTATTTTTTCAATTGATCTCATAAATATCTTATTCATCACTCATAAAAATTAATATCATGGTAGAATTGATTGAAAATTCAAATGTTTGGGTGGGACATATAACTAAATAAATACTTTAATAAATATATAAGCAAGTAAATAATGCGACTTGCATAAAGGACATATAAGCAAAAACAACTTGATCACTCCCCCTCAATTGGAATCACCTCGCCATTTAAATTCAAAAATACTTCCAATACAAGAGTAAAAAATTGAGAGAATATAAACATAGTAAACTAAACTAAATTAATTTCCTAATAAAATTAAATAAACATGAAATAAACATAGAATATGGTCTACCTCCCATATAGCGGTTTTGTTTACTATTGTTGGCTCGACTTAACCTTTTCAAAATTAAGTTGGATTTCTAAACTTAAATTTAGGATTGTCTACTTTAGTGCCATTCCGAGAAAGTGAGTGCTCGACCATTGCTTGTAAGAGTAAATGTTTTATTTAGAATATCCATGATAGCATGAGTAGTGGCTAAGAATGGTCGTCTTAATATTAAAGGAGGATCTTCATTGATAAAGTGTGACATTACCACAAAATTTGTGGGTACGATGTTGTAGCCCACTTGAACTCCGCCGATGCGTGAGCACTTCTATTGGTTAAATTGAAATTCAATTCGGTAAAGAGAATCGTTTGAAGCAAATGAATTTAACTCAATTGAGTGTGTAGAAAGAAATGTGTAGGCATGATATTTGCATTAGAGTTTTTATCACTTTGAGCACCGTAGTACTAAGCCCATTTGATTTTAATGTGCAAGTATATGCCTCCATGGTCATTAAGCTTTATAGGATTCAAGTCGGGTTATTTTCTTATTGTATTTGAATCTTGAATCTTCCACTTGTTAATGCTTTTACCATTGTCTAGTTGCTTAACTCTCAATTCTAGAGTCAATTCTTTTCTTTTGAAGCGTTTTAAACATATTCTTTCATTGAAATACATTTATCAGTTTTTCATTATTCTTGCATTGATTGAATAAATTTAAGCGTTAAAATTATCATAATAGTTTAAGCCTAAAAAATTATTATCATCTGTTTTATCGTTAAATAACTCATTATATTCTTCATAAATGTCATAGTTAAGTTTGTTATTAATTTTGAATTTGACAATCTTATCTTCAAACTCCATAGACATTGTTCCTTCATAAATATCTAACTTATTCCTAGTTGTCTTTAGAAAAGGTCTACATAATAGTATAGGCATAGGATTGGGTGATGTTGAATCTCTTATTTTCATGACATAGAAATCAACTGGAAATACTAAATCTTATACTTGTACTAGAATGTCTTATAATAATCCATACGGTTTAATAATGGTAATTTTTTGCTAAAGTAAGATTAGTAAGCATAATATCTAACGATCCTATTCTCAATGATTCGTAAAGTTTAAGTGACATAACGTTAATTGATGTCCGAGATCACACATAGCAAATTCAATAGAAGATTTTCCTATGGTGATAGGTATGACAAACATTCAAATGGGTCGAACATTTCTTAGGCATTCTTGTTAAAAGTGAATTCTTTAGTTCTAAGTTTTCATTAATTTATAATTTCCTAAATGACTCGAGATATGTCTTCTTTAGGTTCTTCCTTTCTAGCATTTGCTAATCGTTATGGAATGGTAGAATTAGAATGCATATCTTCCTTTGACTTATAATTCGTTTACTTTGTCTTTGTTAATTAATTCAAAAACTTGTAAAGATTTTTCATAAGCTTCTACTTTGGCTAAATACCATGAGTATAGTTTTCGGGAAAAGATGTATATTTAAATTTCTCGGCCATCCATTCCCTAAAGTGGGAATGATATTTTTCATCATGTCTTTTTCTTCTTGTTCTATTGACTAAGGTATTTTAGTTTTCTTTTACCTCTTTTTGATGTCTTTTGTTGCGTTTTCGTTTCCTTATCGTTTTCACGAAATAAAGTGTTAACTTGTGCTTGATTGTTAGTGTTCGTAGGTTAAGTAGTTACTTTAGTTTGATCGTTTAGCTTGTTTATTTGTAAGGTCATTTGACTTAATTGATTTTTCAGCTCGTTAGTGGACGTATCGATTTTAACTTGGTTTTGAGAAATTTACATAAAGTTTTGATGACTTTGGGTCATAAAGTTGTATAGTATTTGTTCTAGATTTGGTTATGTAGGTTGTACAGTTTACTGAGGTTACTGCATTATTATTGGTTGAGTAGGTGCTCTCGGTCTATAAGTGGTATAGCTTTGATTTTGTGGACCGTAGCTAATGTCGAATTTGGTTTTCCATTGTAATAATTGTTGTTATTGTATTGGTTCCTAGGTGGACAAGAATATTGGTTCATAACCGCAATGACTTATTCATTGTTATCTTCTTCTAAAGTAGGACACGCATTTGTAGGATGTCTAACTTCATTACAAAATCCACTTGGTTTATCTTGATTTGATCTATCTTTTAATAGTAGATTAACCATGTAAAATAATTCTTCAAATTTTTCGTCAAATTTCTTACTTGTTCTATTATTAATCTCGTAAAGTTTCTTTCTTGATGTATCGGTCTTTTCACCATATTGTTTTGATCGTTTTGGCCATCTTATTAATAGCTTCTTTGCTTACAGTTGGTGTAACATCGAATAATGATCCAACACATACGATATCTAATAG
Source organism: Stephania cephalantha (assembly GCA_039657325.1). NCBI lineage: Eukaryota > Viridiplantae > Streptophyta > Magnoliopsida > Ranunculales > Menispermaceae > Stephania > Stephania cephalantha. Next base: position 24,784,817 of record CM077578.1, on the reverse strand, counting down.
TCTTTGCTCGAAATGATTTAGTCCCTCATGAAGTATTCTAATAAGGGTCTTTGAGTTTATCCATGTTGTGGACAAGATGAAATTAATTTTTAAAATCTATCCCAAAATTCATTTAAGTTTTCATCGTCTCTCATTTTCATGATTGTGATTTTTCTTCTATAGGTACTAATTTTTCTTGTAAGCATACATTGATCAAGGAAAGCTTTTAACATTTAAGCCCATGTGGTTATCGAATCTTGAGGAAGATAAAACAACCAATCTTGTGCTTGATCTTTCAAAACAAAAGGAAAAACTTTAAGTTTGACTTGTTTTAACGATGCAATCTTTAGGTTTCATCCCATTGACTTTGTGTTGATATTCCCTTATAAATTTTTGTGGGTCTTCATTGTCCTTATCATAGAAGTTAGTAGAGCACTAATGAATCTAGATCTAAGTTTAAATTTGGGAAATCCATCGGGGATAGGCAATATAAGTTGGTTCATAAGCAATGACATTTGATTAGCTTGCCTAAAATTAAGTTCTCTATTATCATCATTATTATTAAGATTAAAGTTATTATTGGCTTCCATTATTGTAGGTTGGTGTCCTCTACGTTGTTGTTGTCTTAAATTAATATTAAATGTCCTATCTACGTCAGGATCAAAGCAGATGTAAGGATCCTATAGAATTAGAATGCACGAAGTGGATAGAACCATAAAATGTCTAAGACTTAAGAAATTGTGCTTAAATCTAATCCATATATCCGTAACAATGAAACATAAACCTGTTTTGAATTCCAAATATGTAAATCCAATCCATATATATTCATGAACATACTTTATAAAGTAAGGTTAATCATTAAACTCGATTATAAGTAAGTAAACAACCTTTAGCCAACCATTTATTCTCCTTATACCTATGGAAAAGCCACATTCTAATTCTATGAGCTAACCCTTTATTCACACAAAGACATTAACTTTATGCAATAGAACCACATTAAACTTTATGAGAACTTTGAACTACTAAATCTAACATCTTTGTAAGGCCACTTCAACACTAGATTTAGATATCAAATTAACCTAGGATATTTAAACAATTGCTTGCCTTTCAAACAATCCTAGCTACTACTTTAAATGAGATAATGAAACCATATATCACATACATATTTGTAACTATGCATACAATACCTAGATCCATGATTAAAATCAATAGATATTAGCCTATTAAATTTGTGAATCAAAGAATACAATTGGTTTGAAGCATTAGCACATATTCATGTCATCATAACTACATTGCAAAACGGATCTAGTTCACGTTCAGTATTTTGTTTAGACTAAACAAACTACCGATTCATATTCATAAATAACATTGCAATAATATAAATAAAAGATGTAATTGAAAATACCTCTCGAATTAAAATACTTGAATCTTCAAAAACAATGAATAATAGACACCGTTGTAAATAATGTAGACTATGGCTCCAAGATCAACCAAGGCTTCTAAGGCTTCAAAGTACAATCAAGGGCAATTAGTTTCGTAACCCTAAGTAAGTATTTGTAATATTCTTAGTAAATATCATAAAACAACTTCGAAAAACTCGTAGTTATCAAAAATATTTGAGATTTAGCTCGACGATTCACAACGATTTGTACGAGTCAGAAATCGCTGAGAGAATCCAAAATTTTGAGCTGTAGGTCTTTTCTTGTGTCCATTGATTTAGCTGGCAATTCGGTGCCTTCAAGAATCGCTAAGAATCTCTGGTTCATTATCCCAGTTCTTTCTTTGCTTCCTTAGTGATAATTCTTCATATACTTCTTCCACTTGATTAATTCCTTCATATTTTTCCTTTTTCTTCATTTCTTCATATTCTCCATTTATTACCTGAAATATCAAAAACAAGAGAAAACCCTATGTAATATAGTCTTTTACATCTCAAAATAATCCTAAAATGAATTATAAAACATGTTTAATTATTAGCTAGTCGGGGTGCAATAGTTTGGTGGCATGAATGAGGTTTTATGTATGGCGATTTAGGGCTTTGGTTTTTAAACCAAAAATCGTGCCCAATTCGTTCTCGTGTAAGTAGAATCGCGGGAATCACTACTTAAATTGAATGTAAGAGAGCTATTAGAAAATTTAATGACCAATCGATTTTACCAGCGATTCCCTGAATAAGTGGAATCGCTAGGATCGCTAGGCTTTTGATTTTACACTAATTTTCCTGTATTCTGCTATGAACTTTTTTCAATGATTCCTAGTGTTATTCTAAATCGCTGGGAATCTTTGGGCCTATTTTTACTATTTTTGTGCAATTTTATTTCATGAGTAAGTTATATATCCTTCCTAAAGGTAAATATAAAAATAAGATTGACTAAAAATTTCAAAAAAATTTCATAATTTGATCGGGATATGTATCTTACTAATAATTTTATTTATTAATGAAATAGATAAATAAACAAATAAGCAAGTTTATAATGCAAACTTGCATAAAGGACATGAAAATAAAATCAACTCGATCATCCCCTCTCTTAATGAAGATACTATGAAGTGTGACTTTCTAAAGTAAATAAAAAAGAGAGTTAAAAGGAGAGATAAAAAAAACTATACAAAAGGTAGGTATCCTACATAAAAATAGAAATAACATAAAAAAATAATGAGTATGGAAATTTTGCGCTTCTATGAAGCACTATTGTTTATAGTCGTTTCGACTCATTGATAGAGGAATCAATTTTCGTTGAGTGTGAGCAAGTCAATATTCACTTCAAGCGGTTCCTCTTTGAGAATGTCTTCATTAGGATCTGAAAAATAATCATCTTCACCAAGGAATTGACCGTCATTAAATCGCCCCTTTTACATTTCGTCGTCAAGCTCTATCCCATTATAGAATGATACTACCTCATCACCCTTCCTTAGTGTAATGATGCGCTCATGTATGTTGATGATAGCTCGAAATCGATATGAATGGTCTACCTAATAATATATGATCATTTAGATCAGTTGACGACATGATTAGGAAATGTGTGATGATGGTGAGCCCACCTACTCGTGCTTGCACATTTTTTGATACTCAAAGGCAATCATGAGATGCTATTTAGCTTTGACACCGTAATAGGAGGTTTGCAATGAATCATCAATAAGATTCATGTCTCGCTCTCGTATGGACTCGAACTGCAGCAAAGTGACATCCTGTTGATTCTCATGTTGAGGTATATTTGTCCTAGATCCTTTTTAAAGATTTTGGTAGGATTTCCCTTCTCACCATACTCCTCATAATCCGAGTCATCCTCGTCGCACTCGTATGGGTCTCACATTGGACTGTTTATCATTTTGTGATTTCTTGTTCTTCTTTTTTCTTAGTACTTTAACCATCCATACTTTGAATGTTTTACAGAATTAAATTTCACGATATGCTCCTCCATGGTGTTCAACTCATCCACCGAGTTGTCAATTGAATCGGGGTTAATGATCTTTATATCTTTGTGACAAAGCATTCATGATAAGGTTTTAGTATATGACCATTAACTTTAAAGATTCTCCTAGTTTCTCCACTTTCTATCTCTATAGCATCATGGATAAATACGTAAGTAACTACAAAAGGTTCTGTCCATCTCGAGCGGAGTTTTTCAAAAAATAGTTTAAGACATGAACAAAAAGAGTAAAAATTTTATTCCTACTTAAAATTTTTAATATTCAATTTATTATCTTGAAGTGCTTTAGTTTTGTTTTGTAAATAGAAGCACTCTCATATGCGTTATTTATTAATTCTTTTAACTCTTGGATACTAAGTTTATGTTGCCTTCCTGCATTATTGTAATTCATATTACATGTCTTAATTGCCTAGTATACCTTATGCTCTAGTTCAATTTGGTAGATGACATGCTTTACCAAAAACTAGTCTATAAGTGGGTGTTTTAAATGCAGTCTCCAATCTTTACGTGTTGGACATACTATCTTTTCTAATATTGATTTAATTTTTCTATTAGAGGTTTCGCCTCGCCACTAGTTTGTGGGTGATATGCAATACATGTTGTATGGGTAACTTTGGTATTTGTGAAGTAAAGTAGCAACGATTCTATTGCAAAAGTGTGAACCTCTATCGCTAATCAATGTTCTAGGTGCTCTGAAAATAGTAAAGATCTTTGATATTAGGAAATTGACTTCTATTTTAAAATCATTGGATTTCGTGGCTATAACTTCTACCCATTTAGACACATAATCTCACGGCTAATAAAATGTAAATGTCTCCATTAGATGATGAAAAGGTCCCATAAAACCTATTCCCCAAACATCAAATACTTTGCAAAACAGAAATGGCGTAAGTGCATTTGGTTCATGCATCCTAAATTTTGGTTCTTTGACAATTTGGACGTGCTTTCGTGTAAACATAACAATCATGGAATAAAGTAGGCCAAAGAATCTCGAGTCTAATATTTTATAGGTCGTACGATGTGAACCAAAATAACCTACACAAGTATAAGTATGGCAATGAGCCATGGCGGATTGTATATTTGTTCGTGGAATACATCTTCGAATGGTTTGATCGACAAATAATTTTCACAAGTAAGGATAATCCTATAAATAATATTTAGAATCGTGGTTTTATCTCATTCTTTTGGGTTCTTGTTAAATGAGGTGATAGCCTATTAATAGTGAGGTAGTTGACTATATCAGCATACCATGGGCTAGCAATAACTATCTTATACAAGTGTTCATCTAGAAAATCATCTTTCAATGGTATTGGGGGTTCACCATTTTCTAGTCTACTTAGATGGTCTACTACTAAGTTTTTTCGCAACTTTCTTGTCTTTTATAGGAAGATCGAGTTCATGTAACAATCAAAACAATCTTATTATTCTTGGTTTAGCATTATTCTTTGCTATCAAATATCTTAATACGACATGATCTGAGTATACTATTTCTTTAGTACCTAATAAATATGGTCTAAATGTTTCTAAAGCAAACACAACTGCTAAGATTTTTTTTTTGTGGTGGTATAGTTTAGTTAGGTGGGATCTAAAGTTCTTGATGCATAATATATGACATGAAAATCCTTTCCTAACTTTTGACCTCAACTTGGACTCCTCTTGCTTAGTTAATTACACCACACATCATTTCAAAAGGTAGTGACTGTCCTGGTGACTTTATCACTGGTGTGGTTATCAAGGCATCTTTTAGTTTATTTTAAGCTATACATTCAGTGTAAACTTGAATGTGACATCTTTTTGCAAGAATTTGCACAAGGGTTGCGTTATTTTGGAAGTCTTTAACAAAACGTCGTAGAATCCCGCATGGACAAGAAAAGATCTTACTCTCTCACCGTAGTGGGGTAAGTGATGTAATGTTTTATAACTTGGACTTTGGCTGGGGTCTACCTGTCGACCCTTTCGTCGTTAGGACGATTGACTAACCTAAATTACCTTAATCCCCTATTAATCTAGCTAGCCTATTACTCTTTTTAACTTTGACCTCAAAATAATTTTTCTATCAACCTTTAATAAAGATCAAAAAACTAAATTTATATCCTCAATGAAACTCAATTCATGATTTATTGGATAGACTCTCCCATAGAAATTGATCGGGCACGCTAAATTTCAATACATAATAAATAACAGTGGACTTCCCTTAAAATGAAACTAATTTTAAAACATGTATACCCATGCACATTGATTTTCCTTAAGATGTGATTGCATGCATCTCAATGCATGGATAATCTCTTTAAAATATCAATCATTCAACCCATTCCCTTCCCCAAGATCCACACAACAAGTATCTCGAGGCAAAGTCCAATGAGCAGTCTTATTTGATTTAAACTATAGGATTCATTTATATACATAAACTATATGTATAAATATATATACACCTATGTATTTCACATGACTATAAATTTTCCACGCATGCCAACGATCACTCTTGGACATTTACACTATTGTACATCCCACGCGTGTCACTCTCGACCCACATATCACTAGGCACCAACCAATTTATTAAATATTTTAAATATATATATTTATACATAATATATATAAATATATATGCCTATATTCATGCTTTTGACATTTCATCGTGCGTGCCAACAAGTACACTCGGCGTGCACTATCCCATAATACATGTGCGTCAAAAATTAGAAAAGTTTTTCCAACGAACTCCAAACATTCTACATCTTGTCTCGCCCATAATTTAAAGTCAATTTCATGACGAGATAATGTATAATACATCAAATAGGGTACACAACACAAGAATTTTTTTTGAATTTTGACCTCTAGTTCTAATGTGTGTGAGTTCCACCTCTAATACTTAAATCCCAAATTAAATCCAAAAATACTTTATTAGCATCCTAATCAAATTTATGAAATCTTGAATTTCACAATTTTTCTAACTAATTAAAAATCTCGTCTTTGAAATTTAAACTTTCATGTTCTTGAACTAAAAGAGATATGAGAAAATGATCCTTCATATATAACTCTTTTAATCCAAAAGCGTAAAAATCATTTCTAAGGTTAAACCGCTAAGAAGACCCAATCACTTTTGTTTTAATCAACAACTCGATGGTAGAGATCATAAGCATTTCAACTTTTCATTTTCAAATCCTTTGTTTAATGAAAAGTTATTTTTTTACGCTTTCCAATCCTGCCAATTTTTTCAATTTTAGACGAGTTAAACAATCGACTTTGTGAACATTCGATTGCCTTACTTTGCTTGCTTCCTTGAATCTAATTCAAGAATTAATACTTAGCAAGATCTAGCCTATCATGCTTTTCATAAAACAATTTTCATTCATAATCGAATGTTATTCCATAAACCATTGATAATTCTTTCCATATCCATCCAAAATTTGGTACACATCTAGTTTGCTTCTCATCACGGATTCATCTCTAATTAGAATTGTTGGTGACCAATTTTTTTAGACTATCATGGTCTTAATATTTATATAATGATGCAAATAGTATTTGAGCACGACATTAGATATTAAAGTAGAGTTGTTTGTCTATCGATTTATCATTATTCTTGTGTTTCTCAAACATAAACCTAAAATTGCACAAGTTGTCCCATGACTATAGATCTATAATTACATTTGTTATCATATGCTAAGATATCTCGAATTTCAATCCGATTACAAAAAGGATCGACTTTTGACACATCGTGCAACTCTCTACTTATTCTCTAAATTTCCCTCACAATATTATTTAGTTTTGTGGACTAGAAAGTAATTACCAATTTCAACTCGCCAATGAGTCAATTCACTTTATTTTTCATTTGACTAGTTAGAAAGTTAACAACTTTTCTAAGTTAAAGTCAAATTATTCTCTATTCATTAGTTCACCGAGAAACTCCTTCTTTTCATATAAGCCTTAAAATTTGAGAGATTTCCCATCATCTCACATGTTAATCACTTATTTTATACCAACTTCTCTCATTGCACGAATAAAGATAGTTATCCTTGATTTGAGTAAATGTATGTTTATAAACGAGAGATATCGATATATTTCTTGAATATACTCTCATAGTATAATTTTAACTTGTATTCCATACAAGTTATAAATATGATATCTCTTTTTGCCTCTACTCAATACACATCTTTGGCTCTACTCGATTTCTTGTAGAAGAATATTTAATTTTCAAACATATTAAGTCGGATATATATTGTCCTCTATTTAGTAATTCAAACCACCAGAGATAATATTGACTAATTGAAATTTGTAAGTTGTGCATATCTTTTTATTTCATTTATATCTTCACCATCATATATATATATATTACATCATCTCAAATCTAAAATAACTTAGTGCTTCAAACTCTACACTGACTAATCATGTGGCGTGAAACTACATTTGAACCAATATGTAACGTATTCACTTACTTTGGTTCCACACTTTCAACATTTGGAGTTTGACTTCTTGTAAGATTTTAGTAAAGATAAATTAAGTTCTATCAAACTCACATTTTGACATTCTAAGTCTTATCGAGACTTGTTGACTGAAATTTAAATTTTCATGTGTATGTGAGAATGTCTTGATCATGTAGTTGCCTATACTTCAGCTTCCAATTCGATTAGCAATGAAACTTCATAGTCTCTTTTATTTTGACAATCATCCATTCATTCAATTAGTCAAAGATATTTGGATGTAATGTAACGACTCATGTCCATAACTTGGTGATTAATGTTAATCTAAAAGTTAATTAACCAGGAGTTAAGCTTGTTTTTAAGCCTAACTTATCTTGATTAGCATGTGATAGCGATTGTTGTGATGTATTGTGTTTGGTTGGTGTGAGAAATAATCAATGTAACTATAGGTGATTAATGTTAATTAATATAGAACCTACTAGTTGGAAAATAAATGATAAATAAATTTATCTGTACTCTAGAGTGACACATGAATCGTGGGGGATCACTCGGGGGAGACGTGTAATTAATATGTACACCGAGTATAGTCATTGGTGTACGTGGCATATGAACAAGTCGTAAAATATATAGGTGTATATGTATTTATATATGTTGATATATAAATATATATAAGTAAAACCTAGATGGAAAGAAAATAATTGGGAAACTATGGGACGCCTAATGTTGTGTGTGGGTTAAGGGTGATACACACGGGAATTCGAGGGTAGCGTGCACGCCCGAGTGTACTCATTGACGTGCCTGACAATTTATAAAAGCATGAATATATGCGTATATATATTTATATATATTGTATGTATAAATATATATTCAAAATAATCAATAAATTGATGGGCGACTAGTGACACGTGGGGTCGAGGGTGACACGCATGGGGTGTACAATAGTGTGTATGCCCAAAGATGGTAGTTGGCGGGCATGGTGAATTTATTGATGAGAAAATACAAAGGCATATATATTATATACATACATATATGTGTGTATGTGTATATAAAACCTATAGTTTGGTTTAAATTGTCTAAACTATTGGATTGCCTCGAGATACGCATAGCATGAGCATCGAGGAGGTGAATGATGTTGATCGTTCCATGTTGTAGAGATTGCCCATGCCTTAAGATGTGTGTCATCCCATCTAAAAAGGATCGTTGTTTTAATTAATGTACCTTAGATCGGCCTCGACATATGTGTGTGCGAATTTCAAGAAATGTTGATATAATCAAATATAAGTCAGTCAGGAGGGATGGACTGGTAAAATAGCCATATGATCGATCTCAAGATACATAGCACGTACCTCGAGAAAGATCAAAACATAAGTGAAAATAATAGAATATTTAGATCTGCCTTGAGATTCATACAATATGAATATCGAATAAATCTAATATTTATTCCTAACATAACAAAAATGTGTCTCTCTTCCAAAAATTGTTCGACTCTATGAATCAAAAGATCGAAATAGTGGGGGGAAAGAAGAGATCAAACAAAGATAGCGATGACGATGACGATGAGTAGGTGGGTTGTTGAGTTGTTGTTGTTTGATGTTGACAAGGATGGAGATGGAGGGATGGTTTCGAGGAAGGAGCAGATGCGACTTTTCAGTCTTCCCTACCCAAACTCGTCTTGGGATCTGGCCTAACCTTGCCTCGATCGATGATCAAATAAACAAATAGAGGAAGTGAATTTAGTTTCGTTGAACACGAGAACGAGAGGAGGAATAAGGTGGTTTCATCCCCGAGGCGGCATGATACGAGTCACGGTTTAGGGGGTCAAACCCTCTTCTCAAATAAAAGAAAAAAAGAAAAATCTTTGGAATATAGTAAAAATTCCAGAAAATTGATTAAAAACTAGAAAAAATTATATTTATGAATCAAATAAATAGAAATTGAGTAATTCTATGAAAAGTGGAGAATTTGGTAAGTCGTAAGGATTTTATTAGAGGGTTTTACCTCGAAAATCATGAAATAATTGGATTTAATCCAAAAATTAGCAAAATGATTTCGAATTCAATTGGGGATCAATTTAAGGGTTCTAAACATAGGATGTTAGGCTTAAATTAATTAAAAATGGTTTGTGATAGGTTTTGGAACAACGAGAAAGCGTAAGAGAACCAAAAATTTAGAAAAATTTGGAAATGAGACACCTAAATCGAGGTAAGTATGGATTCACTTATTTATCAATATTGGTTGGATATGTTGGTATATGTAGTTCTTATAGTTTAAGGACTAAATGAGGGACTATGTACATTGTGATGTTTTTACCTAACGAGAAAACAAATATGATCCGTGAGAGTAACTCCTAGAAGTGAGATCGAGTTATATATGATATGGGGTTGATCTCTTGACCTATATGTAACTCATACTTAGTTCGATATGTTGCGTGGATTACGTATTTGTTATAGGGTTTGGGATAGAACCATTGGACATAATGGATTGGTTAGATAACACATCGGCCAATGTGTTGGTCTAACAATCACATTAATGGTGACAACTTTGGATAATCGACCCACTTTTACAAAGAAAATGGGAGTCCACAGTGCATAATAGTCATTGACGGTTTGACTTGCATCCATTATTTATTGGATTGTATGCTTTTCATAATCCCATTGGTTATCTTTGGTGCATATTATTATTGCATATTGCTCTTGATTATTATATGGAATATTGATGGCTTTGTGAATCCTTACTAGGCAAGTTAGAGCACTCATCCCAATTAACATTTCGGGGAATATCAACTTGAGAACTATAATTATTGGACATAGAAGGTTTAGAGACTTGATCTTCTATTCGATGTAATGATTCTTCCCTTTTCTATATATTTGTATTGAATTGCGTTTCATCTTTATCATAAGGGTTGGGAGGTTTTGTATAACCGAGGTTTATTCTAGTTTGAGTTGGTTTTGTAAATCGGGTTTGATATCATGAAAATTTTTAATTTTTGGCTGCGTTGATTATTTATTTTAATGTCGATATTCGATAAACAATTGTATTTATCAAGGGTTGAAGGTGAGGATGTTGGTTCCAATTAAGTGCAGGTGGTGTCTGGGGCTTAATTAGGGTTTCGAGTGAACGATTCCTTAATAAGGATAAGGGTCGTTACACAATGGCAATTCCGATCTTCACGCGGTGAAAGAATTTTATTATG